>OY728122.1:2003853298-2008853298 GCA_963277665.1 Viscum album | reverse complement strand
CATGATATATGGATCCAAAGTCCCAATTTTGGCCCTTAGAATATATATGTTCTTTATATTACCATAAAATAATAATTATTCATTTTTTGGGTCATTTCAACTATTATTTTCTTGTTTTAGGAAATTTTAAATATGTTTTTACCTTAACCCTAGTAATTAATTTATTCTGTTTTACAATATGTTATTATCAAAAAAATTGCTAAAAATATTAAGTTTTGTAAACTATTATTAATAATAATATGGAATATATTTTCTAAAATTCAACTCATCTAATTGGAATAATTTAATTTATATATAATCCCACATACATGTAGAAAAAATGGGTTGTTAAGAAATGTAATTTTCAAGAGTATGAATATATTAACTAACTAAATAATAGGTAATTATAATAAAAATAATTTAATTTTATGTTTAAGGATATATAATATATAGATATCAATTAAATAATTCCTAATTAGGGATTGTATTAATTAGTTAAAAATCAGATCCATTATGTAATTTAAAACAATATTTTTAACATATTTATTTTTTCAAAAAATAATAAAATTATACTAAAATCCATTATAATGTTCATTTAAATGAATTTAATTGGACATAAATTAAATTAAAAATTGATCAATTAATTTTAAATTTAATCACAATAATAATGTTACATAATCTAAATAAAAATAAATCAAAAGTTTATTGAAATATGATTTTTTCAATAATTACTAAAAATTAAATATTTTCAAAAAATTGCAAAAATTTAACCAAACATTAATTTTTATATGACTATTAAAAAAATTATTTCTATTTCATAAAAATCATTTCTTAAACTTTCTTAAAAAATTATAATATTTTCCCACAAATATCAAAACAAAATTAAGAAAGCATGTTTTTATTGAAGAATAAATTTCATCATTAAAAAAATGAGTGCTATCTATTATTTATCAATACATTTAAAATGATATATAAAATTATATATGTATTTCATAGGGTACATAATATTATACACACCATAACATTTAATGGCTAGGTTAATATGATGATAAATAATCATGGTTTGTTTTAGGATAGGTTCGGTGTGTTTCATACGTTATCAAACATTGTTTTACATTTTAAAATATTGAGGTATTGAATTTAGTTGAGGACTTACCCATTTTTATTATATATATTTTAATGAGGAACTTATTATATGTTTATGGTAAACTGTATTATTCATTCCCTCATTAAGAGATTATTTATTGGTGTCCAAATGATTATTTTAATATCTATAACATAGATGGATAATTTTAATGAGCATGATATTACATACATGGAATTACTTGATTATATAGTTTGGGTTTGGATTAGTTTTAATAATACCATACAACATTACGTATTTGGGTTCAAAACCCATTAGGCATAGTTGATTGTAGCTTCACTGTAGTGGTACAATAAAATAATTGTACTAGCGGCCGTAAAATATCAGCAGAAGCACTAATGTGTTGGGGGAACTATAGAAGAAACTGTAGCAGAAACAACATTTTATAAATTACAATAGAATCCCATGTATTATAGTTGAACTATTTACTATAGAAAATTTTAGTAAAATATATCAGACTTTAGGGAAATGTAATGGTCTTTCACACTGACAGGACCTACTGACCATGTAATGGGCTTCATTTCCACATGGCCTACAAGACATATAATGAATAAATAATTCTTGAGTAGTGGCTTACCCACTTGGGGGATATGGATTGGCATTCTTGCCTTTGTTTGAGGTGTGTGTCTTCATGTTTAATTGTAATTTCAACCCCAAAACATGTTGTATGTAATTATTTGATAATAATTTATTCATTACTTATTATTATTCATCCTAAACATATTAATTTAATGGAATGTATTTCAGATTTTTAAATTTCCAGGTTGACTATTTCATATTAATTCATAATATATTATATTTTATGCATACCATTAGTTATCATATGATCTCAAAATTTTCTTAATATTTCTTTCCCAAGGATTTCATGAAGTATTTTATTATTTATATATTTGATTTTATAAAAGTTAATATTAGGGTAGTAAAATAATTACTCTTTTTTACATTATATTAAAAATTATAATTTTACATTATGGTATATATCATGATAACAATATTACAAATGTTTGTGTTCCTTTGGGAAATGATCAATTTAATCTAGTGCCAATTTTTTATAAACCCCATGATCTATGGGAACATTAGTGTCCTTATATTGGGTATCAATGAATGTTTTTTAGAATGCATGGGAACATTATTCTAGAAATAATATATTAAAAGAAAAACCCCCATGAATAAAATTGTAGACTGGTCTATATATTTTATAACATCCAAAATCATTATAAATTTATATATTATGATGATCTCTTAGAAATATATCCATGTTGAGATATTATATGTGGAATTTGTTTTAGAAAATAAAAAACTATATGTAATAACTATCAAAATAAATGATCAAGAATATCCCATCTATTATTCAAAATCATGTTGAATATTCCCTTACTACACACCTTGAATTAAACTCCCGATGGATATTATTAGTTTAAATAAAATTTTTATTAAGAACCATTAAAATGTATTTCAATAAATTATATGCATGGATAACCTAGATTAAACATACTTTGACAAAGAGTGTAATGTCTATGTTATTATATACTCACCATTTTAAAAATTATTCTCATAATATAAATTTTTAATTTATATAATGTATGGTACCTAAAGTAATAAAAATTAATTCATACTTTCATCTAAATTTGTGTGAGTATGGGAAACCATATGGGAACATGTCTAATGTTAATGATAGGTTTGTTAGGCCTAATCATTTATCATGTTATATTATTAATACATTTCATCCTAACCAAATCTCATATTCACCAATATATAGAATTCTAGAGTTTTCTTAGAGAATGTAGAGTGATTATCATGGAATAAATTAATAAAACATTCATTAACATCAAAAATATGGAAATCTGCACCTTGGGAAATTTCTCAAAGGAACGTGAAATTTTAATTTGTTTGTAAAAGAAGGGAATAAATCAGTCAGTATTCTAGAAAAAGTTATGAGTATTATGGAAAGGAATAAATTAAGCCCTATAAAACCTTTTCTGTATCAATGTATTATATAGAGGGAATTTTTTAATTATCTAACTCCATTTCTTAATTTAATAGTTAACTCCTAGAACATTAACAAATCAATGATGTGGAAATCTTGTATATGTAACGATTGATGTGTTAATATATTGGTGTATCTGAATTATGTTTTCTATGTATTACATCAATGAAACTATGGATAAAAAATTCATGAAACAACTAATTATAGATCAAAAATATAATTTCATTAATGAATATAAAACATATTATTAAGTAAATTAATAACATAAGAAATTCATTTAGTGAGAAGGATATATTTATCTAAAAAACGCAATATTTATGGAATAATAAATGATAACATGTGATTGATGTGGGAAAAAAACTAATGTTAATTAGAATGAAATTTATATGTGTTATCATACTATTAAAGGAAAATATTCCCTTTTGTGGTTTTATGGGATGGGATTTGAACAAGATTGAAGATATTTTTCGATACATTTATTAAAATAAAAAACATCAGTTTAGTATATGTTTTAGTGAGAAGGTTATTTGAGGAATACTATATATAAAATCATTAGAAATATTTTTAACGTTATTTATAATCGTTGGGGATAATATCATAATGGATGTTAAGGTAATAACAGTTAATTTAGATTATTTGATTTTATAAAAAATTTGTTTTTGTATAATAAAGTAAATGTTAAAAAGTGGTTTATTGAAAAATTTAATTTTTGAGGATATATATAATATTTTCAAAAATGTTATAGGGATTATATTAATCTCGTTTTTTATAAAAAACATCCCAAATTACAAAAAAACATATCATATTTGATAATTCCATGGGGCTTGAACCCATAAATGAAAGGAGATAATTAGAAGATTCTTACCACTAGAGTACATTATAATATCCCATAACCCACACTCCTAGATCCAGTGTTGAAATAAAAAACATTACATTTTCAGATTTGACTTTGATAATTGTTATTTAATTTTTCTCAATCCAATATTTAAGACATTGACAAGGAACACTTTGAGTACTTTAATTATAGATTAATTTTAATGTTTATAGTTATACATAAATATGAATAAATATTAAATAAACGGTAACCATTTAATCAAATGAGTAACTCTGCCACTTGACACATATTTTATTATTTCACATTATCTCATACTTATCATCAATATAAAATCCCTTAAGGATATAATTCATTCAACAAAAATCAGTATAACCTCATGAAAATGAAACAGAATAAGTGTGATTTCAGATGCACATTAAGAAAAATATAAAATCATTAAAAAGTAAATTTCATCAGTGAGAATAAGTAAAGAATATTTTATGTTGAAATAAACAATTTAAATGAGAATAACATAATAATATGTGTTCTTATAAATACATGGATCACCATACATGAAAAAATTTAATAAATATCAAACAAAGGAAAGAGTCATAAGAATCAATACTCATGAGTCATGTGATATAAATATTGATTAAATGAGACACCATAATCCTTGTATTAATAAAATAAATCCCCTATTTTTTCAGGAATCATAATATTATAGAACCCAAAAAAACCATGATAACCCCTTACAAACTCTAATAACCAAATGACCACCATCCAATATAGTTATTTGTAGGATATAATCATTGCCCAATTCACTATATCCTTATCTGGGAGAACCCATAATATAAGCTATAATGGGATCACCCAATGATATTTGGGTGCACCCATCATTTTCAATGACTAATTATCAAATAATGAATAAATTATATAGATAATTCAATTCATCATAACTCATTAAAACACCCGTTCTTCTTTTTTTGTACATAATTTACTTATATGAACTATAAACGATCCATAATAGTCTCTTGGAACCATTATTAACCCATATAAAAGAAATAGGTTCCAAAAAATTATCATTCAAACCTGATTAACTCATAGAAAAGAAATTAGTTCGATAAAAATCACTTTGAAAAAAGATTAACATGTGGAAAAGAAATAATTTCTATGATAATCACATTGAAACAATATTTTTCAATATAGAAAAAATAACGGGGATGATATCATCATAAAAAATCACTACATGATATTAAATAACAATACGTGTTTTTGAAATTGAATAATTGATATAAAATAAAATGGTCTTAAGACATTTTGATGAAAATTCCCTTTTCATTTTGAAAATAAAATTTTAAAATAAACATCAATTTTAATATAATTTTTTTGAAAATAACCTTTATAGTATATTAAGGAATAATTTAAAAATAATTTAAAACATTTCATGAGTAATATAACTATTTTTTCTAAAAACTCATAATAAAATTTGAAAACATTTTTTCTAAAAATGGAATATGGAAAAAGATAATTCTTTTATCTAAGAGAGAAATAAATTCGGATGTTCTTAAAAAATTTTATCAAAAATATTAAGAACAAATATTTTAAAAAATATTACTACTACTTGTGAATTAATTGAATATAAATTTATTAGAATCGCATTTACTTTCCTTAGGTATGGGTTATATGATTTCATAATTTGATGAATAATCATAATCAATCCTGGTAAACAATGAGATTGTAACCAAGGACTCTTACCATTTTGGTATATTTCATTAGTAATCTCCAGGAAATAATAACATTAAATGAAACATAGAATGTCATGAAAATAAGGATATTAATTTTATAACATGTCAATGTTTATTTATATTAACCTCATAAAATAATATTGGATTATAAAATAACATATGTCACAAAGATGTAAATTTGACAAAAAAATACATGTACCAAATTGTTAACATGAAATCATAATCTCCATGAAATAGATATCATAAAAATGATATCTTAATACACATAAATATCATTATTTTAATCATAATATACATTCATGTAATGTATATAAAACAAAAAAGAGAAATAACAGGTGAATTTTACAAATATCAAACAGAAATAAAAGTGAGATGATTAAAACCCCTACCACGAGTACGATTCTTCAATCATGTTGTTCATATTCTTGAATAATGAACTTATAATCCCTATATAATTGGTAATGAAAATTTTTCATATTTTATATCTCTTCAGTTTGTAAAATTATGTTGTTATAAATTTTTACTTAATCATTTAGATATATGTAAGATGTTTTGTTAATTTTTATTATGTGAAAAAAGTCATTTTAAGGTTCAATTTGGACAAATATTTCATTCTATAAACATATCATAAATAATAATAATTAAATAATTTTAAAATTTATTAATATATTATAATTTTAAAACAAAAGAACAATAATGGTTATGAAAAATGGTTTATTATACAATTTTGGAGATAATAGGATGTCTATATGAAAGTGAAACATTTTCATTTTCGAATGATATTTATTGAGATTAGGTAGGTAGTATTTTATATTTACATAATGATAATTATATAAAAATACCATTATATTTTATTAAATAAACTTATTTATTTAATTCATGTGATTTGGTGGTTAAAAAAAATCACATCACCTTGAGGAGGTGGTAGTCCACACATTCATGAGCAATGTTATATTTTTTATGTGAGTGAAACAGTAAAAAATAAAAATGATATATTCATTTTTACCTAATAATACATACCTCATTAATGTAATAAATATATAACACGAATTACATATATTTTTATATTTTACCACGATTTTCTCTATATAACTTGTTACTAAAAAATGAATCACAACGCTTCGTGAGGAGGTACTCCTACATACACACATATAAGGTAATCACATCCTATAAGGAATGGAAATTAATATGGTATATATATGATATAATGAATCCAGTGATATATTTATATATATTTCACATATAAACATTATAATTATAATCATACCCAACAATTATATGTTGTAATGGAAAAACGAATGACAACATAACTGTGTTGATTAATGATTGTCTGGTTGTAGATCATGCCCATATCATAAAAATATATATGTATACTGAAATAATTGTGGTTATTATGTCATATATGTAAAAATAATAATTTATTGTTCGGAGAAATAAATAAAATAAAATTTCTCATTGATGATCATTACCTCTTCTTCCGGAAAATCCTTTGGGTTTTCACCAACAGTCTACTTTGGTAAAATTAATGACCGAATTATGTATTATAAATGATAGAAATGGAATTTATAAGTTATTTGGGTAGTTATTGTCCAATCCAATTTGTTTTTAATGTGTTAAGATAATGGGTAGAGGACATGGCCTTCTGTATGTGACGTGAGTGACACACATGTAAAGTTTTTAAAAATGATTGGTGATACAACCTTTTAACCTATAAAATAGATCCAAAAATTCACCAAACACAATCCTAGACTGGGTGAGGTTGAAATAGGCCCATAAAATGGGTTCTGGGCATTTTTTGGATCACCCTTACACCTAATGTTATATGTTTAACTATTAAATAAACTTGTTTTTATCATAATCATTGTAATTAATTTTAATTTTTTTAATTAATCACTTTAGTCAAAAAATTATGTTTATCATTTTAGAGATTATAAATTATTTTTATTAAAAATAAAGAATCCATTTTTTAAAATTAAATTCTCGCAATTGTAAATTTTAATTTAATATTAACTCCCATAGAGGCTGTGATATATCATGTTTTTAGGAAAAATATTTTTTTAGAAAAATATGATAATATATTAAATAAATAAATAATAATAACTATTAAATAAAACTATATTAATATTTAGTTATATATAAAATATATACTACATTTATAAAATCCCATTTATGTATTAATTTAATTAATTTAAATGTAGAAACATTACAAATTTCTAGAGTTTTCCGAAATCATTTTTTTTAAACCAATAAAGGAAACTAATACAGAAAACATGTAGAAAATTGATTTAGATTAATAAAAAATTATATAAAATATATATTTCTTTATTTAAAATTATTAAAATATTTTTACTTTTACATTATATAATATATTTAAATTTAAATATTATTTACAAAAAAACTATGTTTTTCATTATTCACTAAAAATCATAATTTTCTAAAAAATCCAAAATAAAATAACAAAAATATAATAATGATATTGAAATTTTCAAAAAGAAGTTATTATAAATGAATAAATTTTATAAAATTCTCAAAAATAATTTTTATAGTTTTTGTGCTATATAATGTTCAAAAAATTCATTTTTTAAAAAAAATTCAATTTTTACTGTACAATTTAATTTATAATATATCTCATGTATAGAAAAATATGGGTTGAACATTGTATATTATATTGTATATATAATATATAAATTTAATTAACATAATTAAACAAGATTGGTTTGTTTAATTTATTTTTATATAACAAATATATGCGAATTAAAATAGTTTTTTAGAAAAAGTGTTCCTTTTATTTTTTAAAAAGTTTTATGCTTTATTTCTAATTAATAGGTAAGAAAATAATATATGTTAACCATATTTTTATAATTCAGTTAATCATGGAAATTCCATCCACTCCCATTTCTAGGATTCAATTATAATATATGTCATGGGTCGTTGAGGTTCAGTGTTGTGTGTTGATCACACTATCAAATATAAAAATCATGAGGTTGCATGTAATGTTGTCTTAACTGATTTTTTCATGTAGAAAAAACTGAAAATGGTGTTTCATGTCCTTTACTCTATCCAATATAATTTCCTCCATTGAAAATATTGTGGTTTTACATCCAACTCCATCAATAAATCTCATCCTCGCAATTTGTACTTTATCACAGAAATCACTGGCTAGACATTTGAATGTACTTTTGTTGTAAACCCACACTCTAAAAATGGTTTATAAAAAAAATCTCTTAATAATAGGTAAATTTAAGTATAAATTCTAAATTGAATATCTGAAAACTAGGTTTCCATATCGGATAATATAAGTAAGAATGGTGGAAAAGCATAAATAATTTTAGAAAGTGATTGAGTTCATTGATCATAATATTTTTAATGATCAATGGGGAGATAAGGTCCTCAAAAACATAAATATGTGATTATATAAAATGAAATTGGTTCATCATAGTTGAATTTACAAGGATATATTTTTTCATAACGTTTTTCTTATATTTGAGGAATTCACCAGACATATAAAATATGTGGATACATAAATATACTTACTTAATAAATATAATTTCATTATTTAATCAATATCTACAACCATATCATTTTTCCGAGATATTAATATTCATGCTTAAAAATTCATTCCTGATGACTAAAAATATATTTTTATATTCCACATTACCATAAAATGGATAATCAATCTACTCCAGCAATACATAGACATTAAGAGATACCATTATGCTTAGCCCATGGAAAGATAATTTCCCAAAATGGATAAAACATCATATGTTACATTAACCATCAATATTAATTTTTAATATCCAAAGCTCAGGAAAAAAGATTCCATAAATAATTATCCAAAATATTCATTAAAAATTACCTAATTCTATTCTAAACTCAATGATTATTAAGATTTTATCATATGTTCTTGTATGTAAAATCAATTGTTATTAATTAAATAAAATAATAATAATTCCTAAATACACATATTTGTTAACTATAAAATATCATACGAACCCTGAAATCATGTAGGCCATTGATATTAAAAAAAATATCATCCTATTGTCACAGGTCAAATATACATTTCCTTACCGGATGCGACGAGTTATCCCCCATATTATGAGTTAACATTTTTTTTCATTAATAATGAGAAAAATTCCTCCCAAAATAACACATCATGTTAATATTAGGGTTTACATATACATCAACCATAAAAATATTCTATGTAAAAATTTCATTAATAACCTAAAAATTATAAATACTTAAAACACTTGATTGAGGGGTTGATGACTTTGATCTTCTAATCAACCATAAGATAAAATCAAATGAAAATATTATATCCTCCAGCGAGATCTAAAACAGTCATTGATGAAAAATATAATATCCTATAACCATCAATCCTTGATCTAGTGCTAAAATTGTAGAATTTAAATCCCTATCCTTGATGATAATAAACAAGACCAAATTTTTTTATCCAAATTATAAAATTTAAAAATTTAAAACTATAGTAGTCCTATTTTTTATGTCCTTTTAGGTTTAGGGATTCAATTATTTAGGAAACATTCTGACATAAACAGTAACCATCGCATCAAATGAGCATTTATCTCAATTAAACAATATTTTCAAATTCAACATTACATTATCATCATCATCCATATGAAATCCAACTATACATCATTCTTTCAACCATATTATTTAAAACCTTGGGAAAAATAAACACAATAAGGGTTATCTCAAATTATTAGTGAGGTAAAATCCAGATAATTAACAAATTAATTTCATGGGTGAGCATAATAATAGCATAATGGTTTGATGACATAATCAATATTCAATACTGTATCATAAGATTATTTTCACCAATAAATTCATGGACCGTCAAACATGAAAACATTGAATAAAGATGTTACAAATTATAAAGTCATATGAATCAATAATTAGGATCAATGTAATCTCAATCTAGAACAAAT
Organism: Viscum album; assembly: GCA_963277665.1. NCBI lineage: Eukaryota > Viridiplantae > Streptophyta > Magnoliopsida > Santalales > Viscaceae > Viscum > Viscum album. The sequence goes on along the minus strand of OY728122.1, from coordinate 2,008,842,686 downwards.
GAAACATCTAAAATCCATAACAATAATTGATGAAACATATTTTAATCTTGAAACATCATCACATAGAACCCTTATAGAACACATAAATAACACTTAAAAATTATAATAACCATACATCAAATATAAAATATAATTATCTAGAGAAAATAATCATTACCCAATACATTGAAGTGATACATTAGATCACCCATTTCTATCTAGTTTAACCCGTGAATTATAATTTTTATTAACCATGTAATGAATAAACTGCAAATATAACTACTTCCATCATTACTCATTGAAATAACATTTATTCTCATTCGAATCATGATTAACTGATGGATAAAATTGGATTCATAATAGTATATTTGAACCATTATTAATCCATGGATAAGAAACATGTTCCATAAAAATCATGTTGAAATAATATTAAACTATTTAAATGAAATGAGTTCCCTAAAAATCTCTTAGAAACATGATAACCCTTTCTAAAAAATACACGTTTGACAGAAATTACATTGTAAAAATCAAAGTCTCTCTAGAAAATTTATGATGATGGTATCATTAAAAAATATCCTCAATATATCATAAATAATAATAAGGGCCTTTGAATTTGATGAATATAAATAAAATTAACATATCATAATTCATTTTGATCAAAATAACATTTTCATTGTGAAAATCACTTTTTAAGATATAAAACATTTTTAAAATCACTTTCTAAGATATAAAACAATTTAAAAATTATTTTGATAGGTAATAAAAATCAAAAATATAATAATTCATTTAAAAATAATTTAAAACATTTTATGAAAAAAATATCATTTTTCATTTGAAAAAAAATAAAAATTATTGAAACCTTATTTTTAAATATTGGGTTTTGAAAGAAAATTGATTTCCCACAGAAGAGACAAATAAAAGTCAAATTTTCATGAAATCATTTATTTCACAATATTAATTAAAAAATAGTTAAAAGTAAAATAAAATTTATTCGGAATGAAAAATATAGTATAACAAAAATTAGGTGTTCAATAGTACATGCTTCATAAGATTTCTTTGTTGGAAGCTTAATAAAAAATAATTCCAATAGTTGATGTGATTCTAATAATAGAGTAATACCATTTTGGTAACATTTATTAATAATCCCCATAAATTTATAACCCTAAATAAAACTTATAATTTTTAAAAAATAAGTATATTCCTCATATAACAAGTCAAATTGGAATTATAAACACCTTATAAAATAAGATAGATGTATAACATAACATAAGTATCAAAAAAATAAAATTGAGACAAAAATCTCTTTCTACTTTAGTTACATGAAACCTTAATCCGCATGAAAATAGATCCTAAAATTGAAATATAAATACAAATAATTTTAAGTATATGAATATTAAAATAAATTCCTGGTTATTATATAAAACACAAAAATTAGAAGTAATGAATATAGAATATATCTCACAAAAAAAAGTGACGCGAGAATAACCCTTACATCAATTTTTATTCATCATGAAAGTTCCTTATCATAATGAATAATATATATTTTTTATTATATATTTTCATTAAAACGTTTTTAATGTTTATAATTACTTTCTTTTGCATATTTTTATGTTATATATGATTGTTTAATAAATTAGGTTTACATCGTATGTTTTTTTACCATATTTTCCTTATGTGTCAAAAATGGATTTGGTCGGTTGAATATGGTAAAAGTGGTCATTATATAAACAAATACAAAAATATAATCATATAATATCATAATATTTATACATAAAATGTACTTTTTAAACAATTAATGAAATATGGTCCCCAAAAATGGGCTTTATTACCGTCACAGAGATGGTTGGGTATTCATATGCAAGATCAACATTTCCATTTTTTAGTGATCATTATATAATTCATGTATGTATTGTTATATAATTAAATAATTATAATTATATCTTAAATAAAATTATATTTAATTTCATATAATTATATATTTAATTGTTCAAATGTGTCGGTGTGAAAAAGAATAACATTTCTTTTAGGAGGCGGTAATCTAAACGTACATGAACAACATTATCATTTTTTGGGTGAGTTACAAAGTAAATCAAAAATTATATTTAATATGTAAATAATTATAAATATGTCATTAATAACTTCAATATTTAATTTATATGACATATTTTTGTTATATTTACCCTTAATACCTTCCATTTAATGCGTTAGTGCAAAATGAATCATATCACTTCGGGAGGCCGTAGTCTGTTGTACATTCGAGTGATGTTATCTTAACTCATATCCTAGTGAATATATAAGGGATCGTATGATATAATTCATTAATTGGGAAAATAATGTTATAAATAACTCATATGAACATTATATCCATCATTATACCCAATCCTGAGAGAATATTTTGGGAAAATGGTTAACAATATTTTTTGAGGTAGTAGTCCATAGTACAAATGAATGATGATATCGCAACCCATTTGATGGATGTGGGCGTGCTTATAGGTCATAAAATTAAAATAATTAGATCACATTATATGTAATATAAATAGGATATTATTTAGTCATGGTATAATAATAATTTAATGGGTGGTGATAGAATTAGAACAAAAACACTTGTTGATGAACATTACCTATTATTCTGGAAAATCCTTTCATTTTTCATAAAAAAATCCTCAGATTTTCATATTAAAAAATTAAGGATTTTAGGATTAGGGGTGGGAATTTGAGATGTTATTTATTTTTTATATAGATGAACCAATTTTCTTTTATGGCCAGAGGAGAGGGGGATAGGTGATTGCCTTTTATAAGTGAGGTGTGTGGATCACCTTTAAATATTATAAAAATAGTTATGTAAACGAATATTTTATATAAAAAAAGGCAAAAATAATGAACTAAACACAATATTAGAAGAAATATAGAGATCATATGGCCATCCAATATTTTTTTCACAAGTTTTGGTCTTTTTTACAGCTCATGTTCTATGATTAAACACTAAGTAAACTTGTTGTTGCCACAATCAATATAATTAATTTTATTTTTTCACACTGAAAACATTAGTAAACAATTAAATTCATCACCTTAAAAATTATAAATTATTGTGAGTCAAAATATTGAATTCATTTTAAAAAATTTAATTCACATTTGTTGAAAATTTTAATGTAATATTAATATCACAGGCGCGATGAGACATCGGGTTTTTATGAAGAGTATTGTTTTAGAAAACGATGATTCCATATTAACTCAATGACTAATAAGAATTATTATTTGAAACAAAATTTATATTTACTATTATTTAATCTATAAATTTAATTTTAAAAAAACTGATTAGATATCTTTTATAAAATTTAAATAGGGAATCATTGTGTAATTTATAATAGCTTTTAGACATCCTTGATTTAACCAAGAAAACATCAAATAAAGGGTCAATATAAATATGTTTAAAAGTAATTAATTTGAATAAATATAAGGATTTAATAATTTAAATATAATTAATAACATATTATTATTTTAAAATTATATAATTTCTTGAAATGAAATTTTTTTTTCAGAAATTTGTATTTCCCACTATTCATAGAAAAATAAATATTTTTAAATTATCTCAAATCTTAACAAATATTATATTTTTATATTCTATTTAAAAATATGAATTTAATTTAATAAAAATTTGAAAAAAGAATCACTAAATATTTTGGATAGGTAAGAAATAAGAAATTCTAAAAAAAACTTTTTAAAAAATATAGTTTTAACCAAAGAATTGGTTTTATTTTTATTTCATTTGTAGAGAAAAACATTGGATGAATGTAAAAAATTAAATTAAATATATAGTACATAAATTCCATTAATATAATCCAACATGATTATGCTTCCAATTTTTTGGTATAATTCACACTAGTATGAATTGAAATAGTTCTTTATAAATTTATTTTACATTATTTACAAAGGGATTTATTTTCATTTCTAATTCATTTTCAAAAAAATGATATACATGAACCATATTTTTAAAATTTAGTTAATCTTGTTCATTTAAACTAATCAAATGGTACATTAATAGTGTAATATATATCATGGTTCAATTAGGTTTGGTTTGTTATTCTGAATACAATTCCAGTTATTAAAATCATTGGGTTGTGTGTAACATTTACTATACAATGTATTACTCATAATGAAAGTTGGGCATGGTGTTACTGTTCCCGTATTCTATTGAATATAATTTTCATCTTTTAAAATCCTTGGGGGTATCATAAATGATGTCTAGGTTAGTATGAAATTGTATTTAGATATTGATTTGATGGATAAATGTTAATTTTTTTTTGGAATCATATTATAGGTGAAAATATGTTTGATGTTTTATTTATTTTGAGGTTATTTATGAAATTTTCTAATATGTTTTTTTCTGTTAATGTATATATAACATTTCCAATTTATGTAAAGGATTATTTGGTAAGAATTAAATTACATTGTTTGAGTTATAAGATGAAGGTTATGAGATACAAATTGAGGTTAAAAAATTCTTTAATATTGATTTTATTGATATTATATGAGAAATAAGGTTATTTATTTGCTAGATAATCCATATATAACACTTGATATTATATACGACGTTTTTTTATTAAAATGTAGTATCTCTTCATCTGAAGGATTATAAATTTTATGTTATTGTATTAACATATTCAAAATATTTACACTTTGGTTAATGTATATGTATAATAGAAATATATTATTATCCTATAGTGGGTTATGTGAACATTTATAAGTATATTATAGTGCTTCATGAATAAAAAAGTCATCTTCAAATCTCATTTTTTTAGAGAATAATTAAATTGTTGTGAAAATATATTAAATAAAAAATTAAACATCTCAAGTTAGTATATTTCCTTATTTTTTTGGGGATATAGTTGATTAAATACCATAAAATAGGGAAAGGTTCTTGATTTTTTTTGTATTATGATTATTTCAAATGAATTGACTTTCTATTCAAACCATATAGATTTATGGTTCTCTAGTCACTATAATTAACTTGACCATGTTATTTTTTACCCTATAATAGTCTATGGAAATTAATTTTCCCTTCCATGTCCATAATTTCCCATCCCACTAATATTATCCTATTTTGAGATATATTTTTGAGTTATTCCATTTGACCAACGAATTTCCTTTTCACAATTTTTATGAGAATGTTTTATTTAATATATTTATGAAGTTGTTTTCCAAAATGTAATAATCAATTATCAATATTTTTATTACAAATAACATATCAAATTAAATTGTATAAAATTTTTAAATGTGGGAATATATAACACCCATGGATTTTAAATTAACACTATGTTTTATATAATATGCATCATATAACCCCAAGCCTAATGGAACCACAACATATTATTTTTCAAATATAGTCTTTATAACCTATCAATTAAATTGGTGGTTAAGAATTTTATTATATTAATTATGAAATATATATATATATATAAGGGACCTAATCAATAAAAACTCATTGACTAATTCATTGGAAATAAGTGGATAATTTTTAATAAATTTATTTTATGCTTTGGAAATGCATTTTCAATATAAAAATTATTTATTTTTGAAGTAAATTTTATAATTAAATAATGAGACTTATATAAATCATATTTTATAAATATAATTTCATTTTTTAAATGACATCATCATAATTATCTTTCAGTGAATTGATTTTATATTTCTAAAAATAATTATTTTTCCATAAATAATAAAAAATTACGATTATTATGAAAAACTAAATATTTGTTTCATATATTTACAAAGTAAATTTTTATTATAAAATGATTTAATTTCTTTTTCAATTATATTATTAATCATCCAAATTATTTAAATGGAATCAATATCGTGATTTAATTTTTTATGAAATATATTTATTCATAAAATTTCTTTTTTCTAAAAATTTTTTCTTATTGTGATTTTTTTGAATTAAAATTTATTTCATCCAATAATTAAAAATTTAATTAATAAAATTAATTATATATTTCTATTCAGGGGTTAAAATTTTTTAAATAAGAACATTTTATTTTTTGTCTATATTAATAGTAATTGAGATAACATTTTTCACACCAGTAATCGGTAAATCGAGTGAATTGTAAATAAAACTATGTGAAAAGGTAAAAATATATTACATTAATTATTATTTAATGGATTTATTTCTATTAATATCACATTATTATATAATTTTTTTGATTTATATATTGTTTTTGATGAAAATGACCAATATAATATTTAAATCAAATAATGTTACAAAATGTCACCCTCTTAGATTAAAATTTTTCATTAGTATTCATAAATGGGAAATGAATGTTCTTATTGAACATAAATATCTATTTTATCTCAATGAAATTATTTTCATTATTATTTATTCATAATTTTTTTTCATAATTTTATAATTTTTTTAAATTATTATTAAATAATGACACAACATTTCATCAATTAATAAAAATTGAAATAAATGATTTCAAAAAAATTAAAGTGAATATAATTTTAACGATTAATCTTTTCAAAATTAATATTAATATGATATATTATTATTTTGTTAAAGGATTATATTATATTTTAAATTTTATTTATGTCATTTAAGTCAAATGAAATGAATAATGTATAAATTTTCAGAAATGATATTTTATTTAAATAATATCTTATCGAATCAATTAAAAATACAATGATTTGTTACAATTGAAAGGGAAGATAATATATAACTTAAAAAATCATCTCTTGTCCATTAATTATCTAGTTTTCACCTTATATATAAAATTAAAACCCCTTAATAGTGAATGTTATATTATGGTTGTTAATGTTAAAATAAGTTGATAAAGGGGATAAGATAATATAAGGTTTAAGACACCACATAAAGCAGTAAAAGTTATGTTGGTTAATGATATTTCAAATACATTTTATCTTATATTATAATCCTTATAATATTAGTGGAATTTTTTATAGAATGTGAAGTTATTATATTTTAATATTTTATGAAATTCCCAGTGTGATTCTCCCATAACATATAAAAGGAAACCTCTCATTTCTCTTATTTGTATAGAATTTATCACCATATCATGGAAAAAATAGAAAAGTACTTTTCCAAAATCCCCTTGACAGATTATATATGTGTTTTCTCTACAAAAATCAAACCATGGTTTGTTAAGTTAATATTTAATGGAGTTTATTCAGAGAAGAGGTAATCACCTTTATTAATCACTTTCTTTTTAATTATTATTTTACCTACCCTAAATCTATTTTATTTATCAAAAAATATATAATTACCAATCCTAAATATACTAATTTTATTGAAATTACGAATCCACCATTATCCTTCATTTTCCAAGTCAAATAAAATGAGAATGTGTTGCTCGTGCATATGTTTGTCTTACCATATCTATATAACAATAAAAATAAATTGTCATAACCTTATTTTATGGGAGGGTATAAGGATAATTATAATATTTTATATTATATTTTTGATATAATATTGTTTTTTTGAATAATAAAATTATATATAGTTTCATACCATTAAATCTATTTGAAGATGGTAACACTGCTAATCCATACATGTGGACTGCCACTTCTACGAAGCGATATGATTTTTATTTTATATAAATTTTACATTGATGGTAATAAGTTTATATTTTTAAATATACATATTATATATTTTATAATTATTTTTATGTAAAATTAAATTCTTATTCTACTTTATTTCTCTTTATTCATCAATTGATTAAAATAATATTCATGCGTACATACGACCTACAGTATCCAAAAATGGTGTAATTAATTTTTATATCTCAAAATATTATGGATGACTCTAAAAATGTGTATAATTATTATTTATGATTATAAAAAATACATATATAAGTAAAACATGATAAACATATAAGGAACAAAAAAACAAAAATATACTGGTAAAATGAAGTTAGTATCGTCCATGATAAAGATTTAATAAACATTTATTAAAATAAAGATGATAAAATTTTGAAAGTATTTCATATAAATAGTGATATATAATATTATTTTTTATGATTAGATTTATAATAAATATAAATTTATTACAAAATATGTTGGGGAATATTCTAATGGAATCATTAATATTGTAATGGTTTATTTCATAGTCATATAATTTTTTTGGGAGTGTGCGCGTTTAAGTATCCCTTGAGTAATTGTTTGATATATATAAAATAAACACAATATAGTTTCTTAGAAAATGGTTATTCATGAACTGTTCATGGAATATTTCCAGTTTTCTCACCACAATACATAAAATTATTGAGTTTTTTTAAGTACACTTTATTTCTCTCTTCATTGGAAAATCATTTTTATTTCATGTCCATGTTTTGTGAGAATAATTTCAAGAATATTATGGGACTCCCCTAGTTTTAATTATCACAAATCAAGATTAACTATGTTAATTATGATTATTTTAATATAAATTATGTTTAATCATGTTCAATTATAATTTTAACCTCTTGTGTTAGTGTTTACATCATAAGATATAATTAAAGATATTTTTTATGTGTAAGACACTAATATGTATGATATGCTGATACATTCTCTATTTATGGACATGTCACTAATACTAAACACACTGATACATGATCATCTGATGAAATAAGCTATCGATTAGCTGATTCACCGATATATACCTAAGCCACTGATAGAAAGACTAACTCGTTGAGCAACATAGAATTTGTGACAAGTATGAATCATCGACAGCATGAATCACTGAAATATTGAGTTTCCGACAAATGCGCTACCCATGCATCAAATATTGATATCTCAACAGACTGATTCATAGTTACCGATGAATTTTGGACCTACAGACAATGTGATCCCCTGATAGTCTGATCTACCGACAAAAATGATTTACTGATTTAATTATCTCATAACAGGTCTACTCACTGACAACATGAGTCATCGATAGTGTGATATATCGACAGAAAAAGTCGTAGATTATCTATACCTTAAATTCAAAAATATTTCATAGGGTAATATTTGGGTAAATTAATGATATATATTTTATTAATTATCTCTTTCAGATAATATTAATGACATTGTCAGAGTACAGTACGAGGTACGAGGAACCCCACATGGTTAGGATCATGCTATTTGTTAGGCATACTATGCATAAAGTACTCACATGGGAGAAAAATATATGTAGAGGTTGGTGAACTAATGATGCATGAGTAGAAACAAGATCTACCGACCGGTCTTTCATACAAAGAAAAATTAATAAAAACCAAAAGGCCAAAAATAAATACAGAACAACATGAAAGAGGATATCACTTCTATAAATCTTATACCACATTAAAAATAGAATAAATAAGCTAAAATGAATCACTTTTTTGAAATATATTTCTATAATATGACACTATCTTCACTTTAACCATCATGATGGAGTCCATAAGATTAATCGAATGTCACACAGAGGATCCTACTATCTTCCTATCTTGTTTGTCTTCTTGTGTAGTTTTTTTAAATTTCATCAAGTGTCACTCAATTGTATAAACATAGATTTACTCCTGATCCAGACTAGAATATACATATATGTCTTCACAGACATTCAATTTTACACTCCCATGTATAATAGTGGATGGGGTCGCTGTGTGGATTTTTTTACACTCCCATGAAAACTATAGAAGAGGTATAATTGATCTGAATATATTGTATTGTATTGAACCACCAATCTATGTTGTGGATCACATATAGTTAATATAAACTTCATGGTGGTAGGTTATTAAAAAATTTTGAGGATTAGGTCATGGATTGAGACTAAACCTCTAGTTTAATTTTGTTGGGTACTTTCATGTTTTGTTTTCCCATTCATTGAAATCATTTTCAGATATATAATGTTGCTTTGATTTTTAATATTAGATAGTTTTTATATTATAATTTATTATAGAAGACTAATTTCCTATGTTAAAATAATAAATAATATTGTTTTAACTAATAAATAGTCAATCTTTGAGAAATATTATGATCAAACAAAACATTTGTGAATATGATTCTTTGGTCAACTAGTCCACATTGTTTTAAATTGGGGATCTTTTAAATAAATTTTAAAAACTATTTTTGATATAAATTTTAATAAGAACAGAATTCACCCCCCTCTTGAGTGTCTTACACCAAACAAAATTTTGTATCATAGGATTTATTACTAAAAAAATTTCAATGTTTTTTTATAACTTTTAAAGTATGATTTTAGTTGTGTTTTCAATATCTATAAATTTATTTCAGTTCAAAATTTATTTCTCTTCAAAATATTTAAAATTTGTTTTGAATAGAAAATACACATGAAGGTGTTGCTTCCAAAAAACATCTCTACATTAATGGAAGAAATTATTCTAGTAGGAAATTATAATGAAAATTCATTTAGAATATATGGGTTTTGAAATCTAGTCTTTAATTATAAATGATTATAAAATTCATACTAATTCAAGGAACACATGCTATGATGACATTATGGAATCATACAATAATAAGTGTAAATATATGAATTCCTTATACCACTCTTTAGGGGATGAATAATTTAATCGGATTTCTACATGTAATGAAGTACTTGAAAGTTGGGAGAATTTGGCTATTTCAGATGAAGGATCCACTAGTGTAAAAGGTAGTAGAAATAATACATATACTATTAATTGTGATAACTTTAATATGAATCTTGATGAACCCATTTCTAACATATATCAATAGTTCAATGAATTTGTAAATACATTGGTGTCTCTATGAAATAAAATCACATTAATGGAATATTTGAAGCGAATTATTATATGTTTACCATAAATATGGAGAACAACCTTGATATCAACATGGGAGTCCTATTAAATCATCACATTACCTATAAATGAGATGATATTAATGCTTATTATTTATGAATAAGAGATGAAGGTTGACAGAGAATAAGATAATGAACGAAAGTGAATGTCATTATCTTTTAAAACCATTTCCTCCAAAAAATGAAATTGATCATGTTCATACTAAAATTTCAAAAAATGAAGAATCACCAAGTGATAATAATGACTAAATGGTATAGATAGCTAGAAGATTGAAGATGTTTCAAAAAAGAAATGTTTTCTTTAGAAAAACTTTTTACAAAGGAATGTATACCAGCAATGGAAACTAGAAAAGGGATGGGAATAAAAATGAATATATTAATGAAAAATAATGCAATGAGTGTAATAAAATATGATATGTGAATGATGAATATTCTATGATATGATTCAATATGATAATATGATGAAAATGATAAAAAGTAAATGAATGAAATGAGGGAAACCATGAGTTATTATGAGAATAGATTCAATGAATTAATGTATCCCCAATATGAGTAGGATAACAAATAACATATGTGTTTCATGACAACCACGTATGTGGTAACCGTACCATCTCAGCAAAATATTCTTATTATTATGGAGATGAATATTATTCTAAAAATATGAAAAATGAATAATTGTTTTAATTTTTTCAAATGTTTTAGGATACATTAATTAATATAAATAATAAGTATAAATCTCTCAATAAACAGCATGATCTTACAATTTCGGTTAAATATAAAATTAAAATTAAAAAGGATAAGAATGATCAACTAATCAATGAGAATAATGAACTTAAATTGACTAATGTGAAAATAATGTAGGATCTAGAGAAATTTAGAAATGTGAAAGATAACTTAGTTCAAATTCATGGAAAAAATGTTTCTTCAAAATATACTTATGGTATTGTACATCATCCTAGAAAAATAAATTTTATTAAAAATAATTTTGTATCAAAATTTATAAAATCTGGTATTATACCCTGTTCTAGAAAATATTTTGCATGTTCCAATAGTGGGATATCTTCTAATTCTTCATGTTTTTCAAGACATTATAGTTTTTATTTTTATTCTACATTAAACATAGGAAATCCACAATGAAAATGTTACTTCCCAAATTATTAATTTAAAATGTTATTTTACCCAAGAATGTATGGGTACAAATATCTTTTCTTGTTTAAATTTTTTCATAGGAAATTCTCTTGCAGAGTTCCTGTAAGAGCATCTAGTACATGAAATTTGGTTGTTCAAGATATATTATAGGTGACTATTCAGGCTTCAAGAACCTTATCATGATTGATTGTGGGGATTTTACATTTTGACAATGAAAAAAGAAAAATTATTTTCCATGGCCAAAAAGTAAAACTAATTCAAATTTAATTTCTATTGTTTTTTTCTTGATGGCATTTAGTATAATTTACTATCAATATCATAGTTATTTGATGATATTTTTCATGATAAATTTTAAAATGATTCTTGTAATGTATTCAATTCTAAGAATGATTTAGTATCCACTAATTTTAAGAATGAAAATTTTTATGCAATTATCATAGATTCTGTTGTTTATCAAAATGATTCTTTCTTGAGTGTCTTTACAAAAGAGTGTTGGATTTGGAATAGGATACTAGTTCATTGAAATATTCACTCCCTAAGAAATACTACATGGAATGGACTAGTCAAATATCTACCTAAAAATTTTATTCCAAATTCAGAAGACCCTAATCCATGTAAAAAATCTAAATAACAAAAAATATATTTCAAATAAAAAAAGATTCAATTTCTCAAGCTCTTGAGTTGGTTCATAAGGATTTTTTTGATCATCTAGAGTTTCTAGTTTTAATGGGGAGAATTATGTCTATTTTTTTAGATTACATTTCTATATATCCTTGAAAATTATTTTTAACTCACAAGAGTGAAGTGTGTTCCAACATCACCTTGTATTCTTGGTCTGTTGGGAACTTAAGTGGTCTTAGAATTAAAATCTTAAGAAGGGACCTTGGATGTGAGTTTGAAAATCAAGAATTTGAATCTTGTTTCTAAAAAATTGATATAGTCATAACTCATCTATTCATTGGACACCCCATCTAAATGGATTTGTAAAAATAAGAAATAAAACCTTAAAATAAATTAACCAAACTATGCTTAACGAGTATACCTTACCTGTTTAATTTTGGAAAGAATATGTGATTACAACATGTTATATAATTAATAGAGTTGTACTTAAAAATATCCTTTTGAAAATTCCTTATGAGTTATCGAAAAATTGGTAGCATGTGTTAATTTACATTAACTTTTCTTATTGAAAGGTTTTATCATTAATACAAAATATAATATTGACATGTTTTCCTCCAAATGTAAAGAAGAAAGCTTCCAAGGTTAATCATCCTATAAAAAACCTACAGGGTATTCAATAAAAGAACAGGATTATGGATGTATATGTACATAAAATTTGATGAAACATATCCACATGATCATAAAACAATCCTAGAAAATATTAAGGATGATCTATCTAATCTAGACATAAATGTTGAACCTTCTAGCTCTGATGTTATAAAGGAAGAAAAATCCTCATGTTCTTGAAAATCATCAAACACTGACCATATTGAACACAAACCTATATAAGAACCTTAAATAACAATTCCTTATTTTTATTGATATGTTAGAACAATTTAGAACAATCCTTTATATGTTGTAGTTAGAGACTTAGTCAAAGGGACACATACTATAGCTTCTCTTATGAACCAGGTAAAACATCAAGATTTTTTTAATAGCTTGAACCTACGAATATCAATGATGAAATCAATGATGTATTTTGGGTAATATATATTCCAGAATAGTGGAATAAGTTAGTGAGAAGTAAAGTCTAAACACAGGTTTCTAGTCCTAAAGACACCTTTACTATAGGCACTATTTGGGTGTATAGAAATAATGTGGATGAAGCTGGTACCATAGTGAGAAAACATTAAAGACTGGTTGCACTAGGATATAGACATAAAGTTGGAATTGACCATGAATAAACATTTTTAGTAGTTTCTAGACATCAATCCATATTAAATATCGTAGAATATGCAGAACATCTCAATTTAAAACAACACCAAATTGATATTAATAATGAATTCCTAAATTGGTATATAGTTGAGGATGTTTTTTTGACCAACCCCTATTTTTTCAAACCCCCATTTTCCATTTCATGTATCCAAATTAATAAAAGATTTATATGGTTTAAAACATGATCCGTGATCTTGGTATGATATACTCAACCCTTTTCTTTTTTCTAACAGTTTTACAATAGGTATAGCTGATCAAACTCTTTTTACAAAAATAATTTCGAAATATGTTTTAGTTGTTCAAATATATGTTAAGGATAATATTTTTGGATCTTAAATAAATTATTTATGTATTTATTTTTCAAAAATGATATAAATTGAATTTGAATTTAGTATAATGGGTGAAATCAAATTCTTCCTTGGATTTCAAATTTTTTCACATAAATAGTTGCTATTTTTAATAAAATTATGTACACTAAATATTTTTTTAAATGGTTTGTCTTTAATAGTACAAAGTGTTGTGAAACTCTAGTGAGTACCACCTATAAATTTGATCTTGGTGAAAATGGAAAATATGTAGATATTACTAACATCAATGGGGAAGATTAGAAGTCTACTCTACTTGGTCTCTAGCTGACATTATATTATGTTTACTGTGCATATGTGTGAAAATTTAATAGAAACCCCTAAGAAATATATTTTAAATATTGTTAAAATAATTTTCAAATAACTTAGGTTTGCTACCAACATAGTATTTTTCTATCATAGGGGACAACCTTTGGATTTAGTTAGTTATTCTAATACTAATTCTAGTGGTTATCAATTAGATTGAAAAATAACCTCTGGAACATGTCACTTTTTTGGGAAAGAATATAGTATCATGGTGTAGTAAAAAATAATTATTTTTTTGAATTATATACTATTGAAGCTGATTACATAGCCTATGGTAGTTTTTGTGCTTAGATTTTGTTGATGACAAACATAGAACAAGATTATGGATATCATTTTAGGATCGTCCCTATAAACTGTGACAACACATAAGCTATTAACATTTCTAAGAATCCAGTTTATCACTCTAGAACAAAAAATATTAATGTAAGGCATCATTTTTTGAGATATCATTATCAAAAATGTTATATAAATCCTGAATTAATTAGCACAAAACATCATCTTATTAACTTTTTTACCAAGCATTTAAATTCTGAGAGGATGAGTTACATCAGACATGATTTGTTGAAGATTAGTTTTTGAGGACTTACTATTTGGTACCCCACTATGTTGTCTCACTGACATGACTCACTGATGATGTCTCGCCAATAGGACTCACCTTTGGTGAATTAATGATGGGTCTCACCAATGTGCCACACTGACTGATACTTATTTATTTCTATGTCTTGAATTTTTAATGAAACTATTTTATTTTGTTTATGTTATCGAAATAGAGATTTATTATTCTATGTTTTAAATTACCAGTGTGATAAAAACACGGTTCAATCAAATACATCTTTATACTCTCACACTCTGACTCTTATACTTCTTTCCCTCAATCCTTTCTCTCCTGATTAGTGGTATTTTATGCTTCAACTGAACCATTCTAACCACTTCAATTGATTCTTCCATGAACATCATGTAAATATTAGAGGATGATTCAGGTTAGTCTATGAGGAAATTAGGTGAATCTAGCCAACAGAAACCACTGTATATTCATTTAGAACTCGATAATCATGTTGTGACCCTGAGAATTAAGTACATTCAAAATGGTTGTTGGAATTTCATTCCATTCATCTAAATGTATTAAAAACCCCACAGTTTGATGGAGTAGTTCTCCTAAAATAAGTGTTCTTACTATCTAAGTCTATTATACGAGTTTTACCTTTATGAGTATTTTCTAAAGGATGGATCTAAATTTTTTTGGATAAATTCGATGGAAGGTGGAATGATGATATCCTTTTAATCTAATCACTGGAAATATAGTCAAAGGATACCCCATTTGGTTATTTTGATCGCTATCTAGGAAGTGCTACTCCAAAAAGTGACTTCTTCAGTTATGAGGTGGTTTTGGCTGAGTTGATAGGAAATGGAGAGCATAAAAGGACTATTACTACAAAGCTCTATGGGGAGAACATGCTTTTATTCAAATTCATATTGTATAAATTACGCCCTAGGAAATTATATTTTTCATCTCGTTATGTATTAGGTTTATTACTTTCTCGATCTATTGAAGAATGTTAATTTTTTTAGAAAATTGATGGATCATATCAGTGTGATGATTAAACCCTATTACGAGACCAATTCATTATTTTAGCCCCGACGTATCTCTCCAATGTTGAAGGTTATGGGTTTACTGAATGAAGGGGAAGAGACCATTTAAGCTTGTGATGGTTTTTGTCTGAAGAAATTTATCTATAGCAGAATGATAATTAATTTGAACCCCAAGAATTAAAATGTGGAGTGAGGATAATGATACATCTTATGAATACAAAAATCCTTTTGAACATCCCACAATGCCAAGGATTATGATAGGCCCTAGCCTAGGACCATATAAAGTGGTTTTTGTTCAAATGAGAATGTTCTTTAGGAGGTTCAAATAAATGAATCTCTCTTATATAATAGGGGTGATCCTAGAATTGTTGAAAGTCTAAAAATGATTACTTATGTTCCTACAAGTCCATATAGACCTATACCTTATAAGGAACAACTTCTAGCTAAGTAAGATAGTGAGGAGACTAAAGAATCTGAAGATAATGAGTATGAAAGTAGATCTATTAGTGAAGAGATATCATGTGGTGAAGAATAAAATATGGTAGTGATGAAGATGGTGGTGGTGGTGGTGGTGATAAATACGAGGAATAAAATGAATAAGACTATGATGAATGTGAAAGGGAATATGGAGAAAGTGATGGATATGATAGAGATTTAGATCATCCTGGTGATGATCATGGCCCTGATACTAAACCTATTGATCATACATTTGATCCATCTTACAATGAATGTAATGCTTCATCTCCGGTAGTGGAACAAGAACAATAAACAATTAGGTAATCCCATGAATCTCCTGAAGCCTCTATGGTTGAGGATAGGGTTAATGATGTTCTTTTTCATGAATATTTTCATGCTGAGAAATATGTTCCAGTGACTCAAGGGCAAGTAATAGTTTATGTCGGTATAAAAACATCTATTTAGAAAAGAACACTTGCCGTGGTGGAGAGACAAGAAAATTGAGCTATGTTTGATGTACTATCTCCTTTGGATGACATTGTTATTCCTATATGGAGAAGTGATCTAATATATGTGACCATTGGTCTAGATTACCCTGATTTTGAGGATAGTCTAGCTTCTCCTACTCTGGATTCCATTCCTTTGGCAGCTCTGGAGTATGTTTTTATATATGATCATTATACCTTTATAGAAGAAATGATATTTGTAGTACAATCTGTACCACATAGTAAACCTATTGCTATACCAAAAATAAGTGAATGTGAAACTGATTTGATTACTGAGGGATTTGTATCTCAGGTTAAGGAAAGATTGATCTGCCTTGTGGAATATATTGATTCAGACAATCATAAAATGTGGAAGGATTTGACTACATCGGTATCAGACATAAATAGTTTAATTATTTAATACAATAATTCTTTGGATAAACTTATAAAAAAAATTGAGGATGCAAATTATCAGAGTGCTATTTATCATCCGTAGTCTCCTACTATTTATGTGGCCCAGTTGATATTAGATATCATAGATATTGTGCAATGTGCCTCCATTTCATCTTCTCAAGATTCTCCTTATCCATATGTTGATATGGTTAGATAGATGATTCGAGGGAAACTTCACACTATGATGAGTGGAACTAATAAAGAGAGTCTTAGTAAGATCCAAAAGACATATGGGCATATGAAAGACATGGGGAGATTGTACACAAAATAAGAAAATACTCCTCAATAAGAAATAATGAGAAGGTATATTTATATTTTAATAGGATTTATTCAAAACCGAATTAACCAGATATTTCAAGTATTTAGTGTAAAATTTGAGGTTACCTCTAATGACACAGGCATTCATGGAACATGTTAAGAATATGAAGTATTTTACAACTACCATAAATAAATTTAAGGAGAATAAATTGGATTTTTAGAAGGTAGTGTGATATGGTGGTGTAGTTATTAGGGACATCATTAATCCGCTCAAACCATACTTGCATCATTAAAGGATACCAATGGTTTCTCTTGCTACTACTCCTCTCAAACCAGTCATGCCTACTTCAAAAACTTCTTATACCATTTTATCAACTTTTACAATGAACCTTAATCAGGATCTTACATATATTAAACCTCTCATCCAATTGAAACTTACCGGTCCTACTACATTCTCTTCACTGAGCCTTAGTCCATCTTTTTTTCGAAGGGTTCTTCTTCTTCTTTTTTGTACCCTCTCAACCCCATCCACCATTACTACGTCATAACATTATTCTTTTGTATCATCTTCTTATAATAGTGGAATGGATGTGATGGACACTGATGTGACCAAGAAGTAGTTTTATCACTTTTCAATAGGGATTTAATATGGATTTTTTTATACTTTTGTTGATATTCTTGTACTAATTGATTAATAGAATACCTTCTTCGGTTTCATCTCTTTATTATTTCATTATATATTATTTCTTTTTCATTTATTGATTCCTTTTTCATAGTCACAAAAGGTGAATAAATACTATGGAATCTCTCTCAGGGGTAGAATAATATTAGGCTTGATATTAAAAGTGATAATATAAGTGAAAAATAAAATTTAATAAGTAATTTTCACTTGTGTTTATTTTAAAACATCATCTCAATATTCAATGTTGTATCTCAAGAATATTTTTTCTTTGATCATTTTAAATAAAATATTATCGTATATAATTATATGATTTTTAATCTTCAAAAAGGAGGATATTGTCGGTGTCGTATAGTTTTAATGCTCACAAATCATTCTTAACTTTTCTAATTATGATTTATTAATATAAATTTTGGTTAGGAATGTTCAATTATAATTTTATCCTATAGTTTTATAGTTAACATCATAAGATAGAATTATTGATTTCAAGTGTAAGACACTGATATGTATGATCTTTGAATACTTTTCATACTGATAGAAAAGTCACTCAGACCTAACACTCCGATACATGAGCTATTAATGGCATAAACTACTTATAAGATGATTCACCGACAAATGAATAATCTACCAATAAAGTGACTAACCGAAATAGAAAATCAAAATTTTTTATACGTGTGAGTCACTGACAGCTTGACTCATTGATAGATAGAGTTACAAACAGATGATTTAACAATGAATCACCTACCAACTACTTCACAGACTGATTTAGAGTAATCGATGCAAGTTTTTTCTAATGACAGATTGATCCACTGAGATTATTATATACCCCAAAAATTATCTACCGATAGGAAAAATATACCAATACCAAAATCTACCAACAGATCATCTCTCGACATGACGAGTCACTAATAGTCTGAACTACCGACAGACTGATTGAATGATGATCTTCACCTTAAATTCAAACATATATTTAACTGTCATATTTGGGCGATTTAATGATTCTATTTATATTAATTATCTTTTCAAAAAATAATAATTACACTGAATTTGCACATTATGAGGTATGAGGAACACTAAATGTTTTGGATAATGCTTCTTGTTGTCCATATAATGATAATTTAAGCACCTAGGCAAGAAAAATAAATAGAGGTCAGTGAACACAAAACTGCCCATGTTTGAAAAAAGATACACCAACCATGTGTGCATTCCAAGAGAAAATACTAATAACCAAAAGACCCAAAAAACTACAACAAATTAGACCACATAAAATCTTTTAAGTGTCTTCATTCACTCTAGGAATAGATAATAGAAGCTAAAATGACATTATGGTTTGTTGTCTGTTTGTAGAAGAAGACACTTGCTTCACTTCTACCGTCCTGATGGAGTCTATATGTTTTATAGAACATCATAAAATGATTTGTAAACTCTTATAATATATTTCCCCCTTTATGTACATTATTTCCATTTCAAAAAATGTGTGTATCGATTTTATAAACACACATTGACACATGATCCATACTGGAAGATAATTTTATATCTTAACTAACCTTCACAGTTACACTCCCATGGATAACAGTTGAAGGGGTCAATGTCTGCCCAATTTTTTTACAATACCCTTAAAAATGTGAAATAGTTCTTGTTGACTTGAATAGTTTGTATACTCTTGATACCCCGATCCAGGGAGTGGATAATGTTTATTTAATATTAATTTCTATGTGTCAAGTGATCACTATGTGGAGAGGATTATGTCTCATCTTGAGACTAAACCTCTTGTTTACGTTTATGAGTGCATTCTTGATTTTTTCTCTATATATTTAATCATTTCATGAAACCTAACTTAGCAATGATAGTTATTCTTATAAAGTGATTATATTAGAATTTGTTTTAGTAGACTGATTGGAAAATCTAACATAATAATTTTTAATGATATATCTCAGATCAAATCAATCCTTGAGAAATTTTTGAACAATCAAAACATTTATAAATTAGCTACTTTGGTTAACTGGGGTGATTTGTTAAAATTGGGGAACCTTTATATTATAATGTTTGACAGAAATTGTTATAGGAACTCAGTTCACTCCCTCTAGATTATCCTACTCTGACAAACAGATATGTTTCAAATTAAAAAAAATTATTAATTAAATATATGTTTAACATTGATTTAATTTCTGAAAAATGTTTTCATAATAGTATTCTTTTAATTTTCTATATGAGGTACTTGTTAACCTTTAATATAGTTTGAATGTATTTTTTTTAATCTTATACTGCTAGTAAATAATTTTCCATCATCATGATATCATATTTATTTGAATATTCCATTAATATTTTACAAGATTATTTTAAAAGATTACTATTTTCCCAATATTATGGTAATATTTATTTATTAATATTGATTTTCAATGTTAAGTGTAATTTTCCTCAAGAATTATTTAATTACATTTTTATGGTGTTTCAACTCTTTAGTGACATAAAATTTTATTTTACATATGATTTACTTTAGATATGTTTTAGTGATATCAATATTTTCATTCCTTAAGATAATTTTTTATTAGTATAATTGATGATGCCCTATTTTTAAATAATTATCTATACTAATCAAGATATATTATTATTATGACAATGGATTTTGAAAATATTAAAATTTTATATTTTATAATTTGAATAAAATTGATTATATAGATTATATTTCACCCCTTTCTTATGAATATTTTATTGGAATTAGTAACTGATGGTCATGGTTCTCTATATCGCATTGATGCATTGGTATGTCTTTTGGGAATAATTAACTAGGGTATTTGGTTTATTGCATATATATTTATATAAATTGTATTGGAATAAGTCATGATTGTATGTTTATGATGTATGAAATCATACATTCATTCATTTTTTTAGTTATTTATTTCGAATGTGATTATTTGATTAGTTATGATATCAATGATTAATTTTCAATATCTTGTGATTTTATATTTCATATTTTTTATCATCATTTCATCGAACAATATTACTCTTCATGATCATGTTATTAGTTGAATAAAATGTGTTTCATATATTTACATAGTCATATTGATTATGAATTATTAATTCATGATATATTCCATTGTACACATACCATTTAAGAGCATCTTAGCTCACCAAAATCTCATGTTTCCTTTCATAGGGATTATGAGAAATGTTTTATTGTAGATATGAAGGGATTTAGTATAGTGAATAATGTTGTACTCAATGAAAATACTTTGTTTTATTATATGTTAAAAAATATAATGTGAGACTCAATTATTTAACGAGTTCATAAGACTACTAATATATTTGTTGATTTAAGATATGATCACTTCTATCTGTTCAAATTGTTATAATTTAATCAATGATTCTAGGCTACCATGGTAAGGGTGTTTATTATTTCATGGTTTCACATAAAGGCAATCATTAAATTTTAGTCTTGGGATAACAACATGTAAACCTACATCATGCTATGGATAACCAAATTTTTATCATTTTTTGGGATTGTGATAAGCCCAATGTACCCACTTATTTTCTTTTCCGGATAACCTCCCATGTAATAACTTTTTTTGTTCTTTTGATAACCTCCCATTTACCCTCATTTTGGGCATTAGATAACCTCAAATTTACCTTTTTTCTCATAGAATATTAAACATTAACTAATATATTGTATGAATATAGAATTATAATCCTTACCATTACGTAATGAAAACCATATATACATATTCCAATGGATTATAAAAATTAATAATATCGAGTCCCAATGATCCGAAAAGATTTTCATTAATATTTCATCATTTCATTACCATGTAAAAAACACGATTCATAACTATTTTCCATCATAAAAATAAAACATCAAGAAAATGTATAAGGATGGTATAATATTATCAAATTCAAATAAAATCATAAGAAAAATATTATGTTAATTTCATTAATTAATATATGTACCATATAAATATCATTAAAATTTTATTAAGGAAAACAAACTTTCCATTTTGAAAACACATCTTTAAAATATAAATATATCCCAAAATTTCAATATTATTTTTATTTTATTATAACTTTGGAATTATGTTGACAATGATTAAAATCCATGAGCATTCATGATATTGTATAGTACCGTTCATTTTTTACATGTTAAAACAAATATTCCTTTCATGTTTTTGGGAAATCGTCAAAAGGACCTCCTTTTTAAAACTACATGAATATTCATTATAAACAATTTCCTTAAAATTATAACATCACTAAATAGTTCTTTAAATAATATATGTAGAATATTATATACATTCTGGAAAATATTTTTAGATATCATGGACATGTAAGAGAATGGATACTCCACCAAAGAAAGACCTAATGATGGTTATTACATTAAATAATTGTATTCATGTTTTGAGTATATAAGGTTTGAAAAAATATAATTAAAACCATTAATTTATATAAATTATAATTTGACATTAAATTTCATTTTTTAGTTTTATATATATCATATGATTTTATCATTTGATGTATAATCATAAATAAACTTGATAAACAATGAGATTATATCATAAAACCATTATCAATATAGAAATCCTTTATATTAGATGTAACCAGAAGTATTGAACATATATGGATATGATTATCACAAAAAATTCATAATAAGAATCATAATAGACATTAATTGGATGTATATAATCCAAAAAACAAAAAATGGAGAATATGATATTTTTAACAGAAAATAAAATATAGATCAAAACACCTTAACTAATTTGTTTACATCCATCAAAAAAATTCAGACATAATATAAAATTAATATAGTTTTATTATAAATATATTTCCGAACCATAATCATATATATTAATCAATATGATTTTCTAATAACCTACTACCTCCCTATTATTAATAATTCTTTGTTAAATTCATTTTTTGGGTGATAATTACATCATTTTTCATGTATGTTTTGATATTCTTGTTTTGGAACTTTTACAATGATTGTGGTTATGCAATATCTATGATTTTAATAAAGTAATATATATATATATAAATATTCATTATAAATATATTTATAAAAAAATTAAATCTTCTATTTTGAAATTGAGTTACACCGTTCATAAATATGATAGGCCATACACACACATTTACATTAAGGACCCACCCATAAACATTACATAATCTTGTGTTAAGTTAATAATTCACATAGATGATGATTTCAGGTTTAGTGTTTTAGAGAATTAGGTCATAACAATTATATAACAAATCAAATATTATAATGTAAGAAGTTCAACCCACTATCTATTTTTTCCAAAAATAAAACACTTTAAATGAAAAAATGATTTCATTTTTTGAAGAAAATATTCTTGACCTCATCCATTATCTTACACATCCTAATTATCTATGGTAGACCATTAAAAAACATGGGATGAGCATAAAAATATTTGTGAGGGATACACAAAGATGGGAAACTGTTTGTCCTGTGAAAACATGTAATCTATTAATAATTTATCACAAAGAAAAACTTTTTTCTTTTATAAAGTAGTAAATAATCCTCTCAAAATATAATATCATTTCATACCATTTTTAATAAATATATTTCAATTAAACTAAAAAACAAACACATATTATATAAAGGTTACTTTTCACATAATAATGCTTAAATAGAATAACCATACGACCGAATTTCACTAATATCACTAAATGAAACATCCATATGGCCGACTACAATAACCAATTCATTATAGATTATAATGTAACCCCCATCCTTGGTTTATCAAATAACCACACATATATGGTTTACCATTTGACAACATATTTTTCTTTTATCATATAACCACCTTTCAATTTTCCAAGTACCATTATAAAATCCTAAAAAGATGAAATTTCCCATATTTCACTCATAATATTTCATTTTCTATAAAAATAAATCATTTCAAATATTGAAATAATCAATAAATTTCCAACACCATTTCAAACATCTCATAAAGACAATATTGATTCAACATCTCCCACACCACTTTAAAAATATTAAAAGAAATTAACATTTAATGAAATTCTTGTCCATGTAAATAAATTAATAAAAACTATTTTTAAAATAATGACATTAAATATTAGGATTTAGAAGAGTAAATATTGAAAACATTTAAAATGATGTTTTAGTTAAACAGTCCCTTACCTCTAGAGAAAAAATGAAAATATAATAATTAAAAAATAATATTAAATAAAAAATTAAATATCATGAGAATATATTATTTCATGATATAATGTGTAATAAGGTTTTATATAGACCTTATAGGATAATTAAGGTACATAACATCACTATATGCCTCAATGAAATGACATTCTGATGAAGTCCCTTACCGTGAGTTGGATTCATCACATAAAATCATTATATTCTAGAATAATAGACTTATGTTAATTTCTACCTGCTTTTGATCCTTTTTCTATTTTATTATTCCATTTATATCACATGTTGACCTGATATAAAAATTTCATAACTATTTGAATTCATATCATACATTTTGTCGATATTCGGTACCTGAGTAAATATCAAATTATTTTGATTTTAATTATCCATGTTGTAAAAAGTAAATCATGAACATAATATTATTCATGATTTATATAAAATATATATTTTTAATATATTTATTTTTAATAATACATAATATTTGGAGTTAAGAAATGAAATGCACCATCTATAGAGATGGTAAGCAGTACGTACGCATGAACACTACTTTTATTTTTTGTCATATTAATAGAATATTTATTAAATGATATAATTTTATATTATAATAATATTATTGTTTTAATTTCATATATGTATCATTTGTTTAATAAAACCAACATTTATATATTCCTAGTATAGATGGAACGAGTGATATCACTTTGAGGGGTATTAATCCACACATCCACAAAGGAAATTATCGTATATACTCAACACGAAAGCATTAATGATGGTTCTAAATAAAAAAATTATAGAATCATAAATAAATTATAAATAATATATATATCATATGTAAAAATATTTTCCATTATAATGGCCACCATAAGAGGTGGTAGGGAATAATTGAACAGTCATCGTTTCATGAGGCTGTAGTTCACCATACACAAAAACAGTATGTTCGTTTCCTATTAAGTTGAGGTTAATATAAGTTTAGATAAAAAAATTATCATAAAAACATCCTAGTATTTATAGGATACTTTATTTAATACATAATAAAATAATAATAATATTATATTGAGGGGAGAGTGAAAATGAATCTAAAAAAGCATGAGAGAAGGTCTTACCTCTTAATCAGGTTACTTCTTTTGGTTTATAGCAAATGGCTTCCTTGGGAGGATTTATACCCAAAGAGAGGATTATATAATTAGTTAGGTATTCATAGAAGAGTTTTATTAGTTATTTTCATAAAAAATGGGTTATTTATTTCTGTGAATTAGAGAAGAGATGGTTCAATTTTAATGGAGAGGGAAGGGAACCCTTGGAAAAACCTAAATAAATTAATAAATATAAATTATTTTTTAATTAAGAAATATATAAATTGAGATATGTAGTATATAAGATTAGTATATTTCTAAATCATGTCATCAAATAATTTTTAGAAAAGTATTTATTTTATCTTAAACCTTATCATTTTGATTTACCATTAATTATTCACATTTAATTTTAATTGTGGTAACACTATTTTAATTATTAATAGGATATTAGTTTATCTTATATTGGCTAAATATCCCATAATTGGTAACTTAATGAACTATTAAAAATTATAATATTCACTTTTTTATTTTAAAATATCTCTATTATTTTTAAATGTTTTCATAAATTACTATTTTTATAAAACATAAATTATGTCAATTTTTACAATATTCTAATTATTTAATTTTAAAAATTATAAATAGAAATATATCCTAAAAAAATGAATAGTATTATAACATTTCATATTCATATAAAAATTTTGTGCATGACATAAATCATGTAAAAAATATTTATTCTAATATTTATAATATCATTTATTTGATTCTTTCATTAATAAAGAAATAATTCTATCATCATTGTGTCATAATTATGTTTATTGATTTAATGCCTAAAATTTATAAATAAAAATCCATGATTTTGGAAATATTTTTAGGTTTATAATTACTATTATAGTTGAATATACCACTTAAATAAATAAATATTAATTTGTGTGTTATGAAGATATATGTTCATAAAATATTTTACTTTACTTTAAATTAGATGTTATATGTGTCATAATCACACCAAAGTGGCTTCCAAAGGCCATTGTTTCATCCCAAGGGTTTTATTGGTCGAATATATCACATTAAATATGATTAGGACAAGTATTAGGGTTGTTTTAAATTGTTATAATACTATTTTTACCCTTACTTACCTTATTTACCCTTTAACCATGGTAAAAAATTTATTAGTAATGTTACTATTCATGTTTCCCAAAACAATTGGGCATACGGGCCAAGTAATGAGATAAATGACCACTGGGCCTTTGAGATATGAAATGGGTCTCCCTCTACCTAGTTAAAGGGGTCTTTCCTTTACTATAATAAAAAATGAGGCTTCGTCTTTGACCTTTAAAAATAATATTTTCCAAAAATAAAAATGACTTATTCACATAATTTGGAAATTTAGGTTCCAAATATAGATTCCATGTTTGAAAATTAAAAAATTAGAAGTTTCTATAATTAATATAAAATTAAATTCCATAGTCAAAATTAGAAAATGGGTTTTAAATAAAAGTAAAAACCATAATAAGATTGACATGTGTTTATATGAAATTTCATTGTGAAATTACCAAAAAAATATTAGATTAAATAATAAAATCATAATCAAAATTTACCTTAAAACCAACTCAAATTATAATCTAACAATAAAATTAAATTAGTTGAAAATTTAGTTTAAATTAAAATTCAATATTTATTACTATTCATGATTATATTAATTTGATCGAAAAAATACAAAAATTTCAACCAGTGTAGATTTTTCTGTCTCTATTCCAAATAATAAGATTTTCTTTTAAAATATAATATAGAAAAGTTATAAAAAAGATTTAAAATGGGATCTCAGTCAAAAGTTGGTTAAAATAAATTTTTAGAAAAATACTCCCGTAATATTTATAATTGAATTTGTTCTTATATAATTTATATAAAACATATAAGGTGATTTTAAAACACTAAATTTAATATATTACACATATATTTAAATAATAAAATCCATCCAAAGTGATTTTTCTATAAACTCACATATTATTTACTAAAATAGTTTTTTAAAAATACATATCATTTATATTCAATTGGGTTTTCTTAATATCATATTTAATTGGGTAAACAATGAATAATTATATAATTATTTTAAAATAATATTTTCATAATTATTTAATAATTTTATTTCCCACCATTATAATTCTTATGGGATGACTATCATATTAAAAAATAATATTATTTTATTCATTTAAACTAAATGGGTTGTATAATGTATGCTATCAAACATAAATTTTCCTATTAGAAACTTGGGATATTATGTTCCCATAGCCTTTTTACAAATTATGTCCTTATAATTTTAATTTTTTATTTTTAACCATCACATGAATTTTCAAAATACAATTATTACAATCCCATATTACAAACATCATTAACAAAAAATACACATTAAAAGAAAGAAAAGAATGTACAAAGGATACCTTAGATAACACACACTATGATTACATGTAGGTAAACATGGATATAAAAGAAAAAATAATTGTCATTTTATGATGGAGAGTTAATGAAAACATAATAATTATAAATTTAACAATCAAAAAACCAAAAATATATAATCGGTTAAATGTTCATTTATATCATAATAAGAAGAATGAAAAGAAAACGTTTCTTATTTTAAGATACAATTAATAAATTTGGGGAATTATTTTACTAGTTATATTAATAATATAAGGAAATATACTTATAAGACAAGTAGAGTTTCATACATTAATCTAATTCCACAACAATATCTTCTTTTTCTCCAATATATGAGTATTTGAGATGACATGGTCACACCTGGAGCACTAGAATAATCTTCTAGAGAAACACATAAACCACATAAGTTGATATATATATTTCTGATATCCTTAGAAATTATCCAAATAAAAAATGGGTAGTACAAGATCAAATAATTCCCCCAAAAAATAATAATCATTTATATGGATAATGACTACTCATAAATCTCTAAAATTTAATTGTAATTACCATGTTCTAAATAGACCATGAAAAAAATAAATTTCTTTAAAATTCCTCAACATATTATAATTTATATTAAAACCCAAAATCTAGAAGCATTTGATCACATAGACTTCCAAGATATGTTTAAACAATTGTCTCCATTATCACAATAAATTTATTATACCAAGAAGTAATTCTCTAATCACATTTTCTCACTTATAGGTTAATTATTTCCATAAATAAACAAAATCACTATAAGCCCACAATAAAATCAAATATTCATCCAAATTATAATTCCAAACATACACATCCATTAAAATACCATATTATTATATCTAACTTGATCATATAGGGTTCCCAAAATAGTGAACATCTTCCAGAATAATATTATTCACTCAATCACCAAATAATTTTCCAATAATAATTATATCCATGTGATAAAAACATATGTTATCCAAATCAACTTATTCTGTTTAAATCAAATCATTTATCTAAAAATATTGTCAAACTAACCAGAGACATCATGTAGGCCAGTGGTAGGGGATGAACCCTTGTCACCCTTCGGTTGTGGGTTCGATCCTCATACCCTTATCAGACTCAATGAGTTGTCAACCATATTTCATGTTGTCCTTTTTGAAAAACTGTATAATTAATATAATATTCAAAACAAATTAAAATGATGAAAAAATAACCCTAACATTTCTTAACCTCTACGGATATTTCATAACTCGCATTTTCATTCAAAAAACTAATTACCAATAATTTCTTCAATGGTGAATTTCTCAAAAAATCATTCTTAGGCATTATATTTCAGAACATAAAGCCTCAAAAGTGATTTAAAATACATTGATGTTATGTTTATACTTAAAATTATAATCCCATTATTATATACCTTACTCTTAAGAAAACATCAGCATCTCCAAAGTTGTCTAAACCATACTCTGATAAAAACTATATGGCCTCAGCCTCAAACATTACCTAATATTGATTTTGGTTAATATTTATCTATGATGATATTTTCAATTATATATTTTTATTTAATTAGTCCATAACTATTATAAATCAAATAAAATATTATAATGTAGGAACTTATACTAAATATCAATTTTTTTACAAAATAAAACACTATAAAAAACATTATTTCATTCCATGATAAAAATATTATTGACATCATCATTTACCTTACACATACTTATTCCATGTGGATAACAATTCAAAATCATTGGATGTGCATAAAAAGATAAGTAAATTATACACAAAAATGGAAAACTATTATTCTTCAGAAAACGGGTAAACAATTAATTCTTTATCATAAATTAATATATTTCACCGTTATGAAATGGTAAATATTCTTCACTGAATATAAGCTCATTCCATTCTATTTTTATTATCAAAATATTGTAGTAAAATTCATATAAATCACATATAACATAAAAATGTTACTTGGGTAATAATCATACATAAATAAAATAACCATACGGTCAAGTTACACACATATCACTAAATGGAATAGCCATATTGCTAAATTTCATACCCAATGTTTCAAAGGTTAAAACATTACCACCCATCCTTAATTTATCATGGAACCACCCATCTTTGGTTTACTATGTAACCACCCCACATTGGCATTTCATGTAACCACTCATCAAAAAGACAAGTGAAATTATATAATAAAATAAAATGAAAGATTTCAATTTTCAACATTTCACTCATAAAATTTCATTTTTAATCACAAGAAATTATTTGAAGATATTGAAATAATCAATCCATTTCCAATCCCATTTCAAACAAATAATAAAGAGACCATTGAATAAATGTGCGCCTAACCTATTTAAAAATATATAAAGAAATTAATATTTTAAAACATTCATGTAAGAGTAAATAAATTAAAAAAAACATTTTGAAAACATGGAAATATAATTTAACGGTTTAGAAGATTATATCATTAAAACATAGAAAATTATATTTTAGTTAAAGAGTCCCTTACCACTACAGAAACACTTGAATAAAATTAATTAAGTAATAACAATAAATAAAACATTCAGTATCATGATAATATACTAATTCATGATATGATATGTAAAATAGGTTGCATATACACCTTATTGGATAATAAAGGTGTATAACATCAAGAAATTTGTTAATGAATGGTGATTGAGATGATGTCCTTTACTGTGGGTCTGAATCATCACATACAATATTTATATTCCTGAATAATATACTTATGTCAATTTATAATTTCATTATAACCTTTTACATTTTATTATTTCTTTTATATCACTTAATATCATGTTATAAAAATTACTTAACTATTTAGGTTCATATCAGGCGTTTAGTCGATATTTAGTATTTGAGACAAAAATGAAGTTGTTTTGATTTAAATTACCAATGTGGTCAAAATTAAATCATCTCATTGATAATATTAATGCATTAGATATCATATATATCTGGCATATATATATTTATAATAATACATAATATTTGGAGATAATAAATGAAATTCACTATTCATTGAGACGGTAGGCCGTACATACACAAGAACAGTAAATTCATTTTATTATAATATTAAAATACAAATAACTAAATTATATATATGTATACTATAATAAATTTATTATATTAATGTCATATATGTCTCATTGGTTTAATAAATCCATCCATTATACGTTCCATGTATAGTGAGGACGAGACCTATCTCTTTGAGTGGTGGTAGTCCACACTTCCTCAAACGAATCTATTTATTCACATGACATGGAAAACATAAAGGTATGTTATAATTAAAAAATTACATAAAAATGTAGAATATATAAATATAATATAAATCATATGTAAAAATAGTTCCCATCATAATGTCCACCAAGATATGTGGTATGGAAAAACTAAACAATCGTCATTTGTGAGTAGTAGTACGGTGTTCAAAGAAATAGTATGTATGTTTCCCATTAAATGGAGGTGTGTGTTATTTTATATAGAACCCATAAAATAAAAATATCATAGTATTTTTAGTATGATGTTTTTTTATTCAATAACATATTAATATAAGTTTTGTTAGATAAGAATGAAAATGAAACTAAAAATCATGAGAGAAGGTGTTACCTATTAATTTGGTAACATCTTCTGGTTTAAAAGAAAATGCATCATTGGGAGGACTTCATCCATAAGGGATGATTATAGGATAAGGGGATGGGTTCTAGGAAGAGGATGTCTAGGGATTGGATGATGAAAATGGTTCATTATGTGTGTGAATTAGTGATGATAAAGGACACTTTAACTGAGAGGGAAGGGGAACCCTTGGGAACTCTTAAATTAAAAAAATTAAAATAAATTAATATTTTTTTAAAAGGAAAAAATTGAGATATTTATAATATAAGATGATTATAGTGATATATTATCATATCCAATAGTTTTTAGGCAAGTGTTGTTTTTTTGTAACCTTATCGTTTCAGTTTACCCTTAATTATTCTCTTCTAATTTTAACTGTTTTAAAAACATTTTAATTATTTATAAGATATTAATTTTACCTATATGGGGTACATTTCCCATAATTTTAAACCTATTAAACTTTTAGATTTTATAACATTAAATTTTTTATTTTAAAATATATTTATTATTTTTAAATAATTTAATACGTTACTCTTTTTATAAAACATCAATTATGTAAATTTTTAAACTATTCAATTTATTGAAATTAACAAATATATAAATAGACTGATAAAATTGAAAAAACATTTTAATTGTCTTATAACATGTCATTTCCCCCAAGAAAAATCTTGGTTTACATTGATTATGTCAGATAATATTTATTTTAATATTTATAATCTCGGTTATTTGATTCCTTCATTAATAAAGCAGTCACTCCATAGTCATTGTGTAATAATAAATTTAATTATATAATGTCTAAAAATTAATTTAAAATAGCATGATGTAGGAAATATTTTTAAATTTATAGTTAATATTTATATTCGATGATATCAATTATATAAACACATATTATAATTGTTTTATTAAGAATATATAAGTTGTTAACATATTTTTTGTTACTTCAAATTTGAGGTTATAAGTGTCATAATCACACCCATGTGGATTCCAAATACCCAATTTTAGTCACAAGTTTTTTATTGGTTCTCAATATCTCATAAAATTGGGATCAGGACATGTTTCAGGTTAATTTTATGTTATTATAATATTATATTTTCCTTTATTTACCTGATTTTCCCTATAACCGTGGTAAATAAAAATATTTACTTTAGTTACTCTTGATCATGTCCCAAAATAAATAGGAGATATTTACATAATTTTTTCCTTCAGATTCCAAATATATTTTTTATTTTAGAAATTCAAAATTTATATGTTTCATTAATTATTTTAAACTAATTCTTGTTTTCAAAATGAGAAAACATGTTTTTTAATGTAAAAATAATCCATAAATTGACATGTGTTTATATCACATTTCACTATGAAATTATCTCTAATGAAAAAAATTGGATAAAATTATAGAAAAAAATCTTAATATACATTAAAAAAATTATAATTATAATATAAAAATATAAATATATTAAATGAAAATTCATCTTTGAATTAAATTGCATTATATTTTATTATTCATTAAAAATTAAATTTATCATAAAAAATATAAAATTTCAACCAATGTTAATTTTGATGTCTCTTTTCCATATAATAAGTTTATATTTTAAAATAGTATATTTAAAATTGATAAAAACTATATTTAAAAAAGGGTTCTCCACCAAAAAGAGTTAATACTACATTTTTAGAAAAATACAACTTTTATCCGTGAAATTGAATTTATTATTATATAATGTCGGTAAAATAAATATGATGAATTTTAAACATGAAATTGAATATATTACATATATATATCATAAATAAAATCCAAAAGCCGTTATTATTTTATAAAATCACTTTTTTTCATTCAAATATTTTTTCTGAAAAACACATCTTTTATATTCGATTATATTTTATTGAATTTACTATTTTATTAGGTAAACAATGAGTAATTATATAAATATATGTAAAGAATATTTTCATAATTTAGTTAATCTATATCATTCCCAACCTTTTAATATATATTTGATAACTAACATATTAAATAATAATATTATGTTACTCATTTAAGTTAGATGTGACATACCATGTATGATATAAAACGTAGTGTTTCCTTAAAAACATGGGATGTTACATTAATGATGTTTAGATTTCTTCAATAGATGGAACCAAATAATTTTATATATCAATCCACCCTTAATTAATCATTATTTTATCATAAATATCAAATAAATTTTTTAAATAAATTTGTTTTACAAAAATCCTTTTTACAATTAAATGAATAATGTAGCTCTTCACATCGTTGAAGTGGTAGTCCACACTTAGACATGAGTGACATCATCATTTTTTAATGGACTGGAAGGTAAGAATTTATATGTGATATTATAATTAAAAAATTATAATTATGTAATAAATGTCATATATATACTTCAAATACCTAATTATATCTATTAAAGGGAGGCGGTGTTGGAAAACAAATTACATTATTTAATGATATTGTCTTCTAAACACACGATGGATGGGATTGTTTCCCATTTGATGGAGTTGGAGATATATATAACTATTATTAAATTACCAAAATAAAATTTATGTATATTAATGATATTGGTCATATTATTTCATAATATTTGGAGAATATTTGAAGGATGTGGAAGAATAAATAATATGAAAATTCTTGGTTATTATCTATACCTCTTCTTAGACAATATTTTTGGGTTTTCATTAATTCCTTACATGGATGGTTTCATGTAAAAAGTAGGGATAATAGGTTATCAGGAAAGATTTATGGATGGTCCTTGGGTAGGTATTTTCTGAATAGAATTATTTTTAAGTGTGAAGGGGATATCAGGATTGGAGACAATTCATATTTGTGGTGAGTGATGCAATTGTATGTTTCAAATGTTTAACAATAATTTTATATCAATATCATGGATAAAATGCCCCAAAATTGACCATTATTGAACCTTAAAGGTGATATTTTTGAAAAATGAATATAAAATATGGATTATTATTGTTTTCATGTAATAATAATCTTTATCATGTTAATTTAACTCCCTAGTGAAGCCTGTTTCAACCATATCCACTATGCAAAATTATTGTAGTTTTTACTATTAATTATGATGAAAAATTATGTTCAAAGTATTAAATAATATTAATTATGAAGATATAAGATTTGGAATCTGTATTTAGACATTCAATTCAAATAAGAGGTATATTTGAATAATAAATTAACCCTCTATGATGAAATAAAAATAATTATTTTTTAATGAAAATGTTTAGAGAAGTATAAAATGATTTTATATTGAAATGAAACATAAAATGAACTCACATGACCTAAAAGTAATTAATAATAAAATAATTGAAATAATTATACTTTCAAACAATTATATAATATTATGGATCATTGAAAATTCATTAATCAAAATCTCATTTGTTCATAGAAACAACTAATTTACAATTTAATTTCAAAAAATTAATCCTTTTAGAAATAAAAATAATCACTATAATATAATTTTTACTTGATTATTACAAAAGGGTGGTTATTATTTCAAATAATGTTTCTATAATTGGAAAAAAAATAATCTAGTGTTTAATATTAGACGAAATCACTTTTGAAAAAACACAATTAATAGGTATAAAATAAGATTTGTCTGTCACGACAGGACTCAATGGGGTCAGACCCTTAAATACCCCCTTTTGGGTACAAATAGGTTGGGAGGTTGTGACTAGTTCTCAGTATGAATATCCCAAAAATGTGATAAATTATTCTATAGTACCATTAGGCACACGTATCTCTAAGCCCACATAAAGCTAAAAAAATCTACTAAATGAAATAGATGTGTACGTCTATGATACGACAAAGTGTACGAAAATAAATTACATAATGTATAAAAAGTGGAAATATACATTCCCAAATAAAACATTTAGGGTCAATATTGCACTAAGGTAGAGTACTTAGATAAAATAAAATCTCCCAGTAAGCATCTCAGTCTATCTAGATCATGAAATGCTCCACCTACTACCTGACCTCCCAAGACACTATTAAAATGGCCATCTTATACATAACATAAAACACAAGTGGGAAGATCCCATGCAAGGGTGAGTATGAAAATACCACATAAGATACCCCTGAAAATACTAAACATGAGGCATCATGTATATTTTTCTTGATAAGAGATATAAAAATCATTGTATAGGATAAAATAGCTTGATATACTCATGAAGGACATCATTCCACCATGTGGTCATAACTAACTCCTTGCCACATGATTCTCCTTGATGTAATGGTTTTTCCAATACAATTAACTCAATGAGCCTTGATATCAATATAGATATACATTGAAGAGTTATAAGTCATTTTCCCCTTCATAAAAAGGATAACTACTCTCAGAACACCCAAAAACAATGATAGGGGTTACGTCCAAAACCTCTTGGGGACAACACGAACAAAATCAATGAACCCCATTAAAACAACATTCTAGATGGTGGATCAATTCCCTACTCAAGGAGGTCACACCAATTATATAGACCTTTCCATGGTTATAAATATGATAGAGGATATCACTCTAGTCTCATTGAGGGAGACCACAAACTATATCAATGTCTCATCCTTCATTTGGGATCATAATATTTTGATGCGGATGTAATTACACAATATACTATTAATGAAAATGGATCAATAGAACACAGTCAACAATAATTTAACCATAATAAATATAAAAATGGCTGCAAACACCCTTCTAGGGGTACATGGTATGAACACGGTGTACATTTTGTGTCCATATGTACCTAGTTCTTCTCATGGGTGAAGGACTCAAACAGAATGTAAAACCTCAATATACATGGCTTGTGGGTGAATCACGTGGAATTAAGTGGTGACTTGAAACATCTCCATTCTATTGAGCTCTATTTTTTTAATAAACCATTTCCAAATCTAAGTACATGGAATGTCCATTCCCATGTACTAGTGCTCATGTTTGTATACCCTTTGAGGTACGTGTTGATCAGTTATAGAGGGTTCATATATCATGTGACCACATCACAGAACATTATATATTTTTCTTATCTCATAACACTATCAACACACAATGGGTTCCCACAAGACATTCCTCACCGAGTTACACATCACATAACCTGTGTCTTCTATGGTGCATCCCTAGATCGAATAATATCACTAGATCTTGTATATCTAAAGTCCATCATCCCTTGTCATTTTCACAAGTTTTGATTAGGGTCATTGATCTACTCAAAATATCATCCATTTGAATTTTCCATAGAATCATTGTATGTTGCTCAATAAAAATTAGGAACTCCCAATTTAGTAATATTAAACCTAGATTAGTAAACAATCATCATTGATTTCCAAAACGCAACCCCTTTTTCAAATCATATTTGTGGAATCAATATAATGTTTCCATGATCGGTCATATAATGATTTAATACCAAATATTTTTTGAACCATTGGTAAAATGAAATAAAAAAGATGATTCTATGAAAAAATATGGGAGAAATAAAAATTCTATGAAACATGAAGAATTCCCCTCATACTTTGTTGGTTTAACCACGATAAATTATGGCAGAAGAAGATGAATGAGGAAGAATAAATAGAACAAAATAATAATAATTACATAAAATGAAATCTTCCAATAACATGTTAATTAAATTATTTGAATTCATTAACATTCATCTGGGATTAATGAAAAGTGTAGGAAAACACAAAACAACATCCTACATTGAGTTTGGATTGATAATTGATAAAAAATGCTTATGATTTCCTATCATTGAAGAGATCCAGAAACACATTTGGTGCAATGATCCTTGATACCAGTCCTAGTTCATCATCATTCCCCATGAAATATCTCTAATATTTTTCCAGATCTCAGTGGTTTGATAATCCAATCTTGAAGAAATCCTCATAATTGTACACATATATATGAAGTTGCTCACTTCATTAGAAATAAATACCAAAAATTAATATTTTTTTATTTTTTTATTTATTACCAGGATAATGTTTTCATAAAATCATTTATATGAAAAATATTATGTCATTACTTGTTTATATAGTTTGTTCTAAACTCAACAATTCCCAATAATTTCTAATTATATCCCCTATTCATGAGTTATATCTTGTTTTTTATAAAACTGTGTCTACGTGATATTCTATATATTTCATGTATTTATTTTGGGCTCATCAGACCCTAGAATCACAATCTATCTCATCACATAGAGTTAATAATAATCCTTATAATATCGAAAAATAAAACACATAAATTCAGAGACACTTCATTCTACCCACCGTGGGGATTTCATCCAGAGAAGACAAAAACCATACTAAAAAAGATGGTTGTTTTGGGCACACATTTGGTTATCACAATCCCATGTGGGATCCTAAAGATTCAAATGTATCCACTAGACATGAACAAGGGGGATCAATATCCTTTGAAGGATCCTCTCATATGGATCCTTGGTATTCACTACATACATATCAAAGTTATGTCTATCTTCGATGTCTATAATCTCACGACTAATAAGATGAGAAATGTCGTGCATGTATCTCCTTGGTTGTGACATGTGAATGAAATTTTGTACAACTTTTCATCATTGAATTAGAGATAATATGTACACCACCTCTTTATCTCTAAAATATATTAGAAAATGTCCATTAAATCATAGAGATAACATTATTCTTCGACCAAAAATATATAATATATTCCAAGGTGAGACCATTATGAACACATAGTATCCCTCCTCTAAATTGATAGGTCAATGTATTCAGTAATCATATGTTTTGTAACGTCTCTGTATATTTCTCATTCGATCATAGATTATCTTAACCTTCTCAATAGTTTCTTACACCACCATCATTCCCATATGGCTGACTTGCCTGGATTGGTCCAAAAGAGTGGTGACCAGGACGGTCTCCCATACAAAGCCTTGATTGGTGTTATACCAGTAGAGGAATGGTTGTTTTTATTGTATGAAAACACCAAAAATGGTAAATGATCATCCAAACTATGATTAATGTCCAATATTATATCCCAGAACATGTCCTCCATGATCTAAATGGTCTGATCTATCTGGCCTTCATTGTGGTGGTGAAACACTATGATGAAAAGTAATTGTGTTCTGAATGCCTCCTAAAATCCTATACATATCCATGATATGAATCATCATTCCTGATATGAAATTATTATCTCGTGGACTCAATGGATTCATAATAACCTCAATATGTAGATGTGTCCAAACCTCTCCACTGAACTGTACTCTCTAATAGCTAAGAAGTGGTCCACCATGGTGAGTTTTCTTATAATATTCAAAATTGCATCTTGGACCGTGGTCATACATGGTAACCCTATCATGATTTACACGGATATCCCATACCACATCCTCTCTGGAACATTGATATGTTGTCCCAAACGAATTGGAACTTGGTGCCCATCCATCACTTGTTCATGAGTGAAGCATTAAGAGTAAAACTCTCCCATCCCCTTCTTTATTCCTAGACACCAAAACAAACACTAGAGGTATGGGAATGTATTTTAGATGGCAAAATTTACAAAAAATAGATTATATGAAACTACCATGTCACCTCCTATCGCAATATTAATGGTACCATCATCCATCCTCTAAAAAGAATAGTGTGATCTCCACCTTCATAATATCCAATGAGATCATGTCTAGTAGATATCAATTAGTTAAGACATAAAATTTGGTAAGTCAATATTGAGAATCCATGAATTATTTCAATATAAGTGGGGTATCACCCATCATCTATAGATGTGATGAACAATCATTTTATTCTATGTTCAACTACAATTAGTCTAACAGCTTTGATTCCTTGGCTGTCAACTGAGAAAAAAATATCCTTCTAAGAGATTCGTGTGCCCTGTTCCCCTTCCCTGATGTATAGGAAATATATAATTCATAGTCCAAGAAGAAAAATATCCATAAAATCAACCTCAAGTTAAGATATTTCTGTGAGAAGATAAACATGAGAATCATCTAGAATGTGTAGATAATATATCGCTCATCTATTAGGTACTGTCTCCACAAATTCAGTGAATAGACTACTGATAATAACTCCTGATTGTGGGTCACATAGTTCTTCTCAAGATGCGTCAACATAGATGAACCATATGAAATAACTACCATAATCTGAATCAAAACACAACCTTGTCTAGACCCTAATGTATCACATAACACACTGTACTCGACACCCCTATCTAGAAATCTCTTGGTATGATAAATATTCATACTGTACCTAAACTAATGAAATAACTTCTAGAAAATATACATCCACAAAAATAAATTCCGCATCATAGAAAAAGCTATCAAGGGGGTTGCGACTGAAGAAAACTTTTTCTATAAACGTTAAGTTGTTCCCTTCCAACAAGAGGAAACTGCACACCTCGAAAAAACTCCTGGGAGGTTCCATGAAAGAACTACCTCAATCATTGATGGTTCCACTAATACTCCTTCCTCTATGATAATTTTCCCAAAAAATCAGACGTTTGAAATCCAAAATTGAAACTTAGAGATCGTTCCATTAACCTAGGGCTCTTGGAGTGTTTTTATAACCATACTCATGTGTCTTGTGTGCTCCTCCTCATAACTCAAGTACACTTTGATGTCATCAATGAAGACCACCATGAATTGATATAAGAAATCCTAAATGATCCAGTTCTTGAGTCCTATAAACACTTTTGGAGTGTTCATCATGATAAATGGAATCACCAATCACTCACATTGGACATATCAACATCTCAATTCAATATTCGGTATATCCTCATCTCGTAATCACATATTGTGATAAATTGATCTGAGTTCAATCATTGATAACCTTCTTTCCCTTCTCAAATGATGTAAGAGGTGAGGGATAATAAAAAGTGGATACTTATTCCTCATCACCACTTGATATAATCATTGGTGGTCCTTACAAAACCTCAAGATATCATCCACTTTTTTGGATAATAATAATGTGGTTCAATAGGAGAAAACATTAGGATAAAAAAATACTTTCTTCTAAAAGTACTCTTATGGAACCCTAATCTTGCAATGCTTTACATGAAACATATGATATGATGGTGTATAGATAAAATCCATCTTGGAATGAATGTCTATGTATAATTATAGCTATTGGTTGGGAGGTATACTTGGTATGTCCTCAGCAATGATGTCCTCGTACTCTGCCCCCATTGCAGGGAACTGGTATCCCAAAGAACCCACTACCCCAAGAGTCGTTTTATCCAACTGGTGATTAATAATCTTCACCATCCTATGAATTATAACATATTACTCCTCCATGTTCTCCCTTTTACCCACATAGGATATCCCAATCCCATCAATGTAGTTACATAGTAACCTCCATCTTAAATAGAAAATATGGGCATGAATTGTAAATAATCAGTTCATACCTCATATGAATATTTATTGCATCATTGATGATAAAATACGATTCTCTACAAAACACTATCCTAGAAGAATTATATCAAACTATCACCATAAGTACACAATCAATATGTCAGCACCTATGAGAGTCTACAACTAAAAAGATCAAGCAAAAGGATCAACCAAAATCTTTGAATCTCAAAACAACGAATTAGCTAGAATGGAATGGATCCCTCATGGGTCTCTCAATACTATTACTAAACTAGAGAAGAAAAATATCTTACCTTAAATCATCCATATATCCAAGGATTATATTGTAATTCCATGACCCCAGTAACCCTAAATCAATGCATTTTTTCATAACCTTGGTATGATTCAATGAATAATGTCCCGAATGACTAATCATTTTAGTATCCTTTGATGTAATAGATACATACATATGTTTTACATGACATCATGAAATAAAAAAACAACATATTTTCCACTTTGAACACTATTATATCCCTTAGCCTACTCCTAATGGTGAATATTAATATAATTATTTGAATCCTAAGAAAAATAAAACATAAGAAAGGGGGAGCTCAAATGCTCAGTAAAGATAACGATATAGAAGAAACTATCGTAAATTGGAACAGACATTTAATGAAATGTATAATATTAGAACAGAATTCGTTTAATCTTAAACATAAATTTAATATAGAAAAGATAAATCAAATAATGTTATTTACTAATTCACATGGATATTCTACTAGTCAAATAATCACATGTAATATCAATATCAAATTTTATAATGATGGAATGCATAATGCCAGACTTCATAACCACATAGTCAAGGCCTTGTGCCAAGACTACAAATAAGATATTGCCAAGGACTTATGCCAATACAATATTTTGTCTCATGAGACCTACCGATCCATCGAGGTGCTATAGAGGGCTCCGCTAGTCACATACTATGTTCAATGAATTCTTCATGTCAAAGGGTGAAACATAATCTAAACATTTGTATTAAAACTAGCATATGAAATGTCAATAATTAAACCATGAATGGTATAAAAATAGCACATCCACAGTCAAACATAACTCATTTAATAAAATATGGAATATTGTATTATTAAAAGTTAATATAAATCGAGAATAATGAAGTATATTTAAATAGATGAAAATAATCATCAAAACTATTTGAGGGAAATATCCCCCATTTTCATGAAAATATTAAAATGTGTCACTATTGATCAAGAATTTGTTTAAAATAGATTTTTGAAACAAAGTGTCTCATACCACATTGAAACATTTAAAATAAATATTAATTTTTAAACATTAATATACATATAAATAAATCTATAAAACCATTTTTAATACATTGACATTAGTGAGAAATATTTAGAAGAATAAATTTTAACAACATTTAAAATGATATTTTAGTTAGAGTTCCTAACCAAAAGAAATATGCTTGAATACAAATAATTGAGGTAATCAAAACATAATAATATCATGATAATAAATGGATTATATATATATAATGTCAATGTACAATATCTAAACCTAATAAAATTGAATTGGCACCTAACAACAAAGAAGTCCCAATGGAATGTAAGTCGAGATGAAATCCCTTATAATGACTGTATCCATACATTATATATAAATAAATGAAATAATTATGTGTGGAAAATATAAATACACTAAATATGACTGGATATTCAGTGTAAAAAAACTATTGTACATTGACACGCATTCCGGTATCAACAACACCAATGACATGGATGTTAACCTAAATGAATGATAATTGCGGTAAGATTACTCTTATAATGTTCATAACGATGACATGAGAACTTATCAATGGAGTGATTATGTGTATAGAAAGAATATCCAAACAATGGAAACTGTAAATTATAACATAAATAAATAAATTGTGATTTCACACATAATCTAGGTGTAAAATAATCAATTATGTTTACGTAAAACCCAATGAGTGGAAATCGCAGTTAGAAATTCCCTTATCGATTTAGTGACTTACGAAACATAAACCCCATGAAAAAAGGATCATAGAATTAATATTTAAATAAGAATAAATTAAATTATATTAAAAAAGGAATACAACAATGGTTAGTACATATACCACACAAAAGGATATAGTGGCAATATAGCATGAATCTCATGGAAATAAGAAGGGAGATGAAAACTCTTTACCATGTTTTAATCAATAGAGTTGTATGAATAAAAGTTAATAAACAACAAATTAATCATATAATACAATGAATAAAAAGTAATAATTATAATATATATATATATATAATGGTATTACAGAATAAAACACATGCAACAATTAAGTGGTGAACAACGGAAATCTCATGGAATTAGAAGTGAGATAAGAAACCCCTTACCATGTA
Organism: Viscum album; assembly: GCA_963277665.1. Lineage (NCBI taxonomy): Eukaryota > Viridiplantae > Streptophyta > Magnoliopsida > Santalales > Viscaceae > Viscum > Viscum album. The sequence continues at coordinate 2,008,799,238 of OY728122.1, read as the reverse complement.
CTTTTCCTTAGAATTGGGTAGGTTAAACTCTAGTATAATGGTCAAATAAATTTTGTTAAATTATAATAGAACCAAAAAAATTAATATGATATCATATATGATCTTCTAATATTGATTTGTTAATAATATTTCAGTAGTATCATCATTTCGGGTGTTAACTGATTCGTTTTCCTTTATATGATTGGTTACGTAAGCCATGTTTTTTATGGATATGATGTATTTTATTCTTATAAATAATTATATTATGTTAATAAACATTATTTTTAATCAAAAAATGAAAATTATTCTTGAATTAGTACGATGGGGAATGAATCTCATCGTGTTCATGGAGACGGTAATCCGTACGTACGCTCGAGCGAAAATATCATTATATTTATTGTGAAATCGTACGCAATAGGATGTTATATCATATATAGAGAATAATTATCATGTTATATTTATTTTTTACATCAGTTATACTCATTATTATACACATCCAAATAATAATGCTTTTCAATAACAAACTACACCCCGACGAGGAGACGATAAGTCGTACGTACGCACATATAGTGACTTTGTCAGTTATAGGATGGATAGATTAATGAATATGGTTGTAACATATTTATAATAAAATAATAGTATGTATAAGGTACTGGATTTATTATTATCATATAGAAACAAAAAATAAAGAAGAAGTGGAAAAAGAAAAGAACATGAAAGAGGGGGGTGAAATTATTAGCTCTTCCTTGTGTGTTTCCTTTTGAGTTGATCAAAAGGGCTCCTTAGGTTGGATTATTGATCAATGTAAGAGATCTAAGAAGATGTGAGGGAATATGGGAGTATATTTGGGTAGGTTTTGGGAGAGCCAAATGCCTTTGGAGGATTAAAATTAAGAGAAGGGGAAGTACCATTTTATCAGAGAGGTGAGGGTCCATTTAAGAAAACCTTGAAATATTATTTTATAATAAAATCCATTTCAGTTTCTAATGGCAAAAAAAAATATTTATTTAAATGTTAATGAGGGTATGGGTCGAAACTCTCTAAAAAAATCTGTTTTAGACAAGGTTAGGTTACCAATTTAACCTTATCATTAAGATTTAACACTTAGGTAAATAGTTTAACATTACTATGTCTTCTTTTATTCTTACACTATATGGTTAATAAACATACTCTAAACTTACAAGAGAAACTAAAGTGGTTCATTAATGACATATATAATATTATTTAAGCCCTTTTTCAGAACCTTATATTTTTTGGAATATTATATCAACCAATAATATAGTATTTGTTTTAAAAACTCATTTATGTCAATTTTGACATTATTTAGTATTTTCTTTTTTTGAAAATCATAACAGCATAATTACTTTGAAAAATATATATTTAATAAACAATAACATTTATTATTATTCTATAAAATTAGTGGAATTCATCAAATGTCCCAAATTAAAATTATTCGGATATTTATAATATCAATTATTTTAATCGTTCATTAATAAGGTAATTAATACCTCATCATTGGGTCATAAATAGATTTAATTATATAGTGTCTAAAAATTATAAATAAAATACCATTATGTAGGAAATATTTATATAATTATAATGAATATTTATAGTAAAATTTATCTTATGTATAACCCAATATTAGAAATCGTTGAGTTATTAAACGTTGAATTTAACTATTTTAACTCTTCATTAAATAAAATAATAATAAATGTCCTAATCCAATCCATGTGGACCAAATTGGATCATAATTTATTAATAAGTATTTTTTGGTCGATTTAAACTTATCCAATAGAATTAGTATATTTTTTAGGGTAATTATAATATCATTTTAACTCTTAATTACACAATTTACTTTTAATCATGGTAAATAAAAGTCAAAAGTTAATATTCACCAAAATTATTGTAATCTTATTGAACCACATTTTTTTATTGATGTAAACCTTGTCTCTCAGAATTTTTTAAATTCAGCTCACAGAATTGATAAATTTCTGTTTTATGAAAATTTGAAAATTCTCCTATAATGTGGGTAAAAGACTGTAAAAAGTTCAATAAAATTTTATACATATGATTTTATAATAAAATGAATCTAATTAATTACATGGGACTTATATAGGTATTATATATCTATTTTTACTTAAAATAAATTTTACTAAAAAACAATTATTTAAATAAATTGTCAGTTTAAAACTATTACTAAGTGTTTTCCACTATTCATAAAAAATGAATGTTTAAAAAAAATACCAAAAAGAAACCCTAAACTAATTTTGATATTCATAATTCAAAAATGAATTCTATTTTATCAAATTAAACACATATAAGTTGCATTAATTAATTTAAAATTAATTCACATTGTCGAAACCGAAAAGCGGGTTATAAAAAAGTAAAAACAATCAAACAATTCACATGTATTTATGTCAAATTTTTATCAGAAATCACATATAATGACATACATTTTATTAAATTATAAAAATGTTATCTAATTTAATTCCAAACCATTCGAATTCATAATTTTACCCGATAAATTATTTCTATAAAAAACTAGTTTTCAATTAAAATTTAGTATTTTTCAGTATAGCATCAAAATATGAATGTTATTAGAAAAGTACAAAAAATTTATTCAAAATAAATTTTTATGTCCTGATTATAATGTATAATTTAATTTCATTAAATTGAATATCTAAAAGTGTCAAATATAGGTTTTAAAATGGGTTTCCATTATAATGTTGTAAAATTGAATTTTTTCAAAAATACTTCTTTTATGTAAAAAATGAATTTGTTCTTATATTATGTCTAAGAAACAAATAATATGGATTCTAAAATTATTTCGAGAATATAAAACTCAAAATTTAGTTAATACTATTCATAACCACATTTGAATGAATAGTTTGGTACGTCCTTGTGCCCTCAATCTCGGTGTTGCGTGTAGCGCATGCTTTTGAATTATAGTAAATAATATAACTTACTATGAAATTTTAGGTTGTTTCATTATTCCCCCCTTTTGTAAATTGCATCCTTGCATTTTAAAAATAGGTCTCGGGAAAATTATTTAATGTCCCACATTGGAAAATGATTCAATAAAACTATCACATTAAAAAAAGTGAAGTACAATGGTCACCCGTGATAACCCATAATAGGATTCCATGTAGAAAAAAATCAATATGGAAGATAAAATAAGTTTCAAGTTATGATGGAGAGTGATAGAAAACATAATTTGTATAAATTTAACATCAATAAAACCACAAACTTGTAATGGGATAAATGCTCATTAGTTTCCCAGTAGGAAAAGTAAATGGAAAGCTTTTTTTTGTTTTCAGTTCATTTTCATAAAGTTGAGGAATTTATTTATGAGATTAACTAAAAACATAAAGAGATATACTTAATTTTTAAGTACAGTTTCATCCTTTAATAAATTTCTACCACTAACTCATATTTTTCTCAAAATGTGAGTATTAAAGATGACTTTTTCACAACTGAAGCACTAGAATCAACTTATAGATAATCATATGATCCACAAAGGATACACTATACATTTACATTGTCTTTAGAGATTAACCAAAACAAAAATGGTTTTACATGATCAGATTATCCCCAAAATTTATAATCCCTTAGAGAATTAAATACTAATCTTAATTTCTAATATTAAACTATCAATACCCAATTTTCAATAAATAACATTCAATATACAATTTTCCGAAAAATCATTCAATATAATCCCAACTAATATTGAAACAAAAAACAAAGTATAAATTGATTACGTAGTCTTCCATGATAAATTGTATCTCCAAATAACATCGACAACTCATAAAGTCACATAAATAAAATAGTTAACCTAATCCAATATTCTATATGATAGGTTCATAACTTCCATAAATAACCTAAATCTCTATAAATCCAAAAAAATACATAGATTAAAATCCACCATTACTCCTCATATGAAATCTCATAATATTTTATTTTCCTTAGGTATATAGTGTTCTCAATAGAGTGAATGACTTCAAAATTAAAATTTATCACATAATCTCCAAATAATTTTCCTATACTGAGGATATCCATTTGATAATACATAAGAAACAAAATCAACATATTATTGATCAATAAAATCATTTTACTAAATAGAATTAGTCACACTAACCAGGGACTTCACGTAGTCCAGTGGAAGGCATTAAATCCAAATCGCACCCTGGTTGTGGGTTCGATTCCTCCAGCTTTGTCTGACGTGACATTTTGTCATGCAGTTTTCAATTTTTCCTTTTTAAAAAACTATATTTTATAACATTACCAAAATGGGAAAAAATATTCAATATAACCATATCATAATTTCACCACAAATGGTATCTCATACCATATATCTTCATCCCAAAATTTAATAACATGAAATTTTCCAAAATTCAGGTATAATATAATCCAAAATAGTTATCTACAAATATAATAAAAAGACAGTTCATTCTAAAATCGAATTTTCACATGACAAACTATAGGGTTACACATTCAAGATAAAATTCTTCCAATTTAATCCCATGAACAAACAGCTCTAATTATTTTATAAAATTTCCTTTTATGTATATCCACATACGTTCTTTCTTGGCCAAGAGGTTATACAAAAGAATAGGGTATTCACTTGGGTAATGACCAGGTCCCTTAAATTTATGGAAAATTACTGTATATGGATTCTTGGGATTATTTTTATTTTATTCTATTGTACTCTTCATTTTTACTCGGAAATTCATTACATTATGCCATTATTTCCCACACATAAAGCATTTATTTGTTCCATTAAAACACCTTCCTAGGGGTCTCCTTAGACATTTTCTACAAGATGGAAATTGATCTTTCTTTTCTCTATGGTCTCCACTGCTAGAGCTCTTATCATTCATCCACATTCCCTTGTTTTTGTTGAGCCTCAGAGTTGGTTATTAAATATTTTTTTGATCATGGTTTTGGAAAACTGATTTGGCATGAACACGATGCCTTTTACACCTACCAACAATCCATTTCATTGCTCATTTCCACCACTATTCCCACCTAGTGCAACATGTTCCTTGTTACTTTGACTTCCATGGAATCCATCCATTAACTAACACAATAAATCATAATGTGAGTCATAAAATCGTTTAGAGAATATCATAAAACCTTATTTTCAATCTAAAACACCTTAAGATTAACCATGTTTATTTATTCTCATCTTATATTAAAATCCGTCAAATCAGTTTTTAAAGAAAATGTTAATTATCTTAAGCATAACCCCCTGATGTGTCATAATCAAGAGTGTAGTGAGGTATGTTGTCGTGTACCAGGATACCCCTATGAATCCCGAAACTCCTTGTATGAGTTTTCACACCTATGTACATATTTTATAGAGATGACTCTACCTACCCGTATCCAAACAGGGATGTAATGCTTGGAAAAACAACATAATACTTACATTACCAATTTTTTGGATGTTCTTATATACTAATACTCATTGTCTATCTTCATTTATTGTTTCCTAATCAGATTTATTTTTCTAAAGTATCTTCCATGGATTCTATTAAACTTTCTATGATACCAACTGTAATGTCCTGACCCTGGATACCCAGAATCGGTGCATTATTAAATAACTTTGGCATGATACAAGAAATAATTTCCTGACATACTGTTCAGTTTAGAATCATTGGTAGTACTAGATACATACAAGAGATTTACATTACATCATGAAATAAAAACAACAACATTGTGTCCCCTTTGAACACACTTATATCACATAGCATATTCATATCGTTTAATCGTAATATACTTCTTTTGCATCCTGGAAAAAATACAACATAAGAAAGGGGTGAGCTTAGATGCTCAGTAAGGATAAAAATATAGCAGAAACTGTTATAAATTGGAATAAACATTTAAGGCAATGTATATTACTAGAACACAAGCCATTGAAACATAAAATTCAACATTATATGGAAAATATAAATCAAATAATTCCATTTACTTATTCATAATGATATTCTAATAGTTGAATAATCACATATAATATCAATTTCCAATTTCATAATGATGAAATGCATAATTCCAGACTTCATAACCACATAGTCAAGGCCTTGTGCCAAGACTACAAATAATATTTTGTCAATGACTTGTGTCAAGACACTAGTATGTATCATTAGACATACCAACACATCGAGGAGCTATAGCGGGCTCCAATAAAAATTTACGTTGTCCAATTCATTCTTCATATGAAAGGGTGAAACATGATCTAAACATTTATATTAAATAAAGCATGTGAAATGTCAATAATTTAACCATAAACCATGAATTGTATAAAAATAACACATCCACAGTCAAACTTAACTCATTTAATACAATATGGAAGATTGAATTATAATAAATTATCCTTAACTGAGAATAATGAAGGATATTTAAATATATGAAAATAATCATCACAACCATTTAAAAGAAATATCTCCTTTTTTCTTGAAAACATTAAAAAGTATCACTACTTATCAAGAAGCTGTTTTGAATAGATATTTGAATCAAAGGGACCCAAACCACTTTTAAACATTTAAAAGAAATTTCAATTTTAAAACATTAATTTCCGTATAAAAAAATCCTTAAAACCATTTTTCAGGCATGGACATTAATGAGAATTATTTAGAATAATAAATTTTTAATGCATTTAAAATGATATTTTAGATAGTGTTCCTAACCAAATGAGAGATTCTTGAATACTAATAATTGAGGTAATAAAAACATAATAATATCATTAGAATAATGGGATTACTTATATATTATGTAAATGTACAGTATATCCACCAAATAAAAATGAATTGGCGCATAACAACAAAGAAGTCTCAATGAAATGTAAGTTGAGATGAAATACCTTATAAAGTCCAAATACATAGGTTACGGATAAATAAATGACATAATTATGTGTGAAAAATATAAATACACTAAATATGATTGGATATTTTGTGTAAAAAATTAGATTACATTCACATAGATTCATGAAACAACAACACCAATGACTTGGATGTTTAACTCACTAAATTATAATTGAGTTAAGATTACTCTTATAAAGTTCTTATCAATGACTAGAGAATTTATAAATGGATTTATTATGTGTATAAAAATAATATCTATACAATGGAGAGTGGAAATTACTACAAAAATAAATAAATAGTTATTTCACACATAATCATGGAGTAAAATATTCAATGAAGATTGTGTAAAACCCAATGAAGGGAAATCAAAATTTGAAATTTCTTTACTGATTTTTCGACTTACGAAACACACACCCCATGAAAAAAGGATCATACAATGAAGATGTAAGTACCCATAAATTAAATTATATTACATAAGGAATAAAATCATGGTAAGTACTTATACCACACAGAAGGATATAGTGGCAAAATTGCATGAATCTCATAGAAATAAGAAGTGACATGAAAACCCCTTACCATGTTGTAATTAATAGAGTCGTATGACCAAAAGTTAATAACCACCAAAATAATCCCAAAATACCATTAATATAAAGGGAAAAATGATGATATATATATATCCAATGGCAGTACAAAATACACCACATGCAATATATAAGAGGTGAACAATGGAAATATCACAGAATAAAAAATGAGATAAGAAACCCCTTACCTTGAACATTTCATTAGTATATGGTCGGTTAACCACCTGTATAATGGTGAAATAATTGTTATTAAATTATAAAAGAATAAAATTAATAAATATGATATCATATTTGATCTTCTTAATACTGCTTTGTTAATAATATTTTAGTAGTATCGTCATTTCGGGTGTAAACTAATTCGTTTTCCTTTAAATACTTTGTTATGTATGCCATGTTTGTTATGGATATGACGTATATGATTCATATACATAATTATATTATTTTATTTAACATTATTTTTAATCATAAAATGAAAATTATTCTTGAATGATTATGATGGAGAATGATTCTCATCATGTTGGTGGAGACAGTAATCCGTATGTACACATGAGCGCCAATATCATTATGTTGATGGTGAAATCGTATGTAATTGGATATTATATCATATATAATTAATAATTATCATGTTATATTTATTATTTACATCAATTATACTCATTATTATACCCTTATAAATAATAAAATGTTTGAATAACAAACAACACCAAGAGGTGGAGACGGTAAGCCGCACGTACGCACGTATGGTGACTTTGTCATTTATAAGATGGAAAAAAATAATGAATATGGTTGTACAATATTTATTATAAAATCACAGTATTTAAAAGGTACTGGAGTTATTATTTTGGTATGGAACCAAAAAGATAAAGAAGAAGTGGAAGAAGAAAAGAATGTGAAATAGGGTGGTGAAATTATTACCTCTTCCTCGAGTGTTTTCTTTTTCAGTTGGTCAAAAGGGCTTCATAGGGTGGTTTTATGATTTAAGTAAGGACTATATGAGTTTGGATGCATATTGGGAGGATATTTGGGAAGGTTTTGGCCTATCCAAATTGGTTTGGAGGTGTGAAATTAAGATAAGGGGAAGTTACCTTTTATAAGAGTGGTGAGGCTCACTTTAGGAGAACCTTGAAATATTATTTTATAATAAAATCATTTTCAGTTCTGAATGTCTCCAAAATGATTTATTTCAAAGTTAAGGTCTTTATGGGACCAAAACCACTCAACTAATAGGTTTTATACAATTTTAGTTTACCATTTTATCCATATAATTTAGATTTAACACTTTGTTAAATAGTTTAACTTTTACCATGTCATCTTGTATTCTTACACTATATGGTTAATAAACATACTCTAAAATTCCAAGAGAACCTCAAGTGGTTTATTAATAATATACATAATATTATTTTATCCCTTTCCCCAAACCTTATATTTTTATGAATATTATATATACCAATAATTTAGTATTTGTTTTAAAAACTCATTTTTGTCAATTTTTACATTATTTAGTATTTGGTTTTTTGGAAATTCCTAACCGTGTGATTACTTCGAGACAAAATTATTCAATAAACCCTAAAATGTTCTATTAACCTATAAAATTATTCAAATTCATCAAAAGTATGAAATTTCATTTATTTGGATATTTATGATATCAATTATTTTAATCTTTCATTAATAAGGAAATTATAGCATCATCATTGTGTCATAAATAAATTTAATTATTTAAGGACTATAAATTATAAATAAAATAACATCATGTAGAAAATTGATTTATCTGTCTAAAAAATATTTATATTCTAATTTATATTATTCATAACCCTATATTAAAAATGGTTTAGTTATTAATCATTGAATTTAACTCTTTTAACTATTCTATAAATAAAATAATTATAAATGTACTAATCTAATCCTAGTTGAACAAATAGGATCATATTTTATTACTAAGGTTGTTTTCGGTTTAATTAAACTTATCCAAAAGAATTAAGACATGTGATAGGGTAATAATAATATCATATTTACCCATAATTACCCTATTTACTTTTAACTGTGGTAAATTAAAGTCATAAGATACTATTCACCAGAAATTATTTTCATCCTATTGAACCACATTTTACATTCTGATGTCATTCGTGTCTCTCATAATTTTTAAATTCAACTCAGTTATGTTGTAAAAAAAATTTACGCAAATTTGCAAATGCTCCTAGAAGGTGGGTAAAAGACAGTAAAAAGTTCAATGAAATTTTAAACATCTAAATTTTATTTTCAAATGACTCTAATGATTTAAATTAAAATTATATATGTATTATTTATATCTATTTTTACTTAAAATAGATTTAAAATAATAAATAATTATTTAAATAAAACGTCATTTTTAAACTATAAAGCAGTGTTTTCCACAATTCATAAAAAATTGTATGTTTTTAGAAAAATATAAAAAATTTATCCTAACCTAATTTTGATATTATGAATTCAAAAATGAATTATATTTTACCAAATTAAAAACATAGAAGTTTCATTAATTAATTTAAAATTATTTCCCGTTGCCAAAACCAAAAAATGGGTTTTTTAAAAAGTAAAAATTATCAAATGATTGACACCTTTTATGTAAACTTTAAATTTTAAATTACTTATAATGACTTAAATTTTATTAATTGATAAATATATAATCTAATTATACTTCCAAACCCTTCAAAGGCATAATTTAACCCAATAAATTGTTTCGATTAAAAAGTTCTTTTCAATTAAAATTTAGTATTTTTCAATACCTCATGAAAAGATGAAAGCTATCAGAAAAGTATCAAAAATTTATGCAAAATAAATTTATAGGTCTTGATTCTAAAAAATAATATAATTTAATTGAATTGGATATATAAAATATAAAATATTTGTTTTAAAAAGGGTTTTACATTAAGAGGTTTTAAAATTTCATTTTTGGAAAAATTCTTCTTTTATTTGAAAAAACGAATTTTTTTCATATATTATGTCTAAGAAACACATTATATGGATTCTAAAACTATATGGAGTATATAAAATTAAAATTTTAGTTAATACTATTCATAACTGCTTTTGAACGACTAGTTTGGAAATTCGTGGTGCGCTAAATCTCGGTGTTGCGTGTAGCACAAGATATTGAATTACATTAAATAAAATAACATACTATGAAATGTTGGGCATTTACATATATCCATATATATCATACATCTGGCGTCATCCCTAACCACCAACTCCGTGATCCCAGAGTGGATAACCCAGTAGTTCTTTTAGTAATAGGTAAAACCTTTGACAACATCCTATATCTTTTTTGGCCCCTCATACAAGTATGTCACCCTGCTTACCACTTGTATCCTTCATATTTTTCTATCTCGGTATTCCCTCAACCATATCATGATCAATTGTCGGATGGGTAAAAAAATCCACAGACAGATGTCCAAGATCATTTCAGGAGAAACAAAACCTCTCCTGATGATTATACGGGCCACCCTAAGATCCATTCACCATTGACCTTATATTCTTGGATCACCTCTCAAGGAATCTAACACTCTTGGATCCAAGTGATTGTCATCAATATACTAATTATGAGGCACCAACCACATTATTCTTCCTACCATCACCTATTATCAATGCTAATTCTTCCTAGAATCTATCCACCACAAAGGCCCACTCAAGTACCCCATAATAATTTGGATGAAAAGTGATACCACTAAACCCATGATGACCCATTTAAATTAGTACTCAAAGTATTATAATCTAGTGAATGGATTGCTAACCATATCTATAGAGTGTCATAATAGATCATAAAACCTCACTGGAAACTCTCTCGTGGTAAAAATTTCTTGGTGATGATATAGAAGCTCATGTATATTCACTGATCATATTATGGATGGATATATATTACCCCTGAAGAGACAATCAATGTATGGTAGGGAGAGATTCCATTCATTGTGTTACTTATTCAACAAGATCCACCATATCCCAATAAATCCCTAAAGTATAATTTACATGAGGATTGTCTTATGTTTTTCAGGAATCCTTAAAAGGGGAAAATTTTATTGAATGACTCTAGTATGTCCTCAGAAAATTAGTGTCTGGGCTGATCTAGAATCCTAGGAATTAATAGCCTCTGAATTTTATTCAATTCACTAACTTTTTTGAATCCATAGCTAGTACATTCAATGCTAGATTCGACTCAATAGGTGGTGGTATAGCAGGAAAGTCACCCATATGTGCTATTTTTGTTAAAGGTCCATATACCTATGCCTCATCTCATTCCATATCATCAATGTGATAACATAGGAGAATCCTAGATAGCTGTCTACTTGGAGGCATCATGAAATAAAACCATATGGACCATGGTCAAAATATTATATATAGGGGCTACCACAATAGGGACATGGAAATTAGAACCAATTATTATATGATACATGTACTAATTTTTTCCATATAACAAATTTTTACACACATAGAGTCAAAAGGAATGTGGTCAGTGTCCTATTTTATGGATACATTTGATCACCACACCAACACCTGATTCGATGATATGATAGATGAACTCCAAGAACAAAATGTTTTCCCCCAACTAAACAGTACAACATTAGTAATATTTTAGAACTGACTACTATGTTACCAATCTATCACTATAGGACCCATTAGGGTCTAGATTGTAGCTACCCCATGCATACCTCCAATATTCATGTGGTTAGAGTCTAACATCATGTAGTCATATCCAATCAATGGGAGGCATTATCATAACGTACTTGTACAAGTGCACTCATATCCAAGACAACAAAATCCTCAAATATAAGACAATTGAAATCAATTCAATCAAATATCTATAATCCCGAAAAAAGAGTATGAATGTTTAATAAGTAAAGGGGGAAAGGGTCCAAATAAAAGGCCAAATTTTTTTTTATATAGTCTAAATAGCTATTTGGGAAAGGATTAAGAACTTATTCAATATCCTGGTAAACGCCTAAGTCTACCAAGATCAAGATATTGCCCACCTGATATCTATTCTCCTAGAACACCATCAACAAGATCATCATTTTCATAAGACATGAAATGTGTATGGAGATACCATTTAGGTGTGAGTATTAAAATTCCCAATATAACACCCTAAAAACAAAACACATGAAGCATTGATTCAAGTCATCTCAATACAAGATATAGTAATCAATTTATAATTTAAAACACCATGATATACTCAAGATGGAAAATGCATCACCAAGTAGTCACAACCAAATTCCAACCACTGTATTCTATATGAAACAATGCTCGTTACATTATAATTTACTCCATGTACAATTATATAAATAGAGACACTCATTAAAGATGTCTAGATCATTGGTCCCAACCCATGAAGTCTCACTATTCTCATAAGACTGTGGTACTGAGATTGGGTATCGCACCCATAAAACTAATGGGGCACCACAAACCAAATATGGATCAACCATATATATAGGGGATCAGATGTAAATGATACCATGAATGATACCAATATGTAATTCTATATAGAGGTTTAATGACCAACTCCAAGGGGTCACAGTAATTCCAAAAACCACACCAATGTTATAAATCTGATAGAGGGTCACACTCTTCTCTCATGGGGGAAATCACCACTCTATATGAGACTCATCCTCCAGAGGGGATCATAATAATTTTATGATTATTTTTTGACGCATTTACACTCTAGTGAATGGATCAAGGGAACAAAAACAACCAAGATTATTCTCGACTATGGAAATAAAGGGATAGAAACACCATTAAAGGGGGTAAAAAACATTTTCAAGGGGTACCTGACATGAACCTCTCTCCCCAATTCTACTAATGTGGTAAGGCTTCATAGAACATCTAATACATCAATATACATGGGGTTTGAGTGAATAAAATGGAATGGAGATGTCACATAGAACCTGCCCGTGCAGTCCAGTCATGTATGTTTATCAATATATATCAGTGTCCAAGCACATGGAATGTCAATGGCCATTTACTCATGTTATTTTCTATGTACCCTCCAAGGATCATTTCAAGATATCATGGTAGGGTCACACGGTGTGTTATCACTTTACATGGTGTGGGATATTTTTAGCACTACGAACCCCTTGAACCATATTGGGTGGTCCCACACGACATGCATCATTGGGTTAAATTACATATAACATGGGATTTCCTACAATTCTTATCTCTTCATCCATGTTCTTAGTCATTTATCCTGAGCCACCAGTATTAAAAGAACATGTATATCCTGGGTCGGTTAGACCATTCCATCATCACTACCTAGGATTTAGGTCCTCAGTCAACTTAGAAAATAATCTTCTTGATCCATCCATAGATGCACCATGTGCCTCTCAGAAAAAACATGTAACATTCAATTTAGTCGTTTTCTCCCTTGATCCATCCACTTTCATCATTAATTCCCATAGGTCATACTATATTATGAGTCATACCCGTAATACTGATCAGTTATACTAACGAATATTTTACAAATAACCTATTATAATATATTGGTCTAACCATTGGCTAAATGAAATAAAAATGATGGTTGAATGAAAAAATATATGAGAAATCTATAATCCAAAAAAATGGAGGAATGGAAATCGACCTTTTCTAATTCATTCTGGATTCTTTTTTATATTAATTGATGAATGAAGATGAATAAACACAATGAAATATTAAAAATTCCATCATATTAATTATAGAAATGATGTATGAATCAATTTGGATTGCGAAACTGATTTTACTTCATTTGGTATTATGTAATAGGATAAAAAACAAATAACAACATCCAACTAGGAGTTTAGATAAAAAATTTTCAATAAATTTTCATTGATTCAATTGTTTATGATATCTATAAATTCTATTAGTTAAATGATCCATGATCTTGTCCCAATCTATCTTCATACAACAAGAAATCTATTAACTAGTTTCCCCAGTGTCTAGGGTTGGAGAAAACAACCCTGAAGAAATCCTCATAACTTCAAACCTATAGAATAAGTTGGTCACTTCATAAGAAATAAATAAATAAAATTAATTTTCTGATTTATTTTATTCATTTTTACATGCCAAAATTTTTTTAAAAATGAATCATGCATACGAATATTATATCACATAGAGGGTAAAACACACATTCTAAACTCAATGGTGCCCTCATATTTTTTTATCTAAGCCACTGTTCAATATTTATTCTTGTATTTTAGGAATCTTTTTGAACATTTTCTATATAATATATTTAATATATATAAATTATGTATCTTAGGAACACGAATAATTAGAATCACTCATTTTCTTGGTGCCTGGACTCTAAAATAATCCATATAATATCCAAAAATAAAAAAAAATACAATTCATTATATTTTTATTATCACATTCATAGAAAAATATTATAAAAATAAAAAAATTGAACATATAGTAAATAAATTTAATTAAATTAATAATTCAATATTAACTATTATTATTTATTAAGATAATATAATAAATTCATGCCTAAAAGTTTCTTTATGAAATCATTTATTTTACTTTCAAATATATTTTCTTTTCTTTTCATTGAAATTGATAACCAATGAATTTCTTCAGTACATATTTGAACCATATAATTTTCATTTAATTCATATCCATAAAATTAATTTCCAGTTTATAACCATAATGTTAAATAATAATATTTTAATAGTACATCATAGTTTTTTTCAAAATAATTATTGAGGGTAATAGAAGATATCAATGAACTGAAATTATATATATATATGACATAAATTATCGAAGGGATACATTCTATACCCCTTAAAATGAATTTCACCTTCTAAACTACATCAATATAATGTAAAAACAATAGATTATTATAACTCATCCTATCCCCATGATCCTTTATATCTTCTTCAAATTGGTGGTTTTAAAACAAAACACTAATCATGTGTGTGGATTTTTTCTTAAAAAATATCATCTATGATCCATAATATCGAATACGTTTCCTAATAATAAATATATTTAAATAGGTATATGAATGATGAATTTGGAACATGTTATAGGCTATGTATGTAAATCCCCAGGAGGGATATAAGAAACACATCGTGATTTTGATAGAGGATTTGTGGGAGCTACATATGATAAGTAACTGATCCTACATGATGAAGAATATAGAAAGATCCAATATAACTAGGTATCATTTAAGTTTTTTTCCTAATTATAATAAAATTATTCCATGGATAAATTCTTAGAAAAAAAAAATCTCACAACTACGAATTATAAATTCTGTTGAATATTGTTTTAAAAACTTCACTGTCGACAATAATAATCCTTCATATACTATAGAAGAATATAATTTATCTACCATTGAATTAGCTATCTCAGGTCCCAATATATTTATCTCCATAACTTCATCTGGGTACATTGGAGTTCTATAGTTCATTCTAGGTACGATATCATGAGTATCCATCTGAATTCCCATGTAAAATCAATTTTTATGAGAAAATTTTACAAGATAAAGGTGTTGATCTCAACAATAATTTAAATCCATAAAAAATTAAGTCATTGTATCATCAATGGTTTCAATGGTTTTATCAGTCTTACCATCTATCAAATGATGATAGGATTTTCTGAAATTTAATTCAGCGTCGAAATTCTATTGAAGAGTTCACCAGAACAATCAGGTAGTCCTCGGATCCTGAACCACTGATATAGAATGCATAGATCCACAAAACCATAAAACATAAAAAAATTATACTATGTAAATATATTCTGGACAAAAATATTTATTCATAGTAATCATGTGTTCATACATTATATGTATATCAAATAAAAAATAATATCATTATGGACTTT
Organism: Viscum album; assembly: GCA_963277665.1. Taxonomy (NCBI): domain Eukaryota; kingdom Viridiplantae; phylum Streptophyta; class Magnoliopsida; order Santalales; family Viscaceae; genus Viscum; species Viscum album. The sequence goes on along the minus strand of OY728122.1, from coordinate 2,008,783,016 downwards.
AGATATTTTGGGGATTTTGAAGAAAAATCCCAGATTGAGGATTTTTCATTTCCATTTAGTATTGGTAATGGATGTGACATACCTATATAATTCTATCTTGAATAAATAACTTGCTGATATACCAAGAAATGATATACATACCCATCAATATATCACTACTTTTTTCCAATGAAATTTTTATTCAAATCTCTATATATAGTTGTTCTTGTAGGATGAAAAAATAATGACGAACTTTGAGGTTCCTCTAAGAGTTACTTATGGATATTTGGAGTGGAGTAAACACAACAAAAAATACTAATCCCTATCATTACATCACAATCAAGGTAAAAAAAAGGAAAATTTAACACCTTTTATTATTACACTGGATCTTCTTATTTCACTTCTTTAATAATCACATTGATATATGGTCAAATGTTCATTTGAGGAAGATAATATATCACCCATTTCTATAATATTTACGAATACTACCTTTTAAAATAAATAAATAATAGATATTTTATTATCCAAATCATATATAATCTATCTTTATTCTATTGAATTAAAGCATTGACCACCTTATTTTCTTTTCAATGATGGTAATGTATGGAGAAGATAAAATATTTTATTAATTCCTACCATCTTCTCTGGTGAAAATTTAAATTTTTTTAATATTACATTGTTTAAAATTTTATGATCAGATTATATATATGTCATTTATTTCTCCACAAATAAAATAAAATCATATTTTAACTAATAATATACATTAGGTTTACTCCAAATCATTTTCTGGGAAATGTTTCTCATGAATAAACAATTTTAATGAGGCATATACTTACACCATATCATTATACATGAGAATTCATCCCAATCGCTTCATCAATTAATCACTTTAGATTAGAATCCATTATATATAGTAGGGTAATGTAAACACATGTGCACTGGTTATTATTTTCTTAATTTCATTGATAATTTAATCAAACATTTTCCTTACATATCATGTCTCCATTTTGAGTTAACAAACTATGTTGATTATATAGTGATGATTGATTCACTGTAGGCCTTAAATAATATTTGGAAAAACAAATAAAAAATGGATCCTAATCATAGGGGTTGGTCTGGTCTAAGGTTTAATAGCCTCCATCTTAGATAGGTCCACAGATATAACCTATTTTGAAAATATATGAAACAAAAAATGAACATTTTAATATCTGATATTCATACATTGTAAATTTTTCATATGGTTCCTCCTTAAATATGATCATCAATAAAAATATCAAATCATCTTCATCCTCTCCCATGATTTTTGAATACATAAATAAAACATTTATAAATACTACCACAAACAACTCATTTCCATTTATATAAACTCTAATAAATAATTCTATGTATATAGAATGGGAGATAGTAAGATAAAATTACACAACTATATATTTATAGTGTCTTCACCTATTATGGAATGATATATTTATTATGACATTCTTATGGATCATCAAATAATGGCATCAAAAAACAAAGGTTACTCATGGAAAAATTATGTGCTCCACTCATTTTATGAAACAAGTATGAAATATAGGGAAGGCAGTACTTATTGTTGATCGATATCTTTTCAATTTCATGATATTCAACATATAGTCCAATTTATAATTAATTATTCTTAACAAAAAATAACATACTCAACAAGTGTGACCCACTTATATAATAAAATACCTTTTCCATATTCTCATGGAGTTTCTTCTTTATTTATAATATCTCAATCTCAACTATTATATTTAATAGTCTTTAAAATATGCATATAAAAATGAATGATATCAATTGATAACCCAACATCATAATTTGGTGGAAGACGGGGAAATTGTTATGAAAACACATCAACAAACTCTTTCCAAATTGGAATATATTCCATGTTTCATTTCTCTCCAACCATCATAGATAAACACCTAGTTTAAATATTAATCAAGACCCATATAATGGATTCAATTTTTATTAGTTTTTCATATTTATCGTCTTAATAATAGATAATCTATGGTTTCTTTTGAATATAAAATGTGATATCCCTTCCCCAGTAATTGATAACGGTTTATATAGGGGACAATTTTCCATGTATTTAGTCACATAAAATTTTAACTAAACTGAAATTCATAATATTTTCAGGAACCACATTCCCAAAACATCAATAAGGGAATAACTATATACATAAAATGTGACTCTTATGCCATATTGAGCTTTCACCATTAACTAAATATTTATTGTTCAATGATGTGAACTACCATTCAATGAGAATATTTATGACATAAATGGATTCATATGACTAAACTCAAATTGGATACTTAAATATTTTTGCATAGCAGTCACCATGAAAAACATCACTATTATATCCTCAATCAATTTGTAATACCAGAAGGGCATGTACCGCCATTATCCATCATTGATCATAGTGAAAAATCATCCATAGGATGTCTTAATCCTGACACCATATTTTGAATCATTGAATCATAACCTAGTTCATTCATGATCGTTATTAAAAAATTTCATTATGGTTTGTAATTTTATTTTTGAATTTGAAAAAAATCCTCTGGGAGTGTCAAATAAGAATGAAGAAAGCCTAGTTGCCATGCACCTAGTGATGATCGTGTCAAATCACAATGCTCCAATCTCAGAGTTATTACCCGTAGGTATAATTGTTCCAGAGACATATCCAACTGTAGTATCTGGAGAGGGATTTAATTTCATTGAAACCCCTTTATCTATCCTTCACCATAATTCTAGTACATTTTATTATATGTTAAATTATCCATTGGATTTTCCCTAATGGTTTTGTATAGTGGATTCCTATGGTTAACAAAACCCTTCCCTAATACCAATTATAATGGGATGGAATTTTTACCTATATGATATAATTGATACCAATCATTAAACTCCCTAGGGTTTTTTACCTCCTTAATGTGACACATATGACCATCCCTTGTGGACTCCCTTTCCACATGAAGCTCTTAGTTGGAGAGCCATACTTCACCCACAATTCACTCAATAGAATTAAAAAGGATTGGATTCTATAATTTTCATTGATACCAACAATAATGACCCAAAAAAATATATACCTAGATATCACATATAAATAGATGAATATTCATTATAGAACATAGTGATCAACATTAAAATCATATAGTTCTAGTACCATTAGAAACAATTTCATATTAAGAGATGGGTCATAGGTGAACTGCATCATCTCTAGCTATGTTCTTTATAACTTTTATTATTCATAAGAAAATCAAACAAAATATAGTTATTCAAAATTTTACATAAGGAAATATAATAAAGGGTGAAATCAGATTCCCAAATTGTAATAAAGGAAGATATAAACATGACATAAGAATAAGGTTTTGAGAACATGATTATAACATATTAAAACCATATGCTACATATCATAGATACTAAATATAAGTTATGTAATAAATATTCTTAATTTAAATGAATTACATAATATAAGATAATAGATAAAACATTAGTATAATTCATAGATTTGTGACATTTACATAATCATAGAAAATCATATGCTAAGGCTACCCCACAAATATATTTAAAAACATTTTGGACTAGGATACCCACCATTTTACCTACATAGGTATTGGGAAAACCTCTCATGTACACTATTCTTGGAATGGGATAACAACCCGTGTACCCTTATATAACATTCTTGCGATAACCTCACATGTACACTTCTTTTTTTGCCTTGGGAGAAGCTCACATGTACCCAATTTTTTGGGTTATGAAAAACTACATGATATTATCTCAAAGACCATTGATCATTAACCAATGAATTATAGGTCTATAGAATTTTAGTCCCAACCATCAAATAATAAAAATTATACATATTTATTATCTGTGATAAAACATATTCATAATTTAATAATAGAAAAAATGATATGGCTTTAAAAACAATTTCATCATAGTATAACCCTCATAGAAGAAACAATATTTATTAAAATTTGTCAAAATAATCATAAAGAATCAATTTAAAGATTATGGAAGGTATATTAAGATCATATTAAAAATATATCATAATCTAAATCAGATTTTTTTCATTATTTAGTATAAATATCCTAAAAATAGCACTGAAATATTCTTAATGAAAATATCCTTGTAGTTTTGAAACAACACCTTCAAATATAAAAATATCAAAATAAAAAATAAAAAAACATTCATTGTTTATAACTATAAAATCAATTAGAGTAATTCTTCAATCATTGAATGGTCCTGATGATATGAAATTTTATTTTTCCATGAATGATAAAAAAATCATTTTTTTATATTTTTGTTCAAAATTCAAAATTACATCTTTTGAAAATGATAAGAAGATTAATTTTAAATTAAATTTTTAAAAAATAAAAAAGATGTGAAAAAATGAATTACAAATAATTAGAATATATTAATAATATTATTGAAGGCATTTTTAGAAAACATTAACATGGAAGATAAATACTTGTCTAACGATGAGAGAACCAAATTTTGTTTTTCCCTTTAATTTTTTTACTTTTTTGTACATAAATATAAGAAAATGAATATAAAACATTTAATTTTAAAAAATAACTATAGTAGAAGAAAATTCATGAGTTTTTTGATATGTAGATAAAAATATTTCATCATTATAATAATATTCCTAAAAAATCCCGATAAACAATAAGATTGTATTATAAAACCCTTACCACTTTGGAATCTTTTAAATCACAAGCCCCATTAGGTAAATAAAAATAAATAGATATGTTTATACCATAATAGTCATTATAAAAATCATAAAATTCAGTAATTGGATTTATTCTGACCAGAAAAATAGAAACTAGGTGAGCATATGGAAACATTCAAATGGAAATAAAAGTGAGATGAAAATCACTTACCTTCTATCTTGTCATCTTCCATACACATTTGAAAATACTATATGATAAATTTAAATTTATTATAAATATATTTTTGAGCCATTTTAATATATATCATAACTAATTATTTTCATATAAAAATTTACCACCAATTTAATAAAAAAAATTTATTAAACACAATGATTCATGTGTAACTTATTTTTCTTATTATGATTTGGATTTATAGTTATTATCCTTGTAATATGATTATAATTGAATAATATCCATAATTTTAATATAAATATATATATTTATTATATATTTAATTATTATAATACATAATATTTAGATATTCAAAAAAAATTACACCTTCAATTGAGATGGTTTCTCATATATGCTCATGAAGGAAGTTTCTTTTTTCTTGATAGATGGAAGAAAATATAAATTTAAAATAATTAACCCTTATAAAATAATTTTTTTATAATAGATATATTATATATTTATTTAATATATTATTATTACTACTCATGTTAACATAAAATGAAATATGTACCACATTTCTTCATTGAGGCGGTAGTCTATACATACAAACGAGCAATGTTATCATTCTTAAAAGGATTTTACAGATATAAGTTAGATGTGATATTAGAAATATTGAAGTATGTATATTTAATTAATATCATATATATACATCGAATGCATTATAATATCTATCCTTGGTAGGAAGTGATGGAAAATAAATTACAACAGTTTTTATGATGGTAGTCTCCCTTACACACAATGGATATTTCATTTCATAGTTGATCTAGAAGGATATGGATTTAATTTATGAAATTAACATAATAAAATATAAATATATAAAGTATTCATGGGATTTTATTATTGAATATTTTTATAATATTTTATGTATGCGAAAGTAGAAATTAACGAAATTTTCCTTCTTAATAACTATGCCACTTATTCATCCATTCTCTTTTGGAGGTCACCAAAACCCTTCCTTGGATGGTTTTCTTCTAAAATAAAGGAATGTATGTCTTGGGTATGGATCTAAGTAATTTTTTTGTTAATAACTAAATAATATTTAATTTAATGTTTGAATAAGAGAGGATTGTGGGGTCCTTTTTATAATAGTGTTGAGTGGAATACTTTTGATTTTCCATTGTTTTACAATTATTCCATGTCACACTCATTAACAAATATCTAAAATGGAATATAATAAAACATTATATGTGATAAAATATATATATTCCCATAAAATTTTAATTAGAAGAGTATTTAATTACTTTTTTCCTTATATTTCTAGTTTAACCCGTATAATACTATTTTAACCTTAATGACCTTTATTAATTATTACTATTTTTTTATTCATTACAATAAAAATTTATGTTCACATTATTCCATAATATTAATTATTTTATTTCTAATTTTTTAACATATTTTAAAAAATTCATTTTATATAAGATGAATAATTTAATTTCAAATTGAACATGCCATAGTGAAGAAAAATCTAGTTTCCAAAGAAAATGTTTCATTAGTATATAAATATTTTATATTAAAATTCATCATGAAATATATTATAATGAAAAAAATGAATAATAGTAATATAATTTACCAAATAAAACCACTAAAATATTTTAATAAAATATTTACGGTTGTTAGTTATTTAAATGAAAAGGCAGTTTTTCATAAGAATTATTATTTTTCACAATTTATAAAAATAATCTTTTCATAAATTTATCAAAAAATAATATATTCTATTTTTTACTTTTTTAATCCAAAAAATATGTGTATTTTTTAAAATAAATAATTTCAGAAATTAAAAATTAATTTGAAAATAAATGAGAAAAACACGACAAAACCTCGTTTAGTAAATTAGAAATTTTAAACAAAAAACGGGATTTACTATTTCCCCAAACCAAGAAAAATATTAAATAAATGATAATTTTTTTTTAAAATGCATAATATATAAATTTCATTATAATAATTCAATAATATTGATTAATTTTATTTTTTATGATTAATGTCTACGGAACACATAAAACCCATTTTTTCAAAAAAAATATTTTACATTAAAATGAATTTTATTTCCAATTAAGATCCATTGATAACAAATTAATTTATTTTATAGAAGTGTATACTAGATAAATTTCTTAAATTATTTATTATTATTCATACTAACCTATTTAAAATCTAGTTTATAACTATCATACTAAATAATAATGCTTTCAAATCATATCATGGTTTGCTTAAATTTAATGTTATTTTTTACACAATATATAGAGGAAATTTATTTTTAACGAAAAAATATATAGTTCAAAAAATATTACGGTCATACATTATATCCTATGAAACATATATTTTAATCGTTTTTAAAAAAATATGTACACGATGGAGTTGCATCATGGATGACATGACTCGTTGGTTGTTGCTAAGTATATATGTTGTTTAGATCCGAACATTGGAATGTTAATAGCCAATGGGGGAAAAATTCTAATGAATTTAGGAATGGATTTATATAAGAAAATTCAAACACTATTAGAAGCAATTATATAGGTTTGTATGATTTTATTATGGTTAACATCCTTGTGTATGTTTATTGTTCCTTTGTTTCAGGAATTCAAAGTGTGTGTACCATTGGATAGTAGTAACAAGTCGTGTGAGGCACATTGCCTTAATGAATGGCACAATATATATATATATATCCATTTATTTTAAGGAATAATTTTTTGCATTCCTAATAGGTTAATACACACACCTCGATGGGCATATCGGTCCGCAGGAAGACACCATGATCAATGATTGTGAAAATTGTAAGGTTCCTAATGAATATTTTTAAGGAATAGAGAGGTCAGAGGTGGATGAGATAATGAGAATGATTACAACAAAACTTTTTAAAAAAATTATTTGCAATTATTTCTAGTTCTACTATTTATGCTTATTGACCTTCATATTCAGGGTCTTTTGGTTAATATTTTATAACATGCCATGAAATCTTTTGTAGAATTTACAAATGTTATATTCTATATTTCTTAAATTGGATTATTTTATTTCATTATTTTCCATAGATGAATATGATTATGGAGGTTATATTATTCCCACATCACATTGGACCCATGCTTATAGGTTGTATCTTGTTTTCTATAAGGAGGATTATATGAGGTTTTGTTACACATTAGAATAGATATAATGATTAGTCTTAGGGTTTCACAATGGTGGAATCCCTATGGAATCCCAAAACTACAGCAACACGTATTCCCCATATCTAATATCCATGACGGCTATATCAATAAGCACCACAAGGTTGATATAAAACCAGTCCCTTTTCATTTTTATAGAAAATAACACATGAATACCCTATAAATTGAATATATAGGGAATGAGTATAGAATAGTCGTATTAAATATATAATTGACCATTACCACATTCTATTAAAACAAGAATCATTTAAGCCAAAAGTTTCACAAATATTCATACAAAACTCCAATTCAGTGAAAACACATTCATAGTTTCTATACAAAACATGAATGAATAATATCAATATAATTTCACCAAAATTATATTTCTCATAGACAGTATAAAAATTAAAATCAAAATAGAATGTAAAATTTTATATGAATTCATAGAAATGCACAACCATAAATATTGAATGACTTCACCATTTTATGTGTGTGGAGTTATATATTCCACAAATTCATCACATGTAGATAATCATTGGACCCAATTTTCCTTCTGAAAATTTTACTTCTGACAGTTTCCAGTGTACAAAAACACATTCCCACCATATTATTAAATAATCAAAAATTAAAAAAAAAACTTTTTAGGAAACAAATTAATCAATTCACTAACTATATTATGGGTATGATCAAAAATCAATTTTTCAATAACTAACTAGTGATTACGCCATCAAGTGGATTTTATACATGATAATTTAATTTAAAAAATAAGAATAAATCCATTTTTAAATAAAAAAATCCTTCCTAACATATAAAAATTAGATGGAATGAAAATCCACATTAGGTGTGAACATTTCAGATGAATAATATTCACATGATCTCAAATGTTTGGAATCATTCATTTGTTTAAATAAAATATCACAATAATACATTATAATTTTTTGATCCCATATAATCACCAAGGAAACCCCTTTCTATGATTCTATTTAAAAGATATTGAGCTCCAATATATTATAATAGAATAAAGAGCCATTGAATTTTTTTTCCAATTTCTAATACTCACTGGTTCATCAAAAAAATGTCTTCATGTCAAATATATTCAAAACTATCCTAGAGTATGGTCAAGGGTTGATATTATGATTTTATGAAATAACAATCGGAATTGTATGGTTATGAAAATTGTCAATAAATCATGTGAATAACCATTTTTTTAAAATGTTTATGTGGTAAAATTTGGCCTCATGATTTGGAAAATCCTGAACCAACCTTTAAAATAATCACATTAAAAAAAATCCTAGTCAAATTATAAGGTTAAATAGTTAGGGAAACTATGCACATATACATAATCTCCTGTATTCATCTCGCATAGATTTTTAGAAATGATGCAAAAAATTTCCATATATATTTTTAAACTGTGATAACCTAAAATGTATTCCAAAAATTTTGATAACCATCCAGAAGCATAACAGGACCTAGTCTACCCATTTTATAACATAAACTATAAAATAAATTAAATAACTACTAAAAACTGAGGGGGGATGTTAAAATATATTAGAGGTAGCTAGTTCTATTAATGGAAAATTTAAAAATATAAACTCATGAAGAAAAAATTATAATTGAATTTCATTATAACAACATCCCATTTATGATTCTGGGACATGTATTGGTGGGAAAACAATTAATTTCTTGTTAAAGAGGGTTAGTAACAAAATATATTTTTAGGAAACCATTTATGGATGGTTTCTAAAAAATAACTCATGTAAAGTTTCAGAATTTCCATGTAATTGTTTTTAAAAAATGGGAATTATACGTGTCTGTAGTTTCTGAAGACGCGTGATTCCTAGGCCCGGAGGGCCCGGCATAATCCGTCGAAGTTTTGTTAAGATTAAATTAACGACTATAAATAGTTTTCTTGAAAAATTGGAATAACTCTTATATGGTTACTCGGATAAAAAATATGAGCGCACCGTTGTGCTCAGGATGGCAGTTTTACCCTAGGTGTGACTTAAGATTAGTTGGCACATGACTCATGTGAGAAATCCCAAAAATGGCATAACCGTAAATAAAATAATTAAAAAATTAATTGTATTTTACACATTCTTATAACTGAAAAATGGTAGCTCGGATTAACATTCTGAGACCACCCTTAAACTAATGAGGGTATTCTTTATTGAAGTAGAAACTAACTTTGGTCGGCGCGGGCCATGAGAATAATTTAATTTTTGGCCACAAATAAAATAATAAAGTGATAATTATTTTACTGTAAAATTCATAACATCACAACGGTAACTCAGATTGAAAATCCGTGAGTACCATTGGGTTTGTTGGGGTTTGTTTCATATAGTAAGGTCCTAGCCATGATTGAAGTGGGTCGAGGGTGACTGATAATAGTTTTCTAAACTTTTTTTTGGGTACGTTCAGTAAATGTGCGAGCAGCATTTCATATCATTTGAACTGGTTCTTGGAATTGAAATTTGAGGGCACCGTTGAACTTGTAACGCCAGTTTTATCTTAAGAAGACTTTCACCTCAACGGTGGATGATCTGGAATAAAATTAAGTTTTTGGATTTTTTATAAAAAATAATAAAATAAAGTGTAGCCACACATTAACTTATTTGAGCCGCCATGTGAGTGTGGGTAGTTGGAACCTCCACTTTGGAGTTGGTGGTGGGACCACCACACCCTAACCTCCCATGGGAGGTTACTGTTGTGGGGCCTACCCAAACCCAACCTCCTATGTGAGGTTAATTGAGTGGGGGACCACACGAGTCACAAAAAACTCCCTACTAATGATAGGGGTGGGGAACACCCAACCCCTATTGATGGTGGAGGATGAAACCTCTCAACTCACTCATAAATGAGAGAGAGACTCTTGACCTCCAGCACCATAATTATGCCAATGCACACACAATTTATTTTTCCAATTCATTGAATCATTGCGCCAGCGTAAATTAATTGGCATGCCTTTCTAAAAAAATTTAGTAATAATATCATTGGAATTTAGGATGGTACATAATAAATGTACCGTCATTAATTCCAATGATCGTTACATACCTTCCCCACTATCCTATAAATATGGATCTTGGTAGGAGGATTTGGGATGGCTTCACCAAGCGATGAAGCGCTGGTAAAGTGCCGCTATGCCTAACACTCGGAGGATTACGCTCTCCAATGAAGAACGTGAAGAACGCCGATGACACTCTTCTTCTCTGGCCCACTTCCCCTATTACCAATTTGTCATCAACCATCCCCCGGGGCACGTGTCGTGATTAATTGGTATAATTGGAGTCAGTTCTACCACAACACTTAGGACTCTGATATTTTATTTCTGTGAAGCACTAGTGTGAAGGGTATTGTGAGTGGTTTTCAGTTCAGGGAGTCCAGTTTTGGTGCAGTGGCCAACGTATCCATACACCAGGACCCTGACTATTGATTTCTGACATAGTACATGAAAACAATGATTTCTTATGCATTTTCAAAATTTCTCTCTAAGTCAGCTAAAACGAGGTCAGCTCACCAGGTATAATATTTTGACCATGTCACAACTATTCAGGATGACTCCATGCGGACAGCCAGTTGGAGTTTTGAGACAGTACACAATAACGGCCCACCGAGCGATGAGGCTCCGGTGTAGGGTCTTCTTACTATTTGGCACCTTCGGGTGGTGTACCAGCAGCACCACCACCCATTTGGTAGCTGATTCCACCAGTCACACTGGAGGAAGGTGCACGCTGACTGAGTGTCTTGCATGAGTTCCAGCGGCAGAGGCCTTCGAGGTTACGAGGCGAGATAGATTCATAGGTAGTAGAGGAATGACTGGAGGTGATTTCTAGAGTTCTCCACCTAGTTGAGACACTAGTAAAGAATATGGTGATCTTGGATACTTGTTTTTCCAAGTGAGTGACCCTGAGGTTGGTCGATATAGTGATGAGGTTTCTGTACATGGACCATTTTCTGTGATTGTACCTTCAGGTAGTGTATCTTCTATATCACTGAATGTTGGTCAGCAGTTTAAACCAGCGGTACCGGTTCATGACACATGTAGGATTAGTTCCTTAGACGTGTTTCAACATCAGATTCCCCTTAGGTTCTGAGGTGATCCCGACGTACAGGCGGCTGAGGACAGGAATGAGGAGGTGGCTAAGAGTTTTCAAGAACTTCTACAGCTTCGGCTAGACAACATGTCAGTAGTTGAGTATTCATCGAGGTGTACCGATCATTCCTGGAACTCGATGAATATGATAAAATTAGTTCTTCGGAGCTTGGACCTCCGAGTGATATGTGTTTAGGGACATCTGATCTATCAATTTCTTTTTCCTCCGTGCATTCCTATCGATGTTAGGATTCTAAAGAGAACCTTTACAGTTGAATGTTATTTGGTTGATCAGATACAGCCAGTGAATTTTAGTAGTGGGAAAGTAGGAAACTAGCATCGGACCTAGAGACTTGTGCATGTAAACTGTTTATGAAAGAGGATGTAATAGGGGTAGATGAATCTGTAGGGTAAAAAACATGGAATCAAATCTAGGAGAGTAGCATGATGTGGTGTACATTTTGACATGATACAACCACCCACCTTTATAGTCCACACCAGGCTCAGGGAGTTGGAGGGAAGAGGTAGAGAATAGCTATATGCGGTCAAAGAGTGCGACCCAAGGGCTCTAGGAATTATTCGAGGTATAGAGTGTGTCTACTACTAGCTGTCATATCAATAGTCATATGTACCTATCATTCCTTCCTTCCACAAATCTTTTCCCAGACCTAGAGTTTCTGGTTAAACCGTTGACTTCACCCTCAGGTCTGGAGATACCTTTATGAGGAGACTCAATGATCAAAATTATGCTGATGGTGTGATCTGACCCTTGAGATGAGTGTTTCAGTTGGAAACTCTTGGTCGTAGAATCGAGGACTTACGACGTTAGTTTGGGTATGCACTGGAAACCATAGTCCATACATAGATTGACTGTATTAGGAAAAAAGGTTGTGGTTTATCTACAACATTGAGAAGAGTTTTTCCTTAGTTGGCAAAGAAGGAATCCCAGGAAACATAGGTTAAACTCATTAATAAGAGGGTGCAGTCGATCACTCTTGAGTCGTCCAGCCTTACCCTCATGGTAGCAGGAGTTTTTAGTTTTTAGTTCCTCCAGGAATATGACGTCAAGGTATTCTATACTCCTGGGAAGGGGAACGTTGTTGCGAATGCACTCAGCAGGAGGACTGGTATATAGCTGCTAGGTGAGGTGACAGAGCACCTGGCTACTTTACAGATATAATTTGTGGATAGAGATGGAGAATCCTCCCTTTAGTCTCTTATAGTCACTCCCCCACTTCATCATCATGTTAGATAGGTGCAACATGGGGACGCCGACTGCAAGACGTGACATGCTCCGATATCCATAGGGCAAGCATATGATGGATTTTTTGAATGTGGGGAGAACTTCATCCTCTTTAGAGGACTTACCATGGTACCAGTTGCGTTTCTGGAGGATGTGTTGAGAGGGTTTCATAGTTCCCCTCTAGCGGTACATCCAGGTGTGGTGAAGATGTACCCAGACCTTCGACGATAGCATTGGTGGCCAATTATGAAGAAGGTGGTAGCATAGTTTGTCTCTCGATGCCTCACTTGCCAGAAAGTGAAGGTATACCATCTGGAACTAGTAGTCTTGGTTCAGCCTTTAGAGGTCCCAATGTGGAAGAGGGATGAAAACTCCATGTACTTCATGAGGATTCTTCAACGTACGTTTAGGGGACATGACCCTATTTGGGTGATCATCAACCGACTCACCAAGTAGGTCCACTTCTTACTGACCAGAGATGGTATGAGCTACCACGGAGAAGGTGCAGGTCTTCCAGAAGTGGATGAAGACTACTCAGAGTAGACCGAAGTCGTATGCTGACAAGAGATGGAGACCTCTTGAGTTCGAGGATGGCGACAACGTCTTCCTATGGGTCTCACCTCGAAGACGTCTATAGAGATTTGGCCAAGGAAACAAGTTATCTTCGAGATTAATTAGACCTTCCAGGTCTTCAGCAGGGTAGGCGAAGTGGCTTACCACTTATCTCTTCCACCTCAGTTGCATCGGGTCCATGACGTCTTCCACGTATCTCAGCTGAGGAGATACGTGCATGAACCTTCCCACATAATTGACCATGGAAAGGTGGACATAGATGATGGGGATACATTCAAACAGGTTCCATTGGAGATTGAGGATTGACAAGAGCAGGTTATACATGGACGATCGATACCTATGGTGTGCATTCGTTGGCATCTCAGGAACCTCCAGGTGAGAACATGAGAGCGGGAGGCTCATATGCGTGTTCAGTGCCCCAACTTGTTTCCGTAGTTTGAGTTGTAGATTACAGGGACGTAAAGCCCTATGGTGGAGAGAATTTAAAGATCAGTAATTTCCATGTAAATTATTTTTTAAACTAAATGGGAATTTTATGTTTCTGTAGTTTCTGATGGTGTTGATTTCGAGGCCTGGAGTGCCAGGAATGATCTGTCGAACTTTTGTTAAGCTTAAATTAACGCGCCTAAGCAGTTTTCCTGAAAAATATGAATGATTCTAATAGGGTTACTCTGATGAGAAATCCCAGTGCACCGTTGTGCTCAGGATGGCGGGTTTACCCTAGGAGTGACTTACGTTTAGTCGCCGCGGGCCTCCTGTGAGAAATCATGAAAATGTAATAATCGTAAATAAAATAATAAAATAAATTATTCTATTTTTCAAATTCTTATTACTCAAAAACAGAAACTCAGATTAAAAATATAATACTACCAAATGAACTCATGAGATAATTCTTTATTTAAGAGGATACATACATTGGCCGTTGTGGGCCACCAGAAGAAGTTAGTTTTTGGCCACAAATAAAATAATTAAGTGAAAATTATTTTATGGTAAAATTCATAACTTTTAAACTATAACTCAGATTTCAAATCTGAGAGTACAATTGGGTTTGATGGGGTGTTTTTCACCTAGGTAGAGCCTAACCTTGACCGTAGTGGGTTGAGGGTGACTGATAATAATTTTTTGAACTTGTTTCGGGTACGTTCACTAAACGTGCGAGCGGTGTTTCATATCTTCTGAACTAGTGGTCAGAATTGAAATATGAGGGCGCCGTTGAACTTTCAGCACTGATTTACTCTTAATAATACTTTCACCTCGATAGAGGATGGTCGGTAATAAAGGTTAGTTTTTGTATTTTTTATAAAAAAAATAATAAAATAAAGTGTAGCCAAACTTTATCCTATTTGAGCTGCCATGTGAGTGCAGGTAGATGGAACCTCCACTTGGGAGTTGTTGGTGGGACCGCCACACCCTAACCTCCAATGAGAGGTTATGGTGGTGGGGCATACCCAAACCCAACGTCCCATGTGAGGTTAATTGAGGTGGGGACCAACCGAGTCTCAAAAACCTCTATATTAATGATAGGGGTGGGGACCACCTAGCCCCTAGTGATGGTGGAGGATGAAACCTCTCAACTCCATCATAAATGAGGGAGAACCTCTTGACCTCCTCTACTATAATTGTGCCAACACACACACAATTAATTTTTCAAACGCACCGCATCATTGTGCCAACGTAAATTTATTGGCTTGCCTTTTTTTAAATTAAGTAACAGTATCGTTGAAATTTAGAAAGGTTCCAAATAAATGAACCATCATAAATTACAATGATCATTACCTACCTTCCCCCCTCTCTTATAAATATGGATCTTGGGAGGAGGATTTGGGATGGCTTCACCATTCGATGAAGCACTGGTAAAGTGCTGCGACACCCAACACTTGGAGGATTACGCTCTCCAACAAAGAACATGAAGAACGTAAACAATGTTGATGTTTCTCTTCTTCTCCGGCCTTTTCCATGGAACCACTTCTATGTGGTATGTGATCTTCTACCACAGATTGAAATCCATCCCTCCGAAATGTCAACGAACGACTACTGTAAAATCAAAGGTAGGGTTTTTATTTCATGAAGTTGTTATACTTTTTCTTATCCCCTTTATTGGATAAAAGGTTTGTTTTCGGAATGTTTTAAATTAAACTGCTTATCTCATTAAGCCATTTGATTTCTCCTCTAAACGTAGAGGATGCGGGCCAACGTAACATGGCTCGACATCCTCCGTCATTATACTTTCTTTTGACACCCTACGACATGGCGAAGAATCGATGATGACAAAGGTGGTGAACAAAGACCGCGCTAACCACGGCCTCCATGTACTGCTCCTCACTCGCGGCGCCCCAGTGCCCTACCTACTCCCCCACGCCCCTACCGGCGCACTCCTGGTGCCCCGTTCCCCTTCCGGCAAACTCCCGGTGCCCAGAGGCCCTGCTGGAGCGCTCTCGGCGCCTCGGGCCCCCTACTGGTGTGCTCCCCACCCCCCTGCTGCACTGCCCGGCCTTCTCGGCGCCCCTCGACACCTCCCGTGGCGCCCTTCCCACACTGCCCAGTGCACCCTGGAACCCCCCGCGGCACCCTTCACGCTATGATGGGCACACCCTGCGGCGCCCTGCCACCCTGTCCGGCCCCCTGCGACACCCTGCCGCACTGCCCGACGCCCCCCTGGCGCCCTGCCGCGCTGCCCGGTGTGCTCTTGTGCACTCCCCGGGAAGCCCCCACACGCTGCCTAGAATCGCGCACCCTGCCCAGCACACCTGTGCCCTGACGGGTACACCTTCGGCTTGCCCAGAGCCCAACCAGCCCGACCGCGCCCCACGCGGCCTGCCCACTGGCCTCCCAGCCACCGGCAAACTGAACCATCCCTTGGTGCTCTCGCAGTGTCACTGGTTGAACCAGCCTAGTCTGTCTGGCTGTGTTACCAAGCGGTATATGTGGCGACTATTGGGCTGAACCACCCTCACGACCCACTGGGCCAGGCCCAGCCGACTAGTTCAAAACATAGCGGACAGACCCGCCCAATGGGCTGGGTCAGACACAGCGATTCTGATTGGGTCGACCCAGACTAGGTTTCCTAGGCTAGGTTGGGCCGAGTCTGTCCAACTGGGTCGGAACGGACCCAAGCCCATTAACGACCCTTTAAATCCTTAGGCCATATCATTGGCACCAGACGTCTTTTTGATGAACCTTTAGCGGCGCTGGTATTCATGGAGCACATCCATCCCTTTGTGTATACCCCATGGGAGTTCAGGCTATAGTTGATGTGCATTCAGGTTGGTTCGTACACGAAACCATCTGGGCCCCTGAGACTAAAAGGCTAATAACTCACAGTCCAAGAGTCTGATTGACACACCTTCTATTGCATTGAGAACCCTATGATGTGGTGGTCCTTTGAGTTACATCCACGTAAGACTTCATGAAACTTGTAGTATTGGCATGCAGCTCGTGGAGTGGACCCTCCTAGAGATGAGTGAGCATAGTATGCAGATCTAGTAGCTGGCTGACCCCTGACGACTGCATGATCGATTCGATTCGGAGTTACTCGACTAGCCCAGTGGGGAGCGCTAAATGTGGGGCAGTAGACCCATGAAAGAGGAGCACTACTGTGTGAGGCGGAAGACCCGGGGCACTTGACATGAAGATTACCACTATATGCTATTAGGGGGATCACTACTGTGTGAGGTGGTAGACCCCAGGTGGAAGCATCTCTGTGTGATGTAGCTGTCCCACGGTACTCGATAGGAGTAGTACCTCAACAGTCAAAGGTTAGTGAGTAGCACCTTGGAGTCGCGACAGGGCCTCTATACACAGAAGAGAAATTCTCTAGCAGTCGTGGTTTCGATGATGAAAATATGGGTTTGAGCTGAGTTAATGACCCTTTTGTTTTCCTCATGACTTAGATGGGTTACTTGATAACTTAGGTTTATGTATGGGAATATACATAAGTAATGGTTATCAGTTGATTTCATACATTGTGTTTTATCCTTGTTGGATTTTGTGGGACCTTGAGGGACTCATTGTCCCTACTGTGTATCATTATACTCACCCCTGCAAAGGCTATGACCGCATCTCATTGTGTTGGATGTAGATGACGGACATCGCTGACCGAGGCGGAGTGTTTGAAGACTAGATGGTTCTAGGAGGTGGACCTCACGACTAGTCGGTACTCGAAGGATAATGACAGACATGGAGCACTGACGAGGCTATTTATGCCTACCCTTCAGGTAGGATCTATGGTGGATGATCCCAGAGAAGCTAGAAACCATCTATTTGTTTTCCTTTGTAGTTATACCTAATTTTCTTTTCATTGTACGTTACTATTGGGCTTGTATTTCCATCCCCTTTACATTCAATATACTTTTCATATATTTTTTACATCGTTTTTTATTCTGCTTGTACTCTGGTTGTGTGTGTATATGATTTATAAAGGCAATGCCTTCCCAGTTTTAGGGATATTATTCCTTTGGTGCTATCTTCCACCCCTTGACCTATTGAAGGCGGGCTTGGGGTATTCACGATACGGGCCCCAGGGGATGGGCCGTGACAACTCGTCAAACTATATTTTTTATTGAGAGGAATTACGATAATTTTTAATAAAAGATTTAAGTTTTTACATTAAATTACATGGTTTGGGGAGAAAAATATGGAGTGGTAATGTGGTATCAATACATCATATGGTAGATATGATGGTATGAGATTATATGAAACCAACCTAAGTGTACATAAAATATCAGTTGAACAAGCTCTACCCAGGGCCTCATTTGTACCTCCCTAAGAGGTAGGATCTTATTACATGTAGTGAGGGTCTAAAAGGATGAGTGGGAAGAAATTACCCTATGGTCAGAGTACAATAACAATGTAAAATGCCCAAAATCATAGACAATAACAATTATTAGAGTACACATAATATATAATAGAAACTGAATCATTCAATAATAATTGAAATGAATAATACATTCAATTAAACACAATGCATGAAAAACATACAATAATAAGTCACCAACTATATTGATTACATATAGCAAATAGAAACATGAATTATATATAATATAATCCACTTCTAATACAAGAATACCACATAACCATCCTCTATGATTATCAGGATTCATCAACCTGATCTGTAGACTCGAAATATGTGGCTCTACCCCATGAAAAACATTACTTTTCATATCCTTCAATCATGAAAACTATTTTGTTTAAGGAAATAATAATTTATAACTACACAAAAATCTCGGTTCATATAAAAAGTGTTTGAAATAAATCTCAGAATTCCACCCCTATTTGTTAACATATGATCTATTATCATACGAAGTGTATAAACAAGTGGCATTCCCAACCCAAATTAAACTAATAAAAACTATCATAAAAGAGTCTACTGCATAAATGTGTGTAGAAAAACTAAGTAAAGTAGTCAACTATGGGTTCTAATTAGACATATAAGGTAAATAAACACTTTCTCTAGCCCATAAAAAAAGATCCATAGCACAGGACTCACCTAGACACACATAAACATGGGAACATACCCAATCAATATGGGATCCGTAAGATTTTGAATGAAAAAGTATTGAATTATAGACCCTCAGATATTACCATGGACATCGAAAAGATAAATTGAAAATATCTTGATTCAAAACATCAAAAACACAATTGGACTGGTGATAAATATACACTCCACATGTTTGAGAAATAAAATTTCTATAATTTCCATTAAAAAAATCTATATCCAAATTAGGACTCCATATTATAATTTCTTCGAGGGAAAATCCTAAGAATATGGTACATATACATGTACTATCATAGGGGATCATGTCTACCCGTGGAATCGATTGGTAAAACTTCCAACGGAACCCACATAAGAAACTGAGATACCTCTCCATCCATAACAAATAATATTTAACCATGAAATAATAGTCAACTAATGTTGTTCAAAAATACAGATTTTTCATTATATCTCTAAGAATGTATAATAATTGCTAGCCCATGGATTAAATAACATAATGAAAACTCATGGCTAATTCCCAATCCATAATATCCCAAGGGTATCTACATCAGACCAAAATCTTGAGAATAAACAACCTCAACTGTCTTTGTAAACATAATATAAAATTTGGTACTACAAACTATAAATACCACTATCTGAATAGAAGATCTATTAGTGTTGACTAGCTCTAGGTAAAAACCCATGGAGACTCTATCATCACCATATATATCAGCAATCAAGAAAATTATTCTTTGATCTCCCCACCACCCATGTTATGGAAAACACAAAATAATGGTTCCCACAGTCCATAGGGTCCTATAATAATGTGAAATCTTCCATGGGACTCTGCTACTATATCCACGATCTTGAAGAATGCATATCCATAGATCCATAACTACCATATAGTTGACACTAAGATCTAATAACCCAATGATGTGTTCCACTATATCATCCAAAAGAACATGTCATTCCCATTCCCAATCAATTAGAGAAGTCCTTTAGTGGCCTCATACTGATCCTTATTGAATAATTCATTGAAAAGGGATAACAAAGGGGAAACATTGAAAATATAGGAATCCAAAATGTTTCACAAGACCAAATCAAAAACATGACACTCCATAAGGTATCCTTGGAAAAGGAAAGAACTTTGGGGAAATTCCCATGAAATAATACTTCATCCTTCCCTCCCTACAAACAACCCACTCATTGGTACCATCTCTCCCTTTAGGGAATCCCAAAAAATTACCAATCTATAGGAGTTCTATTAAAGTACAATACCTAACCACTATCTGTGTGTTACTCATGGGTCTTATACATGTATCCTACATGGCCATGATTACCTAGAATATCCTATGTAACCACTAGTCCAAAAAAACCCATCATCCTCGAACAGGAAGAACAAATGTTGTTTGTTATTTGTTTAATACACCATGATTCTACGTAAATTTTTTAAAAATAAAGTTAGATTATTTTGTCACGAGGAACTAAGATGGCACGTAATTCCCAAACCCAAAGTGGCTGAAATGTATTTTTGTACTATTTTAAGGTTAATTAAATAAACGTATGATTGGGATTTTCTAACTTCTAAATCGGTGCCTGGATCAATAATTTGAGGGCACCATTGAACTCAGAGTGATGAGATTAACCTTGAAAGGGCCTAACATTGGCCGGCATGAGCCAACAATGGAATTTTTCTTTTCACTGTAAATAAAATAATTAATTAATTATTATTTTAATTTCAAATTATTATAATTTATAAATGGTAACATGGATTTTCAATCGATAGTATTATTGAACTCACGGGGGTGTGTTTCCCTTATGTAGATCTTATCCTTAACCGGTGCAGGTGGAGGGTAAAAGAAAATTTTCAGCCATTTAGGGATAAAATTAAAATGACATACAAATTTTTTTTATTATACATTCTTCTTCGTTATACAGAGACTCATCAGCACCGCAATGCAATAACAAGGTGACACTGAATCCCATTAATGAATCTTATTAATAGAGCAGCATATGGATTCTAAAATGCAGTGTTACGATGCTACAACATAGCATAACAGAAACATTTATTCATATTTTTTCAATTAATAGTTTAAAAAAATTTTCAGTTGTGTTAGCACAATCATGGGAGTGATTAGAGGCTTGGGCGGGTGGCGACAAAGAATGAAGATCACACTTTCTTCCAACCTTCAATGGATTACTAGCAATAATGGGATACAGATCTAGAAAATAGAATAGAGGTGTGCGATCATATTCTTCCTCAGTCAATAATCATAAACTAGGTAGGGGTTTAATTCTAAATTAATTAATTTTGTTCCCCATTATATGTTTTGAGAAATAAACATGGGTCAGCCCACGAATAGGTGACCAGAAAATCGATCACCTATGTGTGAAGGTTCAATATTAGGGGTTTGGATCGGGATAATCCATGTTAAAAACGGTATCTACCATCCCTTGTTTCAAAACTCTAACGAAGAGGAATTAGGACGACACAGACAAGGCCCCAATTTCTCCATATTTTGGAATTCATGTGTTCTTCATGATGGAACACCCAGATCGGCGGCAATGCGACCACAAGGATGTAGTAGGAATGGAAGAGACGTGATAAGTTATAGGGTGCATATGGTTTGATATTCAGACCACCAGAGTAGACATAGTGGGCCGCAGAAGATACTAGTGACTCAACAGTACCGGTGACTAGAAGAGGTGGCCCGTGGTGGCAGCCACTGATGGGAGGTAGCATTCTGAGGCTGTAGAAGTCATAACCCCTGACTTTTGTGGTGCAACATACCAGCACTGCTCGGGCACCTGGTTGGAGGAGCGCCCTGCCAATGTGGGGCATGGATTATTGGTTTAATGTGGTCCAATCAGGACTATGTGCATGTATGAGTGAGCCAGACTTAGATGACCATGTGGTAACATAAACTGGGCTACTGGGTAGCCTGGGTTGGGGAACAACTGGCCCCCTATATCAATTGTCGTAACGAATAAAACTGGTTCAGTTGGTGACCCAGTGGGCTGGACCCATGGACGAATCGGGCCAGATCCTACAATGTACATTGGGCTGGGCCAGATCAGGTCAGGTCAGGTTTCCAGACCCAGTTTGGGTCATGTGGGACCCTTGGCCCGGGTTGGTCTGGTCAGTCCGACCAAGTCAGACCGAGCTCGAACGCAACCGAACCATATTTACAAAAACACCAATATATTTCAGGCCATTTTTCCAATTGACGTGCCGCCTAAGGAATTGGTACCCTCACAGTGAGACAATCATTTGGGTATAATCTATTTGATACTTCGTGGAAGTTGAGATATGACTGATAGCCTGTGGAATAGATTCTCCCAGAATCAGGCGCACTGGAGAGCGGAATCCTATGGCTAGCTATGAGAGGAAGGCTATAACGAGCGGAACTCAATGGTCCAGCAGATGAGCATACCTCAGTGGTTCATTAGAGAAGTGTACTTTAGTTTTTGAGTAGACAATAATATTTTAGTGTTTCAAATGACACAGGTACCTCAGTGGTTCTGCAGAAGAGCGTACCATACGGGTTCTGTGAAGAAGTGTACCTCATTGGTTCAGTAGACGATCAAACCTTGGTGGTTCACCCTATGAGTGTACCATAATGGTTCAGATGGTGAGAATACCTCAGTGGATCAGAAGATGACTATACCATAGTGTTTAAGAATATGAGCGTACATCTTTGGTTTAGCAGATGAGTGTACCTTAGTGGTTCATCCAACGATCATACCTCGATTTTTTAGCAGACGAGTATACCTCAGTGGTCTATCAGATGTACATACCTCAAGGGTTCATCATACGAGTTGATCTCCATGTTCAAGAATCTAATCAGACATCAGTGGCTCATCAGGGATGTGTCCCTCAAAAGTACATGATTAATTAGCTCTATGATGGATAATATTACCATCTGTACATAATTTAATACTTTGGGTGATCTATCATGGTAGTGTGAGTAGTCTTTTCTCAGTGGTTTTGTTGTGTGGTATTTTCTTTATTGTAATTCTTTTTTGGTTTGGGGTCCCAATTTGGTATTGTGTTACCCACCACTACATGTGAATCTCCTACATGTGTCGTTTCCCATACAGGTGATTGATGCTTCGATGAAGAGCTTGGTGTTATGGGACTAAGTGGTTCTTAGTGAGATGAGATGAGCATGATTACGTCTATGGATAAAGGTATATACCATTCAACTTCCCTCTAGGTATGGTCTCAGGTGGACATAATGTGGTAGTTGTACTTTTATTTTTGATTTTGAGCTTGTATTCTGGCCCCTTTGTACATTCATTTTGTAATGTACTCTCTGTACTTCTCTCAATGATAGTTTTGGTTTACATTGAGTTTACATTCTTTAGTTTGAGAGTTGTGTGTGTGTACAGGTTTAAAGGAACATATATTCCCATTTTGGATATGGATATTCGATTCTAGTCTCCATTCAGTGGCCTATTGAAGGAGGGATAGTGGTAGTCAAGACATGGGCCCAGGGGGATGGGTCGTCACAATGTGGTATTATAGGAGGTCGATTTTACCAGAATATCTATGTGTTTGTAAATTTTTATGGGGCCATAATGATAAGTGTTTTGGTTTCATCTTTCCGGATAGGGATACCAGTATTAGTGTGGCGGCCAACATATCAATACACGATGACCATGATTTCTTCTTTTTGACCCAATACATGGAAATATTTGTTTCATGTGTCTTTGAGTGTCTAATTTCATGATATTTTTGAGTCATAGTTAGATCACTGGGTATAATCTATTAATTGTTGTTTATCTTTATACCCATCATGATACCTCCACATAGATAGCCAAACAGAATTCATGTGAGTGAATAGGAGGATGGTCCACTGAGTGGTATGGATTTGGTACAGGGACTATTTCCCGAGATGGTACCTTCGGACGGTTTCTCAGCGATACCACATACCTTTGGTAGGAAGTTACTACTTTCGCTTCCAGTAGAGGGCACACGTAGGCTTAGTGCATTATACAAGTTCAAGAGATTGATACCTATGATGTTTAGGGTAGATAAAGATCCCCAGGTCATTGAGGATTGACTATATGCGGTGACACAAGTCATTCACTTAGTGAGGATGTCACGTGACCAGATGGTAGTCTTAGTAGTGATCTTTCTACGTGCTTCAGGTATCTGACAATTCATTGAGGCACACTGACCCTTCTAGCTACTCGATGAAACTCATACGACTAGTGCTTCAGGTATCGAACCTCTGAGTGAGATGTGTATAGGGTCATCTAAACAAGCACTATTCCTATGTGCCTTCCAACTTATGATTTGGTGAAAAATTGAAACGTTGTGTTTGAATTTCATTATCCAAAGCAGATATAGCTGATGGATGTCAGCAGTGGGAAAGCATGAATAGATTAATCTTCCATGTGGTAGATGTGGCAATGGAGATGTGAGAGCAGAATAAGATGGAATAAATTTTGGCATGTTACAACCACCCACACCAATTTGGTCCACACCAGGCTCAAGGAGCTGGATGATAGGGGAATGGTGTAGCTGAATGCTGACTTGATTACCCGCGTTGTAGGGGAATTTTTTTTTGAGCTGATTCCAAAGTTTCATGCAATGTTAGATGAGTATGTGGATTTCATTAAGGAATATGTTCCAAGACTACCTCCCTCGAGAGATGTAGATTTTTTCTTTGATATATACCTCAGTGAATCATCAATATCTACACCTACATATCGAATGGCTCCCACAATGCTCTAGGAGAGGGGGGTATAGTTGGAGGGCTTGAAGTGGAAGGGGGTCACAAGGCCTAGTGATTCACCATGGGCATCCCCAAGGTTGTTTTCCAAAATGAAAGACAAAATCTTGAGGTTATTCATGGAATCTCGGCACCTGAACTTGGTGACCGTGAGGAACAATTATCCTCTTCCGAGGATTGATGACCTCTTCGATCAGGTGAACAGAGCGAGATGGTTCTTAAAAATTGACCTCAGATTAGGTTATATCCAACTTCGAGTATGATATGAGGACATCTCAGTGATGGATTTCAGATGTCTCTATGACCTATATGGGTACATAGGGATTCTATTTGGCATGATGAACGCCCCATATGTGTTCATGGGACCCAGTAATAGGATCCTCCAACCATACATATACCAGTTTGTAGTGGTCTTAATTGATGACTTCTTAGTGTATTCAATGAATGGGTAGGAGCATGTGATACACTTAAAGATGGTTCTGGACCCACTCTGAGAGCACCATATTTACGAAAATCTCTCAACGTGTGAGTTCTGGAACATATGGTCAACATCCCAGTACATGTCATCTCAGAGGATGGAGTTACAGTGGATCCAGCAATGATTGAGGGTGTTCTTTCATGGGACACACACCAAGATTGAAACTGAGGTGCAGAGTTTTCTTAGGTTGGCTGGGTACTATCGGTGGTTTTCAGCCGACATATTGAGAGTAGCTAAACCCATGACCATGTTGTTGATGAATGGAAAACCCTTCGTGTGGACATAAGGATTTCAGTGCAGATTTATGAATCTAAGGCATATCTTGACATGTTCTCATATATAGATGTTTCCAGAGCAGGGCACTGACTATGTGGTGTTTTGTGATGCATCAAGAACATGTATTGGTTGTGTCTTGATGTAGAATAAATAAGTGATTGCATATGGATCATGACAGTTGATACCCCAAGCAAAGAATTATTCAAATCATGACCTTGAGTTGGTAGTGGAAGTCTTGGCAGTGAATCTTTGGCGACACTACCATAGGGGTGAATGATTCATCATCTACTCTGACAAAAAGTGTCTCAGGTTTATCACTTCTCAGAAGGATCTAAATTGGATACAACAAAATGTTTTAGTGTTCCTCCTGTACTATGAGTTTGACATTGTCTATACATCCGGGAAAGGGATGTTGGTGGCAGATTCTCTCAGCAGGTGATTTAGTTCACAGCTACTGAAAAAGACCGTAGAGTAGTTAGCCTCACTACAAATATCCCTCATCGATATAGAGGATCCATCTTTTCTTCAGTTGAAGTTTGTTTCCCCTTCACTCTTAATGTGAGTCAGGGAGGTGATACTCTGAGATTCCATCTGTGAGACTACACATTCCCAGATGTCCATGGGGTATGCCCCTAATGGATATTAAAAATGATGGGAGAAAATCATTCTTTTTAGACAACACACCGTAATACTAGTGTCTTTATAAAAGAAGGTGTTGAGGGAGTTCTATAAAACCCCTTTAGCATTACATCAAGGTGTGGTGAAGATATACCATGACATCTGACATCAATACTGGTGGTTGGAGATGAAGAATGTTGTGGAAGAGTTTTCCTCAAGAAGCCTCAGTAGTCAGCATGTGAAGGCTGAGCACTAGGATCCAACCGGTTCAACACAACCCATAATCGTACCAGAGTGGATATATGAAGGGATATTGATGGTCATTGGGATATGTTTAACATGAATTCCCAGGTTGTACGATACCATCTAGGTGATCTTAGACAGACTCACCATGTCAACCCACATCCTAACCATTCAAGAGAAGGGATAAATAGAGTGTTTGGGACGCCTATACATGCAGGAGATAGTTCGATTCCATGTATTATGATTTTTTTATATTCTTAGATAGTGATGACTTATTTACATCCTAGTTATGTAATGGATTATATGATGTATTTGGGACTTGGATGCTCCTGATCACAACCTTTCACCCATAGGAGGATGCTCATATAGAGCAGACCATACAGAACATGAAGGACATGCATCATGCTTGTGTTCTTGATTTTGGTCATTGTTTGGAGGACCACCTGCCCCAGTTGAATTTTTCTTAAAACAAAAAATAATACTCCACCATTGGTATGGTACAATTCAAGGAAGTTTATGGAAAACC
Organism: Viscum album; assembly: GCA_963277665.1. NCBI lineage: Eukaryota > Viridiplantae > Streptophyta > Magnoliopsida > Santalales > Viscaceae > Viscum > Viscum album. The sequence continues at coordinate 2,008,755,753 of OY728122.1, read as the reverse complement.
ATTCAGGTCATCGTTATGCTGGGCATACCCTGTTCAGTCAGCACTAATGAGTCCATAGATGATATAGGCTACCACTAAGAAGGTGGAGGTCATCCGAGATCAGATGAATACTACACATAAATGACAGAAGTCTAATGCAGATAGGTGATAGAGACTATCGGAGTTTGACGATGGGGACCAAATATTCCTACATTTCTCTCCTCGATGAGGGGTATAACGATTTGTATGTGGCAGTAGGCTATCTCCAATGTTCATTGGACATTTCTTGATACTACATTGAGTGGGAAAGGTGGCATACCACTTTTCTCTACCACTGTAGTTAGAGAGGGTTCATTACATCTTCCATGTATCCATGATGAGGAGATACGTGCATAACCCCTCTCACATCATCGAAAATGGTGACCTCGAGATTGAATATGTTGATACATTCACTGAGTAAATAGTATATATAGAGGATCGAAATGAGAGGATCCTCCATGGATGGTCGATTCCTCTGGTGTGTGTTTTTCTGCAGCACGAGAAACTCCATAGGAGCCTATATGAGCGGAAGGCTCATATTCTTTCATATTTCCACCTTTTGTTTTATTAACCCCTAGTTTGGGTTATGAGGACATAAATCTGTAAAGAGGGGAGTAATGTAACGCCCCATAAATCCATGTAATTTTTTATGAAATTAAGTGGGATTATTTATAATCTATTATCTAAGAGAGAATGTAATTTTGAGGCCTAGAGTTGACATAATGTATTTTTGATCTATTTTTAAGGTTCCATATATAAATGTTTGAGTGGAGTTTTCTAATATTTGAACCAATGATCAGATCAAAATGTTTTTTTCACCATTGAATTCAGAGCATCGAGATTCTCCTATAAGGGGCCTAACATTGTCCCTAATATTCCAATAATGGAAAGTAGTTTTTTCCATAAATAAAATATTTATGAAATGATTATTTTATATTAAAATCCTTATTACTACTAAAGGGTAACTCTGATTGGAAATCAGATAATACTGTAGATCTCATGCGGTTATGTTTTTCTATGATGGTGCCTAACCACAAATGATGTGGGTTGTGGGTGAAAGTTAATTTTCAATATTTTTGGGAGAAAAATAAATTAAATTAAAAACATAGTTTATTAGAGACTATTCTTTATTACGTAGTGACTTGTCAGCACTATGGTAAAATGATGTGGTGAAACTGAATCCAATTAATAAAACTCATTAATAGCACATTGTAATGTTGTTGTAATGTAGCATAATAAAAACTCTGATTCACATAACATCAATTAATCTCATAACAAGAAATGAAATATTTTTGGCATAATCCTTGGATTGCTCGGAGGCATGTGTGTGTGGCGGCAATGAATGATGAATGAACATTCTTCCACCCTTTGAAGGATCTATAACCATGGTATAATGAGGATCATGAACAAAGAAGGGGGTGTACGATCTCATACTTCCTTGACCTACAATCATATCCTAGGAATGGGTTTAATTATAAGTGAAATTCTTTTGTTCCCCATTCTTTGTTTTGAGCGACGAATGCAGGTTGTCCAATGAGTAGGTGACCCGTAGATTGATCACCTTTGAAATATTGCTTGATCTCTTGGTTTTGTGTTAGGATAATGATAAATAGAAACATAATCTCCCCATAGATTATTTTGAAAACATGAACATGGAGGTATCAGGTCGAAAATAACTAGGCCATGATTACTCATTCTTTGAGTAGTCGTGTTTTCTTTTTGACATAACCCTCGAATCGATGACAATTCAACCTCGATGATTTAGAATGGATGGTGGAAACCCGAGAAGTCCAATGACATATAATGTTTAAAAATATTACTACTATAGAGGACACAATGGCACGTGGAATACACATCCATCACTGGAGACCAGTGGCGGTGGGCCACAGTGGTGGCTGTAGGTGGGTGGTGGTGCAAATATACAACACGATGAGGTAGTGGAGGCCACAAACCATTGTTGCAGTGTAGCGGAACCACTCAATCACTATGTTGGAGGAGCATCCCACAGATTTGTGCCACAGTGTCCATGGGGAACATGGTCCACTCGAAACCCAATGTTCGGTAGGTGGTGGTCAGCCTCAACCGGCCACGTGGAAGCATGAACCAGGCTGCTAGGTGGCATGGGATAGAGGAGAGTCGTCCAACCAATGTGGGTCGGACTATCGGAATAAACCAGGCTATTGGGCAGCCCTGGTTGGTGAATAAGTGGACCGCTAAATCGAGGGTCGGGCCAGATGAAATGGGGTTTTTGGGAAACATGGTGGAATAGACTCATGGTCGAACTAGGTCAGGTCTAGAAACACCCAATGGGCCTGCCCTAGTGGCCAGGGATGACTAGGTCAGCCCAGAACCAACTAGGTTGGGTCAGTCGGTAGAATCGGATAAGGTCAAGTGCGACCCCTATGCTGGGATGGTCAGGTCGTTCTTTCCAAGTCATACTGGGCCCAGATGCAACCGGTCCATATTTTCTAAAACTCTAATATCTTGCATATCAGACGTCTTATGGACACTGTGTCTATGCTATTGGGACCCTTTCTTTGAGACAACCTTTTGGCTATACGCTAAATGTGAATTTGTGGAAGTTGAGATATGACTGATGGCTTGAGGAATACATTCTCTCGGAATCAAGCCAACTAGAGTGTGAAAATACTATATCTAGTTGTAGAACGAAGGATATGATGAGCGGATCATAGTGGTCCAACAGATGGGCTTACTCAGTGGTTTAGTAGATGAGTGTACCTCAGTGGTTTAGTAGACGAGAATACCTTAGTGGTTTAGAAAATGAGTGTAAATCATTGGTTCATCAAAATGGTATACTATAGTTATTCATCTAATGATCATACCTTAGTGGTTCAGAAAGTGATCTTACCACATTGGTTTAACAGAAAAGTGTTAGTTAGTGGTTCATTTGATGAGCCTAACTTAGTGGTTTAGTAGACGAGTGTACCGGAGTGGTTCAGTAGACGACGATACCTCAATGGTTCAACAGACAAGCAAAACACAGTTGTCCAAAAGACAAGTATAGCTCGGTGGTTCAACAGACGAGTGGACCTCAGCGGTCTAGTAGCTGAGTATTCCTCTGTGGATTCTCAGGGATGAGTCCCTCAGTAGTGCAATATTAATAATCTATAATACTGATAATCTAAAATTCTATAATTAAACATATACCTAGTATTAGATGTCTTTGTAGTGTGAGTTATACTTCATTTGAGGTTTAACTATGCGGTCATTCCTTTGTGGTATTTTGATTGTGGTTTGGGGTACCTTTTGAGTATTTTGTTCCTCACACATACAAAGGATTCACTCGAACATATTGTGTCTTGTTTAGATAATCAATTATTGGATGAAGAATTTAGTGGTTTGGGACCTGGTGGTGCTCGGTGAGATAGGAAACACGGGCTTAATTATATGACAAAATCCATCTATTATTCACCTACCCTTCAGGTAGGGTCTCGAGCAGCTGGAATGGTTAGTGCTACATTCTGTTGTAGTTTTGGACTTTTATTCTTTCCCCCTTGTACATTATATTTTTTTATACTCTATAGTTTTCTAAGTGAAATTTGATGTTTAAATTGTGTTTATTTTTTGTAGTTTGAGCATTGTGTGTGTGCATAGGTTTAAAAGAAAATCTCTTCCCTTTATTTGGGATATTCCTCTTTGGTGGTAGTCATTATCCCCTAGCCTATGGAAGGTGGGAATGGGGTACTCATGTCACATGGCCTAGAATATGGGTCATTATAATCAAATCCTCACTCTTTTATAATTGGTTTCCCCAAAAAGAAAATCTTCCAAAAATCTTAAAACCCATAATTTATATAAAAAACCAAAGATTAACACCCAATAGTTTCTAAAGTGAACTCAAAAAATGATTGAAAATTTAAAATTTGTTAAAAGATAGGAATTTATTCATAAAATAAAAATTAGGCCTTCCTCTATGTGGAATCCGTAGATTCTTCATGATTAATTTGATTCTTACATCCTCTGTACTTGGATCTAATCCTTGAACGAACCCCCAGATGATCTATACATCCTCTCACTCTCTATATAACTCTCATATTCAAACAACACAAATGACCTATGTATTTTCATTGAAATAAATATGTATAAGAGATCAAAAACAAATGAAAAAATTTAATAAATATAAAAGTACAATAAAACGAATCTAAAATGGGTCAGAGCCTATGAAAAGTTCCCAACATAATGTCACGCCTCAAATAAGAAAAAAACCCTCAATCCTGGCACAACCAAAGGGACAAAATTCCATTACAATGCTCCATTTAAAATATATAATTAAATTAACACATAAAAATAATTTAATATTTAATTAACTAAATAAAATATATTATTGGAAAATTTGATCAGCTTAGATTTCCAATAAACGTATTTCCTATGGTAGTCACACTATTTAAAGACCAGAAACATTGTAGGAGATAATATATAAGATCAAATTACATGTTAAAATACATTTTTCCTATGGAACACATCCATGTATAAAAATAAAACTTATCCTGATTTTTTCAACCCATGATGATGTGGATCATAAAAGGGATGATGAAGTTTATAGCTGATTATTCTGGGAAATCAATGAAATTTTAGTTTTGTAAATGTGGAGAATCAATGGGTTTTGTGACTTTTACAACCTTTTTTATATCAATTTGGAAGATGGACGAAATTATAAATTGTTTCATAATTTGTCTTCTCGGATCACTATTGAAGTATGACACAATATGGGGGTTTTTGTATTGTCTAATAATGACCCCAAAATGTATCATCTACTATTATCCTCAATAGATTAGATTGTAAGTTGTATGTAGATAAGGTTATTAGGCTTCATGGAATTCGTTTTTCTATAATTTTAAATTAGAATCCAAAATTTATAGTTCTTTTATAGATGTCTTCAAATAACATGATGGTTATTCGGTTAAATAAAAGTATATCATATCTCCTTTAGATTGATGGGAAATCTTAATTGAAATTACATATAATCCAAGATACACATTGTATTTGTGTCTTAGATTTTTAGAGATCATGGGATTATAATTTTTCATTGATATATTTTTTCTATTTCAATAGTAAAAAATAATTGTTTTGAATAGATGCATTTAAATAATTATTGTGATAATAGAATGGAATATTATTTTTTGAGAGAAATCGACATTGAGGTATCTTTTCTGACAGAGATAGGTAAGAGAGAGTAATAATTATAAATAAAACATATCTTTATTTCATAGAGTATTATTGATAATTTAATTGGAATTTATGATAAAATCCCTATTATTTAAATTTTTTTACACATTTCATAGATTTATAAAAATATTATTTAATTAAAAAACATTCATATCAAATTTGATTCATTTTTATATCAAATTTTAACCACCACAATATAACATACATCATTTATACGTAAAATAAAATTACTTAGTCACTTTTATTTTATAACATATGAATATAATATTAATTAATTATATAATTAATTTATTCATTAACTATAAATTCTATTTACTAACATATTTATTATATATGAACATTAATAATATAAATATAGATAATTTGACATGGGGGAGAACTCATTTCTAGAACCTAATAGGTCATCCGTATTCCAAAGATGTATAATATCAACACAAAATGTAATTTCTATATTTTATTCTATATAGATCATCACTAATGATAGTTTTTATACTAATTTTTTTTTGACCTCCATTCGTGGATAATGAAAACTCAACACCTCTTGCATTACTTATGAACAAATAATCCTTAAGAAAACCTAATGAGAATTGAAACGTTTAGATTTAGAGGAAGTTTCACCATTAATGAAAATCTATTTGAATAATTCCAATTGATCCTAACGAATCAGAAAATACAAAACCCAATTGTTAATGTACCATGAATTAATAATACATTCTGAATTTAATCACTGACTCCTTTTATGATAAATAAAATGATAATTACTGATATATAATGTAGCCCACATCCACTCTTATGATAACATTGTACAGAAATTTAAATTTTATCACTACAATTCCATAAATAACCTTTACATCATCCATGTGAAAAATTAATTAAAAATAATCATAATTTTCATAGGAAATTATAGAAATGTTGGGATGAAAGAAGAAGAATAATAAAAATAATATCAAATATATAAGCCTTATATGCAACCCCATTGTTAAAAACTATATATTCATACTCAACTATATAATATTTTTCGATGTTTTATAATGAGAACTAAATTTGAAGGTTGATCCAATAGAAGTTAAAATTATAGATATCATATGCATACCATTGAATTAAATAATTACCTAAGAGAAATTTTTTGTAAAGCATCAATATACTACTTAGAGTTGTTACATCAATATGTAAAACTACATGGATTTATTACACTAATTAATAGACAAAAATATCAGACATGTAGAGATTAAAAAAATAAGTAAATTGTCTTCCAATGGGAAGAATTCTATTATAAATAAAAGATTTTATGGGCTCGATGACGACTTAATCCATATTAGAGGCATTTTTTAGGGACTAATTTGATGTTTTATTATAAAATTAATAGTTTGGTGGTATTTTCTAGATTCTAAAAACACCCTTGAGAATTATTATAAAAATTTTATTTTCACTATATTTTTTGGATATTTTATCTATTTGGAAATTATTTTCTAATATTGGTTTTTCTTTTTTATTTACTAATTATTTTATAAAGTATTATGTGTTCTTAATTTATCCTAATATTCTCAAATCATCGTGTAGATTTATATAGTCAATGAATTGGTTCCCAATTTTTGTGAATAATGAATAAAATGTGAAAAATAAATTAAAAAATTAGTATTTTTATATAATTTCATGGAATTGTTAATGGATTTTACGGTATATATGAAGATTGAAATTACACATAACAAATAAGGTTATATTTTTTTTTAATAATTTTTATGGTATTATAAGGAGTGACACTATGTACTTATGTTATATAAAATGAAAATAGTATTGGATTGAAAAAAACTATCTTCAAAACTAAGAGAGAATATGGTATCACAATGTAACATGGAAGTAAACACTCATTAATCATACTTATGGATTTTGTGGAAAACTTATGGAGATATACTTCTTCATTAGTACATTGAAATAATCTTAGAAGATCAAATATACATATTAGTGGAATCCCAATATATTTCCATAAATAATTGGTATTCATAGATATGAATAGTTGACTCCCACTTCCTTTATATGTAAATACACTTTTTCGAAGATAAAATCACTCGTTATCAACTATAGGTTATGTTAATTTCATTATAATTATCTATTTTATCATTAATCTTATATCCCATTAATAATATTTATTATTTGTATTCACCCATTAATATTACTATACCAATCATGTCCTTTTCATTCAACATTCACTACTAATATAAATAATTTTTTCATTGATGAATTATCCCATATAATGACAAAAAATTTTCTCCCAGTTCAAAACAAAAGTGTCATAGATTAAGATAAATAAATTTATTAATCATATTTCTATCAATGATAATTTTATTTTGTGGTTTAGGATCTTGTATTTTTAATGTTGTGACCCTAGATTTGAAATTGATAACACCGGAAGGTTGTAAAATTAGTGTTTTACTCTATGGAAGCAATAAATATTTTTGTGTGAGTCCGAGATGTGTCTTATCACATCAAGTTTCCCTTAAACTATGTAGCACTACATGAAATTTTTCATCTCCATCAATTGAGGATATAAAAATTGGATATATTACACATCATTCATATGATTTGGTAGATATTTAACAACATAATTACTATATAGAAATATCGTTAATTATTTTTGGTATACAAGATATGATAATGTGAGGACATAGTATTTTAATAGTGAGAACATCATACTTACAAAGATAACATATAGAAAATATTTTGTATATAGAGGACTAAATATGATTGAAGTGAAAATATTTATTCAATTAGAAGCATTAATATTAATTTTTTTAAATAAAATATCTATTTTATGGAAGACTATAATGTCTTGGATTTCATATGTATGTAAACTTATGAGTTATTGTCTGGAATATCAAATTTGTTTATGGGAATATTATACTCTAGTTAAGTGATCAATCATGGTGACAATATTATAGTTCCCTATAGGTCTCTTAGGAGAGGTATCGAGGGACTTACGGTTATTTCATAATACCATGGACCATTAATTCTTAGTTTAGTTGATGTAGAGTAATTCATATTTCATTTAAAATCATAGGGACTATGATTATTCACAATGAATTTGGGATTGGGTTACAATATTTATCTTTTAAAAACATGGTTAGGATTTGGTAAACCCAATTATAATCCTTAAAATTATACATTCCTAGAACTTATAGAGTTAAAAATTTGTATTTTTAAATATAGTAATGATGTATTTCTCCATAAGAAAAATAATATTGACCTTGGATCAGTGTGTTGATATAGATTATCCAATTACTTTTCAACTATTATTTCATCTATATTTTGATATCTAAAATTTTAAAGTAGATCTATTTCATTGAAATTATGGATTTTTACATGATAATATGGATCATAATTTCATATTACTCTTTTTCATAGGTTTGAAATATCTTATCATTATTATTGTCATTGAACCTAGTGTTTTGGAATTATCATATATTAATTATCTTATTTAGGTGGATATTATTCAAAAAATTGTTTATTATGTTTCCTTTAAATATGATTTAATTTATTTAGGATAAATTAGTTATTTTTTGTGAATAATAATTTTTTAAAAAAATTTATTCAATAATAAAAGTTCACTGAGTGGACAAGGTTTTATAATTTTTAATTTTTAGGTAAGAAATGGGATTTTTACTACACTATTGCATTTTTATGACCATGAAATCTGCATTTATTTTAAAAGTGTAATGGTTTGGATTGGTATTTGAATAGTTTTATAGATAAACTATCATCAGGATGAAAAATAGTTTGGGAAGCTAAATTAATTGGGGTTGATAAATATTAGATATGATTCTTTTAAAAAATTAGTGAAATATATTTCATGGGGATAATAAATTATATATCCAGTGTTGTATAAAAGGGGAGGATTATTAGTTTAGGAAACACCCAAATGGGTGATGATCCATAATAGGTGTATTTCATTATTTTAGGTCTGAATATATTATAAATTCATTATTACTTCTCATGCCGATTTAGGTTATATTTGATATCAAATATATAAATGTTGCGGTGGACTCGTGAAGGGTTTAAATTTTGTTTTTGGAAAAATAATAATTTTATTATTATAGCCTTCTATTTTTATTATTAGGTTATAGATGATAGCTAAGTTTTTCATAAAAATATGATAACCAACATTCTATATAATTGATTACATGATTGTGAATATTTCATGAATATGATAGTATAGTGTTAAATGGATAAATCCAACTTGGTATTTATAAATTATCATTAATAATAAATCATGGTGTGTGTTTTTATATGAATTTTTTCATTAAATAGGTAATGGAAAGGCTATGATGTTCATGGGTGATGGATTATAGATGCAGATTTTCTAGTGGATGTAATGGTTTTATGTTTTTGGGTGTGTGATGAGTTAGAAAATATACCATCAGTGGGATTCTTCTATTTAGTTTTCATGTTTTTCAAGATTTAATTTATATATGTTTTCGTTCTTGTATATCGATATATTTTTTTGTATAGGAATAAAATTATACATTTGTGTCTCATATTTTTGAATCATTGTTAGAGGAAAAATCATTCTCTAATGGTCATGTTTATCCCTTAAAATTTTATGGATATCTAGGGATATGCATGAAGAATTATGGAAATCATATCCTGGGTCTTAGGATATTTCCTCACATGTCTTTTCCATCACATTTAACCTCACATGTCAATTTACAAAGAAGGGAAACTATGATATCATTATCCACATCATTTCATAATTCTGGTAATTGGGTTGGGACACTATTAAACCATTAAAATCTATTGTAACTATGTTGGAATTCCACCAAATCATTCATATTTATAATAACTTATTTCTCACCCCCAACAATCCACTAACATTAAAGCCTCCAGGTCTTGATCAAAATAAAACATCACCATATTTTTTATGAATGGGTTATCACCACCTCATAACAAAAAATATCTCACTATATATTATAGTTTAATGCATAATCCCCATCAATAACCCAATACAATTTTATATAATTTTATTTAATATCATAGTATATAAATAATTAAAGAATCCATTTTAAAAGGAATTCCCAATAATAACTCTCAATATCAAAAACTCGGGCCATCATAAGGAACTCTCTCTCATACATTCCTTCCCATTGTTACACCATAATAGTTATAATTTGACATAGTCTTCAATAAACACATAATAAAATCATGAAAATTTATGGGTCCTTTGTGTGTTAAATAATTCACTTCCATCTCTGAACATATAATAAAACCATTTTGTGTCTATTTTACACAACCTTCAATACACACTTATCAGTCAATAAAAGAATTTTATACTGAACAATAACAATATTCTAGCACTATATATCTCATACAATATGTTTACTCCTAAAATAATATCATTATGTGATTGAGACTCGATGAATAGAAATTAAAAAACACTATCAGAAACTACCAAGTTAGTTATTTTATAAAAATATTTATGATATGTTAGAAAAATTCCATTACTGTAGGAAGAGGATGGTGATACTAATTTGTGGTGATCTAGCTGATAGTGCTTAAATATGACCTAATATATAGATTATTCATAATATGGTAGAAAGAAATATGGAAATATATGGTATTTAATTTGAGTAGAAAAAAGTGTGTGGTGTAAATTATTACATATAAAAAATCATTTAATTTTATTAGTAACTTAATATGGTGTGTAAGTGATTAATAGATACCTATTATACCCTAATGGGTGTTCTGTAGCCACCAGATACTCATTCAGGGGCCTCTGGTTGTCTTGTCGTCGACCTAGCCCCACAACTACCTTCTAACCATGATTCAAATAGATAAATCTAGGTTTCTCAATACCTGGTGATTTCTTCTATATTTCATAACATTTTACCTAGAATATTGTTTTCTATAATTTCTTATCTTGTCCTACTCTAACTGCTCCACTAATGAAAACCCCCATAAATTCACATGAAATAACTGAAAAATGAATAAATTCATAAATAATTAAATACGGTTCATTAGAATTAGATCTGTAAATAAATTATGATGTTTTAGATTCTATAAAAATCATATGATTATTATCAATGATGATTCTTGTAGTTTAAGGTAAATATCTAGCCATTATAAGAGTGTGACCATGATTGGGAAGTTGTGGATATTGGAAATAAATAAATTTTAAAACATTATATGTTAGTCTATTTTATGTAATTGGATAAATTGGGGAATATTTTTATCATCTATAATTTCAATCTAAATATTTTCTAATTCATGATGTGTTCCTTACTTCAAAATTCTAAATGTGACAACACAATCCTTCTCATATTAAATAGTGTGATGTAGTTGAGTAAGAGTATAATTAATCCTTATTGAAAATTTCATACGTATTGAAAAAATTATGGATAATTCATGCAATGATATCATTTTAATTTTGTAATATTATAATAAATGTATGAAATGATTAAATAAGAGACTTAGTAAATATAGGAAAATATATGGTACCAATAGAATGATTTATTAATAAAATATATATACTTATATCTATTTATGTAACAATAATCCAATAAATGAGTGAATTATAATACCTTGGATTTTTATGTAATATTTATCTTTTGTTTTGGTGAGTTATTTTTTTATTGGATGTTGTGAGAGGCTTTCATACTGATGTAAAGTTAATCATAATATCTATAAAAAATGTGCATTAACTATGTATTGTTATTTTGATATATTTTTCAAAATTTATGGATAAGAACCTTCTTACCATAACTTTTCTATAAAACGGTACGATGTATGTTTTGAGAAAATGGTTGTATCTGAACATAATGTAAAATTATTTAAACAAGATAGTTAATAGTTCTCCTTGAATAAATTTTCATGATTTTATAAAGTATTCTATAATCCAAATTAATCCATCACAGCATCCCCTAAACATTTTTATCCTTATTTTATGATCCTTCTATGGGATTTTGGGATTAACTACTATTTTTTAATAAATCTAAATGATTGATTGTGAAAATTTAATTTAGATTGAAGTTAATTAATCATTGATATGTTTCCTTGATGATGTCACATATCTGTCTCTTTAATATTTTCCTTAAATAATTAATAGTTTATTAGATCATGAGTTATCAGATCATCAAAATTGAATCATTAATATAAGGATCATTACATAGATTCATTATTGATATGATTATATAGAATAGATCAACAAAATGCTCATCATATTTAGACATATGATAATTCTAAACTTCATCATCTATGGAAGGTGGATTACATTCCCTTACATGTTTAATATGATCTATAGAAATTTATTTAATAAAAAATATATTTTTGGTTTGTCATAATTTTTTTGGATCTCAATGAACATAATTGATTTTGATTTTGATAAAATAATTGATTTCACATTTTCTTAATTGATAATTTTCTAAAACCTTAATAGTGGATAAAATAGAAATATTAATATAGATAAAATTTAACATCCAACTATTTTAGATTTATTTTATTATAATCTTGTGTATTTTATTTGGATGAAATTTTTGTTTAATTTTTTTTATAATGAAACAGTGTTTTGGTTATTAAAAAAACTCAATGTGTCATAGAAAAAAATTGTATATAAATAATGAATGTAGTGTTAATTTATATGGATAGGGATATCCATGGTGTATTATCCTCATATTATTTCATATCCACTATGATCCAACTTTGTGAAACATACCTGATGTGTGACTCCCTATATACCATATGATTCCAACCAATGAAAAACAATATGCATATTATTGAGAGTATATACCATATCTAATATAAATAACCATAATTACATAGGATAAAAAATGTATATAAATAGTAAAAAGATATACATTAGAGAAAAAAGGGGGAGATTTTCGATATATCCAAATCACTATAAAAAAATATCCAATTCTATAAAAAACATGAAATATAATATCACTAAGTAAAATATATACTAACATCATTTCTTTTGGTGAAATAATACACTATTAATCTCATATAAATTAAAAAACATTGTTGGTGATTCTAAAACTTGTTTTTCATCCATACTTGATCCTATCTAGAAACTCTAACAATTATTGAAAACTCTCCTTGTAAAATAAAGGCTCTAACTCCAACATGGTTCATGGACTATAAAGACTATTCCAATACTAGGGTTCTCATGTTGGGAGTGAGTACAACATAGTGGTACACTACCAATAAATTCCCTCAATAAAACCATAATATAAATTTCATTCACATAGTTTTGTTCTATAATGGTAAGAAGAAATAATAACCATAAATAATGTAACTCCAAAACATATGGAACTACCCATAAATGGTATGGATATATCTACTTCAAACATAGTTGGGGTGTCTTCAAAAAAACATAAAAACTATATGTTCAATGGGGAAGTACATTTCCATGAATGTAAGGATCTCATCCCATAGTTAATATCAACCATATTTTATAATGATATAATACAATGAGAGTGGGGCCCCACATCTATATTAGTCTCTTATCATTATCATCTTGACCAAATGGAAAAAATATATGAAAAATGGAGAGATAACTATATGTTTATATTAGATAAATCTTCTATGAATCTGTACGCTTGTACGATGATATATTCCCAATAAAAGGGGATACCGTTCCTTTATGGATTCAACTATATAGATTACTGACCATATCTAATAGTAATATAATCATAAAATTAATGTATCCCATATAAATTATTTTTAAAAAAATAGGTATCTTAATCCCTACATAAAATTAAAAAACATAAGGGAATTTTGGTCTCTATATATCGAGTATCTCCCCATGGGAATATAGACCTCTAATTTGGAAAATATGAATGGAGATGGAAGAGCAGCTTATATTTTCCCTAATCACATTCCTCACGCATCTTGATTTAATGTCAGAGAAATAACATAATTATTTTATGATCACACCTAGTCCATAGTGATCATAACTCAATTTTTTAATTATCCTTCTCAAAACAGTATTAAAACCAGAATAATGGATGAACAAATCAATATGGTTCTCAAAAGTTAGGTCTCATAACCCTTCATTCCATTACATACTATTTATAACATAATAATATTTAATTAATCATTTAATGTTGCGTTTTACATCCACACCTGTAAAATTCAAAATAATTCAGTCCTCACATACTGCTCACATTCTAAAATTCAAAATTATGGTCTACTATAATTGGGATCACATACTCTAATAGAGAGGGTAACACAACAATTATACATGAAAAGAATCCAAAAGGTGGATATTTTACACCATACAGTCACTATATGATTATTTTAGGCCAACTAATATGGTATGAATGAATATTTCTACTCAATAGAGTCTAAACCCCCCCAAAAATGTCATAATTGTGTGGGATAACTTAAAGAGATAACATTTTGGTTCTGAATATAATCATTATAGACTATAGGTTCATGACCATGAGCATTAGTGGATATGGGATCAAGGCATAATAATAAATGGATCTGTCATTATTTAAGTTTCATAACTATACTCTTATGGGATAAGGTAAAAAATTTATATTATATTTATGTTGACCAAATAGAAGAAGCTACTTAATTTATCACACATCACATGAAGGAATATTTAAACATTTAGACATGTCAAATAGCACCAACCTTTTAATTGTATTACACTAGAGTTATTTCTATTGAAAAGTTGACCCATTAGATAATAAATCCATGAATATAAACTAAAATCCCAAATTAGAGCATCAATAATTGAAAATATTGACATTTTTATATAAACCACAAAAATTTGGAAGATGATTGAATTTGTTTTTGTAGAACATCTATCACGAATAATTAAACACAAATCAAATCATGAATATGGGATATTCCATTGAAACCCAAGATGAACATAAAATAAATATTATCTTATTATCAATATCTATACTTTAAATCTAATAGAAACCAAATAACCTAAGGATATAAAGGTTTTGTGTATTGGAAATTATGTTCAAAAACATTTTTTTAATATACATTTAATCATTTATCCATATCTATGATAATGTAAACCCTTTTTTAATATCTAAATTGATATATTCTTCTAAAAAATTGGGGGATTAGAATATAAAGAAATGTGTGGGCTTAAATTATTGGTATGCTAAAGACATATAATATTGTATTAGATCATAAACATAAATAATAATATGATAAGGAAATATATTTTATAATAAATGATTATGAAACCAATGATGAAAATCAGAATAAATGGTTGAGGAACATAATATGATTAAAATATAATTAGGTAATCATAAATGATATCTCCAATCTAAAAAACTTAAGAATATCCTAAAACATTTGATCATAACAAAAAAGTGTGGAATTATTTAATTATAATTCATTATTATATTGTTAAAAAACAATATACTATGTTTTAATATATATAAAAAATTCCCATGCCTCATGTTTTGAACAATCAATAATTCCCCCATAATTTTGTATAAAAATTCCATCGTTTTATATTTTTATCTCGAAAACTAAAAAAAATCATTTTTTCATCCAAAAATGGACATTATTGATTATGTGAACAAAAAAAATTCCAAATTTTCATACAGTGAATAAGAAAATGATCATTATTTACATCATTTTCTTATTAGATATAAATCCTTAAACTATTTATTTTAGGTTAATATCGGAACCCATCAATCATCATTAAAATAAATTTGTTCCAATTTAAAATCAATCATCTATATATCATAATGAACCCATGGAAAATGAATACTTTCTTAAATATTTCAAAAACATCACATAACATGATCGTTATAATTTATATGATTTTAAAACTATCATTTTCCAAAGAAAATAATATGAAAATATTATATAATTTGAGATTAAAAAATCCCATCTTAAAAGATAAAAATTGGATGTAAAATATAATTGAAAAAAGAAACAAAATTTAAAAAATTGAAACATTATTATAAATTAATAAGTTTAAATTACAATAAAAACCCACATTTTAAAATAGAAAAAAATATTTTTTTAAAATATATTTATTAAATGTTCAAAATAATATTTCCTTGAAAATACATATGGTTTAAAAATGGAGATGTGAATATAAATTGAAAACATTTAATTCTAAAAATAACCATTAATAATGTAGTATTTTAAAATACATACTTTTTGAAAAGGGTGTGTGAAAATAAATTGAAATTTTTACATTAAATAAAATATATAAAAATTAAAATCATAAAAGGTATAATGTTTTAAATAGGATAATTAAAATAATTTTAAAATAGTAAATTTTAAATATAATTTTTAATAGTGGAACCATGAAAATATAATAAATGTCATCAAAATAAAATATTGAGTGGATGGTAAAATATTTTAACATAAAAGGATGTAAAAAACCCTTTAGAACAATTTTAAATATCCTTTTTGAAAATAAAAATCGTTTAAAATATTATGAATACATTTACTTTAAAAAGATAATAATTATTAATGGTTTAACAATACAATGTTTATTATAGATTTAATAATGATTTATTCATAGTATGTTTTCATTTTATGTTTGGTTTAGTGTGAGATTGATGTTATAGTAAATAGTATTTATTCTAAAAGATTAAAAATCATGAATCGGTACATTCTTCTTTCCTTAAGTAACTTTTTTTCATAATTTTTATTTTCTATTTATAAAGGAATACAGATAATTCATCCTTGAGAAACAAAACATATATATTCTACTAAGATATTCACCTCATTATGATTTGTAAAAATAAAAAACTACTTATCTAGAATTTTATTTTTATGTATTCATTAGGATATGTCTTTTATAACTTCATTTCCTTTATCTTGATTCTACCTAATATTAAAATCAAAATTCTTTTGATAATATCCTTGTGAAATAAATTTGTTCAATTTTATATTCCATTCCTAAAATTTTGCCTCCAAATAAACTTTTATTTCATCATATCATACATTCATTTATTGCAACATCCTATGTTTTATATATAAAATAAATATTATTTTTGATAGCGTACATGACACACTACATCAAGCTTCAAATAACAACTAAATATAATTATTTAGATGTTTCCTTTATTACTGAGTAGTTAGAATAAAATGAATTAATAATTTTAAATTATTTATGAAATATGATTTACAAATTTGTATATAATTAATTCTTTGTGTTCCATTTCATTATAATTTGATGTAAAATTATTTTTAAAATAAAATTCAATCTTTTTATGAAAAACTATTTCAATCTGAAAAAGTTTTTTATATACCAATAAATATAAAATTACCATTTTGTAATATATTAATAAAATTTATATATATTAAATTCTATATAATTTCTAAAATTCATCAATTGTGTTTTTAAAATTTGATTTAAGAATAAATCCAATTTTACACATAAAATATGTACTTTTCTAAAAAGATTGTTTTGGTGCTTTTTGATGACCCAATTGTTTTAAATCTATTTTCTGAGAAAAAAGAAGTTAATATTGAAAAAAATACTATTCTTATTTTAATTAGAAATATCAAAATTTATAGTGGTTATGTTATTGTTATTTTTCTAATAAGTTTCACGATTTAATAAATAGTTAAAACTATATTGCATTTTAATTGAAAAATTTATTTTCAAATAAATACTATATAGTGATAAATAAAATTATAAATCGGTTATAAAGAATAATTAGATATAATTTTTATCATTTAATCAAACTTAAATAATTTGAATTAATTTTACATTGAATTTAGATGTAAAACCATTTTAGTCTTTTGAACATTTTCAATTTTAAAAACCTGTTTTCTCATTCGATCAACAAGATTAATTTTAAATTTAATTTAGACTATAATCTGTTTCAAATTAATAAAAAGGGATTATATATTTGGATTCATAGATCCTAAATTATTATATAGTTCCATTTTATTTTGGGGCAATATAAATTGTAACAACATAAATTTTTCTTTATTACCTCAATGAAGGGTAAATTAGGTATTAAGGACTAAAATAATATCATAAATAATAGAAAATTAACCAAATAATTGTAATATTTTTTTATTACTAATATTGGACCTATATTATCCAATGGACCATTATATGATCTATTGGATCCACTTGGGTGACATCGATCCATTTATAATATTTTTATTCATAGAAAAATAAACATTTTCATACTTATGTTTTTAAAAATTGAAATATTTTTAATAAGGGTTATATATAGTATATGTTCAACTAAAAAATTAATTTTGATATCTATTTTATTTATGATCATCAGGATAATTTATTTTAATTTTTTAGGAAAAAATAACTATATTCATGGCATGAACAATGATGAAGTAAAAATTGTTTAATTAATGGAATTATCACATAAATTTTCTTAAAAATAATAAAATTCATATAATTTGACAAAATTAATATGAACATTTTTTTAATTTATTACATTAAAATTTATAATTGTTTTTTAATAATTGCTTCAAATATATCATGACATTATGATGTTTTTAAAAAGTCACTGAATGACTAGTGTCCAAATTGAAATTAATTATATTTTAAAGTAACTAATATTTTATTAAATGATAGAAAATAAATAAAATTATATAATTCGAACAAAAACTATGATATGCTGGAAACATTCATTAGTAATCCATTAATTTTTTTTTATTATATCGTAACTATATTAACCTTTACAACCTGAAAAAAAATGTTATCATAGTAAGAATGAAAGAGGAAAAATCAGGGTTAATAAAAAATTATAACAATTAAAAAATTGTCAAAACATGTATAATATTCATTATATGATGGTTTAAGAACCAAAAAAATCCAGTCTTGGAATAAATTAGTTTTGGTCCAATTTGAATTGAAATTTAATTTATATTAATTTAAAATTTAGAAGAATTCCAAGAGTGTCCCTCCACACTATTTTAAATGGAACCCCTTATTATCTTTCCTTAACACCTAAAAACATATATTATTAAAAAAAAAGAACTTCCAAAATTCGTTAATTTAATCTAACCCAACATTCTACATCTCTTATTTTATGTATTACACTATCCACAAGGGTCTTATGTTTTTTAAGGAAAGGTGGTGGTCTGTGGAAGAGGTATCATTATTAATCAAATATTACTATTTTATTCCTTCTTCAACATCCATCCAATAATATTCAATCTGGATGAAATGATAAATTTGTTATTATACATATAATGGTATTTTTTTATATAAATATAATCACTAAAATTCATATCCAGTTCCATCGAATGGAAAAATATTTAATCATTTCGTGTGTATTGTAGAAAACCACCTCGCGAACCAATATAATTTTTTTACCATTACCATTTCTCAAGAAAAATAATAATAATGGAATTAATATTTTTATATGATATTAATGAAAAAATTATAATTATAAATTATTAATATGTCATTTACAATATTATGATTACATTAACACAAAAATGATAGTTTCATTTGTGCGTATATGGGAACTAACACCTCCATGAAGCAATGTGATTATTCTTTCAACACTGAATAACATGTATGTCATATAAAAGTACATTTATATGATTAATATGATATTAAATATATTTTTATAATACTAGGATTTTAAAATTATACTTTATTTCGTTCAATAATTTTCATTGAAAATGGAAATGTTAATCAATTGTATGTGTGGCTTAATGTCTCCATGATTGTGACATAGTCCATTATTTTTATATCCATATTTAATGGATATATTTGAAAAAATAACAGGTGTTTAACAGTGATTTTTATGTCCAGAATATTATTAATTAGATGATGGACTACTGACCACTTTGACTAAAGACATCGTACCAAATCCATTTTGGACTCATGTACCAAATATTGTCAAAACATCCTACGAGAACATAATTAATTAACTATTATAATATGATAATATGTGATATACGTAGAATAACAAACATAAAGAAGGATCTCTTGAAATTAAATAATTAACCAATGTTTATTATTAATGAAGATAAATATAGTTCATGATGACTTGGACTCAAGGTACGGTGTTTTGTCACAACCTCCATTCATTGAGTAATATTTTTATTTCATGCAAAAAACATAATTTAAGAGGCATATGTAAATCCCCTTTGACTTATTTATATATTAATTAATTTAATCTCATTTTATTAAAAAAATTAAAATTCTAATATTTCATTGAGCTTAGTATTTAAATGTTCAAGGTGGTATATGACACTTTGAATTTTTAAATATTAAATTTCAAAATATTTTTCACCTTGTCAATACTATTGATTTTATTATAAAGTATATTTTATGGAAATTTTTAATGTCATTCCAATGATTTAAAAAGGATTTTATGGCATGTTTTATACGTAATGTATTGAAAAAAGAGAAAAGGAATTTTTTATTCTTAATGTATTTGATGATAATGGCTTCTTAACCACCATGAATATTTTTTAGTTTCTAGATTCCATGGAATGAGTATATATGTTTTAAATTAAAAACTATATTTCATTATTTTTGGGGCATTTGGTATTGGTTTTTTTAAAATAAATGATTTTTTATTTAAAATCATTTTTAATATGGGATTAAAATACTTTTTTAAATTTATTTTATTATGAATGTCTTTCCTTAATGAAATTTTACATTAGAATTATATGAGCTAGGTGAGATTGATACAACTTATAAGGAAGGTTGTTCCTCATATTAGATTATAGGTTAAGTTGACATAGGATATTCAATGGGTTTATCCCCATTAAAGCTTAGGATAAATAAGTGAGACTGATATTTCATATTTTAATGGCTGAGCCCCATTGTAGCTCATGGAGAGCCCGTTATAGATTATATGAAAGGTTATCCCCATTATAAATCTATAATAATTCGGATAATAGTAATATGGAAAGTCAACTACATAGATATTCCTATTGAAATTTCGTTAAATATTTTTTATGTATATGATTCTCTATGTCACCAAATAGGGTTCCACCTTATTGTAATTGGTTTTTATAATTTTTTTGGAGAAAAATTTATATGGTTTTTGATGTGAAATTCTATTCTTCTATAATGTTAGGAAACATTAAAAAATATCATGTTTTTTACTAAACTAATGGATTTAATCATTTTTATCTCCATGAATGATCTTTTTTTTCTCATCACATGTTTTAAAACATTTTTCACAGGGATAAAGGATGTGTGGGATGGGGATGAGGATAAGATAAAAATTTCGATGTCATATAATGGTAAGAAACATTTTTTTTATTTTTGATTCATTTACTTGGAGAAAAATATTGGTACTTAGTAAATGTTTCCAATTATAGTATATAGGTATACAATGTAGGATTTTCTACTAATTCTATAAAACTATAATATAAAAATCTCATAGAATTTTAATTATAGATTAAAACACTATAATATTCAATGTCTATGGTTGGGTCGTTAAATATTATATCAAAGTATGGTTTTGAATATATTAGAGGTTAGGATAGTGTTAATAACATTCCCAAAAAAGATTTTACTTAATGGTAATGTTTAAATAATGTATTATTTTAATATTTACATATTTCTTCATAAAAGATATGTGTGTTCACGAAATACTTTCCACAGAGTAAATAGGAATTTGGTAATGGGATGGAATAAAAATGAAAAATCCTTCAAAATCTGTATATATGGATTATTCGAATTGGAAAAGAATAGTGTTTTTCTGTTATGGGTCTTTTAGAACGTGTTATAAATGGTGGTTGTATCTATGTTAAGGAATGACCTAATTTTTATCATGATGTATTGTTTCTATAGTGGATCAATTTATTCGGAAACCTCCCCCATTACTAAATGGGTCATATGACCTAGTGGGAGTTGAAGGATTGGTCAGTTCACTAGAGAAGATTTTTGAAGTCATGGGTTCTTCCTTATGTAATGAGGTAACTCTTTTTTTTTATCTTTTGGTAGGAAAAGATGTTGATGGTGGTATTTGTATAAGAATACTTGGGAGAAAAAAGATATTGAATCCATGGTATTAAAAAAATTTAAGAAAATATTCCTTTTGAAATATTTACTTATGGTATTTCGATATAAAATGAAAACAAATAATGGATGTGGAAGAAAATGAAGATGATTTAGTGGATGAATAGCAAGAAAACATCACCAGATTTCCTAGGTTTATTGTGAATTTTTTCTGGACTTTTATTGTAAATTTAATATATTTTACTTAGTATTAAATCTAACTATATGAAGAGATTCACCATGACAAGAGTATAAATTTTTTTAAAAGTGGATCATTGTGTTGGAAAGTATGAGATGATTTTTCCAACACATATTTTCCACAAGATGAAAAGAGTATGAAACACTAATATTGTTAGGAAATGGAGAAGAAACCAACTACGAAATATCATGTTCTGCTGAAAACTTCTTCTAAGTGTGGTAAAATAAATTTTGGGGAATTTATTTGAGGATCAAGAAGTTGTTACGAGTGTCTCATGTTTGATCAAATGGTTTGTCACTACATTGAAAGGAGATATGTACAATACAACATTTAGATAATAAACATATAGTCAATAGTAAGATTATATATCTGAAATGAGTTGTGTAATTATACATATATTTTTCTGAAGTTACTTATTCATGGTTTAAATAATCATGATCAAAAACAAAAAGGTGTGGGAAAATATTTTTCTTCTTCTCCAGTTGATATTTAGAAAATAGGTGAAGTGATTAAAGATCAATGGAGCCATGATTCATAAAAACTATAACCATAAGTTCATGGTTTTAGACAATTATTATGAGGTTTTAAGTGATGTGATCATATGTTATTAAGGGATCTTTTTGGGATATTTATTGGGTATATGTTTATGTAATGGTTTTATTTAATGAGTATTATGAATTTACTTTTGTATATAAGTTTTACTGTAATGATATACTTTAGGGTTTGTAGGATCTTTTATAATTAATTTTATATTTAGGGATGTATATCATAGTTTTCGTAATGTTATGATGATGAAATTTTGATTATAGAGTAGAAATATATCAAGTTTGTATATCTCCTTATGTTCATAGATAGTAAAATAATTACTAATCTCTATAAAAATTATTTGGGACAAAAACATTATTCATTTTATTTTTTTACAAATAAATCAATAAACATTTAGCAATTCCCATATTTATGGTTTTTTGATTGTTATATTTCTCATGACCATGTTCTATATTACTCTCTATTAGATCATGATAGTTATTTTTCTCTTCTATTTAAATCTATTACAATATTGAACCCTATTATGTGTTATATCAGGTGACCATCATACATCATTTATTATGTTAAAGTAGAAGTTTTATTAATCCATTTCATGATGAGGGATTTCAAAAATGGTATTTTGAATAGTCAAATATTAGTTACCCAACCAGAATTGAAAATTAAAATAATTTTTTTCTAAAAATTATGGAGGGAGAATGTAACATCCTATGTTTATAAAAGGTAAAAATGTTGTTTGATAGCTTACATGATACTCCAAATTAATCTTATTCGAGCACCTGAATATTATTATTAAAATGTTACCATTATAACATATCCATTAGAATAATGGAAATGAATAGTATTAACTTAATTATGAAAGTATTCTTTATAAATGTATATATATCTAATTATTTTGTGACCAATAAATTTAAAATTAAAATAAAATTCTTTTTAAAATATGTTTTTTTTATGAAAAAGAATTTAAATGAGTACAACTGTGTTTTATACAAATAATTAAATAGAATCACTCTCATTTAATTGTTTTAATGATATATATAAATATATAATATTAAATCTAAATTTTAAAATTAATATTACATTTTTCTAAACATAATAGAAGAACAAATCCAATCTTATGTATAAAGGATGTATTTTTCTAAAAAGGCATATTTGGTGCCATTTTATGGGATGCTTATTTTAAATCTAATTTTTTTAATTATTAATAATATTTGAAAAAATAAACATATTACTATAATGTGTAATTTCAAAATTAATTTAAGTATAATTTTTGGTATTTTCTGATAATTTTCATGGTTTGATAAATTATGAAAAAAATAATTCATTTCCATTGAAAACAGATTTTCCATCTATATTATCTCTAGTGATAAATTATATTATAAATTTTTCATCAAGTATAATTAGAATATTTTTATAATTTTATTCAATTTAGGTCATTAAAATAAAATGTAAATTTAATTTGGATATAAAAACATTTCAATCAATTTAACATTTTCACTTTAAAAAATTGATTTCTTGTTCCATCATTTGGATTAAATTTTAATTAGTTTTAGCTAATTCTATGTGTTAAAATTTGAAAAATGGATTCTTTATCTGGAATCATATGGTCCAAATTTATTAATATTTCCCTTTTACATTTGTATAATATGTAAATTAACTTTTCTAATGTTTTGGATACCATAGTTAAGTGTCAATCAAGTAATTACAGGTCACAATAATATAATAAATATTATGAAATTACCCTATGACATGTCCGAATTTTTTTTATGAGAGACTAAAGACCAAAATAATCAATGAGAAGATTTTGTGATCACTTGGAGCTATGTGTACTACATTAATAAATTTTTAATTTTTCATTCATTGAAAAGTCAACAATGCCAGACATTTTTTGCTAACATGTGAAATAATTTTAATATGGGGTATATAGGTAATACGATAAAACATAAATAGTATATTCAAAAATAAATAAATTATCATCATTATGAAATTATATTTTTAATTTTGATGGATTAAATAGTTTATTTAATGTCTTGAACAATGATAATACTGTAATTGGTTAATTAATTGAAATATTAAATTATTTTTCTCAAAAGATTAAAATAAACGTAATCTATTACAATTAATTATGTACATGAATTTATTTTGTTACATTCATATTCTAGTTTTGTTTCAGAATAATTTGTTCAAATATATCATGTTTTACGATATTTTTAAAATTTTATGTAACGAATAGTTCCCAAATTGATAATAGTAATAATTAAAAACAAATTATATTTTATTAAATGATATAAAATTGAATAAATTATAAAATTAATCAAAATGATTTGGTTAAGGTGTTGAATTAAATCAATGGGTCATTTATGGTTCTTTTATAATTTTATTGTAACTATATTAACCTTGATTCTGTGAAAACACATGTTGTTGTGGTATGAATTAAAGTAGTTAGATAAGTATTAAAATAAATATATATTGATTAAAAAGTAGTTAATAAATGTTTAATTTCAATTTTATGAATTTATCTAGACCCAAAATGTTTCCTTTCTACTAAATAAATCACTTTGGATCAATTTAAAAAATAATGTTAATTTATATCAATTTACTTTTTTAATGATTTCCAAGAGTTCCCCACCCTTCTCTTAGAAAATGGATGCTCTTACTATCATTACATTACACAAAAAAAACCCTATTTTGCATAGGCAATATATTCCAAAATAATGTTCTAGAGTCACTACAAACATTTTCGAGCTCCTAGGTCAGGAATAAAACCATCCATAGTGGACTTAAGGTGTTAATACGATTATTTTTTCTGACGAAGAGGTATTATTTGTAATCAAGTAAATATATTTTATTTATGGTTCCAAATTCGTTAAATATTATTCAACCATGATGAAATAATAAATCTGTTGTAATGAATATATTGAGATTTTCTTTTGTTAATATCATCAACAAAATCAACCTCCACATCCATCAAATGGGGAAAAAATTAATTGTTTTTTTGTATGGATCAATACCACATTGAAAACTAATATAGTTTTCCATAACCGTCTATCAAGACCGGTTTTAATAATGGAATTAATGTTTATATATGATATTCATGAATTTTTTTTATTATATAAGAATAATATGTCATTTATCTCCTTATCTTTCCATTCCCATAAAAATCATATCATCTTTCATTCGTATGTGTGAACGGTCACCTCCTTGAAGTGATGTGATTCATTTTTCATCACACCATCACATTGAAAATTTATACAATAATAATTAAATAATTAATATGATATTAGTTATTTTATTAAAATTTATTAAATATAAAATTATACAAACCTTCTTTCCATAACGATCATTGAAAAAGGGAAATGTTACTCATGCGTACATATGACTTATCATCTCAATGACTGTAACATACATCATTTTTAAAAAAATATTTTATTTTGGGATTAAAAAGTGTTATTGATTTATAAAAGGGATTATTATGTCATGAATATTATTATAGATATGATGGACTAATGACCACATAGAATGCAGACATCAAACAATGTCATTTTGGACTCATGTACTCAATATCGTTAATAGGCCAGACATGAAAGTCAATAATAATTAACTAGTATAACATGATAATAAGTTATATAAAGTAATAATAAACATGAAACAGGTTCTGATGAATGTAAATAATTTACCTATGTTTATTATTGAGGACGATAATTGTTTTACATGACAAGTCAGACTCGAGGTAAGGGAATATTTCTCAAAATCCTTTTATTGAGGTATATTTTTTTGTTATATATTCACCTTATTTTATGTAGTGTATAAAAAATACCTTATATATATATAATAATTCAATTATTTTTTATCATGTTATTTAGTGTTTTTTAGATGTTATTATTTCATTTATCATATGATTTAAATGGTCAACGTTTTATAATAATCACTTAATGTCAAAATATTTAATTTCAAAATACTTTTATCCATGAATGTTTTTTTATAAAATTAACATAGAAATTTTATGTCTGTATTTAATTTTATTGTCCCATTTTCAATAATAATATATTTATATGTTTTATATTTAATTTTTTCAAAACTTTCCATAGGTATATTTTATTCAAAACATATTCTATGTTAAGGACATTTGTATTAATGATATTGTTAATAAATTTATAGCTTCCTTTGATAGAATATGGGCTCTTAAATGAAAGGAAATATTATTTTCTTTTTTTTATTTTTTGGAATCTAAAATGGGTTTTTTTAAATAAAAAGTGATTATTATATGAAATTGTTTTTCATATGGGATTCAAATATTTTTTGAAAGGGTTTTATGATGAATGTTTTTGTATTCATGTAATGCTACAGGAGAATTATATAAAATGGTTCTTTCTGCTAAAACTTATATGATGGTATGATCAGCATTTTAGATACAAGTGATACTAATAGATATTTTATGATGTTTTGATCCCCATTTTAGGACATGTGAAATGGGTAATCCCTATATGTCTTATATGAAGGATTGATCCCCATTGTAGCTCATGGATGAGCACGATATATCTTTTGTGACAGGTGATCCTCATTATAGATCTCCAATGCATGTGGTAATAATGATATTTGACATTGGTCATATGGTAATCCATGAAAAAAGGGGTTTGTAATTGATTTAATTATAAAATTATTTCTGTCACTTAAATGAGGAATAATTTCTTGCTATTAGATTTAATAAATTTCTTTATTCCAAACAAGTGTTTTTTCCTCTGAATATTTTTATTTTCTCGATGAACATTAAAAGGGTTTTCATTATTTTCACTAGAATAATTTTTTCATTCTTTTATGTCTAATATTTATCTTTTTGTTCTCACTGCATATTTTCAAATATTTTTAATATGGTTAAAGGATGAGTAGGGGCAAGGATATGGTAAATATGAAAATTGTGATGTTATATCATTGATATAAACTATGCTTTCATTTAAAATGTTTTGTTCAGTGAAAAATTGTATATATAGTAAAAGTGTCCAATTTTATTATATGGTTTAACATTATAGGGTTTTTCCTAATTCTATAATAATCAATACTAAAATTGTCCTCTAATGTTACTTATTTATTAAAAAATATATATATATAATGTATAAGTACAAAGCATTACAATTATATTTCATCATACATGGTTATACCCACAACTCAATCAGTCCACCCATGCATACAATATGTTGGGATGTATTACAAATCTTATTCTAATTTATCAATGTCAAAAATAAATTATTCATTCATAGTGGATCATAAAGAGTATATGATTAACCAATGCATATCCCATGGGGCTGTCCGGACATGTGTAAAATAATAGGATGACGTGTACCATAGTAGGGTGTTGATCAAATCAGCACTTCACAAACCATTTTAATGGTTATTAACCCTTGGTGTATCTATTCAATAGACACATCCATTTTCAATATTTTGTTAATGATTTATTTCTATAGAAAACCATAAACTCCAGAAGTTTCAAATATTTTATCAAAATATTCCATACGTATACTCATCTCATGGGGGTTCACAAAGGTTCTCTAACCCAGACACTAATGGTACAAAAAATATTCTAAAAAATAAAAAAGTAATAAAAAATGACTAACCCCTCTTATGACAAAAACAATATATACCCATGCTATGAAAATGAATATATATTATATTATTGTCATGTTTTAGAATATAAATCATGAAACTATCACAAAACCAAACGATTGAGAGGTATAGATTCTTCTAAAATAGTTAAATAAACTTTTTTATTACAACAGTTATCATTTATCCATAACAATGATCCTATAAAGCATATAATACATATATCATATTATATAATAATTGCCATAAATATGGGATTGAAAATATATTAATTTTTTTATCTATAATTTTCAGTTTTAGAAAGGCACAACATTCTGATTTATAACATAATCTATAAAGAAGAATATTAGTAGAAAATAAATATCTTAATAAAAATAATAATAACATAGATTATAAACATAAAAAATAATAAAGAAACATAATATCATAAAATTATTTTTATTGAATTAAAAAATATTTGAAATAGCTAAAAAAAATATCAATAACATGAAAAATGTGCGCATAACATAAAAGTATGGAATTATTTTCTGAAAGGGAATAATCATGTTGTGAGAAAACAAAATGAACATTATTCATATTATGAAAATAATTCTCATACTTTTTGTTGTGAATGAAAAAATTAAAATGATTCATTTTATAAAGAAATAAAATTTCATTGATTCGTTTTTTGAACATAAATAATTCGAAAAATTCATGCTAAAAGTAAATAAAATTCCCAAACATCATCTTCTGAACAAACAAAATTTCAACGGTTTATGTTGTAAAAAAAATAACAACACCTAACATTTTTTTCTCATGAGATATATATCCCAAACCAATGAATCAGACAGAGATATAAGATCCCAAACATAATTTTCTATAAAATTTCTACCAAAATAAAAATCAATCATAAATATATCTCAATGAACCCATTTAACAAGAATGGGATTCTTAAACCATTCAAAAATATCACATAACAAGAATGTAATAAACAATAGGATATCAAAACTACAATTTTCCAAAACAAATAATATTATAATAACACATAATGGTTGATCTAAACAAAATTTCATGAATGAGATAACATCAAGGTTAAATAAAAGTAAAAATATATAAGTTTTCACAAAAAAATTTAAAACATTTTAATTAAAAATGATTTTTCAATAATTATGAAAATACATATTTGAGAATGGAAACATAATACTTTTCGAAAAACATTATTATAAAATTTTATGAAAAATTAATGATAATTTATAGGTTTCCAACAATATAAGATATAACATGTTCTAAAAATATAGTTTACTAAAAAATATTTTGAAATTTATAGTTTATGGAACCAAAAGTTTTGGAAAATAAAAGTGGAAATACAAAAAAAATGTTTACTAATAATAATAGTATAAATTAATGGATACAAGGAAAAGATATAATGTTTTAAAAAATTATGAATTGAAATTTTTTGAAAAAAATATTCTTTTAAAAATAATTATTAATAGTGGAACCATAATAAATATAACGAGGTTATAAGAAGGTAATATTGACTCGATGGTAAAACATTTTATTTATAAAGGATGGAAACCCATTTTAATGATTTTGAAATAGTGTTGTTCTAAAATCCACATAGATAAAAAATGAATAAATTATTGTTGAAAACAGAATAAATTGGAAAATGGATCATTAAAAAAACAACCTTACATCAGACTAGTGATAGTAGAAAATTAGTGGGATTTAAAAACATGGATAATTAAGTGTAATCCATTTTAATAAATGGTATTTATTCTTAAAAAAATAAAAAAATAACAAAACAATATAATCATAAATGTAGATACTTAAGTTTGAAACATGATTTCTCAAAAAAGGTATTTTTAATTAAAAATTGACAACATCTGTGGTCAGATTATTTCTATCATGAAATATTATAGTCAATGAATTGTGATTATGACCCAATTAAAATATTTGAGTTTTAAAAAACCCTTACAAACATTGTAACATTGGAATCAAACCCCAATTTGAATGAATACTTTAAATTGAACATTTCACATCATCAAATATCAAATAATAATTATATGATAATTAAAATGGGTGGTTAATATCACCATAAAAATTTATTCAAGGTGTATAATATAAAATATGTCTTAGAAAATGAGTATTTAAATGGAGACTCATAAGTTAATTCCTTGTTTAGTTGGTCACACTATTACCTCCTATAAATAAAAAAATAAATGGATATCCAATTAAATTTTATTAAAAATAAATATTTATCATTGATATTACTATATAATGTTTTTTTTGAATGAGTGAATTAATTAGTCATAGCATAATATGACCATCGGGAGTTAAAAACATTTATTGTCTTGTACATGTATTATAATTTTGATATAATTAAAACTCGTTTTTAAAAATATTAAATTATATATTGAATATAATATTATTTAATACATCACTTATATGAATTTAATTTTTTTCTATTTTTTTTCATATGTGTTTGGTTACATTATGTGAAAATTTAATTGAGAATGATATATTTAGGTGATTTCATAGAATTAAAACGATACATTAAAATAATTATATAATTTTCATAATATTTATATATCCATTTAAATATCATCACTTGATTATTATATTATTTTAATATTTATTTTCATGTTTTTATAGATATATATAATCTGATTTCTAACGCATCATTATTGCAGGTGGTTAAACGAAGCTAAACGTAAACATGCTTTAACTCATTTTTTGAGTATGGTTAATAAGGTGTTTATTTTTACATAATATCATTATAAAATAGGAATAATCATATTATTATTATGATTAATTTATGTTGAATATTATTTTATGTTTTCTTGAAAATGAATGAAAAAATATAAGAAAATCCAAATAACGATTCTTTAAGGATGTGGAATCCTGCAGAATGCAATAATGATGTTATTTTGTTTTTCAAAGTTTGTGTAAATGGATAACTAAGGTTTTTCACAATAAAATAAAAATATATCAGTATACTAATGATATTTAATTCAGAATGTAATTATGGTCAAAATATATTTGGATGTGTACAGTTTAGAAAAAATATTATGAATGAAATAATACTTTTGTTGGAGACTTGATTTATCCTTTGATGCTCCCTTAAAATTGAAGGGATTTTGCTAAATATGAGTGAAATAGGATAATTTTTGTGTTGTAGGGATATACTAATTGAAAAATATCACAATTTTAAGGAATAATTTGTAGGATATCTGTATGTTTGAAAGGGTATAGGCGATCTTATTTTTTAAAAGGGAGTAAGGGAATGATTAGAATCACTATTTATATTGTAATAATATCACCAAGAAATTTAAATGATTAATCGTTATATAATGAAAAATGTAGAGTGTGTGGAATGGTTGGTTTTAGAAATTATCAACCATTTTTTTCAGCAATTGTTTTAAAAATACTATTGTGTTTTTATCATTAAGCTTTAAATTTTACTTGTGTACTTTTAAATAAGGTAAGTGGTTTTTAAAAAAAATTATTTTATGTTTTATTAGTAAAAAAATATCTTAAATACCCAAATTATGGATTTTTGGAAATAAATTTAAATTAAATTTTATCTATTTATTTTTTTAATATTATCGAAAACCTTTATAATACAATATATAATTTGTAGAAAGACAATTTTGGTATAAAAATGATAGTTTTCCATTATGGACGGTTAACATTATTAAGTATTGGATTATAACTAACTAACTCCTAATATATATATTTAGTATTTTATATATCATAATATATTCTTTTTTATCGGAGATAAAATAAATTTATTTGATATAAATTCCATGATTTTAATAAAATGATAATTTTAAAATAAATGTTTCTCCATTGCCTATTTAATTAGCAATAATTCTATTAATCAAAATTTTATAACTGAAAATGAATGAGGATATATTAACTATTATTTAAATTATTATGAAAAATATTAAATTTATTTTATCAATTTATCTTTTTTTTAGTATTGACATTAATATTAATTTTAGTGCATATATCATAAAAAACATTTTTTTGGTAAATTTTATTTTTTTAGAAATAATATTTATGAGTAGGATAAAATTATAAATTTAATCGAATCTAATGAATTGAAAATATTTATTATAATATAAAAATAATTAATTATAAATAAAATAAATAAATTACCTTATTTCATCATGGTATATTTAATTATAGTAAATAATAAATAAACTATGTTCATTAAAACATTATATAAATTTTCAATATGTTGTGATAAGTTTTATAAATTTAAACTTAAATTTCAAAAATATTTGATATAATTTATTATCTATATTTTTTTTATTTTTTTAAAATTAATGTATCGATATAAAAAATTAATTTCATAAGAGTTATTAAGTTAATATTTCCAAAATTTTTAGTATTTACATAAAAAATAAATTATTACCAATTAATCACAAAAATACAGTATAAGATATGATTTTTTTAAGGAATTCAAATTTACTTTTTTAAGAAATATTTAAAAAATATACTTTTAAAATATTTTTTTAAAATAAATATTTTTAAATAAATATTTTTAAATGAAATATTGAAATATAAATAAAATGTCATTTATTAAATAAAACATTTTCAATATTATCTGGTGTTTATTATTTACCTTCTAAATATAATAATTGTTAGTTTTTTAACATTTTAGCATTTTTATATTATTAAAAATTAATTCTTAATATGTTGGGGTTTTTATGATTATTGTATAATTTAAAAAAAGTGAAAAAAACATTGTTTTTATTATAAGGGATCTAATGTGTTAAGTCAATACATCATGACACATGATAATTAGAGAAATTGGGAGGAGGATCATGTGGTTAAACAAATATCAAAATTTAAATGAGGGGGGTCCACTATAAATATTTAATTATTTTAATAAATTTATTTTATATAAGATAAATGATCATGTGACCATTGGGTACCTAGTCACCAGCCACCATGTACCAGCCTTTAGTTCCTTTCCCACACAATGATCTTCTCGGGGATATCCTCTTGTTCAATTCACACTACATACAAGGTAAAATATCACTGATTATAAGATTGTGTTTATCACAAAGTTATGGCTCGTATGCTAATTCTAAACATTTAAACACTAACTAATTACCTCATCCAACACCACGAATAGCCAAAAAACCATCAAAATACACTTGGTGTGGAATACATTTAGAGTTATTAAAACTTCAAGGTAGATTTTACATTACTACCTCTCCCACCATCTAGCAAATCATATAGGAAACATGTCATCGAGTATCATTATTACAAACATTCAGCTACAATGATCACATATTTGCCTCATTCTCCAAAGTCTCCTCATATATAGCCATTTTTGAAGAACAAAAATTCCATATTTACAACCTTCTCAAATATGGTATTTTAATTATTTTAGAATATATTAATGGTCCATTCATGGAATGAAACGTAATCCACCATCATGATTTCATCAAAGCATATCACATAAAATAATTCCTGATAGTATCTCATGAGCTAAGAACCCAGAAATATATCATTTATATACTAGAAACATTAATGATGTAATAATCAATATGCAGCAATACTAGTCATCATGACAAAAAAAATTGTCCCCACAATTCGAGGCATAAATCTCCCCTTTTAGAGAAAATAAAATTCTCCTAGCTTTGGATACACTCTCTTGGTAAATCTGTCACCAACCTAAAAACATAGTGGACTACATGATCTATCTATATATGAGAATTTATTTCGATTTGCAGTCACCAACCTATAAGAAATAAAATATAAATAATATTACGTATTAGGAATAATACTTAATCTAGTAATTACTTATTACCCTACCTACAACCACCAAATATATGATCGAATTAATCAACCATACAATTAAACATAATTTTTTATCTTAATAGATAATGGATAACTATTTTAATTGATGAATTCAGTAAAATCATGACCACTCTAAAAAAATAATTGAAATTAATGAAATATTACCAAAAAATGAACTCTAGAATCTAGATAGTATACTCAATCCATTTTTTATTTGGTTCCCTAGAAAAAACTACATTTTATTTTATATTTTATGTATATTAATGGATATTAATATTACTATATTATCCTCTAATGGCGTGAATGCCTTCATTTTGTATTAATTTTTGATAATCCAACTTTCTAGGGGTGAGGTGGAACCCTTACAAGGCTTGTAGGTGTATGTATTACATGGCCCATAGGACTTAGAGAAATTCATTTCCCGTAGGCTTCAAAAATTACATACAACCCAGACTAACTACTTGGAACTGCTCCTCTCCAGCAACTTCATCGTGAAATCATCTCTCCACCTTTGCATGGCTATTAGGATAGGAATTCCCAAGCATTCAATGGCTTGTCCTGATGGCAGGTCCCATACCCTCTCATTCTTACAATCGGTTTAGCTTCTGCTGTGGTGAAAGCTCCTGGATCATCCTCCTTGTAGAGTATGTTTTGTGTAGGTTTTATGGTTTGCATCTTCACTTAAGGTGGCCCGAAGGCCTTGAGGTGGCCCTAAGGCCTTACTGACTCGAAGACCTGGTGGCCCGAAGGCCTTAAAGGACTCAGGGACCAAATCGGTGGCCCGAAGGCCGAAATGGGGGCATATTCCCAGCTGATACAATGTCAAACAGTGCCTACTACAGTTCCTGCTACAGTTCCTCCTACAATACTGCATAGTTCCCTCTACTGTACCTGCTACAGTACTGCTACAGTACCCCAGCAATTCTGCCTCCACCTGGATTTGATATCATTAATGAGATAATTTAATAGAATATATATCAAATTTAAAATTTTGTAGTAGTTACCCACAATAATGATATCCATAATATTCTATAATTATATTATTAAATATTTTTCTATAGTCGAGTAACATTCTGTGAAGGGACATAGAGTATGTTTCATATTAGGTGATAGTAATCATATGTATATGAGGTTTTATATCATTATTTTCTCAAATCATAATCTATAATTTTGGGGATTATGATAACAATAAAACATATATGTATTCCCCTCATTTATATATCATCTGATATTCCTATTTTCAATAATGTGTATATCTCCTTAGATATTAAGATTATTAATAATTCATGTCATCACTCATGCACATAGATGCATTATCAAAAACCATGATGAGATAGTCCATGGTGGTGTTTGGTATATTGGGTGGATCATGAATGATGTGCTATTAATGAATAAGTCAAAAAACGATTTTAATAATCCATCATTAAAGAAGATTATATCAAAACTCTGAATGAAATGGAACTATCACATTAAAATCGTGTGTCAGTTGTGTAATAAAGATTGCATTTCAGATATTCAATAAAATATGCATAAACAATACAAGTCGATGATACATATTTGAATCCTTCTTGATGAGATATCCTGAACAAGGGATTATAATATACAATGATAGCTCATATGTGGCTGTTTTCATTGCGACATATACTCTTCACCTATGAGATCCAAGGCTAGTTACTAGATATTAATCCTAGACATTAAAAAATTTAACCTACTGCTTCTAAGGATTTGACCTCAAGGGTCACACCCAATGTGTTTCCGTTGATCTCAGTTAAATATTATATAAATTTAATATATAGAATTAAAAATATTCCTTATAATGAGAAATAAAAATTATACTATATTTAATAAATTGTAAAAAATATTAATAAAATAATTATTCACAAATTAATTGTTTAATTTCACAAATATATAATATTTATTTTTCTCCTGGTAATGGAGAAGTAATAAATATTTATTCATTCATTAATAAATAAATTATTTATTTATGTAAATAAAAAAATAAAATTTTCATTCATTACGCTGTGAATATAATAATTATATATTTATTTAAATATTAATATTTATCCACTATTATTTACATGGTAATAAATTTTTATTTTTTAATTAAAAATTTATTTAATCAATTCAATATTAAAATAAATATTTTTTCTCCATATCATAAATATAATATTTATTTGTGGTATTTGCTCAGAATTTAAATAAATTTCTATGATGAAGTGTGGAACCAATAATTGGTCTAATTATTTATATTAATTTATAGTACTATAAATAATATTTATCATCGAGTATATTAGCACACTCTATGGAAGATACTAATATTATTATTATTTTACAAGGGATTGATTTCCTTATGACTTTAAATTATAATTAAGATAAATTATTAAATTAAATAAAATAAAACCTTAAACATGGGATGTTAAAAATAATATTATGAAAATTGGGACTTTTTGGACATCATGTATAACATTATCCTCCCTTGAGAATTATCTATCAATGATGAATGTCACTAGGGTTTCTCTATCAATCATGATATATTCTCTCTTCCTCCATTTCTTTGAAGCTATAGAGATAAGGTGAAAATAATTTCTAGAAAAAATGGATTCTGGTATCATTCTTGAGAGTGATTCATGATGATCGGTATTGTTGTGGTTGCACCCGGAGTACCATTGGAAATGTTCTGAGATCAATAGATCTTGTGTGGATCACCAATATAAGGTTACAACTTTAGTTAATCATCAACAGAAATAAATTATTTCAAATATCCATTATATTGTGAAAACAATATTAAAGGAATTAATGTTTGTGGTTTTTTTCTAGAAAAAATATAAATTAATGTTAACAATATATTCTCTTAGTGTGGGAAAAAATATTTTTCAATATTCATTGTAAAAATTTCATTGGTTATCCTATTCACTATAGTGTCCCACACTAGAAGCCACTAACAAATACCGTGAGATGGTGGGACAAAAGACATCTAACACATCTCCCTGAATTAAATAGGCTACTAACTATAAGTGAGGGTCTTGGTTGAGTCTGTGGGGAGACTATTCCCTCATAGATCAATGTATGTATAGTAGTATAAAATAGTTGATTAATATATGAGGCATAAAATAGGAACATGAAATCACAAAAATTAATATGTAAGACAAGAAGAATAATTTCTCAAGCAGAAGCAGAATAATAATAATAGATAAAAAATGATGATCATGATGTCCTATCAGGTGTGTATACAAAAATGGGATCATAGGGTAATAGGGGATACAATGCATATAAAAAATGAAATAAATGTAGTAAATAACATGACACACAACATCTTTAGAAAAAGAACATTCCTTTTCCCTGAAACTCAATCCTATATAGCATGAAAATCAAGAATCAGAATAATTCAAATTCCCTTCATCCAAACCAATGATAAAATTTTAATATCGAATATCCAAAGACACCAGACTAGGGTGTGAAATATAAATATTAGTAGGCTATCACCCACCATGACTCGGAAGATCCATTTCATACAATAAGTAGTAGAAAGTGTGCCAATATAAAAATAAAATCATATCATTATGCCAATTAAATATCTAAATTTTGGTCTGGGTTCCTAGATAGACACTTGTCTCATATTACCTACTTCGGCCTAAGCTAGAATTCTGAACGAAGTACTTATGAAATTCGTAATTTGTATACAAGGGCCAAAGAAATCTTTGAAACCCAAAATATCATACCCAATATATTATGATTTATATTGGGTAAAAATTTACTTTTCATCATACAAATGTTCATCATAATGATAACTATAAAAGATGCATCACATATGAAATTAGAAAACCAATCAATCCAACAATTCTTGTTGTGGTGTCTGAGCCTATCTAAGGAGATCAAAACAGAATCCCAAGGGTTTTTATATAACATCCAATGTTTCCACAATCATCATATCGATCCTAAAAAACATATGACATCCATTGTATCACTCATGACTTGGTGACTCTGAATCCATACAATATATCACATGTAGGGGATTGGGTATCACCCATGGCATGGCATAACTATATTTATAATGGATATGTCTTTAGTTTCGCCCCTAGGGAACCCATTTCACACATAAGTATAAGTAAATATTCCTCGATAGTTTGTTCCTAGCATGCCAATGTATCTCTCATAACAGGTCAAGTAGTATCTAACCAAACACGGAAATTCCATCAATGGGATCCTTAAATTGGGACCCTTTTTCTCTCAAGTCCCATAAAAAGTGACCCAAATTAATCTAGCCACATCATATGATAAATAATGTATTTGTAACTACATTCCAAAAGAGATAATCTCAATATCACATGCTTTCCATAAAATCAATATATAAAAATTAAATATTTAATGATGACATAGATGGAACATTTTAAATTTGGAAAGACATAAGAAATTTGATGAGTATAAGAGGATACACCATCAATGAAATTTCAAAATCCCAAGCTATCAATTAGGGGAAATAATAGAATTAATTTCAAGACAATTTTTTTTGGAATAATCTATATTAATTACCAATTAATATACATATGAAACATAGAATAACCTAATGTATGAAAAGAATATGGCATGGAACAAAGTAGTTATCCAAATTTCCCAATGATATTTAATGTAACACTTTTGGAATTGAAATTAAATCCAGATTTGTGATTATTAAAATATATAGATTGAGGAATATAGCTCAAGGTCCACATTCATGAATATCCATTCATCTTAATTATATTATAATAGAAGAAATTGATTCAAATTTATAATAAAATATGTTCAATAACCATTTAAGGCATTGGAAAATAGGACATTAAAGGTGGAATCAAACAAATATGTAGTGAAATTCCAGGAGAAGACCCTACATATGGGTTTTTCCATAAGCTAATGTCATTAAGGAACTACAGACCAATTCAATAAAATTAATTTTCATGAATGAAGTTTCATTAGAAGGGTCATATGGGATGAACAATGACACCTCAAATAATATGTGACCAAATTATGGAAAAATAATTGATACCCAACCTTGATTTAGTGGTTCTCCAATCATCCATTAGAAATCCTTAATTTTGAATAAAACGGAAGAGATTAAATGATTCTTTAAATTCAGAAAAAGTACAGAAAAATAGTTTACACCAAAATTATATAATAGATGTATTTGGAACATATAAAAAGATGGTTGTGAACACTAGACCATACTTAGTAATTTCAGTTTCTTCTTATAGAGAAATATTTAGACACTAGAGGAAATAGCTAGGTCAAAACACATTTGAGTGGGGAAGAGAAGTCCACACTCCAAGGGGAAGATTAAAATCCCACTGGAATGAGGGATGATTCTAAAATGGGTTAAAATAGTTCATTAAATTAAAAATAGGTTTTTTCACACACATTTTACAGATCAAATGGTATGGTCTCACAATTTCCAATCTATGCTCAAACCGTACGCCATAAACTATTTCATAGTGGAGACACACATGGTATTTCACACGGTTTCACTTGATATGTAATAACTATGAGAAACTCCAATATCCTAAAACATGTAGTACTTGCATGGTCATGTTCCATAAGTCACACAGTTTTATAAAATCTAGCTGGCCCAATCTCACTCCTCCAATTTTTGGTACCAGGATTCGAACAAGCCATGGAAGCACCCAGGACCTACTTTAATAGCTTGGGTATCATTTCTAGAGTTGTTTTTAACTATTTAATTAAAAAATTATTTCCCTATACCTTTGTATAAATTCATGATTTTATAACATATCCTCTTAAAAAAACTCATCCCTGAGATTCCCTTAATAGGGTGGTAGAACATATTTTGAAAAATGCTTTGTCCACTACCCATATACATAAGCCTTCCACTCCTAGGTCTCATATAGTACCTATTCCTACTTATATAACACCTAGATTAATGGAATTTGCATTCCTCAAAGAACCATTATTTTATGATAAATGATAAGAGTTGTATGATCCTCAAAGGATGCATCCACCCCCGACATGATATCCTCCGGATCAAATAAATGGGACAGTTATTGTTGATACTATAGAAGTTGTGATACATGGAAGACATTGTTCATGGCACTACAAGTTTTAGGGAATAAAACTTTTTAGTCTACCAACATGACCCTCTCCACTATCCCAAAGGCCATACATAATAAGGAAACAAATTTCTGTGTCTCCTAATTCATTTCTCACACATTCTAGGCAATATCCATAGAAATACCGGATCCCCCATATCAAAATCCAATGTAATATGGTGAATACTAGTATAATAATTTTTCATAGACTGAGTTTTATATTTAGTCTTATGAATTATCTATATATTCTATAATTTCTCCCCAATGAGATGATGACCCAAGAGGGTTTCCTCTCCTTCCACAAGACAACATAGTGATTTAGATAATGGTTTATCAAAGAGGTGCTCATATGGATATATTTAAATCATTTCATGCTAACTATTATTGTAGGAAAACACAACCATATTAATTTGTTTTTCTTAGCGACCTCAAAAATCAAGGATTCATTATAGAAGAACATCCTTTAACACTCTTATGGTCCACTCATACATCCTATCTATCTGAGCATGATGTGAAGTACTCATGAGAACCTAGGATCCCAGTTCCATCTGAATCCCTTGATAGAACTGCGATTTGAAAAAGGAATCTCAGGCTAAAAGAATTTAATGGGGTAATCTATGATGTCTCACTGTCACCTGGATGTAAATATCTCCTTAATCATCACTAGATAATGATTCCTATATCGGTAAGAAGTGTGTGAACATGTACAAAATACCCACAATCACCCATAATAAATCACTACATATTGCAATCATGGTATTCCTATCACAACATTAATTGTGACATCCTTCCATTTCTGCTCGCGGAAGGAGAGAGGCTATAGAATTTTGGAATGTCACTAGTGTATGCTTTCACCTACTGACTGGTGGAGCACTAATGGATGAATCCTACTATACGCCTCTTGAAACCTAGACTAATGTAATGACATTTTATATCTTATTAAATATTGTTAATCCTAAGATGAACCTCCCAAACGGATGTCTGATATTCCTTCACCATCTCTTTATATATATTATAAGTCACCCACACTCGCACATTGTAGAGTATTATCTCACTACCATCAACAGCCCAACCATGAGGTTGGCT
Source organism: Viscum album (assembly GCA_963277665.1). NCBI lineage: Eukaryota > Viridiplantae > Streptophyta > Magnoliopsida > Santalales > Viscaceae > Viscum > Viscum album. Next base: position 2,008,714,319 of record OY728122.1, on the reverse strand, counting down.
CTCCCACATGACATTATCCCTCCGAATTAGGCCCTTGGAATATGAAAACTATTGAATTTAATCCAATACTAAAATAGATTATTTCACTTCTAAAGATGCTATAACCGATCAAACAAGCTATTAATGAACCTTCGGGTGAAACTAAGGAAACATAGTTATCATCTTCATCTCATCATTTTCCACCTGGATGGCATGAATCTGTATTTTCCAACATAAGAAAGTAGATATAGAATTACCCATAATAGGTGTGTAACCATGCTCAGTGTCTAAATATTTACTGTTTTCCACCAACCTGTGCAACCTCAGATTCAAGTGTCGATGAATGGATATGTATTTTAATCTTTTATGATCTTAATAGAGAAAAAAGTTTTCTCCCAAAAATTAATTATTCATACAACATTGAGAATGAACCATCGATACTAGATTGAGGTTTTTCATATTATAGTACTTATCATGAGCTATCAGCTGGCTTGATCCATATGCCATGACTCGATCACCCTGCACCTAACCCGATTGATGAAGTATAATAGTAAATCATATATCTTCATCCTATATCTGGTAGAATCAGGATTTGAGTTGACGTGAGCCTTCCATTATATGGAATAATATCCTTCTCACAAGCTTTAGACCATATTAATATCACACCATTCATATTCTGGGTCACAAGAGGAGATGCTAAGTTGGATAGGTCCTAGATAAAAACTTATAATAACTAGATATCCCTATGAAGTTTCATATGTTAAATACATTCCTTTATTTCACCTAAGAATAAACTATTTTCACCTTCTCTATATCTATTCAGATTCTTGTATCATATATTATATGACCCAATAAGAACGTTTTACTGATCCAATAGTGGAATTGGATGATCTTCCCATATTGTTTGCGCTCTCTTAGTGTACCACGCATGATCTCAAAAGGATTGGCATAGTTGTGACTAGTTTACTGGTACACCAAGATGTTGTTCATAAAGACTCTCATAATGGAATCATGATACATGTAGAAAATCATAGTTATTTAATTCATGAATAAAACTAGTGCACTTCATACTAGCCGCACCTCAGAATGAATGGAATAATTAACTGTTCATATAGGGTGCACGTCATCGAGAATGATGTTTGTGGTATATCGGATGGTCTCACAAGAACATGGTTATTTCCCAAACTCATATTGGTCATGGAGAAAATAGATACTCTTTATATATGGCTGAGGTGTTCATTTATATGAGGTTAATGATCATGTTTATTCACTATAAGTTGGTTAAACAATCTATTATCCATCTAAAATCTCATGGTACCATCCACCTTCATGGAGAAAATGACAAGGGATAACCATGGCAATGTTCTAGGTCTGATAAAACCCTTAGACATAAGTTCATCATGTTTCTTTTTGGTTACATATAGCTATATTGGGAGAATCCTATAAAGAGTAATGGAAATTAATGCCCCACCTAGCACTAGCTCTATGTTTAACTCGAACTCTTTTAAAGGAGGAAATATGTAAAAATTAGTAGGGGATAAATCCCCAAAATCTTCCACAATAAGAGAAAACTCTATTTTAAACACCCCAAGATTCCACGCTATGTTTCTCTTTGAATCATATGATAGCGTGCGAAGTATGAAATATCGATTTCATGTGCACCATGACTTATCAAACTAGACGTTTAAAAAGAGGTTATGAATAGTAGTAGCCAAATATTGAATTTTATATACTCCATATAATTTTAACATCAATATTATTTTTTTCAAAGACATATTATAAGAACATATTCAATTTTTTATAAAAAAATAGTATTTTTTAAAAAATGAAATTTTACCACATTTTAATGGAGATCCTTTTTTTAAATCCAATAATTAACAATTTTATATATTTAATTTGACAAAATAAACATATCCTTTAGAATTGGGACATAAAATATTTTTTGGAAAAACCTTTGGTGATTTTCTGATAACTTTTATATTTAGATGAATAGAGAAAAATACCAAATTTTAATTAAAAACAACTTTTTTAATAAAAATAATTTATATTGTTAAATTATAAATTTAAATGTTATTGAATTATAATTATATTATATTTTTATTATTTAATTCAATGTTTTTCATTGGATGTAATTTTACAATTATATTTGACATAAACACATATCAATACTTTGAATGTTTTGACTTCTCAAAAACATGCTTTCTAGTTTTGAAAAAAGGAATTTTTAAAAAAAATAATTAATACAACATATATTTTTTGAATTTGGTAAAATTGAAATCATTTTTTAATTCGGGATATCAAAATTTATTTGGGGGATTTTCTTTAAAACATTCAATTTTTGATGAATATTGAAAACCACTGCATTTTTATTTAAAGTCGGACATCTTATTTTAATAAATATTTTTAATTTAAATTTATTTTAATGTAAAAATAGATATATAATACATATATCAATACTATTAAATTCATTGAATTTATCATATAATATTAATATATATATAATCATGTTGAACATCTTACCGACTTTTACTCACCATCTAGGAACACTTACATATTTTCATAAAACCTAATTTTACCACTTAGATCAATTGAATTTTAAAACTCTAAGAGAAATGGTTGAAATAATTAAGTAAAATTTGGTTCAATGGGATTAAAATAATTTTTTTGAATAGTTATATTTGAATTTTATTTACCATAGTTAAAAGTAAATCGGGTAATTAAAAGTAAATATGATATTATAATTATCCTATCACATGTCCTAATTGGATTTTATAAGATTATTTAGAACAAAATAAACAATAGGAATAAAATATGAACCTTTTGGTTCACTTGGATTTTATTATGAAATTTTAAGTTATTTTATTCAAAAAGGAGTTAAAAGTGTTAAATTCAATGTTTAATAACAAACCCTTTTTTAATATTGGGTTTCACATAATAAAAATTAGACTATATACATTAATTAAAAAGATAAAAATATTTCATACATAATGGTATTTTATATATAATTTTCAGAAATTATATAATTAAATTTGTTTCTGACAAAATGATGATGCAGTAATTTCCTTATTATTGAAAGATTAAAATAGTTGATATTATAAATATTAATTTGATTGAAAATTGAGCCTTCTGATGTATTCCACGAAATTTATAGGTTAATGAGAAATATTATGGTTGATTAATTAATATTTTTTTACTTGATAATGTTTTAATGACTTTCACAAAAACCAAATACTAAATAGTGTCAAAATTGAAATAAATGAGTCTTTAAAACAAATTCTATATTATTAATTGATATAATATTCCTAAAAATAAAAGGATAATCAAAAGGACATAGATAAGGTTATATATATCAATAATTAACCACTTAGGGTACTCTTTGATATTTATAGTAATTTTATTAACAATTTATTATAATAATACAAGAATATATGGTAAAAGTTAAACTATTTAACTAAGAGTTAAATCTAAAAGATAAGGTTATTCTGGTGACCTAAACCTATCTAAAACCTATTGGTTGAGAGGTTTTCGACTAATAAACCCCATTATACTCTAAATAAATCCTTTTGGATCCATTATTAACCATATATTATTGTATAATAAAATTATATTTCATGCTTTTCCAAAAGTTACTCTCACCTCTCTTATAAAAGGGGTCTTCCTCTTCTCTCAAAATCACTCCTCCAAAGTCATTGGGCTCGTCCAAACCCCTAGAAAATATCTTCTAATATGCTCTCAATTCTACCTATAGTCCTTACTTTAATAGGAATACAAACTAATGAACTCTTTTCATCAAATCAAAAGGAAGCACCCGAAAAAGAGGTAATAATTTCAACTTCTCTTTCAAAATTATTTCTTCTTCCACATCCTATTTATTTGTTTTTTCCATACCAAAATAATAAATCTAATACCGTCTACAAACTATGATGTTATTATAAATATGGTATTACCATATTCACTATTTTATCCATCCTATGGATGAAAACGTCCCCATACATGCGTACATATGACTTACTGTCTCCATGTCGTGGTGTAGTTTGCTATTCAACACTTCACTATTTGGATGGGAATAATAATGTCTATAATTGATGTAAATAATAAATATATCATGTTAATTATTTTATATATATAATATACCATCAAATTATATACGATTTTTACCATAAATAGAATGTTATTGTCGCTCGTGTGTACATACGAATTTCTATCTCCACGAACGCTATGAGATTCACTCCCTATCATAAGAATTCAAGAATAATTCTCATTTTATGATTAAAATTAATTTTTAATAAATTAATATCATTCAAAATTTTAATCAAATTAATTCTATCCAAATCAGACATGACTTACATAACAAAACATATAAATGAAAATGAATCAGTTTACACCCAAAATAATTATACAACTAAAATATTATTAAAATATTAGAAGATCCTATAAGATATCATATTTATGTATGTGGTTCTTGAATAATTTAATAAAAAATATTTCACCATTATAAAATAGGTTAACATAACATCTACTATGGAAAAGTACAAGGTATGCAGTTTTCATCTCACTTCTTATTCATGTGATATTAATGCTATACTGCCACAATTTCGTTTTGTGTGCTGTAGGTACTTCACATGATTGTATTATTTGATTAATATACATCAATACATGGTTATTTACATATTAATTATATTATCCATATTTCATGGGGTGTACATTTGGTAAGATACCAAATCGGTAACAGAATTTCTTATTTCGATTTCCACTCATTGGGTTTTAGGAAAACATCATTGATTATTTTACACCAAGATTGTGTGTGAAATCAATATTTATTTATTTATGTTTTAATTTACACTCCCCTTTGTTTTGATATACTTTTTATACACATAATCACTCCATTGAAAAATTCTTGAGTCATCCATATGAACTTGATTAGATTAATCTTAACTCAATTTCAAATCATTGAGTTAAACAACCATGTCAATGGTGTTATTTTTACAAGAATATGTTTGAATGTACTCTGATTGATTTACAATAAATATCCAATAATATTTAGTGTATTTATATTTTTCACACATAATTATGTCATTGATTTATCCACAACCTTATGATACAATCATTATGTGGTATTTCATCTCAATTTAAATTCCATTGAGAATTCTTTGTTGTTATGCGACAATTCAATTTTTTATGGTGTATATATTGTATTTTGAAATAAGATATCATGAATCATTTTATTCTCATTATAATATATATTTTTTATTACTTCAATTATTTATATTCAAGTGTCTCTCATTTGGTTAATAACTCTAACTAAAATATCAGTTTAAATGTTTAAATGATTTATTCTTCTAGATCATTCTCATTAATGTACATGTTTTTAAAATGGTTTTAAGGATTTATTTATATGGACATGAATAATTTAAAAATAAAATTCCTTTTAATAGTTTCAATGTGGTATGTGACACTTTGATTTAGAAATCTTTTTTAAAGGTCATCTTGATAAATATGGAAACTTTTAAATGTCTTCAACAAAAAAGGATATTTCTATCAAATATATTTAATGATTATTTTTATCCATGTCAATATCCTTAATTATTCTTGATTGAGGTTAATTTATTCCATATTGTATAGAATGAGATATTTTTTAATGTGGATGTGCTATTTTTTACCATTCATTGTTTTTGGTTGGAATATCGACAATTCATATGATTGTTTTAATATGAATGTTTTTATTACGTTTCAACCTTTTAATATGAGTATTGAATTGGACTTAGTAAGTGACAGGTGGAGCCCACTATAACTCCTCGAAGCATCCTTGGATATAATGAGAAAACCTAATGTCTTTGAACAAGGACATGTAAAAATGTTTATTTGTAGTCCTGGCACAAGGCCTTCACTATGTGGATATGATGTCCGTCATTAGGCATTCCATCATTATGAAATTATCTATTGATATTACATGGGATTATTTGACTAGTAGAATATCGATGAGAATAAGTAAATGGAACTATTTGATTTATCTTTTCCATATTATGCTGAATTTTAAATTTAAAAGGCATTTTTTTAGTGTTATACATTGCCATAAATGTTTATACTTATTTATGATAGATTCTGCTATAATGTTATCCATACTGAGCATCTGAGTTCACCCATTTCTTATGTTTCATATCTCCCAAGAGGAGAATAATTATATTACGCATGACCTGTTGGGATATGTTAAGGGATATTATTGTGTTCAAAGGGGACACATTGTTGAGGTTTTTATGATGTAATATACAATTTATGAATGTATCTAGTACTTACGAGGATAATAAACTAATCAGTCTTTCGAGAATAGATCTCTTGTGATAATGCCAATGTTATGTAATAAGGCCTCGACTCTGGGTAACTGGGGTTAGGGAATTATAGTTGTTATCAGGGAATGTTTATTACAAACATTGGAAGCTATATTTAGAAAAAATATGATTATATAACATTTACCAAAGATAGAAATGGAGGATTATTATAGATGAACATCCATGAATTTTGGTAATATAGAATTTTTTTATTTTAGAAACAATACATAACTGTCTGGATAAGATCATGTTGACACGGCTCTTTAACAGATGTACCTAGGAGTGAAAACTCAGACATGGAGTTTCAAGTTTGGCGTAGGTTATCCTAGTACATGACAACGGGACTTACTGCACTCTTGGTTACAACACTCCAGGGGATATTCTTAGGATAATACACATTTTATTTACAAACCATTTTGAAAGATTTTAATATAAAATCAGAATAAATAACCTTGATCAATCCTATGGTGTTTTAGATTGAAGATAATGTGTCATGATATTCCATAAATGATTTTATGACTATTCTCACCCACACTCTACTTTCTAGTTTTAGACAATGGATGGATTCTAAAGAAGTCATAATAACATTGAACATGATGTAAAAGGTAGGAATGATGGTGGAAATGAGAAATGAAATGGAATGTTGATAGTTTTAGAAGATATTGTGTTCATTCTGAATCAATTTTCCATTAATATTATCAACAACATATACATTAACTAACTCATAAACTCAACAAAGGTGAAAAAAGTGGAGAATTATAAGATCTCCAATAGTGGATACCATGGAAAAAATAAAGGTCATTTCCCATCATACAGGAAATGTAGAAGGTAAATCCCCGGAAAGTGTCGCAATGCAATAATGAAATCCTTTATGTGTGGGAATAAAGGAAATAATGTAATGAATTTCCGAGGAAAAATGTAGAGTACTACGGAAGAAAATAAAAATGATCCTATGAATACATATACAATCATTTTCCAAAAATTTAGGAGACATGGGCATTACCGGAGTCAATGTCTTATTCTATAGGACAAACTTTATTTCATGGAATAACCTTTATGGAAATAAATGGAAATAAAATTTTTTACAATTATTAATGCTCTTTATTGATCGTATTACTTTGGAATAAATTTCCTTTGTATGTGTAACCCTGCAGTTAGTTATATATAAATTCTAGTTGAAGAATAATTATCTTTTCTTTTATGGATATTTATATAACAAACCAACACAGTTTATATTATCTTTGAGCTTGAGTCAATTAAAGGTTATTACACTATGGGATGAAAATACTAGGTATGAGATAATATTTGTGGTTAAAATATGTTATGGATATTTTTGAGGAATTTATTTCACTTTTTAGAAAGTTATAAAATTATAATGTTTTTCAAAAAGGACAACACACAGACCATGTGACAGCCGATCACGTCGGAAAATGCTATGAGAATTGAACCCACAACCAAAGTGAGACTGTGATTTATCGCCTACCATTAGAAAACATGAAATCCCTAGTTATTATGACTAATTATTTTTAGTTAAATGATTTTATGGGGTAATAAAATATTGATTTTGGAACTTATTATTTATCCTTAGTATTGGAAAATTATTTTCTGATTAAGTGAAAAATGTTATTATAAAATACATTCTCTCTTTTGGGAACACTATATTCTTAAGGAAAACTGAATACTATGGGATTTCGTTTGAGAATTAATGGTGTATTTTTATTTTGGAAGACTGTATGTTTTTTTTGTGGACTTATAGATATTTGTGTTATTTTAGAAAAGTGATTAACCTATAATAGATAATATGTAATTTGGTTAATTAATTTTACGTATGTGACATTAAGAGTAGTCGATGATATTTGAGATAAATGTTATGATTTATCAGGGAAGACTATGTGAGAAAATACTTTTCAATTTTGGGTTTCAAAAATAGTTTTGATTATTTTGAAAAAAAATTAGGAAATTTTTCTAATGGTCATTGTTGAACTTTGGGTATTGTTTGTTAAATTTTGGAGAATAAGAGTAGTATTGATTTCAATAAAGGATTATCCATTTTAAATATCATTTAATCATTTACTAACCATTGTATTTTGTTAATGTCTAAAGGTAAGCTAAATATATAGTTCATCTTTTGTGGATTATGTGATTCTCTATAATTTGATTCTAGTGCTTCAGGTGTGACCAAGTCATCATGAATACATATCTTTTGGAGTAAAAGATGAGTTTGGGGAAGAAATTAGTTAAAGGATGGAATTCTAATTGTCATGTATTCTTTTTCTAATTCTATTAATAAAATAATTCATAAACATTAGGAAAAGGATCATAAAACCAAAAATGTGTTATCCTAATAGATTATGTATTGTTGAACGGATGATATTTAAAATATTTACAGATTTAAGGATTTGGGACCCTCAATTTTCCAATCACTTATTTGTGATTGATGAACTCAATAACTCCCTACAATTATTTACATTTTTACTCCAATTATTATTGGAACTCATTTTCTTATATTCAAAATTCTAATTTGGTGGTGACTTTTTCATTTCCCTTTCCCTCTTATTAAGACTAAATTTTGTTTACCCTATTTCAGATGTGGGTTTTTCACAAAGGTATATTCAATTTTTTACCCATTTATATTCTAATAAAAATAAAAATTTCAAGGATGAAATTTATTGATGTATGAAAGAATGTAACACCCCAAGATTCCAAGGAATGTTTCTCTTTGGAAAATAAGATAGCGTGTGTTGTAAGCAATAACGAGTTCAAGTACATCATGTCTTATAAAACTATCCCTTTAAAAATCAGTTATGAATTGTAATAACAAAATTTTGAATTTTATATACTCCATGTAATTTTAAAATCCATATTATGTGTTTCTTAAACATAATATAAGAACAAATTCAATTTTTCAAATAAAATAAGAACTTTTCAAAAAATACAATTTTACCGCATTATTTTGGAGAACCCATTTTTAAATCTAATATTTGACACTTATATATATTCAATCTGAAAAAATAAAATTTTATACTTATAATAGGTATATAAAAATTTGTTTTGGATAAATTTTTAGTGCTTTTCTGATAACATTCATATTTTGATGAACAGTGAAAAATACTAAATTATAATTGAAATCAACTTTTTTAATAAAAATAATTTATAGGGATAAATATTAAATTTTAATTATTTTTAAAAATTATTATATTATGTTTTTTCATTTAATCCAATTTTGGTCATTGGAAGTAATTTTGCATTTAAATTGGACATAAACACATATCAATCTTTTGACTGTTTTTACTTCTCAAAAACTCGCTTTCTAGATATGAAAATGGGGAATTTTTTAAAATAATAATAAATACCACTTATATGTTTCAAATTTGGTAAAGTAGATATCATTTTTCAATTTGGAATATCAAAATTATCTTTGGGTGATGTTTTGGTATTTTTCTAAAAACATTCAATTTTCGATGAATAGTGAAAAACAATGGGTTATTGTTTATAGTCGACATTTTAATTATATAATTATATATAATTTAAATTTATTTTAATGTTAATATAGATATATAATACCTATATTAGTATTATTAAATTCCTTAAATTCATTTTAAAAAAAATAGATATATAAAATCTTATTCAAATTTTTATCGTCTTTTACTCACATTCTTAGAACTTTTGAAAATTTGCATAAAATATAATTTTAAAGCTCCTGTTAATTGAATTTCAGAAATCCGAGAGACACAGTTGACATTATTATGTAAATTGAGGTTCAATAACATGAAAATAATTTTTCTGGAATTGTAATTTTTGAATTTTATTTACCACGATTAAAATTAAATAGGGTAATTAAATGTTACAATGATATTATAATTACCCTATCACATTTCATAATTCTATTGGAAAATTGTATTTCGACCAAAAAAACCTTAGTAATAAAATATGATCCTCTTGGTCTATTGGAATTATATTACACATTTATTATTATTTTATTTAAAGAAGAGTTAAAAGTGTTAAATTCAATATTTAATAACTAAACCATTTTTAATATAGGGTTATACCTCAGATAAATTCGACTATAAATATTCATTAGAATGATTAATAAAAAATGTATTTTATTTATAATATTTTGTCATTAAATTATTAAATTTACTTATTACACAATGATGATGTAGTAATTATCGTATCATTAAATTATTAAAATAATAAATATTATAAATATAAATATAATTGTAAATTGAGACATTTGAGGTATTCCACGAATTTTATAGGTTAATATGAAATGATATGTTTTTTTAAATACTTTTTTTCGAAGTTAGAAACGTATTATGAAATTCACAAAAACCAAATACTAAATATTGTAATAATTGACATAAATGAGTTATTAAAACAAATACTATATTATTAATTGATATAATATACCTAAAAATATATGGTTCTAAAAAGGGATGTAGATAAGAATATATATATCAATAATTAACCATTTTCGGTTCTCTTATGTTTATATAGTATGATTATTAATAATTTATTATAATATTACAAGAATACATGGTTAAAGTTAAACTATTTAACTAAGAGTTAAATCTACAATATAATGATATTATGGTGACCTAAACCTCTCTAAAACCTATTGTTTGAGAGGTTTTAGACCAATCCCCACCTTATCATTGAAATAAATCATTTTGGAGCAATTATAAACTGAATATGTTTATATAATGAAATTACATTTCAGCCTTTTAATAAGTGCCCCTCGCCACTTTTATAAAAGTGTACTTCCCCTCCCAAATACCCTCACTTCATCCTATAGGCCTTAATTTGATCAGAATCCTACCTATGGAACCATTTTGATCAAATCAAATGATAGCACCTGATGAAGAAGTAATAATTTTATCACCTCTTTCAATGTTCTTTTCTTCATCCACTTCCACTTTCTTTGTTATTTCCATAAAAAATAATAAATCATGTACCTTCTACATACTGTGTTGTTATTATAAATATGGTACAACCAAATTCATTATTCTATCGATCCTATGAATGAAAAATTAACCATACGTTTGTACGTACGGCTTACCATCTCTAGGTCGTGGTGTAGTTATTTTTACAGGTTAGGGTCAAAGACTCTATATATTATTAAAGAAAAGACAAATTTATTCTGGGTATAAGGAGACCCATTACATGGCTCGAAGGTCCATGGCCAAGTGTCTTGAATAAAAAGCTTGAAATCCCATTTGTTGTCCAAAAGGTCTCCTTAGTGAATAGTACTGCAATAGTCCCACGCTACTACAGTAATGTCGCTGCTAGACCACGTCATGGTGTAGTTTGTTATTCAACACATCATCATTTGGATGTGTATAAAAATTAATATAATTGATGTAAATAATAAATATAACTGGTTAATTATTATTTATATATGATATACTATCCAATTATATACAATTTCAGAATTAATAGAATGGTATAGTCACTCTTACTTACGTATAAATTACCATCTCATTAAACGCGATGAGACTAATTCCCCATCGTAACCATTGAAGAATAATTTTCATTTTATGATTAAAAATAATGATTAATAACTTAATATAAATTTTTATATTAATCAAATTCATCCTATCCTTAGAAAACAAAAATTACATAACAAAACTTATAAAGGAAAATGAATCAGTTAACACATGAAACAATGATACTACTGAAATATTATTAACAAAGAAATATTAGAAGATCATATATGATATAATATTTATTTATATGGGTATAGTATAATTTAATAACAATTATTTCCCCATTATATAAGAGTTTAACCTATCCTTTACTAAAGAATTGTACAAGCTAAGGGGTTTTCATCTCACTTTTTATTCCAGTGAGATTCATGCTATATTGCCACTACTTACTTTTTTGTGGTGTATGTACTACCCATGATTATATTATTTTTGTAATAAAAATTAATTTATTGGTATTTAAAAATTCCTTATATTTTCTTTCTTTCTGGGGGTGTATGTTTCATAAGTTACCAAATCGGTATGGAAATTTCAAATTTTGATTTCCACTCATTGGGTCTTATGCAAACTTCATTGATTATTTTACTACAAGATTATGTGTGAAATCACTAATAATTTATTTATGTTATAATTTCCACTCCCCTTTGGGTGGATATACTTTTGATACACATAATCACTCCATTGATAAATTCTCAAGTAATTGATATGAAGATGATAAGACTAATCATAAATAAATTAACATTAATTGAGTTAAACATCCATGTCATTGGGGTTGTTTTTACAAGAATATATGTGAATTTCCTCTGATTGATTTACATTGAATATCCAATCGTATTGATTATATTCATATTTTCACATATAATTATGTCAGTGAGTTATCCTTATCCTAAGGATATAGTGTTAATAAGGGATTTCATCTAAATTTACATTCCATTGAGACTTATTTATTGTTATATTCCAATTAACTTTTATATGGGGTATATACTATTCTTTGAAAAAGTATATCCTGAATCCCTTTAAGCTCATGATATTATAATGTTTTTATTACCTCAATTATTTGTATTCAAGCATCTATCATTTGGTTAGAAACTCTAACTAAAATAACTTTTTGAATATATTAAATATTTATTAATATAAATTTTTCTCATTAATGTACATGTTTTAAGAATGGTTTTAAGGATTTATTTATATAGAAATGAATGTTATAAAATTAAAATTAATTTTAAATGTTTAAAATTGGTATGGGACACTTGGATTCAAAAATAAATTTTTAACAACTTCTTCATAAATAGTGATACTTTTAAATGTATTCAAGAAAAATGGGATATTTATCTCAAATATTTTTAATGACTATTTTAATCTATGTCAATATCCTTAATTATTCTTGACTGAGGTTAATTTATTCCATATTATATTGAATGATTTATGTTTGACTGTTGATGTGCTATTTTTATACCATTTCTTATTTATTGTTGGAATATGGACATTTCATATACTAGTTTTAATATGAATGTTTAGATTTTGTTTCAACCTTTTCATATGAGGAATGAATTGGACTTAGTAACTGATAGGTGGAGCCCGCTATAGCTCCTCGATGCATCGGTAGGTCTCATGAGAAAAATTAGTTTCTTAGCACAAGGCCTTGACAAAATCCTTATTTTTAGTCATGGAACGAGGCCATGACTATGTGGTTATGATTTTTGGAATTATGCATTCGATAATTATGAAATTAGCTATTGATTTTACATGTGATTATTCAACTAGTAGAATATAAATGTAAATAAAGAAATTGTACTATTTTATTAATAATTCCAATATTATGCTGATGTTTATGTTTAAAAGGCTTTTTTAATGTCTTATACATTTCCTTAAATATTTATGATTATTTCTGATAGATTCTGCTATATTGTTATCCGTACTGAGCATCTGATCTCACCCATTTATTATGTTTTTTTACCTAGGATGTGAAAAAGTATATTATGCTTGACCTGTAGGGATAGGTTATGGGATATGAGTGAGTTCAAAGTGGACACATTGTTGTTTTTTATGATGTAATGTAAAACTTATGTATGTATCAAATACATATCATTCTACTAAACTAATCGGTCTTTAGAGAATTGATCTATGGTGACCATTCCAATGTTATATAATAATGCATCGACTCAGGGTTATTGGGGTTGGATCATTAAGATATCAACTACGTTCCTTGAACACCCATAATGAGACTCCCTAAATGGGTTTTCACTCTACCAAGTATAGTTTTATTGGGTCCATATCATTATTCCAAGATATCTCATTCTCCCCTATAGATAAATGTGTTTCCATCAGTTGTTGTTAAAGACACATAGAGGTGATAAAAATAAAATTCAGAATGATAAGGCACATGCTAATCTATACCAAGAATGACATCAAAGTTATTGAACATGAGAAAAAAGGAATTACACTCACCAATCTCATGGGAGTATTCTAAAATTGATGTATTCCCTCTTTTCTGACACTGAGTTGATTGTCGAGATACATGAACCCACATAAGTACACAATTGCAAGACCAAGGCATTCCACATCTCCAATAAAAATAATCATGCCCGATGAACCTATATCAAAATGAGCAGAAACCAAAATATAGGTAACAAGAATAGTAACTCTTACCATATATTTTTCTATACTCTATTCCTCTTGAACAAGTTACACTGCATACACATGTCCTAAAACTCATCCTTGAGGAGCTACTTGACTAACATGAGCATATAAGCTCTGTGGATTCTAATGATCTTGGCCCTAGTAATGTCGTCAATTTCCATTACCAACTTAGACTGATCGGATGTTAGAAGACAAATGACCAATTTGATGTTTCTTCAAGGATCCCATACATAATGGAGGTGTTGGTACAGATCCCCTACAAATGGATGCTGAATGAATATAAAGAAATAAGTGCTAAATATGACCCATCCTAACACAAGCTCAGCATCGGATCAGGTTTTTCAGGCACTAGGGGAATCATATGGCCTGGCCTACCACACATGTGACATAATTTAGAGATATTATTACATGTCACCTAGATAGAACCTCCCCCACATTCACTCTCAAAATATTTCATTCTACTTCTATACAAACTATCACCATATATCGAAAATGAACCAACCATGCTCAAATTTTCATCTTCTCAAAGAGTTTGTTATATAATTAGTACATGGTTTATTATACATTATATTTTTTCCCAAATTAATGGAGTTCGCATACTAGTGGAAGTCATTCCCAATACCAACCTCATAACTCCTCTCAATCATCAATTCATCATTAGTCAGATATGTGGGAAAACAATGCAGCATAAATGAGCAATAAGGATACTCAATAACTATCATAGTGTCCTATTGAAGATGAATGAACTCATTGACATTATCTACTCATAGATTCTACTAAAATTAGTGACCACAGAATTCCTTCTTGATGTCCTTTGAGGCCACGACTCAGAAACACCTTAACTAAGAGATGATGTCCCAACAATGCTTGGAAGAATGATATAACATATAAGTAGCATGTTTGACCCTCTACACTGGAGGTGTCTTAAAATGGAAGAAGATCGAAATTTCAAATTATAACCATGAATTTGTAGCATGTGTTATGCCATACCAAGAAAAAGTGGGAGGATTCTATCACAGGATGTCCTAACTCAACACTATTATAGTTAAGGCAGGATGGGGAGCACCATGAACAGACTTCATAAAACTGAGAAAACTACCCATGAAATAAGAATTAGTTCCTAGTGGAATATTGGTAGGAGCTTACCCTATAGGAACTACGAGATATATTATTGGTTTCTTAGGTCCCACAACCTCTATAGTGTATCCATTTCCACCATATTCTTGTACAACACATTGATGTCGTGGTGACATAGCTCTAAAATTTCCAAACAATATCTTTATATAGAATTTATAACATATAGGGAAATAAAAAAATAATAAGGATGGATAAAAATCCTACCACGAAGCACAAAATAACTGATGGACTAATCTGGGATCCAATATTTGATAATAAGTAAATGATCGAAGAAGGATCATAAGAGACATGTTCTATATCCCATTTTCAAGGTATGGTCAATGTGAAGTTTTGAGATTTCTCATATAAGGTTGTAATTTCATTTTTACTAATGGTATCCACATAATTTCATCTATATGTTCAAAATAATTTTATAGATTGAACTAGGTGGGTCACCATTTTAATTTAAATTGTACCATACACCTTATGAATAGAAATTCTGTGTCTGCATAGTCCAATTCAAAACATTTTACAAAAAATTAAATTTGAAACCTTTTCTATTTGTAACAATAAAGAATTCTAAAAAACAAAAAGTGAGAAGAAATAAATCACAAAAATCATTAATGTGCATGTTGAAAGTAGATTGACAGGAAAATATGCATGAATATTCATTTCCAACAGTGACCAGTGTGATTTATTCTATAAACCTCCCTCATATTATTCGGCTAAATTAGTAAAAATCAAAATTACAACAATACCAATATCAAAAAAAATCACAAAAAAATTACATAACCCAATAGTTATGTCAGTATAAACCATAAAAATGGTAGTCATTAATTGAAATTTCCCAACCCACGTAATTTGTGTTTCTCATGTAAAAGGATTAGAACCATCCATGCATTTGGTAAATTCAAATGTTTAATTTCATAGTCTCTTATATAATCATAAAATTGATAAAAATTCAAAAAACAATATTTGATACAACTTAATTTAATCTCCCCCAAAGGCCACTCAACAGTGCCCTAAGACGGTGTGCCACAAGATCATTAGTGCATCTCCCCGAACGCCAAAGGGTACTGATTGCCAGTGAGGGTCGAGGGTGTGTAAAAGTGGAGACTAAACACCCAAATATTAGTGTATTAACAATATTAATCAATGGTTAATAAATTTACGAAGCACAAATTAAAAAGATTGAGTAGAAAAAATAAAGAAACAAGCGAAAATGAATAAATAACCAATAGGAAAATAAATAATTGTAATAGATAAAAAATATTATTGTGATGTCATGTCATGTTTCTATAAAAAAAATTAGAGAACGCGGGAATAGGGGATCCAAATAATATAATGCATTTTATACAAAAAACTCCTAAAATCCAAAAACTACAGCACTACATCTTGATATGTGGATTGGTCCTATTTCCCAAAACTGCATCCTATGTAGAAAGGAAATAATTAGTAAAAATTATCACACATCACTTTATCCAAACCTCTAATCAAAAAGTCTACTCAGGTACCAAATAGTTATTGACCAAGTGTGAGTTATAAATCACAATATTTTGTAACACACTGCATCTATGCTGATCCATTTATTGTAATAAGTATATGACGATGTGACAATATAAAAATAATACCATTGAAATTAATAAAATAAAATATTTAATCCTTTTTCTTGGTTTCAAAATGGACACACATCCCATAATACCAGATTCATCCTAAGACAAAAGACTGAAAAATGTATATCTGAAAGGCGTAATATATATACAAGTGTCAAAGTAAATAAGGAAACCAAAGAAGGCATACCACTTAGCAATTTTTTTGTCATGGGGTCTAATTTATATGTCTTCATACAATGTTTCATAATAATAAAAATTTCGAACGATGTATCACCTATGAAATGTGAAAACCATACAATCCATCAATTCACATTATTGAGTTTAGGTTTATCCAACATGATCTAAAAATAATCCCAATGGTGACTAAAAAACATCCAATATAACCTATATCATCTTGTCTATCAATGGAATTTGATGTTGCTTGAATCACTTATGACACATTGACTATGATTCCATACAATGTCTCTCATGTAGTGGACCATGTATCACCCATGTCATTGAATATCAATATTTCCATTGGATCTATCCTCGATTTACACTTAGGGAACCAATAAAACTCTCGAGTATAAGTAAATTTTTTCAGTGGGCCCATGAATATATAGCCAAAGTATCTATCTCAGTGCATTCAGTACTAACCAACCAATCACAGTGTGTCCATCCATTGCATCATTAAATCGGGGCCCTTATTCTCTCCTAACCTATAGAAAGGGATCCATATCTAACAAGTCACATCATAAGACAAGGAACATATTAATAAATACATTCCTATAATAGACAATATTAATATCACTTTCTCACCATTAAATCTATGTATAAAAATTATATATTACATATAAAAACCTATTTAATTTTTAATTAGGTAAGGGATAAGGCATTTCATATGTGTATGAATGTATATTTTATCAATGGACATTAAAAATCCCAATTTATCAATAATGTAATAGAAAAAAAATCATTTCAAGAAAAAAATTTGTTCCATAGGCAATAGGTATAACCAATGCCTTAAATCAAATCACATGGAATATAGTAATATAATAAATTCATCAGGCATGATACAATATATTCATATAACATGAAGTAAATAATTTAAGGAAAGGATTGTGGTATGTAATGTAAAACATGAATCATGAGTATTTAAATATATATTTTGATACATGGAGCTCACGGTCGACTCCCATGGCTATATATTCATCTTACTTAAATTATAATCGAAGGCCTTTAATCAAATTTCCACTCACATGTGGTAACTAACCACTTAAGGAAGTGTAAAATAGTTCATTCAATGTGGGGACACACAAGGGGTGGAAAAATATTTTGAAAACACCCTATATATTTGTTTTTCAAAATATAACGTCACTATGGACATATATAACTACTTAAATCAATTTAATATTCAATAAAAATGCATCTCTAAAACGGTCTGGAAAGTCCCAAAATGACACGTTAAAAATAATTATTGGAATGAAAGTAAAGATAATTGTCTCCCATACTCAATGTATTGGTTCTCTAATAATACATTATAAATAATTTATTAAATCTAAAATAGAATAACTTGATGGAATTTTCAAACTCCCCATCAATTCGGAAAACCCGTTTAACCTATATAACACAACATGTGGAAGAGGAACCTCAAAAAAGATGGGTTTTGAAGGTAGTTATTACTAAGTGATTCCCATGCTTCTGATTATGAAGGATTTTGAAACTGAAGGAGGGAGGTAGTTCAACCATTCATGGAGAGAGGAGGAGAATTCCACACACAACTGGAAAGAAACAAATCATTCTAGAATGTGTTATGAGGAATGAAATTTTATTAAAACACTTCATTATGGGAAAATATATATTTTACCCACATTTTACATATTACATGGTTTGGATGCACAATTTCCAAATCCTTCTATAACTGTTCACCCCTCACAGCTTCAAATGGGAACCTCACGGTTTGCCACACGATTTGACATACCAATAAAAGACCATGAAAAACCTCAATATCCCAAATCCTACATCACGCACATGGACTTTCACACCAGGTTAGAATGTTTCAGAAAAACATGTGTGCCCTAGACTTCTTCCACCAATTTAGGGCTCCAGGCTTCAAATGATACCCAAACGCTCGCAAGACCTCCTTTAACCACATAGTCATCCTTAAGAGAGCCATTTTAATTTAAACGCAAATTAATGGTTCATTTTTTGGGTATAAATCTAGGAAGTTTCATTGATATAATATACAATGTAGATAATCAATTTAATAAAAAAAAATTACTATAGTCTAATTAGATGATTATTTAATGTCTGAAACCATTATTCGGTATCATAGTGTTCACATTCATTTAACAATTATTTATTTATTATTGCTTGTTATCATATTTCAAGGTTATAAATCAATTCAGGAATTTTTTGCTTTTAATATGATTAATCATATCTATACTTCTCCCCTTTGTTTATCTCTCATATATCCTACATCGGGTAATAATATATAAATAATATATGACTAAACATTTGGAGGTGGAACATGGTTTTCTTGTCACACAATATGTACTTTTCCAACAAAACCTGTAACACCACATGATGTGATGGTCATTTAGACAATATACCTGAAGTAATTAATTAAATCATAAGCAATGTAATTAATTTTCATGTACTGAATTTTTTAAACATGTGGTCTAATTAATATGCAAGTGATTAATTTAATTTACACATAGTATAATTGTTTCACATGATGAATAATTAATTAAAATATGGTGTACAAAATTTATATATTTTGTAATTAATTCACAATTTTCCTAATTATTTAACCTTTAATGTAATCAATTAACATATGCAGTAATTAATACACATGTGGTGTGATTAGTACACAGAAAATGTAATTCTATGGGTCATGCAAAACAACAACTGGTAGTGCTACCATCAATTGCAGTACCAGTCCCCACACATGTCCAAACTCCAGTTATTTCACCTGCTCAGGTCCAAGCTCAACCAGATGTTTCTCAAAAGATAGTGAATACAATTTATTCATTAACTCCTCAGTTGGAATCTATAGAGGGAAAACATGAACAAATTTAACAATAAAAGGGAGATTACCCTAAGTGGGTGGATGCAATTCCTCCCCTATCAAATTTTGCATGTACCACATTCCCAATTTTTAATGGATCCAGAGATCCATAACAACACGTAACACATTTTCTTTCTCGTTGTGATCCTATGATGCGAACTGCTCATTAAAAAGAAGCAGTTAAGCTCAGGTGTTTTGTATAGTCATTACAAGGGCCTGCATTTGTCTCGTATAAAAGCTTGAAATCCCAGTCAATTACCGGGTGGAAAGATCTTCGTCAACGATTCCTTCATCAAATTAGCTCAACATTGCCAAAGACAACAATTTTTGATCTTACAAATAGTATGTAAAAGTATAATGGAAGAGTTTCAGATTTCATTGCTTGCTGGAAGGGATTATCATATTCCTTATGCTTAGAACTCTCACAAAAATAATTATTTCCAATCTGTGTGGAAAATTGTCATGATTAATTACGCACACTATTGATCCCTGTGAAATACATAGAAGGGTTTCGAGATCTTACATAGATCGCTCAGAAGTTCAAAGACTCTTTTACAAATACTAAGGATAAATCTCATGTAATTCCATTAGCTCCAGGAAAGAGAATGGGTAAAGCAGAGACTACTACAGTCACACTTAAACAATCACTTGTACATGCTTCCCCTTCAAGACCATCATCATATCGATGGGATCCACCTACTGAGCATCCACAATAGAGGCAGTTTCATCAAGATGATCAAAGATATCAAAGATGAAAACAATTTGATGAGTTAAGGAACAATGTTTATTCTTTCCGAAATGAACAAGTTCCTGGTTACTTCATTTTGGCTCTATAAATAATTTGGTTCAGTTTCCAAGGCCTAAAATGCCGAATAAGGAAGGAGATGAAGAACTTCCCAACTATTCCCTATTCCATCAGATGTTGGGGCTTTCAATTCAAGAGTGTTTTGTCTTCAAAGACATCCTGTAAAAGATGGTTGACTCTAGACAGGTCAAACTGAATGGTTCTTCAGCCCATGTAGCATGTGTTACTGCTACATATCTAGAGAAATATGGAGAGTGGCACAATGTCAAAATAAAAAATGCTCAGAAATATGATGATTAGATGGTCAGGACAATGATTAACCGAGCTCATTCCATTTTATGAATGCAATTGAAGAAAATAATTATGTCTTCTGCTATGAATGACACAGAAAAACCCCCTTCATCAGAAGGAAAATCCTCAAAGAATCGGCATAATTCAAAAAGGAGGAGCAGTCCGAAGAAGAAGAGATCGTGTCAAAGCCCAAGTTGCCTTTGACTCTGGATGATTTTATGCCATCTACTTCAAAAGAACCGGCACCGCCCCACCAAATGGTACAACATAAACTGGCTAATCAGGCAGAATCATCATCAGAAGAAGAGTTGATCTTTGGTTTTGGTAACATGATTCACTTAATATATCCTTATTCCAGTCATAGTTTCAATCATGATGATCCTGATTTTCCTGTATCAAACAGAGGAATTAGAGGAAGTTCCAGAGGTATAGGGTATAGAGGAACATGTGGATATTCCAGAAGCCACTATTTAAATACTAACCCTGCTAGAACTATATATGTAGCAGAAACCCATTGCAATGACATTCATTGGGCTCAACAAGAACAAGAAAGTTCTTCCACAAATGGAAGATTCTGTCCTGGCATAGTTAGTTTGGAAGATCGGTTAGATGTTACACCTACTTCATCTTAGAAAATAAACAGACCTAGTTGGTCTAATCTTCCCAATCCAGGAGTATTTCCAACTCCAACCCCAATATAAGATGCATCTACTTCTAAATCATCAACTTCTAAGCCCCTGAAAAACCACATGTTCCTGTTGGGAAACGCATACCTTTGGACCAAAGGTATGATGTCTTGAAAATTTTGGCCCATGTACTGGCCAAGTTATCAATTATGGATGCCTTGAATCTATAAAAGGATCTTCGGAAGGCACTCATTGAGGCTATGTCATGTCCTTAGGAATTCGAAAATAACATTTCTATGGATGAATTCTACCATGTAGAGAATGATCATGTAGAATTCCATGAAGTGATATCTTTTACAGAAGAAGATGAAGATGATGTTGTGCATGGACATATTAGACCTTTGTATTTATCTGGCAAGGTTAATGATATTGACAACCGATGAGTTTTCGTTGATAATGGTTTAGGAGTCAACATCATCCGTATTCGTACACTTCGTCCATTGGGCCTCTCCGAATATGATTTATCTCCGTCTACATTGATGGTGCAATGATATGATAAAAATTAACAAGAACCTCTAGGTGATATTACACTCAGAACTCAGTTTTTGGATCTCACATCCAAATCAGGTATCATGGTTGTTCGTTATGACACATCCTTCAACATTTTTCTTGGAAGACCATGGCTACATAAACATGCGGATACACCTTAATCATACCATCAATGTCTCAAATATTGTTTCAATGGTCAAATTTGGATATTGTATGGTGATAAAGCCCCATTCAAAACAATTAAATCTCAATATATTGAGGCATAATTCTATCACATGGAGGGAAGGGAGGTGTCTATGACAAAAGAGGTTATCAAAATTAATTCTTTATATGGTTTGGAAAAGATTCCAGTAAATCCATTCATACATGTGAGTATAGATTATGTGTTTCCTATCAGTCAAATTGACAAGATAGACCCAAATCCCAATACTCTTATGGATACTTCCATAATGTCAATTATGGAAACCAAGCCAGACAGCATGGGAGAAATTGCTGATTCACCAGGCAATGATGAAAGCTCAAATGGAGATGTCCCCATTTCATCTGCTAAAATCTAGAAATTCTAAACTTCATCAACTAGGCCATAAGAAGATATAGGAATTTCAAAGATGAAATTTGATGTTGATTATCAATCCATAATCTCCTCATTATTATCCAAGGAAGACCCTTCATCATCATTAGGGTCAGAAATGGTAGCCTCTCCTTCAAGATGTTCAAATTTTAACTTCTCTCATGCTCATCGAAATTCTTCTTCATCATATACTGTGCAAGTAGAAACAAAAGAAGTAACACATATTGAAGAGGAAGAGGATGATCTCAGAGATTCTTCTACATCATTTGAAGAAGGTATCTCAACCACTGTAGATGAACTCAGAGAAATAAATCAGGGTAAAAAAGAAGATCCACACCCCACTTTAATTAGTGCGTCCATAACTCTATAAGAGCAAGAAATTTATATTTCATTTTTATAGCAAATTAGAGATGTATTTTCTTGGAATTATATAGAAATTCCAGGGCTTGATCCTGATGTTGTTACCCATCATTTGGGTTTTCTAGAAGAACATTGAGGATACAAGCAAGCCTCAAGAAGAACACACCCAACTTAGGCCTCCAAAATTAAAGTTGGTGTGGTTATGATTATCAAGGCTAACTTCATTAGAGAAGTTCAATATCCCAAATTTCTTGCTAATATTGTCCCTGTGAAAAAAAATGAATGGATAAATTAGAGTTTGCATTGATTTCAAAGATCTAAATCAGCATTGTCCCAAGGATGATTTTCAAGTCCCGATCATAGAACTCTTAATTGATTAAAAATAGATAGCTATGAAGCACATTCCTTCATGGATGGATATTATGGATATAATCAAATCTGAATGGCACCAGAAGATGATGAATCTACAACCTTCAGAGCCCCTCAGGGTGTGTTTTACTATTGGGTAATGCCCTTTGGCCTGAAGAATGAAGGCCCAACATATCAACGTTCCATGCACCGTATCTTCAAACCCATTTTAGGGAAATTTTATGAATGTTATGTGGAACATTTTGGTGTTTAAATACAGAAAATGTTCTAATCACTTGGCTGATTTGGAAATCATATTCCTCAAACATTGACAACAATATTTGAAGATGAACCCCTTAAAATGTGCTTTTGGGGTAACATTAGGAAAATTACTAGGATTTTTTGTACGCCATTGTGGTATCAAAGTCAATCCTAAGAAGACAAAATCAATCATTTCTATGTCACCTCCTCTATAATTGAAGGAATTGAGTGGAATTCAAGGAAAAATGGCCTATATTCGGCGTTTCATCACCAATTTTGTAGGTAAATGTTTACCCATCACCAAATTGATGAAGAAGGGAGTCACTTACCAGTGGACTAAAGAATTTCAAAAGGCATTCAATATTCTCAAGAAATATCTCTTGAGTCCTCTAGTATTAATTCCACCTATTGAAGGGGGGCCACTTATTCTCTACGTGACAGCTTTAGAGCGATCACTGGGTTCCTTACTTGCCCAAAATAATTATGTTGGGAAAGAAAACATCCATTACTATCATAGTCGGACTATTCTTGAGGTAGAAAGTCGATATTCAAGTATTGAAATGTGCTTCCTAGCATTAATATTTGCAGATCATAAATTAAGACACTACCTGCAACATCATGAGGTCTAATTGGTATCTCGAAATAACCTACTCAAATTTACCCTTAGTCGTCCCATGCTTATAGGACATCTGACAAGGTGGGCATTTATTTTGAAACAGTTTGATATCTGGTATGTGTCTCAAAAAGTAATAAAGGTCCAAGCTCTAGAAGATTTCCTTGTTCAACACCCTTTAGTAGAAGATACATCTTTAGATATTGAACTTACTGATGAGGAAGTCTTTTCTATTCAAGATAATCATCACACATGGGAAATGTACATTGATGGTGCTTCCAGAAGTCCAACATGGTAGAAAATGGAAGATCCTAAATTTAAAAAAGTTGGATTAGGAATTGTATTCATTTATCCAGAAAAGTTTGGGCTACCCTATTCATTATTGTGGTGGGAAGGTGGTACAAATACTGAAAATGAATATCAAGATCTCATCGCAAGATTGGAGTTGGAACTTCAGGCACAATTGAGTCACTTTAAAGTGAAAGGTGACTCAGACCTTTTAATAAAACAATACAATAGGTATTATGCCATCATAAAAAAAGAATTAATCCCTTTTTATGATTACACTAGAGAGTTAATGGCGGAATTTCCTTTAGAATAGGCATTTTCCTATGTCCTGCGATAACAAACTGCTCAAGCTGATGCATTGACTTGTGTAGCCACATATCTGGAAGATCCCAATCGGGACGAAACAATCATCAGTATTTCCCACCTTTGTAAAGTTTCAACTTATTTTCAAATCAGAACAGAGGAAATAAATGAAATTAGTCCCGTTTCATAACTATATGGTCATACTATAGGATAAATGACACCTATCAAGGAATACCTTCAAAATGGAACACTCCCACCTGATAGAGATGAAAAGAACAAGTCCAGCGATGTGTGTTCAATTTTACTCTTTATGATACCCAGATCGCCTAGAAAAAATTCTAAAAAAAGTGGTTTTGATGGAATTATCATCAGATGTATTGATGGTGAAGAGACAATGGCTATCATGAAAGAAGTACATGGAGGAGTCTATAGTGCCCACCAGTCTGGACATAGACTGTCTGATCAAATTCGAAGGATTGGATACTTTTGGCCTCTAATGATATAGGATTGTGTTGATTTCACAAAGAAGTGTAATTCTTTCCATGTATGTGCCAACTTCATTCATCAACCCCCAGTGTTGCTTCATACAGCTAAATACTCATGACCATTTTCCACAAGGGGAATGGATGTAGTAGGACCTTACCATTTTTCTACATCAAAGCAGTATAAGTATATTCTTACTGCTAATGAATTTTTTCCAAATCGTCAAAGGCAATACCTCTCAAAGAAGATAGTTCTAAAAGAATTTATAGATTCATCAAGTCTAACATCATTACCATATTTTTTGTCCCTCATACCATATTGATGGACAATGTAACCAACTTTTGTTCATCTTAGTTAAGGAAGTTGTATCAAGGATACAACATCAACTCCAACCACTCCTCTTGGTATCATGTAGAGTCCAATGGCCAAATAGAGGCCTTCAATAATACTCTTTCAAATATACTGCAAACGATGGTGGATAAAGATAAGAAATCATGGCCTGATAAAATCTTTCATGCTTTATGGGAATATCGGACCACCACCCGCACTGCTATGCGGTCAACTCCATATTCATTGGAATATAGAACAGAAGCAGTCTTGCCAATTGAGTTTCAATTACCTTCTCTCAATGTAGCCATTTGTGATTATTCATCTACAGATGAACAAACTAAAATGTGATTGGATGAATTGGAACGATTAGATGAAAAAAGATTTTTCACCCTGCAACACTTGGAAGTCTATCAAAACCGAATAGTACATGCTTTCAACAAAAAAGTTCGTCTTCGTTCATTAATTCAAGGAGAATTGGTTTTGGTTCTCAGAACTCCAATGATAGTTGGAAAGAAACCTCTCAAGCTAGAGGCAAAGTGGGAAGGACCTTACTCAATGCATAAGGTCTACTCCACTGGAGATTATTCTTTAATCTCAATGGTTGGAGAATCCATCACGATTCCAACCAATGCAAGATTCTTGAAGAAGTATTATGCATAAAAAAATACCACATGTCCAAGCTATATGATGCTATATTGTACGGAACCCTTTTCCTATAACATGATGTTAAACCGTTCTTTCGTCCAACATGACGTTAAACTATGTTGTCCTAGCTACATGACACTAAACTGTATAGCACTTGTCCTTACTGCATGACATTAAACTGCATATTCCCTTCTATTATCCTTACTGCCTGACATTAAACTGCATAGTCCCCTCTTTCGTCCATCATGACATTAAATTGTGCATCGTTATGGTTGTTTCTAACTCTTTCTTCTCACACCAAGTATGAAAAACATGGGTATAATGTAAACTTCAACCATAACACCCTCTTTGGGCTTCTAACCATGCGTAAGTCCCAATACCATCTTTGGGATGACCTCAAGTACAACTTGATAACCAATTCATTCTTAATCGAACTAAGTAGACTTTGATCCTCACCTTCTTGGCTGGGTACGTAGGCAACCTCTCGAGGTTCATGCCCAAAACCAATCTCTTCACGTCGGTTCACCTCTGTCTCATACAATGTCGATCCGTGAAGCAGCCCAAAACTAATCTCTCCTCATCGGTTCACCTCTATCTAATATGAAGTTGATTCATGAAGCTACCCCAAAAACCAATATTTTTACATTGTTTTGCTATTTAGCTTTCTATATGAACTTAAACTATATAGTCCCCCATTATCCCTCGCCTAATAGGGAATCATCATTGACATTGATCCCCAATCATGTCATATTTCAAAGATTACGTGCATACATGGTAATGCTCGAACCTTTAATCTATGGTCAAACCATCATTGCACTAAATTCCCCTTTCACCCTTCACTTGTAAAAACCAAATAAGTACAAATGGTATTTTAAGAACTACGTGCGGCTTGATTCCAATCCTTATAGGATATGTTGGAACGTTCGAGCATCCCTTGAATCCTGCCCCATGTCTTTGGGCCTAATCCCAAATTCCACTTTCAGTCCCTTGGTTGAAAAGTGCCCCTGTGAAATACATGAATGTGGTATGAAAACCTTGCTCTTCATTCACATCAAGTTTATAAAACACACAATGTGTATTCCACATTATGTTCTATTCTCTATGACACTAATCTATGATCTCCTACACTCTCATCCCACATGACACTAAACTGTATTTCAAGAACTATGTATGGCTTGATTCACATCCTAATGGGATACGTAGTGGAGTCCAATACCTCAATATATAACCCAGAAACAAAATGATAATAGTTAGAATTGGTCTGTGTATCTCCCACATGTATCAAACAATACCCATTTCCATGATTCATACTCCTAACATTAAATATTTCCAGATCTCCCTAACCATTTTCTTTACATTTGGTGACAAAATTTCTGGAACCAGGGAATTCGTTTGCCTGACTATGCAGCACATGGCCTTAGGCGGCCTTGCATAATCATTCTACATAACGGACCTGTCAACCAAAAGATGATATTATTTGACTATGCATCCAATGCCCTTAAGTGTCCTTGCAAAATTCAACCCACTAACGGGTTTGTCAAATAGTGTTAACTTCATTATTTGGAGGAAATCCGATTTTTTTCTTGTGTGTCTTAAATAACAATATGTAGTGATCTACAAAAAATATCCATCCTTAACATATTTGTCCCATACTATTTTTCATTATCTGAAAGTAGTCATGTCTGTGGTTTATATTTCCCTTACCTACATTTGGGTTAGACATTCGTAGGAGTGACATTCATCCAATTATATTATATTCTTGATTGGGAATACCCTCTCCATATTCAAGTACCTCTCTCCATAGAGCATACTCTATGCTTTGGAAAAAATGAAACTCCATAAACATTCATTTTTCTTTTTATCAATAGAAATGTAAAATTTCTAAGAGTTCTTTTTCCTGACTATGAAGCACATCCCTTAGGTGGACTTGAATAAATAGTCTACATAACGGACCAGTCGGCCAAAAGATGCTATTATTTGACTATTCGGTCAATGCCCTTAAGAGTCCCTACATAATTCAACCCCCTAATGGGTTTTTTAAATAATGTTAACTTCACTCATAGGAAATACTTCCTCTAATGTCATTTAGAAATTTTTAAATATCATTCCTCAGATTCAATATTTCTTAAGTCAAAGTTTACATGTTTTCCCCCATACTTGAATGTGGTAATATGTTTTCAGATAAATTTTCATGGAATTGAGTCATTTTTTAATCCATTCGGTTAAAGTTATTTCGACCTTAAACATTAGCCTTTTTATATCCAGCATTCATGACTTTAAACATCCCACAAAAGACAAGGGATATCTGAACAAAAGTCAAGTCACAACTCAATAAACATACATTTTGTATGATTTAGGTAATGTTGAGCAATAAAAAAATTCAAAGTTGGTAGGGTTATTTTTATAATCCTAGAAAAAATCAAACTATGCTTACCAGGCCCATTGGCATAGTAAAAATTTAAAGCAGGAAGCAAAAGAATGCAGAGGCAAATGATTTAAGATGAAATTGTTTTTCATTGATGCACAAGAGTTAGAAGGACATCCATATACTAGATTTTCTTCTCCTTTTCAAGAATTACAAGAGGCTTTCAATATAACTCTTCATTTGACTTACATCATCCCAAGATTCATCAGCAGCCACCTGGAATTCATTCATTCAACTGTTTAAAATAAGAGACGTAGTGATACCGGCTCTTCTTGGAACAATTGTAAAAGAATGTTCATGAGTGTGGTTTGAGAAAGAAATTTATTCTGATCAAACAGTGACTCTGTTTTTTTCCAAGAGACTTGGTAGATGGATACATGGATTTGAGAATGGAGCATTGGAAGTAAAGAGCCATCTAGAGAGAGTACCATTTTTAGATATTGTTTCTAATTTCAGGATAATCTTCTCTCCACCAACCGGCAGTGGAAAACATATCATCCCATGGTTTTCCATTTTCATACTTGCAAGGAAATGGAATGGAGGAAAAATTTGAAAGTTCACACCATTGTTGCTACTCTTAATGCAAAGAATAACTGAAATATAGGGATAGCAATGTGGCTGCTTCTCAAGCGTAGGAAATTTCAGATCTAATGCACAAAGACTATGATGCATTATGTATGCCTTCTCCACTATTATAGTATTTACAAATGATCCTACAACTGAGACGTTTGCTGAAGCGAAATTGGTGTATGTATGAAATCATGAATGGGGAACATAATTCTTTGCATCTGTAACGTTGACTCCTTGCAGATGACCTTGTCCATATAAAGCTGATCCAATTCTACTAGGAGCCATTGAATATGCACAAACATTATATAATTAACTTTAAATTAAGTTGATTTTTCATAAAATTTGTGAAGAAAATTGAAAAAAAGGCTAAGGCATTAATCTGTGCAAGTACCATATTAGCACACAGATCCAAGTTGGTCACGTAAGTTTTACCGTGCTAGTATTGGTGCGCAAGTTAGAAACTCACTTTAGAAGCACGACACAAACAGAAGCGCATTCAATTGGATGACCAAGTCACTTTAGCAAACAAAAGCTCACTTGCGTGACAAGATCGGGGTGCTTTGAAAGCTGGGTGCTTTATGCGAGAATGGAACCCATATTTATAGGTGTGGCCATACCCCTACGCACCAGAATCTGCATGCCAGAAGCATACTTGTGTGCCTACTACTTGAGTGCTAAGGTACATTGTTTCTCATTTTCCTCATAGTCAAATCCTCATTCCTTTTTCAGATCCAACTCTTAGGGGGGACTTTTTTTGATGTTCCATTCTGTTACAGAGTCTAACGAATGAAAAAGGGGTATACCTTAAGCAAAAAGAGATTCATCCTTTGATGAACTTCAAAAATTGACAAAGGCATGAACAAGGAATTATTTAAGAATGGGTTACGCAAGATTCACTATTGCCGTGCATGTATAATTGTGCGCCACATATGGGTCACGCAATCACATGTGCACCCTATTATTTTTTCTCCCAAGGTCCTCAATGGCATATTAATTCCCCCTTTGGGCCCCCCATTTCAATGATGAAAAAATCCAATAGTTATATTTAAGATCTCGGCACCCTAGTCTTTGCTTGATGTCTTCCGAAAACTTCTAATGTAATTTCTTACCTAGAATAGAAGATCTAATGAGGGGGAATAAGGTCGATGTGTTGAAATTCATCAACACGTGCATGCCTAAGTGTCCAGCCATTAAGGGAAATGGACACACTAGTGCGGCACCTTATCCCTTCAACAAAACATGTGTTCTACTCTTTTTGAAGCCTATAGGGATAATACTAAGGGCTTCATCCAACTCTCACCCATGTATTACCGTATGGGTAAACCGTCTCCCATGTATACCTGTGTCGTGCAAGTATAATGGCGCGACCAAAACTTGCGTTCCTACCTCTTTTTAGGTCCCCCTTCTGCCTATTAAACTCTTTTCTTCAAATCCACAACTCCTCTTCAAGATTTAGCCTTCAAAACCTTCCTCAAAGCATTGTTCATTTGTTGGTTTCTTTATCTGAAAAGAATTCTGTAGAACATATCTCAAAACTTCGTAATTTACAATACCTTATGTAACTAAGGTTAGTGATTTATTTCATTCACCTCATCCTTTAAGATGAGAAGATATTTAATTTGGGCATCCTCTTTAGGAGTAAGCCCCATGTTCCCTAATATAGGCCTCCTTCTTAGGAGTAAGCCCCAAGTTCTATAATTTGGGCCTCCTTCTCAGGAATAAGCCCCAAGTCTCAAGTCCCCTTAACCTAGGACTCCTTATCAAGAGTAATCCCCAGTCATAATTTCTCTTAACCTGGGCCTCCTTATCAAGAGTAATCCATAGTCATAATTTCTCTTAACCTGGGCCTCCTTTTCAGGAGTATTCCCCAGCCATAATTTCTTTTAACCTGGGCCTCCTTTTCAGGAGTAATCCCCAGGCATAAGTTTTTTGACTTGGGATTCCTTCTCAAGAATAAAACCCAATCATTAGTCCCTCTCTAATTTGGGCATCCTTCTCAGTAGTAATCCCTATGTTAAGTATTTAAATCTCCATAAAGCACATTTACATTTATAGACCTTATTCCTGGGATTATTTCCTAAACTAAGTCCTAATCCTCATTTACATGGTTTTTCATACATATCTAAGCCCCAAATCATTTCTTACCATTGCATCTTTTATGGCACAATATTCAAGTTTTACTAATACCTCTTGTTTCTCACAATGAGTATGACTCAAGTGAGCATAGAGTGTAACAGAAATTATGACACCTCTCTTTGAGACATTAATCCTGCACAACCGTCATACTTCTTAACTCAAACTACGTGGGTTCTGATTTGTTTTTCTAACAAGGATACATAGGTATCCCATCTGTGGGTACGATCCCAACTATAAAATAATCCTTTTCCTTCTGAATGACAATAAACTTCAAGTGCCCCACTGAGTGGCGTTAAAACCTGTATGGTTATCATAATAACCAAGAGATTTCTATATAATGTGTTGAAGGATACCATTGACTAAGAATCTATAATAAATACCGATGATTCTCTATTGAAAAATAACCTAAAATACATATAAAATATTCTCTAAATCTCATACATATCAATCATTAATTTTCGGATCTAAAGGAAAGCTCATTTTCATACTTATTAAATTAATAAGGATTCACAAACATAACATTAATCTATAAAGAGATTCCTGGAGTAGACAATAATTCCCCCAAAAAATGTGTGATGAGTCTGACCTCTGATCCTCTCGACCAATGAAAATTTTTAATCCTCATCAGTCCACAACTAATGAGCACCTACCTTTGGAAAGTACGTCCAAATAGATATAGAATCATTGGATGTTTCTGGTTCTACGAATATACCCATTAGAAACCGATTGGTATGTTTGATCCTTAAAAAAATGAGGTCATCCCCATTTCCAGAAGAGACAATAATATAATCATTTATTTCTAAAAAAACCTTTTACTCTTTGGTACGTATGATAGTTAATAACGTGTTTTTAGGAAACCCATCATTACCCTCTCTTTGGTCAGAAATCCATGTTCATTCAAAACCATTATTTCTATAAATGGTTTCCAAGAATACTAATACAATACCCTATTATAATTAAAATATATTTTCCTTGTTTTTTCTTTTACAAATTTTCAATTTTAACTTCTTCTCACTTTTTGATCAATTCATTTTTATATCCTTTTTACTGTCCAAAAGGAATATACATTTTACCTTATATGACATTTATGGATTTACCCATCATCATTAATATATAGCATACATTGAATGATTAAAGGGTTCATTTTTTAGAAAGCTTTTTAGAACAAGTATTTTATAAAAATGGTTTAAAAAAATCAAGGTCATTTTATAAATATTCTTGAAAATTGGTTTTAAAAATGTTTATATGCTTTTTTTATCAGTTTTCAGTACATTTTATATGAAATTATTATAAAAAAGTTTTCATGATTTCTTCGTATGCTTTAAATGTATTTTAAATGATATTTTCTTTAAATTTTTGCAAATATTAATTTTTAACATTTCAAAGTGTTTTGAAATAAAAGCAGGTTTAAAATTTTTTGAAGCATATTTTATATTTTTTCATGGAAAAAGTATTTCAAATGATTTCAAGTCATCTTTATATGTTATAATGTTATTTTCTAAGGAATTTATTTTCAAATTGTTTTATGTATAAAAAATCCTTTTAAAACAAGGATATTTTCCTCAAAAATTGTTCTTGAAAAATATTTCAAAATTATTTTCCAGACATTATGACATATATTGATGTTACTCGTTAACATTTTGTAAATTATATAAAGGTTCCATTCATATTATTTCAATTAATTAGTTATGAATAATTTCATAGTATTTATGAAATCTGTTTCTCTTTCATGGTATATATGCTTTTGAAACCTGCTGCTTTTATAGGGTTATGTTTCTGATGAATGGATTATGAAACATGTCTTTCTCCATAGGTTATGATTAGATTACATGATTATAATACCCATTTTATTTCATGGGATAAGATATGGTTGTTTAGGATTTTCCCATGTATATATGATTTCACCATGGGAGAGGTGGGATGTGAATCTCCCACTAGTGCATTGGGTAAAGATTTATAACTTATGAGATAGACTAATATGGTCATTGTAATGAACATTGACTACTAATACGGCTATGGGTGTGAACCATGACTATTTAGATGGCATAATGGGTTCACTCATGCTAATAATATGTCAGTGGGAGTGAACTATAAAAACTAGGATGCAATGGGGAGTGAACCTAGTCTACCAAAACGGTCTTGGAATTAATTCAATAACTTCTATGGAAATAATATTATATCCTTATGGGTCTACCCCAATCCCATAATTAATTTATATGTTATATTTCATGGATTTTATTCCTTATTTTCTTATGATCCATTTCTAATGAACTACTAATAGTTATAACATGATTCATGTATATGATATTTTATATGCATAGTATGATCCTCATGTTTAAGGATCATGTTATCATATCCTTATGCTCATGATTAGGCTTACAAATCTCTTTTGTTGACCCTTTCAAGGCATTAGATCTTACCCCTTTATTATGTTTCCATTCCTCGTGTTATGAATAACGGTTTCAGGTAAAAGTAATGAAGGTAAAGATCGGTATATGATATATTTAATATCATTCATGAGGATAGAAGATTTTATTTCCATGTATCCAATGACATTAAACTATTATGGTCCTCTATCATGTATTTTTTTAATGTACTGAATATTCACCTAAAATTATGTAATATCCAATTATTTCAATCTAGGTTTACTATAGTTGGTATCAATGGAATGGTTTAGTCAAACATGGAAAAATAGGATGAAAAGCATCAGTGAAGGATGAGATAATATTTGGGAAAATGTCATGGATTTTTTGTAAAGGGTATAGTGATTGGTTTTCTAGATATACATCCCTATCTGGATACAACAAGTGGATGTGGCTCAGGAAGAGATGTACCATGGGGTAACAACTCTAACAAGATGGTTCGGGCCTAACTCGGGGTTATTGGTGTGTGTCAATGAGCCTTGCTGGACACCTGGTTTGACCCTCCTTGTGGATATGCTTTGTAAATTTTCAAACTCATCATGAAACATCATGATGGATTTAAATATAAGGTTTTTATGAATAAATTAGGATGAACCTCATGTGTCTTATATTATGGAATCTATAATTATTAAGACATCCCAAAAGTAAATCATTTCACGACTACAGTTTTTCTTTTATGATAACTAATTCTCACACAATTCTTCTGGTTTATATTAATTATGGGATTCTAAAGGAACAAAATTAATGTTCGATGTGATGGATGATTTTCTAATGATTATTCTAGTGTGATGATTACTATATTGAAGGATGTCATTTATATGATTAATTAGTTTTCAAGTAATATTATTAACAATGTGTACCATAACCAACTCTTAGACACACCAATGATGAGAGAGAAAGAGTTCACTAAGTGTTCAAGTAATAGAGGCATAGAGGAATGAATATTTAGTTTCATTTATCCCATATTATCGATGGAATCACCTAGGGGAATGTTATAGAGTAACAATATGTTTTTTACTGTAGAAAAGAAGGAAAACAATTGTGTGACTACATGTGAAAAATGAATAGTTTTTCTAAAAAAATGGTTTAGAATATGACATCCCTAACTTGTCATAGTAGGTTATGTGTTTTCAGTGTATAATAAATGGTCATTATGAAACTCAATGTCCCAAGTGGAATGATAATAAAGAAAATTAAAATCGTCGTGTGAATGATGGTT
Source organism: Viscum album (assembly GCA_963277665.1). Classification (NCBI taxonomy): domain Eukaryota; kingdom Viridiplantae; phylum Streptophyta; class Magnoliopsida; order Santalales; family Viscaceae; genus Viscum; species Viscum album. The sequence goes on along the minus strand of OY728122.1, from coordinate 2,008,678,867 downwards.
ACATTTTTATGATGAAGATACTACAGATAAAATGTGAAAGGAAAGAGGTATTATGTAATACGATGAGGTAGCATTGTTAATTTATTAAGGATTAACTAATCAGTGATTTTAGGTATATAGTTTCAATAAATAATTGAATGATGAAGTATACAATGATTGTTCTTCTAATTTAATTTTCTTATTATTTACATGTTAATGTTGAATGCTCCCAAAGGACTAGGTAAGTGATTTAATGAAAATGTGATATTTTTTTTATGGGAAGGTAACCCATTATATGTTTTTAAAATTAATGTATTGTTGTTTGGATATTGATATGTGATATATGAATAAGTAAATTAGACTATACAAATTACCTTGGAACTGATTATTGAATTTTTTTTCTCTTTTATCGATGAGGAAGTTTACAATATTTTTTTATTAGATCAATAGATCCAATATACTTTGGAATAATGAATCATGCGTGATTTCCAAATGGATTTATGGTATTTATGGTTGTAACCATGTTTCAATTGAATATACGATGAGGGTATTAACTTGTTTGGAATGTGAAAGCCATGTGGTACATAAGGAAATATGGGGTATCTATGTTAACCTAATTTCATGAAATTATATCTAATGCTTTGTATTTTAAACATTTCGATTGGTTATAAGGTTAACTATTAATGAAAATTTGATGTTAATCTTTAGCTGAGGTATTTCTGTATTGAGTTAGTATAAAACCCCCAAAATAAAAGGTTATTTACTGATTAAACATATTTTAAGGTTATCCATCATGTTTATTTTAGAAATTATATTTGTGTTGTTTTAGAAATTTAAATCAGTCATGTGAGGTGACAACAAATCAATTCCAGAAAGGCTAGGGGTCTTGAACCCTTGAAAATGGATGATAAGGGTTGTATGCCCACAACTGGCCTTGTGATTTCCAAGTATAAATATAATTATTTATGATGAATAATTCTTTATGATATAACATTAGTGTTAATTTTTATGTTTATATATTACTTTAGTAACATTATTGTTTTTAAGAGTATCTATATATAAATAATATCAATTTTCATTCTTTTATTGGCCTCAATATCTTCAAGAAGTGTATTTTAGTATTTCAGGCTTAAAATGTAATTTTTAGACATCCATTTCTTCATCTAATGAATGAATTGGTAATAAATTAATGAAAAATAAAAGAATTAAATTTTTTTTCTTTGTTAATAAAATAATTACTCAATGATAGTATAATTATCAAAAAGGAAAATGTGTTGTCCTAATACCTTTTTTTCAAACATATGGCCCATTAAAATGATCACATATTTATGACTTTGAGGCCCTAATATTTTCAGTTTTCATTCAATTTTTTGTGATTAATGTCCTCAATCAATCCAATTAAATATTAACAGTTTCCATACATGTTGAATGTTTACACCCGACCTATGTTCGTCTATGTTGAAAGGTAGTTATATGTCACTTTGGGTAACCGTTATGGATCTAACTTTTTGTTTTTAAAGTAAGAGTTAGAATTGATTTGTATGATATGGGTATACATTAATGAAATGTTAAGATATTAAACCTTTGATAACCCATATAAATTTATATGGTGAAATTAATTTTATGGGTGGTAGAATTTAAAACCCCAATATTTTTTTATTTTTTTCATATTAATTTTTCCTTTTCGATATTTTTCATTTCATCCAACACTACATGTAATTTACTTTATATTAAATCACTATGTTTGGCTTGTGTTATACAAAACACAATGTTAATCATTCTTCACACGCAATATATGATTTGGTTTCATCTAAATGAAACACCAATGCTATATTGTTTTATAAACAACAATACATTCCTCGATTTGTTTCATTACATATAAGGCCGAGGTTCATAGAACAATAATATATTATTAAAATATGATTATTTAATATAATAAGATAAAACCATGTTGTTAAATTATTGTTTATGAATATTATTAACTAATCTATGAAAATATATGGTTTGAACAATATAACATGAATTTATAGGTTACAAATTAATTATAAATGAAAATGAAAACCGACAGAATATAACTGGATATGAAAATATTCTCACAAAGGTGTTTTACCATAATAAATTAAATTGTGATTTATGTCTAGAAATCCCATAAGTAAAACATGACATTAATGTGGAATCGAATTGTCGTACATTACATGAAACACCAAATTGTAATATTAATTATTGTACGTAAAATGCATCATTGACTTGGTGTTTGTTACACACAACACTGACATGGCATACGATTCATAAAACATTGAGTTTCTAAAAACATATTATCTTATATAATTATTTAAATGATATATTTATAAAATAGCCATTAAAAAAGGTTATATAAATTTTATAATTAATTTTATAAAAAAATTATACTTTTGTATATAAAAAATTTTTGATAATGAAGGATACGATTTTTCATATGCATTTTATGTTAAAAATCATAATTTCTTGAATGAAATGGTTTTAATAATAAAAAAAATTAGAATAATTATGAAATTTAATTTTTTAAAATAAAAATTATTTTTTAATTTATAAAATAGAAATTTTCATAGTGTTAATTGTTTGTATTTTTCAATGAAACCTCATTTTTTATGAATGGTGAAAAATAACGCTATTTTGTTAAAAAAACATTTTTTGTTTAATTAATTGTTAATTTTAAATGATATTATAATTTTTTTAATGTCACATTAGATAAATATTACATCATTTAATAAAATTTAATTCATTATAATGAATTTCACTTTTAAATTTATTAAAAAATCAGGTCAAAATATAGAGCATTTTTTTACCTTAAAACGTGTTATTTCGCCCCGTCTGCTAGATTATTATTATTTATTATTTTTTGGAATATATTATTTGGCATCAAAAAACTGAAATACCCCATTTTATTAATTATAATATTTATATTATAACAATACTATGTTAATAGTTTACCAAACTAATTAGTAAAAGTGAATAAAATTAATCAAAGTGATTAAGGACAAATAAAGCTTAATTAGAGACTAAAACTTAATATTAAGGGCTCAAATGATCTAAAAACTGGTACAATAACCATTATCAATACATATTTCTACCTTAAACCATCCATTATTGTGATTTTTGGTTTTTTATGATTTTTTTGTGTAATAACCTATTTACAGCACAATTGTTTCTAAAAATTCTATGTTAGTCATATTCCTTCCCTATAAATAATCCAACATATATCCCACATCATCACACAAATAAATCTTTTAAATCTAGTAAAAATATTCTCTATAAAATTCCCATAAATCCTCTCTTCCTCCTAGAACGCTTTCCTTTTTATAAGTAAATCCAAGAAATCTTTTGGGCACAAACCAAAGAGTTACTCGATTACGAGGTATTGTCTTCTCTCGAGTCCTTTCTTTTATTTTACTTCACCCACAAAAACCTTATTTATTAAATTATTATATAATAAATATTATCCTCAATATAGTTTTGTGTTATTATTTAAATGGTTCAACCTACACACACACATTTATCTATTGGGCAAGGAACATATTTTTTCTAGGTATAGTGAATTATTGCCCCATGAAAGGATAATGGTTCATTTTTCCATTATCAAATATAATGGTCGCAATTATGATGAAATATTTCTTTATATATGATATATATTATATTAATAATGTCTATATGATTATTTTATTTTTAAATAGAACATACGTTTGTTCATTTCATCTTAATTATATATGATAATTTCATTTGAGGAAGTGCGGACAATCTCCCCCTCATAATGATATGATTCATTAATACACTACATGGATTGTATTGAGGATGGTTTTAGTGAATATATATTATATATATGACCTAATAAAGATAATTTAACAATGATATATATATATATATATATTTCTTGTATGTTCTTTATCTCAACACCATAATTAAATAGAAATAGTGTTCAAGCGTACGTACGACCTACTGTCTCCATGAATGGTGTATTCCGTTTCATACTTATATACTATATAGATTATTATAATACAAATATAATTTATAAAAATTATCTTTATATCATGTTTTATGTTATAGAATCATGATTTATTTATAAGTACCAACAAAATTACAAATTAAGACAGATAAGAAAAATAATGTTAATATTACCCGGAGTGAAACCTTAACATAAGATTGTTAACAAGAGTGTAATATATTTCCATAATCAGATCACATATAGTATTAAATATTACTATATCTCTCTGAAAAATATTTATAATAAATATTTATTTTTAATAAAGGTGGTTTGAATGGGTACTATGAGATTCAAGACAGAAGGTATTGGATTTCATCTCACTATTTATTCTCATGTGATACATGTTTTGTTCACCACTCTTGCCATTTTTGTTTTCTATGTACTGAAGATGATTTTTTTGTATGTATATTATATCTAAATTTATGGGTATTAAAATATCCTTTTTATTATCTTTCATTCATGGGGTTTATGTTTCAAAAGTTAACAAATCATAAAAAATGTTTTGTCTCAATTTTCCTTCTTTGAGACTTATTTTTATGCACATAAACTCTTTTTCATGGATTATATTTATTTCTTACACTTATAATATCTTTTATATAGATATTTTAATGATATTTTATGCTTAATTTAACTTCCATTTTTTACATGGAGATTATGATCTCATGTTACCAAGTTATATGAATTTATTGAAACAATCTCATCACATTTCAAGATTATTTAGGTTTTTGATTTCTTTGATGAAATATTATGATCAATCCCTCAAGAAAACACATGAGATTTATTCTACTCTAGATACTTAAAATATTATCATGTATTGATTCAATTTTTTCTAATATTTGGAAAAACATATAGTTATGAATGTGTTTTAAGGGAATCCTGACTTTACCCTCACTTCAAATGGAAATCAATATTCTTTCAAGACCATGTTTTCTAAAAAGGGTTTCCAAAAATATTCATGTAATAACCCATGATAATTAAAATAAATTTTTAATCTATTTTTATTCGACCAATTTTCAACGGATTTTTCATGTTTCATTTTGATTGAGGAATTTTTCAATTTTTTTAGTATGGTAATGTAATATTCATTTTACCTAGTATGATTAGTAAAATTTTACCCACTTTTATTTCTATGACGCTTCATTTATATCTTTGTTTGGTTAATTTTTTATAAATCCTTAAAAAAATTATTTAAACAAATCTATAACCATTGATGATCATTTTAAATGATTTCATGAAAAATGGTTTTCAAAACGTTTTCAAGAATTATTTATATGTTTTCAATGTATTTTCAAGTAAAGGGTTTTGAAAAACATTTCAATATTTATTTATATGTTTTTAATGTATTTTCAATGAAATTATTTTTAAATTGTTTTCATGATTTCATTATAATATTTCAATTATTTATCAATGTAAATTTATTTTAAAATTTTTTGAATCTTTTTTTATGTTTTCTTAGAAAATGGTTTTTAAATTATTTCACATATTTATTAAAATTTTTGAAGGTATTTTGGACGAAAACGATTTTAAAATGGTTTTATGAATTGAAAATTATTTTTTAAATAATAAAGGATATTTTCCTCAAGAATCATTTTTGAAAGATAGTTTAATATTATTTCCCAAATAAGTTGTCATCTATTAATGTTAATCATGATATTTTGGGAAATAATCTAATGTTTGAATTAATATTCCTCATTTTAATGGGTTATTCATAATTTCATGGCCTTTAGGAAATAAATTTCGATTTCATGCGTTATATTCTATTGAAACCCTCTTCTTTTTATGGGTAATTTTTATGATGAAATCATTATGAAACCTATCTTTGTCCATATCATTTGATAACATTACATGTTTATAATAACCATTTCATTTCATGGGTTATGATATGATTGTATATGATTTTGTGGTAGATGAATGTATGATTTAACTATGAGATGTGGGGGATCAATATGTCCCTCCAATTCAAAGGGAAAGGATTTTTATCTCATGATATATACTAAGATGGTCTAGGGAATTAACATTGAATAATAAAACGGTCATGGTAGTGAACTATGACTTCCAAAATTCTATGAAGAGTGAACTCGTAATACTAAGATAGACATTGGAGTGAACCATGACTACCAAGATGGTATGAAGAGTGAACTCATGATATTAATATGTACATGGGAGTGAACTATGACTACCAATATAGTTTGGGGAAGGAACCCATAATACCATGATGGTTTTTGAAACAATGCCATGGTTATAATGGAAATCATATTATATGCTGACATGTCTACCACAATCCCATGTTTTATTCCTGTGTTATTCATTCATGGATTATGTTCATTATTTCCTTATGATTCATGTCTTATGAACTACCAATATTTATTCTAGGATTTATGTTTACGATATTGGATATGCATGGTATGATCTTTTAGTTTTATGATCATGTTCTAATACAATTATGATCATGATTATTCTTTCTTATCTCCCATGTTTAACCTTACTGAAAATTTGATCTCACCCCTTTCTTATGATTCTTTTAACCAGGTTATGAAGAATGGTTTTAGGTAGAACTACTAATGGTGGAGATCTTTATCAGAGATGATGATTATTATTCACTATGATACAATCTTTTGTTTCCCAATTTCCTAATACTTTAAACTATTGTGGGCCTCGTGCATATATTTTTGTAATGTACTGAATATTAATCTAAAATGATGTAATATCCATTTATTTCAAGCCTATGTCACTATAGGTACACCACCTCACCAACTCTATAAAATATTTGGAAAGGGTTGATGAACCTAGGAGATAGCTTGCCACCCTAGAAAAATATCCAAAATTCAAAATGAGGTTAATCCTGTGAAACACATTGAATCATCCCTAGAACTACAATAGACTATGTCACCTATCATCATAATACTTTTGATGGCTCTATGTTGTCTTCAACTGCTCTTGAATAATCGAAACCTTCTCTATAGTAGCTAACACTGACTCTAGGACCACGAATACCGACTCACTTAGTTCTGTTAAAGAAAGTGGAGACCTGAAGGGTCACCCATTAAAATCCTCAAGTGGTGTCATAATAATGATGGAATGGTAGTTTTTTTATGCAAACTCCACTAGTGGTAGGTGATTCTCCCAAAAATGACCAAATTCAAACAAGCAATCCCACAAAATTTCATCCAAAACCTAAATGGTATGCTCAGTCTGGCTATCTGTATGTGGGAGAAAGAAAATGATCAAGCATAAATGGGTTCCAAATTCCTCCAGTATTCTCTTATCAACTAGGATGTAAAGAGAGCATCATGACCAGAAAAAGTCGTCGATGGAACCCTGAGGGGTTAAACTATATTTTTCATGTAGAGGCCCTCAATCACTCTACTGAACACTTCACTTAGATATATAGGATGTGGGATGACATGATCAGTCAGTAGATGATCTCCCATATGGAATTTTGTCCCTTAGAAATACATGGTAATCTTGTTACAATGTCCATCGATATCTCATCCCACTCTCATTCCCCAACCTCAAGGGGTCGAACTAAACATACAAAAACATGATGCTCATCCATCTCCTATTGAAAAATACGACATCAAAAACTGAACTCTGCCAATTTATTCATCATCCATGTCCACCAAAACTATTTTTGGAGGTCCTATTACATCTTCACCACTCCTCGATTTACCACTAATGTGGATGTACGAAACAACCTCAAAATCGCTTCCCACAATGCCATATGTACTACTATGATCCCTCTATAAAAAATGAAATTCTCCCCCACCATTCAAATATCTATCAATGGAATTCTATGTGGAAATATGAGAATTTATATTCTTTTATTATGTATTCCGAAGATATGACTCAATGACTCACTATAAGAGTGGAGGGGGGACAACCATCGACTTGAGGTACATTGTTTGATGAGTCCATTTCATTTATTTATTTTTTCAATTTTAATGTGTATATATTATTATTCAATTGATTAGTCTTTCAAATATTTGACCAGTTGGCATTTTTTATGTTTTGTGGTAGGAAACATTGAATATTTGAAAAAGGAATGAAAAGAATTATAAATGGTGATTAATGATAGTTTGTGCCATGGGCATCACTCATAGCGTGAAACATGATTTTTGAGATAAGGAAGCTGGAAGGTTTGGAGTAGAGCGGGTACACGTAGTTTAATAAGAGTACATTACTTGTAATTTCAATTTGAGACACACTTCTGGATATATCGTGACATTCATACTTGTTGTGAATGACTTTTACATGTCACGTACCTTCAGTACGTGATGAGACAACAATTAAAAATCAAATTTATGAATGAGATATGTGAATTATTTTCGTTGACATGGAGGTGATGAATACAATGTGCACACAACATGTACTCTAATTACATATCATGTAGGTGTTCAAATTTCCAAAATCATAGCTGAGATCTGTGCATGCATCACATGAATTTACAAAATTGGATCACCAATACATGATGTGACCACCATGTACACAGCATGATAGCCATTGGGAAGAACCTTTCCAGTGAAAATAAATATATTTCATGGGTACACCATTTGGGCATTTGAATTCAGATGGAGACCAAGGGTTGGAGAAAATTTGTTTCCCCCTCTCTGAGTTCCTGTCTTCCAATATTATATTCCATTATTTTCTTCATCCCTCTAAACCTCTCATCTCTAAAATGTGGGGGTAATTACACAATTTGAGGGGGAAATGTAAATAAAGTGGGAAGGTGTGTAGGATATAATTATTATTAATTCATGTGTTTTTCTATGCAGAATTTCATTTTCAACATTCAATCCCTTTTTTTCAATTATCGTGACCATAATTTTTGAAATCAAAGAAGGATAATTTAAATTGTTCCACTTACTATGGTAATGATGGCATGACCATTGTCAATTTTAGTGTCAATGAGTTTTTAATATTGTATCGAGTCAAACATGATTCAGAAAAATCCTATTTTACTGGACCAAGGTAAATAGGTTATTGTCATTTTAAGAAGTGAATACCTTGTCCATGGGATCAACCTTATCTCTACTCCAACCCCAATCCTGAACTAATCAATCAATATTTTTTACAAAATCCAATTTCACCTGAACCATGGTATTACATTACCCCAAAATATTTTCAATATCTATTTTCAAAAATACAAATCAATGTTATTTTATTTCATATTCTAATTTCATAAAACCAATTAATTCACTCTTTTATAACATTAAAAAAATTATATATTTGGAAATTATCATTAAACATAATTCACTGTCTTTGTTGGCTTGATCCCAAACAAATCATTAATACATTTTAATTAACCATGTAGCATTTTTTTTGTTTTATAAAAAAAATTCACAGTACCGTAGGGATGTAATGATGTCCTATGGGGTTATCAAACTAGCGTCATTTCTGCTGATGGTATCCTTTTATATTTTAGGATTTTAATTTTAATTTTTTCTTTCATTCCAATTCCACTTTTTATGCTTGGTGTGTTCATGCTATGAAGTTCCAATATTTAATTCACATCTACAATATGTGAGCAAAAAAATTCACCCTCAATTCAACAAATCATTTAGAACCAATCCTGGATTGGAAAGAAGAAAAAACAATGGAATAGACTATGCAAAATCCTTCTAGGGTTTTACAATGATAACAGGGGTTTCAGACTCTTCCTGACTATGGGTGATCGTCAAACACAAGATTATAATTGAGCATCCCAACTCCCCCCATTGCATCGAACCACTTGGAAATCAATCTTGCAATCATCCTGATGATCACAAGAATAGTGACATTAACCAAACATCCACATGAAGATCCGAACAATTTTCTAGGAGTCTTCCATGAACAATTTGATACTTTTCTATTATAGAATGTATCATGAGAAGAAGTAATAAATCATCATTTTAAAATTTCCATTGCAAGGTATAGCTCAAGACTATATTCAATTACAACCTACAGATTCCCTCACTACAAGTGGATGAGCTGGCTAAGAATTTCCTCATCTGATGTTTTTTCACCTTCCAAATCAATATATATATGGGTAAAAATTCTGATATTTTGTCAATTTTATGATGAATCTATGTATTATTCATGGGAATGTTACATTGATATTACTTGAAAATGACGCCATCATGGAATAGAATTGTGACTACTAATACATAGTTTCAATAAGGGTTTGTCATAGGAAATAGGTCAATTATAGTCACTGAAGATGGAGGTTCACTAATGAAAAAATCTCTTGAAGAAAGCTAAAACATATAGCATGAAATGATGAGAAATTGTTTTTAATGGAATGGAGAATGTATAAAAAAATGTATGGTGTCCATGTAATAAACAATAAATATTTGATTGCAGCACAATTGGAGTCACTGACCAAGAAGATGGATATCATGATGGGCCAATAGTAAAACACCTATGGAATGCCTATTAATTAAAAAAATTATGCTAACTATAATAGTGATAATCAATTTTAGTGTCAGTGGGCACAAAAATTGAATGTACAAGGATTTCATCAAATATAATAACGGTTCCTACAACATATACCCCAAGGGCCCACACTGTCAATCAATGTCTATTCATTAGAGGAGATGATGTCAACATTCATGACTGCTTCTGGGGTTACACTCAAGGAAATTAAAGAAGAATCGTCATATCAAAGAGATGAATTTCAGAATTTGGGAACCAAGTTGGCTAAATCGGCAATAAATATAGAGAAATAAAATGAGTATATCTTCTAATATTCACTGAAGAACTCCCACATGGTGGTTTGAAGGTAATAGATCTTAGAAGTGGGAAGAAAAAAAGGGATGTGGAATAGAGATTTTAGGACAACAACCAGTTGAAGAACAAGAAGTGGAAGCTGAAAAGGATCAAATTTTTGAATAAGAAGAAGAAGAACCACCTCATTATAAATCAAGGATGACTTTTCCAGAGACATTATAATAATTGAATAACAATTCTTAGAGAGGTATGTTTTGTGAAAATTTTAAAATGTCTTATATTAATATACCATTTTCTGAGGCCCTTGCAAACATTCCAAACTATGAAAAATTCATGAAAGATATGGTATGTAACAAGAAGAAGATATAAAATATTCTCACCATCCCACTCAGTTGAGATTGTTTAGAAGTGGTGTCAAATTACCTACATATAAGAAAAGAGACAAAGGTTGCTTTTCAATTCCCATATTTGTTGGAGCTAACAAATATTATAATGTTTTTTGTGACATAGGTGCAAGAATCAATATCATTCCATACATAAAATTCATGAGTTTGGGACATGGAGGTCAAAATCCCACAATAGTTTCACTTAAATTAAAATAATCAATAGTAAAACATACAAGGGGAGTCATCGATGGTGTCTAGAGAAAATTTGACAAGTTACACTAACCTGTTGACATTCTTGTGCTAGATATGGAGGAGGATAATAATACAATAATTATGGGAAGACCATTTTTACCCATAGGGCATATGCAAATAGATGTTCATAATGGAGTACTCTATCTGAGAGTCTGATGTGATCAAGTGAGCTTCAACATCTACTATGAAATGAAGAACAATTATGTTTATGAAGAGGATGGGTTTGGTTAAAGGGAGGCAGCTCACGTTGAGGATGTTGTATAGATTGAATAAGTGCATGAGTTAGATTACTATGTGAAATAGGATGATTAACTAAATAAGGAAGAGAAGATGAAAACCAATATTTCTAACACCAAAGGACATTTAGACTCCACTATGTTTGAGAAAGGAAAACATGTATGGATGGTACATGAACATACAATTAGTTTATCATGATTAATAATAAAATGGTGGGTCGGTCTAGTGGAGGTCAATCAAGTACTATCATAATAAAGAATTAAGATATTTGGAGAAGAAGGAAAGTGGACAAAATTCATTTACAAGACACAACTGATACCATTCACGAACCCTAAAGAGGTACAAAATATTCATTCGTCAATCACAGGAGATAGAGTTGAAATATGTATGGTTGAGCCAACGAAGCTAATAAAAAGTGCTTCTAGGAGGTAACCTGTGTATTTTTTTTTCCTTTATTTTTTGTTTTTGAGGCACGCATTCTCTCAAGAGAAATATTTTAAAAATAATTGAAAATGGAATATTATTTGATCTATTTATTATTTATTTTAAGGAAAATTATGAATAAATCCAGAAGAAAGCAGAAAAATAAAAATAGAGATGATGTAGAAATAGTACATGTCATGATGGGGGAGTAAATGTCATGATCAGGAGCAGCCCATGCTTACCAAACCCATTTTGAAGCATCAATTTTAATGGGGATTAAGAATTTCAATTGAAAAAATTTCTATTTTACTAATTTTAATTGTTATAATGATTTAATTTTCAATTGCATTCCTGGATATGAATAATTATTTAATCCACTAAAATAGCAGACATTAACTACACTGGATATTTTCCATGGTGTTAAGATAAATTTATTTACCAAAATCTTTGAATGAGAAATTAGAGAAAATAATTAGTAGAGATATGAATGTGTATTATTATTTGAAAAATATTTATTTGAAAAAAATGTGGTTCATTTTTGACGAAATTATATTACTAATTAGCCATGTTTTGGATATCTAATGTTTTTATTAATTGATTTAATTATTCGAATGCATTTCCATGAGTGATTGTCCCCACCATTCTTATCATCCCTATCACACTCACTGAGATAATATTTTTCATTATTTCTATTTTATATTTCTTATGAAACTCAGGAATTTTTTTAGAACGTTCACTCATCTTATCAAAGCTATGACTGAACAGAATCACTTTTAAAATGATTGAGGAATTATTTTGTTAGCTCTTATCCAGAGACCCACATTATTTTAATCAATTTTAAGCCCGTAGAAGCCATGAAAATATATATTTGGAAATGAGTTGTGTTATAGGACTATTTTATCTCTTTCTACCTTAATATAAATGTTTTTCATGATATTTAAAAGAATATGTGTTGAGGGAGGAACCTTATTCGGTGTTCTGGTATATACTACATTGTTTATATTTTGATGGGGGATTTTTATTGTGATATTGGAAGATTCCATGACATATTTCATTATATTTCAGTATTCACTTGTCTTTCTAGGAAAAATAAATTTGAAATAAAATTGGATTGTGTATTGGGAGGATAAAAATATCCATTTTATAGAATGATGATTTTTTTATCATATGTGGTTAGGTGAGGGATGTGAGATTTTTCCAGAGAATTTCTATTAAAAAATAAAATTAAAATTAAAAAAATACCATGATAGGTCGATTCATTCATTTTTCATACATGTATCATGATCCCACATTGAGTTTTTTGGGGGGGAGATAGAAATGACCCCTATAAAGGGGGAGAATCATTCTACTGATTTTTTTTAATTATAAGGCAATTTAATTTAGAGTCAAACTCCTTTTTGAAAGTTATTTTTTATATAACATACCTACCAAACGTAAATTCCTAGTGTCATCTGATCCATAATGGTGAAGCCCTCAGGATTAATTAGGAGTTCTATCTTTACATAGTGGAGTTATTATATTCCTTACAAACTTGTGGTAAGTAACATGTTCTAGAGGTATGTGTTGAACACTATATACATTTTTACCCTAATTATGAGTAGAAACATTCATGTGAGGTAAATTGAAAGTGGCATGAATGGGAATAAAGAATTGATAAAGAAAAATTTATTAATGAAAAGGTTTGTTTTCTTAAAAGAACAAAAGTAAAATACATGGCTAATTTGTATTCTTCGAAAGATGATGTGTTCATGAATTATCGTATGTAATGCCTGGATAACCAATTTTCTATCGGTTTAATTATTTATATAGAAATGTAATTTAATTCATTTTAAGGTTGTATTCCTTTATTGTATGTTGAAATTTCATCCTTGAGGAAAAAGATGAATTCCACTGTGGGGGATTTAATGTGTATATTTCATGCATATATTTTTGAGTTTGTAATGTGATGATTTTTGTATTTAATTGATTAATGATTCCATGTTGTGAGAATTATTACTTATTTTATGTTTTATGGCAGAAAACACTAATTATTTGAAAATGGAATGAAAAGTGGTGGAAAATGGAGCTAAGAGACACCGGTATTTTTAATTAATGAAGATGGTAATTATGGAGCTAAACCCATACATGTAGTATATTGAGAGTACATGAATAATAGTTTTAGTTCGTGAAATGCCACATGACAATTTTTGAAATTCATAAATGATGTGAATGACAAGTACATGTTGTGTACCTTCAATACACAATGTTATATTTGTCAAATATAAAATTTCTGAATGATATTTGTGAAATATTCTTAGAGACACAGAAATGATCTGAACAAGGTTTACCCAATGTGTTGGATAATTACATTTTATGTAGGTGGTAAAATATAAAAATATCATCCAAGAGGTATTCATGCATACCACTGATTTACAAAAATTAGATCACTGGAACAAGATGTGACCACCATATTCACAGTCTGACATCAGTCAGGCATAACCTTTCTACTGCCTATAAATAGATCCCCGGGTTTCATCATTGGGGAATTCAAATTAGGATAGAGGCCAATTCTTGGAGAGATGATACTATGCCCTCTCTGAGTTCCCATCTTCTTTATTTAGTTCCTTTATTTTTCCTTCCCTATAAACCTTTCTACACAAGGATTAGTGACTGATTCAGTAATAATCTAGGGAAATGTAATCGAAGGGGGAAAGTGCATTGGATTTAATTATTTTTAATTCATGTTTTTTATTTTCATAACTATATTGTTCAAAATCCAATCCCTTTCTTTTTCATTGATTGTGACCATCAATATTCGAATCACTTAATGAAAATTTATATTATGGAACTGACTACCCTAAAGATGGGATGACCATTTTCAATTGTAGGGGAAATATGGATTAAATTTTATATCAAAACAAAATTGATTTGGTAAAATCCTATATAATCAGTCCAAGGAACATATGGTATTATTACGTTGTGGGGGAATACCATAACCATTTTATCTACCTTTTATCGGCTCTTACACCAATCATGAATCAATTAATCAATATATTTCCCAATATCTAATTGTAAATGAACCCCGATATTACATTTCCAAAACATGTTTTCAATATATTTTCTCAAAACAGTAATCAGGCTTCTTTTCTTTCTTATTCAAATTTCATCAAATTAAGGAATTCACTCGTTTATCACCTTAAAAAAAATTAAATCTTTTGAAATAATAATTTATCATAATTCATCATCTTTAAGGGGTTTGATCTTGATCTTCCCATTAAAATATTTTAATTAATAATGTTTGATTGTTTGGGTTTTATAAATTTTGTTTTTTCATTTTACTTTAGGGAAGTAACGATGCCTTGAGCAGATATCATTGCTCCATCTCCATCCACAACGGATTTATGCAATGAGGAAACCTTCTATGATGCCTTGTTCAACAACTATGAAATGGATCATCTATGGAGATCATCTAACTCCATGTTCCCCTTCTCTGGAGTATAGGAAATATCAAAGTCATAGTCTTTGAGGATCTCTATACATCAACATTTTCTCAAGTTAATATCTTTCTAAGAGAATATTTACATGAGACTCTCGTGATCACTGTAAATAATAAATTTCCCTCCCATTTGGTTGTGTCGCCACATTTTCAATGAATAGACTACAACTTCTAACTCAAGATCATGCATCGTATAATTCTTCACATGTGGTATCAACTTGAATAAACCATATTCTATCCCCACATTTCTCCACATCAAGACACAATGAAGTCAGGCCATGGATGCATCGAAGTACACAATGTACACCTTCCTTTGGTAACATCAAGATGTGAGAATTGATCAACCATTGCCTCACCACCTAAAATCACAACTAGTATATATCTATCAATATGAAAGGATTCATATTTCATGTTAATGTTTTCATGGGTGCTTGCACACTTGAGAAGTCAAGTGCAAATCTTTGATAGTACATGTCCAATCCAAGGAAACAATGAACATTGGTATACCTCCTGGGTGGCTCCCAAGCAAGAACTACCTCTACCTTCATTGGATCTACTAAAACATCATCATATGTGCTGACATGTCATGGAATATGGACGTCTAAAATCCAGAAATGTCACTTCATGAGTTTCCCATTATGTTGGTATTGTTAGATTGTGTCCACGACATTCCTCAAGTTCTACACATGTTCCTCCATAGATTCCAAGTACATTAGGATATTGTCAATCCAATCCACCATGAACCGTTCTATGTAATGTTGAATGATCTAGTTGATGAGTTCAATGAAATATTATGGGGTGTTCTTAAATCAAAATTTCATCCCCAATTACTCATAGTGTTCGTAATGCATTATAATTGTCCTCTCTGTTATGTCCTCATTCTATACTCATAGTTGGTGATAGACTGATATGAGGTCAATCTTCAAGAACAAAAACACTCCTTTCAAATGATCAAATTGGTCATCTAACCATGGTAGTCGATACTTGTTCTTCATGGTCACCGTGTTTATGTGACAGTAATCCAAACATAACCACAATATTCCATCTTCTATATTGGAAAACAAATACGCATACCCCAAGGTGAAACACTGGGTATCATTAATCCCAAACTGTATAGGTCCCCCAACTGTACCCTTAGTCCACAAAGATCAATAAAATCCATTGAATACGTAGGTGTAGATATTAGTTTAATCCTAGGTTGTTGATCAATGAATACATCCATCTCCCTACGGGGTGTTAGACCTATAATATCTTGCAGAAAGACATCTTCATACTCCTCCACCACTACAGGAAACTATGGAATCATATCAACCACTGCATAGAATGTGAGGCTATCTAATTGATTAGAAATTGGATATACCCTCCTATGTGTGAGTCCATAATGTTCTTCCTGTGTTTCCCTTGAACAAGAAAAGGACGATCAGGTTCCATCACTGCAGACACACCACAATCTATGCCTAAAATAGGCAATCATAGCATTTAATGTGGATAACCAGATGATACCATGAACGAGGTCGTAAGGCCATGAAACTGCTACCAAGATATCCCAATTGAAATACTCACCTCCAAGAGTCAGGTCAAACTATCAGCACTAGTTTTTTTAATATCTAATATCATCTAGTATTAGTCTCCATATGTAAGGGTGAGGTCAATGGTTAAACTGGAATCTCTAAGTCTAGGTTAAGGTTCAAGGAAAGAATGGATTGACTAGAACTTATGTCTATCAAAACTATAGCTATCATGGAAAACGCATAGATTGTATTTTGTATCATCCCCTGACATCCATAGTCATAAGCCTCCATCTCATGTAGCTGACATCTTCCTTATAAAAAAGCTCCTTAAACATGGCGTAGACCTCCTACTTGTGGTGGTAGTAATAGTTCAAACCTCTGGCCACCTCCGGGTACCATGCCATCCCCTCTACCACATCTGACGCCATAAGGAGCACCCTTCTACTATATATATTTCTTAATCTATGTTCCCTCAACCATCTCTTAAAAATCTCTATGATGCATTGGGAAATCAGGTGCCAGATGTCCCTCATTGTCGCATGAGAAATAACATCTTTCTCAGTCTGACTCAGGCCACCCTGGGAGCCCTGCATCACTGATCCTGGGTCCTAGGATCAACCTCTAAAGCACCTAAACATCTTGGTTCACAATAATACAATACCATAGGATTCCTATGGCCGAGGTCTTAATTACCCAGTTCGCACCGGTATCTCCCACAACCAGTGTCTCCTCTACCAGAAAACTCTCAACTAGAAGGGCTCACTTCAAAACCCCCAAAAATGAAGGAATGATAAGGAATTAAACAAATTACATGATATCCCGGTGTAATCTCTTATCTATAGTCCAAGCCCTAAAGATCATCCCCAATACCATATCTAATTAATAGAATGAAATATCAGTAAACTTCACCAAATACTTCTCCACTGACATACTTCCCTACTGAAGATTTAGAATCTCCTATATGCATACAGATCACAATGTGGATGGATAGAACTCCACCCTAAAGATATGTTTGAATTGTTTCAATGATATATTTGTCTCTTATTGTAACAAAGTCACCACACTACACTATCTCCCTTCACATCCCTAAGAAATACTCCCAACAAGGACAACCAACTGGTCAGTAGGCATCCTCGCAAGGCAGAAAACAAAATTTATTGCCACTAGAAAATCCTTATCTATCAAAGGGTCTCGCTCACACCAAAATGTAGGAGGTCACTACCTATGGAACATAAAAAATTCACACATCCATTCTTCATATATAGCTGGTATAGCTCTTAGTATCTTCTAGTCAATGGGTGGTAGTATAGCTTTTAAATCACCTGAATGTTCTATCAATACTATAGGACCTTATACTAATACCTCTTCCCTAGACATATCATCCTCATGAGCATATGGTGTAATAATAGATTATTATCTCTGTGGAGGAATTATGAATCAAAACAAGATGTTCCAAAATCAATGGAGTATATCTGGAGAGATGACACAAGGACACAAAAAAATCATTTAAATATGATGCATGTATCATTTTTTCCTAGAAAAAATTATTTTCATTTATGTTTTGATAAGTAGGTAATCAGAGTCATGGGTTATTTATATTTTTGTCACCTCACTAACAATGGGGTCCATGGAATGAATTCTAAACTCAATACACATAACAATTTTTCCCTAAAAAACCTCACAAACTCTCAGTTCTAAAGTAAAACTAGTCCCATCTGATTCCACTCTATCACGACCCATCTCAATCTTTCCCATGTCATGACTACCCCAATCCCACATCCAATAGGAAATGGGAAAGTGACTAGAACTGAGTATGTATATTCCTTAGATGAGAGGAATTATCCAAAATTACATGTACACATAACCAAATCTCCAAGCCACAAAAACTCTGAAAAATAAAAACCACTATGAAAAGAATGCACGCATAACAACTAGGATCTCAAAATAGAGTATGATAGTAAATGTACTAGAAGGTAGATAGGTCCAAATACAAGCCCACAACAAAGAGTCTATAAAAAAATTCCATCCTAGAAGTAACGGAACTGGGAATGATGTTAACATTCATAAGAACACACCTCAGTCTATCAATTTTTGCTAACCATTGTCTGGTCCTAGTCCACCCAGGACTCCATCAAAAGGTCGATCATCTGCACAAGACAAGACATGTGTAGATAAAGCTTGTAAAGGGGTGAGTATAACTATACCCAGTAGGACCTACCAAAACTACAAATAAATACATCATTTGAAAGTACAGTCCGCTCTAAATAGGCATATATCTATATTACTTATAAAAATAACATAAATATATACACAATAGAGGCACCAAGACATCAGAAAATCATAACCAACTACCAGCAACAATATTCCTCTTGATGAACACTTGTTCTATGAAAACTCACTCTTCAAGACATGATATCATCATTGAATCTCATGAAGAGGCTTATCTCATTTGTGTCCCCCCTAAAATTAATACACTATCCAATGAATATTATGATACCCACAGACAGCGTCACACCCAGAACTGATTGGGGGACACAATGGATTGTTTGCATACTGACTTAGGGATACCACATACCCAATCTAGATCAACCTTCCACGTAGGGGATCACACCTAGATGTAATCGGGTGATTCCATAGACACTACTAATACGGATCACTAGATAGTAGATTAGAGAGCTATTAATGGAGTTTATGAAAATCTAATGACTCCATTGGAGGTGATGGAGGATCTCACTCCATTCGGGGAGATAGATAAAAACTCTATCTGAGACTCTCCCTCTAGAGGGGATTACAATCCAGTGATATGGATGTAATGTCACAATAAATCCTCAAAAGAAACAACAAAGGGAAAACTATAGACCAATAACGTTCCAAAATAAAAAACAATACTAATTCCAAAACTATTATCTCAATGTTAGGGGATTAATTCAATTGATAGCTCTTCGATTGGATGCTTCACCAAAGAGATTTTTCGGTGTGAGAGAAACTACTTGTAGGCCTACCAGGATCTGTTGTCAACTTCTATGGTCACCCACATGGTCGTTGCGCATCGCAGAAGCTAAAGATGTCGCAACTCATAGTCAGTCGTTGGGGTTGACCGTGATTCCATCGTCCTGGTGACCTTGGGTCTACCCCTATTCTTACCTGATTTTTGGCCCATGCCACATAGCCCAACCCGACCCACATGGCCTATTTCATCTTGGCCCAGCATGCTCCGCACACTCACCAAATAAGACTCCACCTCCACACATCACTATTGGTCATCACTTCCATTTCATTGGTGTAAAGACCTGGAAATTCGGTGGAATTTTTTTCTTAAATATAAGGAAATTTTTCGAGCCCGTAGTTTCTGAAGACGCTTGATTCTGAGGACCGGTGTGCCCGGAATCAATTTCTGAAGTTTTTTTTCAGGTATGTTCTGTAAACTTACAAGCAGGATTTTATATATTTTGAACCGGTGCTCGAAACTGAAATCTGAGGGCTCCATTTAACTCGCAGTGTCGGTGATTGCATAGTGAGACCATCACCGCAGTTGTGTTATGACGAGAATGGAAGTTTGTTTTTGTGGTTTTTAATTAAATTAAATTAAAATAAAAGTGCTAATTTATTTTTATTTGGGTCGGTTTAATCCTTCAAGGGAAGGTTGGTGGTGGGGCCCACCCGTGCATAACCTCCCTTCGGGGGATATTATTAGGTGGGCCCATAAGTGCTTAAATCCCCTTGTAAATCTCCATAATGTGGGGGAAACCTTTGAACTTCCCCAATTTAATGAGCCAACTCCACCCATTTAATTAATATAAGTGACTTAATTTAAAACGTTTCAAATTCAGGCCAACGACAAAATAATATGCAAACCTATCATTTCATTTTGGTTGGACAATATTCTTGGCTGGAAAAGAGAAATGGGAGAGCTATAGAGGAGTATTTTATCTCCAACGATGAATGACATACATCCTCCACCTTAATCATTTATTAATAGAGAAAAAGGAGGGTGCGTCATCCTTGAAGAATGTCGACGACACTGTCCTAGACTTCTTCCTACTTTCTGACATCAACAGACCGACGTCCGCCTTCTCGCGACTCTTCCAATAATCACGGAATTCGAGGTAGGGGTTGTATTTTAATTATGATTGTATTCCCAAGTTCATTTTTTTTAAAACAACGAAGTTGGATGTTTTCTTTTGAATGTTGGGAATAAACATTACATGAGGTTATGGTTTGATGATCTTTCTTTAATTTATTATTGAGCCTCCTGTTACTGCTCTAATGGGGAGTGTGTGGGCCAAACTAACATGGCCCGACCTCTCCGTTGTTCTTCTTGAAAATTGTGTTCTTCTCAATGGAATGTGGAGGCTTTGTGTTGCGGTGATTAATGGAGAACCCCCTCCGATCCACCAAGAAACCACTTCGATGTGCCTCCAAAATGAGCTAAGGATCTCTCCCAACCTCTAAAAGCTTGGAATCCTACATAAGGCATGAGTGGGAGGAATAACGAGGAAAACATGTGAAATTTCAAGTGGCCTGGGACATAAAACCCTAATTTTATGTGGCAGTATGGTTTGGAAACTATGCACCAACCGTGCGGTAGCCACTGTCCCACCTGGGGGCTTCGCATGGCTTGGTCGCATAGTTTTTCAAACCGGGCGCCAACCGTGTCGTTGTTATTGTCTCACCCAGAGACTTCACATGGCATGGCTGCACGGTTTGTGAAACCATGTGCCAACCGTGCACCAACCATGGTTTTACTACTTTCTCACCCAAATACCTCGCACGGTATGGATGCACGGCTAGTTTAGACCTTGCACAAACCATGTTCCCCTACACAAACCTCTATTACATTGGCACCGGGCGTCCGTTTGACGAATCGTCAGCGGTGCTGAAATCCATGGAGGGAGATAAGAGCTTGATTATACCCCACCAGGGATTTGGGTTCATATAAAGTATGGTCATGTAGGATCGATCAGAAATCCAACTATACCCCGGAACTAATATGCTAATAAATCATAGATCGCACATCCGATTGATGCACCATCTATCGCATTGGAACCCTTACGACATGGTGGTCTGGTAGGTTAATCATTTGTGGAGTTTATTGTACATCGAGGTAAGACTGATATCTCAATGAGTGAACCCTCCCAGAATCGAGCGTGTTGTGTGTAGGAACCCTATGACTGGCTGCGACTGAGATGATAGGATCCTACGTGGACCTTCTATTGTACCAAGATCCTCCATGGGTTCGAATGAAATGATAATGTACCAGGATCCTCTATGGGTTCGATGGTGACGATACTGGATCGGGATCCACCGTGGGTTCGATAGTGATGACATATGTACCGGGATCCTCTGTGGGTTTGAAAGTACTGATACTGTTCCAGAATCCTATATGGGTTCGAAAAACGAGATGATTCTGTGGATATATCTAATAATCTTTAAACCACTACATGAGTTGTATACCATTTTGAGCTGAGTCTTGACTTTCAGTTGTTATCATCAATATGATTGACTTTCCATCCATTGTGGAATGGGTTGTGCTTGGGCTCAAATGTTGGAGCCGGACTATGATTGGTAACTTAGGTATATGTATGGTCATATACCTAAGTAGGGATGGTTGATAATTCATGATTGTATCTTAATACTGTGGTTTATCCTTAGTGGATTCTGAGAGACCTTCGGGGGTCTCGGGGTCCCCTACTAAGTGTTGTTATACTCACCCCTACACGGGCATCGCGCGCACCTTATTGTGTTCTGTAAAGATGACGGTCAAAATTGATTGAGGCTGAAGGTGAAGGATGGGAGGCTGCTCAGAGCTGGACAAGACGGGACGTACCTCAGGGAAGAGTTGTCCGAGAACTATACCTACCCATCAGGTAGGATTTTTGGTGGACGATCCAGGATCTTTTTTCCGTTTTTACATGTACTTGTACTTGTTGTTCAGTTGGCGTTATATACTGGCCCACTTACCTTCAGTACTTCTTCTATATATTTTATTGCATAGTGTTTTTATTCTAGTTCTGTACTCTATTTTTTTGTGTTTTTTTTTATAAAGGCAATGCCTTCACAGATTAGGTATTTATGCCTTTGGTTCAAGTCTCCATCCCCTAGCCTATGGAAGGAGAGCTTGGGGTAGTCACGGCACGGGCCGTGTGGACGGCTCATGAAAAATTGGTATCAGAGGAGTCAGTTCTACTGTAGAACTTGGACTCTGATTATTTTAATGGCAATCGTGTTATGTGTTTTAGGTGTGGTTATCAGTTTAGGGAAACTGGTGTTGCTGTGGTGG
This sequence comes from Viscum album, assembly GCA_963277665.1. Taxonomy (NCBI): domain Eukaryota; kingdom Viridiplantae; phylum Streptophyta; class Magnoliopsida; order Santalales; family Viscaceae; genus Viscum; species Viscum album. The sequence continues at coordinate 2,008,655,601 of OY728122.1, read as the reverse complement.
CCGATGTATCCATACACTAGGACTCTGATTTCTGACATCTGACTCAGTTCACAAAAACACTGATTGCTTGTGTTTCCTTTGAAAGTTTTCTTTATTATTAATTTGTGTCTCACCAGGTATACTATTTTGACCATGGAACACCTGTACCTTTTTATGATGGACCCACATAGGCAGCCATCCAGGGTTCTGAGTTTTGTAATAGATGGTAGCCCACCAAGCGACATGGCCTCGATGCAGGGCCCCATCATAGTGGAGGTACCAGCGGTACCACTACCCTCTCGGCCACCGATTCTACCAGCTCTAGAAGCAGAGATTGCACTCTGTCTGAGTTCATTTAACATGTTATAGCGCTAGAGGCCACCCAGGTTCAGGGTAGATACAGACCAACATGTATCTAATAATTGGTTGGAGGCTGTTGTAAGTGTTTTTTGACTGCTAGGGACACTAGCTGACCTCATGGTGATCCTTATCACAATTCTCCTACAGGAAGCAGTAGGCAGAAGGTGGATCTTGATGCTCCAGGTGCATGATGAGGCATCATTACTCTTGGAAGATTCAAGAGTCTCTTCTGGTCAGAGTTTCTTCCAAAAAACCCTTTTTGCGATGCGAATTCAAGAGATGCTTCATCTACAGCCGGGTGGCATGACGGTAGCTCAGTACTCAGTGAGGTTCACTTACCTCTATCACTACTCCACAGATATGGTACGGGACTGTCACGACCCGTCCTCGGGGCCCGTGCCGTGACTACCCCAAGCCCGCCTTCCATAGGCCAGGGGCTGGCGACTAGCACCAAAGGCGTAAAATCCCGTTAACTGTGAAGGCATTGCCTTTATAAAAGAAAACAAGCACCACAGAGTACAAGCGGAAGTAAAACACTAAGTACAAAAAGGAGAGCTGAAAAGTAAAAGGGGCCGGAAATACAAGCCCAACTGTAAAGTACAACTCGAAAAGGAAAACAGCGACTAAAAAGTAAAGCTGCTACGCTGAGATGTCCACTGGAATTCCCACCTGAAGGGTGGGTACAGATAGCTCCTCTGCTCCACGGGTCCCGCCATCCGCTCCGAGCATGTCCCGCCCAGTGGTCCACCTCCGGGTACCGCCTCGTCGTATAGTCCACCTCCAGGTACCGTCCAGTCCTTGAACCTTCGGCTTCTGTCAGCACTGTCCGTCGTCTGCAACCAACACAATGAGGTGCGGGCATAGCCCGCGCAGGGGTGAGTATAACGATACTCAGTAGGGACCCCGAGACCCTCAAGGTCTCACTAAAACCAACAAGGATAACCACAAGAAGATCACATCAAATAAACTCTACTTAGGTATATGCCCATACATATACCTAAGTTATCAAGTAACCCATCTCAGTCATGAGGAAACACAAGGATCAAAGGTCTCAGCTCAAACCAGGATTTTCATTATCGAAACCGTAACTGCTGAAGAGCTCCGTCTCTAGAGTGTACAGTGGTCATGTCACGACTCCGAGGTACTGCTCACTAACCTAAGACTGCTGAGGTACTCCTCTTGTCGAGTACTACGGGTTTGCGGCCAACTACTTGGCGCTCCGTCCGCTGAGGGTCTGTCGCCAAATACCGGGCGCTCGCCCAAATAGCCTACTGAGGTACTCCTCCTGATGAGTACCACGGGTTTGCTGCCAACTACTAGGCGCTCCGTCCGCCGTGGGTCTGCCGCCAAATACCGGGCGCTCCGTCCACTGGGCTAGTCGACTCACTCCAAGTCGAGTCGGTCAAGCAGTAATCAGGTCTCAGTCGGCTACACGGTCTCCGTACTCCGCACGCACGCCTCCACCGTCGCGGGTCTGTCGCTAAAACCAAGCGCATACACTCCGTAGAGTATCGCGGGTCCGCCGCTACAACCAAGCGCTCCACCGCCAAGGGTCTGCTGCTGCATCCAAGCGCACCACCACTGTCAAGTACCACGGGTCCGCTCCACGAGCTACTGGTCGATACTCCAAGTATCACAAGGTCCTGCGAAGAAGTGTCTCAAAGAACCGTCTCGTCACAGGGGTCTCAACGCAACAGACGGCGCGTCGATCGGACGCCCGGTCTGTGAGTTATTAGCCTTTTCGTCCCAGGGGCCCGGTTGGTTTCGTGAGCGAAACCAATCCCGACCGTATCTCAACTGCACCCCGAACTCCCATAGGGTATACTCAAAGGGACCGTTACTCAACGTAACCACCAACGCCGCTGACGGCTCGTCAAGCGGACGTCCTGTCTGAAAGATATCAGCTTTTCCGTTCCAGGGGCCTGGTTGGATTTCGGGTACAATCCAACCCGGCCATACTCCGACTGTATCCAAAACTCGGGCGGAGTATGTCAAAAGTTCCGTCTCATCAAGAGGAAGTCAACGAAACAGACGGCGCGTCAATCGGACACCCGGTCTGTGAGTTATTGGCTTTTTCGTCTCCGGGGCCCGGTTGGTTTTTAAAGCAAAACCAACCCGACCGTACTCCACCTGCATCCAAACCTCGGGCGGAGTATGCCAAAAGATCCGTCTTATTAAGAGGAACGCAACGCGACTGACGGCGCGTCAATCGGACGTCCGTAGCTCATGATATGAGCGTTTCCGCTCCGAAGGCCCGGTTGGTTTCGTGAACGAACCAACCCGGCCGAACTCAAAGTAATCCGAAACCTTGAGTGCGATATACCGAAACGACCGTCTCGATCCAAGGATCGTGTTGCCGCTGACGGTTCGTCGATCGGAGGTCCGAGGCTCAAGTTATGAGCGAAAAACCAAAACTGGTCCGAAACGGGGGGTCCGGGTCCGGGCCGGGCGGCGCGGCGGCCGGCGGCGGCGCTGCGGCGGGCCGCGGTGGCGGCGGCGGCGGGCCGCGGTGGCGGCGGCGGCGGGCCGCGGTGGCGGCGGCGGGGGGCCGCGGTGGCGGCGGCGGCGGGCCGCGGTGGCGGCGGCGGCGGGCCGCGGCGGCGGCGCTTGGCGCCGCACGTGGGGCTGCGCACGCGGGGGCTAAGCCCCGCGGTCCTTCAAGTGGCGCGGCCTTTGTGCCGCGCCGGCCCTTTTAAAACCGCCCCCCCCCCCCCTCACGTGGGGGGGCCTGCTGGCGCCGAACCAAGGGGGCGCTGCCCCCTTCCCTCAAGAACCGCCCCCCTCATTATGAGGGGGGTTTTAATGGATGGCCGGGGGATTAATTCCCCCGGTTTTTAAGACATCCGGCCGGCCAGCTGGCCGGCCGGTTTTCTCAAACGGGACCGGAATTTCCGGTCCCCTTCTTCGGCATCCGACGCCGGCGGCCCGGCCGCCGGTCTTTCCTTCCGCCACGGCCCGGAACCGGCCGCGGTCTCCTCGTCCCGCCGCGGCCCGGAACCGGCCGCGGCGTTCGTCATCCGGCGCGGTGCGACGGCACCGCGTCCCTTTGCCGTGCTTTGATATTATTCAACGCGGCGCGACGGCGTCGTGTTCTTGTTGTTTCTTCCAAGGTGCGTGTGACGGCATCGCGTAAGATATTCGCACGTTCATCCGCGTGGTGCGACGGCACCACGCCACTTGCTTTCCTCCGCAAAATAATTAAACAAGAACGATGGAGGGGGGGTTCAGCCGTGTTCGTGCGGTCCGGCACCCCTCTCGTTAAAAAAATAATAACGCAACTTAAAACATTTGAAAGTCTCATGTTTGACATGCGAAAACCAGGATCAAGAAACGGAATAAATAAATATTGAATCAACAACCCCTACCTCGGGTTTAAGATTCAAAGGTTCGGCTACGCTCCGCGGAAGACGGCGTCGCGGAGGTCGGGTGTCGCGGTCGTCGTTCGTCAAATCCGTTGACGAAGAGTTATGCCCGAAGAGACACGTCGTTGGCGGATCTTCGTTTGCCGACGAAGAAGGCCCGAGGAGGATGCGGCGTTCCCTCTTGTTGACACCGAGGACGAAGAAGAGAGGCGTCGTTCTTCGTCGGAGTTTGGGCGTTCTTCGTTCTTCGTCAGAGCTTGAAGATGAAGAGGAAGCTCTCCAAAAGACAAACAAAGAACCCCAAAATAAAATAAGACTACCTCTTATTTTATTAACACATAACACAAAAGAATTTCAATGTTTGAAATTCAAAAAGACTTAACTCCCATAAATTAATTAAGTAACTCAAGTTATTAAAATAAGGAAGAGTTACATAATTAAGAGGGGGTTTAGAGGGGTTAGGGAATTTGAAAAGAAAAAGGGGTTTTTGTGGGCCCCACCACACTTAATCCTCCCAAGGGAGGTTAAGTGGGTGTGGGTCCCACTTCCAACCTCCTTTGGTAGGTTTTATTTTAAAAAGTTAAAAATAAAATTTGTCTTACACAATTTTATTTAACTTAACTGAAAAACCCCAAAACTAACTTTTAACTCGCAACAAACGCAACTCCCGAAAAGGTCTCTTTAAGAGAATATCGGCACTGCGAGTTCATCGGTGCCCTCGGATTTCAATTCCGAGCACCGGATCAAAAGTTAGGAATTCCCGCTCGTTCGTTCACTGAACGTACCCGAGCCAAACTTCGGAAATTAATTCCGGGCACTCCGGGCCTCGGAATCAGGTGCCGTCTGAAACCGCGCTCTTGCAAAATTCTAACGAAAATTAAGAAAAAAAATTTCCTTAAATTTTACGGGTCTTTACATTACTCCCACCTCAGGGATTTACGTCCCCGTAAAGATACAACAAAAACTAGGGAAACAAAAGAGGGTACTGAGCACGGATCTGAGCCTCCCGCTCCCATGTGTTCTCCTGCAGATTCCCGTGCCGCCATCTGTTGCGCACAAGAGGAATCGATCGCCCATGTAGGACCCGCTCCTGTCGATCCTCTATCTCCACCAGGACCTCCGTAAAAGTCGCCCCATCGTCAAGGATGTGCGTCGGGTCGTGCACGTATCTCCTCAGCTGAGACACGTGGAAGACGTCGTGCACCCGGTGCAACTGAGGTGGTAGAGCCAGGCGATAAGCCACCTCACCAACCCTGTTGAGGACCTGGAAGGGTCCGATGAAGCGCGGAGATAACTTGTCGCCTCGGCCAAATCTCCAAATACCACGTCGAGGTGAGAACCGTAAGAAGACGTGGTCACCAGTGGCCTCCGCCTCCTGTCAGCGTATGACTTCTGCCGGCTCTGTGTTGTCCTCATCCGCTCCTGGATGACATGGACCTCTTTTGACGTGGCCCGGACCATCTCTGGTCCCACAAGAGCTGCAAGATTTCTTCTTTGCCGATAAGAGAAACCTGGTCTCATCCCCTGGATGAACCACATTCTTTGCCTAAAACAGTCAATCCTAACATGGATGATACTAATCCATACCAAGGATGACGTCGTAAGGCCTCGACGCTACTACTAAGAGATTCAACCGTTACTCTCGCCTCCAAGGGTTGAGTCACACTGTCGGCATCAGTGTGTGGTAACTGGATCTCTTCCAGTAGATGTCTAACAAGTGAGGGTCAAGTCAACAGCCAAAACTGGAACCTCTTAGTAACATCACGAAAGAGGACAGGAACGAAAATATCACAAAGGTATGCGTCTTTTATTATTGCAGCTCATAAAACATGATGCTACACAAAAGCAACAAAGAACCAGAAGTACTAAGGACGTATCCACTAGTTCTGCTCCTGTCCATTGGCTCCCAGAGCTCCATGATCGAAGGCCTCGGCTGCCTGAAGCTGAGCTCTCCCCTGTGGTCGGGGTGGTCCTCCTGGTGGTGGTGGTGGAAGAGCCTCAAAGCGTCGCCCACCACCAGCTGCTCATCCAGCTCCTCTGCCTCGTCCGCCTCCTCCCTGCGGACCGCCACGGTCGAACCTCTGCCTCTGCCTGGGAGGTTCTTCACTTAACTGCTGATCATCAGCATGGCGGGTCGGACAGTCACGAGCCATGTGACCAATCCCGCCACAGGAGTAACACTGCCCACTCTCGGCACGCCTGGCTCTGACTCCACCCCGGCTTCCCCGTACAACTGAGCCTGAGTCGTGCAGTCGGCCACCGGTAGGTCTGGTCTGCCTGGAACCCTGAGTCATCCGTCGGCTACCTGCTGCAGATGACTCTGCCACGTGCCGCCCTGCGGTGAGTTGCTGTGCTGGTGTAGACTCAGCAAGGAAACTCTCGATCAGAAGTGCCCTCTCCAGTACTCCTGTCTGAGTCGGTATGCTGAGGGAGATCAGCGATGCCCTGATCTCGTGTCTCAAACCCTGCTCGAAGGTCCGGGCCCGGAAGAAGGGGTCCTGTACCATGTCTGTCGAGTACCGAGAAAGGTCGGTGAACCTCGCCGCGTACTGAGCGACCGTCATGCTGCCCTGCCGCAGCTGTAGAAGCTCCTGAATACGCACCGCACGAAGGGTGGCTGGGACGAACTCCGAGCGGAAGATGCTCTCAAAGTCCGTCCAAAGTAGAGATGCCTCATCGTGTACCTGGAGCATCAAGCTCCACCATCGTCCTTCTGCTGCGTGTAGTAGGATCGTAGCGAGGATCACCATGAGGTCTGATGGTGTCCTCACTAGCCTAAACACTCGAACCACTGCCTCCAGCCAATCCTCTGCTGCCTGGGGATCTGTCTCCCCGCGAAACCTGGGCGGTCGCTGGCGCTGAAACTCATGCAGTGCGCTGAGGCGACGTGCATCGGCAGCGGCTGCTGCTGGAAGCATCGGGGGCTCGGCGGGTAGAGCTACCGCCGGTGCCACTGCTGACAAAGGGCCCTGTACCGAGGCCTCGCCGCTCGGTGGGCCGTCGTCACGCTCGACTCTCGGAACCCTAGCTGGCTGCCATCGTGGGGCCATCCTGAAAGAAACAACGTAACACGATCAAACGATTATACCTGGTGAGCTGACCTGGTTTGAGCTGTTTTAAGGGGAAAAACCTTTGAAAACACACACGCAATCAGTGTTTTCGTGCACAAAGTCGGAAATCAGTTGTCAGGGTCCTGGTGTATGGATACGTCGGCCGCCCGCACCAACACTGGACTCCCTGGACTGAAAACCACACTCTGTACCCTTAACACTATTGCTTCACAGAAAGAAAGATCAGAGTCTGCGGTAGAACCGACCACCTCTGATACCAATTTGTCACGACCCGTCCTCGGGGCCCGTGCCGTGACTACCCCAAGCCCGCCTTCCATAGGCCAGGGGCTGGCGACTAGCACCAAAGGCGTAAAATCCCGTTAACTGGGAAGGCATTGCCTTTATAAATGAAAACAAGCACCATAGAGTACAAGCGGAAGTAAAACACTAAGTACAAAAAGGAGAGCTGAAAAGTAAAAGGGGCCGGAAATACAAGCCCAACTGTAAAGTACAACTCGAAAAGGAAAACAGCGACTAAAAAGTAAATCTGCTACGCTGAGATGTCCACTGGAATTCCCACCTGAAGGGTGGGTACAGATAGCTCCTCTGCTCCACGGGTCCCGCCATCCGCTCCGAGCATGTCCCGCCCAGTGGTCCACCTCCGGGTACCGCCTCGTCGTATAGTCCACCTCCAGGTACCGTCCAGTCCTTGAACCTTCGGCTTCTGTCAGCACTGTCCATCGTCTGCAACCAACACAATGAGGTGCGGGCATAGCCCGTGCAGGGGTGAGTATAACGATACTCAGTAGGGACCCCGAGACCCTCAAGGTCTCACTAAAACCAACAAGGATAACCACAAGAATATCACAACAGATAAACTCTACTTAGGTATATGCCCATACATATACCTAAGTTATCAAGTAACCCATCTCAGTCATGAGGAAACACAAGGATCAAAGGTCTCAGCTCAAACCAGGATTTTCATTATCGAAACCGTAACTGCTGAAGAGCTCCGTCTCTAGAGTGTACAGTGGTCCTGTCACGACTCCGAGGTATTGCTCACTAACCTAAGACTGCTGAGGTACTCCTCCTGTCGAGTACTGCGGGTTTGCGGCCAACTACCTGGCGCTCCGTCCGCTGAGGGTCTGTCGCCAAATACCGGGCGCTCGCCCAAATAGCCTACTGAGGTACTCCTCCTGATGAGTACCGCGGGTTTGCTGCCAACTACTAGGCGCTCCGTCCGCCGTGGGTCTGCCGCCAAATACCGGGCGCTCTGTCCACTGGGCTAGTCGACTCACTCCAAGTCGAGTCGGTCAAGCAGTCATCAGGTCTCAGTCGGCTACACGGTCTCCGTACTCCGCACGCACGCCTCCACCGTCGCGGGTCTGTCGCTACAACCAAGCGCATACACTCCGTAGAGTATCGCGGGTCCGCCGCTACAACCAAGTGCTCCACCGCCAAGGGTCTGCTGCTGCATCCAAGCGCACCACCACTGTCAAGTACCACGGGTCCGCTCCACGAGCTACTGTTCGATACTCCAAGTATCACAAGGTCCCGCGAAGAAGTGTCTCAAAGAACCGTCTCGTCACAGGGGTCTCAACGCAACAGACGGCGCGTCGATCGGACGCCCGGTCTGTGAGTTATTAGCCTTTTCGTCCCAGGGGCCCGGTTGGTTTCGTGAGCGAAACCAATCCCGGCCGTATCTCAACTGCACCCCGAACTCCCATAGGGTATACTCAAAGGGACCGTTACTCAACGTAACCACCAACGCCGCTGACGGCTCGTCAAGCGGACGTCCTGTCTGAAAGATATCAGCTTTTCCGTTCCAGGGGCCCGGTTGGATTTCGGGTACAATCCAACCCGGCCATACTCCGACTGTATCCAAAACTCGGGCGGAGTATGTCAAAAGTTCCGTCTCATCAAGAGGAAGTCAACGAAACAGACGGCGCGTCAATCGGACGCCCGGTCTGTGAGTTATTGGCTTTTTCGTCTCCGGGGCCCGGTTGGTTTTTAAAGAAAAACCAACCCGACCGTACTCCACCTGCGTCCAAACCTCGGGCGGAGTATGCCAAAAGATCCGTCTTATTAAGAGGAACGCAACGCGACTGACGGCGCGTCAATCGGACGTCCGTAGCTCAAGATATGAGCGTTTCCGCTCCGAAGGCCCGGTTGGTTTCGTGAACGAACCAACCCGGCCGAACTCAAAGTAATCCGAAACCTTGAGTGCGATATACCGAAACGACCGTCTCGATCCAAGGATCGTGTTGCCGCTGACGGTTCGTCGATCGGAGGTCCGAGGCTCAAGTTATGAGCGAAAAACCAAAACTGGTCCGAAACGGGGGGTCCGGGTCCGGGCCGACCCGGCCCGACCCCCCCCCCCTGGGCGGCGCGGCGGCGGACGGCGGCGGCGCGGCGGCGGGCCGCGGTGGCGGCGGCGGCGGGCCGCGGGGGCGGCGGCGGCGGGCCGCGGTGGCGGTGGCGGCGGGCCGCGGTGGCGGCGGCGGCGGGCTGCGGTGGCGGCGGCGGCGGCGCTTGGCGCCGCACGTGGGGCTGCGCACGCGGGGGCTAAGCCCCGCGGTCCTTCAAGTGGCGCGGCCTTTTGTGCCGCGCCGGCCCTTTTAAAACCGCCCCCCCCCCCCCCCCCCCCCTCACGTGGGGGGGCCTGCTGGCGCCGAACCAAGGGGGCGCTGCCCCCTTCCCTCAAGAACCGCCCCCCTCATTAAGAGGGGGGTTTTAATGGATGGCCGGGGGATTAATTCCCCCGGTTTTTAAGACATCCGGCCGGCCAGCTGGCCGGCCGGTTTTCTCAAACGGGACCGGAATTTCCGGTCCCCTTCTTCGGCATCCGACGCCGGCGGCCCGGCCGCCTGTCTTTCCTTCCGCCGCGGCCCGGAACCGGCCGCGGTCTCCTCGTCCCGCCGCGGCCCGGAACCGGCCGCGGTCTTCTCGTCCCGCCGCGGCCCGGAACCGGCCGCGGTCTTCTCGTCCCGCCGCGGCCCGGAACCGGCCGCGGCGTTCGTCATCCGGCACGGTGCGACGGCACCGCGTCCCTTCGCCGTGCTTTGATATTATTCAACGCGGCGCGACGGCGTCGTGTTCTTGTTGTTTCTTCCAAGGTGCGTGCGACGGCATCGCGTAAGATATTCACACGTTCATCCGCGTGGTGCGACGGCACCACGCCACTTGCTTTCCTCCGCAAAATAATTAAACAAGAACGATGGAGGGGGGGTTCGGCCGTGTTCGTGCGGTCCGGCCCCCCTCTCGTTAAAAAAATAATAACGCAACTTAAAACATTTAAAAGTCTCATGTTTGACATGCGAAAACCAGGATCAAGAAACGGAATAAATAAATATTGAATCAACAACCCCTACCTCGGGTTTAAGATTCAAAGGTTCGGCTACGCTCTGCGGAAGACGGCGTCGCGGAGGTCGGGTGTCGCGGTCGTCGTTCGTCAAATCCGTTGACGAAGAGTTATGCCCGAAGAGACACGTCGTTGGGGGATCTTCGTTTGCCGACGAAGAAGGCCCGAGGAGGATGCGGCGTTCCCTCTTGTTGACACCGAGGACGAAGAAGAGAGGCATCGTTCTTCGTCGGAGTTTGGGCGTTCTTCGTTCTTCGTCAGAGCTTGAAGATGAAGAGGAAGCTCTCCAAAAGACAAACAAAGAACCCCAAAATAAAATAATACTACCTCTTATTTTATTAACACATAACACAAAAGAATTTCAATGTTTGAAATTCAAAAAGACTTAACTCCCATAAATTAATTAAGTAACTCAAGTTATTAAAATAAGGAAGAGTTACATAATTAAGAGGGGGTTTAGAGGGGTTAGGGAATTTGAAAAGAAAAAGGGGTTCGTGTGGGCCCCACCACACTTAATCCTCCCAAGGGAGGTTAAGTGGGTGTGGGTCCCACTTCCAACCTCCTTTGGTAGGTTTTTTTTTAAAAAAGTTAAAAATAAAATTTGTCTTACACAATTTTATTTAACTTAACTGAAAAACCCCAAAACTAACTTTCAACTCGCAACAAACGCAACTCCCGAAAAGGTCTCTTTAAGCGAATATCGGCGCTGCGAGTTCATCGGTGCCCTCAGATTTCAATTCCGAGCACCGGATCAAAAGTTAGGAATTCCCGCTCCTTCGTTCACTGAACGTACCCGAGCCAAACTTCGGAAATTAATTCCGGGCACTCCGGGCCTCGGAATCAGGTGCCGTCTGAAACCGCGCTCTTGCAAAATTCTAAAGAAAATTAAGAAAAAATATTCCTTGAATTTTACGGGTCTTTACAGGGACCCATTCTTCAGGACCCAGACCTTTGAGTAGGGGCTCCAGCATGAGATTAGGGCTTCAATGATCTCCCTCATCATTCTGACACAGGCGGGGGTGCTGGAGCGAGCCCTTCTTCTGGAGAGTTTTCTTGTTTGGTAGTCACCAACAGCGAGACCCACCACAGGGCAACACATATTGAAATCTTTTGTAGTTGGCAGTAGAAAAATGTCCTAGTGGTCCAAGTATACCAGCCTATCTGGTGGGAGACCCCAGGATACAGGTTCGGTTGTGTGGGGCACACGAGACATATCCATCCCTACAAGGATTAGGTAGTGCTATGCACGTGGTGGGTAGGGTCACATGGCTTGTGACTACCCAACCCGCCCTGCAGATGAGCAGTGGAGATTAGAGGTACCTACTAGGCAGAGGAAGAGGTTCGACCATGGTGGTCCGTAGGGAGCTAGCAGACAGGGGTAGGCGCAGCTCCAGGAATTCGAGGCCTACGACCATGGCACACCTGAGATGATTCGAGGTACTATCTATGTCTACTCCACCCTTGATACAGTACTAATATAAAATGGTGAGAGTCATTATATTAATTTCGCTGCCATCATTCGGAGCTCGGAGATTCTAACAGAGCTGTTGGATAGATCCTTATCGGTAGATACTCCTACGATAGCGGAAACGACGATTATGCACTAGTGTTGGCAGTGTGAGCTTACTCTGGGAGGTGAGTGCTTCGTTTGGGATCTCCTCGTAGCGACGTCTAGGACTTACGATGTCATCATGGGTATGAACTGGTTATCCGCAGTTTGTGCTTATATTGGGTACATTAGGCTGAATGTGTGGTGTGTACATGAGGATGGGATGAGTTTTACCTTCAACGACGAGAAGGGAGCCTTTGTAGTGCATGATGGACTTACCCAGAGGAGGGGGCATTCGATCACACATCAGTTGGCTAGCCTCATTCTCGGAGCGGTTGATGTGCGGAGTCTGAGTTTTTCTGAAGTGCTGGACCAGTACACATATGTTTTCCCTGACGATGTTTCAGGACTAACTCCTCATAGAGAGGTGGACTTCTACATTGACTTGAACCTCGAGACGGCACCGATATCTACTACAGCATATCGGATGTCTCCCGTTGATCTTCACGAGCTGCGGGTATTGCTGGAGGACTTACAGGGGAAGGTATTTACCTGACACAGTGTTTCACCCTGGGCATCCCTGATTTTGTTCACCAAGAAGGCGGATCAGAACTTTTATCTGTGTGTTTATTATCAGCACTTGAACAACGTGACCATGAAGATCAAGTACCCACTCTCGAGTATTGATGACCTCTTTGATCAGTTAAGGAGGGCACATTGGTTCTTTAAGATAGATCATCGGTCAGGCTATCACCAGCTCAGAGTACGGGATGAGGATGTGCAGAAGACAGCCTTCAGTTGTCTGAATGGCCACTATGAGTTCTTGGATATGCCCTTCGGCATAACCAATACTCCAGCAGTGTTCATGTCCCTCATGAAAAGGATATTCTATCCATACCTCGATCTCTTTGTCATAGTCTTCATCGACAACATTTTGATCTACTCAGCTACCGAGGAGGAGCACACCTACCATTTGCAGGTAGTACAGGACACACTCCAAGAGAACCAGCTTTATGGTAAGCTCTCGCAGTGCCAGTTCTGCATCCGAGAGGTATACTTTCTGGGACATGTCATCTTAGAGGCTGGAGTTGCAATAGATCCAGTGAAGATCGAGGCATTACTAGCATGGGATCCACCTAAGAGTGTGACGGAGGTACAATGTTTTTTTGGGACTGGCTAGGTACTATCGGAGATTTGTGTGAGAATTCTCTTGAGTTTCAGCTCCACTTTTAGCAGTGACAATGATGGGAAAACCCATCGTATGGTCAGAGAGATGACATCAGTGTTTTCAGGAGTTGAGGCAGAGGATTACTAGTGCTCCCATCATGAGGCTAATGGAGGAGGGCGTTGGGTATGTATTCTATTAGGATGCATCAAGGGCCGGGTTCGGATGCGTCCTGATACATGAGAGAGTAGTGATAACTTGTGGTTCTCATCAGTTGAGACATCATGAGCAGAACTACACTACCCATGACATGGAGTTTCTAGAAGTGGACTTCGCCTTGATTATGTGGTGGCACTATCTGATGGTAAAACGTTTTACAGTCTACTATATCCCCCAGAGTCTCAGGTACATATTCTCACAGAAGTACCTGAACATAAGACAGCGGCATTATCTTGAGTTCCTCCTAGTATATGACTTCGAGATAGTCTATACACCTAAGAAGGGGAACCTTGTTATAGATGCTCTCAGTAGGGGATTAGGCATTCATCTTCTAGGAGAGGCAACGGAGCAGCTGGCCGCGTTGTAGATATCCTTTGTAGATAGTGATAGAGCAACCTTTCTACAGTCTCTCATAGTCACTCCTCCGCTTCATCAGCATGTCAGGGAGGCACAACTTGGGGATGTTGATTGTGAGACGTGACATGCTCAGATATCCAGAGGGGCAGGCACCTGGTGGATTTTCTTGTAGGTGGGGAGCATGTCATTTTTTTAGAGGATGTACTATGGTACCAGTTTCACTTCATGAGGAAGTGTTGAGTGTGTTCCACACTTCTCCTCCAGCGGTACATCCCGGAGTGGAGAAGATGTACCGGGACCTTCGACGACAGCACTAGTGGCTAGGAATGAAGAAGGTGGTAGAGGAGTTTGTCTTACGATTCCTCACTTGTCATCAAGTGAAGGCACATCACCAGGTTTCAGCAGGTTTAGTTCATACCTTAGAGGTCCCAGAGAGGATGTGTGATGGGATATCCATGGATTTTGTGACGGGACTTCCATGTACATCAAGAGGACACGACTCTATATGGGTGATTGTCGACTGAATCACCAAGTCGGCCCACTTCCAATAAATTAGAGATCAGGGTTCAGTAGAGAGCTTTGGATTCCTCTACATACATGAGATCTTAAGGCTCCATGGTGTGACATTGATGATCATCTTCAATCTAGATGCTTGCTTCACTTCCCAGCTATTGAAGGGGTTGCAAGAGGCTTTCGGGATGCAGCTTTTCTTGAGCAATGCCTTCCATCCTATGATGGATGGTCAGACTGAGAGGACCATTTAGACTCTCGAGTACATGCTCCGTGCATGCATCATCGACTTCGTTCATAGCCGAGAGGATCACTTACCCTTGGTAGAGTTTTCATATAACAACAGATACCACTCCACCGTCGGGTTGGCACCTTTTGGAGGCACATTATGGAAAACCTTGAAGATCGCCTCTATGCTGGACTAACCCAGGGAAGTCAGCACTTAATTGACCAGAGATGGTGAAGGCTACGATGGAGAAGGTGGAGATCATCTAGGAGTAGATGAAGACTACACAGAGCAGGCAGAAGTCCTATGCTGATAGAAGACGGAGACCACTAGTGTTCGAGGATGGTGACCATGTCTTTCTACGGGACTCACCTCAATGAGGTCTATGGATATTTGGGTGAGGTGGAAGGTTATCTCTGCATTACACCATACCCTTCTAGGTCCTCAGAAGAGTATGAGAGGTGGCTTACCACTTAGACCTTCCACCTTAGTTGCACCGGGTGCACAGAGTCTTCCACGTATCTCAGCTAAGGAGATACGTGCATGACCCTTATCACATCATAGACCATGGAGAGATGGACATAGATGACAGGGTGAAATTCACGGAGGTTCCAGTAGAGATTGAGGATCGATAGGATCTGATCCTTCAAGGATGGTAGATACCTTTGGTGCGCATTCGCTAGTAGTATGAGAACCTCTAGGAGAGCACATGGGAGGGGGAAGCTCTGATGTGTGCTCAGTACCCACATTTGTTATGTTGGTGTGTGTTATAGCTTACGGGTATGTAATTCCTTAAGGTGGGGAGAATGTAAAGTCCCATAAATTATGTGGAGAAGTTTTTCATAAATACATGGGAATTTTACGAGACTTCAGTTTCTGGTGGTGCTTGATTCTGAGGCCTAGTGTGCCCGGAATCAATTTCTGAAGATTATTTCATGTATGTTCTGTAAACGTGCAAGAGGTATTTTATATCATTTGAACCGGTGCTCGGAACTAAAATCTATGGGCACCATTGAACTCGCAACGTAGGTTATTTTTTAGTGATACCATCACCGCAGTTGTGTTATAACAAGAATGGAAGTTAGTTTTTGGGGATTTTAATTAAATTAAATAAAAAGAAATGTGTTACTTTATTTTTATTTCTAGAGGTTTAATCCTCCAAGGGAAGGATGGAGGTGGGGCCCACCTGCGTATAACCTCCCTTGGGAGGATATTATTAGGTGGGGCCCACATGATCTTACACCCCCTTGTAACTCTCCGTATAGTGCAGGAAACCATTGAAATTCCCCAATTTAATGAGCCAACTCCACCAATTTAATTAAGAGAAGTTACTTAATTAATTTAAAACTTTTCAAATTCATGACAACAATAAAATAATTGGAAAACCTATTATTTCATTTTGGTAGGGAATTTTTCATGGGTGGAACAGAGAAAGGGGAGACCTAGGGAGGAGTCTTTTCTCTCCAACGAAGAACGACAGACAACTTCCACCTTCATCCTTCTTCAATTGGGATAAAGGAGGGAGCGCCATCCTTGAAGAACGTCGACGACGCCATCCTATACTTCTTCCTAATTTCATATGTCAACGGACCGATGTCCGCCTACCCGCGCCTCCATCAACAATCACTGAACACGAGGTAGGGGTTGTATTTCTTGTACTCTAATATTCCCAAGTTCATTTTTTTAAAAACAAAGAACGTGGATATTTTCTTTTGCGGGATGGGAATGAACATTACATGAGGTGAGGGTTTGATGATCTTATTTTATGTTCTTCATGATCTGCCTATTACCTCGCTAATGCGAAGGGTGTGGGAAAACTAACATGGCCCGACCTCTCCACCGTTCTTCTTGAATAGTGTGTTCTTCACGATGGAAGGTGGCAACATTGCGTTGTGGTGAAGAATGGAGAACCCCCTTCGATCCACCAAGAAACATCTTTGATGTGCCTCCTCACTGAGCTGAGGAGCACCCCCAATCTCTAAAAACCAATAATCCCACGTAAGGAACGAGTGGGAGGAAGAACAGGGAAACAATAGGAAATCTTGAGTGGCCATAGGACAAAAACCCTAATTTTAAGTGGCCACACGATTTTGGAAACTGTGAACCAACAATGTGGCAGCCACTGTCCCACCAGGGGACTTCGCATGGCTAGGCCACATGCTTTGTCAAACCGTGCGCTAACAGTTCGGTTGCTACTATCTCACCCAGAGACTTCGCACGGCTTGGCCACATGGTTTGTTAAACCATGTGCCAACAGTGCACCAACCTTGCGGTTTCTACTGTCTCACCCAAATACTTCGCACGGCCAGGCCGCACGGTTTTTTTGGACCATGCACAAATCATGCACCCCTACCCAAACCTCCATAACTTTGGCACCGAGCATCCGCTTGATGAACCGTCAGCGGCGGTGGAATCCTTGGAGCGAGACGGTGCCTTGATTATACCCCACTGGAGATTTGGGTTGAGATGGAGTAAAGTCATGATGGATCGATCACAAATCCAACTTCCCCAGGAACTAAAAGGATAATAACTCATAGATCGGGCATCCGATTGACGCAGCGTCTGTCGTGTTGGAACCCTTACAACATGGTGGTCCTTCGGGTTACTCCATTGTGGAGTTTAGTGGTGGTCTAGGTATGAACAATATATCAAGGAGAAGACCCTCCTGGAATCGAGTGTGTTGTGTGTGGGAACCCTATGGCTAGTTGTGACTGAGATGATAGGATCCTACATGGACCTACTACTGTACAAGGATCCTCCATGGGTTTGACAGTCATGATACTGTACCATGAACCTCCGTTGGTTCGATGGTGACGGTACTGGACTAGGATCTGCAGTGGATTTGACAGTGATGAATTCTGTACCGGGATCCTCCGTGGATTCGACAGCGCTGATACTGCTCTAGGATCCTACATGGGTTCGACAGAGGAGATGATTCAGTGGCAACATCTAATCATCTATACCCCACTACAAGAGTTGTATACCTATGTGAGATGAGTCTTGACTTTCAGTTGTTATCATCGATGTGATTAACTCTCCTTCCTTTATGGAATGGGTTGTTCTTGGGATCTAGTGTTGGAGTCGAACTATGATTGGTAACATAGGTATATTTATGGGCATATACCGAAGTAGGGATGGTTGATACTGCGTTATTGTATTTTACTATTTTGGTTTATCCTTTGTTCATTCTAAGAGAACTTCGGGGGTCTCGGGGTCCCCAACTGAGTATTATTATACTCACCCCTGCATAGGCTTCGCCTGTACATTGTTGTGTTCTGTGTAGAAGACGGTCAATAGTGATCGAGGCTAAGGTTGATGGATGGGAGGCTGCTCAGAGCTGGACTAGACGGGACGTACCTCAAGGATGAGTTGTTCGAGATTTGTACCTCCCCTTCAGGTAGGATTTTCGATGGACGATCCAGGATTTGTTTTCCCTTTTTAATTTTATATGTACTTTTTGTTCTGTTGGGTTGGTATACTGGACCACATACCTTCAATACTTCTTCTATATACATTATTTCTTAGTGTTTTACTTCCAATTGTGTACTTTTTTTGTGTGTTTTTTCTTTTTTATAAAGGAAATTCCTTCCCAGCGTAGGGATTTTTGCCTTTGGTGCTAGTCGACAGCCCCTAGCCTATAGAAGGCAGTATTAGGGTAGTCATGGGATGGGCCCTGAGGAGGGTCGTGACAGTTGGTCCCTTCTAGGGACCACCACACCTCCTATGATGCATGAAAAAAATGAAGATCTGAACTCTATAGTCCTAACCTACAAATATCCCACCTCGGTTGTTTATTCTCTTCTTATTCAGGGGTCCGATCATTCTTGGAACCTCATTCCAATGTTGAGATATGAACAATGATTTTTCAATGCCGAAGAGCACAAAAATTTGGGGGATAAATGCACAAAAATGAGGGTTTTAACCATCATTGTCAATGTTTTCCTAGAAATTGATCATGATCAGGGATATTCGGGTGTGAAAAACTATGTCAAATAATTTTGATAATCCTTTTATTAACCCATCCCACTAATATAATTGATCTGTGGGTAATTTTTTTTTGATTTTTCGGTGTTCATCATAGGAATAATTAATGGTGAGGAAGATAAAAGAAAATAGGCATTTCATCTAGTGGGAGGGGTCATTGATGGTCAACGATCAACATGTCCTCATCAATCATCAATAAATAGTCATTATCTTGATAGTTTTCTCCAAATCCCTCTATTCATATTATTTAGTGTCCCTATGGTTATGCATCTATCTTTGGGATTCTTTCATAAGAATTATATTCAAGTAAAATGTTGTTGTGTTATGAAAATAATTTTTATTAAATTATTTCATTCCCTTTACGTCCCATAATAGATTTTTCACAAATGACCCATGCCAAAAAATGTTAGATCGTTCCTATTGTAAATCCACTATTATGAACTCAATGATGCCCTCAATTTTTTTATCTAGGAAAATTTTAAGAGTAATTCCACTCTTTTAGGAACACCAAGTGCATGAGCTATTAAATATTTTAATATTTTCAAAACATTTATTTTGGGAACAATGGGCCTTGGGTTCACACTCCATCTCAGACCCTAGTCTCAAAATCATTCCATATAATATTAAAAATTTATACACTAAAAAATCAAATGCATTACACAACCACTCTATATTTTGAATGTTTGTATAATATGATACTTCTAGTGATTATTCAAGAGAAACATGACATGGATGGTACATGTTGATTCCAATAAATCATGATATATTATTTAATGGTTAATTTTATTAAAAATTCACCAAAATAATGATCAATATTAAAATCCATCAAACATATATATATATATCAAATCGTACTTATATGATCATTTTATTGGGATATTTATTGTCAAGGCTGCATCATTTGGAGGAAAAATTGCAGAAGATATCTATATGACCCAACAAAAAGTAAACCATATTATATAAATCTTTATAAAATAACTATAATGTAGTGGTGAAATCAATAATTTATAATACTATAAGAAAATTAGATAAATTTATTTTTAGATAAAACATGATTAATTATCATATAATATTCTTTTGTAATCTAATATGTTTCCTATGACTCTAATTGGTTGGTCATATCATTTTATGATTTCATGATAGATATGTTGATAATTTATTGAGAAAAATAAAATTAATTACCAGTTTTTTATTACTATAAAATTAATATCTAATAGATTGAATTATATTAAAAACAATGTTCTAGGGGTCATGATCAAGAATATTAATCCATGAGTTTTTTGAATCATATTATAGTATATATATTGACATTTTATTCACAAATAAACATCTAAAAAATTTAAGAAAACATTTTTGTTAGAATAATATCTTTCTAAGTGAACAAACATTGGAAAAGGAATAGATTACCGAGAATAAAATATTTTCACAACAATAAAATCTAAGAATTTATCAGAAATTCAATGATATATAATGATGTTTGAAATTATAGACTTCTAATTAATTATATAATACCTAAATTAAATACATTTACTTGAATCTTGGACAATCTTATAGTATATGATAATGTATATGTCGAAAATTTCATGTAATCTGGACATGTGAAATCTCTAGTGATCAAAGGAATTAAACACCCATCCTCATTTATCAAAAAATATTATCTTCTATCACAGTAAGTCTTTACTAATATTCAAGAAAAACATATTAAATCCATTCGATTATGTATATATAATGTTCAGGTATCTTATAATATATGATGCAGCATAATAATTAGCGTAGAAGTACTACATTCTTATTTTGGGATATTGAAAATTTAATAGTATTATCATTATAATGATAGTCATAAAATATGCAATTAATCCGGATTTAAGATATTTGAAATGGGAATATGAGGAGGGTACATTATAATATAGCACCATGATATACATTTTAAAGGTATTGATTCTGAAAAAGATGATTGTCCAAATAGTCATGTGGCTATTAAAAACCATTCCATATAGATATGGTAGTCTTAAAATCTATATCCATTCTCAGAAGGAATATGGTTAACATGTGGGAACTGAACATTCGATAACAGTTGAATCTAGTACACATGGAAGTCTATTGGAGTCTGTACCATATAAATAAATAATTTTTAATTTTATTTCTTATATATCCATGGATTTGAATTTTAATACATTCTGAAATATTTATTTTCCTGTAACATATAATTAATTTAATAATTCCAAAGAATATATGTCACATTTAAAAGGACATTGCAGTTCTCTGCTGTGATAAGAACCTATATGCTCCATGATGATAGTCTTAAATATTTTTCTATGGAATGATAAGATAATATGGAGGGAGATATAGTACCTTGAATGTTTTTTTCTAGTGCACTTAATTATATTATTCATTATCTTAGGAATTTCACACGTGTTAATATCCAATATATAAGATTTTACGAAAATTCCCACCTTTATGAATGTTGTCAACTTTTCTATCATCAAATGAACATGTTTGTATATATAATGGTTCATAGACATTAAATTATGTATAAATATATTCATAACAAAAATAATAACAAATACATACATAAACCATGATGAATCAGTTCAATGAAATATAAAGTGCATTAGATGAATGAAAATTGATGTGTTATTAGTGAATAAGTTGAGGAATTTTTATCGCTTCTATATATATGTGGAGATTGATATATCATCCCATGATTAATATAAATCCATCATATTTAAATTATTAGTTCATGGTTTAATTGATATTTTATTTCACATGTTCAAAGAAAGAAACATCAAGCATATGTATAGAAAACTAGGCTAATGATATAAATATATTACTTCAATTTTATTAATATTCATTACAATTCACAAACACACACCTGATTACTGAAATAGTTGTGTGTCTTTGAATCATTATAAACCAAAAAAAAATCAATATGTTAACTATATAATATCCCACTATGAACATCATAAATATAACCCTTCTTATAAATATCATACCCAAGGAATTTCTTTATAACTTGGGGAATTGAAATATCATAAAGGTTGACCTTGGATTCTCATTCAATGTGAAATAATGAGATAATTAAGTGTAACATGAAAATAATTGTATGGCAACCTGAGACTAACATTTAAAAACAAGACCATGCATATAATAGATCATAATAATGAGACATGGAAAAATTATTGTTAGTTCATAAGACATGAATCAGAAGGGAATCAAGAATATGATTCATGAGATCATAAAATTTGAAAAAGTAATATATATTTATTAAACATATAATCATATAATATAATTTCTATATTACTGATGGATAATTACTATGGATACAATAGTATAATGTATTTAATCCCTAAAACATCATAGTAGTCATTATTTACTCATATAGCGATCGTAGCATACAAATTCTGTTACATAACTGGGATAACTCCACATTCCAATATTCTCCATCTCATGAGATTAAAATATTTAACCATTGAATTTGAGGGAGATATAGGTCCCACCCATATTTTAATGAAAACCAAATTTATCTGTTCTACAATATCATATAACTTTTAGCATATCATAACATGTTAAATGTAATGGGTTTCATAAAAATTTCATTATATCATAACTTGTGTAAGAGAGTTAGGTTTCTTAATCATTTAATTATATCATATTATTATAACCCTTGGAAAAGAACTGATTTTTATTATACTTTTATCATTGATCAATATGTGGAATAATGGGTTTTCCTAAAAATCATGAAACGAAAAACATAAACCAGTAAATGGAAGAATAAGAATTTAATCCATGGAATATATCCTCGGTAATTCATCAGTAACATGAATAAGTGTAATATTATATAGAAAATAACATACATCAATCATCTAAAATATTTATTGAGTAAAATATCCTTTCCTCATTCGAATTATCATTTTAAGGAATAAGTTTCAATAAAATATTTTTACTTTTTTTTATTAATTTATAAGTAATGCTTCGAATTATATAAAGGTCACGATGAAGGGATGTTTCATTAATATGCTACAAGTTAAAACAAATATTACTTTAACATTTTTGATAAATTCCAAATGGGAATTGTTTTGAAAACAACATGAAGTTTCCCTTTAATTTTGTTTAAAATTATTCAATCCTTGGTAAAAATGAATTTTTAATTTCATTGGATAATAATAAAATACTATTTAAAACAATTTTACAAAACATGGCATTGAAAAAATGGATTTCATACCATAGAGAAATATAATGTCGTATATTATTAAACACTTTTTTTCTATTATTTTTATATTCAAAGAGTGTCAAAAATGGTACTATTTTGTAAAAATGTCATTTATAGCTATATTATATGTGTTTTGATGATTTTATTTAAATATTATTAACAATATTATTTTCATTTGAAACATAATCATAAATAGTCTTGATAAATGATGAAATTGTAAAATAAAATCATAACTATATTTGTAAAATTGAATCGTGAGACCCATGAGGGAATAATAATATAGTGGACCTTAAAATATAATGAGGTTAAATTAATTTATGATATTACATGTTGGTGGGGCTATGTATACACCTCTTGTCAGAATATAGGTGCATAATATAATATACATCTCAAAGACGAAAAATTGATACAAAAATCCCTTAACATAACTTTTTATTTCCATCATACATTTTCAACCATCATATAAAATAAATATAAAATTATAATACATATATTATGGAATATTATATAAATATATCAAACCATGTATTATTATCTAATGTCCTTTTTATGAAATTATTAACAATTCCATGGTAAAGTATCTATTTGGGAAATAACCGATTTGTTTTTTCATATATGTTATGATTTTTATTCTGATATATATTATGGGGATGTCTTTTAGAATAGTTCTGGAGATGTGGTTAGTTGTTTTTATGGTTTTTGTTTAATTTTTTCCTATTTTTATGCATAGATACATGGTTTATCGATTCTTTGGATCATGGTAAACAAATAGCTCTTAATGGGAAATGTTTGGAGTGGGACTACACCATTATTATCTATTATATCAGATTGATTTCTAATCATATCCTTTGGTGGATTTCTAGTCAATGGATTAATTTTTCAATGTATATTTCATCCATAGATTATATTATCACTCATTTAATTGGGGAGGGAAATTATTTTGCTAAAATTCTTTCCAATAAAGGTTTTGATAAGAATAGACTCATTTGGTCTGATCATCTTCCTTTGGGTGTTTTCTCTATTTTTTAGGGACAAATGTAATTTTACATGTTTTATACTTATTTGATTCTTTGTTGTTTTTTAATAATGAGGCCCTGTTTTCGCGAAGTTTCTCATATTATTTAAAAAATAATGATTTCATTATCCAAATGTTAATAACCATGATATAAAAATAATATATATTCAATATGTTTCTATTTAATTTAATATATTAATGAGATAGATAGAAAATGAAATACTCCGTTCATGGAGACGGTAGGTTGTTTGTACGCATTAACACAATTTCTATTTTCTCGACATTTTGAAATAAATAATGTTAAAGATATATTATCATTAAAGAATGATTATTTATATCATACATAAAACATATTTTCAATAAATCCATCTTTATTACATTCCATTTGAATTCCTAATAAATCATATCGCTTTGTGAGGTGACAGTTTTCGACACACAAAGGTGAATTTATCATATTCCAAAAAAAAATAGTGAAATGGTATGTGTTATATAATAATTCCCTAAGTATAATAACATATTAAATATATTATATAACAAATAAATCCATAATTTATTCAAAATTTTTATAGGAGGTATTGGAGAAACAATTGGCAGTAGTTCAGGAGGAGATAGTCTTTCATATACACGAATGTTGATTTTATAACCTGTTTGATGGAAGTGGAAATGTTTATAGTTCATGACCTTGACACAACAGAATCATGATATATTAAAGGCACATATATTTTTATATCTTCATTGTATAATAACATAAGGATATGGATAAAGGAATTAGAAATCACTTGTTAATGTACATTACCTCTTCTTCGGGTTTTCTCCTTACATATGCACCAAAATCCTTCCAATATGGATT
Organism: Viscum album; assembly: GCA_963277665.1. Taxonomy (NCBI): domain Eukaryota; kingdom Viridiplantae; phylum Streptophyta; class Magnoliopsida; order Santalales; family Viscaceae; genus Viscum; species Viscum album. Next base: position 2,008,631,404 of record OY728122.1, on the reverse strand, counting down.
AATATAAAAAATAAGGATTCTTGGATGAGAGGGGGGATGTGTGGAAGTGATTTGGGTCTGTATTTTCCAACCCAAAAGGGTTTTAATGTGTTATGGTGAGATGTGAAGGGGTTGCATTTTATAAGGGAGGTGAGTAGAACACCTTTATGTTTGTTGAAAGAAATAATTCTACCCATGTTTTTCTTCACATCATAATGATACAATAGTGGAATATCATTTTGAATATAACACATACGGTCAAAATATATCAAAAAAATTGGTTTTGGGCATGTTTTGGGTTATTTAAATCATTTATCCTTTTAGTTTAACCAAAAGTGAAACCATTTTTAACCTAACCACTATAAATAATTTTTACTTCATTTATAATTATTTTTTCTCGAAATTTTTTTTTCACTAATTATATATTATAAATTATTTTAACATCAATTATGGAATCCATTTTACCAGATTATAATAAAATATTTCAGAAAGATGTGATTTCAAATTAATCTCACAAGTGTGATGAGAAAGTGGGTTTTTGGAGAGAAAATGATCAACAATTTAAAAAAATTATATTATTATTTAATATTAAAATTATTTACATAATTATAAATTTATAATTTTATGTATTATTGGACTACTTTTTTATTAAAAAATTAAAATACAATTAAACATTTAAAAAATTAAACAAAAGTACAGTTTTCAGTTAAATCCATTATTTTCACTATTTATAAAATTTGAAAGTTTTCCGGAAAATACTAAAAATTTCACTAAATATAATTTTGTAATTATAATTTTAAAAACTAATTTTATTCTATTAATTTTATTTTTTTATATTTTCCTAAATTTATTTTATTATGGTTCATAAAAATATATAAAAATAATTTTTGGAGAAATGAGTTATTTTGAATCATATAATGGAATAACTAAAAATTAATTACATCTATATCAATATGATTAATTAATATAAAGTCAATATAAATAATTTTAAGAAAAATATTTATTTATATTCATATCACTATTATTAACAGTTATGCTATATTAGTTTCATATGAATCTATAAATTAATAATATGTGTGTGTTCTGTTAAAAAGTAATGTTGTGTATGACACAAGCTACCCCAATATCATGGTAAAAAAATGATAAAACAATTTTCTGTTTAGAATAAGCATAACATGGTGTTATGTGATATTAAATCTTTTAATTAAATAAAATTTATTTCAAAAAATAATAAATCATATAAACTATGGGCTTTATATTCAATCCCCTCTGAAAATAATTTTCTCCCTTGAAATTCATCACATTTCAACTAAAAATGAGGTTTTTTACACCTCATTCTATCATAAAGTTTTCAAATCCCATCCTATAATGGTTGGTTTATCCACATAATGTTGATGATGTGGGTGGTCTTGTTTTTTATAACTTTCTATATACGACACAAAATCTAAATTTATTTTTCCTCATTAGAAATATCGTTCTCTAGTGGTATGAACTATTGGTTCAGTACATGTGAATAGTATAGTATGTATATCCTTAAGAGATATACATTTAACACATCATGGACTTGAGGGAGGGTTGGCTCATGTTCCAAGAAATAAGATATATTCCTTATATGATCAAAAACATCAAAGGGTATGATATACATGGGGCCCAGATTCCCATTTTCCAAAAATCTTAAAACCTTATTATATGGATAATTTTTTAGAAACACATTATTATCTATTTAAAATTCTTGATTTCTTTAGTGATTTTTATCTTCACTTTTCTACAAACTATTTTCAGCCTTTATTTGTTTCTGGGTGTCCATAACTATAAGAACACAAACATTTAAATATAGAATTTAACCCGTCTTAATTTTTTTAGATTTTATAAAACAAATACATTTCATATAGATACAAATAAAAACATCATTCAAATAAATGAAGAATTAAATAATTGATATTCATATAAATTAAAGAACCTATATCGATGGAAAAACTAATCAATCAATGTAATAGTAACATGACCATTATAAATAGTTTTCCAGCCAATAAAATTATAATATATCTTATAAAAGTATAAAAAAGTTATGAATCATATAAATGAAAATATTACATAATTATAGCATATTATAATTAAATATAAATTTTACAATTGTAAATTATGTGTTTGTATTTTTGTAATACATAAATGTTTGTCTACAATTTTATAACTAATGAAATGATTTTGAGGAATTTTTATTTTCTTTAAAAAGATTCATACATTAATATTTTTTTATCATATGATTATAATAATATATTATGGGACCATAGTTACTTTTTAGAAGTGCTATAAATCACTTATAATATTAAAGTGGATATTTTTCAAATAAATGAAGATTTTATATAAAAAATAATTTCCTTATATTTAGGAAATTATTTTAATAAAATAGAGTCCATTTTTTTAATTCTAATCCTCAAAAAATTGGTAGGGTGAGTTTTTCAGATTTTTCAATAATTGTTGAAATTTTTGTGAATTATGAAATATAATGACTTATTATATAATCCATATTCACGATTTTTTATTCATGACCCATTTTACACTGATGTAAACCCATAATCTCCAACTATCCTTAACATTTAATATATTTAGTGATAAGGGAAAAAACTATTGATAATATTAATCCAAAGTAGTAAAATAATTAATATAATAAACAAAAAACACCCCTCCCCACCCCTATAAATACAACCCCTCACCACCTCTTCTCCTCATACATCCAAATCCTTGGATCATGTAAAAATTCAAACCAATAATATTCTCAATCCTCCTCCTCATGTCCAACAGATTCTTATCTCAAGAAAAGTCCAAACCCATCTTCCTTGAAGAGGTTCTCAAGAGATTAAATTCAAGAGGAGAAATCCTATTTTGTTTAATTGTAATTTGTTTAACATTCATTTCATTTATTACCATATCCCAAATTCCTATACAAAAAAAATCATGATAACTCCATTTTTTTAGATATATATTAATTTTATTATGTGAATGGAATATCCATCATCAATCATATTCTTCTCCCAATTTTATTCTAAAAAAGATACCATTTTCCTTCATGTTTCGATTTCTCATCATCAAAGATACTGCATTTTCATTTTCCATTACTCTATTGAATCTAGTTAATATAACCATTATTATAGTTATATTATATTTTATTATACAAATTTTTGGTTATTTAATGCTTTTGGATCAATATATAAACATAATATTAAATAAATTGATATAATTTTATGGTGGTCTTAAAAACGCCAAAATAAACTAAATTATTTTATTTATCCATTTGTATAATGAATCATACTCATAAAATATAACCAAATGTAATATAAGATCATTTAAATTTAATTAATTTAATTAATAATGTATAATTTCAATTTTATATAATTATTCACATTTTAAAAAGAATAACCATATTTGTTTACAAGAAAACAGATCATGAAAAAATTTTCTCAAAACGATTAGATTCAAATAAATAACTCACCAGAAGGGAAGGAAATGGAAATAATAAAATTATAGTTAATAAAATAAATGTAAAATATGTTCCTTATTTATAAATCAATTAATCTAATTTTATAGGTACTGTAAGGAATAAATCATTCGGATATATGGTAAGTTGATTCTCGAGCCCAACTCCCTTTCTTTGGGATATACCTATTTCATACAAAATTTCAATGTGGATATTACATAAATATTCCATAAATATAATTTCATTTTTCTTAAATTTTTCTTTTCAATGATACACATTCTTCAAACTGGAGTTTCTTACAAATGTAATTATTTACCAAAAGAACATTTCCTTCCAATTCCCATCTTGACACCACATGAGATTGTTTCTTCATCACTCAAGTCTTATGATAATTATATCATATATGTTTTCACATTTCTTATTTTGGATTCCCATATATTATTAACTTATTTTTAATTTATTAAAGTTAACTCATTCCTTTCCATGGTTAATTTCATGTCTAATAATGATAAACATTCTATGTCACAATCAAGGTTATGTAAATGTTATGATGTAATGTGTGAACACAGAATTGTATAGTGCTCCAATGGATTGGGTAAAATGATGTATCTCATGAAATGAAGAGAAATTTTCCTAAATATTATTATATATTTAATCAATATAATGATGTTATGATTTGGTTTTATGTTATTTATGGACATGGTGTTATTTGTTTCACATCTATTTTTTCTATGATGCATGTGGGAGTGTCCAATGATCGTTGGATGTTCCATAATTTTAAAGGATAAAATAAAACATTAATATGGAAATTATTTGTGTAGAAGAACCTAGGAAGAAGTTGGAATAAGAAACTACATGTGTTAATAATTTCATTGCAGTTGAGTTTGTGTGAAATATTCAAACCATGTAAGAAAGTTATTTTTTTCTTGAGGGGTTTCATTCATATAAAAAAATGGAAAATAACATCACATGAAATGGATCCTATTATGATATATCTTAGTTTTTGTAGTAAATAATTTCCCTTAACATGTAGGACTCTATAATATATCACTATGTCAGATATATTTGTTGTATAACATAAGTAAATTGTGTCACATTACTTTGAACATTTTATGATATAATAACCATGAAAGATAGTTCAATTCTATAAGATATTTTTTTATAAATAGTATGTACTCATAAGATATTTAATTGAAAAGATAAAAGTTAAAATTTCATATAGTCACAAAAATTATGAAATAACAATGATCAATTATTCTGAAAAACCATCAATATGAAAATACTATGATAAATGTTATATCTAATTATAAAAAAACGATAATCATCATCCTAGAAACTATGGGAAGGGGAACAAATTTTTCTGACTATTTTTCACCGTAATAGATAGTGCATAATGTCTATATTTTATTTTTATGTATGTATGGAATATACATTAATCAGGATTCCGGAAATAAAATCTATGTCAATATGATTATCTTGGATAAGATTTGAACGAATGTTTTGTATTAATAGTGATTAAAATTATTATAATTTGATTCACTTTGTTCATTTTAATAGATAGGGAAATGAAAATATATTGTGATTCAATTAATATATGAATGTATTTTTTTGGTTTATGAAATATTTTATGTGAAATAACACTTTATACCAATTCAATATTTTTTTATCAAAGAAAATATAGAATCATGAAGTCCTAGTGTTGTTTCTATCCAATAAATAAGAAGATAAGAAGAAAATGAAGAAGATATTTATTTATGTTTTGTTGAGACAATGAAATATGAAGAATAAAATAGAGAGGTTGTAATAAGAATTAAAATATGAATAAGGGAATTATATTCAGTATTGTTTTCATATAATAAATGTTATCTCATAGTAGTTTTCCAAAATAATAATATGAATATTTCATATAATATGTTCAATTTTCTGTTGTAATGAAAAAAGGATGAAACCTTTCAATTTTTTGGGTAAAGAATAAGTAGTCTCCCTATAGTTTTCTACAATGAAAAAAGAATATTAATTTGTGTGAATTTATATGTATACAAAAATAATAAAAAAATGCATTTGTGTAAGGGAAGAATATGGTTAATGAATAAATACATAAATTATTTTATAGTTGTCTAATTTTTTAAGGAATCTTGTCTTATATTCCCTATTTCAAATCATTCCAATTTAATGTATGCACTAAACAATGGAATTCACCATAAATTATTGGAAGAAATGTAACATGATTTCAGGAAACTACATTATCTTTTTATCTTATAATTTCACTAGTTCTTAGCTGTGTGAAAATGGGTTTTCCGAAATCACACCACGTATTGTTTTCAATGATTATAGTTTGGGATTATAAATATAAAGGCCACATTGTTTTTTTTTGTGTGTCTTGATATGCCAAAAGTATCATATAATAGTTGAGATAATGATATTTCTATTTAATTAATTCTCAAGTGCTAAAATAATGGCATAAATGATTAAATTGATTAAAAGATCCCAATACTGGTCACCCTCTAAATATTGATAATATACCAATGTGACCCCCAATATTCATGATTTATGACCCATTCTCTATTGGGTATTGTTTTCTTATGATCACTTATGATCTTAAATTATTATCTCCTATTTTTTAGGAATACTAGTAATCTTGAATCAGTATTTCTTATCGTTCCATTCCCCATGATATGTGGATGAAGGTTATGTAATATTAGTCAATAATAGAACCATATGTAAATAATTTTGGTTGGATATTTTAAATAATATTTGTCAAAATAATTTGGTTATATATTTATTCACTAATGAAACTAATCCTATAGTTTAATGATACATTTAATTATGATATGTAGTGAATAATCATATAAACTAATTTATTTATGTATATATATTGGGATCCAAACATCTCATACATTGTGTATCATTATAAGGAATCTTAGGGAAGTGTTTTAACATTCTCTACTCACTACTATCCTCCAATAACAATTTCACATGAGTCTTTCTACTCATGGAATCATCCACAACATTTTCCATCTCATAGTTATATCAAATATCAAACTCAAAATACTAAAGTCACTAAACTGATATCCTTTGTGAATAATTTAGGATAATATTTAAAGAGATATGATTTTGGATCATATGGGAATAGTACTATATGAATCTATCACCTTAAAGATAGTGAAATTAGCATCTGAATGCCCACACTACTACCACTAGAAATTAATCATGATTTATATATTTCCAATCATATAATGTAAACTAACAATATTAATAAGAAACTACACACATTTACTATACGAAAAATAACCATAAAACAACACCAGATGAATCACAATAGAGGTTATACTCTTTACAAAAATCATGGAAGATTAAGATCAACACGTATTTCAACCAACCCATTAGCTCATTGAAGATCGTCTCACAAGGATGAAACCACTTCATCTTCTACACAATATTGGTAAAGGATATCATTTATGGATCCAATTAGATTATGTTCTTGAAGAATATCTTATTGTATAATAGGATAACCATGATGTTATGGATCTAAAAAACATTCTTCGTCCACTCATTAGAATAAATACCCTCAATATTGTCAATGTGAATTGATATAGTATCCTCTTATATCACATTAACCTTTTAGAAAAATTAGTTAATCTATAATTGGAATTTCAAAATTTTGCCTTTTTACTGGTAGTCTCTTTTTTTTCTCCAAATAAACTACATGTTCTGAGCACAATCGGCACATTATAGGGAGTAAAAAAGCATATCATTTATAAACATGACCAGATAAGTGTGTAAATATAGATATAATAACTATTTAATTAGGGTCATATATAGTAATACAATTTTTTAAAATCAAATAGAATATCTAGACACTCTTAAAGAGAATACATAAACATTAAAATAATATGGGAAATATCATAAGGCATCACACATAGCTAGTTATGACATGATCCCATAAACATTTTTGGAGAACCACATGGATCACCTCAACTAGTTGAATAGATCATCGATGTAATAAATAGGATACTTTTACTCAACATTCACATAGTTCAACATATGGTTATATAAACATTAAGATAATGATCCATCACCTTTAGGGTAAATAAAATACAGGTATTGCAATAGGAAGTTCTCAAAAAAACCTTTCACTTGAATATAAACCAGATTAGGCTTCATCTCTAAATGATTAATTGGAATCATATTCAATGGTAGAATAGATATAGGCAACATACCTAGTGTAATATCATAAGTAAACACACCTTATCACATTATTGGAAACCAAGAAATATCATACGGAAAATATTCCAAGGACAAGTAAATAATAAGCGACAATATTGTTTGATGTGCCTCCTCATTATGAAAAAAAATAATTTGAAATATAAGTTAAAATGACCCCTAGATTCTAATGATTAGGTAATTAATATATTTCCATTAAATCATACTCTTTGACATGGGAATATTAATCACCAATATGATTTTTAAGGATACATAGTGTGGATAAAAATAGATATATACCTAATAATTTGGCAAATAATCCAAAAAAATCTCACATTGAAATCATTCATATCCAACTTGAATAAATCCCGAATAATAATATACTCACAATTAATGATAATACACATTTAATGCATATGAAATTCCTTTGATTATACCCCTATGTGGGTATCAACCTAAATCACCAAAAAATGATAATATATCATGATATACTAATCCTTATAAAACTAGTTAAATATAAATTAATGTGAAGAACTAATTTTAAAAAATAATAAAAAAGTGTGGATACTACTATGACCAGAACATTAATTATTGAGTTCCCACTTCTATGATGAGTAATTTTTCAACTTGATGAAATGAATATAGTGCATCCTTGATCATCTACCTTAGCCTCGGAATATATGGATATCCCAATTAATACTACTCCACTTCCTCTAAATACTCTGAGCACCATGACCACCTATATACCCTGACTTATCAAAAGAAATTGTATTAATTCCCTTCAATACATCATATATTCAAAATATTGATCCATAATCCATGAATCCACCACATCCACTACTTGTCTTACAAAATCATTGAAACCAATATTGTGAAGTCCACATCATCACATAATATTGATACTCTAACTGAACTCACATGATATATTTTTTCATATATTCCCTACTGTATACATTGATAAAATCTTGTACAACTTCAATAATACTATATAAAAGTTGATCAATAAAATTGGATAGCGTGTCTACCAAAAAACTCAATAAAATAATTGAAATAATCTATTGAATAGATGAGTATCCACACCCAGACCCAACATAAGAACCATAATTCCTGAAATAATATCCTTGGATAGGTTCTGATTAATAGATATGGTTTTTTTACAGCCTCTAAAAATTATAAGTCTAAATATTCTCACAAGAAAACATATAAAATTAAATATATAATTATAAAAATGTTGAAACGTGTTTGTAAATTAACTTACATATGACACTACAGACCAATGGAACTCAATAAAATTAGAATCATATTCGATCACCAATATGGACCACCAATCTATATCCAAAAACTGTAAATTCTTCTCAGCAATCATCTCTATGGGAAACAAATACAGAAAAATTGACCTAAATGTCCTTATATAATATTGTCACATGATGATATGTCTTGACATAGAAATTATAGTAAATTTTATCTAGTACTAAATGCATAAATATATAATGATTTAGTATTCTCTATGGACATGTCTTTATATGGCTGAAAATTGTCAGAATAGACTCAAAGCATATCTCAAAAGCCTGTATTCGACCATATACATAAAAAGGAAGAGTATTTTGCAACTAAAAATTTCAGTTAAGTTTTTACATATAGAGAACCTCTCTATGACATCCAAATATAACATACTGTATAATATAATTTAGACACTCCCAATTCCACTAATACATTTATGGTAAAATTATAATTAATGTCATTAATTCAATTACTAAAGGTGGAAAATTGTCACATATCTCCTAATACTCAATAATAGGTCTTTACAAAGGCATAAAACTACAATGTAAAACACATGACTCATAACACTGCAGCTATACTTCATGATATAACTTATAGAATTATATTTAATAGGAAAAACATATTATTATAGTGAACATACAACCAAACATATGAAGGGTCTAACATAAAATGGGTTCTCTCTCTATCAATGATGTATAAATCTATATGGGGAATAAATCAATATAATAAAACAATTAAAATTATCAGTTAGTAAAAATATAACATATTCATGTCTTTGTTGTGTATAATTTCTCAATCATGTCTAGTTTGAAGTCACTATGTATGCTACTGCTGAAAAAATAAATACTTCCCCCTATATCATTATCAGGGTGATTAACCATAATCAAATATTCAATTTCCATGTGAATCCTATATTTTATATACGATTATAGAATAAATTCAATAATTCACCATGGTATAATAGTTGAATAATAACTCAATAAATTAGACATAATATTCATGTAAAAAATGAAATCATATGGTTGAAAACCCAAATATAAAATATCTAGTAATAAGGTCTTTATGAATATGTGTGTCAGATAATGGGAGGCACAATACACATCTTATATTACAATAATTCATATAAATTTTTTACCACATCCTACATAAAAACATAAATGGAAATCATGGTTCTCATTCCACTTTCTGGTATCTTAATCCTAATTCACATCCTCTATGACTGAACCATAGTACACATTCCTGATGGATGAGTCCCCATAATCTTGAAGATTCCAACTAGAAATAAGTTTCTATGGTTATCATGGGGATATTATACCCTATTGGGTATGTAAACCCAAAATATCATCGATATATGTATATATATAAACAACTGTAGGATATATTAATAATAATAAAAGGTAACATCAATGTTATGTGTCAATCCAAGTAAATAATATAACTTTTGTCACAATAAAATATCCAAATGTAGTATAATATGGTAATTATGATATATAATTGGAACAGTTGTGGTTATATTGTATACTAAATATCCATAAAATAATGAAAATACATAAGATAACCACACGACTTGTTCTTATTCTATTCTAACTCCTTTCTCCCAACTATAGCCCTACTCCACAAGTGATCTATAAAAAACAAGGCACTACCCCTACCTGGATCATGAACCATAAATATTTTTAGGTATATAGGTGGCCAAAAAAGGTGTGAGTCCCATATAATATGAAACTACCTATGGTTTCTGTAAATAACTCCAAAATACATGGACTGTGTGGAGATTGATATGACATAATATAAAAAGCATTAACAATAACCACTAATAGTATATTTCCTTAGATTTCTCAAATATCCACCCAAGGTGAAACCCGAAAATATTTTCTCAATGTCAGTGTGTCTATAAACATATCATAATAAACTAGAAGACTAATGGTGTAGTAAATTCCTATTAATGTATTTATCTTATCTTCTATGTTCTATCAACTTAATTTATAAAAATTTAGATACAAAGGTATATTTGGACCTATGTTGATATAAGTATTGGAAAATTATAATTTTGACCCTAGTTTAATCAATAAAATAATAATGGGATATCCATCCACATATCCATATCAATATTATTTTCCATTCATCCCTTTATATATAAAATGATTTATGGTTTTGAAAAAGGTGTAACCTTCATATATGATCTCAACTGGCTAGCTTCTTTAGGAAATATTAAAACAATATAATCCTAGTGGGAAGGTTGCCCATGGATATAGTGACCTTAACCAATTAGTATGTATATCACAACATAACAATATAAAAATAGTTAAAAAACATCCCATATTTATATGGTCACACCCTATAGTATCTCAAACCCTAGTTTGGATAGTCGTAATACCAACAAGAACTATTCCTAGGTATATACTGAACACATCCTTTATGTGTCTTGATCCTAGATCATATAATTTATTGAAAATGAGTATGATTGGACATGTTATATTATGACCTCATATCACTGTAATTTTTATCATTTAAAAAATAATAATCTCAAGAGAATTGTTACATGTTTCTATATAATTATTAATAAAATGTTTTCTCGAACCTACTTGACGTCCCTTATGGATTATAACATTATCATATTTAATTAAATATTTTTTTTTGTGAATCATATCTATATCTCTAAAATACATACTTTTTTCCCCACATGACAACGTTTTTATATAATTGAAACTAATGTTATAATCCCTTTGGGGCCACTGGGTAAAAAAAAGTGGGTAGAAAAACCTACAAACATTCAAAAAATCTAAATGGTGGCTAATTTAGCACATAAACTCATTATAAGTGTAATCATGGACAACCATAATTATATAAGCATGTATTCATACTCAATAGAAGATAAAATAACAAATCATTTCCCATTATGCCCCAATATAACTCAAGGAAACTCTATTTGAGATCCAATTATAAATTCTATAAGAATTATGTCCAATCCTACAAAACATAGAGTCTATGGTGTCAAGGAAAAAATATCCAAGGGTCCTTTTTGGCCTTATGTATTTTTAACATCGAAATATTTGATAAAAAACAATTCAAGTTAAATTTTGGTTCATCAAACACTGGTTATGAGATCGCTTATCTCATATATCATTAAATTAGGTACAAGAAATTGAGAAATTTGGATATAATCATACATAGAATATCATAATACATCCCATAACATTCCCATAAATAATCAACCACTAATGGAAGAAATTGTTGAATCTATCATAAAACCAAAAGTTATTGAATTAATTATAAATATATTTTTTCGCCGTCAATGAAACTAAGACCATATTATAGTGGAGTAGTAGCCTTAATATATGTTATTTATTAAGATATATAACACTTGTTTATGACAATGAATGTGGGTGATCCAAACTTAAGAGAGATTAAAATGGAGAGGGAAATCCCCAGGTCGAGTGGATATTTCAGAATAATGGAGGGGTCCCCTTTAAAATAATAATCAATTAACAAGTATTAATTAAAATTATAAACATGTATAGGTATTCCTTAATTACCAGTCACAATCCACTGATTCCCTGGATCCTAACTAGTTCTCAGGATCTAGTTCACTATTAACTCATTGGTCCTCTAAGGACAACCCCTTATAACAATAACACCATATACCTAGTTACATATTGTGGAATACCTTGTGGAGTATTCAAAATAGTGATAAATCACGCACAAAATTCAAATCTAAAAATAGTTACCCCAACCTCTATAGACTCCTAAATTTTTCTCAAAACCATTGAAATACAAATTTTTTGAAGAAACGTTAATGGGATTCATAATTTTAAATCTATGTAGTGTTATAAGTAAAAATATTTATAGATCGCAATCCATAGTAGGTGACTTAATGATAACTTATGGAATGTTCAATTGACGTAATTATTTTCATTTCTCTTGATCTATTGAATTAGATATAATTATTAATAACAGAGAAATATGGTTTATGTGGGAAGGGATACTTATGTTTTGGAAAAATCATGGGTGAGTTATTTTGATATAATGAATTTATATTCACATGGAATTGTTTGGTAGAATAGGATTTTTCATTATATTAAATATTTTCTGAATCACATAGATTACATTTTATATTTTGTAGCATATATAGGAGTTCTTGAGAATACAAAAGTTAAATCATATAGATTTTTGTGTGACACACCCCTAATTTTACACCGTTATGTAAATTTAGAAAATTTTCCATGTTAAAGTATAATGAAAATATTCTACATTCATCAATTGTGGATAAAAAAATTATTTATAGGAAAGGAAAAAAAATTTCATCAACATGATAGAGATGGAGTTCATCTATCATTGGATGATATATATTGATCATTGTTTAAATTTATTATGTCCAAACATATAATTTATTCTATTCATTCTATTCTATTTTCTTAAATGATATTTTTGAGATCGGTTTAGTTTTTTTTAATCAATACTTAATATCATATATCATGTTATGTCTATTAATTTTTAGGGATAATTATTAAAAAATTATTATTTTTTATTAATTGAAATAATATTCAAACCATTTATGACCTGGGAACAATCTCAAAGACTTGTGGTGACCCCAACTAAGGTTTTTGGATCTTAGAATTTTGGTGAAATGGTTACATAGTTAATAGAATCATTTTTTTTCAATCATTTTATTTACTCAACTCAATGTCTATTATGATTTAATATTTACCATTTTATTCTAATAAAATACTATAGATATTCACTAAATTTTAATAAATAATATCCATAAACACTTGAGTAGAACTAAATATGTATTTATTTTTTTATAGGGGAATATGATTAAATTTAAATGTGTTACATTGATGTTAGTCTTAGGAAAAGAATAATGATATAGTATATCAGTCTAGGACTGTGTTCTAACTCAATGGTTAATACTTCCTCTAGAAGAGTTCAGAGAATCAAATGGTGGTTAATTATATAATATATTAAGAGTATGAGGTTTTTCAATACCCTAGAAAACATGTTTATATATTAGGAATTTCGTAAATTATCCTGGGGAAGTTATGATAACATCATACTCATTAAGGTTATTTTTAAAGAAAAATAGATTAATTATTTTGAATTACGAACCCTGATCTTTTGAAATGAAAAAAATAGTCTTCAAAAATATCATCACCTTAGTGAAATAATTGATTAATATGCCTTAAAGTATTTATTAGGGGATAAAAAGGATAATATATGTTATCCATTTGAAAAAAATCATTAATATAAAAATATAATGGGGTTATAAAATAATTAGATATTTGACCAATGTTTTTGTGGATTTAATGTAGTTAGTTTTATCAAAATCCCAAATTTAGTTTCTATAACGTTTATCAAAGGATTATAAAATATATCATACTTTTTCAATAAATGTAATTTTGAATTTTAACATTTATTTTGATGGGATTCATTTATTCTGTGAGTGTGTAATTAAAATTAATCCCTTTTGGAAAATCAATAATTAAACCCCCATCAATGTTTTCATGAAAATTACTAGGTTAACGAAAATTATATTACAATGTTAATTGAATCGTATAGAGATATATAATTAATTAAAGATAATAGAGTAAATGTTTTTTTTAAATAATTGTAACTTTTATCCAATGGAATACAATTATATGAAGGATCCTTCACTAGTGATGTTGAATTAACTTGGCCATTAGTTATTAACCATTTCTCCCCTTTATTCAATTTTTTGAGGCCATACATGAATATAGGATACTCTAATGAGGATGAGGATACCATTTTCCTCAATTTTTTCCCTAGCTCCTTTAATATGAATCAAAATAACATCAATGAATTATATTCTAATAGAGTATGAAATAATGAATTCTATAAGTTACATTAGCCTAAAGAGTTCATAGGGTCCCAATGACATCCCATGTTCATTTTATTTTGGAACGTTTCATATTATTATATTTTAGGTTTTTTGGGATTTATATAACATATTCTAAAAGGGATAACTTACCATAATTATGTGTGTTATTGTGCTCATACATATTTCGAAAGGGAATCATCTGAGATCCTTTAACCATTTCCATCTGACCAGTATGTTTAATTTCTAAAAAAAATTCTCCATCATTATTTTCAATGTAATATGATCCATTATTTATCCCATACATTTCTCAAAGAAACATAGCATTGTTGAGGGAACAAACATTCATAACTCCATTATATCCATAAAATATTTGATGGTCGGTCTTTATTATAATGAATTTTTTACTAGAATTAGTGTATAATTGTCTACATAAAAAGTTACTGAAAAAATGGATGAAAATTTTATTTTAATATTAATGAAACATTTCAGTTTCTTGAAGTGGATTTTTGACATGTTCTTGTATATATAATCATCCATATGGTTGATTTTTACTTTTATGGGTAGGAGTTTTGGATTATTTAGGTATATTCATATACCCTTATAATGTGATTATCATTCATTGATTCTTATTATTCGTGAATAGAACTTCCACAGAATGAAATTAAATAACATTATATTTAATAATGATTTACTTCCCCTTAGTTACATGTACAGTCTTAGAGGAATCATGAACCTATTTTTCACTAATGATATGTATTTTTCTATTAATATTAAGAATTCATATATTCATATGTTATTGATTTTTTTATAACATACTATATGTGGAGTTCTTAATGTTTCATTATAGGGAACTTTTATATGTTTTTTCACTTCCATATGCTCCCCAAGACTCTCATCTCATAGAAAGATGTATTATCCTACAAATATGTATATTTATTATGATCATTATTGGTTCTCCCCAACATACTGGAAGCATTTGTATCCACCATTTTTATGGTTTATTGGAAATTGTTTTAATATTAATTTATAGTTGAAAATGTTTATTTTTTCCATTGTTGGAAGTATTACTGTTATCAATAGTGAAATATCTACCATGCTTATTTTTTATATATTTGAGATCTCAAATATATTATCCAAAATATAGGGGAAACTTTCAAATTATTTTTAGGGGACTCCAATGAAGATTGCCTCTACCAATGGTTAAGAAAAATAAGGATGAGTAAATACTTTGTTTAAGGAGAAATAAATGTCATAAAAAATGAGGAATTCATCCAAAGACTATAGTCTATGATTCTATGGGATGTGTTTTTGGAGTAATCAATTCCTTAATATTTGAAAGAAACCAAATATTGAAAAATATCGAATTCCCCATGTAATGGTAGAGAAAGTGAATATCTACTATGGAGATTCATATAATGAAATATGTATACACATCCTAATAGATCATGATGTATCCTTGGGTGTTGGGATATCTTATTCAAGGATTAAAATTGATCTAGTCATTGTCTCTTCTTTATAGGGTTATTACATCCTTCTATGATTTTCCATGGAACTTTTGAGCACCCTATAACAAGAAAGGTTTATTGGATGATGGATTAAAATTCCTTCTATACAAAATCATGTTGGTTAATGAGCTTGATCACTATATCTATACACCTTCTAGTTGAGGATTAATTTTCACCTATGACTACTTTAAAATTTTGGAAACATATCTTGGACTAAATATATGGTCCATATAATTATGCATGAAAACAACACCACTAAATTATTTCTTCATTATAGATTCGGTGTGGAGTAGATTAATCCACACCAACAATCATAATCCGCATAAAGGTATCTAGTTGGTCAAAATATGCAGTCTTATAAACAATTCCATTGTTAATACTGAAAATAATTTTTATGTAAAATTGATAGGGTTCATATAGAACTTTATATGAAGTATTATATGAAAAAATATTTATCATTGACATGATTAGTTCTTTATATATTCTTGGTTCTTTAATTGGGATGTATTTTCCAGTGATGGGACGTCTCACAGTATGGTCTTTGAGGCCAGATTTTTTGTTATTTATTAATCATGAAATAATTCAAGGAACCTAAAATCTCGAGAAAGTATTGTTCAATTTTATAATACAATTTTTATCATGAATGAAATGTTCAGTTCATTATTAATAATAACTACATTAATAATTTGGAACCTTCAAACTCAAATATATCAACCCTATATTTGGGTGTTTGGTAAGGAATAGGTCCATCATGCATCCTATAGGGCACTAAATAAGGGCCACAAATTTAAAAATGATTATTCTTTGTGGAAACATTCAATACGGTGTTCCCATTCATGATAATCAGGTTTCAATGGAGCTTAATGGTCCATTCTTATCAACTATCATATTTTTAAAATTTAAAATTTGTCCCACTAATTTATGGAATCTAATTCAACATGGATTGTTATATTTTTGTAGTACACTACCTTGTCATCTCGTCTACATTGTATCATATTTAGGCCTATAGAAGAATCATTTTCTATAATATGTTGATTATTCTCACATGGAATGAAGGAAATAGGGATTATGATTTACTATCGCAAAAATTTTGTAATGTGAACACAATTCAGCTACATTCGAATACATAATCGTTCCCCTAATTATGTAATAACACTATCTATGTGTATTCCCTATTGATCCAACAATTCTTCCCATCGAACTCAGTCACTATAATTTTACACATTTTTATAGAAATATTTATATTAATATGTTTTAATAGATTTTATTAAACCCCATCAAATTTGGTTAAATAGGATCCCCAAATTTAAACTCACAAACATTGATACTTCTGTTATGAATGACATTGGGCTTATATAATAAGTGTGTGGTTAGGATTATTTTTTATCATGACATTTTTCATATTTATCCATGTTATTATTGTTATGTATACATGAAATATATGTCATTTTTTGTATCTACTAAATTAGAATGATGAAATTCAAATCCAATTTTTTTTGAGTATCATGTGATATTTTCATCAACTAATAATGACATATAATTTATTCATATTGATTGGTTATGATATATCTAAGGAATTAAGAATATATTAGTTTTCTTATATGTGATAGAAATTTTCCTTGTCTTCTGTCTATACTCAATGTGTTTAATATAATGATTTTTTTATTATGAATGTTATGTATAGGGATATGATGGGAGTGTTAATACAAAGATACATCATTTTGATAGATATCAATCTATAACACTTTAGGCATTGACTAAAATTAATTTTTTTCTATAGGTGACTCTTTGTTTATATTATTGTATAAGGAATTCAATGTATTTTTAAAATATATAAATGGGTATATGTTTAAAAAAATATTATGGAATGAAGATTAATGTTTTTATAATGTATTTTTATAATGGTAGATATCTTATGATAGTTTATCTGACTCCATTTGGATATAATTGCATCAGTTTTTTATAATATTTATTGATCTTTTGAGGGTTTAATGAAAATAAAATATTTTTTTGTTATATACATAAATCACTATAAGCTAGTAAATGGTATGGTCTGATATATAGTTCATTGATAATGATAATCATTTTAAATCATATAATATAGAAAATATATTTTTAGATTTTTTACTAACCAATTAGTTTATTTTGTTCTTAAATCATATGATGATGTATTAATTAAAATATGATCATCTAAGAGTTCAATAATCATGTTTTATAAATGACTCCTAAACTGTTCATGTTCTAAAAAATATGGAAAAATTCGGTCAAGAACTCTTGAAATACCCAATCTCAATGAGGGTCCTTCCTTAATTGATGAGTCCTAAAATGGGAGTTAGAGGCTTGATTTTTTATATATGATTATATTTAAATAAGATAAATGCTGGATAGTGATTTTTTTTTCATTATTTATTATTTACCGAAGATGGGATGCATGTTTTTCATTTTATATCACAGTGTGGCTTCCTTAGATGGCAGATCATAATTATAAGTCAGAACTGGTTTTTTGTTGTTGTACGGTTATCAAGTATTAGAAAAATTGATGATAAATGGATGAATGTGTATTATATTTATATTATTTCTATTAGACATCTTTTATATCATTATAATGATCCAATATTAATGGGTTTTATGTTTTAATATCATCTTGACATATTTTTTTCTTTAAAACTTTTTAATATAATCATTCATGTGGTAATCATAACCTATAATAATAATCATCAATAAGAATGATGAATATATATGTAGGAATATGTAAATAATAAACATATGGCCAATACCAATTGTCAGAACCTCCTATGATATGGATGTTAACAATATCATGGAATAATTATTGGTATGACTACCATAATTACTGAATACATAGAATATATGATGATAAAATATTATCTAATGGATTTTAAAAATATATAAATTTTTTTTACCCCTAACATAATATATCCACTAATAAATTTGAAGCATAGGACTAAAAATGTACATGTGATAATATTAAAATTTAATATTTATATTGGTGTATTTCCAAAAAATATATAATCATGTTTATAAATGTAAATTGTCATAGTTATATAAATTATAGAAAAACCTTTCAACTATATATTTTTTATTTAAACATGGATACAAAGTACCAATAAAAATGGTTCATAAAAATGATGGAAGAATTTCATTATAAATCTATAAATTTTGTAAAATTATGGGTATTGAGTGACCTATATATATTTTTTAAATACTATGAAATTTGAATATCATTTATAGAGAAAATATAGATAATTATTTCTATAATTTAATTAAATTGTTTATATCTTTTCTAATTGTTTCAATTTCTGATAGAATAATAGTTGAAGACCAAATTAAATATATAAATTAAACACCTCCTTCAATCACTGATAACTAGTGAGGCAAATAAATGTTTCATTGTATTTTGGAAAAAATTATAGAAGTCAAATTTTTTAATACTGTGAATTAGGAAAGTTGACTCGACGAAAACACTTATCCAACAAAAAATCCATACCATAAATTTTGATATTTATAAATTCATACTAAAATAAATTCAACAAAAAAACTATAATAGATATGAATCTATAATCCACCAATATTATGATTCATTGTCAATGTATAGATTTTGATTTTTATTTTGATGGGGGATTTGATAAATATTATGTTAACATATAAAGGTGGAATCATCCTCTATTATGTTGAATAAAATCATTATAAATTTCCATTATTAGTACTAATAACTATCTCTGGTCAATATTTTTTCATTTCAATTCATCTATTAGAAAAAATGTACAGTCTAAAAATCCAACCCCCAAATTCATTTCTATAAAACTATCATTCATTATGGGGTTACATAAATATGTAAGCCATCGATAGAGCTAATATTTTCCAATTTTATTGTATGAAAATCAATTGTTTGAATCATCCCAAATAATCTATTCGAGCTTATATGAATCAATTTTGGATTTATGATGTGTGTTGAGAAAAATGGTGAAAAACGCATAATTCTGGATTGGAGACATATTTTTAAATAAAGGATATTTTAGTCATTTCATTAAAAATATAAATCAAAATTTTGTGATTAATTTTTTTTAATATCTTGATATTATTTCCTTCAACATTGTATTCTGGACTAAGAGCTGATTCGGCCATCTAAAGGGACTAAAAATTCATTGATGTTGAAACTTTTTACGGGCGGACAGCGTGGACGCCACCACCATAATGGAAACCAAATTCGGCATAAAAACATCCAAATGAGGTGTTTCCACCTGGTCTACAACAGGGATATACAGGATCGGCTCTACTACAAACTTAGAGACGTTTTAAAGTCAGTAAGTCCACCATTGAACAACATACATTTGGAGGAACCTTCCTAGAAGCTTCGTCCAGAAACAGGAACCACCAATCATAACTTCATATCTCCTTCATCCAATGTCCAAAAGAGTTGAATTTTGGAGGGTGAACAGAAAAAAAAAATCTATGAACAACTTTGAAGAAGGGTTCCACGTGTGAAACTACCATTTCCTAGGTCAAGAACGCGCAATCTTTTGGTGGACAAAATTCTTCGAATAAAAAGGAGGGCCTCACCTCCTTCCCAAATCATCCCATTCTCCATTCCATTCCTTCAAGGCACCAAGTAAGAGATCTCCACCAAGGTTGGCCTACTAGAATTATTTCCCATTTCATTTTTACTTATTTCTTTTCTTTATTTTAGTTTTAGTTTTCAATTGAACTTTAGATTTTTAATAAAATTCATGCAATGTGTTCATTTCTCTATCCACCCATCCACCGTCGTTTCTTCTTCTCATCTTACCATTGTGAACTATAATACTAATTATCATGAGTAAATAATATGAGGAATATCCTAAGAGAGTAATTAGCTTCTTGAAACCAAGACCATGTTTTTAATATTCATTAAGTTAATTCTAAGGATAATTTATAGTGGTTGTAATCCTCACTATGGTTGTCTAAAGATTAATTTTTTAATCTACAACCGTTTTCCCTCGATTGAGGAGGTGGATGAGGGTGTTATTGGTGATTTCTAAATACATGTTTCATTCATAACTAGGGTAGAATAAGGTGTTCAGACATACGATGGATTGTGTTCACTATGAATATTTGAAGTTGGCTAATAAAGGTGCTCCCTGAAAGTTCTTCAAGAGAACTTCCTTTCTTCTCAAATTACATTATGTTTTTCATTTAATGGTAATTTAGAATTAAGTTTTAGTTTCTTCTAATTTATAAATTTCATTTATTTTAATAAATTCAATTTATTTCATAAAACATAAAACCAAAAAAGTAATATAGGTGAATTCGATTAAGTAGGTGAATTAACTGAGAATGAAGGGGACTTGACAGAGCTAATATTTTCCAAATTTTTATAATGAATTTCAATTGTTTTAACCATCAAAAATAATCAACTTTCTCTTATATGAATCAATTTTGGATTTATGATGTGTTTTGAGAAAAATGGTGAAAAATGCATAATTCTAGGTTTTAGACAGTTTTTTACATCAAGGGTATTTTAGTCATTTCATTAAAAATATAAATCAAAATTTTTTTATTATAATTTTGATGGTGACATGATTTAATTTCCTTCAACTTTTTCTTCTGGACCAGGAGATGATTCGTCCATCTGAAGGGACTCGAAATTCATTGAATTTGGAACGTTTTTCGGGCGGACAGCGTGGACTCCACCCCCATAACGGAACCCAAACTCGGCCTAAACACATCCAAATGAGGTTTTTACACCTGGGACTTAATGAGGATAGAAAGGAACGTCCCTAAAACAAATTTTTGGATTTTTTGAAGTCATTAAGGTATCCATTAAATGACATACTTTTGGAGAATCCTTCCTTGAAGCTTCATCCAGAAACAGAAACTGCCAATGAAAAATTCATAACTCCTTCATCCTGTGTTCAAAAGATCTGCATTTTGTAGACTGAATGGAAAAAATATTCATGAAAAATTTTGAATAGTGGTTCCATGCATGAACATTCCAATTAATGGGTCAAGAATGTGAAATCTTTCGGGGGCATAATTCTTCCAATAGAAGGAGTCCCTCACCTCCTTCCCAAATCATCCAGTTCTCCATTCCATTCATTCAAAGCATCAAGGAGGAGATCTCCACCAATGTACGTCCGCCAAAATTCTTCCACATTTCATTTTAATGTATTTCTTTTCTTTATTTTTGTTTTAGTTTTCAATTGTAATTTATATTTTTAATAAAATTCATGCATTGTTTTTTTCTGTGTCCACCTATCCCCCATAGTTTCATATTCTCATCTTACCATTGTGAACAATAATAATCATGATCATGGGTAACTAATTTGATGAATATCCTGAGGGATTAATCAGGCTATTTAACCCATGACCATGTTTTTAATATTCTTTGAGTTAATTCTAAAGATAACTTATAGTGGTTGTAATCCTCACTGTGGTTGTCTAAAGATTATCTTCTTAATCTACAACAATTTTCCCACGATTGAGGAGGTGGATGGAGGGTTTCATTTTAAATTGCTAAGTGTAATTTTCATTTATAACCAGGGTAGAATATAGTGTGGACACATATGATGGAGTGTGATCACTAAGAATATTTGAAGCTGGCCAATAAAGATGCTCCATGATAGTTCTCTCAGGAGAACTTCCTTTCTTCCAAATTACATTCAGTTTAGCATTCCATGGTAATATAGAATTACATTTTAGTTTCTTATAAATTATTAATTTCATTTGTTTTATTAAATAAAATTTATTTCATAAAATATAAAACAAAAAAAGTAATATATTTGGATTTTATTATGTAGGTGAACGAACTGGGAAAGCTCCTCAAGTGAGACGGCCCTGGTTAGCCTCTATGCTGCACTAGGAAAACATAAAAATATGCTTTTTCCACACCCTAAGACAGGAATGTTTCAAAACCGGCATTGTTGCTGGGGAGATAATTGGTTGTTTACTTTAATTTTTCTGTTTTAAATTTTAAGAATGTTTTCATTATTTTTTTTAAAAAACTTCATAATTTTTTTTCATATGCATTCAAAATCAAATTATTCTGCATGGAACAATTACTCACAGGTGAAGGAGAATGAAACTCACTACACTGAGGAGGGACTCCGACGAAGAGTCGATGCACGGATGATAATGGTCATGCATGTGGAAAATGGTACAGCAAGATGGATCTCACTGGAATATTTGATATCCATGGTCGATGAACTCCAAGATGACTTTAAAATATTCAAGGCCAAGAAGGAATTGCCACTAGTCATTCCTGATTTCACTTAAGTCATCCATGAAGTTCAATCCAAACATGAGGTAGAGGAGGTTGACTACATACCTCTATCTAGTGAAGATCAACTCCAAGAGGAATATTCAATTGAATATGAGTTTAAAGTCGAACCAAATCAGGGAGATGATACAATCATAAAATCAAATTCTTTAAATTTGATTGAAACTAATTTGAGTTTCACCCCTAATAGTTTTGAATTTTCATATTCTTCCATCTCGTACTATGCATTGGAGGATGATGAGGGAAAATAATTTTCACCTGTTGAGGAAAATTTAAAGGTCCCTGAAAACACTGAATATTTACTAGGGGGAGAACAAGAAGGGAAATGGAATGTTGCACAAGTAGCAACAAATGAGGATGAGGCTATGTTCTTCATTCTACCCCTGCCATACATGTTGTACGAAATTATGGTGGGGGCGGATCTAGTATTCTCTGTCTATGAAGTCATCCTCAATAAGAAAAAATATCGTCATGTTGGGAAGAGCCACATGTGGGGGTTCAAATAAAAGAAGCTTCATCCACCGACAGATTATGGATAAAATATAATACTTCCCTCTAGAGGTAGTAAAAGATTCCATGTCCCACTTGGGGGATCAGACCATGATTTATCCTCTATATGATTTTTAGTTATTTCATTTTCAATATTAGTAATTTAAATTTCAAAATCATTTTTATGAATTAGTCTAGCATGCAGCTCACTCCCTATATTGTTTTGAGCTTTAATGACATGATCTCTGTGCTTAATTGAGTTGTATTCTTTTATTGGTTCATGATGGTAGAAGGAAAACAAATGCACTGGACGAAACAGACCAAAGAATTATTTCAAAAAGGAGTTCCCATTTTATGATTCACTCTTAAACTCAATACCTTTTTTGTTCCAAAACATTATTTTACATTTTAAGATAAGAATTACATACCAACACTCAAATTAATACTTAACAAGACTTATCTAGGAGACATGAGTTTCTTAGGAATACAGTCTTGCCAGGTTTTAGATTTCAATGTTAATGAGTTTGAATGTGTAAAATGGAAAATTGAATGATTAAATTGAATCATGGATATTGAAATGATAACTCATAATTTAAGGGAATTAGTTAATTTATGTAAATTAAATTTCCCTACAATTTTTCATATGTTGAAATTCTGAAAGTCATGTGAATTAATTTGTTATTAATTATCAATCCTTGAGAGATTTTCCTATATCATATGTATCATTCTTGATAGGATTTATAGACCAAGTACTTACTATTTATTCTTGGGCATATTTCTGGAGTGATCTTGGGTCATGTCACTGACCATAACTTGCATTTGATCTTGTCGAAGCTATAAATATGCAAAAACATATTTAAAATGATTGAGGAACCTTTTGAAAAGACCTTATACTTAAATAACACCTTTTCATAAATCCTTCTTTTAGACCATAGAGACAATGAATGAATTTTCTAGGGATAAGCCATGTTTCAACACATTTTTATCCATTCCTACCCTACTCTTGGTATTAGCATGAAATTTTAATGTTTAAGTGTGGGGGTGAAGGGATTCATGGTGAAAGGGATGATTTTCACTGTAAGGAAAATGTGTGGGGGTGATATTGTGAGTTTTCTAAAAGTTTTTGTAATAATTCATTGTACTCTACTATTTTTCCCCTCATGAAAAAAATGAAAATAAGAAAGATAATAAAAAAAAGGAAAAAATGGGCTGTGATTTGGGAGATCCAAAAATCTCTATTTTCCAAACTGACGATCTTCTAATCGTATGTGGTTAGGTGATGGATGTGAGGTTTTCCCTAATTATAACTATCAAAAAAAATAAAAAAAATTACCAAATTAAAAAAAATCAAGATGGTGCATTAATCATTCATTAGGCTTTACATTGAGCGTGCATTACTTTGAGTTTTGGGGGATGTGGGTGTTGGTACATTAAAGAGGAGAATTTCATTACACATTTTGATATCATGAATTCTGCTTAAGAGATAAACCTCCTCCTACAGACATAACCTTTGAAACATCAAATCCTACCAACCGTATGCCTCAGAGTCATTTGAACCTTTATTGAAAAGTCCTCATGATTTTGTGTGCCTTTTTTCTTTACAATGTAGAGAAAGTTGTTCTTTTACAAGGTTATGGATAAGGTGCATGTTTTCATGATATGATCATACCTCTACTTGAATTGTATCATGAGATATGAGAGGAAAAATTCAATGGTGATGTAAATCATGATGTGTCATTCTTAAGAATAAATAATTGAGAATATTGAATGAAGGAGAGAAGAAGTTCCATTTTTTCAAAGGGGAAAAATAAAATACATGATTTAATTATTTCATTGAAAAATGGGATATTAAATTGATATTTTATGTGGATTTCTGAATATTTGATTTGACATTAAAAATTATTATATTTTATTACATTGGAATTTGAATATTGGTAACATTGGTGTCCTCTCAATTCCATGTTGAGATTTTATGCTTGAGGAAAAGCGTAGTTCAAGTGTGGGAGAAATTGATAAAGATAATATTTTCCACATTTTTTGTGTGCATGTTAATTTTCTTAATCATCCCAAATAATCAATTTTATATTATATGAATCGATTTTTGATTTATTATGTGTTTTTGAGAAGAATCGTAAAAAACGCATAATTCTAGATTTTAGACAGGTTTTTACATCAAGGGTATTTTATTCATTTTAATAAAAATATAAATCCAAATTGTGTGATTAATTTTTTTTAGAATCCTTATTTTATTTCCTAAAACTTTTTCTTCTAGACTAGGAGCTGATTTGGCCATCTAAAGAGATTAAAAATTCATTGAAGTTGGCACTTTTTCCAGGCAGACAGTGTGGACCCCACCAACAAAATAGAACCCAAAAGCGGCCTAAACACATCAAAATTAAATGTTTCTGCCTGTTTTAGCATGGGGATATAGAGGATATGTTCTAAAACAAATTTAGTGGAGTTTATAAGTAATTAATGTAGTCATTAAACATCATTATTTTGGAGGAACCTTCATGGAAGCTTCATCCTGAAACATAAACCTCCAATGAAAAATTCATAACTCCTTCATCCGGGGTCCAAAGGAGCTTCCTTTTGGAGGGAAAACGGCCAACATATTTATGAAAAGATTTTATGATGGGGTCCATGTGTGAAACTACCATTTAAGGGGTCAAGAACGCATAAACATTCAAGGGAAAAATTATTCCTCTAAATAGGGTCCCTCTCCTCCTTCCTAAATCATCCCATTCTCCATTCCATTTCTTCAAGGTACTAAGGAAGAGATCTCCACCAAGGGTGTTTGTTTGAAATTATTCTCCATTTAATTTTTATTGATTTATTTTCATTATTTTTTTAGTTTTCAATTTTCATTTATATTTTTTTAAAAATTCATGCATTGTTTTTATTTCAGTGTCCACCCATCAACCATCACTTCTTCTTCTCATATTACCATTGTGAACTATAATACACATGATCAAGAGTAACGTATCTGAGGAATATCCTGAGAGATTAATTAGGTTCTTGAACCCAAGACCATGTTTTTAATATTCCTTGAGTTAATTCTAAGGATAATTTATAGTGGGTGTAATCATCAATGTGTTTTTCTAAAGATTAACTTCTTAATCTACAACCATTTTCCCTTGATTGAGGAGGTGGATGGAGGGTGTTCATGGCGATCTCTAAGTAGAATTTTCATTAATAAACGGGGTAGAATAATATAACACCCTAGGTAAATAATGAATATGACATTTCTTTATTTATCCATATTTGTGAATAAAATATTAATATTACTTTAAAGGGGATGCTATGCTCGATGGAGTACACAATACGCAACAATGAGTTTTTTGGGAATCTTACATTGCACTCCAATAATAAAATATTATTATTTTAAATGGTAGTTAACGCCTAGATTTTGTGATGGTGGGAATGAATATAACTAACTACAAAATGATTATATATTTTTGTCAAATATTTTTACTTTTTACAATAAATGTTAGAGGATTAAAAAAGATAATGAATCCAATTTTATGCGTAAACATTCTAATATTTTTTAAAGGGTCGATTAACCGCCTTTTGATGGTGAACCTCTTTTAAATCCACCTTTTGAAAATTTAATGTGTTATATTTGACAAAGTAAAATTCTTATTTATAATCGGGACATCAAAATTTACTTTCTGTAAATTTTAGGTATTTTTCCGAAAAAGTTCAATTTTTAATGAATAGTGAAAAATGTTGTATTTTAATTCAAAACCTCTATTTAATATAATATATTGATATGATTAGATTATCTTTTTAATTGGTTTTAAATTTTAAATAAAATATATTTTTACTATTTAATCCAATGGTGGTCATTGTAATTAATATCACTTTAAGATTGGACATAAACGAGTGTCAATCTTTTGAAATATATTGTTTCATAAAAACACACTATTTGTTTTAACAGCGGGATTTAATTATAAAATTAATTAATGCAACTTCTATGTTATTAATTTGGTAAAATAGAAATCATTTTTTAATTTGGAATATCAAATATAGCTTAGGGTGATTTTTTGGAATTTTTCTGAAAAACATCAATTTTTAAGAATAGTGAAACCACAAAGTGGTGGTTACAAAATTTGATTTTCTGTTTAAATGAGACTTTACCACTTCTGTGATTTCAATTTCAAAAATAAAATTTAAATGATTTTAACTGTAAAGTAAAATGTGGTTCGATGGGATGAAAATAATTTTTGATGAAAAGTAAGTTTTATGTTTTATTAATCGCGATTAAAGGTAATTAGTTTGATTTAAGATAAAAATGATATTATAATAAAATTAAAATATATTGAAACTTGTCATAACCCTATTGGATGAGTTATTTCCGACCAAGACAACCCATGGGTAGATTTTTGGTACCCCATGGAGCAACATGGGTTTGATAATGACATTTATGCCTTTTATTTAAAGTTAAAATAAAAATGACACAAACATGATATGTTTTATTAAAACAATTTTTACATGGGGTTATACAAGTCATATTTTTGTCTATAAATATTCATTAGAAAGATAAAAATATTTCCTACATCATGATATTTTTTATAGTTTTTAGACATTAAATAAATGAAATTCATTATGACATCATGATGATGCAACAATGACCTCATTATTTAACAATTTAAATAAAATGTAAAGATAATGCAAAATCTATGGCCTAAACATGTCCTAAACCTATTGGATGGGTATATTGCGAACCTTTATCACCTTATCCTCGAAAAAAATCAATGTGGGACCTTTAAAATCTGAAACCCATTTTAAAATAAAGTAACCTTTTATACCTTTCCAAGAGTGCCCCTCCTCTCCTCTTATAAAAGGCCCCCACCTCTACCTCTTTACCCACACTTCCAAAGCCTTTGGCTCGGACAAACCCTATCCATTTTGTATCTCCATATCTCTCTATAACTCTTTGAAGCCTCACTTTGGGCAGAAGTCTTCCCAAGGAAGCCTTTGATCTCAATCCAAAGGGAGTTACCAAATTTTAAGGTAACGTCTTCACTTTTGCTCTTATGTTTTATTTTGCTTCTCCAGCCCAATAAAGACTTATTATTCATTTATTTTGTAACAACTCCAGTATCTTCAATATAATATGATGTTGTTAAAATATTTATTCATGCTACACTTAAACAAACCTTCATCTAATGGTTAAGGAACATACTGTTTCAGTGGATGGTGAATTTCTGCCTCACGAAACGATGATTGTTCAACACTCATAGGACAATTTCAAAGGTGGCCATTAAGATGTCACAATGTTTATATATGATATATAATATTTTTATGTTTTATATAAGCTTCTGTATTTTTCATTTGTTTCATACCTTTATGGCTTCCATTATGGGTATACGCGATATCTTAATTTTTGGAAATGTGGACTACCGCCCCCTCAAAGTGATTCGATTCTTTAATGCAATATGTGGGGTGTATAATGAATGGATTTAAAGTTATTATATAGGATTTTATACTGTAATTATAATATACCTTTATATCATTATTGTTTTCTTTCCATTAATGTATGAGATAGAAATGAAAATAGCGTTCATGCATACGTACGACTTACCGTCTCCATGAACGGTGCATTTCATTTCTTATCCTCAAATGTAATGTACTATTATAAGTACATATAATGGATATATATGATGTATGATAAATCTAAAGGATGAATATAATTCTGGAATTAATAATATACACATCTCTCATTTAGTTTTAATTACATTAATATGACATAGAAATGAAAGTAGCGTCCATGCGTACGTACGACTTACCGTCTCCATGAACGGTGCATTTCATTTCTTACCTCTAAATGATTATGTAATATTATAAATACATGTATATTATGGATATATATTATATATATGATATCCAAATCAGAAATTTCATTCTAGATATAAAGAACCTTTGACCACACGAACAACATGTAATTGTAATAAGTCCACTTTTGACATAAGAACCAAATATCGACAAAACAAACATTATTAACTTAAATGATTACATAATGTTTATAACATGTCAATAATTGATATAAAAGGAATAATGAACTTGAAAAAGGTTCTTAAGAAAGTATAAATTAACTCAAGTTTATTATTCAGGATGTTAAAGAACGATCGAGTCAAGTCGGACCCGAGGTAAGGGATCCTACCCCTCTATTTCTTTTTAAGTATGCTCTTTTATGTCATTCCTTTTAAAGATCATATTTCTTGTCATTGGGATGTTATTTTATATTACTATTACTTTAATTTATATGTTCATATGATGAGAGACCCTATTCTCTCTCATCAATCAATTTTGGATGTTTTGAGTGGCACCATTAGGCTGTCGAATTTTCGTAAGAGATTTAACCTCTCTCTTTTCTTTTAAGTACTCTCCTTTATGTCACTTCTTTTAAGCTTATCTTTGTTATGTTGGGGGATTTTATTTTATATTCCTCTTTCTATAAAGATTATGTTAATATGATGAGATACTCTATTTGATCTAATCAATCCATTTTTGTATGTTTTAAGTGTCGTCGTTTGGCTGTAGAGTTTTCGTAAGGGATTTTTCATCTCACTTTTATTCCCATGAGATTCATGCTACATTTGCCACAATTTCCTTTGAGTGGTGTATGTACTTCCCATCATTTTACTCATTGTGTAATATACTTTCATTTATGAGTATTTACATCAAGGTTGTATTTTTCTTCTTTCATGGGGTGTATGTTTCGAAAGATACCCATGTCGGTAAGGGAACCTTTCACCCTCCTATTTTTAAAAGACTCCTTTTGTTATGTCTTTTAATTCACATACTATTATGTTGTGATAATTTCTTCTATATCCATATTGATTTAAATTTCATTTCCATGTGATTAGATACCCTTTTTATCTCTCATCAACTCATTTTCTTAATTTTGTAGTGACGCCATTAGGCTGTCAATTTTTTGCAAGGGAACTTCTTAACCCGATTTTGATTCTTTGGGATAAACTTATACTCCTTGAATATGTAGTTCTATGAATATGTGTGAATAACCTATAACTGTTTTACACTTAATATCCACTTATATTTGGTGTATTCGTTTGTCACATATAATTATGTAATTGATTTATCCTTAAACCAAGGATACCGTCTTTGTAAGGGACTTCTTCTCAATCTACTTTCATTGAGGCATATTTCGTTTTATACACAACTTTCTTTTATACGGTGTATAAAACCCTTTGAAATTTACTTTTATACAAAAGGAATCTTGTTCTATGAAGTGTTTTACTAAACGACAAGAAGTAATGTTTCTTTTAAAGTACGCGGTGACAAAGACCTTTTCCGCTGCTGCGAGTATTATTTGATCTTTGGCTTCCTCAACAAGCCGTAATGTTTTTAAAATAAAATAATTACCATATACACTTTTATGTATTTTGGTATTGATAATGGTTTTGATAAAGGATTCTATTTTGTCAATATATTTAAATGAAATATTTTCATTGAAATGTTGAAATGTTATCATTCCTTTATATTGGTTTTATATGTTATAATTTTATAATGGTACTTGGACATTTTACGGGTGGTTACGTGATAAACCATATGACGGGTGGTGCTGTGAATACCAGGATGGTTGGTTACGTTATAACCTCCAATGCATTGGGTATGGAAGTCGGTCGTATGGCTATTCCATTAAGTATATATGGAAGTTGGGCGAATGGATATTCTATTAAGTGATATGTGTGAAAGTCAACATTATGGTTATTCCACTTAAGTATGTTTATGTCCCAAGTTACCTTTATAAGTTATGTGATCTTTATATGGGTTTATGGTAATATTTGGGTTACAGAAGGGTATGTAATGAACTTTTATTCAGTGAAGAGTTTTTACTGCATCGAAAAGGTGAGAATTATTAATTTGATAAAGTATACATGGTTTACTGGTTGTTTTGAAAAACTAACAGTTTTCATTCTTTGTGTATCCCTTACTGAGCTTTTTATGCTCGTCCAATGTTTTTGAAATGTTTTTCATAGGACTTAACGTGGAATAGTGTCAAGTATGGGATCAAGGGAAAGTCATACTACCTAAAACATGGAACTAGACATGTTTCTTTTTAAGAGTTTTTTTATGGAAATTTAGTAGAAGTGACTACTTTGTCATCTTTTGAGATTTAATAGTTATGTTCTAATTCTCTAAAACTCTAAACCTGAAAGGATCCTCAATGTGAATTATTCATTTAATTCAATATTTAGTAAGGTTTAAGGCTGGGGCCTTATAGTTGGTATTAGAGGTCGGTTTAGATAACTTTAGAGGATAGGGTATTCTCTAAGCATAAGTGACAGTACCATAATGGTTAGGATTTTAGAAGGAGTCCAAGTTTTAGATAAAGTGTATGAGTAAGTATATCTTAGTGTTTACCTTCCTCATTAGTAAATGATTGTTTTGTTGATATACTCACACTCACACTATTTTTGTTTTTAGTGAATGGATGGATCTAGCAGGCACCAAAGAGACAATAGGTTTGAAGGAAACTGAGGTGGTTCTATGATTAAGATACTTGATAAAATTGGGGATTCAATGAGGAAAATCATGGTAGTTCTAAACCAACTATCAAGGAGTCATGATCAACCACTTGAACCTTGGTATGTTCTGTAATGCATCATGTATGAGATGACCAATTGATGTGGAAGTTTAGGTAATAATTATAAAGGTAACCATTAGAGTTTATATGATCCTTACTTTTGAGGTAATTATGGGTAATTATATGTTATTATGGAAAATGAAAGGCATGAGATAAACTTGAGTTTAAAATATATTATGATTATTTTTGAAGATTTTATCTCGTTTTGGGATATGTTTTAAGAATTATATAGTTTTGGAAAAAGGACAACACGCAGACCGTGTGACAACCCGTCGCGTCGGACAAAGCTGCGGGAATCGAACCCACAACCAAAGTGCGACTCGTATTTATCACCTACCACTAGACTACGTGAATTACCTGGTTAGTTTGAAAAATTATTTTTATTTAGATGATTTTATGAATTAATAGTAAGTTGATTTTGGGTTATATATGGAAATTTATTAACCTATCATCGAGGATATGTGATTAGGTTAATTACTTTTCAATACGAGACATTAAGAGCAACTGATGTTGTTTGGAGATAAATGTTTTGATTTAACTTTGAAGACTATGTGACTAAATCCTCCAAATATTTGGGTTTCAATCTTGGTTTGGTTTACTTTGATGAATTTTATGGACAATTTTTTATCAAATGGTCCTCGTTGAACTTTTGGTTTTGTTGGACAAATTTTGGAGATTAAGAATAGATTTTCTTTTTATAAAGGGGTATCCTTATCTGAATTATCTGATCTTGTACTATACATTTTGGTTTTGGTTTTGGTTAGAGTCTAAAGACATGGGAAGTATATAGTTCTCTTTAGTGGATTTGGTGATTCTCAAGAAATTGATTATATTACTCTTAATGCAAACAAGTCTTCCTAAATAATCGTCTTTTGGAGAAAATATGAGTTTGATTAAGGAATCTAGTAAAAGTTGAAAGTCTACATGACAAGTAAGTATGTTTTATTATGATTTAGTTAAGCTCAAAAATAAATTCCTCAATGAAAAGTAACTTAAAACAAATATGTTGTTTGTTAACTTTTCTTAATGGGGAATCGAATATCGTTTATCCCATCACAAGTTTGTGATTTTCTTATGGTTATCTTTCTCCTAGACATGTTTACTATCACTCTCCATCAGAACCTGACCCTTTGTTTTTTCCTCCATTTACATGTTTTCCTACATGGAATCCTAGTATGGGTTAACTCGGGTGACCTCTGTACTTATCTTTCATTATTTTAAAGTGATTTTTTTACCGACTCTTGTTTCGATGTGGGACTTTCAAGGATATTTCCAAGCCCAATTTTAAAATTACGAGGACACAATTCCCAAAGGGGGGAAGGAGATAACACCCCAGGTAAATAAATAATATGAAATTTTTATATTTATCCATATTTGTGAATAAAATTTTAATATTACTTTAAAGGGGATGCTATGCTCGATTGCATACCCAATACGCAACAACGAGTTTCTTGGAAATCTTACGTTGCACTCTAATAATAAAATAATATTATTTTAAATGGTAGTTAACAACTAGATGTTGTGATGGTGGGAATGAATAGAACTAACTACAAAATTATTATATATGTTTTTCAAATATTTTTACTTTTTACAATAAATGTTATAGGATTAAAAATGATAATGAATCCAATTTTAAGCGTAAACATTATAATATTTTATAAAGGGTCGATTAACCACCTATTGATGGCGAACCTCTTTTAAATCCACCTTTTGAAAATTTTATGTGTTATATTTGACAAATTAAAATTCTTATTTATAATCGGGACATCAAAATTTACTTTGTGTAAATTTTTGGTATTTTTCTGAAAAAGTTCAATTTTTAATGAATAGTGAAAAAATGTTGTATTTTATTTCAAAACCTCTTTTTAATATAATTTATTTTTATGATTAGATTATATTTTTAATTGGTTTTAAAGTTTAAATAGAATATATTTTTACCATTTAATCTAATGTTGGTCATTTTAATTAATATCACTTTACGATTGGACATAAACGAGTGTCAATCTTTTGAAAGATATTGTTTCATAAAAACACGCTATTTGTTTTAACAGCGGGTTTTAACTATAAAATTAATTAATGAAACTTCTATGTTATGAATTTGGTAAAATATACATAATTTTTTAATTTGGAATATCAAATATAGCTTAGGGTCAATTTTTGTATTTTTCTGAAAAACATCAATTTTTTATGAATAGTGATACCACAAAGTGGTGGTTACAAAATATGATTTTTCGTTTAAATGGGACTTTACCACTTTTGTGATTTGAATTTCAAAAATAAAATTTAAATGATTTTAACTATTAAGTAAAATATGGTTCAATGGGATGAAAATAATTTTTGATGAAAAGTAACTTTTATGTTTTATTAATCGCGATTAAAGGTAATTATTGTGATTTAAGGTAAAAATGATATTATAATAAAATGAAAATATATTGACACGTTTCCTAACACTATTGTATGATTTATGGCCGACCAAGATAACCCATGGGTCGATTTTTGGTACCCCATGGAGCCACTTGGTTATGATAATGACATTTATGCCTTTTATTTAAAGTTAAAATAAAAATGACACAAACATGAGATGTTTTACTAAAACATTTTTTACATGGAGTTATACAAGTCATATTTTTGTCTAAAAATATTAATTATAAATATAAAAATATTTCCTACACCATGATATTTTTTTTATAATTTTTAGACATTAAATATATGAAATTCATTATGACATCATGATGATGCAGCGATGAACTCATTATTTAACGATTTAAATAAAATGGAAAGATAATGAAAAATATATGACCTACACATGTCCAAAACCTATTGGATGGGTATATTTCTAACCCTTATGACCTTATCCTCGAAAAACATCAATTTGGGACCTTTAAAATCTGAAAATCATTTTAAAATAAAGTAACCTTTTATAACTTTCCAAGAGTGCCCCTCCTCTCCTCTTATAAAAGGCATCCACCTCTACCTCTTTACCCACACTTCCAAAGCCTCTGGATCGGCCAAATCCTACCCATTTTACATCTCCACGTCCCTATATAACTCCTTGAAACCTCACTTTGGGCAGAATACTTTTCAAGGAATCCTTTGAGCTCAAACAAAAGGGAGTTACCTAATTTTAATGTAATGTCTTCACTTGTGCTCTTTTGATTCATTTTTCTTCTCCAACCCCCTAAACTCTTTTTATTCATTTATTTTGTAAAAAATACAGTATCTTCAATATACTAAAAAAAATTTATAATAAGTATTCGAGCTACACTTACACACACTTTCATATAATGGTTAAAGAACATACTGTTTCTGTGGATGGTGAATTTCTGCCTCACGAAACGATGATTATTCAACACTCATATAACACCTTCAAAGGTGGACATTAAGATGTCACTATGTTTATATATGATATATAATATTTTTATGTTTTACTTATGCTTCTTTATTTTTCATTTGTGGCATACCTTTATGGATTCCATTATGGGTATACGTGATATATTCATTTTAGGAAGTGCGTACTACCACCCCCTCAAAGTGATTTGATTCGTTAATGCCATATGTGGGATTAATAAAGGATGGATTTAAAGTTAATATATATAATTTTAAGCTGGAATTATAATATACCTTTATATAATTATTGTTTTCTTTCCATTAAATTATGAGATAGAAATGAAAGTAGAGTTCATGCGTACGTATGGCTTACCGTCTCCATGAATGGTGCATTTTATTTATTATCCTCAAATGTAATGTACTATTATAAGTACATATAATAGATATATATGATGTATGATACATATAAAGGATGAATATAATTCTGGAATTAAAAATATACACATCTCTCATTTAGTCATAATTCCTTTAATATGACATAGAAATGAAAGTAGCGTTCATGCGTACGTACGGCTTACCATCTCCATGAACGGTGCATTTCATTTCATACCTCTAAATGATTATGTAATATTATAAATACATGTATATTCTGGATATATATGTTATATATGATATCCAAATCAGGAATGTCATTCTGGATATAATGAACCATTGACCACAAGAACAACATGTAATTGTAATAAGTCCACTTTTGACTTAAGAACCAAATATCAACAAAACAAAAATTATTAACTTAAATGATTACATAATGTTTATAACATGTAAATAAATTATATAAAAGGAATAATGAAATTTAAAAAGGATCTTAAGCAAGTAGAAATTAACTCATGTTTATTATTCAGGATGTTAAAGAATGATCGAGTCAAGTCGGACCCGAGGTAAGGGATCATACTCCTCTCTTTCTTTTTAAGTACGCTCTATTATGTCATTCCTTTTAAAGATCATCTTTCTTGTCATTGGGATGTTATTTTATATTAATATTACTGTAATTTTTATGTTTATATTATGAGTGACCCTATTCTCTCTCATCAATCCATTTTGGATGTTTTGAGTGGCGCCGTTAGGCTGCCGAATTTTTGTTAGAGATTTAACCTCTCTCTTTTCTTTTCAGTACTCACCATTATGTCTCTTCATTTAATCTTCTCTTTTTTATGTTGGGGGATGTTCTTTTATATTCCTCTTTCTATAAACTTTATTTAAATATGATGAGATACCCTATTTGATCTCATCAATATGTTTTTGTAAGTTTTAAGTGGCTCCGTTAGGCTGCCGAGTTTTCGTAAGGGATTTTTCATCTCACTTTTTTTCCCGTGATATTTATTCTATATTTGCCACAATTTCCATTGAGTGGTGTATGTACTGCCCATTATTTTACTCATTTTTTAATATACTTTCATTTATTAGTATTTACATCAATGTTGTATTGTCCTTCTTTCACGGGGTGTATGTTTCGAAAGATACCCATGTCGGTTAGGGATCCTTTCACCCTCCTCTTTTTAAAAGACATCTTTTGTTATGTATTTTAATTCACCTACTATTATGTTGGGATATGTTCTTCTATATCCATATTGGTTTAAATTTTATTTCCATGTGATGAGATACCCTTTTTATCTCTCATCAACTCATTTTCAAAATGTTGTAGTGATGCCATTAGGCTGTCAAATTTTTGCAAGGGAACTTCTTATCCCAATTTTGATTCATTGGTATAAACATATACTCCTTGAATATGCCGTTCTATGAATATGTGTGAATAACCTATAATTGTTTTACACTTAATATCCTCTTATATTTGGTGTATTAATTTGTCACACATAATTATGTAATTGATTTATCCTTAAACCAAGGATACCGTCATTGTAAGGGACTTCATCTCAATCTCCTTTCATTGAGGCATATTTCGTTTTATACACAACTTTATTTTATACAGTGTATAAACCCCTTTGAATTTTACTTTTATACAAAAGTAATCTTTTTATACTGTGTTTTTTACTAAATAACAAGAAGGAATGTCTCTTTTAACATATGCGGTGACAACGACCTTTTCCGCCGCCGCGAGTATTATTTGATCTTTGGCTTCCTCAACAATCCGTAATGTTTTTTAAAAAATAAATATCATATACTCTTTTATGTATTTTGTTATTGATTATAGTTTTGATAAAGGATTCTATTTTGTCAATGTATTTAAATGATATATTGTGATTGAAATGTAAAAATTTTATCATTCCTTTATATTGGTTTTATGTGTTATAATTTTATAATGGTACTTGGACATTTTACGGGTGGTTACGTGATAAACCATATGACGGGAGGTGTCGTGAATACTAGGATGGGTTGTAACGTTATAACCTCCAATGCGTTGGGTATGGAAGTCGGCCGTATGGCTATTCCATTAAGTATGTATGGAAGTTGGACGAATGGCTATTCCATTAAGTGATATGTGTGGAAGTCGACCTTATGGTTATTCCACATAAGTATGTTTATGTCCCAAGTTACCTTTATATGTTATGTGATCTTTATATGTGTTTTATGGTAATCTTTTAGTTACAGAAGGGTAAGTAATGAGCTTTTATTCAGTGAAGAGTTTTTACCACTTCGAAAAGGTGAAAAGTATTACTTTGATAAAGTATACATGGTTTACTGGTTATTTTGAAAAACTAATAGTTTTCATTCTTTATGTATCCCTTACTGAGCTTTTTATGCTCATCCAAAGTTTTTGAAATGATTTTCATAGGACTTAACATTGAATAGGGTCAAGGATGGGATCAAGGGAATGTCATGATACCTAAAACATGGAACTAGACATGTTTCTTATTAAGATTATTTTTATTTTATGGAAATTTAGTAGAAGTAACTACTTTTTAATCTTTTGAGATGTAATAGTTATGTTCGAATTCTCTAAAACTCTAAACCTGAAAAGATCCTCAATGTGAATTATTCATTTAATTTAATATTTTGTAAGGTTTAAGGCTGGGGCCTTATAAGTAAGGTTTTCACACATAAGATAGAGTGTGTTAACTAAGAATATTTATAGCTGGCAAATGGAGGTGCTCCTTGAAAGTTCTCTTGGGAGAACATCCTTTCTTCTCTAATTACATTCTGTTTAGAATTTCATGGTAATTTAGAATTAAATTTTAGTTTCTTATGATTTATGAATTTCATTTATTTTATTAAATTCCATATATTTCATAAAATATAAAAAAAATTAATATAGTTGAATTAGATTAAGTAGGTGAACGAACTGAGAAAGATCCTCAAGTGAGACGACCCAGGTTAGCCTCTATGTTGCACTAGGAAAACATAAACTTACACTTTTTCTATGCCCTAAGATAGGCGTGTGTCAGGCGTGTATAATTTACTTTATAGTATTACATTATATTTGAATCAATTCTTCGCTCCAAAATATTTGTATTGAGAATTTCAAAAAACATATGATGATATTGGTTATTTTATTTTGAGGTAATGTTTTTTTAATTATATCTCTTTTTTATTTAATGAACTCATTACTAGAGTCTTGGCATTTGAAATCCTCAATCAAGCTCCTCAATTTACATTAGAAAAATTCTAGTGTTTAGCAATAAATGTAGTAATTTTTTAATTTTTTTGCATCATGGGTGATAATTCAACCAAGATATATAAAACTTAATTCTTGATAAAAACCTAAACCATTTGTTCAAAAACGTTTACTAAAAATAGTCTTCATAAAAAAACCATGTAACTACACATGATTTTTTTCTAATTGTTGATTCCTATCCTCCATGACTATTCCAAATCCTCCTTTGACTTGTGGATAAAACAATAGGCTTGGAACATCAATAATTCTAAATGAAGACTACACTCTAACTGCATCAAGACATAAAAAAATATGCACCCTGATGAAAAAATATAAGGGCGAGTAAAATAATACTCAAAAATAATAATCTAATCCACTATATTCTAGTGAAATTTATAACATATCATAAAATTCATAATTGTTTTGCAATTTTTTATAAAAATATCATTTATTAAAAAATAATTTTTATTACCAAAATTCAAGAAATATATAATTTTAGTGAAACATACTCACCTAAAAGATTATAATATATATGACACCCTACAAAGTTCCCCAAAATTAAGTGGAAAATATCACATCATAAAAAATATAATAATGATATATATAATAAATTATATTTTCATAATTTGGGAATCATGAAAAAAAATTAGCATGTACTCATAAGATCATAATGTCAACCATGTTAAGTCATCATCAGCCTGTTTGTTTACCTTCATTTTCCTAACTCTATGTTACATGGCCTCTCCCCTCCATACAATAAGTAAAAAATTTCTTTATCATATACATTTCCAGGGGTAATCTCATACATTTTTATAACATATCTATTGATATCATATTTCTTTTGGAAAACGTTTCATCCAACCAATTTTAATCCCCAAAATAAATTCCAAAACAAATCATAAAAATTTATTTATTTATACAATATTTTATAAAAATAAACCATATTTTATCATTATTTTCATTATCTTGATTTCTCTCAAAAAACATATTTCTAAAATAACTCCCATGGATTACAAAAAAATTTAAAATCAAACACATGATTAATAAAATCCAAAACTATGTTTTATTTCAAAATTAAATTATTCAATTTTCTAAAATCATATTTTAAAAATAATCAAATTATTTTCATTTTAATAAATTTTTTATAAAAAATTAAAATTAAATTGAAAACAATATCAATAATTACATCACTGAGAATGGACTGAAGGCTTTCATTTTATTATTATGGATAATCCCCTTTTAAGGGTTGAAGGGGAACCTAACTTGACCTGTAGGCCAAAGGCACAAGGCCCAAC
This sequence comes from Viscum album, assembly GCA_963277665.1. NCBI lineage: Eukaryota > Viridiplantae > Streptophyta > Magnoliopsida > Santalales > Viscaceae > Viscum > Viscum album. Next base: position 2,008,590,514 of record OY728122.1, on the reverse strand, counting down.
ATGACCAGAAGGCCAATTACATGACCAGAAGGCCTAAGGGCATACTATTCACTATAACATGACATGTGGGACCAACCCTCTAACAATGGAGGCTACCTAACATAGAGAACATCCAAATTAATATTAAAAATATTGATATAGTATTGGAATTGTCACTTTAATCATTTACTTGAAAAAATTGTGAAATTAATATAATGAAACATACATTCATGATCCTTACCATTAATTGTTATATGAGTATGAGAAACCCCCAAAATATCCTCCCATAGGATAGGGGATAGAGACTAGTAGTGAGTTAACCACTCAAATAATGGCTAACATTACCTATAAATGTAACTTATCACTTATTATAATCCAAAATTTTCTAATATAATATAAATCAATGATAAATCATAGAAGATAACACATGAATATTAAATAAGTATCTCCATAATATAATATAAAATTATCAAATGTGTCTCTATTTATAATAAACACATCATTAACATATATGATGAATTTTTGAACTTGAATATAGTTTACATGAAGGTTTCTATAACATAGGTAAGTCCCAATCAATATCTACCATACCTACCATTTTCCATCTTTATCAAATTATATAAATAAATAAATTGTTGACAATTGAATTAATGATCCTAAAGAGGCTAGTAATAATACTATTTATGGTCACCCTAAGTATTTAGTAGGTCCCTATAAACCACTAGTCTCTATATGAATCATCAAAAAATAAATTATACGTAAATGAACCATAAAAAAATTCATCATCGCTTATAATGATATTTATGGTAAATATTTATCTAGATACCCATATCTCAAAACAAAGAGTTTTTAAATAAAAATCTATTTATCAATATATTAAAAAATTATTTTTTTGTCCAAAATATCATAATATGTTGTGCTAATGAAAAATATGCCCAACTATAGGGGACCCATGTAATTTGTCTATCAGGGAGCTCATTATACAAAATAAGATTGGAAATTAAATAACTCAAACACAACTCAATGTACTCAAAAGGATAATAAATAGAGTTAATGTACTAATTTTATCATGTGGGGAGGTTATACCCTAAATATAATGGTATACACTAGTAGATAACTATAATAATAATAGATACATAACATATTAGAGTTCAATATTGAAGTATATTATAAGTCCATTAATTATACAATTAGAATAGAATGTGATAAAGTTTATATAAATATTTTTTTATACAAGAATACATCATAATATTAATCACTAAAAATACTAATTATATACAAAACACTGATAAATGAAGAATATAAGAAGAAACACTTCTACTGTGACCTTGATATAACCCTGGTAAAGTATCCTCATCCTTATAAAGATACTTTATCTCATTACATGTCCTATAGATCATTATATGACATGTATACCATGCCTAGATTGAATATGTTCAATAAAGAGAATATATAAAATGTTTGTATAAAACTCAATAGTCCCACAAAAAAATGTATCTCTATCAAAATATGTTATATATGGAAGTGAATTAATTTTATGATTTATATAAATTAACCTCAAAAAATTAGAAATGATATTTAGAGAAATAATATTGGTGTATGGTTTACTACTAAACATATTCAATAAACATAACACATTAACATTATTTTATCAAGTATCTTTTCAATTAAAATGTTAACAAAATACACTTATATTTATCCATCCTTTAAATCATTGATAGTTTAACTTATATTCTAGTGGGTACATATTTTCCTTATGTAATGGGTAAATAGAATCATCATTTAAAACAACCATATTATTGGTAAATTCAATAAAACATATAAATTTTTTTAGTTTTCTTCATTTTAACTGTGCAACTATATAAATAAACCATACCTACATTAAGCATTTTTCATAATAAAAAATATAGTATTAGATCCTTCGTGATAATGAAATTGAGACATTATACATTCTAGGGAAATAAAATAGTATGTATGAATAAAGGAAACATATTTACCATTCTATAACATTGTCATAGAACAACAAGATACATCCCCTAAAAAAACATGGATCATAATAAATATACAATAATAAATATAAATATATAGATGATGTGTTCCTGGTGTGCACATATCTAGGACTATTGGTGTATACATTCAACCCTACATCCCATAAACAAGGAAGTTTTTATCTTGGACCATTATAAATCTTGATAACCAAAAGTAATAATTGTGATAACAAGAATAACTAGTTTGAAATATAGTATAAGCCTTTAGGTTCTACCATCTTGGGATTGTAATACCATCAAAGACACTTAATAAAAAATCTACCATACTACAATACAAATTTTAACACTTATACAATACATGTATATAAGAAAAATCATATATTCATGGAAAATAAAAAAATAAAATGTATTCTCAAAACACATGAATATTAATATAGCAGCACATAATTTATGCCAGGGAAAAATTATATAATAAACTCAAATAGAAATCCAAAAAATAAAAAACAAATTATTTGATCCAATCATAAAAAAGATTACAAAAATATTTAGAAGAAAACCTAGTTTTAAAGACCCGAAAATTTCAAGGATATTTTTTTCTTAAATTATTTGGAATTTTACTTGTCCGTTGTTTTTTTACGGCACCTGATTATATGGCCCACTATGCCTGAAATCATTTTTTGATGTTTTATCAGGTACTTTCAGTAAATTTATGTGCAGGGTTTTCTATCTTTTGAACTGGTGCTCGGAATTGAAATCTAAGGACAGCGATGAACTCACAGTTCCAGTATTTGCTTAAGGGGGGACCTTTACCGTAGTTGCATTATATATATGATGGAAGTTATAATTTGGGTTTACCTGTTAAAATTATATATTTAAATAAAAATGTGTGTGCAACACATTTTTATTTGGAAAGGTGGTTAAAGTCTCTAGGTGGAGGTTAGGGGTGGGTCCCACCAAACCCTAAACTCTTTTGGGGGGATTTAACTACGGGTGGGGCCCGCATGAGTTTAAACTATTCAACTCCTCTTGAACCCCCTACCCCCTTAATCCTCTTTAACTTTTGAACTTCCCTCTTTTTGTGCCAACTCTCCCTTTAATTAAATTGGAGCCTCTTCATCTCGTTCCTTCCATTAATGAGCCAACCCATCTATTAAATTAATAGGATGTAAATCAATGAATTCCAATGTTTTTGAATTCATTAATCCATCCTTTTAATAGGTGTGTTATTTTTTATTTATATTTTTTGTACATTTTACATTTGGAAATAATTGTGAATTTGGAAAGAAAGTGTTCTTCCAAGAAGAACATCTCTGACGAAGAACGCGAAGATCATCTCCAACGATGATTCCTCTTCAAACGCACCCCGATGTCAACAAAATCGATGTCCATCTTCCGTGACTCCCAACTTCCGTGACACCATCTTCTGCGGCTTGTCGATGTGCAATGTACCTTGAATTGATGTATATGGTTTTGTATAATTTTTAAATGAATAAAATTATACCTTCTTCTTGATGAATGCATTGGATTTTCTTTGGCCATTTTATATCGCCTAATGCGGAGGGAGTGGGCCGAACAAACACGGCAAGACGACCCTCCGTTGGTTCTTGATTATCTTTGACGGCGGAAACTGGAGGTAGCAGTGATTGGAGGCGGCAACGACTGGAGGTGGTGGCCGCGCACCGGCCATGAGGAGGAAAACCACGGCCCACAATCGTTGGTTTCTCAGGCATAAGAACCCACCCGCTACTGCTTGCCGGGCTGGAAAACCACGGCACCTGTAGGTGCCGCATTGAGGTGGTTCGGCCTGCATCTGCGGGCCTCTTGCTGGACGAGACGGATGGCTACGGCCAGCCAGGCAGGAGACCGCGGTGCCCACTTGGTGTCGTGCTGCAGAGGAGACATGGCCCGCTTCCGCAGGCCACTCGGCAGAAAAACCGGCTGGCCGCCTCCCGGCTAGGCTGAGTGGACCACGGCACCGCTTGGCGCTGGGTGCGGAGGAACTGTGCCCCGCAACCACAGGCTTCTTGAGTCGGAAAATACCAGCCGGCTTCAGCTAGCTGGGCAGTAAAGAGGGGCTGCGCCGCTCGGCGCCGCTTGGCGATCCAAATAGGCCCGCAACACCAGGTCGGGTTCGTGGGTGGGTTGCGCCCCACCGGGCTAGGCCGACCTCTGAATCGGTTCGAACCCGCCGGTCCAAGTCCCTGGGTGGGCCGTGGTCCACCGGCCTAGGCTAACCCCCTGCCAGGTCGGACCAGCCAAACCGAGTCGGGCCGACCCGCTAGCCCACTGGGCTTGACGGGCCGGGCCTGTTACGCTTAAACGTGAGTAACTTCAAGACCGCAAGTTTGATGGATGTGCCATCTACAGTACTGGGATCCTCGGGACGATACAGTTCTTGTGTGGTACTCTAAGTGAGTTTTGAACAACTTTGGAAAATGGTCGGGTTTGGAAGGAGCGTAATTCTAACCGGGCCCATGGAATGGAAATGCTAATAACTCTCAGACCGGGCATCTGATTGAGGTGTTTTCTGTCGAGTTGGGTTTCTTATAATGACGTGGAACTTAGGTATATATCAACTCTGGACTTCGTGATAGTTGATTTATCGATCCATTTTCTCGAGGAGAGTACCCTCTCAGAATCGAGCGAGCTATGTGCGGGAACCCTAGAGATGGATGTGACTGCGACCACTACTGTACTAGGATCCTTTGTGGGTTCGACAGCAATGATTACTGTACTGGGATCCTCCATGGGTTCGACAGTGATGACTACTATTCTTGTATCTTGTGTGGGTTTGAAATTTTTGACCTCTGTACCTGTATCCTATGTGGTTCTAACAGAGTAGCTGGTCTGGTATCCTGTGTGGATTCAACAACATAGTTGGTCTAGTATCCAGGGTGGGTCTGACAGCTTAGATGAATCTGTGACTATATCTGATCATCTCTATCTCTATATGAAATATAAATACCTGTATGAGCTAAGTCATTTCTTTCCACCATTATCATCATGGTGTTTGACTTTACTTCCTGTGTGGACAGAGTTATACTTGAGCTTATGAGTTGGAGTCAGATTGTGACTGGTAACTTAGGTATATGTATGGGAATATACCTATGTATGGTTGGTTTTTACTTTTTGGTTGTATCTTTCTGCCTTTTCTTATCCTTAATTGATATTGTGAGGCCACGTGGGTCTCAGGGTCCCAAATAAGTATCGTTATACTCACACCTGCATGGGCTAAGCCTGCACCTCATTGTGTTGGATGCAGACATCGGACAGCACTGACGGAGGCTGAGAGTGCCACGACTGGACGGTACCCGAAGGTGGACCTTGCGACGAGTCAGCACGCGGTGGAGATTGATGGACATGGGTACTGAGGTGGCTATTTTTACCTACCCATCAGGTAGAATTCCCCGGAGGATGATCCAGGAGCTGTTCCTTACTTTCAGTTTTTTATCTATTTACTTGTACTTGTTTTTTAGTTGGGTTTGTATACTGGCCCATTTACATTCCAGCACACTCTTTTGTATTCAGTTTTACCTAGTTTTTACTTCTTGTTGTGTTCTCTATTGTGTTTTTTTACTTTCATAAAGGCAATGCCTTCCATCTAAGGGATTTACGCCTTTCGTGCTAGTCGCCAGTCACTGGCCTATGGAAGGCAGGCTTGGGGTAATCATGGAACGGGTCCCGAGGATGGGTCATGAAAAATTGGTATCAAATGAGTCAGTTTTACAGAAAAACATAGACTTTGATTATTTTAAATAAATAAATACTGTTTAGTGTATTGAGTGTGGTTTTCTATCTAGGGAGTCTAGTGTTGGTGTGGCAGCCGATGTATCCATACACCCGGACCCTGACCTCTGATTTCTGACTCAGGGAATGAGAACACAGATTCTGTGTGTGTTTCCTTTGAAAAACTTTTCTTCATGATTACCTTGTGTGAACTCACCATGTATACAATTTTGACTATGGCACACCGGATTCTTTTCAAGATGGCCCCACGAAGGCAGCCATCTAGGGTTCCGATTTGTGTATGAGATGGTATCCCACTGAGTGACGAGGCCTCGGTGCCGGGCCCCATCACAACGGAGGTACCATCGTCACGACTACTTGTTGGGAAACTGATACCACCATCCCCCGTAGTGGAGAGTTCATGCCACCTGAGTGCGTTGCACGAGTTCTAGCACCAGAGGCTGCCCAGGTTCTGGGGAGAGATGACCCTAGTAGCTGAGGATTGGCCGGAGGTTATTGTGAGAGTTTTCATGATGGTAGGGACACCATACGACATTATGGTGATCCTTTCTGCGGATCTCCTACATGCAACCTTAGGCAGATGGTGGAGCCTGATGCTCCAGCTGGAGGACAATGCATCTTTACTATGGATGGAATTTGAGAGTCTTTTTTGCTCAAAGATTGTTCCAGCCACCCTTCATGCGGTGCGGATACAGGAGTTACTTCATCTGCAGCAGTGCAGCATGATAGAAGCTCAGTACTCAGCAAGCTTCACCTGCCTGTCACGCTACTCAATAGATATGGTACGATACCTATTATTTAGGGCCCAGACCTACTATCAGGGACTCAGGCACGAGATTAGGGCTTCAAAGATTCCTCTCAGCATCCCGATGCAGGCAGGGGTGCTAGAGAGGACCCTTCTAGTGGAGTGTTTTCTCGCTGAATAGTCACCAGTGGCTAGACCTTCCGTAGGAAGACACTTAGTGGAGTCTTCTGCAGCCGGTAGTAGACAGTTGATGCAGAGGTCCAAGCGGATGAGGCAATCAGGTGGGCGACCTCAGGATACAGGTTCAGTTTTGCAGGGAACACAAAACAAATCCATCCTTATGAGGAGCAGGCAGTGCTATGCATGTGGTGGGTAGGGCCACATGGCTCGTGACTACCAGACCCACCATGCAGATGAGCATAAGATAGTATAGGGACCTCCTAGGCAGAGGAAGAGTTTTGACCGTGGTGATCCACTGGGAGCAGACAGATGTGGAAGAGGAGCTGGCCGAGTAGTAGGAGGTGGACGACGTTTCGAGGAACTACCACCACCACCACCAGGAGGTCCACCCCGACCATGGGGAGCTGGCAGAGAGAGGCGGGCTCAGATCCACACAGTCGAGGCCTATGACCAAGGCACACCTGAGATGATTCGAGGTACTATCTGTGTCTGCTCTACATTGGTTGTAGTACTTATAGACACATGTGCGAGTCATTATTTTATTTTTTTGCCCTTGTTCAGAGCTCGAAGATTCCAAAGGAGCCGTTGGCTTGATCCTTATGGATAGATACTCTTACAACAGTAGACTCGACAATTAAGCACCAGTGATGGCAGTGTAAGCTTACTCTAGGAGGTGATAGCTTCGTCTAGGAACTTCTTGTAATGGCTTCAAGGCCTTACGACGTCATCTTGGGTATTCAATAGTAATCTACAGTCCATGCTCAGATTGACTATATTAATCCAAAAGTGCACTGTATCCACACTGATGGGACCAGGTTCACCTTCAATGATGAGAAGAGAGCCTTAGCAGTGCATGATGGACTTACGTAGTGGAGGCAGAAGCTGATCACACATCAGTTGGCTAATCCCATCTTTAGAGCAATTGATATGCAGAGTCCGAGTTTTCCTATTATGGTGGATAAGTATGCGGATGTTTTCCCTGATGACATTCCAGTATTACCTCCTCACAGAGAGGTATACTTCTGCATTGACCTGTACCTCGAGATAGCTCTGATATCTACTCAAACATATCGGATGGCTCCCACCGAGCTTTGTGAGTTGTAGGTACAGCTGGTGGACTTGCAGGGAAATGGATTTATCCGACCCAGTGTTTCACCCTGGAATCTCTGATTTTTTCTCCAAGAAGGTGGATGGGAGTATGCGACTGTGTGTCGACTACAGTCGCCTGAATCAAGTGACCGTGAAGAACAAGTATCCACTCCCGAGGATCGACGACCTCTTTGATCAGCTTAAGGGAGCATGATGATTCTCCAAGATAGACCTCAGTTCAGGATATCACCACCTCAGAGTTCGAGATGAGGATGTACAGAAGATGGCCTTCAGATGTTGGTATGGCCACTACGAGTTCTTGGTTATGCCCTTCGACATAATTAATGCTCCAGCATATTTCATGAGTCTCATGAACCAGATCTTCTAACCATACCTTGATCGATTTGTTGTAGTCTTCATCGAAAAAATATTGATTTACTCGACTACTGAGGAGGACCATGCCTTCCATTTTCGGTTAGTACTAGATACACTCCGAGGGCACCATATTTATGGTATGCTCCCGAAGTGCCAGTTCTGGATTTGAGAGTTTCAATTATTGGGACATGTCATCTCGGAGGCTGGGGTAGCAGTGGATCTTGCAAAGATCGGGGTAGTGATTTCTTGGGAACCACCCAAGAGTGTGACTAAGGTACGAAGTTTCCTTGATCTGGCTGGATTCTATCGGAGATTTGTTCAAGACTTCTCCAGTGTTACAGCACCACTTTCTGCATTGACAATGAAGGGGCAACCCTTCATGTGGTTAGAGAGATGCCAGCAGAGCTTTCAGGAGTTGAGGTAGAGGTTGACCAGTGCACACATATTGAGGCTACCATAGGAGGGTGTAGGGTATGTAGTTTACTACAACGTATAAGGGACTAGACTCGGGTGTGTCCTGATGCAAGAGCAAGTAGTGATCACCTATGGATCATGACTGTTGAAATAGCATGATCAGTACTATGCTTCCCATGACTTCGAGTTAGCAGCAGCAGTCTTCACCTTGAAGATGTGGCTGCACTATCTTATGGGTAAGCATTTTACAGTATACTTAGACCACCAGTGTCTCAGGTACATCTTCTCGCAGAAGGACCTGAACCTAAGACAATGATGATTGCTCGAATTCCTCCTGGACTATGACTTTGAGATAGTCAATACTCCTAGGAAGGTGAACTTAGTAGAAGATGCTCTTAGTAGGAGATCGGGCATTTAGCTGGTAGGAGAGGCGACAGAGCAGTTGGCTAATTTACAGATATCCTTTGTGGATAGAGATGGATCATCCTTTCTTTAGTCTCTCATTGTCACTCCCCCTATTCTTCAGCGGGATAGTGAGTCACAGTGTGGGGATGTTGACTATGAGATGCGATGTGCTCAGATATCCTCAGTGCAGGCACCTGATGGATTTTCTGATGATGGGGAGAACATCATCCTCTTCAGAGGACGTACTATGGTACTTGTTCCACTATAGGAGGAGTTGTTAGGGGATTTTCACAAATCCCCTCTAGCGGTACATCCAAGAGTGGAAAATATGTACCAAGACCTCAGACGATAGAATTGGTGGATGAGTATGAAGAAAGAAGTAGTAGAGTTTGTCTCCTGATGCCTTACTTGTCAGCAATTGAAGGCACAACACCGGGTTCCAGCGGGATTAGTTCTACCAATAGAGTTTCTATAGTGGATGTGGGACGAGATATCCATGGATTTCATGAAGGGACTTCCATAAACATCCAGAGGACCCGACTCTATCTGTGTGATCGTCGACTGACTCACCAAGTTAGTACACTTCCTACCGATTAGAGAGAAGGGCTCAGTAGAGATCATGGTATTCCCCTACATACAAGAGATCGCATGACGTTATGGTTTGCCATAGATGATCATCTCTGATCGGGATGCTCGTTTCACTTCCCGTCTATGGAAGGGGTTACTGGAGGCTTTTGGCATGCAGCTTCGCTTGAGCACTGCCTTACATCCTCAGACGGATGGTCAGACTGAGAGGAACATTCAGACTCTCGAGGATAGGCTTTGTGCATGTGTCCTTGACTTTGGTTATAGTTGGGAGGAAAACTTACCCTTGGTGGAGTTTGTGTACAACAATACCTACCACTCCACCATCGGGATGGAACCTTATGAGGCACTGTACGTCCAACCTTGTAGATCACCTATGTGCTGGACTGACACAGGGGAGTAAGCACTTGTAGGACCAGAGATGGATTAGGCTATGACAACGAAGATTCAGATCATCCAAAAGAGGATGAAGACTACATAGAGAAGATAGAAGTCCTATGCTTATAGGATACAGAGACTACTGCAGTTCAAGGATGGAGACCATGTCTTCCTACATGTATCACCTCGACGGGGTCTACAGAGATTCAGCCAAGGTGTCAAGTTATCTCCACGATTCATCAGACCTTTCCAGGTCCCCAGCAGAGTAGGCAAGGTGGCTTACCTCCTGGCCCTTCCACCTCAATTTCACTAAGTGCACAATGCCTTCCACGTATCTCAGATGAGGAGATACGTGCACGACTCGTCGCACATCATCGACCATGGAGAACTGGACATCGATGATAGGGAAACATTCATGGAGGTTCCATTGGAGATTGAAGATCGACAGGAGTAGGTCCTACGTGGACGGTTGATTCCTCTATTTCACGTTCGCCGGCAGTATGGGATCCTACAGGAGAGAACATGGGAGTGGGAGCCATTGATGTGTGCTCAGTACCCCCACTTGTTTCCCTCGTGTCTGTTGTAGCTTTACGGAGACGTAAAGCCCTGAGGTGGGGGTAATTTAAAGTACAAGAAATTTCAAGGAAATTTGTTTCTTAAATTCTTTGGAATTTTATGAGTCCTTAGTTTCTAACGGCACCTGATTCCGGGGCCCTATGTGCCCAAAATCATTTTTAGAAGGTTTGTTTGGGTACGTTTAGTAAACATATGTCCGGGTTTTTCTTTCTTTTGAACTGCTGCTCGAAATTGAAATATGAGGACACTGATGAACTCACAACACCAGTATTCGCTTAAAGGGGCCTTTACCACAGTTGTGTTTTATATAGGTTGGAAGTTATAATTTGGGGTTACCAATTAAAATTAGATATTTAAATAAAAAAATTTGTGCAAAAAATTTTTATTTTGAAAGGTGGCTAAAGTCACTAGGTGGAGGGTAGGGGTGGGACACACCACACCCTAACATCTCATGGGAGGATTTAACTAAAGTTGGGGCCCATACAAGTTTTAACTCTTCCACTCCCCTTGAAACCCCCTTAATGCTCTTTAACTTTTGAACTTCCCTCTTTGTGTTCTAACTCTCCCTTTAATTAAATTGGAGCCTCTTCATCTCCTCCTTTCCATTAATGAGCCAACCCATCTATTAAATTAATATGATGTAACATAATGAATTAAAATTTTTTTGAATTCCTTAATCCATCATTTTAATAGGTGTGCTATTTTTTATTTGATGTTGGTTGGACATTTTTCCTTTGGAAGGCTTTTTGAATTTTGAAAGAAAATGTTCTTCCATGAAAAAACATCTCCGACAAAGAACGCAAAGAACTTCTCCAATGACGCTTCCTCTTAGGACTCACCCCAACGTCAACAAAATCAATGTCCATCTTCTGAGACGCCTGACTTCTGCAACACCATCTTCCTTGGATTTTCAACATGCAACATACCTTGAATCGAGGTAGGGGGTTTTGTATAATTTTTTAAATGAATAAAATTATACCTCGTTCTTGATGAATGCATTGGATTTTTTTTTTCCATTTGATATCGCCTAAAACGGAGGGCACGGGCCGAATGAACACTACCTGACAACCCTCCATTGGTTCTTGATTACTTTTTGTGGTGGTTACCGGAGGCGGTGGCCATCGGAGGCGGCGGCCATGCACCAGCCTTGTAGAGGAAAACCACGGCACGCAACTACGGGCCACTCGGGCTGAAGAACCAGCCAGCTACTGCCAGCTGGGCTGGTGAACCGTGGCACCCACAGGTACTGTACGGAGGAGGGGCGGCCCACATCTATGGGCCACTTTCTGGAGGATCCGGCCGGGGAGGTTACCGCTGCACCCTCCTGGCACCACGCTATGGAGGAGATGCAGCCCGGTTCTGTGGGTTGCTCGGCGGACGAACCGACCAGCCGCTTGCTGGCTGGGCTGAGGAGAACCGTGACACCACTTGGCATAGCATATGGAAGAACAATGGCCCACAACTGCAGGCCACTTGAGCAGGAAAAAACCAGTCATCTTCGTCCAGCCATGCAGCATGGGGGGGCAGCGTTGCTCGGCACCGCTTGGAGAGCCAAACCGACCTGTGGTTGTAGGCCGGGTCTGCTGATGTGCCACACCCCACTGGGCCGGGTCCCTGGGTGGGTCGTGATACATAGGGCCGGGCTGACCCCCAGCTGGGTCGGACCCGCCAAACCGAGTCGGGCTGACCCGCCAACCCACAGGGCTTGACTGGCTGGGCCCATTTTTGTTAAACGCGAATAACTTCTAGGTTGCACGTTATATTGACGCGCCGTCTATGGTACTGGGATCCTCGTGATGAGACAGTCCTTTTTAGATACTCTAATAGAGTTTTGAAAAACTTTGGAAAATGGATGGGTTTGGAACGAGCGTAATTCCAACCGGGCCCCTAGAATGGAAATGCTATTAACTCTCAGACCGGGCATCCGATTGACGCGTCATTTGTCGCGTTGGGTTCCATATGATTAGACGGAACATCAGGATACATCAACTCTGAACATTGTGATAGTTGATATATCGACCCATTTTCTTGAGGATCAGATCCTCTCGGAATTGAGCGTGCTTTGTGTAGGAACCCTAAAGCTGGCTGTGACTGAAACGACTACTGTACTGGGATCCTCCGTGGGTTAGACAGTGATGATTACTGTACTAGGATCCTCTGTGGGTTCAACAACGATTAATACTATTCTTATACCCAATTTGGGTCTGATATTTTTGACCTCTATACTTGTATCATTTTTGTTTTTGATAGATTAGATGGCCCGATATCCTATGTGGGTCCGACAGCTTAGCTGGTCTAGTATCATGTGGGGTCCGACAGCTTATATGAATAAGTGACTACATCTGATCATCTCTATCACTATATGAATGATGTATACCTGTGCGAGCTGAGTCATATCTTTCAACCATTATCCTAATGGTTTTTGACTTTACTTCTTGTATAGACTGAGTTTTGCTTGGGCTCATGAGTTGGAGCTGGATTGTGACAGTTTACTTATGTATATGTATGGGCATATACCTAAGTAGGGTTAGTTGTTACTTTATGGTTGTATAATTCTTCTTTTTCTTATCCTTAGTGGATATTGTGAGACCACGCGGGTCTTGAGGTCCCTAATGAGTATCGTTAAACTGACCCCTGCATGGGCTTTGCCCGCTCCTCATTGTGTTGGATGCAGACAACAGACATCGCTAATGGAGGCCGAGAGCGCCATGACTGGACGGTACCCGGAGGTGGACCTTGCGACGAGTCGGCACACGGTAGAGACTGACAGACGTGGGTGATGAGGTGGCCATCTGTACTTACCCTTCAGGTAGGAATCCTCGGAGGATGATCCAGGAGCTACTCTTTACTTTCAGTTGTTTGTCCCTTTACTTGTACATGTTGTTTAGTTGGGTTTGTATACTGGACCATTTACTTTCCAGCACACACATTTTTATGCAGTTTTACTTAGTGTTTACTTTTTGTTGCGTGCTCTATTTTGTTTTTTTACTTTCATAATGGTAATACCTTCCAGCTTAGAGATTTACGCCTTTGGTGTTAGTCGCCAGCCCCTAGCCTATGGAAGGCGGGCTTGGGGTAGTCATGGCACGGGTCCCGAGGACAAGTCGTGAAAGTAGTGTTATATACATTTATGATTCCATCTTATGAATATACACATATAACCTATAAATAATAGTAATTAAGGGTTATCCCTCTTTTGATGGTTCACCAATCACTATGATACAGATTCATTCCTACTATAATTAAATGGGTAACTATTCTACCAAATTTTTGTAGCAAAATTGACAAGGAATCTTAGTTAAAATTTACATATTCCATACAGAAACACCATGGATAATCACTTATAGGTCAAAGGTGAAAAGATTTTTACACTCAAATATATCCAATTTCATAATCTATCCAACTCTATAAACCCATAATTCAATGATAATCTTTTGAATTTACTCTATTCAGGTCATTCATAATGGAAACAATGATTGAATGATATATTTACATGGAAAAGACACATAAAGATGATAATTATGTATCCAATGGACACCTGAAATACATATTCCTCTTCAATAAATCATTCAATAGAGAACCAAAAAAACAAAATTTAGAGTTTTTGTAGAATATATATCAACAGGATTTTCCTTTCATTACAATCGGATTCTTAATTATCACAAATGAGTAAATCCTTTTATCCCTCTCTATAACCCTTGAGAAAAAAAGTTATCATTTAATTTGTATATGAAACATAAACCCCAAAACTTGTGTACACACTTGTTTTATCATTATTAACACACATTTTATACCATAATGAGTCATATGTCATTATTTATATTCCAATATTTATGATTAGTTATTTATATATACCATGATCCGACAATCCCACTCACACATTATCACTCAAAACCCCTATATGTTCATTTTACCTAATAACGCTAAAAAAGACCCATATTTATGAGATAACATTTTGGGGAAATTGTAAACTCATATAATTTCAAAACTATCACTAAAAATGGTTCATAAATAATATCACCTGACTATAACTACCTCAAGATATATCTCATGGGAAATGGATATATATTTTAAATATTTTCTCTAAAGAATATCAATATTTTAGAATTACCAATATCATGTGATACTGCTGCTAAAATCATTATAATTAGATTTAATTATTTTAAATGACACAAAAAATTATTAAATTAAAAACCAATTATTTATTGATAAGATTTTAAAAATAAAATCTATTTTTCTTTTTCAAATCCCCTTTTGAAAACATGTAAATAATATTTCCCCATAAAAATGGTTTAAGATTTTTATAGCGAGACTAGTTATTAATTTTTAAAATAATAAATTAATTTATTACTGAAAAAATTATATAAAAGTATATAATAAAATATTATAAATTGTTATCAATACATTTTCAAAAAATATATTTACCAGGAAAAAAACATTCATATGTCTTGTGATCAAATTTTCTAGCATGATGCATATACTCATAGCCACTTACCAACCCATATAAAGAGTAAGATAATAAACATTAAAATGTAACATAATATTTCATGAAATAAAAAAGACATAAAACGGAAAAACTTTGAACCATAATCTTATTCTTGATATCATAGACCATCACATTATGGGCGTTCATGAATCACATGCTCAATGTCTACTAAAAATATCAAACAACAAATAATATTATAAAATGTCTCCAATGCTTAAAAATAATATATATGTGTATAATAAAATTCTATAATATTTCCATGTTACATTATATCCTCAAAAAATTTTATTCAAATAAACTATGGTCAATAAAAAATTCAATTAAACCTCCGTATACACATGATACTTCCAACTAGTTGTGAAAAAATTAAAAAAACATGTGGGGTTAATATACCTTCTATATCAATATATCTAATAATAAATAAATAACCAATATCATTGAAAAATAACATTTCATATTACTAAATGGATTTATAATAAATGGAATACCATGAAACAATATGAAACCATATTGGATAACATAATGATTCTAAAATATCGTAAATGTACACATCATAACTGGGATCCCAAAAACATGAAGATCATATGTAAAAAGATAAATTAAATAATAAAAAGTATAAATTTTTACTATACCCTCTACATAACCATTGTAATTTCTTTTTATAGTTACCACAATACTCCACCTGTGGTGATATCTTATATCTCATTCCTTAACAAATATTTAAATGTAGAGTCTTTATATCCATAAAATTGCACAAGATTTGTGTGAGTACCTAACATATTATATCCTAAAAATTGGTGTCCCAAACATATTCCATTATATATATGAGATTATGAATGTGATAAATATATAAGAATGAAATTCTCTTTTAATATAATTTACATAGGGTTTATAGTTGTACCATTTTTAAAAAATTATATAATACTCTAATGATATCTTATACATCCTAATATCTTGTGTTTGTTTTTAAATTTCTATTGTTTATAACTAATTTCACATAAAATAAAAAAATAATGGATAATGATTGATATTATTGAAATTTAGTACATGTAATGTATTGGAAGACAATTAGAATAAATTATATACCACTATAGATTGCTACTACGTATAGCCAATGATCCTTACATTTTAATAATAGTTCCCTATGAACATATCTAACTATAATTATTTCCATCTATTAATTCTTCATGTAATGATTAAAATATATGATATTATAACCTCAACATTAGTGGGTACCTTTCCACCATTAGAGAATGCGGAAAAATTGGCTTCCAAAAGAACCCATATATAGTGAATGGAATGAATGAATCTATTATTAGTGTTGAATTTTTTATTGTTATCCTAGAAACCATGGATACTAACTACAACAACATCATGAATATATAAAAAAAGTTCCATTTATTTTGAGTCAAACATTTATGAAAAAATTAAAATTTTTAGGGAAGGGAACTATAAAATAGAGTTAGGGAATGATAATTATAATCCCATAATTTGTGATATGGAACTATAATTCCCATCAAATAAAAATTATATATACCATGGAACTAAAAGAATTATATATATATATATATATATATATATAATTAGTATTTTTTGTATTTATATCCATGAATATCTAATAATAGACACCATCCATTTGTCTATCGATGAAGTGATGCTCATTTAGAAGCCACATAAATCACAGTTTTCACATATTCACAATAATTAAAATAATAATACCACGCATAAATTTCAATATAATCTCAAAGGTACCATCATTATGGTCCATTAATACATATAAGAAAAATATATTTTAGAGAAAATATAATATAATTTTATTATTGACACTAGTATAACACATGTATATTACAACAAAATATATGTACGTGGAATGAATAATAATAAACTACATACTAAATACAAGTGGACAATAACATAAATGTATATAATTCATAATTTAAAAAAACTAAAATGTACTAAAAATGTCATAATATATAATAAATTCTATTTAATTAAATTATTGTAACCTGAAAACAATTTAATTAAAAAATTATTAGATAAATACATTTATTAAATATATCTCATTTCATCTTACATCTCTACACATATAAAATATGATAAATCATATAACAGAGAAGGGACCTACATCTCTTGATAGACCATCATTCTCTAACCCATGGAATCATTCTTTCGATATGTAAATAGTGAACCATTCCCTCCAAAGTAACGTTAATAATAGTGGTAAGGTGTCATTGATTCACTATTACTATTTCAATGAACTGAATCCATATATGTTCACTCATAGGTTACCTTGTCAAATGTGATAAGTCCCTTATAATATAGTTCTCCCATTTATATAACCATGCTCACAATGAAAACCCCTCACATAAAATATTACCACTCCATCTAATCTCATTAGGTCACACATAAGGCTTAACATGGTAACAATACATATTTCCCTAGAAACATCACTTCAAAATGTAAATAGTCTAAAAATAGACTCAGTTTAATTACTATAACTCAACATGACCATATCTCTCACAACAATATCCATTTAAAACACTCAATGTAATATCGTACTTTATTTTATAAAACCTTATAATATAAAAAAAATTATAAGTTTAATTCTCTTTGATGTTTCTATATTAAACTATAGTCAGACCACATTTATAGATTTACGTGATAAAAACAGTTAAAATTTTAACTCAACACATGGCATATATTATTTTAAGATTAAATAATTATTAATTAGCCTCACATAAACAATACAAGACATATTATCCGAATTCTATATCACACTCACCAAATTAACAAATGAAATTATCACCTCATCCATTTAAATATATATATATATATATTAAAACTGAATAATACCACCTATACATCATTATCATAATAATTAATATGTATTATCACGCATTGAATCACTATTGATCACCCAAAATAATTAAGTAGAAAAACCCACGAAAGATTGGTATTTTAAATGGAGTAGTGGGGGGAAGTGAGATAATAAACAAATGGGGAGATCATGGTATTAGAATAATTTCTAGAAAATATTTTTAGTAGGGAGATTTAAAATTTAAAAATAATCAAGGTTGATGGATCTAAAAGTAGGATAAGGGAAATTATTTTCATACAACTAATATATAGGTTAGACTGAGTGATAAATTGATGAAAGGTGATAAAATTTAAAATTTAAAAAATGTAATTAAAAATAATTATCCTTTTTTGAAAAATTATTCCAAGGGCCCCCATGCACCAAAAACCATAACACTGGTTACTAGTCATATCAGGTAGAAATCATTGAACAAATAGGCTCTTTATCATTTATTTAAACCCTATTCACAAAATATCAAGTACTTCATTTTTCTTTTGGTGAGAATACACCACACATCCATTACCTGACCCTCAAACTACCACTGAAATATTCAAACTCATGTTAAACCATATATAATGAAATATTTCATTTTTAAAATTCAATTTCAAATATCAAATAAAAAAACATCCCTAGTTATAAACCATATTGAGTATGGTTTTCTATTATTACACCAAAACATCTCAACATGGGTCATTGAACACCATGTAATCAGATTTTAATCTATAACGTTCAACATCTGATATGAGATCCCTATCATAATAAAATAAAAATCCATAGATTCATTGTATAACTCCCTTGATAGATGTTATAACTCTTCTGGAGTGTGTATGATTTTCAAATATTTGTAATAATATATCAGAAATGTAATAATACAGTCACACATCCCTTTAAAAAATTTCATGATGTTAAATCATCATAGATTTCTCACCCAGAGGATTTGAAGAAATACCACTAGATATATCTATTAATGAAGTGATGATAGAAAAAAATATGAATTTAACCAAGAGATATGGGTTAAAAGTATATAGTGCATCATCATCCCCCAAAATCGTAGAGTAGTAGGTTCAAATGATATATCACCTCAAGTGAAGAATAACCAATATTTTTTTTTCATCAGATGATATTTTGTTATACAATTTTAATTGTTAATAGTATCTAACTAAATACAGTGGGAGAATGAAAATATATCATTTATATTTTATCATTTGTTGCCAACCTGAATTGGTGGATGAGAAGATAAAAAATTAACAAATATCATCATCTAACTATAACTAAAATTGGGTTATAACAATCAAAGTAATTTTTGAGGTATTATATTTTGATCGATATCCACAAATATATAGAAAACATCTTATATAAATGTAAATTCATAGATAAAGTAATCATAAAACCCAAAAAATTATTCAAATATTTTTCAAGATTTTTTTTCAAAAATTAATTAATAATATTTTCCTTCAATTATCCATGAATTTCCATATTATTTACTCTTAGAAATAAAATAACTACTAAATGTGTGTAACATGATTTTATACTCACTAGATCCCTAAAAACTAATATTAAGGGCCCACTCCTCATAAGTGATACATATTGTTAACACAATATAATTCACCATTATCATATTTTATCTGAATTTATTTAGAAAAGAAACACTACCTCAATTATTATTTCACATATCGTCGTACAAATAGTTTGATAAAAATCTCAAATCTCCCAAAAAATATTCGTAACCAGTTATAAAATAATTTATCATTATAATAAATATTTGGTTCTCTTTATTAAGCTCCTTAGTCGTTCTCTTTTATAACCAACACTATTATAATTCATTACCAGTCATTCATAATTCATTCTAAAAATTTTCAATTGTTGTTTTAGTTAATGGAATATTAAAATTTGTGATTTTTTGTATTAGTAAGAAAACATAATTATATTTACACCATAAAATTAAAATTTAAAACTCTAAAAGTTCATTAATAATTACTATAACATATGTTATTATATCACATCATTCATATGATGTTTAATATTATCAAAAATCTGATGTCAATTCTATTTTGTTTCCATCAACCATTAGGAATAACATATTTTCATTCAAAAAGATAATTTAAATCCTTTTAATGTACTATATTATATTATATATAAAAATTATTTGATCATAATTTTTCAATATATTTTTTTATTTTATAAAATAACATAAGGTAAATCATTGATAATATGAAAACATATATATATATATATATTAATATTTAATTATTCATAAAAATATTTTTAGTCGGGAACATAATTATTTTACATTACATTCCATGTAATAGTAATTATATGATTATTCTCATGTCCTATTAAGTAATTCATAATGTCTCTCTGAAATTTATTTATCTCGCATAATCAACTATAACAATGTAAAATTTGGATTATCATAATATATATTATTTTCAAAATATTAATCATTAATTAATATTTAGGACAATAAATATTTTTTTTATATTAATGAGTTGAATTCCTTACCAAATCAAAAAATACAAAAAAATAGAATATTTAGCCGAAGGACTGAATAATATAATGTCAACATGATCTAATGATCAATATTTATGGAAAATTAGGTTAAATATTCTACCTAACATATCCAAAATGAGACAACAAATGTTTCATTAGGTTTATAAGGTGAATATGAATCTGATTACTTTTCACTAAAAATTTATGTTCCATATTCCCTTGAACATACCCACTATTAAAAAACCAAACAGGGGATTCATGTGGAACACCAACATTCCCACCATTTACCATTCATCCATGCCACTTGAATCCATTATCCCAATTACCCCTGTTCATCCGATCATTGACCAAACTATTCACTCTAATATATTTACTCAAGATGAGTCACTTACCATGTTGTGAGGTAGACACATGGGATTCCATTAAAACATATTTATCGAATAACCTAGTTCAAAGGTGAGAAGTATCCCCTACTTGATCGATGTGGCCACATGTATTAACATCCCATCAAGATGATTCGAAAATATAGTTCTTCATTCTTTTATTTCCTATGTCAAGCATGGTAAGGGTAGATGTATTATCCCCTGATTTATCAAATAATTTAATAATACATTCCTTATCATGTCATAGTTTTCTTCTAGTATCCATTACATAGAATGTTTTCTCTATCTATGTTGTGTTCTATAGTGTTTAATTTATAGTTGAAAATAAAATATTAATTGATTATTCAACTTATATAGTGAAAAAAATGAAAACATCGAGATGTGAACCCATAAAATGACTCTCAAAAATTTTGAGAGAAGGGGATTAATAATGAAATGTCTATTGTCAATGAGTTTAAATCTATATTTTGGATAATCACATTATGGGTCTCATTAGATTCATTTTAACACTATCAGAACAATATTACATCATTAAAAATAAAACTCTCAATCTATATGATTAATTATCTAAATTATTAGAAACTTCATTACAATTTATATCCAAAATTTCTATAAAATATAAAAATCAAAATTTTATAAAAATTTTCAAATAATATTTTTTATGTGATGTTGAATCAAAATATATAACATATTCATTAGGAATTTAAAAATTATTTGTAAAACTTTAGTGATATTTTTTTTGAAATGAATTTATTTTAATCAATTAGTTGTAATGATGTCCTTACAATTTCATTTTTTTCAACACTATTTACTCATCAATATATATGAATTCCATGGAATATTTGACTTATAAAAAAAATTATTTATATATGAATAATTTTTCATTTAAAATGGAATTAACATATCAATGAACCATAGCTATTTTCTCTCAATTACACATTCTCTGACATCAGTTGCAGTCTCCGTGTCAATAAAATTTCAAAACCAATATTTTTTTTATAATTTATCTAATAAAAATATATAAAGATTGAATAAATCCAAAATAAATTTTAAAAAAATAATATATTATATTTCTAAAACCCACCCCATAGATGAATAAAATTTAAACAATGATAAAAAATTTCAAAATCAAATTCCAAATGAAAACACTAGTTTTGGACTCAATGATGGATTTGGATTCTCAATCTAATTCTTTTTTGAGAAGTAAATTATAAATTTTATATATTATAATAAAATTTTATGTTTTTAAGAAAAATTTTAATCTTTAATTAAACCTATATAAGGAGTTATTTGATTAACATAATTACAAAAAATAAAATATCCTTGAAAAATGACAAATTCCATGTGTAATAAAATTCATTCTAAACAAGGTCACATACTATTATATTCCTCCAAACATTAATAATTTTTATCTATGAAAACAACTATAATTCATTTTTTGGAAAATTATTAAATTAAATTTACTATCAATCAAAATATATCCATTGACATATATAAATCATAATGTTGTCATGAAAAAATGGTTCAATAACCAAGGGGGAATGAAAAAAAATACATCATAGTAATACATTCCAAAACATTGAGTTACTATAAAATATATCACTTGAATTTTCATCACCTTTATCAAACTTGAAATATTAAATCCATTTTTAATAACTAGATTCATCACTATAATCAATCATAACATATTAAAATTCCATTAAAACCACACTGAAGGAATGGAATGATAAAACCTCCTTATATGAAACCCCTTCCATACGAAGTTATATATTGACTTAAAATCCTAGGGGAAACAAATTACTCAATTTAATTAATAAAAAATACGTAATAAATAAACTAACACATAATATAATCAAAACATCCTGAATATTTGAATTAATGATATCACTATATACAACATTTTATATTTTTCCATCTAAATGTGAAATAATTTTTCATTGTAGAATTCCTTTTCATTAAAATAGCATACATTCATCTCTAGAAGAGGGATTCATGCTCCCCCAAACCCATGATGAATTCTCAAAGTGTCATTAATGATTATATGACCATGAAGAGTCACATAAAAAAAAATTCTCAATATACCAACACTCCATAATGAAAAATAGAAATTTATACCACTTCACTAAATAATTCACATGAAGAACATTTAAATATAAATTTATCAACAACACAAAATAATTCATACATTTTTTTAAAACTAAACACTAACTACAATTCCACAAAGTTAATATAATGGATTAATATATTATATGTTTACTTTTATGGATTCATATGTAACAAAATTATTTTTTTTAGTCATTACTTAAGAGGATCACTCATTTTAGAATTAAAATTTATCATTTTGGATTTCAATTTAACTATTTATTAGAGCTTGATGAGTTGGTAGTCTATAAGACTACATTATAACATCCTTTTCTTCATACAAAGAAATACCAATGTATGCCTCAATACATAAATAAAAATCAATGTCCCAAATGATGATAGTTACATAAGAGGGGGGGGGGGGTCCAATGGTGTCCATTTAAAAACCATAAAAAATGTTAGAACCAATACCCCTTCATCCTGTATGTGACATTGTTAAACATTATTTAAATAGAGTATAAAGAGTAAAATACAAGTAAGGGATTGAGATAATTTTTATAGTAATTTGGGGAATAATGATTCCTTAGCCCACTTCATCGACACTCTCTCATTGATAATGGTAATTTTTACTACATGATCCTTTTATAAGAGATCTAGATAGTTGATTTCAAGAAACAAAAACATTTTTCAAATGACTATAAAATATTTTTATGTAGGACAACCAGTAATCCAAAAAAACCATTGAAACCAAAGTGTCTACAAATGAAAAAAGATCATATGGTTTGAGAAATTATATTTCAATGAATTTATATATATAAGATATATTTTTTTGTTTGAAATAACAACATGGGAATTCATGAATATTATTAATTAATTTTCCCCAAGAGAATATCTAAATTTGGGGTATAATATTTTGAGATAAATAATTAGTATAGCCTCCATTAAAACTGATAGTATACGGATAAATACATAGTAGTTTCTTCACACATGATCATACATTATCGTAAGTAATTATACTATAAAACTATAACATAATTCACATTTTTATATTTCATGGCTCAAAAATACTAATTGGATCATTTTAATTTTGATTTGGAACTTACGTGGTCAAATATAAGGGAGAGTGGGATTTTTATATTTTCCCTTTGAAATAATAGTTTATGATCAATTTAAAATTATATATTCTACTATTAATCATTTTATTTTGATAAAACAAATTAGGTTATTTGGGGGTAAATGTAACACCCCAATATTCCATGGTACAGTTCTCTTTGAGTAATATAGTAGCATGTGTTGTACGCAACTTCAGGTTCTAACAAACACCACAACCAATCAAAGTAGCCTTCATGAATAGTAATACCTACTTTTTGAAATTTTATAAATTTTATCTTTTAAAATTGAGTTCATTTTTGGATTTGTAATATCGAAATTAGCCTATGTTGAATTTTTTGTATTTTTCTGAGAACATCCAATTTGATATGAATAGTGAAAAATTCTTAAAAACAACTTTTATAATAAAAATAATTTATAGTGATAAATTATACTATTTAGTGGTTTTAAGGTTTAATTAGAATATATTTTTACCATTTTATCCAATGGTGGTCATTAGAATTAATTTCAATTTGAAATTGGACATAAACAATTGTCAATCTTTTGATATATATTGTTTCTTAAAAACATGCTATTTGTTGTGACAGTGGGAGTTAATTATAAAATTAATTAATGCAAAATATATGTTTTTAATTTTTTTAAAATAGACGTCATTTTTGAATTTAGAATATCAATTATAGCTTTGGGTGAAATTTTGGCATTGTTCTGAAAAACTTCAATTTTTGATGAATAATGAAACCACTAAGTGGTAGTTAAAAAACTAATTTTTCGTTTAAATGAAACATTAAAAATTCTGTGATTTGATTTTAAAAAATTTTACATACACGGTTGTCATTATGAAGTAAATTTTGGTTCAATGGGATTAAAATAATTTTTGGTTAATAGTAACTTTTAAGTTTAATTAATCGCGATTAAAGGTAATTAGTGAAATTTAAGGTAAAAATGATATTATAAAAATATTAAAATACCGTTACACTTGTCCTACACTTATTGGATGAGTCATGGACGACCATTAAAATCCATGGGTCATCATGGGGACCCCATTGAGCCACTTGGGTAAGAAAATGACAATAATAACTTTTTATTTAAAGTAAAAATAAAATTGTCACAAACATGAGTTATTTTACTAAAACAATTATTAATTGGGTTATATAAGGTAACATTTCAACTATAAAAATTAATTAGAAATATAATAAGATTTCATACATCATGATATTTTTTTTATTAATTTTTGACATTAAATAAATTATATTATTTATGACACCATGATGATGCAACGATTACCTCATTATTTAACGATTTAAATAAAATAAAAATATAATGTAACATCTAAGACCTAAAAATGTCAAAAACCTATTGTATTGGTGTATTTAGAACTCTTATCACCTTATACTCGAAATATATAATTTTGGGACCATTTAAATCTGAAAAGCATTTTATGATAATGTAACCTTTTATAACTTACCAAGAGTGCCCCTCCTCTCCTCTTATAAAAGGCCCCCACCTCTACAACCTTATTCACACCATAAAGCCATTTGTATTGGCCAATCCCTTCTCCTTTTGCCTCTCCACTTCCCTCTATTACTCCTAGAAGCATCACCTTGGGCAAAATTCTTCCCAAGGAAGCCTTTGGCTCAAATTAAATAAGAGTTACCCGATTTTAAGGTAATCTCTTCTCTTATGATATTTTATTTTATTTTTCTTCTCCAACCCCTTAAACTCTTTTTATTTAATTATTTTGTAACAAAACCAGTATCTTAATTATACTAGGATGTTTTTATGAGATGGATTTGATTTACACTTACACACACCTTTTTCTAATGGTTAAAGAACATACTATTTCTGTGGTTGGAAAATTTCTACCTCACGAAACGATGATTGTTCAATATTCTTTTAACACCTCTCATGGTGGCCATTATGATGATACTATTTTTATATATGATATATATTATGTTTTTTTTCTTATGATTCTGTATTTTTGATTTACGGCATAACTTTATGATTTCCATTATGGGTAAACGCGATAATTTCATTTTAGGAAGTGCGGACTACCACCCCCTCAAAGTGATTTGAATCGTTAATGCCATATGTGGGATGTATAATGGATGGATTAAATGGTATTTTACATTATATTATACTGCAATTATATTATACCTTTATATAATTATAGATTTATTCCATTAAATACGTAATAGGAATGAAAATAGCATTAATGCGTACGTACGAGTTACCGTCTCCATGAACAGTGCATTTCATTTCTTACCTCTAAATGTTATGTAATATTATAAATTCATGTATATAATGGATATATAAGATATATATGATATATAAATCATGAATATAATTCTCTAGATAATGGATATTCTACCACATAAACAACTTGTAATTATAAGAAGTTTATTGTTGACTCATGTACCAAAGATCGACAAACCGACCGTTATTAACTTAAATGACTACATAATTTTCGTAACATTGTAATAAGTGATATAAAAGGGATAATGAACTTGAAAAAGGTTCTTAAGATAGTAGATATTAACTCTAGTTTATTATTCAATAGGTTAAAGAGCGGTCGAGTCAAGTCGGACATGAGGTAAGGGAACTTCTTAATCCAATTTCCGTTCTTTGGGTCAATCTCCTACTTTGAAATTATGTCATGATATTATTATGTCCTATATTGTATTTGAACATTATTTATGTGTAATTATAGTGAATAAACATAATAGATCTATTTTATTTAAAAAAATTATCTTTGTAAGGGTCTTCGTCTCAATCACCTTTCATTGAGGCATATTTTGTTTTATACACAACATTATTTTTCACAGTGTATAAACCCCTTTGTCTTTAACATTTATTCAAATGAAATATTTTTATACAAAGCG
This sequence comes from Viscum album, assembly GCA_963277665.1. Classification (NCBI taxonomy): domain Eukaryota; kingdom Viridiplantae; phylum Streptophyta; class Magnoliopsida; order Santalales; family Viscaceae; genus Viscum; species Viscum album. Next base: position 2,008,563,766 of record OY728122.1, on the reverse strand, counting down.
TATTCACTAAATGACAAAATGAATGTTTTGTCTTGCGTATGAGGTGACAACGACTTATCTACCATCGTTATTAAACCTTTGAAGCTTTCCCTACACGCTTATAAGGATATTTTCAAAATAAAGGCTTTCTTTTATAATTAAGTGATTTTTTAATATTTAAAAAAATAGATATTTTTGTCAGATATATGAAAATCTAGTGCAAATGTATACGTATTTAATGAAAGAATAATTTTTTTTTTCAGAAAACCCGACTCTTAATTGTGGTAGACAGGAAGGGATTGGGCGTGGACCCATCATGACCTGTTATTAGTAGAGCAGTCTCAGAATTAGTAATTTTGTTTTCAGAAGTTGCATAATGTTTTCAGAAAAACACTGGAGTATATTTTATCAATTTTAAATGTAAGTATCTTCTAAAAAAATTTCATCGGCTGGTCTCATGAGACAAACTACTGTCTTGAAACGAGGCCTTGACAAAATCTTATTTGTAGTCTTGGCACGAGGCCTTGGCTACGTGGTTATGATAGTCTATCATTATGAATTTCATAATTATGAAAGTGGTTATTGATATTTCATGAGATTATTTGACCAGTAGAATATCCATGTAAATAAGTAAATGGCATTATTTCATTTTATTTTTTCTATATTATGCTGAAGTCCAAGTTTAAAAGGATTTTGTTTATGTTATATATTCCCATAAATGATAATGTTTATTTATAAAAGCTTCTGCTATATTGTTATCCTTACTGAGCATCTGATCTCACCCCTTTCAATGTTTTAATTTTACCAGGATGTGTAGAAGTATTTTAGGAGTGACCATCAGGGATAGTCTGAAAGGGATACGAGTGTGGAAAATGGAGACTATTTTATTGTAGTTTTTCACTTTATTATGTAATGTAATATTTATTAATGTATCTATCATTTCCAAGGCTACTAAACTAATCGGTGTTTCGAGACATGATCTTTTGTGATCATTCCAATGTTACGCAATAATTCACCAACTTTGGGTAACTGGGGTCGGGGCGTTAGAGTTGGTATAAGAGGCATTTTAGTACTAAACATGGAAGCTAGATTTAGATAAACTCTGATTAGAGCACGTATCCCAAAGATATACTTTGAGGATTAGTATAGAAGAACATCCTAGAATTTTGTTATTATAGAGATTTTGTGAGTTTTCTGAGAAATACATCCCTGCCTGGATACGAGCAGGTAGAGGCAACTCTAGCACAGATGTACCTAGGGGTAAAACCCAAAAACACCGCTTTGATATAGACTCGAATGGGAATAGGTGGACGACAATGGGCCTTGCTGTACTCTTGGATACGACACTACCAGGGGATATGCTTAGGATAATTCTCATTTTATTTACAAATCATTATGAATGGTTTATGAGTATATAATTTCTCAAAGAAAACATTTTTATGATTATGGATTATATCCTTAAATAGTTCAATTTATGTTAGGTGTTTTCCAAGTCTGTTATTTTGTATTTTGATTCATAAACTAATCTAGTTAATGACATTGTTTAGAAATGGAACCTACTGTAAGGAATGGAAACCGTATCAATGCACACAATCCATGTAGGGATTTCCCTCCATCTGTAGATAATTATTGTGTATTTGGTGATACAACTAGTGCTGATCACCTTATCCCCATACTGGGACAACTCACTCAGGTTATGAATAATAACCTTACTCGTATGGTGCACCCTGATCCGCAACGTGGAGGATCAATGTTAGACCGCATAATGAGGAAACAACCTCCAACATTTAATGGGGGTACAAATCCATTAGTAGCTGAGCAATGGATAAAATCCTTAGAGAAAATATTCCACGCCTTCGGGAGTAGAGAAAGGGATAATGTTATCATGGAAGTTTACCACCTCACTGGAGATGCCGATCAATGGTGGTCAATGATTCAAAACACAAAGGAAGATGAAGAAGTATCATGTATGGAATGCAGGGATTTTAAGGAAATTTTTGTAGAAAAATACTTTCCACGTGACCATCGAACAGATATGGAAAGGTAATTTCTAAGTCTGAGGCAGAAGGAGGATGAGAATGTCACAAATTATGAGGACATCTTTACAAGGATAGTGAGGCATGTTGGAGATTAAATATGTAACCCAAGAAGTAAGATCGATCGTTTCTTTGATGGGTTAAAACTGTTTCTCCATAGAGCATTAGTATCACAATCTTTCTCAACATACGAAGATATAGTCTCGTGTGCTATCAAGACAGAAAAGTAATTCTCTAAATCTTATGACAATAAAGTAAAGAAAGAGAAGAAGAGAACGATGGAACAAGAAACAGATAAAGGAAAAAATGGAAATAAGGATTTATTATTATGCGATAATTGTGGGAAAAATCATCATGGTACTTGCCTAAAAGGAATGGGAGTTTGTTATAAATGTGGAGAAAAAGGCCACCATGCACATGATTTCAAGGGAAATAAAGAGGCTATAAATGTTGAATGCTATAATTTTAGGGAAATGGGGCATTATGAAAATTAATGTCCTAAGCGTCAGGGAAACATACCCCAGAAAATTCCAAGGGATCAAGGCCAAGCTTATGCTATTACTACAGTTGAAGTGGAATAATTAATGTATTGGTGCTTGTGGACTCAAGGATTATATTCTGGTTATAAAAATAATGTGATATATATAAGGATTGTACTGCTGTACTTGTTGTTTTCATTATGGTTTTAATATGATTAAGGTAATCATATTTTTAGTATGTGACAACAAGAGAAACTTTAGCTTGTTTGGGGAATCTGATGTTACAATTGATTTTGGAATTTAGGGACCTTTTAGAGAAAGTCTGGACGGAGGTATTTTGGATAACTATAAAGGTTGGAATGGATTAAGTTGAACTTTGGATAGTATTGTTTAAGTTTAAAACATTTATGAAGATTACTTTTGGAATATTATAATACTATATTTTTAGAAAAAGGACAACCTGCAGGTCGGGGGATAACCCGTCGCGTCAGACAAAGCTGTAGGAATCGAACCCACAACCATAGTGTGTCAGGCCTTTATTACATACCACTTGCCTAGAGGAAGTCTCTGGTTATTACAAGATAGTTTTCCTAATATAAAAGGTATGTGTTAATATTTTAAACCTTGTACGTTTAGGATAAATATAATATTTTTGAGTTCTATTATCTTTTTGAGTGAAAGATTAGTTTGTGGTAGAATTTAGTTGAAGGTTGAAACTCTACATGTCAAGAATAAATATATATATACCTATCTCAATTTCTATGAATAAATTAAATCCTAAACTTTAGTAAAGGCATATTAAAACAAAAAATGTGTTATCCTAATACTTTATGTCTTTTTAAACTGATAATATTTTAAATCAACATAGATTGAAGGCTTTGAGGCCCTCAATTTCACAATTGTTTGTGATTGATGACCTCAATCACACCCTATAAATATTTAGATTTTTCCTCCAATTATATGTCTCTAATTTCCACCAATGTTCTCCTTATCGAGATCATAATTTGGTGGTGACATTTTCATTTCCCTATCCCTCTAATTAAGGCTAAATTTCATTAACCTTATTTCCGATATGGGTTTTCCACAAAGGTATTTTCTATTTTCATCCTTTTATTTTCAAAGAAAAATTTAAAATTGCGATGATGCAATTTATTGAAGGAGGGGAGAATGTAACACCCCAAGCTTCCACGGTACACTTCTCTTGGAATAATACAGTAGGGTGTGTTGTACGCAACTTTGAGTTCTAACACACACCACAACCAATAAAAGTAGCCATCATGAATAGTTAAACATACTTTTTGAAATTTTATAAATTTTATCTTTCAAAATGGAGTTCATTTTGGATTCTGAATATCCAAATTAGCCTATATTGAATTTTTGGTATTTTTCTGAGAACTTCCGATTTTTTATGAATAGTGAAAAATACTTAAAAACCACTTTTTTAATCAAAATAATTTATAGTGATAAATTATACTATTGAGTGGTTTTAAAGTTTAAATAGAATATATTTTTACCATTTTATCTAATGGTGGTCATTAGAATTAATTTCACTTTGAAATTGGACATAAACAATTTTCAATCTTTTGATATATATTGTTTCTTAAAAACAAGCTATTTGTTGTGACAACGGGAATTAATTATAAAATTAATTAATGCAAATTATATGTTTTGAATTTTGTAATATAGAAATAATTTTTGTATTTGTAATATCAATTATATCTTAGGGTGAAATTTTGGTATTGTTCTGAAAAACTTCAATTTTTGATGAATAGTGAAACCACTAAGTTGTAGTTAAAAAACTAGTTTTTCGTTTAAATGAAACATTACCACTTCAGTGATTTAATTTTCAAAAATCTGACATACATGGGTTTCATTAGGAAGTAAAATGTTGTTTAATTGGATTAAAATAATTTTTGGTGAATAGTAACTTTTAAGTTTAATTAATTATGATTTAAGAGAATTAGTGAAATTTAAGGTAAAAATAATATTATAAATATATGAAAATACCATTAAACATGTCCTACACTTATTGGATGAGTCATGGCCGACCATGAAAATCCATGGGTCAACTTGGGGACCCCATGGATCCACTTTGTTAAGAAAATGACAATAATAACTTTTTATTTAAAGTAACAATAAAATTGTCACCAACATGAGTTGTTTTACTAAAACAATTATTACATGGGGTTATATAAGTTAAAATTTAGATTATAAAAATTAATTGGAAAGCTAAAAAGATTTCATACATCATGATATTTTTTTATAATTTTTAGACATTAAATAAATTATATTATTTATGACACCATGTTGATGCAACGATTACCTCATTATTTAACAATTTAAATAAAATAAAATTATAATGTAAAATCTAAGACCTAGACATGTCAAAAACCAATTGGATGGGTTTATTTCGAACTCTTATCACCTTATCCTCGAAATATTTAATTTTAGGATCTTTTAAATCTAAAAAGCATTTTATGAAAAAGTAACCTTTTATAACTTACCAGGAGTGCCCCTCCTCTCCTCTTATAAAAGGCCCCCACCTCTACCACCTTATTCACACATTCAAGCACTTTGGCTCAGCCAAACCCTATTCATTTTGTCTCTACAATTCCCTATATTACTATTAGAATCCTTACTTTGGGCATAATTCTTCCCATGGAAGCCTTTGGCTCAAATCAAAAAACAGTTACCCGATTTTAAGGTAATGTCTTCTCTTATGTTATTTTGTTTTATTTTTCTTCTCCAACCCCTTAAAATCTTTTTATTCATTTATTTTGTTAAAAAACCAGTATCTTCAATATACTAGGATGTTTGTATGAGAATTATTTGATTTACACTTACACACACCATCGTCTAATGGTTAAAGAACATACTCTTTCTGTGGTTGGCAAATTTCTGCCTCACGAAACGATGATTGTTCAATCTTATTTTAGCACCTCTCATGGTGGAAATTACGATGAAACTATTTTTATATATGATATATATTATGTTTTATTTTCCTTATGATTCTTTATTTTTTATTTATCTCATAACTTTATGATTTCCATTATAGGTAAACGCGATAATTTCATTTTAGGATGTGCGGACTACCACCCCCTCAAAGTTATTTGAATTGTTAATGCCATATGTGGGATGTATAAAAGATGGATTAAATGGTATTATACATTATATTATACTGGAATTATATTATAACTTTATATAATTATAATTTCATTTCATTAAATACGAAATAGGAATGAAAGTAGCGTTCATGCATACGTACGGCTTACCGTCTCCATGAACGGTGCATTTCATTTCTTACCTCTAAATGTTTTGTAATATTATAAATGCATGTATATACTGGATATATAGGATATATATGATATCTAAATCAGAAATATAATTCTGTAGATAAAGGATATTCTACCACATAAACTACTTGTAATTATAATAAGTTAATTGTCGACTCAAGTACCAAAGATAGACAAAATGACCGTTATTAACTTAAATGACTACATAATTTTTGTAACATTGTAATAAGTGATATAAAAGGTATAATTAACTTGAAAAAGGTTCTCAATAAAGTAGATATTAACTATAGTTTATTATTTGTGAGGTTAAAGAGCGGTCGAGTCAAGTTGGACATGAGGTAAAGGAACTTCTTAACCCAATTTCCGTTCTTTGGTTCAGTCTCTTACTTTCCAATTATGTCATTATATTATTATGTCGTATATTGTATTTGTACATTACTTATGTGTACATATAGTGAATACACATAGTAGATCTATTTTATTTAAAAAAATTATCTTTTTAAGGGTCTTCATCTCAATCTCCTTTCATTGAGGCATATTTTGTTTTATACACAACTTTATTTTATACGGTGTATAAACCCCTTTGTCTTTTAAATTTATTCAAAAGAAATATTTTTATACGATGATTTTTCACTAAATGAAAAAAGGAATGTTTTTTCTTACGTATGCAGTGACAATGACTTCTCTGCCGTCGTTATTAAACCTTTGAAGCTTTTCTTACATGCTTATAAGTTTATTTTCTAAATAAAGGCTTTATTTTATAATTATGTGATTTTTAACGATTTCAAAAAAGAGTTATTTCTTTAAAATATATGAAAATCTAGTGCAAATGTATACATATTTAACACATACTTAATTTTTTTTTTCAGAAAACCTGACTCTCAATTGTGGTAGACAGGAAGGGATTGGGTGTGGACCCATCGTGGCCTGTTATTAGTAGAGCAGTCTCAGAATTAGTAATTTTATTTTCAGAAGCTTGCATAATGTTTTCATAAAAATACTGGAGTATATTTTATAAATTTTAAATGGAATTATCTTCTAAAAAAATTTCATCCGAAGTTCTCATGAGACAAACTAGTGTCTTGGCATGAGGCCTTGACAAAATCTTATTTGTAGTCTTGGCACGAGGCCTTGGCTACGTGGTTATGATAGTCTAGAATTTTGCATTCCATCATTATGAAAGTGGTTATTGATATTTCATGTGATTATTCGACTTGTAGAATATCCATGTGAATAATTAAATGGAATTATTTCATTTTATTTTTTCCATATTTTGGTGATGTTCAAGTTTAAAAGATGTTTGTTTTAGTTATACATTGCCTTAAATGTTAATGTTTATTTATTAAAGCTTCCGTTATATTGTTATCCTTACTGAGCATCTGAGCTCACCCCTTTCAATGTTTTAATTTTTCCAGGATGTGAAGAAGTATTTTAGGAATGACCTGCAGGGATAGTCTGAAAGGGATATGAGTGTGGAAAATGGAGACTATGTTATAGTAGTTTTTTACTTTATGATGTAATGTAACATTTATGGATGTATCTAGTGTTTCCAAGGCTACTAAACTAATCGGTCTTTCAAGACGTGATCTTTTGTTATCATTCTAATGTTAAGCAATAATGCACCAACTCTAGGTAACTGGGGTCAGGGCATTACAGTAAATATTGTTATTTTTCAAAAAATATGTTTAAATATATAATGTTTTTAAATTTTTATTTTTCAAAATAATTTTATTATTTATTGATTTAAATTATATTTATATATAATATATCAAATTATATAAATTATTGTCCATATAATTATTACTAATAGTAATATATTTAATGTATGATTATCTTATGTTTGAAAAATTCATTTCTTGTAAACTGTTTTCTCAACACATTTTGTTGTTTTATTTTTTTATAAATTTTACAACTTTTAATTAATTAATATGATTAACTGTAATCATATATTTGATTCTAGACAATTAGTGAACTATCGTAGACATAAATGGATAGTCATTATTATAGAACTACTGAATCGAAATGATAATTATGAAATGATATATATTCTATAAATTTCATATATAATATTCTTATTTACAATTTCACCCATTTAAACAAATATAATGTGGCGTATGCATATGTATTCCATCTCTTATCCCTGAAGAGATGTGATTAATTTTCCTTGAAAACATTCAACAATTATTGTAAAAAGGTAAATGAATATATTTAATAAAATAATATAGATCTATATATCCTTAAATGATAACCTATATTAAATAACTATAAAATATAGGATAAAACATGCATGAGAAAATGATGTTGTTTACACCTAAAATAATTGAATTAATAAAATATTGTTAATGAATGGGAGATAAGATATAATTATATGATCATATATGATATTATAATAATGAATATGTTTCTTCTATAAATTATTAAATATTTTAAAACCCCTAATAAGAGTTTAAAGCATTTTTAACAAAGAGGTTGTATGATGTAAGGGATTTTATCTCAATTTTCACTTGATTGAGAAATATTTAGAATTATAAATATATTTAATATTGTTATTGTATATCCTACACCACTTATGAATTTATCATTAATATTTATTTATTTATCATGGTAAATGTTTCAATTTATGTTACTATTTTATGTGGATAAAATTTAAATGTTACTAAAGAGATAAAAATTTATTTCACAATATCATTTTTCTAAGGTTTGTTATATTATTTAATTAAGGAATCTTATAATAATCATTCATAAAATACATATTTTATATATCATATAGATATTTAAGTAGTTTACTTATTTTCTTAAAACATTACATCTCATTGGAATATTAATAAAATAAGGTAATGTTTGATATAAAACTAATATTATTTCCATTTTTCAATGGGTATATTATTATTTCATGATCATATTCGCCAAAATTGTTTTATACATGTCTATTTTTATATACCAAGATTATTTTCATGGAAATTTCTTTTCACCCATGAATCGTTAGGTTGATTTTAGGTAATATTTAGAATATTTTCATTAAGGTTTTTGTCTGTACTTTCTTTAGCAAAATTCAAACAGAATTTTGTTTAAAATATACGACATTAATAGACATTTTGACCACCATAATTGTTCTACAATGTTTAGATTCCTCTATAATTTTTGAATGGTTATAAATAATTTTTTAATGAATTATAATTATAGTATTGTTTTTCACTATCAATTATCTAGAAAAGTATATGATTTCATTAAAAATTAATAATTTTTATGAATTAGTGATCAAATTTTAATATATTTTTAATTATGTGGTAAAACAATTGTCTTGAAACATTCACATTATTATGATCATTGTAAAATATAAATTACATTTCTATAAAATATCCATTTTTTTTATCATTTATATGATTATATAATAAAAAATCACCATTTTTACATATGGGTTTTCACTATTAATTTCTTTGACAGACTGAAGAAATATTAATTTTTAGTATCCTTTACTGAATAAGAATATTTACTGATATGTTATACTTTTTATCAATTAATGTTGTAATTAACTATATAAATAATTAAATATAAATTCTATAATCATTGGGGATCATAATTATATATCTCTTCTATGTATTTACTAGTTTCATTAGACGAATTAGTTTTATAGTCATTTTAATGTTTTTTGAGTGTATACCTACCCATGAATTAAAATATCATGGGAAAATTCCACAGAGGTATAGTTATCATGTTTTCTATGATCATTTCATCCCATATTATAAATTTCCACAATTGAGAATTATGTTATTATTAGTCATGATTTAACTTTATTTGTATTATCCAGGGATTCATTTCATTCTAATTTTATTGATTAAATGGATTTCATTTTTATTTATCTACCTTTTATATTTACTATTATTTACATACTCATGATATCATAAGTTGTATATAACCCTTAAAAATAATTTTAATTTACCCTTATTTTGTTTCCTTTACCTAGTATAAAAATAAAAGGTCAGTGAATGAGTTTCACTGATACATAGAATTTACTTTTTTAAAATTTTATATTTAATTTCCAATGTAGTAAGATGATATATTTGTAACTACATCTTCTTGACTACTAATATGGTTAATCCTCTATGATGTGAAATCTATTATATTATTCCAATTTATTGAGGTGAATAACGACTTTGGGTTACTAGATTTGTGGTTTTTATAGATGGTATCATAGTGATGATTATTTAAAACCATGTGAACAAGATTTAAAAAATAAGTATGAAACATAAACCAATTAGAGACATTAATGATATGTCTAATTAAAGGAAAAGAATCATAAATTTTTCTGTAATATATATTAAGTGGTTTTCCAAGAAACACATCATACTTTGGTAACTATAAGTAGAAAAGTTTCATATATAGATTCATATAGGGGTAATAACTCCGAATTTAGCCGAACATTTATTTTTAGACCATGATTTTAGGGCATAGTGAACATGCCATTATTTCCAACCTAATTTTAAACTCTATTGGGTTCTGTATGATTTAATTCATACCTTATATAAAAAAAACTTTTATGTATTTTAAAATATTATTATGATTTAAATATATCAATAAAAACCCATGTATATATTTGTTATATTAAAATTACATGAATTTTAAAATTTTGGTAACTATTATACCATATATAGAATTATATTATGATTTTAAATTAATTAATAAATTAGAAAATAAAATATACTGTATTTTTAAATATTATTCATAGTAGAAATAATGATATAAATAATCATGAACAATTTATAAATTTTATTGATGATCTAGACAATTAAACTCGTGTTGGAGTTGAGAAGATCATAGACATATTAGGGTAACTAACACAGGTTATTTCTAAAAATTTTGAACACCTAGGGAAACCTGGTTTTATATGAAATGATAAAACTATATTGGATAATTTCATATGATAGAAGCCTCTAACTTTTATTTGAACTAAAAATACATTTTTAGATATGTAATTGATTAAGTCCATTGAAAAGATATTTATAGACAAAAGATATGATGGATGGGAAAAGGTTTTACTAGTATTATATTTCTTTAAATGTAATTTTTATCTGTTTTCATTTCTAATAAAGAATACTATGCTGGAAAAAAAATTCACATCAAATGGAGAGATTATTATGTAAAATTCTTCCAAATTTATTTCCCTTATGAGAAACAATCTGAAATAAATAGAATGTTCCCCATCATAAAGTAAAATGATGAAAATTGTGTTACTTATTATTAATCCACATTTACAAGTCTATCAAGGTATGATACGGATATAAAACATAATATGCAATGAGTGATTTACCACTTATTTTAAGGGATTAAGCTTAGACTTAAAAGAGAACTGGTATATCAAAAAAATTCTTCCTGTGATTAAATAGTAATATATTATATCAAAATATATAAATAATTAAATTGATCATATATATTTATAGAAAATTGTGAAATTATGAGGATGGTTGAATGCTATGAAAAATGATACACATAAATAAAGTATAATTAAAAGAATTAATTTCCATTCTTAAAAATTTGGGAATAAAATATCTTGTAAAATACATGAAGGGCACTAGATTTTTTTACAAGGGTGAAGATTTGTGTCATCTAGATAATAAATGTAATGTAAATAAAAAACAATTTTATTTAGTTAATCACAAATAATGTAATAAGTATTTATCCAAACCAATGTCCCTTGTGTGATGAGGATATACCATAAATACGATATGGGGATATGTCCAAGATTATATGATCTCTATGACTTAAAGTGAAGTTCCTAAACATGTGTTGGAAATTAATTTATTTATATCCCTAAATTTATCTAATACATTATTTCATTATAGATTTTAACTATTTTATTAATTATATGATTCTCAAGGAAATTATATATTCCCCTATCACCTTAATAAGGGAGTTTTCAATCCATACACCTAGTGTAAATCTCAACAAAAAATGATGGTTCAGTCAATTCCAATAATTACCCATAAACATTAACATTTGGTAGAATTTATTATTATACCCATATATGAAATTTATGTAATACTTTTTATGGAAATAATTTCAAAAATATAATTTAAAATTTTATTTAAAATGATCATAAAATATGATTTATGATGAAGATATAGAATTACTCATCTTTAGATGGGATATTTCATCTTATGGTTCATTTCAAGATCATTCTCCAATAGCTCTCTCAAATGATATTCATAGGGAAGAATATATAAAACAAATATAGATGAAAAAATAATCTTCCAATTGAGAATATTCTTATTGTATAGAAATACATTGTTATATTTCCTATGTAATAATCGAGAAAACTGACTCATCATGATGTGGATTTTTTCATTTATTTCATCCCAAATGAATGTCTTATATCAAAAACTCCATTCATAATAGACATTATTGAATTTGTTTAGTTAAATAAAATAAAATATGGTTTTTTATAAGGCATTTATACCCCATATTGTTTCACTTAGTATATCCAATGTTCTTTTTGTTACGAATAAGTATTTTTCTACAAGTCTTCACAATGATTACAGGGGAATCAATTCTATTAAGATAATGAACATGTATCCATGTATTTTCATTGTTGACTTATTAGATAAAATTAAAGGAGAATAAAATTTTCAAATATTAAATTTTTTTGTGGTGTCAACAGTCGAATGTAAATATGGAATATATTAATAACATATTGTTTTATATGAATTATGGGAATTACGAGTTTATATAAATTCATTTTGGATTGATTAATTCACCATCTATTTTAATTGACCGATGGAACTATGTATTCAAGGAATATCTTGATATTTTTATGTTATTTTATATTGATATCAAGGTGTAATTTAAATATTATGTGGACCATGATACCTACATGTGGATTATTCTTGATTCAAAAAAAGAAAAGGTGTTATTTGTGAAAATTATTGAGAGTTAATTTTCTTTTTAGAATGCCTCTTTTCAGGTTCATACTACCACCAAAGATTTAATAGGAGTTGATCATGTAATGGAAAGGTAATTCAAATAATTTATTATTCTAATGAACATAACTAAGGTATATAATATCATTGGTTTGGTAGGTTTCTACCATTGTTTTTTAAAATCCTGATCGGGTAACTGGTTACCCAAGCATACACGTAAAGTGTTTTAGTTCAAATGGAAAATAGAATATGTAGAATATTTTGAGGAATTAAAGAGGATGTTATTATATTATTTAATTTTTAATTTACTATCACAAATTTATGGATTTTTTATATGTAGTTATTTATTTTTCCATATGAATAATGTTACATTTATTAAATATGTTTCCTGAAATTTAAAGGCTCATAAATAGAACTATAAAACCTTTGATCATGAGTTTAAATCTATAAACTTTTAATCAAATATATGGATACCTTTTCTCTATAGTGAAATTTGTGAGTTATAAATAATTAATAACAATTTTAAAGACATCCTTTTGAATAAATAAATAAACAATATGAAAAGGTATTGACTCTAGATAATCAAGGCATACTATTTCTCAATATAATACCCCATACGAAATGTTAATACAGTAGAAGATGCATTGAGATGGAAAGATCATGGTTTTCTTGCCAAAATGAGGATTAATGAGGATCTAATATTTAATGATTTCATGAATATGGATATAGGAACTATTAAAGAAAGGGAAACATTGCATATTTTTCAATGGATTTCAAAACCATTACTATTGAAAAATAAAAAAACATCAACCAGATGATGAGATATTTCAGTAGAAAATTAATGTTTTGAAGGATTTAAAATTTAAAGACATTAAATATGAAGATTGAAATATTAAATTTGAAAACTGGAAATGTGTTAGAAATATAAATGATCTAAAAAGAAAATTAATTGATTATTTATATATATGGAGAAGATTGAAATATTAAATTTGAAAACTGGAAATGTGTTAGAAATATAAATGATCTAAAAAGTAAATTAATTGATTATTTATATATATGGAACATCTCTATGAACACTGTTATCACCATAATGTATATGGATGTAGTTGAATATTTTTGGTGGGATAATATAAAAAGTAAAAATGATGATTATGAATCAAGATTTATTTTTCAATTAGATAATGTTGAGAAAAAAATTCAATGGGATTCATGAAACAAATATCTATTCCTATGTGGAACTTGGATAAAATACTATAGACTTTGTTACTTGATTTCAAAAGACTACTATAAATAATGATTCATTATGGGTTATTTTTTATTGCCTTGACAAATTATCACATTAACATACTATAGGAGAGGATTTATATATTTATCCCCTTATAAGAATCTATATTAATTAATATATAATAAATCGTAGTTAAACTATTTGAATTTTATCTAATCATGATCCCCAATTTACATCAAAATTTTGGAAATGACTTCAGAAGGCTAATGATACCAATATTCATTGGGTGCCACCTATCATTTTTAAACTGATGGATAATACAAAAGGAATATTAAAACAATAGATTTAGGGAAGATGTTTTTATCACATTGATTTCATGGTATGTCTAATCATTATTTAAGTTTTCTATATTTTTAGTAATAATATCATCCATTAATGTACTCAAATGGTATCGTACTAAGCATTGTATGATAAAAGATGTTGTACTCTGGATTGTTGGGAATAATTTCATGGAAAAGATTATAGGCATAGAGATTTTTTTGGAGGCAATGAAAAAATTTAAATTCTTTTCATACACATATAAATGTATCCTAAAAAGCAAAAAAGATATATAAGGATAATCGAATTAATGATTAGGAATTTTGAGTGCGAGATCATATTTACATCAATGTATCATTATTGAAGGGTATTATAAGGATATATAAGAAAGTAAAAAATGATCCGTAAAAAAATAATACCTTTTTAAATTCAATTAAACATTGGTTATTTGGCTAACGATTTGGAAATTCCACTAAGGATTTGTAAATTACATGATATGATCTATTTCTCATTATTAAGAAAGTACAAACTAAAACAAATGAATTCAATCTTATATGAAGAATTAAAATTTGAAATTATCTATCTTAATGTGAAAATATTGTTCAGATTCTTGATTTTTTAGAATATCTAAATAGGAATCAGAAAAGTAGACAAGAAAATGTACTTTTGAGAAATCATATATTGGGAGAAGTAATGTGGGAGCTTAAGGATGTTTTGAAAAAGAACCACCATAATTATTTTCTAAAAAGTAATATATATGAAAATTTCAAGGAGTGTATTTTTAAATAAGGTAAAAATGTAAAACTATATGTTTAAATATATTTTGTAAACATTCTGTAAAATAATAATGTAATGCATATTTTAATATTTCATAGAAGAAAAATTCTAATTGGTTAAGATTAATATTGATTTCGAACATTCTTGGTAAAAAATTTGTAGAATGAGATTATACATTTCAACTAGAAATAATATTATAATAATAATTTAAAATAAATTATTTAACTATTCCAAATTTTTTTATTGAACACAATTTCTGCTCATTGGGATATAAAAAGGGAAATTTTTAGAAAACTATTTTTCATTGCATAATGTATTATAATTTTAATAATTAAAATAATCATAAATAATGAATAATTTATCTCAAATATTTAGATTATATATCTAACAATAATAATCTAAATCATTATGATTATGATTACTTATAATATTTTTATTGTAAGATAATCTTATTCTTGAATAATTCATTTCTAGGAAACTGGTTTTTTAGCACATTTTTTAGGATTAATTATAGAAAATATTCTTAAAATTAAGTGAATTAGATTTTATAAAATAGATTTCACGTTTCAAATAATAATAATTAATATTATGTAATATTATTAATATATTTTTAGTTTATAAGGTATTATAAAAATAGTAAAAATCGGTTACTATGGTTACGATCAAAATGGGTTTACTGGGGGTTAATCTAAAAAGATAAAGGTTAAAATGACCCAAACCATTGATTAAACAATATTATATGGTTTTATTGTTTCCATTACCATTCCATATCTTATATCATTCATTTTTGATATGTTTTCTCTTAAACATAACATAATAATATTTTCAGAAAAAATAAAAATTATAAGTGTTCCACACAACTCAATTATAAATGGGAACTTGATTCCTTCATATCTCAACACATTATGAGCCACTTAGCTTGATTAAAACTTAATAAAAATATCCCCAACATCTTTATCTATTTTTTTGATGTTATATTCCTTCCAAAAACTAACACTAGTGTCCTTGAGAAGAGATGAAAAGGTGGTTTCTCTTGGAGAAGGTAATCATCTCAAGAAATCTTTTTCATTTTAACATCATATTTCCCGCCATTATTTATTTATTTAATCAAAAAGTATACCATAATAATAATTTTAAATATAATAATATGTTATTCTTTTGATGCAATAATATTTATGTATCCCCTCTCTATCAAAATTCCAATAAAATCGTTGCTCGTGCCTTCGGTAGGCTAGAACCTCATGAACCGACAAAATTTGTCTTCCATCACCGAATCAAATGGATAGTCATTATAAGGGAACTAATTCATATATATGAAACATAATAAATAATATGTATTCTTAAAATTTGATATACCAACAACATCATTACACTTTTACCCATGTAAAAATTATAGTGTCCCTCGTGTGTTGGTATGATTTATTGTTTTAATAATTTGATGTCAACCATTTTCCATGTCCACATTTCTAGAAGATTATAAAAATGTATCTAATAAATAAAAATTTTATTTTTTGTGTTCATATAAATATATATTTGATGAAACAATATCCTATTTGTAAGAAGTATAAATATTTTGATGAATCATTCATGATAAAATGAAGCAGATAACACTTGAAACAAGTGTAATAATAATAGATTACTTGAAATACAATGATAATATATTGTTATAGGGTAATATATGATATTAAAAATATTAATATTATTCTGAGATATATTATTAAACTTTTTAAAATCATTAAACCTGATGTTAAATGACATTTTCAAAGTTTAGCCTTAATTTAATGGATTTCTTCTCAATTTCCACTCCATTGATGCATATATGCTGTTATGAACCTATTTACTTTTCTGGTGTATATAATGATAATTTGATATATGTAAAAAATATATATATTTATTCATGATTATTAGAGTTATAATTTATATAACTCATTCAAGAGGTTACAATTTATATGTTTCCAAATGGATATGAATTTATTTTACATATCATAATTTTATGGGTTTTTTTGAATAAATCTTATAATATATCCATAATAAAATCCATATAGTTTAATATCATTTTGATATTTAAGGAGTTTCAATTTCTCAATCAATATTTTCCTCATCTTCAAACTTGAATCATGTTATGATTTTTTTCAAACAAGAAACATTCTTATTAGACTTTTGGATAAGGTATAATTTTAATCGATGTATATATTTTAAAAATTTATTTAATGAAATAAATTTTTATTTAAAAAAATTATTTCTTAAGGAATTTTTTAGTTATCATTGAATTTTTACACTTTTAATGTAATTGTTATATATTTTTTGAAAAGGGTCATTTTTGAATTTCCTTATTAAAATAATAATTGGATATTTTATTTTTAACATATACATTATTAAATCACGTTCATACTACCATAACCTTTTTAGGATATTTTGTTTCTCTTACAGGTATTATATGGTTTTATAAATAAATGTATTTTATAAAATATTTTGTCAAAGTTTTTTTAATATTTTCATTAATTATCCATAGGATATGATTTTATTTCAAAACCAACATTTTTAATGAATTGATGGACATCTATTTTCTCTTATTTATTTTATTTTTTCATGTTTCTCTTGAAACATTCACTTTAATGTGATAATTTTTAATTAGATATTAATGTTTTCTTAAATACCCAAATTCATTATATCATATAATGATAATATCCTAAATCATATAACATTTTTTAAAAAAATTACTTTGAAACATATTTGATTGACTTTAGAAAACGTGACTTTATATATCCTTTATTGAATATGGATATTTATTAATAAGGAATAATCTTTATAAATAAAATTGGTAAATCAATATATATGGAATTCATTGGTTATATTGTAATGGGAGGGGACAGAATTATATACCCCATCAATACATCGATATGTATCCTAAGAAAATATAGTTGGAAAACCCTGTAAAATACGTGTTTGGTGTACAAATACCCATCATTTAAATTTAAATCAGAAAAAGTCCATAATGGTAAATATGTAATGATTTATGTGATAATAACATCCAATATTATCAATTTAAATTATTGATAATTTTTTAATTATTTTCCATGAGATTATAGCTTTGATATTGTTCATGGATTTATTTCATGATCAGTTCATTAAGTAAGAGTCATGTGTGTATATTTAACTACCATTCCACATTTATAATACCATATTTAGTATTTATGTCTTTTTATTTATGCATCCATTGTTGAGTATTATAGCCTACCTTTATTTTATTTTATTTCTTCTTTATAAGATGAAATAATCATTGAACGGGTCTCAAGGATGAAGAATATTGTTTTATGATTTATATTTTATTACCAATGAAATTAAGGAAGAAAAATTTGTATCTAGTTATTCAAGAAAACTAAACTAATCAATCATTGGTGATGTGATCCTTTTTCTCTTATGCCAATGTAATAAAGTGGAAATTATTTTTTTAAAGGGTTGGGATTGTCAGATTTTTTATTAGAGTGAAGGATATGAGTAAAAATAGGAACTAGATTTTGGGAAAGATAGATTTGGGGTAGTAACCCTATGATAAACATGGAGGATAAATCTAATTGTTAGAAAATATCATAAATGTTTTGGTTGGATAGATATTATATAGAATTCCTACAGACATATCCCAATATAAATACAATTAGTAGATATCTGTTTGGAATAGATTTATCTATGTGTAATAACTTTGAAAATATTTTGTAATATATATCTCAACCAAAATTTTAGTGGATTATTAAAGGCCCCTAAAAAACAACCTGGAATTATAATCCCAAGTAATATGATTGAGTTACTTCACCTATTATTTATAACTAATTATAAATTTTTGGAAATTAATTTTATAATTAGATGATATAAAACCATGTTTATGATTCTGAGTTTAATAATACATAAAATTTCAAAATATTTCATATGTTACACCAAATTTATAATTACATATTATGATTTAGTATTCATGATGTTTTAGGATTAATCAATATATTATATTTTTTATAAATGTAACAAAGCCGAATGAATCATATCAGTACTCATAGACAATGTAGACATTTCCCTTCTTACCAAGAAATGAAAACTAGTGTTAGAGTTGAGCCGATAATGAAAATATTAGGGTATTTGGAACATGTTATTAACAATAACCATGTATATATAGAGAAAAATTATTTTCAATGGCATGAAAATCAAATATTGGATCATGTCATTTGAAATATTCCTCCATATTTTAGTAAAATTTTAATCCATTGGTTACAGGGCATTTTATTACGTCCATTGAAAATTTCTTAATGGTTTTGGGTTGTGATAAGAGGGAAAAATTAACAATGGAAATATATTCTCATTATGGTTATGTTGATTAATGGTGGAAATTTATTGATTATACTTGGGGGAAGATGGAATAGGGAATATGGATTTGAGATGTTTTGATATAGCATTCTTTGATAAATATTTCCTTCATGAGAAATGAAATATAATGAAGAGTTAGTTACTCAACACAAATAAAAAGGAAGTATAAAATATTGGGGAGTGTAGTGATATCATTATAAGAGTAGGCAGACATGCTCAAGATTAAATATATAATATGGGTTAAATGATTGACAATTTCATTAAATGGATTAAGCCATGGCTCTAAAGGTAATTGGTTTCTCTAGATTATTCATTAAATTATGAAATTTTATTATGTGTCTTCAAAAAATAGATTGAATTCTTAAGATCATGTATCATAAAGTGAAATCGATAAAAAGTAGGTCTTTTGAACACCAAAAAAACAATTATCCCATGAAGAATAAAAAATCAATCAATTTCATTCAATTGAAATTTGTAAATATAAACCTCATATAAAATGCAGTATGGGTGGGAGAAATTGTTACAAGTTTTGATATAAGGATCATCTAACAATTTAATGTAATGGAAATAACGACACAGCTATTATTAATTGATTTGACTATAAGGAAATGTGTTATTATTAGAAAAATGTATGATTCATCAAGAGAATATACCATAGAATATGAAATGGGGAGAAGCCAAAGATTATGATATTACTATGATAGAGGTATATGTTCTTAGAGAAGTTTTTCTTGGTATGTTATTAATATACAAAAATTTATCTAGTTTATTATTTTATTTTGGATCTTGACAAGAATTTTTGTCTACAGTGTTTTACAATAAATGTAGATATTTACCAAAGACATTAATAAGATTTTTTTCCATATAGAATCCAAGAGGAAATATAATCACAACAATGATGTGTCAGTCAGTTTCCATTATGAGACATTAATGCGCACAATTTAAATACATTATTTTTTGAATTATCACTTAATTTGATATAAGAAATTCTATGGACTGGATTTAGAATTATAATTAAAAAAATATTGAAATTTGATGAAAATTTTTGATACATAACGATAATGTGTATTTACATATCATTAGATTTTATAATTTATTTTCTCAGTTATGTTAAGATCCTACTCTAGTAGATTTTGTTAAATAGATTCTTAGAGAATAAGAGCATACACAGTCTATTTTTTAATGGTTATTGTTAAATTGAGGATGTTGCAATTGTACAAGTATAAAATTATGAATTTGGTGAGGAATTACATTGACATCCACAAGAACATGAATATTAGTTACCCAATTGATTTAATCCAATATTAATTTTTAATATCAAAGACTCCCTATATAAAAAATATTGAATTTTTTATTTCTAATAAATAAATAGAGGATTTTTGTGATACGATATTTATATTTCCCTCATTATTCACCATGGTGTTACATGTTCAATTGATTAAAAAATACATATCTTTGAGGGAATAAGTTGATTATGGAAAATAAATGATATTATAATTATGAAAAATTATCCACATCCTCATATTGATGACTCGTTCAATCAGTATGATAGTGATAAATATTTTAAAATATTTACCTTAAATTTAGGTGCCATAAAATTTGAGGAATGAAGGAATAAATTCTGATGATAGCATTTTTCTGAGGTATGAACATTATGAGTTTACAATAATTCTATTAAATTGAATAATGTACCCACTTTTTTATTGATATTATTAATAGTATATTCAAGGAATATATTTATATTTTTTGGGGTAGTAATTGATGATATCATAGTGTAAAATTAATACTATGAAATACTTGAGAATAAATCGTGATAAATTCTTGGGAAACATAAAGGAAACGAGTTATAAGCAGAATTCAGAATAGTGTGAATTTTGGATTTAGAAAGATTCTTTTTATGGTAATATTGTTCTTAATGATGGAATCTGAGTTGATCATGTAACACCCTGACCCCAGTTACCCAGAGTCAGTGCATTATTTTATTACATTGGCATGATTACATGGAATCAAGTCTCAAAAGACCGATCAGTTTAGTAGTCTTGGAAAATAGATTATATAAATGAGTGTTACATTACACTTTCTAACATACAACATAGATTAAATAATCCTGTAAGAATTCCGTTTTTCCCTTATATTAACCCTACATCTCAATCATAAAACACATCTTTGGATCCTTGAGAAAATAGAACTTAGGAAAGGGGGAGCTCAGATTCTCAGTAAGGGTAAATAATTTATCAGAAGCTATAATGTTTTAAGGCAATATGTGTAACAAAAACAAGAGAATTTTTTAACATAAACATGAACACAATATGGTAAAAACAAATCATGCATTAACATATTAACGTGCACATGGATATTCTACTAGTAGAATAATCACATGTAATAACTAATTTCATAATGAGGGAATGTATAGTTCCATACATTCTAAAATATTTTTTCAAGGCTTCGGCCAAGTCATCTAAAAATTATTTAGGCCTCAAAAAAAACCATATATCAAATTGGGAAAGGCATCGGCCATATCCATGTCTAATTGTCTCATGAGACCTACCGATGCATCAATGAGTTATAGCGGGTTCCACCCCTCACTGACTATGTCTAATACATTCCTCATATGAAAAATTTTAAACATAACATGAACATTCATATTAAAAATATCATAAAAATGTCAATACTTTATCCATAAGTCATGAATAGTATAAAAATAACACATCCACAGTCAAACATCTCATAAAACATTCAATACAGTATGGAAGATTTATATCATAATAAATCAACTTCAAACATGGTTAAAATACAACAAAGGATGCTGACATAGATAAAAATTATTTGTAAATCTCTTTTAGAGAAAAATCCATTTTTCATGAAAACATTTAAAAGTTACAAAATTTAGAAATGAAGACATTTAAATAAATTTTTTAGTCAATGTGTCCCATACCACTTTGTATCTTTTTAAAGGAATTAACATTTTAAAAACATTCATGTCCATATAAATAAATCCTTAAGAAGAATTTTGAAAACCTGGATATTAATGAGACTGGTTTAGAAGAATAGATATTTAAACCATTTAAAATGATGATCTAGTAAAATATTATATTCCATAAAACCTTAAAATATTTTTTTTGAAAACATTTTTATTAAATATGGACATTGATAACAAATATTTCCCAGTAAATACCTACTCATAAATAATCATGGATAATAATGAGATTGAGTAATTAACCCTTACTTTGTACTTTCCTATAGTGGAGGGTACGTTTATCCTCCTGTATAATGACCATATTATGTTATTAAATTATAAAATAACTATATTAATATTTTTGATATCAAAATGACTCATTTATGACTTTATAGTCCCCATTTAATAATAATTTCCATGTTAAAGTAACATTTCAGGTAATAATTGCTTTCTTTATCATATCTGTATTAACTTGTTATTCTTCTTCGTATCAGAATATAAAACATGATTTATGTATCATATATATTCAGAATATAAATTTTTATAATAGATATATTTATTAAATGGAAACACCGTTTATGAAGACGGTAGGTCGTATGTACGCATAAACATTGTTTCCGTTTTCATATCGTATTGAACGGAAGTAAGTGATTGAGATATATGTAAATACATACATACATATTTATATGTATAGGTATATAACCATTAGCATTATTATTTCTAATATTAAATACTAATTGATTATATATATTTTTATAATCATCTTTTAATGGTGAATGTGGAAATGAATCTCATCACGTTGGGGAGATGGTATTCCGTACGTACGCACAAGCGATAATATCATTTCCTTAATGATTAAAAGGTGTGGAATTGGATGGTATATTAATTTCAAAGAGACACTAGAATGCTATTTTCATTATTTATATACATATTACTTATCATTACATCCATCCAAATAACATTGTGTTGAATAAAAAATTACACCACGGTGTGGAGACGGTAAGTCGTACGTACGCACAGATGGTGAAATTATTATTAATAGTATGGAAAAAATAACTAATATAGTTGTAAAATATTTATAATAACATCACAGTATGTATAAGGTAATAGAGTTATTATTTTGGTATGGAAACAAAAAAGAAATAGGAATTGGAAGAATAAAAGAACTTGAATGAGTGTGGTGAAATTATTATCTCTTATTCGTGTTCTTCCTTTTTATTTGATCAAAAGGGCTCCATTGGTTGTATTTATAATAACAATGCATTATTATCTAGAACGTGGTGATGTGTGTAGTGAAATATATTTAATTACATTAATGAAATAATGTAATATGAAATATTGGGGTGTTACATTCTCCCCTCTATCAATAAATTGTTCCCTCATAATTTGAAATTGTTCTTCTAAAATATATGGTTAAAAATAGAAAAATACCTTTGTGGAAAAACCCACATTGAAAATTGGTTTAATAAAATTTACACTTAATAAGAGAGAAAGGGAAATGAATAAGTCACCACCAAATTGTGATCTCGATTAGGAGAAAATTGGTGGAAATTATTGAAACATAATTGGAGGAAAAACATAAATATTTATACGGAGAGATTGTGGTCATAAATCACAAACAAGTGTAAAATTGAGGGCCTAAAATCAATTAATCTATGATGATTTAAAATATCGGTGCTTCAACGAAACATAAGTTATTAGAATAACACATTTTTTAAATATTCCTTCCCTAATGTTTAAAAATTAATTTATTCATAGTATAAAATGGAAAATATATATATACATGACAAGTATAGTTTCATCCTTTAACTAATTCCTACCAAAAACTCCTCTTTCACTCTAAAAGATAATAGAATTCAAAAATATTCTATTTATAATAATCGTATAGGGTTCCAATAATAATGAATTTATAATTCGTTCATCAGACTATTTAAAAAAACTGTATTATAGTATCCAATTTCAAACATAATTGATTTGAACCTTTAGACTTATCCAAAATAATTTTGTCCAATCTCACAGTCCAATATTTATAAGGTAAACATAATGATGATCTTTTTTTACTTAATTACATGTTAATACATTCGTCATGTATTCTTTTAAAATGTGGTAACACCCTGAATTACCATAAAACCATGTTGATTACTTTTATGCTCCCTTATTCCTTATAAAATACTAGATATACTCCCTATATCCAAAAATTTTGTAAACTCCAACAATAATGGAATAAAAAAACTAATTAATTTCAAGGTAGTCAAGAATATTGATTCCAAATCAATCATATCTTATTTCAAAATCACAACCATTGTATCATAACCAAATTATCTGAAATCCTCAATGAAATAGTGTTGCAGTAAAATCCTTTTTCATTTCCATAATTATAACATCATTGATATGACACTGAAATGATATAATTAATGACCACATAAGAAAAATTGTCATTCCTCTTCATTTGTGGTAGTATCATAACTTTATTAATATCTAATAGCATTATTTGTTATATACTCTGATGAATAGAACATTGATTCACATAATGTCCTAACTCTTTGCAGATTAAGCATTGTACATTTGAAACCTTTTTCATACCCTTGAAATCAAGTACTTGGTGTCCTTTTTCTCCACCCTTATAACAAACTCTCATTCCCTGCAATCATTTACCACGGTGATTCTTTCCACAATTATCAAATATTGAAAAATCCTTCTTTCCCCTCTTCCCTTTATCCATCATTCTCTCTACCATATTTGTTTCTTCTCTTGATTCCCATCAAAGCCATGGGACTCAGATAATTCTTTACATGTCTTATTAACACATGATACTATTTATTCATATGATGATAATACGTGGGAGACTATTTCCCTTCAAAATGTTGGCTTAATACCATGAAAGATATAATCATTCGTACTCTTTGGATTATGCATATTGTTGGTGATATCATTCCTTCTACTGGGTTCCATTTCTAAACAATGGCATACACTAGGTTAGTTTATGAATTGAAATGAATGATTTTAAACATGTAAAATACCTAACATTAACTAAAATGATTATTCATGTAATATATAATAATAAAATATTTTCTTTGAGGAATTATTTACTCCTAAATCATTCATAATGGAATGTAATGAAAATGGGAATTATAATAATAATATCCCCCGGGAGTGTCGTAACCAAAAGTGTACCAAGGCTCGTTGTCATGTACCAGGATACCCTGGGTCAAGCCCAAAACTCATTGTTGGAGTTTTCAATCCTAGGTGCATTTGTGCGAGAGCCACCTCAACCTGATCGTATCCAGACATAGATGTATTTCTGGGAAAATAAACAAAATCTCAACATCATAAAAATTCTATGATGTTCTTCTATACTAATCCTTAAAGTCTATCTTTGGGTAATGTTATCTAATCAGATTTTATCTAAATATATTTCCAGGGATTATGCTAAACTTTCTCTAATACCAACTGTAATTCCCCGAACCCTATTACCCTAAGTCAGTGAATTATTACATAACATTATCATGATCACAACGGATCAAATCCTGAAATACCAATCAATTTAATATCCCTGGAAACAAGATACATACATAAGTTCAAAATTAAAACTTGAAAAGAAATACAACACTAATTTATTCAATTAGAAAAATCCAATACTCCAAGATTATTCCCTCAAGTCACTCATAACTAACTTCTTCATATCCAAGGAAAATTAAACATAATAAATTGGTGAGCTCAGATGCTCAGTAAGGGTAAAGAATTTAGCAGAAGCTATTAACATTTAAGGAAAGATGTGTAAAAAAAATAGCACTTTTAAACATAAACTTGAAAAAATTATGGTAAAAATAAATCAAACATTACTATTTTAACATGCACATGGATATTCTACTAGTAAAATAATCACATGTAAAAACAAATTCCATAATGAGGGATTTCAGAATGCCGGTCATTATGAAACATTTTTTCAGGGCCTCGTCCAAGACGTCTAATAAAAATTAGGCCATAGCCAAAACCATATATAAAATTGGTAATGGCCTCAGCGAATTCCACATCTTATTTTCTCATGAAACTTACCGATGCATCGAGGAGCTATAGCGGGCTCCACCCGTAACTTACTAAGTCCAATGCATTCCTCATATGAAATGGATTAAACATAATTTAAACATTCATATTAAAACTAGCATACGAAATGTCAATACTTTATCCATAAACCATGAATGGTGTAAAAATAACACATCCACAGTAAAACATATCAAAAAACCTTCAATAAAATATGGAATATTTGAATCATAATAAATCAGCATCAAACAAGTTTAAAAGCGATCAAAGGATGTTGGCATAGATGAAAATGATTTGTAAAAGTCTTTGAGAGAAATATCACTCTTTCATGAAAAAATTTAAAACATACACAATTTAGAAATAATGAAATTTAAATTAATTTTATAATAAAATTGTCCCATACCACTTTGAAACTTTGGAAAGGAATTAACATTTTAAAAACATTCATGTCTATATAAATAAATCCTTAAAAACCATTTTGAAAATATGGACATTAATGATAATGATTTAGAAGAATAAATATTTAAACCATTTAAATTGATGATCTAGTTAAATATTCCCTTCTATAAAACATTAAAATATTCATTTTGAAAACTTTTTTATGAAATATGGATATTGATGAAAAATATTTCCCAGTAAATACTTACTCATAAACACTCTCAGATAATAATGAGATTTAGGAATAAAACCTTGCCTTGTACTATCCTTTAGACGAGGGTATGTTAAGCCACCTATATAATGACCATAGTATGTTATAAAATTATACCATAACTATATTAGTATTTATGATATCATATATTTCTCATTTATGACTTTATACTCCTCCTTTAAAAATAATTTACATGTTAAAGTAACATTTTGGGTAACAATCATATTCTTTATTGTACATGTTTTAACTTGTTATTCTTGTTCATATCACATAGATCATGATTTTCATACATCCAGAATATAGAAAATTATTTATATATCATATATATTCATAATATAGATATTTATAATAGATAAATTTATTAAATGGAGACACCGTTTATGGAGACAGAAGGCCTTACCTATGCATAAATGTCGTTTTCATTTTCAAATTGTATTGAACGGAATTAAGTGATTGATATATTTGTAAATACATATATATATATATATATATGTATATATTTACACATACATAGTATCATTATTATGTCATATATTAAATAATAATTAATAATATATATTTTTTAATCATCATTTAATGGTGAATGTTGAAATGAATCTCATCGCATCGTGGAGATGGTAATCCGTACGTACGCACGATAGACAATATCATTCCATTAAGAATTAAATTTTGTGGAATTGGATGGTATATTAATTTTAAAGAGACATTATCAAATTATCTTCATTATTTATATACATATTAATCATCATTATATCCATCCATATAACTTAGTGTTGAATAACAATTTAGCCCATGGCGTGGGGACAGTAAGTCGTACATACGCACGCATGGTGACATTATTATTAATAGTATGGACAGGAAAATGAATATAGTTTTACCATATTTATAATAACTTCATAGTGTATATATAAGGTTATGGAGTTATTATTTTGGTATAGAAACAACAAAGAAATAGGAATTGGAAGAAGAAAAGAACTTGAAATAGGGTGGTGAAATTATTACCTCTTTTCAGGTTCTTCCTTTTGATTTGATAATAAGGGCTCCATAGATTGGATTTCTGTCCAAAGGAAGGCCTCTAGGTTGAAGAGATATAAGTTTATAGTATATATGGGGAGGTTTTGCCTAAGCCTAATTACTTTTTAAGAGTGATTTTGAGAGAAGGGTAATTTCCCTTTTATAAGAGGGGTGAGGGTCACTTTATGAACAGATTAAAGTATTAATTTATTATACAATAATATTCGGTTTATAATGGAAAAAAATGAAATTATTTCAGGACTTAGGTGGTTATGGGTCTAAATCCTCTCAACCAATTGGTTTTAGACATGTTTAGGTTACCATTTTAACATTATCTTTTAGATTTATCTCTTAGTTAAATAGTTTAACTTTTTTCATGTCCTCCTATATTCTTAAACTATATGTCTAATTAACATGCTCTAAAGTTACAAGAGAACCTCACATGGTTAATTAATGAAATATATTATATTTTTAAATCCCTTCAACTAAAACTAAGATTTTTAGGAATATTATATCAACCAATAATATATTTTTTCTTCAAAAAACTATTTTATGTCAATTTTGACACTATTTGGTATTTGTTTTTGTTAAAATCGTAACAACATGATTACATAACAAAATTGATTGAATCAACCATAACATTTCATATTAATGTATAAAATTATTTTAATTAAAAAAAAGTCTAAAATTGCATTTTTTGAGTATTTATAATATCAATTATTTCAATATTTTGTTAATAATGGTATTACTACATCATTATTGTTTCATAAATAAATTTAATCATTTAATGTCTAAAAATTATAAATAAAATACAATTATGTAAGAAATATTTTTAGCTTTATAATTAATATTTATAGTTGAATTTATCTTATTTTTAACCCAATATTAAAAATGTTTTAATTATGAAAACGGGAATCTAACACTTTTAAATCTTATATAAATTTAATAATAATAAATTTCTTAATTTAATCCAAGTGGATATAAAGGATAATATTTTATTCCTAATGTTTTTTTAGTCAAATTAAACTTATCAAATAGAATTAGGGCATGTGTTAGATTGATTATAATATCATTTTTACCCTTAATTACCCTATTTATTTTTAACCGTGGTAAATAAAAGTCAACAGTTACTATTCAACTAAAAAAATATCATCTTATTGAACCAAATTTTACTTATTTAGGTTAACCATGTCTGTTGGAAATTTAAAATTCAACTCATAGAAGTGGTAAAATTATGTTTTATTCAAATTTTCAAATGCTCCTAGAACGTGGGTAAAAGACGGTAAAAAGTTCAATAAAATTTTATATATATAATATTGTACTAAAATGACTCCAATGAATTATTTTGAACATATAAAGTAATTATGTATCTATTTTTACCTAAAATAAAATAAATTTAAATAACTAATTACTTAAATAAGAAGTTGGTTTTATATAATAACGTAGTGTTTTTCACTATTCATCAAAAATTGAAAGTTTACAAAAAATATCATAAATTCACCAAAAGAAAATTAGGATATTCTGAATTCAAAAATGATGTATTTTTTACCAAAATAAAAACATATATATTGAATTTATTAATTTAAAATTAATAACCGTTGTCAAAACAAAAAAGTGGGTATTTAAAAAATTGAAAACTATCAAAAGATTGACATGTGTTTATGTCAAATTTAATTGTGAAATTACTTATAATGACCTTCATTTTATTAAATGATAAAAGTATAATATAATTATACTTCAAAACCATTCAATGTCTTAATTTAACACTACAAATTATTTATATTAAAAAAGTTGATTTCAATTATAACATTGTATTTTTCACTCTTCTTCAAAATATGAATGTTATCAGAAAAGTACCAAAAATTTATCCAAACTAAATATTTATGTCTCTCTTCTAAAAAATAAATTAATTTAATTAAATTGAATATATTAAAATGTCAATTAATTTTTTTTTAAAAGGATATCCATTAAAAGTTGGTGAAATTTCATTTTTTAAAAATTCTTCTTTTATTTGAAATATTGAATTTGATCTTATATTAGTTCTAAGAAACTTATAATATGAATGCCAAAAAATTATATAGAGAATATAAGATTCAAAATGCACTTAATATTATTCATAAACACTTTTTGAAAGGTTAGTTTAGTAAGTTGTGGTGCTCTCGAACTCGGTGTTGCGTGTAGCGCAAGATATTGAATTGCTTTACTGATATAATGTACTATGAAATCTTGGGGTGTTAAATCATGTGAATAAAAATGCATTAAATTAATTAAATTTACCAACCAATATAATTTAGTTTCATAGATAACTTGATTTGGTAGGTCACTAACTAATATCAATTGAAAATCATTCCGGATTGGTGATCCTACTTACCCGGATTACACAAAAAATGGTTATGTTCACATGAACAATGAAATGGGAAGAATGTTTTGAAGAATTAAATATGATATGGAACAATTATTTTATTTTTACTCTACTATCATGAAATATGGGATTTATGAAATATAATGATAAATGAAATACCTGACATGGTTTTTTCCTTCTAAAAAATCATAATGACATTGTCCACGAATGAAGGAAGTTAAAGATTCATTAATAGAACTACAAAACCCATTGTATTTTGAATGAATATATAATATTTTCTTTGACTGTATGGATACATTATATCTATGATTATGTATTTATGATATAAGTAGATAATACGACTCTGAAATACATATTTTCCTAGAAAGAGATAAACCTGAGGCAATTGGTAACAACACTAGAACAGATAGAATAATTTTTTTCCATTGAGAATTATATAGTTAAATTCAATATAACATTATATTAAAAAAAGTGGTATTTATATAAATTAAGGATTATATACTAAGGGAACAGTAACTTACAAATTATAATTGTAATGTGACCACAAGGAATAGTATTATGGCAAATAGAATAGTAACATCACCTATGAAAATATAAACAAAATTTATGTATCTTATAAATTAAAATATGAAATAATTATATCACTGAATAAGTGAATTAATTTCCCAAAAGTAATTAATTATTCTAGGTATTTTTTTGAAAAGTAAATGATTATTTACAAATTTATAATTGATACAATTATTTAAAAGAAATTTATTTTCCTAAAAAAATTCTTAAATTAATTTTTTTTTATTATAAATATAATATAATTTTATCAGACCATAATTAATTTTTCAAATTATCATAAAATTAGTTATAATATTAAATTCATTTTTTTTAATAAATGAGAATTTTAATAAAAAATTATGATTCCTATATATAAAAAAATATTTTTAATAAATTTTATCGATTTTCTAAGTCTACAGGTTGAAATATTGATATTGGTAATTTTTGGGATTTTTCTAATATAGATGAATTTTTCATTAATAGTGAATTATGGTAATTTATGGTATAATTAAATAATGTATTTTTGAGTCATATATGATGTATTCATAAAGTAATCAAGAATTATTTTGAACCCACATTCTTTATTTACTATATATAGTCATGGTAATCAACATAATTAATAGTCGTTATCCAAAAATAATAAACAAATTTAAAAAAAATTAAAAAGAAACCCTCTACAATCCCTATAAATACCACACCTCAACACATATTCTCCTCACACACTCAATGTCTTGTATCTTGTTCAAATTATCCCCAAATCAATTCCCTTTTATCTTACCCACATCGATGACCTTATGGTCTCACTAGAATATCAAATCAATGTTCCTTAAGATGGCTCTCAGGGATATGATATTCAAGATGTAAAACCCTCCTTTATTTACATTTTAAATTCATTATTTGTTTATTTATTTATTTATACCTTATCCTAATATTCCCTATAAAATGTGACTTTATAACTTTATTTTCATACATATACTGAAATTTTATTTTGTAATTGAAATATAAAACATCCAACCTCTTCTCTACTGCTATTAGTAGAAATGAAAACATCTTCTGTGAGGTGTCGAATTAATTCCTTCATGCAGGATGATTTTAAATTTACATTCCCACATATATGTCTGGTAATAAAACCATTAATATGGTTAAATGATATTATAATATACATATTATAACTTGAATGATATTATGGAACCACTTTATAGGAATAAAAGTTTTAGAAATAAAACATTTTTGTGATGGTTGAAAAAAACCCAAAAAATAATCCCAAAACAATCATTAATGATTTATGTAATGAATCATTATCATATTAGAAAAAAATGATATATGAGATAATTTAGAGTTATGGAAGCATATTAATTCCAATTAGTTCCACTTTTGGTGTATTCTTAAATTCTAAAAGAACTCAAATACTTTTAATCAAGGGAACCTACCATAAACCCATGAAACGACCACTCCCAAACTGATGAAATTGAGCTCTATAAATAATAAAAATGGCCACAAAAACCATGAAAAATTATAATAAATAAAATAAATTAAAAATATGTTCTTTTTTTATTAACTAATAAATATAAAATGATTGTTTAAGACATTATGTACAAGTGAATAACGCTTTTAGACATGAGTTAATGGAATTCTTAACCAAATATCCATTATTTTTGTTTGACATCTAATTAGTTGATTTTTTATGATAATAATATTATTTATGTGAAATTATATTATTCTATGTTTTATTATGTGTATTTTTAGTGAATACACATCTTTCATTCATTTGATTAGTTTTCACATCAAGCATATGTTATTTTTAAGGTTATTTTCCATTAAAATCCCCTATAATGTCTCTTTTTATAAAAATTTAGAATTAATTTTTATTATCATATATAAAATAAATATATTATCCCAAATCCTTGACCTTTTATTCATTTTACAATTCCTTTACATTTTGACAATTTTATTTTTAAATAATTTCTTCCAGTATATGAGTGCACACCTAGTAAAAATGAAATGTGAATTCAAAATGGAAATGTTATATTCCTCAATAATTTTTATTTTAGGAAATAATTGGGTGACATGATCATGTTATGGTTCTCAGAAAATGTTAATATGATGAGTGGTTTTGTCATAATCTAAGGGATGGTGAGCCCATTATAGATCTCTATGCATTGGGAAAATGGATAGTGTTAATTGGTTAGGTTTCTCCTTAGAGAGTATGGGAGTATACTATGATGTTTATCTCAATTGTAGTCAGGACGGAAAATCCTTACGTTGGTATGATAGATACCTTATATGTTATATAGATATTAAAATCATATATAAGTTACCATAATGAAATTTTTATGGTTTATACGGTTTTATAGGAAGCTTATTATTTTGTAAGTTAAGCTAAGGAGAATATATTTTTTGTGAAGAAGTCAAAATAACATGAAAATGTTTAAATTCATGGATTAACAATTTAATTTTTCCATTTTATTTCCCTTACTGAGATTTTTTATTTCAAATAAATTTTCAAAAACAAAATTCAATTACTAGGGATGGGTAAAGGAATGGATAAAATCAATTTTAATATCTGGATGTTTTATTATGGAAGGAAATCACGTTTTATTTCAAATGATTCATTTGAAAAAAGGATATTAGGTAGAAATGTTTACTTTGTAAGATATGAGTTTATATATATGATTTCAGGACCTAATTATCAATATATATATATCTAAAATATCTATTGGAATGTAAAAAATGTAATTCAGGTCAAATTAACTAAATTATAAAATAGTTATAGTTGCATCCATACAGTTTTTCTTAGAGAGTTGTTTAGATAAATTTAGGGGTTATGGTTACCCTACTAGAAAATACATAAAGGATTTTTAAGTATTAGTTAATTTGAAAACATATATTATTTAAATATAACAATATTTTTTAATCTAAGATATGATATTTCAGAATGTTTTTCCATGGAAGAAAAATGGAAGTTGTAGTGGGAATAAATAGAGCAGATAATATCCATCAAAATCTGTATCATAGAATACTATGAATTGGAATTGAGTAGTTTTTGGTAGTAATGAATTCATTGATTCTTTATATAAATGGTAGAAACATCCAATCAAGAGATTATATAGATCAATCATAGAGCAATTTTTTTCTGTTGCAACATTTTATAAGGAAACACCCTCTGGTATTTTGGGGATCATGTGACCATGTTGTAGTTAAAGGGTGTATTAAATCAATAGAAAATATTTTCTATGTCATGGTCTGTTTTCACCATCAGAAAGTTAGTCTTTATATTTATTATTTGGAAGAATAAAGTGAATAGTGGTGGATCATGGTCATGAATATGAGAGATAGAGAGGATATTGATGGTTTGGAATAAGAAAAATTGAATAATATTTTCCTTGAGAAATATTTTCCAAAGGATATTCTACTTAGGATAGATGAAAAACTCTTATATTTTAAATATGATGATGATTTATTGGATACATATGAAGAAAATTTTTACATGATTAGAACAGTGAGTTCTAAATATTATTTAGGATATTAATAGTACAATACATTATTTTTTACCTGTGATTGAAGGAAAATTATCCAATGGCATTGGATTCCCTAAAATAAAAATATTATTTAAAACAAGTTCAATATGTGGAGATA
Source organism: Viscum album (assembly GCA_963277665.1). Taxonomy (NCBI): domain Eukaryota; kingdom Viridiplantae; phylum Streptophyta; class Magnoliopsida; order Santalales; family Viscaceae; genus Viscum; species Viscum album. The sequence continues at coordinate 2,008,529,191 of OY728122.1, read as the reverse complement.
GTGGAAATGGATTTCTTTTATAATCATTAATTCTATGTATTCTAATAGAAATAAGATGTGATGGTTTAGAGGAAAATATTGTCAAATAATTTTGTTGGAAAGATAATTTTGTTTTAAATTTCTATGAATTGTGGTAAAAATCACACATGGGATACCGTTTTGATGTCTAGTATGTTTTTATAAAGTATTTTTTTTTGTAATATGGATCATAATATAAACTAAAAATACCATGGTATTGGTATGATAAATTCCGATATAAATATAAGAAAACATTTTAAATGTAATGAGATGGTTTATTTTGAAAACGGGTGACCCAAGAGCAACCTGAATGGGGGGAACCAGCCAGACTGTATGCAGAAAGGTGTGGATAAATCCTATAAAACTACATTAGTGGATGTTGGGTCAAAAAAAATTGGTTTCAGGTACCTTGTTTATTTATTCATATTATATCACCTTTTTTGATATGGGGTTTACACATTCTATCATATTTAAGATATTTTCAAGAAAATTATATATTCCACATAAATAAATAAAGTCATAACTTATGGTCAAAACACCTGGGAAATTCATTATGGAAACAATAAATTATAAGAATATTTTTTGACGATATCTTTTCTAGGAATTTGCCTAAAAATATTTCTATCTTTCCCATGGTAGAATTATTTTTTTATTCTGGGTATGGATTATATTTTTATTTATCATGCTATAATTTCATTAAGACCTAAATAAATTTTTATCGTAAATAGTTTCTTATTATATATAATAATAAACCCATTCTATTTATAATATATTATGAATTAAAGAAACTATAAAAATATGGACTTGAATTTTATCTTTCACATATTGTTGAAAATAAGGGAATTATTCATATTATTTATTTTTTGTTATTAAATGAGTATATAGATATTTATTCTTATTTTTTTCAATATATTATTCTTGATTAGGAGGTTAGGTTTACTATTTATTTATACCCTGATGTTAAACCTATTTCAAAACAACCTTATTTAATGTATCGAGTGGAACTTCTATAATTGAAATAGGTGTTACAGGAGTTTATATATACGGGTTTCATTTGGCCTAGAACTCCACCATGTGGTGCTCATATTTTGTTTTTAAAATAGAATGATAGTTCCAGGAGGATTTTCATTGATTATAGTGCATTGAATAACATCACTTTTATTATTAAGTATATACTTTCTCATATCGATGATTTTTTATCATCCCTAAGTAGTACATTACTTTTCAAAGATTGGCCTCAGGTCGGGGAACTATCAATTGAAATTCATGTAAATGAAAATTTTAAAATATAATTGGATTCTAGATATTAGAATTATTATGTTTTTTATTCCCTTTGGTTTGAAAAATTATGCCGCTATATTTAGGGGTATTATCTATAGAATCTTCCATTGATATTTTGATATGTTATTTTTTTCTTTCCTGAGGAAATTTTGGTTTATTTAATATGTTTTGAGGATCTTGAAAACTATCTAATGATTTCAAGAGAATTCGTGGTATAAAATATTGTATATAAGAAATTTTGAAAATTTTATTTTTTGTTACAACATTCTTATTTTCTTGTGAACATTTTAAATAATGATGGAATTACAGTTTATCCCACTAAAAATTGTTTTTGATGAATGGTCAAGACCTATATATGATTCTATGATTCATAGTTTTCATTGATTTTAAGGCTATTATCTATGGTTTTTTAAAATAATGTCTTCATTATCTAGCCCACAAAATAAGACAACACAAAAATGGTTTAAATTTTTTAGGATATTATATTGTGATGTTTGATTTCATTGAATGAAAAGGGGATTGTTGAATGCTCCAGTTTTTCCCTTCCTTATAGAAATGATGAGTTTTTTCATCGATAATGATGTTTATTTAAAAGGAATTTATTTTTTTCTGAAGTAGAATGATTAGGTAATATCTTATTCCACAAGGAAACTATAACCACATGATTTAAATTATACGACACATGTTTTTGGAATTAGTAGCTCTAGTTATCACTTATAAAATTTATAAGCATCATTTATATGGTTCTATGAAATATATATTTTTCACAAAAGTTTGAAGTATATATTTAGTCAGATGTAATTTAACATGAGGAGTATAAGATAGTTGTAAATGATATAGGATTATGATTACCTGGTCAATTATAATCTTAGAAAATAAAATAACATGGATGATCCATTAAGAAAGTAACATAATTCTACATTAACCGTATTACATTTGAAAAATGGACACTTGGTTCATTATTTGATGAATTTCTTATTTAATGTTACTACTATTGGAAATTATGATATTTTGTTTTAGTTGTTAGTTAAATCATATAAATCAAATATAATTAATAAACCATAGAAGTAATACCACATGTTATATAAAAATATTTAATTTTATAAAAATGGAATGTTTTCAGAATTTAACATTGATAAATATTGTGTTTTGATATTTGGGAAGATATTATCTTTTCGTTGTGATTCATAGTTGAATAAATATTTATTAAATGAATCTCAATTTTCTCCATTTTTAGTTTTTTATTGAAAAACTAAATTGAAGGGATATCTTCAGGCTTATTACTAGTGGGAGTGAATTAAAAGACATATTTCTAACTTTACAGAGTTATGTTTCACTTTTCAATAGGTAAATGAAATTCATGAATTTTTAAAGGGGCCTATTCGTCCTTTTCCTGTTCCATAGTTGAAATTGGAAAATATATCCCTATATATTTTCATGGGATTTCCAAAAAAATTATTATGGTAACAATTAGATTTGGATAATAGATGATCCACTAACTAAATCTGTGCATTTTATTTATATTCTACACAATTTTTCTGTAGATTGACTTTATCTGTTGTATCATAAAATCATATCAATGTTTCATGGTTTTTTATCTCTCACTTGTATATTATCATGATCACAGGTTCACTTCTATCTTTAGAAAGGCCTTCAAAAGTAATTGGTTAACGAATTAAACATTAGCACCACTTTTCATCCTCATGATGATGAATAATCCGAGTGAAGAATTCATACATTGTAATATATTATTTGATCTTTTTTAATGGAAAACCATGGATGTTGGGATCAACATCATTCTTTGGTTGAGTTTTATTTTAATAATAGTGTTTATTCTAGTATATATATGTTTAATTTTAAATAATTTTATGTAAAGTGGTTTCCATATCTATAATTGTTCATCTAATTAAGTAAAAAAATGTTATTGGGACTATAATTGGTAATGGAAATGGTAGAGAGAGTTCAAATGTTTCATCAAAACAGGAGGATATATCAAAGAAAGATGAAAAGTAAAGCGGATAACTGGAGGAAGGATATTTCATTCCAGGTAGGTGATCACATAATTATTAAATATTATTAAGGAAAAATTGTGATGTTTTTTTAGTAAGATGGTGAAGTTGAGTCCATGGTTTATTGGAACCTATGAAATTCAGTAGAAAGTTTGATCATTTTCTAACTGAGTGTATTTACCTCATTTGTTTGACATAGGTACATTATTTTTTCCATGATTTGAAATCAAGAATGTATGTGTTTCATCCATCTCATTTTCTAATCCCTCATATTTTTATGTTGTAAGAAAACAATTAATATGTGGAAAATCCTATTTGGATACTGGATTCTTAATAGAATGTATTGATGAATATCGTAATTCACTAGGTTAAGCATTTGTGTAGAAACCCAATGGTTGAAGATACAACATAAGAAAATAGAAATTATTTTTAGGAAAGGTATCCTGACTTGATCAATAAGTGAATAAAATTGAAAGAATGACAATTTAATAGGGGGATAATGTAAGAACCTATTTATATATAGAATTACTTGTTTTCATTCAAGAATTGTATAATTAAATACATTAAAAATTAATAATTAAATAAGTGGTATTTATAGTAATTATGGAATCTCGACTAATGAAATTGTTAAATCGTCATTTGAATAGTAATTTTTCCATTAGTAATTTTAATCTTTTCAATAGAATATTAAACTCACCTATGAAATTAAAAATATTTTTTGTGTATTTTATAAATCAAAATATGATATATCTAAACATTAGAATAATTTAATAAATGTTTTAAAAATGATAAATTAATTTTTCAATTTTTGTTACGTGTAAATAATTATTTAGAATTTTATAATTAGTATAATTATTAAAAAAATATTTTCATAATAAATTTTAATTAATTTCTATTTTGTTTTTTTATAAGATAATTTTTTTAGACGGTAATTAATTTTCCAAAGCGTATTCAATCTTTTATAATAATCAAATAGGTATTTTTCAAATAAATGATGATTTAAATAAAATATTTAAATTATAAAAATTTTAAAGTAATTTTCATAAAATGGATTTCATTTTTGAAGTATATAAATTGAAATAAAATTATGGTGAATTTTGTGTATTTCTCTGAAATAGTTGATGTTTTGATCTACAGTAAAATACAGAAATTTATAGTATAATATAATAAATGAATTATTGAGTTATGACTAATTTTTGGATTATGTATGAACCCATTATTTTGAACATACATACTCTAGATACTATATGATTTCATCTTAATAAACACTATTGATATTCTTGAGAAAATATAATAAACGAATGGATAATAAATATAAAAAAACCTTATCTTCTTCAAATAAATACCACCCCTCAGCACATCTTTTCCTCACACCTATGTATCCTTTTATTTTTTATATATTCTTATAAATTACTTTCCCAATAATATTAAAAATTTATTATACCTTATGGCCTCCCAAAAATTCTCAATCAATCTCCATTAAGGTGGTTTTCAGGGAGATGATATTCAAGAGGTAAAACCACCCATCGTTCTCTATTACATTTTTTATTTATTTTGTTCAATCGTTGGACCTTATTCTAACCTCCCCTATAATAAGTGAAATGATAAATCTTATGTAATAAATATTATATAATTTGTTTTTTTATTGGAATATCAAACATCAAACCTCTTCTCTTCTCATTTAATTCAAAAAAAATTAAAACATCATATCTGATGTGCCAATTCACTGCCTTGGTGGATGATGGTACTTAATTTTACATTAACTCCTTAAACTGTTCTAATAAAACCATTAATATGGTAAAATAATATTTTAATATACATATTATAACATTTAAGATATTTTTTTCTAATTTTTAGACACAATATTAAATGAAATGAAACTAGTTTTTGATTGTCAGAAAAAAAGCCAAAATTAAACCAAACATATCAATAATGATTTATCTAATGAGTCATACTCATATCATAAAAAATTTGATAAATTGGATTACTCATATTTATGGAATCATACTAGTTATATTTAAGTCTAATTTTGTAGTTTTCATTCCACATTACAAGATATGACATAATTATACTCAATGGAACTGAACAAAATACCTTGAAATGAACACTCCTATAATGATGAAATTGAACTCTATAACTCATCTACATGGAAGTAAAAACATTAAACAAATTATAATGATTAAAATAAAGGAATTATAAGAATTATATTTATTATTTAATAAATCTAATTTTATCATCTGAGACATTAAGTATAAGCAAAAAATATTTCGGACACAAGGTAAGGGAATTCTTAACATAATTTCCATTAAATAGATTTAACATCTACATCAATTATCATTTACTGATAATATTATTTTTGAAGTTAATTTTGATTATATTTTTTTGTATTCTGTTTATTTATATTGTATATACATATTACATAAAATTTATTAATTCTCACTTCCATAATATGATTATTTAAATGAATTTTCCAATAAAAACCTTATTTAATGTATCTTCTTATATAAATATAAAATTAATGTTTTTTAACAATGAAAAAATGAACAAAAATTATCCCATTCATAACTCATTAACAAATTTTAGCGTCCATTACATTTTTATAATTTTATTTTCAGAAACCATATTCCACTTTATGAGTCTGCAACTCGAAAAAATGAAAAGTGATTTCCTAATTTAAATGTTATTATCCTTAATAATATTTCTTTTATGGAAGAATTATGTATCATGATCATGTTGTGGTTCATGGAAATTATAATTTTCCTTGGTTGTTCAATGATAAAATGATGATATGTTATCCAGTTATATCTCTCTAATCAATTGTTTTATGGCACATAGTTAACTAGATTGGTTTCTCTTAAGAGATTATGTGAATATAATATAATGGTTATTCCTTCAATTACCAGGATGGTTACTCCCTATGTAGAAAAGAGATTTAAATTATATAAAATAGCATTATAGAAATTATTTCACAAGTTACCAATATTATTTTTTAGGTTATTTGTAGTTTTATAGTAAAATTTTGAATTCATATGTTTATCTAATGTGATTATGTTTTATGATTAAATTTTATAACATTGGGAGAATGTTTTCATTTAAAGGCTTAAATTTTTTCATTATTCTTTTTGTCCTCTAATGAGAGTTTTTACTCATCCAAAGTTTCTAAATGTTTTTCACTTGGTTAAAGATTGAGTAAATTAAAGGAAGAAATAATGTTTAATGTTTTTGTATTTTTTCAGAATAAAATAATATTTTATTTCAAAAGATTTAATTTTTGAAATAATTAGATATTTTTTAGAAGTGTATACCTTGTAATATAAAATTTTATTTTTATGAGGTTATGACCTAATTCACATAAACTATAAAACTAAAATATCATTTCTAATCTAGGAATGTGTTTTATAGTTGAATTAACTAGATTATTTAATGTTTGTGGTTATGTCCTTAAACAGAGGCACTAGATCGAGCTACTAATAGATTTTAATTTATCAACACACCACCACTTAAGAAAGAAAAATAAGGTTTCACATTAATTATATAGGAAATATAATAGCTTCAAGTCCAAAATGTGGATTTATAGGGGTCATATATTCATTTTTTTAATGAAGATAAATATGGGAAATATTTTTGAAGGGGAAATATCAATCCTTTTAATGATATCCTAACAATATTTATTTTAAAAGATAATATGTTCTCACCCTGATGATGAGGTTTTTCTAAAGAAAATTAATGGTGTTATTAATGATAAATTGAAAGACATTTTATATGAAAATGGTGTTCTAAAATTTGGAAAGAGACAATGTGTTCCATCTATACCAGAGTATAAAAATAAATTATTGGATGACACTCATAAATTGAATTTCTCTACACACACTGGTATCACCAAGATATATAGGGATATCAATGAATATTTTGGATGGGATAATATGGAGTAGGAAAAAAATTATTATATATATATATATTCTTTCTTTATCAATAGGTGAAGGATTATATAATATATATTATAGGAGTCGTGTAACATACACTTATTCTTATTTAAAAATGTGATGGCATTACTGTGTACATTTCTAATGGATTAACAAATACCCATAGAATTAATAAATATATATGGGATATCATTTATGGACATTATATATATATACATTTCTCTTATATAATAGAATATTTAGCTCTTGATTTACATTAATAACACTATATTAATGATCTTTTAAGATTTCAATTTCTATCTTATAAATTTTTTATAAAAATGATCCATGTTTTACATGTAAATTCGGGAAAAAAATCATAAGGCCCTTAATACTAAGGTTCATTTGAGAACCACCTATCATCCTCCAACTGATGGAAAGTCTGAAAGGAGTATTAAAACATTATAAGACATGTTTAGGTCATACTCACTTAACAATCATTGTATGTGGGATCAGTATTTACCTTTGGTTGATTTTTCTTAAAACAATAGTTTCAATTCATTTTTACAAATGGTGTTGTATGATGAATTATATAGCAATAGATTATGTACTAAATTTTTTTTAATGAATTTTTTGAATTAATGCTTGTAGGAACTAAACATTATAAGGATACATTGAAAAATATACTAACTATTAAAACTCATATCAAAGGATCCAAAATAAAGAAAAAGTGTTATGATGATAACCAATGGAATAATTTGGAATTTCATGTGGGAGATCGTTTTCACATAAAATTTTTAATATAGAAGGGTGTTATAATTTTTTATGATAAAGTCAGATAGATCCTATGTACTTTTGTTGATTTTAAATTCAAGAAATAATAACCATTGTTCATTATAATTTTTTAATGCCATAGAGCCACTCTAAAGTACCTGATGTATTCTACACCCCATTGTTTATGCAGTTCATGCCAGAAATAACAGATGGGAATAACAATAAAAATTGAATTAGAACATTATATTTATTACTATGAAAAGCCTAAATAGATTTTCTACACTTGAGAACATGTGTTGAAGAATCAGATGGCTCTACAGGTAACGTTAGTTTGGGAAAATAAAAAAAATGGATGATGAAATGTGTAAACTTGAGGATGTTATGAAAAATGACCACTAAAATTTGTTTAAAAAGTAATATCCATGAAAATTTAAAATATAAATATTTTTAATCCAGGAGGTGTGTGAAACTATATCTATAAATTTATTATGTAAACATTCTATTAAACTATAATATAATGCATTGCATAATATTTTATGGAATAAAAATTATAATTAGATAGGATAAATATCAATATGGAAATTATTAGGTAAAAATAACCCTAGATTGATGTTTTTTAAATTTAAACATAGAAGTAATATTATATGAATAATTGTAAATAAATTATTTAACTATTCAACCATTTATTTTCACTGAAAAATAAGATAATATCATTTGAATGCAAAAAGTGATATTTTTCATTAAACTGTTTTAAACGCATTGTTCATTTGCATTATAATTATTTTAAAAAATGTCCAATAATGAGATATATAAAATAAATTCATAGATTATGTAACTGTTTAAATGAATTTAGATCCATGTAATGATTATTTCTAGTTTTTAGTAGAAGTAAAATTATCTTATTCTTTGAAAATATTATTCTTGAAAAACTATTTTTCATCACATTTTTTAGGATAATTTTAAAATTTAATTTTACTAATAATATTAATTGAATGGGAAAAAATATATTTCATATTTTTAATTATATTAAATATTATTATTTAATAAGGTATGCTTAATTTTTTTTCCATAATGAATTTTAAATACAGTACAATATGGTTATCGTAATTGCAGTTAAAATGGGTTACTTTGTGGTTAATAAAAAATGATAAGGGTCAATGTGACCCAAAAAGTTCTTAAAAAAACATTTGATGGTTTTATTTCATCCTTAACCACGTCAAATTTTAATGTGATTCATTTTAGATCAATTCTACTAAGAATCTGATTTAATAATATTTATAAACACTGAAATATTACAAGGGTTCCACTCACGTAAATTATAAAATAGACACTTCTCCCTTCACTAAATAATGAATATTGAAAAAATTATCACATAAAATAATTAAAAATTATCCCCCCAGTATCCATGGAAAAATTCTAGAGATTTTAGTCCTCCCAAAAGTTCAACCCTCGGGTCCTTAATAAGAGATCAAAAGGAGGACTCTCTAAGAGAAGGTAATGGTCTCAACAAAGCTCATAAATTTTTACATATTTGTTTAAAAACATAATGTATGTTTGAAATTTATCATATAATAACATAAGATTCATGAATATTCTGATATGATGTTATATATATGTAATAATATTTATACATCATCTTATTAGTCAAATTTGAAAATTTAGGGTTACCCATGGGTGTGGTGGATTGTATCAGTGTGAACTGATTTATGTTTTCCCATCACAAACTCTCATGTATAGAAATAATGATGAAAATAATGAATATATATTTATTGTGAAATAATATTTATTTTATTCTTTTTATATTTCATAATCTTATTTACCCTTTCACCCATTTAGAAATGATAATGACACTCTAGTGTACATACGACTAAGCATCTCTACAATGTGATACAACTCATTTTCCATATCTGCTATTCATGAATGATTAAAAAATGAATTAAAAAAATAAACATCACATTTATAAAATTAATTTAATTCTATAAATTTTCAAACTATAACCAATTTTCTTGAACCAAAACAGCCATGATGAAATGTAAACAAAAAATGATTGAGTTATCACATGAAACAATTGAAATAATGAATGATTATTAATAAATATGTGATAATAAAAAGGTCATATATCATATTAAATATATTAATATGGGTTTTTTATATTAATTACATGCATAAAATAAATATAAATTAGTTTAATGTAGGTTCAAAAAATTTTAATCATGAGGTATAGGATTTAGTCTCAATTTCCACTCTATTGAGACATTTTGTTCTTATAAACATATTTAATTTTATGTGGTCCAAATAATACATATTTTATGTTTTAAAAATGAATATATATTTATTCATGATGATTAAAGTTTCAATTCATGTAACTTTTTCAATGGTTTAAAGCATAAAAATTACAAAATTTTTAATAATTTATTTCTAAATTGTCTATTTTTTCTAGGGATTCTTATAAATTTAGTGGAAGAAATGTTATATCATATCCTTAATAAAATAATATATTTTATAACAATATATATTTAATAATTATCTTTTATCTTCTATATTTTCCTTTATTTATATCATAAATCATGAAAGTAATGTTTTAATTGAAAACCAAATCAATTTTTTTTATTCGTATATATTTTTCTTCTATATCCATATTTTTCAAAAACAATTAATTAAATTATTTTTATTTACCCAAATTATTTATAAGTTAAATTTTATATCATCCCAGAATTTTTAAAATGTTTTAAAGGAAACATTTTAATAATTTATAAAATATTCATTTTCACCTTCTTTTTAAAAATTAAAAACGGATTTTATCTTTTTATATTTAAAGACGTTATTGAGATTTCAATCCACCATAACTATTTTAAAATATTTATGTTTTTATATTATTTTTAAATTTTTTATAATGAATAATATTTAATAAAATTTTATGTAATTTTTTTCATCCCATTAGATTTATTCACTAGAGCATACAAATTCATTAAAAGGAATATATTTTAGATAAATCAAGGGTAATATTATATATATTATTATTATTTTGTTCATGTTCATTATCTGGATTCATTCTCATTCATGTGATCATTTTCAATTGATGATTACATGTCTCTAAAATATTTATTTTCTTTATATGATAGATATTATTATTTCATAATACTTATGACATTATTATATATGTTTTTTTAATTTAAACGTTATTTGATTGACTGGGAAAATAATGACATTCAATATCATTTAATCAATATAGATATTTTTTTATAATGGTAATTGTTTATGAATTAAATTCAACATTTAATATATTATGGCTAAATTGGACACAATTATATAGGTGGAGCCTATATATATATATATCTCTCTTTGATGTATCGACAGGTTTCATGAGACACAATAGTAAGAAAAACTTATTTAGTTTTTTTGGTGTATAGCTACCCATCAATTTAACTATCTTGGGAAAATACCTTTATACAAAAGATATTTAAATTTTTATGATCATAATGTTAAATATTTTATATTTCCATTATTGAAAATTCAGTAATTATTATCCCTAATATTACTGTAGTGATGTTATCCATGTATTATTATTTTTCTCATGTTATTGAAAAAATGGAATGTGTTTTCAGTTATTTTCATTTTTATATTGATTATACCTTATTTAATCATGATAACTTCCCTTGGATGTAACCCACACTAAGAATTTTATCTCACCATACTTTTGGTTCCTTTTCTAAAAATGTAAATAATAAATATTTGAATTAGTTGGAAGGATGTAAAATTTTATCATTTATCATGCTTTGTATTTTATTTTCATCATAATAATGGATGAATACTGGTATTTGTTTCATTATGGATACTAAATAGATCAATACATGGTGATTTGATCCATTGTATCTTATTCCATGGTAATTCATTTTGAACCGTCATTGGGTTACTATTGTTGTGGTTTCTACATGCATTTATAAAAAATATGTCTCTGAAGTGTATTCCTAAAAAGCAACAACACAAAGTAGTAGATATATCATAGATAATAAGTAGTAGTTAAAACATAAATAATAATGAATTCTATAATAATCATGACCTGAAAATGTTTCATTGAAAAAGATTTTAATTTTTCTTGGGTTCTATATTAATTAATGATAGATAATAAATTTCAACCAAACATTAGATATATCTGATTAAGATATCTACAATTTTCCTAATTTTATTCTTCTGAAATGGATCCAAAATCAATCCCAATTTAAATTATAATTTTATAAAGAATGCTTCATTCATGAAATTTTAATTCCTAAAGCCATGGAAAATCATGAAATCCTTTGTAAAATGGAATTAATTAATATTTTGATTAAGATACTATGAAATTTACTCTAAATCATTTTTCTTTTGTGATTTAGTCATGTGATATCATTGAAAAAGGCACAAAGAAATTCAAAATTCATATCCCATAGATAACTGGATGAACCGATCATTTCACTATATGAGCATTACTACAAATTTATTTTTTACAATATTCAGTTGATACCAAACATAATATTAAAAAATGAGGAGTTTGATAATAATATATGGCCGTATAAGTAATGTACATAAAAAAAATTATTTACACAGATTTTAGTTTTCTTATCAAATGATAGGATCCCAAAAAAAATCAACTAAAATGTGGGGCTCCAATTTTTTGGATGGATATAAAACCTTAGGATACTACATCACTTTCATAATAGTTATTCTATAGTTATTAAAAATATAAAAAATACTATGTAGTAAAATATATCACCAAATTATAAAGATCAAATGAAACGATTCCATAATTCCAGGAATTAAAAATAGTTATTCAATTAAATATAAACCATAAATACACATAAATTATCATTGTTAGAAAAAACTGTTTTGGTATTTTTTATCATCAGAATAATTGAAAAATTATTGGTCAACTTTAGTATGATTATAAAAATCCACTTTATAGATTATCACAAAACCCATTGAATTTAAATAAAAAATAACCTGTTTTTAATTATCAAAAAAAATTGTACAAAATTTATATGAAGTATATAAGTTAATTTAAAGGTATATTTTTCAAATTTTATGTTTCTAAAAAAATATCTCTCTTTTTATGATCAAAAAAGGAAGTATAAAAATGGAACGAAACACCTGTAAATATACAAAAAACTATATGTGAACGTTATTTGTGCCATACGTAATAGTATTACAAAAATGGAAAGGCTTATAATCAGAAATAAATTGCACATATAAACATAAATATTGTAGAAAGTAACAATATAATTTATTTTAAAATGATTCAAGATTAAAATAAATTTCATCTTATGAGAAATATCTTAAGATTCATTATGAGATGGATTATTTGATTCATGTTGAAATTATTAAAAAGAATATTAACAAGTTAATGAATATCATTATGATTTATTCAGTACAATTATCTGCACAATCATGTGTTGCTAATTCTAATTCAATAAAGTATCCCACTCTCAAAAAAATTCCTTAAAAACTATTTCAATTTCAGAACATCATTCTGATTCACTTTTATAATTTTCATAATAATATCACATTAATGAAGATATTATTTAACTATGTCTCCTAATAATTTGAGGAAAACACTGACTTAGGGTTCTGAAAAATATAAATTTTTATATAACTCTTTTATATTCCCCAAAATTGTGTTCATAAAAACATCATCATAGTACTATTATTAAATCATTTCTTTTATAGCTGATAAATCAGTATACAACAAGTCTTGAATCATCAAGACATCTCTATAAACTACTCTACTAGATATAGAATCCCTTCCCTGACTTAAATTGGATCCCTTCCCACATTCAATCATCATGGGAAAAAATTCATCAAATTACTGAAATCTATTAGTGAATAAATCTCACATTTTTGTCCAAAATCCCTCTTATGAATCAAAATATATCATTAAAATTGATCATACCTACATACATGGATACTGATTGTGGAGAGGCTCATAATCCTATTTGGAAAATTATGATCTCCTCATGTCTTCAAAATAATTCTTAGAACAATGATGATCTTCATGAATATTTATAACTTCATCATTTATGAAATTATATCCAATACCCATATCGAAAGAAAATGGCTTTTTTACATGCCTCAGAACATTATTAATATTCATATTCTAAAAACTCCTCTTTAAGCCACTTATATGTTTCTCTAACTTCATACAACTGAAGGCCCTGGAATTTCATGATTTCAATAGACGGAGAGGATAACACTCTATGAACACCGGTAACCTCAACACCTTCTATATCAATCTTTTACAATCTCTTCTTAGTAAATGAGACTAATTAACCCTTATAAAAAACTAGAATCAATTATGGGATGATGTACTCAATAAAACAAACATATCTTGACCATTTTAGTGATAGAGAATGAGTAACATTCTCCACTGGTTTTCCACCCCATAACCAACATAATAATCTATCTCTTCCCAAGCATTAATTATTTTCACATCTTTCCTAATGGAAAAATAAAAAAACTGCACATCATGTGAAGACTCCCCTCTTCATTGAGGCCTCTTAACATGCATAATATCAATATCTGCCTCAATATAAGGTTCTTGATAAACTATAAAAAATTTAAGAACTTCCTAAATTAGAGAAAAAATTTATCCTTCATAACATTCCTCTTTATATTATATTCATTTAAATTTGTTCAAATGACAACAGGATCCTCCAAACCTATAGCTTCTCCTTTGGAAACATACAATATATCAGTATATTCTTCCACTAAAAAGTCATTATCATCATTTATAACAATTATTAAAGAATATCCAAAATTTGAAATTATGTTCTTCCCTTCATCAAGAGAACTATATGATTCTTCATTTTTTATCCCAATTAGTATACTAATTTCATTTTTTCATAATATACCAAAACAAATATTCATAATGTTCCATCCACGAAATTTTTCTAATGATGGAATCTAAACTAGTATTATTGTAATAAATCATTCCTATCTTGTAACCAATAGGATATATCATCCATCTATCGGGATTTAATGACCTCATGGTATCACTCTGTATGTATTGTTTCATTTACCATAGTTTGTGTTGACTCGTATTTAATATGATGTCAGTCATCTTGAGTTGGATGATATAAATGTTAGGAAAAATAATTTTCTATAACTCTATATTCCTAATAAAAATTATAGTATGGCTAAAAATAACACGTAAATTATAATAAACTTCTAAATTATTCTACAATATTTTTATGATAATGGATTTTCTAAAAATAATAGACATGATTTCCTTGTACTTGTGAACTCTGTCTCCAAAGTATGTGAAACTAAAATAGTAATGTCCTTCATGAGGGAACAGGAAACCCTATTTCATCTCTAAAAAATAAACATAAAACTAATTTTCATTTACCATGGCTGTGAAAACATTTTCAAATAACATAAACTAAATTTGGTTTTCTCATTAAAATCATTTACATCTATTTCAAAAGAATACTAAAAATTACGTCCATTGAACATGTATTCCATTCCTTGAAATATTATTCTTATCTTAAGTATTATATTTGTCTTAATCAACCACTCAATGTCAAAACATATTCCGTATTTAACTGTCCCATCCAATCATAATTGTATTTTCACTTTTTAAAATTTTGTCAAGCCTCGTCTGTATACATCATCTTCACTGTGGTGAGAGATAGTATATGTATTGCGATTAAAAAAATGTTGGGTTCAACATATTAGAAAATACAAGTGAATGAAGAGGAAAGGGTACATATAAATAAGAGAGAGTTGTTATTTTAATGATGGTTACATGATATGGTTCATTTTCTCGAGTTTATTATTCTATGATATAGTTTTTTATTTTAAAAGGAGAATGAAAAGTTTTAATAGAAAATATGCATCAATTAATCCAAAAAACTAAAAATATAATAAAAAAAGATAAGTAAATATTTTCAAAAAATTATTAAATGATAAATAATAAAAATTAATAATCTAAAAATATATTAAAATATAAATTTTACATAAAATTAAAAAAACATATCTCCCACATAATAGAATCTAAAAGAGCAGTGGGAGTTTTTGTATTGAAAATAACAACAAGCTAATATTCTGTAGCAAACAATCTAACAATATATCAACCATTTTAACATAATAACTTAAAAATGATATTGAATATCAATGTTTTGTGTTCTATAATGAATCATAGTATATTTATAAATATTTATAATGAAAATATTTTCACATAAAATAGGATAATGCCAAAAATTATTTCCAATATAATAAGTGTATGATTAATCCAAAACTCTTTTACATAGAAAATACCTATATAACTTCATTCATATATAGTAGTTGAAAATGATATTTATTATTGATTCTTTATGTAACATAAAACCAGGTACATCCATTAAAATTTATAGATTACTAACATAATCTTTATATCTTATATATTACCCCTAAAATAAATATCTATATATGTAATTATATAAAATTCAATGTTTTTATTGAAAAAATAAAGATATAGAAATAGTTCATTTTAAATATATCAAAATCCTTTTATCAAAAGTTAAATGAGACTCTTTCAGATTTGATTGAATTCTTGTACATTAACATACCTCAACTGTTATATCATGTATACTAACAGTATGATATATCAAAATGCTCGCCATAACTATTTATAACTTGTTGTCAATTGGTTTACAAACATCATCCAAATCATATATTAAATTTTTACTCATACTATTTATCTATGGATTAATATTTTTAGGTAAAAATTTTTTATTATATCGATAATAAATTTCTATTTATTTAAAACATTTCATTTTTCATTTTTAAAAATTAATTTCGGAGAAAAAAATTAAATTATGTCATAATACTCATAAAAAATATCATTTAATACATTATAAAAAAAATCTTATGATTATTTTGATTAGTACAACATAAAAAGGCATTATCAAAAAAAATTTGACTACTAAAATAAAATATGACGATAATTTCATAAAATAATTATGATTATCCATTCTAATTCAAAATATTTTTATAAAATTAAATAACTCAACCTTACATAAAAATCCTATAGTGATTGGTTAAAACAAAAAATATGATTAGTGTTTTTATGAATAGTATTCTTTGAAAGGGAATTTTATAAACCATAGGTTTTAAACAATAATCTTCTTCGATTAAATAAAAATTTATAAAATAAAATTTAACATCCATGTGGTATAGGTTAAAATTCATATATGATGTGTGGGAATAAATTATCCCAATGGAATCAATCCTAAAATAATGGGTAATGGTATACTCAAAATACATTCATTATTTATAGTAAAACTCCTTCAAAACATGCATATCTATATTCCTAGTCATTACACCTCAATCATCATGATTATTCATAAAAACCAATTTCTTCATATTACATGATTTACCATTGGTCGATCAACTAATTACAAAAAAATTAGTTCTCCCAGACATGATTAAAAATTATTTTATATCTAATAACCAACCATAATCTTCTATGGAATCATATACAAGTATATGTTTAAACTAGTATAAACATTCAATGAACTAAAATTTGTGTCCATTAATCTTCATTTTTATAACTCATTTTTTTGGTCTCCATTAATAGTTTATAAAGGAAAATTCTTCAAATCTATAGTTTTTATAGTTTAGAGGATTTCAGTTTACATGTTCTCATTTTATTTATAATTTAATTGATCATGATGATGTTATAATTAACAGTCAAATGTATCAATAGAATAATCAATCCAAGAGATGTTTAATTAATCAATAGATTATTTTATTGTATTTTACTTTAATTGAATGGATTAATATCATAAAACATCACATAAAATGAGTCTTCCAAACACAATAACATTATATACATCACTATATAATAATTACAATAGAATAATAGAAAAGAATGATTCCTTCATTAGATTTTAGATCAAACTCCCCATGGGTTTCTTTATATATAATGATATAAACCTTCCATACATACACATTTATATACCCAACATTCCATTTTTTATTATTACATAAACTATAAGGTGTCTTTGTAAGAAGAGTTATGATTGAATCTATTTTCCTAAAATGACATGATGTATTCACATCATTTCCCAAAAAATATGGTGGTATGTTATAAACATTAAAGAAATTATATTTATTCATTGATTCATTCTATTTCATCTTCCAATAATTATATTTTGTTAAGGATTTATTGTATAAAATGATTTTTAACAACCGTATTTGACCAAAAAGAATTAATTTTTTGATTCTCCAATTCTCTTATGTGATCATATCTCAATGAAATTATTTTTAAACCTTTACCATTTTTAACAAACTTATAAAAACATCAGAAAACTATTAATGATTCCCCTCCAATAATCACAATTAAAAATTTCTAAATATTGAAAAGAATTCATCTAAAACAAGGATAATTGACATTTATGCTAACCTTTCTTCTATATAAGGTACAAATAAATCCATTTGTATGAATTATATTGGATTCAATGTAGTGATTTATTAATTTATTTGATAATGAGTTATTCTACTTAAAAATTTAACACGTATCAAAATGATGTCTCTCATTAAACATAAGAATATAAAGATTAGAAAGAAATTATTATTACATAATATGATAGGGAAAATATATTACAATAAGTATATGAACCATCATCACATATTTGAGGAATAATTAATAGATTTTGAATCAATTGTTGATTATATGCAACCTTATAGATAAGGATTGATTTTGGTTCTCTAACTGACCTATATTTAATGATCTTTCATTCACTATTTTCACTCAAGGTAATAAAACATCCCTCAAAATTAAATAGAGTATAAATGTGTTATATTATCCAATCATATTTCATGAATATACACCACACATATATAATATAATATTTATGTTATTATATATTTTCACCCTAAAAAATATCAAACAAGATTTTGTATTGGTACCTAAATGCTTCTGCGTCCTATAGTGTTCGCAGGTAAGGATCTTGGAAACCAAATTTATTTGGATTTTAATGAAACTCTAAAATTAAATTTTGATATGTTTTCATAAATATAATATTTATTTACACTCCTATTTTTAGGATAATTATATAATAATTATTAATATAATGACCACTAATTTCAATACAAAGTATGTAATATTGGGCATGGAATTATTTTTTAAGTTGAAAACTAAATAATTTATATACATTTTAGGTTTCTCAAAATTTTTATAAATTATATAACTATATTTTCTATACTAATTCATTCAATGAATATAATTTAAAGACACCTATCCTTGGAAAATTACAGTAGAATAAATGATTACAATTTTTAGTCCAATAAGAAACTCTTGAGTTTTTCTTTTATGGTCACATAAGATTGGCATAGGTTTACTTAATTTTTCATTTAACTTTAAGTATTGGTTTAGCATAGTGTCTTTATCACTTAATATATCATTTTGAATATTGATGGGGTATTTGTGATATTTTATTAGGATTTCATATTTGTCTACTATCATTGAAAAATATTTAATTAATTTAGCATTTGAGAATTTTTTAGAATTGGAATCAGAAGTATAGTAATAGTATGATTTTATAATATCATCATTATAAATATAACATATATATTATTTTTTATGTAGTTATTATTACTCAGATTTAGAACATGATGGACAATTTGTATCTGCATGTATAATATAGAAATAATTCATGGATTTGACCATTTTTTTCAAAATCTGTTTTCCTTTGAATCTATATTTTCTTATTCATTATTTTTCTTATTTCCTATAGCTATGGGAAATCAATATTCATATTACCCAGTTTTATTTATTCATACCATCTGAAATCATTCATAATTCAACCAATTTGCTTTTAATCATTAATTTTTCTAAAACATTATATTCTCATTTTACATCATATTGAATATTTTATCTCACTACGCAACCAATAATCATGAACTATAATATCTTCTTACATCTGTGGATATAACATCCTTTTGAAATATTTTTACCATTCTGAATAGAAACTCTTAGAGATGTATTTTCATTATTTATAATTCAGTAACCCTCTACCTCGTCCCATATCTCATATTTAAACATCATTTTAGTTCCCATAAATACATAAATTTCTAAATCATTAACATGTTTATATATTCAAATGGAAGAAGAGATTCCATTTATTTTACAATGTAAAACTATGATAAATTTCAAAGACTAATTTTTTTCATGCATTTGAGTTCAATAAAAATAAAATTATAGAAAATTTCTATCAATATTTCATTAATCAATGTAAAAAATAAAACCTTAATATACTCTAGAATTATCATGGTCAAATTTCATTTAATTTTACAAAAATTTCTTAGACATTATCATGCCATGATATAAATTAATGATTTTAACCTACATTTCTCAAGTTGTAGAACATTGTAAAATGAATTTAAACTCATATGTCTCATGTCCATTAATAATACCATTCAATTATCATGAATTTAGATCATATTGCTCTTAATTAGTAGATTTCCATTTTTAGGATCACCCTTGGGAATTTCCTATTGGAGGGTAACCATAAAATAAATATTCTAATAATGAATTTTCAAATATATAAAAATTAAATCATTTCATAAACCAGAATTTTCACTATTTAAATTTTTAATGATTATTATTGAAATATTTTAATAATTTTTATCAATAGGTAGTATTTTTCACCTATATCATTATCTCTAACATTTTAGAGACGATAAAATAATCATTAGAGGTATATTTTAAAAATGATTTTTATCCTAAAATGATGATTAAGACACAATAGGGGGTTTCAGTTTTTTCCTTTTAATAAAATATATAATGTGGAAACAAATCCCCCATGATCATGGAAGAGATATTATTATCATTTCATTAAATATGGTTTATAATAAAAAATATTTTTAGAGTATAGAGTGAATTTTTATAGTAGCACCGGCCCAAGGAGACCCCAGTCCACTACACTGAAACTCTCTTTATGTTCTTTTTTATTTTCATTAAATGTTCATTTTATATTTAATATTTAGTGTTTACTGTATATAAATGAATCATTTTATAAAATATTTAATGAGGAATTACGTAATTATTATTAGAATTCTTCAATACACTACACTCTAATGTGTTTAGAAAAAACAAAAAATGTATTTGGTTAGACAAATTATATTTGAAATAATTTAGAATTAAAATATACCACTAATAGAAGTATATTTCATTAATAGATTAATATATTAAAATAATAATCATCAAAAATAATCTTAAAATGTTCTATAGAATACTTCCAGATAAATCAACATTAAAAAATAATTAAAACATTTTAATAGTGGTGTGAATAAAAACTAAAATAAAAAACATGTAGTCACATAATTTTTATTCCTAAAAAAATTCAAAAAACTAATCTTCAGATATTATAGATATTAAAATGATGTTATAGGTAAAATATAATCTCTATTGTAATAATAATGATCTATTTTTGTTTCAGAAAAAGAGAATCATATTTTTCATGATCTTCAATGAATCAAATAATAATTTTAAAAGACAAATAGCACACTATAAATATATAAATGAGAATTAAATAAGAATCCATATTTAATTCTATGAAAATATATATGGAAAAGTCAACAAAAAATATTGATTTTAACGGTTCACAAAGATCATAGAATTTTAATTTAAAAACACATTGAAAATATTAAATTCCATTAGAAAATAAATAAACATAATTCATTAATGAATATCAATTGAAATGAATTTTGAATTTCATTTTTCAATATAGTTATTCAATAAAAATTATAGTTAAAATATCTGAGAAAAAAATAATACCTCGTAAATGGTTTCATCAACATCATGTCTTTATTTGTGAGGATGACACCAAATGTATGGTTGAAAACATATAGTTGATACTAACTATAATGTTCTAGAATAAGGACTATCATAACAAGATTATTTTTCTTACATTTTCTACATACCGAAGGATAAGTAATCAAACATAATTTTTCATACCAAAATATATTATCCTGAACATAATGTGCATTTCAATTGTGGGGTTCCATACATGGGGTTGGATATAAACATTAGTAAACAACGTCACATTATGAAAATTTAATCATTATATCTTAAATTATTCAAAAATACGTTGCTGGTTAATATTTCACCCAAATATAATGTTCCAATAAAATGATTCTAAATTTATACAAAAAAATAAATATTTAATTATATATAAAACTAAAATTCTCTCAATGTGCCTTTATTAGTAAAAAGTGGGGATATATTTTCTCATTAAAATCTTTGGAATAATTTTGTAGCAACATCTATGTGCACAAAAATGATTAATTTTCATTATATGTTTATAGTATCTGTAGGTTGTAACATAAAAAGTCCTGAAAATGCCTCAACGTAAATAATATATTCCATAATAAAAAATTATAACAATATTATATTAATGAACATTATCCATTCAAAATTATAATTATAAAAAGTGATATAATATTCCATTGGTTAATTATAATCATTGACTAAACAATCCAAATTTTCATATGAAAGTCACTAATATCTCACTTAAAATAACCCCAAACAACACCATTCATCTGATATTATCTTGTTACATTGACGACCGATGATATAACCTCTATTAAAAAAATTTAACACCTATAAAATTTTATAATATTGAATCCACTCAGGCATTTTTTCAATTGAAAAAATATATATCATGGTTAAGCTATTGTATAACTTCTATGGAAGCTGCATATAAATAGGTCTCATACTTCATAGGAATATTACACATTCAAATTGTTCCAAAATTTTATTGGAGTATATCAGGGTCCCATATTGTTATAAATGAAATTAATAACCATGATTACAGAAACATGGCTAAGATCATATTGATCGAGAATTGAAAATAATACTTAACCCACCTAGAGTGACACAAATTTGACTAGAAGAATAATATATTCCAACTTATTCCAACCAACCTTGACATCATCCCTATAACACTAGCCCGTTTACGGTTCAACATATTCTATGAAAATAGGTCACAATAATTTATAATATTTTCATGTTATCCATTATGTCAAAAGATTGATATTTCACTTATATCTACATAATCATCACATCAAAATAAATATATAACAAATTGAAAAAATGTTATTTAGATCTCCGATTAAACTTCCACAAAAAAAATAATAAATTAAAATCTACTTACAATTACATTCCATTGAAATAGTGTTCACAAAGACAAGTTATCAAATTGAAATTCCAATAATCATCATTCAATTATCAAACGATAACCCTCGTTACATTCTCAATAACTACATAATCTCAAAATAAAAAATAATTCATTCTTGAAGGATAATTATCATGGAATTTCCCATTTTGTATCCTCTTATCTAGGAACTCAGAATAATTTTAATGATTAACAAAAAATTTAAATGATTTTAAATATTTTTTAACCATTATAAAATCATATTGAAACAAAATTTCATGTGTTTATATGTGAAAAAATCCTTTTTATTACATAAAATACTATAAAATATCTCATCATTTCATAAATACCCATAAAAATAGTTATTTTAAAGAGATAGATTTATGAAATGGTAAATGGTGTGGGTAAATAATACTTGCATAAGAATATATTTTTCATTTCAAAACCATAAATAGTTATAATTTCAATTGGTATAACCAATATGGTAAAAGCTTCTAATATCACAAAAAATTATATATTATGATAAAACCTATATCAGGAAACAACATATCATTTTTTTATATTCATCTACTAAATATCCAAAACAATGACATAATATAAAAAATCCAGATATGTGTAGATATTTTAAATTGTATTTACAAAAACAATATTGATCCTAATCCAATATATTATAATGTGGAATGTTGATAAATCTTCCACCAATAATCTCCTCTAAAATAATTCACATATTTAATAAAATAAAGAGAAAACAATCAAATAATCATTTAAGGATTCTATATGATAAATTTTCCCCACCTTTATATTCATAGTTCTTATATTATGGTGTCTTGGTCATGCTTTTTTGGTATGATTTACTCCCAGGGTTACATTGGTTTCCTATATCATTTAAAAATTTATATAAAATGAATTAATGAATAAAGATACTTAGTATGTTTAATATATTTTACCCCAACCAAAACATCCATGTTCCTAACACTAATCTCTAGCAACACACTATGATACCAAACTATCAAATCCTTACATATCATCATGTTAACTCCCCAAAACATCTTCCAAAAGGTTGGGGGGCTAGTGACTGCTGTTGTATTGTTTGATCAATTAAAGGGAGGCATATCCTCTTAATATAACTTATCACTTTATCTCATGAAACATCGACCACTGTAATATAAATGAGTAATAAACAATAATATATAATATAAGAATACAAACAATTATCTCTACAACCAAATATGAAATAATATTATAAACCAAAACATATTATAAACACATATAAAAAACATCAGGTAATACAATCATAAATCATGATAACATGAATATGTTTGTCATAAAAAACATGCAATTCCCACAACTACAACATATATTATCCATGTCTAACCTTCAATCAAATACACCCTCTATATCTACTAATATGTATAAAAATATGAGTGAAAAACTATTGGCATCAAAAGAAATTTCTCCTGCACTTATCACTGGATCCTATAATGTGATCCACACTCAATCAATAAGAGTCTAGTATGAGTATAAAAGTATCGTCATATATAATGAATTGTATATCTTGATCTCCATTAGACACATGTTTTATCAAACAATGGGATATTGGTATTCCTTAATAAAACCTTCTAATATAGTGATGGGGTGGTGAGAACCTCGATCCGGGAGTAGGATATGGATTCCTTAAATTATTAATAAACAAGCGTAAGGGTCATAAAAACAATGTTTATGGTATTTTGGGTCC
This sequence comes from Viscum album, assembly GCA_963277665.1. Lineage (NCBI taxonomy): Eukaryota > Viridiplantae > Streptophyta > Magnoliopsida > Santalales > Viscaceae > Viscum > Viscum album. The sequence continues at coordinate 2,008,504,302 of OY728122.1, read as the reverse complement.
TTTTGTTCTCATATAACATCTTTATATGGTGTATATTACATATATTGGGTTTTATATTTTTCATAGGATTTAATTTGGCTATCCATGGAGCCATACTAGACATATGGATCAAATATTAAGGATTTCATAAGTTGATAGAATATTAAGTACCATTTTCCTAGGCCCATTGGCCTATGTCATATTCTAAAATTTCTATAATGAGCTACCCTAATCAACCAATATTAATTCCCTTATACCTTTATATTTTTCTAAAAATACACCTCCTTTTCACCTATATTTAACACACTCACTTCCATAGATAAATGACCATGATACTAGGGAGCTTCTTTCACCCCACAAATTAAAGATACCCTCACAAATGGAATCCACATAGACAATCCACTAGGTTTCACCACATCATAGATTTACATAGGAGAGGAACATGGGAAATCCCCAGGGTAAATCTGATTTTTTTGAGCTATCCACATAGGGTTTCTATCCACTCTCATGAGCCGCCATATTCTAAATTACACCAATTTGAGAAATCCATCCACTTTTTAATACCACCCACATAGTCAAAGAACCCAATTGGGCGATCTACCCATTTGGGTGATCCATCCACTTGGGTGAGTGACTGAATTGGGTGAGCCACCAACATTGGTGAGAAACCCACTTCGGCAGGCCACCAAGTTGGGTGAGATACTCCCTTCGAATTGGGTCTATCATGGGAAAACTACCAATATGGGTGTGCCACATACATGGGGGATCCACCCACTTGGATGATCCATATAGTTTGGTAACCCTCAACATGGGAGGCCCTATGCATGGGAAACCCTATACAAGGGTAACCATATAATAGGTTGATCTTCACCATAGATGACCCTTTATATTGGAAAATATTGGCTAGGGTTTCCATAAATAAGGGTCACCCTCTAGAATGGAAACCCTCTACTAGGGTGACTCTAAACTTGGTTGAATAAAAATTTGATATCCCTGCCTAGGGTACAATTCACTTAGGGCCCTTTACTTTAGCAATTTCCAAAGGACCTTATACTAGAGATAATAACCATATATAAACCTCGACTAGGGTGATGCCTCACACTATCCCACACTAGGTTTAGGCACCATACCTTCCACTAATTAGGCTATAAAAATATTTTTTTCCATAAATAGGTAAAATAATAATTTTTATCCCACTCTAGGGTAAAATAGTAATCCATCCAAGTCTCACATGTGGGTACACATCTATACCATTCACAACTAAAGTAAATATACTCATTGGGTTTCTATATACAACTAGAGTTGAGATAATTCTCATACATTCCATAATTTTAAGTATAAACATTGAGTTCAAAAGCTATTCATTGTTATCAAAATTATTATGGTAGAGATACTCCCTTCGAAACCATATAATACCTCCACTATTCACATTTTTCTATGTGATCTCTTATGGTATTCATTCTTAGGTGTATACCCCAGCCACATCCACTGGGTCCTCATACTAGGTTTCAGTCCCTAGTATTATAGTATCCCTTCCTCATAATGCTACTAGTACACCGGTGGGAATATATATGATAGTCTTACTATGATTAAGACCCAGTATTTATTTCCCTCTCCTGAATAACATACCATGTCAACAATATCGAGGAATCTCAAGTATAAAATAATCTATATATCCATTTTTACCCCTTTTATGAAATAAGAAATATACATAGTACACTTTCTAGGTGTGATATGTAACTATACCTCAAAGGGAATAATCAATGCATCATCCCCACTCTATATCATATTTTTACACCTTTTGTGAAACATGTATACCATCATCTAATCTCATGCATAAACCCAACTCAATACCATACCCTATTCTCTTATAAAATTTGAATAATTTGTTAATATATCCTTCTTATCACAAACATCATGAATCATGTGGAATTATGGGTCTAATACCTCATTTTTGAATTGGATAAGATGAAATAAAGAAATCACCTTGTAGTTCTGCATTCATGAATATAAAATTAATATAACATATCCATACCACATGATGTTGAATTACATGAATTGGTACTTAAATATTACATTAAACTATGTCATTCCAGATATATGGGATTTGATTCTTGTTAATCAGGAAGTATAAAACACCTCCATAAAATACTACATCATGATCCTTATACAAACAATTTGTCTAATGTTAAGGGAATAATATAACTAATTATACCTGGAGTCGATATAATCCACATGGTTCCAATATGTGGGCCTCCAATTCAATTTGATCACATACTAAAGTTATCTTCTTCTTAGGTGGTGAGCCTAATACCCCCTCTATGTTGAGAATTGGAATCCATATTTTGATGAGAATGAATAAAATCATCTTTATCTGGTTAGGATCTATATAATCCTTTATTGATAATCCTAGGATCATACATCATCTCTCATTCAATGAGCATGTTGTTTCTTCCTAGAATGACATGAAGAAAATAAAACGGGCCTCCTCCTTTGTGGTAACACATAAAAATAAATTCTCTTATATAGAATGCAATAGAAAAGAAAAACCAAAAATTTCAACCATTTCTATGAAAATGTCATCGATTCATCTATTCTACATGGCATTGATCTTCTTAGAAGTGGTATATGTACAATTAACATAAAAGGAAATATGTTTCTCACTATGTGTCATATGACTACATGGAATTTTATTCTGTTTCTCACAAGATGTATAAGAACCCTCTTTTAGGATAAATATTAACTCTACAAAACTATTGCTACCTTGAATGGTCTTAAAACCTTTTTTTCCCAACTATGAGGCTATAAATTATAGAATTACTAATGATAAATGTAATATGGAGAACCTATATTAGATTTTATTCACATATCCATGAGGATTTAATCATATAACTACACAATCATAACCATACTTTTCCAACGATTTGGGAAAGATTCGTGGAAATTTAATAAATATTTAGGAGTGTCACAATGTAGGAAATATCCCAACCCAAAGGGTGTTATGATTCTGACCAATCATCCACTAGAACTATGAGAGTACCAATACATAATTTAAATGAAACTGTAGTGATGTCACACAGTTTTAAATTAATTTTATATAATTTATTATGTGAAAAATACAGGATCCATTGAATATTTTCAGTTATTCATGCTATAATTTTCTAAAATCATTCAAACAACTACATGAGTGTTCTTGAAAGGGTCATAAATAATATATAATATAGTCCTAAAAATAATTAAGTATAATTCTATAAAAAACATATTTCTATTTCCATCAATCATAAATTTAGTATAGATTAATAATCCACTTTTACATGATATAATCAGTCATAAGAATATTAATAATCATTTCATATCAAGATATTTATATATCATTATCTTCATGCTCAAAAAATAAATATATATTCATTAGAATAATCATATGGAATTCATTATTACAAAATTTCATAATATTTGGGGACTTTATGAGCGATATTATTCCAGAGTGCTACTAGAAACTAATAACATGATTTTCAACCCTAATCATCAAAAAAGAGAACCAGGTCATAACTCTCTATCTTGTTGAAGAAACACTTCTCACCTCTATAAATGGTTTTAAATACTCATCCACTAAACATGTTAATGGTGATTGATTAATAGAAATAGAATATTAGAATATCATATTATCATATCGAATATCATTGCATCTTTCCCACCAAATTATTCCCCATAGATGTACCATCCTGAACATTTGAAGAAATTTCTCTATATAAATCTCATACAAGAGTTAAAATTGTATGTTTGATATTCCTAAAACCGAGAATTATGGGTTAAAAATAAATGATTACATGATGAAACCTCATAAAACTAAATCCTATATCTATTGGACTAGATGTATATAAACACTTCAAGTTAAAAATCTTCCATCTCTATCCATGGTCGATGGATGATATTAAGAAAAAATTATCATGTGTGTTATGAATATTGTAATGCCCAAACATGAGAACATGATCTTCAGTCTTATCATCAGAAACATGTAACCTCATTAATTCCTCGCCTACACCTGAGGCTGTTGACTCGAGGATAAATTCAATAATCATCATGTGATGAACTATACTATTAGTACCATCAAATATAATAATAGATTAAAAAATAGTAAATATAGTTTATCATAGTAAGGTAAAGAGAATATAATTATTATTCAACCCAAAATAGTATATAAATATAAACATGCTTTAACAAAATCAAATCAATGTCCTGAAAATACACACACACACACACACATATATATATATATATATATCAAAATTGTCTCATATTGGGTTAATCATGTTCAATGATTAAAAAAAGAACCAAACCCAAATAGAATCATCATCACATGAACACATGTCCCTAATAAATTTTATCTCAAAATATCCATGGAATTACTGATGCCAAATCCCATAGAAATATATGAAAAAATAGATAATAGGATCTACCCATGACACAATATACTCATGAGAGGTGTTATCATATCTCTTTGTAGGGTTTCACCAAATGTCCCCAAATATTTAATTATATCTATATATTAATGAACGAAAAATAGATAAATTAACCAGAAATGTTTCTATTCATCATGCGATAACTAATCCACCAAAACACATATCCTTACCATCTTTTCCTTATTATAGTTATAGAATGAATCTCACAACACAAGACATCCACATACCCCATCAACCAAGGAAAAACAGATAACTATGTCTCAACTAGAACCCTCACACTCTGTGTAGGTTCTTTTACTGAGATTCAATTTCATATACCATCTCATATTAACACCATCTCATATATGGTTTTTGTCACACCATATGTGACACCTCATATTATACCATGAATTTCACCACCATCCTATCACTCATGGTGAATTCCTATACCACATCTCATACAAAATCTTATACCACTAACATTTCACTTAGGGTGAGGTCCTATATGAAAAAATATACCACATCTTATATTAAAAACCAATAACTCAAGGTAACGTATTGAAAAACATCAAATACCATTATTTGAACCACTGTCATATCAATTTGAGTGATGGGTCATGATTGTCTTGAATTCAGGCCTTTTAATTACGTTAAGCTTAAATATAGAGTTTCAACCATTACCATCTCACTTAGGGTAACCCAATGTATCTACATCTATAGATATAAAAATGATATTCTATAGACATAACATGACTAAATATAAGATAGATATACATTCATACCGAGTGAACCCCCATAGATCAACATTCATAGATCAACCATTAATATTCCAATTTGATATAAATATAGTATAAATACTATGTACCTAACAACGTAGAACAATTAAAAAAACACCTCTATCCATATGCAACCCCTATTTCCTAACCCACCAATCACAGTTGGCTACATCACATCATTTTTTATTACCATGTAAGTGTATACCAAAACCTTCCTAAGAAATCACAACCTTCACAAAAAATGAAAATTGTTCTAAGGCTTATATTATAATCCTTCATTACATACATATTAGTTAGTCAATATCTATCACACACAAAAATGAACTTCTCGGAAAAGAATACCTAACCCATTCCAATGAGGAGTGTCTCATTCTATTCATGTTTTATTAAATGATTCAAGATCCATGTGTATTAATTAAGAAAAACCAACATCAAATCCCCTTGGTGAGATATCCAGCATCAAACTTTCTTATTACTAAATCATTACTATACTTCCCTCTCCTTCTCATAGGGCTCCATCCTGACCTTGAATATTTAAAGGAGCACTCTCTTTCCTTAATAGATCATACCAAACTTGAACCCCTTGTTGGAACATCCAACACAATTATGTACACAAATGTTTAATTTTTAAAGGTACCACCTACCTTTAATATAGAGTCTTTATTCAAAATCTATGATCTCTATAGCCTCATCAAATATTATTCTAATAAACATAATATTCTATAGCAGTTATCTCTATTCAAAATCCAAAATATTTAATTCCAAAAAATAATTAAATCTATATTTTTACCTAAATATATATGGAAATTAAAACTCAATGGAGGGGTTTGTGATTTCTAAAACATCTAGAAACCCACCAAAGATAGCATGGATTAATAAATCATATATATGAAAACCCGAGTAAGAAACACTTGATTTAATTTTAATTCAATATAAAATTTATAAAATCCCTTAAACAAAATCATTTAGTGACATACCTCTATTGGAGTAGTGAGGAAGGATATAATTTGTCCTCTTTTTAAATTCTTAAGACATCATATAATGAATCCAATTTGTTTCATTATGATTCCATTATGATCTGATTGAATCATATTTTAATCCTATAATGCGGTCATCCAAAATCTGAGTAGAGACACAAAGGAACAAGGATATTAATAAGGGGTCGAATATGTATATTTTTTATGATAGAACAACATCTGATTGACAACTTCTCAAGGAGTATGAAAATGGGATCAATGGGGGAGAACCAAGGGAGGTGAGGTAGAAAAATGGCCTCCATCAATTGGTTTCCCTACTAAATGAAAGTTCAATTTCCCCCAAAATTATAAGCTTTCACTTCCTTTAAGAAAAAAATCATATGCCTGCTAGGTACTAAACCTGTTAGCATTAAGAATTTGGTACCAACTAGCCACTCGACAAAGGAACAGCAGCAAAAAAGTGGTTTACCCATTGATTTTACAACCTTATAGTGTTCACCTCACACTAGATGCACCAAAACTAGATATCTAGTGGATCTCTACTACTTATTTAAGTATTCATGTGAATATTACCCAAATTCACAAAGATAGTAAGATCTAAAACTCTCAATCTACCCCAAAAAATCATAATATCATCACTCTAAGGCCTGAATATTAATAAAATAACTAAATTCAAACTCCCCTCTCTCTAGAACCTAAAAATTTAATTGTTTCCCAAAATATGTAAACAAAAATGATATTGGATATTATAATCATTCCATCATTTTTTCATCATCTCTGGTGATATCTAACAACAACTTAGTGATTATAAATTCTCCCATTAGAACATGGAATGATCGCACTTTTCTAATTATAGATTGGAAATGGTCTTATAAATAACACACCCAAAAAAGCCAGATACCTTTCAAATTGAATATTATTTACCAAAACCCATTACACTCCATTCATTTTCCAAATGACACAAATGAATCAAAAACTATGTCATTAGGTCTTATTACAAGTGAAACAATAGTAAAATCATTCACTACCTAATTTTTACACTAGAAATGATCAGAGAAAACTAATCAAAATATTATATATCTACTAAAACCATAGTTTTGAAATATAATAGGCTAAAATAACTAATTCCCACATATGATACATGACCCAACTCCTGGATGACTCCCTTATCCCATAATTCCATGTCATAATCCATCATTAGTATTCATATATATAACATCCAGCAAGGTCGGTCAGCCTAATCACATAGTTCACAACATTCCTTGGTCACCATATAAATGGTTTACTCTATGATGCTTTAATTTCCTCATTCTAAACTGAGTGTAAAAAATAACCATCCAATTCCCTTTATTTTCAATTCTCTCAAAAATAATATCATCCCACCATGATATCACCTCCTCAAACCTCAGGATTCCTCAACCAAATGACATCATAGAAATAAACGAACTCATTTTTTCCCATTTAATTAATCTTATTCATATTTAGTTATTAGATGTACTAACCACCAATTATGAATCCACCATTATGATACACAATTGAAAAAAATATTTCACTTCTATCATGACTCACACATTTGGGCCCAACAAGTTGATATTATGCCTAGAGTGACACCCTAATTCCACCGCCAAATTGTCAGGGTCAAGAGACTAGTGAAGAGTAGGAATATCACACACATGGATTCCCTTATCCTAAAGACCCTATAAAGAAATAAAAATCATCAAAAACCCTTATAATTCATAATTTTTAATAAAGGATATTATAAATGTATGTATATCATCAAATAATGTAGGAGTGTATGATAAAATATTAGGAAAATTCTAATGGACTAAATACATGTCCACCGAAACTGAAAAAGGGGCCAACCTATTTAAAAGGGGGGTTACTATCAAATTTTAACCCCTGGATCTCTCTATATTATGTCTAGAAAAACAAATCTACACCCACTCTTGGTATACCTATGACTCATGTAAAAGTAATGGAATCTACATAATACATGAATTGTGTGGGTAGATACCATTCATTGGTGAGTAAATACATACCCTATAGAGAACCCCAAAGTCACAAAAAAGAAAGAATTAAAAAGGGAGTGATCTCTTGATCATAATATAAATTAAAATAAACATGGAAACATAGACTTGATAAATGGAAGACTCAATGTCTCAATATCATGTCTGAAATTGCTGAAAACGTAAGGGATTCTTCTTGAGGCTTCAAAGTAACACTAATTTGATAGAAAATGCAACTTTGGTCTTTCTATCACTAATGGTTCTTAGTAGAGAATCATACTCATCATGATATGAAATTCAATACGTGAAGAAATATAGAGGGAGCCTCATCTATTCACACTTGTTTAGACTACATCACATGAAATTAAAACAGATACTAATATAAATCTATGGTACATGACCAAGTACTATGGGGGATATCTAACCTATTATGATCCAAATCACTGGTGACCACCTTGATGGAGGAAATCAATGTGTGATAATAGTATAACCACATATAATATGATAGGGGATAGTGACATGAAATAATAATCCATAGACTAAAACAAGGGGCCTCATTATAATATACCTATTAAAAACACACACTGATCTGCATTAAATTAGTGAATATTAATAATAAAATATGGCATCATTTAGAGAATAACCATGCATGAAATAACAACTATGGAATAAAATGGAATATGAAAATATATAGACAATGAATAATGATACTAGGACAATCAGAACTGACATACCTACCTAATAAAAACAATAAAAAATTTAAATAATGAGAGAGCCTAGCCTTTGATATCCATGCATGACCATCGAAAATAGTCAACACACAATAATTTCATTATCCTCCACCAAAGTCACCAAAAATCTTCAGGTATGATTCATAAGACACAACACATGCGGAAAAAGACCATGTAGGGATGAGTATACACATAACTACTAGGATGTCATAAAACTATAATGGAATAAAATTAAAGATGAAAAATAGTCATCTCAACCCACAAAGGCCTGTAAATTAAAACATGATATAAAACCAAAAATAACCTAGATATTCTAAAAAAGAATAGAAAATGAGAGAGAGAATGGAACTCTATATCTAAAACCCCATTAAGAATTTTGATTCATCATATAGCTCCAATGGTCCTTCTTTGATGTCCATCATTATTCACAAATGTTCCAACATTTATGTGGATGGAAAACTCGTCACCACTATCCTCAAAAGTAAAGTGGTTTCTATCATTAGATTGTGAATCTCTCATAAAAAAGAATATAATAAAAGTAGAGGTCCCCAATCTCAACACATCACTCCACCTATAGGGTGAAAAAAATATTTAGTGCAGGAGCATCACACTGGTTCCTTAGGGGTTCCACTCAGTTAGTAAAGGAAACACACCCTGGTATGGTTGAGTGTACCACTCAGTAGATAGTAGACCCATTCCCTGGTAAAATATGGAGTATCACTTATTATAATGAGGACACATATCCTAGTATGATAGGGTTATCACTAAGTAGATTGAGTTCCTAAAACATACTACATTAGGGGAACCACTACGAAGAGAGAAAACATGTTCCCAACTACGACAGTGGGATATACATGGTAAATAGAAGAATAATACAATATTTTCCTACGGGGTGCCAATTATCCTATGTAGATATTTTTGAGGAACCACTCTATAGGTACATATGGGGTTTTAAAACCCCCAAATCTCATTAATGATAATTTCTAGTCACTTTTATTGGTTAGTGTAGATATAGGGAAATGTATTCCATTCACATTTTTTCCAAATGTCCACAATTAGGATCAAAATGTTCATGGTGTGACTCTATAATTTTCATGGGGGTTAGGGGTGGTAGAGAAGGTACCGGCCCGAAGGGCCAGGACAGTAGGAAGATACATATCCCATGTAGGGGTACAGGGGCACAACCCCCACGGTATAGAGAAATAAATTTTCCTATTTCCCTAAAGAGGCTCCCAGGTTAACTCAATGAAAACACATTTGTGCCACCATGATGGAGTAGAATGAAGCAATTATTTTGGTTATGTCCTCCAAGTGATTACCTAGTAAGGTAAAATTACCAGTGGAGTGCAAGACTACTTGGGTGCCACACATCTGGCATGAAGCCACATGCATGCCACAAAGTTTTCATGCAACCCATTTGCTCAACAAAACTCCTTTCGCCCAATGTAATATTTTTTCATATCAATAGACCTATGGGGCCTTAATTTGTACAGAAGAATTTCCGTAAATTTTAATTGCTACTTTGGTCACCCTAGTGCCTTTCCAAAGTCTTCAAAAACATTAATGGTAGTTATATAACACCTAGAGTAGAGGATTTGAAGGAGTATTATTGGACATAAGTTATTTTAGTGTTTGAAATCCATAAGACTTGCACGCCTAAGGCGCCCAACCTCATTGAATAATAAAGACTTTCGCAGTGCCTATTCCTCTCATAGGAAAATGAGGGCCCCACTTCTGGGAATACCTATGAATACTCTTAAAAGAATGAGTTAGGTATCACCCATGAATTAAGATCCAGGTTGTTCATCACATAAGTGATCATCAGTTCTCCCAAGCTTACTTGCATGCCCATAATTGCACCCAAATATTTACTCAGGTTCCCTACTTTGATTCACATATTCCATTCAGTCTATAATCCCTAAAGCCTTCTTCAAAAACCTTCCTAGAAAGGCTTTTTATTCATTAGATCCCTTTTCTAAAAGGGAACATGTTGAAATTCCACCAAAACCTACTAACATATCAAACCATTTGTAAAGGCATATCAGTGCGTCTCTTATTTGGGTTTGTATATTCGCAGTCAGAGGATTCTTACACTTGTTTCACAGTGTAGTTATGATTCATGGAGTGTCTGTGTGTTTTTAAATCAATAATCACATGGACATATCTCACAAGAATAGTGTTGGGAAGTTCTTAGTTTTGGAGGATTAGTGTTTGAGGGTTGACCTCCCCTTCCCGTCTCTAAAACCCGAAACATCATGTCTCTAGTTAGGAAGGTATGATTTACACCTAATTTTCCTTTTGAAAAAATGGAGAAGTCTTCCTCACCTTATCATGACCCAACCCTACTGGTCTCGAGCCGCAACTACCCCAATCCCACCTCCATAGGCCAGGGGTGGGCGATAAGTGCTGAAGAAGTAACAGTCCCAGGGAGGGCTTTGCCTAATTACATGTACACACACACAGAGCCCACTCATTGTAGAAGTGTAGAGTAAAAAAGGATACCGAAGTACAAACAACTATAAACCAACCTCATTCATGCATCAAATTCTAAAATAGAACAAGTGAAGTGATGAAAAGTAGACTGACCAGTAAACTGAACAGAAAAGGGAAAAGCATGCACCCAACTAGAAAGGTGCCACAACCAGGCAACAGGTAAATTAAAGTAATCATCTAGTGAGTCCCACAACTACAAATCCTACTATGACCACTGAATGTAGCCCAAAATTCTGTGTCCTCTACGTTCCTTCGTAGTCTCGATTGACCTCTATGTCATCTGCAAGGGCAGACCAAGTGTGGGAAAAACCCAAGCAGGGGTGAGTATAAAGATACTCATTAGGATGCCCTAAAATATCGAGGGATCAACAAAGTAGGTACTAAAATGGTGAGAAGTAGGCATAACAAAGAACAGTGTAAGATTACAAAAGAGAGAGTGCAGCTCAACCCAATGAAAGAAAGTAAGTAGACTCGTCCAATCCAAGAGGAGCTGGACATGGAAAGCACATGGCCAACCCCACGCATCTTCGCCCCATCCTAGAAGTAGAGTAACTGGACCCAATGAGTGGAAACAAAATTAGGGAGTATATATATATATAAATATTCACAACAAGAAACCTGAATGATTGTGTAAGGGGATCTCCATATCCAAGCTCAGCCTAGGAAAAGTCGCTAATAGTTCAAAGGATATCCATTACTGATGCCCAACAGTTTCGTACGACAATGTTGTCTCATCTCTAAACCATACAACCAAGGGTCCCGCTCTAGTAATCATGGAGAAAAGTCACTGACTAGCCTCATTGAAAGCACTGAGTCTAAAAGAAGTTGTTACGTAACACACTACCCAGCCTCGCTAGAGGGTAAATCCTAAGAGGTCATCAGGTAACCCACTACCCAGCCCTGCTAGAGGGTAAACCTTAAGGTCAATGGGTAACCCACTACCCACCCCCGCTGGAGGGTAAACCCATAGGTCAACATGTAACCCACTGCCTAGCCCCGTTGGAGGGTAAACCCAAAGGTCAATGGGAAACCCACTACCCAACCCCACTGGAGGGTATAGCCTAAAAGCCAGTGGGTAAACTGTAACGCCCCGACCCCAGCTACCCAGAGTCGGTGCATTACTTCGTAACATTGGCATGATCACAAAAGATCAAGTCTCGAAAGACCGATTAGTTTAGTAGCCTTGGAAACACTAGATACATTCGTAAACGTTACATTACATCATAAAGTGAAAAACTATAATAACATAGTCTCCATAGTCCACACTTCTATCCTCTTCGGACTATCCCTGCAGGTCATTCATAAATTACTTCTTCACATCCTGGAAAAATATTAAAACATTGAAAGGGGTGAGCTCAGATGCTCAGTAAGGTTAACAATATAGCGGAAGCTTTCATAAATAAACATTAACATTTAAGGCGATGTATAACTAAAACAAAAGCCTTTTAAACTTTAACTTCAACATAATATGGAAAAATAAAAATGAGATAATGCCATTCACTTCTTCACATGGATATTCTACTGGTCGAATAATCACATGCAATATCAATAACCACTTTCATAATGAGGGAATGTATAATGCCGGACATTCTGAAACATTTTGTCAAGGCCTCGACCAAGACGTCTAAAATGATTAAGGCCTCGGCCAAAACCATAAATCAAATTGGGAAAGGGCCTCGGCCAATTCCACGTCTAGTTGTCTCATGAGACCTGCCGATGCAATTTTTTTAGAAGATACTTACGTTTAAAATTGCTCACATATACTCCAGTGTTTTTCTGAAAACATTATGCAAGCTTATGAAAACAAAATAACTAATTCTGAGACTGCTCGACTAATTACAGGCCATGATGGGTCCACGCCCAATCCCTTCCTGTCTAACACACTCGAGAGTCGGGTTTTCTGAAAACATTTTTAAGCTTGCGTTAAGTACGTATACATTTGCACTGGATTTTCATATATTGGAGAGAAATATCTCTTTTTTGAAATCAGTTAAAAATCACATAATTATAAAAGAAAACCTTTTGAATAAACGTAAAATTCAAAGGGGTTTATACACCGTATAAAAGAAAGTTGTGTATAAAACCAAATATGCCTCAATGAAAGGAGATTGAGATGAAGTCCTTAAAAAGATCATTTTTAAAATAAAATAGATCTATTATGTGTATTCACTATAATTACACATAAAGAAAGTACAAATACAAGATAGGACTTAATAATATCATAACATAATTTGAAAGTAGGAGATTAACCCAAAGAATGGAAATCGGGTTAAGAAGTTCCCTTACCTCGTGTCTGACTTGACTCAACCGTTCTTTAACCTCCTGAATAATAAACTAGAGTTAATATATACCTTATTAAGAACCATTTTCAATTTCATTATCCTTTTTATATCACTTATTACAATGATATGAACATTATGTAATTATTTAAGTTAATAACGGTCGTTTTGTCGATCTTTGGTACTTGAGTCAACAATAAAATTCTTATAATTACAAGTTGTTTATGTGGTAGAATATCCATTATCTCCAGAATTATATTCATGATTTGTATGTCATATATATCTCATATATCCAGTATATACATTCATTTATAATATTATGTAACATTTAGAGGTAATAAATGAAATGCACCGTTCATGGAGACGGTAAGCCGTACGTACGCATGAACGCTACTTTCATTTCAATTTCATATTTAATGGAATGAAATCATAATGATATAAATGTATAATATAATTCCAGTATAATATAGTGTATAATACCATTTACTCCATCCTTTATACATCCCACATATGGCATTAACGATTCAAATCACTTTGAGGGGGCGGTAGTCCGCACTTCCTAAAATGAAATTATCGCGTTTTACCCATAATGGAAATCATAAAGTATGCCATAAATGAGAAATACAGAAGTATAAGTAAAACATAAACATATTATATATCATATATAAAAATAGTGACATCTTAATGGCCACCTTTGAATGTGTTATATGAGTGTTGAACAATCATCATTTCATGAGGCAGAAATTCGCCATCCACAGAAACCGTATGTTCTTTTACCATTAGATGTAGGTGTGTGTAAGTGTAGCTCGAATAATTCTTATAACAACATCCTAGTATATTGATGATACTGGTGTTGTTACAAAAGAAATGAATAAAAAGAGTTTAGGGGGTTGGAGAAGAAAAATAAAACAAAACAACATTAGAGAAGACATTACCTCAAAATCGGGTAACTCTTTTTGATTTGAGCCAAAGGCTTCCTTGGGAAGAAATCTGCCCAAAGTGAGGCTTCTATGAGTAAGGGAGGAATGTTGGGAGAGTATTTGGGCAGAGGTTGGCCGAGCCAAATGGCTTGAAAGTGTAAATGAGGTGGGAGAGGTGGGGGCCTTTTATAAGTGGAGAGGAGGGGCACTTTTGGAAAGATTGAAATGTTACATTATTTCACAATGCTTTTCGGATTCTAAAGGTCCCACACTTATATAATTCGAGGCTAAGGTGATAAGGTTTCGAAATCTCCTCATCCAATAGGATTTGGACAAGTGTAAGCCTTGGATTTTGCAATATCTTCTCATTTTATTTAAATCGTTAAATAATGAGGTCATCACCGCATCATAATGATGTCATAAATAATTTAATTTATTTAATGTCTAAAAATTATAAAAAAAACTACTTTGATGTAGGAAATCGTTTTAGCTTTCTAATTAATATTTATAATCAAAATTTGGACTTGTGTAACCCCACTAAAAAACTGTTTTAGTAAGACAACTCATGTTTGTGTCAATTTACTTTTAACATTAAATAAATATATATTAATGTCATTTTCCAACTAAAGTGGCTCCATGGGGTCCCCAAGTTGAACCATGGGTTGTCTTGGTCGGCCATGACTCATCCAATAGGAGTAGAACAAGTTTCATGCTCATCTCATATTATAAAAATATTATTTGTACCTTAAACTACACTAATTACCTCTAATCGCGATTAAGAACTTAAAAGTTACTATTCACCAAAAAATTATTTTAATCTCATTGAACCACATTTTACTTCTTAATGACAACCATTTATGTCGGATTTTTGAAAATCAAATCACAGAAGTGGTAACATTTCATTTAAATGAAAAATCAGTTTTTAACAACCACTTAGTGGTTTCACTATTCATCAAAAATTGAAGTTTTTCAGAATAAGGCCAAAATTTCACCCTAAGATATAATTGATATTCCGAATTCAAAAATGATGTCTATTTTACAAAATTCCAAACATATAAGTTGTATTAATTAATTTTATAATTAATTCCCGCTGTTACAACAAATAGCGTGTTTTTAAGAAACAATTTATATCAAAAGATTGGCAATTGTTTATGTCCAATTTCAATGTCAAATTAATTCTAATGACCACCATTGGATAAAATGATAAAAATATATTCCAATTATACTTTAAAACCACTAAATAGTATAATTTATCACTATTAATTATTTTTATTAAAAAAGTCGTTTTAAGTATTTTTCACTATTCATAAAAATTTCGAAGTTCTCGGAAAATTACAACAAATTCAACATAGGCTAATTTCAATATTAGGAATACAAAAATGAAGTCCATTTTGAAATATAAAATTTCTATAAATTTAAAAGGTGGTTTTTACTATTCATAACTGCTACATTGATTAGTTGTGGTGTGTTAGAACTCGAACTTGCGTACAATGCAAGCTATTGCATTATTGAATGAGAAGCGTATCGTGGAAGCTCGGGGTGTTACATTCTCCCCTCCTTCAATAAATTGCGTCCTCGCAATTTGAAATTTTTCTTTGATAATAAAAGGTTGAAAATATAAAATACCTTTGTGGAAAACCCACATCGGAAATAAGATTAATAAAATTTATCCTTAATAAGAGGGAAATGGAAATAAGAAAGTCACCACCAAATTATGATCTCGATAAGGAGAACATTGGTGGCAATTAGCGACATATAATTGGAGGAAAAACGTAAATATTTGTAGGGAGAGATTGGGGTCATCAATCACAATCAACTGTCAAATTGAGGGACTCAAAGCCTTCAATCTATGTTGATTTAAAATATCATCAGTTCAACAAGACATAAGGTATTAGGATAACACCTTTTTTTGTTTTAATATCCCTTTACTAACATTTAAGAATTAATTTATTCATTGAATAAGAGATAGGTATATATATATTTATGCTTGACAATTAGAGTTTCAACCTTCAACTCATCTTTCACTCAGAAAGATAATAGAACTCAAAAATATTATACTTATCCTAATTGTATAAGGTTAAAAATGTTAACACATACCATTTAGATTAGTAAAATTATTTTGTAATAACCAAGGACTTCCTGTAGGCTTGTGGTAGGAAATAAAGGCCTGTCGCACTATGATTGTGGGTTCGATTCCTGCAGCTTTGTCCGACGCGACGGGTTATGCCCCACCCTGCAGGTTGTCCTTTTCCTAAAACTATAGTATTATAATATTCAAAAATAATCTTCATAAATTTTTAACCTTAAACAATACTATCCAAAGATCAACTTAATCCACTCCAACCTTTATAGTTATCCAAAATACCTCTTTCCAGACATTCTCTAAAAGGTCTCTTAATTCCAAAATCAATTTATCAGATTCCCCAAACAAAGGAAAGTTTCTCTTATTGTCACATACTAAAAATATGATTACCTTAATCATATTAAAACCTTACTGAAATCAACAAGTACTGCAGTACAATCCTTATATATATATCACATTATTATAATAACCATAATATAATCCATGAGTCCAAAAGCACCAATACATTAGTTATTCTGCTTCAACTGTAGTAATAGCATAAGATTGTCCTTGATCCCTTGGCCTTTTCTGAGCTAAGTTTCCCTGACGCTTAGGACATTCATTTGCATAATGACCCATTTCTCTACAATTGTAGCATTCAACTTTGATAGCCTCTTTCTTTCCCTTGCAATCACGAGCCTGGTGACCCTTTTCTCCACATTTATAACAAACTCCCATTCCTTTTAGGAAAGTACCAGGGTGATTCTTCCCACAATTATCACATACTGGAAAATCCTTCTTTCCCTTTTTCCCTTTATCTGTCTCTTGTTCCACCGTTCTCTTCTTCTCTTGCTTTACTTTGTTGTCATAAGACTTAGAGAATTCCTTTTCTGTCTTGATAGCACACGAGACAATATCTTCGTATGATGAGAAGGATTGTGATACCAAAGCTCGACGGAGAAATGGTTTTAACCCATCAAAGAAACGATCAATCTTACTCCTTGGGTTACGTATATAATCGGCAGCATGCCTCGCTAACCTTGTAAAGTTAGCCTCATACTTTGCGACATTCTCATCCTCCTTCTGCCTCAGACTCAGAAATTGCCTTTCCATATCTGCTCGATGGTCACGAGGAAAGTATTTTTCTAAGAAAAGCTCTATGAACTCCCTCCATTCCATATTCGATACGTCGTCATCTTCCTTTGTGTTTTGAATCAGCGACCACCACTGATCGACATCTCCAGTGAGGCGGTAAACTGCCATGACAACCTTCTCCCTTTCACTACTCCCCAAGGCATGGAATATTTTCTCTAAGGAATTTATCCATTGCTCAGCTACTATAGGATTTGTACTCCCATTGAAGGTTGGTGGTTGTTGCCTCATGAAACGGTCTAGCATTGATCCTCCACGTTGCGGATCAGGGTGCTCCATACGAGTAAGGTTATTATTCATAACCTGAGTGAGTTGTCCCAGTATGGTATTTAGTTGATCAGCACCAGTTGTATCTCCAGATCCACAATAATTATCTTGAGCAGGAGGACAATCCCTACACGGAGTTCGTGCATTGATACGGTTTCCATTCCTTCCACTAGGCGCCATTTCTAAACAATGGAAAAAACTAGATTAGTTTATGAATCAAAATACATAATTCCATATTTGTAAAATACTTTACATAAATTGAACTATTTATGGATATAATCCATAATCATAAAAATAAATGTTTCCTTTGAGGAAGTATATACTCATAACCCTTCATAGTGGTTTGTAAAGAAAATGAGAATTATCCTAAGCATATCCCCCGGGAGTGTCGTAACCAAGAGTGCAGCAAGGCCCGTTGTCGTGCACCTGTTCCCGTTCGAGTCTAGCTCAAAGCGGTGTTTTCGGGTTTTACCCCTAGGTACATCTGTGCCAGAGCCGCCTCTACCTGATCGTATCCAGACAGGGATGTATTGCTCGGAAACTCATAACATCTCTATAATACCAAAATTCTAGGAAGTTCTTCTATACTAATCCTCAAAGTCTATCTTTGGTCTATGTGCTCTAATCAGAGTTTATCTAAATCTAGCTTCCAAGGTTAGTACTAAACTGCCTCTGATTCCAACTGTAACGCCCCGACCCCAGCTACCCAGAGTCGGTGCATTACTTCGTAACATTGGCATGATCACAAAAGATCATGTCTCGAAAGACCGATTAGTTTAGTAGCCTTGGAAACACTAGATACATTCGTAAACGTTACATTACATCATAAAGTGAAAAACTATAATAACATAGTCTCCATAGTCCACACTTCTATCCTCTTCGGACTATCCCTGCAGGTCATTCATAAATTACTTCTTCACATCCTGGAAAAATATTAAAACATTGAAAGGGGTGAGCTCAGATGCTCAGTAAGGTTAACAATATAGCGGAAGCTTTCATAAATAAACATTAACATCTAAGGCGATGTATAACTAAAACAAAAGCCTTTTAAACTTTAACTTCAACATAATATGGAAAAAGAAAAATGAGATAATGCCATTCACTTCTTCACATGGATATTCTACTGGTCGAATAATCACATGCAATATCAATAACCACTTTCATAATGAGGGAATGTATAATGCCGGACATTCTGAAACATTTTGTCAAGGCCTCGGCCAAGACGTCTAAAATGATTAAGGCCTCGTCCAAAACCATAAATCAAATTGGGAAAGGGCCTCGGCCAATTCCACGTCTAGTTGTCTCATGAGACCTGCCGATGCAATTTTTTTAGAAGATACTTACGTTTAAAATTGCTCACATATACTCCAGTGTTTTTCTGAAAACATTATGCAAGCTTATGAAAATAAAATAACTAATTCTGAGACTGCTCGACTAATTACAGGCCATGATGGGTCCACGCCCAATCCCTTCATGTCTAACACACTCGAGAGTCGGGTTTTCTGAAAACATTTTTAGGCTTGCGTTAAGTACTTATACATTTGCACTGGATTTTCATATATTGGAGAGAAATATCTCTTTTTTGAAATCAGTTAAAAATCACATAATTATAAAAGAAAACCTTTTGAATAAACGTAAAATTCAAAGGGGTTTATACACCGTATAAAAGAAAGTTGTGTATAAAACCAAATATGCCTCAATGAAAGGAGATTGAGATGAAGTCCTTAAAAAGATCATTTTTAAAATAAAATAGATCTATTATGTGTATTCACTATAAGTACACATAAAGAAAGTACAAATACAAGATAGGACTTAATAATATCATAACATAATTTGAAAGTAGGAGATTAACCCAAAGAATGGAAATCGGGTTAAGAAGTTCCCTTACCTCGTGTCTGACTTGACTCAACCGTTCTTTAACCTCCTGAATAATAAACTAGAGTTAATATATACATTATTAAGAACCATTTTCAATTTCATTATCCTTTTTATATCACTTATTACAATGATATGAACATTATGTAATTATTTAAGTTAATAACGGTCGTTTTGTCGATCTTTGGTACTTGAGTCAACAATAAAATTCTTATAATTACAAGTTGTTTATGTGGTAGAATATCCATTATCTCCAGAATTATATTCATGATTTGTATGTCATATATATCTCATATATCCATTATATACATTCATTTATAATATTACGTAACATTTAGAGGTAATAAATGAAATGCACCGTTCATGGAGACGGTAAGCCGTACGTACGCATGAACGCTACTTTCATTTCAATTTCATATTTAATGGAATGAAATCATAATGATATAAATGTATAATATAATTCCAGTATAATATAGTGTATAATACCATTTACTCCATCCTTTATACATCCCACATATGGCATTAACGATTCAAATCACTTTGAGGGGGCGGTAGTCCGCACTTCCTAAAATGAAATTATCGTGTTTTACCCATAATGGAAATCATAAAGTATGCCATAAATGAGAAATACAGAAGTATAAGTAAAACATAAACATATTATATATCATATATAAAAATATTGACATCTTAATGGACACCTTTGAGTGTGTTATATGAGTGTTGAACAATCATCATTTCGTGAGGCATAAATTCGCCATCCACAGAAACCGTATGTTCTTTTACCATTAGATGTAGGTGTGTGTAAGTGTAGCTCGAATAATTCTTATAACAACATCCTAGTATATTGATGATACTGGTTATGTTACAAAAGAAATGAATAAAAAGAGTTTAGGGGGTTGGAGAAGAAAAATAAAACAAAACAACATTAGAGAAGACATTACCTCAAAATCGGGTAACTCTTTTTGATTTGAGCCAAAGGCTTCCTTGGGAAGAGTTCTGCCCAAAGTGAGGCTTCTATGAGTAAGGGAGGAATGTTGGGAGAGTATTTGGGCAGAGGTTGGCCGAGCCAAATGGCTTGAAAGTGTAAATGAGGTGGGAGAGGTGGGGGCCTTTTATAAGTGGAGAGGAGGGGCACTTTTGGAAAGATTGAAATGTTACATTATTTCACAATGCTTTTCGGATTCTAAAGGTCCCACACTTATATAATTCGAGGCTAAGGTGATAAGGTTTCGAAATCTCCTCATCCAATAGGATTTGGACAAGTGTAAGCCTTGGATTTTGCAATATCTTCTCATTTTATTTAAATCGTTAAATAATGAGGTCATCACCGCATCATAATGATGTCATAAATAATTTAATTTATTTAATGTCTAAAAATTATAAAAAAACTACTTTGATGTAGGAAATCGTTTTAGCTTTCTAATTAATATTTATAATCAAAATTTGGACTTGTGTAACCCCACTAAAAAACTGTTTTAGTAAGACAACTCATGTTTGTGTCAATTTACTTTTAACATTAAATAAATATATATTAATGTCATTTTCCAACTAAAGTGGATCCATGGGGTCCCCAAGTTGAACCATGGGTTGTCTTGGTCGGCCATGACTCATCCAATAGGAGTAGGACAAGTTTCATTCTCATCTCATATTATAAAAATATTATTTGTACCTTAAACTACACTAATTACCTCTAATCGCGATTAAGAACTTAAAAGTTACTATTCACCAAAAAATTATTTTAATCTCATTGAACCACATTTTACTTCTTAATGACAACCATGTATGTCGGATTTTTGAAAATCAAATCACAGAAGTGGTAACATTTCATTTAAATGAAAAATCAGTTTTTAACAACCACTTAGTGGTTTCACTATTCATCAAAAATTGAAGTTTTTCAGAATAAGGCCAAAATTTCACCCTAAGATATAATTGATATTCCGAATTCAAAAATGATGTCTATTTTACAAAATTCCAAACATATAAGTTGTATTAATTAATTTTATAATTAATTCCCGCTGTTACAACAAATAGCGTGTTTTTAAGAAACAATTTATATCAAAAGATTGGCAATTGTTTATGTCCAATTTCAATGTCAAATTAATTCTAATGACCACCATTGGATAAAATGATAAAAATATATTCCAATTATACTTTAAAACCACTAAATAGTATAATTTATCACTATTAATTATTTTTATTAAAAAAGTTGTTTTAAGTATTTTTCACTATTCATAAAAATTTCGAAGTTCTCGGAAAATTACAAAAAATTCAACATAGGCTAATTTCAATATTAGGAATACAAAAATGAAGTCCATTTTGAAATATAAAATTTCTATAAATTTAAAAGGTGGTTATTACTATTCATAACGGCTACTTTGATTAGTTGTGGTGTGTTAGAACTCGAACTTGCGTACAATGCAAGCTATTGCATTATTGAATGAGAAGCGTATCGTGGAAGCTCGGGGTGTTACATAAACCACTACCCAGCCCCACTGGATGGTAAACCCGGAACTGGTCTGATAACTCCGCACTGTTCGTGCCATCACTAGGTGTTTCTAACATCGCTACTGTGCATTGGTTCAGAATGCGACAAAGGGACCTCCGACCAACATCCTTTCATGTTTAAACATTTAAAAAGATCTTGAAAGAGGCTCTACACACCCAAATATATTACATCGTTTCAATCCTTGCAGAAAAACACGCGAGATAGACTATTTACTCGCTTGAAACAGACTCCTGATGAAGAAGATATTCAACACAGCTTTATGCCCATACAGCATCTCGTGCGGCCAACACCTCGGTCCCAAATGTGGTTGGTCGAACTGCGCCATCACGATGCGTTTGAAAAGACATTTCAAAATGATTATTTATTCACCCTGAATAGACATCATATGAAAAATTCACAGTATGCTGCACAGAGCTTTAAAGACGGCTCGAGGGGCCCATGCCTCAACTCCACATCAACGCCTAAAACCACACTGGTCAACTTCGTCTTGATGCCAGGGTCACAACACCGCTAACGACACCTAAACGGACTTCGGATTCAGAAGCTGCAACTCCCCGCATTATGCAAACGGGGCCCTGTGTGGCCCACACCTCGACCCTGAAACACGTCATGTAGATCGTACCATTGCATTCCTTGCAGATAACCATGAGGATTATGCTATTCATTTTCCCTGAATAGAATTATGAAGCATAACTCATAAAAACGTAGCATACGGCCGAAAGGCACCTCATTCGCCCATGCATGAGGCCCAAATTTAGGTGGGCGTATTACGTAGTCGCAATCCCCATGGAAGAAGACATACAAAAGTGTTCTCAAACACCCCAATGGAATGTCAGGTGAAAAGTGGTGATTCACCATAAAACGTGTCAACCAGGCCCTATGGATCGCACACCTTTCCTTCAACCAAAAGGATTCGGAAAGCATCTGAAAATGTCTGCACGCGGACTGCGGTCAAGCAGCCGTAGACGTCGCGTCAATCAGACATCCCAAGAAGGAGTTACATCCAATCCATGAATAAATAAATAAATAATTAATTAATTAATTATTCTCATTAATCATTTCATGCCACCAAGAAACAATACCAAACCTTAGGGGCTTAAAACTAACTTTATAAGGACCTTCTGAACTCCAGGGCCACAACCCCTCTGACGGCGCATCAAACGGACATCTGGCTCGCGAATATGTCTGTTTTGAACTTTAATAATAATTTATTATTATTAACATAATGCTTTAGGGTCACCCACCTTTGGTATTAGAACTCAAAAACCCTGAAAACCATTTCAAAAAGTCTATCCCCAAGAGACAAACCCAGAACCGTTGACGGCGTGTCAAATGGACGCGCCGTTTAAAATTTACGGCCACTGGAACTCAAGGGGGGCCCAACTAGGTCTGTCCACCCAGGCCAGCCCAGTCCAGACCGCTGGCCTGCGGCCTAGCCATGGGTCCGATCTAGCTCGTCGGGTCCTGCTATCCGCAGCCCATCCGAAAATTGCTGGGGACCTTGGGTCTAGCTCGTTCAAACAGAGTGGCATGTTGGCCGGTCTTTGTACCGCGCTGCACCAGCAGGACTTGCGTATCGTGGGTACTTGTCCCCCCCCCCCCCCCGATGTGCTGACCTCGGGTCTTCCACCCTGACAGCGACCAGCCGAGGCCGCCGCTCTGTCGGCCAAGCACACCGCCAGACACCTGCCACCCACTGCTGCCACTGTCTAGTCCCCCACTCCGCCACCTGGGTTCACCACAC
This sequence comes from Viscum album, assembly GCA_963277665.1. Classification (NCBI taxonomy): domain Eukaryota; kingdom Viridiplantae; phylum Streptophyta; class Magnoliopsida; order Santalales; family Viscaceae; genus Viscum; species Viscum album. Next base: position 2,008,480,096 of record OY728122.1, on the reverse strand, counting down.
TGCACTGGCCACCGCCCCGCTCAGCTCCTTCACCGGACGCCACCACACCTCGCTGGCCACACAGAGGTCCGCTACTCCACTGCCGGGGAAGTCGTCTCCTCCATTAACATATATGTGACACCGCAGCTGCCTCCACCCGACCGCACCTGACACCAATGCTCCGGCCCCACCCGACACTACCATGCTCCAAAACGGGGTCGTCGGGCTCTGCCGCGCCCCCGGATCAACCTCCTGCCGCTACCCCTTGTAGGAGTCATACCTCCAACCGGTCCCCCTGACAACTCTAGTGGTCAGAAAAAGGATCTAAAACTGGTTTTGGATTCCTTGGGGCAGGATCGTCACAGCACAACCCCTCGCTCGTCGATATGTCACGGTTTTGGCAAGTCCGAAATTTTGGATGGAGAAAACTGAAGAACATTATTTAGAACAGGGCTTGGATGATTTCCATGTTCATTTTTCCATCATCCGAATTCTAAAATATTAGAATAAAATGAATAATTTGATGAAAAATCAAGAAATCGATGAAGGTGCAAAAATTAACCAAAAATCCTACATGGAATCGGTCGTGCGTCGTTGGCGGCATGTCCATGATGCTCCTTCTTCGATCCATCATGGTTCTAGTGGAGTTCGATCCCCGATTCAGTGAATAACGGAAAAGAATGCCAAAGAACAATTGAGAGAGAGAGAGAGGAAGAGAGAGAGAGAGGAGAGAGAAGGGATAACCCTAACTCCAAACTCCTATTTTTCTATTTATAGAAAAATCTGCTTAGCGCGGAATCTGAAACTATTGTGGCCTCTCATTTTATATCACGCCGAGGAAAAACGCCTCATTTTTAATTCCGCGGAAGTCTCAGATTTCTATTCTGAGACTTCATCTGAATGTTATTTGAAAATAATGTCAGTGATAAAAATCTCTACGTCATTATTTTAAAATGACAATTTTTCCCCATGGTGACATCTCTCATAGAAGGCCCACGCACGAAACTTTAACACTGCATCTAGGGTAAACGGCATGCTCCAGACACAACCCTACCCTTAGATTTCTGATCCAAGCTATCTTTTATGAGAAAACACAACCCCGCCACGTGAATATTTTAAAAACAATTAATATTTTTATAAAATTTATTCTGGGGACACCAGGCCTCAGAATCGCAGGCCATCTCAGATCCTAGCTCTAGAAATATATTTAGAAATATTAAAAAGTATTACAGGGAAAACACTGGGTCTCTACATCATTACCTCCTTCAGGATTTTCAACCACGAAAAGAAAAACTTGGAAAACAACTTGGGATAGAGAGCTCACACCTATCTCTCCCACTCCCATGAAAACATGCACCACACCATAATTGCACAAACCAAGAACCAAATGAATGGTTTATAATTATAGGGTCATCCACTTTTGATGACATGCATAGGAACACACACGCACCTCATCATCTGCGACACGTGGAAGACATCGTGTGCTCACTCCTAAGATTCGAATGGTATGGAAATACGGTAGGCAACCTCTCAATCTCTTACATGATTCCTGAACAGCCCAAAGAAACTCAGGGGACTTCCCCGGCTGAACCTCTACATTCCACGTCATGACCGAAATCACGATTTCTTCCTAGAACAAGGTCTCATGATTCCCTCCTTCAGAATACCCATCTTGTGAAACAATAAATGATATTTGGTCACATGAGATTCACAGTTGATGCGTCACCACCAATACTATCTTACACGCTCACGAAGTGGATGAGTCAACACGATCGATTGAAGAAAAGTTGCACCCTCTCGGTACAATTGGGTCAACTGTAGGGAAGCTAACTACCATGAAACTTCCTGCACCTGACGATTCTGGGACTTTCTGCTAAGGTAACCTTCTACAACACTACCAATTCATCGGAACACAGACTACCTCGAAATCATAGTCTTGCAGAAATTCCAACCAGCATCGTCATCTCATGTTCAAGTCTCTATGGTTAAGGAGGCACCTGAGACACTTGTGGTCTGAGCAAGCCACAAAACACTCTTCTAGAAGATAGCGTTTGTGCATTCTCAGGGAAAATACGACCACTACCATCACCACATAGTGAATCCCATAATTATGTTTATGGGGTTTCCATCACCTCGACGTGTACTTGATAACGATATCAATATTGACGTTCAGCACGCAAGGTACCAACTAACAGGGCAGGTGAGAAAACTCATCGAACCGCCAGAGGCTAGGCACGAAAAGCACGTGGCATACCCCAAGTGTCTTTTCCCCTCTTATAAGGGGAGTAATAACCAAAACCAGAACTCTTCCAAACCCACTAGTGGCACCTCAAGCAAAGGGAGTTCAAGTAGAAAATCCCCACTGCCAAATCTAGAACCTGCTCCGACACTCCACTGCACAACCCTGCCATGAATGCACATGTCCGAGGGAATCATCAACCACACCTCAATAATATCTGATTTTGGTGGTACTGAATCTCCCTCACAGTTTTGATCACATCAAAAATACATGTCTCTGTGGGGAAAGAACCCCACCTTCCCGTGTATTCAATGCTACGTCAGACAACACAAACATAGGGTTACACCGACACCCTCTGTCACCCTCGGTAATATAGTGACCTTGCATTCTCTTAAATAACTATTACATCATTTTAAAGATAAACAACCTAATAGTAATTCACATAGTGGATCCAAATGTATAGTGTCTTGGGAAAACTAGGACCATATATAACAATTACAACATCAGGAATAAACATTTATTTAATTTCTTCTCTTCTAGATTCTTATTGGAACTTGTCATCACCTTAGTACATGTAGCCACCTGAGGATATACATAAAAATTGGTGATCTAAAATCCCATTAAGAAGGTAGATAATAATAATATAGCATGGGGACAACATAATCAAGACATAGGCAAAAGATCATGAACATGAGAAGAGCATAAATAAAAGACTTGAAATGTGGCAATGCATAAAAATGAAACATCATGTCATAGTGGTTAACTACCACAAAAAATTTTGAACCAAGATGGAATCTTTTTCACAAATTCTATCACATTTACTCATGAGATTAATCAATTTACCCAATGAATTTGAGCACTGTATAATTCCGGGCGCACCCGTCACATTCAAACATTCATATTGTGCTATATAATTCTGGGCTCACCTGTCACCTCATAATATTATCATTACCATGCATGCCACATAGAAAATATATCAATAATGAAAATAACTAACCCATGGTAAGTAATGGGTTTCATCTCATTAGAATACATTCATAAGCTTTGGGTTCCCAAAAGAAAGAGGTATCAACATACTAGATACAAGAACCATCAATCATGAATGAGAGGTAAAATTTGAGTTCTTAAAAGAAGAGTTCTTTTGGAAAACATTCAGTTTGACATAAACATCATTAGAAAACATATATATCCAATAAATGTTAATATAATGATGAAAAAATTATTTATAAGAAGTGACTACACCAAATTTAAGTGAAAGAGGGAGAACCCAAACAATGAAAATTGGGTTCGAGATTTTCCCCTTACCTTGTATCTGAATGCATACTTCCCTTTAATGTCCTGTATAATGACATTATATTCATTAATTATAATTACAGAACCCTGTGTACATTAATATGGTTCATTTTGGTTCCATTAAGTGATTTTATTTTCCTTTATATGAGTTATAGTGTTTAAAAACATTATTCCAGAATGTTTGTTTTTATGGTTTTCTTGAGTGGTTCACTTGTATTATTAAATCGATGATTGGGTATAACATGGGTAAACATCCAAAACGGATATAACATTTTATCAAGGATATTAAAGTATATTGAATGATCTTATAATGAATTATATTAGATCCTTGTGGATGAATCATTATATAATAATTAAATGATGGTTTTTTTGGATAATTTGAACGAATTTTCGATCACAATGAACTTGTTTTAATATATCACATATTAATATGGCCATAATTTATTTTTAGAACATTAAATAGAAAATAATACATATAAAAAATTCTGGTTCAATCATAAAAATGGATTCATGACTAGATAATAAGGTATAAATGGAAGAAGAATGCATGTCTTTCTTGAAGGTGATAAATTAACACCTCACGAACAACATTCTATTTAATAAAATAAAAGGAAGAGGGAAAGGGTGTTGGATGATATATTATTCCATTATAATCATAAAATTCCATTATATGTATAATACTGGAGTTACAATACCATTTGGATGATGATAGGTGGGGAGAGATCAAGAAATGAACTTGAACATGAAAGAAAATTAATGGAGAAGAGGGAGAGAAATTACCTCTTAAATCCTCCTCTTGAGATCCTCCTTAAGGAAGCTGGGCTTGGCCTTTTGAAGAGACCATCAGCTCTTGGACGTGGGAGAGGGGATAGGGAAGATTTTTGGACAGATTTTAGAGAAGTCTTGGAGCTTTAGAGGTGTGAGGAAATGAGGGTGTGAAGGGTGGTTTTTATAGTGGAGGGGAGAGGGGTTTCCTAAATATAAAATTCATTAGATTATTAATTTCCCCTACGACAAGTAATAGTGAGTCTTGAATGTCCAATAATAGTAATTTTATCATGCTATCCCAAACCAAGTGGGCTTAAATCAGCATAACATAACTCATGACTCTATAATTAGCTTATTTAACTTATTTGTTTAAATTACTGTATTTTACTATTCATCAAAAATTCAAGTATTTCAGAACAATCCAAAAAATTTACCCCCACCATTTTTCGATGTGTAGAATCCAAAAATGAAGTCCATTTTTCAAAAATAATTTTTTAAATGTTATTAATTTAATATTTAATTGAAATCAAAGTTTATTACTAAAAACAGTTCTCAAACATTCATTTCCTTATTTTAAAATATAGGTACATCATACTTTCACTTTAATATTATTTTTATAATATCATAGTTATGGTTACTATTAATTAGGGTATATAACTATTCATAAAGGTTATGTTACTATTCATAAGGGTAGTTTAATATTCACAAAAAATTATTTTTGTTTTATTAGACTCCAAATATAATGTTGAACACAACCGTGTATGTCAGATTTTCAAAATTCCAAACATAGAAAGTGAAAAACTTATGTTTAATGGTCCCTTATCACTTAGTAGTTAATTATGTTTTGATTTCAAGTTATTTAATGACATAATTATAAGATGGAAGATTCCATTTAAAATCATTGGGTCATTACATTCTTCCCCCCTTAAGAAATTCCGCCCCCGAAATTTTTCTTTACACAAATAGGTGATGGTGTTTCTCCTTCATTGCCTCTTTTGGTTCCTATGTTGCTTCCTCAAACTTATGGTTTCTGACAACTGGGAACTGGTGACAGCACAAACACCCCGCCTTAAAATGGTCTTCAGGTCCTGGCCCACTAGGTACCACCAGTTACCCCGCAGACACATGGGGCCCACCCCAGGGTACACCAATATTCCTGAACGGGTCATATAACTAATGAATATCCCAATAGGCCAACACATTTCCTTTCCAGTGTGCTTTATCCTCACTCACACACACCCTGGAAAACATCCCAGAAGGACACCCATCCTGATCACTACTTCAGGCCTAGCACGCTTAACTGTGGAGTTCAAATCAGACAGGCTCCCGAAAAGGAAGGTGCACCTTGTTGACATGATTCATATCATTTAGTTATTTAACCCTTTATCATTTCGGGGTGTTACAATACCCCCCCCCCCTTAGAACACAACGCCCCCGTTGTGGGCCCTGCAACTCAACTCAGGCAGTGCACCGCGCACTTAACGCTGGGTTCCTCCTCTAATACCAAATGTGACAACAAGGCCCCAGTGACAGCATAGACACCCCGCCTTAACATGGTCATCAGGTCCTGGCCCACTAGGTACCACCAGTTTCCCCGCAGACACGTGGGACCCACCCCACGGTTACACCCACATGCTTGAACGGGTCATCGGACTAATGACTGTCCCCACATGCCAACACATATCCTTTCCAGTGTGATTTGTCCTCACTCACACACACCCTGGAAAAATTCCAGAAGGTCACCCATCTTGTCCTCATTCACACACACCCTGGGAAACTTCCCAGAAGGTCACCCATCCTGATCACTACTCTGGGACATGCACGCTTAACTGTGGAGTTCTAATCAGACAGGCTCCCGAAAAGGAGAGTGCACCTTTTTGACATGAGTCATATCATTTAGTCTTTTAACACTTTATCATTTCGGGGTGTTACAATCACCCCCCCCCCCCTTAGAGCACAACGTCCCCGTTGTGGGACCTACAACTCAACCCAGGTTCTTCACCACACACTAAACGCTGGGTTCCTCCTCTGATACCAAATGTGACAACTAGGCCCCAGTGACAGCACAGACACCCCGCCTTAACATGGTCGTCGGGTCCTGGCCCACCAGGTACCACCAATTGCCCCGCAGACACGTGGGACCCACCCCAGGGTACACCCACATGCCTGAACGGGTCATCGGACTAATGACTGTCCCCACATACCAACACATATCCTTTCCAGTGTGCTTTTTCCTCACTCACACACACCCTGGGAAACTTTCCAGAAGGTCACCCATCCTGATCACTACTCCAGACCAAACATGCTTAACTGTGGAGTTCTAATCAGACAGGCTCCCGAAAAGGATGGTGCACCTTGTTGACATATCTATGGCCCACCCTAGGGTCCACCGACATGCCTAAACGGGTCATATGACTAATAACAGTCCCAACAAGCCAACATTCGTCTTTTCCAGTGTGCTATGTCCTCACTCACACACACCCTAGGAAACTTCTCAGAAGGTCACCCATCCTGATCACTACTCCCAGCCAAGCACGCTTAACTGTGGAGTTCTAATCAGGCTGGCTCCCGAAAAGGAAGGTCCACCTTATTGACATGAGTCATATCATTTAGTCATTTAACCCTTTATAATTTCGGTGTGTTACATGGTTCCTCTATAACACTTTTACAAGATGGGTTGTCTTGTTTTGTAGAACCTTATCTCTTTGCTCTAGAATCTTTACTGGATGCACCTCATAGGAGAGATCATCTTCCATCTGCACCACCTCTGAGTTTAGTACATGTGAGGGATCGAGTATGTCCTTCCTCAAGAGTGATACGTGAAAAACATCATGAACTCGAACCAAATTCAGTGGATGTGAAAGCCGATAGGCCATGACTCCTATACGGTCAAGGATCTCAAAGGGTCTAATATACCTTGGTCTTAGATTCCCATTCTTCCCGAATCGCATGACTCTCTTCCATGGAGATATTCGAAGGAAGACTTTATCTCTACCGTCGAACTCCAAGTCCCTTCAAAATTTGTCAGCATAGCTCTTTTGCAGACTTTGAGAAGATTTGATGTCCTGGTTTTAATAATGTAGTTCTTTAAAAATGGAATGAAAAATTTATTATAAATTATTTTTTTAAACCCTATACAATTATGTTAAATAGATTATTTTTCAGTTCTATTATATTTTTGGAGTGAAAGATGAGTTTCGGTAGAAATTATTTAAATGATAGAACTCTACTTGTCAAGTATTATTTTTTTCTTATTCGATGAATATATAAATTCTTAAATATTAGGGAAAGGAACATAAAATAAAAAATGTTTTATACTAATACATTATGTTTTGTTTAACTGATGATATTTTAAATCAACATAGAATTATGTATTTGGGGCCCTCAATTTTTCGTTTATTTTTCACTTGTTTCCGATTGATTATCGCAATCACTCCCGATAAATATTTATGTTTTCCTCCAACTATTTTTCTATAATTTCCACCAATTTTCTACAATTCAAAACCCAAATTTGGTGGTGACTTTTTCATTTCCCTTTCCCTCTTATTAAGACTAAATTTTATTATCCTTATTTCCAATGTGGGTTTTCCACAAAGGAATTCTCTATTTTCAACCTTTTATTTTCAAATAAAAAATTAAAATTGTGAGGACAAAATTTATTAAAGGATGGGATAATGTAACACCCCAATATATCATATTACGTTATCTCTTTAATATAATTTAATAGCTTGGGCTAGACATGACACCGAGTTCAAGCACATCACAACCTATCAAAATAGCCATTTAAAAAGCGGTTATGAATAGTATTAACCACATTTTTAATTTTATATATATATCCTATATAATTTTAACATTAAACTTTTTTGTTTCTTGGATATAATATAAGGACAAATTCAATTTTTAAGAAAAAAGAAGATTATTTTAAAATGTAGTTTTCCACCTTTTATGGGAAAACCTTTTTTAAGTCCAATATTTGACACAATTATATATTAAATTTAACTAAATTAAACTCTTCTTTAGAAGAGTGACATAAAAATGTTGTTTGGATAAATTTTTGGTACTTTTCTTGTGACTTTTATATTTTGAAAAATAGTGAAAATTACAAAATTTTAATGGAAAACAACTTTTTTATTGAAATAATTTATTATGTTAAATTATGAATTTGGTTGGATTTAATGTATAATTATATTATATTTGTATCATTTAATATAATTTAGTTCATTAGAAGTAATTTCACAGTTAAATTGTACATAAACACATGTCAATTGTATGATATTTTTTACTTCTTTAAAACTCGCTTCTGGTTTTGACAATGGGAATTAATTTTAAATTAATTAATGCAACTCATATGTTTTTAATTTGGTAAAAGATAAATCATTTTCTAATTCAGAGTATCAAAATTATATTATGACGAATTTTTGGTATTTTTATGATAACTTTCAATTTTTGATAAATGGTAAAAACAATGTGTTATTGTTTAAAACCGGCTTATATTTAAATAATTATTATTTTTATTAAAATTTATTTTAAAGTCAAAATAGATACATAATACTTATATTAGTTCAATTTAATTCATTGGTGTCATTTTATAATAATTTTATATGTGTAAATTTTTATTAAATTTTTTAACGTCTTTTACCCACCTTCTTCGAACATTTACAAATTGACATAAAATGTAATTTTACTGCTACTATGAATTTAATTCAAAAATTATAGAGACACGATTGAAATCAATATGTAAAATTTGGTTCAATAGGATTAAAATAATTCTTGTGAATACTAACTTTTGTATTTTATTTACCACGGTTAAAAGTAAATAGGTTATTTAAAAGTAAAATTTATATTATAATTCTACCAAAACATGTCCCAATTCTCTTGGATAAGTGTATTTTTACTACAATAATCCTTATGAATAAAATATGATCCTATTTGATCTACATGGATTACATTATAAAATTTATTATTATTTAATTTAAAAAAGAGTTAAAAGTGTTAAATTCAAAATTTAATAACAAAAAAACATTTTTAATACAATGTTATACATTAGATAAATTATACTATAAAAACTCAATTGAAAGATGAATAGATTTCCAACATAATGGTATTTTATTTAATATTTTTACACATAAATAATTAAATTTATTTTTGACACAATGATGATACAGTAATTACCTTATTAATGAATGATTAAAATAATTGATATTATAAATATACAAGAAATGTAAATTGAGACTACTGATGCATTACAAAAATTTTCATTTTTAATATTACATGTTAGGGTTTATTTAATTTATTATTTAAATGTAATCAAGTTTTCTTAGGACTTTCACAAAAACCAAAACTAAATATTATCATAATTGACATAAATTATATTTTAAATGAAATACTATATTATTAGTTAAAATAATATTCCTAAAAATCTATGGTTTAGAAAAATGATATTTATATGGTTAGATATATCAATACTGAACCACGTGGGGTTATCTTGGATTTTTATTGTTAGTTTATTAACAATTTATTAAAAAAATATAGGAATACATGGTAAAAGATAAACTATTTAACTAAGAGTTAAATCTAAAAGAAAAGGTTAATATGGTGACCTAAACCTGTCTAAAACCTATTGGTTGAGTTTTTTTCAACCACTACCCACATTATCCTCAACATAAATCCTTTCGTATCCATTATAAACCAAATATTATTGTATACTAATATAATATTTCAAGATTTTCCAAAAGTGACCCTCACCTATCTTATAAAATGGAACTTACCCTTCCCAAAAAATCACACCTCCAAAGCCATTTGGCTCAGCCAAACCCATATCAAATATCCTCCCAAATACCCTCAATTCATCCTAGAGGCCTTAATTTAATCACAATTTATCGTAAGGATCCCTTTTTATCAAATCAAAAGAAAGCACCCGAAAAAGGGGTAATAATTTCATCACCCCTTTCAAAGTTCTTTTCTTCTTCCACTTCCTCTTTAATTGTTGTTTCCATATTAAAATAATAACTCCAGTACCTTATACATACTATGATGTTATTAAAAATATGTTAAAACCATATTCATTATTCTATCCATGCTATGATTGGAAATGTCACCAAATGTGCGTACGTACGGCTTACCATCTCCACATCGTGGTGTAGTTTGTTATTCTACACATCAATATTTGGATGGGTATAATAATGAGTATAATAGATGTAAATAATAATTATATAATTTTATTTATTCTTTATATATAAACTACCATCCAATTACCAACAATTTCATAATAAATATAATGATATTGTCGCCCATGCGTACGTATGGATTACCGTCTCCATGAACATGATCAGTTTCATTCTCTATCATAATCATTAAATAATAAATTTCATTTTATGATTGAAAATAATGTTTAAGAAATTAATATCATTTTTTATAAAAATCAAATACATCATATCGATAACAAAAATGTCTTATGTAACAAAACATATAAAGGAAAACAAATCTGTTAACACCTGAAACAATAATACTACTAGAATATTATTAACAATTCAATATTAGAAGATCATATATGATAACATATTTATGCATTTTGTCCTTGTATAATTTAACTACAATGATTTAACTATTATACGTGTGGTTATCATACCCTCGATCAAGGAAAAGTACTTGGTAAGGGTAAATTTTACAATATCTTTATTATTTGAGGTTGTTTATATGTAAGAATCTACTGGGAATTATTTTTCATCCTCATCCATGTTCCATAAAAATGTATGTATGAACCTGAGTTTTTAGAAACAGGTCAAATCTCGACCATGTTTAAACTTTTTGACTGGTTTTTGAGAAGTCTAGAAAATCTGGGCAGTTTTTGGAAATTTCCAGCTACACGTCGTGTACTTTAAGTACACGCCGTTTTTGAGTTACACGAGTGACCGTCCATGTGCTCACCGAGTACATGCCGTGTGAAGACTGTGTAGAAGTTTCTTATTACATGGCGTGTATTTATAGAAATTCCATGCATCACTTACCCGTGCGAGGCCAAGTGCATGTCGTGTGGTGCCTAGGTGTAAATTTCCATCTACACGGCGTATAGCCTTCCTTGACACGTTGTGTACCCTTGTCCCATGTAGTGGCTGAGACCCTAGATTTTTGTTTATTGTGTAGACGGTCCAGGACATGTGCTGGACTCCGCTTTAGTCAGATTATGGAAACACATCTACACAGCGTGTTCTTTGAAATACAGGTCATGTACTTTTATTTTTATTTGAGCGATTAAGGAGTCGTCGCGTCTCATTCCCAGAAATCCATTCTTCTTCCCTGTTGGATGGATGGTTGGTCAGAGAACCTCCGAAAAACACAAACCCTTCTTGAATCTTCATATGACCTCCGTTCTTTGATCCGTCGGTGGTAGCGGGACTGTATCAGAAAGGTTTTCCCCACGCACCCCTCTTCGTATTTGATCCCTCACCTATTCCTCCGCAGATTCCATCCAAACCGAATTTCCAGGTTTGACAGAAATGCAGATATACCACGATTTAGTGTGATTCAGAGGCTAAAATCAAAGGAGTTTCATCGTACGAGTACGAGGTGGGTGGTGCATACCTTATTTCGAGTTTTCGTACACAATTTGGGGTTGCGACCTCCGGGAGCGACGTTGGGTGTTGAGAAAAACCCAGTTTATATGTTGTTAATTAATTATCTGCATTGTTGGATTCCTTTGGCTATTCCCTAACACTTTTTGTGCTTGAGCAAGTCTGGGTGAAAGGTCATGGATCGTCTAGGGAAATTCGGCTGGGGGTGCCGAAATGCGTATGTTTTGGACCTATATTTAAACTGTTATTTTAGACATATTTTGTTGCTATTGGATTATACTACTGATTTTGATTTGTTTTAATAATTCTAGTAATTGTTTAAGGCATTTAAGAACTTAGGTAATGGTATGTATTGGCGTAAGTTAGTCCAAGTAATTGTATAGTAATTTCTTGTTTCACGAAATGCTTGAGTATAATTATGCAATGTGTGATATTATCTGTGTTGAACTGCTCGTTGTGTTGGGTGTGGCCCAGATATTTGTTGAGTGATTAGGATTACAGGTTGGGGCTTTGGCTCGGGTTATTTTTGGTGGTTTCTACCATAGGATTGGGCGTCATGGATATCGGTTGAGGCAGTTGGACTGTCAGGTTGGGCTTGGCCCAGGTTACTTGGATGGCAAGGCCATCAGACTTGAGCGACAGGTTCGCAGGGACACGAGGAGTCAGAGGTGTGGTGGCTTGGGAAATAAAGAGGTGATTACCGCTCACCGGGTACTTTTGAGTAGTGTGTACATAGATAGACTCCGAGATGAGGGGGTACAACCACTCGCTGGGTAGAGGACCTCTATAGTTGAGGTGAGTTATTTTTTGTTTGGGGTTCTTTCCATAGGAAAACACGTGGAAGGTGAGGAGCCTTCAGGAGACTGCTTGAGGCAGTCAGGTTGGGGGCAGAGGCTCACCATGATTTCAGGGTAGACATCGATGTCCCTCAGGTTATCTTTTAAGGAAAAGTATCGTTGTTCCTCCGGATTTTGTGCCATGGGCAGTTGGATCTTCCGAGCTGGGTTACGATGGTGGGGTGTGCCTTCAGGATATCGGTACTTGAGACAAATGGTGTCAGGTGGAACAAGGTGCCGGGATGCAGATTCGACATTACAACATTGGCCGAAGTAGGTGACACTTCTTGGTGGCTGTTGAGCACCAGTGAAGTCTTTGTTTACTTTTGGGCATTGCGTTGTTTACTATTTTCCTTATATAATCATATCTATCTAAACACTTATATTAGGTACGCACCTCTGGGTGGTATCCTACTGAGACATGTCTAACACCCTACACGGGCCCTTCGGGATGCGTGTAGACTTTATGAAATTTCATGCAGGTAGAGGTTCAGCCTCAGGAGCTGGACTTTAGTGCTGTTTACATGGATACTGGCATGGACCATGAGGTCGTTCCACACTATAGTTACTTGTTTAGTATTCTTTTTCTCGCACCAGCATGTTTACTTTATATTTTAGCTACTGCTGGTTAGCAATTGTCGCCATTATATATATATATTTATTTATAGGACATTCTTGGATGCATGATTGGTTGTTCTAGCAGTTATTGTAGTTGATTGCTGGCATGATGTTCTGTTTACTTTCCGCTGTTGTTGTTTCTATATTGCTTCCGCTGTTTCTTGTTATTTAATGTGCTTCTGCTATGCAGGTCTCCTTCGAGTCTGCTGAGTCATTTATTTCCGCTGCATCTCTACTATTATAATCAGACGAGTACCATTACTATTATCCTCCGAGAGGGTATAGCCTCCCCACTATACCTATTCAGACCCTCGCTGCTAGTCAGCAGCCTTTGGCGTTCAGGGGAGGTGTGCCAAAGGTAGTGACACCCGACCCGTTTAGCAATGTTCGGGTGGCTGGCCGGGTCCGGGTTGTTACAATGTACATCAAATTTTTTTAACTATTTCCTATAATATCGTATAACGTAATTTTTACCCTAGTTTGACATTTTTATAAAATGTTTTGAAAGGAATATTTCATCATTTTTTGAACTAGGTACTTTATGACATTTTTGAAAAATTAATTTAAGAATGTTTTTTTAACATATACAGTTGGTGCTGATATTTTCTTCCATTATAACACCTTAAAAGATTCCCTTAAATTCTTATAAGAATATTTTCAAAATAATTTTTTCCTATTATAATTACTTGACTTTTAAATGATTTCAATATAGAAGGAGATATTTCTTTCAAATAGTTTTTAATTCATTTATGTCAAAATACATTGATTGATTTTACACATCATTGAAGCTGATTTATTATGATACAATCATCGATATGGTATTGAATTTTTTGTGATATGTTTGATAATGGATATATTATTTTTATACTATAAATGGTTTATGGTTAAATTATTAACATTTCGTATGCTATTTTTGATAAGAATGTTTATGTAATGTTTCAACCTTCTCATATGAGGAATGCATTGGACATAGTAAGTGACGGGTGGAGCCCGTTATAGCTCATCGATGAATCGGTTAGTCTCATAGGACAAACTACTATCATGGCACAAGGACTTGACAAAATCTTATATGTAGTCATGGAACGAGGCCTTTACTATGTGGTTATGATGTTTGGCATTATGCATTCCATCATTATGAAATTATCTATTAATATTACATGTGATTATTCGGCTACTAGAATATCCATGTGAATAAGTAAATTTCATTATGTGACTTATCGTTACCATATTATGCTGATGTTTAAGTTCAAAAGGCTATTTTTTAGTCTTATACAGTGCATTAAATGTTTATTCTTATTTATGATCATTTCTTATTTATTCTTAGTTTCTTCTATATTTTTTTTTCTATATTGTGTATTCTTATATTTATTCTTCTGTTTATTCTTATTTATGATAGTTTCAGATATATTGTTTGTCTGGCCCCTTTATTAGGTTTTCTTTTTCCCTGAATGTGGAGAAGTATTTTACGATTTACCTGTAGGAATAGGTTAATGGATATGAGTTTGTTGAAAGGGGACACAATTTTGTTGTTTTCTTATTTCATAATGTAATGTAAAACTTATGTATGTATCTAGTACATCCAATGCTACTAAAAGAATCGATATTTTGAGACATTATCTCTTGTGATCATTCTAATTTTATGTAATAATGAACTCACTCTTGATAAATAAGGTCGGGTAAATACAAAGTATCATCAAAATTATGATTAAAATAATCTCTAAATAGTATATGAGAGGATACCATTTATGGAAAACCTAAAATAAATACTGGTATCTCTATTAATGAAGAACCTTGAATACATAAAGATGATTAAGAATTTCACACATGATAATAATTGATTGAAATTTACCAAGAAAACATAAGTTATACTTTGTTAATTAATAAGGATTCATGAAAATATATCAAATCTATAAAGAGAGTCCCATAATAGAAATTAATTCCCCCCAAAAGGGTGTGATGAGTCCAACATCCCATCCTCTCGACCAATGTATATTCTTAAGTATCGTAAGTTAGAACTTAACAAATGGTTTCCTTTGGAAGACATGTCCCTTTTGGATATGAAACTATTGGATGATTCTGGTTCCATGAATAAATCCAATGGAAACCACCTGGAAGTAGAGATTCTTAAACTAGAACACAGTTTTTGAGAAACTACAAAACAAAATAGTGAACCAAACATGAATCCTTAACCATGTTAATAGTGTTACCCACATTTCATACCCCTATCAATTGAAAAAGGAAGGTAGAAAAATGATTCAATCATGCATTTATCTATCTAAAATATGATTATTTAATAGATTTTATTGTTTTTTAATGTTTTCTCAAAATCCCTTCACACCAATTGGATTCCTTCATGTTTTCACCCATGAATTCCATGACCACAACTCATGTTAGATCCTCATCCACTGGAAGGACATGCTCACCATCTCAGCATATTCAACATTGGGTTTCAAATGTACTGGTAAGGTAATACTATCATCATGGTACTATCTAATCCTTGGAGGCTACATGATAGGCCCTCCAGGTTAATAAAAAACCACAATCGTCTGGTCAGTGATGGCTAATGGTCAAGAAGCAGACAGTGACAACCACCATCTACAACTATTTTGGGTCCTTATCCTCAGAATGGAATAAACCTCCCCTCCCATTCTATAGGTAGGTGGATCAAGATTTCACTCATGGAATCAATTCAAAGATGTAGGGGTCATTCTGGAGAACTAACATTAACAATCACTGCCAGCAGAATCATGTGGCAGTAAACCCTCAACATGATGAGGGTTTTTCCTTCGGTAGTTTGGGACTGGTCCCTAAAAAACGGACATGGAAGATGACCCGATGGGGATAGCTTCCATCCAAAAAGTAACATGTTCTTACCTTTTCCCCCTCCAGATGAGTACATCAACCCAAGATTATGGAAAATAATGAGCGGTCGCACTCACACGTTCATCTGAATTCTACTACCTACCTGACTCATCTGTTAGTGACGCACCAATATCAATAGGTAAATCTAACGGAGTACTATGAATAGACATATATACCTATTTACAAATTATCATCCTGTAAGAAGGATCGTCTGATTGTATTTAAGGATGTCTTCTAATCTAATGTGGCGGCAACTGGTAAACATGAACATACACCTTTTACACTCACCAATTCTACCAGCAATCTCATACACCAGTATTGAAATAAGTCCATCAACCATGATTTATGGAAAATATCTAGTAGGCTCATACACCTTCCAGCATTTATCAAGCCTGCCAACAGTCTCCTTTGTAAGCACTTGAAGAAGTCAGTCAAAAACCTCAGATGAAAACCCGGGGTAGACATAACTCTTTATCCCCATACATCAGTAATTCCAGTATCCACTAACTAGAAAAGGGTGACAATATCAGGAATATAAACCTACTCCAGATATGAAATGGATATATATTCATGTGTCCACTACTGATGTCATCAAACACATCATAGCAACGGTGAAAGTGCAGAAAAAAATTCTAGCCCATATTCTGGAAGCCTGCAAGAATATCATAACAACAACATCAGAAGTATCAGGGGAACAAACAAATAACTTGGTCCCCACAACTAGGATGACACATCAACATGCCATCCCAGAGCATATACATACCTATTTTCTAGTCCATGATGGTTATGGGGCATACTTCCCCTTATCTTGAAAACAACCAGATTAGGAACACGCACCCTTTCCAATTATAGGTATTAATACCATTGTGATGATTACTCTAAGGAATTCACATACACCTGCCCATGATAAGCACTTATCCCAAAAAGTGGACCTGACTAAGGGTAAGAGATCATCCACCATAAAGTTTCACGAAGCATAGTTGGAAAATCAGAATCCAATCTATGATCTAGCTCCTCTTAATAATGGAGTTCTTGAAGACCTTAGACATTTATCTATTACAGCTCATGATCCAACTCTATAATTACCAAATTAATGGAGTAGTAGTGGTAATTCAGAAGTTCCCCATAGGACACTTCATCATGAAGGATTTCTTCATGAATCTTCGGTCAATCCAGAGAGCCTATCTCCAGATGAGATCCACGGAAACCCTCAGTGTGGCTATAAGATCAATGATAAAGAGGATTACTCTATTTCAGTAATCAATCATGTTGGTCCTCTCCATGATGGAATTTTCTACAAAAGTTATCTATGCAGTGGTGTTTCTTATATTCAAAATAATTCCCTAATCAAAAATATATTAATGAGCAAGCCCTATTATCTCGAGGCACTTTCCAACACAATCCCAGTAATGTCTGATTCCTTGTCATTAATGGGTGAAATGCTATCTCAATCAGAAGACTACTTCAGGGAATAGTCATTCTCCAAACCTCCATTGGGTCATTTTAATTTTAATACAGTAGATGAAAAAATAACTGATGTCATTATTTTTAATAAA
The DNA here is from genome assembly GCA_963277665.1 of Viscum album. Classification (NCBI taxonomy): domain Eukaryota; kingdom Viridiplantae; phylum Streptophyta; class Magnoliopsida; order Santalales; family Viscaceae; genus Viscum; species Viscum album. Next base: position 2,008,462,374 of record OY728122.1, on the reverse strand, counting down.
AAATGAGAACCATCCACTTTAGTCAGAACAATTGGAGAAACCTCTGGTAAAAGATGATGAAGATATGTTGAACATAAGAAAAAAATTGGATAAAGGAGAAGATCCATTCATGCACTGACCATTGTAAAAAAATCAATACAACATTACAGAATTGGTGGCCGAAGATTACATTCTTGATGTCCACCACAACTTATGGAAGACTCTTTGTCATTAAAAATAAAATTTATTACAATATGATGAATATCAATGTCGAATAACGGTTATAGAAGGGTTGAAATTCCAAATCAACTAGGAATCACTTTTAGTTTCCCGATATCCATAGCTTGAAAAGAAAATGAGAATGCTTCACAATACATGCCTCGATGCACTAAAGAGGGTACTTAAGTTTATTTCTAAAACCCCATAGGGGTTTCATATCAGAAGATGGAGTGAACTTGGATAATTTAATTTCATTGCACTCTATCATTAGCAATGCCCGCCAAAAGTGATCTCATGAAATGTTATTTCCCATGGTCGGATAAAATCAATAGATTTTGAATCTATTCAAGTATCCTCTCAAGAGCATGAATCAACTAGGTCTCATCATAGTGAGGCCCAAAGAAAGAAATATATTGATATACTTTTTCATCATGTATCTAAGAATCATAAGAAGGCCTCCCACATAGAGTATCTCATCCATAAGATGATGAAAATTTAGGAAATAGTGCAGCGGTCGTCCGAAACAGGTGATTTGAGTGGTTTTCGGATAATGCAATCATCCAATGTCCGACACAAAATATGATAAATCAGAAGATAAGTTTCAAAAATATCAGCTATTGTAGTTCAAGAGCCATCCCATCCTCCAAGGATAGGGTATTGTTTAATTCAAACTTCATATTCAATAAACAAAGTTTAATGGTTTGAACAAGGAAAACAGGAACAACCCCCTCCTATAGGACTGGGGGATTTTTCACATCTACAATCCCCTCCTCAATGAAAGTCAGTTATATCCCCATTAGGAATGAATCCACAAATAGAATGCAAAAATGAACTATACAGGGATTACCTTCGGGTAACTTTCTATTAAAATGTTTCTGAGAATTTAGTATATAGGATAACACAGTCTCTGAGAAGATATATAAGAAGATGATCTTAAAAAGATACTGACAAAATTCCTCCAATTAATTATGTTTCAGTGAATGTCATTAACACCATTGTATAAGATCCTCCATATAATGTGTTTAGTTTAGTGGATTAGTAATATGAAGTTATTATCTATAACGTAGTACACAATGAATCAAATGAAGGAGGTGAGCCTAACTGAAATCAAAGACCTACCCATAATCTGGGTATGCCCTCAAATAACCAACTCCCACCACTATGAAAATAATATAACAAGGGGAAAGGTAGAATTTAGATCACATCTCACATTTCCACAGGGGAAGGTCATCCTATTTCTATTAAAAAAGATTTTCACAAAAATAAGGAGATATGAAAGAGTTTAAAAGACTCAATATAGAGTTACTTAGAAGCATCATTTCTAATAGACATGCTCCCAAGAAGATCATCAACTTGAAAATATTTTAGGATTTCTTCATCAAAGAGGATTTGTGGTGACTACCAATGTTGATAATGAATTCGCTCCATTGGGAACAAAGTCAGGGTAAGATCAAACACATCCTAATAGGCATGTCCCCATGGGTTATCCAATAAAAATACTAGTACCACCACCACTAGTGGTTTTTCCGGTCAATGCACCAATCCAAGATTTAGATGGTGTACCTGTATAGGTCCTAGCTCCTTCTAGATGTTCCTTAAATGATTATTAACACCATTAAGGCATTAAAAACATTATTGGAAGCTATGGAAGAATGGTGTGTGCTAGTAAAACTAGAAAAAAGAGCATACCTCGAATGGGTGGATCTGATCCCTCCCCCACTGAACATTATGAATACTAAACTCTCTATCATTAATGGTCTGGGATATCTAAAAAAACACTTAATGAATTTAGTTTCTCATTGTGATCCCTTGATGGGGACTACTCAACAAAAAGAAGTTGTAAATGTCAGATTCATTTTCAATTCATTATAGGGACCAGATTTTGTCTTGTATACAAGTTTGAAATCTCAATCAATTACTAGATGGGAAGATCCCTATAAGAAACTCCTGCTTCAAATAACTTCAACGCTACCAAAGACAACAGTTTTTAATCTTAGAAGTTGAAAACAATGGTAAAATTAAATATTTTCAGATTTCATTTCTCGGTGGAAAGGATTAACATATTACTTAAATCTGTAAATCCTTGAAGAATAGATTCTTCCAATTTGTGTGGAAAATATGCATGATGAGGTATGCACACCACTGATCCTTGTGAAATACACATAAGTGTCACAATATATTTATTTAATTTCAGAATAGGTGCAGGATTCCATTGTGGAAACTACAAATAAATCTCATGTAATTACATCAGTTTTGAAAAGGAGAAAAGGGAATGTAAAGGCTTGCACAGTCACAGTCAAGTAGGAACATGTACCTGATTCCACATCAAAACCTTCATCTTATCTAAGGGATCCACCTCCCGAGAATCAACATCAATGACCACCTCATGATGTTGATAAAAAATATCAATGGTGGAGACAATTTGACAAGTTAATGAACAATTTTAATTATTTTTTGAATGACCATGTTCTCTGTCACTTCATCTCAGCTCTAGAAAACAAATTGGTTCTATTTATAAGTCTAACGAATCCAAACAAATAGGGAGACGAAAATATCCATAATTATTGTCCCTTTCATCAAATGTTGTGGCATCCCATTCAAGATGGAATTGTTTTCAAATACCTCATGCAAACAATGGTTCACTCTGGACAAGGGAAACTGAAAATTCCGTTAGCCCATGTTTCTTGTGTTACTTCTACTGATCCAGAGGAAGAAGGCAAATGGAAGGAAGTCATAAGTAAAAAAATTACAAAAATATGATGATTGGATGATTATGAAAATGATCAACTGAACTCATCCCATTCTATGAACATAGTTGAAACAACCAATTGTGTCTTCTTCCACTTCTTCCAAAGAAAAAACACCTTCATCACAAGACCAGTCATCAAAAGGTCAATTCTCAAAGAACAGATGTGATCATAAGGACAAATAGAAGTCAGAAGAAGATGAGCTCATGTCATGGACAATGTTGTCCATGACTCTGGAAGATTACATTCCATCTATTCAAGAGAAGAGGGATTTCCCTGCCAAACAGCACAACCAGAACTGACCTATCAAGCATAATCATCATCAGATGAAGAATTTATATTTGGTTCTGTCAACGTTATCCACATAATGGATCCCTAAACCAATGATGATTATGGTTATGATGAGCCTAAGTTCCTTGTATCTAACTAGGGAACAAGAAGAATATGTCATGGTCGAGGATACATGGGATGAGGTGGGTTTGGTAAAATCTAGTATTTTAACTATACCCCTTCTCAAACTGTTTATTCGAATGAATCTCTTGGGATAGCCCTTCAACTGGGTCAACAAGAAGAAGGATATTCTCCTACACAAGACAGTATTGGTCCTAACATGATAATTTTGGAGGAACAATTAGAGGTGACACCAACATTCTCCCAGTAAGTGGATAGACCTAATTAGTCAAATCTACCAAAACCTGATGTATTTCCAGCTTCTGCTCTGACACAGGGAACACCTTAATCAGGAGAATCCATATCCAAGGAACCTGTAAAATTGCATCTCCATGTTGGAAAATGCATACCTGTTGAAAAAATGTAAAATGTTTAAAAACATCTAGCCCATGTACTAGCCTAGTGTTCAATTTTGGATTCCTTGAATCAGTCAAAAGATCTTTGAGATGCACTTATTGAGGCTGTGTTAAGTCCCAAAGAGTTTGGAACTGAAGTTGCTACTGCAGAGGACTAAAATATAGTGAGTGATACTGCAGAATTTCATGTAGTTATATATTTTACTGATGATGTTTAAGATTATGTTATACATGGAAACATTCATCCCATGTATCTATATAGTAAGTTCAATGATATAGACATCTGATGAGCGTTCATTAATAATGGCTCAGATGTCATCCTCATTCCTATTCGTACATTTCGTTGATTAGGCCACACTTAATCTAACTGATCTCCTTCCACATTAATGATTCAAGGTTAGGACAAGAATGAACAATAACCTTTGGGTAAGATTACACTCAGGACTCAGTTTAGAGATATTGTGTCTAATTTAGATTTTATTGTAGTCCTCCATGACGCATCCTTTAATATTCTTCATGGATGGAAATGGCTACATCAACATGTGCCCATTCATTCAACAAACCACAAATGTCTCAAGTCCTTTTTTAATGGTCAAATAATGAAATATTATGGTGAAAAAACACTGTTCAGAATGAGTGAATCCCAGTACACATAGGCAGAGTTTTATCAAACAAAGTGAATGAGGACCTTGACAAAAGAGATAACAATAATAAATTCTGTGAATGATCTGGAAAAGAACCCAGTAAACCCATATAAACATTTTAGTATAGATTATGTGTTTCCAATATATAAAATTTAAAGGATACATCCAAATCCAAGATCTTATCCAGTGATTTCCATAATGTCAATTGCAGCAATCATGCCTGATAGCATGGGAGAAATTATTTATTTACCAAGTAGTGGTGAATACTTAAATGGATATTTCTTAATTTCATCCATCGAACATTATTAGGTCTATGCCTCACCAATAATACTAGAATAATTTGTATAAATACTAGAGGATGACAGGGATGGTGATTTCCAACCCATTATATCCTCTTCAATTCTCTAGGAAGACCCTTCATCATCCATAGGGTCAGAAATGGTTTCTTATTCTTCAGGGTGTTCAAATATTGACTCCACTACTAGCTTTGAATTCTTTACTTCATCACTTACTTTTCAAGTAGAAATAGAAGAACTGACGTGTAAAGAAGAAGACGAATATATTAGGGATGCTCCACAAGTATTTGAGGATGGTGTCTCCACCACTGTAGATGAGCTTAGAGAAATAAATATGGGTACAAAAGAAGATTCAATGCCTGATTTAATTAGTGTGTTCAAGACTTCTAAATAGAAAGATATTTATAATTCATTTCTAAATCAACATCGAGAAGTATTTCCTATTAACGATTCTAAAATTAAAGGCCTAGATATTGATGTAGCCACCCATTATTTGGGTTTTCTAGAAGATCATTGTGGATTCAATCAGGCAGTAAGAAGAACACACTAGGCTCATGCCTCTAAAATTGAACATAAATTCAATAAGATTATAAAGTATAACTATTTTCATAGAGGTTCAATATCTCAAGTTCCTAGAAAACATTGTCCTAGTGAAAAATAATATTTGGAAAATCAGAGTTTTCATTTATTTCAAAGAACTTAACTAGCACTATCCAAAAGATGATTTTCTACGTCTGATCACAATGATTTTAATTAATGCAACAGCTCGCTATGGATCGTTTTCCATTATGGATGGATACTATGGGTATAATCAATTTATAATGGCCCCATAGGATGAAGAATCTACATCCTTTTGATCCCGTCAAGGGGTGTTTTTATATCATGTAATTCCCTTTGGCTAAAAGAATTCAGGTTCTACGTATCAATGTTCCATGAACCATATCTTCAAACACATTTCAGAAAACTTTTATGAATGTTATGTAGATGATCTGGTGGTTAAATTCAAAAAACGTTCTATTCACTTGGATGATTTTGAAATAATATTAAATAAAATTAGGAAACATAGTTTGAATATGAATCCCTTGAAATGGGATTAAGGGGTTACCGCAGGAAAATTCCTCAGTTTCGTTGTACGTTATCATGTCAAAATAGTTTAACCATAGATGAAAAAATCAATACATGGAATTTCACCTCCTCAAAATTTGAAATAATTAATAGGAATTCAAGAAAACTGGGCATATAATTTTTGTTTTATTACCAATTTGTTGGGAATGTGTTTACCCTTCACCAAATTATTGAATAAGGGAGTCTCCTATCAATGGGCTTAAGACTACAAAGAGGCATTTGATACCCTCAAGATATATCTCTTGATTCCACTACTATTAATTCCACATATTTAAGGAAGGCCACTTATTCTCTATGTGATAGACATAGATTGATCACTCGGTGCCTTCCTTTCCTAATAGAATAATTTTGGGAATGAAAACTGCCTTCACTATCTTAGCTGAACAATGCTCGACACATAGACATAATATTCAAGTATCGACAAGTGCTGCCTGGAATTAATCCTTAAAGTTCCAAATTTTATTCACTACCTACAACATCACGAGGTCAAATTGGTGTGTCATAATAACCCACAAAATTTTATCCTTAGTCATCCTCTTCTTACAGGATGTTTGTCATTGTGGGCAGTTATTTTTGAATAGTTTGATAAACAATGTTAGGTCTCAGAAAGTAATAAAAGGAAAAGATCTGGATGACTGCCATGATAAACACCCATATATAGAAAATACATCATTGAATACTTAATTTCATGATGAATAGGTATTCTCTATTCATGATAATCCCCAAACGTGGGAAATGTACTTTGATGGTTCCTCCAAAATTCAAACAGGGAAGAGAATGGAAAACCCTAAACCCAATAAATTTGGGCTAGAAATTGTACATATCTTCTAAGAAAAGGATGCGTTTCCATGTTCCATATTATTTTCAGAAGGTGGAACAAACAATTAGGCAAAATATCAAGCACTCATCGCAGGCCTGGAATTAGCACTCCAGGTACAAGTGAACTACCTGAAAGTGATAGGTTATTCAAAGTTGGTAATAAAAAATCAATCGGGATTTTTCTATTAGAAAAGAAGATTTAATCCCTTTATGAGAATATGTCAGTTTGTTAATGGCTGAATTTCCCTTAGAGCCAACAATCTATTATCCTGTGATCATAAAATTCCTAAGATGATACATTGGATAATGTAGCCACAACCATGGAAGATCCAAATTGGGATGAGACAATCATCTTTATTTCACATCTTCATGTTTTTTTAACCATTCATTCCAACTAAAATGGTGTAAATTAATGAAATTATCACTATTTCTAAGCCATATGGCAATACCATGTGATGGGTGACACCCATCATGGAATACCTTTAAAATAAATAACTTCCACTAGATAGAGCAGAAAAAGAACAAATCTAACAATGAGTGGCCAATTTTACTCTTCATAGTAGTCCAAATCACCATAAAATCCTCTATAAACATGGATTTGATAGAGTCCTATTTTTTTGTATTTATGGAAAAGAAACTAAAGCTATCATTAAAGAAGTACATGAACGATATTGTGGTTCTCACTAGTCTGGGCATAGGATTTCTGACCATATCTGAAGGGTTGGATACTTCAAGAATTCAATGATGCAGGATTGTACAAATTTCACCATGAAACGTCATCCCTGCCAATTGCAAGCCAACTTATTTCATCAACCCCAAGAGTTGGAACATATTTCTAAATAAACATGTCCATTTTCCACATGGTAATGGATATAGTATGAAATTACCCTCCAGCTATAGCTAAGTAGTTGTTGACGCTCCTTTCGTCACAGAATCTAAAGGTCGGAAAAGGGAATATCTGATCTCAAAGTGATTCATCCTTTGAAGAAACATCAAAAATCGACAAAGGGATGAACATGGAGAACATTGCCCATAGGTCGCGCAAGTTCCCTCATGGTCGCGCAAGTACACTTGCGCGCCGCCTCAACACTTGCGCGACCCCTCATGGTCGTGCAAGGGACTTGCGCGACAGATCTGGTAACCGCCCAGTAACCGCCCGGGGTCTTCATTTGCCTATAAATAGACCCTGTGGGCCCCCCATTCGGGAGGATCAGTTCCCAGAAACTCGGATCAAAGCTCCCGACGCCCAAGTCTCTTCTCAAAGCTTCCAGAACACTTCTAAGGTAATTTCTTACCTAGAATGGAAGATCTAAAGGGAAGAAGGAAGGCCTAAGTGTTGAAACTTATCAAACACTTGCGCGCCGACTTAATTCCATCAATATAACTTGCGTGTCCCTCTTCTGGAAGAACCTCAAGAGGATGGGAAAGGGTTTAATAAAGAGTCGCTCAAGTAATTCAACTCTGGTTGAAAATCGCGCAAGTATCCCTTATGTCGTGCAAGTATACTTGCGCGACCAATACTTGCGCGCCGTCGCAGGACTTGCGCGACCTTCAATACTTGCGCGCCCCTATCTTTTTGGGTGCCCATCTTGCCCTTTTTCACCCCTCTTAAGCCATTTCACCCTTCCTATTCAAGATTCAGTCTTCAAGATACTCTTCAAAGCCATTTATGGCATGATTTCTAGATTTGACATCCTTATCTGAAAGGAATTATGTGAAATATCTCTCAAAACCTAATGATTTAAACATCTTTATGTCACCAAAGATTGAGAGTTCATTCATTCAACCTCATCCTTTAAGATGAGAGAATCCTAACCTGGGTCTCCTTTTTAGGAATAAGACTTAGTCATAACCTTGGGCTTCCTTTTCAGGAGTAAGCCCCAAGTCCCCTAACCTAGGCTTCCTTCTCAGGAATAAGTCCTAGTCATAAATCTTGGGCATCTTTCTTATGAATAAGCCCCAATCAAGTCCTTTAAATCTTGGGCATCCTCCTCAGGAGTAAGCCCCAAACCTTAATCCCTAACTTGGGTCTCCTTTTCAGGAATAAGACTCAGTCATAACCTTGGGCTTCCTTTTCAGGAGTAAGCCCCAAGTCCCCTAACCTAGGCTTCCTTCTCAGGAATAAGTCCTAGTCATAAATCTTGGGCATCTTTCTTAAGAGTAAGCCACAAGGCTCTTAAAATTTCGCTTAACCAGTCATAAATTCCCTTTGATTTGGGTTTCCTTTTCAGGAATAAAACCCAATCATAAGTCCCCTCCTAATTTGGGCATCCTCCTTAGGAGTAAGCCCCAAGATTAGAGTATTCAAATCTCCATGAAGCACATATAACTTTGTGGACCCTGTTCATGGATTTTCTTCCTAAAAGTAAATCCTAAACCTTCACCTATCTGGGCAGTCATCTATACATAATCCCCAAAACAAATTTTATTGATTGCATCTTTTATGGCACAATTGTCTAAATTTTACCAATACCTCTTGTTTCTCACACCGAGCATGACTCACGTGAGCTTAGAGTGTAAAAGTAATTATGACATTCATCTTTGAGCCATCAATCATAAAACATCATATCCCATTCCTCGAACTACGTGGGTTCTGATTCCTTTTTCAAAACAAAGGATACGTAGGTATCCCATTCATGGGTTCGATCCCAACATTGAAATAATCTCTGTCCTTCTGAATGACGATAAACTTCAAGTGCCCCACTGAGTGGCTTTAAAACCAGTCTGGTCATCAAAATGACCAAGAGACTTTTATATAAATGTTTTGAAGGATACCATTGACCAAGAATCTCTAAACAAATATAGATGATTCTATATTGATGAAGAACCTCGAATACATATAAAAGATTCTCTAAATTTCTTGCATATTTAATCATTGATTGTTAAAACTAAAGGAAAGCTCATTTTATACTTGGTAATGTAATAAGGATTCACGAACTTAACTTAAATCTATAAAGAGAGTCCCGGAGTAGACAATAATTCCCCTCAAAAAAGGTGTGATGAGTCCGACCTCCCATCCTCTCGACCAATGCAAATTCCCAAGCCTCATTAGCCCACAAGCTAATGAGCGCCTGCCTTTGGAAAGTAGGTCCAAACGGATGTGGAATCATTGGATGTTTCCGGTTCTACGAACTAACCCGTTAGAAACCGATCAGAACGTTTGAATCTCCCGTCCAGGAGGTCATCCCCGGATTCCGCGCGAAACAAAAAATGGTGAACCCGACGTGAATCCTTAACCAAGTTAAAGTGATATTCTTCTTAGATGTTAGGCCCCTTGGGCCAACAAGGCAATCATTGACATATGATCATCCAAAAGATGCAGTAGCCAGATTCATCTTGATTATGTCTGTTATATGGAACAGGCACTCTTTTTTCAAGATCTTCTACAAAAAATGGCTTTCCTTAAATTCACCCCTGTGAATACTGCTGCTGAGAACACCTCTACTGTGAGGTCTGCTGCCATGAAAACCAATGCTGCTACTCCTGCTGGAACGTCATCCGCTCTGAGGATGACATCACCAACTCAGCGTCTTCAACGCTGTGTTTCAAATGCACTGGTTAAGGAGTACCGTCGTAGCGGTACTATCCCAACTCTGGAGGCCGCTCGTCAAGCCCTCCAAGTTAACAATTCTACCTGGTCGTCCGGACAACGGCGACCAGCAATCAAGAAGCAGGCGGTGCTGACTACCGTCTCCAACCGTTTCGGGTCGTTATCCCCGGAACGCAATTTCCATTCACTCCCTCATTCTGAGGAAGTGAATGAGCAGGTCCCGCAGGACCTTAATTCAAAGAGACAGGAGTCCTTCTCAAGGGCTCCCATCAACAATCGCCGCCAGACTCGTGCGGTAGTGCACCCTCAACATGATGAGGGTAGCGGCTCCAGGCATTCAGCTCAGGTTCCTCGAACCCGAGCAGGCAAGATGAATCACCAGAGACGGAATCCGGTTAATAATAGGCAGGTTGTCATCCCTGCCATCTCCGGAGAAGTCCACCAACCTAACTTGGTGGCAAATAACGAGCAGGCATACACACCTGTTCGTTTTAATCCCGCTGTCCAGCAGACTCGTCTGGCAGCATCAAGCCGATCCCGCCAGGCAATTCCGGCGGAGTACCATAGGCAGGAACATACACCTGCTTATACATCAGCAGTTAGTCAGCAGGCTCGTCTGACTACATATGATGGATCTCGTCAACAGCGTTTGGCGAAGTGTAATCAGCAGGCACATACACCTGCTAATACTAATCAAGCCTACCAACAGTCTCGTTTGGTAGCGCACGGAGAAGTCAGTCGGAAAGCCCCGACGACAAACAGGAGGCAGACTAAACTCTCTGCCTCCACACTTGAGTACTGTCAGGATTCACTGACAGGAAAAGGAGGACAGGAGCAGGCACATACACCTACTCCAAGCCCGGAATGGACGTATATCCCTGTTCCGGCGGCTGAAGTCACCAAACATATTTTGTCAATGGTGAAAGAGCAGAAGCAAATTCCTGCTCATATTCTGGATGCTTGCCAGGATATCATAACAGCTTCAGCATCATCTCAGGGACAGACACATAAATCTATCCCTAGCAGTGGAGTGACACATCAACAATTCACTCCGGAACAGACACACACATCTGTTCCAGTCCAAGAGGGTTGTGGGGCCTACTCCCCCATATCATATGGACAACCAAGTCAGGCACATACATCTGATTTGAGCGATGATCGTCAGCCTAACCTGACCATCTTTCCTGATCAGGCACATACACCTGCTCAGAGCAATCACTTTCGTCATCAAGTGATTTCTAAAGCGAGTAAGAAGGCATCTAAGAAAAAGATCCGCCCAGCACAGTCAGGAGATCAAAGGCCAATCTGCAACAAGGCCTTGCTCGATGCTGGAGTTCTTGAAGCCCTCAGACATTTATCTGTCGGAATTCAAGATTCTACTCCCTCAGTTCCCAATAACAGGAACATTAATCCCGAAGGTCTTCAACAGACACTTCCTCATGAAGACTTGCTTCATGAAAATTCGGTCAATCTTGAAGTTTCCTCTTCAGATGAGAACCACAGGAACCCTCTGTGTGGTCATAAGACCAAGGAGCAAGAGATATCATCTTTTGCTGTAACCCATCATGAAGGTCCTCCTCATGGTGATGAACTTCGCTGCGAAAGTCCTCTCCGCAGTAGTGATTCACATTGTCTCGAAAATTCTTCAGAAGGCAATGTAGTAACGAGAAAGCCCTCCTATCTCGAGGCACTTGCAAACGTAAAACCAGTCATGTCTGAAGTTTTACTATCGGCAGGTGAAACTCTTTCTCCATCAGAAGATAGCTTGGGGTTCAGGTTATTCTCCGAACCTTCCCTAGGTCATTCATCTTCCAGCATGAATAGTGATTCCTCTACCAATCTTGTTGAATCTAATGAAGCAACAAGGAAACACCAACTCTGGTCCAAACAGGTAGAAGAATCTTCATTTAATGATAAAGAGGAAATGCTGAACATGAGGAAAAAACTGGCAAAAGGTGAAGTACCAGTCATGTTTTGGCCTTTGGCTGATTCACAGTATGACATTCCAAAGATGTTGACGGATGATGGAATCCATGATATTCGTCTTAACATATGGAAAACTCTTTGTCAATTAAAGAAGAAGGTATTATCTTACGATGAATATGAAAATCATCTTAAGATAATAGAAGGGTTACAACGCCAGATTGATTTGGCATCTCTATCAGTCTCTCGGTATCCGAAGGCTGAAAAGCAACAGAGAACCCTTCAACGTTCATGCCTTGGCGCGCTGAGAAAATTGCGTCAGTTAATTTCCAATGCTCCATCTAATGTTCATATCAGAGGATGGGGTATTCACGGAGCACTACATTTCACAGTGCTTTCCGGTCAGCAAAGCCCGCCGAAAATGGTCTCATGCAATGTTATTGCCCATGGCCGGCCACAGTCAATGGGCTTTGTTCATAATCAAAATCTTGCTCGAGATCAAGCTTCAACTAGTTCCTCTCAAAATCAAGTATATAGAGAACAGGTTGTTGAATTGCTCCTACATCAAGCAGGCGAGAATATTGCGCAAGCCTCTCGTCTGGAGCAAACACGTCATCAAATGACAGAAGTTTCGGAAATCATCCAACGGTCTGTTGAACCAGGTGATAAAAGTGGATACAGGTTAATGCATCCAGCTAATTTCCGAACTAAGATCCGCAAGATCAAGAGAGATTTCAAGAAGATCTCAGACATAGCATGTCAAGAGACACCCCAGCTTGCCAGACTGGGGACTTCTCTAACCCAACCCTCAGAATCAACGAATGGGATTCGAGGAGTTGAGCAGAAGCAACAGGAACACCCCCAGTCCACCGGACTGGGGACTTTTTCAAATCTTCAATCCCTCCCTCAGAGAAAGTCAGTATTCTCTCGATTAGGGAATAAGCCTCAAGAGGAACGAAGAGCCAAGATGTCAGGAGATTCTCTCCAAGTGACGGTTCACAAAGAAATTCCTGAGGGGTCAAGTCAACGGAACACCATGTCTTATCATGGACATAAAAGGAGACAATATCATAGAAATGCTGATAGAAAGGATTTCATGAAATATGCATCCATTAATGTCATCACTGCCATTGCTGCTGATTCACCAGATGAGGCTCAATCAGAGGGATCAGATGAAGAGGTTCCTGCTCAAGAAGTTGCGCACACAGACCTAAATGAAGAAGGTGTGCGCACACGTAATCAAAGGCTTACCCAAAATTTGGGTATTCCTTCAAGTAACCCACTTCCCCCTCTCCGAAAAGGATCCAATAAGGGGAAAGGAAAGAATCAGGTTACTTCTCACCCTTCCTCTGAAGGAGGTCAATCGCTCTCATTAGAGCTAAGGCTTGCACAACAGGTGGAAGAAATGAAAGAATTAAGAAGGTTGAATGCAGAACTACTTCAGAGTAGTCTTCTTCTTAAGAATGCTGAAGTCCGACAGCCGAAGGAATTTGTTGTAACTACTGAGATGGATCAGGAATATCCTCCTTTATCAGTACACCCACAGAGGTCTAATCCTATGGGTCAAACGCAACAACGGTTGGCAGCACTACCATTAGTTGCAGCACCGACCTCCACGGCTGTCCAAGCTCCATTCATTGCACCTACCCAAAACCAAGTTCAACCTGACGTTTCTCAAAAGTTAATAACTACTATTGAGTCATTAACAGCTCGGTTAGAAACTATGGAAGGGAAACGGGCGCAAGTTCAACCTGAAAAGAAAGTTTACCCTGAATGGGTAGATTCAATTTCTCCTCCATCCAGTTTTGGAAACCCTATTTTCCCTACTTTCAATGGATCAGGCGACCCTGAACAACATTTGACGCATTACGTGTCTTGTTGTGATCCTATGATGGGAACTCCAGAACAACAAGAAGCAGTGAAACTCAGATGCTTCGTGCGAACCTTGCAAGGACCAGCTTTTGTCTGGTATACAAGCTTGAAATCCCGGTCAGTCATCGGATGGGAGGATCTTCGTCAAAAATTCCTTCTTCAGTTCAGCTCAACATTGCCAAAAACGACAGTTTTCGATCTTACAAACTGCAAGCAAAGGGAGAATGAAAGAGTCTCTGATTTCATTGCTCGTTGGATGGGATTAACGTATTCCTTGAGTTTATCACTCCCTCAGGAGGAATTATTGCCAATCTGTGTGGCAAATTTGCGTGACGAATTACGCACGCCATTGATCCCTGTGAAATACACAGGAGGGTTTCGAGACCTTACTTCAATCGCTCAACAGATTGAAGATTCCCTTATGCAGGCTAAGGTTAAATCTCGTGTAATTCCATCAGCTCCAGGAAGAAGAATGGGTAAAGCAGAAACTGCTACAGTTATGCTTAAACAGACACCTGTACCTATTTCTACTTCAAAACCTTCATCTTCTCGAAGGGCTCCACCTCCTGAACGCCAACAACAAAGGCTGTTTCGTCCAAATGATCAAAAAGATCAAAGACGAAAACAATTTGAGGATATGAAGAGTAAAACATACTCTTTCCGAAGTGAGCAAGTTCCTGGTTACTTCATTTCAGCTCTGGAAAATAATTTGGTTCAATTACCAGTGCCGAAGAGACCAAACAAGGAAGGAGATGAAGACCGTCCCAATTATTGTCCCTTTCATCAAATGTTGGGACATCCCATCCAGGAGTGTTTTGTCTTTAAAGACCTCCTACAAAAGATGGTTGACTTGGGACAAGTCAAATTGAAGGGTTCTTCAGCTCATGTAGCGTGTATTACCGCTACAGATCCAGAGGAAGGAGGCGAGTGGCAGGAAGTCAAAAGCAAAACTGCGAAAAAATATGATGATTGGATGGTCAGAAAGACAATCAATCGGACTCATTCCATTTTGCGAACACAATTGAAGAAACCAATTGTGTCTCCTACAAAAGCTGCAGTAAAGCCTCCATCAAAGGACAAATCCTCAAAAGGGCAGCGTAATTCAAAGAAGAAAGAGGAATCAGAAGAAGATGAGTATGCATCAAAGCCTAAATTGTCTTTGACTCTGGCAGATTTCATGCCATCTACTTCAAAGTCACGGGCACCGTCCCACCAAACGGCACAGCCTAAACAGGCCAACCAGGCAGAGTCTTTATCAGACGAAGAATTGATCTTTGGTTCTGTTAATATGATTCAATTAACAGATTCATATTCCAGTCTTGATGAGCCTGAATTCCCTGTATCAAATAAAGGAACCCGAGGAAGTTCTAGAGGTTCAGGATATAGGGGAAGACGTGGATCTTTCCGAAGCCACTACTCTAATTCTACCCCTGCTAGCACTGTATATGCAGCAGAAACTCGTGGTAGAGCCCTTCAGCGAGCTCAAAATGAACAAGCAAGTTCTTCTACTAATGGCCAACTCAGCTTCGGCACAATTATTTTGGAAGACCGATTAAAGGTTCAATCTTCTTTATCTCAGCAAGCAAATGGATCTAATCAGTCTAATTTTCCAAAACCAAAGATGTTGCCAACTTCAATACAAGATGCATCAGCTTCCAAAGCATCTGCTTCCAAGATACCTGCTAAACCACGTATTCCTATTGGGAAACGCAGGTCTCTAGATCAAAAGTATGATATATTGAAACACTTGGCCCAAGTACCAGCCAAATTATCAATTTTGGATGCTTTGAATCTATCAAGAGATCTTCGGGAAGCACTCATCGAAGCTTTGTCAAGTCCTCAAGAGTTTGAAGCTGAGATTGCTGCAGCTGAAATTTATCACATAGAGAATAATCCTGCAGAATGCCATGCAGTGATATCTTTTACTGATAAAGATGAGGATGATTTTGTGCATGGGCACATAAAACCTTTGTACTTATCTGGCAAAGTCAATGGTATAGATGTTCGAAGAGCTTTCAATGACAATGGTTCAGGAGTCAACCTCATGCCCATTCGCACACTTCGTCGATTGGGCCTCACAGAATCTGATTTATCTCCTTCTACCATGATGTTGCAAGGATATGATAAAAATGAACAAGAACCACTGGGAGAAGTTACGCTCAGAACTCAGTTTGGAGATCTTGTTTCCAATTCAGATTTCATGATTGTTGATCAAGACTCAGCTTTCAATATCTTGCTTGGAAGACCCTGGTTACATCAGCATGCAGCTATTCCGTCATCATACCATCAATGTCTCAAATATTGTTTCGATGGTCAAGTTGGAACATTATATGGTGATAAGGCCCCGTTCAAAACATGTGAGTCTCAATACATTGAGGCGGAATTTTATCACATGAAGGGAAGAGAAAAATCTACAATGAAGGAAATTACCAAAGTTAATGCTCCATATGGTTTGGAAAAAATTCCAATAAATCCATTTTCACATGTGAGTACAGATTATGTGTTACCTATCAGTCAAATTGACAAAATAGGCCCAAATCAAAATACTCTTATGGAAAGATCCATAATGTCAATTACGGCAATCGAGCCAGACAACATGGGAGAAATTGGTAACTTACCAAGCAATGATGAAAGCATAAGTGGTGACGTTTTCATTTCGTCTGCTGAAATCCAACAAGTCTATACTTCGCTAATCAGGCCAGAAGAAGTTATAGCAACACCAGAGGTGAATGTTGATGTCGATTCTCAATCCATCATCTCCTCTTTATTTCCCAAAGAAGAC
This sequence comes from Viscum album, assembly GCA_963277665.1. Taxonomy (NCBI): domain Eukaryota; kingdom Viridiplantae; phylum Streptophyta; class Magnoliopsida; order Santalales; family Viscaceae; genus Viscum; species Viscum album. The sequence continues at coordinate 2,008,445,612 of OY728122.1, read as the reverse complement.
CCTTGTTCATCAATAGGGACGGAAATGGAAGCTTCTTCTTCAAAATGTGAAAATTTTGACATCTCTTATGATCATGAGAATTTCGTTTTTTCATCTACTTTGCAAGTAGAAACGGAAGATATAACACATGATGAAGAGGAAGAGGAAGATCTTAGAGATGCTCCTCCAGCATTTGAAGAGGGTATCTCTACCACTGTGGATGAACTCAGAGAAGTAAATCTGGGTACAGGGAAAGATCCACGCCCCACTTTAATTAGTGCGGCCATGACCCTTGAAGAACAAGAGATGTATATTTCTTTTCTAAAGCAAAATAAAGATATCTTTGCTTGGAATTATACAGAGATGCCTGGCCTTGATCCTGATGTTGCCACCCATCATTTGGGTTTGCCAAAAGAACATCGAGGATTCAAGCAAGCCGCGAGAAGAACACACCCAACCTATGCTTCCAAAATCGAGGCTGAAGTGGATAAGCTTATCAAAGCTAACTTCGTCAGAGAAGTTCAATATCCCAAGTGGTTGGCTAATATTGTCCCAGTAAAGAAAAAGAACGGACAAATTAGGGTTTGCATCGATTTCAGAGATCTTAATCGGTATTGTCCCAAAGATGATTTTCCAGTTCCGATTACAGAACTCTTAATTGATGCGACGGCTGGCTATGAAGTACTTTCTTTCATGGATGGATATTCTGGATATAATCAGATCCGAATGGCCCCAGAAGATGAGGAATATACAGCCTTCAGAGCTCCTCAAGGTGTGTTTTGTTACCGGGTGATGCCCTTTGGTTTAAAGAATGCAGGTGCAACATATCAACGCGCCATGCATCGTATCTTCAAACCTTTTTTAGGGAAATTTGTTGAATGCTATGTAGATGATTTGGTGGTTAAATCCAAAAAACGTTTTGATCACTTGGCTGATTTGGAAATCATATTCCACAAGCTTCGACAACATAATTTGAAGATGAACCCCTTAAAATGTGCTTTTGGGGTAACCTCAGGAAAATTCCTCGGCTTTGTTGTACGCCATCGTGGTATTGAAGTCGATCCTGAGAAGACCAAATCAATCCTTGGTATGTCACCTCCTCAGAATTTGAAAGAATTAAGAGGACTTCAAGGACACTTAGCCTATATTCGGCGTTTCATCGCCAATTTGGTAGGCAAAAGTTTACCTTTTACCAAATTATTGAAGAAAGGAGTCACTTACCAGTGGACTAAAGAATGTCAAGAAGCATTTGATGTTCTCAAGAAATACCTCTTAAGTCCACCAGTACTCATGCCACCTGTTGAGGGTAGACCTCTTATCCTCTATGTGACAGCTTTAGAGCGATCATTGGGTGCCTTTCTCGCTCAAAAGAATGATGCTGGGAATGAAAATAGTCTCTACTATCTCAGTAGAACTATGCTTGAAGCAGAAACCCGGTATTCGAGTATTGAAAAATGCTGCCTAGCATTAATCTTTGCAGTTCAGAAACTGAGACACTACCTGCAACATCACGAGGTCCAATTGGTATCTCGTAATAATCCACTCAAATTCATCCTTAGTCGTCCAATGCTTACAGGACGTCTGGCAAGGTGGGCGGTTATTCTACAGCAGTTCGACATTCAATATGTGTCTCAAAAGGCAATTAAGGGCCAAGCTCTGGCTGATTTCCTGGCTGAACACCCTTCAGTGGAAGACACATATTCAGATATCGAACTCCCTGATGAGGAAGTTTTTTCTATTCAAGAGAATCCTCAAACATGGGAAATGTATTTTGATGGTGCTTCTAGAAGTCCAACAGGGAAGAAAATGGAAAATCCTAAATTCAACAAAGTTGGTTTAGGAATTGTGCTCATTTCTCCAGATAAGGCAGTGTTACCTTATTCCTTTTTGTTGTGGGAAGGTGGTACCAATAATGAAGCTGAATACCAAGCTCTCATTGCAGGCTTGGAGTTAGCGCTTCAAGCACAAGTGAATCACTTAAAGGTAAAAGGTGATTCAGACCTGGTAATCAAACAAATCAATGGGGATTATGCCATCAGAAAAGAAGAATTAATCCCTTTGTATGATTACGTCAGAGAGTTAATGTCGGAATTCCCTTCAGAACCGACATTTTCTTATGTCCCAAGATCACAAAATGCTCAAGCTGATGCACTGGCTAATATAGCCACAGCTTTAGCAGATCCAAATCAGGACGAGACAACCATCGGTATTGCCCACCGTCGTGCAATTTCACCTTATGTTCAAGTCAGAACAGAGGAAATTAATGAAATTAGTCCCATTCCTGAACCATATGGTCATACTATAGGATGGATGTCACCTATCAGGGAATACCTTCAAAATGGAACACTTCCACCTGATAGAGCCAAGAGAGAACAAATTCGGCGACGTGTGGTCAATTTTACTCTTTATGATGGTCCAAACCACCTCGAGAAAATTCTCTACAAACGTGGTTTTGATGGAGTTCTCTTCAGATGTATTGATGGTGAAGAGACAATGGCTGTCATGAAAGAAGTGCATGCAGGAGTCTGTGGTGCCCATCAGTCTGTACATAGATTGTCTGATCAAATTCGAAGACTTGGATACTTCTGGCCTTCAATGATACAAGATTGTGTTAATTTCACAAAGAAGTGTCATTCATGCCAAGTATATACCAATTTCATTCATCAACCTCCAGAATTGCTTCATACAGCTAAATACTCATGGCCATTTTCCACATGGGGAATGGATGTGGTGGGACCTTACCCTTCAGCTACGGCCAAGCAGTTTAAGTACATTCTTACTGCTACTGATTTCTTTTCCAAATGGGCAGAGGCAGTACCTCTCAAAGAAATCAGTTCTAAATGCATTGTTAGCTTCATCAAGTCTAACATCATTACTAGATTTGGTGTCCCTCATACCATATTGACAGACAACGGCACCAACTTCTGCTCTTCTGAGGTAAAGAGATTGTATCAAGAATACAACATTAAGTCCAACCATTCATCTCGATATCATGCAGCGGCTAATGGCCAGATAGAGGCCTTCAACAAGACTCTTTCAAATATACTGCAAAAGATGGTGGATAAAGATAAGAGGTCATGGCCTGATAAACTCTATCATGCTTTATGGGCTTATCGGACTACCACTCGCAATGCAACGCGGTCTACTCCATATTCATTGATATATGGAACAGAAGCAGTCTTGCCAATTGAAGTCCAATTGCCCTCACTCAGAATAGCCATTTGTGATCAGTTATCAACAGATGAGCAATCCCAAAAGCGGTTGAATGAATTGGAACAGTTAGATGAGAAAAGATTGTGCACTTTGCGCCACTTGGAAATCTATCAGAATCGAATAGCACGAGCTTTTAACAAAAAAGTTCGTCTTCGTTCATTCATTCAGGGAGAATTGGTATTGGTTCTCAGAACACCAATGATACCAGGAAAGAAGCCTCCCAAGCTTGAACCAAAATGGGAAGGACCTTATTCAGTACATAAGGTATACTCCAATGGAGCGTATTCTCTGATTTCAATGGATGGAGAACACATCACGACTCCAACTAATGCCAGATTTCTGAAGAAGTATTTTGTATAAACACAAAATATTGTTCACAGAACTAAGACTCTTACATTTGGTTCATACAGCAATGGTCCAGTATGACCTTAAACTACAACTACGTCCAGCATGACGATAAACTGTATGGTCCGTGCATATGACCTTAAACTATTCGCACTTATGTCCCTGCAACATGACACTAAACTGTGCAGCACCAATAATCCTAACTGCAAGACTTTAAACTGCATAGTCCCTGATTTTGTCCTACATGACAATAAACCGTATAAAAGTTCTTATATTTTGTCCGAGATGACATTAAACTATATTTTGTCCTAGCGACATGACATTAAACTGTGTGGCACTTTCATCGTCCAGCATGACGTTAAACTGTGTTAAGTCCCTTATTGTCCTACATGACACTAAACTGTATTCTGTCCGAGATGACATTAAACTATATTGTGTCCTAGCAACATGACATTAAACTGTGTGGCACTTCCAACGTCCAGCATGACGATAAACTGTAAAAAGATCAGAACTGATATCCTCATATTGATTCACCTTAGTCTTAGCTACATGACTTTAAACTGTACAGCATCAGTTCGTCCTTGCTATATGACGCTAAAACTATACAGCAATGGTCCAGTATGACTTTAAACTGCAACTTCGTCCCACACGACATTAAAACTGTGAAAAAGTTCCATAAAACAGTCCAGCATGACCTTAAAACTGCATCATTCCTGGTCCATGTATACGACCATAAACTATTTGCAAATATGTCCAGCAAGACGTTAAATTGTGACGTCCTAACTACATGACGCTAAACTGTATAAAAGTCTCTCACGTCCGGAAAGACGTTAAACTATATAATCATCAAAAGTCCAGCATGACATTAAAACTGCACAATCCCCCTTTCGTCCAATATGACGTTAAACTGTATTGTCCCCATCGTCCTAACTACATGACGCTAAACTGTACAGAAAATCCTTGATATGTCCTACATGACATTAAACTGTGCATCGTTAAGGTTGTTATTACCTCTTGTTTCTCACACCGAGTATGAATCACGTGAGCTTAGAGAAAACATCAACCATAACACTCCCTTTGGGCCACTAACCATGTGTAAGTCCCAACAACATTTTTTTTAGATCATTGTCCACAAGAACAACTTGATCATTAATTCATTCTTTAATTGAACTACACAGACTTTGATCCTTGCCCTCCAGGCTGGGTATCTAGGCAACCTCCCAAAGGTTCAAGCCCAAAAACAATCTTTTCACATTGGTTCACCACAATCTCATATGATGATGATTTGTGAAACCACCCTTGGAATCAATATCTTTACATTGATTCACTTTCGTCCTTGTTATATGACGTTAAACTATACAACACTTTTGTCCAGTACGACAATAAACTGCAATATTCTTTGATTTCCTCATTTGAGAAGGAACCATTATTAACATTGATTCTTTTTCAATCATGTTTCATTTCAAAAAGACTACGTGCATACATGGTAATGCCTAAACTTTTTATCTTATTTTAAAACCATCATTGCACTAAAGTCCCCTTTCACCCTTCACATGTACGAACCAAATTTGTACAAAGGGTAGTTTTAGAACTACGTGGACTTGATTCCCATCCTTATGGGAGACGTAGGAACATTCGAGTGTCCCTCGAATCCAGTCCCAAGTCTTTTGGGCCTAACCCCAAATTTCACTTCCAGTCCCTTGGCTGAAAAGTCCTCATGAAAACACACACTGTGTATTCATTATTATGGTCCGAATTCTATGACCCTAAACTAAGATCACTCATCCTTTCGTCCTGCACGACGTTAAACTGCATTTCAAGAACTACGTATGGCTTGATTCTCATTCTTATGAGATACGTAGTGAAGTCCAAAATTTCAATTCAGGACCCAGCCACAACATGATTATGGTTTTCATTGACCTATGTATCTCTACATACATTGGACAATACCCATATTTATGTGTTATAATCCTAACCTTAAATATTTTCAGATCTTCATAACCCTTTTCATGACTTCTAGTCACAAAAATGTCAAACTTCTGAGAATTCTTTTGCCTGACTATGCAGCACGTGCCCATAGGTGGCCTTGCATAAACAGTCCACATAAAAGACTTGTCAGCCAAGAGATTCTATTTATTTGACTATGCAGCCAATGCCCATAGGTGGCCCTGCATATTTCAACCCCCTAACGGGTTTGTTAAATAATAGTAACTTCATTCTTGGGAAGAATGCCTCTTTTGTCCTTATTTGTCTTAAACGACAGTATGTAGGGATCCGCAAAAATAGCCATCCTTAACGTATTTGTCCCATATCCTTTTTCATGATCTGAAAGTATTCAAGTCTATGGTTTATTCTTCTTCCCTACGTTTGGGTCAGACCTTCGTAGGAGTGATATTCATCCAGTTCTTCGATATTCTTGTTTGGAAATATCTTCTCCATATTCAAGTACCTCTTTCCATACAACAAACTCTATGCTTTAGAAAATTTGAATCTTCATAAACTTTCACTGGCTTTTAGCACTAGGAAAGTAAATTTCTGGGAGTTCTTTTGCCTGACTATGCAGCACGTGCCCATAGGTGGCCTTGCATAAACAGTCCACATAACAGACTTGTCAGCCAAAAGATGCTATTTTATTTGACTATGCAGCCAATGCCCATAGGTGGCCCTGCATATTTCAACCCCCTAACGGGTTTTGTTAAATAATAGTAACTTCATTCTTGGAAACTACTTCTTCTAATGCCTTTTAGCTCTTTTTTCATATCATTCCTCAGATTCAAATATTCTTAAGCCATAGTTTACATTTTTTCCCTCATACTTGAGTATGGTAAATATGTTTTCAGATAAATTATCAAGGAATTGAATCCATTTTAATCCATTTTTCGGTCAAAGCTATTTCGACCTTAAACATTAGCCCCTTTATGTCCGGCATGCATGACTTTAAACTGCCCACAAAAGACAAAGGAACTCTGAATAAAAGTCAAGTTCCAGCACACTTGCGCGCTGCCCTCTGTGCACTGAAGACTTGCGCGCCCCCCTTTTCCTTTGGATGGATTCAATTTCCTCAGAGTCAAATCCTCATTTCTTTCCGGATCCAACTCTGAGGGGGGACTTTTGTTGACGCTCCTTTAGTCACAGAATCTAAAGGTCGGAAAAGGGAATATCTGATCTCAAAGTGATTCATCCTTTGAAGAAACATCAAAAATCGACAAAGGGATGAACATGGAGAACATTGCCCATAGGTCGCGCAAGTTCCCTCATGGTCGCGCAAGTACACTTGCGCGCCGCCTCAACACTTGCGCGACCCCTCATGGTCGTGCAAGGGACTTGCGCGACAGATCTGGTAACCGCCCAGTAACCGCCCGGGGTCTTCATTTGCCTATAAATAGACCCTGTGGGCCCCCCATTCGGGAGGATCAGTTCCCAGAAACTCGGATCAAAGCTCCCGACGCCCAAGTCTCTTCTCAAAGCTTCCAGAACACTTCTAAGGTAATTTCTTACCTAGAATGGAAGATCTAAAGGGAAGAAGGAAGGCCTAAGTGTTGAAACTTATCAAACACTTGCGCGCCGACTTAATTCCTTCAATATAACTTGCGCGTCCCTCTTCTGGAAGAACCTCAAGAGGATGGGAAAGGGTTTAATAAAGAGTCGCTCAAGTAATTCAACTCTGGTTGAAAATCGCGCAAGTATCCCTTATGTCGCGCAAGTATACTTGCGCGACCAATACTTGCGCGCCGCCGCAGGACTTGCGCGACCTTCAATACTTGCGCGCCCCTATCTTTTTGGGTGCCCATCTTGCCCTTTTTCACCCCTCTTAAGCCATTTCACCCTTCCTATTCAAGATTCAGTCTTCAAGATACTCTTCAAAGCCATTTATGGCATGATTTCTAGATTTGACATCCTTATCTGAAAGGAATTATGTGAAATATCTCTCAAAACCTAATGATTTAAACATCTTTATGTCACCAAAGATTGAGAGTTCATTCATTCAACCTCATCCTTTATGATGAGAGAATCCTAACCTGGGTCTCCTTTTTAGGAATAAGACTTAGTCATAACCTTGGGATTCCTTTTCAGGAGTAAGCCCCAAGTCCCCTAACCTAGGCTTCCTTCTCAGGAATAAGTCCTAGTCATAAATCTTGGGCATCTTTCTTAAGAATAAGCCCCAATCAAGTCCTTTAAATCTTGGGCATCCTCCTCAGGAGTAAGCCCCAAACCTTAATCCCTAACTTGGGTCTCCTTTTCAGAAATAAGACTCAGTCATAACCTTGGGCTTCCTTTTCAGGAGTAAGCCCCAAGTCCCCTAACCTAGGCTTCCTTCTCAGGAATAAGTCCTAGTCATAAATCTTGGGCATCTTTCTTAAGAGTAAGCCACAAGGCTCTTAAAATTTCTCTTAACCAGTCATAAATTCCCTTTGATTTGGGTTTCCTTTTCAGGAATAAAACCCAATCATAAGTCCCCTCCTAATTTGGGCATCCTCCTTAGGAGTAAGCCCCAAGATTAGAGTATTCAAATCTCCATGAAGCACATATAACTTTGTGGACCCTGTTCATGGATTTTCTTCCTAAAAGTAAATCCTAAACCTTCACCTATCTGGGCAGTCATCTATACATAAGCCCCAAAACAAATTCTTATGATTGCATCTTTTATGGCGCAATTGTCTAAATTTTACCAATACCTCTTGTTTCTCACACCGAGCATGACTCACGTGAGCTTAGAGTGTAAAAGTAATTATGACATTCATCTTTGAGCCATCAATCATAAAACATCATATCCCATTCCTCGAACTACGTGGGTTCTGATTCCTTTTTCAAAACAAAGGATACGTAGGTAGCCCATTCATGGGTTCGACCCCAACATTGAAATAATCTCTGTCCTTCTGAATGACGATAAACTTCAAGTGCCCCACTGAGTGGCTTTAAAACCAGCCTGGTCATCAAAATGACCAAGAGACTTTTATATAAATGTTTTGAAGGATACCATTGACCAAGAATCTCTAAACAAATATAGATGATTCTATATTGATGAAGAACCTCGAATACATATAAAAGATTCTCTAAATTTCTTGCATATTTAATCATTGATTGTTAAAACTAAAGGAAAGCTCATTTTATACTTGGTAATGTAATAAGGATTCACGAACTTAACTTAAATCTATAAAGAGAGTCCCGGAGTAGACAATAATTCCCCTCAAAAAAGGTGTGATGAGTCCGACCTCCCATCCTCTCGACCAATGCAAATTCCCAAGCCTCATTAGCCCACAAGCTAATGAGCGCCTGCCTTTGGAAAGTAGGTCCAAACGGATGTGGAATCATTGGATGTTTCCGGTTCTACGAACAAACCCGTTAGAAACCGATCGGAACGTTTGAATCTCCCGTCCAGGAGGTCATCCCCGGATTCCGCGCGAAACAGTAGTTCAAGTATATTCTTTCTGCAACTGATTTTTTCTCCAAATGGGATGAGGAAATACCTCTCAAAGAAGTCAGAGCCAAAAAAAATTTTAGTTTTTTGAAAACTAACATCTTCACTAGACATGGTGTCCCTCATACTATATTGATATACAACAGAACCAATTTGTGTTCTCTTGAATTAAAAAAATATATATCAGGTGTACAAAATCAAATCCAACCATTCATCTCGCTACCATGAAAAGTCCAATGGATAGATTGAGGTTTTGAATAAGACCTTATAAAATATACTCCAGATGATGGTGGATAATGGTATGAAATCTTGGCCGGACAAAATTTTTCACACATAATGGGATTATTGGACTAATACACATATTTCCACTCAAGAAAATCCATTCTCATCAGTGTACTGTAATGAATCAGTTTTTTCAATTGAAATTCAATTTCCATCACTCCAAGATGAAATATGTGATTAGTTGTCTACTGATGAAAAGTATTAGAAACGATTTGATGAGATGGAATGATTATATGAAAACATATTGCATACTTTTCTTCATTTCTGAGACTATCAGAATATAATAACACATGCATTTAACATAAAAGTTCACCACCACTCAACTCTTCAAGGAGAATTGGTATTGGTGCTCAAGACACCAATATTACTGGGAAAGAAGCCTCCAAATCTTGAACCAGAGTGGGAAGGAACTTATTCCATATATAAGGTCAGCTCAAATGGAGATTATTCCCTAATATCAATGGATGGAGATGTTGTTAAAACTCAAACCAATGTGAGATTCATGAAGAATTACATTGTATAATTGCACGTTATTTGTCCTTGGAACATGACTCTAAATTGCATAGCATAAAGTCCAAGTTACAAGACATTAAACTGCATGACATCCTAGGTCATCGCTGCATGACTATAAACTACACAACACATCTTCCTCATTGCGAGACATTAAACTGCATGGCATCATATGTCCTGGCTGCATGACTCTAAAATGAAAAACACAAACTAATACTTGCAATACAATAAACTGCATGGCATCATTTATTCTCACTGCATGACTCTAAACTTCATAACACAATGTCCTATTTGTAAGACATCTACATAACAACCATAAGTATCCATGTTTCATGACAATAAAATGTGTATCATATTTTTCGTCTTCATGCGATGTTAAAATACATGACATCATTTGTCCTCATTACATGATGTTAAAATGTGCAGTTAACATCTTATTTATTTCACTTTAATAGCTTTTTTATGCATGGATCATTGAAATAATTTATACTCCTTAGTAGCACATGAGTTCCATACCTCCCTATGTCTAAATCAGATTTGTATAGGGGACTCATTTCAAGAACAACGTGTGGCTCGATTCTCATCCATATGAGATACATAGAGATTCATTGATCTCTAATATTGGTCCCATACAAACCGGAAAAAAGTTAATTCCCTTTTCTCCCCCAGTATTTGAACCAGATCTACATAGAGTGCTCTTTTAAGATACATGGTTTGATATGCATTACATTATATGTCTTATGTTTAACCATTTTTTCCTGAATGTGTTAAAAGACATTTTCTCCCACATTAAAGTCAATTAGTGTTGCGAAGGAATGGTCATGAATAATGTTGGGCAAGGTTCTCATCCACATGAGAAACGTAGATATGCCTAGATCTCCAATATTGGTCCTAACCACGATAAAAACCACCCTCTATTCCCTTTGTATGAATCTAACCGGAACATGGAATGTACAAAGAACTAGGCTTTGCTTGATTCTCATCCATATCAGATACGTAGTGACACCTAGATTTAATTTCCTCATCCAGCCACAATTTTCCCATTTTACGTCAGAATCAGTTCATGTTCTCGCAGCATGACACTAAATTGTACAACCCAATGTCCAAGTTTCATGAAATTAAAATTATAATCTCCCAAATAAGTATGTATGGATTGATTCTCATAAAATTGTAAAACTTATTGAAAACTAGATTCTATCTTCTTTTCCCAGTCATGAGATACTCTTTTTTATCTCTCTTCCACATATCATTAAAACTCTACGTGGGAGTCATCATTTTGGGTTCTCTCCTTTGAGATCCCACCATGGAAACAAGAATTTCCCCTTTTAAATATGAGTTAGATCAATATAAGGGACATGAAAATCATGGCCGTTATTGATTCAAATTTTTCCTATATGAATTGAGAATTACCCCCTTTCGTATTTCACCCTCTTAATCTTGACTATTTTCATATCTATGTAGTCCATCTTGTGGTTTTTGGTGACAGAGTCGCTAATATATGATAACTCTTTTACCTGACTATACATTACATTCCCTTAGGAGTCCTTTCATAAATTTCCTAAATAACGGCACTATCAGAAAAAATATGTCACTATTTGGCTTTGCAACATATAACAACCATGATTTTTATTAAACATTTAAACATGATTTATTACATAAAACAATCACTTTATACAACATAAAAAATTCAGATATCTACTTTTGTTGGGATTAGAAACATTTAATAACAACATAAACCATGAAACAAGACATCTTTATTGTGAACTTCATTTATATGTTGACCATATTCTCTAGTACTTAGCATTGTATCGGATAACCTAAGGGAATCCATAAGAAAAAAGTGAGTTATACAGCCCAGTAAGGGAGTAAACATGGAATAACATGAAGAACACAATAAATTTTTAGAAATGTGAATATTAATGGAGAATAAAAGAAACCCTAACATAAAGTCATGATATAACATGATTATTATAACATGGAAATGTGGCAACAACACTTAACATGGTATTAGCATGATCCAAGGCTCATTTCACGAGGAGCATAAGTAAACCCTCATTGCACTTCAATTAACATGAATAAACCCTCATTTCAATTGAATTATCATGATTAAACCCTCATTTCACATGGCGTATAATGATACTAATATTTACCCAATGCATTGGAACACTATTAGGGCGCACCCATCTAAAACATTTCATATCATGCTTAAGTGTGCCACGTGGATCATACAACATGGAATCATTAATAACCATAATCCATTCCCTGATAACGGAATGTGTAAATAATATATGATACTATATAATAAATAAGTAAACATTCATAAAGGTGAATACCCATGATAGATAAATGATCATTGTATTCACTACACAATGATGTTGTCCTGGAAAATTCCAGTGCAATTTCGGCTGCATGATGACCTAACAAAAGAATTCATAAAATGGGTTGATGAGAGAGAAAGGGGTCTCTCGTAATATGTACATGAAATGTAAAGAAATTGGGTCATTAAGATACATGTTCCAATAAAATTAATGGAATTTTATATTCATAATACAAAAGAATGCATTGGATGCAAATGAAGAGAGTGAAATTTCTTACGGAATTTCAGAATGGTAATGGGTGTACATGGGAGGAATTAATGAGAGATAAAGGGGTATCTCATTATTCATACATAAAAATGGAATAATGGGCGAAGTTCAAAATCATACCCCCAAAATTTTCAATTTAAAATAAAAAAGAATAACAACATAATTAAATTTGTAAAAAAATGAGAAACGTAGAAATCCCTTACTTGGGGTGTGATCCCAATGGAATGGGAGAGGCTTGAGAGAGTCTTATTAGGAGGTTGGCATACCTTCGGAGATTTCTATAAAGAGTAGGAAAAAGGTTTGTCATGCTCCAATGGATTTTATTGAATAGTAAGTGAGATCTTGGGTGGGTTTATATAGGAAAAGAGAGGGAAATCTTTATTATTTAGGTTTTGGACCCTACACATTAAGATAATCAAAACCAAAAACCATCACATGTTTTTTGAAAATTGTTTTTGAAAATGTGGATTAGAAAAAATATTTTATAATTCCAATTTCCAAACATCGTAAAATATTTTGATTTCTTATTTTGAGGAGAGTCACGCTGTCAAGGAAATCATTTAAAAAATTTAAAATGTTTTATAGGTCTTGGAGGGTCCACCATGGCCTTCCAAAATAAATAAAATAAATATAAAATTCAATATTTTAATGGTAAAATATATATTTGAAGACTAGAATGTTTTTATTATTTTATTACATCACTATTGTGTCATTATGATGTCATAAAACACATTATATATTTAAACAGTATTTAATTTTTACCCAAAAATTCGAGTGGCTCAAAAAATTATGAAAAAATAACCATTAGATAAGTTTGACGTCTGAATTCCAATAATTATATTCATTTTATCCAAATATTTTTCTCATTATATGAATTTTTAAATTTATAATAAAAACATACATTTATTTAATAATCATGGTTTTTGACAAAAAATAATTTCAAATCTTAATAAGAATTTCAATTGTATTCATAAAAATTATGTGATCATATATATTTAAAAATTAATTTTTTAATAATATTTTTTAAAAATATTATTCAATTTTAAAATCCATTAATTTATAAAAAATATATTTCATAACTGAATATTTACTAAAAAAGTACTATTTTTTCTTTAAAAATTATTTACAATGTAATAGTAATAAAATGAATATATATTCATTATTATATAAAAAATAATGTACATAATCATAGTGAAAAGGTCTTGATACATAACCCTTTATAACAACTTCATATGACATATGGTTAAGGTGTGCGATGGTGATATACTCTTGCGGTGGCTCGGATAACATCACCCATGGTTGTAATCTCTATCAACTTCCACTTCTCACATAGGCAGTTTCGTTTGAGCTTAAAGTGTTGATGCTCAGCTTGGGCTTGGTCAAGAGAGAAGCCCGATGATTTCACCTCCTATATAATCTTTGAAAAATGGGCTTCATACAGATCAATATTACTGGATGAAGTCTTCCCTTCTTTTGTCTGAGTAAATTAGATTTGTTAAATCCCTATATTTCTACTAATCATGTCATCACTGTTAAATGGTAATATTAGATATGGTACCAATTCATAATGGTATTTTGAACTCTAAAATCATAAAACCAAAGAATTTCATAGGTTATGTAACCATTTTACATAATAATAAATTTAATTAGATCAGGAGGAATTTTCATTAATAAAAGTTTGATTCATTACAATCTTCCCCCTTAAGAAATATCACCCTCTAAATTTCATTTTCCGACACTATCATAGATTCAGGTAACACTGTTTCATCACATCCTCTAATTCCCACGTTTATTCTTCAAACACTTTCTTTCACCACAACACCATGATGAGGGGCATTGTCTTATTTCAGAGAACTTTTTCCCTACAATATAAGATGTTCACCAAATCCTCTTTATATGCGAGGTTATTCGCTAATGGTAACACCTCTAGATTGATTCATGTGATGGGTCAAGTATTTACTTTTTCAAGAGTGATAAAAGGAATACATCATGTACTTGAGATAGGTTCGGTGGGAGTGCTAGTCGATATGCCACTGTTCCAATGCGATAAAGGTTCTCAAAAGGGAAGATGTACCTTGGACTAAGATTTTCCTTCTTACCAAAACTCATAACTCTATTCCAAGGTGATATGTAGAGGAATACCATGTCTTTGAAATCATACAATAGGTATCGTCAACGATTATTAGCATAGCTCTTTGGTCGAATCGAAGAAGCTTCAATGGGATGTTGGATGGTCTTAACCTTCTCAACCATTTCTTCTACCATCAATAGACCTAGGATTTTTTCTCTCCCCAACTTCATCCCAACATGTTCGTGTTCTTCACCTCTTCACATAAAGGGCATCATAAGGATCCATTTGGATACTTGAGTGGAAACTGTTGTTGTAAGAAAATTAAGTAGAGGGAGATGTTGATCCCATCCTCCTTTGAAGACCATTGAGCATGCTCTCCAAATGACTTCAACTGTTTGGATAGCCCTCTTAGAATGACCATATGTTTGACGATGATAAGTCATATTGAATTTCAGCTCTGTGTTTTGAGCATGTTGAATACTCTTCCAATTCATACAGGTGAATCATGGATCACGATCAGATACAACCGATATTGGTACCCCATGCAGCCTTACCATGTCTTTGATGTATATCTGTGCCAGTTAATCCTATGAGAAATAATCCTGAATTCATATGATTTTTAAAATCATAGTAAGATGATCCACAACAACCCAGATATCATTTTTTCATTTGGATTTCTATAGATGTCTTGTGACAAAGTCCATTTTTATGTTATCCCATTTCCATGATATTATGGGTAATGGTTATATCATCCCCTTAGACTTCTGCCTCTCAGCCTTCACTTGCTGACATACCTGGCACTTTGATGTATACTCAGTGATCTCCCTATTCATGTTTTCCCACCAATAATGATCTCATTATCTTGATACATCTTTTTGTTTCCTATGAGAATGGTGAAATTTGGAATATGTGCATCATCCATAAGTTACTTCTTTAATTCCCAATTCTATGTAACACAAATTCTTGAACCATATCTCAAAATTCCTTCATAATTGACATTTTACTCCAAGGATTTCACTTTTCATATAGTTTCACCTTGTTTTGAATTACAACATCATCCTTTTTAGCATCATTTATCCTTTCCAATGGAAACAGTTGAGTAATCATTTGTGAAAGGATTGATGATGTTCCCTTATTTATGATTCATATGTCCATCATCATCAAATCTGAGAAGATTGTATCCTTTTCAATTCTCATAAATGATTAAATTTATGGGTCCTCTCTACTTAGAGAATCTTCCCCCTTGTTTGATTTCTAAAGGTGGTAATTTATTGAGCAGTCATAGTCTTTGATCAGCTTTAAGAATCTTTTTTGGCGCATGTTCAACTCTTTCTATGTGAATATATACTTGTGGATTCTGTGATCCGTGAATTTTTCACATTTCTCCTCTAAAAGGTAATGCCACCAAAATTTATAAAGCAAGCATCACTACAGCATACTCCAAATCATGTGTTGGATATTTTTTCTCATGAAAATTCAATTTATATATAGCATAGACAATGGATTTTTCATTTTTCATCAACATGCATCCTAGGATTTTCATTGAATCATCACTAAATACCTTAAAAAGATCTCCACTTGGGGGTATTGTGAGCACAGGTGTAGTGATAAAACTCTTTTTCAACTCCTTGAATCTTTCTTCACATACATCATTCCAATAAAACATGACTCACTTATCAGTTCTCTTGGTAAGTGGCTTGGACAATCGTGAGAAATTTCTCACAAATCAGCGATAATATCCATCTAACCCCAGGATGCTATGGATATTCGTTACCAATGTTGGCATCATCCATCCCTAAATTGTGGATGTCAGGGAAGGATCCATAGATATTCCATTTCTTGTGATGATATGACCCAAAAATGAGAGATAATTCATCCATAAATCAAACTTTATTTACATTGCGCAGAGCTTCTCATTTTGGAAGGTCTCTAGTATAGTTTTTAGATGCTACTAATGATCCTACTTAGTTTTGGATTATATTATAATATCATCTATAAACACTAACAAAAATTTGATGAGGTAATCTATAAAGATTCTCTTCACTAAATCCATGATGATTTATAGAGAATTAGTGAGTCCTAAAGTCATTACACTGAATTCATAGTGCCCATACCTTGTATGAAAAGCAGTCATGGGGATATCCTCTTTATTCACCCTTACATGGTAAAATCCTGAAATAAAATCCACATTGGAGATGTATTGTGCTCTATTTAGCTAATCTAACATGTCATCAATTCATGGTAGAGGATACTTGTTCTTTATCTTGATTTTTTTGAGATTGTGATAATCCTTGCAAGGGTGCATTGAACCATTCTTCTTCTTGATGAAGAGGACTGGTGCACCCCATTGTGAAGCACATGGGAATATAAACCCATTATCCAGATTCTCCTGTAGTTTTTTCTTCACCTCCTCATGCTCGACAACATCAATTCAATATGGAGTTTTAGATACTGGAAATTCCCTAGGTATAAGATTAGTTGAGAATTAAATATCTATTCTAGGATTAAGAACAAAAAATTCCTCAGGAAACACTTCAATGAATTCCCTCATAATAGGAATGTCTTCAAATATTTTTGCTTCCTTAGACACAATAATCTGAGCATGATATGCATGCTCATAGGGAAGTAATATCCATGCTTAATATGATGGTGCTAAAGAAGATTCATCCTCCTCCTAGCACTTGAAAATAATCGGGGGTCGATTCTCAATATATTGTGTGATTTCCCTATCACAACAATTTATGTTGGTTCTATATAAGGAAAGCCAATACAAGATAGGAATTGCATCAACTTCCACCAAAGGGGGTATGGTAAGGTTCTCCAAGAATTTCAATCCAAAAAATTATGATATGGTATTTATATTAATGGGATACAATGATTTCCCCATTTATTGCACTCACCTATATCTTTAGATTCATGATTTTTGGTGGTGTTGGGATTGTTCTACTGAACAATCTAGATTTAAAAGAATGCATAGAACTAGAATCAAAAAGTATATTCGTTAATATTTGTTGAATAACTTTCATACCTGTCACCACTTCATTTTTAAGGTTCACTTTGGCAGCAGTGATTTAAAAAGCTTGACCTTGCTTCCTTAGAGTTTGTTGGTTGCCTCCTAAAACCCTTGGATTAGTGCACTGATTTTCAAGGTTCCATGTTTCTTTACAGTTGACGAAATTAAAAATATGTTGACAGTCAAATGGAGCATTACTCTCCTATTTCGCAGTTGCGGGTTTTTCTTCTCTGATGTTAATGCCTAGGTGACCTTGTCATTCACACCTAATGCATTTTTTCGTCCCCTTCAGGAAATTTCGAGTGTGCTTATTTTTTCACCTTTGGCAAGTGGGGTGCTATATTTTCTTAGCACCATTGGATTTTTTCATCGGGCCGCTAGAATTGAAGTCCACTATACGCTTATTATCACCATGATACCCCTAAGATTATCTAATATCCATTTCAAAATTGAGGGCACATCTGACCATTTCTTTATAGCTATCGAAGTCACGGATCTCCAGGCCTTTCTGCATTCTAGGTTTTTCCCTCCAAAGAAGTGTCCATCCTTGTATTCGGGGGTAACAACATAGGTGTAGCAATATCGTGCCTTCCTTGTGAATTTTCCATCATATTCTCTGATGGATTCGTAGTCTTTATGATTGAGTCCAAGGTATTCCTTTTCCAACATAAGTCTTCGGGTGTGATGAAAATATTTATCCAAAAACATTTTCCTGAAATCCTTTCATTCCACCACCTCGATCTCTTCCTTAGGCTTCGTATTTTATATCAATGTAAACCACTGATAAGCTTCACCTTCCATATGATAAGTAGTTAGAAGAACCTTTTATTTTTGTAACATTGAAGTATAGAGATGATCATCTCAATAGATTTGTTACATTGTTTGGATATTGAGGTATCATGTTACACCCCATGATTTCATAGTATGTCAGTTTATTTAAAGTAATTCAGCATCTTGTGTTACACGCAACTCCGAGTGTGATCGCACCACGACATACCAAACTAGCAGTTCAAAAGCAGTTATGAATAGTATTAACTGAATTTGGAATTTTATATACTCCATATGATTTTAGAATCCATATTATGTTTTTCTTATACATAATATAATAACATATTCATTTTTTCATATAAAATATGTATTTAAAAAAAATGTAATTTTACCAACATTTAATGGAAAAACCTTTTTAAAAGCAATATTTGACACTTTTATATATTCAATTTAATTTAATTTAATTATTAATTAGTATCAAGACACAAATATTTATTTTGGATATATTTTTGGTAATTTTCTTATAACTTTTATATTTTGATGAATACTGAAAAATAATAAATTTTAATTGAAAACAAATTTTTAAATATAAATAATTTATAGTGTTGAATTATGTACTTGAATGGTTTGGAAGTATAATTAATCTATATTTTAATCATTTAATACAATTTATGTGATTATTAGTAATTTTACATTTAAATTTGACATAAACACATGTAAATCTGTTGATAGTTTTTACTTTTTAAAAACCCGCTTTTCGGTTTTGACAACGGGAATTAATTTTAAATTAATTAATGAAAATTTTATGTTATGAATTTGGAAAAATATAATTCATTTTTTAATTCAGAATAGAAAAATTATATTAGGTTATTGTTTTGGTATATTTCTGAAAACATTAATTTTTTTATGAATAGTGAAAAACACATCGTTATAGTTTAAAACCGTCTTTTTATTTAAATAATAATTTTTTTATTTAAATTTATTTTAAGTAAAAATTGATGTATAATACTAATATATTTTCAATTTAAATCAGTGTTATAATTTTATAATAAAATTAGATGTATAAAAGTTTTTTTAAAATTTTTACCGTCTTTTCCCAACCTCTTAGGAGCATTTGCAAAATTACATAAAACATAATTTTACCGCTTCTGTGAGTTGAATTTAAAAAAATCCAAGAGACACATTTGATATCATTAATTAAAATTTGGTTCAATAAGATGAAAATAATTTTTGATAAATAGTATCTTTTTACTTTAATTTACCGCTGTTAAAAGTAAATAGGGTCATTAGGTGTAAAAATCATATTATTATTACCCTAAAACATCTCCTAATTCTATTGGATAATTTTTAGTAAACAAGGAGAAACATTAGGAATAAAATATGATAATTTAGGTCCACTTGGATTTGATTATGACATTTATTATTATTTTATTTAATGAAGAGTTAAAAGGGTCAAAATCATAGTTTAATATCAAAAACATTTTTAATATAGGGATATACATAAGATGAATTCAACTATAAATATTAATAATAAATATAAAAAATATATCCTACATAATGGAAATTTATTTATATTTTTTAGAGATTCAATAATTTAATTTATTTATGACACAATGATGATGCAGTAATTACATAATTAATGAAATATTAAAATAATTGATATTATAAATATTCAAATAAAGGTAATTTGTGACTTTTTATAAATTACACTAATATTATAGGTTAATATGACATGTTAGGGTTGTTTAGATGAATTTTTTTCTAAGTAATAATGCTGTTATGAATTTAGAAAAAACAAAATACCAAATAGTGTCAAAATTGACATAAAAGAGTTTTTAAAACAAATATTAAAGTATTAACTGATATTCTATTCCTAAAAATATATGGTTCGCAAAAAGTTCTTAAATAATATTATATATGTCATTAATAAACCACTTGAGGTTCTCTTGGTAGTTCATAGTATGTTTATAAACCATATAATATAAAAATACAAAGAGACATGGTAAATGTCAAACAATTTAACTAAGAGTTAAATCTAAAAGATAAAGTTAATATAGTCACCCAAACCTATCTAAAACCTATTGGTTGAGTGGTGTTAGACCCATACCCACCTTATCCTTTAAATAATTCATTTTGGATCCATTATAATCCAAAAAAATTAGTTTATTATAAAATAATATTTCTAGTTTGTCCTAAGGTGCCACTCACCCCTCTTATAAATGGGCACTTCTCCTTCTCTCTAATTCACAAATTCAAAACCATTTAGATCAGTTAAACCCTGATCAAATATCCTCTAAACTGTCCTACCTATTTCATAGAGGCATTCCTTTAGTCATAAATCCAATCTAAGGATCCCTTTTGATCAAATCAAAAGGAATAACTCGAAGAAGACGTAAATATTTCATCACCTATTTCATGTTCCTTTCTTCTTCCACTTCCTCTTTCTCTGTTGATTCCATTATAAAATAATAACTCCAATATATTATATATAGTGTGATTTAATTATAAATATTTTACAACTATATTCATTATTCTATCAATCCTTTGAATGACATGTCACTAAATGTGTGTACGTACGGCTTACAATCTCCACATCGTGGTAATTATTATTCAATACATTATTATTTGGATGGGTATAACAATGATGTATAATTGATGTAATTAATAAATATAACAAGGTAATGATTCTCTATATATGATATACCATTCAATTATATATTATTTTAATATCAAAATAATGATATTGTCGCTCGTACGTACGTACGGATTACCGTCCCCATGAACGCAATGAGATTCATTCCCCATCGTATCCATTCAAGAATAATTTTCGTTAGACGATTAAAAATAATTTTTAAAGACTTAATATAATTCCGAATATGAATAAGATACATCCTATCCACAACAAGCATTACTTTACATAACAAATCATATAAAGGAACATAAATCAGTTAACAATCGAAATGACGATAATACTAAAATAATATTAACAAATCAATATTGAAATATAATAAATGATATCATATTAATGTATATGATTCTTGTATAATTTAATAACAATTATTTCAATATTATTCCATATTTTAACCTACCTACAACCAAGGAAAAGTACAAGGTAAGGGGTTTCTTATCTCACTTTTAGTTCTGTGAGATTTCCATTGTTCGCCACTTATTTATTAAATGTGGTGTATTGTGTACTTCCATTTCATATATGTTATCATGATTCTCTTTATATTCAAGGTATTATGTGTTTAATTTGGTGGTTATTAAATTTTGGTCATACGACTCAATTGATTACAACGAAGTAAGGGTTTTTCATCTCACTTTTTATTATCTTAAGATTCATGCTATATTGGCCATAATTTCCTATTGTGTGGCATATGTATTGTCCATGATTGTATTCCGGGGGTAACATAATTTAATTTATGGGTATTTACATATTAATTTTATAATCCTTCTTTCATGGTTTGTATGTTTCATATGTTACCAAATCGGTAAGTGAATTTCAAATTTCAATTTCCACTCAGTGGGCTTTCCTCGTACTTCATTGATTATTTTACTCCAAGATTATGTGTAGAATCACTATTTATTATTTAAGTTGTAACTTACCCTCCCCTTTGTGGCAATATAAATTTGATACACATAATAACTCCATGGATAATTTTTCAAGACATTGATATAAACTTGATCTTAACTCAATTTCCATTAATTGAGTTAAACATCCAAGTCATTGGTGTTTTTTTTACAAGAATATGTGTGAATGTCCTATAATTAATTTACACTAAATATCCAGTCATATTGAGTGTATTTATATTTTTCACACATAATTATTTCATTTATTTTGTAAGAACCAGGGGTTTGAGCCTGTAAGACTTTTAAATTTTCTTAATGTTATTATAGAGCATGGTGTTCAGACGACGTGTGATCCCAAGATCCAGTGTGGCCAGAATTAAATTTAAGTGTGTTCACACTAGAAACGAAAAATAAATAGAATAACTCATAAATAGTTTCTCGGATGGGAAAACAGAGGGCACCGTTGAGTTCGGAGCATGTAGTTTACCCTAGGAGGGGTATAACTTTCGCGGGCGTGGCCCTTCTGTGGAAAACACCACCTGGGGCATTTTCGTAATTTAGCGGCCCTTGGCATGAACATAATAAATTTTGAACGGAGGCTCAAATTAAAATTTTCAGACCACCGTTGCGCTCTGAACGTGGTTTTTACCTTAGGGGAGGCATAACCTTGACCCCATCGTGAGTTTGGGTACGGGGGCCTACTGGTGGGGGTTTAAGACTTAATTAATTTTAATTGAGTTTTCTACTTATACCCTCGCTCCCCTCCCCCCTTCTTCCACATAGAATTCCCTAGAAGATCCCTCTCAATAAGCTCATGTCCTCTCCTCCACCACTCTAAGGCATTGCAGCACTCCGGCAGACCGTTCGTGAAGCTACGGTCTACGCCCAACGAGATAAGAGGTTACGTTTTTCTTTTTTTATTTCCACATAATACATGAATTAAATATTTTTCATCAAAATTATGTCCAATATTCAAGAGAATACCATAGATTTTTAGGTCTCGATCGAGCTTTCTGACGCCCTTTTTGGATCGAATTATTGAGTCTCGGGGTGTCCGGGGTGACCCAGGGATGTTTTTCAGCCGTTTTCTTCTTTTTATGACGGTTCCAGGGGCGGTCCGGTGGTCAGCGCTATAGTTAAGCAGGCTCCCAGTGGAGGAAGAGGCTCCCAAAGGCAGCGGAGGCTCCCAGTGGTAGGCAGAGGCGGTCCCCAGGCGGAGGTCATCGGTCGGGTGGACCGGGGGTCGCGACGCACGACCCCATGAAGGAGACCGAGACTCGCCTTTGGCGGGTCTCTGCGCGGGCCAGCGATCGGCCACAAGGTCCGGTTAGTGGGTGTGGGCCACGGGTCCACGTCCGGTTAGCAGGTGTGGACCGAGGGTCCACAAACAGGCCACACGGCAGGACCGCGGGCCGGCGCTGCAGACTGGGTTGGGTCAACCCAGAGGGGTTCGTCCCCTGACTTCAGACACCTGTAACTTCCCCTACGGGTGTCTGTTTTACGTTATGTTTGTGGAAGTGCAATCCTTGACTCGAGAAAAAGTTCTTGAGATGGTTTCAGGGGTTTTCAATTCCCATGATGGGGGCTCGGTGGCATGACGCGCTTGTTAAGTACCTCGACGGGATTCTTCCTTCGGATGGCGCGAACAAATACGGAGTCCGTCTATGGCACCTTTAGTAGAGTTGTGACCCTAGATTCGAGATGAAGTGGTCCAATGTGGATTTAGGTGTTGAATCCGGAGTAGAGGCGTGGGCCCCATGAGCAGTCTTTTATGCTGTGGGTAGTGTTTTGAGACTTTTTCATCATACGTCCATTTGGGGTGAATGAATAGTCATTTTGGCATGTTTTTTTGAGAGCATCATGATGGTGCAGTTCGACCGGCCTATTTCGGGACCGATTTGTGGGCCCCACGATATGTCGTATGGGAGTAAAGAGGTGTTGAATAAATTTTTAATCAGGAGTCCTTTTGCAGCGAGTAAGTACTCTATCTGACATGTTTTTCCATGATGATTAAAACGGTGTAATATATTTGGGCATCCAGAACCTATTTCAATATCTCATCAAATTTGGGAACATGAAAGGATTTTGGTCAGAGGTCTCTTTGATGAACTCTGAACCAATGCTCGGTCGCGATGTTAGCGACACCCAGGGTTGGCACGGGCAGTGTGGAGTTATCGGACTAGTTCAGGGTATGCCCTTCAAGGAGGCTGGGTAGTTGGTCACCCCTTGACTTGAGGGTTTACCCTCCAGTAGGGCAGGGCAGTGGGTTACCCGATGACCTTTAGGGTTTACCCTCTAGCATGGCTAGGCACTGGGTTACCCGACGACCTTTTATGGTTTACCATCTAGCTATTATGGGCAGTGGGTCACCCGATGACCTTTTGGGGTTTACCCTCAAGCAGTGCTGGGTAGTGGGTCACCCGATGACCTTTTGGAGTTTACCCTCCAGTTGGGATGGGCAGTGGGTTACCTGATGATGACTTTCTGCATCAGTGACCACAGAAGTTCCGTAGAGACCCGGATCCCTAGGCAGCGGAAGACTATCTAGAGTCTGTGGACCAACTTTTGAGGCTGGTACGGACCCCAGTGGACCAGATGGTAGCTCTAGCTTACAGCCTTTTCCACGGGATGGCCAACATTGGTGGGGGTTGGTTACGCAGACCCACGACGAGTATTCTCTCATGTGGGATAGCTTCCAGCAGCTCTTCTGGGAGGTGTACTCCCCTATGGTTTACGCTTTGTTCAGATTCATGAGATTCTTGAGATGAAGTAGGGGGGATGACCGTGGAACAGTACATGGCCCGATTTACCAATCTGACACGCTACTCGCTTGATATGATCCACTATAGTTACTTCTGGGCATGAAAATTTGAGCAGGGTCTTCGCAGGGAGATCCATGCTAGTGTAGTTCCCCTGTTCATCCATACTTATGATGGGGTGCTATAGTGGGTGCTCATGACAGAGAGATTCTTGGTCGAGGGGAACCAGTAGAAAAGGCCTACTAGTGGCTGTTTAGAGGAGAGTCTTCGGTGACAGGCATGCGGAAGAGAGTAGAGCCTTCATTGAGGAGGCCATTCCAGGAGTAGACATAGGGGTAGGGTCGTACACCGCAGTTTCACCATGGAGCACCGGGGCAGGCAGGAGGGATACGGTGCTATACCCATGATGGAACGGGTCACCTAGCATGGGACTTCCCAACCAGGTGTACCGAGAATCCATGGATTGTGATGGGCGCACCACAGCAGCAGAGGCAGCGTCATGACTAGGGATCCCCCAGGCAAGGATAGGGCGGTCCTCAGGAAGGTGGCGTAGGCATAGCGGCATGACTTGGATGTCTGGGATGGAATTTCGAAGTCCTTCCACTGCCACCGTCGGGCAGCCCATGCCAGGCTCAGGGAGTTGGCGGGAGGGGCCGCGGGCAGCTTCAGGCTATGGGTGTTTGTGAACCCCCCAGTACATGAGATGGTTCGAGGTACTCTTTGTGTTTACTCTACGCTTTCTTCAGTACTAGTAGAAAAAATCACCAGCCACTCCTTTATATCGATGTTGTTATTGCAAGAGTTGGAGCTTCCAGTAGAGACGCTGACACCTACACTTAGCCTCGAGGTTCCTACGGGAAGTGCCTCATTAGTGACCTTTATTTACAGATAGTGCGAAATGTCGTTCAAAGGATGGATTTTCATTTGGTACCTTCTCATCATCACGATGGAACCTTACGGCGTCATCCTGGGCACATATTGTCTTTCTATGGTTCACGACCAGATTGATTGACGTCACAAATGAGTCAGAGACGTGTTTTCTGATGGGACGAGGTTCACCATCTTTGGTGAACGAGACCTCATGGCAGATAAGATTGGTACTCTGAGCAGGATACCACATCCTTTTTTTCCCTAGTTGGCGAGCAGGGCTCTCGGAGTAGCAGATGCTACAGGCACCTGGATCCCTACCGCTATAGAGGACTACATGGATGACTTTCGTGAGGATGTCCCAGGACTACATCCGAGGTGAGAGATGGAGTTTTTCGTTGACTTGTAGTAGGGGACTTCCCTGATATAATGTTCGGCTTATTCGATGGAACCCATAGAGCTTCGGGAGCAACGAATTCACCTGGATGACCTTGTTGACAAGGGATCCATCAGGCCCAGTGTGTCCCCCTCAGTAGCTCCAGTTTTTTTTGTTAAAAAATAATATGAAAGTATGCATCTTTGTGTGGATTATCGTTGCCTGAATTAGTACACCATAAAGAACAAGTACCCTTTCATGAGGATCGACGACCTCTTCGACCAGTTGAGTGGTGCGAAGTGGATCTCTAAGATTGATCTTTGATCCGGCTACCCCTAGTTGTGGGTTTGTTAGTTTGATATCTTGAAGTTGGCTTTCCGTTTTCATTATGGGCATTATGAGCTTCTGGAGATGCACTTTGGTGTGACAAATGCCACCACCATTTTCATGGCTTTGATGAACCAGATCTTCCAGCTGTACTTGGACCAGTGTGTGGTTGTCTTTATTGATGACATACTCATCTACTCTGCGATAGAAGAGGAGCATGCAGAGCATTTGAGGATGGTCCTAGACTTAGTCCTGGAGCACCAGCTATATGGGAAGCTCTCTAAGTGTCAGTTCTGGATTCACGAGGTTCAATTTCTGGGGAATGTCATTATGGAGCAGGGATTGTCCATTTATCTAGCAAAGATAGTGGTAGTCCTTTCTTTGGAGCCAGCCAAGAATGCGTCAGAGGTGTGGAGATTCCTTGGTTTGGAAGTGTACTACAAGAGATTTGTGGATGATTTTTCTAGGATTTCCTCCCCTTTGACTACATTGACGCAGAAGGGATGACCATTCACCTAGACTAATCAGTTCCAGAAGGCCTTCGAGGAGTTGAGACAGAGGATAACAAGTGATCCAGTGCTGAGGCTGCTAGAGGAGGGTGTTGATTTTATGGTATATTGTGATGCTTCAAGTGCTGGTCCCATGTGTGTGCTGATGCAGCAGCGGGTAGCGATTCCATATGGGTCGAGGAAGATGAGGCCCCAAGAGCAGAATTATGCGACACATGATTTGGAGCTAGCAGCCATGGTATTCACCTTGAGGTTATTAAGACACTTCCTTCTAGGTGAGCGTTTTGTGGTCTACTCAGAACACCAGAGCCTCAAGTACATCTTCCCTCAGAGGGATCTGAATCTGAGGTAGAGGTGTTGGATAGAGTTTCTACAAGACTATGATTATGAGATAGTGTGCACTCCAGGGAAGGGAAATATAGTATCATATGCTCTTAATAGGAAGTCTCAGGCTCTGTTAGTGTGGGAAGCTTCAGAGCAGTTGGCTTCCCTGTGGCTGACCTTGGTGGAGAAGGAGGGTACAACTTTCCTGTAGTCGATGGTGTTGACTTCTTCACTCCTTGAGCGTGTGAGAGAGTCGTAGTTGTGGGATGTTGACAGTGAGGTACTGCGTGATCAGATATACATGGGTGATGCACCTGATGGGTATTCTGAAGGATGGAATCATGAGATCCTATTCCAGGTGCGAGCTGCAGTACCAGTGGAGATGCAGGGGGAGGTGATGTAGGAGTTCCACACTTCTCCCTTGGATGTACATCTCGGTGTGGGAAAGATGTATAGAGACCTTCAGCGGCAGTTGTGGTGGTCTGGCATGAAGCGAATCGTAGCTGAGTTCGTTTCTTAGTGTCTTACCTATCAGTAGGTGAAGGCAGAGTGTCACGTTCTGGCAGGGTTGTTGCAGCCCCTTGATATCCCGGAGTGGATGTGGGAGGGAATATCTATGGACATCGTCGTAGGTCTCCCACGCATAGTGAAGGGCCACAATTCCAATTGGGTGATAGTGGACCAACTCACGAAGTCGATGCACTTCTTTTCCATCAGTGAGCAGAGCACAGTGGAGAGTTTGGGGTGACTGTTCATTCGGGAGATCGTCTTCCTTCATGGAGTACCCTTGATCATCGTCTCTGACTGTGAATCATGGTTTACGTCATGATTGTGGCGAGGCCTGCAAGAGGAATTCATGACCCATCTGTGGATGAGTATAGATTTGTCACCCATAGAAGGATGGGAAGACTTATCATACTATCCTGGTGTTGAAGGATATGATAAGGGCGTGTGTGTTAGACTTTGTCCTGGGCTGGGAGGATCTCCTACCCTTGGTGGTGTTAGTGTATAACAACAGTTACCACTCTACTATTGACATGAAACCTTTTGAGGCCCTCTACGGTAGACCCTACAGGTCACCATTGTGCTAGAAGTAGGTTGGGAAGTCCTCCCTAGGGGTCCCAGAGTTGGCACAGGCGACGACGGAGAAAGTGTAGGTCATCCGTAAGCTGATGAGGATGGCTCAGAGCAGACAGAAGTCCTACGCAGATCGTCATCACAGGCCTTTAGAGTTCGATCAGGGGGGCCATGTCTTTTTTGAGAGTCTCTACACGGCATGGTACATGGAGGTTTGTCCAGGGTGGAAAACTATCCCCGAGGTTCATTGGGCCCTTTGAGATCGTGCATAGGGTCGGCGAGGTTTCCTACCATCTTTCTCTCCCCCCACAACTCGAGAGGGTGCATGAAGTCTTCCACATATCGCAGCTGAGAAAATACATGCACGACCTCACACATGTTATCGACTAAGGGGCGCTGGACATTGAGGATGGGGCCACTTTTGCGGATCACCCGATGGCGATTGAGGACCGGCATGAGTGGACACTCTGTGGACAGACCATTCCTTTGGTTCGTGTGTTGTGGTAGCACGAGAGGGTGCAGGGGAGAACCTGGGAACGGGAGAGCCCGATGTGGGCTCAGTATCCTAATTTTTTTTGTAGTTTTGTTTTTCAGGTATGAAAAAAATGAAGGATGGAATGATCTAAGAACCTGGGTTTTTAGCCTGTAAGACTTTGAAATTTTCTGAATGTTATTCCAGAGCAGGGCATTCAGACGACATGAGATTCCAATCCCAGGTGTGGCCATAATTAAATTTTAAGTGTGTTCACACTATACATGCATAATAAATAGAATAACTCCTTAGCGGTTTCTTGGATATGAAAACTGAGGGCACCGTTGAGTCTGGAGCATTCTGTTTACCCTATGAGGGTTATAACTTTCACAAGCACGACACTTCTTTGGAAAACGCCACCAGGGGCATTTTAGTTATTTTGCGGCCCTAGGCATGAACTTTATAACATCCGAATGGAGCCTGAGATTATAATTTTGATACCACCGTTACAGTTAGAACATGGGTTTTACCCTAGGGGCGGCTTAACCTCGACCCTGTCAAGAGTTCGAGTGTGGGGCCTACTGGTGGGGGTTTAAGGATTAATTAATTTCACTTAAGTTTCCTACTTAAACCCTTCCTCCCCTCCCCCTTTCATACCCTTAGAATTCCCTGGAGGATCCCTCTCAACAAGCTCCTCTCCTCTCCTCCAAATCTCTAATTCGGCAAGGAACTCCGGTGGACTGTTCATGAAGCTACGGGCTACTCCCAACGAGGTAAGACGTTACGTTTTTCATTTTTGATTTCCAAATCGTCCATGAATTAAATATTTTGTGTCAAAATGTTTTCCAATCGTCGAGGAAAGACCATATATTTGTAGGACTCAATCTGAGATCTATGACTCCATTTTAAGATCGAATTTTCATGCCTCGTGGTGTCCAAGGTGACCCTGAGAAGTTTTCCGGTTGTTTTCTTCATTTTTCGGCGGTTGTAGGGGCGGTCTGGCGTTCAAAGTGGCGGTCTGGCGGGCTCCCAATGGCGCCAGTGACTGCCAACGGTAGCGGCAGTTCCTAGCAGTAGGTGGCGGCGGTCCTCAGTAGTTGCATTCCCAGGCGGTGGCCATCCCCGGGTGGCGGAGGTCCCCAGTAGTGGCAGTCTCGGGCGGTGGTGTTCCCCGAGCGGAGGTCATCGGCCAGGTCGACCGGGGGTTGCTGTAACACCCGAGACTTTTATGTTATATAAATCATCAAAGGAATCTTTTTCTATACAACACTTTCTTGGCTTGCTTTACACGCAATCGCGACCTTCCTCGATAGCTTGCGTCGTACGCAATACCGAGTTTCACTAAACAACATTATGCTATTAAAACTAGCCGTTATGAATAGTAATAACCACTTTTTGGAATTTTATAAATTTTATTTTTCAAAATGGACTTCATTTTTGGACGTAGAATATCGAAATTAGCCTAGGGTGAAATTTTGGTATTTTTCTGAAAACTTTCAATTTTTGATGAATAGTGAAACCACTAAGTGGTAGGTTAAAAACTGAATTTTGCATAAAACTTAATTTTACCGCTTCTGTGAATGGAATTTCGAAAATCCGAGAGACACGGTTAATATCAAGGACTAAAATGTGGTTCAATGAGATGAAAATAATTTTTTGGTGAATAGTAACTTTTTACTTTTTTTACCGCGGTTAATAGTAAATAGGGTAACTAAGGGTAAATATGATATTAATATTACCCTAACACATGTCCTAATTCTATTGGACAAGTGTAATTCGACCAAAAACAAACTTAGGAATAAAATATGACCATTTAGGCCCACTTGGATTAGATTAGGACATTTATTATTAATTTATTTATAGAAGGGTTAAAATAGTTAAAATCAAAGTTTAATAAGTAAAGCATTTTTAATATGGGGTTATACATAAGATAAATTCAATTGTAAATATTCATTAGAAAGATAAAAAGATTTCCTACATGATGATATTTTATTTGTAATTTTTAGACATCAAATAATGTAATTTATTTATGACACAAAGATGATGTAGTAATTATCTTATTAATGAAATATTGACATAATTGATGTTATAAACACCAAAATAAATGTAATTTGAGACTTTTTATGAATTCAACTAATTTTATAGGTTACTATGATATATGAATGTTGATTTAATCAACTTGTTTCGAACATATAATTCTTTTATGACTTTCACAAAAATCATATATCAAATAGTGTCAAAATTGACACAAAATAGTTTTTAAATCAAATATTATATTATTAATTGTTATTTTATTCCTAAAAATCTAAGGTTCGGCCAAATGACTTACATAAGGATATATATTTTAATAATAAACAATTTGGGGTTCGTTTGGCATGTTATAGTAAGTTTATTAACCATATAGTGAAAGAAAACAAAAAGACATGGTAAAAGTTAAATTATTTAACTTAGAGTTAAATCTAATTGATAAGGTTAAAATAATACCCTAAACTTGTCTAAATCCTATTGGTTGATAGGATTTCGACCCTTCCCCACTTTATCTTAGAAATAAGACCCTTTGGAACCATTATAAACCGATTTTGACTTTAATATAAAATAATATTTTGAGATATTCCTAAGGTGCCCCTCTCCTCCCTTATAAAGGGCACCTCCTCCCCCTCCTCCTCACACCAAATTGAGCACTCAAGCTCGGCCAACCCCTGCCATTTTCTCCTCTCCACTTCCCTAGAATAATCCTAGAGGTCCTGGTCTTCTCCGAAGACCAATCTTAGTTCCTTAAGTGGAGGATTCAAAGAGGCGTTCCAAAGAAGAGGTAATATCCATTACCGATCTTTTCAATTTCTTTCTTCTTCAACTTCTTCTTCTTTAGTTGTTTCATGATAAAGTAATAACATCAGTATTACTTACATACTGATATGTTATTATAAATATGAAACAACCCTATTTCACCTTCTATCCATCCTACGGAAAAATGAAATCACCACGCGTGCGTACGTACGGAATACCGTCTCCACGCCGTGGTGTAATCTATTTTCCACCATCACCTTACAAGGATGGTTATAATGGTGTAATGAGTAACTAAATATGATTATTATGACGTAATATTGATACTGAAATTATATATATATACTCCAATACAATTCCACGATCATAGGAATGATATCATCACTCGTGCGTACGTACGGAATACCGTCTCCACGATGTGATGCGACTCGTTCTACATGATCTTCATTTCATAATGATTATATAAATGAATTGAATGAATGAATATGGTATATAATACACTAATACCATTCTAGAAATGAATTATCTATAACCTAAAGATAATAATAAGAATTTTTTGACAAAACACGCATAAGAACAAAAAGTTATAAAGACCTGGGTAACAAGTAACAATGAAATATTACTAACAAGAAGCTAATAATATGACCATATATGATATCATATAAATATGTATGATTCTGGAATAAGTCAATAACATTATTTAAACCATTATACAGGAGCTTCGGACACGTACAAAGCTAATCGGACCTAAGGTAAGGGAAATATCACAATCTCATTTTTATCCGAGATTGTTTATTCGTAAGTATTTACTGGGGTGTATTTTATCATCCACATCCATGTTTCATCAATATGTAATATTATTTACATCCACCTACAATTGTTTAAATCAATTTTACCCTTCGGTGAGTTTTAGTAATATGTATGAAAGGAATCTTTTGTCGTACGAGGTACTTTTTGACTTTTCCGACAAAAGTACGAAGAATGTTTTTTTAACTTATACGGCATGAATGGAATTTTAAAACATTATTTCCAAGAAGCTTCCTTTACAAGTTTTCAAGTTTATTTTTAATCAACTTCCTTTATTTTAAAGTTGTATGACATGTTATGAAAGAAAAAATGTTTTTGAAGAAGAAAGGATATTTTCCTCAAGAAAGGAGTTCAAGTGTTTTATCAAAATTATTTTCCATCTAAGATAATAAAGGGTTCTGTTTTTATCCCTATTATTAAATTGATTTGTTCATGTTGTGATGGAATTATTTTTTATGAATTCCTTTATCTTATATGAATTGATTTATGATGTCATGATGTTTCAAGAATCCCATTTTTGTTACATGTGTTATGCGATGATATATGATTATGTGGCACACATAAGAAAGGATTCATTATAAGATGGGTGGGACCTATATCTCCCTCCAATTCATTGGGTAAAGATTTTATATCTCATGAGATAGACATGGCTGGAACGGAAGGTTATTTCGGTTGTAACACCCCAGGATTTCAGAGTGTGTTATTTCTTAAAAATAATTCAATAACTTGCACTACACGCAACACCGAGTTCAATCACACCATTAAAAGAGGTCATGAATAGTATTAACTACATTTTGAACTTTATATAATCCTTATAATTTTAGAATCCCTATTATGAGTTTCTTAGTCATAATGCAAGAACAAATTCATTTTCAGTATTTCACTTTTATCAACGTCTAATAGTGAAACATTTTTAAATACAATATTTTAAACTTTTTGACTAAATGGAGACATCAAAAAAATTTAAAATGAAACATCCCAAGCGTCCACGGTACGCTTTCCTTTAGATAAAACAATAGCGTGTGTTGTACGCAACTTCGAGTTCTAACACACCGTAACCAATCAAACTAGTTGTTATGAATATTAATGCCTACTTTTTGAAGTTATATATATTTTATATTTTAAAATGGACTTCATTTTTGGATTCGGAATATCAAATTTAGCCTAAGGTGAAATTTTGGTACTTTTCGGATAACTTTCATATTTTGATGAATAGTGAAAATTACTAAATTTTAATTAAAAACAACTTTTTTCATCAAAATAATTAATAGTGATAAATTATGAATTTGAGTGGTTTTAAAGTATATTTAGAATATATTTTTACTATTTAATATAATGTTGGTCATTGGACATAATTTTTCAATTAAACCGAACATAAACAAGTGTCAATCTTTTGATAGTTATTATCTCTTAAAAACACGCTTTTTGTTTTGACAGCGGGAATTAATTTTAAATTAATTTCTGCCACTTCTGTGTTTTGAATTTAGGAAAATGGATTCCATATTTGGAATCAGGATGTTCAAATTGTGTAAATAGGTAACTTTTATTTTTAGACATTTTGAATAATTACTGCGGTAAATATTTTATTTACCATGGTTAAAGGGTAAATCCGGTAAATAAGGGTTAAAAAATAATATTATAATAATACAAAATTACCCTAAAACGTGTCCTAACCTTATTGGTGGACAGATACCCGACCATGGGCATCCTTGGGTCAATTTGGGGACCCCTTGGAGCCACTTGTATGTGGTAGGGACACATTATATTAATAAAGTTAAAATAAAAATAAAAATGGCATAAGCTTACATCTTTTAGAAGAACAATTTTTACATAGGGTTATACATGTTGGATTTTCGATTATAAATATTCATTAGAAAGCGAAAAAGATTTCCTACATAATGATATTTTATTTATAATTTTTAGACATTATATAATTTATTTTATTTATGACACAATGATGATGCAGTAATTACTAAAATAGTGAAAAATAAAAATAATTGATCTTATAAATACCCAAATAATTATAATATGAAACTTTTAATGAATTAAACTAATTTTCTATGATAATATGATATATTAGGATTGATTTAATTGACTTTTTTCGAAGTAATCAATCTGTTAGGAGTTTCAAAAAAATCAACTATTGAATAGTGTCAAAATTGACATAAAAGAGTTCTTAAAACAAATATTATATTATTAATTGATATTAAATTCCTAAAAATCTAAGGTTCGGCCAAGAGAGTTATATTATGATAGGTTCCTCGTTAATGGACCACTTGGGGGTCGCTTGGATGTATATAGTAAGTTTATTAACCATATTATATAAAAATACAAAGAGACATTGTAAAAGTGAAACTAATTAACTTAGAGTTAATACTTAAAGATAAGGTTAATATAAGTACCCAAACCTGTCTAAATTCTATTGGTTGAGTGGTTTTCGACCTATCCCCACCTTAACCTTTGAATAGTAAACTTTGGAGCCATTAGAAACCGAATATGAATTTATTATAAATTAATATTTCTAGCTTTTCCAAAGGTGCCCCTCACCCCTCTTATAAAAGGGCACTCCTCCTTCTCATTTCTTCACACCTCTAAAGCCTTTTGGTTCGGCCAAACTCTGCCCAAATACTCTCCCAACATCCCTCACTACAACCTAGGGGCCTTAGTTTGATCAGAAAGCCAACCTATGGAGCCCTTTTGATCAAATCAAAAGGAAGAACCCGAAGAAGAGGAGGTTAACCTACTCCAACCAAGGAAAAGTACAAGGTAAGGGTTATTTCACAATCTCTTTATTATCCGAGGTTGTATTATACGTAATAATCTACTGGGATCTCATTATCATCCACATCCATGTTTCTTTGAAATGTATTTCAAAACATTTTTACTATTTACAAGAATATGGGTTAAAGTCATTTATACCCTTGTTTGACTTTTTATAAGAGGTTTATAAAGGAATCTTTCCGTCGTTTTCAAAACAAGGTCCTTTTTAACCTTTTCGACTGAATTGAGGTAAGAATGTTTTTTTAAACTTATACGGCGGGTGCGGTTATTTTCCGCCATTATAAAATCTTCAAAGCTTTCCTTACAAGCTTATAAGAATATTTTCAAGAAAATGTTTTATTTTATATGGCTCTTAAATGATTTCAAAAATAGAAAGAGATATTTCTCTAAAAAGTGTTTTGATTTCATCAATATCAACATCCTTTAATGGATTTTACGCTTATTTGAAGTTGATTTATTATAATACAAAACTTCTATATTGTATTGAAGGTTTTGTGATATGTTTGACTGTGGATGTGCTATTTTATACCATTCATAGTTTATGGCGAAACTATTGACATTTCGTATGCTAGTTTTAATCCGAATGTTTATGTTATATTTCAAACTTTTCTTCAGATGAATGTGCTAAACAAGTATGTTCCGGGTTGGGGACCGGTAAAAGTAAGCCCTCCAGGTTGGGGACTGGTTAAAGTAAGCCCTCCAGGTTAGGGACTGGTAAAAGTAAGCCCTCCGGTTTGGTCTCCGGTTATTAGAGGCACTCCGGGTTGGTGTCCGGTTATTAGAGGCACTCCGGGTTGGTGTCCGGTTATTAGAGGCACTCCGGGTTGGGTTCCGGTTAGAAGTAACCCCTAGGTCTTGGGATGAGGCCTAGACAATGAAATTAACGTTTGACATTATGCATTCCAACATTATGAAAGTGGTTATTGATTTTTGCATGTGATTATTCGATTAGTAGAATATCCATGTGAATAAGTAAATGGCATTATTTCATTTTATTTATGCCATACCATGTTGAAAGTTCATATTTAAAAGGCTTTTGTTTTAGTTATACATTGCCTTAAATGTTTATTCTTATTTATGAAAGTTTCCGCTATATTGTTATCCTTACTGGGCATTTGAGCTCACCCCTTTTCAATGTTTTATTTTTCCCAGGAAGTGAAGAAGTAAATTATGAATGACCTGCAGGGATTTTATGAGGGGATAATAGTGTGGTCTATTGAGACATTACGTTGTGGTAGTAGTTTTTCATTTTATAATGTAATGTAAAACTTATGAATATATCTGGCATTTTCCAAGGCTACTAAACCAATCGGTCTTTCGAGATTTGACCTTTCTTATGATCATGCCAATGTTACGAAGTAATGCACCGACTCTGGGTAGCTGGGGTCGGGGCGTTACAGTTGGTATCAGAGGAAGTTTAGTACAAACCTTGGAAGCTAGATTTAGATAAACTCTGATTAGAGCACGTAGACCTAAGATGAACTTTGAGGATTAGTATAGAAGAACTTCCTAGAATTTTGGTATTGTAGAGATTTTGTGAGTTTTCTGAGAAATACATCCCTGTCTGGATACGAGCAGGTAGAGGCGGCTCTGGCACAGATGTACCTAGGGGTAAAACCCGAAAACACCGCTTTGAGCTAGACTCGAACGGGAACTGGTGCACGACAACGGGCCTTGCTGCACTCTTGGTTACGACACTCCCGGGGGATATGCTTAGGATAACTCTCATTTTCTTTACATATCATTTTGAAGGGATTATGAGTATATACATCCTTAAAGAAAACATTCTTATGATTATGGATTATATCCATAAATAGTTCAATTTATGTTAAGTGTTTTATAAGTATGGGATTATGTGTTTTGATTCATAAACTGATCTAGTTTATGCCATGGTATAGAAATGGAGCCCAGTAGAAGGAATGAGAACTCCAGAAATACACATGATTCAAAGAGAAGGAAGGATCATATCTTTCATGGTCTTAAGCTAGAATTTATAAGAGAAATAGTCTCCCATGTATTATCATCATATGAAGAAATAATATCATGTGTTGATAAGATAAGTAAAGAGTTTACTGAGTCCTATGGCTTTGAAGGGAAGCAAGAGAAGAAAAGGATAGAAGAGAGAAAGATGGATAAAGGGAAGAGGGAAAAGAAGAATTTTCCCATATGTGGTAACTGTGGAAAGAAACACCCTGGAACTTGCCTGAAAGGAATGGGAGTTTGTTATAAGTGTGGAGGAAAAGGGCACAAAGTACATGACTACAAGGGTAAGAAAATGGTTTCAAATGTACAATGCTTCATTTGCAAGGAGTTTGGACACTACGCGAACCTATGTCCCAGTCATCAGACTATGCCACAAATGATGCTATTGGATAATAATCAAGTTATGATACTACCACAGATGAAGAAGAATGATTAGAGTTCTTATGTTGATTATGTCAATTGAGTGTTGTATCAACAATGTACTTGTTATAATAATTATGGAGTATATAAGGATTGTACTGCAGTACTATTTCATTAAGGACTTGAGATTGTGTGGAACAAAGAAAAGTGACTCAATAGCAGGATAAATTTTTGGAAAATATATGGTTGAGAGAATGATAAATCATAATATAGTTCTGATACTGAGGTAGTGATTTTGGAATAATATGTGATTGTTTTGGATAAATTATATTGGATATTCTTGACTACCCTGGAACTGATTAATGATTTGTATATTCCATCATTGTTGGGGTTTAAAACATTTTTGGATTAATGAAGTATATCCAACTTTCTATATGGAATAAGGGAGCATGAATGTAATCAATAAGGAATATGGTAATACATGATGAAGGTATTCATATTCTATTACGGGGTAAAAAGGATCTATATTATGTTTACCTTCCTTATAAATGTTGGACTGTGAGTTTAGACAGAAGTATTTTGGATAGTTCTAGTTTGGATTATTTTGGATTTCCATAAAAGGACAACCCGGAGGTCGGGCGGCAACCCGTTGCGTCCGGCAAGGCTGCGAGACTTGAACCCGCAACCAAAGGGCGACAAGGGTGTATCACCTACCACTATCCCACGAGATGTCCTGGATTAAATAAAGTAGTTTTTTTAAAAGATCTGGTAGATGAATTATAAATTCGTTTATTTTGGAACCCTCTATGAATAGTATAAATAGAATTTTTTTTACGAGTGAATGATGAGTTTTGGTAGAAATTTACTAATGGATAAAACTCTAATTATAAACTAAGTATATCTCCTTATTATCTTATCCAATCTCATAAATAAATTCCTCAACATTAATAATAGAAACTTAGAACAAAAATGTTGTCCTAGATGGTACCTTAAATCATCACAAATTTATGGCTTTGGGATTGTTGGCCTTTTCATAGCCATGTTCTCTACCACTCTCCATCAGATAATTGATGGCTAGATTTTTCTTCCATATCCATATTTTCTTACATGGAACCCTAGTATGTGTTATTTTCGGTAATCTTCATACTTTCGACTCTTTATTTTAAATAGAGGCCTCATTAATTCATTTTTCGATGTGGGATTTCAACTAAGATATTTTGAAACGTCAAAAATGTGTTATCCCAATACCCTATATTTTGTTGAACCGATGGTACTTCAAATCATCATAGATTGATGAGTTTAAGGACCTCAATTATACACTTGTTTGTGATTGATGACCTCAATCACTACCTATAAATATTTACGTTTTTCCTCCGATTATATGTCTCTAATTGCCACCAATGTTCTCCTAATCGAGATCATAATTTGGTGGTGACCCTTTAATTTCTCTTTTCCTCATATTAAGACTAAATTTTAGTAACCCAATTTCCAATGTGGGTTTTCCCACAAATATATTTTCTACTTTCAACCTTTTATCTTCGAAGAACAATTTCAAATTGCGAGGACGCAATTTATTAAAGGAGGGGAGAATGTAACACCCCAGGATTTCAGAGTGTGTTATTTCTTAAAAATAATTCAATAACTTGCACTACACGCAACACCGAGTTCAATCACACCATTAAAAGAGGTCATGAATAGTATTAACTACATTTTGAACTTTATATAATCCTTATAATTTTAGAATCCCTATTATGAGTTTCTTAGTCATAATGCAAGAACAAATTCATTTTCAGTATTTCACTTTTATCAACGTCTAATAGTGAAACATTTTTAAATACAATATTTTAAACTTTTTGACTAAATGGAGACATCAAAAAAATTTAAAATGAAACATCCCAAGCGTCCACGGTACGCTTTCCTTTAGATAAAACAGTAGCGTGTGTTGTACGCAACTTCGAGTTCTAACACACCGTAACCAATCAAACTAGTTGTTGTGAATATTAATGACTACTTTTTGAAGTTATATATATTTTATATTTTAAAATGGACTTCATTTTTGGATTCGGAATATCAAATTTAGCCTAAGGTGAAATTTTGGTACTTTTCGGATAACTTTCATATTTTGATGAATAGTGAAAATTACTAAATTTTAATTAAAAACAACTTTTTTCATCAAAATAATTAATAGTGATAAATTATGAATTTGAGTGGTTTTAAAGTATATTTAGAATATATTTTTACTATTTAATATAATGTTGGTCATTGGACATAATTTTTCAATTAAACCGAACATAAACAAGTGTCAATCTTTTGATAGTTATTATCTCTTAAAAACACGCTTTTTGTTTTGACAGCGGGAATTAATTTTAAATTAATTTCTGCCACTTCTGTGTTTTGAATTTAGGAAAATGGATTCCATATTTGGAATCAGGATGTTCAAATTTTGTAAATAGGTAACTTTTATTTTTAGACATTTTGAATAATTACTGCGGTAAATATTTTATTTACCATGGTTAAAGGGTAAATCCGGTAAATAAGGGTTAAAAAATAATATTATAATAATAAAAAATTACCCTAAAACGTGTCCTAACCTTATTGGGGGACACATACCCGACCATGGGCATCCTTGGGTCAATTTGGGGACCCCTTGGAGCCACTTGTATGTGGTAGGGACACATTATATTAATAAAGTTAAAATAAAAATAAAAATGGCATAAGCTTACATCTTTTAGAAGAATAATTTTTACATAGGGTTATACATGTTGGATTGTCGATTATAAATATTCATTAGAAAGCTAAAAAGATTTCCTACATAATGATATTTTATTTATAATTTTTAGACATTATATAATTTATTTTATTTATGACACAATGATGATGCAGTAATTACTAAAATAGTGAAAAATAAAAATAATTGATCTTATAAATACCCAAATAATTATAATATGAAACTTTTAATGAATTAAACTAATTTTCTATGATAATATGATATATTAGGATTGATTTAATTGACTTTTTTCGAAGTAATCAATCTGTTAGGAGTTTCAAAAAAATCAACTATTGAATAGTGTCAAAATTGACATAAAAGAGTTCTTAAAACAAATATTATATTATTAATTGATATTAAATTCCTAAAAATCTAAGGTTCGGCCAAGAGAGTTATATTATGATAGGTTCCTCATTAATGGACCACTTGGGGGTCGCTTGGATGTATATAGTAAGTTTATTAACCATATTATATAAAAATACAAAGAG
This sequence comes from Viscum album, assembly GCA_963277665.1. Taxonomy (NCBI): domain Eukaryota; kingdom Viridiplantae; phylum Streptophyta; class Magnoliopsida; order Santalales; family Viscaceae; genus Viscum; species Viscum album. The sequence continues at coordinate 2,008,405,176 of OY728122.1, read as the reverse complement.
ACATTGTAAAAGTGAAACTAATTAACTTAGAGTTAATACTTAAAGATAAGGTTAATATAAGTACCCAAACCTGTCTAAATTCTATTGGTTGAGTGGTTTTCGACCTATCCCCACCTTAACCTTTGAATAGTAAACTTTGGAGCCATTAGAAACCGAATATGAATTTATTATAAATTAATATTTCTAGCTTTTCCAAAGGTGCCCCTCACCCCTCTTATAAAAGGGCACTCCTCCTTCTCATTTCTTCACACCTCTAAAGCCTTTTGGTTCGGCCAAACTCTGCCCAAATACTCTCCCAACATCCCTCACTACAACCTAGGGGCCTTAGTTTGATCAGAAATCCAACCTAAGGAGCCCTTTTGATCAAATCAAAAGGAAGAACCCGAAGAAGAGGAGGTTAACCTACTCCAACCAAGGAAAAGTACAAGGTAAGGGTTATTTCACAATCTCTTCATTATCCGAGGTTGTATTATACGTAATAATCTACTGGGATCTCATTATCATCCACATCCATGTTTCTTTGAAATGTATTTCAAAACATTTTTACTATTTACAAGAATATGGGTTAAAGTCATTTATACCCTTGTTTGACTTTTTATAAGAGGTTTATAAAGGAATCTTTCCGTCGTTTTCAAAACAAGGTCCTTTTTAACCTTTTCGACTGAATTGAGGTAAGAATGTTTTTTTTAAACTTATACGGCGGGTGCGGTTATTTTCCGCCATTATAAAATCTTCAAAGCTTTCCTTACAAGCTTATAAGAATATTTTCAAGAAAATGTTTTATTTTATATGGCTCTTAAATGATTTCAAAAATAGAAAGAGATATTTCTCTAAAAAGTGTTTTGATTTCATCAATATCAACATCCTTTAATGGATTTTACGCTTATTTGAAGTTGATTTATTATAATACAAAACTTCTATATTGTATTGAAGGTTTTGTGATATGTTTGACTGTGGATGTGCTATTTTATACCATTCATAGTTTATGGCGAAACTATTGACATTTCGTATGCTAGTTTTAATCCGAATGTTTATGTTATATTTCAAACTTTTCTTCAGATGAATGTGCTAAACAAGTATGTTCCGGGTTGGGGACCGGTAAAAGTAAGCCCTCCAGGTTGGGGACTGGTTAAAGTAAGCCCTCCAGGTTAGGGACTGGTAAAAGTAAGCCCTCCGGTTTGGTCTCCGGTTATTAGAGGCACTCCGGGTTGGTGTCCGATTATTAGAGGCACTCCGGGTTGGTGTCCGGTTATTAGAGGCACTCTGGGTTGGGTTCCGGTTAGAAGTAACCCCTAGGTCTTGGGATGAGGCCTAGACAATGAAATTAACGTTTGACATTATGCATTCCAACATTATGAAAGTGGTTATTGATTTTTGCATGTGATTATTCGATTAGTAGAATATCCATGTGAATAAGTAAATGGCATTATTTCATTTTATTTATGCCATACCATGTTGAAAGTTCATATTTAAAAGGCTTTTGCTTTAGTTATACATTGCCTTAAATGTTTATTCTTATTTATGAAAGTTTCCGCTATATTGTTATCCTTACTGGGCATTTGAGCTCACCCCTTTTCTATGTTTTATTTTTCCCAGGAAGTGAAGAAGTAAATTATGAATGACCTGCAGGGATTTTATGAGGGGATAATAGTGTGGTCTATTGAGACATTACGTTGTTGTAGTAGTTTTTCATTTTATAATGTAATGTAAAACTTATGAATATATCTGGCATTTTCCAAGGCTACTAAACCAATCGGTCTTTCGAGATTTGATCTTTCTTATGATCATGCCAATGTTACGAAGTAATGCACCGACTCTGGGTAGCTGGGGTCGGGGCGTTACATCGGTTCAGTGATACAGGACTGAAACGAGGAGTGAACTCGGTTCAGAAAGGGACTTTGTCCACTAAGATAGTCTTGGCGATGAGTCATGACTAACAAGAAATGATTTTCCATGATTATGTGTGCATGCCACAAAGTTTCAAGTTTTATGTTATGATTATGGGGATCTCATTTTCACTCCTATGATTTGTTCCATGTTAAGATATTATGATCTCTTTTGCAGGTTATGATTTTCAAAAAGATATGATATGATTTTTATTTCCTTTATTTGCCTTGCTGAGAATTTGAGCTCACCCTTTTATGTTTTCTTTTCCCCAGGTCAGGAAGATGGATATTAAGTAGAATATGCTAAAAGGGACCCTAGATATGATGAAATAAATGGGAGACACTGTAGAAGATTTATGAACCAGTTGTTTATGTTTCCCAGTTTCTAAAGGCACTATACCTATACGGTCCATTGTAGTTTTATCATATGTTGTAATAAGTGTGATTCAATTTTTTAAGTATTAAAAATTTATGTAAAGTATGGGTCGTTATAGTTGGTATCAGAGGAAAGGTATAGTCAACCTTTGGAAACTAGGATGTGAAAGCCTTAGTAAGAACCCTAAGGATAAGTCTAAGCATAGTACACAATCTTAGTGTTTTAGAAATGGCCTTGAATAACCTAGGATAAGACCATAAGCATGAAAATTTTATTCTTGAATTATGTGGTTTCCTATTATAATTAGTGTTGCTCACACTATTCTTCTTGGTTTTAGTCAATGGCTGGAACCCGAAGGAATCGTGTTAATGCGGAATGCGATGGGCAATGCAATGATTGTCCCCCTGAGCAACCAAACGATATGGGAGCTGGAATGCAAAATCTTGTAGCCATGCTCACACAACTTTCTCAAGCTATGAATCATGCAGGATTTCCAAACGAGCAAAGGAGGGAGCAACATTCTGTTGAATCCTTCATGAGGCAGCGTCCACCTTCTTTCAGCGGGTCTACTGATCCATTAGTTGCTGAACAATGGATTAGTACTACTGAAAAGATATTTTCAGTTCTTCAATGTTCTGAACATGATAAAGTCATCCTACCAGTGTATCGTTTGGAAGGAGATGCTGATCAATGGTGGAATCTTGTTAAGAATACGAGGCAAAGGGATGAAATTGAGTCTATGGAATGGGACGAGTTCAAGAACTTATTTTTCAATAAGTACTTCCCTCGTATTCTCCGAACAAAGATGGAGAAAGAGTTTCTTGAACTGAAGCAAAGGGATGATGAATCTGTTGGTACCTATGAAGCAAATTTAACAAGACTGGCAAGGTACGCTTCTGGTATTATTATCCAACCTGAGAGTAAGATCGATCGATTCTTTAGTGGCTTAAAACCAAGTCTTCGAAGGGCGTTATCCATAAGAGACTTCAATAGCTACGAGGAAATCGTTCGATGTGCTCTCAAAGTCGAGATGGAGATTGGTGTAACCCATCAGTCACATGGGTTTGATAAGAAGAGGAAGATGGAATTCAAAGAAAAATCTAAAGAGTACACAGAAAAGAAGATGAGATTTTCCTTATGCTCAAAGTGTGGAAAGAAACATGGAGGGAGTTGTCTTAAAGGGACAAGTAAATGTTTTAAATGTGGAAAGGAAGGTCATCGGGCATTTGAATGCCGTGATAATGGGAAGAAGATGTCTAATGACGCAAACAAAGGAAGGGATACACAGAATGAACCTACAACACTTCAATGTTTCAAGTGCAAGGAGATGGGGCATTATGCCAATCAATGCCCAAATCCAAGCGTTGATGATGATGGTTGACGTCAACAAACTCTTAAAGCTAAAGACAAAGGAAAGTCACATGCAATTTCTATCAGCGATGTGGAGTACGATAACGATGTGGTGAAAGGTACACTTACCATCCACTATAAAGTAGAAAATGTTTTATTTGATTCTGGATCCACCCACTCTTTTATTTCTGAAGACTTTTCTAAGGGTATCACCGTACTACATCAACAATTAGATGTTGAGTTAGCTGTGACAACACCTAATGGCACATCAATCGCATCAAAAGTTTATAATTCTTCTCCGATCGAAGTTTGTGGGAAAGTGCTTCCTGCAAATCTTGTGATCCGTCCTTTAGTGGAATTTGATGTGATTCTTGGCATGGATTGGCTTTCTCTACATGGAGCTCATATCAATTGCCAAAGAAGGGAAGTCACATCTCATACTCCAGATCAATCTACGATCGTATACCAATGCAAGGATGAACATAACCTTCCAGTGGAAATTTCTTCCATCTTATGGGTATTGATCCCACTAAATGAAGGTTATTTATCTCAAATGGTTGGTGAGAAACTCAAGATTAAGAATATGCCCATTGTAAGGGAGTTTGATGATGTCTTTCCGGAGGAATTACCGGGTCTTCCACCAAATCGTGAAGTTGAGTTTTCAATAGAACTCGTACCGGGTGCTTTGCCTATTTCAAAGACACCTTATAGAATGGCCCCAATTGAGTTGCAGGAATTGAAGAAGCAACTCCAAGAGAATCTTGATAAGGGATTCATACGCCCTAGTGCGTCACCTTGGGGAGCACCTGTTCTATTTGTTAAGAAGAAAGATGGATCAATGAGACTCTGCATTGATTATCGAGAACTTAACAAGATCACTATCAAGAACAAATATCCTCTCCCACGCATTGATGACTTATTTGACCAACTACGCGGAGCTCAATACTTTTCCAAGATTGATCTTCGTTCAGGGTATCATCAATTAAGGGTAAAAAGGGAGGATATACCAAAGACGGCTTTCCGTACAAGGTATGGACACTATGAATTTATAGTGATGCCATTTGGTCTTACTAATGCCCCTGCTATCTTCATGGATCTAATGAATAGAGTCTTTAGAGACTATCTTGATCAATTTGTGGTAGTCTTTATAGACGATATTCTTGTCTATTCAAAGAGCAAGGAAGAACATGAAGATCACTTGAGAATTATATTGAAGACCCTGAGAAAGGAGAAGCTTTATGCCAAATTTACCAAGTGTGAATTTTGGCTTCAAAAAGTTGCATTTTTGGGTCACATAATCTCAAAAGAGGGGATATCTGTGGATCCAGCAAAAACAGAGGTTATCGAAAGATGGTCGAGACCAACAACAGTAACTGAGATCCGAAGTTTTCTTGGTTTGGCTGGATATTATCGACGTTTTGTAAAAGATTTTTCACGATTATCTAATACACTCACCAAGTTGACTCGGAAAGGAGTTAAGTTTGTCTTGACAGAGGAATGTGAAGAGAATTTCAAGGAGTTGAAAAGAAGGTTATCCAGTGCACCTGTGCTCATACTGCCTTGTAGTGGAGAAAGGTTTGTGATCTACAGTGATGCATCCAAGAAGGGATTGGGGTGTGTTCTTATGCAAAATGATATGGTGATAGCTTATGCCTCAAGACAGTTGAAAATCCATGAGCAAAATTACCCAACACATGATTTGGAGTTGGCTGCGGTAATCTTTGCATTAAAGATTTGGAGGCATTACCTTTATGGTGAAAGGTGTGATATTTATACTGATCATAAAAGTTTAAAGTATATTTTCACACAAAAGGAGTTGAATATGCGTCAAAGAAGATGGTTGGAGCTGATTAAGGATTATGACTGCTCATTCCATTACCACCCTGGGAAAGCAAACAAGGTGGCAGATGCATTAAGTCGACAAGACCATGCTAGTTTATCCATGATGAGGATCACAAAAGATCCAATATTTATGGATTTACAAAGGATGGATCTTGGAATTATAATGGAAGGGGAAAAATCTTATCTTTCTCAAATGAATGTTCAACCATCTATACATGTGAAGATTAAAGAGGCACAGAAAGAAGATGTTGAGTTACAAAAGAAGGTGAGAAATGTTCCTGAATTCAACCTTGATTGTGATGGGATAATAAAGTTCAGGAATAGGGTTTGTGTTCCTCCCATCCCCGAATTAAAGAAAGAGCTGCTGGATGAGGCTCATAGTTCTTCATTCTCTATTCATCCTGGAAGCACGAAGATGTATAGGGACCTGAAAGAGTACTTCTGGTGGGATGGCATGAAAAGAGATGTTGTTGAATATGTCTCTCGATGCTTGGTTTGTCAACAAGTTAAAGCTGAGAGACAGAAGTCTAAGGGGATGTTACAACCATTACCCATACCCGAATGGAAATGGGAAAACATCACTATGGACTTTGTCACAGGACTTCCTAAAACATCCAAAGGCAATAATGCTATCTGGGTCATAGTTGATCGTCTCACAAAGTCTGCACACTTCATTCCTATTAGAGAGGATTTCTCTCTAGATCAGCTTGCCAGGATATATGTAAAGGAAGTGGTAAGATTGCATGGAGTACAACTTTCTATTATATCTGATCGAGATCCGAGATTCACCTCGATGTTCTGGCGAAGTCTTCAGCATACTCTGGATACAGAGTTGAGTTTCAGCACTGCTTATCATCCCCAGACAGACGGTCAGTCTGAGAGAACAATTCAAACCCTAGAAGATATGTTGAGAGCTTGCTCTATGGATTTCAAAGGAGGTTGGGATCAACACCTACCTTTGGTGGAATTTTCTTATAATAATAGCTTTCACTCCAGTATTCAAATGGCTCCTTATGAAGCTCTCTATGGAAAGAAATGCAGGACTCCAACTTGCTGGGATGAAGTTGGGGAATGAAAGCTATTAGGACCTGATCTCGTTGATGAAATGGCAGAAAAGGTCAGATCTATTCAACAACACATAAGAGCAGCTCAGAGTCGACAGAAAAGCTATGCCGACAACCGAAGAAAAGACCTAGAGTTTGAAGTGGGTGATAAAGTGTTCTTACGAATATCTCCCTGGAAGAGGGTTATGAGATTTGGAAAGAAGGGGAAGTTGAGCCCTAGATATATCGGTCCTTTCGAAATATTGGATCGTGTTGGGAAGGTAGCTTACCGATTGGCGCTTCCACCGAATCTCTCTCAAGTTCACGATGTGTTCCATGTATCTCTCCTGAGAAAGTACATACCAGATCCTTCACATGTACTCAGCTCAGAAGTTGTACCGCTGGAGCAAGATCTTTCTTATGAGGAACAGCCGATAGAGATTCTTGATCGTAGCGAAAAAGTCCTACGAAACAAGACCACTCTCTTGGTGAAAGTTTTATGGAGAAACCACCAACTTGAAGAAGCTACATGGGAGCTTGAGGATATGATGAGGGAGAAGTATCCTCATCTGTTTGTTGCAAAGTGACGAATTTCGAGGGCGAAATTCTTTTTAAGGGGGGTAGAATGTAACACCCGAGACTTTTATGTTATATAAATCATCAAAGGAATCTTTTTCTATACAACACTTGCTTGGCTTGCTTTACACGCAATCGCGACCTTCCTCGATAGCTTGCGTCGTACGCAATACCGAGTTTCACTAAACAACATTATGCTATTAAAACTAGCCGTTATGAATAGTAATAACCACTTTTTGGAATTTTATAAATTTTATTTTTCAAAATGGACTTCATTTTTGGACTCAGAATATCGAAATTAGCCTAGGGTGAAATTTTGGTATTTTTCTGAAAACTTTCAATTTTTGATGAATAGTGAAACCACTAAGTGGTAGGTTAAAAACTGAATTTTGCATAAAACTTAATTTTACCACTTCTGTGATTGGAATTTCGAAAATCCGAGAGACACGGTTAATATCAAGGACTAAAATGTGGTTCAATGAGATGAAAATAATTTTTTGGTGAATAGTAACTTTTTACTTTTTTTACCGCGGTTAATAGTAAATAGGGTAACTAAGGGTAAATATGATATTAATATTACCCTAAAACATGTCCTAATTCTATTGGACAAGTGTAATTCGACCAAAAACAAACTTAGGAATAAAATATGACCATTTAGGCCCACTTGGATTAGATTAGGACATTTATTATTAATTTATTTAAAGAAGGGTTAAAATAGTTAAAATCAAAGTTTAATAAGTAAATCATTTTTAATATGGGTTTATACATAAGATAAATTCAATTTTAAATATTCATTAGAAATCTAAAAAGATTTCCTACATGATGATATTTTATTTGTAATTTTTAGACATCAAATAATGTAATTTATTTATGACACAAAGATGATGTAGTAATTATCTTATTAATGAAATATTGACATAATTGATGTTATAAACACCAAAATAAATGTAATTTGAGACTTTTTATGAATTAAACTAATTTTATAGGTTACTATGATATATTAATGTTGATTTAATCAACTTGGTTCGAACATATAATTCTTTTATGACTTTCAAAAAAATCATATATCAAATAGTGTCAAAATTGACACAAAATAGTTTTTAAATCAAATATTATATTATTAATTGTTATTTTATTCCTAAAAATCAAAGGTTCGGCCAAATGACTTAGATAAGGATATATATTTTAATAATAAACAATTTGGGGTTCGTTTGGCATGTTATAGTAAGTGTATTAACCATATAGTGAAAGAAAACAAAAAGACATGGTAAAAGTTAAATTATTTAACTTAGAGTTAAATCTAATTGATAAGGTTAAAATAATACCCTAAACTTGTCTAAATCCTATTTGTTGATAGGATTTCGACCCTTCCCCACTTTATCTTCGAAATAAGACCCTTTGTAACCATTATAAACCGATTTTGACTTTAATATAAAATAATATTTTGAGATATTCCTAAGGTGCCCCTCTCCTCCCTTATAAAAGGGCACCTCCTCCCCCTCCTCCTCACACCAAATTGAGCACTCAAGCTCGGCCAACCCCTTCCATTTTCTCCTCTCCACTTCCCTAGAATAATCCTAGAGGTCCTGGTCTTCTCCAAAGACCAATCTTAGTTCCTTAAGTGGAGGATTCAAAGAGGCGTTCCAAAGAAGAGGTAATATCCATTACCGATCTTTTCAATTTCTTTCTTCTTCAACTTCTTCTTCTTTAGTTGTTTCATGATAAAGTAATAACATATGTATTACTTACATACTGATATGTTATTATAAATATGAAACAACCTTATTTCACCTTCTATCCATCCTACGGAAAAATGAAATCACCACGCGTGCGTACGTACGGAATACCGTCTCCACGCCGTGGTGTAATCTATTTTCCACCATCACCTTACAAGGATGGTTATAATGGTGTAATGAGTAACTAAATATGATTATTATGAAGTAATATTGATACTGAAATAATATATATATACTCCAATACAATTCCACGATCATAGGAATGATATCATCACTCGTGCGTACGTACGGAATACCGTCTCCACGATGTGATGCGACTCGTTCTACATGATCTTAATTTCATAATGATTATATAAATGAATTGAATGAATTAATATGGTATATAATACACTAATACCATTCTGGAAATGAATTATCTATAACCTAAAGATAAGAATAAGAATTTATTCGACAAAACACGCATAAGAACAAAAAGTTATAAAGACCCCAGTAACAAGTAATAATGAAATATTACTAACAAGAAGCTAATAATATGACCATATATGATATCATATAAATATTTATGATTCTGGAATAAGTCAATAACATTATTTAAACCATTATACAGGAGCTTCGGACACGTACAAAGCTAATCGGACCTAAGGTAAGGGAAATATCACAATCTCATTTTTATCCGAGATTGTTTATTCGTAAGTATTTACTGGGGTGTATTTTATCATCCACATCCATGTTTCATCAATATGTAATATTATTTACATCCACCTACAATTGTTTAAATCAATTTTACCCTTCGGTGAGTTTTAGTAATATGTATGAAAGGAATCTTTTGTCGTACGAGGTACTTTTGGACTTTTCCGACAAAATTACGAAGAATGTTTTTTTTAACTTATACGGCATGAATGGATTTTTAAAACATTATTTCCAAGAAGCTTCCTTTACAAGTTTTCAAGTTTATTTTTAATCAACTTCCTTTATTTTAATGTTGTATGACATGTTATGAAAGAAAAAATGTTTTTGAAGAAGAAAGGATATTTTCCTCAAGAAAGGAGTTCAAGTGTTTTATCAAAATTATTTTCCATCTAAGATAATAAAGGGTTCTGTTTTTATCCCTATTATTAAATTTATTTGTTCATGTTGTGATGGAATTATTTTTTATGAATTCTTTTATCTTATATGAATTGATTTATGATGTCATGATGTTTCAAGAATCCCATTTTTGTTACATGTGTTATGCGATGATATATGATTATGTGGCACACATAAGAAAGGATTCATTATAAGATGGGTGGGACCTATATCTCCCTCCAATGCATTGGGTAAAGATTTTATATCTCATGAGATAGACATGGCTGGAACGGAAGGTTATTTCGGTTCAGTGATACAGGACTGAAACGAGGAGTGAACTCGGTTCAGAAAGGGACTTTGTCCACTAAGATAGTCTTGGCGATGAGTCATGACTAACAAGAAATGATTTTCCATGATTATGTGTGCATGCCACAAAGCTTAAAGTTTTATGTTATGATTATGGGGATCTCATTTTCACTCCTATGATTTGTTCCATGTTAAGATATTATGATCTCTTTTGCAGGTTATGATTTTCAAAAAGATATGATATGATTTTTATTTCCTTTATTTGCCTTGCTGAGCATTTGAGCTCACCCTTTTATGTTTTCTTTTCCCCAGGTCAGGAAGATGGATATTAAGTAGAATATGCTAAAAGGGACCCTAGATATGATGAAATAAATGGGAGACACTGTAGAAGATTTATGAACCAGTTGTTTATGTTTCCCAGTTTCTAAAGGCACTATACCTATACGGTCCTTTGTAGTTTTATCATATGTTGTAATAAGTGTGCTTCAATTTTTGAAGTATTAAAAATTTATGTAAAGTATGGGTCGTTATAGTTGCGGTGCGCGACTCCGTGAGGGAGACCGAGACCCGCCTTCGGCGGGTATCCACGCGGACCAGCGACTGGCCACGAGGGCCGGTCGACATGTGTGGAGCATGGGTTTGCCACTGGGCTATGCATCAGGGTCACTGGCCGGCACTATGGACCGGGTTGGCCTGTGCGGGCTAGCCCAGGCCGAGTGGACCGGCAGGACTGGGCCGGTCTAGCCCAAAGGGGTTCGTCCCCTTGACTTTGAACACCCGTAACTTCCACAACGGGTTTCCGTTTTGTGTGTCGTCTGCAGAAGTGCAATCCTCATATAGAGAATAATTTTTTGAGATGGTCTGAGGGGTTTGCAATTCTGGATATGCGGGCTCGGTGGAGTGATGTGCTCGTTAAGTACCTCGCCGGGATTCTTCCTTCGGATGGCGTGAAAACATCCAATGTCCGTTTAAGGCACCGTCATTAGCTTTGTGACCCTGGAATTGAGACTATGTGGTCTAGTGTGGTTTCAGGCATTAAAGCTAGAGTTGAGGCGTGGGCCCCATAGGTCGTATTTTATGCTGTGAGCAGTGTTTTGTGAATTTTTTATTAGACATCTATTCGTGGAGAATGAGTAATCATTTTTGCATGTATTTCCAAGAGCATCACGATGGCGTTGTTCGCCCAACCTCTTTCGGGATCGAGGTGTGGGGCCCCCAAGATGCCGAATGGGCATAAATCGGTGTTGAATAACTTTTTCGTCGGGAGTCCATTTCCAACGAGTAAGTAGTCTATCTAGCGTGTTATTCCTCAAGGATTACAACGGTGTATTATGCTTGGGCATGTAGATCCTCTTTCCATATCTCATTAAATTTGGGAACATGAAAGTACATTGGTCAGAGGTTTCTTTGAAGCACTCCGACCCAACGCACCATCACAATGTTAGCGACACCTAGTGATGGCATGATCAATGCGGAGTTATGGGACCAGTTCCAAGAATACCCTCTAATGAGGCTGGGCAGTGGGTTACTCCTTGACTTTAGGTTTTACCCATCAGAAGGGATTGGCAGTGGGTTACACGACAACCTTTAGGGTTTACCCTCCAGCATGGCTAGGTAGTGGGTTACCCGATGACCTTTTAGGGTTTAACCTCCAACTGTGCTGGGCAGTGGGTCACTCGATGACCTTTTGGGGTTTACCCTCCAATAGTTCTGGGTAGTGGGTCACCCAATGACCTTTTGGGGTGTACCCTCCAGTTGGGATAGGTAGTGTGTTACCCGACATCGACTTCTTTTAGACACAACCCTTCCGATGAGGCTACTCAGTGGCATATTCTCTGTGGTTACTGGAGTGGGACTTTTGGTGGTACGGTTTAGCGATGTGGCAGCATTGACATGCGGTACTATTGGGAATCAGTGATGAATACCCTTATAACTGTTGGTGTCTTACCCTGGGCTGGGATTGGAGATGGAGATCCCCTTACTCATTCGTTCGGGATTCATGTTGAGCATAAATATATATACACCCAACTTTTTTTCCCACTCCATGGGTCCAATTACTCTCATTCTAGGAGGGTCAAAGACACACAGGGTATGCCACATTCTTTCTGTGCCTATCTCCTCTTCGTTTGGGTGAGTCTACTTCCTTTATTTTATTGGGTTGAGTTTCACTCTCTCTATTGTACTCTTACATTGTTTTGTCTATCATTTACCATTTAGTACATCCTTTGTTTCTCCCTCAAGCATTCGGGGCATCCTACTGAGTGTCATTATACTCAACTCTGTTTGTGCGTTGAATGCACTTTGTGTGCCCTTTCAGATGACATACATGTCGATTGAGACTACAGAGGAGTATAGAAAACACAGGATCTTGGGCTATGTTCAGTGGATGTAGTAGGAATTTTAGGTGCGGGACTCACCATCTATTTACTTTCGTTTACCTGTTGCTGGGTTGTGGAACCTTTCAGGTTGGGTGTGTGTTTTTCCCCTTTATCAACTCAGTATCTGTCAGTACTTTTTAGTAATTTACTTTGTCTTTTTTAGACGTTGATGTATGACTGTGGTTGGGTTATAGTTTTTTTTCCTTTGGTTTCCTTTTTTACTTTGCACTTCTTCATTCAGTGGCCTGTGTGTGTGTATACAGGTACATAGGTAATGGCCTCCCCAATATTATTACACCTTTGGTGCTTCTCTCCAGCCCCAGGCCTATGGATGCGGGCTTGGGGTAGTTTCTACTTAAGACCAGTAGGGTTGAATCTTGATAGATTTATCATTTACCTAAGGATACTGTCTTTATAAGGGATTTCATCTCAATTTACATTCCTTTGAGACGTCTTCATTGTTATGCAACAATTCACTTTTATATGGTGTATATAATTTCCTTTGACATAGTATATCCTGAAATAATTTATTCTCAAGATATTATAATGTTTTTAGTACCTCAATTATTTGTATTCAAGCGTCTCTCATTTGTTTAGGAACTCTAACTAAAATATCATTTTAAATGTTTTAAAAGTTTATTCTTCTAAATCTTTTTCATTAATTTTGATGTTTTAAAAATGGTTTTATGGATTTATTTATATGGAAATTTATATTTTATAATTAAAATTCATTTTAAATGTTTTAATGTGGTATGTGACACATTGATTCAAAAATCTATTTTTGAATGGATTCATGAAAAATAGTGTGAATTTTAAATGATTTCAAGAAAAAGGGGGATATTTCTCTTAAATATTTTTGATGATTATTCTCATCTATGTCAATATCATTCATTATTCTCGATTGAGGTTAATCTGTTACAATACAGTCTTTCATATTGTAATGAATGAGTTATGTCTGACAGTGGATGTGTTATATTTATACCATTCAAGGTTTGTGGACAATGTATTGACATTTATTATGCTAGTTTTAGTACGAATGTTTATGTTATGTTTCAAACATTTCATATGAGGGATGCATTGGACATAGTATGTGATGGGTGGAGCATGATATAGCTCCTCGATGCATCGGTAGGTCTAATGAGACAAACTAGTGTCTTGGCACAAGGCCTTGACAAAATCTTATTTGTAGTCTTAGCACAAGGCCTTGACTATGTGGCTATGAAAGTCTGGAATTATGCATTCAATTATTATAAAAGTGGCTATTGATATTCCATGTGAATATTTGACTAGTATAATATCTATGTGAATAAGTAAATGGCATTATTTGATTTTATATTTTCCATATTATGCTAAAGTTCATGTTTAAAAGGCTTTTTTTAGTCTGATACATTGCCTTAAATGTTTATTCTTATTTATAAAAGTTTTCTCTATATTGTTACCCTTACTAATCATCTGATCTCACCCCTTTCTATGTTTTATTTTTCCCAGAATGCGAAGAAGTATATTTTGAATGACCTGTAGGGATAGTCTATTGGATCTCAGTGTTGTCTATGGAAACAATGTTGTTGTAGTTTTACATTTTATGATGTAATGTAAAACTTATTTATGTATCTAGTACTTCCAAATCTACTACACTAATCATTCATTAAAGACTTGATATTTTTTTATCATTCCAATGATATGTTATAATGTACAGACTCTGGGATTCTAGGGTCAGGGTGTTACAGTTGGTATCAGAGGAATTTTAGTACAAACTTTGGAAACTAGATTTAGATAAACTCTGATTAGAGTGCATATCCCTAAGATAGACTTTGATGATTAGTATATAATAACTTCCTAGAATTTTGGTATTGTAGAGATTTTGTGAGTTTTCCATGGAATACATCCATGTCTGGATACGAGTAGGTAGAGGAAACTCTAGCACAGATGTACCTAGGGGTAAAGCCAGAAAACCCCACATTAATGTAGACTCGAATAGGAACTAGTGCACGACAATGAGCATTACTGATTTTTTTGTTACGACACTCCCAAGAGATTTGCATAGGATAATTCACATTTTATTTTAAAAAAATAAAAGTATTTTAATATAATATGAGAATAAATAACCTTGGTTAATCTTAAGGTGTTTTAAATTGAAAATAAGGTTTCATGATATTCTCAAAATGATTTTATGACTATTATTACTTACACAATACATTCTAGTTTTAGTAAATGGATGGATTACAAGGAAGTCATAGTAACTTTGGGCATGATGTACAAGGTTTGAATGGTGGTGGAAATGAGCAAGAAAATGGAATGCTGACAGGAGTAAAATATATTCTTTTCATGTCGAATCTGTTTTAAAAAAATATGATCAACAACATATATATTAACCAACTCCTAGACTCAACAAGGAAGAAAAAAGTGGTGAATGATAAGATCTCCAGCAGTGAAGTCCATGGAGAAATGAAATCTCATTTTACATCATGCGGGAAATGGGGAAGGAGACACCTAGGAGGGTGTCTTAATGGAACAAATAATTTCTTTATTTGTGGTAAATAAGGACATAAAGTAATGACTTGTATAGGAAATATAAGTGTACTATTGAAGGAAAAAAAGATCCCAAAAATCAATTTATAGTAATTTTTAATAAATGTAGGGGACCAACGCATTAATCGAGTGAATTCCTTATTCTGAAGGATAACCCCTTGGTCAAGGAAGAACCTATATGGAAATAATTGGATGGTGAAATATTTAAAAGTATTAGTGCTCTTTGTTGATGTGATTACTTTGGAAGACATTTCTCTTATATGGAACCCTATAGTTTGTTATGCGAAAATTCTATTTTAGGATGAACTATGTTTTATATTGTTGATATAGTTATAAATAACCATTTAGGTTTATATGATCCTTGAATTTGAGGCAATTAAATGTAATTATATTTTTGGATGAAAATGCGAGGTATGAAATAACATTTGTGGTGAAATTTCGTTATAGTTATTTGGAGGAATTTATATCATTTTGGAAACATTATAAAATAATGTTTTTGAAAAAGGAAAACACTCAGACCGTATGACAACCTGTCACGTCATACAAAGCTACAGGAATCGAACCCATAACCAAAATGCGATTGGGATTTATCACCTACCACTGGACTACGTGAAGTCCCTAGTTAGTGTCACTAATTATTTTTAGTTAAATGATTTATTGATCAATAATGAGTTGATTTGGGATATTATATCTTATCAAATAGATATCCTTAGTATAGGAAACTGATTTGGGGATTAAGTGATAAATGCTTTTTTGGAAGATGTTGGGTCTGTTGGGAATACTATATACCTAAGGAAAAAGAATACTATGGGATTTCATTTGAGGAGTAATGGTGGATTTTTATATATGTTTTTATAGTGGAATTATATTGATTTGTGTTATTTATGGAAATGATTAACCTATCATAGAGAATATGTGATTACGTTAATTAATTTTAAGTATGTGACATTAAGAGTAGTTGATTTTATTTGGAAGTAAAATTTAACGTGGAAGACTGCATAATCAAATTCTTATATGATTTGGGTTTCCATATTTTTTTGGATTATATTGATGGATTTTAAGGAGAATTTTTTATTTAATGGTATTTATTGAACTTTGGGTATTGCGGGTTTAATTTTAGAAATTAAGATAAGTATTTATTTCTCTAAAGGATTATCCTTTTGGGGGATCATCTGATCTTGTAATAGCAATTTTTTTTTGGGTTAATCTCTAAAGATGAGGTAAATATATTTAGTTTATCCTTTGTGGATTATGTTATTCTCTAGAAGTTTATTCTAGTGCTTCAGGTGTGACCAATTCATCTTGAATAATAATTTCTTGAAAAAAAAGTTGAGTTCATGGTAATAATTAATTAAAGGATGAAACTCTACTTAGAAAGTAAGTGTATGTCTCTATGTTCCTAGTCAATCTCATAAATAAATTCCTCAACTTTATGAAATGGAACTTAAAAAAAAATTATTCGTTTACTTTTGCTACCAGGAAACTAATGAACGTTAATCTCATCACAAGTTTGTGGTTTTCTTATTGTTAACTTTCTCCAAATCATGTTTCTTATCACTCTCAACCAGAACATGACACTTATTTTATCTTCTATATCCATGATTTCTTACACAAAATCCTGGAGTGGGTTATCTCAGGTGACCTTTGTACTTATCTTTCTTAATTTTAAAGAGATAGCTTTATTGAATTTTTTTTCCGATGTGGGACTTTCAACAAAGTTCCCAAGACCAATTTTAAAATTGTGAAGAAGAAATTTCCAAAAGGGGGGAAGAAGGTAACACCCCAAGATTTCATAGAAAGTTATTTTATTTAAAGTAATTCAATAGCTTGTGCTACACGTAAAACCGAGTTCGAGCGCACCACAACTTACCAAACTAGCCATTCAAAAGAGGTTATGAATAGTATTAACTGAATTTTTAATTTTATATACTAAATATAATTTTAGAATCCATATTATGTGTTTATTATACATAATATAAGAATAAAATCTTTTTTTTCTGATAAATGAAGTATTATTAAAAAATTTGCAATTTTACATCCTTTTAATGGAAAACCATTTTTAAAACCAATATTTGACACTTTTATATATTAAATTTAATGAAATTAAATTATTATTTAGAATAATGAAATAAAAAGTTATTTTTGATAAATTTTTGGTACTTTTCTAATAAATATTACATTTTGATGAATACTGAAAAATATTATATTTTAATTGAAAACAAATTTTTTAATAAAAATAATTTATAGTGTTAAATTATGTATTTTAATGGTAGGAATGTATAATTAGATTATATTTCTATAATTTAATAAATTTTAGTTGATTGTAATTAATTTCACATTTAAATTTGACATAAACACATGTCAATCTTTTAATAGTTTTTACTTTTTAAAAACACCCTTTTCGGTTTTCACAACGGGAATTAATTTTAAATTAATTAATAAAACTTATATGTTTTCAATTTGGTAAAATATAAATCATTTTTTAATTCGTAATATCAAAATTATCATTGGGTAAATTTTTGGTATTTTTCTGAAAACATTCAAGTTTTGATGAATAGTGAAAAACCCTACGTTATAATTTAAACCTGACTTTTTATTTAAATAATAATTTATTTTATTTTATTTTATTTTAAGTAAAAATATATTTATAATACCTATATATTTTCAATGTAATTCATTGGTGTCATTTTATAATAAAATTAGATGTATAAAATTTTATTGAACTTTTTACCGTCTTTTACCCACCTCCTAAGAGCATTTGAAAATTTACATAAAACATAATTTTAACGCTTATGTGTGTTGAATTTATAAAATATGAGAGATATTTTTGATATAATTATGTCAAATTTTGTTAAATAAGATGAAAATATTTTTATGGTGAATAGTAACTTTTTACTTTTATTTACCACTGTTAAAAGTAAATATGGAAATTAAGGGTAAAAATTATATTATTATTACCCTAACACATGTCCTAATTCTGTTGGATAAGTTTAATTCTACCAAAAACAACCATAGGAATAAAATATGATCCTTTAGGTCCAGTTGGAATAGATTAGGAAATTTATTATTATTTTATATAAAGACGATTTAAAAGAGTTAAAATAGTAGTTTAAAGACAAAACATTTTTAATATAGGGTTATACAAAAGAAAAATTCGAATATAAATATATATTAGAAAGATAAAAAATATCCTACATAATTGTATTTTATTTATATTTTTTCAACCTTAAATAAGTTGATTTATTTATGACACAATGGTGGTGCAGTGATTACCTAATTAAGGAAATATTAAAATAATTGATATTATAAATATCCAAATAAATGTAATTTGAGACTTTTTATGAATTACACTAATTTTATAGGTTAATATTACATGTTAGAGTTGGTTATATGAATTATTTTTTGAAGTAATAATGTTTTTATAATCTTAGAAAAAACAGGACACCAAATAGTGTCAAAATTGACATAAAAGAGTTTTTAAAAAAAATATTATATTATTAATTGATATTCAATTCATTAAAATCTATGGTTCAGAAAAAGATCATAAATAATATTATATATTTAATTAATGAACCACTTGATGTTTTCATTGAAGTTTATAGTAATATTATTAACCACATATTATAAAAATACAAAGAGACATGGTAAATGTCACACTATTTAACTAAGAGTTAAATAAAAAATATAAAGTTAATATAGTGAACCAACCCAATCTAAAACCTATTGGTTGAGTGGTTTTAGAATCATACCCACATTATCATTTAAATAATTAATTTTGGATCCATTTTAAAAAATAAAATGATTTTATTATAAAATATTGTTTCTAGCTTTTCATAAGGTTCCCCTCACTCCTCTTATAAAAAGGCACTTCCCCTTCTGTCTAATACTCACCTTCAAAGCCATTTGGCTCTTCCAACCCCTGAACAAATACACTATAAATTGTCTTACCTTCATCCTATAGGCATTAATATATCACAAAGCCAACATAATAATAACTTTTGATCAAATCAAAATGAAGAACATGATGAAGTGGTGAATATTTCATCACCTTGTTCAAGTTCCTTTCTTCTTCCACTTCCTATTTCATTGTTGTTTCTATTATAAAATTGTAAATCCAGTATCTTCTATATAATGTGATGTTATTATAAATATGGTACAACCATATTCATTATTCTATCCATTATTTGAATGACATGTCACCATACGTGCGTACGTACGGCTTACCGTCTCCACATTGTGGTGTAATTGTTATTCAATACATTATTATTTGGATGGGTATAATAATGATGTATAATTTATAGAAATAATAAATATAACATTATAATTATTGTGTATATATGATATACCATCCAATTATATATTATATAAATATCAAAAGAATGATATTTCGCTCGTGCATACGTACGGATTACAATCTCCGCGAATGTGATGAGATTCATTCCCCATCGTATCCATTCAAGACTAATTTTCAATATATAATTAAAAATAATTTTTAAAGACATAATATCATTATTAATATGAATAATATTCATCCTACCCATAACAAACATTACTTACATAACAAAACATATAAAGGAAAACGAATCAGTTAACACCAGAAACGACAATAATACTAAAATATTATTAAAAAAGTAATATTGAAAGATCATATATGATGTAATATTAATTTATATGATTCATTTATAATTTAAGAAGAATTATTTCACCATTATACAGGATTTTATACTACCCTAGACCATGGAAAAGTACAAGGTAAGGGGTTTCTTATCTCACTTTTAATTGTGTGAGATTTCAATTGTTCACCACTTATTTATTGGATGTGGTGTATTATGTACTTCCATTTGATAAATATTATCATTATTCTCTTTATATTCATGGTATTTTGAGATTAATTTGGTCGTTATTATCTTTTGGTCATATGACTCGATTGATTACAACAAAGTAAGGGGTTTTCATCTGACTTTTTATTCCCCTGAGATTCGTGCTATATTGGCCACTATTTCCTTTTGTGTGGAATATGTATTGTCCATGATTGCATTCCTGGTGTAATATAATTTATATTATTCATATTTACATCTTAATTTTTCGATCCTTATTTCATGGTTTTTATGTTTCATAAGTTACTTAATCGGTATGGGAATTTCAAATTTCAATTTCCACATAGTGGGCTTTACGCATACCTCATTGATTATTTTACTCCAAGATTATGTGTGGAATCACTATTTATTATTTATGTAGAAATTTCCACTCCCGTTTGTGTGGATATATTTTTGATACATATAATCACTCCATTGATAATTTCTCAAGTAATTGATATAAACTTGATCTTAACTTAATTTCTATTCATTGAGTTACACATCCAAGTCATTGGTGTTGTTTTTACAAGAATATGTGTGAATGTACTCTGATTGACTTACACTGAATATCCAATTATATTGAGTGTATTTATATTTTTCAAACATAATTATGTCATTGATTTATCCTTTACCTTATGATACTATCTTTATAAGGGATTTCATCTCAATTTACATTCCTTTGAGACTTCTTTGTTATTATGCACTAATTTACTTTTATATGGTCTATATACTATCCTTTGACATATTATATCATTAAATAATTTATTCTCAAGATATTATAAAGTCTCTATTACCTCAATTATTTTTATTCAAGCATTTATCATTTGGTTATGAAATCTAACTAAAATATCATTTTAAATGTTTTTAAAATTTTTTCTTCTAAATCATTCTCATTAATGTCCATGTTTTAAAAATGGTTTTAAGGATTTATTTTTATGGACATTAATCTTTTAAACTTTAAATTACTTTTAAATGTTTCAATTTGGTATGGGACAGTTTGGTTCAAAAATCTATTTTTAAATGGCTTCTTTAAAAATTGTGTGAATTTTAAATGATTTCAAGAAAAAGGGGAATATTTCTCTCAAATAGTTTTGATGATTATTTTTATCTACATCAATATTATAAGGCCCCGTCCTTAAACCTTACTTAATATTGAATTAAATGAATTATTCAAAATGAGGATCTTTTCAGGTTTAGAGTTTTAGAGAATTAGGACATAACTATTACATCTCAAAAGATTACAAAGTAGACACTTCCACTAAGTTTCCATAAAATAAAAACACTTAATAAGAAACATGTCTAGTTCCATGTTTTAGATAGCATGACTTTCCCTTGATCCCATCCTTGACCCTATTCCACATTAAGTCCTGTGAAAAACATTTCAAAAAAACATGGGGTGAGCATAAAAAGCACAGTAAGGGATACACAAAGAATGAAAACTGTTAGTTATTCAAAACAACAAGTAAACCATGTATACTTTATCAAAGTAATACCTTCACCTTCATGAAGTAGTAAAAACTCTTCACTGAATAAAATATCATTACTTACCCTTTTGTAACCAAAGGATTACCATAAAACCCATATAAAGAACACATAACATATAAAGGTAACTTGGGACATAAACATTCTTAAGTGGAATAACCATATGGTCGGCTTCCACACATATCACTTAATGGAATAGCCATATGGACAACTTCCATACATACTTAATGGAATAGCCATATGGCCGACTTCCATACCCAATGCATTGGAGGTTATAACGTAACCACCGGTCCTAGTATTCACGGCACCACCCGTCATATGGTTTATCACGTAAACACCTATAAAATGTCCAAGTACCATCATTACACATAAAATATTTAAAATATAAACATTTAAATAACAACATTTCATTTGAAATAACAATAAGTAATTCCCATATATTGAATTAATCAATCCATTTTAAAAAAACCATTTAAAAGAGATTTTGGAATCAAAGTGTCCCATACCACTTTGAATATTTTAATGGAATTATAATTTTAAAACATTAATGTCCATATAAATAAATACTGAAATCCATTTTTGAAAACATGGAAATTAAAGATAAATATTTAGAATAATAAATCTTTAAAACATTTAAAATGATATTTTTTTTAAATAGTTTTTAACAAAATGAGAGACTCTAGAATACAAATAATAGCATAATAAAATTTAATCTGAACTTTAAAATATCATGAGAATAAATGGATTCATGATATAATATGCCAAAGGACATTATACACACCATATAAGAGTGAATTGGTGAATAACAACAATGAAGTCTCAAAAGAAATGTAAAATGAGATGAAATCCATTATAAAGAAGGTATCCTTAAATTAAGGATAAATCAATCTCATAATTATGTGTGAAAATATAAATACACCCAATATAAGTGGATATTAAGTGTAAAACAGTCAAAGGTTATTCACACATATTAAAAGGATGACATATTCAATAACTACATGTTGAACCCAAAGAAATCGAAATTGGGTTATGAAGTTCCCTTGGTAAAATTTGACAACCTAACGGCGTCACATAAAAATATACAAAAAGGTTTGATGAGAGAGATAAAGGGGATCTCATCACTCGGACATAAAATTTACATAAATAAGCATATAGAAGAACATATCCCAACATAATAGTATGTGAATTAAAAGACATAACAAAAGATGTCTTTTAAAAAAAGAGGGTGAAAGCTTCCCTTACTGAGTTGGGTAACTTTTGAAACGTAAACCCCATGGAAGAAGGTTCATACAATGAAGATGTGAATACCCATAAATGAAATTTTACTACCCAAAGTGTATAATAATGGTCAGTACATACACCACTAAAAGGAAATTGTGGAAAATGTTGCATAAATCTCACGGGAATAAAAGTGAGATGAAAAATCCATTTCGAAAACTCGGCAGCCTAAGGTCGCCACTTAAAACTTCCAAAATGGATTGATGAGAGGAAATAGGGTCTCTCATCATATAAACATAAATATTAAATAAAGTGGAATACAAAAGAACATCCCCCAACATAACAAAGAGGATCTTAAAAGAAGTGACATAAAGGAGAGTACGTAAAGAGAAAGAGAGAGGTTAGATCTTTTACGAAAATTCGGCAGCCTAACAGCGCCAATCAGAACTTCCAAAATGGATTGATGAGAGATAATAGGTTCTATCATTATATGAAAATAAAAATTATAGTAAGAGTAATATAAAATAACATCCCAATCACAAGAAATATGGGCTCAGAATGAATGACATAAAAGAGTGTACTTAAAAAGAAAGTGAGGAGTAGGATCCCTTACCTCGTGTCCGACATGACTCGGTCATTCTTTAATCTCCTGAATAATAAAATTTGGTCAATTAATAATTTCTTAAGGACCTCCTTTAAATATTATTATTCTGTTCATATCACATATTATATTGTTATAATAATTGGTTAATAAAGTGAGTTCGTATCTGACGTTTTTGTCGATGTTCAGTACATGAGTAAAAATTGAACTTGTTGGAAAAGAATTTTCCATGTAGTTATAGGTACATCATCTACAGAATAGTATTTATGTTTTAAATATAATATATATCCAGTATATACTCATTTTATACTATTCCATCTAATTTGGAGATAAAAAATTAAAAGCACCGTTCATGCAGACGGTAGGCCGTACGTACGCATGAACGCTACTTTCATTTTTTTGCCATATTAATGGAATTAAAACAAAATGAGAGATATATATATTATAATTCCAGAATGATAACAATCATTTAGATGTAATATATTACATATATATCCATTATATATATGTACTTATAATAGTACATAACATTTGGAGATAAGAAATGAAATGTACCGTTCATGGGGACGGTAAGCCGTAGGTACGCATGAATGCTACATTCATTTCTTTTTTTTTTTGTATTAAATTGAATGAAATAATAAAGATATAAAGGTATACTATAATTACAGTATTATAACATATTTAATTCCATTAATTCCATCTTTTATACATCCAACATATGGCATTAACGAATCAAATCACTTTGAGGGGCGGTAGTCTGAACTTTCTAAAATGAAGATATCGCGTTTACCCATAATGGAAACCATAAAGGTATTACATAAATGAAAAATACAGAAGCTTAAGGAAAACATAAACATATTATATATCATATATAACTAAAGTGACATCTTAATGGACTCCTTTGAAGGTGTTAAAAGAATGTTGAACAATCATCATTTTGGGAGGCAGAAATTCGCCATCCATAGAAACAGTATGTTCTTTAACCATTAGATGTAGGTGTGTGTAAGTTTAGCTATAATAATTCTTATAAAAACATACTAGTATATTGAAGATACTGGATTTGTTACAAAATAAATGAATAAAAATATTTTAGGGGGTTGGAGAAGAAAAATAAAACAAAAGGACACAAGTGAAGACATTACCTTTAAATCGGGTAACTTCCTTTGATTTAAGCTCAAAGGCTTCCTTGGAAGGGATTCATCCAAAAGTGAGGATTCAAAAAGATATAGAGGGATTTGGAGAGATGAAATGGGCAGGGGTTGGCTGAGCCAAAGGATTTGGAAGTGTGGGTAAAGAGGTAGATGTGGGGGCCTTTTATAAGAGGAGAGGAGGGGCACTCTTGGAATGGTATAAAATGTAACTTTATTTTCAAATGAGTTTCGGATTTTATTGGTCCCACATTGATTTTTTTCGAGGATAAGGTGATAAGGGTTCGAAATCCACCCATACAATAGGTTTTGGACATGTGTAGGTCTTAGATTTTACATTATCGTTCAATTTTATTTAAATCGTTAAATAATGAGGTCATCGCTGCATCATCATGATGTCATAAATAATTTTTTTTAATGTCTAAAAATTATAAAAAAAATACTATGATGTGTGAAATATTTTTATATTTCCAATGAATATTTATAGTCCAAACTATCATTTATGTAGAAAAAAAAGTAAAAATATTTTACTTAGGTGATACATTCTTTGTTACATTTATCATTCTTTAAAAATAAAAAGATAAAAAGTCACTTTCTCACAAAAGTGATTCCATGGGGACCCCAAGTTTGGCACAAGTAATCCCATGGCCAGCCATGAGACAACCAGTAGCCTTAGGACACATTTTGTGGTCATTTTTATTATTATGATATTATCTTATTATCTTTAACTACCTGATTACTCATTAATCAAGATAATTAAAGATAATTACAGTCATTACTATTCATAATGTCCAAAAACAAAAGAGTCTTAATTAAATAATTTGGACCTTATGATTCCAAATATGTAATTAATTTTACCAAATTCCAAACACATAAATTGCAATAATTAATTTAAAAAAACTTTCAGTTGTCAAAACAAATAGGGGGTTTTTTAGAAACAATATTTATGAAAAGATTGGCACTTGTTTATGCCTAATTCCAAAGTGAAATTAATCTGAATGACCATAACTGAATTACATGGTAAAAATATATTCTAATTACACTTTAAAAAAAATTAAAAAGATAATATAACCATATAATTAAATTATATGAAAAAGATGTTTTGATGTAAAATGCAGTATTTTTCACTATTCATTGAAAAATGAACATTGTCAGAAAACTAACAAAAATTAACCCAAGTTAAATTTCAATGTCCCAATCATAAATAATATGTTTATTTTGACAAATATATCTTATAAAATTTTCAAAAAGTGGATTTAAAAGGGGTTCGCCATCAAAAGGCGGTTAATCGACCTTTTAAAGAATATTAGAATGTTTACGCTTACAAACTGGATTCATTTGTATTTTTAATCCTCTAACATTTATTGTAAAGAGTTAAAATATTTGACAAACATATATAATCATTTTGTAGTTAGATCTGTTCATTCCCACCATTACAAAAGCTAGGCATTAACTACCATTTAAAATAATATTATATTATTATTAGAGTGCAACGTAAGATTCCCAAGAAACTCGTTGTTGCGTATTGGGTATGCCATCGAGCATAGCATCCCCTTTAAAGTAATATTAATATTTTATTCACAAATATGGATAAATATAAATATGTCATATTCTTTATTTACCTGGGGTGTTACATCCTTCCCCCTTTTGGGAATTGCGTCCTCGCAATTTTAAAATTGGGCTTGGAAGCATCCTTGAAAGTCCCACATCAGAACAAGAGTCGGTAAAACAATCACTTTAAAATAAAGAAAGATAAGTACAAAGGTCAGCCGAGTTCACCCATACTAGGATTACAAGTATGAAAATATGGACATGGAGGAAAAAAAGGGTCATGTTCTGATGGAGAGTGATAGAAAACATGTTTAAGAGAAAGTTAACCACAAGAAAATCACAAACTTGTGATGGGTTAAACGGTATTCGATTCCCCAGTAGGAAAATTTAATATAAAACATTTTTTTAAGTTAATTTTTATTGTGGAATTTATTCATAAGGAAACATAATCACTTATCATGTTGACTTTCAACTTTTATTAGATTCCTTACACAAACTCATATTTTCTCCAAAAGACGAGTATTTAGGAAGACTTGTTCACATTAAGAGTATTTTAATCAACTTCTAGAGAATCACCTAATCAACAAAAGAGAAATATATACTTCCCATGTCTTTAGACATTAACCAAAAACAAAACCAAAAAGGTTAGTACAAGATCAGATAATCCAGAAAAGGATAACCCTTTATAAAAAGAAACTCTATTCTTAATCTCCAAAATTTGTCCAACAAAACCCAAAGTTCAACGAGGACCATTCGATAATCAATTGGCCATAAAATTCTTCAAATTAAACCAAACTAAGATTGAAACCCAAATATTGGAAGGATTTATTCACATAGTCTTCCAAGTTAAATCGTAACATTTATCTCCAAACAACATCAGTTGCTCTTATTGTCTCGTATTGAAAAGTAATTAACCTAATCACATATCCTCCATGATAGGTTAATAAATTTCCATAGATAACCCAAAATCTTCTTACTCTTAATTCCTAAAATCATCTAACTAAAAATAATTAGTCAAAATAACCAGGGACTTCATGTAGTCCAGTGGTAGGCGATAAATACCAGTCGCACTTTGGTTGTGGGTTCGATTCCCGTAGCTTTGTCTGACGTGATGGGTTGTCACACGGTCTGCGTGTTGTCCATTTTCCAAAACTATATAATTTTAAAACATTCCCCAAAACGAGATAAAATCTTCAAAAATGATCATAACATATTTTAAGCTCAAGTTTATCTCATGCTTTTCATTTTCCAGCATATCATATAATAACCCATAATTACCTCAAAATTAAGGATCGTATAAACACAAATGGTTACCTTTATAATTATTACCTGAACTTCCACATCAAATGTTCATCTCATACATGATGCATTACAGAACATACCAAGGTTCAAGTGGTTTGATCATGACTCCTTAATAGTTGGTTTAGAACAACCACAAGTTTCCTCATTGAATCCCCCATTTTATCTAGTATCTTAAACAAAGAACCACCACAGTTTCTTTCAAACCTATTGTCTCTTTGGTGCCTGCTAGATCCATACATTCACTAAAAATAGAAAGGTCAGTGTGAGTATATCAACAAAACCATCATTTACTAAGGAGGAAGATAAACACTAATATATACTTACTCGTTCACTTTATCTAAAACTAGGAATCTTTCTAAAATCCTAACCATTATGGAAATTCCACTCATTCTTAGAGGATACCCTAACCTCTAAATTTATCTAAACCGACCATTGATACCAACTATAAGGCCTCATCCTTAAACCTTACTTAATATTAAATTAAATGAATATTTCACATTGAGGATCTTTTCAGGTTTAGAGTCTTAGAGAATTAGGACATAACTATTACATCTCAAAAGATTACAAAGTAGAAACTTCCACTAAGATTCCATAAAATAAAAACTCTTAATAAGAAACATGCCTAGTTCCATGTTTTAGATAACATGAATTTCCCTTGATCCCATCCATGACCCTATTCCACATTAAGTCCTTTGAAAAACATTTCAAAAACAACATAGGGTGAGCATAAAAAGCTCAGTAAGGGATACACAAAGAATGAAAACTATTAGTTATTCAAAACAACATGTAAACCATTTATACTTTATCAAAGTAATACCTTCACCTTCATGAATTAGTAAAAACTCTTCACTGAATAAAATATCATTACTTACCCTTTTGTAACCAAAGGATTACCATAAAACCCATATAAAGAACACATAACATATAAAGGTAACTTGGGACATAAACATACTAAAGTGGAATAACCATACGGTCGACCTCCACACATATCACTTAATGGAATAGCTATATGGCCAACTTCCATACATACTTAATGGAATAGCCATACGACCGACTTCCATACCAAATGCATTGGAGGTTATAACGTAACCATCGGTCCTGGTATTCACGGCACCACCCGTCATATGGTTTGTCACGTAACCACCCGTAAAATGTCCAAGTACCATCATTACACATAAAATATTGAAAATATAAAAATTTCAATAATAAAATTCCATTTTAAATCACAATAAGTAATTCCCAGATATTGAATTAATCAATCCATTTTCAAAAAACCATTTAAAAGAGATTTTTGAATCAAAGTGTCCCATACCACTTTGAAGCTTTTAATGGAATTATAATTTTAAAACATTAATGTCCATCTAAATAAATACAGAAAACCATTTTGAAAACATGTACATTAATGATAATGATTTAGAATAATAAATCTTTAAAACATTTAAAACGATATTTTTGTTAACTTGTTTTTAACAAAATGAGAGACTCTAGAATACAAATAATAGTGGAATAACATTTAATCCAAACTTTATAATATCATGAGAATAAAGGGATTCATGATATAATATGTCAAAGGACAGTATACACACCATATAAAAGTGAATTGTTTCATAACAACAATGAAGTCTCAAAAGAAATGCAAAATGAGATGAAATCCATTATAAAGAAGGTATCCTTAAATTAAGGATAAATCAATCTCATAATTATGTGTGACAAATATAAATACACCCAATATAAGTGGATATTAAGTGTAAAACAATCCAAGGATATTCAGACATATCCAAAGTATTACATATTCAATAACTACATGTTGAACCCAAAGAAATTGAAATTGGGTTAAGAAGTTCCCTTGGTAAAATTCGACAGCCTAACGGCGTCACATAAAATTTTACAAAAAGGGTTGATGAGAGAGATAAAGGGGATCTCATCACTCGGACATAAAATTTACATAAATAAGGATATATAAGAACATATCCCAACATAATAGTATTTGAATTAAAAGACATAACAAAAGAAGTCTTTTTAAAAAAAAGAGGGTGAAAGGTTCCCTTACCGAGTTAGGTAACTTTCAAAACGTACACCCCATGGAAGAAGGGTCATACAATGAAAATGTTAATACCCATAAATGAAATTATACTACACAAAGTATATAATAATGGGCAGTACATACACCACTCAATGGAAATTGTGGCAAATGTAGCATAAATCTCACAGGAATAAAAGTGAGATGAAAAATCCATTATGAAAACTCGGCAGCCTAACGACGCCACTTAAAACTTCCAAAATGGATTGATGAGAGGAAATAGGGTCTCTCATCATATCAACATAAAGTTTAAATAAAGAGGAATACAAAATAACATCCCCCAACATAACAAAGAGGATCATAAAATAAGTGACATAAAGGAGAGTACTTAAAAAGAAAGAGAGAGGTTAGATCTCTTACGAAAATTCGGCAGCCTAACGGTGCCAGTCAAAATTACCAAACTGGATTGATGAGAGAGAATAGGGTCTCTCATTATATGAACATAAAAATTACAGTAAGAGTAATATAAAATAACATCCGAATCACAAGAAATATGAGTATATAAGGAATGACATAAAAGAGTGTACTTAAAAAGAAAGAGAGGAGTAGGATCCCTTACCTCGTGTCCGACTTGACTTGATCGTTTTTTAATCTCCTGAATAATAAAATTTGGTAAATATATAATTTCTTAAGGTCCTACCTTAAATATTATTATTCAGTTAATATCACATATTATAATGTTATAATAATTGGTTAATAAAGTGAGTTTGTATCAGACGTTTTTGTCAATGTTCAGTACATGAGTAAAAATTGAACTTGTTGGAAAAGAATTTTCCATGTAGTTATAGGTACATCATCTCCAGAACAGTATTTATGTTTTAAATATCATATATATCCATTATATATTCATTTTATACTATTCCATAGCATTTGGAGATAAAAAATTAAAAGAATTGTTCATGGAGACGGTAGGTTGTACGTACGCATGAACGCTACTCTCATTTTTTTGCCATATTAATGGAATTAAAACAAAATGAGAGATATATATAATATAATTCCAGAATGATACCCATAATTTAGATATAATATATTACATATATATCCATTATATATATGTAATATAATAGTACATAACATTTGGAGATAAGAAATGAAATGTACCATTCATGGAGACGGTAAGCCGTATGTACGCATGAACGCTACTTTCATTTATTTATTTTTGTATTAAATTGAATGAAATTATAAATATATAATGTTATACTATAATTACATTAGTCTAACATATGTAATACCATTAATTCTATCCTTTATACGTTCCACATATGGAATTTACAAATCAAATCACTTTGAGGGGGCGGTAGTCCGCACTTCCTAAAATGAAGATATCTCGTTTACCCATAATGGAAACCATAAAGGTATGCAATAAATGAAAAATAAAGAAGATTAAGGAAAACCTAATCATATTATAAATCATATATAAATATAGTGACATCTTAATGGCTACCTTTGAAGGTGTTAAAAGAATGTTTAACAATCCTCGTTTCTGGAGGCAGAAATTCGCCATCCACGGAAACAGTATGTTCTATAACCATTAGATCTAGGTGTGTGTAAGTGTAGATATAATCCTTCTTATAAAAAAATCCTATTATATTGAATATACTGTATTTGTTACAAAATAAATGAATAAAAAAATTTAGGGGGTTGGAGAAGCAAAATATAACAAAAGGACACAAGTGAAGACATTACCTTTAAATCGGGTAACTTCTTTTGATTTGAGCTCAAAGGCTTCCTTGGAAAGGATTCTGCCCAAAGTGAGGCTTCGAGGAGTTAGAGATGGATGTGTACAGATGAAATGGTAAGGGTTTGGCGGAGCCAAAGGCTTTGTAAGTGTGGGTAAAGAGGTAGAGGTGGGGGCCTTTTATAAGAGGAGAGGAGGGGACTCATGGAAAGGTATAAAATGTAACTTTATTTTCAAATGAGTTTCGGATTTTATTGGTCCCACATTGATGTGTCTCGAGGATAAGGTGATAAAGGTTAGATCTCCACCCATCCAATAGGTTTTGGACATGTTTAGGTCTTATATTTTACATTATCTTTCCATTTTATTTAAATCGTTAAATAATTGGATCATTGCTGCATCATCATGATGTCGTAAATAATTTAATTTATTTAATGTCTAAAAATTAAAAAAATATACTATGATGTGTGAAATATTTTTATCTTTACAATGAATATTTATAGTCTAAAAGATCATTTATGTAGAAAAAATTAAAAATATTTGACTTAGGTGATACATTCTTTGTTACATTTATCATTCTTTAAAAATAAAAAGATAAAAAGTCATTT
This sequence comes from Viscum album, assembly GCA_963277665.1. Taxonomy (NCBI): domain Eukaryota; kingdom Viridiplantae; phylum Streptophyta; class Magnoliopsida; order Santalales; family Viscaceae; genus Viscum; species Viscum album. The sequence continues at coordinate 2,008,373,565 of OY728122.1, read as the reverse complement.
TCTCACAAATGTGATTCCCTGGGGCCCCCAAGTTTGGTACAAGGAGTCCCATGGTCTTCCATGAGACAACCAGTAGCCTTAAGACACATTTTGTGGTCATTTTGTATTATTATGATATTATCTTATTATCTTTAACTACCCGATTACTCATTAATCAAGATAATTAAAGATAATTACCGTCATTACTATTCATAATGTCCAAAAACAAAAGAGTCTTAATTACATAATTTGGACCTTATGATTCCAAATATTTAATTCATTTTACCAAATTCCAAACGCATAAATTTCAACAATTAATTTAAAAAAAACATCCCATTGTCAAAACAAATAGCGGGTTTTTTAGAAACAATATTTATGAAAAGTTTGGCACTTGTTTATGCCTAATTCCAAAGTGAAATTAATCCCAATGACCATCATTGAATTAAATGGTAAAAATATATTCTAATTAAACTTTAAAAAAATTAAAAAGATAATATAACCATATAATTAAATTATATGAAAAAGCAGTTTTGATGTAAAATGTAGTATTTTTCACTATTCATTGAAAAATGAACATTGTCAGAAAAATACCAACAATTAACCCAAGGTAAATTTCAATCTCCCAATCATAAATAATATGTTTATTTTGAAAAATAGAGCTTATAAAATTTTCAAAAAGTGGATTTAAAAGGGGTTCGCCATCAAAAGGCGGTTAATCGACCTTTTAAAGAATATTAGAATGTTTACGCTTAAAAACTGGATTCATTTTCATTTTTAATCCTCTAAATTTATTTTAAAGAGTAAAAATATTTGACAAACATATATAATCATTTTTTAGTTAGTTTTGTTCATTCCCACCATTACAACCGCTAGGCGTTAACTACCATTTAAAATAATATTATTTTATTATTAGAGTGCAACGTAAGATTCCCAAGAAACTCGTTGTTGCATATTGGGTACACCATCGAGCATAGCATCCCCTTTAAAGTAATATTAATATTTTATTCACAAATATGGATAGATATAAAGATTTCATATTCTTTATTTACCTGGGGTGTTACAAATATCCTTCATTATTTTTAATTAAGGTTAATATGTTATAATAAAATCTTCCATACTGTGTGGAATGAGTTATGTTTTACTATGGATGTGATATTTTTATACCATTTATGGTTTGTGGATGATGTATTGACATTTCGTATGCTAGTTTTAATACGAATGTTTATGTTATGTTTCAAACTTTTCATATAAGGAATGAATTGGACTTAGTAAGTGACGGGTGGAGCCCACTATAGCTCCACGATGCATTGGTAGGTCTCATGAGAAAAACTGGTGTCTTAGCACAAGGCCTTGACAAAATCTTATTTGTAGTCTTGGAAAAAGGTTTTGACTATGTGGTTTTTAATTTCTGGAATTAAGCATTCCATTATTATGAAAGTGGAAATTGATATTACATGTGATTATTAGACAAGTATAATATCCATATGAAAAAGTAAATGGAATTATTTTATTTAATCGTTGCCATATTATGTTGACGTTCAAGTTTAAAATGATTTTATTTTAGTCTTATACATTTTGTTAAATGTTTATTTTTATTTAGGAAAGTTTCCGCTATATTGTTATCCTTACCGAGCATTTGAGCTCACCCCTTGCTATGTTTTATTTTTCCCAAGATGTGAAGAAGTATATTATAACTAAACCTCCGGGATAGTCTATGTGATCTCAGTGTTGTCTATGGAAACAATGTTGTTGTAGTTTTTCATTTTATGATGTAATGTAACCTCATGAATATATCTAGTTCTTCCAAGGATACTAAACTAATCAGTCTTTCAAGACATGATTTTTTGTGATCATGTGAATGATACGTAATAATTCACCAACTCTGGGCTTCTGGGGTCAGGGCGTTACAGATCAAATGATCTATTAAAAGTAGGAGGACATTGTCTCATGAAGCTCTTTGTTGTGACCACTTATTTCTTAGTGGGGTTGAATATTCCTCTTGACCCATGTTTCTATTCAAATATTTAGTTAACTAAGAGATTATTGTGACAAAGTTTGTGATTCCCCCTCCCATAGGATTGGGAATCTCATTTGAATAGTCATCACATTGATCATCACATTGATTGTTAGCATGAGTCATCCTATTACCGGCCATTGGATGGAATAAAAGTAATTTTTGGGGTAACACATAATGGGTAATACAAGGGAAAAAATGGATCACTTATAAAAAACATTTATTTCATTAACTTTTGAATATATAGGCTTCAATCTATGGTATCCATGATCTAATTCGCATAATTTTTTCTTAGGGGGTTTGTTTTCATCCCTTAACAATGGTTTATACTAAACTAATGGATTTACTAGAGCATATCCTCTGGGAGAGTTGTAACTAGGATTACAACAACGCTCGTTGTCATGTACCAAGATACCCTGAGTAAAGCTCGAAGCTCCTTGTTAGAGTTTTCCATCCTTTTTATATCTATGCTAGAGCTTCCACTACCTGCACGTATCCAGAGAGTGATGTATATTTTTTATAAACCCCTAATTAAATACTCACCAACATTTGGGATGTTTTTTATTACACTTATTCTTATCTCAAAGGATTCACTAAGGGTTTCTAATCCTAATCCCAAAAATAACTAAACCTATACTCTAATACCAACTATGACATCCTTGCTTTTTATGACACACATAAACATGATTTATTACCTAAAACCGTCACATGATATAATATAGGAGATCTGGAGGTCTAGTGTCTTTGGGATTAGGAACATTAAAGATGACTTAAAACATGAAACACAACATCATTACTGAAAAAATCCTTTACATGACCACTACATTCCCTCATACATAGACTTTCATGGGATAACCCAAATACATGAATAAGAAAAGGGTGATACTAATATTTACCCAATGAATTGGAGTGCTATCATGGTGCACCCTTATTAAACATTTTATTTCAGGCATAATTGTGTCACATGGATCATACAACATGGAATCGATAAAGATCCTCATTTATTCCATGATAAAGTAATGTTTAATTCATACAAGAAACTCTATAATCAATATGTAAATATACATAAATGTAAATACGCTTTATAGAGAAATGGGCATGGTATTCATGACCAAATGACTTTGTCATAGAAAATTGCGGTGTAGTTTCGGCAGCATAACGGTGTGACATAAGAATTCATAAAAATGGTTGATGAGAGAGAAATCAGTGTCTCATCATATTTACATTAAATGGATTGTAAAGGGTTCATATAGATACATTTACAAAAATAATTAATGGAATTTTAGATTCATAACACAAAATAATCACTTGAATGTAAATGAGGAGAGAGAAATTCATTATGGAATTTCAGCAAGGTAATGGGTGCAATTGGTAGGCATTAATGGGGGGAAAGGATCCTACCATCATTAAAAAATAAATAGGGAAGTATGGGGGAGGTTATAAATCATAATACAACTTTTTTAATTGAAAATAAAATGTTATAAAAACATAAAGAAATTTGGACAAAAATGAGAAAGGAAGAAATATCTTACATGGAGGTGTGATCTCAACAGCTTGGGAGTGGATTGAGAGTGGATTCTTGTGTTCTTGGGGTGCCTTGGGAGTATTATAGATAGGTGAGGTCAGAGTTTAGTTGATATCTAAAGGCTTTGAGTGAAGAGGAAGTGGGAGTATGAGTGGGTTTATATAGGAAAACACAATACATATTTTAATGGTATTTAATTTTTACCCAAAAATTCGACTGTCTAAGAAAATTATGAAAAATTCACTGTTGGATAATTTGGATATCCTGATTCCATAAATAATATTAATTTTATATAAATATTTTTCTAAATATCTGAATTTTTATTCATAAAATAAAAACTGGCATTTATTGAAAATTCATGGATTTTGACAAAAACAGATTTCAAACCATAATAAAAATTTCAATTGTATTCATAAAAATTATACGATCATTTATATTTAAAAATTAATTTTTTAATAATATTTTATTATAATATTATGTAATTAAAAAATCTGTTTATTCATCAAAATAGATTTCATAATTGAATATTAACTAAAAAAGTACTATTTGTGCATTAAATATTATTTACAAAGTAATAATAATAAAATGAATGTATATTATTTATTATATACAAAAATAATCCACATAATCAGAGTGATATGGTCTTTGTACATAACCCTTTATAACACCTGCATATGACCTAAGGGTAAGGTGTGTGATGGTGACAGACACTTGGAGTGACTTGGATAACATCGCTTAGGTGGTAATCTCTATCAACTTCCACTTCTCCCATAGGCAGTTCCATTTTAGCTTAATGTGTTGATGCTCGGCTAGGGCTTGTTCATGATAGAAGCACAATGGTGCCACCTCCTTTCCAATCTTTGAAAAATGTGCTTTTTACGGATCAATTCTATTGGATGTGGCCATCACTTCCTTTGTCTAAGTAAAATTGATTTTTTAAATAGCTATATTTATACTAATCATGTGATCACTATTAAACTTCTATATTAGAAATTGTAACAATTTATAATGGTATTTTGAAATAAAAAATCATAAAACCAAAGAATTTAATATGTTATATAACCATTTTAAATAATAAGACATTTAATTATATCAAGAAGAATTTTCATTAATAAATGATTGGGTCATTACACAACATATTCCCTAGTTGGCATTTTATAATAAAGCTCCCATAATGGGTTTGTAAAATAATGGTAATTTTGTTCTTGGTTAATGTTTCCTTTGTCCCCTTCAATATTTGATGACAATATACAAGAATTTGTATCTTAAAGAAGTCATCCATGTTTATTTGTCCCATTACCTTTCTCTCAATTTGAATGTCTTCAAGAACATGGCTTACACATTTCCCTCTCCATGTATTCAACGCAATATGAAATAACCTTAGATCACTTGACCACATATCATATATTGTTTATCTTTTTTTCCTAGGTGTATGAACTAAATAATATATAAACCATACATCTTACGTTTGGGGCAGACTGTCATAGAAATTATATTCCTCGAATTCATTGGAAATCAGGATTGGAAATACACTCTATGTATTCACATACCTTTCTTCATAAACCAAACTCTATGATTTGGAAAATATGAATCTACTAAATATTCATTGTCATTCAGAAATATAATTTCAAACTTTTGAGAGCTCTTTTTATCGATTATGCATCACCTTCCCATAGGTGGCGTTTCATAAGTTTCATACATAACAGGCATGCCAGTCATAGGATGCCACTATTTAGCTCTACAGTGTATTCACTAGTCATCCCTTCACAATACAACCCCCATAATAGGTTATTAAAATAATTGTAACTTCATTCCTATGAAGGAATTACTCTAATTCTTCTTATCCCTTTTTTCCATATCATTTTTTGGATCCAAAAATTCCAAAATCACAGTTTACAATTCTTCCCTTCCACACCAAAACATGTTAGTTTGTTTCCAAACACATTATCATAAAATTTGGAGAGTCTGAAACCATTCATCAAAGCTAATGACCTAAAATTAAATAAACCTAATTTCACCAATGCATGTCTTAAAACTACACATTACAATGTCCTCGCTAAATTACTTTAAACTGCAAAGTACAGTGGTCTCATTGTATGACATAAAACTGCGCAGTACAATGTCATCACTGCACAACATAAAACTACACAACACAATGTCCTCACTGAAAGGCTTAATGTTGTATAGTATAATGTCCACACAACATGACTTAAAACTATGTAGCATGATATCACACATTCCTCTTTTGGACAAATTATAATCATTTCTCATACAATAAATTTTTATTGAAATAGTGTTCATATTCATAACATATATCGCCATAAACAACACTTTTTTCTTAAAATCTCTTCCCGTGGATAAACAACCCACTGTGGTCTTAAGTCACCCTAGTCTTGTTTTCCCATGTTTATTGATAGTAAGATGTAAAATTACTAAAATCAATTTTTCATAACTATGTAGTACGTTCCCCCAGAGGCCTTGCAAAAAAGTTTCCTACATTACAGGCATGTCATTCAAAATATGACATTATTTTCTTATGTATACTATTACCTAGTAGTCCCTTCATAATACTACACCCACAATGGGGTTTCCAAATAATGGTAAATTTATTCATGGGGGATACCACCTTTATGTTTATATATGTTTTAGATTTGGTAACCTTAAAAATCAGGAAACAGGATTCCTCTTGGAAGTATTTAAAGAATATTAGAGAAATTTTATCTCATTGAGCCTTGTTTGGGATATAATTTCAAAATTTATGGTCAAAGATATTCTACCATAAAGACAAGCCCTTTCTAATACAACATTCATGACTCTAAACTGCCAACAACAAGAGACATGGTACTCACCATATTAAAATCCCGCAAAGGGAACTCTGGGAAAAAGTCGAGTCCCAGATCACTAAACATACATTTTTAATGGTTTAGTTAATATTTAGAAAAAAAATACAAAAGATACACTATTTCTAGAGTTTTTTGTATAACCCTAGTAAAAATCAAACTATGATCACTTGGCCCCATGGCATAGGAAAGAATTAGAGCATCCTTCCAAACATAACGTAGCTCCAAATGTAACCAAATGATGATATATGCATCAGAACGCCCTAATTTTACCATAAAATATGATTCAATTCATTCCATACGAATATAATTCTAAGGGGGGATTTTATAGACACAATGAAATATCTTCTGTGCATGTTTTCGCAAAATGTCCTCAATTGGGATCGAAATGTTCACGGTGTGACTCTGAGTTTTTCATCGGGGTCAGTAAAGGTAGAGAAGGCACTGGCCCAAAGGGTCAGGGCTGTAGCCCGGTAGTGATGCGAATCAGGGGTCTGATGGCGCAACCCATGCAATATAGAGAAACAAATTTTCCTATGTCTCTAAAGTAGAGCCCCAGATAGTTGTCCCAAAACTTCTATGCGCCACCATGCTAGAGCTGAATGAAGCATTCATTATGGATAATTCATCAATGTAGTGCCCTATTTAGGCCAAGTCACCAATGATGTGAAATCCTACTTGGTCACCAACCATCTGGAGCATATCCACTTGCACGCCAAAAAGTTAGTGTGCAACTGACATGCACGACCAAACTCCTTTCACCCAAGGTTCTATTTTTTCCTATAAATAGACCCTTGGGGCCTTCATTTGTATAGATGAATTTCCCTGAAGCCAAATTTCTACATTGGTCTCCCTAATGCTTCATCAGTGTCTTCTGAAACATTCAAGGTATTTCTTTAACACCTAGAGTTGAGGATTTTAATGAGGATCATTGGACTGAAGTGTTTTTATTGTTTTAAATCCACAACACATGCACGCCTTTGACGCCCAACATCCCTGAATCAGAAAAACATGCCTACCCTTGTTCATCTCAAAGGATCTTGAGAACCCCAATTCTAGGAATACCTTTGAATACTTTAGAAGGCTTGAGTCTGGTCTCGCCTGAGTATTAACATCCTGGTTGTTCATCACTTACGTGAACATCAGGTCACCCAAGCCTATTTGCGCTCCCATACTTGCACACCAATATTTACATGGGATCCCTTCATTGATTCAACAATTATCTCTAGTCGAAAAGCCATAAATACTTCTTCAAATCCATTCATGGTAAGTCTTATTGTTCATTTGATCCCATGTTTGAAAAAGGATTATGTTGAAAATTACACCCAAACCTCCCGAAATATCAAACCATTGAGAAAGGCACATCAGTGTCTCTCATATTTGGGTTTGTATATCTGCAGTCAGAGGTTTCCCACATTTTCTTTACAATGGGGTTAGGATTAATAGAGTGTTTTTGGATTTGTATATACACAGTCACATTGACATATTTCCCAGGAACAGTGTGGGGAACTTCTTGGTTATAGGGGATTAGGGTTTGGGTTTTGACCTCCTCCTTTTCTCTCTAAAAGAGAGAACCTCATGTCTCCGGTAGGGATGGTACAGTTTACACCAAAGTTTCCTTTTGAACAAAAGAGAAGTCTCCCTCCCAAACCACATCAAATTTGAGGGCATCCATCCAAGTTTAATCCCTTAAACGTTGATGTATGGGGTTGTAGTCATTATCCTCTCTAATACCTTCACTTTTACTCTATCCTTACTTTGGACCATTGTATAATGTAAAGAGAATAGAGGTAAGGCTCATCACCTCTCCCTCATCCCCAGTCTCCTCGCCATCTTCCCTGGTCTCTTTACATCATCCAATGTCACCACCATGGGTGCCCCCTCTTCCATCAACAGAGTAGAAAAAGTGTGGTTATTCTTGTTGAATCATTCAAAACATCATGTTCTCGCACTGAGCATGAATAATGTGTTCTTATAGAGTCGAGATGATTACCACATTTTCAAAAAAACCCATGGTGAATGAACAATGAGAACTTTTATTCCCATCATATTTTGGATACAAAGGAAGCCTTCTCTGGGCCCAAGCACACTAGATATATTCTTCAAGAGTCTAACCTTAAATCCACTACTCTATGCATCCTCCTTAGTAATAATCCCAAAATCAAACCCCCAAATCACCAAGGAATTTTTATCAGGAAGTAAGAACAAACCCATTTCTCTCACAGGATTACACTATCCTTTGAGACTCATTGAACTACATGGTTTTTGATTCCCATCCAAAAGAGATACGTAGGATGCCTCTTTAAGGTTCACACCCAAAACTCCAAATCAACCTTGTTCTCCTTGGGCCATATTACCAACAGGTTCTAATCTTTCTTGGATGACCATATTCTTTCCTAGCTCATTGGGATTCTTAGGGATAAGTCCCACACTTCACCATGAGTAAGCACCTTTCACTTACATTCCATTAACACATTACATTAAAATGTATGATTAGGTCCTTATCACATAACCATAAACGGTATGATGTGCCACATTAATCAGCACCAAACTATGAGGGTTCTAATTCCTTTCACAAGGATATGTAGGTATCCCATTTTATGGGTACAATCCTAATATAAAAACAAACCATAGTGTCCCTAGATGACAATAAATTCTAGAGTTCCCCACTTAGTGGCTTAAAAACCAGTATCATCATAATGATGAATAAAAGAATGTCTATATTGTATTTGAGAGGATATCATTGATGGAGAACCTCGAATACATATGGATGCATCCATTAATGACGAACCTCAAATACATACAGATGATTCTAAATTTCACACATGCTAATAATTTATTGAAAATTACAAGGTAATCATATTTTATACTTGTCAAATTAAAAAGGATTAATGAAAAAATCTCAAATCTATAAAGAGAGACCTAAAGTAGAAAATAATTCCACCCCAAAGGGATTGATGAGTACAACCTCTCATCCTTTCAATCAATGTATGTTCTTAAGTATTATAAGTTCAAACATAACGAATGTATGCCTTTGGAAATCAGGTCCCTTTTGGATAAAGAACTGTAGGATGTTTCCAGTTCCATGAATATATCCACTCAATACCACATGTAAGTAGTGATTCTTAAACTAGAACACACGTTCCAAGGAACAACAAAATAGTTAGGCATCTCTTAAAGAATTTTCACACATAAAATACCTTAGGATGTGTCTAAAAATATATAATGATGTCTAACATCACATTATAGGAGAAATTAAACTTTGGATAGGGTTTTAACGGTCTGACATCCATGTTCTAGAGAAGGGGATATGGAATCTAGATGTTCCTAGCAGACGTTCATGGTGTGTTTGTTGGATCACACAGAATGTGACCTCACCTCATTGAATGGTCATGTTATCCTCTATAAATGATGTAGTAAACATATTATACAGAATGGTGTATACTGGTAGTACATGGAATGTAGTGGTCACCCAGGCATTCTAGGGTCTGTCCATCCTCTTCCCATACACACAACTATGAATATTCCCATTGTCCATTTTTGGGTCCACAAGATGTATCCATGTACCCTTATTTAGTCTAACTACATGGCTACACCCATATACTCTAGATGTTCCCATGTGCCATGTTGTTTCCATTCTCGTGTAATTTTGGAGTACAAGATAATCCACAATCATTAGGTCACATTAATTGTATTAGAAAAAAATGGAGTCTGATACTCATCATCACATGAAACCTAGGATGTAATGGAGACTAATGTATATGGTGTATGATCTTCCAAACTACATTGATTACCGTTGGATATTTCATAGAAACCCAGTTTCATTATTTGGATCCCAAATATCCCATTTCACAATCATTTCCCCCATTTGATCACATGATTCTTATGGAATAGATAATAGAATCCCTACCTGTTGATTTTTTTCCACTGAGAGTCAGAAATACAATGTAAAATTGCCTATAAAGATATCCATCAGGCTTCTTCCACCACTCAATATCTCTAATAAACAAGGAATATAATGAATCCCCTATATACCTTCTATCTATCCCATAATATTCAATATATATATATATATATCTTCTATATAATAATCATGACTCTAGGGAATCAATTAAGATGGAACCCACCCTGTAAATTTTTAACCACTATCTCATGGTCAAAAGGAGATGAAAAAAAGGTAGTGGGAAAGAAAAATAATGATGTACAAATGCAATTGAAAAAGTGATCAAATCCAATGATCAAGTGTTTGGGAAATTAGAGGTGATGTATTGAATAATGAAATTCAATTTATATCCAGGATCATACCAAGAATAAAAATCAAAGTTAAAATAATGTTATTATAATTCCAAGATTAATATTTATTAAGAAGGGAGAAAACAACAAAATAATGAATATTACCTCGATTAAGGATTGATCATTCTTAATTATATTGTTTACATATGATGAAGAAGATCTATTGAGTTCACTTCCTGACCCTCGATTCGTCTTTATCTGATCGTCGTTGTTCTCTTATATCAGCACACTAACAATAAATGATTTATTCCAACTCTCTAATATCCTAGGGTAATGAGTATAACCCTATATATTTCACTCATCATGGTATTTAAAGAGTATTTATTTTGTTATGATTATTATATAAAATAACTAAATGATGTATTTATTTTTTTAGATTCACCCACTAATGGTCACATCCCTTGGAATTTTTGACGTTGACTAGCCTTAGATCAAACCTATAGTAAACCCTATGACTTATAATCCACCATGATCTCATATTTCTCATACAGGGTCCCAAACATTCGGGAAACCATTTATTCTATAAATATTTTTTTGTGATATAACATAATTAATATTTTTAATATATCAATAACAATCCACTAAGAGATTTGGAATATTATGCTTACATAGCACCTAAATCTAAAAATTTTCCATAAAATATTCTAAATTCTTACATAGTAAAAACATAGTCATTAAATGATACCCATATTTGAGTCTTTTCATCTCAAAATGATAAAACCTACTAACAAGTTAGGAAATTGATCTCTCATTGGGTTTTCCCAGTCCTACTAGCTCTCCTGAATGTTCTTATGTTGTAAAAAATTACCCAAAATAGGGAAACACTTTCCCATAATGTCTATTTCCCTTTAGGTTCTCAAATACCATTGGGAACCTAAAAATGGTAACTTCAATATCAATGCCTAACTTACCCTGATCAACCTCATGTAATTATTCATCCATATAAATCCTCAACTGTGAAGTCAAGAATTCATTGAGCACCCATTCAAACTATGATCATTGGGTCAAGCATACACAACATTTATAACCCAACAAAATACTATAATAATTTACTATATTCCTCAATGATAGACTATAATCCATACAAAAACCTCAAAACCATCAACAAGGGATTATCTCTTGGAACACCCAATCTACTCATCTAATGACAATGAAAATGTTTAGTGGTCTATAAAGAACTCGTGATTGTTCTTGGTATTCCACATTCATTAAATATGATCATAACCATTCATAACCATCACTATCTCCAACTTTGGGTCCATAACTATTGTCTCTGAAAAGGTTCGACTAATACTGTAATTACTTGCATGGCCTCCTATGCATGGACTCAAATTCTTCTGCACCGATTATCGAGTGGTAGATATTAATAATTGAAAATACATTAATGGTATATAATCCTCCAATATATAGCCCATTTCTAACATGAAAACCTATATTATTTTCACTAGAACCTATACGGTTAGCATATCATGGTCATCTATCATAGGTAGAAAATTGTGATCCTTTGACCTCAGGTTCAAAATTCCTATTCATGCTATCTATAATAATGAATTGACGTGACATTTTCAGAGTGAAATGGAAATTGAAGGAATTCCGTGAAGATTGAATGCCTCCAGAACACAAAATCATCCCAAACAATCCAATAAAAACTACCATGTGATGGTTTAAAAGTGGTCCAAATGGGTGAGTTATTATTGGATCACTTAAATATCTTTGTGAGAGCTCATCGATCATGGAATCGCCATCAATATTTCCTTGATTATACATTCTAGCTTCTACTTCCATATGATAAACGTAGACTCAACCAACATATATTTTAGGCATAATGAGATTACTCAAAAAATTATAACAAATCATTGGAATCTCAATCCATTTTCAAAGAATTCTGTTATATCTTCACGTCTTCAAGATGTACTACAAAAGGGAAAACTAACATCATATAAAATTCTCTTATTAAGAGATCGGTGTCATCATTTAACCTAAAAAGGTGATGTTCTCCTCAACTTCATAAAATCCATTAGGAACATATCAGGTGTATATTTAGTTCTGGAAGACCACATAGTTAGTAACTACAAGTAAATTCTACCTAACATGTTGTTTGAGAAGTGGGGTATCCACCTCTTACACTTTTTACATGAGGGTTACAATATTGAATACTACCATCAATCTTCCATAAATGGTTAAGGATCTTGAACATAGCTTCTGCAAACTCGGTTGGGGTGTTCAATATACAGAAGTGTATCACAAGGACTCAATGAAACAATAATATATCTATGGGTACATTATCAATGTGTATTACTCTTTAACCAAGAGTTATTGGTCACTACCGTGAGCTCAATCAATGAAATCCACATCACCCAAAACAACTTCCCAATGAATTCATCAGTTCGTGAGTGTGGATACTATCTCCCAAAGTCACATGATTCAGGTGAAATAAATCCATTGATAACCTCAATATATCATCTACATATTAGGTTAAAACTAAAGGTATTCCCATGTGTTAACACTGGGTCTAACCTTCCCCTTTATAGTAGACACCCCCATCAACTCTCATAGCTACACCAGCTCAGCCCATATTATAGAATAGTAATCATGACACACCTCATGAAAGACTATTAAGAAAATAACACTTTATCGAGATTTAAATGTTGATCATTCTTAGTGAAATAATCCATTTACCTCTCCAACATTATAGGAACAAAAATCTCATAGACTCATTCAGTCCAAGGTTCACACAAGACAACTGATAATGAATTGGTTGCATCGTCATGCACAAAATATCAGCCTTTTCTTTCTAAGGTTTCATTTTATCGTAAAGGTAATATTTCATCCAAAGAGCTCCGGTACACCAAAAAACTCATTAGTTGTATTCAACTTTACATGGACATTAGTGAACAAGTCCATACCAAGGAAAACATCATAGGGTTTCACTACCAGCAATGGGAAGATTCCATGTGAGGCTCTATCTCATCCCAGAGCTATGTCACATTGTCCGTAAAATTGAGGAAAACTCAATCCTATATATAGTATCCACTAACACACGGATTTTTATAAAAGGATACACATGTATAACTATTACTCAAACTGATCCAATCTCCATAAAAAAATTTCTAATCATCACATCCCAACACCAAAACATGAGAAAATAAGATGTAAGTTGTACCTCGATAACACTCAAATCCTCGAGGTCACAAACCTATACAATTTAAATAAATACTCTCAATTTCTCAGATGTATTCAATAACTATGTAACACTATATAACCTTATTAAATAAAAAACTTCACATTTTAAAATCTAAAGTACACATCTTCCATGCCTCAACACTATCCTCTATTAGAAGAACTTGCATGCCCACACAATTTTGCATCATGTCACAAGATTGAATCTTTGTGGGGAAATAATCCCTCTCCCTTGTGTTCCAAAAGAAATATCATGTACCACCATCAAAGGGATTTACTGACACCCCTTGTCTCCTTATAGATTTATTACCTCTTAAAAACCCCCATCACCAATGGTGTGTCCTTTATATGTGATTATTTCACACCATAGGCACTTCCTAGTCCAATAATTCTGGATAAGGGTGTCTAGATCCCCAAGAAAACATTGAGGTATTTGTTAAAAAATCCAGAAATATGTAACTAAAATATGTTTGATATCTAGTAGTACATATAGATCCAACTGGTTCTCTACGTAGAAGACTAGTTTTGAGTACAACCATTCGGCTATTCAAGGACCACCAAAGTCGAAAGACCCGAACTATTACCTCAAGACAATCCTCCAATAGCATTGGATTTGTCTGAGAACAAAACCTGGGTGATATATATCAGTAGGACTCGTGTTACATTCCAAGACCATGAATTCCATATTCTTTTCTTTCTAGATCTATTTATTACTTAACATTTGGATGATGAAATGCATAAACAACTATAGGTGATTCCCTGAACGACTCAAAAAGTTTTAGCATAACTCTACTCCCTCTTGGGAAAGATAGCTAAAAAATAGGTCCCAAAGGTGATACCTCATTGCATAACTGTTCATTATTATGAAACTATCTTGAAATACCAGATGAGAATAATCTAGGAGGATCCATGAAATTTTTCAAGATATTCCGTAGTTATGGATTATATATTGGGAGTTTAGTCCAGAAGGATATTTATTTTATTTTATATGATTAATGTACTAATAATTCCTTGTAATCAATGTATAGGTATACCGAGTCAAAAAGTAGGTAGTCAAAGTCCTTGTGAATGGATTTTTCAGTATTCGATCTAATACTAGATTCCCTAGACTGAAAGCTACACATGATACACTCTTAATATTTTTCAATAATATCTCATCAAATCCTCACCAAGGTCTCCCTCTAATAATACACTAATTATGAAGTACTCTGATACCACTCTTCTACCACCCAACCCATTGAGGCCCACCTAGTTATTAACAAGCATAGTGTACCAACCCTTATCCATAATCATATAGGCTATGGGATGGTGAAATGTACCATGAAGGAAAAACTGAAATGGGAGGCCTTATCCAAATTTTCCAATATGTACAAACAAATTCTTCTTCATTAAATAAGGTAATATAAAGAATAATAAAAAATAAAATTAAGAGTATTAGAATGAATGAAATAAACTCAATGGAGTACAATAGAGTACAATAATGTATGGGCAATGTATAAAGAAGAAAAATACATGACCAACCAATACTAAATTTCCAACCATATAGAAAATCAAAAAAAGTGTAAAAACAAATGGATCCCATCTTTAGATCTCTATTTACAACCACCAAATATTGTCAATGAACCTAAGAATCAATATGCTCAAAAAAAATCACTATCATATTTCAATTATCTATATAAGACCTGACACATGTTTGAAATGAAAATAGAGGGGTTAGTATATATATACCATGTTGGGGGGACGAAAAACCCTAAAGGGAGCAAATAAATGATACAAAAGTTTTCAATCTAACCCATGATGTTTTATTAATTAAAATATGATAAATGACCATAATAACACGGATATGATAAAAAAGAAACCCAAATGAGAGAAAATATTGATATAATTCTCCATAACACATCTAAAAATGATAAATTATTCTATAGATATAAGGTTATATATTTTATGTCTACCATCATTCACAAATCTGACAACATCCATGTGGAGGGCCAAAACTGCTACACATCACTCAACAATGAATGGGGGACTCTCCACTGAACATAAATCTCTTTTAAAATTGCTGAAATAAAAGTGGAGGTCCCGCACATTTCCACTACACTACCCACCGAAGGGGAAATAATCTCCAATGTAGGAACTATGAAATGGTTCATATGAGGGGTTCCACTCAATAGAAAGAGGGCCCATCCATGTTAAAATAGGGGGAAACACAATGTATTTAGTAGATTCACACCATATTATTATAGGGAGGTACCATATAATAGATGGAGGATATGTTACATTATTTGATAGGGGTTTCCTATTTATAGATAGCGGACCTACACCCTGATATATTAGGGGTACCAATCAGTAGAGAGAGGAATCACTTCCCGGCATAATAAGGAGTTTCCACTTGGTAGATGGAATGCCCAAACCATGATGTGTTAGGTGGATGAAACTCATCCTAAGTAGAGAGAATGAGGGCCCACATAATGGTGAAATATGGGGTTGATAAACAAAGAATCTCTTTGATGAAACCTTTAAATCAATTTTATTAGTCAATCATTTCCTAAGCAGGTTCCACTCTTACTAAAGAACGCATAATATCTCAGAAGTAACAAAGAGGGATATCATCGTGTATAATGTGGCTCTTATATCATATCATATTAAACATATATTCTAATGTATTTGATGATTTTTTGGGTTTTAATTAATATTTTAAAAAATAATCATCTATCAGGAACCAAATGCCTATTTTTGGTGCTCATTTTTTTACTTCTTATTTTTAAATTTTTTGTGATGTTCTAGGGGTTTTTAATTCCTGAAATTGTATATTTTTTATATAATATAAGGGTAACTATTTGAGATATTTAATAAAAAAATATATTTTTCTTTTTATTCTTTTAAAAAAATTAATGAGCTGTAGAAGTCATTTTTAGAAGAAAAATATTAAACTTAAAGAAGATAAAATCCTTTCACATAGATGATTACCAAAATTAACTCCACCACACATCGATATTCAATTTTTTATTACACATTACTTATGATAATGGTGAATTCAATACTATCTCCACCAATATGGGAGTCCACATATATATTCTAATATGAATCGATCGATTTCTTTAGGAGTTTATGGCATTAAAATTCCTTGTATCTGATGTTTTAGTCAGTTTTTCATATTTGACTGAAAATTAATTTTTATTTTTATGTGAAGACTTTTGAGGAAGAAGTGAGAAACCATACATGACTTCACCATTTCACAACTTCAACACTTCCCCACTTCCATACATTTCCACTAAAAACAATACAAGGCTTCACAACATATATACGACAATTTGATCTGATCCATGGATAATGATTTTTCTTACACATATCTTGATTAAGCTATATGTTGATCCATCCATGGATTCTAGGAACACTTTTTTGGAATATTTGAGGGTTCTATTTTTATAATGAATCAAACTGGTTGTGACATTATAGCCTTATGTGAGTAGAAGTTGGTAGGAGATCATTGTGATCATTCCTAGGTTGGTGAACATAGCACCTGACACTTCGAATTTAGTTGTTGGATATGTCTAGTTCAAAACTGATTTGATGGTGACTAATAGAATTTGTCATTTATAATACTAAGTTAGAGTTCCATTAAAACATCATATTTTTATATGGGACCCAACATGGATACTTGATTTAGGGTACTATGTTAGGATTTGGTTACATTATTAGATTCAACCACATGACCTAAAATGTCTACATGAAAAGAATATAATTGTGAAGGGATAAAGACACCCTAACTAAAATATCTATGTGGGAAGTCTTGTATGTCAAAAAATTCACCTAACTCTTTAATAATCTACATGAGTAAATGGATAGTTAATCCCAATTCAATATGTGGGTTTTTTGGGATATGTCAAAACATTACTCCATTGTATATCGCATATATTGATCAATTTTACCACATATAGAAATGGATACGTGAAGAGAAAATGCTAGATAGAAACTGGATATAACAAGACTTTTTCAACAAGGGTAAATGTGTATATTGATCAAACATCTACATGGAAAATATGATTTTTGATAAGAATATGACTGCATGGATTAAATAATCCTTGTAGTTAAAACGGAAACATCAATAATTGATCCATTCAATGGTAGAATATTATTGAACTATTCTAATTCACCAATTAAAAATGTGGACTAATGTTCTATAAATTATCATTATTGAATTCAAAATGCCTAATTGTGGGAGGATAAAATGGTTGTGGGAATTAAATTAAATATAGAAGGTATGAAAATATTGGACTAGTGATCAAAATCATTGATCCATCCATGTGGAGATCATTTGAGATTAAGATAGTTGGTTCTCCATGGAAGAGAGAATCAATGGTCTATGATTTCAGTTATAAAGGGAGATTATGTTTGGATACCATGTAAGGATGATATACAATGACAAGCATGGCACATGTAAATCAGGGTGTTTCTTGTGGAACCATGACTATGATATTGGTGTAGGGATCGGTGTGAAAAAGTTATTATTAATGGAAGTATAATAAGATAAAATTGGTTTTCATTGAAAAACCCATTATCATAGTATGAGAGTGATGAACAAGAGGAAAAACAAGACGCATTTGAAGAGAATGGATACATTTGTAGCTATAGGGAATTGAGAAAGAGATTTATAAGAAATAAGGTGGTCCATTCTCCCTCCCTTTTTTCTTAATTAATTTCTAAATGGATTGTTCTATTTATCAATATTTTTATATGAGTAAAAAATCAATGATTTTTGGATAATAATATCTAGTAGAATAGTTTTTTATGCTTGATATTTTTATTTTGTTCATGTGTTATTATAAATTTACACTTTCCTCTATTTCTCTTAAAAAATTCATTTTATTTTAAAATATTAAGTACAACACAAACTTATTGTGGTCATGATTAGTGTTTAAATTTCTCTAATCTCATTATTTCATTGTAAATAAAATAATTCTTAAGCAGGAGTCGCCCTCTGAGTTAAACTAAAAATTTGAACACTGTAAAATACGATTTTTCCACATAGTGATTAGGATATTTATGAAGTTGAAAAGCTATATAAGTTATTCAATCAAGGGTTGACCTAATGAAAAATCATGTTGTCCTCTTTAAATTAGATCTGATTGTTTTAATTTAAATCTTTTATTTATGTGAAATATATATAAATACCTCTATCCAAATTAACCTTACTACAACCAATAATCTCTCCCACAAATCATGTTCTTAAATCCTCTTATTTTGTCTCTTTATTATCACATTGTCACACTGTTATTAAGTCATATATTTACACTCATAACTACATAACCATTATTACCACATTCATCAAATTATATAATTTTGTTTTATGTTAATATATTTTTATCTTCATGATCACACACCTAAATTAAAAACTATGAGCCATTACCTATGGGTCAACCTTTTTACACCACTAACATGTTCTAAGTATACTTATATATAAATAATTTTCATAATTCCAAAACTGTTGGGTCAAATACTGGCACCATTTTTGGTAAATGAACCTATGAACATGATAAAAAAAATAAAATCATACAAATTAAAAAAAATTGCATCTATTAAATATTTCATTGAAAAATGAATGAAAATTCAAAACCAATATTTTGTTACTTATATGTGCATGAAATATATGTTTAAATGAGAGAACATATAATCTGATATTAAAAAAATTGCGAAATAACCAAAGGATTTGAAAAAAAACAAGATAAAAATAAATATAGGGTATAATAGTGAGACTAAGAACATGATCATTAATAATCGATCCACTTCAAATGTGAATCCACCTTACAATGAGAAAATTGAGAGGAATAGTCTGAGATAATTATTATTGATTATTATCTTTAATAGTTTGTTGTAAATTAGGATTTCTCCATGTTCATGAAATTATTTAATAAAACAATCCATATTATCACATATTCATATTATAAATGAAATTCCCAATGAAGAATCTCTTGAAAGTGTTAGAGAATTATACTATTGTGTTTATCAGCCTCCACTAAGAGGCTTTAGTGAGGATGAGTTCTGACAATTTCTATCCACTTATTACCTCAACGGAAATTCTAATACATGGTTTAAAAAAATCTATAATTGGAAATAATTTTCACTTGTGATCATATTTAGCTTGATTTCACCGTGATGTTTTATCCAGGGTGAAAGAATTCTAAAATTAGACAAAATAATCACCAGTTTCAAGCAAGATAAGGGAGACCTATTTCATGAATATTATGATAGATTTATAGTATCTAATATGAAATATCCAAACCACAAATTATATCTCAAATAACACATGGTATATTTCAACAATAGTCTCATTCCTTACTACCAAACATTGGTAGACCGATGAACTTGTTGTGATTTCTATGATAGAATTGTTGAGGAATGAGAACAAATTTTTAGTAGATTGTCAAAAAGATCAAAACACAAATGATCTAAAAGAAGAACCATTATGCGGAATCAACCAAATCCTATTCCTCAGCCTCTGGTACATATTCTTGGATTTTTTGATGAGAATAAACTAAACACCCTTCAGGAGTAATGCCAACAATGTATAATTTTTGGGAACCAAAACTCATGTTTTCCCAATTTTAATATAAAGTCAAAATCTCTAGAAAATTAAAATTAATATTTCAATTATATAATGACACATCAAAGGGAATCTTTTTAAAAAAAATTATAATCATGTGTATGGAAACCAATAAAATATTTCTTATAGGTGGTGTGGAGTTCTTAGACAAACTACTCCCCATGTTTTTCAGCAACCATGTAGGATGCAGTTCCATCCCCAACCAAAACCTAAATCATCTAACTCACAATAAGATTTAAGTGTATGTTCTAATAGTTTTGTATAAGGTTTGAAGAAAAATACATCTTAAAATTAATTTCATAAATTGAAAATGATTTCTAGCATGAATATTTTGGAAATTAAAATTGAGTAATTAACCAGATATGTTGGAAATTGAAACAAGGGTAAGACTCCATGAACCACATATGCAGACCCATGAGAAATTTCCATGGCTATGAAAATTATGTGTGGTCTCCAAACCACCCATGAATCTAGAAATTTATCCTAAACAAATTAGAATGAACACTCAATTAATTTGGACATTCAAATCTAATAAATTTTGAATCATTAAATTTGAGCCATCATAATAGAAAAATTATAAATCCTACTATCCCAACTCAAAAAATAAGAAATTCTCTTGAAAAAAGTGAAAATAATGCCATGTAAAATCTTGACGATTAATTTAATGGAATTTATAAAATTATTAATATATTTTATCCAAAAAAGTAAAGAATTAATAAATAAATAAAATCATGATTTTGAACTGGTGAGATTTATCAACGGTATTGAAAAAAAGAACACTAACTTTACTTTCCTAGAGTACCTAATTCATAGACCATATTACATAATATACCTCAATAATTTCAATTCAATCATGAAATACATGGAATAATTTTTTACATTAAATCTTTTATTAGTGTAGTTTTGTGTAATAGAATATGACAGCAACTAAAAATTATAACCCAGTGATAATATACATGACTTTTAACACTAGAGAAATATTTTTCAAGTTCAATAGCATGTGTGATATTTTTTCTAAAATTAACTTAATTCATATTTTTTTGTTCTAACATTCATTCTTAGGAGTTACACAACCCACCACTTTTGTCTAAAACTTCCTCATCACTCTATCACTCACCTATTTAGTTTAGTAGAAAACTTGACTTTAGGAATAAGAGGAAACATACTTCCTTCTAATTTTATGATAATGGATATGGTGTGTGACCAGGATATACCTATCTTCCTTGGTAGGGCCTTTTTCCAAAGGGTCATTCATTGATGTCTCCAAAGGAAAATTATTTTTCACTAGGGAGAACAAAATGGTGTATTCAATGTTTTAAAAAATTTACCCCCCTCCAAAGACTAAATATATCCTAGAGATGAGTTTATAGGTGGTCACGATTTTTTTTATATTGATGAAGATGATTTTTAAGGATGATTGAATATATTAATGGTGTGTCTAGGTCTCCTTCTAAAACCTATATTAGAATATTTTCTAGTAATGAGAGCGAGCCTTTGGGTGAGTTTGTGGGAGAATTCTGGGAAAACCTAGATGATTTTTCTATAGAACACATATTAAATGAAAATAAAAATCAATATGTGAAGGAAATGTTTCTAGAACTAATTTTGTTAAGTATTAAGCATTGTTCATAGACATCTTTAGGATAATGCATGAGTACTTTACACCACCCTGGCTCAAGTTCCACACCTCAAGACAAGCACCAACCAATGAAGAAATAAATACTCATGATACAGATTTTATATATACATTTTTTGGTATGTTCTCCAAATATCGACCATCATTTCATCAAAATTAGAGGAAATTCTGGAGGCCAAAAAATTGAACATATTAAGGAATTATTAGTATGTTAATATTTGGTCAAAGTGTATGTGTACATCATTTTTCATTTATAAAGTCTCCATGGATCCTTTATGTAAACCAATTATGGAATCCTAGTGAATACATAACCCAAACATTAATGAATTTTTCCAACATGATGTGATCATGATTATTAATGTTGGGGAAATATTTCTTATTTCTAGCAGTCTTTTGGTTTGTCCTATATAGTAAGTACATAAAAAGAGTGGAGGGAATTTTATAACAAAATAATATAATTAGAAACATCAAACAATAACTATGAACAAATGTATTTTTTATCGATTATTAAAAACTCAATGTAGTGATAATGAATGGTTATTTTCCAATGAATGTTTTTGACCCAATTTTAGAGAGATTAGTAGGTTGTGAATTTTTATATTTCAGGATGGTTACTCTGGTTACGACCATATTTTTATTTATCCTAAAGATCAGTATAGTACGACCATCACTTTTTCATTTTGAAAATTTTCTAACCAGAGAATGTTTTTTTCTTGTGTGGTGATCCATAAACTTTTTAAAGATGTATAGTTGAAATGTTCTTGGAAATAAATAAAAGTATTATTCACATGTTTATGGATTATTTTTTCATCTCCGAATTTAATTTTGAAACCATTCATATAAATATCAAAACTATTTTAGAATGTTTATAAAAGAAAAATCTTATTCAAAATTAGGAAAAGATTATATTTAAGGCTACGAAATGAATTTTGATTATTCACATGGTTTCTAGGAAGAGAATATATATAGATAATTAAAATATTGTGGAGATAAAAAATCATCCACTACCTAATATTTTCAAGGGGATTATAATATTTTTAATCTATTTTGGACATTATAGGTGTTTTAGTAAATCTTTTTCCATGATCATTAATCCAGTCTTCTCTCTGTTCATTAAGGAAATGCCTTTATTGGAGAAATAAAGGGTTTCTATTAACATGTTTAAGTATAAATGTGCAAATTCACCAATGATCATTTCCCCAGACTAGATGTTTTCATTAAAAGTGATGTGTTATGCTATTGATCTAGTTGTAGGTTAAATTATGAGGAAGATTAAGTATAAGAGATTGTATGTCATTTATAATGAGTGAAATCTCTTGGGTTTGTCTCATAAGAATTATTCCACCATAGAAAAATAATTGGTAACTATTATTTTTTCTGTTGATAAAATTATACTATACATGATAGGTCTGAGGTGATCTTTTTCATGGACTATAAAGCACTTATGTACCTGATGGCTAAAAGGGAAGAATGTTAAGGATCATGAGGTGGAATATTTAGTTTCAGTAATTTCACATGGTATTCACATTTAAAAGGGGGGATGAAAATGCGGTTATAGAAAATTTTTCTACGATTCCCAACAACCACATTTTTGAAGCAAGGGAGATTTACACATCATTCCTAGAAGAAAAAATGTTTCCAACCTTTATGAAGTAATCTTCTTAGTTTATATATTATGATAACTTTATACTTATATGTATTATACCAAAAGTAATTTCAAATATCCAAAGGATGAAGATTATATCTCTATTGATATACTCTTTATGGGATAACCGTGTTATTTTTAAAAATGTTCTGATGGTAATTTTAGGTGATGTGGGGATTATGAATAAATTTTACCAATCTCTAAGAGCTAACATTCATCATCATAGTGTTGAAATTGAGGAGGAAAAAAAACTAATCATAAGGTTTTATATTCTATTATCCACTATCTATTATTTTTCAAGGATGTTCTGAGTTTTTTGTTGTTTTTAACTACTTTCTAATGCTTATATATAAATTTATATTGTAGTATCCTCTACAAAAAGTAATATTGGGTGTTAATTTTTTTGATGTTTGCATAGTTGATTTTATAGGACTTTTTACATCCTCTGAAGGGAAAGAATATATTGTCATGTTTGTGGACTATGTTTCCAAATAGTTTGAGGTTGTGGGTCTTTATAACACTCTTATTTCTATTATGGTGAAATTTACTCAAGAAAAACATATTTTCCATGTTTGGATTACCCATATCATACATTAATAACAATATAACCCATTTAAAAAATTACATGTTCCATAATATAATAGGGAAGTATGGATGTTCTCATAGAACTGGTACAACCTACCATCCACAATCCAGTGCATCGAAAAAGATGGCCAATAGAGAGTTAAAAAAATATTCTGTAAGGTATTTTATAACTGATGATGGTATGGGTTAGTTAAGTTGGATGATGCATTGTGGTCTTAGAAACGTCATATAAAAATCAGAAAGGGATTCCCCATATAGTCTTCTCATTACAATGACATTCTATATTTCTATAAAATAATACAGAAAGCCTTTTTAGGCACGAAAGTCCCAAAAATTTGTCATCAATATAGCTGGTGATAGAAGTTTACTATAGTCGGCTAGACTATAAGATATTTGGAGGAATAAAATGGAAGATATGAAATTTAAAAAGAGATGAATGCATCCATTCATTAATCAATATTTGAGAATAGTGTTTTTAATTTTTTTAAAGGATTATGTCATTAAAATTCATTTTAGAAACATTTCCCATAAAAATTGAAAACCAAGTGGTTTGAACCCTTCAACATTCCAAGTGTTATTTTAGTTAGATCGATGGAGCTAGTTGGATAGGAAAACAGACCATTCTCGATAAATGTTTAGGGAACCAAACACTTCATTAAAGGGCATCCAAAGGGTTTGACTTCCAATAAATTTCATGAAGGATGATCTGATTAATTCTAATTGAGGACTACAAGCATATTGTTTCCAAGGAACTATCACAATTATATTTTTCATTTTTTAATTTCACGTTTTCGATAAAATTAACTCATACTACCTTATTCTACAGAATCCTGTGACACCTTTCTACTGGAATAACATGAATTTGTACTTATAGAGTGTTACTAATTCTATAAACATGACCTGGGAAACCAAAAAGAGAGACAAAATATAATATCTAGAAAAAACATCAAAACTCAATATTTGGTTGTAATTTTTATGAATTTTTAATTTTAGTATTTTTATCTATATTTTATACAAATTGAATGAAATTCGATTTACCAATCATAGGAATTCGCACAGGGTTGCATAGAATGGCCTTCTTAATAAACATATAAGTTCAATGTTCCTATATTTTGGAAACATTATTTCATCACATAATCACTCTAATTAAAAATTTATGTAAGTTTATTTTACCTAATTGTGTTGGAGTTCCCCTATTAATATCTAAATTGCGAACTTAATGTATTTATTTTATGTTGTCATATTAAATTCTTGAGAGTTGAAAAATAAATTTAATTGCATTATGGATATTTATTTCATCAATCAAAATCACATTCATTTAACTATAACTAAAATTCATTCATTATCATTCCACTTTTAAAAACAATATGAATTTTATTTTATCTTTGAATAATTAAAAAATCATGTACTATAAAAAAAATTTCTGAATTTTTCTGATTTGTTGAAATGAATTTTTTAACTTTCTCATTACCCTCTTCAACATTATTTGTACTATAGAATTTATGTGCTATTTTGAGCTAATGTATCTCCCATATTAGGATTCAACGTTGAGGACAATGTTTGTTTTTAAGTGTGGGGGATATAGGTATTTATCAATGCTATGTTTTTCTTCAATTCTAAAGTCATAAAAATTCCATTCAATTTCTTGATGAAAAAATTTATATGTTTCTAAATTCATTCAAAACATAGGGTCTTACACTTCATATTACACTAAATTAAATTATTCCTAGAGAAGAAAAGAATTATTTATATTGAGGCATTAATTGATTCATAAAACTTATAGAGTGTATGATAGTTGAGTACTGTTATAGATTTTTTATGTATATTCATTCTAGGAACTATGAAATATAGTGATATAGGATATGTCAATGTGTAATTATTCTCTTAACTTGATGGAACTATAAATTTTATCTCTATCCTAGGGGGATTATCCCCTTTAAAAACAATCAACATAGATAGACAAATAAAATTATAATATTATAATTTCCTTGAATATGGGGAAAAATGGGAAATTGGAATCTCATGGGGAGTCTTTGAAACAAGTCCACTTGGTGTGTTTATATACATATACAAATTCACAATCAATAAGTGTTTGCACAGTGAAATCACAAACCATTGACTATGATAAATAATAAATAAAGGGCCTTTTCAATAATGATTTCACTATATTGAGGGTAATTTTGGACTACTACGAATAAGGGTAAAATTAATTATATGAATATCATATGAGTTGTATCAATGAATCATAAAATGAATATTATTTTATGGAACCTAAATTTTTTTTATAATTAATGGTTCCCCCAATTACAATTATATTTCCACATAAATTTAACTTGTAATCAGAAGTGTATATTGAACAAGAATTTTCATTGATGTTGGGAAGAGAGTGATATCATATATGATTAATGACCTTTTCTGTGATAAATAACATTGTGTTCACTTGAATAATAATGTTTATTTGAACTTGGGAAGGATATATTTTGGTATGTTATTGAAAATATTTTCTTACCTATGATTTTTTACCTTTATAAATTATTTATTATCAGGAATCATTTTGAGATTCCTGTGAAATTTCAACGTGTTTGTCTCAAAAGGGAAACAAGTATGAAATTGTTTGATGAAAAACAAAAAATATAGTATGTGGTTATTTTATATGGCTCTTATTTTATACCATTTTACACATATAATTTGATTTAGGTTATTTTTTTAAATTATGTTTTTAATGAAAAAACACTAGTCTCTAAAAAATACTAATTTGGGTTCTCGTTGTTTTTATTACATAATTTTTAATTTTTTGGGATGTTCTAGTGGTTATCAATTCCTGACTTAGTATCTTTAATTTAAAAACTACTGGGTGAGCCTATTTTAAATCATTAATTAAATAATTATTATTTTTTTAGTAACATATTTAAAAATTAAAGAGTTATAGATGATCATATGTTAAAAAGATGATCATAATCTAGTTTCAATCCTTACACATAAATGATCTCTAGAATGAACTCCAGCCTAATTCTATAGAACATTCTGCATTACCCACCATCGCTGACGTGGGAGAAACTATTTCCTCTTTACCATCATGGGATTCCCCATAAGAAGAGGATTATGAACTGAGTAGAGTCCTTATTACATGAATCCATCACGGTTCCAAATATCTAAAGTGTTAGTCAGTGTCACATGTTTAATATTATAATTTTGAACCTCAAATTACTATAATTTGAGTCAGGACATAAATGAATATTTTACCTATACTTTCCTTAATGATGATTAATCATGCTCCTTCTATGGTTTTTGGGTAATATATTTTTGAGTACATGAGGGTGGTAGTTTTATAAATACTTTTGTCAGGAAGGAAATTCATCCATGTGGTGGGAATAAGTAGGTAAGATATCTTCATGCTCAATCCTATGGTAGTGTATCTGGCACATAGTGATTTGAATTTTTCCATTGGGTAGGTATTGTTCAAATCTGATTTGATGATGATCAATCATCTATGAGAGTCGGACTAGTATATGATTATTTTCATTATGTCCTCGTATTTAGCAACATTAACTGAAATGGTTACGTGATTTAGATTGTCATATCAATATTTAGTTACACCACGATATTTGGCTATTGGAACTCAAATGGGTATGTGGGAGGTGTTTCTTTGAGATGTGATTTGGATACACTAAGAGAAATTCTAGGTTGGAAATCATGTATATAGATAAATTCACATATATCATTAATAAGATACATCAGGAAATTATTTTATAATATCAATTGAATAAATGGTGATATTATATATGTCACAAATATATTACATCATAAATCACGTACATCGATCGATTTTCCAACATTGAGAAGTGGCTACATAAAGAGATATGCCTATATAGTAACCATATTCCAAAACCAAACTGGTTACATTGGGAAATTTTTATATCCATCAATTGGATATGTTGAAAATTGGATTTGTAATGGTAAAATATAAACATGTTGTAATTCATCTATATAGATAAAATAGACACATCATTAGATGATCATTTTTCCATAATAATTTTCTTGATGAATTTCAATGAACCTGTAATGCACATAGACAATTATTTTCTTAGTTTTCTCCAATTCATACATAGAAAATTATTGTTAGAGGAGTGTATTATCAAAGAGAGTATCTTAATCATGGAGCATTCCATAAATTTCTTTATGCCACCACCACAATGATCCATCACAATGCTCTTCATCTTTGAGGTTCGCAAAGCTTGTCGTAATCGAAGAGCTCAGTGTCGAAATTATTCCACTCTCTTAGAAATCCACATCTTGAATCCCTTATTCACAAAAACTCAATCCATTTACATGTCTTGATGAGATAATAAATTAAGTACACTTTTCAAGATTCTCACCAAACTCTAAATTTTGGAACCCAAATATTTGGAAAACAATAGAAAATAGTGCCACCTTTTATATGTTCCTTTTTTACCACCAATAGATCATCCATTCCTTTGTCATGGTTCTTTGTCAACATGGATTGTCAAAAACATCTGTATAACTCTAAAATTCACCACGAAAAAATTATGTTTCACCAAACCTAATCAACCCAAAAATGATGCAATGTTATCCTGATGGATTTTTTCCTAAAAACATTCCATTTGGGTTTGTTGAAAACACTTCTCATAATGATTCTCTGCACTTGATTCCTCATTGAAGTTCCTTCCATCATCTACCACCATTTTTCTCTTGATATTTAGATATCAACCAAACATTCACTCAACACATAATCTAGGCCCAAAAGATCACTTCTCGATGTGAGAAATAAGAGAAGAATCTAACGTTCATTAATGAATCACATAATCTCTCACACCAATCATCGGTACCAAATTGATACCATTAAAATAATTTCATCATGAACCTAAGATATTGTGAAATATCATCATTGATCGATCACATAAAGAATCATCAAATTGAATAATCTCACCTATTTTATTCCTCCCCCTATATTTCTTCTCCACCGGTCAGCTTCTACTAGTGTCTTGAAATAGGCATTTTATCCCTTCCATAGCCATAGTTTCTCCCCAATTAGAAGTCACTCTTTATCCCCCTTTTTCAATGAACCCAAAGGTCACTCTTTTGTGGTCGTACACATTGGGAAGAACACAGAGTATCACATTAGAGAAAAATATACCATACCTTTGGGAGAGGGGACCCACCATACACACTTTTTCAAGTGTGGGGAGTTGACTAGACTCCCAAATCCATTCAATATCTCCCAAAAGCTTCTTTGGGTAAGGCCTTTGTCAAAATTTATGCAACCTGTAGCTCTGTATGAACATACACCAACTTCACTAGTCCTTGCTCCACCTTCTCCTTGATAAAATGATATTTTATATCAATGTAATTTTTCCATGAGTGATGCACTAGATTTTTTCTATGATTTCTGGAACTTGAATTTTCAGAGTGGATTCCAATTAGAGACTTCACTTCAACTCTAATATCATTCAGTTGTTGCTTCATCCACAATAACGGTGTGCATGCCTAGGTGACCGCAATATACTCAACTTCTAAAGTGCTAAATGAAGTGAAATATTGCCTTTTTCTTATTCAAGAAACACATAATCCTCTGATATAGAAAGAACCACCTGATTTTGATTTTCTATCATCTGTCGAACTAGAAAAATATGCATCTGTATATCCCAACAACCGTAGCAGAGATTAGTCATTAGACATCAAACCATAATACAAAGTTCCTTTGATATACCAAATTATTATTTTCACTATAATAATTTTTATTTCCTCAGGATTTCTTTTATATCACACAACTTGGAATGTAGAGAAAACAATATTAGGTCTTGTCAATGTTAGATATAGTAAAATTCCAATAACCTACATGTATCTTGTTACATTAATAGCTTTTCCATCATTATCCTTTGATAATTTCATCTGGGTTGCAATTAGATTCTTCATCTCCTTGTAATTTTCCATTCCAAATCCTCTCATAACATACATAGAATATTTGGATTGAGAAATGAAAGATTAATTCATTCCATGTTTCACCTATTAATCAAGAAATAAATTCATCTCTTCAATCATTGACATTTGAAACTTACTTTTCATGAATTTGGAAGACTATCTGAATTGAGCTTTATATGATCCACCAAATATTATTTCATTAGCCTAAACTAGCACCATCATCCTTAGATTACTATCATTGTTGATATAGAGATTATAATAAAATCCACCACACTGAGATCCAAAATTCTTCCAATACTGATCAATCCATGAGTACCATGCTATTGGTGCTTATTTCAGTCCATATAGTGATGTCTTCAACCAAAACACTTTTTTCTCATCTTCTTGAATGATAAAACCGCATTGATGATCAATATAAACATCCTCTTCTAGAACCCCATTAAAAATGCATATTTGACGTCAATGTAGAACACTTTGAACTTATGTTCCACTATAATGGATAAGACTAATCTGATTGTATCCATCCTTGCAACTGGTTCAAATATCTCATCAATATATATACCCTCTATCAAGGAGTATCTGATTCACACAATTCATGCCTTATTTTGAATCACTATGTCATCTGAATTAATCTTGTTTCGAAAGTACGATTTAGTCTCGACGATATTCTTGTCTTCAATCCTCAAAACAATCTCCCATTTCTGATTCTTCTCAAAATGATCTAGCTCTACATTCATAGCCTAGCCCCTTTTTTCATCTTTATCTGCATTAGAAAAGAATTTAAGCACTACCTGAGATAGAAAATATTTCGGTTGTAGTGATTTCATTCTTCTTGTCTGAACTAGAGTTTACCGATCACCAATGATATTTTTCCATTAAATTTCAACTAGACTCCCTAGATTCTTTGAAGATATGGATTTTAATTACTCGTTATCATCTTGAGTATCTTTGTCTAATCTAGTATTGGCCACTTCTTCTCCCCCTGTGTTCCATTCCTCCTCATCACTTTCATCTGGAAATTTTCACTATGTTGTTGAATTCTCTCATCATTCTCCACTATAGTGACATAATTTCTCTCAACTACTTTTTCCATCCATTTTTAAAACATTTTTATTCTTTTAGTTTTTTGTAGTATTGAAGGAAAATCCCCTCATCTCCCCTTGACTCAAATTTCCTATGTTTTTCGTTGTTGAGAATAAGTCAGTTACTCACATCGATTCAAAAGTATTTCACTATTGGATTAATTTCATTCCACATAACTTACAGAATCTATCCTTCCATCAGACAAAATAGAGAATTGTTAGAAATGTAGATAGATGTTAATACTAGGTCCTTCAAAAATATCCCATGTAGGAATTTTTCTATAAGCATCATTCATTCCATGTTATTGGTGATCCAATTTATCCTTTCAACGACTCCATTCTATTGGGGTGTTCTCACTGAATAAACATGATTCATTATCACGTGTTTCTTGAGAGAGTCTTACACCTGACTGTTTGTGTATTCTGTAACATTTTCAATAAGAAACATCAGAATTTTCAACCCAAGTAGCCTTTCAGATTCCCTTTGATATTGTTTCATGAATCTAAACACATCGTACATATGGGAAATGAAGAATACCCCTTCCATTCTACTATTTTTATCATTTAAAAGAACATCATACCTCTTTCCATCAATGGATCTTGGTGTGATAGGTGAAAAAACATCTACATGCTCCAATTAAATCACTCTTGTTGAATTCTTTTCCTTTTAATTATACATCATTATGAGGATCTTCTCTTTTTAACATGAATTACACATATTTGTATGATCACATGATAGATTAAGGAGGTCTCTGGATGCCTCATGTTTTACCAAATAGAAGATGGATTTTTGGCCTAGATGACCAATTCATTTATGCCACAACTTGTTTTATTCCTCTCTTGAAAGAAAGTACATATCTTTATCTCCACTTACCAGGTAGATATTTCCCTTTGACCATTTTCCCGGAAGAACCTTTGCACCATCTCTTCCTTTGAAAAAACTTGTTTTATTATTAAATATTATAGAATTCCCTGAGTCACATAGATGATTGAAGTTAAGAAAATTGTGACTGAGACTTTATAGTAATAAGACATCAACATGTCTCATTTCTGTTCCACCAAACATGAACTTTCCTGAGACAATAATATTTAGGCCTTCATCATTTCCATATTTGAAAACTCATTTTCTGACATATTTTATGCCTGTAACAAGATCTTTATTAACTATCATGTTGTATATTCCCCCAATATAAAAAATCAATACACTAAAAAGGTCTTATGCTTTAAGGGAAATTATTCCACCACTTCCTTTTCATCTTTTGACTTTTTGATCCATGTCATTGAACTCAAACCCAGTATAGTGTGAAAATATCTATCTTCCTTAGAGTGTGATTTTCCATCTTCATACTTTAGTTCTACAAATCAGTTTTACATTTTAAAATAACTTATTGGTTTGTTGAATTGATTATTGTGACTATAATGATTTTGACTAGGTACATTACTCTACATGGTTTATTTACAATATCTAGCCATGTGCCCAAATTATCTACACCAAAAACAAATTCCCTAATAGGATGTTCTATAATATCAAGATATTTATGGCTCCCATAGTTGTTCTTATTCCCTTATGTATCTATTGGATATCGATAACATGTACTTTGTATGCCCAATCATTCCACAACAATAACACCTGATATAGGGTGCGTTCCGGCATGCCACTTCTACACTGCTAGTTTCCCCTGGGGATCTCTGAGTATTGTGATTTTTTTTTGTTCCCAAATCAACATTCTGTCATGTAATTTTTTCTTATGGTCTGATGTCAACTTTATCACATTTTTTTCATTCATGCCCCACATCATCCTTATCATCAGAACATAATTGATGCTTCCTTTATTTTGGAACACTACTCTTCCCTTCCAATTTTTCTATCTTTTG
Source organism: Viscum album (assembly GCA_963277665.1). Taxonomy (NCBI): domain Eukaryota; kingdom Viridiplantae; phylum Streptophyta; class Magnoliopsida; order Santalales; family Viscaceae; genus Viscum; species Viscum album. The sequence continues at coordinate 2,008,340,370 of OY728122.1, read as the reverse complement.
AGTGATCTTCTTTTCTAATGTCATATTGGGACTCAATATTTTCCCTTTATCCTTATATTTTCGTCATAGGCAGATGAATTATTTGATACACTTTATATGATCTTTCACATTATTATTCAAGACATCGATCTCCCTATTATATTCTTGAACCATGAACTTTTGTCCATCAACCTTTTATGAGATCTATGGCCTGGAAGACATAAGGATTTCAATTTATTTTTCTAGGACATACTTCTCTTATTCCAGTTGTTACATGTAGATTTTGTAATCATGTAGAACTTTATTGGCTTTCATCATTTTTTCTCCCCTAACGTGTAACTTCCTTGTTCTGGAAGCCACCCAGAGGTTCCCTATAATCGATTCACCACATGACCTCAAGCAAATTTCACCAAACGCCAGAGGCATCCGACTAGCAATGAAGGACTCAGTAAGTTACTGGGGAAACTATGACATCATTCAGTAAGGTATACAAAGAAAAGAAATTAACAGTAAATAGCAGAAGTAGTAAACAATAAGAAACAACTGAAACCAGCAGTGGAAGCAAAGAATATATAGTAATGATGATAATGATGCAGGAGGTACAAGTATCTAAAGAACGCAGCAAACACAACAACATTCTGAAATAAAAGTAAAAACAAAGTACTAAAATAACATCAAATACTACAGCATCACAAGCCTAAGCTTGGTCCCTTGCTCTCCAGCTCCAAGAAGTCAAGTACTGGCAGTCGAAGGGCGCTTTCCCTTAACTATACCAGCAACAAAAAGGTCTTCTTGGGCCTAAAATCATGTCCTAAACAGGGTTTGAGATACAATCAAAGTAGTCAATCACCCAAAGATCTGTGCCTAATAGTCAATGAATACAAGTCAAGTAAAAATGTAGGAATTAGTAAACAGAAAAGCACACAGAAGCTACAATCCACAGTTCTAGCATATAATGTACACAAGTAAACAACCAACAACAAGTAGAAAATAGGTCACCCTCTGCATAGCTTTCATAGCCTAACATCTATGGTTCAACCTACAAGTACTAGCTACCCTCTAGTAGGGACACACAGTCTCACCGCTCTGGTTCATCAATGAGTAGAATTTCTGAGGAATCACTCACCGTAAATTCTACATATAGTCTCGTATCGTACTAAAGGATCTCTCGGGAAACACTCAACGTCTCATTCCCCCTGTGGCCTGCGTTGAGGAACTACAGACTCTCTGAGGAAGCACTCATCGTCAATTCCTTCTGTGGTCTCGCATTGTATTAAATGAAACTCTGGAGAAGCCCTTACATCCATTCTCCCAATGGTCTACTACACTAGGTTCTCACAGTCCAGTGTGAAATAAACATACATAGCATCCGTATCAGCCCATGTAAACCTCAAGAACTACTTGGAAATCAATATAAGGCATAACAACATAATAGTATAACAGCCCCACAATCCTACAACTAAGAATGGGAGTTGGAAAAAAGCCTAATAAGCAAAAAATGAAAGGCAAATCCTAGGAACACAGTATAAATTATCCAAATTCATAAGAAATGATCTCTACTCAAGAAATAAAGCAAAGCAGTCAAACAACAGGGAAAAACAAGAAACCAAAAATTCCCCGTTCAAGGGAATTGGTGTAATTTGCACAAAATATTCACAGACATCATACAAAAAGGCACAAACCACCTACTTTGGTTCTAGGAGATCAATATACGTGAACCATGACAACTGATTCCCCTTAGAATGTTAAAGATATGAGAAAATGCCAAAAACGCTCATCCAACGATAACTTGGAAACGAGGAGGAAACATGGAAAAAGGTTAAAGCAGAAGAGAGAAATCACTATTTTGAATCCAATGAAATCAATAGATATTGATTTATAGAACGGATGGATGAACAGAAGCTCGTCGAAGATCCTGGGATTCCCGGCACTCAGAGATGAAGAAGCTAGGGAAGAATATCTTTTCGTCAATTAGGCGCAACCCCAGTCCATTTAATGAAAAAAAGTACACGGCGTTTAGTTTTAGAGTGCATGGTGTGTACTAGGTTTTTTTGTAATCCTCTTTATGCGGCCTCCACATTACCCCAACACCCCATGTTTGTGGCCTGGGCATGACTAGCACACAGCATTGATCCAAAAAAGAGTACAGAACGTGTACTCAGAAAGTACATGACATGTACTTCAAAAATTTCTAGAAACACCATTTTTATCAAAACTCTCGAAATAGGAAAGACATACCACAAATGAAGATCTGGGTTCTTATAAACATCCCCCCTTAAAGAAATTCATCCCCTAAATTCCCTAACGTGGCATGTAAGAAGAAACCCCGAACAGCTCTGGCCACTACAATCGTACATCGGCCTCCCTTTCCCAGGTCTCGACTTGTACTCATCTGTGCTTCCATAGCACTCGTACTAGAGGAAAAAACCGCCCACGGAGACCCTTCTTACTATGATCAACAATTCGGATAGGATTCTCCTCGAAGGATGCATCCGCTTCGTGCTCCACTTCCTCGGGCTGACGGACATGAGACAGATCTGAAAAGTAACTTCGAAGTTGAGAGACGTGGAAGACATCGTGCATAGCCAGGTACCTCTGAGGTAACTACAACGGATAGGCAACCAGACCAACTCTTTCCAAAACCTCAAACGGCCCGACGTACAGTGGTCAAAGTTTAACCCGGGTTCGAATCCTCTTGTGTCCCAACCTCGGTGCGAAACGCATGAAAACCTGATCCCCAACCATGAACTCTAGAGGTCATCTCTGTTGATCAGCATAAGAATTCTGTTGAGACTGTGTTGTAGCCATCCTCTTCCGAATCAACTCTATCTGCTCTAAGGTCTCCAAAACAAGAAGAGGTCCCAACAAAGCAGCCTCTACTACCTCCAGCCAGCATAAGGGTGATCGGCATGACCTACCTTACAAAGCCTCATAAGGTTACATCTGAATAGTCACCTAAAAACTGTTGTTGTATGTGAACTCCACCAGAGGAATATGCTTCTCCCAAGATCCACCAAAGTTTAGAATGCAATCTCAGATCATATTCTCAAGAACCTGGATCATACGCTCGGACTGGCCATCTGTCTGGGGATGGTATGATGTACTCAAAAGTACCTGTGTACACAACGCCTTCTGAAGCCCCTTCCAGAACCAAGATGTAAAGCATGCATCTCTGTCCGAAACAATGGAGTGTGGGACCCCATGCAGACATACAATCTCTCTGATGTACAGTCATCCCAGATAATTAACACTAAAGGTCTCCTTGATCAGTAAGAAGTGGGAAACCTTCGTAAGCGTTTCGACAACAACCCAAATAGCATCGTTCCATTGAGGCAGACTCGGCAATCCGGTCATGAAGTCCATCGCAACATCGTTCCACTTCCACTCCGGAATGGGTAACTGATGTAAAAGGCATGCTGGTCATTGATGTTGTGCCTTCACCTACTGACAAGTAGAACATTGCATGACGAAACCAACAACATCCCTCTTCACACCTAGCCAACCATACTGGCGATGAAGATCTCAATACATCATGGTGATTCCAGGATGAACTACCCAAACTAAGGAATGAAAACCTCACATCAGCTCCTCGTGTATGTCTTCTGGCACCCATACGCGTCCCTGGAAATGGAAAATATCATCCTCGCCCACTGTCCATCCAGGAAGAGGGTCCTCTCCAGACACACTATCCCACAGGACTAAGCCTTCTGAGTATGATAGATGCCTCATCCATACCCGATCAAGTAGTGTATATGTAACAACTACAGAAGATATAAATGTTTTCCCTATCTGTCATGCACCTCCAGATGCATCTCAAAGAACAGAGGCATAAGCTGCCACTCACTAGTGTCCTCATGAACATCCAGAATCTGAGTTCTCCGGCTCAACGTATCTTCCACTGCCTTGTCCTTTCCCAGTGTATAGCCAAGATCAAAATCAAATGACTGAAGATACTCGACCCACATGTGTTGTCTCAGATTCAGATCACACTGAGTGAAGATGAAATTGAGACTCTTTTGGTCAGTGAAAACCACAATGTGCTCTCCCAGAAGGTAATGACCCCAACAGCGTAAGGAATTAACAACAATTTCCAACTCCAGATCATGTGTCAGGTAGTTATTCTCAGGTGGCCTCAACTACTGATACCCATATGCAACTACTCCATCTCCCTTTATAAGAATAGTGCCCAACCCAATACCTGATGAATCATAATAAACAGTGTAGCGCTTGCCTAGCTCTGGAAAGACTAGTATCGGTGATGACATCAAATTTCCCTTCAACTCCTAAAAGGATGACTTGCAAGAATCTGACCATAAGAACTTTTCCCCCTTCTTTGTCATACCTTTCAAAGGTGCTTCTAGGCATGAGAAATCTTGAATAAAGCATCTGTAGTATCCAGCCAGGCCTAGGAATCTTTGTACCTCAAAAACGTTCTTCGGCTACTCCCAGGAAACTAAATCTCTCACTTTCATTGGGTCCACAGATAATCCTGCCTCTGAGATGACGTAACCCAAGAAGTGAATCTGATCCATCCAAAAAGTGGAACATTGAGAGTTTAGCATAAATTTGATGCTCTCTCAGTGTACTCAGAACGTTTTGAAGATATGTAGCATGGTTGTGTCGAGGGTGAGAGTACACCAAGATATCATCCACAAAGACCATGATGAAGGAGTCCATGTAAGGATGGAGCACTCAGTTCATCAGTGCCATGAAAACTGATGGCGCGTTCGTGAGACCGAACGGCATGACCGTATACTCGTAGACACCATACCTTCTCTTGATGGTTGTAAAAGGTATATCTGATGGTAAACCTCACAATTGATGATAACCGGACCTCAAATAGATCTTCGAGAACACCCGGGCTCCTCGAAGCTAATCAAAGAGAACATCATTCCTTGGAAAGGGTTATCAGTTCTTGACAGTCCACTGGTTCAACTTCTGATAATCCACACAGAGCCTAAGGGTATCGTCTGCCTTCTTTAAAAAAAAGATAGGTGAACCCCAAGGAGAAGTACTGGGTCAGATGAAACCCTTTGCCCGAAACTACTCCAACTGCTTCTTGAGAACCTGCAACTCAGGTTTAGCCATCCTATAAGGAGTAATGGACACCGGTGTCTCTCCTGGATTGAGCTCAATTGAGAAGTCTACCTCACGCCCCGAAGGCAAACCCGAAAAGTCCTTTGGAAAGTCATCTCTGATATGATCCACCACTGGAGGAAAGCCCAACTATGAAGTACACGGATTATCCAGACAATGACTAGCAATCTGGGCTATAACCCTTATTATCCCCTTATGCTCGAGTCCTGCTCAACTCACCTGAACATACCATTCGCCTCTATGAAGAAAAGATTCACCCTCTGGTGAAATGAAACTCACCCTACGATGATAACAGTCGACGACTGCCTGGAAGGGAGCCAACCAGCTCACCCCGAGAATGAAATCATATCTTGTCATCTCTAGGACGTAGAGATCCCATAAGAAACGATACCCTTCAACCTCGAGAGGTCACTCTCTACACTGACATACACTAGATGTCCTTATCCCCAAAGCTGCGTCCAGTGTCGACGAGTCGGCAGAAGAAAAGATACAGAGCCCAAGCCTCTCCATGACAGAAATAGAGATAAATCTATGTGTATCACCAGTATCGAAAAGCACTAAAGATAAAACTAAGGCTTCTAAAATTGTACCTCGAATGGTAGAAGGTCCGGGATCCTTTATCCAATAGGTCTTCTCCACCGCAAAAGTCTAGCATGTCTCACAGCCCTGTGACCCTGCTTGACCACTCTGAGCTGATCCACCCTGAAGACATTGAATGACTGGCGGATGACCGCCATATCCTCGACCTCCACCTTGTCCCGAACGGTCGAAAGAATTCCAGTTTCCAGAATGGTGAGAAACTGGTGATGTTGCTCCTGAACGAGAGGTCATAGAAGAACTCCCATCACCATCTTCTGGTGAGAAATCCTGGTAAAGATGCTGAAGGTGACCCATCTTGCCGCAAGATTAGCACTCCATGAGGTCTCTCTGGCACTGCAGCCTCGTGTTCCCTAACCGGCCACACTGGTAGCATATCACCTGGCTGCCTGATGATGCATATAACTTCCTCGAATCACCGCGCATAGACTCCCTACGACGCTTCTTGCTGTCAACTAGAGGAATACTAGCTTTGGAAGTAGAACCGCCCTGGATCGTAGCTCCAGAGTCTCTCAGATTTTGATCTTCAATCAGTGCCTAGTTGACAATGGAAGTGATGGAAGTCAACTGGAAGAGATTCACCTGCGAGGGGATCTCCCACCAGTGACCATCCTCAAACATCCTCAATAAGAACATCCTATCCCCACTTCAGAGGGGTGTGAACCACTACAGCTCAATGAAATGAGAGTAGTACTCCATAATAGAAAGATTACCCTACTCTAAGCTCATGAACATGTGGGATAGGTCGGCCCTCAGGGTCTCCAAGTAGAAGTATTCATAAAAGACGCGCTGAAACTCCTCCCAAGCCATAGCCTGCTGATGACCCGCCAATGAGATCACATCCCACCACCTCTTGGAGGAGTATCGTACCATATAGGTAGTGAACTTGACCTGCCTCTCTGGAGGTGTCTCCATATGCTCAATGATGGTCAACATGGCTTCCAGCCATGACTCTGTATCCTGTGGTCCTCCTTCCCCCCGAGAAGGTGGGAGGATGCTACAGATAGAAAACCTGTGTCAAGTCTTCCATAGTCGTATCAGGAGGCGGTGCTCCCTGAAGGTTCTACATAATCCTCATAAAACCTTCCCTGAACTGTGCATCAGTGCTTACAACTGGTATGACAGTTGGAGCCAAGGCTGCCCCTACTGGAGGATCGGTAGGAAGTCCCTGATCAGCCATATCTGGCGTCTGATCACTACCTAACAACTGACGTACAACCGGAGGATGTCTCGGAGGCATAGCTCTAAAATATCAAACATAAAATAGATTAAGAAAGCAAGGAAAAAGACCCAATGAGTAGAAAGCTAAATAGGATAAGAAAACACACAAGATTTACAAACAAGACTACACGGCATTTATAAAATCTACATGGCGTGTACTTAACTATGTTTCTCTTCCCGTGTCTCCTTGCATGGATAACTCACATGGGCTTCTTAAACTGAGACTACACAGTGTGTGCCTAGTGGAAACGGCATGTAGTAGAGAACGTTTCAATGACCTATGTTGCTAGCTACACGACCGGCTACACGGGTGAGACTACACAACGTGTACTTGATGATTTTTCCCAACCTGTCTTATTGGCGACACGGCCAAGTACACGGATGACCCTTACATGGCATGTTCTGAAAAAATATAGCATGTATAGAAGAAGATAACACTGACCTGTGTTGCTCATGACACGGCCGGGAACCTTGAACAGGACTACACGGCGTGTTGCTATCCAACATGGCATGTTCTACTCGAGCTTCCCCGACCCGTGTTGTTAGTTACACAGCCGGGTACATGCTCACTACTACACGGTGGGTACCTCCCATACACGGTGTGTTCCTGGTGATTTTCACAACCATTGTTTCTGCTCACACAGTCAAGGACATGGTATAAAACTACACGGTGTATATATATATGGTACACGCCGTGTTTTCAGGGTTTTTCCGGGTGGTAGCTCTGAAACTGCAACGAAGCCCAGAAAATACTGAAAAACAAGAAAGAAGGTTCCAATTTCGATTTGTGAGGGCCCATACTCCCCAAAAATCAAATCTTATTATCCTTCTATGAAAAGTACGATACAAACAATCCTCTAACAATTAGCAGAGATTCTAACAAATCATATATCACAACAGCATGCCTAATCTACACAAGGTCTATCACAACAACATGCAATTTCTAATGCACCCTAGATGGCATGAAAATAATACGTGGAATGTGATTTCTAACAAGTGCCTATATGATTCATGAGATGGAATAACCTTATCTGATCGGGTTACGAGCGAAATAAAACCAGAATAGCAACAAAAATCACAACACAAATCATGTAAATCACTCTAGGTGAAATCATATCAACTCTAAATTTATAAAACCAGAAAACTGCAATAATCGAGCTAGTATGGCTTTTTCCTATACAAGGGTTACCTACTCTCGAGCACCGCTTAACAAAAAGTACCGAATCCATCCTATCCCTGGCTAAAGGCTCAAAACAATAAATAAAGGGAAAAGAACTCCTCTGATACCACTTTGTAATATCCCGGTTCTGGAAGCCACCCAGAGGATTCCCATGCCTGATTCACCACATGACCTCATGCATACTTCCCCAAATGCCAGAGGCTACCGACTAGTAGTGAGGGCCTTCATAAGTTATTGTGGAAACTATGAATTCATTTGGTAAGGTATAAAAAGAAAAGAAATTAACAGTAAATAGTGGAAGTAGTAAACAATAAGAAAAAACCGAAACCAATAGCGGAATCAATGAATATATAGTAATGATGATATTGATGTAGCAAGTACAAGTATCTAAGGAACACAGCAAACAGAAAAACATGCGGAAATACAAGTAAAAACAAAGTACTAAAATAATTGTAACTCATGCATCATCGCAAGCCAATGATTGGTCCCTTGCTCTCTAGCTCCAAGCAATCAAGTACCGGAAGCCGAAAGGCGCTTGACCTTATCTATACCTGCAACAAAAAAGTCTGTTTGGGCCAAAACTCATGGCCCAAACAGGCTGTGAGATACAATTCCAGTAGTTAATCACCCAAATATTTGTTCCTAACAGTCAATGAATACAAGGAAAGTAAAAATGCAGGAAGCAGTGAACAGAAAATCACACCGCAGCTACAATCTGATGTTCTAGCATATAAAGTACACAAGTAAACAACCAATAACAAGTAGAATATAGGTAACCCTATGGGTTGCTATCAAAGCCTAACCTCTATTGTTCACCCTACAAGTGCTAGAAACCCTCTAGGTGGCACACACAGTATCACCCCTCTGGTTTAGATAAGAGTAGACTTTCTGAGGAAGAACTCACCGTCAATTCCCCCTATAGTCTCGTATCGTACTAAAGGCTCTCTGGGGAAGCACTCAACATCTCATTCCCCCTATGTCACACGTCAAGGAATTATATACTCTCTGAGAAATCACTCATCGTCAATTCCCTCTGTGTTCTCGCATCGTATTAAAAGACACTCTAGAGAAGCCCTTACGTCCATTCTCCCTATGGTCTTCTACACTAGGTTCTCACCGTCCAATGTGAAATAAACATGCATAGCATGCGTATCGGCCCAAGTAAACCTCAAGAACTACTTTTCTATCAATCTAAGGCACTACAGCATAACAGTATAACATCCCCACAATCTTATAACTGGGCATGGAAGCTGGAAAAAAGCCTAATAAGCAAATCATGCAAGGAAAAGCACATGAATACAGTATAAATTATCCAAATTGACAAGCAATGATCTATACTCAAGAAATCAAACCAAAGAAGTCAAACAACAGGGTAAAAACAGGAAACCCACAATTCCCCATTCAAGGGAATTGGTGGAATTTGCACAAAATATTCACAGACTTCCTACAGAAAGGCACAAACCACCTACCTTGGTGCTAGAAGATCAATATACATGAACCATGATAATTGATTACCCTTAGAACATTGAAGATCTGAGAAAACTCAAAAAACGCTCAATGCCAGATAACATGGAAATGAGGTGGAAACATGGATCAAGTTTAAAGCAGAATAGAGAACTCAATGCTTCGATTCCAATGCAATCAACGGTGATCGATTCTGAGAACAGATGGAGGAACGAAATCTCATCGAAGATCCATGGATTCCCGGTGTTCTCAGATGAAGAATCTAGAGAAGAAGAGCTTTTCATCAATTAGGTGTGACCCCGGTCCGTTTAATGAAAAAAATGTACACTACGTGTACTTTTAGACTACACGGCGTGTACTAAGTTTTTCCATAATTAACTTTAAGCGGACTCCACGTCACCCCTACACCCCGTGTGTGTGATCTGGGCAAGACCAACACATGGCTTCGATCCGGAAAAGAGTACACGGTGTGTACTCAGAAAGTACATGGCATGTACTTCAAAAATTTCCAGAAACTCCATTTTTCTCAAAAGTCCGGATAAAGGAAATACGTTACTCAAAAAAAGATCCAGGTTCTTACATAACATCTTTCACTTCAGGAGTTGCTTCTAATTCAGCGCCCATGTTGACTCTTCCTTCAACTTATTCTTCTTTTTCATCAATGTCAGTTTCTTCCTTTTTCTGAGAACTACTGACTACTGCCACAATAGAATTCTCTCCATGATCTTTGTAGTTCTCTATCTCTTCATCCTCTTCAACCACAGTCTCATCTGAACTGACACATTCTTATGAAAGAATATTCTTTTACTTTAAGGAATATTTCTCGAACTGTTTCTTGCATTTCACATAGGTTGAACAATTATTCTTGGGAATTTTGTTTTTAACCACTTAATATTCTTAAAACATCTTGGGGCACCTTTCTGCAAGATGACTAAGTTTTCCACATCTAAAGAAAGCAAGTATAGGTTTCCCATTGAGCATTACTTTTCTCATTTGAATATTCCCAGAAATAAATGACATAACCTTCTCTATCTCTTATTCTTCTTGAGAATCTTCAATGCTGAGATTCTTAATGGCCTTTAATTCTACCTCTTTGGATTTCCACTTTTCTACATCATCCTTATCATCATTTCTCATTTCATATGCAATAATGGGGTTTTGTATGTTTCCCAATGTCATCGCTTCAAGGTATTTAGCTTCCGATACTGAAACATTCGGATTGAACCAAGGTGGATGTTTCCTCAAGATGAGCTTCACAATATTTATGTCTTTAATAACATCTCCAAGAAATTGAATGTCTTCCACAACATCATTTACCCTGTCAAAAAAAGCCTCAACAAATTCATTCGGTTTTATTCTCATATCTTCATACTTGTACCACAAAAAATGCATATTTTCCACTGTTACCTTTGTATCACCTTCATATATATTCAATAGCTATTCCCATATATCGTGTGATGTTTTTCATGAAATTTCAATCTTATATATAGTATTGGATAGGTATCCCCATAACACATTGATTTCCTTAGCTTCAGAATCCAATTCTATTTTCTCAAATTCTGAAAACGTACCACTATTAATATCGGCTATTATACAATGCATTGCTAATGTAAACCCATCCATTCCCAAAATTAGAATTAGTGTTTCATTAGATTATTCCACAGCTAAAAATTGTTCACGTTGAAGATCGGAATCCATTTATGATTAGTCACGTCCATTTGGTAGAGATGTACTGATATCAACCTTTCCCTCTAATACTAATTGTTAGGTCCACTAAGATAGATACCCTAAGAGTGGGGGGGGGGGTGAATCAAGGTATAACATATTAAAACAAATTCCCCTTTTAATCGTGTTTTTTTAGACAAAACTCTCTTATCTCTCTCCATCCCATTGCAGTGTTTCAATGTACTTTAAAACAGGCACTGTACAGAGCAATTTTACTTGGTTCACCCTCACTGGGCTATATCCAATGAACATACACTAGAAATGTGCCGATGTACAAAATCCAATATAAGCGTACTATTGTTTACAAGTTTTAAGTGGACTCACTATCACTCATTGTTTACAACCATTCACAATTTGATAACTCACAACTCCCTATACCGATGTGAGATCACTTCTTTTTCAGAAGATCTAATACTTCTTTTAAGACTTTTAGGTCCTTTATTTATCTCTAATTAGTGCATCTTTCACACTATATAGATGATCTATTGATGTCCATATTTCATCAATTGATGAATAATAATTTTCCATGTATCACTAAGAAACATCCTTTGGAAATACCTACGCGAATCTCCCTACTTCATGAAGCTCCCAATTTTGCAAAGCTCAAACAAGCCTTCGTGAAGTCCCTGCTTCTTCTCAAAGCACACACCACTGTAGAGCTCAATCCTTCATAAGGAACACTACTTTGTTGAGCTCAATACTTTGTAGAGAATAAGTCATCATAGATATCAAGCCTTTGACAAGATACATCCTTCACGAAGCTCACTATGCCAATGCGGAACACACCTCTTTCATGGAGCTATATTAGCTGTCGTAAAGCTCATACCCTTAGTGAAGCACACTGCCTCTATGAATATACATTGAGATTTGAAAGCTAAAATTTTTTCTGGAAAACCTCCCAACTATTGTCAAGGTAATCAAGGCCTATTTATAGGTGATTCTTCACACTCAAGAACCTTCTATACAAATTCAGCCCCAGATCAACTCAAATCACAAATCCCCAAAATTCCTGCTAAAATTATCTCTATGTTTCAAAGCACCAAGGAAATTTTTGGATCATATAGCTCCTCATAATTGAAGATAATTCCATAAATTTCCTTGCACTATCTCCGCAATGCCCCCTCACAATGATCTTCATCTTTTTTGTTCATGAAGCATGTCATAATTGAATATATCCCCAGAAACATTCATCCAGTCTCTATGACATCAACTTAATGAAGACCATATTTGAAAAACTCAAACACATTCCTTATTTTTATGATATCTTCAATGAAATACACTTTTCTCAATACTCTCTAAACTCCAAATTCTGGACTCCAAAAATTAAGAAAAAACTAGAAAACTGCTCAACCTTGTATATTCTTTTGTACAGTATCCAGATCATCCATTCCCTTGTCATGATTATTTTTTAACATGGATTATCAAAAACTACTATAGAACTCGACAATTATCCATGAAAACCTTTGTAAATAATAACAGTCAACACAAAAATGATGCAATGTTACCTTGAGGGACTTTTCCCTACAATTATTGTGGGATTTAAATCAAAGATATGTTTTAAAATATGCATAAAACTAATATTAGGACCATTAATAAACAAACATATCATGGTTTTTGCAAGGAAAATAGCTTCAAGCAGTTGTACTTTTTTGTTGGAGGAAGATTAGCTTCAATTACTAAGTGAGGGAGATGTACATCAGAAATAATGGCATGTGGAAGTGAAGGAGTTACATGATGAACCATGGCCATGATATTGAGGTATGGATAGAAATGAAAATATAATAATAATTGAAAAAATCATAATAAAAATGGGGTATCATTCGCTCACCCATTATATTAGTAGGAGTGGGATATGCAATAGTCAAAACACAGAGCACATGAAGAGAATAGAAAAAACAATATATAGTGTGAATTGAGTAGTAAATGTGTGAGAAAGAATAAAATCCATCTCCCTCCCTTTACTACTTCATTAAATTATTTATTGATTATTTTGTTTCTCAATATTTTAATATTATTAACACATCCCTGATTTTTGGACAAAAATTTCTGGAGGAATAGGTTATATTGGTTCATATTATTAATTTGATCTTGAATTTTGTTAAATGAGTTCTTCTCACTATTTATATTCTAAAAATAAATTTATCTAAATACATTAATTTTTGTGGAAACTAATATTTTTCACCATTACAATCAACAAGTCCTTAATCTGAGGATTTCACAAAAAATTAAATAAATCTCCATAGAGATTCACATAATGAGTTTATAAAAAAATTCTAACTTAGTGAAAAATAATTTGGTCTGTATATTGTTTGTGTGACTACCACAGATGATAAGATATAGAAGATATTCAAAAAACAATTTTCATATTAGAAAATAAATTTATCCATAATAAATCAATTCTATGTATTTTAATTCTATTTTTTTAACATGAAAAAACGGTGCAGAAATCATTGAGATGAATTTCCCCTACTTAATCAACTAATCTCCCTCATCATTCAAGATCATTTCTCCCCTGTATTTTCATCATTCTTCTCATTCTCTCACACTCTAATTCAAAAATATAATTATTCTCGTCCCTAATTTACCAAATATCCTAGTTTCTCCATCTGATATTTGTGTTGTTTTATGTTAATAATGTTTATTTCTCTTCGTGGCCACACACATAAATTACAAACTGTGAGTCCTTTCCTTTGAATCAACCTATTATGAAAAAAAACTAATTTTATGTTGAGTTATAAATAATTAATATTCATGAGTATAAATACCATGTGTTAGTAGTCTCTGTTGAAAAATACTCATGAACTAACATATGGGATGACATTTCATACAAAACATCATGAAATGGTAGTATAGAGTTTTCCTTGTACACCTGGGACTAGCCTGTGTCAATCTATCTTGTGACTCTGTACAATAACCCTTATCATGAACACTATTATTGTCTCGGAACCCAAGTCATGTCTGAATACAATTTTTATATCTAAGTACATGATTTTTCCAATGAATACTATTCATTCTAGTGGTATTATCCATGAATATCCCGATTTACACATTGAGTACACAACAAGTCGCCATCACAGTGATACACTACATATGTGGTCCACAAACGGTTGGTGATATTTATCATCACCTGAAACCCTAACTACATCAAAAAATCATATAAATGGTGTTTATTATTCCACAACATATGGATTATAGTTGGGTTATTCATTGAAACCTATTTTTATTACACATATATAGGATCTTCTATTTCATCCACCTTTCGTACCTATTGGACCTCATTATTCCACAGAAATAGATGAAAACATATTCATATTTTGATTTCTGTACTATGATGGCTAGAAATCGAATTTATAATTTTCTACAAGATTATTAATCCAGCATATGATACCACTCTAAATCTTAAATCCATGATTAATACCCTATATTCTATATCTAAACTCCATCCATGAACAAACCATCGATTCATACATCATCTATGAAGATACCATGATGATAAGGGTTCGACCACACTCAATCCCACCTTGCTAAAGTCAAACAATGACCCCATGGACAAGTAGTGATAAATACTAATAATTGTGAGTGAAATGAAAAATAAAGATCTAATTTTTTTTCCAATATGATAATTGTCAATGATCATAAGAAGAGAATTTATTGGTGAAACCTAGAACAATGAAATAAAATTCAAAATCAATATATTGTGAATAATGGGAATCATAAATAAAAAAATAAAATCGAAATCCTAGATTAACATTTTATCAAAATGGTGAAAGCAACAAAATAATGTGTCCTATATTAATTAATACTCAATAATTATTGATGGTCATATTCACCAAAGATGAAAAATACTCACTACCTACCTCTCAATTCATCTCAATCAGATCATCATCATTCGGCGATCATGATCTACCAATGATGAATGATTTCCTCAACCACTCTAATAATCCAATTTTCTGAATCAATTGATAAATATTTTCAATGATATGTTATTTTAAGATGGTTTCTATGTTTAGGTTTATTTTAAAAAAAATAATTTAATTTATTAAATGACTCTTCTAACTGTCACATCCCATGAAATGTCCAATGTTGACTACCCTTAGGTTATTCCTAGTGTAAACCCTTCATTCTATAATCAACTTCACACATAGGTTTCGCATCCAAGGGCCCAAATAATAATAAAAAAATTTATAGATAAATAATACATGCTCATGATAAAATTTATTTAATATTTTTAATATATCAATATAGAGCCACATTGACCATTTGAATCACATGTTGACTCATCACATGGGTCTGAAAATGTTCTGAAGTGCTACATTAAAAAATGAATCTTTACATAACACAATATAAAATTTATCTCTATAAAGGTAATTACATGCCCTTGATGTCGGATATGAGATACCTAACCCTATATAGTGAGGAATATGATAGTGTATCACACCCTGGTACACATGGAGGGATACTTGATTCAGTCTAGAACTAGCTCAAATAATGGATATCTTTTCCTATGATCAAAAAAAGATGAAAACTATTGCACTTATTGGTATGTATTGATGTAAAATACCCAAAAAATCATTTCAAAAGGATACACCCATGCGAATACAAAAAGATAGACTTGGGAACACAGGGTCTCTAACCTTACCTTATTAGAGTGCATGATGTATAATAGGGGAGCATAGTGTGTCCAAATTAGTCTAGTCTCACCCATGTTTGATTTTATGTCTATATACTCTTCTTGGGTATATGTACACTCATAATGTCTATGTACCCTACCTCAATATATAAACAGTACTAGTCTATATTCTTCTATTCCTAGAATGGTACACATTCAGCTGTTGGCATTGGTATTACATGGAGTATAGGATATGTAAATTATTTTTTTATATTTTTCTCAAACTGAAACCCAAGGATGATATTTCAAGGTTCACATTGTGTGTGTTCTTCTGAAGTACACTTTATTCAGATCAAAATTCAATATAAATTTCATTTATTCATTTGAATTTACCTACACCATATGGGCCTCTCAACCTACCATTAATCACAATAGTAACACATATATCTATATTGACTAATCCTTCATCATTTCCAGTGGTTAGATTAAAACCATTCCATTCTCAAAAAACATAATTTTTTACACATATGAGGAACCTAAATGATATAACTCATGAAACCACCATCACACGCACTAGCATCAGATCTTCATCATAATCTATTCACACTGATAACAACATTTATCCTCATTCTAAACCCAAAAAATTGATTTTTAGAAGAAAAAAAATCATACCATGAATTAGGTTCTCATATATAGACTAATTTCTAGTAAATCTAAATATAGTTGATGAATCATCAATGAAGATAGGTAAAAATGAAAGTAAGAAAAAGATATTCCTTAATTATTATGATCAAAAAAATACATTAAAAGAATAATGGGGTTTCAATGGGGTTTCTAATTAAAATTCAATTTTTGATTACATCCATACAAATTAATAATTTATATTCAATACAATAGGACTAAGAATTAATTTATAAAATAATTAAATAATTTTATTCATGGAAATTGATAACTTTGAAATGAACCTACAAAATAAAGTCCCCACCTTAGTTTTAATCAACCATTCAAAGATGATTCATTTGTGGTGAAGATGAAAAAAAATTGTTTTCATTAGATCTATGAATTCCTACTTTTATCCATCGTCGATCAAAAATTCGAAAACATTTCTCCATGATCCTCTTACATGAACCTCCTATAAAATCTACAGGAATATATAGTTAACCATAGATATGGGATATAAGAGGGTTTACATATTTTATTTCTTGGTTTATAGTATTAAATTGAATATTAAATAAAATAATTAATTTAATCAATTTAATTTAATCTATTATATTCCAATGTATTCAGTTAAATGAGCCACCTGAAAAAAAACAATACTTATATATCATCAATGGTAATATCCTCATCCTATATTCAATGGAGGTGTCCATTTTCCCTTCCAAGACTCTGTTCAGAATATATTCAATGTTTTTATAAAATTGAATTCATGTGATATATTATATTTACTATTTTGAAAATATCAAAACTAAGACTCTATAGGACAATGATTTATACAACTTTATTACTTATTACTCTAAAAATATTGTTTAATTATTTTTAAGGGTCATTCATAAAAAATATAGTAATTATATTCTCCCAATATTTTATATGTTTTATCTAAAAATATAAAAATCCTACTAAAAGGGATGTGGGGACCAACCTCGCATGATTCCTTCTCACTCCTAGTTTCTCTCTTGAAGATTATTATGATACCATTAAACACAAATCTAGGGAACATACCTCCCTTGAAGGATCCTGTCATGCAGATATTAGGTAATCTAAAAATGTAGCATTATCCTTATTGTATAGCATGATCGTGTCGATAATGTGTGATGGATCATGAATTTATCTCCTCATCTATTAAATGTTGAAAATTTAATATATCTAATCCCATAATAGTGGTATGTATTAGTGATATTCCACCTCCCAAACCATGTAGATTATCATGAAAGGACAAATGAATCATAAATTTTGTTTTCCACTAACACCAACTATCTATAGTCATCCTGAACATAAGACATTTAGGAACACATCGTGTCCCTCATCCAACTTAAAGGGATTCTATATTCTGTCTTCATATGATTTATGATGGATTTGGTCAGTCCTCAACTTCACCAGGATGGTATTAACCTTCTCTATCATGAAATAAACCATATCTTGGCCCATAATAATTATATATTCTAGATCCATCCCGCACAGAGGTGTCCTCCAGCATCCCCATTATAATTCCTCAAATGGTAACATAACAATTGATTAGTGGTAATTTTTATTTTATATGAACTCTTCAATGAATAGATTATCCTTCTAGAAATGGGAAAAAACTAAAATACAATCCCAGATCATTTCCTTTATAACATAAATAGTCTAATATGTCTACCCATCAGTCTTAGGGAGGTGCTCAAACCTCGTCTAAAATTGACTCTTAAAATCCTCTTGTAATTCACTCTATAATTGACAGTGAAGCTGTAATTGGGATATTACACAAAATATTAGGAAAATATATGAAGAGAAACCATCTCATACCTAAGTAGGCATCCAAAACTCTTTTATGAACTCTATAATGAAATGGTTAAAAAATTTACAATATCATGATTTGGTATAAAATTCCCGATTTAGTGTCATGACATCTTTTTGGTAAAAAATCATAGGAAGAAAAATTAAATATAGATTCAATTCAAAAACATTAACATCAAATTCTATGGTTGGGATAAAACCTCAAGTAATTTATGCAAGTTCGTTGCCTATCGTTATGTGATGCATAGAGACAACAACTGATCTACAACCTTCTTCATCCATAGAAAAAAACCCAATTCCAATGCTCATAGTATATCTTCAACATTATTAGATGTAAACATAAGGTGGATGTATGAACAATCCTTGGAACATCCTCCCACAAAATAACTAGTACCATTTTTCTTCCTTATAAAAGTTTGAAATACTATCCAACTCCAAACAATCTATCATAAGTAATTACTATAATTGTTTTTCATATACATCCCAATTAAATTCTCTAAAATGTGTTTCCTAAACACATAGAAAAAATAGAGGGGTCTCAATTTTAGAATGGATATAGGTAATGCCACCCTCATCAATAAAGGTAAACGACATTGAGAACAACTCCCCTATTTCTTCACTCAATGATATCATATGGGATTTCCTACAAAGATCAGGAACCACCATGTTCCCCTTCCATTGAGTATAGACTATCTGTAATTCATAGTAATGAATGAATTCAATCCATCACCTCAACCTCTTTTTAATATATTTATTCAATAATATATACCTAAAAATATTATGGTCAGAATATATGATGAATATTTCTCACATTAGATAGTGTCTATATACCATTAGGGAAACAAAATTCATAATCTAAATCATGGGTCTCAAAATTCTAGTCATTGTGTCTTATCTATAGCGAACCAGCATAAATTACCACCTACAACTACATAAAATTCAATCCAAGCCCTGATTTATAGGTATAAAAAACAATCACATACTCAACACCTTCCTCTGGAATTCTCAAGATGGGGGTCCTCAACAACCTCTTCTAAATCATCAGATAATCATATTAACACATATCCTTTAATATGAATGGTTTTATCTTCAAGGTCATATTAGTCGGGGGTGTATTTTTCTTGTATAAATTTGTTGTGAATATTTAATAATTTTATACCAACACATGTAATCTATTAACCTTTTGGTTTCTCTTTGTTGGTCCCAATATATCACTACCTAGATCTTTCCTATGTCATATATTTCTTCTTATTATAAGATGACTCGTACCAGGAATCAGAACTCTAAAGTATAGAACTGAAACATTGAAAAATTCCCATAAATTGAATTCCTTGCCTGTGATTCTAGATCCACCTTAAAATTATCCATGTGACCCTCCTATAATGTAGAGTATATTAGGATATCATCTATTAATAACAACATGAACTATTCACGGAAGGGATAAATGATCTTGTTCATGATTTCCATAAACATTCTCATGGTGTTCATCACATCAATGGGAATCACCAAGTACTCATATTGATTGTAGAAGCACTGAAATGAAATCTTTTTTATATCCCCCTATCAAACCCATAGTAGTTGTTAACCAGACATGGGGAAAATATTTTACAACCACCATCCACTTTTAGAGGGTCAAAGAGTTCATCGATCCTTGTAACTGGAGACTTATTGTTGAAATTAACCTTGTTTAATAAATCATAATCCCTCTATAATATCATGATATGATTCCCTTTCTTATATAATATAACTGGGGATTCTTGGGGGTTAAATTGGTGTAATGAATCCCTTCCTCCACAGATCATCTAACATCACCTTCATCTCTAAGAGATTTGAATGGTCCGTCTAATATGATTCCGTATATATTGGGGTATTCCCTAGTTGTAGGTTTATGTATTATTTTATTTATTGATGGGGATTTAATCTTGGAACTTCCTCAGAAATGATTTTTTGATGTTCCCCCACTACTTCCAGGAACTGAAAGATCATATCATCTACTATTATAAGGTACTTACTAACCAAATGATGATAAATAGATTTTGTCCTCCTATATATGATCCCAAAAAGGTCTAACAAATATCCATTATTACCAATAATGTAAAATATCATCTCCTCAAGTTGGATTCATCACATAATCCTCTTGAAAAGGTAAATATTTTTATGGAATTCATAGATCCACTCCTATATATGAAAAAATCATAAATTCTCATCAAAGATATGATGTGATCCCATATGATTATCTCTCATCCACAAGTTGGTTTAAAATATAGGTTAAAGTGTTTAATAATAAAATCTCTTCCGTAAGAGACATTAATCATAGATTATTATTTAAAGTATCCACTAGAATATCTTTCTATTGAAAAATAGATGAATTAAATAAATTGTAGCCTGTGACTATTTCTATCATAACTACATATAACGTAGATATGGCGCACATCATACCCTAGATCATACCATGTGACATCATGTTAAAAAAGTTCACTACCTATAATCTTCCACATACATGAACAACACCTTGCTAAGCCTAGTTTGGACCACATAGTGTGGTAGAGGTCGTATCAGATAAAAATATTGGCCACCCCCATAACTAGCCCAGTACCTCTATGACATTAAATACTCTATAGACCTCACTTATCAATTCAATACATCCTAATCAGTGGCTCTTATATGTTATCCCTCTATGCATCTTGGAAGGTCATGAAATGTAATGTGATATAAACATTCACATCACTATAGAAGAACCACCTCTCCCTCAGATTAATGAAACCTCCCTAAGAGTGCCTAGTGACTGGCCATCTATCGCAAGACTACCATTGAAGAAAAATTACAAGATTGGATACTGGAGTTTAATGTTGAAAAACATCTATGGTGCTATCATCACTAGGATGTCCACTTCTAAATAAAATGGTTATAAAAATCTCTAATTTGAATATTTCAAAAATTAGGGCAAGGTCCATCACCCTAGTGTAAGAAGAAATTCATGGAGAAACCACTCTACCTCTAATATCATAAAGAAGGAAATGATCAATGGTATTTTATTGAATGTAAGAGTCGTGATATATACCAATGGAATAATAAGATATGTTGGTGATTGTAAACATATACTGGGTGACTAACACTCTACCTTGATAGAGCTATGGAATCTACATGATAAAAACTACCTATAAACTCACTATATAAAAGTCTTCAATGGAGACGAAATTGATATTTTCTTAATAGATATTCACCTTTTCCTATGTTTTCATCATCAAGAACCACCATTTCACTTTTGATCTATATATGATGCTCTCCACTAGAACAACCATCTATTCAAGTGAGGACCCAATAAACTGATAAAACTCAGTCTACCACAATGATCTAGTACTTTGATAACTAGGGGTCTACTTCACCCTTAAAATGGTTTGGTATATAATTAAAGTACTCATCAGGAATAGATATCCTACATGTATAATATCGTAATACTCTTGGGAAAAATCTATTACTCAATAGATATAGGTACTATCATCAATCCACCCATAAGAATCATATCCGATATAAGAACTTATAAAGAGGTCTCATTTCCATATGGATCATTATCATGATATTAATGCAGAATCCTAACTAGATAATAACACAAATACAACCTTCAATATTCAAGAAATAGAAAATTTGATATATCATAACTACAGAGATGTCTCAAGAATGGCATGGAAACCAAAACCCATTCATATTTGATACATGTACCATTTTTTCATATAACTAGTTCCTAAGTGTACTAAGTCAAACATATACTTATCAGGGAACCAGTGAATGGGTAATTCATTCACTACACTATCACTAGGTTCCCTATCCTATGAGAAATACTTAAGGATCTTTAACATTGTCTACATAGTTCCAAAACCAATACTCATATATAGACTATCAACACAATCCCTTTCTATGAAAAATTATTCCTCTGAAACCACACTATGAGGTATTGACCCTCCTATGATAACATGTACGATGGTAGACTAATTGTGACATGACAAGACTGCCACCAGTAGGCTAGGGGTTAGTGAATAGGAAAACAAATTCAAATCATACATATGAGAGGACTTAACCTAAGGCACTTGTACACATTCAAAAATACTCGGACATAATTATAATATATAAAGGTAAATAAAACATATAATAAATGCATGAATAACATCTTATCCCACATACTAGTATAAAAAAGAGTACAATAATGAGAAAACCCCAAAAAACACCACTACAGCTATAAAAGATTTTGACCTACAAAAAATGGGACAACATTCAAAATGCTTCATCAGGACCTATCTAAGGTCTAACTAAGAAAAATTATCTCCACTTAATCCAGCTCCACCAAGACTCCATTGGAATGGGATTTTGTCTATATAAGTCATGACCCATGTATGGGGTGTGTATATACATACCAAGAAGGAAAATTCAAAATACAAAAACATAAACTATAAAAAATAGAGTCATATATGGATCACAAAAGTATGGAGAATAAAAAATATGACTGAAACATGCTCAATGGAAGATTCAAATACTCATTGTGAGCTTCAACCTCAACACCATCATAATAGATTCTTTTTAGGTATCTAGGGTAACACTCAGATAGTAGAATTAACTCATTGATCCACTATAACAGAGATCGAACTCATCCAAGAGGTCCTATTTATCCTGACAATCCATTTGAGAAATGAAGTAACTGATAGGTCTTGACTAAGATGAACGCTTTTAAAGATGACACCACATCTGAAGACACTGATTTTGATAAATTAGTAGTGGAATAATCTTATTCTAGGGGGGGTAAATAATCCACATGATTTCTCTGGGATGGAAAGTCCTTATAGTGGGGATATGGAAACATATTTTTACCTTGATCGGGTAAGTTCCCCTTTTTCTAAGTTCCCTTCTTATTTTAAAATCCATAGATGTAATTTTGTGGGTTTACTGCAGGTTCCAGAATTGGTACACATCCTGTACCAGATGTAAACGTCTTTTTTTTAGTGTTAGATATATGTCGTGAATGGGGAGATCATGCTGGGACCTTTTTCATGTCATTTACATGTGGTACACGTCGTGTAAGAGTTAAATTGCATAATTTTAACCCAAGGTGATGGGTTTTCAACATAATTATACAGTGTGGCCTACATGCAGTGACCAAGGTGTACACGTCCTGACCTCGCCCATGCCTAGGTTAAAGTCACACATTAATGAGTTTTTCTCAGTCCCTCTCTCTCCAGAATTCATGGCTCTGGACCTAAGGTGGTTCTGGTGTGTTTTTAGATACTCAATATCTTCCAAATCGATATGATCAATGTTTGATCATCGTTGAATTTGTGGTGTATCAAACTGATTAAGTGATCTTTCCATTTCTTCTTTTCTTATGATCATAGTATTTCCCTATCCTTGAGTTATCGGATCTGGGGATATTTATTGGTTTTCTTTTTCATCTTCTTTTATATCTACTATGAGATCTCATTTTGGGGGACTTTTAACATTGTAGGTTGTGGTTCAGAGGGCATCCTTCCAAAGGTATGTGGTTTCCTCTCTGCTGCTGGAATTTTGTATTTAGATTTGAATCAATATTATCATGGATTGGATTATAGGGTATCTTATGGTGCTATTGGGTTTCTTTCTTATATTTGGATTCCATTTCAAGCATGTGTTATGTGAAATTTTAGGTCGATATTTTATCTATAGCCTATGATAATGAATCTTCTTGTGTTTATTTTAAAATTTCTTTATAAATAGATTTATTAAATATTCATGAATGTTGTGTGTAGTGGAAAAGGAATTTGAAAGAAAATAGGTTTCCCTGACTTTTGATAAATGGATTATAAATTTTTTTGAAGAGTTTTCAAGGCATTGAATTGGGTTTGTGAAAATGAGAACATGGGATAACTTGGGTACTTAGGTGGAAGGTTTCTCATAAAGCCATAGTCTTTTTCATTGTGATTATGAAGGAGGTTTTTTTGATACATTCATCTATTTCATATAACTATTGTTATATGGGACCAATAGGGACATTCTAGGTTGTTTACTTATGGATTATTCCTATGATTCGAAGGCCTATGTTCTAGGATTAAATTTTGTGCACTTAATTCTTATGGTACTAGTTGTCTTCTGCCTAGACCTATAGTATTCTTTTGTGTGTGATACATATGTATATATATTTTAATACCTGGATTTCTATGTTACCTTAATATTCATGTTTATTCCTATGGTAAAATGATATGTAAAATATGCATTGAAACTATTATACCTGCTTTTGTTTATAACTCTGGAAAAGGGAATTGTTTACCATGTTTTCTATAAAAATGATTTAATACTTATCATTCAAGGTTTTATTTTAAATATGATCATACATGATTTGTTAAATAGAGACTTGTTATGGATCAAATTGGTGGGATCCTACTAAGCCTATTATTTCACACCATGTGCACACCTTTGGATGTGTGTACCCATTTTTTTTCTTCCAGTGTAGGGAAAATCAAGGTTCCATAGTGAGGTGGTGAGGTTTGTTTTAGTTGGGATGGGTAGTTTATGGTGAGATGGTTGGAGTTAGTTTATGCCATCATTGGAGTAGTTTTATCCTTTATAGTCAGACCTGTGTTTTAAAGTTTTTAACTGTTGTTTTAGTAATTTTGTCATCACTATTTTCTTATAGTTATGGTATATATATTTTCTTAGACTTTTGTTTTTTACTTTATTTACTTGTATATGTATTCCATGTGGTTTTTCAGGTTGGTAGAAATCATTAATGTAGTTTTTTCATTCAATTCTCGGGTGCTTTTCACTAGACCATGGGATTAGGAATGCCCTTCGGGTATGTTATATATCAGGTCGGTTGTCGGGTATGAGGGTAAACCAGGTTGGGTCATTAAATTTTGGTATCAGAGGATGTTCTATCCTCAAGAATATTTTCTTACAATGTTTTTTAGACTTGAGATAGAATTTTCGAGACTATATAGGCATATTTCATTGGGTTTCTGGCCATCTCATGTCGTAATGAGACTCCTGTACCATGGGATGTTGGGATATGGGTCTCTAGTGTTGGTATTTTATTATAAAATATCAGTTTTTTGTTTTGGGTTTTCTAGTTTGAACTGAGATTTTTTATGTGTCAGATCATTACTATGTTTTGATATGAAGTAGTATTCCTATGGGATATTTTCTATTGGTTCCTCAGCAAGGTTTGGCTCGTGCTCGTATTTTAAATCCACTTATGGATCTGAATCTCATCGAGACATTCATATGGGTAGTCCTTACTAAAAATCATGATGTGCCATGGGATCAGAACGTAGTGGCTGAATTACAACCCTTAGTTGGATGAGAAAGAGATCGATCGCGGGAGTTATTGCATGAGAAATCACAATCCATTAAAGGGACAACTTAACCTCAAGATGATGGGGATTGTCTAGATATGATCAATAAAATCTTTTTCTTCATAGAGACACATGATAATATCATGGTGAAGTTCATATCATTCAGAATCGGGGGTTCCGGCAAGTGATGGTGGGATACTATGGTACAGGAAGACAGATACCTGTGTTTGGAATGGAAGGGTTTCAAAACACTATTCTATTAGTAGTTTTCTCAAAAGCCAATGATTTTGGAAAAATATCTAGAGTTCCTATAATTTCAATAGGGAGAGATTTCGGTGTCTGCTTACACCAACCAGTTTTCTAATCTTGTCTGTTTTTCTCTGGACGTGGTATGGAATGACCAGCTGAAGGAGAAAAACTACTTGTAGGTTTTACAACAAAACATTATATTCTATGTATTCATGTTGAATAATTCAACCTCTATGAAGATAGCATACATAGAAATGATGGCAGAGATGGACCTGGAAGGAAAATTCATCTTTATAGCATCTTTTTTCCCCACAAGTGATAGCTTCAATGGCGTTCATGGGAAGAATAGGACGTGACACCACTGTCACATGAGTGGTGGAGGTTGGTCTCAACATCAAGCATCCTCTGTACCATCTGTTGTAGATGGAATTGTGTATCTGACTTTCTACTTGGGTGGAAAGGTAGTTCGAATCAGACATTACTTTCCTATGCCTGTGAAGATGTGCAATAATTGTAGATGTGTTGGTCATCTTCAACGTTTTTTTCATGATATTAATATGCATATTTATGGTCAGGGTGAGTCTACTCCAAAGGATACTACTGTATAGTTATAAGCATCAAAGACTATAGGTATCTGGCCATATGCCTCTGGATTAAAGAATTTACAAATATTAGATGAGTTTCTAATGGAAGTTGATGCATTCTTAGCAACAGTGAGAGGTACGATCCTTATTTCAACTTCAGTATCAACTTCTTTGTTTGAAACTGATGCCTCTCACTAAATTATATCTTCATGTTTTGTTGACATTCATAAAATAATAATAGAACTTATTACCTTTACAATGGAGTTATAAACACCTGTTGGAATAAGGAAAGAGCAGGGGTTATGGTTTCCTTATTGTTCATTCATGATAATCGAGACAGAGTTGGTTTGTGATTTTCTTGTTCTCAATCTAGATATATTTTATTTCATCATAAATTTTTATTAACATGATGCTAATTGATCTGAGGATGATTTTTATAATAATAATGTTTCATTTCTTACTATCGATGGGATCTCTCATGTGTTTTTGGTGGAGTAGGATCCGAGTTCAGGTCGTGTAGGGCCTTCCCACCTAGATCATAGGAGTCTGTTTTATATCATTATGTTTGATCCTTATGAAATTTCTTATACTGGTGTTCTACCTATTGTGGTCTGAGACATTCCTATCATTTTCTAAGAATTCATCTATGATCTTCCCCCAGAGAGGGAGGTAGAGTTTATTATTGACCTCGTGTCAAGAATAAAACCAATATCGATGAATTTTTACCGTATGGAACTGTTGTAGTTGAATGAACTCAAGATTCAGTTTGATGACCTATTAGAGATGGGTTTTTTTGTCTATAGTTTCTCACCTTAGTCATCCACTATTTTCTTTTCAAAAAAACAGATGGTTCACTTCAATTATGTGTGAAAAATCAGAAGATAAAATAGGTAACTGATCTTAAAAAATATCATTTTCTTCATGTGGATGATTTGTTTGATCATTTCAAGGGAGAAATATGCATTTCAATGATCGGTCTTTAGTCGTGTTATCATCCACTCAATGTCCTAAAGTTTGATATACCAATGTATTCCTTCAAGAGAAGGTATGAAAGTTATGAATATCTCGTGATGCCTTTTGGTATGACTAATGCTCCTGCGGTTTGTATTAAATTGATGAATCAAATATTCCACAAATATCTTGACAATTCTATGGTAGTGTATGTAGAGGATATTATTGTTTATTCGAAGTCTGAACATGAACACAACAACCATATGAGTTTTTTTTATATTAGGATAAATCACCATCTATATGGGAATCTTTCAAATGGAAATTTTTTGTATTCGAGAAGGGATGTTATTGGCCATTGAATTTCTGATCATGTGATAACGATTGATCAAAAGAAATTAAAATATGTTTTTCCCTAGAAGGAACAATGAAACATGTTTGGGAGATGAAGCTTATTTGGACATATTGGATACTACCAACATTTCATTAGTGATTTATTTATGTTGGACTCACCTTTGACTACCCTCACCAATAATGTGGTGAATTCTCATGGTATGAAAATTATCAGTCTTCATTTGATGAACTTAATGGAATTCTGACATTGACACCTTTACTAGTCATACCTGAGCCCGATAAGGGGTGCATGGTGTTTTGTGAGGCATCTATTACTAGTTTGGGATTTCTGCTGATGTCAGATGATCATGTGGTAACTTATAGATCACTTCAACTCTAACTTCTTTAGAATAACTACCCCTATCTTTATTTATTTCTCATGGTAGTGATGCATACGCTTAACTGCTGATGGTATAATCTCTTTGGGGAGAGGTTCAGATTTTTCTTTGATCATAAGAGTTTGAGATATATATTTTCCCATAATAAATTGAATCTTAGATAGAGATGATGGGTAGAACACCTTCATAAGTTTTAATTCAACATAGTGTAAAATATAATTTAAGGTAATGCAGTTGCAGATGAATTAAGCAAGAAGGTACCATCACTGTATTTTCTAAAAGTTAAGTAAGAGTGGAATCATATGGGGATTTTCACTCAGTTTCACTTGGATGCTCATGAGGATGTCTCAAGTATGGTGTTGAATAGTGTACAATTGTGATCATCTCTCCTAGAGTCTATATTGAAAATTCAACATCAATATGATGAGTTTCGTATGATTCAAATACACAATTATAGTGGGGATATAGTTCCTATTTGGTGTCTTTCTTTAGATGTCATAATTCACATTCAGAAGCAAGATGTCATCCCAACACCTGTGACAATTTTAGTCCTGTGTGATTGTCATATTTTATCATGGGTCATTTATCAAAGTGCTACAAAGATGTATTATGACATGACAAGACAATTTTTGTGGTCGGGTATGAAGTGTGTCATTTCATATTATGTTTCCCATTTTTACACATGGTAATAGATAAACGAAGAGCACTTGAAACCTTCTGTTTTACTTCAGCCTCTTCCAATTCTGGTTTGGATGTGGGATGAGTTGTCTATGGATTTAGTTTTTGGGTTCTAAGGACACCCTGAGGGAAGATCCTATATGGATGGTTGTTGATCGGTTGATGAATTATTTTTATTTCATTCCAAAAAATTCCACCACTATGGATGAAGATATGGGTAATATTTATTTATTTTAGATTGTGTGGTTTCATTGGTGTCCTTCTGTCGTTGTTTTAGATGGGGAACTTAGGTTTTACTCGTTGTTCCATAGGAGTCTTCCAAAGGAAATGGTGACACAGGACTAGTTGATCAAAGCTTACCATCCATATAAAAATTGCTAGATAGAGCATGTAATTCAAATCCCATAGGATATGACTCATTCTGATGCCTTTGTTTTTGGTGGATCATGGGATAGCCATCTGGGACTTGATGAGTTTGTTTACAACAATAGTTATCATTCATCAATCAAAATGTATCCTATTGAGGAATTGTTTGGTCACCCATGAAGATCATCGCTTTTATGGGTAGTGGTGTTTGAAGTATCTTTGGTTGGACTATATCTATTTCAGGAGATGTCGGGAAAGATTCAGGAGGAGTGACAACGTATAGTTATAGCCCATAGTCGACAGAAATCATAGGTAGATCGACAACGTCGTCCTTTGGATTTTTCCATTGGTAAATGGGTTTTCTTGAAGGTTTCACCTCAATTGGTTCTCCATCGACTTTGAATATAGATAAAGATGGTACCAAGATATGTTGGACAGCATGAGATCACTAAGTGTCTTCTGAATGATTCTTATCGATTAGCATTTTTGGCTTTGTTGATGGGCCTTCATGGAATTTTCCACATATCTCTGCTCAAGAAGAATCACCGGGATCCCGCTTAAGATCAGAGTTGGGAATAAATTATGTCATATAAAAATTCTTCTCTTGTGGAGAAACCACACTACTAGAAATGCAGGATTTCCCAATGGTTCAGAACTGTTGGGAAAGGGTGCAGAACCATTGGTATATATTATAGCCATGGTTCTGCAAACCGTAGGGAAGTAAGCCATTGGGAAAGTGATTCCAAATGGTTTACTATGAACCATTGGGAAAACCAAGTAGAGGGATTCTTTCCCAACATTTTTTAAGCTGTTGGGAAAGTGCATTTACCAACGATTCATAGAACTGTTGGTAAACATAATACTCAGAGAGGCTATGACAATGGTTTCATACCATTGCCAGAGCCTATGATGTGCAAATTTCACAGCAGCCTATAATTTTCACAGCAGCTACCCTCTCATTTTTGTGTAATTTTCACAACAACCAATCCATTCCCTCTCATTTTAAATCATTTACAATTATTGTACCTATAATAAACTAACACATACATATAAAATTATTGTACCTGCAATAACAAACGAACACATACAAATAGAGAGAAATTCATACACATTTAACATATAATGCATCCAAGACCTATACACATCCCGAATTAAATCAGAATTCATAATGTAATTATAAAAATATATAATTCATTTAGAATTCAATTTAAAATTTAGATGACAATTATATGTGGAATCCAGAATTCAAATCATAATTTAATCGGTTTTTCATATACCATATGTTTTTACTAGAAATGAATCCATTTTAAACAAAATACATACACCTGGAGTGATACCGGCCACACTGTGCCTCGGATTTAGGTGAGGTTAACTCGTACACATCACAAATGACCCATGGATCGTTATCCGAAAGTATCAACATATTACGAAAGCAATTGGTTAGTTTTACGTACGTTAGTTGTTGTTTTCACTTAAAATGAAGTGAATTTTAAATAAAAGAGAGACACTTTTAATGGTGTCGGCCACACCGCGCCTCGGATAGAGGCGGGGTTGACTCGTAGACGTCACAAATGACCGATGGATCGTTGTGCTAAATTATCAACACAATCAGAATACGTTTGGTCAGTTTTCCATATGAACATAAAATGTTGTCCAATTTAATCATATTAGAGACACTTTGGGTGGTCTCGGCCACACCGTGACTTGGATTGAGGCACAGTTGACTCGTACACGTAACATATGAACCATGGATCACTGTCCTAAAGTCTCAACAATTTCTGAATGCCTTTGTTCGGTTTTTCGTATACCAGTTTTTCTTTTCACTCATAATCCTGTTCATTTAAAAAAAAGAGACACATTTAGAGTTGTACCGGACACACTGCGTCTCAAATTTAGACGGGGTTAACTTATACACATCTCAAATGACCCATGGATCTTTTTCCTAAAGTATCAACACAATATGAATGTGTTTGTTCGGTTTTTCGTATGTCAGTTGATGTTTTCACTTAAAATAATGTCCTTTTAAAACAAAAGACAGACACATTTAGTGGTGCCAGCCACACCACATCTCAGATTGAAGTGGGGTTTATTCGTACACTTCACATATGACCCATGTATTGTTGTGCCAAAGTATGAGCACAATTAGAATCCGTTTTGTCAGTTTTCCGTATGTACTTAAAATGATGTCAATTTTAAACAAAAGAGAGACACTTAGAGTGGTCTCGGCCACACCATTTCTCTGATTGAGGCAGGGTTGACTCATACATGTTACATATGACCCACTGATCATTTTATTAAAGCATCAACAAATTTCGAATGTGTTTGGACAATTTTCATATGTCAGTTGTTTCTTTCACTAGAAATGATATCCATTTTAAATAAAAGAGAGACATTATGAATGGTTTCGTCCACACTGCACCTTGGATTGAGGCGGGGTTGACTCGTACATTTAACATATGACCCATGGATCGTTGTGCTAAAGTATCGACACAATAAAAATCTGTTTGGTCAGTTTTCCATTTTCTAGTTGTTGTTTTCACTTAAATTGAAGTCCATTTTAAACAAAAGAGAGACACTTTGAGTGATGTCGGCCACACCACGCCTCGGATTGAGGTGAGGTTGACTCGTACATGTCACACATGACCCATGGATTGTTCTCCAAAAGTTTAAATGGAAAAATAATGTGTTTGGTCGGTTTTCCATATGTACTTAAAATAATGTCCATTTTAAACAGAAGAGAGACACTTAGATTGATCCGGGCCACACCGTGACTCATATTGAGCCCAGGATGGCTAGTACATGTCACATCTGACCAACGGATCATTGTGATAATTTATCAACAAAATACGAAGGCCTTTGGTCAGTTTATCGTATGTCTGTTGTTCTTTTCACTTATAATCCTGTCCATTTTAAAGAAAAGAGACATAGTTAGAGTGGTACCGGCCACACCGTGCCTCAGATATAGACTGGGTTGACTCTTTCACATCTCAAATGACCCATGGATAATTTTCCTAAAGTATCAATGCAATCCGAATGCATTTGGTCAGTTTTCTGTATGTCAGTTTCTGTTTTCACTTAAAATGATATCATTTTTGAAACAGAAAAGAGACACTTAGAGTTGTTACGGCTACATCGTGCCTTGGATTGAGGCGGGGTTGACTCGTACATGTCACATATGACCCATGTATCATTTTCCTAAAGCATCAATACATTTTGAATGTGTTTGGTTAGTTTTTCATGTGTCACTTGTTGTCTTCACTAAAAATGATGTACATTTTAAAGAAAAGAGATACACTATGAATGGTGTCGGCCACACCGCGCCTCAAATTATGGCGGGGTTAACTCGTACATGTCACATATGACCCATGGATTGTTGTTCTATTATATCAACACAATCAGAATCTGTTTGGTCGGTTTCCCATATGCTAGTTGTTGTTTTCACTTAAAATGAAGTCCATTTTAAACAAAAGAGAGACTTTGAGTGGTGTCGGCCACACCGCGCCTCGTATTGAGGAGAGGTTGACTCGTACACATCACATATGACCCATGGATCGTTATCGTAATGTTTCAACAGAAACAAAATGTGTTTGGTTGTTTTTCTGTATGTACTTAAAATGTTGCCCATTTTAAACAAAAGAGAGACCCTTAGAGTGATCTCAGCCACACCACGACTCTGATTGAGCTTTTTTTGGCTCATACACATCACATATGACCCATGTATCATTGTGATATATTATCAACATAATAAGAATGAGTTTGGTCAGTTTTTCATATGCCAATTGTTCTTTTCACTTATAATCATGTCCATTTTAAACAAAAGAGACATAGTTGGACTGGTACCAGCCACAATGCTCCTCATATTTTGATGGGGTTGACTCGTATACATCTCAAATGACCCATGGATCATTTACCTAAAGTCTCAACACAATCCAAATGTTTTTGGTTAGTTTTCCGTATGCTAGTAGATGTTTTCACTTAAAATGACATCCTTTTGAAACAAAAGAGAGACACTTAGAGTGGTGCCGGCCACACCACGCCTCGGATTGAGTTGGTGTTGACTCGTACATGTCACATACGACCCAGGGATCGTTGTCCTAAAGCATCAACTCATTTCGAATGTGTTTGGTCAGTTTTCCGTATGTCAGATGTTGGTTTGACTTAAAATGATGTCCATTTTAAATAAAAGAGAGACACTATGAATGGTGTCGACCACACCACGCCTTGGATTGAAGCAGGGTTGACTCGTACACATCACATATGATCCATGGATCATTTTGATAAAGTATCGACACAATCAAAATCTGTTTGGTTGGTTTTTCGTATGCTAGTGGTTGTTTTAACTTAAATTGAAGTCCATTTTATACAAAAGAGAGACACCTTGAGTGGTGTCGGCCACACCATGCCTCGGATTGATGTGAGATTTACTCGTTCACCTCATATAGGACCCATGTATCATTCTTCTAATGTTTCAATTGAAACAAAATGCGTTTGGTCAGTTTTCTGTATGTACTTAAAATGTTGTCCATTTTAAACAAAAG
Source organism: Viscum album (assembly GCA_963277665.1). Classification (NCBI taxonomy): domain Eukaryota; kingdom Viridiplantae; phylum Streptophyta; class Magnoliopsida; order Santalales; family Viscaceae; genus Viscum; species Viscum album. The sequence goes on along the minus strand of OY728122.1, from coordinate 2,008,306,598 downwards.
AGAGACACTTAGAGTGATCCCGGCCACACCGTGACTCGAAATGAGCCTGGATTGGATCGTACATGTCCCATATGAGCCATGGATCATTGTAATAAATTATAAATACAATCGGAATGTGTTCGGTCGGTTTTCTATATTCCAGTTGTTCTTTTCACTTATAATCCTGTCCATTTTAAACAAAAGAGACACAATTAGAGTGGTACTGGCCACACCGCACCTCGAATTTAGACATGGTTGACTCTTACACGTCTAAAATGACCCATGGATCATTTTCCTAAAGTATAAACATAATCTGGATCCTTTTGGTTTGTTTTTCGTATTCTAGTTGATGTTTTCACATAAAATGATATCCTTTTGAAACAAAAGAGAGACACTTAGAGTGATTCCGGCCACACTGCACCTCGGATTGAGGTGGGGCTAAGTCGTACACGTCACATATGACCCATAGATCGTTGTTTTAAAGAATGATCACATTTAGAATGCGTTTGGTCAGTTTTTCATATGTCAGTTGTTGTTTTCACTTAAAATGATGTCCACTTTAAAAAAAAGAGAGACACTATGAATGGTTCCGGCCACACCGCATCTCGAATTGAGGCGGGGATGACTCATACACATCACATATGACCCACAGTTCATTGTGCTAAAGTATAAACACAATCAGAATCTGTTTGGTTGGTTTTCCTTATGTACTTAAAATGTTGTCCATTATAAAACAAAAGAGAGACACTTAGAGTGATCCCGGCCACACTACGACTCATATTGAGGCGCGATTGACTCATACATGTCACATATATCCCATGGATTGTTTTCCTAAAGTTTCAATAGAATTCGAATGCATTTGGTGAGTTTACCATATTTTAGTTGTTGTTATCAATTAAAATGAAGTCCATTTTAAACTTTAGAGAGACACTTCGTGTGGTGCCGGACACTCCTAGCCTTAGATTGGTTCTAGGTTAACACGTACACGTCATATATGACCCATCGATCGTTGTCCTATATTTTCAACAGAATATGAATGCGTTTGGTTGGTTTTTTGTATGTCGGTTGTTGTTTTCACTTAAAATGTTGTCCATTTCAAATAAACCCAAGACACTTTGAGTGCTTCCAGCCAAACCAGGCCTCATATTTAAGAGGGGTTGAATCTTACATGTCAAAATTGACCCAAATATAATTGTTCTAAAGTATCAACTCAATCCGAATGCGCTTGGTCAGTTTTACGTATGTTAGTTGTACTTTTCACTTAAAATGTTATCCTTTTCAAAAAAATGTGAGACACTTCGAATGTTGACAGTGACACCGCGCCTCGGATTGAGCTGGGGTGAACTCATAAACGTCACATATAAGCCATGGATCATTGTGATAAAGTATCAATAGAATCTGAATATATTTTCTTAGTTTTATGTATGTCAGTTTTTCTTTTAACTTAAAATCTCATCCATTTTAAACAACAGAGACACAATTAGAGTGCTACTGGCCACACTGTGCATCAAATTTAGAATGGGTAGACTTGTACACATCACAAATGAAACAAGGATCATTGTCATAAAGTATCAACACAATCTGAATGCATTTGGTCAGTTTTTTTTATGCCAGTTGTACTTTTCACTTAAAATGTTATCCACTTCAAACAAAAGTGAGACACTTCAAATGGTGTCGGCCACACCACACCTTGGATTGAGACGGGGTTGATTCATACATGGCACATATGACTCATGGAACGTTTTCCTAAAGCATCAACACATTCCGAATTCGTTTGGTTGGTTTTCTGTATGTTAGTTATTGTTTTCACATAAAATTCTGTCCATTTTAAACAAAAGAGAGACACTTCGAATGGTGTCGGCCACACCACACCTTGGATTGAGTCAGGGTTGACACGTACATGTCACATATGACCCATGGATAGTTGTTCTAAAGTATAAACACAATTAAAATCTATTTGGTACGTTTTATGTATGCTAGTTGTTGTTTTCACTTAAAATGTTGTCCATTTCAAATTTACATTAGACACTTTTAGTGGTGTTGGCCACACCAGGTGTTGGATTGAGGCGGTTTTCCATATTCCAGTTGTTGTTTTCAGTTAATAATATTACCAAGACATTCATATAAATTATGACATATAGAAATGGAATAATCCTAAATAACATTGCAAGATCAGAGAAATAAAAAAGAATGTGAAATCAAGGAGGGTGGGGGGCTGTCTGGGGGTCCAGGGAGGAGGGTGGGGGGACTATCCGAGGGGTTGTTTGGGGGCTGTCCGGGGGGCTGTCCGGGGACCAAGGAGGAGGGTGGAGGTTGTGCGAGGGGCTGTTCGGGGGTGTTTTTGAGGCTGTTCGGGGTCCAAGGAGGAGAGTGGGGGGGGGGGGGGGTCTGCCTGGGAGCTATCTGAGAGGCTGTCTAGGGGGATGTTCGGGGTCTAGGGAGGAGGGTGGGGGATATCTGAGGGGCTGTCTGGGGGGCTTTCCAGGGGGTTGTCTTAGGGGCTTTCTGAGGGGTGTCCAAGGGGCTACCTGGGGACCAAGGAGGATGGAGGGGGGGGGGGGGGGCTGTCCGGGGTCCAAGGAGGATGGTGGGTGGTTGTCCAGGGTCCCAGAAGGAGGGGGTCTATCCATGGAGTTCCCAAACACAAAAAACTCTATAAACATGCTCAAGATACACCAAAACCACTAAAACACAACAATATCCAAGAAAAAAAGACAATATATAAAAATAACTCAAGTCCAATACTATAATACAGGTATAGATAAAACCAACAAATAGAATAGTTTAAACATCAAATCTCAGTAATATTAGTAAAAAATGTAATGGATCAATTTTTCCCACATCACCATCACAATCATCACCATCATCATCAACCTCGTCCTCACCCTCCCCAGCGCCCTCCTCCTCGCCCTCACCCTCCTCTTCGACATCGCCATCCACCTCGCCCTCCTCCTATCCCTCCTCTTCCGCATCATACTCCTCACCATCATTATCATTAGGATGGATATCATCTTGACAGCCACTATATCATCCACCTAGTTCACCATATATAGAATTTATCGATGACATATATTCATCAAAAGTTGGGATGGCCTCTGGTAATTTTTTGGACATAGAACTTCAATAAATTTCATAAATGCAATGTTTTACCTAGCAGACTATTCTTCCGTCTCTGTGGCCCTTTTCTCAGCATGTTCTGCATATGCCTTAACTTGCTAGATATCGGTGGAACTACAACTCATACCTGAGGAGGGCCAATACCTCGTCGTGGATATCATAGGTCGGCAGTGTACTCTGGCAGGATGCTCCTCTGCCAACACCTATTGTAAGTGATCAGGGGGCCCAAAATTGTCTGGTTCATCGGAATCAAGGGCCTCTAAAGTAGTCTGTTACAAATATAAATATATTATTAAGTTAAAAATAGATATTAAAATATAAAATCAACATATTAAAACTTACAATCTACTGCTGAGTCTCTTCGTTGACTGCACTTCCATCCTTTTTTCGTCTACTCGAGCAAAACAATTTTGCTTGAGGAACATGTCCTTCAATATTCTATATTTGACTCTATAATGACATTGAAAACTAAAGTTATATGAAAACCATAACAAAATATTAAATAATTGAGGAAACAAAAGAATGTGTAAGTCGTAAAGAAAACTAATAAATAATTGTCATACCTGCTTCCTCTCAAGATGTGGCATCGTAGTACATCCTAGTGTGTGGTGGTATTTTCTTGCATCAATGTTTTTTTATTTTTTCCAGATGATTCATAAATAAAATTTTATAATTAAAAGGATAATATTAATGCAATACATGAACGTTATTATTTAAATACCTCAAATGTACTTCATACCTTAAACTGGGTAGTCGTCCAATGAGTAATCATGTGACGATACTGCTCTATAGGATAATCATCGATGACTGGAACAACATCTAACTCAGTGCCAACTCTAGCATGCCAGCCAATATACAACTCATGCTTGTAGGCTCTCTAAAGCTCACCTAAATCCTTTAGAAATTCCAGTCGTGCACCCTCACCATCAGGAAAATTAAATTGAAGCTGACATCAAAATATTAATTCATATAAATAAAAAAATAATTCATGGAATTAAATACAATATATTGTTTTACCCATATCTCTTCACAAGATCTATCCTTGACCTCATGTGGTAAATATCTCCATGATAGCGGTTTGACGAGAATGATCTAGGAGTATTTGGAAAGCATCGCCAAAAAACTCTGACATCGTTGCCCTGTTTTTTCAACCATTTGGTTGTCTTCATTGTAATCCACCATAACCTGTGTGCAGCGGTTCCACAACGAACACATGTGTGTATGCCCCAGCCCCCGCCTCCTGTCAGTATATGTATCTATCATGAAAGAAAAACAAATATTTTATCAAAACATGTTATAATGAAAATAAATATTGCTATAAAATGTTTTTAGGGTTCTATAAATATACCTTCACTAGTCTCATCGCTGAGCGCCACTGGATCCATAGAAACTGATGAAAAACCCTGTGGGGGCACAAGAGTCGAGGATGATGGAATATAGAAGCTCAGAGAGATAGAAGTGGAAGGAAAAAAATATGGGATAGTTGTATGACCAAATTCTTACTGGGGAGTGGGAATCATCATGGGATATAAAAATGATGGGCCAGAAGACGCAAAAGGTGGTGAAAACATGGGAGGCCTTAATATCCCATGTGTTCATAATGACAAATCAGGATCAAAATGTGGGGAGGATGACAAGACAATGGGAGGGGCAAGGTCTGGTCTGGTAAGCAAAACTGCTCGTCCACCTCTGGTACGAACCCTCCTCGTACCACTGGCCTGTTTACTAGGACCAGTACTAGGCTCCTCGTCGAATAACTGTCGACGTATAGGTGGATCCTACAAAATTTTTTACAAAAACATTAATCACATTACATTATATATTATTTAAATATATATACTTGAAATAATGTACTCACTGTAGGCAGTAATGGTGGAACGGCCATCTCCACCATTCGACGATTGTTCTCCATCATTTTTTCCCTTTGTCTCTCTTCAATTGATTGCATTTCCTGATTTTGAAAAAAAAATGTGTAATTAATTATAAAAAGGAAACTTATGTGTAACAAAAAAAAACTAAATATATGAGGGAATAGGGGAATTCATTGGTAATTTAGCTATCAATTGTTTTAGAAGAGCTTGAATGGATTTAAAAAATCATACATGTTGTAATGTTTAACAAGTTAGAAATATTGTTTGACTATATTTGAATATAGTTAAATTCCAAATTAGAATATGCAATTTAAATAAAGCTGCAGCTAATAAACATAAAAAATTCACATAATGTTCAAATCAGATAAATCATATTTGTGGTCAATATTAAATTAATTTGAATTTTACCAACCTTAACAACCCAACTCGAGGTAAACCAAAAGAATTGAGAACATGGATAAATGATTCTATATATTTTCAACCACAACTTCAGGTTCACAATCAACAATGACAATTGAGTTATTGGAGTCATCAAAAGAAATAAATGGATTGGTTCCAATGGCACCAGGGATAGTGTTAATTCCATCATCACCATCATAAAAAATATGTTATGGAATTACTTCAACTATGACACCAAATTCAGGACGATGTTGGTCTTTGACATAAAAAACTTGTTTATCCATTGATGCCAACACTAATGGATCTTCGGTAACATGAGTGCGAGTCATATTAATTATGAAAAATCCACAATCACTAATAAATGTGCCATGTATCATCATCGAATAAAACCAAAGGAATTTCATCAGTGTGACTTGTCCATGAGAGTAATAATCCAATATTATTATTTTCTAAATGACTCCATAATAACCCACATTTTCAAATCGCGGTCTACTATTAGATGCACTAGCATAACAATCTGTTGTGACAGTAACCATAACACCATCATGTTGTCTTCTCATATTCTCTGCTCGTTCAGTGAAAATAAATTTGTACCCATTGATACCAATTGATTTATAGTCACGAACCACTATATTAGGACAAAAAGCCAAATATCTTATTTCCTCAGAGACAGAGTCCACATACAAACTCAATACATGCAATATAAATGACTATTAAACTTAATTAAATATGGATATAATTATTTTAAATAGCAATATTTTTACCTTCAATTTTAACCAAGCAAGAAACTCTTTTCTATGAAAAGTCTCTCTCCTTCTCAAAGATAATGAAAAATGCTTCCTATTTATCATTGTTTTATGTTCCCTGTAGATAAAAAATATGAATAGTTTAATAGATATATATATTTAAGATTTATATATTCAATTTATTTACCTAATATAGTTATTGAACACATCACAGTTGAACAAAACTGTGTGATGTGCCATCTCCCGCTCTTCATGGCTTAATGTCATCAATGTATATGATCCAGGAATTCCTCCTGTTTGAGGAAGTGATGGAAAACTGGTTTCAATTTTCTCATACTATTCATTATAATTTCACATTGGTCTGTTCATTCTTGTAGTAAGATTAGAAAAATACATTGAGTGGAAATCCATAGATTCTTGAGCCAAGTAGCCATTCATGGTAGTACCTTCATGATGATTCCTGTTTCGGACATAAGACTTTAATGTGTACATATTTATTTTAGTTTGATACATCCAACGAAAAAAACAGGTCCTCCGAGAAGTATTTCAGTGGGAATATGGATAGTCAGATGCAGCATACATGTGAAAAATTATGGAGGAAATATTTTCTTCAATAGACAAAAATTTAATGGGGGCATCTATCTACATTTTGTGCAAGAATGACTTGGAAAACTTCTTAGCACAAAGATCTCTAATCAAATGGAACAAACGAATAACAGTCACCCTTACATTATTGGACAAAAAATGACAGATTGCTATTGGAAGCAACTCATGCAGTAGAATGTGATAATCATGAGTCTTCAAAGATTTTAACTTCAACTCTCTTATGTTGACCGATTTAGATATGTTGCTTGAATAGCCATCAGGAACTCTAATAGTCTCTAATACTTCCAAAAAAAAAATTTAGGTGTCATCACATAAGAAGCACATGGAAGTTGCCATTTGTTTTCACTGATACGCACAAGGTGAAATTCTGGTCTGATGCCCCAATCCACAAAGTCACATCGAGATTGTAAATCATCTATTGGCTTCCACTTGACATTTAGGAGAACTGAAAGAAACATTTCACATATATTCTTTTCAATATGCATTATGTCTAAGCAATGACATAACAAACTGGTTGACCAATAAGGAAAATCAAAAAAGATACTCCTCTTCCTCCAATTGTAATAGGTTTCAGTGGAAACATTCATTCTCTTTCCAGATTTCATTTGACCCTTCCAAAATGAAAAACTGAAATTTTTTAATTCATTAAGAACATCAGTTCTAGACATATGCTGAGGTGGATCATCGGCCTCCATGGAATTATCAAATCTTCGATGATTCATTCTATATGGAAGATCATTTTGCAAGAATCACCGATGTCCCATAAAACTGAAACTACAACGATGTTTTAGTCTTCTAGATCGTGTATTCTTCATACAAACTGGGCATGAAAGTTTTCCCTTCGTGCTCTATGAATACATCATTGCATAAGCCAGAAAATCATTGATCTTCCACATAAGCATAGCAAGCATCTAAAATATGTCTTTCGAACATGCATCGTATGTGTGAACACCCACATCCCAAAGAAGTTTCAACACTTTTATTAACGGTTTCATGTATACATTAATATCAATAACGGGATCAGAAGGGCTAGATATGTGTACACTCATGAAAGTTAAAGGTTTTTTCATAAACAACCTTGGGGGAAGAATATAAATGTGCATAAAAACTGGCTATGTGTTGTGCGAAGTAAGCATCTGCCCAAACAGATTAAAACCGTCACATGAAAGACCCAGCCTCACATTACGCATGTCATCTGCAAAATCAGGATGTCGAGCATCAAATCCCTTCCATGAAAATACATCTACAGGATGAACCAACTCATCATTAGTCTTCTTTCTCTCAGTATCATGCCATCTCATTTTTATTGATATGTCATCAGAAATAAATATATTATAGAGTATGGGGATCAATGGAAAGTGCCACATTAATTTATGTGGAGCGCGGGATGGTGTTCCATCATATTTTGACTTCCAGTGGGATGTGCCACATTTTATACAATCACTTTGTTCACCAGTTTCCTCCCAGAATAAACTACAATCTTTCTGGCAAGCATGAATTTTGATTCTTGAAAATCTAGGTTCCTCAACTAACATCCATTCCATATAGTGGTTTGAGGGAATATATGGATCATCTAGAAGTAAATCCTGTAAGAGGGTAATAATGTAATCGATTGATGTATTTGAAATACCATACATAGTTTTCCCATGAAACAATCGGATTAAAAATTCCAGCTTTTTCATTTTATCGCATTGTCGATAAACTAGAGTCGTGGCAGAATCATTTAATTTTTTCACCCTATCAATATCATCATTTTCACTAGATTAATCAACTGTCCTCATATCGAAGTATTCTTAAGTCGAAATCATTTATTTTTCATGATGACAAATAAACAAAAACCAATCATCTAACAAATTCTCCATTCCAGTCCTTCAATTTCGATCATCACCAATTTGAGATTTCATTTTCTCCCCATTGTGATACCACACAAAGTAGTTTTACTGAAAACCATTTTTGGTTATGTGGTATCTGACTTCTTCACAACCCAACCAGGGTCTACCAACACAATTGGAATATGGGATGTGTATGCGACCACTATCTGAAGCATTGTAAAATGAAAAATCTATAAAGTTCTCCAAATTTTTTTGAAAATTTCTTGATATCCGATCGGTTTCATACATCCAAAATCTATCCATTCTGTAAATATATTTTATATAAGTCATTTTGTCATAAACAATTCTATAGGATTGAAATTTAATAGAAAATACATTTAAGTAAACCATAAAGGAAGACATTTCCATTCGATGTAGTTAACTATTAAAATAATATAAAGAACAAGTACTCATAAATTAAATTAAAATTTATTAATATTCATTTTCATTAGGTCTATAAGACACACTTTCCTCAGGTACCATTATGTGTTATAGGCATCCCAAATCATTCACTCATGTTCAATAACTCATTATTGGAACCTCTATGGCCATACGTTTCATTACCCATTTTCTTCCCCAAGTTAAGAGAACCCTATGGATGAATAACGTTTAGGCTTCTACACTAATAGGTTGTTCATGGCTTGTAAAAAGATATAATTTCATTAATTATAGGCAAAAACATTTATTTTTAAATTTGACATTAATAATAAATTATGTCAATCGTAACAACATCACTGAATTAAACTTGTGACTTATCTAACATTTTTATTGATGTCTACACATGCCAGCATGGGTAGTGAAAAGCACCGCACCCTCATAAAAGTGAGTATTGGGCAAGAAGGACACATAATATACAACATACAATTAGAAACATATTTAATTGACCCTAAAGTTATATTAGTACAGTCATCTTGGGGTAAATGGAATATATGATCTTGGTTAACTGATAAATTCAAAAGCTCGTATTCCATATGTTGGACACTATCTACGGTAAGAAATCATGTGATGATGGGTTTACATCATTCAATTTCTTACATGCTAGTGTGAATGAAGGCTTGAATTAATGACTTCAGTTCACTGATTAAATGAGGGTAGAGGTTGCATAGGTTGTGTAAACAGAATGATTAAATAAGGGTAGAGGTTGCATACACTGTTCATGGTGGGGGAGTCACAGCCGATTTAAAGACTAAAATAAATTCCCATCATAGGTATCAATAAGAAACATCAGCATCAAAATAAAATCCAAATAAAAAAGGACTAAAAACATCAAACATTTCAATAATTCACTACTATTCATGGTTTATCCACATGTTTAGCAGTAATTATATGTCTTAATCATGAACCACCTCTATAGCTCTCAGTTCTCACCAATAACAATAAATTAAATATCTCAAAATATCTTTAAAACAACTCATTAATAGGCTCTAAACGTAAATACAATATTGAACCTTCCATGAAATCTCTTTCACAACACATTCTCACACACCAGTTATTTCATGTGTTACTAAATACCAAACATATTCACATAGTTTACTATAACAAATTACATTGCACAAGCCTTATTAAAAAAAATTCATTTTAATAAAACACTTTCCTCAAGGAATTTTAAGGAAAACACTGATAAAAACATTTCTAAAAATAAATAAACATATATAAATAAATTTCCAAGTAACAATTTATTACAAGATGAAAAAAATCATAAAAACACATACTTAGAAAATCTATAATCCAACCGCAATGAATTTGAGATGCTTCTTCTTCAATGGAGGTTTAAATATTTAATTAATTAAATGGATTGAAATGGATAAATTCTAGATTAAATAAAAACACAAAAAAAAAATGATATACACATCATAATCAAAACTAAAAACTAAAATATGAGATGAATAACACTAAAAACAAGGTACCACTTAAATATTTTATGTGTATGAAGAAGAGAATACCAGATTTGTGATGAATCGGATGGAGTTTCATAGGTTCAGATGGGGGAATTCGCGAGAGGAGCTGAGGCCGGGAGAGATTTAGGGTTCTATCGTGAATGGGGGAGAGCAGCAGCTGATTTTGTATTTTGGGTAAACATTTCCCAACGGTTTTTAAAAACTATTGGGAAAGGGGTAACATTTCCCAACGGTTCTATTGAACCCCTAGGAAAGGGTGCCTTGGACCCCCCTTCCCCAACAGTTTCCTAAAACCGTTAGAAAAAAGCTTCTTTACCAATGGTTTAAGAAAACCGTTGGTAAACAAGCTTTGAGAATACTGACATTTCTAGTAGTGCCATTTGGAATTGTTGAATCTCAAGAAAAATGTCATTTGTGGGAATTCCATTTCATTGGTCATAGTTCTATGGAAACAAGGATCAGATTCTCATGAGACTTGGGAACACGATGGATTGATGAGGGAGTAGCAGCCTCATCTTTTTCTTGGTGTTACATCTTCCGTATTCATTCTTGGTGATGTATTGTAATTTTGGTGAGGAAATTGTAACATCATATTACAGTTATTGAGTATATTTTCCTTTTTTCTAAGTTTCCTTATTGATTAAAAATTCTTAGATGTGATTTTCTAGGTTTACTACAGTTTGTAGAACATGTACATGTCAGGTTCCTGGGGTACACATCATGAACTCAGTGATGAATACATGTTGTGAATGGGGAGATCCTGTTGTGACCTATTAAACATCATGTACATGTGGTATAAGTTTTTTAGGGGTTAAATAATGTATTTTTAACCCGAGGTTATGAATTTTTGGGCATACTTATCCTGGGTGTCCTACACTTCGTGACCATGGGGTACATGTCATAACCCAGACCGTGCCTAGGTTAAAGTCATATTTTGAATAGTTTTGCTCAGTCCTTTTCTCTCTAGACATTGTGTCTATCTAACTAAGGAAGTTCTGGTGCCTTTTTGAGAGACTCAACATATTTTGGATTGATCTGATTGGCATTGGATCTTCATTACTTTTGTAGTGTATCGCATCGGGTAAGTGTTCTTTTCGGTTCTTCCATCCTTATGATCATGGTAAGTTCCCGAGACTTTCTCTATTAGATCATATTATCCAAGTTAGTTGATCCTTCTCATCTACTTCTATATAAGTTTTGATATCTCATTCTAGATACCTTTTTGCATCGATGGTTGTGGGGTGATGGGCGTCCATCATCCCAGTATGTGGTTTTCCTCTCTTCTAATGACCTCTTTTTTAGATTTGAGTCAATATTATTATGGATTGGATTCTAGGATCTCTGTTTGTTCTATTAGGTTTTGTTCATGGATTTTGATTCTGTTATGGGTTTGTGCGACTCAATATCTTAGGTATGTTGTTTCGTCTCTAGCCTATGATAATGGACCTGATTTTTTTTTCTTTTCAAATTTTATTATAAATTGATTTATTAAATTGGCACGTTTTTTGTGTCTGTTGAAATTTGTTTAAGGAAAGATGGTTTTACCTCACTTTTGATAAATGTGTTATTAATGGTTTTGAGTGTTTTTCAAAGAATTGAAATGGGTTTGTGAAAAAGAGCACATGGGTTTCCTTGGGTACTTAGGTGGAAGGTTTATCTTGAGTCCACCGTCCATTGCATTGTTATTATCATGAAGGTTGGTCTTGGCAGATTCTTTTGTTTCCTTGGTTCATTGTTCAAGGGGACCGATAGTGATTCTTGGGGGGGTCTCATGGGGTATTCATCTGCTTCCTTGGTATGTGTTATAGGATTAGATTTTTTGCACTTAATTTTTATAGTATGAGTAGTCTACTACCTATACCTGTAGTATTCCATGGTGTGTGATACCTTTGTTTTTTGTTTTGAATTTCATGGATTTTTGAGTTAGAATTAACATTCGTTTTTATGATTGTGGTAAAATGTTACAGAAAATATGATTTGAAACTATTATAAATGCTTTTTTTAGAACTATTAAAAAGGGAATTTTTACCATGTTTTCCATAAAACTGCTTTACTTCTTATCATAGAATGGTTTATTTAAAAAATGAGCAGAAATGCTTTTATATAAAGAGACTTTTTATATAACACCTATATGAGATCGTACTGAACCTGTTAGCTCACACCCTATGCACAACTTCATTGGTACGTAGTCCTTTTTATTCCTTCCTATGTAAGGAATGTCAAGGCGCCAGGGTGAGGTAATGAGATTTGTGTCTTCTGGGATGGGTAGTTGATGGTGGGATGGTCAGAGTTCATCCATTCCATCATTGGAGTATTTGTTGGTTTTAGGTCATTTAAAGTCAGACATTTCTTTTGAAGTTTTTATTTGATGTTTTAGTTTTTTTGTTTCTGTTGTTTTCTTATAGTTATGGAATATATATATATTTTAGTCTTATGTTGTTCCTTTCTTTTTGTATATATGTATTCCATGTGTATTTTTGTTTTAGGGGAATTCGATCCCTCAGTTGTTTTTGGTCGATGCCCATGTGCGTGTCACCATCATGTGGGGATCAGGAATGCCTTTCGGGTATGTGATGGATTGGGTTGGATGATGGGTATGAGGGTAACTCGAGTCGGAAAATTACAATAGGTTTTCCTACACCCTTACCAAAAACATGCCACCTTCTTATGAGATCATTTTTATTCAAAAATAAATTCTTGTAATCTTTTCTACCATGCTTATCAGTTTGACTCTAATCATTACATTGAACATGGAACTACCAGTTGGGGTGTCCCACACCCATACCACCGAATACCAACTAATAACATTAATGTTTCAATACAAGGACCAAGTCCCCATAATGGTTTTATAAGGAAAACCTTATTTGAAGGCATTTAGAGTCATAATTTTTAAGTGTCTCTATGTTCTCAAACAATACTAACAATTCACATTTTATCTCTATAGGATATATCATATCCTTTCATATTCAAAGTAATAATCTCATTCACTAACCAATATTACTAAATCTGATCCTCTAGAAACTACACACAATACATGCATATAAACATATGGTAAATTATTAAAAGTAAAAATTTCCTCCAAAATGGAGTTACCATTTCAAATAAATTATCATCTAATACTCTCCCTTGATTTCACTAGGCATCCATAGGATCTAGAGCATATATATCAATCTATGAAGAAAAACTGAAACCCATTATAATAAGTTCTATAATTTACCAGATGGAGGCCCAATCATAATAACATACTAATAATCACCCCATGTATCATGTCTAAATAGATGACATAATAACCACTAATGGGATGGATCTATAATATCATGAAACCCAAAAACCATTATATAAAACTCAATTAATCAAAAAAATTGAACAAAATTAAGGAAATTCCTAGAAAAACATTAGTTACAGTCCTTTTCTAAAAAATGATAAATAAATAGTGTTCCACCTTTTTTTATATTCTTAAACCACCATAAGATAATTCCACATAATTTTAGGAAAACTCCATTTTGATCTAGTTGAATCATTCTGAAAATTCCATGTCTGATTCAAGTGAAAACACGGAAGATCGATAAGAGATAAGGATAAAGGGTGGGATGAACTTGATCAAGGATAATAGGAAGAACCATGGATTGAAAACTCTTTAATTAATAATAAAATGGGATCCATGTGGAAGAACCAATGAAGGATTGTTCGACCAAATATACAATCTACATTTTTCTATTCATCCAAAAGAAATAGGTCAACTCAAAATGATGGATCTATACATCATTAAAGATCCACCACCTAGATTTAATATATACTCATCTATCCATCATAGGTTATTGAGAACCCACCTGCCTCATAATTTGGGACCATCCACCGACCAATTTCATATCCATGGTTTTTTCCCTAAATATTTCATTAGGTAGCTCAGTGTTTTCATCGGCATACAAAAGAATTATAGTCCACCCTACACTACTTCATTCAAGTACCAATATCAAAAAACTCTAATCCCAAACCAAGACATCCCAAAATCATCGCTATAAGGATCAAAACCAATATAAAAATAATTAAATTGAAATAACATCATCCTACATTGGATCATCATATGATGAAGGTGATTACAAGAAGTACGTAACACTAAATGATAGGTGAATGAGAAAAGATTCACATATAGTTAATCATTAACCTATAGTACTGAGTAATGTTTGTGAATAATGTAAACCGAAAATATAATCTTCTGACATTAACCTAATTTGTTGGGTGAGTATAAGATTAATGATCATACTAAACCATCACCCTCAATATCTAGTATTCAATTTAATATATCATGCAACAATGTAAATGAGTAAAAAAATCATACCACATGATAAATTATCCATCAATTATACATATTATACATCCCATAGAATAATCCGTAATACCTTTACATGTGTTTCCTTGAATATAAAAATTTATAGATCATGAAAAACAAATAAGTGTTAACTTTAAATTAATAGATTATTCAAAAAATTACATTATGAAAAATAATAACACCAATATCAAAAATATCATTATTAGTCCAATGTATCGAAAAAATATTCTTTATCATTGTCTTATTTTTTCTATGTTTATATCTAAATAAAAACACCAAATAAATAATTAAGGAACATATCATCAATCCTTTTTTCTAACATTAATATAGATTTAATCATTTAATGTTCAATAACTCATTTATAAAATAATTCATCCTTACATATAAAAAATCTCTATGATTTTTTTACATCATTATTTTTCATTTTTAACCCACGTCATTAGTATTATTTCCAAGTATTCAATAATTCATCTTCTTAATTCAGATTTATTTCTTTTTAACACAAATCATATTAAAATTTTCATTTATTTATCATTAATATGACTCCACTAAATTTCCACCAAAACAATAATTTTTAAAATACTATGTATTCTTCGATAACTATGATTACTTAATTAATTAAGTAACATGTTTATTATTTTATTTATTATTATCGTAAATATTTTGATAATTATATTTTTTTACATGATCTATTAGTGAGATTTTATTTGTCAACATATATCTTACAATAAAAGGGATTATACATGGTATATTGGTTGTGGGGGAATGATCCCAATTGTCAACCAAATTTCCCCCACTAATTTTGGGAATTTGAATTACATTCATGTGTATTCACTACCACTAATTTTCATTATGATATTGTTTATACTACTTATTCGGATCTCAATTTTGGAATAATCCACATATTAATTCCAATAATTGATATATATAACATTTTTTCACTCTATATACAAACACCATTCATCTACAATTCCATAGATTCCAACTCTTATAGAGGCTCCCCACATAGATGCCCAAACCTCCAACTTCAAGGATTCAATCACATGATACCATATACATCCCCACATTTATTAAATTTATTCCAATTTATTATGAAAAAACATTTTTACACCATTTTATATGCTAAATTCCATCGAATAAATCACATTTCGTCGTATTGATATCGTAATTACTTTTAAAATTATCAATATACCACAAAGAAAATCATTAATAATTGAATTATATTTTCTCTATATTTCCATTAACTTCTAATTATTCCATCCAAAAATATAGATTCATATGTATAATCAATTCAAATCACTTTCTAGTTAATCCTCCTTATCAAATATAGATCTTTTGCTTTAAAATAATTCGTAATATCTCTGTTTAATTTATCTGGAATTGTTTTTTAATTGGTAAGATTAATATTTTTAGTTATTAATTAATAATAATTTTTATAATATTCATTCTTAATTTTATTTATTTAAACAATATATTACACATTTTTATGTTAAGGAGTAAATTTCATTAGCCTAAGATATATTTCCAACAATGAGTAATTTATTTGAAGGCCTTTGTGATGGAAATTCAACAAGATCTGTTGATTTATTTCAATTCCAAATTAAAAGAAAATTATATTAAACTAATAAAAAATAAACAAAAAAATATTTTATTAGTTTTATTATTTCAATTTTAGTTCTAAAAAATTATATATTAAGAATTTAATCTTCATATTCCCCTAAATTCCCCCTATAAAACATCTCTTTTATAGGCGGTGTTGAAGCCCCACACTCCATCCATGCCCATTAAATAAAGAAACACTAAAAAATTATTCTATTTATGAATTGTTCATTAAATATTTGATTGAATACCCGAAAATAAAAATTATTTTCTCCATATGAACACTTATAGTGTGGAAACATGGCCATTTTGGATACTATATAATCACATAGATTAGGTAATGTTGATCGAAGTTGAGATTTTCACCCCATATCATTATGATTTCCACAATATATACCATCCAATAATGATGACCAAATAATCTATTCTTATGCACACACTCACATATTTCCAGGATAATGTTGATGTTACAAACTATGAACTGTCTAATCATTTGATTGAATTGTTCTTATCACAAAACTATGAACCTCCATCCACTATTGCATTGTATGTTATTTTCACCATCAAATTTACTTTTTTTCAAATATATAATGTTCTCTGAAGAAATCAAAATGTTCAATATGTATTTATATCCTCCAAATGATTATCGAAACCTAAAATTCCTACAATGTATCAATTGAAAAATACATGATATGGTATGTAAAATTTGAAAAAAAAATCTCATCAACAAAATTCAAAAAGTATGATATATCATCATATTTTCAGAAACATTTTTTTTTTAATTTTATTTATGAAATGATATATAATATTCAATAATAATTATTACTAATTTAAATTATTATCAAGATTATAAAAAAATGAATTTTAACTTCTATAAATAATTTCTCTAAAATCCAAAAAGAATTTAAAAAATATATAACAGTAGAATAATTAATAAAATAAAATAAAAATGCATTCAAATAGAAATTAATTTGTAACCATTCAATGTATGGATAGTTTTCTGGTTATTCTATATTCTCTCTAAGAATAACCTCAATATATTTCTCTTATTGATTTTACCCAAATTTTATTATGCTTAACCGTGTTTAATGTTAAATATATGTTAAATTAATGTCCGAATTCATTTAATATAGAATATTATACAATGTTTGATAGCATGTCCTTCAAATTATACAATATATGTATCAAATAAAAGAAACATGCCAATTTTTATTTTTATTACTCATTCATTGATAAATTATCAATCAAATACTATTAGTTTTGGCCTTATTGGAATCATTTATTGGATAATGTTTTGGTAAATTTTAGAATAAGTTCAATCATATGTAAATAATGTATCCAGATAGATTTAATGGAGTAGAGGTGAAAATTTCACGAATTTTATAAGTGTAGGAAAGATGTCACAGTACGAGGACAACTTCTAGGTGACGATGATTGGCTGGAATATTCTCGTGAAAGAGTTATTTTATTGATATTGTGTATGATTAAGCCAATTGTTATCAAAGGACATATAAATTTCATCATAGGAAAATTTTAGATGAAATTGGATGAATATTTATAGAATTAAACAATACACAAGTTGAAATAGTTGTAGTTAGGATTCTCATGTGGTTGGCATGATTGGATGGAAGGTTTTCCAAGAAGATTACACATATGTCAGAAGAGTTTTTTCTAATGAAATTTTTGTGAATTATTTATAAATATCTGGGATCAAATTAATTTATTGTAGTTTTTTTATTTATAATATTATTTTGTTTCTATTAATAATAATTTTTTTCAAAATTACCCATTTGTGGTAGGACTATTTCTAAACAATTTAAATATTTTGTGTTCTTCATTGGTTAATTCTTCATTTTTTCTCTCAAAAATTATTTTCAAGCTATGTGATTGTATTTCACGGTTGGGTTATATTGTCTTCATTGTTCCAGATACATCATTATCATTATTTTTTTTGATTTTCAATTTTCCAATTTTTTTATTCATATAGAGGTATTCATAGTGAGCATTATGAATCGAAGGTTCTGAACACAAAAATTTGGATCAATTATTAATTGTAGATTTATTCACATCCAAACCCAAGAAATTTATTTCATATTTCATTTTAGTATAATCACTATACCCTAATACATATATAATAATTTTTATAGGAAAATCATATACTTTCTTTGGTTTTTTTTATATTTATTTCGAGTTCATGTTTTTGAAAAATATGTAATTGGATAAGGGTAACATTCGAATTGAGATTTTTTATGATATTTATTCCAGATTCATGAAAATATTGACAGTTAATTATAAGAATTAGATGGAATTTTGTCTTCTACTAAAAATCAATAGACAAGAAGTGGCGAAAAAAATTATTAAAGGAAATATAAGAAAGAACTAAGGTTGACCTTGATGTCACTTGTTAAGAACATGTCCCTTAAGATCCATAAATTGATAATGACTAAAGAACATATGATAAAAGTATAAATCATATACAAAAACAAAACATTAATAAAAAAATTATTATTAATTATTAGATTATTTGTAATAAATAAACTTTTATAAAAAAACAATGGGGGCCATGTGAAAAACTATAACAATGTTCGCACTCAATTTGAATTATTGGGTGTGATGTTTTTTAGCATAGTGTGTGAAATAGGCCTTCTCTCATCACTCATAGACTCAAGGGATGAGATGTTTTCCATAAATAGAAACTATAGTAGTAACAATGACATGGTGTTAAAGGATGTTTGGGATCTAATTCAGAATGAATATATTCTAATCAAGGATACCTAGTTTCCTATGAAAAATGAATTCATTATGGAAGGTATGGGAACTTTATTACATAGAAATGTCACTATAAGGGGAAGGATAAGAGAGATTGAATATGGAGAAATTTGGCTACATGAAAACCCCTATGATATAATTATGAGAAAAAGTACAGATTAAGAAATATTATAAGGAATTAAGGGTTAACTATAAGTGTGTATCGTCTAGTTGTTAATCCATAAATACCATAGTAAAATATATGAGTGGTCTGAAGATGAGTTTCATAATTCAACTAAATTAATGGATAAATGACTCGGTGATAAAATCTATGTCTATGGCATTAAGGAGTGTAAATAATTTTACATCTAAATGATTCTGAAATTTATATCTTGTATATTATGAAACTCTCAGGATAGTGGGAGTGGATAATGTTATTATTAAGAATCAAAATGGTGTCTTATTGGAGTTTAAAGGAATGCATAATAGATTAGGGATAATGATAATTTTTTTAGTATGATGGATAAAAAATATTGATTTGTATACAACCATTATGGGTGGTGTGGGGAATGTTACATGTATATTCATGGACAAGGAAAATGGAGTTAAATATGGAACATTGTATTAGAGTATAGTTATGGAAGGAGCACTGTATTCCAGAAAAAAAAGCCTCCATATCATCAAATATGTGGTAGAAATTTCTTGGTCAATTATGTGATAATGTAAAGAATCAACTACGTTTTAAAGGTATATTGAAACATGGAAATGGAGAATATCTATTACATGAAGATTTTATTCCTTGAAGAACTGGAATGTAGTATTGAGAATTTATAGAAAGTAACCCAAGGATTAAATGTTAAAAAATGTTTATATAAACATATGTGTACATAATATGATTCATTATAATTTTTATTATTATATTTTATTCCTTTATTGATGATGAGAGACAAAAGATGTGTGTATTCAGTCTTAAGAATAATTCTAATGTTCTTTAAACCTTCAATCAATGGAGATCTATAGTGGAATGGGGATATGAATGAAACTAAAATTTAAATGTTCTAATAATGGTGGAAAATATAATACAATTGACTTCAAAATGATCAAATTTTAGAACTTCATATGATTAAATAAGGACATACTATTAATGTTAACATAAAATATTTTTATGGAGTGGATGAGTTAAAATTTTTTGGAGAGAGAAAGAAGAATGAGGTTACATTAAAATTTCCGCATGTTTTTTAGTGAATATTATAATTTTTTACCTGTATATTGTATTTGAGTCCTTTATCTTGGGGGGTTTGAAATTATTTAAGAAAATGCATTGGGAATGAAAATTAAAACATTTGAACTCAATGTTTTCATATCCCATAATTAGTTCATGGTTGATTCCAATTATAGTAACATGATTGGGGATGTATTATAATAATGTTTCCATATTGGTTATAGAAATAAAAAATTATGATTTTTCAATAGGATAATGACCCAAAACAGTTCATTAAAAGATTATATTTTCTATTTAAGGATAAATCAATGGAAGTATTAAAAAAATGTCAATGTAGTAGTTGATAAAAAAATTATCTCAAGAAATGTTTTCCCTATATAGAATAATATAATAATCAAATAATTGAGTGATTATGCTAATTTCATAAAAACTAGAGTTTCAAAAAATTGTTATAGATGGATGTAATATAATATTGTTATTTACAAGTCTATAATTACAATATTTCTCAGCGTAACAAGAATAATAGGTTATCACATATGAATTATATGTTTTTAAGGTAATGGAATCTAAAAGTGGAGAGATATAATTAAATTTATGTAGATCTGCATGGATTCAGTTCTATATCAGAAGGTATATATGTAACATAAACTACCTTCTTCTCACAGATATTTGAGAAGATAAAAGTATAGAAGAAGTTGAATTTATGAGTTACTTGAGATAGTGTTAGTTTTCTATAAAGTATGAAATGAATTTCTTATATCTTTTGAAGATAGTTGAACTAATGGAATGACATATTTGAATAAGATAGAATCTGAATAAGTGGGTTTATTAACTAAACAAATAAGTGTATGGTATAAAGTAGTATAGGCTGATGAATTTTATGAAATTATTTTGAAAAATGGAATTACTATATTTTTTAGATATCTTTTCACTAATTTTAAAAAATTCATAGATTATATGGTACATTTATTGGTCATCATGTAAGGGTTACATCTTGATAATTTATGTTTTTAAAAAAGTTGTTTTTATTTGTATTTTCATGAGGAATTATTTTTGAGAAATTAAAGGGGTGTTTATATTATTATATATATAATATCGTGAATCTTCTCAAGTTATGTTTATAAAGGTTTATATAGTAACCTAAAAATTGGAAGAGGATGTTCAACGCCTTTATATAAAAAATATTTAATCCAAAAAATTCTTGAATGTTATAGAAACCATCATGTGGTTGATAATGGGAGATTCACCTTTATTATTCATTATGTAAATTAAATGATTTCATATAAAATTAAAATGTAAATTCCTAGGGAAATTATTTTTAAACTACACATGTATATTTAGAGTGAGGATATTTTTCCTAGGAAAATAATGGTAGGTATGTAAATTATAAGGGACTTAATTTTTGGAAAAAAATTACTCATTTTTTTTATATTCAAAAGGTGGTGGAGTGATTTGTAATAAGTTGGAAAAATATTGTATCCATTCCCATATTAAAACATGTTTTTGTGAAAAGGGAAGGAAAATGAAATTGAATAATAGTTTGAGTACATGGAGAAGGATTTATATGCAACAATTATTAGAAACAAAATCTAAACCATGGTGTGTATGTGGCTAGAAAGGGTGAATGTAAAATGAATTTTCATTAGATTATTGGATAATAATGGAAGGAAACAAATGGAATTGTGAAATTGGAAAATGTTGTATATCAAATTTTAATAAAAAATTATAACATTGTTTTATAATGGATAAATAATTAAATGGGTACTCGAAAACAGAATTTTCTATAGACAGAGAAACCTGGAGAAAACCATGGGATCACATATAGATGAGTGATAATGAGGCCGATACAAAACATATAACCTTTTAATGAACTTTAAATATTGGAGGTATAATATGTAGTACTAATTTATGTTGGGAAAAATTTATTTCATTAACAGGGATATTTGAGGATATGGGAAGAATTAAGGAAGTTGAAATAATTTTATGTGATTATAATAGTGAGATTAAATTATCCAAAAATTCAATGTTTCACTACATGATGAAGAATATTTAGTTGAATTTTTGCATCATCTGAAAGATTTTATTGGAAAAAATATAATGCTATAGATGTTTGATTAGTTCAAGATCCATTGGGTTTGATCAAAAAGTATTAATAGTATAGGATGTTTTGGGGTACTATTGTGACTTGGATGGTCAGTGATAATGGTACTCATATAGGGTGGAGCCATGCTACCCTAAAGGGAATATTGAGATTATATAGAATTAATTAATATAAATGGATGAATTGGTAGTGTAGCCTAAAAATTATCCTCATGTGGTATATTATTTTGATGATCTATTTTAGGATCATTTTCAAAATAAGGATTTAATAATTTCTAGATGACTGATTATTAAAATCCAAAAAATAACGAGATGGAGGTGACGGTATAATAGTGAAAAATATATAATTATATAGGAATGGTACATGATAATTGTATTTAGTGACATATTTATGGCGATGAAGTGATAAAGAAATAATCTCATGCAAGAATACTTTTATTTATATTATGTAATATTTACCTAATTGTTATAAAAGGATATTTTACTTTGTTCATAGGGTTGTCTAAAAGTAAATTGGATGCATAATTGGAGGATTTAACATTAACTAGATAAAACTATAGATATTGTTGCACTAAAAAAGTTTCCAAGATAGAGTGGGAGTTTTTCAATGAAGATAAAATGGAGATGGAAGCAATTTTACAAAAAGACTATTATGGGACTCATCTATAAATAGACAGGCTCTAATAACCTGCATGTTTACTATTAGAGTAGTAATCATACTCTTGGTATCTCACTAGTAAAATTGTGTAGTGTGTCCCCTATAGAGTGAGAATATGTCTAACCACATATATATATTATGTTTTAATATTTTTTTGTTTGTATTTTTTTTGATGTTCTTATCTCAAGTTCAAATTATGACGTGTTGATGGTGTGTGTTTTCTTATCTATTTTGGATATATTGTTAACATAATATTAACTATTTTGATGTGTTATAAATTATATTCAAATATTTTCAAGATTGTAATATTTCTTTTGGATTAAGAGGTTTTGGAAACAATAGATTCTCTATTATGGAGTAAATTAAAATTTTTCCTTTTATCAAAAATAAATATTTCCTGTAAAACCATTCACTGTTTTAGTAAACCACTATAAGAAGATACATAATTAAAATTTTATTAATTAGTCTTGTAACACATTAAATTGAGAAATTCCTAGTAAAACTCCTTCTTACCTAAACCCCATACATATATAATCTAAGATACATAATTCTCCCTTTAAACATCTAATTTTTCAGAATATAGTTTTCAATGGAGATAAATAGAGAGATATATGATCAATGAATATCACAGAACCTTTACTGATAATTCTATGTTATTATACCCATCATTTGAGACAATTATATATATAAAATAATGATATCCCCAAAAATATCCCTAATAATTCTATAAACCTAATAAAAATTGATTAAGGATCTTAAAAAAAATCATTATAGGAAGATCAATATTAAAAAAACAAAATCTCCCAAAATAATGGTTTGAATGCATAATTATATAATTTTTCATCGATTATGTATTCAGTATCATCTAATATTTTCTAGAACTAATTATTATAATGATAATTAATTTAATTTTGATCCAAACTATGAATCTATAATTTCTTATAAAAACATTAATTCATGTTCCATGCAAGAATATTAAACTATGTATCATCCACAGAATTTCTATAAACATTCTCAAACATCAATTTCTATCTAGATTAAAAAAAATCAACTAGATTGCCACAAAATAGTTTGAGGATGTTATAACTCTTCAAAAAAAACTCTCTCTAAAAATTTCATCATGGTCTTTATTCCAAAAATAGATCTAATTATTGTTGTTTTATATTATTCTATCTCTGTCACTTATTTTATTGTCCACTATTATACACTTATGACACATGAACTATTTGAATTCCCCATCATATTAAAAATTTATCTTTAAAATAAATAACATGAAATTTTCTCTTGATAAATGGATAATTCTGTTGAAAATCAACCATTTCAAAATTTAATAGATGAACTCATTTGAGAAACATGGATAACACATTACATCAACTGAATCCTTAAATTATATATGAATTCTTTAATGAATCCAATGACATTAAAATTTAATATATATTATATTGGTTGAATACCCTACTTTTAATGATGATTAGTTTCAATTAAGGATACATTCATAAGAATACATTCCCCTCAACCATTAGCAACAAAGGTCATCATTGAATGACCACATGTTATTTCTATCAACATTGACTCATCATCTAAAATTTATGTGTCATAAAAACATGTTCAAATGTCTATTTCACAAGACTAGACGATAAGAGGTCCTTCATCACTATCTCATCCCACAATAACAGTGATAAATATAGACGTTAATATAATACTTAAAAGATTAGAAGAAATAAACACATGGTAAATATTGTTATAATAAAATTAAACTAATTGAAACTCTTCATCCCATGATCTAATAATATATAACATCAAATATCAAAGAATATCTAATAATGTTTTTTAATCCATTCTAAATTCCTATATCTCATATGATTATAAATGATACTAATCTTCATTATTAAAATTCTAATGTAGTATCAATGTAATGGTTGGGAAGGTGTGGTGTGAAATCCGTGATATATTATTCTTTATTGTTGTATTTCTCATGGGAAAATATTTTCCACCTGTTAATTATTTATCACATTACTAAATTAAGATACTTTCACACAAATTTATGAAGAGAATAATTTTCAATTTTGACAACTCAATTAGAGTAACTAGTCCTAAAATAGGATTCTAAATAATATAATATTTCATAATATAATAGAAAAAAAATTTGCATTGTGTGGATACAAAATATATGAAATACACATAAAATTTCACAATACTACGATCAATGTAAAAGTGTATGTTCATAGTCATACATGAAATATGTAAATTGAATGGTGTAACAAGTTTTTAATCCTTGACCAAATGTTTTAGATATCATCACCGAGTTCATTCAATAAACATCAGTTTTTTTATCTTTCAAAAAAAACTATTCCATTTCTTACCCTACAATATGTAAGAATATCTTCATTGAAAGTCATAAAATAATTTTGTTCAATCACTCTTTATGATTCATCTATATAATTCATATTCCTGGAAATGAGTTAGTTCATATATTATATAATAATTCGAAACAATTATTTTTACCTCTTCTATTGTTCCCATGTATATGTCAATCAAAATTTTGGGTCTAATTTGATGAATCATGTCCACTACTTCTTTGATTACTTCTTATGATTACCAAATTCTTCGAAGAAAAAACAACAGTACTCTAATTCTTATGTATGTGAATATTATATCTATTTTTTTACATCCACCCATTTATATAGGTGTCCTGAAAATATAAAATATAGTAAATAAAAAATTCCTCTCAATAGAAAATGAAAAACCAAAACTCCCACCAAAAAATTCATATATTAAAAATACACCTAAATTATAACATTATTTGACCATTTCTAAATTAATCTCAAATATTCTGAAGTCTTTTAAAATCATCATGAATAAAATATAAATTACTAATTAATTACCTCAATTCAATAAAAAAATTACAAGTGATCAGTTTTTTAATTTATAGTATAGAACTACTATGTTCAAAAAACTTTTTTTAATACTAGTTCTGTTAATAAAAATACATGTAAACCAAATTTATTCCCAGTTTTATTCTAACAATCTACTGAAACTTTGAAAAAAATAAACTTATAAAGACTTATAACCATTAAATAACTATCTTTTTGTATCTTATATATGTGACACGTTTTCATCCACAATCATCTGTCGTTCAAATACTCCTAAGTATGAGCAAAATCAACATCTGATGACTTATTAGTGATAAACAGGTCATCTGATGAATTTTTATCAATAATACTTACTAATGGATGGGTGTTTGAAATTTATTCAATGGATAATCATAATAAAATTATTCTAATTTTTCATTTACAACAACTCAACAGAGTTCTCATTTTCAAAAAATCAACTTATTAATCGATCTCAAGAATATTTCTAATTTATTGATTTCAACACCTATACAGATTCATTGATGTAAATAACTATTCATAATCATAACCATCAACTCTCCTCATTTCAACATGATTTAGGTATACTAACATTCTACCTCTTATGGAACACTACATCTCATTCCTTATAGGTGTCAAACACTCATCTGATGGATCAGGGTCAAAAATAAATTCTTACATTCTATACCTTAGCAACAGATGGTTCATTTGATGGATATATTCATCTAATGAATTTCAAAATGAATTTATTGTCTCACTTAATGGATTAGTATATTAGTACATTTGATGTTATGATAACATTATTAAATTCACACTACATTTTTTCTTCAAAATACTCTGTCCAATTAATGTCATCTAGAAAACTACTAATTAGACTATCCGAGAGAGCCTTTTCAAAATCCAAATCTACACTTCTTCACATTTACAAAATTAATCTTATATCATGATTCTTCTTCATGATTTAATAATACTAAATGGTCATCAAATAGTCATCTGATTTCTTTTTGTCATCATCTATAACAACATTCACTTTTTGATACAACTTCCTGGTCCATTTATAAAATCTCCATTCTATAATGATAATTCTTAAAACAAGTGAAATCACTAAATAAAAATCAAAATAAAAGATTTCAATTGAAGTATTGTCATATAAAAACCATGTTTGATCATCTGTGTCTAATAATCCTTTATCGTATCAACCTAAATATCCAAGTGAGGTGATTTTTCATACAGACAACAAAAGAAAAAACCTAAAGAAAATTTATTTGAAACAACAAATCCATCCAACTTGGTCCCAAAAATCTCCCACCATGGATTTTGATATAAAAAATAGTAATAATTCACTAAATATTTCTATACTCAAGATAGTGATCACTTATCAACAATTATAACCCTTTTTCAGTGAACTCAATTTATTGAACTATAATTATTGAATAGAAAAACAATGTTGTGCATAAGAAGTGACATATAAAACAACTTCTTGAACTTAAAAACTTCAATATTCTCTTCACATATTATCAACATAGCTATAAAAATGTTTCCTATTGCACTTAACCAAACTATTAAAATAGTTCACATGGTCACCCAATGACATCACACATTACCCATTTTAAAAACTCTCCCTAAATACATTCATTCCTTAAAAGGTTTAAAATGCCAATGGTAAGACTTATGAAACATAATTTTCTCCACCTTGAAAAAAATATCGAAAGGAAATATAAGAAATGGGATATAAATCCATACCTCATCCTTGGAGAGAGAGAGAGGTTGGATTCCCTTGTTCAACCATAATTTATAAAAATCATCCTTTCATAATGGTTTTTTATAAATTTCTGAAACTTTTTCCATTGTAGAAAAATATTAAAACATATGTTCATTCATCTCAACATTATCATGGATGACTTGATAATTTATTTCAATATGCATTAAATGAAAATGTTTCACATTATTACTATTTAGAGTTATAGAACATTGAATATCACAACCTAATAGAATTGGTGAAATTACATCATCTAGAAAACAATCCAACAGAGACATCATCCATATAAGTTGTGTTGTACCTTGTATAGTGGAAACATGTTTATAATTATATATGAAAACTGTTCCAAAATTATTTGTTTTCATATGAAGAATCACAAAAAATTCACCCTAAAATAATACCCCACCAAATGAATATATTTTGTAATCCCAACATTCTTCCCAAATGAGATTCCTTATCACTAAAAAATCAATTCTTTCATATTAGTAATATTTTATACAAAAATATATTTTGCCTATGATGTATCAAAGAATTCATTTTCCAGATAATATAAGACATTATTTTGCAGCACTTTGGAATCATGCACAAAAAGATAAAATATATAAAAAATATATTCTTGAAACATTTTCAGATAAAAATTATCTAATTAACTTCATAAATTCCATAGATTCCAGTTCCTCTCTTTCTCCATCTTTATAAAACATGGTTCCCTATAAAACTATTGTAGAAATATTTTTTTATTTATCCATGAAAAAGTTTCTAAGAAGATCCTTATCTTAATATACATTGATAAGGAAAAATATGTTTCTCATGATGTTATATTTGTAAGATAAGAAAGTATTTAATTTCACCAGGCATGAGCATTTCAAATAACTCATGTATCTATCCAAAAACAATTTCACATGTTCATTAATCATTACAAGAAAATATAAAATCATCAATATAAACAATTAAAATAAGGTATATCTACATATTTTTTTAAATATATATATTACCTTCAACTATTCCTCCTTAAAAGGTCAAACTCATTAATCAATAATGCAATTTTGAATACCCAACACTCGGAGATTTATTTGTCCTACAAAATTATATCTTCAACAAAAATACATTGATTTTTACATTTCTAATTACAAATACATATAGTTGATTAATATAAAAATATTTATCTAGTTCTATATTAATAAAACATTATTTTAAATCCATGTAAAAAATATATAACCTCATTGTAAAGAAATAGAAATAATGATTATAATTACTTCTAACCATGAATCTAGCGAAAAATTATCATAAAAAATAATGCCTTAAATTTTTGAGTAATCTATGAAAAACAATTGTTCCCCTTTTCTTACCAATTCACCATATTCATTTATCATATTTTGGAACACCCACTTCATACCTATAAAAAAATGTTTTGTTTGTGTGAAATATCCCATGTATCATTCTTATCAATCTTATCTAACTGTAGAATAATTGCATGAATCTAATCATGATTCTTGACATATTCATTTTCATATTTTTGATTCACATTTGAATACAATGAAGTATGTGAAATAAATATTAATTTTTATGATGTTTGACCAATATTTATGGATCAGTAGTGATGTTTTGTACTTCGATAACATTCCTCGTCCTACGATGGGATGTTTTACATTCTTAACATTCACTATAAATAAATTTTTCTATATATTCTACATATGTTGAATCATCATTTTATGATATTTTTTCATGTCTCAAAATAGAAACTCTCTCATCTCCCCCATAATACTCATTTTCCTGTCTTTGTGAAACTTTATATGAATATTTTTCAATAAATACTACATCATAATACTCAAAGAACGTCCTTTTATTGAATAATCTATATCCTATATTATTAGGGTCATAAAAAACAAAAAATACATCTACAAATGTTTTATAAAATTTTCCATCCTTCAGATAATTTATTATTTTAATCTATGGAATCCAAATAATCCTTAAGTGTTTCAAACATATAGTTTCATTTGAGAACATTTTGTAGGGTTTCCTATCAAATCTAGAAAAAATAATTATAAATATAAATTATTGTACTCATCACCTTCCTACAAAAATAGTGAGAAAGACCATGTTTGATAAAAATATTTTTTCCCATATCCACCAAACATATATTCTTTCATTTAGTAACACAATTTTTTTGTTGTGAGTAAGGTTCACTAGAATCGTGATGAATATAATTCCTTTTATTATAATTTCTAAAATAATCATATTTTAATCACTGATATTATTACATTGAATGTTACTTATATAAAATCTACATTACTTTTCTACCCTTATCCTAAATAACTTAAACATTTTTAGAGCTAATAATTTGTGATTAAAATAAAAAATACATGTAATGTGAGTAAAATCATAATTTTATGAAATGAATTACTTATCTACAAAAAATTTTGTTTTCTAATTTTCCCTCAATTTTTAGAATTAATATGTTCAATGGAATGGGTCAAACAATTTTCCTCATTCTTGTGAAATGAGTTTGTAATTTTCCATTTATGACAAAAATAACTACACCAATATCTTCCTCTTTTCATGTGTATAATATCACATACACTATCTCACATTTTAAACTTTCTTATAATCCTCAAACACATATTCACTGAAATTTTATACCATAATTTATTTTCTACAACCATGCATTGATAAAATGATTATTAACAATACCAACATGAAAAATTTTCATCCTTTTACATTGGGATTTCATAAAAACTTTTCCTTCTTCAACTAATGTAACAATAAAAACATATTTTAAAAATAACATTATTAGCTTCATCAAATTGTTGTGAAACAATTAACATTTTGTGTTTTATCCCATTAAAAAACATGGACCTTTTCGAATTTGTTTTTTCTTCCCAAACAATACATATCAATCACCTTTCATTCTTAGGGATTCATTACATCCAAAAGTTAAATTTATTACTTTATAATATTTCACATTATTCAAAAGCTTCATGTATCCAATCATATGTAAAGATCACCAACTATCTAGAATTTAGGTTCATTCTTCCATTTTAACTTTGGTGGAATTTCAACAATAAGATATTTTTCTTTGACTTTATCTTCATTCCCATCCATCTTTTGAGAATTATAAAAAGAATTATTATAGTGGAAAAAAATAAGTCATTTTCATGATTTAAAGGCTTATAACATATTTTCAAAATAATTTGTAATGGTAAGAATCTAATTTCAGCATTCCTAAAAAAATTCATTAGTTTTCTTCCTTGACCTGATTGATTCCCCCTGAAACAACGGTTTTTGTTATTCATGGGACTATTATAAAGATGATTATTGAACGGAAAAAAATTTGTATATAAAAATCCTCCACATTACAAGTATTTTTCATAGAAACAGTATTTTTTGCTATAACATCCAAATTTCCTGGATTTTTAATGTTTTTTTATTCTACTTTATTATTTTCCAAATTACAACATTTTTAACAAACAGATGTTCGACTATCTTTCTAAATATTCTTATTCAACCAAGATTTCATCCCATATTAAAAAAAATCACCATTATTAGAAACATTTTATTCCTAATTTTAATTTTTTCAAACATCTGAATTTTAGTCATTTTTTGGCTCTATGCATGATTTTATTAACTATCCTAATATTAGAAAAATCCTATTTTTTCATTTAAACTGTTGAAGATAAATTTTATTGGTCATTCATAGGTTCACACATCTCTTAACATTCATCAATTTCAGAAATAATGTTTTTAAAACTAGTAACTACTTTATAATTTATAGATTTCTTTTACTAAAATAGCTCTAACTATTCCACCTTAATATTTATCACTAATTCAATATATTTATTTATATTGTTTTCATGTAATTTCATAAAATGATCCATATTTTCTAATAATATAGATTTACATTCAAAAAAAATATTCCTGACTACATTTTATAGAACATTCATTTTTTATCTTCATGATTTCTCTTTTATGACATAAAATCATTTAAAACATTTCTTCAATTATCATTCCAATAAAAATTATAAATGATTATCTTCTTCAGAACATTATATTTTTAACCAAAAAAACTCTTCACTATTTACATTTTCAATAAATGTATTTCTACAGAAACTTTAATGAATTTTTCATATTCAACTTCACTGTCATCTTCTTCATTATCATTAGACAATAGGTTACTCCTTTTCGATTTATAGAACATTTTTTCCTTTCACTTGGAATAGGATTTATATTTCTCAACACGTTTCCTAAATCTATTTTTTTAATTATATCTTGTTTTTCATTTTCTTATTCACCATTTATTTATGGGAAATTTACATCAAAATACCCAATATCTCCCAAAGCAATGCATTTTAGAGGTATCTTCCCTTTTTACTTTCGAGTAATTTTTTATCATTATTTAAAAATAAGTAAAATAATGCATTTAAATTTTTACTAATCTCATGTGAAGTGTCAGATTCAACAAATTTTTCATCATTATTAAGATTCTTAATATTTATTTTCTTAGTATCTTTGGAGAATTATTTTCAGTCCACTTTTTAATCTATTTTCATAACATTTTATATTCTCATTTCAAAAGAAATTAGAGAGTTATATAACTCATAAATATATAGAGTTTCAATATCATTATCATATATAAATGAAACAATATAAGAAACAAACTTAGGGATAATTCCTTTTAAATATTAAGAAATAGTTTACTATTATAGATCTCTCCTAGATATCCTCTGGTTTGTAAAATATCATTCACCCTTGTAGATAAGTCACCAATAGATTCATCCGTACACATTTTGTGATCTTCACATTTTGGCCTTCATATTTTTAGGATTTCATTCTAGAACTTCATATACCCTTCATATATATTTTTCAACATTTCCCAAATACCATTGGTTGTTAAAAATCCCTTAAATATATGAAATTCTCATTCATAGAGTTATGAAAGAAAGATATATTTATCCCTTCCATTATTCTCCAAATAATTCTTATCGGTAGATATAAGAGTAACATTCTCAGCATAGGGAGGAAAAAAAATTTTAGAATCCTCTATAACATCCAAACTAAGTGACATAATATATGGAAGTATTTTTTCCTTCCATATATGATAGGTATTTCCCTAAAAAAAACTAAATCCCCTTACTATTAAAACCATTAAAATTATCCATTTCCACTTCTATTCAAACATCAAAATAGAAGAAAATGAATGGAACCTTCCCACTACAACCAATTTAAAAGTGTCATGTATGATCATTATAAAATTTAAGAGGGTGATGTGTTTAATTCTTTCTAATGTTTTCTTTTATGTTATATTCCTCATAAAACATCTTTAACATCATGTTAAAGTTTATCACTTTCCTAAAATCAAATCTTTTACACATCCACTAGATGATAACAATTTACAATGTTCACTACAAAATAAGAGATTCCAATCCTTAAAATGGGTTTAAATAATCTATTTGAAAACAATCCACTAGAATAGAATCCTTTTTGTGTGGATAGAGAAGTAGGAATTACCCTTATTCATACATAACACAATGATCAATTCAATTGTACATCTTATTACCCTAGGACAAACATTTAAATAAAATTTTGTAGCATGTTTATAATCCTTATACAACAGGTTCATTACCTTATCACTATGATACTTCAAAAAAAATCACTTTTAGTTAATTTTAAAAAACAATAATTCCCTTTATTACCCATTTTCATATAAGAACGTCCTCTATGAACATTGTATAAGTATTTAGTCTGATTATTAGTTCATATTTTTTTGCTCGATTCGTATTTCCAAAAAAAATAGACTGTATCAATTTATAACACAAATTAGAACCCTTATCATATCCTCTACTATGTTTCTCTTCAATTTTTTATTCATATGATTTAGTTTAATTTGATAAAGAAGTTCTATTGTTTCTATGATAAATTATTATATATAGACACGTGTTAAAATCCAAAACTCTAGTTCCTAAATTATTATACATATAAATAATACATATGTACTTTTTAATATTCATACTCTTTATTAAAGATCCCTAAAAATAGAACATGTTGTAATTTGAAATGATTTTCCCACTTAATAAAAAATCACAAACCAAAACTCCCACTCAAATAATTTAACATGATCAAATTTGTTAGAAATTTGTTTTTCATTTTACCATTTCTCAAATATCTCAAATATTATTGATTCTCATTGAATATTCTAGTATTCTCTACAATATGCTAACTATCCACCTCACATTAAGAGGAAAATTACAAGTTTTTTTCCCTATAATTGATAGATAGAACATCTCAGTACAAACTATATTTGTTTGGTTCTCTTGACCCAAAAAAGTTAGTAATGTAGAAGGATTACTTAAACAATTCTCCCAAAAAATTGAAACTATTTGAAAACATTATAAAAAATATAAATAATTATGAAATTTTTACGAAAGTTCCTTTATAAACATGATTGGGTAACACTATTTTATCCATATTCTTAATCGTTTTAACTACTTATCAGTCCGATGAAGATCAAAATTTGATGACTTCTTGGAGGAAAATAGACCTTCAATGAATTCATATAAATTTTCTCTTCAGAAGGATCATCATCTATGGAACGTGTGGTGGATTAGTATCAATAAATTTTTTGATTAATCATTGTCAAAACAATTATGTGAATGATCACTATCAAAAACATAACTGATTGATTAGTGAGATAAAATCTTTTGATTGATAATTTTCATAAAATAAAATGATTTGTCTATAAAAGAAAATATTAATGTTAATTACATTCATATTTGGTCATTCTAGAAATATTTTTTTAGTCCAATGTTCTTAATCTGATGGAAAATTGTATATGATTCATTTCCAGTGTTAAACACTCCCTTAATGGATTGGGGTCAGTAATGACTTCTTACATTCTATAACACAAAATATAATGGTTCATTCAATGGATCACTTTATATCATAAATTATTTTCTCATATGGATCATCCTATCTAATGCATCAACCAATCAACAGGTTTTAAAATCCTCTGAAATTACTAAATTCACGTTTCTAGTTTTCTAGATAAAACTATATCTCATAAACTATTTCTGAAAAACTAATTCATAGTCTCTGTAATCATGTACATTCAGAAAAAAAAATTTCCACGTAATATATTATAAAAATTACAACTTATATCATGAGAGTTATTCATGATATAATAACATTAAACAATCATAAAATAATCATCATTTTTTTATATTAGGTATCTCTAATGATATTATGTATTCGATTTAACTTCATGGTATGTTGCACAAAGATCCATCCTAGAAATATTAGTCTAAATTATTTTTCACTCAATGAACATCATTCATAAAAAATACTCTATTATAAATAATATCAAAATAATATCATTTTTTATCTTCTATGTCCAATATTCCTTCATCTAATCACCAAAAATAGAAAGTGTGGGGAATTTTTCTAAAGGAAAAAAAGGTAAAACATCCATAAAACTTATTTCAAACAACACCACTATCCATATTAGTCCTCATACATTGTGGTACCCATATAATTCAAAATCTCTATTTTAATAATAAAGTTGGATATATATATATCAATCTTATATGTTATATATTTTAACTCCACAAATTATAACTATTTCATTCACATAAAATTATCCCATATAATAAATAAAAATATTCAAAAATTGGTAACTCTGGTGTCAAGTTCATCATATGATCTGTAATTTAAAAAAATAAATTTTTCCATGGTAATCTTAGAAATACTATTACAAAATAAATCCATATATTCCTTTATTTCCATGTAGGTATAGGTAACGGTTTAATTAAAAACATAGGCTATTGATTCCAATACTTCACTTATTAATATGTAAAACCTTAGTTAACAAATCCTACTCAATCTATATTTATAGACCCTACGATTTTTACTTTACATCCTGAAACATCATGATCAATATAGGACAAAAAATCCAACTAAATTACTGAATAAACAATATGGATAATTCTTTTATACCCATTGTAACCACAAATTTATCCCTTAAATAGAATAACATGACAAATTATAGTGATAAAACATGAATTATATGCATATAATTTAATGTGTAACATGTCCTCTTATATTTTAAATCAAGATTTTTTCCCTCTATTACCTAATCCAATAGAGTAGAAGTCACATTATTTTCGAAAAAAACTATATGGTCCGCATTTTATTTTATATAAAAATTTATGTATATTAAGAACATCATAAACATCCAGTATCCTTAAAAATACTTCACTATATGAGACTATCTATTCCAACTTGAGGAATCTTACCTAACATTTCCTTGTCTCAATTTGTAAGAAAACTCAAAGTTAAAATTTTTGATATATTTTTTCTACCTTTTTTTGTAAGTAAATGTCCCTTTATGAAAAAAATATACATTAAGTTTTTATATTCTATATAAAAAATTACTCTATCAATAAAATCATAATATATTAAATTATAAAAATAATAAATGATTGAATCTTAATATATGTTATGAGTTTTATAATTTTTCAACTGTGGTCAGAACTATTTCAGTCCATATGTGACTATAATATCCACTCAAATTATGACACACCCAATCCTTTCTATATATGAGGCATAGTACATCATAAATATATAAAATAATTTAAGTACTAATAATAATTTTTATTTTTAAATCCCATACTTAGATTTAATAAACTCCTCCTAGAACTACAGAATCTTCATATCCTTTTTGGCCAATTCTGTCATCTATGATACCAACCATGAGTAATATTGGAAACAATATTCATATCATTGAGATAACCTATAAAATACTGTGATCATAAAAAACCATATTCTATTATAAATATATTTGGTCCATGAATATATCGAGAACAAAATTAATTACTTCTTTCAGTAAAAATTTCACCAAGACCCTCACTTATTGGATCCAAAAATATAATTTTTAAATCATTATGTATAAATAGTGTTCCACGAAATCCAATTAAATAATTGGGATATATTTTACATGTTATAATTATAGTCACATGTAAATGAATATTATTTCCTCAGATATTATAAAAAATTAAATATATCTTTGGAAATTATAATCCATGAAATCCATAAAAGTTATAGTATTACTATTAAACATGAATATAATTATTATAAACATATAATTTCCATATCTAATTAAAATATCTATATTAATAATATATTTTTCCTTTTCTATCAATTTTTGAAAAAAATTTCTCAATTAAAAATTCTAAAAAAAACATATCCCCTTCAACTAACCAATGAAATCATTGATATGACTTAGAATGTATATATTTTTCACCTGGACTTGATTCAACATCTTAATGTACATGCATTGTCACATACTAACATTTCCATTTTTTTTAAAAACATTGATGTAGACCATGGTGGAAACCATATATTATTTAATCCTATATTAATATAATTTTACATCTAAACCATTATATATTATAAAACAGAATGTTCTATGTGATAAAAATGATATGAAATCTAAGTCTTTATAAAAATCATTTCTATAGGGAACTCTATATCAATTTCCAATAGAATCCCAAAAAGTATTCAAGAATAAAATATATATACAATTCCACCCCCACTAATAACTGAATATGGTTTCTTAATTTTACTAATCTAATAAAAACCTCAACTAACTATATATAAAATAATATATGTACATGAACAACTTGGCATGTGTTATCTATATTAACATCTGAATATTTTAGAAATGTGTAGACCCACCCATCAAGTGAGATAAAGTATAAATTTTGGCTATAATAGTATGTATGAGATCAAAGTATCACAAACCAATCCATTTGAATAATTAGCTAATATTATCCATCTCACTAGACAATAAGTCCCATGCTATTTTCAAAAAACCCTCTCAAAATGTAACAATTTGAAAACATTAATCTATAATCCATCATCCATTTTATGGGGGTCTTGTTCTTCATAAAAATATTTTATTAATCCATAATTGAAGTAAAACTATCCAATTTCTCATATATATATATATATATATATGAATTAAATTCACTTTTATCTGACTTAGAATTAACCAATGTAAATACAATAATATGTTCACCTCATACTATGTTAATTGAAACCCTAGGATCCTATTTTTTATTATCTAGGTGAGTGATAGCTCTTGAATATTCTACACCATGCTCAATTTTTTTTTACCAGTAAAACTTTCTTTACATATAAATCTTCTCTAGCTACACTTTTAGTCCTACACACTCAACCTTTATATTAGACTTAATCCTCAATTTTTGGATCCTTAAAATAATTATAAAATATATTTAGATTTAAAATAATCATATATTGATGAAAGACTCCTAGTCAACTTTTATAGTTCCCATATTAGTTTCCCAAGTTACCATGTTGATCACACCTTTGTTTTACTCATACATGAGAAAAAAATTTCCCCACTAATTTCTAGTAAAAATTTATATTCTAAAATTCATTTCAATTCCTTTATTATCGATGAATATATTTATTAACCACATCTAGACATGGTAGAAGAGATATAATATCTAGATTTTCTGTCAAATAAACATCCCACATATCCACCATATTTATTGGATAATAAAATATTTTGGAAAATTAAATAATATAACTTATATCTGAATCCCTTTATAAATTTTTATTTCAAATCACTATGAATTGAGGTTTTCATTAATTATTATGTTGGGTAAAAATTAATAATTATATAAATAGTGGTCTATATACTCTAAAATTGTCATGTTTCCACTCTCCAAGTCTCTGAACATTTTGGATTTTTAATAATTAAAGTATTTAGGTAAAAAAATCACTACACATATTTATAAATATAACCCATGATATATGTTCATATAGATCATAATATATCCAAATATCCTAATATATACCTATTGGTCCCTCCAATAAATATATAGTAAAATAGAACATCTATAACTTAGTTATATATATGAATTACAAAATTTATTTGATCTCTTCCAATAAATAAACAATTGTTGAACCCTATAGTCACTTATAATAATAAGAGAGTTTTTCTTCTAAAAAACTAATTTTTGATCCATATAATGACCTGACCATGATAAAAAATCAATAAAACTAAATCTAGGGCTTTCACAAGGCCCATAGTACATTCCAGAATCTCTAATGTTTCAAAACAAATTTTGGGGGTTAGAAAATAATTGTTGGTAAACAGTATTTCCTAAAATAAATAGATACCAATATTAAATTAATGTTTTATATTTCCCAAAAAACAAAATTTATTCGAAAATTTTTAAATGTAAATATAGTTTAGTGAAAAATACTCAAGTTTCATAACATTAAAAAAGAAAATTAAGATTCTAAACTTTTATCGGCCATGTAAAGAATGACTTATTCTCTATTGTATTTCATATAAAGGACACCCATATCCTTTATATATCTCCTTTATAAATTTTAAAAAACATGGAATATTTTTATTTTCCCATATCATGACAATAAAAATCCTATATAAAAATACAATTATGCATATATGGGTGTGTAATAAAATACTCATTATAATTTTCCAAACTCACACCCATAAATTATCATGTATTATCGTGGAGAACACAAGAAAATCCCCATTATTTGGAAAACAATTAAAAAAATTTTAAAATATAAAATTTTGAATAACTTCACCTAAGTTAAACTATCAAGTCCAAAAAACTTACATCACAGCTTTCCAGAAATAAGGGAACCCAACCACGTTCACTCATGAATCGATCAGTTTATTAATAGTATGAATTTCTAGTCTTCGTGAAAAATTTAAATAATATATTAAATAAAAATAACATATATAAATTATAGTATCAACAATCATATATCATTATTTACTTGGATAATTACCTTTAATGGCCCTTACCATTCTTTATCACAGCATGGATCTTTCGATCCATGTCAATTCAAAAATAAAATATTCATTAATCAAACGGTATATAATTTTTTTAATACCCCTACTTATATATCATCCCATCATAAATCTGTTAAAAAAATATTTTTTAGGAAATATTTTTCCATATCAAATAAATAAAAACTAACATCTTCAATTTTTTTAAACAAAAAAAAAATCCAAAAAAAATTCCAATGATTTCCTAATCCAAAACCATGATTTATACAAAAACAAAATTATATTTTATGAATGTGAAAATATATAATTTTATTGAATCAATATTACATGAGAAATTATATTAAAAAATTCACATCATGATCAATCATTTGAGAAGTACAATGAATCTCACATCAATGAATCATAATAGATACTGGAAAGAATTGTATACCACAATAATATATATATATTGGAATTATGAATCATCTATAATTTAAAATTTATATATTTTTTAAAATTTTAAAAATATATCAATGTGAAATAATCATCATGATCATTGTATTCATGATATAACAAATCAAAACTCTATCAATTAATTTAAAATATAAAATTATAATTTATACAAGATAGAGAGTCATTCAAATAAAGGTTTATGATCTATTTCCCCTAATATAGTGTTGGTTTACCCAAACCTAGATAGTATTATGTTGATTTATTTTTTATAAACATTTAAATAACTCAATGGAAGACTTAAAAAAATTTCATCATGACCCTTATATCATTATGGTTTCTGAAACCATGTTTTAAAATATAAATTCTATACTTTTTATTTTTTCTAGGAATACATAGACTAGAAGAATAGTTACATAGATATAAAATTGATCGTGTATTAAAATAAAATCTCCAAAATCACATTACATGGGTATCAGGAATGGTTTACAGACTATAGATCATATCATACATTACCTAGAATCTAAACAAAGAAATAAAATAAGAAATTCTATAATATTTATGATGATGTATTAATACTAGATTTAGGGTATCATAATTATCACTAACATAGAATTTACATCTTAAAGAGTCAATGGACTTCTTATTTTTTTAAAATATTTATAATTTAATTTTATATAGTTATCTCTATCTAAAGTCTTTGGTTGAATTATATATTGTTTTCATAACACTTACAAAAATAATATTCCATTCCCATAATATCTTTTTATACCAATAAAATTTTTTACTAGAATATTAACAAAGTCCCTGTTCTTTTTCATGAAGATTGTATCATAATGTAGAGACTGAAATTGATTTGGGTTAAAACTACTTAAATGAATTACATAAAACACATCATGAATGGAAGAATAAATAAACATAAATTCCAAATGATATGATACATATATTTTAGACTCAATGATCCTTAGAAGACTAATATACTATGGTTCTAACATTCGTTATATTCAAGGATTTTGATGGCCTAACTGAGTTAAGATTCATAATGTTTTGATACCCAAACAAGAACTAAAAAGTTAATCAATAATAATTAGAGTAACACTTTTATCAATTAAAATCCAAAACATTAATTTATCATTAAATAAATATTATAATAACCTTTTAAACCATAATAAGTCCAAAAAATAAAATATCAAATATTTCATACCAGCTCTATATCGATCGACAAGATCGATCGTACACTATATTAAAATCTCACAATGGAGTCAATGAATAATATTTTTAATTATAATGAAAATTTACTAAATAAACATATATATTCTATGATCTCAAAAAATCTAGCACACAATATTAAATTAGATCTTTTAATATTTATATAGTTTATTTATATTTCCCTTCAAACATTGGTTGATATGATGTACTCATATTAAAATAACAACTAATTATGTTATAATTATATCTATAAAATATTTATGTAATTAATTAATTTATATATGAAATTGATGAGTAATGAAATACATGGATTCTTAACACTTATTTCATATATAACATACCAGAAATCATTTAATATACATATCTCCAAGGTGGGTAATAATTGAAGAAATGTTTTGTTCCTATAAATAATTAACTATACAATATCATGCATCTATACATAATTTGGTTGAAGAATCATGAATCTCATAATGATATTCTTGTATTTCTAATTCATCAATATAAAATGTTTTCATAACCATTTGTTTTATTGATTCTTGATCTTTCTTCTTATAAAATAATGAATTAATATATTTAAGTAAATATTTACTACTTTATTATAGTCTAAAATAAATTTAATCTGATATTAGGATGTATATTTATTATAAAGGAAGTAAATACTAACAACATTTATGAAAAAACATCATAAACACTATATTTAAACTTAAGAGAAGTACCGCTAAATTTTTGAAACAGGGTATCAAGTTATCTAAATGTGAATACATGTAAATGGATTCACCACCATATAAGGTTTCTCTAATATTTTTATTCTCAATATTTAATTACCCTTCATACATTAACAAGAAAAAATGAATGAAATTAATGTCGATGTGATATAATAGTAAGTCTTCACCCTCCTCTAATGCATATTGATTCAAATCCATGATCACAATCATCAATTTATATTGAATTTAATCATATTTCAAAACATTATTATTCATACTCAAGGTATTAGGTAAAACATTTCCGTATTTTATTTATATGATAACTAAATTATGGAAGTTTGAAGATATTAGATATATATATTTCTTTGAATTTTTGTCATATGGGAATAAAATATTCTACAGAAATTTATTAATGAAATATAATATAAACCTTTCATAAAATATAAAATTTCCCAAAGAATTTGAGGTATAAACAATCCGCACCAAATAAAAGTCTTGTATGGAATAGTTCATCTCATATAGTCACCACTGTTTTGATTTTCTATGCCTAAATATTATTTCCATTCATAATAATTCATCCCAAAATCACTATAGATGTTTCAAGATATATTGAATACTCATTGTTGTATTTAGTTGATATCAACATTAGTACTTCATCAACCATATCATCACCATATGAAAATATTTCTCTCAATTATCATACATTTTAATATTTTTACCCTCTTATGTTAATGTTTCCATCATTTATTCTAATTTTATGAAATAATTTCTAAATCTCTAGTAGTATCCAATCAACCATAGAAATCTCATGATATAAAAAAATCCCATGGGACACTCTCACTCCACCACCCCCATTAAATTTATCTGGGTTAACTGAAATACATTAGTCAAACATGGATTTCCCTTAGAACATCACATTATAAGTAATGAAAAAGTGTTTAAAAATATTTAAAAATTCCCAATATTCCTGAAATACCTCTATAATAATTCCTAGATTCAATCATTGATATTTATTTAAAATTTACTTAACCTTTTTATCATCAAAAAACACTATAAAATTATCCAAGAAATTTTCTAAAAATAACATTCATCACTTATATTCGGAGATTTAGTAATAAAAATTTATATTAAAAACATTATTTATTTTCATACATACTATTGATGGTCACCATCTAGATATATTCTTCTTCCACACCAAAAAAGTTTTATCATAATATTAGTTCTATATTTTAAAACTGATTATATCCTATTTAAGTAATTAAAAAATATTCAATTTAATTAATATTATATTTATTCAAAAATGATCCATATTTTAACCTTTTTCATCGAATGAATATACATAAACAACTATATTGTTTCATAAAAAAATAAACATCTTATTGTACAAGGTTAAATTCATAGAAAATGAACCGTTTTTCTCCATATATCATAATTGAATATTTCTATTCGATATATTTTTAGGTCTATATTAATAATAAAAAAATTTATCATAATTATTATAGATTAAAAATCAATAGAAATTTTCAAATCATAATTTTTTGGAAATTTTTATAATCTATTATAAAACACATCAATTTATCAGTCCACTCATGATTGAAACTATAGTTTACCATTTGATTTAACTAATAAAAGAACTAAATTGGAAAATGGGAATGTTAATGAACCATGGTTTTGAAAACTAGGAATTTCCCATTATATGTCTATATCTATTTACCCCAAAAATATGGGATACTCCCATTATGTAAAATAATGTAAAATTTATAACTATAACAATGAATAAAATCCTTAAACATCACCAAATATTTGATTTATAAATTTTGTAAAAATATTCCTTATCAAGAACTAAAATATTCAATGATATATCCATATCATCTATCATAATGGAATAATATGGGAGGATGGACCCATATCATATATTTTATTTAATATTAATCTCAATTATCATATAAAAAGTCATTAAATCAATTATAAAATTTAATTTACATAATGATCATAAATTAATAAATAAATTCAATTGATCATTT
This sequence comes from Viscum album, assembly GCA_963277665.1. Taxonomy (NCBI): domain Eukaryota; kingdom Viridiplantae; phylum Streptophyta; class Magnoliopsida; order Santalales; family Viscaceae; genus Viscum; species Viscum album. Next base: position 2,008,262,614 of record OY728122.1, on the reverse strand, counting down.
TTAATAAATCATAGATCATTGTTTATGTAATAATAAATTTACCTCGCACCATCATATACCCTACTTCAAATTCCAATACTGCATTACCCATAACAAACAACCTACCCTAATTCATCTATGTATGGACACACATAATTCATTTACATGTCCTCACTTGTTATGTAGATATGTATTTCAAATATTTTATAATCAGAATCTTAAATACCTATATATTATGTGAAGAAATAAATCTGGGTTTCTAATATGAGTTAGAAACTTATTTAAGTTCCGAATCCTTTTACACTAATAACATGTCATAGTTATATCATATGAGTTTCTATTAATGTGTTTCATGTCACCAAATTGTTAACACCCAAGCAGTATTATCCACTAGTATAAATTTGAGATTATTAGATTTTATTGACTACCACCTTACTAAATGTGTCTAATTTCCTTTTTTAATTTTGAAAAACATTATCCATTGATTAATTTGTAGAACAAATTAATTTTCACTCAAAGAATATACCATATTCTCATCCAATACAACTTTTTTGTTCACATCCTCTATGGATGGGGGTGGTAAGATATAATTAATTAAACTAATATTTTTTTAAATTACATATATTAAATGTTAAAACCAAAATATTATATTTGATGATTGGATTTGGGGAATAATAAACCTACTTTATAAAATGGTATTTGTTTTTCTATACTATAACATTCTACTACTAAATGTCTAAAAATTATTAACCCAACTTCATATTTAATTTTTCATGAAATCATTATTGGATATACATATTAAAAAATAACACATATATTAAATCATTTCATTTTATACCTTCCACAACCATCTATCACCAATTACGATTGGGCCCCAATAACATTCAATCTGTCAGCTCTACCATCTAATACTAATGTGTATGAAGTAATGTGTAGATTTTGGTTGATTATTTCCAAAAAATAATCAATTAAATACACTCCACCATCCTATATAAACATGGGTTTATTTTTCAATATTACATATCAGGTTTATTCAACCTCTTTCAATTGAACTTTATATGGTCCACTTTTAAGGACTTGAGTTGTGTATAGAAATAAACTCAAGAGTTTGGGAACACATTACATGTTTCTGTATTATTATTCACAAATAATCTATCATCATGGAATAATTTTTATGTTAAAAAAAATAAAAAATTAAATGAATCACTATGAATAAATCCCATTGTTATAGAACATAAGTGTAATATCCTGATATTCAAAAAAATAAATTCCACAGTGTATAAGATTCACAACACTGAGTTTAAATGAATAAAGAAATATTATTATATTACCATTTTAACTTATCCATTAAATTGGACGATATTAATATAAATTACTTATTTAAAATATAGAAATTTAGCTACTCATTTTTATATTTTTAATTATATCTGTACTAATAAAAAACTAAATTTTTAGTAAATCCAAAAATACATTTTCTTGAAAAATTATTTTAATAGATTTTTTTGAGAAAATAAAATGAATTATTTATGTAAAATTTGTAATGTTATTCATAAAATGATATTTGTTTTTAAAATAATAATTACAAAATAATCTTATGATTATTTTTTTAAAATTTTATGAAAATATTTATTTTACACTAGATAGTGAAAAATACTGATTTTTATTGAACACTTTATTTTATTTTCATGAATTTACAAACTAAAATCCGGTTTTATGTTTGTTTTAAATTTTAATTAGATCATTATGATACAAATTAGTGTGTTTAAAATGGTTTTTATACTTTAATTTATAATAATAAAATTTACATTTAAAAGAAAATTTTCATTAAAAATTGATTTTCATTGAGTTTTTTCAAGTTTAATTTAACTTAAATTATAATGCCCCAACCTTAAGCATTACTTATTGTTCAGATAAGTCAATAATTTGACTTTAATTCCTATATAGTATCTTTTTAGGTTTATATATTTAGATTATTTGGCCATAAATTATATATAACATCATAAATATTACAGGTAGACACTTCTAGTTACTATCCATTTTTTCATAAAACAAAAACTCTTTAAAAAGAAACACGACATTGTTTCATGTTTTAATAGAATAACCTTTCCATGATCCCATCCTAGACTCTATTCTTCTTTATGTCATATAAAAACCATTTCAAAACATAGTATGAGTATAAAAATATCAGTAAGGGATATATAACGAATGAAAACTTTTAGTCTTGTGAAAACATCTAAACCAGGAAAACATTATCATAAAATAACATTTTTCATCATTAAGAAGTAGAAAAAACTCTTCACTGAATATAAGATCATTTCCTGCCCATTTTATAACCAAAATTTTACCATAATTCACATAAAAAGAAACGTATAAAATATAATGGTTACTTGAGACAGAACCATACTTAAATAGAATAGCCATACAGTCCACTTCCACACATATCATTAAATGGAATAGCCATACGGCTGACTTCCATACCCAATGCATTGGGGTTTATAATGTATCCAACCATCCTTATTTTATCATGGAACCGCCCCTCATTTGTTTTATCAAGTGACCACATATCATTGTTTTATCCCTTGACCAATCGTTAAATATCTATGTACCATTATATAATCATGATACATAAAATATTTCAAATATTAACATTTCACTAATAACAATTAATTTGCAATCAAAATAAATAATTTAAAGATATTTAAATAATCAATAAATTTAAAAATCCATTTTCAATACCAAAACAACCAAAAAGGGAAAATGAGATTTTTTTCCCTTTTTTAAACATTAAGATTTATAGAGGAAGATAAATATCAAATAATAGTTACAACAGTGAAAAGGTCATTGTCGCCACATATGTTAAAATTATTCCTTTTATCTTTTAGTAAAATGAACCACAGAATAAAAATATTATCATTCAATTAAATTAAATGTCCAAGGATTTTATTGTACACTGTATAAAATTAGGATATGTATATTATCAAAATATTCCTTAATGAAAGAAGATTGAGACAAAATCCCTTAACATGGTTCTAATTCATCACATATGTTCCATGTTCATCCTGAATAATAAAAATTAGTTTATTTATACATGATCTATAACCTTTTTCAAGTATATTATACCATTTATATAATGTAGTTCCATGTCATAAAAATTATATAATTATTTAAGTTAATATTGGTTGTTTTGTCAATATTTTGTACTAGAGTGGAAAATAACTTGTTTTGATATACATTGTACATGTAGTAAAAACTATGTCATCTATATAATGATATAAATATCATATATATCCAGAATATATGTATTTATAATAGTAAGAAACATTTTGATAAAATAAATGAAATGAACCGTTCATGGAGAGGGTAGGTCGTACCTATGCATGAACACTAATTTCATTACATTTTCGTATTAAAAGAATAATATTCAACGGAAATAAATTTATATTATAATAATATTATCGTATTTAGGTCACTTATGTCTCATAGGTTTAATAAAACCATCCATTATACATTCAATGTATAGAACGTATAACTCTTATCACTTTGAGAGGGTGGTAGTCTACACTTCCTCAAGTGAAATTATCGTATTTACAAATCCTGGAAAGAATAAAGGTATATTATAAATAAATATTACAGAAATATAGGGGAAAATATAAATATAATATATATATCATATATAAATATAGTCCTATCATAATGTACCCCATGAGAGGTGGTAGAGGAAAATTGAACAATCATTGTTTCGTGAGGCAGTAGTTCTCCACACACAAAAACAGTATGTTTGTATCCATTAGATGGAGATGTGTGTATGTGTAGTTCAAATAATTCTCTTAATAAAATAATAATATATATTGAATACTATTTTTTTTATTTAATAAATAATAATAACATCATATTAAGTGGGGAAGGAAAATAGAGGAATGGAACTTGAGAGAAGACGTTGCCTCTAAATCAAGTAACATCTTATGATTTGAGCCAAAAGCCTTTAAATAATTTCCTAATGCCTAAGATAAGGATTCTTAGAGGAAAATATAAATGTTGGGGGATTATCGGAGAAGATTTTGGACGTTTCAAGGGGCTTGGGAGGTGTGAGTAAGTGGGTAAAGGTGTTGGCCTTTTATAAGAGGGGGGAGGGGTACTTTAGGAAAGTCTATAAATATTAATTTATTATAAATTAAATTTCTATTAAAAATGGTCCAAAACAAATTTAATAAAAATATAATAAAATTTTAGTTTTATTAACCATCATGTAATAATTTTTAGACATGTTTTGAGCATTATTTCCCTTGTCTTTTATGTTTAACCCTTATTTTACCCTTTTTATTCTTATCGTGATATCATGTTATTTACACATTTTCGGGTTAATGTAATTAAATTATCATGTAAAAAGACCCAAAAAAAAGTTATTTATGACATATTTGAACTTATCTTAACCATTTGGATGGAATTCAGAGTTTTAGATATTTAATATCATTAAATAAACTAGTTTATATTTTATTTTATGAATTATGTCAATTTTGAACACTACTAATACAAGACATTCTTTCAAATTTAATAAACCATGATTCCTTCGAAAAAAGCATTAACTCAAATATAATATTTCAATATAATCCATAAAATTATTTTGTGACATAAAAATATACAAATAACATTTATTGTAACCTTTATAAAATCATTTATAGTAATACTTTATTAATGAAGCAATCACTGCATAATCATTGTGTCCAAATTAAATTTAATAATTTAGGGTCTAAAAATTATAAATAAAATATAATGATGTTGGAAATATTTTTATATTTTTTATAAAAATTTACAGTTGAAGTGATAACTTATATTACCCCATACTAAAAAAATTATAAAAAGTAAATTTTTATATTATAGATTTCTTTACTTTAGACTAATTCTTATAACATGTCATAATCACACCCAAGTGGCTCCATGACATCCAAAAATCAACCCAAGGAGGTTCATGGTCGTAATTATCTCATAAAATAACATTAAGAAACGTTTTACTATAGTTTAATATTATTATAATATTATTTTTAACCCATATTTACAAGATTTACTATTTAACCATTGTAAATTAAATAATTTCTGATGTTACTATTCATAATGACTAAAAATAAATGGTACCTATTTAAAAAATTTAAAAATTATGATTAAAAATATTGAATCCATTTTTTGAAATTCTAAAAAAATAATTGGCAAAAATTTATATAAAATTAATTTCCATTGTCAAAATCAAAAAGCAGGTTTTTAAGATGTAAAATCTATCAAAAGTTTGACATGTGTTTGTATCCAATTTACAATTGAAATTACTAATAATGTCCAAATTTGGATTAAATGATAAAAAAATATTCCAATTAAACTTTAAATACAATTAAAATAAAATTATAATTGTATAAATAATATAAATGAAAAAGGCCATTTTTGAATTAAAATGCTGCATTTTGTTTTACTAATAATTAAAAATGAACTTTTTCTAAAAATTACCAAAAATTTAAACAAAATTTTTTTTTGATGTCACGATTCTATAAAATATTTTAATTTTTTCAAATGTAATATATAATAGTGACAAAAGCTATATTTAAAAATGGTTCTCCATAAAATGGATATAAAACTGTGTTTTTAGAAAAATACTTCTTTTATAAGAAAATTTGAATTTGTTAATATATCATATCTAGAAAACATATAAGTATAATTTCAAACATTAAATTGAATATATAATATATATTTTTTATTAAATTAAAATTCATAGAGAGTGATTTGATTTTATAAAGACAATTATTTTATATTAAATAGGTTTTCATAAAAACACATACATCAAATTCAATTGGTTTTTATTTCCATTTTTAATAAATTTTGTTACCAATGAATCCATATTTAAACATGTGTTAACCATATTTCAAAATTTAGTTGATATTATTAATTTCCTCCCTTCCAACGGCTATGTAATAACTACCAATTGAAATAATAATAATATTATAGTGTTTTTTATTGGTATAACCCAATGTTGTGTGCAACGTAAGATTTTAGAGAAACCTACTATTGCGTGTCAAGTATTATATTGGAAAAAGAATCTATTTTAACGTAAAATTAAGATATTATGCATAAATATTAATTGAAATGAAAATGTATTATTTTATAAATACCTGTTCCGTTACAAAAACACTTCGAAATATGATATTTGAATTTTGAAAAATGGATTGAATATTTTGAATGAGTAGTTATTAATTTTTTAAATAGGTACCTTTTATTTTATTACTATATGATTATAAACATATTAATTTTTATTACCACGATAAAGGGAAATTTAGGAAATTAAAGTTTAAAAATATATGATAAGAATAATTAAATGGCCCAAACATAGTAATAAAATGTAATAGATAATATTATATCTACCTCAATCAAACAACGGTATAATTTATGACCTTTTGGAACTTTTTGGATGAGATTATTAATTTTTTAATATTTTATTTAAATAAAATTCAAACATGTATCCCTCTTGTTTTAAATAATAAAATAGTTTTACCATGGGTTCAACTAGAAGAAATTATTGACTATAAATATTATTTTTAAAATATAATGGATTTATATTCATCAATGTAACTAATTTTTAATTTTTTAGTGAATAAATAAATTCCTTAAATGCGTACACAATACTCATATGGTAATAATTCAATTAATGAGTCAAATTAAATAAATAATGTTAAAACATATAAAATAAATTTAATTTGAAATAAATATTTTTATTTGAGAAATTATTTTTTCATGAAATGATGATGATATAATAATTACTTGTAAATTTTAAATGATGTATTGATATTATTAAAGTCAATTAGAATAATTGTCATTAAAATTGACATTATGGATACTATTGTAGTAAATAATATATTTTAAATTGATATCTAAAAATTATAAATTTTGAAAATTTATTTGGATATGTTTTAAAATAACAACCATGGTCCATTAATGGGTGTTTATTCATTTTATCATCACTATATGGACCCTCAAAGAGTAAAGGTTCATGTTCTTACTTTAAGAGTTGGTGGTGTTAAATTGGGGTTAATACTAAAATATAGGCATATAAATATTGTAATAATGTGTCTTATTTTTTTTGTATGAGGGAATTTATAACAATTATTGTCTTATATTCTATATAACAGAATTTGTATCCATAATTAATTGAAAATTAATTTATATTAATGTTTTTTGAAAAATTTTAAGAGTTACCCTCCCCTCTCTCATAAAAGGTCACATATTCTTCTCAATCCTTCAAACATAAAAACCCATTTGGTTCAACCATGAACTTCCGAAATTGAGTAATATAGTCTATAAACGCCTTATATAGGTTTTATTTGAGTAATAACTCCAACTTCATAAGTCGTAATATGAAAATAAAAATAGGTTTTCCATAGAAAATGTATAGTTTTATACGCTTGATTTAGTTTTGTTTCTTCTTCCACCACATTAACATCTTCATAAAGCATGATAAAAGAAAAAAATAATTATATTACATATAATTAGATGTAATTATACTAAAATCATTACTTATATTCTTCTAAAACATTCATCAAATGGGATAATAATTCATCATTCATGTTTATGGTGGACTACCCTATCACGAACTGATATAATTCAATTTCCTCCACCATATCTCCATAATTATTATGATTAGGTAAATAATTATTATATATTATATTCATGAAATATTTATAATTATTAAAAGTTAATATTTCTCTTACATTTTTATCATTCTGTGCAATAAAAAATTATAATGTTGTTTGACCATACGTATGTACTACAACCACCAAGAAGTGATATGATTCATTTTTCATCAAATCACATGGATGATATATATATAAATATATTTAAAAATTGAATATGATATATATGACATTGTTAACATTCTATAGAGATAAAATAATATATACCACTATTCCATGATGATTGTTGAAAAATATGGACATTATTCATGCTTGTGTACAACCTACCATCTTTGTGATTGTAACATATTTCATTTTTCATAATCATATATAATATTGGGATATAAAATTTTAATTTATGTTTAATTATAATTATTATTTCATGAATTTTATTATGGATATTATTTATTAATGAAAACTTTTACCACATTAAACATACAAAAGTCATTTTGGACTTAGTAACCAAATATCTCTAAATTGTTCAATGTGATCATAAATAATTAAGTATTTTTTATAACATTATAATAATTTATATAAGATTAAAAACATGAAAAAGGTTATTAAGGATGGAAATAATTGACTTAATTTTATTATTTAGGAAAATAAAGAATGAATATGACGAGTTAGACTCAAAGTAAAGGATTTTGGTCTCACTTCTATTTCTATAAGACACATGCCTTATACACTATATAATTCTTTTTTGTGGTGTATATAATACAGATGATTTCCTATTCGGATTATTATTAACAAAATTATGGTATATAACTACCATTATAACATTCATCTTTTTATTGGGTGTATAATTTAAATGATACCAAAGTGGTAAGGCTTTATTTTTCAGAATGACATCATTATTAAGGATTCATTATGTTCAAGTATCCAATGTTGAATAGGTCTATTACATTCCTAGGTTTATAAAATATATTTAAAGATGTTTTTATTATTATAAAATGATATTTTAATTTCATTTTACCCTTGTTTTTTCTTTTATAAAATGTTTTAAATGGAATACTCATATCAATTTCTAAACAAGGTGAATTTTTATTTTTCTAATAAAAGTGTTACAACAATGTTTGTTATTTTATATATCAATTATGGATCTCGGCCCTTCATGATGCATCAATGCATTGAAAAATAAATTAAATTATTATAAGTTTATTTTTAAATAATTTATTTCATTTATAAGTGATATACATTTCAAAAAGTGAATTGAATTATAAAATGGAAAAGTTATTTTCCACAAAGCTTATTCCAAATAATCATTCAAATTCATTTGGCATCTAAGATGACATGCACATATGTTAATTAAAAATCACTATGGATATGATATAAGAATTATATTCTTTTTTATTATATATATTCTTTATGTATATGATTATAAGATCTTAATGAAACAAGTTACCTTTCTATGGGTTATACTTTGATGAAATGCTGAAATGTTTATAAAACCAATTTCATTTCATTTGGTCTGATATGATAAAAAAATTTATAATGTTATATCACACATATTTATGGTTTTATTTATATGATGTTGGTTACATTTTAAAAATGTAATGTGGTTATATTATGAACAATGATGATGTTTATATTAAATAAATTATGGGGGACTTATATCTCACTCATATGCTTTGTGTAATGATTTATATCTAATGAGATGTATAAGACTAGGATTGGGAGTGAACCTTTTCAATAAGTGACATTTTCTACTATAATAGTCTTTGGAGTGATCCTTTAATATTAATTTTTTTCAGTGACCCCCTTCAAATATTATACTCTTGGAATGTATCCTTGAATAGTAAGGAAATTACATTCAATGAATTTGTGTTTTCCATAATTTCTAGATGTATTCCAATGATATTCTCTAATGAGTCATCTTAATTAAATTAATTTAGATTCATTAATTTTTAAACATCCAAGATTTATTCCATGACTCTTTAATTTTATCTATTATTATAGGGTATAATTTTCAAATGGTAAGTTCATGTTCTTATTCCCTTATTCTCATGTTATGCTTAAATATTCATTGATTTCTCCCTTGTTCTCTCTTAATGGGCATATAATCTCAGCTTTTTCATATGTTTACTTTACATTTTTTATGAATAATGTTTTTAATTAGTGTGTTTATAATAAAGTTATTAGACATTAATAAATTTTTATAGATGATATAGATTTTTATGTGCTATTTATTTGTTTTTTTAAGATACAAATGATTTTGTACTAATTCACAAAAACTATAATCCTAAAATTTATTTCAATATGAATTTAATAGAAAATTTTATTATAATTTTTTATTTCATATAATTAAAATTGGGTCATGTCTCTTTCTATCGATGACTTAAATATAATGATTATGTTTTTAACAACATATCTAGGAGCATAACTTCAATGTTTTTATTGTTTTTATCAGAGGTTGGTTTAAAGAACTATATATATTATGATGTTATCATGAAAATTTTATTTAAATGTTTTGGACACCATAAAATGTATTTAATTTTGAGTGTAATCATATGTTCGGTGTCCTAAACCCCATTTTCGATATTAAGTGATTTATTTTTATGGAGGCTGATGATATTTTTGGATAGCTATATAAAAAATTTAGAATTAACATGATGTATTATTTTAGGAATTATTCAATTAAAATTGGTTAAAATATGATTAAATGTATTAGTATCTAGTACATATTATATGATCACTGATTTTGAGGTAAATATGGGTTATGTTATTTCACAAGATTTTTATATTATTTTTTTAATGTATTTTGGAATTATATATATATAGTTTTAGTAAAAGGATAACACATAGGTCGAGTGAAAATACATTGCATTTGGAAAGGTCCTGATGATTAAGCCCATAACTGAATGGAGAAAAGGGCGAATCACTAACCACATGCCTACATAATGGCCTCATTAGTATGTAATTATTTTTCTTTATTTAACCTATCTAATAGATAATATTTATATTTATTTTAGTAACATATTGTTGTTATCATATACATAACTGTGGGATTGGAAATAGATTATTTGTGAAGTGATTAATAATATTTAGGAATAGTATAATTATTTTGGGAACCCTATATGATTGTGTTCAATAGAATATTATGAAATATTATTTGAGGACTAAATTTTGCATTGTATTTTGGAGTCATATATGATTTTACAATGCAGTTATGGTTATTCATGTTATTTAAAGAAATGGTTAGTGTATCTTAGAGATTATATTTTTCAGTTAAATACATTTTTATAGATAAATAATAAATTTTTATGGGTCGATGATGTGATTAAATGCTTTAATTTTTTGGGATTCAATATTAATATTTTTTTGATGAATTATAATGATAGTTATATATTGAATGATTTATGATGATCATTGGGTATTCATTTGGAATTTTGGAGATTAAATTACTTTACCTCATTTTAATTTCTATTTTTTTGGGAATAATCTTATCATGTTCTAAAATTTTTTATTTATTTACATATCAATAAATTAGGAATATATTTTTATACATTGGTGTATTAAAAGATCCTTTAGATATTGATTTTTTTGCTTCAGTAATGAAAAAATTCATCTTAAATACTCATTGTTTAGAGAAAAACATTATATTAGAGTAGAAATTAATTAAAAGATAATATTATACTTTTCAAGTAATTATGTTTTCCTACATTCATTGTTTATATGGTCATATAATATCCCTAATATATGAAAATTAACTTGATATAAATATGTTATTAATTTACTTTTCATATTGAGAAATCAATTTTCTTTAATCCAATCATGTATTTATGATTTCCTTGTGGTATAATTTCTAATTAACATGATTTATATTACTCTATATCATTTTTCGTGTTATATTTCATTTTATATTCATATTTTCACCTTACCTCATTGTTTTACTACATTGAAGCATAGTGTGTGTTATTTTAAATGACTTCTTACTTCTATTTCCCTATTTTCGAGCGGGCATTTTATTGAAAATTTTTATGCTGTGAGATTTAAAAAATATTATTTCAAAAATTCAAATGTTAGTTATTGTGGCCTTTTTCAAATCGAGAGGATTCATTTTATTAATGTGGTTATAATGTAATATATTGATATTTTAAATAAATAATGTCTGCATAATTCAAGATACTTAACATCAAGCTTAAATGAACAATGAAATATTATTCTTTGACTATAATATCCTAAATGTAAAATTAGAGGGTGTTAACAGAAATAAATTATTCTTGAAATATATACTTTTTATAATCATTGATATTCTATTAATTAATTCATTATAAATATATACCTAATTTTTGGTGAAGTCAAATATTTATTATAATTAAAATTTATATTAAAAAAAATTGTGATAAAAAAATACAATAAATTAATGTAACTTTTAGAAAATTTATTTTTAAAAATGAAAATAATTTTTAAAAACATCATGACAAAATTATCTTATAATTAATTGATGATTATTTTCTGAAAATATTATTTTTTCAATGAATATTGAAAACTATGGATTTTTATTGAGAATTGTATTTTGGATTAAATTATATTAAACATAATTTTGTTTTTTTAGTTATAAAATTTATTTAGTTCCTTTATATTTATATTATTTTTTGCAATGGGTTTTATATTTTATTTTATGTTAAATTCATATAATATTTAAAAGGGCAATTTTCTAAAAAAACCCATTGTGTTTTCCCGGTATAATTTTAAAAACAACTTCCAATTATGTGATCTGAATTAATAAAAATGGTTCATATATTTGGAATAATGAGATCCAATTTTATTAAATGTTCAACTTTTCTTTTTGGATAATATGAATAGTAAACATAGTAATTTTTTTACCATAGTCAATGGTAAATAGGGTAATTAAAAGATAAAAATAAATGATATAAACAATTAAATGACACAAATAATTGAATAAATATTATTTTATAATTATATATCAACCCTAATAATCCAATGGTAGAATTTATAACTTTTTGGGACAACATGGAATATATTATGACTTTTATAACATATTATTTAAATAAAACCTATACATGTCACCCACTTAGTTTTAATAACTAAAATATTTTTAACATGGGGTTTTGTAGGGTTAATTATCAACTATAATTATTTTTTATAAATATTAATTATTTATATTAATCATGGAAATTTATTTTAAATTTTTATTAATGAAATAATATCCTTAAATTCTTACACAACACTGATGAAGTAATTATTAAATTAATAAGACAAATCAAATAAATGGTATTAAAAATATTATAATAAATATAATTTTACATAAATAATTTTATAACATAATTTTATAATTTAATAAGAAATTATATGGATATAATAAATTTTTTTATATTTAAAATGTTGTATTGATATTATTAAATTCAATGTGATGACTATTGTTAAAAAAATGAGATAATGGATATTTTATAGTAAATAATATTTTATGAAATGATATAAAATTGATAAAATTATTAAATTAAGCCAAGATATGTGAATAATTATTTAAATATATATATTTTACATTTAAGGATATTTTACACATTTATAGTAACTATAATGCTCTACAAATTTTATAATTTTATACTTTCAAGGTGAGAGTTAAATGGCTTAAATTGGGGATCATACCAACATATAAGTATAAAAATATTGAAAAAACATATATAAAATTTATTTCAAAAGGTGATTTATACCCATAATTATATTATCTTATAAAATATTCTCTTATTAGTAATTTCAAATTGAATATTAATTTATATTGATTTAAAATTGTGAGAAATTCCTAGAGTTCACATCCCCTCTCTTGTAAAAGGTTACCTCTTCTTCTAAATCCTTCACACATCAAAATAAAAATTTCCAGGACCTAGAAAAATTAATTTTTAGAATCCATTCCATCATTATTAAAGTATTATTTGATTCATAAAACCAACTTTATAATGATTAAGGTGTTAATCAAAGTAGGTTTTTTGAAGAAGAGGTATACTTTTCCCTACTTGTTTTAGTTTTGTTTCTTCTTCCACCTATGTAAATGATTATTTATCCATGATAAAATAAAAAAACCTGTATAATAAATATAATTTTATTTTATTTTATTAAACACATTTCATATATCTCTGTTCAATGTCCTTCAAATAGGAGAAGAGTTCATCGTTCATGTGTATGCCCGACTACCACCTCCTGAACCGATATAATTCATTTTCCATAACCCTTTCTCAATACTAGTTGTAATAATGGAATTGATTATTTTATTTGATATTCATAAAATATTTTTATAATAAAAAATATAATATGTCATTTAACTTCTTACAATTCCATTCACTGAAAAATGAAAAAATCATTCGGGTGTACGTGTGGACTACCACCTCAACGTAGCGATACAATTTGTTTTTCTTGACATCACATTGATAAAATATATATATTTATATTTATTTTTTAATTTAAAGAATAAATATTATATAAATGTAATTATTATAATATTTTAGATACAAAATAACACATACCTTCTTTCCCTAATGATTCTTGAAAATAGAAATGTTAGTCATATGTATGTATGTCCTATCGTATCGGAGATTGTGACATACTTCATTTTTCAAAAATATTATTTAATAGATAAATTTAAAAGTATAATTTAAGTGTGAAAATTATAATTTGTTCATTATTAATTTTTGGTAGAAATTTTAATAATGACCACTTTGACCATAGTCAACTTATTAATGTCATTTTAAACAAATGAACCAAATATCCATGAAACATCTGATGTGATCATAAATGATTAAGTAATTTTTATAACATGGTAATTATTTAAATAAAAATAATAATATTAATTAAATAATTTCTTATAAAATAATTTAATTATACAATTTTTTTTATTCTGGATGATAAAGAATGCATGTTATGAGTCAGACTCAAAGTCTGAGATTTGTTTCTCACTTTTATTTCTATTTGACACTTGCCTTATACACAACATCATTATTTTTTTGGGTTATATACTTCCCATGAAGGTATTTTATGATTATTATTAATAAATTAGGGAACTTACATATCAATTTAATTTTACTTCATTAATGGGGACTATTATCCAAATGATATGAAAGCCTTTGTTATTTATTTCATGATCTCATAATTATTCGAGACTATATATGTTTTATTCTCTATTGGCGAATATTTCTCATCAATATTCATATTTTATAAAAAAAATTAAATAAGTTTTTAATAATATATATATTAATGTAATTTTACCCATGCAGTAATTTTTAAAAATAAAATTTAAATGGAATCATTTTGTAATTTTTTGAACAAGGTACATTTTGGATTTTATTAGATAATATTGAAAGGAATTTGTCTTAACATCGATGAAATGAAAGGATTTTATCTCTATTAAGATGAATAAATTATTTTATTATTCATTTTAAAATTTTCACCTTTATTTTAGAATTGTTTTTTAATTTATAATTGTGTATCTTTTTAAAGAGAGAATTTATTTTAAAAATGAAAAGTTATCTTCCTCATTAATTATTCCAAATGATCTATAAAAATAATTTTCCATATATGATGACACACACTGATGTTAAATAAGATTTAACTAAGATATTATTCAATTATACCATCATTGTTAATTATATGGATGGTTTAGGTTTATGATTATATGGGTTTTATGAAACTTTTTACCTTTATATAGGTTTGACATCGATGAAATAATTATTTTTTTGTGAAACCCAATTAATTTAATGGGTTTTGATTTGTTGAATTTTTTTATAATTGTGAGGTTTACATATGTACAGGTTTCATTATGTGATGGTGGATAATAATAACAAAGTACTTTGGTTACATTATAACCTATGATGAGTGTAACCTATATGTCCATCCATTATATTTATTAAGTATTACTATATCATTAGATAAATAAGACAAGAATGTGGAGTGAACTATGTTTAGTATGGGAAATAATCCACTATGATAGTCTTGGGAGTGAGCTCTAGCTAGTGAGATTATTTTGAAAGTGGACCCATTATACTATTATAGTCCTGGAAAAGATCCATTACAATTAAGTAAATGATTTTATTTACATAAATCTATACCACCATTCAATGGGTTATGCTAAGATATTCTCTCATTGGTCATGTTCATTGATTCCTTTAGGAATAAAACCTTATTAACTAACAAGATGTATTGCATGACACCTGATTTTGATAGATAATATACAGGGTATAGTTTTAAACTATAAATTTCATGTTTTTATTCCCATAAGCTCATGTAATACATACACAATCATTGATTTATACCTTTTTTACCCTTACTGAGCTTCTAAGATCAGACTTTTCTTATGTTTCATTTCCCCCTGTTATGATGAACGTTTTTATATATTGTATTTCTAATAATTTTTCTAGATGTGAATAAATTCTGGGAGGTGATATTGCTTTTTATGTGCCTGTTTTTAAGAAGGAATTTTTCCTATTTCTCTGAAAATATAAACAGAAAAAGGTCCTTTAGTGTGAAAGAGGTCTAATATTTAATTTTATTTATTATGTTTTATTTTTTTTAAATTGGGCCACATTTATTTTTTCAAGGATAAGAATTTAAATATTATATTTATTTTAAAATATTATTGAATGCATTGATATTATAAAAAGTGTTCTAAAAACAAGAAAACTATTAAAATCGATGTATTGCTGGATTTTTTAATTCTTGGATGATTCATTCATTTTTAATGTAGTTTTAAAAAATGAACAAAAAAATAATGAAAACCATATTCCTTATAAACAATATATTCAAAAACACCTTCTATATCAAAAGTCACATCATATTATTTTCAAAACATATTATAGGTAATAGAATCATATTTAGAAAACCCGCATATATAAATAATCAATATCCATGTCTATAATTTTACCAAAATATAATACCTATTTATACCCATCGTGGTAGGAGATACAAAAATGGAATAACAAACCAAAATTCTACAAGGGATTACTTGAACCCTTATTATAAATTATTTCATAAAAAAATTATGCACATCTATAAAGAGGTAGACAATAAATTATTTATGGTACCTAATAACTCTTAATCATGTAGATCCCATTGAGATAATAATGTTGAGGGGCCATAAGAAGTTTAATTTACAACATGTGGGGAATATTTTGAGATAAGTTAATCTGAATTTAGATATGGTCGATATGTAGTTGATCATATTCTGAGGAATAAAGTTCTGGAAAATCAATATTTAATCCTATGGGGAGGTGTTTTGATTTCCTTAATACTTGAGGAATGATACGTATTGTTTCTTAAGGAAATCCATTCACAAGTTTAGTGATTTTTTCATGTTCTATTCATTTGAAAAAATCCCATGGATAAGTTTGAATCACATTGGAATTTATTCTATATGACTTGGAATAACAAGAATAATGTTATGAAACAAATTTCAAATCATGGCATGGGATAGATGATCACACAAAGGAATGATCAAGTTATCTTAAATATGATATAATTTTGATAATGTGAGAGGGAAGAATCTCTGAGTTATTCTTACACATAAAGGGATTAATATTAGGTTCGGACAACCATTTTGTGGATAGAAAGTTTTCAAAGGGATGATTTAGATTGGAGAACAAGTTAATATGATGTGAGAAGAAATATTATGGGGTTAATCAAATGAATGAAATATATGATTCTAAAATATTCCTCACATTATATCTAATATGATTTAGAAATAGTAATATATGTGAGGGATTTAGAAGAATTCAAATATATCATTAAGAATTATAGATAGAGTTATGTATCTTGTTTTTTTTGATATCCTAGTGGACTCATACATTCAGATAATGGTCCATATAAAAATGTAAGGGTAAGTGAAAAATATCATGAAATAAAAATAAGAAACATTCCACTAGAACCTGGGTGATGGAGGTTTTAAATAATTGATTGTTATATAGATTTGAGGCATTTATTATATAGTTCATTCAATACTCCATAATGAGTTAAACTAGATAATATTATTGGATTATTAGTTATAGATAATATAAATATTACACACCATAGACAATCGCTAACACTAAAAATCTTACCATGGATATTATGAGATACTATTAGTTGTTTTTGTTTTAGATATTCATATCATTTATATTTAATGATCAAACTATAAGAATGGGTGTCATGGAACAACCCTTGTAATCTATAAATAATATGTCACCCGAATTTATCTTTTATATTTTTTTTCTCTGAAATAATTGATAGAGATCCACCTATTCATGGATAATTAAATGAATGAATTAGTTTCATTGAGGTTAAGAAAAAGAGTATACAATAAAAATAAATTCTATTCGCACTTGAAATATGGGAAGTGAAGAACACTCAACATAGTGACACTTGTAATTAATATAAAAAATATAGTTCAAGATAACCCTATCAATACTTTTCTTATGCCATTAATAAGAAATTGTAATGTGGGTAGATGGATAGAAACTATATCACACTAAAAGACTTGTAACATGATAATAAGAGTTACTTGACTATATAAACGACCATTACTTCCATGTGTGTTTTTTCTCTATGAACCTATTTTAATCACATCATCAATACTAATACAATTTTTTTCTATTTAGAAATAAGAATATTGTTGTGATAAAGTGAGAGTTGGGGTTTTTGATAACCACTTATTTACTCCCCCCTGTCATCAATGGTGGAATATTCTCCCATATACTTATTTGTTAAGTTTCGTGAGTAATTTAAATTCTCAATAAAATTTTAGGAATCTATAAAGTAAAAATAAAAATATATTTTTCATCCAAGAATAAAAAAATCATATTACTTTATGAATATTAAAACTACCATTAGAATAACCAGCTACTACTATTACATTTTCCTCTCCCATTCTTGGTGAAGATCAAAAAGAGGAATCCAAATGGCATCCCACACTTTAGGTTTATCCATAGGTTAATCCAAATCAACTTAGTTTTAAATGAAAAGCTTCATATATACATGATATGATAGTATATCTTGAGGATAAGTGTGGTGAATAAAATATCACTTGGGAAGGGCATGAATCATCCCTGAACACCCATGAACAATCTTAGAAATCATTTCTATGTATGGAAAATCACTTTAATTCCATCTCAAGTGAGAATGATTTGACTCATACATTCCTAATTTATTGTTTGATTATTTTTTCTCAAAATACATACAACACTAAGTATACCATACCTCTAATATTAATTTCATATTTTTGAAACAATTATTGTAAATTATACCATGCATGAAATATCATTAGAACATTAAAATTTATTGTATGACTAGCTTATCAATCTAAATACCATGTAAGCCATATACGATTACTAACCCTATATCATTTGATATAATTGAAATGTAAAAAATCATGATATCAATATATTCATAATTTATGATTTACTATTATGGAACCTTATGATATAGACCTCTAATGTGTAAGGATTCAAGAAATATATCCTTTAATCCCACACTTTCCCTATAAAATTATAAACAAAGTAAAATTTCACCTTATATTGTATAATATGAAATAACATGAAAAACTATATCTGAAAATAATTTTGTCATCCAAAACACTTTTTTAATGTTATCATTAACATCAGCATGTATAATATTATATGAAATCATTAATGAATACCCATCCAAAACATTTAATGATCCAAAATACTATCAATTGATTTTCCCTTCTAATAATTATTTAATATAGTATAAATCACATAAAATCACATAAAGAACACACATATAAAAAGTAGAAATGGATAATGAATGAGATAATAATCTATTTCATAAATTAAGAAATATATACCTATGCAATAGTAACTTGAAATGTGGAAGAGTAATATGGCCTTTAGGAATAGTAAATTGGACAATAGAATAATAACCTCAACTATAAGAGTATATATATAAATTATTTATATTATAAATGAAAATATGATATATATCTATCATATAATAATAAAATAAATGTTTTAATAGTGATAAATTGATTATTGGTATTTTTTGTTAAACAAAAATGTTTATTTACAATTTTATCATTAATTAAATGATTTCAAAGAAAATTTATTTTCATAAAATATATTAAAAAATTAATATTTTATTTCCTTATGATTATAAGATAATTTTATGAGACCTTTTATTATTTTTTTTCAATGTGTTATATAATTTGTTATAATTTTAAAATTGGTATTTCTCAAATAAATGAAGATTTTAGTTAAAAATAAATTTATAATATTTGTAATTTTTTTTCATAAAATGGTGTTCATTTTATAATTCTAAACATGAAAAATGTTTAGGTTTATTTTTTGGTATTTTTATTAAATAGTTGAATTTTGGTGAAATGTAAAATGCATTAATTTATTGTATTTAACAAATACATGATTTATTGAGTTATAGATGATGTATGGATGATGAAATCCCATAATCACAAAATATCATAAAAAATTATATATTTTATATTAAGTTTAAACTATTTATATTCACGAGCCGAAATAATAAACAAATTAATATAATAATAAGAATACACCCCTCTCCTCCAATATAAATACCACAACTTCTCCACATACCTCAAAAGACTTTATTTTTGTCCAAAATATAACCATTACACATCCTATAGCTCTCCCATAAGTCTATAAGACTTTGTTTCTCAATGACATACCAAACCCAATTCCCTTAAGTGGGTTTTCATGACAATCAATTCTAGAGTAAAAACCCCATTCTTTTTCTTTTAATTTCTTTTTAATTAATTTTCTTTTCTTTTCCACTACTTGTCTCTCTTTATCAAAGTAACATGATAAACCCAATATTATATATAAATATTACTATTATTGTGCTAATATAATAACCCATCATCATTTCTCTTCAAATACCATTTTATTTTAAAAATGAAAACATCATTTCTAATGTGTTAATTTATAGCACTCCGGGATGACAAGTTTTAAATTTCCATTATCACTGGAAGGATGGCCACAAAATATCATATTTGATAAAATATATTATAATTTATATGTCACATCTTATTTTATGTTCTATAACTACTATATATATATAATATTAATTAATTAAACAAAACCATTTCGTGATGATCAAAAAATTCCAAAACAATATAAATGATTATAACCAACATTTTTCCTAATGTATAATCATAACATATAAAAATGATATATAATAGAACTTAATATTATTTAATATCATTAATAATATGAATTTTCAATTAAGAACAACTATTCTCATTTTACATGATTTTAGAAAACGTATACAAGTGAACTGATCATGAAAACCAAGGAAACACGAACTCATGAATGATGATATTGTATCTTATAACTCATAAAAAAGGGAATGAATGAAAATAATAAAAAATTATTAATAAATAATTATATAAAATTTTATGAATTATTTAATTTATTTATTTTACTTTATTATCTAGGACATTATGTATAAGTGAATAACACTTTAGGACAAAATGCAAGGGATTCTTTCTGATCCTCGATTTTTTTCCTTCAGGTTATGTTCCCTCTATCTTTACCCCATTATAATTCCTCTTTAATTTTGTATAATTTTTATAAATTATGTTTATATGATTCAAAATCTTGTATCAAGATCACTTCATCCTTCATTGATGTGGAAATACATGTCTTAAAAGGGTTCCCTTCTAAAATATTTCTGATAAGAAATCCATATTAAAGAGAACATCCTGATTTCATACCCATTTTCAATTTAACTCCATAATATATTTGCTCCACCAATATTTTTCAAAAATAAGTAATTTTATCTTGAAAAAAGTATATTTTTCAATTTATTGTTTTATGAAATCAAATATTCCTTTTCCGCTATAAAATCTCATGGATATTTTCCTTAAACTACAATAAATGTTTTCTCTTATAATGTTTATTAAAAACTTGTTTTGCATGTTCACACTTCAATTGGACATAATTTATCATGATATATGAAAATTTTATCTTATGAATTTCCTTGTATTATTTAAATCAATTTTTTCATGGACAATTTTATGATACACTTATTTTTTATTCTCTATGACATGATACTCATTTCATTTCATGGGTAACCCATTTTTTTATTATTGATTCTTCATGTGACACACATATGTATGAACATGATATGATGGGTGAAAATATATACCACTCCAATGTATTGTATAATTTTTAGTCTCATGGGAAATCATGTTAAATGATCTTGGTGGTTTTCCTTAACTCATTCATCCCCATGTGAAATGGTCCTGGTGGTAATCCCTTACTCATGATCCTCTATGTGAAATGGTCTTAGTGGTTGAACCTTAATAATTCTCCTCCATTTTCAATGTATGTGGTGGTTAGACTTGAATAATTAATATTTCATATGTTATAATGTTTCCATATTTCTTTGATTATGTGATTAACTAATCCCACATTCTATATCTTATTATTGCATATGTTTATTCATGCTCCATTCCTTTTTATGTAACCATGTTATGATTTATAAATCATTTGATATTATATATTCATAGTCATAATCCCATATTGGGATATTTTGGTTATCACTTTTTTCATGTATTCCCTAAGTTATCCTATGTAGATTTATGATCTCAATGAATGCTAGGAGCTCTTTATGTAGATAAGAGAAAATATGTTTTTATTTTTGTTTCATGCTTTATAATTAGGTACCCAATCTTCCAAAAAAAACTATAATTTACGATGCATGGTTTTTAATTGATGGATAATTGTGTTTAAAATAATTTAGTAATATGTGTAAATGGATAATAATGTTAAAGTTGGAATCAGAGCATGGTTTAGTTAATTTTTGAGATTAATAAGAAATAAATTTATTCTGAACCCTATGGATAATTCTATCACCAAGGATAATCTAAATTAAATCTTAGGAAATCAAGTGTTATTATATAAATTTCATTTATATTTTTAACCTTCTATTTTTAATATTTAATTTTTATAATTTTATTAGATATGTAGTCACGCCACCTAATTGTACTTTCTTTTTCATTGTTAATGGATGGAAGTAGGATTACATGTTTCAAAAATCAATATGACATTTAATGTGATCATTTACCTAATTAAATTCTCAATATAATGGGAACTAGAACTCAAAACCTTATGATACTAAATTCTAAACTATCTCTGGATTTGAATAATAAATTGAACTGCATCGAACAACCTCTTTCTCATAAGAATGAGTATGTTACGGAAAATACATTATGTTGAAAATTCATCCCATGTTTTCTATATCTCTTTATCTCCTCCATATAGAACAATGGATCAGGTCCATTGAGAAGATATTCTATGTCCTATAGTTCTCTAATGAAGATAAATTTGTGTTGGTCATCTATCGTTTTGATGGGGAATATGATCAGTGTGGGATGTTTATCAAGGAAACAAAGTCTGAGAATAAAAATTATTCCATGGATTAGGAGGAATTCAAAAAAATATTTTTAAATAATTATTTTCATCAAACCCTCTGTATCAATATGGAAATGGAGTTCCTCATAATAAATCCGAAGGAAGACAAGTCAACTAGGGTGTATGACTAAAACATCACATGAATTTGATGATATGCCACTGGCATTGTCAGGATCACTGGAGAAAAGGTAAAATGATTCCTTTTCAACCTAAATCCAAATATACTAAAATATTTTGTGATTGTATAATTTGATAACTATGTGAAGATTGTTTTTTATTTCTTTAAGGTTGAAGTAGAGATCGATGACCCTCAGTTGTCCTGTGGGCCCAGAGATTAATAAAATTAGTTTAATATATGAGTATCATTAGAAAAATACCATGATGGAAAGAAAACGAAACATATTTTGTATCCAAATTAAGGTAAGAAGCATCCTGGGAACTTTCTAAATGGATCCATTAAATGCATCAAATATGGAATAATGGGTAATCTGGATAATAACAGCTGAAGGGATATAAATAATCCAACAAATGTAAAAGAAAAAAAGGAAGGTATGAATCAATACTCAATCTATAGTGTAGTGTTTCATCTTCAAGGAACATGGTCATTATTAAAACGGTTCCCTATGCCAAGGTTTGTTGGAGGTGATCAACAACAATAACCTTCAATGAAACAAGACAGGTAATATGTTATCAATACTACTGAGGTGGATCCCAAAAATGATATGGGGAATGGTACACTATTTATTCATTGATGAATAGAGAACATAATATTTGATATTAGACCTATGAATTCTTTCATATCTAGAATATTTAGTAGAATTATTCAAACACCACCTAAAAATATGGAGGTTGAGTTATCTGTGAGAATAACAAATGGGGAAATTATTACATCCGAAGTATATACCTCCCCCCAAATTAATTTTTGTGGTCTAAATATCCCATAAAATATTTTCATACATCATTTGGGGGATTTTTATTCTATATTAGGTATAGATTGTATATATTAATCCAAATCCAACATATATTATCAGGAAAGGGATACAAATATTCATAACCTAAGGTATCCTCCAATTCTATACTTGTGTAATGAGGAGGATTAATCAGCATCAGAATCATTTCATCAATTGTGGATATTTTTTCCTTATGATAAATAATACATAGATCAAATTATTGAGAAAATGGAGAGAATCGTGAACAAAGATATTCCCACTATGAGGGACTACACATATGTGTTCTTTGAATAGTTTCCAAGTCTTTCTCTTGACTGAGATGTTATGTTCTCAATTTAAACTTTTTCTGGATCTCTAAACATATCAATGAAACTGTATAGAATAGACATCATCAAGTTAGAAAAACTAATGAAGCTGTTATTGGATAATATAGAAAAAGGTTTTATACAACTTAGTAATTTGTCGTGGGGTTCACCCGTCATCTTTATCCCAAGGAATGATGAATCATTATTCATATGCATTGATTATCATGTTATCAGTAAAATCATAATAAAGAATAATTGTCCCCAACCATGTATATAATTACATGATTTATCTACTCTATGGGGCCAAGTATTTCTCTATGGCGGACCATCGATTTAGATATCACCAATTATAGGTGCAGAATTAAAATATTCCCAAGAATAACTTTTTAATGAGTTATGGACACAATGAGTTCATATAGATTCCCTTTCGGACTCACTAATGTTCTAAATATTTCCATGGAATTACTTAATATAGTGTTTAGATATTACCTCGACAAATTTTTGGTGGTATTTATTGATGGTATATTGATATACTCAAAGAGAAATAGGAACATGATGATCATTTTTATACTACAAATATCACATTGTGAAGGGAGAAACATTAGGAAATTTATAGTAACTATGAGTTCTTGATGGATGATGTATCAATCTTGGCTCATGTTATCCACATCAACGGAATATTTATTTACCCTTCCAATACAATGGAAATCGAGGAGTGACCCAAGACAACATCTATTACTGATATCCATAGTTCCCTTGGTCTAGCTTTGTGTTTTCGATGATTTTTAGAGAACATATAATTATATTCAAACCTAATATCCAATATGACTTGGAAGGGAGTTATTTTTTATGGACCATTGAATGTGAATACTTCTTCTAAGAGTTCGAAAATGAGGATTATCACGTAACTAGTTCTCACACTATTGACTATTGAGGAACTCTTTATTGTGTAAAATTATCATTAAAATAAGTGATTGGTTTTTGTGCAAATGAAAAATTATAACTTTATTTCCTATCACTCTATTCAGTTGAAATTTCATGTGAAAAAATTCCCGCGCATGATCTGGAGTTGTCAACTGTGATATTTGCGTTGCAAATTTAGTGGCATTTTATTAATGGGTAGAAGTGTGTGATATATATAGATAAAAAGAGCCTAAAATATATATTCACAAATAAGAATCATAATATGAACCAGTTCAGATGGTTAGAGCTCATCATATATTATTATTTCTCAATTAACTACCATCCTAGTAATGAAAATAAGGTGGATGGTGATCTGGGTAGGAAGGATCTCGTATCATTATCAATGATGATAATTGAAAATTATCCAATATTATTGAACCTATAATGGATATACATGGGAATCATTATGGTAGTAAAAGAATCATTTCGTTCTAAAATTATTACTAAAATATCTCTCATTAAAAAAATAGAGGATTCTCAATGAAATTTTTTGTTAATTAATAAAAAGGTGGAACCTATCATAAATGTTAAATCCTTAGAGTGTAAAATAGATGTTGAAGTAGTCATGAAACATTGTTGATGATATTGTGTACCTTAAAATCCATGGATAAAGACTGTTCTTCTGAATGTCGCACAATGATCATCCACCTCTATTCACCTAAGGATCCCAAAGATGTATTGTGATCTCTGAGAGAACTGTTGGTGGGAAAATATGAAGAAAGAGATCGCTGAGTATATCAGTGTGCCCAGTATGTCAGCAAATAATGGATGAATGGAATAAATTCTAAGTGGATGATGCAACCATTACCCATGAAAACATGGAAATAAAGAAATATAATCATTCATTTTTCCATTATAAATCAAAAGTCATTTTAAAGAAACAATTATATATGTTTTTTTTGTGGATAATATTACAAGGATATCAACCTTTATCACAATTCGAGATGACTTTTCATGAGATCAACTTTCGTGGATATATTCATAGATGTGGTAAGGCTTTATGGAGTACCATTATCTATTGTATCTAAAAAATATCTAATAATTAGCTCCTTGTTCTCTAAAAGTCTCCCACATGATCTAAACACTGAGATGAACATTTCTATGAACTATCATCCTCATACTAATGGAAAATAACCGAAAACTATTTTCACACTAGAAGACATGTTGAGATAATGTGTAATGGACTTTAAACGACTATGGAATCAACATCTCCCTCCTATAAAGTTATCTTTAAATAGCAGTTTCCAATCAGTCATCTAAATTTATCCATATGGTTCCATTTATGGGAGATG
Source organism: Viscum album (assembly GCA_963277665.1). Taxonomy (NCBI): domain Eukaryota; kingdom Viridiplantae; phylum Streptophyta; class Magnoliopsida; order Santalales; family Viscaceae; genus Viscum; species Viscum album. The sequence continues at coordinate 2,008,236,039 of OY728122.1, read as the reverse complement.
ATGTAGAAAACCAACATGTTGGGATGAAGTCATTAAACATAAGCTGTTCAGACTGGAAATGGTCAAAGAGTTGGTGGAAATGGGAAAAAATATTCAACAGAACATCAAGGAATCCAAATGTTGGAAGAAGTTAAATTAGGATAGTCATTGATGAGACCTTTATAATATAGTTGGAGACATTTTATTCCTCCACATATCTCCATAGAAGAGGATCATGAGATTTGGGATGAATAGAAAGCTAAGTACTATCTAAATTGCCCCCTTCGTGATTCCTGATCATGTCGGATATGTGGAATATCAACTAGAACCACCACCAACAATATCTCAAGTACACAATTTTTTCCACGTATCCATCTTGGGGAAGTACATATAGGATCCCTCAAATGTACAGAATTCAGAGGTGGTATAGTTGGAAAATGAACTCTCTTATGAGGAGCATCCAATATTAATATTTGATTATTGAGATAATGTTCTACGCAACAAGACCAGTCACCTAGTCAAAGTAATATGGCATGACCATAAGTACAATGATCCATCATGGGAACCAAATTATGAAATAAACAATAAATACCCTCACCTATTTTCCCCAAAGTATGTAAAACTAAATTCTAAAGGCAATGTTACATAAGGGGGAAAAAAATAACATCCTATAATTCTATCAATGATGTGTACATTATAATAATTATTTCATAGAGTATAAATCACCAAAAAGCACATAATTAATAGAATACAATATTTCAAAATGATTAATGATTGAAATAATAGCCTGATTCCGAAATTAGGGAACCTATACAAATGGAATAGTAACTGGACCTTTGGAATTGTAATATGAACCTTATGAATCAAAAACCAACCAATAGAATAGTAACCAAACTAATGAGAGTATAAATAATATTTATGAATTTAAGAAATTAAATTATGGTATATTTAAATAATGGAATAATTAAATAAATTCTCTAAAAAAGATAAATTATATATCGGTATTTTAAAAAAAATAAATGGTTACTTAAAAAAATTTCTGGAATAAAAAGTTTTAAATTTTTTTTATTTAATATAATAAATTAATAGATTAATATTGGGTTTTCATCTGATTATAAGATAATTTTATGAGACCTAAAAAATTATCATAGTGTTATAAAATCAGTTATTATTGTAAAATCGGTCGTTTCTGAATAAATTATAATTTTAATTAAAAATTAAATTTCTCATATTTGGAAAAATATTTTCATAAAATTTAGACCAATTTTAAATAATAAAAATCTAGGAATTTTTAATGTTAATTTTTTTGGATTTTTCTAAATTAGTTGAATTTTTTGTTAATAGTAAAATATAGTAATTTACTGTATTAAATAAATTCATGATTTATTGAGTCATAGATGATGTATGGATGATGTAATCTCATAATCTAAAACTCATATTTATTATATAATATATTTAGTAATATTCATCAAACTATTATCAATTTTGAGAAAAAATAATACTCAATTGGATAAAATGGTCAAAAAACACACCTCACCTCCACTATAAATACCACTCCTCACCACCTCTTCTCCTAAAACCTCAAAACACGAGAAGTTTTTCCATATTCTGACAAATACTCTTCCAAAGTCTCTAACTTTTGTCAAATATACTTTTTCCACAATAAAATACCAAACTCAATTCCCCTTAAGAGGTTGCAAATGAGAATAATTCAAGAGGTAAAACCCTCTTTCTTTTTTCTTTTAATTTCATTTCAATTTCATTTATTTTATTTTACTCTCCTCACCTCCCCTTATCAAATTGACATAATAAATACAATATATTTTATGTAATATTATTTATTTATGTTAATATAACAACCCAAAAACATTTTTCTTCCCCTCCCCTTTTATGTTATAAATGAAAACATTATCTTTGACGTGTTAGTTTATCACATTCAATGACAATGAGATATCAATTTTCATTAACACCTAGAAGGTTAATATTAAAACCATTTTTATAGATAAAAATATTATATTATATTTATTATATATTATTTAACATTCTGGAACCAATATATATACATAATATTAATTAATAAAACAAAACTAGTTTGTGATGATAGAAAAACACCCAAATAATCTAAAAGATTTTCATTAATGTTTTACCTAAATAATAATCCTAACATGCATGAGAAAATTATATATATGAATATATAATATCATATATGTACATTAATGACAAATAATTTCAATTCTGGGAAACTATTCTCTTTTTACATGATTTTCCATACACATATACAGGTGAACCTACCATAAAAACCTTGGAAATAATCACTCTCAAACCCTAAAATTGTATCATATAACTCATCCAAAATACCATTAATGAAATTAATAAAATTATAATGAATCAAATACATGTACAATAATTTAAAAAATAATTAATTGTTGAATTTAATTTTTTTATCCATGACTTTAAGTATATGTGTAGAATAATTTTGGATATAAGGTAAGGGGTTATTTTTTAATATCAATTTTTTCCTCATGGTTACAATTTGTCTCTTTTTCCCGAATTTAATTATTATTTAATTTTATATAATTCCTATAAATTATTTTTATATGTTCCAAACTCATGTATACATATCATTTCATTCTTATTTTAAGGGTAAATACATGTTTTAAAAAGGATCCATTCTCAAATATTAAAGATAAGTCGTTCCAATTAAAGGAAACATTCATATTTCTTACCCTTTTTCAAGTAAACTCTATAATATGTTTCAAGACACCATTATTTTACTAAAATAACTCATTTTTTCATGAAAAAAAAACACTATCTTTTTTTATTTATTGTTTTATGAAAACAAATATTCCTTTTCATCTTTAAATGTGCTTCAATATTTTCCTCAAACCACACTAAAATGATTCCTTTCTAAAGATTCAAAAACACTATTTTTACATGTTTACACATCAATTGGACATAATTTATCATGATCTATTAATATATAACCTTATGAATGTTCATGTATTATTTAAATTCATTATTTCACAAACAGTTTTATGACACACCCATTTGTTATGATCTGTGAAATGATACCTACTTCTAACATTGGGTAACCATTATGTTTATTTTTTATTATTCATGTGGCACACATATGCATGAAAATTATATGATTAGTTCTCCCATATACCACTCTGATGAATTGGGTAACGTTTAGTATCTTGAGAATTCATGTCTAGTAGTCTTTGTGGTTAGCCTTGACTCATGATCCACCATGTGAAATGGTCTTGGTGGTCATCCTTTAAACATCCTCCTCTATGTGAAATGGATATTGAAGTTATCATGGACTCATTCTTATATCATGATATATGCTACTTCCACTTTTCTATGATTCCATGATTATGTGATCCAACACTCTATATGTTATTCTTCCATATGTTTATTCATTTTATGTCCATTTTTATGTCATCATGTAATGATTTAAATCCAATGTTCAATAATTTATACATATTCTTATTCCTTTACTGAGATTTCTATCTCGTCAATTGTATCATGTATTCCCCATGTTATCATATGAATATGTGAGAGATTAATAGGATTTAGGATCTCTTTATGGATATTATGTAATTTTTTTTAATTTCAGTTTCAATTTTTCTAATTAAGTGCCTATCCTTCCAAATACACTGGAATTTCATATCCATGGATTTTTTTGAAGGTAATTATTCTTAAAGTCGTGTAATATTATGTTTCAATGGATAGGGACATTATAAAACTCCTTTTGGATGAAATTAAAAACACCTTCATAACACCCATGTTATTCAAAATCTATCCACATTCATTTAATGGCATATTGTACCCTTATAGCCATTAAACCATTGTAAAAATCAAGAATTTTTTAATCCATATAAGTAAGAAAATGTCAAAATCTATAATATTATTGGTTTCCCCCATATATACTGAGATCTGACATAATCTCCATCAACAAAAATTATCTGTAAACATATCACAACGGGCTAAATCATATTAAATCATGACAACCCTTTTGATCCCTTTGTCTAAGATGTCAATTATCTATGGGGCCTGGAGAATGTCAATACCATATATCGTACTCATATTTTCTTTATTCTCTGAGTAAATACTAATTAGTTCGATTAATTCATCACATGTCATTAACCTATATGGATGACCACATCACATGAACCTCACTATATAGAAAACCACATTAAAATATATAATATATATAGTTGTTATTGCACACTTCCTCAGTAAATCCCAATCAAGGACTTGAATTTCATACTCATTATATGAGTGGAATGGTATCATATTTGTTAACGTCCAACTAATTTCATGAACAAAAACATACTCAACCACTCTATGATTGGTTAATCCTCATAGATTTCATAATAAATGAATCAGATTATGATGGTAATTTGGCTATATATCTGACAAACCTCAAGTAAGGGGGTGTCAAAATATAAATAACTCACCAATGGAATTCCAAATATACCATTTATGACACCCAATTTTCTATAATACATGAGTCTTACAATAAAAAAATACTTTTGTGCATCAGGAACATATTAAAAATCTCAATACCAAAATCATACCCATGATAACCATACCATTTTAACATATCCTATAATAATATATCATGACCATTGGTTAAGGATAACTCACAATTAAACATTGATAAGTCAATTATCACTACACATCATGAATTTTTTTAAATATTTATACATGTTGTTCCATTGTTAATGAATGATAAATTGAAGATTTCCTTTTGTATAACATGATACATTTTAAATTATTATACTCCATTAATAATACTTAAAAAAATATACATAATCACATATGTAACAGATCAAATATGATATATTTTTGTATGAAACTAATATTTACAACACTATTATGAGTATTGTAAAACTTATTTCATATCCATATAATTCATTCCATTCCTCTATGTTACAATCTGATTAAATCATCCCACTAAAATATTTAATGTGTAACATCTATATTGAAAGTAGGTCTGAATAATGGTGAGACAACTAGATCCTATTCCTAATATTCAACTCTATAAACATATTCAAACTTCATTACCACAAAAAATAATATGTTACGATGTTAATAACGTTTTTTATCTATTTTTATCTATTTTTATTGATATAATCCCATTATTGGAACCCATTAAAGAAAAACATTTCAATGAAATATTTTAGTAATTAATGTAACTATTTACATTATTAAATTACTGACGCATATATAAACATTTATAACATTTAAGTGACATTCAATTTAAATTCTAATAGTTATGATGTTTTAATTGTTGACTTTTAACTTCTTAAGTCCAATCATACCCCCACTAGACTTTTGGACACTATATTCAATTCATAATATCATTATATTATTCTAAAACTCATTTGTGTTTGGGAAGTAACTCATGTTTTCTTTTTAATACGAATATTTAATAAATAAACTATTATATATATATATCATATATTATATTTATTTTGTTTGTATCATTTTAATGAAAATAATTTTATTAAAAATATATCCCATTGATGGTGGTGGAATTCCAACTCCTCTTATTTTAATCAAAAACTAGTCACACATTTTTATCCAAGATAGAACGTTTTTATATTTATATTTTATAAAAAACATTATAGAGTCTAATGTATCATGATCAATTTCAATTTCATCCATTACCTTATATTTATCAGAAAATAAATTTGGTTAGTAATAAAATTCTCTCAAAAAATAATATAAATAAGGTGAAATATGAACCCTTTATTTATATTTATTTTATATTGATAAATTATATTAATTAATATATTTGATTTAGGAAATATTTTCTTCATCACTTGAAAGAAAAATATGTCATTTATAAATTCCTACAAAATTTTTGAACTATTATTCACTCAAAAGATTTTTAAATTATATGTTTTATTTAATATACCCTTTAATACCAAAGTATTAATATTTAAAACATTTATACATAACATGTACATTTTGTGGGATTTTTAAAAACACTGTTGGTATTTCAAAAAAAATTGTATCCTCTGTATTCATTACTACTCTTTTCTAATAAAACCTTTTAGTTTCAAGGACCTTTTATAAATACTCAAATAATTTTTTTAAATTTCTAAATAACATTTCTTTTCCTATTTTGAAATTTATCAAAATTATAATATTGATATTGAATTAGAACCTATATATAAAATTTCAAGTTCTTTAACACTCAAAAACTTTTTAATATTGAGTAATTTTTTACGAACTTATTCTTTTTTTGAACATTTTTAACTGAATTAAATAAATTACCATAATTAATACATTAAATAAATGTGTAGTCTCTTCATGTAATTAGAACAATCTATCATATTGATCGTATGAGGAAAGACTAATATATCGTTTATTATCTTGATACTAATGAATGTTATGCTATTGTTAAATCCTTATGTACTACTCCCAAGCATCTATATTTCCCAATTAATAATCTTCAATATTTGTTTCACTTGTTTATGAGTACCTCTAACACATAGTTTCCCTTGCATAAAAACTATTCTGATGTTACAAGCCTTAAGAGTTAATTAAATTAATATTCTAAACATAAAATATTGATCATAATGTTATGTTTAATGATGTTGATATAATATAGATATTTATATATATATAAACATTTTATCATATGAGTATCATGTTTTATATTTATTTAATATGGAAATTTATTAAATATGATCCAATTAAAATGATGACCTCTTTTAAATTCAACTTATCCATTAGTGGGAAAAGACCCACATTCCCCCATTACATACCCCAGTGATCATGTATATAATATTTGACTATATTTGGGAGAAAACTATAATCAATCAAATTATATATAAATTCTGATTAGTTGAGTTGATAACTCTTTTCCCAAATCATTCATTTGGATTCACTCAACTTGATTCCTCTAGTATCCTGATGGTTAGAATTCCCTAGTTATGTGAAACAACAATAAAATTACATGAAAAATGTGAAAAATGTTTAAGTTCACCTCATTATATGTTTTATTAATGACAATCATGGAGAACATGGCTATGTTGAGAGCAAACTATTTGGATAATCGTGGTCTTGATAAGTGCCACTTTGGATGGAATGTATTGGTTAGTAATTTCTACCAATGATTAGTCATGGAATATTATATCATATTATTCCATTTTATTAATATATCCCCATAATGATTTAGTTTGAAATCCAATTCCTTATACCAAATCAAAATTTCCAAACCATATTTATTTTTATCTTATTTGAAAATCATATCTTGTGTTATGAACCCAAATTTATAGATTCAAAAGGTATATAAATAATTTTTCATGTAATTTATCATGAATAATCAACATCTTAATTCAAGTTGATGTCCTAGTAAATGAAAAACACAAGTTATATAAATAATAAATCTAATAAAATTCATAAAAAAGACTCCTTAGATTCACATATGAAAAATTACAAGCAATTCGACCATTTAAACTAAATGAAACATCATATATTCCAAATTAAAATTATTTATATCTATGAATAATAAACATAAGAATAAACTAAATAAAAAACTATTGAATTATTTAAACATGAGATAAAACATTATGAATAATTCATAAATATAACTAAAAATACACACTTTTCAATTTAGTTCTTCCTTACATAATTATATAATTAAAAATATATAAAAAATTTATATTTATTCATAATATGAAATATGTTATACTGTTTTATAATTTGAAAATAATCATAAATATATATTATATAAAATAAAATGAAAATGTATTTTAATATTGTTATGTAACAGTTTACAAGGTCCAAATATCACATATTTGTCATTATTTAATTGTTGATCAAGCCCATCATCAAAATAAATTTTGATGTGGTTGAAATATTCCCTTCATGTAAGGCCTTTTAATTTAAACATTTCAAATTTATATTATATATATTTTATTATTTTATATATACACTCATTTATATGGTTCCACTTATTATATAAGTTAAGAAATATTAAATTCCCCTTCTAATTTATAAATAAAAACATTCTTTCTAAATTATGAGGAATACCATATATTTTGAAAAATGAATTTTAAAATTAATATGTAATATTTTTTTTAGAAATTTATTTATTACATGTACCGTAAAAATTTAATAAATAAATAGAAAAAACTTGAAATAATCATTTTGTAAATACATTTATAAATTAATTAATATTCCAAAATATTTTCATCCATAATTTTCATGAAAACAATAAATTATATAAATTACTTCTTTAATTGAAAATAAGGGGAAAATATTTTTCTTTAAAATAGAAATTTTTAAATTTATTCATATATAATTATTGAAAATAGATATTCCCTCCATATATAATTAAATCATGAATGAATTTTCTATAAGATATTAAAAAGAAACAACCCCTATATACGAATAAGATAAGCAATCAGTGTGAATAATTTTACCTGAGGAATCCCACATAAGGATTAATCCACACATCTCATCCATAACATAATATGATATAATATAACATTATATTAATCCAATTTTCATATTGTTCACATATAATTACTTTTTCTTTCATTACATCTATATTAATAACTCATCTAAAAAACATATGCTTAATCCCCTAAAACAAGTATCAGTATAGTATTAAATTTGTGTTTCATGTGATTAATTCAACATGTAAGTTTCATGTATGATTACTCATTTATGATCTAAGATTATCCCAATGGTATAATGTTATCACACATAAGTTTAAACATGGAATCGCATCATATTAACCAAGAACTAGAAGTCCTATGTAAAAATATCATAGACAACACGTAGGATTAAATAGTTTTATAAAACCTCATTTCAGATTCAGACAACATCATTTAACATATACTATTAGAGGAGATTGTGGAGTAATAGATAACATTTATCACTATCATGGTAGGTATATTCTTATTTTTATAGGCTCAAAAAATTACCTAGGAAACACATTATATTATCATTTGATAATGATCGATTTTTTCAAAGTAATATGAAATTCTTTATTTTATGCATAATTTCATGATTCAAGTATCATGGAGTTAATTTTATATAACTGTTATGTTCCTTGGGATGGATTATTTCATAACATAAGTATTGAAATTCATAAAGAAACCATAAACTATGATAGATAATTTGAGATTACCTAAACCATGATAATGAATAAAATAATTAACATGAAGTGTATACATTACAACGAATTGATACTATTTTCATACATTCTTATAATATGCTTCATTAAGATATCATAATGGCAGCCAAAAAATGTACCCCATACATATTCTATCTATGGGTCGAACTAAATCACCAACCATTCTAGTGGGACACTGTTATTGATCTTTTATGCTAGAATATCTTGAGGATAATAATGGATAAATAAAAACACTTATATTTGGAGAAATTCATCCACGAATACCAATGAAAAAGCATAGATCTCATTTTCATGAATGTTCTATCCTTTTAAAGACTCATCCAATCATCCTAAATTAACTCATATATTCCTAATGTATGATTTAATTCTTATTTTAAAAATTAATATAGCTTATTTTTTTTGATACATATCCCATCTGTTACATTTTTATAAAATAATTTTTGTAGATGATATATTTCATAGAAGATCTTTCAAATGGTAATAAATAATGGTCATCCAATATATTAATCATAATACCAAGTTAATTGTATGATATGACTAACCTCGCATTGTATGGTATCAAACAAGGATGAATCATGATATCAATATATTTATACCTTTTGATATTCTATTATCACACCATATGATATATTCATAAAATGTGTATGGATTTGGGGAATATATTATTCATAATAATGTGGTATTAGAGAATTATATAAACTATTTCTCGGTATCATTCCAAAATATATGAGTTTTGTTTCTAATTTCTTCTATCAATGATCAAGGACATCCATAAAGTCAATGAATATCATCAACAACAAGTGAGTTCATATGTGAAATGTAAAAATTATTGAATATGTATATATGGAGGACGGTTTTTTATCTTTAATCACTTTCACTATATGTTCTTAGTTCCACCATGAATAATTTCAATCATCAAAAAGTTGGAATTAACTACATCCAACTAGAAAAGAATAATATTGATGTTTATGGGAGATAATTTAATGTGTTACTCTTTCCACTCTTATATAAAGAGTTTTGAATATTTCTTGGGATGAATGGGAAAAATAAAAAATAATAATAAAACAATATGATATTCAAGAGAGATATAATAACGTAAGAGAGACATGGTTACAACCGCACCTAGACCATTTTAAAGATATATTAATGGAGAATATTAATTGCTGGATGAATTCATTATTTTAGTGAAATATATTTCAATATCTATTAATAGTTAAATTGAAAAACATGAATATTATACCATTATGAAGAATCTAATGACAATACTCTTAGATAAAATAAATTTTAATATTTTATCCCTTGAGTATTAAGAATTACTTTTGTGGATAATTTAAAAAAATAATAATGTTTTGACCATGTATGATTTGACCATTGATATAACCTTAATGAAAAATGGAAAATTGTAAATAAAGACTTTATTAAAGGTATAAACGTTTAAAAACATGTCGATTTAAATAAGTCTCATAAGGGATAAAATACTACCAATTTTTACATCATGGAATTTCTATAAATTTTCTCTTGATTCTCAATTGGACTATAGTGAAACCAATGTAAATATAGAGATAAGATTTCATTTAAATTTTTTACATTTGAAATATTGTCCACATTTCAATAATTCACCGAGTGAAATATTTATAATGGGGAAGTATAATAAATCAAAATTATATTCTCAATGAAAGAACATGATATATAGTGCTCATAATGGAATAATATTTATCAAGTTCAATGGAAAAACTAAAAAATAAAGATGAAAATTATATTCATAGAACATGAAGCCACATATTCTCATAAGAAAAGTAAAATAGATCAATATTACTTTGGAAATTAATGTAAAATATCCTTTTGGAAATATCAATATAACCCAATGATTCTTCATGTGAAGAAGAATAATAATGGATTAGTAAATAATAAAGTAGTCACATGAAAATGCTAATATAATTTCATTTAAGAATCTAACTCATGATGTTCATGAAACAAAATATAAGACTAAAAAGGGAAAATAAATCATTAAGGGAGAAAGATTTTTTTGAAAATCCCCTTAACAGTCAAAAGAATAAAACATTATGCTTATAGAAATTATAATGAAATTAAATATGGGAGATCTCAATGAACTTTTGATTCAAGATAAAAAATGAATGATATTAACACTATAAATATAATTTTTATCAAATAAAACTAATAAAATCATGATTAAAAGATAATTGAATCATGAAATTCTATTATAAATTTAAATGATATGTAATTTAAACATTATATGAATAATTTCATATAAATTTATTTTTTAGAAGAGGAAGTTTATGAAGATATTTGATAGACCATTTTTTCTATGGAACCTTGTACAAATAATTTAGAAACTCAAGCGTTCAATTATAGATATAGAAGAAGAAATAATGGAAATAATAAGGTTATTTTATCACCTAAAGAGAATAATTCACATATTTAAAAAAACTAATTATGTGGAATGAAATTAAAATGGTATATAGGTTTAGAAAGAATATAATTTCAAGAACCACCTACGGTAGAGGTCAAGATAAATTAAAATTATTCTAATATTTAGATGACTGAAAAATATTATCATACATCATATCAAAAATGAAAATAGTAAGGGGATTTCAAATTTCACTTCATGTATCCAAGGGTATTTTAAATTGAAATTAAATATTTGTTCATTAAGTCTATGAACAAAAATAATAAGTGTTATATTGAATTCCTTTATCCCATAATATAAAAGATACATTGAATTGATGTGTATTAGAACCAATATTCAAAAATTACAACCAATTCAACAGCTAAAAGAGAATGTATTATTTTAAAATAACATGGGCTATCTTTAGAGGATTTGATAGAGGATTGATCAAACCAAAAACACTGCCAAAAAAATTCTTACCTTGTAACTAATGAATCTAAAACAATATAATAGTATCAAATATTTTAACAATAGGAATAATTAAGAGCATGAAATAGCAGTTGAGGTGTCATACAAGGATGAAAACGGGTAGAAGTGATGGATCCTTAATATTGGATTATAAACAAACATGGCATGATAAAAAATATTTTAAAGGACATGTAGTGGTATGATAAAGGTTTTATCTCATTTGGACATGATGGATATAAAAATTTTAAAATAGTGTGATATAGAATCTTTATTAACAATAATTCTTTTGATGTTTTCTATTTCAATAGGATGAGGCATAATCTCTATGTTATTTCTCACCATTTTAATAATGGGAATCTAGTGATCATTTTGAATATTGAGGTTAACATACATTATTTAAAGTATGACAAAATTACATTAAATGGTGATTGAATAAGGGGAAACATCTCCCGTGTTTTTAAATATGAATATTTTTTCCCCATGAGAATAAAGTAGAAAATCCAGCTACTGAATAGAATATTTTCCCATTTGGATAAAATATATATCAATGGTTATCATGACTAATGTTTTTTGAAATATATTTAAGTTTAAATATGAATTACTGAACACAAGAAACAATTTATTTAAGGGAAAAATAATCAGTATGAATCACAAGGTATTAAAAAATGAATACGTGAAATAACTTGTGTTTTTACACTCGAATGTTCAAAGATATATGATCTCAAAATCAACCACTGAATATAATAATATAATGTATTTTTATAATGATTTTATCCATATTAATTATGTTTATTTTTTATTGACTAAATAATAATAACTTGAAATATTTAAGCTCATATAAATGACTATTGAGAATAAAATTGGTTATTCTATAAAAATATTCTAATCTGTTAATATATCTAAATACAAGGATGATTATTGTGGTGAATATATATAGATGCATATGATATGAGATGAATATAGTGATCTATAAGGACATTAAAATTTAATAATTGAGTATAATAAAGAAATATTTTTTTACATGTAAATAATAATTCTTTCAGATCATGGAACATTTTAATTATTTTAGTGAAAAGGAATATTCATAGATATCTACATATTGAATTGGTTTTTAATTTAACCAATATTCAAAACAAATTATGAATTATTGTTCTACATAAATCCATGATTGAAGAACCTAATGGTTTACCATATCCTATGAATTATCAATATTAAAATAAAATAAATGGTAATGATTTATGAGATTGAATATTAAGGAATATATATTATATATACACCAGTTTAAATATATAACATCATTACAACATGATTTTATTAAACATCATTACAAATTTTGATGTAACTATGTTGGAAAAAAAATTTCATCAAAAACATCATTTCCCGCTAATGTCAACAATGAATATGTCCTTAAATTATTCACTAAATATAATGAGGAGATTTTATATATATAATGAATTTTTTTACTTATCCTAATGGTTATAAATATTCCATATGTGTGGAATTCCAAGAGTGTGGATGTTCTATATTTCTATGATTTAAAAATGATTTGATCACAAAAATAATTCATAGAAATAGAAATAATTGTGTACCAAAACAAAATACATTCATAATTTATAATCACACAACATAGATTTTAATGGATAAACTAATGATTTTTTATGGGACCTAACAACAAAAGAATTAGATTTCGGTGATTGAGGTCGGGAAGAAAAAATTGAAATAATGACACATATGAATTGTTTCAATGTCAAAATGTTAATTATATGATTGAAAAAAAGTTTTTTTAGAATAAAATAATTGAGAAAGTGGAAATAGTATGGAAAAATAGCATCATATTAGTAAAGTTTATTCAAAAATTTATGGTGTTCATTTTGAAGTGACTTTTCTCTAGATTCAATATTGCAAACATGTCAAATATTTCTACTGATTTTTTCTCAAAATAACTATAATGCTTTACAAATAGATTTAAAGTCTATATTCCTTAATTGAAAACTCAATTAAGTGGTCTACATTGAATAATTTAAAGGCATTGTTCATGATAATGATGATTCATAATTTTTCAAGAATAAAAAATAAATTATATGGGATCATAAAAGACCCTTGAATTTCATATTCAATTGTATATAAATTCTTAAAGGGATAAAATTCTTGAATTTTACGGTGGATTCAAATCAATATGTCATATGGTATTGCACCAACTCACTTATAGGGATTCTATATGTCCATGAAATAATGTTTTCTATAAAAAAATAAAAAAATATTTTGAGGTGTTTGATACAAAACTGAGAAGAAATTTCAATGAATAGTTATATGAAAATATTTTTCAAACTACAAATCACTAATTTAGTAGATTCTATATCAATAAGAATATATATTGGGAAGGATATATTTGAAATCAAAATTCAACATCAAGATGTTATTTCATTACATTAAGAATATTTGTGGCATGGATCTCTAGGAAGTATAATTATGTTACTCATAGCTGAATGAATTTTTGTATATTATGGGATCTAAAGACATAAAAAAATGGTTTGCTTAATGTTTTAGTGTAAAGACTTGAGGTTTGATGTTGCATACCCACTGATGATTTTTCTTGATAATAAGATTAATGTGATCTAGTTAAAGGATATGATATAACGGTTATAGTTTAAACATATTGACATAATGTTCTCCATCATCAAGGATAGTGTGGATCATGGTGATATTTCATTAGAATTCATTTCATACAAGGATAAATACATGAATGTCATAAAAACTATATTGACCAAGGATTCCTTAATGATCGTGAGTGTGGTTTTAGGAATTAATTACTCACCAAAATACCAAGAATAATTTTAGTTTTATTTTCCCTCTTTTATTCATTTGAATTATTTTTCAATATGGGAGTATACTAGAGAATAAATTCTTACAAAGGGGGAGAGTCTTTGGTTTCTTTTTTTATGTTATCCTCATGGAGTGGGGAACTGGGATATGGGGGTTTAAGGAGTCTAATTTTGATGAAGTGGAAATGTATTGATTTTCATGTATCTAATTAATACATTAGGGGAAGATCTTGTTGAGAGACTGAATTTGAAGGATACTCATTAAGATGAATTAAAAAATTTATAGATTAGTTGATTTTAGTTTATTTCAATTTATATATGTTTAATATTGCATTAATATTCTATCATGGGATGGAATTTCACTTATTAACTAGTATATCCAATGGTGATGTGTTCAAATTAATGTTATGTTGGAAGAATTATATAACCTATTTCATGAGAAAATTTATTCATGGGTTTGATATGTATTTAATTTTAAATTTATTTGTATCAATCATATGTATGAGTTAGAACAACAATGAAAATACATGGATATGAATGAGATTGAACGAGTTGAATTTATACTAAATATTACAATTCATAATGTGATGAAAAAGATATTTTCATAACATATTTATTTAATTATCACAAAATAAATAGTTTTCATTAACTGATAGGGAATAATCTATGTGGCATTCATATACATAAGTGGTATAATATTATGTAAGGTATTTCATGTCATGAACATGTTACTTATGTTTTAATGATGGAAATTGTATAATTAGTTAATATGTATTGAGAGGTTATACTATAGTTTAAGTATAACAATATAAGAGAATAAACCTTAATTAAGAAGTTAAATGAGGTATTTGACATAATTTCCTCACAATGGTACATCTAAGGGTTTTATATGATGTTGGATGTTTTATGAATCAATACAGGGTGAGTTATATTTCATACTATATTGTGGATCTATGTGTCCTTCATCCATGAGATGGGGGTTCATGCTGTTATTTTTGTTAAGGTGAATACGACCCTGATGTTATAAGAGTAAACACACTACTTCCCCAATGTAATTAGGTATATGATAAATCACTAGTTATAAATATATGATTCATGTCAAAACATAGATTATAAAGAACTACATAATGAATCTAACTAGAGAAAAATATTGTATTATTAGTTATAGGGACTTTAAAAATACCACACCATAGCCAATTGGCCCTTTCAACAAAATAATCAAAGATATTAAGAGATACTCAATGATAATTGGAATTTATTCTACTATATCATTTGGATTTGAGGATCATTCTGAAATTAGTGGTTTGATCCCACAATGCATGTAATGTTTATAAATTACAATATTCCCACCAGTACAGTTTGTAAATATGAAAAAACAAGGATATATACACCTATTTTAGGACAATTCTAAAGAGAATTTAGTATCATTTTGGTGAAATAAACAAGGGTGTATAGATATTTTAAAATTTTGGAGGCACATTAGATACATGACTTAAATCCTCTATTTCTTCCATGTAGGACACTAAAATATTTTGATAAATATTTTTTTGTAGCTAGAGTATGACTTGTTATATGATTCTGAGGCTCCAGGGGGGAGGGGGTTGGTACTGAGATAATAAATATAATAAATATATTTTATCATTAAGTCAAAATATTTCTAAAATAAGGGAATAAATTCTAAACAGAGTGTCAGATCAAAATTTAGATACTATCATTAAATTTTGGATATGGATTTATACCTAGGAATTAAATAAAAATTACACATAATGGTTCTCATCTATAGCATCATCATGGATGGATTAATAATTAGATAAATTAAAATGTTTATTTAATTGTTTTAATCATAACAAAAAATCATTTATAAAATCCTATTTATGGGACTTCACTAGTGTCATCCATAAAAACCTATATATTTTAGAGGATATTTTCGTGGAATGATTAGAAGATGAAAACATATTAGTAATTAGGATCATTTATAAAATGGTTTCCTTCCCCAACTTAGTTTTCGGATCTCACCAATGATGATAATGGAAGAATGTTCTTCATCATTAATCAATGTAAACATTAGGTGCGATGTTTTTTTCTGGATTTATCCAATTTATTGATTATCTAATTTTCAACATGAATAAATACTGGAAATAGTTTGTTTCATGGGTATATAGATGATTTCTATATGATGTCTTTATCTTCCTAAAATCATAGAATTGATATTTTTTGTTTATTATTTTTTTTCCATCATTCCGATGAAATTAAATGGAGGTCAACCCAAACATTTTCATATCTCTATTCATTATGTTGGTGTTTTATGAAATTATCTCTCCATTCTATGTGTTATCATCATTGATATTTTTTTGTTCTTTGATTCGGTAAATACATGTTGATTAATCATTATAGCAATGGGTTTGACACTGATTAATTGATATCAAGATCAACAATATTTTTTGTGAAAATTTATTGGAGGATTGAGATTGGTTTTATGAGACCCCACATGCGGGTTCATTAAAATTTAGTGAGAAGGCATGGAGGTGGGTGGTTCAAGAGCATTAGTGTGGCCAGATTCTGACAACTGATGATGGATTGTGTGTGGTCAACCGTAGATCCAAATTCCATAGCATGATTTGATATGTTTTTACCCGTAGTGGTGGTTTCAGTAGGGGATTTATGAAGAACCATTTGGTTCTACATAAATATTGACTACACTATGTATATTCTGAAGAACACATTTCATATGTTCCCCAAGATGTACTTGTTAGGGTTTTAGATGAAATAAAATATCGCATACCATTTGAAAACTGTCCACAACTTGTGACCCACAAATATTTGATTAGTGTTTACAAGTGGGGAACTTAAGCATGGACATGTCTAGACATAGGGACATGACTGGATTACACATGAAGGCTCAATACATAGACAGGGCCTAGTACACAATCATGGAAAGAGTATATGGGAATGACATTAAGTGCATTACCATGAGAATGGTTACACGGGATTGGTATGTCTATCTAGAAAGTACCAAAACAAAATTTTTACACCATGTATCTAAAATAAAACTTCTTCTATTTGTAGAAATTCTTGTGATGTGTGACAATGAGACACGAGCAGTGCTAGATGTATATAGACACATCTTGTACACCAAGTACTCTCCATGTACTTCCTTGAGGGTTGGTTGAGGAGCCCCATATCTCCTGTGTTGACTAATATTGGTTGTTTTTATTCCCTTGGTTCATCTGTATGAGGGTAAATTGAGGCATGGTTTAATGATATTGGGATGATAATCCCCTATATAGGTTTAGTCTTATATATTATTTTTCTTGAATCTCTCTATGACTCCAAGTGTGGGATCACATTCCATACATCATTCCCTTTATAGGGCTTGAATGGTTATAATGACCAACTTATGTGGGTGTTCAATGTAACATCCCGGTTGTGGAAGCCACCCAGAGGCGCCCTATACCCGTTTGGTCACATGGACTCAAGCGCATTTCCCCAAAAGCCAGAGGCTTCCGACTAGCAGTGAGGGCCTTGGGTGTGATTTTGGGGAAACTATGCCTTCATTGGTAGAGTACTCAGCGGAAGTAAATAGATATAAAATAGCGGAAATAGTATTATCCAACAACAGTAAACAACGGAAGACTGAAATGATAAAAAACTGGAGCACATATATATATAAATGATGTATGAAACATATATGTCTAAGAAAGAATCCAAACAAATAACAATGCTGAATACATTACTAAACTAATGTAAAAAAAAGAAAAAAATAAGCAACTCCTCAGCATCACAAGCCACATCTTGGTCCCATGCTCTCCAACTCCAATGCAAACAAGTACCTGAAGTTGAATGGCAGCTGGCCTAGTCTATACTTATAGAAATATAATCGGTTTGGTCCCAAAAACATGAACCAAACAGGGTGTGAGAGTAAATCCCCACAGGCAACCACCTGAAGATCTGTGCCTAACAGTCAGTGAGTATATGACATGGTAAAAGTATAGAAAATAGTAAACAGGAAGCACTCAGTAGAAAATACAATCCACAGTTTCAATATCAAGCAGTAGGTAAGCAATTAGCTAACACAACAGGTAACCCTCTGGGAAGTACTCACAGCCTAACCCCTATGGTTCAACCCAACAAGTACTAGAAACCCTCTTAGAATCACACACATTCTCACCCCCTAGTTCAGCTAATGTATAGACTCTCTGAGGAAGTACTCACCATCAATTCCCCCTATAGTCTCGTATCGTACTAACGACGATCTAGGATAGCACTCAAAGTCAATTCCCCATGTGTCCCACGTCGAGGAACTACAGACACTCTGGGGAAGCACTCAACATCAATTCCCCATGTGGTCTCGCATCATATAATTATGAAGACACTCTAGAGAAGACCTCAACGTCAATTCTACCTATGGTATATACAACAAGTTCTCACAACCCTTTGTATATCAAGAAAGTGTAGCATCGCGTATCGGCCAAATTAAACCTCAAGAACTACTTGGGTATCATTCTATATCATATAAGCATATCAAAAAAACAGTCACACCATCCTACAAACCTAAGCATGGGATAATAAATAGTTTCTTAACAGGAAACCAAGACCCAAAGGTCAAAATAAAAAAAACCATGCATGGAAATACATCCAAAGCACCAAAATTCACCCTATTCACAATCAATAATCATCAACATAGGTATACCAGCATAGTAGAGAAATAATAGGGCTAGAACTGTAAACACGCAATACCCTATTCATGGGTATTGGGTGAAATTGCTGATAAAACTCATAGAATATCTACAGAAAGGCACAAACCACCTACCATGGTGTTGGTAGATCAATATACTTGAACCATGAGGCTTGAATCTCCATAGAACATTGAAGATCTACAAAAACGCATAAAACTTTCAACCCATGATAACTCACGAAAGAGGAGAAATTGGGAAACGATGTTCCAACGGTAGAGAGAACATACCGATTTGATTCCAACGCAATCAACGGTGTTCGAATCAGAGGACGGACAGAGGCTCATGGGCTTGTAGAAGATCATTAGTTGCTCAGCGCTCTCAGATGAATGGGACCTAAAAGAACCTCATTCTAGCGATTTGACATGACCTCGGTGTGTTTAATGAAAAAATACAAAATACAATGCGTGTAAAACTTAGAGTACACAGCGTGTATTATCCTTTTCCATACTCTGCATTAGGCGGCATACATGTCACCCCACACGACCATGTGTGTGGCCCGGACACGGATAGCACACGACCTCCTATGGCAACTAAGTACGTCGTGTATACTCATAAATTATACTATGTGTACTTAAAAAATATCTAGAAACTCCTCTTTTCTTATAAACTTCAGAAAAAGGAAAAACATACATGAAAAGAATAATTGGGTTCTTACAAACTTCCCCCTTTAAAGAAATTCATCCCTGAATTTCCCAAGCACAGCGTAAAAGAAGAAACCCCAAACAACTCCGACCACTACGATCGTACATCATCCTCCCTCCCCCAAGTCTCATCATGTACTCACCCGTGCTGCCATAGCACCCATACCAGAGGATCATACCGGCCATGGAGAACCTTCGTACAACAATCAAAAATCCTGATAGGATGTTCTTCAAATGATGCATCCACCTCTAACCTGAGTTCCTCGGGATGGAAAACATGACACGAGTCTGAAAATTAATTTTAGATCTGAGAAACGTGGAAAACATCGTGCATAGCACAGTACATCTGAGGTAACTGAAACCGATAGACAACCGGACCAACTTTCTCCAACACCTCAAACGGCCCAACGTACCTCGGATAAATGTTAACCTACCTCCTAATCCTTTTTTGTTCCAACCTCGGTGTGAAACATATCAAAACTAGATCCCCGACCTCAAACTCCAGAGGACATCACCGCTGATCATTATAAGACTTCTGAAGAGACTACACAGTAGCCGTCCTCTTCTGAATCAACTCTATCTATTCTATGGTCTCCTGAACAAGACGAGGCCCCAACAATGTTGTCTCTCCTCCCTCCAGCCAATATATGGGTGATCATCATGGCCTACCGTAAAAAGACTCATAAGGTTCCATCTGAATAGTTGCATGAAAACTATTGTTGTATGAAAACTCCACATGAAGTATATGATTCTCTCAAGAACCTCCAAAGACCAGAATGCATGCTCGGAGCATGTCCTCAAGAACCTGAATCGTATGCTAGGACTAGCCATCTGTCTAGAGATGGAATGTTGTACTCAAAAGTACTTGTGTACTCAAATCCTTCTAAATCCCCTACCATACCTAAGAAGTAAAACGGGCATCCCTATATGAAACAATAGAGTGTGGAACCCCAAGAAGACATACAATCTCTTAGATGTACAAACTCCTCAGCTTATCAACACTGCAGCCCTCCTTGATCGGCAAGAAGTGAGCAACCATCGCGAGCCTGTCAATGACAACCCAAACTATGTCATTCCCTCGAGTCGACCTCAGAAAACCAGTTTCGAAGTCCATCATGAGGTCAGTCCACTTACACATGGGAATGGGTAACTGCTGCAGAAGGACTGCTGGTCGTCGATGCTCCTCCTTCACCTGCTGACAAGTGGAACACCTCATGAAAAACCAACCAACATCCCTCTTCATACCTGGACACCAATACTAACGGTGTAGACCACGATACATCTTGGTGACACAAGGAGTAACTTCCCAAACTGAGGAATGAAAGTCCCACATCAACTCCTCTCGTATATCTACTGGCACCCATACACGTCCCTGGAAAATCTAGATCTCTTCCTCGCCTATGGTCCATCCAGGAATAGGGTCCTCTTCGGACACACTCTCCCTTAGGACTAGGCCTTCAGAATCTGATAGCTTCCTCATTCGAACTCGATCAAGAAGAGTAGAGGTAACAGCTACCGAAGAAAGAAACATCTACCCCTCTCTATCTTGAACCTCCAAATTTATCTCAGAGAATATATCCATAAGTTTCCACTCACTAATGTCCCCCTGAACTGCCTGTATCTATGTTCTCCTACTCAGCACATCAGCCACTGCATTGACCTTCCCCGACATATAAGAAATCTCAAAATCAAAGGACTGAAGGTACTCAACCCACCTTTGCTACCTCAAATTTAGATCACGCTGAGTGAAGTTGTACTTGATACTCTTCTAGTCAGTGAAAACCACAAAATGATCTCCTAGAAGATAATGTCTCCAATAGTGCATGACATGAATTACTGCCACCAGCTCGAGATCATGCGTCAGGTAATTCCTCTCATGTGGCCTCAACTGCCGAGACCCGTACACAACGACTCCATCTCCCTACATAAGAACAGCTGTCAGACCGATACCTGATGCATCACAATAGACAGTGTATCCTTTTCCCAGCTCTGGAAATACCAGTATCGGTGCTGAAGTCAACCTTCCCTTTATCTCCTAAAAGGTGGACTCACAAGAATATGACCATAAGAACTTCGCACCCTTCTTGGTCAGACACATTATCGGTTCTACAAAGAGTGAAAAGTCCTATATGAAACATCTATAGTATCCATCTAGCCCTAGAAAAATCCACACCTCAAAGAACTTCTTTGACTGCTCCCTTGAAACTACAGCTCTCACTTTCTCTGGGTCTACTGATACTCCTATCTCTGAGATAATGTGACCCAAGAAGTGAATTTGATCCATCCAAAAGTGGCACTTTGAGAGCTTATCAAATAGTTGATGCTCCCTTAGTGTACTAAAAAAATCTCAATATGGGTAGCATGGTCATGTCGTGTGTGTGAGTACACCAAGATATCGTCCATGAAGACCACTAGGAAAGAGTCCATTTATGGATGGAACACTCGGTTCATCAGTGCCATGAAAACAACAGGCCCGTTTGTGAGACCAAACGGCATAACCATATACTTGTATAGACCATACCTACTCCAGAAGAATTTTAAAGTTATATCAGATGGTCTAACGTGCAACTGATCATAATAGGACCTCATGTCAATATTCGAGAACACCCGGCCTCCTCGAAGCTGATCAAAGTGATCATCAATCCTAGGAAAGGGATATCGTTTCTTGACCGTCAACAGGTTAAACATCTGATAATACACAAAAAGCATGAGGGTGTTTTATGCCTTCTTCGAAAACAAGATAAGAGAACCCAAAGGAGAAGTATTGGGTCAGAAAAAACCCTTTTCCTGCAACTCCTCCAACTACTTCTTGAGCTCCTGAAACTAAGGTGTAGCCTTCCTATAAGGAGGAATGGACACCGGTGTAACTCCTGGAACAAACTCAATTGAAAAGTGTACCTCTCTATATGGAGGAAAACCTGAAAATTATTTTATAAAGATGTCCCTGAAATGATCCACCACTGGAAGAAAATCTAACTATGAAGTCCCCTGAACATCCCAATATAGACTACCAATCTGTGGAATAACTCCTCCTAACCCATGATTCTCTGGACCCGCTCTGCTCGCCTGGACATCCCACTCGCCCTTATGAAGAAAAGATCCACCCTCTGATGATATGAAGCTCACCCTGCAGTAATAACATTCAATGACTACCCAGAAGGGAACTAGCAAGTTTGTTCTGAGAATTAAATCATAGCTTGTCATCTCTAAGACATAGAGATCCCAAAGGAAGTGACACCCACCAACCTCAAGAGGGTACTCTTTATACTAACGTACACCAAATGTTCTTTTCCTCAATAGAGTGTTGAGCGTCAAGTTATCTGAAGAAGAAACGTTATAGAGCCCAAGGCTCTCCATGACATAAATAGGTATAAATCTATAAGAATCCCCTATATAGAAAAGAGATGAAGATAAAACTGAGGCAACTAGGATCGTACCGTGAACTATAGAGGGTATGAGATCCTGCTCCGGCTGGGTCGCCTCCACTACAAAGGTCTGGAATGCTTCACAGCACTGTGACCCTGCCTATCCACTCTAAGATGATCCACCCTATTGTCGCTGGAAGCCTGTTGACTGACCATCGCAACCACGACCTTCACCTCAGCCTGAATACCCGAAAGCACTCCAGTTCCTGGACTGGTGAGAAACTACTAGAGCTGCTCCCAAATGCAGAGTCCTAGAAGAACCCCTGTCAGCATCTGCGGGTGAGAAGACCTGATAGAAACATTTAATGTGACCCATCTTGTAGCAAGATCAGCACTCCACCGGGTCTCTCTAACACTGCGGCCTCATAGGCCCACTTCTCCCACACTGGTAGCACACCACCTTACTTCCAGAAGATGCATCCCACCTACTTGGATCTCCCCGTGTAGTCTCCCTATGGAGTTTCCGTCTATCAGCTGGAGAAGAACTAACTCTGGATGTTGATCCACCCTAGATTACAACTCTGGATTCCCTCAGATTCTGCTCAGTTATCATTGCCTGGTTGATGATGGAAGAAATGGTGGTCAACCTGAAGATATTCACCTGAGAGCGGATGTCCTGTCTGAGGTCGTCCTCGATTTCCTTTCCAGGAATAACCCATATCCTCTTAATAAGGGTGTGAAATTATGAAGCTCAGTGAAACTAGAGGAATACTCTATAACTGATAGGGTACCCTGCTCAAGGATCATAAACTCCAGAGCTCGGTTGGCCATCAGGGTCTCCGGATAGAAGTAGTCATAGAAGATGCTCTGAAACTCCTCTCATTCCATACCCTGCTGATGATCTGCCTGTGAGATCACATCCCACCACCTCCTGGGGGAATCTCGTATCATGTAAGTGGCAAGCTTCACCCTCCTCTCTAGAGGCATCTCTAGATGCTCAATGATCATCAACATGGCTTCTAGTCATGACTCTACAGCCTGAGTCCCTCCTTCCCCTAGAAGGTGGCAGGATGCTGCTACTGGAAAACCTACGTCAAATCTGCCATTGATGGGGTAGGAGGCAAAGCTCCCTGGAGGTTCTGCATTATCCTCATTAAGCCTTCCTTGAATTATGCATCAATACTAGTAACAGGTATAACTATTGGTGCCAAGGCTGGCACAATAGGAGGACTTGCAGGAAGTCCCTAATCAGCTATATCCAGCATCTAATCCCAGCCCTGTAATTGGAGGAAAACCAGAGGGGATCTCGTTGGAAGAACTCTGAAAGGCCAAAAACACACCTTAGATCAACATTATCTAGGACTGAGAACTAGAATTACAGAAAGGTAACAAGATAAATAAAGCATTTAAGTTTTACAAAACATGACTACATGGCGTGTTCCCTTAAGTCATTTACATGGGCATGTACTTCTTCCAAAACTGGTCGTGTAACACCCACAAACACACTACATGTTTTCATAACACACAGTATGTACTTGAATCCTCTTCCCCTACCCAAGTCCTTCTACATGGCTAAGCCATAATTCTCTCCCAAGACAAGACTACATGGTGTGTTCTCAGCAGACACAACGTGTACTAGACAAGCTTCACAGGGCCCGTGTTGTTAGTGACATGGCCTGTGTACCCAGGTTACACTACATGGCATGTTCCAGACAGACATGAAATGTACTAAGAAGTCCCAACTGATTGTGTGGTTATAGTCGGCTACATGGCTGACACTACACGACATGTTCCAGACAAACACGACATGTACGAGAAGGATAACACCAACCCGTGTTGTTAGAGAGAAGGCTAGGTACCTAGGACATACTACATGGCATCTTCAAACCTGACATGGTGTGTATAATAAGAGACTCTAATGACCCGTTTTGTTAGCTAAATGGAGGTACAACTAGGATTACACTACACGGCGTGCACAACCGGTATACAGCGTGTTCCACGATATTTTTCACTATCTCGTGTCTCTGCCCACACGGCCTATGACACGGTTAGAGACTACATGGCATGAACATAAATTACACCATGTTTACTTAAGAAGAAATTTTTATTACCGATCATAAGAACACATGGAGTGTACTTAACACAGCACAGCATGTATTCTGGGTTTTCTGGACAATAAGCCACAGAAACTACTCCGAAACCCATAAAACAATGAAACAAACACTGAAAGTGCAAAATTATGATCCATGAGGACCCATACTTCCCTCAAATCAAAGTTTGGAATGTTAAACAAGTTATCAACAAGGTAAAAAAGTCAATGATCCACCAAATTCCAGTCCTTGGGGGCCCATAACACCTCAAAAACTAATGTTTGGAGTTCATTCAAACAAAACCTTACACAATCTATGCTCTATCAAGAAGAAGATATTTTTATCAAGGCATCTATCACAACAACATGCATATTCTACTCAACATCTATTACAAAAACATGAAATTTCTAATGAATTATAGATGACATGGAAATAATGCATGACTTGTGATTTCTAGTAAGTGCCTATATGATGCATGAGATGGCATACCCTCATCACATCGGGTTGCGACAGAAATAAAACCTCAATAACATTAACAGTAACAACACAATACAAGTTAATAACCAAACGGTGAAATCAAATTAAATCTAAAATTTCAAACCATAATAATTGCAATAAACGATGTAGATTGGATTTTCCCGGTACATGGGTTAGCTACTCCAGGGCACAACTTATTACTAAGGACCTATTTAGTCCTATCCCAGGCTAATGTCTCCAAACAGTATGTCAATAGAAAATAACCCTCTGATTCCACTTTGTAATGTCCCGGTTCTAGAAGCCACTGAGAGGCACCCTGTAACCGGTTGGTCACATGGCCTCAAGCGCATTTCCCCGAATTCCAGAGGCTGCCGACTAGCAGTGAGGGCCTTGTGTGTGATATTGAGGAAACTATTCCCTCATTGGTACAATACAAAGTGGAAGTAAACAGATATAGAATTTTGGAAATAGTAATATCTAACAATAGTAAACAGTGGAAGACTGAAATGATAAACAACTGGAGCACATATATATAAATGTTGCATGATACATATATGTCTAGGAAAGAAGCCAAAAAAGTAACAATGCTGAATACAATACTAAACCAAAGTACAAAATTAAAATATATAAGTAACCCCTTAGCATCGCAAGCCTCGGCTTGGTCCCTTGCTCTCCTGCTCCAATGCAATCAAGTACCTAAAGTAGAAGGGTGCTTTCCCTTGTCTATACCTACAGTAATATAATATGTTTGGACCCAAAAGAATGACCCAAACAGGGTGTGAGACTAAATCCCAATAGGCAACCACCTGATGATCTATGCCTAATAGTCAGTGAGTATATGGCAGGGTAAATGTATAGAAAATATTAAACAAGAATCACTCAGGATAATATACAATCCATAGTTTCAATATCAAGCAGTATCTAAGCAATTAGCTAACACAATAGGTAACCCTTTGGGTAGTACTCACAGCCTAACCCTGATGGGTCAACCCAACAAGTACAAGCAACCCCCTGGGAAGCACACATAGTCTCACCCCTCTAGTTCAGCTAATATATAGACACTCTGAGGAAGCACTCACTGTCAATTCCCCCTATAGTCTCATGTCATACTAAAGGCTCTCTAGGGAATCACTAAACATCAGTTCCCCCTGGGGCCCATGTCGAGGAACTACAGACACTCTGGGGAAGCACTCAATGTCAATTCCCATGTGTTCTCACATCGTATAATTATAAAGACACTCCAGAGAAGCCTTAAACGTCAATTCTTCCTATGGTCTATACACCAGGTTCTCATGGCCCTGTATAAGTCAAGCAAGTGTGGAATCACATATCTTCCAAAGTAAACCTCAAGAACTAATTGGCTAGCATTATACAGTATATCAGCATATCAAAACACTAGTCACACCATCCTACAATACTAGGCATAGGAAAGTAAATAGTAGCCTAACAGGAAAACATGACCCAAAGGTCAAAACAGGAAAAAACATGCATGTAAATACATCCAAATCACAATAATTCTCCATATTCACAATCAATAATCATCTACTTAGGCATACCAGCATAGTATAAAATAATAGGGCTAGAACGGTAAACGCGCAATACCCCGTTCATGGGTATTGGATGATATTGCACATAAAACTCAAAGGCTTTATATAGAAAGGAACAAAACACCTCCCTCGTCATTGCGAGATCAATATACATGAACCACGAGGATTGAATCTCCTTATAACATCAAATATCTAAAAAACTCTTAAAACATTCAACCCACGATAACACACAAAAGAAGAAAAATTGGAAAACAAGGTTCCAGCAGAAGAGATAACTCACCGATGTGATTCCAAGGCAATAAACGGTGTTCAAATCGAAGGACGGATGGAGGCTCGGGGGCTCATTGAATATTCGCAGCTTCTTAGTGCTCTAGAATGAACAGGACCTAAAAGAAGTTTGTTATGGCAATTAGATGCGACCCCGGTGCGTTTAATGAAAAAAATACACAGTGTGTAGTTTTGTAGTACACAGCATGTATTATCCATTTCTGTGCTCCAATTTATGTGGCCTCCACGTCACCCCACATGACTGTGTGTGTGGCCCCGACACGTCCAACACACGGCCTCCTGCACTAATTAAGTACACAGCATGTACGTATAATGTATGTGGTGTGTACTTTAAAAATTTCCAGAAACTCAACTTTTCTCAAAAACTCCAAAAAACGGAAAAACATACCAGAAAAGAAGATCTGGGTTCTTACAGTCAATCTATAACATAGCAGTTCATTATGGATTAGGATTCCATATTTCCCCATGTGACTTGGGTGAAATCCCCAATTTCTGTATCAACCACCTTGGTGTTTCATTGTGTATATCTTTAGACAGACGTAACAAGAAAAATCTCTCGGATGAGCTCCATTACTGATTAAATGGCTCATGGAGTGAGATCTCCCAAATAAGTTTTACCCCAAATCCTCATATTGAATATATTAGCTTGAAATTTTTTTGAGACTTGGAGGATATCATGAGTATATTTGGGTAATTATTTTTCTAATTTTTCTATATCATATAGGTATTTATATACCATGGTGGTGAGGAAATGACTTGTCACTTTTCGGTTTATATTCCTCATTAAGATGTTTCCTAATATGTATTGTTATACTCACCCTTACATAGGATTTTCATAAAAATTATATGTATTATGTATATGAAAAGCCTTTTTATAGAGTCCTTCAGGGACCAATATTTGATGGATCACAGTTTGCGCTGGAAATATTATGGTTATAATAGGTGATCTATCTAATGATAGTCCACTCATTCAAATATGTTGGGACTCTTTTATCAATTTTTCATCTTTTATTTGTCCCTCTATGCTTTCTAGTACTTTTCCATACATGTTTGTGGGATATATACTATGCATTCATTATAGTAAAAGTTGATCTTTTATATTTCATCATGGTGCTAGTGGTTTGGTGAAGTGTGTGTGTGTGTGCATGTACATAGGCTATGTAATCACATGTGTTTACTATATATAATCATCATGGTTCCCCATCCCCTAGACTACTAGATGTGTGATTGGGGTGTTTCAGTCATCTAATCATTTTCTACATAGGCCCTAGTTAGTTAGAGAAAGATATAGTTGTTTCAGAGTAGTTTTAATATTAGGAAAAGCGATTTGAGATTGCATAGATGTGACGAATTGTTTGGGAAATATAGAAATATTGATAATTTATTTCAAGTGCGGATATCATAATAGGGAATCTAATTTTTGTGTGGTGTCCAACAAATCCATTCACCATGAAACTAATTCATTATTTTTGACTAGGTAGTTATTGGTGGTGGTGGTGGGAGAAAAATTAGTGAATTCATTATATTCAAATGTGTTTTGGTATGTATGTCCCTCTTGAGTCGGTACTCAAGATATACTATTAAACTATGGTGTAGTTTTTCTCCTTTTAGGATTTATTCAAGATGATAGTTTGTGATATTTGCATAGATGAATCGAGAGTATGACCCAATGGGTGATGAGACATCCATAAAGGGGTCTGTTCATGGGTTGGTTTTCCTTTTGGGGGATAGTAGGTAGAACCTTCATCTAGTGATCTATATAATAATACACCCTCAGTAGTTTTTTAGGATGTTTCATGTCTTACAGATCCACTAATTTCTCTATTGGTGATGGATGATGGTGTGTAGAGTTTGAGAAAGTATCATGAGCTTTGATGTTAGAGATAACTTTGGATTAATGGTAAAAATTACCCACTGACAGTACATGTGTGACATAGTTCATGGAACAGGAGGCTAAATCATTCATGTTGTCTTTGGGGAAAGATCAATCCTCATATAAAGAGGCATTTTTATTCTTTTGATATACATGGTCAAATCATGTAAGATTTCCATACCCATAATGATGTATAGAGAGGGAAGGTCGATGGACCACCCAGGTAGAGGAGGCAGTTTGATAAGGGATTTATGTATGGTGGGGATGTGATGGAGGATCACGGACTGAAGCATGTGTTTGATAGAATATTGGTCTATTATCACTACCACAACCCCTAGTTCATTCACTCTAGATCTGCAAGATTCTAGTCATGAAATATGGATGGATTTTGGAGTTGGAAGATTCTATTCCATATTATCTGATATTGATTTCAGGTTTGATATATTTCTTTTATAATATGTATATAGTACTCATAGACATTGGGGTGAGCCACTATAGTGATTATAAATATCTTTCATCAATCATAGATCTTCCATTCGGGGTAGTTGACTCAACCTTGAATGTTAGATCCCCTACTATAGGTGATTCTGTGTGACCAAACACATGGATGAGATATCTTCTCATGGTAAATTTTTATTACAACAACAAAACATTAGGATTCCATGCTCAATATTAATATACTCTCTGTAGTTCATGTGTATATTTACAGTCTTAGATAGAGGATTTGGTGAGTCAATATTGAAGGGCCAAGGATTTCCATCATCTAAGAGAAGGAAGACCAGGTAGGTACATATATACTCATGCATAAGGGGTTTAGATGATTTCACAAAAATTTAGAATGTTTTATCCATAACTCAATCGATGTAGTGAGTATTCAGTTATGGACAATGGTGGTGGAGTATGAGGACTTCTTCCCTGAGGGCATGTCAGTGTAAACTCCCCATCAAGAGACTGATTTCCATATATAATTTCATCTGGGGATGGAATAGATATATTTAATAACATATTGGATGGATCCCACAGAGCGTCATGGGATAATGTTAAATTTTTAGGAGTTGAATATAAATTTATTAGTCTGACCCATCATGTCACTCTTGGATGCACTAGTGTTATTCATGATATCTATGGATTTCCATCACCTAAACCAGGTGACCATATGGAATTAATATCCACTATTGAGGTCGCAAAAACACTTCTATTGGTTTTGAGGGTCATGGTAGTTATCAAATATATACCTCATATAATATTATGACTAGTTATGATTATGATTCATGGATATACTGAAGAAAAAATTCTAATTTATCTATGTTATTTATGAGTACATGGGGATTTATTTCAGTATGAATAAAGTCCCAATTGTGTTCATGGGACTCAAGAACCTGATCATTGAACACTTTTTCTCTTTTTGGGGTTCTCTTCATTGATGGAATCCTATTATACTCTACATCCAAGGAGGAAAACATGTGAAACATGAGGATGGTCTTGGACAATGTCTGGAAGAACTAGATTTATGGGAAGATCATGAATTGTCAGTTCTAAATTTGAGGGGTAATATTTCTGTGGAATGTCATCTCAAGTGTGGTAGAATAAATATACCCATCCAAGGACATGTAATATTTATCTTGTTATCCACCCATGATTGTGTTTTAGGTGTGGATCTTCCTTTGTTCGGAATTCTACAATTGAATTTTACTATTGGATTTCACAAATATTTTGACACCCTTGAATATTATGAATCAGAAGGGGAATCCTTTCATGTTGATAGAGAGGTTCCAATAAACTTTGTTGTAGTTTCAAAATAACTTTAAATAGTACACATTTCTTTACACTTAATGTGGAGGACGTTATGTATGTGGTAATCTGTGATGCCTCCAAGACCGGTCTAGAATGTGTCCTGATGTGGAGGAATGTGATGATAGATTATGGGTCCCTACATCTGATACATACAGAGAATAACAATGATCCCAATGATCTAAAGTTAGAATTGGTGTTCTTTACCGTACATATTTTTGTGAAATTTACTTATAGCTAGTGGATTATCATCTACTTAGAGAAAACTATTATCATTTATTTCATTTCACAAAAGTATCTCAAAAATCATCAGTATTAACTAGCTTTCCCCTAGAAACTATGGACCACCATTAAAAATGATGTTCATGGAAACTCCACAATCTATATTTTCCTATAAGGTTCCACATATATCTCATTGTTGATTATGACATTCCCTTATAATGATACCTTCTCTATATAGAACACATATGTACTATTCATTTCATATCGACTCTCATTTTTAAATGTCATTAGCACTATGTTAAAATTCACTAAATGGTACACATTTATTTAATATTATATTATAGTATCATCTATAAATATGACCACATAGTTATAATAAAAATATATAATGTTTCTATTAAATAATTCCATGATGATTTTTGCAACATTATTTATTCTAAATGGAATCACTAATAAAAGATATTGTCCAAACCTAATTCAAAATTATATCTTTGGGAATATTTTCATTCATCGACATTTATCGGTGATATCCTAACCACATGAAATCCATAGAGAATTATTGGTCACCATATAGTTAATATATAAATTAATTTATTCATGAAAGGGGATAAATATTATTTATAGTGATTTTGTTCATTTTATAATAATAAATGAATTGGTTCATTAACCCATAATTATTCTTGAGAAAGTGGATTGACTCTCCCTATAGGGAAGAATTAGGTGTATAACACCTAATTTAAAATTCTCTAGTAACATCTTATTTAGTTATGAAAAAATAATAATTGTCACTCAATAACTGATCTTTAGTATATGGAGAGTTCGGTGTATAAGTTCAACAGAGAAATCAACCTCTTAGTTAAGAGGGAGAATGGGAAAATCTTCAGGTAATATATTTTAGTATTCCCTAAGAATGGGAATTTCTTCAAACACGGTTCTATCTATTGTCTCAATCATTTGAGCTAGATATTATTTATAATATGTCAATTATAGTCACCTTTGAGATAATGATTCCAAAGAAGATTCATCCTCCACCTTATTGTTGGATAGAATCATAGGATGACTCTAGATGTGATGACCAATCTCTCTAACAAAATAGTTATTGTTTAAATTATAAAAGGATATCCAATCCATGCCCAATATAGTATCAAATCCACTAAAATTGAATGAAAATATTTAATATGTCACTCATTTAATAAAAATATATTTGGGATTTGGTTTGTACTTGGAATTCAATTGTGGATACATTTTCTATTCTCATATATATATATAACATCCACCAGGTTATTATGGGGTTTTTCAATAGTTCTATTGAAATTTCAAGATAGAAAATAATATTTAGAACTATAATAAAAAATTATATTCTCAATAATTAAATTAATAACCATCATACCTATCACCATATTATTTTTAGGATCCACCTCAACTGTATTGTTTATATTAGATTATCCATTCCTTGTATGTCTTGGAGGTTATTAACATTGATTGTCTTTGAAAAACCCCTGCTTATTGAATGGGATTTCATAATACCTTTTTCATGTAGTTGAATCACTGTATTGTATGTTGATGTTTGATATTAACCTCTTTTTTCTTCCATCACATTGGATTGTTTCTTCTTCAATCTATGATATTAATTAGACTAAATCCAATATTCTCCAGATTATAAACATCTCCCAGTTTACTTGAGAGAGTTTTTGTGATTCTTCTCCACACATTTTTATCATGTCTTCCATTGGGTTTTCTTTCCACTATAATATTTTTCCATTGATCCTACTTGTTTAAACTCAATTTTATTATTTTTCTCTCCATCCACACATGAATACATGGAAAATTTGTTCTCTATCTCATCATTAATGTCATAATCAGAAATCTATTAATTGATTTCAAATATTCAAATCAATATAGATTTCCATAGGCTCACTTTTAATCAAAAATATAAGTGTTCCACCTTACATCCATTCTTGATGAAACACATTTTAGGAAAACCATGAAATCCTTGTGAAGTGTTCCACATACAACCCAATAGATTCAACTTTCTTTTACATAAATTTTAGGAACTTCGCCCCTATTTTATGTTAGATATTTCTAGGAAAATATTTATCCTAAAATATCTTCTGTATTCACTCATATTCTATGGAATCAGTTTCTTATATAGAAATTATGATTTTGATTACTACTCACTATAGATCGGCTTCCCCCTACTTGTGAAAAATGACTAATATGACTTTCTCCTTTTTTGAGAATTTCATGATAAATGGTATATTATCATTATATAAATAAAATATTATATAATGATGGTATAATGGGATACTGTAAAAGAATGAGGCATTTATCGCATAAATTAATTTACCAAATTATTCCATTTCTTAAGTGAATGTGGGTTTCCCATTCGACTCAAGTTACTATTTAATGACCTATTTAGTTTTGTTAGTAAATAAATAATTTTATAATATCTCACTACCAATATATTAGGCATATCATTAGAGAAATAATCTCATTTCCTATCACATTGGATGTCATAATGGTTCCTCCTATTTCCATCCACTAAATAATATGTGGGAAATAAAATTACAGAAGATAATACGTATACAAAAGTGTATATAAAAATGTCAAATATGAACATAAATGGAATAAATTATATATGATATAAAAATCATTAATTTTGTGTCTCTATGTTTCAATATAGCTAATCCATGGTAATTTCACTATTATGTTTTTCAATGTAACAATTTATTCAACACATTCATAATGGTTTATAATGTGTATGTGATTTTTCCAAATCATATCGCCTGATTGTGTCAAGACAAGTGTGTAGTATGGCCTCTTTATCAAACATTAAAAGATTAGAATGTTAGTACCCAATCCTTCCTTTATGGGGTTATTAACCCTATGAATAACTATACCAGATCCATATCCTCTTGTATTATCCTGAGAGGCATGTAATTTCTAGGAAACCACTTACTATATACTTCATAAATAAATTAGTATATTTTCTAATAAATAAACATATATATAGATTTATCACTAAATTATTCTAGTCCTAATAAAAACTAAATGGAATTTATATGATAGAAACTATAGAAACCAAATATTTTTAGACATATTTTTTCCATATTTGTTAACATAAATGTCAAAACTAAATCAAACAAAGGATCGAGTGGCATATTGTCTTTGGGAGACTAGGTACACAAAAAACACGAAACTAAAATTACAGTTATTTATTTTAATATATAAAATTAGATCCTAAATAAATTTGATCTCTTAAAACTATATTGGATATCTTGGGGAATACATAAACACAATGGGTGAGAGACAGATCCTAGTAAGTTAATTAACATGATAACGAAGAAGATAATATTATTCAATAAGAATAACAAGATATAATGAAATAAAACCTTATAATTTATTATATTGCATAATAAAATGTGGAACATGGAATCATATGATCAATCAAACACAAGAATGTGGAAAAAAATTTAAAGCATGACAAATGTATATGTCTGGGAAAATTGTTAATAAATTATTGCATAATGCATAGAGTCCCATCATTGATTATGTTTTCTCCATAATACCATGAATATAATCTCATGAGATGGAAACATTACTCAATGGATTGGATTTCTATCTTGGTTACCACATCATAACATGTTCACGCCTACATGTGACACATAAGGAATCAAACGTAAGGAAAAAATGTAAATATTACCCATTGAATTAAATGGATTGAAAAATCATATCTTATATTATTACCTGGTGGAAAATTATAATGGTTTCCTTGAAATGAGTGGTTAATATATTATTAGAAATTAATTGATGAAAAATAATATTGTTTTATGAAAATATATGTCTATGTGAATAGAAGATGTGGAAAAGAGTGGATAGGTAACTTTGTAAAAGTACATATTATGTAGGTTTTTATAGAAAAGGGTAAAGATTTATTAAAAAGGAAAATATATTTTTATTTTAAATAAAAAAATAAATAGAATAAAATATGGGTTTATTAAATAAAAAAGGAAAATTTTAGAATCTGTGTATGGTTTAGATCATTTTATGAGGTGGTACTTTAAATAGGGTAAGAGATATAGATGTTTTTTTAATCCTGGTTTCTTAACGAATTAAATTGATAAGGGAACATTAAAACCATGTATATCACCAAAAAATAAAGGTAAATTAAATTGAGAATATAAGTATGGGGTCATATATAAAAATATATATAATAATTAAATATTAAATATATATAGATAAAGTGTTTTAAATAGAGATAAAGCAAAAACTGAAGAAAAAAATGATGGCTTGGAGAGATCCCTTAACTTAAGCTCCATAATTATTTTTCACTAACACATAAAATCATGCATGGTAAAATTAACATCATTAATTACTTAATTAAGAACCATTTGAATCTATATTTCATTTACTATAATTAAAAATTATTTTTTTTAATCATTTCAATGTGATATATGTATTAATTTCCCTATTTCGAGGGCATTTGTTCAATATTTATTGTGTCAGATCAATTGAGGATAATTTAGAATATTTTGAGAAGTGGGTAAATAAATCTAGAAGTTAAATGATATTATATTCATGTACATACCAAAATATATATAGAACCAATTTCCAATATTTTTTCTAACATATGGATGATTCATTTAGTTAAGATGTTAATGTTATATGGTTACTTCATTTTTTTAGTTTTACTATACATCAGTAACAAGTTTATTATTATTTTAGTTTATGGTAATATATACGTTCAATATTCTGAAAAATAAATAATATTCATATTTGGAACATTTTAAACCATTATAATTGAATTTAAATATATCATAAAGGTGTTAATGGATATCAAAATCCCATTATCCATAGAGGTGATGAAACAAAATAATATGAACAATGGTTCCATTTCTTAACTAATAGGAGAAGAGAAGATGATGGAAGGTAGATACTCGATTTTAAAAATAAAATTAGAGTATATATGTTATACTATAGTTATTAATTTATTTTGGATGATATAATTGGTGGAAAGTAAGAAGAAGAAAATAATTTAAATGATATAGTTTTATAATATAACCTCTCGAATGTTGTATCACTGAAAATTTTAATTGAACATAGATTTGGACATCTCGTGAGACTAGACACACTAGTAAATGGTAAAGAATATTGAAATGATAATTGTTTATAAATTTTTTGAAATCAATATGGCTTGGAATATGTGAGTATAATTTTATGTTAGTGGAGGTAATTGTAAAAGGAGGAGAGGGGTGTTTTTTGAACATTATATTCATTAGTTTATTATTTTGGATCAATCTACCATCAGTTTTGATTATTTTGACTATATATAGTAAATGATCCATTATAGTTTGAATAAATGGATATTATATCATACCTTATTAAATTATTCTTTTTTTAACTTTTGATTTAAAATATCATATTTTACCATGTTACACTATTCACAAAAAATTCCACTATTTTAGAAAAATATGGAAAATGTACCTGAACGATTATTATATTTTTTATATTATAGAAAATAAATCAATTATATGAAAATAAGATTTTAAATCAGATTTATTTAAATTGTAAATTGAACCCTTGTTTATTTTTAAAAAAAATTACCAATTTTAATATTATGATCTACTTTCAAGCCCACTGGTAAATTACATAAGATATCATAAAATTATATTATCATTATAATAAAAATTAATATTAATTTATAATTACATGTTATAAAAATAAAATTTCTTTAAAATTTCTTTATTTTATGTAAAAATGAAATTAAAACACATATGTTGTTTAAAAAATACAAACCCTTATTTTATCAATTTTTAATCATAATTTACTAGTATTAGAATAAAATTATATAATATTTTCATTTTAGGGGATATATAAATAGTATTTTATAGTTCTATAAGTTAACATACATTTCTAATGGTCAAGTTACCTTTCATAATGATTGTATTACTATTCTGAAAATCTGATTCCAATCGCAAGATTACTATTAAAACGTTCACATTTGTTACAGTCATACAGGTTCTCTAATTGCTATAAAAACCTCATATTTAATTCATGTATATTTTATAGAAAGGATTTATATATTTTAATTTCCAAAATTAATATTTTATTATTACTAATTGGTTTCATTTATACAGTTTTTTTGTGAGTGTGGTTATTCTGGTAGACCAGGAAAAACAAAATTTTCATATTTTATTTATCTTATTTTTTTAATTTTTCCCCATTGTAATATTTTTAGTTATTATTTTCATGTTTATTCAATAAATTTTATGTGAATATTATTAAAATAAATTTTTTTCTTATATCATGTGGTGAATGTGATTTATAAAATACAACATTAGCATGTATGAATGGATTTTACAATCCTATGGGAAATTTATTTGATAAAATTCTAAGTTGTTACATTTATATCCCTCTAAATCTCTCTAATGTATCCCCTAAAATGGATAAAAGCATATATAATCTATTAATGACAGTAAATGAATGGATAATTTGAGTTTTAGAATTTTAAATTATGTTTACCTAAATAATTATTTTTATATATAGTTATTTTAAATATTAATAATATTATTTTTATTATTATCCAATATTTTAACAAATTTGTGGGTAAAATGAATGCATATTAAACCATGAACATAACATTCCATTGTCTAATATCATCCAAAATAGGAAATTTTCATCCCATTCAAGGTAATTTAATTATGAATTAGTCATAAATTTTTCATTATTAAGGATAAATGAGATTTGGAGTTTAGATTATGTTTTTTAGAATAAAATTATGATAGAACTTATAGTGTTATTGTATAATATTTACAATATTTTCATATAGTGTGATAATAATTATAAGTGACATTGTGATAAAATAGAAAACCACAACCATAGTAAATATTTCATCATCATTACACAAGCCATTAAATATTATTAAATGGTTGTAGAAAATCTAGTAAAATAGAAGTAGCTATAGGATTCCACACTTAAAAAATACTTTCATGGTCTAAGGAATTTTGGAAAAGTTTGATATTTTAAGCCTCTTCATATCAGTAATTTTGGTGGAAACCACATTATAGTTTGATCCATGGTAAAATATGGTTGTTCATGGGATACATAGTCAAATATATGTAGTAATGAAGCTAATTCAAAAATAAATATATGGTAGTAGAAAATGTTTTATAATTCACTATCTGAAAAAATGTTTTGTTACTCCATGATATTTTTAGATTACATATCAAAGGAGTCAATTTCATTCTCACTAGAAAAATAAAGAATAACATTTCAACATACTATGGTGGAATATATTTACCTAGAGTAGAATAATTTGATATGAGAAACTAGAAAACCATTTCAGGGAATAAAAGACCATTCACATTGTGATATAATTATAAAAAATACAATGCTTAAAAAATAAAATAAATATTAACGATATATGGATTTCATAGAAACATTTGTTAACTAATTGGTTTACCACAACAGACCATGCTAATAGGGAAATGGGTTAATTCCTTGATAGTAACTTAGCTCATTCATGGGTTTCAAAGACTCAACAATATAAAAGTATAAAAATATATTTTCTTAATTATTTTAATGTAATTTTTAATGAATAGTTGGAGTTGGGATATGATGTTCACTCATAATAATTATTTTTAAAACATTTAAAGAGTTTTTAAATAACTCATAATTAATAGGTACTAGTAGAATTTATTTACTATTTATTAAATTGATAAATTAATATTCATAAGGATTATTTTATAAAAATAAATAATGTGGTTTTTATGATAATTTATTTGGTGGTGGTGATTTTGAATTTATAGGGGTTTTTTCTATATTTTTTATGTTCATGACAGGGAAATATATATATTATTAAATATATGATTGATTGTGGGGTTTTAATGGACAGTAATTGAAGAATTAATAGTGTGTTTTTGTATGGGAATAATAAAGAGGTATAGAAGAAACGATTCTAAAAAATTCATCAGTCAATTTCAAAGGAATGTTTACTCTAAAATAAATTTAAAATATAGTATTGAGAGTTTTTTTTGGAATATAGAGAACAGATGAAAAAAGAACATGATTTATATGGTCATTAAGTAGATATATTCAATGTTCGAAAGAAAGTGTTTTTCATTGAATAATGTTAGTAGTAATAACTCTTGTATATTTATTTCTCTTTTAAGAGTTATAATTATCTTGTTATTCATGTTAGATACAGGATTCATAAAAAATTTTGAAGAGAATTTGATGAAAAACATTGAAATGTATTATGAATATGAATATATGTTTTTATTTTTAATTAGTATAATGATTCCAAAGATGATTAATGAATAATTGTGGGATTTTGGTATTCCATAATATTTCTTTAGAATTGTTAAATTAACTAGTTGTTGGTTTAAGAATATAAAATATTAATTATTTTTTTAATGTATTTTATTTTGTCTTGATAATTGTAAGTAATTTTTTGGAGTATTTTATATTATCTTTCAGGTGATGAAGATTTTATTCCCCCAAGTAAATTGTGGTTGGTGTTCTTTTATAAAAATTTATGATTTTGAGAATGTTCAATAACTCTTGGTATTTGGAAGGAATGAATATTTGATCATTAGAAGTAGGAAATGTTATAAGGTTATTCTCATTTAACATGATTCATGGAATTATTTTGGGAGTTATAGAGGAATTATTTTCCTTGGAATGCTCTCGGTGATGAATATTTCCCAAAACCTTATTTATAAAAACTATGTGACATTGAACTTTGTGATATCATGTTTGGATTCTTCTTATATCTTGATATAATCCAAATGATATGGTTTACCATAACAATGATACAGTCATAAACTTCACTGAAGATTACCGGTGGCTTCCCTATAGTAGGTGTGGGTTCTCAAGGACTTCATTTTCCATTAGGATGTCGATATTGTTTGATTTATATATAGTATAATATGGTAGGGAACTCCCACATTAGTGGATTTAGTACTCCCACTAGTGTTATATGATTCATCCAATGCGTTTAGGTTTCCCGACTATAACATAGTATTATATATGAGATTCTTGGAATGATATTGTTCTATTGGGTTCTCTTATGAAAATAATCTTTTCTTTGAATAATTATGTACACATATATTTTATGGGATACACATATTATAGAATGATAAGTGATCTTAGGGATATAACTATACATAATTATTTATAAAGTATGTATACATGAGTTTTTCTTTATCAGTTACCTGAAGGGTGTTAGGAATTGAGTTCAAAGCCACATCATGCATTTATCTTCTACTTTTGTTTTTTATGGGAGAGTATTTAGGTTTATTTCTACTCGTATAAGTGATGTTTAGTTATGGGGGCATCACCCATATGGGATATTTAGACTATAAATCTGTCTCTTTTTATACATTAGGAGGGTTTTTAATTGTTTATTTTCATATTTTAATTATAACTTCATCTCATATTTTACCTAAATCTAATTTTTATTATTTAGTTTTATCTATTTGGTTTTACAATTAAACTCCTAATTACGAGCTTACATACTGTTGTTTCGTCTTATTCTTGGGATTTCCTTCTGGGTATTCTTTTACTCACCCATTCATAGATACTTTTTCTCATGTGTTTTGATTATAAAGATTATATAAAATTCATGTGTAATCATAGAGGATGTGTATTTAGTAGAGATGAAACAATGTTTTACCTAGTGGTGAGGACTATTATTGATATTAATGATACTAGTTTCAGTATCAAGGTGTAGTCTCTCCCTTTTATTAATGTGTGTTACATCCATAATCCCTTTAAATTCTCCAATGTTTTTAGCATTTTGGAATTTAACTCTTGTAAATAAATAATGAGTGGGTTTATATATATATATATATATATATATATATTATTCCATTCATATTTATTATATTTTGTATCATGTTGAGAGTTGTTTATATATTTCATTGTTCAAGATTTATATATAATTTCGGTTTTCGTTGGGATACGGTCAACCAAATATGTTATCCCTTCCTAAGAATAATTAATATCCATTATCCTCTTAAAGAGGGATAAGAAAACATAGTCAAACATACCCAAAGTATCGGGTCATGTTAAGATGATATCCAACTATTTTTTTGGTCCTATTATCAGTTCCTGGAGAATAAATTCATAGAATCTATATGATTGTGAATTTGGGAAAATATATTGATGTAGATGGATTTCGTTGTCAAACTTGTAATAGTTTTCATGTTAAGTGTTGGTCACAATATTTCTATGTGAGGACTTTAATAATATATCATCAAACATGGTAATTTTGGCCACTATTTTACGATATTGTTAAAGAATTTCATGTATCATGTAATACACGTAAACAATATTTTTTATCATATATCCTCACATATGTACTAATGTCATCATATAATGCGGATACTGACATTCTCAATATAATTTATTTTGTAGGATTGTGGTATGAACTAGCTTCTGGATGCTTAAATGCTAAAACTTCTCATTATGATGTGATTCTTACAAACTAATGTTTACTCAATATTCTAATCAACCATGATGAAGATAATTTTTTAAGTAAAATGATCTCATCATGATAGGGATCCTGGTGACTATGACTTGTTCTATGTCTAAATTCTGCTCAAATCTACCTCTTGATTAAACCTATCATGCCTTGTTCCAAGTCTAAATTCTTCTCAAATCTCATAATAAATTCATCTCCCAATTCAAGGTGCCCTTGTTCTCTTAAAAAGAACAAAATCAATCTCCAAAATAGGTTCTCAAGGAAGATATATTCAATAGGTAAATTCCTCTTTTCTTTTCTTTTATATTCTTTTCATGTTCCTTTGTTATAACTTATATCATTGCATCTCCTAATCCAAATGGTGTGATAAATAATTTACCATAAATTTACTATATGTTTTTTAAAAAATGGAATATTTCATCATCATCAATCATTTCCCCTCCTTTTTATTGGAAATGAAAACATCACCCGATATGTGTTAATTCATCACATTCAAGGACATCAAGTTTTTAATTTATTTTACAATCTTCAATTCGAGTCATTAAACCATTTTTATGCTTGAAAAATACTATAATATATGTATTATTTATTATTTTAGGTTTTTTAAAAGATTTTCCAGATGATATTGATTTTTAAATCAAATTGTTTTCATTGTGATAAAAATATACAAATTAACCAAAATGGTTATCATTAATGATCCATCTTCATTCCAAATTACCAAATGAATTTTATAACCATGTAATATTATTTATGTTCACTAATAACATATAACTCCAATCTGGGACAAAAGTTCTCATCTTACATGTTTGTCCTTACCTGTATATAAGTAAACCAATCATGAAAACCATGGAAACAAATGCTCCCAAAACAATGAAATTGGACCTCTTAACTCACCAAAAATGTCATTAATGAACATAATAAGTTATAATAAATAAATTAAATTTATATTAGGTTATAAAAATATTAATAAATATATTTAACATGTTTTTTAAAGACATTATGATCATTTTAAGGAAACCATCCGACATAAGGTAAGGGATTCTACCTGAACCCCCTTGTTCCTTTGGGTTCTAATATCTTCCCTTTTACCCAAATGAAGTTATCATTTTTTTACATCATGTAAATGTTGTTTATAATTTATATAATAATTTATCAACATCCATTCATCATTATCCTTCACATATATACATGTTTTTAAATGATTCCATCCTCAATTTGTTATGATAAGCAAGGTCATTTTAAAGTAACTTCCTGAATTCTTACCCATTTTCATGTAAACTATATATTTTGTTTTTAAGAACCATTATATTTATAAAAACACTCTTTTTATTTTGAATCCCATCTTTATTCACTTCTAGTTTAATATAAAATATTATGGCTTTAATTTTTAAAACAGCCTTTGATATTTTCCTTTAACATCACTAAAATGTTTTAATTATAATGTTTCTTAAGTACTCATTTACATGTTATTACTTCAAGTTGATATACACATTACTGATATATGAATATTCCACCTTATTAATTTCCATTAATGATGTAATTACTTTCCTTCATGTACATTTTTATAATACTCCCATTTGTTCTGCTTTATGACATGATTATGATACCCAATTCTTACCCTGGGTAACCCTTTGGTTTATGTTTGATTGATTGTGTATGATTATATATAGGGAATTAATATTGATGATAATGTTATGATGGGTACTCCTAGATAGTTATCCAATAAATTAGATAATATTGAGTATCATGATATGTTATGTGCAACGGTCAGGGCAGTTAGCCTTTATTCATGCTACCATGTGTAACCTTCTTGGTGGTTAACCTTGACTTATGATCCTCTATATTCAAATATACTTCAATCATGATAGTTTCATGTTTTATATTTTAGAAACTTTTCTATGACTCCATGTTTATATATTATGATTCAATATGTTCCATGTCATTTTATATAACTATGTATTGCCTTCTAACCCATGTCCAAAAGATTTATTCTTATGCATATTCCCTTAATGAGATTTTTAGCTTATCCATTTGATCATGTTATCCTCGGGTTATTTTATGAATATGTGTGAGCATAATGGAAGTTAGTTGATATT
Organism: Viscum album; assembly: GCA_963277665.1. Lineage (NCBI taxonomy): Eukaryota > Viridiplantae > Streptophyta > Magnoliopsida > Santalales > Viscaceae > Viscum > Viscum album. The sequence goes on along the minus strand of OY728122.1, from coordinate 2,008,191,585 downwards.
TTTTTAAATATTAAATATTTTTTTTAACTTTTCCCATTTTTTATGTTTTATACACCTAGACTTCCAAGACACTAGACTTTTCGATCCTTGACTTGTAATATTATGATTTATTATTCTTAAAATCATGAAATGATATGTTTAAAAGTGTATGGTCTATGTAGTTGGTATCATATGAATGTCTAGTTATTTTTTGAGATTATTAATGGATAACTTTAGTGATAACATTAGGTATTCGACTAAGTATATGAAAACAAACCTATATTTTGGAAAATATAGAGTTGGTTTATCATGAAAATAAATCCCTATATTGATATGAAAAAGTGGATGTGGATTTTGAATAGATGTTCCAAGGGGTAAAACCTGAAAATACTGCATTGATCTAGACTTTAATGGGATCTACTGCATGACAACGGGCCTTATTGCACTCCTGGTTTTCCAATCATGGCAGATATGATTTGATAAATTCATAGTCTCATTAAGAACCATAATTATGGGAATAAAAAAAGAACTCATGGTAATATAGGTTAAGAAACAAATCAAGGATAACCTATATTTAAACCTATGGAATCACAAGTTATGGTATACCTTTCCTTTACAAATTTAACATTTTATGTTCAATGTTTCCATTTATGTATATTTGAAAACTATTCATGCCCTATAATTGCACTTTATTTTCTTAGTTAATAGAATAAGATAGAAAAACTTGTTCCAACAATAAATGTGATAGGGAATGTGAATATTTCCCTAATGATATGCCAAATATGATGGGAATGGGTGCTCAAAACATCATGATAGTACTTTCTCAGATAGTGCATGTTATGAGTAATAAATCGAATCATGTGGAACATCCCTCCTACTCCATGAAGAGATCATGTTTTCATATAATCATTTCGGCAGAAAAGTCCTCCCATGTTTATGGGATATTTTTATCCCCTCCTCACAGAACTGTGGATTAACTCCTTTGAAAAGATATTCAATGTCCTCCATTGCTCAGAAGAAGATAAATTCATAATGATGGTCTATTATTTTGATAAAGAAGTTGATTAGCAGTGTACATTGATCAATAATATGAAGTACGATGAGGAAATTTATTCCATGGATTGGGAAGAATTCAAGAAATTTTTTCAATAAATATTTTCCCTAAACCCTCCATCTCAACATGTAAAGAGAGTTCCTCAGACATAAGTAGAATAATGATGAGTCTATTTGGGGAGTATGAAGAAAACATCACAAGGATATCAAGATATGGATTTGTATTTGTCATGAACACCAAAATAAAGGTGGATTTATTCTTTAGAGGACACAATCCAAGTCTATGAAAAGTGTTGGCAATTTGAGACTCTGATAGTTATGAGTTGACGGTTCGTTCATCCCTCAAGGTTGAAATAGTGATTAGATACTCTCAATGTTCACATGGTCCTAGTGATAAAATTCATAAAATAGAGTCTAATATGGGTGGTATGACATATACCACCCATGATGAAAAAAATATTGAATATCCCACATGTCAAAATTATGAGATGAAGCATCCTGGAAACTATATAAAGGGAACCTATAATTTCATGAAATATGGAAGAATGGGAGAGTTTTCTAGGAACTACAAGAGGGATATGAATAATCCCATAAACTTGGAAAAGGAATGGATGGTTCATATCAACACTCAACTTGTATTTTAGTATTACAACTTCATGTAAAATTGGAATTATGTGAACAATTTCCCTATTCCAAAGGATGTTGGAGGAAATCTAAAACAACCTTAAATGGAACAAGGAAGGACATATACTATCACTACTATTGAGGTGGAGATGGGAAATTAAGCGGTGATAGGTACACAAGTTATTCATTCATGAATAGCTAACATACAATTTGATTATTGTTCTACATATTCTTTCAGATCTTTCAAGTTTAGTAGAAATATTCAAACACCACCTCAAAATATGTAGGTCGAGTTATATGTGAGAAAAAAACGGGGTAATTATTATATCCAAGGTTTATAAATCATCCCCAGTAAATGATTGCGGACTGAACCTCTTGGAAAATCTTTTTTTACATCATATAGTGGAGTTTGAAGCTATTTTGGGCATGGATTGGTTATCTTTATAAAAATACTACATTAACTATCAAGAAAGGGAGATCACTCTTCACATCCCAGATTATAATCCAATCCAATGAAAGTGTGAGGAAGAAGATGAGTCTACATTAGAATCATTGTCTTATGTGTGGTTAATGTTTCCTTTTAAGAAATCATATCTTCCTATAATGATTAAGAGAAAGGATACGATACTTCTTTATGATATACCCCTCATGAGGGATTACACTGATGTATTACCTGAAGAATTTACTATTCTTCCTCATGATCGAGAGGTTGAATTCACAATTGAACTTATTCTGGTATCCCTACCTATATCAAATACACCTTATAGAATGGACATCGTTGATCAAGAAGAGATGAAGAAGCAGTTATAAGAGAATATAGAGAGGGTTTTATATGCCTAAGTGCTTCACCATGGGGTGTTACTATTCACTTTGTTAAAAAGATGGTTGGATCAATGCGCCTCTGAATTTAGTATAATGAGCCCAATAAAATCATGATAGAGAACAAGTATCCCATTCCTCATATAGATGAATAGTTTGATCAGCTATGTGGGGCCAGTTATTTCTTTATATTGGACCTTCGGTCGGCATATCACCAATTAAAGATAAAGAAGGAAGAAATTACCAAAACATCCACTAAAATGGTGTATGGAAAATAAGAGTTCATAGTGATACCCTTTTGAATATCAAATTCTATATAAATATTCTCATATTTAATGATTTAATTCTCTAGATATTACCTTGAAAATTTTTTGGTTGTCTTTATCGATGATATTCTGATATATTCTTAGAGCAAGGAGGGACATGAGGGAATTTGAATACTGTGTTGATGAATTTTTTAAGGGGTAAATTGTATTCAATGTCTATTAAATGTATGATTTTGTTGGAGGATGTATCATTATTGAGGCTTGTTATCAGTAGGAAAGAAATATCTGTGGACCCCATCAAGACATAGGTAGTTGAAGAGTGGCCTAGGCTAACATATGAAAAGTTGATCCGTAGATTTTTGTGTCTAGCTGGGTATTATTTTTGATTTTTCCAGAACATATCACGATTGTAAAACCCAATGACGATAATGACATGGAACGAATTGAAGTTCACCAAAAATTAATAAAGTGATGAAATCTTTAAGGAGATAAAAAATAGGCTTATCACTACGCTAGTACTCACTCTCCTGATAAGTGGAGGACTCTTTGTGTTGTAAAGTGATGATTCAAAGAATGTATTAGTCTGAATGCTAATTAAAAATTATAAATTGATATCCTATGCCTCAAAGTGGCTGAAACCCCATAATAAAATTGTCCCACATAGGATCAATAGTTAGTGGGTGTGATCTTTATGTTGAAAACCTAGCGGCATTATATCACTAGGGATAAGTGTGAGATATATACCGATCACAAGAGTATAAAATATATATTCATATAGAAATAGACTAATATGAACCAACTAATACGGTTAGATCTCATCAAGTATTATGACTGATCAATCCACTACCATCCTGATAAGGAAAATAAGATGGCAGATGCTCTATGGAGAAGGGATCATGCATGTTTATTACATATGACTGTGGAAAAGGATCAAATATTATTATATTTTCAGAGGATGGACCTGGGAATCATTAAGTGATGAACATCATAAATCCATTCTTAAATGATTTCTCAACCATCCCTCACATATAAAATAAAGGATTCTCAAAGAAATGATGTCTAAATTCATAGAAGGTTGAAAGATATCAGAAATGGGAAATCCTCTAAGTTCATGATTGAAATGGATGGAGTCAAAATAATTGGGTCGTAACTATGTTTACCATCTGATCTATATATAAGGGAGGAAATTTTTAAAGATGCATATAGTTAAATATTATCTATTAACCATGTGAGTAAAGTTATGTGTTAAGATCTCTTGGAGAATTATTGGATGGACAACATGAAGAAGAAGATTGCTGAGTATACATAAAAGTACCAGGTATATCATCAAGTGAAGGATGAATGGAAAAAAGACTAATGGGATGATGGAACCACTACCCATACTATCATGGAAGTATGAGAACATCACCACACACCTTTTCATTGGACTTCCAAGGACATTCCGATGAAACAATGCTATATGGGTCATTCTGGGTCATCATAAAAAGATAGATCAAATTATCCATATTCGAGAGGACTTCTCATTGGATCAACATTCAAGGATATATATCAAAGAGGTTGTAAGGATTCATGGAGTACCACTATCTATTATATCCCATAGAGATCCGAGATTCACCTCAAATTTCTAGAAAAGTCTCCAACTTTCTCTAAGCACTGAACTGAACATTAGTACGACCTATCATCTTCAAACTGATGGCCAATCTGAGTGAATTATTCAAACACTAGAATACATGTTGATAGAATATTCTATGGACTTCAAAGGAGGATGGTACCAACATATTACACTAGTCAAATTATCTTACAATAATAGTTTCATCTCCACCGTCTGAACGGAACCTTACAAAGTCCTTTATGAATAAAAATGTGAAGAATAATGGAATTTTGGGTTGAAGTTGGTGACCGTAAGCTGTTAGGACCTGAAATGGATTAAGAAATGGTGGAGAAGGTTAAAATCATTCAACAACAAATCAAGGTAGCCTAATGTAAAAAAAAGAACTACGAATAAACTCATCTACGAGACCTTGAGATTAAAGTTGGAGACATGGTATTCCTCTGCATATCTCCATGGAAGATGGTCATGAGATTTGGGAAGAAAGAAAAGTGAATTCCTAGGTACATAATCCCCTTTGAGATTCTTGATCATGTCTGAGATGTGGCGTATAAATAAGAACTTTCACCTACCATGTCTAAAGTACATGATTTCTTCCATGTATCCCTCTTAAGGAAGTATATACTAGATCCTTCATATGTACCATCTTCAGAGGTGGTACAGTTGTATAGTGATCTATCATACAAGGAGTATCCAGTAAATATATCTTATCATAGTGATAATGTTCTACATAACAAGACTACTCACTTTGTAAATTTACTATGGTGGAACCATAAGTATGAAGAGGAAACATTGTAATTGGAGGAATTAATGAAATAAAAGTACCCACACTTGTTTTAATATTTGAATTTAAAACAAGATTTCGAGGGTGAAATTTCTTAAGGGGTAAAAATGTACTGACCTAATGTTTTATCAACGAATTTCCCTTATTATAATTATTTATAACAGTATAATCACACAATATTACATATATAAAACAATACAAACCATATAAATAATAAATTAGTGAAATAAAAGGTATCTCTAGAAGTTATGGAATGTATACTGATGAAATAGTAACCCAGCCTTTGGAATAGTAATGTAACCCATATGAATAGTAAATTGGCCAATTGAATAGTTACCACACTAATGAATGTATAAATAAAATTTATCCAACATATAACTAATAATATGATATAATTATAACATATTATAAGTAAGTAAATATTTTTAAATTTATTAATTGTTGGTATTTTTGTAAGTCATGTATATTTAATTACAATTTCTGGATTAATTTAGTAGTTTAAAAGAAAATTTAATTTCAAAAAAATAATTCATAAATAGGTATTTTTATGACATAAGATTATGACATAATTTTAAGAGACCATAATTATTTTTTTAAATAGTTTTAAAAGCAATTTTAATTTTTAATTTTTTATTTTTTAATTAAATTACGATTTTAATTTAAAATTAAATTTAACTTATTTAGAATATTAATTCAAAAATATGGAGTTAATTTATGAATTATAAATGTATAAAAGTGTTTGGGGTGAATATTTGGTATTTTTCTAGAAGACATGAATTTTTTGTGAACAGTAAAATATAAGAATTTGCAATAAATGCTAAATAAATGAATTTATGCAGAATGCTTGATACAGGGATTATGTAATTGGCCATTGGATTGAAATCACATTCACTATATACCATTTATTTTCAATAAAATTAATAATATTCAAATTCTTGAGCAAAAAAATTAATCTAATGATTAAAATTATTGTAAAACCCTCCTCTCCTCCACTGTAAATACAACCCCTCCTTACCTTCCCTCCTTACACATATCAAGCCCTATTGGTGAGGACTCCTTAATTGAATCCAAGATACCTGAGATCAAATCCAGGTGGGCGAAAATTTCCGAGGTACTGTAGAAGTACTGTAGTAGGTACTGTAGCAGGAACTGTGCAGAACTGTAGCAGGTATTTAAGCGGGAACTGTAGTAGGTGCTATTTGGCACTATAGTAGCCGAGAATATTCCCCCGTTTTGGACTTTGGGCCACAGATTTGGTCTTTGACTCCTTTAAGGCCTTCAGGCCACCCAGGCCTTCGGGTTAGTAAGGCCTTCGGGCCACCTCAAGGCCTTCGGGCCACCTTAAGTGCAGATGCAAACCAGACAACCTACAAAGGAACAAACTTCAGAAAGAGGAGGAGCAAGGAGATTTCACCATAGTAAATGCTATACGGATTGCAAGAATGAGAGGGTATGGCACCTGCCATCGGGAAAATCCTGTTCATGCATGAGAAAGCCTAGCCTAACATCCATGCGAAGTTGGTGAGCTAATTTCATAAGGAAGATGCTGGGGAGGAGCAGTTCTAAGTAGTTATTATGGGTTCTATGTAAGGTTTGAAGCCTACAAGAATTGAATTCTTATAAGGCCTATGGGCCATGTAATACTTATGCCTAAGGGACATGTATGGGATCCACCTCACCCCTTGAAAGGTGGATTATCATAAATTCAATAAAAAATAAAGGCTTTCGGGCCATTGGAGGAAAATTGCATTCAATGACGATGGGTTATCAGTTTATTTTACTATCTCCAATTCTATTGATGATACCATTTTTATAGTTTTAAGAGACTATAATATATCTATTATATATTTTATATGTTTCCAGAATCTTTAGTACAAATTATATTAAATTAAAATCAAAATGTGTTTGTTGTGATGAAAAAGTCACCAATTAAACAAAACAGTTATCATTAATGATTCATCTTCACATAAATTAACTTAATGAATTTTATAACCATGTAATATTCTGGATCATCACTAATAAAATATAACTAGAATTCCATACAAACATTCTCATATTACATGTTTATCCTTACATGTATATATGTAATCCAATCATGATAACCAAGGATACAAATGGTCCCAAAACAATGAAATTGAACCAATTAGCCCACCAAAAAGGTTATGAATAAACTTAATAAGGTTATACAAAATAAATTACATGTAAAATATGTTCTTAAAATATTAATTAAGTAATTCCATTTGGTTTTATAGGATATTAATATCATGATATTTACACCATCAAACATAAGTAAGGGACTCTACATGAACTTCTATTATTCTATCCGGTTGCACTATCTTTCCTTTTATGCAAATGAATTTATGATTTCATTTTATGTAAATCCTAAAAATTTTGTACATATGCTACAAAAAATTGTATCTTGATTAATGAATCATTATTTTTCAGGGATACACAAGTTATCAAATGATTCCCTCCTCAATTCATCGGGATATGCAAGCCTGTTTTAAGGGAACTTCCAGAAATCTTACCCATTTTCAAGTACACTATATAATCTATTTTTAGCCACCATTATTTTTATAAAATTGTTTTTATTATGAAACCATTCTTGGTTAACTTATGGTTTTATATAAAATATTTTTCCCTTTTATTATTGAAATGACCATTGATATTTTCCTTTAACTGCACAAAAATGTTTTAATGTTATAGTTTCTAAAGTACTCTTTTACATATTATTACTTCAAGTTGACATCACCTTTCAAGATATATGGCTATTCCACCCTATTATTTTCCATGAATCATATAATTCATTTCCTTCATTGAAATATTTATGATAATTCCTTTTTTTCTTTATTACATGATTATGATACCCAATTATTACCATAGGTAACCCCTATGTTTATTTATGATTGATTAGGTATGATTCTATATGTGGAAATCATTATCATGAAATTTTTATAATGGGTTTGACCAGATATAGCTATAATTAATTGGGTAATGTTATGTCTCATTAGATGTTATGTACAATGGTCTTGCTGGATATCCTTGACTTGTGCTACCATGTGTAGTGGTCTGGGTGGTTAACCTTGACATATGATCCTCTATGTTCAGAAAGGCTTGACACATGCTAAATTCATGTTTTATGTTCCTTCAAAATTAAAAAGACTCCATGTTTATATGATCTCATGTTTATATGTTATGATTATATATGTTTTGCTCATTTTTTTATCATTAGGTCATGCCTATAAACAATTATTCTAAATCATTATTCTTATGTTTATTCCCTTTTGGGGCTTTTTTGCTCATCCCTTTGTTCATGTTATTCTTAGGATATCCTATAATGTTGTCACAGAACAATGGACATTAGAAGATCTTTATTAATATTTAATAATGAAATTTATTATTTAGACCCATGTTTTCAGATTTATAAACCTAGTTTTACAAGACACCAAACATTATGATACTTGGATTGTAATATAATGATTTATTATTCTTAATTTCGTATAATGTTGTGTGTAAAAGGATAGGGTCATTAAACATTATTTATATGATTTTTCAATATCTGAACATAAGAGATGATATAATTGTAATGGAATATTACATTGACTCTCTTATGAGGTAATATAGTGTTATTGATAATGTTTCCAATTGTAAGTTTCTACGTTATAAGATTATATTAATGTGAAAGTATATCATTTTATTGTAAAAAATTGGTGGATGATTCTCTCAATAAATTGAACCTTTGTTTGAAAAATGTTTCAAATTTGATGTTGTTATTTTTGGCTTTCACTGGTTTTCTATAAGGGAAATATGTTAGGGGTCAGAAGGTTTTTGATGGTGAATATCAGGATGAGAATAGAAAAATATTAGTTTGTTCACATGTTTAGGTTTGGACCTTGAAACTATCTCAAATTTTTTATTTCTATTACAAATTTGGATCCATAAGAAACAGAAGACTATATATAAGTAATAGAATGTGGATGTTTTACCTAATTGGTTATATTCTAGTCCCATGTAGATATTTTACCTCCGTAAATGGTTTAATCATGTGTGAAGGCCTATCATCCCTTGGTTATTGGCTATTTTTAATATTCTTGGATAAAAATATTTGATAGTTTTCTTTTTTTTATGAAAATCTTAAATTATTGGAGAATTTTGTGTCTTGGGTTATTCTTTCTGGGTAACATAGGTTATTCGTTATTTTTAAAGCCTAATACCCATAAAAATGGTAAAACAATAATTTGTAAACTCTTTCTCTATAATTTTAAATAGATAATTGGATTTAGGACATGGGGTTTAACCTTGTACAATGATTTGGTGATTTCGGAAGATGTATGAATTTAACCATATATAGTAGTTTCTATTTTTCATCAATCCAATATTTGGTCACTTTTTAGATTAAAATCCTCAAGTGTTCTTAGGGTGAAAATTCTTATTTTTTCTTATTAAATGACCTTAGAAAATTTTTATAATGATTATTTTCATCTTATAATGTTGTGTTTACCCTTTGGTTTTGTATTAGTGAAGTTATGAATTGGATTGTTTTTATTTTTTTATTTATTAATTTATTAAATATTTATCTCATGAGAATGAATGCAAATATCTTTTCAAATTGGATCTAATCAAAATTATGAAATCATTGTTGTGTATAAAATAGTTTATTTTATAAATTTAATGTATAAATTATGTTCTTATGGTGTCTGGTCATGAATTAAGCTATTTTGTGACTTTCATATAATGGTTTTATACATTATTATTATCCTAAAAATACACTTGTTATTTGTTTTCCTTAGGGTTATTTGATTCAATTTCAAGAACCGTAGAAGGAAATTATATTAGATTATAGAAAATCCTTATATTTTAGATAATGGATCAATGCGATAGTGTTAGATTCATGAACCAATGGATGAACATAAATCTATGTAAAATTATTTTTGATGTATCATCATTTTACATTTGAGTCAGGTATCCTTTTTTACTTATACAATCATTCATTATTACCATTATTATTTTTTCCATTAATGAATTTTAGTCAAAAAATTATAATTCATCTAATGAAATAGAAATACCAAAATATTAAATTCTTTGATATTTAGTTATTTAATTTTTTATTATAAATAATCAATTAATTTTCTGGAATCGAGTAAAACAAATTTGGTTTTCCTTTAATATTAATCATATATTCTATATATTTTGTGAATAATTATTCTATGATTTATTAAGAAACCAAGCCCATGAGTCTCTATATTTGTAAAATATATTCCAATTATTTGATTATGATTAATAGTGTGTGGAATATTTTAACATGGATTAATTTTTCTCATGATTATTTTGAGTTATTTCCCTGAATTTTTATATCACTCACCAGTTAGAGTTCCATTGTTCTTCATAACATGTGCGTAAAATAATGGGTGGTTGTCAACCCTATTGATCACTAAAGTATATAATATTTACCTTACCCCAAATTATTGGTTATGCCAAACCTTCATACTGGATATTAGGTCAACATCAGTTGATCGTGATGGGGTGATATTCGTAGACCAATGAAGGTAGGAATTATCCACCAAGACTATGTTGTGACAAAGAATTATTTCTAGCGGTTTAGGGAAAATGGTAATTTCCAAGGATGGTGATGAAAATGGAATGCTTAAAAATAATTGTGATTAGTAAATATGATGTAAATTGTTGTACATACATCATAAATTTCATCAAGAATGAGTATGGGTTATAATAATATTAACACAGATGATTTTCGTATATAAAATGGATCTTTTAATGAATATGTAACTACATGGTATGTAGTTTATAAGTACATGATGTGTACAATTATCTAGGTATTATATGAAGTTTCAAAATCACCTAAAAATAAATTGGTATGTAACTAAGAATTTCATGTCTTCTATTATAAATTTCTTTGTCTAGGTATTACTTCATAGTATAAAATATTGTATTGTTGATAGTATAAATGTATATGTTGTGTAGATCTAGGTTATATTACATGGTGTGTACTAGAATACATAACTAACCACGATTATTAGATAATTTGATATATTAGATTAAATAATTCATTATATACTATTACATGACATTTCATATGACCAAAAACAGTCACATATCATCCCACTAGTTCTCTGTGGGATTTATAGTAGAGTACATGTCATGTATTTTGTGTCCTTTGGTTATTTTCATATCTTTACACTCTAGTGTAATAATTAGAGAAGTAAATACACCATTTTGAAACTTCCCCCATGTAAAATGTTTAAATACATATATTATTGAATTTATTAGGGTTTGTAAAAGTTTTATTAGATATATGGAGTTCCTTATCTTCGTGGTGGTGAATTTTATGTAAGAGTGAGGTGTTCCTTGTATTAACAGGTTTTTTACTCCACTGGATATGATCTGAGGATAGGTTTTTCCCCCATATATATATATTTTTGATTTAGGTACCCCCCTAGAATAGGTTGAAGGTCTTCCATCATCATTTTTTATTTGCTCCATTAATTTATGGAGTTATTACCCCCTCAAACCTAATAAATAATGGGTCCCTCATACTATAGTTTATGTTATTATCCATACATATTACAGAATATGGTTCTTCAACACACACACACACACAAACACACACACATATATATTTGTTCTTATAATGAGTTTGGGTTTTATTTATTCATCCTCTTGTGGAGTGGATAAACCCGTCACTCATTACATATTCCACATAATGATGAAACATTACTCTAGAGGATCAGTATCCCCTAGAATATTATTCCCGCCATAGTGAGGAATGGTTCAACCAATTCTATTATATATAGGTATCATAATGTTATGGTGTATTTATTTAGTTTTTTATTATGTGCGATTATATTGTTTAAGGTATTGAAGCACGATTGAAATCCCAAATTTCTTTTGATATATGATATACCGTTGGGATATTGAATTCATACTTTATGAGGATTTTAATATTATATGTAAATTATGTTGTATAAGAGATATGAACCTTGTTAAATATGGACCATGAAGATTTAAATTCTTCCATTATACTTGGTTCTATTATCCTTAGAACATATCTAGCATCTTTGATTTCTTTCTACATCCCTCGATCTTGGCTTTGATCTATATTGTCACCTCTACTTTTCATTTCCAAAAAATCATACTATGTATATTTATATAGTAACACCTAGATTTTTTAAAATAGAAATATCATATTCTATATTTTGTAAACATAGTGGCCCTAATTTTTCAAACATAACTATTACACCATTTTGAAGATAAATAAATAATAAAGTCCCAAATCCAAGATCTAAAAGTATATCATCTTGGGGAAATTAGGTTTATACATAACCTTTACATAATAAAGCGCTAACATTATTTAATTATTTATTCTCTATATTCTTAGTTTCCTTAAAATTATTCTTAGTGAAAGTAATCACAAAAGGATATACATCAATAAAAGTGGGGATCTAATTGCCTAGTAAGAGGGGCAATAAGGGACAAGAATCATCATTACATGAGTGATAATAACCATCATAATCATAATATAAGAATTGGATTATCATCAACATCATGAGGGAAACTATGGATAAATTCATTGATTGTGGAAAATGCATAAAATTGAAACATCATATATTAGTAGTTAAATACCACACATATCTCTAATCAAATATAGCATCATGTTCAAGACTACCATATATGCATAATCATAACAATGTTATTATGAACAAATATAGCATCATGTTCACACTTACTACACATTATCTATTATGATCATCACATTAAAAAATTCATTGGAGGTATATATAATTTAGTTCCCACCCTTAATATCATTACATTTACAGAATTATGCATTCCACATGGAACGTATAAAAATCACAGACATAAAATAAACCCAAGGAAGAGAATGGGGTTCATAAGGATTTCATCAAGCATAAATTCATGAATAATATTTTATTTTCCCAAAAGAATAAATAAAATCATACATTATTTAAGAATCATAATTCTTGAGTGATAAAAAACAATCTCAATATGAGTCAAGATGTGTTTCGAAAAGAAGCGTTCTTTTAGAAAATCATTTTATTTTTCAGAAAACAACATTGAAAACATGTATATCCATGAAAATAAAAGACAAAAATAATGAATTTATATTTACAGAAAATTAAATTAATATCTATACATATATTTTTGATAATGAGGTAAAACCCAAAGAAAAAAAGTTGCGTTCGAGAATCCCCTAACCTTAATTACCACCATAGTTAGTCATTTTGTGGCTCCGGAGTAATAAAAATATATTAATTAAAAAATTGATCGAAAAGCTAATTAAGGTCATTAATATAGCTATATATCCAATATGTTAATTTTATTATATTTCTTAATTTCAATTGATGAAATTAAAATTTTTTGATATCCAGTTATCTTAAAATTTTCTTATTTAGATTCAATTTCCTTATTTTGTTGAATATAATTACTAAATAAGTAAAATAAATTATATAAGTATAAAATAAATATATTTATAAATTACTATATAATAATTAAATTATTTCAACCATCCATAGTGTTGGTGATATAAATTTAATTGGATGCATCCACATTGGCGATTAACCAACAGTTATGGGGAAAGTTATCCAAATATGATGAAAAAGAGTTATAAAAAAATACAATAAAAAGTAAATTTTAAAGTATAATTACATCATTAGTATCATTTTTATTTTATTTCTAATTTAATATCATATAATTTTATTTTTACATAATTTGGGATAAGGGATATGAGAAAAAAAATCAGTGATGACTTGAAAACATACTCCTTCATCGGTTTATTTTAACTTGTATGACACTTTGGCTCCACTAATTTTTGAGTTTTATTAATTAAGAATGTTTCCATATATTCTTAGAGGCTTTGGAAATATTATTGGGTCATATATTTGGATTTGGGATGGGTGGTAGGAGTTTTTTTCCAAGGGGAAGGATATGGGTTATTCATACTTGAGGAGAGGGGTATTTTTAAATAAAATATTATATCCAAGGTAAAACATGTAACAATGACATTTTGAAAATATAAATCATATATAAATTTAATATAATGTTTTTATGACTTTAGATCCACTTTAAAATACAAATTCATTAATTTATTTAAAAGGAAGTTGGAAAGTAGGATAAATTGTTTTTTAAAAAATCACTTTTAACATTATGTTTTGGAAAGTTATTTTAAGGCATGAAAATTAAGTTATTCATATTTTAATGACCAATTTATAAAATAATATATATCATTGATAAAACTAATTTTGTAATATATTATTGTATCAATATTAAATCTTGAAATATGCAATTTGAGATAAAATTGTTATGTGAACAACTATATTTTTATCATTCACCCAAAATTGGAAGTATTTTAGAAAATTACCAAAAAAATAAACCCTTGATGATTTTGATGTCCTGATTTCATAAATGATATTGATTTCACCTATATAAATTTTAAAAACTAAAAATTTTAATTTTTCATATTAAAATATTTATTTTTACAAAATTCATTAAAATATAGTTTATTAAAAATACGCATATATTTTATTTGTGTTTCATAATCCTGATATTTACTATTTGGAATTTGAAAATGTATGTTAAAAAAATTGTCATTATTACCATTATTTTTATGAAAATATATTATTTTTTCATTAAATTACTATTCCAACAATTGGGTTACTAATATTAATGGTGAGGTTACAACTTCCAATGTTTAGGATACTATTCCAATGGTGACATTACAATTACAAAAGTCACAATAGAAATAATAAATTCCTCTATATTAATCCATTCAATATTCAACTAAATTCCTATAGAGGTTAAACAATTCAATTTTTTATAATGTTTCCTAGTTTACTAATAATTTTTTCTTTTCAATACTGTCTTGCAGTGGGGGTGATGATTTAGTATATTGGGGTGATCTATATTTTCCCATTTTAGATTTTCTATTTTATATATTTTCCGGGTTATAATGATTGTAATTTTAATTTATTTCATTCCTAATTAATGTAATGGTATTTATTAATGAAACTAATTCATTGTTTTTTTCTATATACTTTTTATATGCATAATATTGTATAATATAATACAACACACATTTCTTCAGATAAAAATATTACTAAAAACACTGGATCATTAAATCCACCCGTTTTAAAAATTTCATCCCTAAAATTTCAACTCATATTCTAATTTGAGAATATATTAGGATATTTTTGTTTTATTGTTTCCTATAGTTCCCAATTCACCTATTAATACATATGGTTCCTGCACAAAAATTTGACAACACAAGTTGTCTTATTGTGAAAAACATTGTCGCTACAGTCTAAGATATTCGCCAGAGGTTATTTTTCTGATTTGTCATTCTCGAGTTATATCACCTCTGGATTCATTACATGTTAAGGGTCAGGTATGTACTTCCTCATGATTGATACATGGAACACATCATGAACTTGAGCTATATTTGGTTGAATTGAAAGCCAATATGCCAGTTATCATATGAAATTAAGGATCTCAATGGGACCAACGTACCTTGGGTTAAGATTACCTTTCTATAAAAACCTCAAGACTCTTCCATGGTTATGACTCTATTCCATGATGATATTTAATGTAAAACCTTTTATCTAACATCAAATTCGAATTCCCTTCAATGGTTGTAAGCATTTATTTTTGTCAAACTCTGATACAATTTTAAATTTTTTTGGATGGCATGAACCTTCACTGTCATCTCTTACAAATAGATAGGACAAAGTATATTTTGTTCGACAACATCATCCCAATAAGATATAGTTATACATCACTTCCCATAAAAAGAATCATATGGGTCCATTTGAATACTTGGTTGTAATTTTTTGTTATATGAGAACTCAAATAAGGGAATATGATGATCCCATACTTATTTTTATTCCAATGAGTTAGATCTCAAAATATCATTGAGGGTCTAAATAGTCTTTTTATTTATACCATAGGTTGGTAAAATATTTAATTCATTACACAAATCATGTTGAATAATTCTCTAGAATTTAGAGGCTAAATGTGGATCATGATGAGACACAATATAATATAGTATCATATGTTTCCTCACCAATTCCTTCTTATATATATTATCACGTTGTTAAAGTGATAAATCTCCCCAAATATATATAATGTGGGAAGTCTTGGTTATCCAACCCACCACAACCCATACAACATTATTTCCTTTGGATGTTTTCAGGAGGCTAGTGAAATAGACAATATTGACATTTTCCCATTTTATTGTGGGTATAGTCAATGATAACATATTCCAATTAGACTTATGTAACTATGATTTAACTTAATAACATACCAGACACCTTTATATAAACTATTAAATAACATAATTCATGGTTTCCCACCTAAAGTGTTCCCAATGATCATGGTAGATATATATATATCAAAGACATGTGGAAAAATATGACCAAGGTGAATTATCTAATATCTCCATCTTTATATTAAGAGATGCAAACACATAAATCCACATTTCAAACTAAATAAAATCATAATAATCAAAATGGAACTATTGTTGATTCATTCCTTTACCACTTTCACCTTCTTTTGTAGCTCTGGATCATCCTTGTGTGCCTTCTTTATCTCCTCTTGGGTGTATGATTGGGAAATCCATTAGGAAAGGTATAATGTATTCCCTACTGTTATGATTTTAATATCCATAATTTTCATTTCCATGATGATAGGGTATTTCTAACACCACATCATGGATATAGTAGTGAGTCATATTATACTAAGAGCATTATCTACATTGTTTTCCATTTCTTTATGGTAGTTAATAGATAAATTGTAGTCCTTAATTAGCTCTAATCATCATCTTTGACACATGTTGATCCCCTTCTATGTGAATATATACTTTAAACTATTATGATCGGTATATATATCTCATTATACATAATAGAAGTTGTTAAAAAAACATTAGAGTGAGGATCATAGTTGATAAAACCAGATCATGCATCATGTAGTTCTTCTCATGGGTAACCAATTTCCTGGGGTATAGGTTACCACCTTATCATTTTTTATGAGTTCAAAACAAAATAATTTCTTTTAAGAAACACTACATAAACAAATAATCTCTACTTCTTGGTATTGTGAGTATTAGTGGAATGATTATCCTATTCTTGAGATACATAATGATTTTCTTACATTCCTCCACCCAAACACACATTACCCCTTTCTAGGTTAACTAAGTTAGCTAGATAGAAAATCGTGTGAAATTTCTCCACAAATGATTGTACTACCATGCTAAGAAAATAAAACCATGGATTTCTATGAAACTAGTCTCTCTAGGACATTCCTTACTATCCTTTTTTTTAATTGTCTATAGAAATTCCTTCACTTTTGATCACATTCCCAATGTATGCAACTTGCTACATCCACAAGACACACTTAATAAACTTAGTATACATTTTCTCCATCCTTTATGTCACCAAAACAATCCATATATTTTGTTCATGTTCCTCAATTCACATAGATTAAATATAGAATATATTTGATAAATACTACCATAAATGAGAATATAATTGATAAACACTGCCCTAAAGACTCAATGATCAGTGAATATAGACCATACTCCATACTGTTGAAGCATTTAACTATTGGTCATTTATTAGTTGGTGCCCTCATATCCTCTTTAATGTTGGATGACTTCTTCGTATCTATTAGATATTCATCATCTTGGTTTTTTTCTCTCTTACACATGAAACATTTCAGTGTCCCTTTATGGTAATTCTCAGGATTCTTCTTCTAGAATTTTTTACATATGGGTTTTGGATCCTTATTCCTATATTTCCATTTGAACAACCATCAAGAAACTCTTCTAATATCCATCATAATGGGACTATTATCTAAACTCCATATCTACAATGTGAGTACATTAAACCCCATCTTCGATAACTCCCAAAATATTGTATTTTTAGATGCATTCAAAGTTATTTCATTGAACCACTAAACAATCAATCTATTTATTTATCATTATTTATAAAAAACATGAGGTGTATCTTGAAAGTCTTATGAATATTTCCTTATATGTGGTGGTATATTCATCATCCTTATTGTTGAGATAAATTAATTCCCTCTTCATATTTTTTAAAAGAGTTTCAGGGAAATATTTTGTAAGAAATATTTTCATAAATACATCAAACTCAACCTATTTTATTACATCCTTTGGTTTGTTTTTCTTAATCAATGAACACCATTGCTCGGATTCTTTATATAAATGATAAACAAACTGATTCAACATCTCATTCTCATAATAATGGATCATATAAATTATCTTCCACATTTATTTAACCCACTATTCTTTGATAAGTGGATCAGAATCCATAGTAAATGTTGGTAGTCATTGTCCTATAAATGAATCAATAGCTAGTTGATCCTTATTGAGAGATGGTGTACATTCCATATGATTCAGGTTATTATTCAGAGTCTGAGACATGTGAGTAAGCATCACTATTATGATTTGAACACCATATCCCATAGCATTAGGTATGTTGTTCGGACAATCATTTCATTGTACCTCACATGGGTTATTGTCATGGTTTCTCCAACATCACACCATTTTCATAAATAGATTATTTTTAAACAAAAAATAATTCAACAAAGCATGAACCATTTATTCATTTATGATATTATCTATAAAGTAATATCTTTTTGGATCTCTATGATTTACTTTTATAAAAATATTTTTTTAGGATGGTTTACCTAAACATTGACATGTACTTATGTTTTTCACACTTTTATTCTCATCCAAATTCCCAAATTACCTAAATAATGATATGATAAAAACTACAGATTCCCGACTTATTCTAACTTTATTATTACATCATTTTAGAGATAAAAATCATAATACCCCTAAAATTAAAGGATAAATAAGTTTAAAATATTTGTAAAATTAATCATTTACATATATTTTACATAATAAAACACAATAGTTATTTAATTCATTCTTTTATATATCCTTAGTTTCCCTATAATTATCAACGGTATAAGTAATCACCTGATAAAATATATCAATGAAAGGTGTGAGAAAAAATTCTTGTAATCGGATGAATAAGCTACATGAATCATTATAACATGACTAAGAATAACCATCTTCATAATAACATAAGAATCAGATTATAATCGACATCATAAAGGAAACAATGGATAAATTCATAGAATATGGAAATTCACCAAAATGAAATATCATGTTTTAGTAGTCAAATACAATAGGTAGTTGTGCACAATTATAACATCATGTTCTTCCATAACATATGTGTATAGTCATAACATCATCATTTTGGAAAAAGATATCATTTGGTTCACACATACTAAAATTTATATCATGAGATACATCACATTACTCAATGAATTAGGGCGATAAATAATTCTGGTCAACCTGTCATATCATAACAATTACATAATTATTCCTGCCCTGTAGAACAAATATAAAACATATTCATAAAATAACCCCAAGGAAGAGAATGTGTTTCATAATTGAACTCACCAAGCATAAATTAATGTATAATATTTTGGTTTCCCAAATGAAAAAATAAAAAACCATACATGATATAAGAATCATAATTCTTGAGTGAAGAAGAAACAATCCCAATAGGAGTCACGATGTGTTTTGGAAAGAAGGTTTCTTTTGTAAAATCAATATATTTATCATAAAATAATGTTGTCAATATATATATCCTTAAAAAGAAATAGAAAAAATTATGAAATTATATTTCATGAAAAATAAGTGAACATCTATATTGAAATGTTTGTGAAAGATGGAGATCGTAATGAAAATGAGTTGTGTTTTGAGAATCAACTTACCATAATTCCCGTCTTATTTCATCTCTTTTGTGCCTCCAAAATGAAAAAATATATATTTTCTAAAGAAAAATTGATATAATATTGAATGGAAGACATTACTACAACTATTTTTAAATTATATTCATTTTATTATATTTACAAATTTCCATTGATGAAATTTTAGCATTCTGATATCATTTTTAAAAAAAAAGTTTCCTATTTTACATCGATTTCACTATTTTGTTAAGGTAATTACAAAATAATTATAATAAATTACATAATCGTAAAATAATAATATTTTAAAATTAATATATAATAAATAATTACTTTCACCATTCATATTTTGGGTGAAAATATAAGAATTGGAAAAATCACTCTTGTTGGTTAACCAACCATTATGGGGAACGTTATCCATGAATGAAGAAAAATATGAATAAAACACAAATATATTAAAAATATGATATTAATATATTGATAGAATAATTAATCTAATTTTGAAATTATTCATAATTAAATGTTATAAAGTTTTATATTTTATGTGATTTCTGAAAATAGAATGAGATAAAAGAAATGAAGTGAAGAGTTGAAAAAACGTACTTCTTTTTTAGTGTAGCTTCTCTTGTACGACACTATAAATCCAATGATTTTTGGAATTGGAATACCCAAGAACGTGAAAATTGATTATATAATTCTTATTAGGGATGAATTTTGGAAGATATTTGGATTTGGAATGGGTTTTAGGAGTGTTTTTTCAAGGGGAGGGAGAGGGCATATTTATAATTGAGGAGAGGGGTATTTTTGGAATAAAATATTATATCCTAGGTAAAATATATAATAGTGACTTTTTGATAATATCAATCATGTATATATATAATATAATTTTTTTAAGACATTAAATACACTTTATAATTATAATTCATTAATTTAATAAAAAGGATAGTGGAATGAATGAATGTTTTTAATGAATTTCTTTTGACATTTGGTTATGGAATGTTATTTTTAAGATTGGAAATTATGTTTATCATATTTTAAAGTCTCATTTATGTAATTATATTGATCATAAATGGCTTTAATGTTTTAGAAAGTATTATTTCATTATTAAATAATGAATTATGTAATTTAAGATACACAGGTTATGTGAAAAACTATTTTTTTACAATTCCGCCAAAATTTGACGTATTTAATGAAATTTACAAAAAATAAAACATAGATAATTTAAAAATTATGATTTTAGAAATAATAGTAATTTTATGTAAATATATTTATAAAATATTAAATTTTATTTTCTAATATAAAAATTAGGATTTTGATAAAATATTTAAAATACATTTTATTAAAAAAATGTGCTTACATTTTCATTTAGTTTCTAAATCATAATGCTATTTTTTGGAATTATAAAATTTATATTTACATAAATTATTCATGAAATAATTAATTTTATTAAAATTTATTATTTTAATGTAATATTACTATTCCAATGGTCAAGTAACTATTCCCAACCATCTAGTTACTATTCCCAATAGTTAGGTTACTATTTCAATTGTCACATTACCTCTAATAAATTTATGTATATTGATTCATTTATTATTCAACTCAATTCCTATCAATGATTTTTATTTATGTTTCCCATAATTCCTTATACTTTACTAATATTTTGTTTCTTTTCTATACTATTGTTTGTGGGGGTGATGATTCTTATTGATTGGGGTGGTCTATATTTTTGAATTTTAGGTATTATATTTTATATTTTTTCAAGTTGTAATTTTTTTTAATTTTAAATGGTTGAATTTATGATTAATTTACGAGTATTTATTAATTAAATAATGTCTTAATTGGTTTCTCTATATTTTTTGTATATATTATGTTATAAAAGATAATATAACACACATTCATTCTGGAAATGAACATTAGAAAAACATGGTGTCCTAATAGTACGACATGAAACACCTAGTGTAAAACAGAATATAAAATCCAAATACTTTATGATATGTTAATATTTTCATGAAATTTAATCTCTTTGATTTCTTGTAATGTACACAACACCGAGTTTAAACATAATGTGATAATCTATTAAAATAGAATTTTTTAAACATTACCATTATAACCTATCCATTAAATTGTAGCACATAAATAGTTCCAACAAAATTATCTAAATTTTTTCAGTTTACATAAAAATAAAATGAATTTATATTTATTATGGATAAAATTTGAACCATTTTAAATAAAAAAAATTTCTGAAAAACGTTTTTCTAAAAGAAAGTTTAATCGCACTTTGAAAACATAATTTATAGTTAATTTTTACCACTTTAAAACAAATATGAAAAAATAAACTTCATTTTTGAATCCATAATATCAAAATTATCATATAGAGATTTGTTTGGTTTTTTGAAATAGATTCTTTTTTTAATGAAGAGTGAAAAATATTGAATTTTAATTGAAAACGGTCTTTTCATTTCAATTTTTGGTAATGTTAAAATATATTTTTAATTATTTTTAATAAAAAATTAGTAAAATTATATATCACTTAATAAAATTTAGTTCATTGTAATCATTTTATTACTTAATTTAGATTAAAATACACACTAAACTTTTGAACACTTTCACATTAAAACCCTAATTTCTTATCATGTCTGTGGGAATAATTTTAAATTATATTTTTTGACATATATTAAATTAATTTGGAATAATATGTAACATATTTATAATAATATTAATTTATATTATCTAATATGTTCAAACTAATTTTCTAAAAAAATAAGTAGTGAAAATAAAAAATATATTTACCATGGTTAAGGTAAAAATTGATTTACTTGGGATTAAACGGAAAAGATAAGTTTCAAATTGACTGATAAACTTGTCTAAAATATATTTTATTCCCATATTTAGAACCTATAATGTATAATTATCAATAATACTCTATTTTCAACCTTTCTAGCATGTGATAAATATGGGTAAACCATTTTCATTCAAAAAGTTAGAAGTGATCCACTACCTCACTTATGAATGCCACCCCATACAATCTAATTCACACTTTAAAACCTTTTTTTCTATAACTAACCTAAAAAATAAAATCATAAATTTTCTCATATAATCTTATAAAAAATATTTTATTTGATAAATCCAACATATTAATCATTTCATGAAAACCTAAGGAGGATTCTATAAGAAGGGGAGACATTTTTTGATGAGTGTTTTAATTTTATATCTTCTTCCACCATAAAAAATTATTATTAAACCATGATTATATAATAAAATAAGTACATAAAAATTATTTATATGTTTTTATGTTATGTTAATGAACTATATCCACCCCCAAGTCTATCAAATGGGTTTTGAAATCGTCATTCTTCTGTATGGTGGACTCCTTCCTCATAAAGTGATGTCATTCATTTTTTCCTTACCACCTCTCATGGTTTTGAATTTTGATGGATATAAAGTATATATTTGATATAAATATAACATAATCATACCTATATAATAATTATTTCATATATAAATTTTTTTATTCCATTTTTTATTGTGATACTATAACATTACTTGTGAGTATGGAAAACTACTGCCTCACAATGCGTTACGATTCATATTTAACTAATTTTTTGAATGGAAAGTGATAAGAATAAAAGTAATGATTATATGTGACATAAATGACATAATTATGACATTAATAAAATATTTATCATTATAAAAAGAAAATAAACAATATTTTATTTCTTGAGTTTTCACTCACTTAAAGAAGATAACATCGTTTCTTTATTTGTGGAATACTGCCTTCACAAAGCAATTTGACTCTATTTTCCTAATAAAAACACGTGTATGATATATATTAGTATATTTTAATAACTAATATGGTATTTATGATATTATTATCATTATTTAATGTTAAAATTTTACTTACCTCTTCTCCATAAGGACCCCTGAAAAGTAAAAATGTTACCCATGCATGTGTACGACCTACCATCTCCATGATCATAATATAGACCATTTTTTGATACAAAATATTTCATTAATGGTATTAAAATTATAATTTATTTATAAATAATATATTTATTCTATAATTATAAATCTAGTGATGATTAAAATATTTAATATGAACAGGAATCGGAACATTCGTGAAAATTATAAAATGAGAAAACAATGCAATTAACACCCGAAAGAATGAAAATATTGAAATATTATTAAAAAACAGGATATTGGATATAATAAAATAATAATATATGTTATTATAGATATTAATATGGTTATTTTATAATTTAATAACAAATGTCAAACTATAATGTATGAGGTTAAATCGTTTTAAACCAAAAGGAAGTGTGTTGTAAGGGTTTCTTGTCTTACTTTTACTTGATGAGACATACACTATATTCCTCACTTATTTATTTTTTATGGGGAATATAAATTGATGATTTTATTTTTTATATTGAATTTACTTATCCCCATGGTATTCAATGATACATTTAAATTTCTTTCTATTATGGGGATTTGGATACAGAAGTTACCAAAGTTGTAATGGTATATTTCACAATCTCATCATTATTCTAGATTATTTTTCATTATGACTCCCTTAGGAAAATTATTTTATATTTTCATCAGGAGATAAATATATTTTAATATAATTTGGATATTCATTAATTTTTTCATTTAATAGATCAATTTTTCTGAATCTCCGGTGCTTAAAATGATGTATATTTGTTTAAGAAAATTTAAATTCATTTCTATCTTTAGTCAAACAAATTTCTTTCATGAAAACCCAAGATTAATATAAATGATTTTAAAATGGATTTAAATTTTCTCAAATGATTTTTGGAATAAATTTTAACAATTTTTAGTTTTTACAATGAAAAATTAAAACCAATCTTCATGACTTTTTCAAAACGATTAACATTTTTATTTTACTGAAAATGTGAAAGGAATATTTTTTTAGAATACTCAAATTAGAGGGAATATCATTCTTTCATAATAAATTCACTTTATAATGGTTACATTATATGTTTCAATGTTTATTTTCATGGAAATGTTTTTTGTAAAAAAAAATTGAACCATTATTTTTACAAGGTAATTTTCAAATTAAAATGATATTTTCCCCAATAAATTTTTTAATGCTTTTTATGGTTTTTATATTAATAAACACTATATTTTTTATATAATCCACAAGATAATTTTTATATATATATAATCTAAATTATTTCATTGGATGATTTATGACTTGTGTAATTTAGGATTTATAATTTTATTATTATTCACCATTTTACTTTGAATGGATTATGATTATGTTTATTGATTGTGGAAAACATTTAAATTTAATATTATTGTATAAATTTGAATATTTAGGATTATTATGTTTCACCCCATTAGTATTATGAGTGGATATTACTTTATAGGTTCCAGGAGGAGGTCTATATAGCTTCCCAATACATCGGTAGGTCTTAATAGACAAATTTGACATGGTTTGGGCTGACCATACACATTTATATGGATTTCTCCACACAATCCCAATGGCATTATATATAAAATAACAATAATTTAATGTATTATATGTCTTTCAAAAATCCTAAATGGAAGGTTTAGATGTTTATCATTATTAATTCATTTATTAATATTCCATGTGATTATTCGATTAGTTAGAATATCTAGGTTAATGTTTCATGCCCATGTGATTATTTATAATGTATTATTTGAACATATTTTATTACTTACATATTATTATCATGTTATTGATTAAATGTAATGTGCTTAATTTATTTTTCTTTTCATACTGATTATTCTTTATTTATTCGTATCATCTTTTTTTCACTTACCCATACTAGGCATCGGAGCTCACCCCTTTTGTTTTAATTTCCCTAGGATATCGAGAAGTATTTTGTGATTGTTATAAATTGATTATATGAGGTAGATAATAGTGTTATCAAATAATATAATTTTTTTATTTTATTTTTCAAATGAAACAATAATTTCAAGAATGTATCTAGTTTATCAATTATACTAATCAATTCATTCCTTAAGGATGTGTTCCCTTGTATTCAATGCTAATGTAATTAAGTAGACACAAGATCTGGGATACTGGGTTCATTAATATAATGTTGGTATCATAGGAAGTTTATTATAAAAATTGATTACTTCATTTGGGAAAACAAATATTAGGGAAACATAACCCTATTATAAGCATTGTAGATATGTATTAAAGAACATCCTAATGTTTTGTTACAGAAGGGATTATGTAGTTTTCCCTAGATCTATATCCCATTTTGGATAGTATAATTTTATAACATTATAGAATAGAGTAACCCAAGTATGACACCTCAAAAAAAAGGAGTTTTAGGATTATCCCAATCATAACCAAGTTCATGATAATGGGCTTTACAAAGAACCGGGTTTGACAGTCCCATGGTATATGATTAGGATAATTCATATTTTCATTAAAAACCAGTATGATGGATTTGGAAATCAATATATCTAAAAACATACATGTTTATGATTATGACATTATCTAGGGATACATTTTTCAATTTATGTTAATTGTTTAAATGTATTTGGTATTATACATTATTTTTCATAATGTTTTGATCTTATATAGTGTATTCTATTATTTTGAAAAGACACCTAATTGAAGGAATGGTTACTTTATTAGTTTATTTAATTTATATAGGGATTTATTTACTCAAAAATATATTGAAGTTATGGATAGAGCCTCAACAAGAATATATAAAATTAATCCATATTGGGATAGTTGAATGAGGTTATGAGTGACAACCCTTCTTATATGGAGGATCCTGTTGATTCACCATGTTGTGTAACAATGTTTGATTAATTCATGCCCCAGAACATCAATCGTTCAATCGGAATTAAAATACATTTTTAAATGATCAATGGATATGTTATTTAGAGAAGATTTGTTTCGACATGGGAAGTAGTGAAAGGGATAAAGACTTCATGGATGTTTTTTATATCACCTGAGATGAGAATAAATGGTGGTCATTGATTCAAAACTCTAAGGATTAGTTGAAATAAAAATTATAGATTGGAAGTATTTCAAGGTAATATTATCGTAAAACTATTTTCCTTACATGAAATTAGTGGATATGGAAAGATAGTTCTTGATTCTAATATAGTAACAAGAGGAAGACGATTTTTAGTATGAAGAAAACATTATAGGGTTAGCAAGGCATGATTTGGTCTACTTATGTAATCCAAATATCAAGAATGACTAATTATTGGAAATTAAATAAAAAAACATGATTGACGAAAATATAACCCTTAATATGATACATATATTAAGATAATGATTTTGATATTAAGATATACTTGATATGGGTGAATTAAATTTAATATCACTTACTAACTTCCAACTGATTAATGATTTATTAACAAAATTGTTTATTTTTTCATTCATGGTGTTTAAAACATTATTGGATTCGATTAATGTATCCAATATTGTGTTTTTTTCTTTCAAGAATAAGGAAGCATGCATTTTCATTAAATGAGGTTTTATAATAATTCAGGTCATTACCTAGTTTCCAAATAATTCGTGATGAAGGAATTCACATGTTTGGTATGTGATGGTTATGAGATAATTCATGATTTTTGGAATAATTATATGTTCATTTTATAAATTCACTGAATTTCATTCTAATTTTTTGAAACATAATCATTTTTAAGGGTCAAAAGGTTAACCATAATGATATGGTTTATGTTAAACATTGGATGAAGTTTTATAGATTAGTTTATTTCTTCACAATATGGATATTTATGCATATTGGATAAAATATTCTAACCATTTTTTCATTATAATAACCTGATATAAAAATAATGAATTTTCTTTCTATATGAGATACTATAATCCATTAAAACTAAATTTTAGTTCTTCTATCATAAAAACATATTTTATAATTATTTATTATAGTAAGAAAAAAGTGTAAAATGATCCAAGAACAACCAAATATAGAAATTTTTCCCATAAAATAGAATGATATCAAGTATTTATAAATTCATATATTCTCAGTGTATGTGATAAATGAATTCCTCAACTCTATGAATAATACATTGAAACAAAAAAAACTATCTTGTTACATTAATTTTCGATGAAATAGAAGTTCTTTTAAATCATCACTAACTTATGGTGTTGAGGCCCTTAAAATTCCATTGATCATTCACATTCTTGTGTTAAATAAAATCATTCACTCTCTATAATTATTTATTCTTTTATTCCACGTATAAATATATATATTCCACCAAAGTTCTCATACTTAAAAACCAACCTGTGTGTTATTCCATATAACATTTTGTTTACCTTCTGTTTAATAAAGATGATGTTTTATTAACCGAGCTCCTGATTTTGGATTTCCAGAATAATATTTTCAAATAACAAACCCCTGATAATAGAGATCTAGATGAAATTTCAAGGATAAAATTTATTTAATAGCAAAGAATATAAATCTGTGATATTTTAAAATATGAATATAATACTTCAAAAAATGTATATAATGAAACAAAAATAATATAATGGAATAAATCCTCACAATAAATTATGATATATATAATAAATAAATTAAATCTCTATTATATCTTGAAATGAACTCTATACAAGTATTTAACGAAACACAATACTCTATTAAAATAGTTTTATTTAAAAATTACCGTTATAAATTATTCCTTAAATTAAGAGGTATGAATATTAATAAATAATTTTAGAAAATTATATGGTTCAAACATATATAAAATGGATATATATTTTTTATAGATAAAATTATATCCCTTTGAAAGAAAAAAAGAAATGTTTTTTTGAAAAACAACATTTTTAAAAGGTTATTTTTTCTTTCTTTATGCACATACATTATAGTTTATTTTTAAAAAATTTAGAATTTTTTTTTAAAAAATAAACTATAATTTTTAATTATAAATTTATAAACTATATTAGGGTTAACTGTTGTAAATTTTCTAAACTATTTCATTTCTTTAATAAATATCATAAAATATTGATTTATAATTGAAACCTGCATTTTCATTTAAATTATTTATAATTAGAAATTAAAATTTTAATTTGTTTAAACATGTAATTAGTTAAATTGTATTTAAATTAATCTTATTTTATCATTTTAATTATTTTCATATTTTATTTTGATACGAACACTTTGTAATCTTTGGAACATTTTCTCTTTAAACCCCTATATTCTCGTCATGTCTCCAAGATAAATTTTAAAATAAATTTTTCCAATTCTATAAATGGAGTTTAGAAAATTGAATTTTATATTTTGGGGTATGGTAGTTTATATTATCTAATAAAGTCAACTGAATTTTGTACCAAAATCAATAGTCATAATTGTAAAAAAAATATCACAGTTTTGGTAAAAATCAATTTATCTGGGGTTAAACTAAAAATATAAGGGTTATATTGACCTAAAACATTTATGAAATCTATTTTCTGGCCATATTAATATCTTGTCATGTATCAGGATCTATAATAACAGATTTTGGTCCCATTTAACTTTTAAAAAACATGGGTAATCCTTTATAAAACAAAATCATACATGTCTGCCACTCACTTCACTTATAAAAGGCCACCCCCTCTCATTTTTTATTCACAGCATAAAACAATTTTGGATTGGAAAATACCTCTCTAAATCACTTAAAAAATACCCTAACAATATCTTTTATGCCATATTTTTTGAATAAATCTATCCTATGAATGATTTCGTACAATCCTAGTGAGGATAAAAGAAGAATTTGTAATATTCTTCCATGAGTGTTGTTATTTTATTTATTCCCACACCACCATCAATTATTATATAAATATGATGAAATAATAACATAAGTATATTAAATATACTGATATGGTTTTATTTTAAGATAATAACCTAAAACCACCCCCACTTCAATCTAAGGGTTATGAAATAATCATTTGTGTGCAGGGGGAACTACTACCACACGAACTAATGTCATCTATTTTTCCATTACCACCTCTCACATTTCAAGATAATGATGGATATAAAGTATATATGTGGCATTTAAAATATTATTATCTCTCTTGATTCATTATATCACATATACCTTTTTTAATTTCCAATCCTTAGTGGATACTATAATTTTTCTTATCTATACGGAAGACAACCGCTACATGAAGCGATATAATTCTTATTTTACTAAATCTTTTCAAGGAAAGATATTGGGATAAAGATAATTATTTTATGTGATATAAATGAAATAATTATAATATTAATGATATATTAATCAATATTATAGGGTAAAATATATCATTTACTTTCTTACCATTTCACTCACTTAATAATTATAACATTGTTTGTGTACATGTGGACTACCGCCTTCACGAACTGATGTGCCCCTATTTTTATCACCATGCCACACTGATGATATATATAAGTATATTTGAATAATTAATACAGTATTTACTATATTATGATCATTAAAAAAAGATACAACATAACTTACCTATTTTACATAAGGAATATTGGAAAATGGAAATGTTACCCATGCATACATATGGTCAACCATCTCCATAATCAAATTGTACTCCATTTTTTAAAAAACATATTAAATTATTTGTATTAAAAGTATAATTGGTTTAAAAATAAGAAAATAATTTAATGATTAAAATTATGGAAGTTATGGAACTATATTATATTAATAAGAACCAGAACATTCATGAAAAAGTGCATTTGAGAAAACAAGGAAATTAAATCCTGAAACAATAAAAATAATAAAATATTATTAAAGAAGAGGTGATAATATGCCATTAAAGGATTATATATGAAATTATAAATATTAATATTGTTATTTCATAATTCAATAAAAAATATAAATTCACTATCAGTTATATAAAATTATGTGAAATCATGTTAAACTAAATGGAACCACGAGGTAAGGGTTTCTCAACCCAATTTTATTTCTATGAGAAATATGGAATATTCATATCTTATCTCTTTTTTGTGGTGTATAAACTTTCAATTTTTTTTATATCATTATTTTATTTATCATTATTGTATTTAATTTTTCATTTAACATAATTTATTTCATGGGGCTTATGATTTATAATTTTCCAAAGTGATAAGGGTTTAGTTCACAACATCATCATTATTCGGGATTATTTTTGTTTATGTGTCCCTTTGAATAATAATTTGATATTTCAATATAAAAATAAATATAATTTATTATCATATGGTTAATCATGATCCTTTTAAAATTATATTACCATTTTTTTCACTCTTTGTTACTTAAAATTATTGAGAATTGTTTTTGAGAATGACTATCTTTATTTCTACCTTATTTTAGAAATGTGATTTCATCAAAACCAATGTTTTCTCAAAACTGATCTAAAAAACTATTTCACTTGTTTCTGAATGATTTATTGAATTAAATTGAACCCATTTTTATTTTTTTTATTTTTTTTATTTAATATTCTTGTACCTTGAAAAACAATACCCTTTTGGATTTTACCAAAAATGTGAAAGGAATCATTGTATTAATGTACTCCGCATGTATGGTATTTCCATCCATCGTGGCCAACTGGTGTTTTATAGATTAAATTATATATTTCAAAGGTATTACTTGAAGAAATGTTTTTTTCAAAATATTTTTAGAAATTTTATTCTTAATAGTTTATTTTGGAAATGAAGAGTATATTTCCACAAGATTGTTTTTAGCGATATTTTTATGGTATTTCTATTCTTCAATGACATAAACCCATTATTATACAATTTTCCCATTAGGGTTATATAGTATCAACACCATACTTATTATTTATTTATAGGATTTATGATAAATTTAATTAGGGATATAAAATCATATTACCATTCACTATTTTACTCTGAATGGTTTTTGATTCTGATTATTGATTGGGTAAATATTTAAATTTCGTATACTAGATTAAATATGAATGTTTCTGAATATTTTACTTCACTGATTTCATATGGGGAATTCATGGGAATTTTTAATTGATCGGTGGAACCTCTTATATCCCCTCGATTCATTTTTAGGGATCATGAGAAAAACTACATATGGATTATCCCGAGGCCTTACACATTTGTATAAACATACTAGAACAAGCCTTAATGGTATTATATTTATTAGTGGAAGCCATGACAGTATTATATTCCTTGTAAAACCGGTAATGATTTTTTTAGATGTACATCATTTTTACTTCCATCATTTTGAATTTAGTTACTGATATTACATGTTATTATTTGATTAGTTAGAATATCCATTGTCATGTTTCAGGATCATTTGATTATTTATATGGAATAATTTTTTCATATAATATTCCTTCCATATTATTCCACTGTTATTGATTAAATGGAATGTGTTACAGTTATTTATCATTAAGTATTTATTATGATTTATTTATTCATAGATCCTATTGTATTCGTACCCTTACTGAGTATCTATATTCCACCTATTTATGTTTTATTTCCCCAATGAAACAAGGAAGTATTTTTTTATTGATAAAAAAGGATATTTTAAGGTTAATAATTGTGTTCTCATTGAAAATACTTTCTGTATTTTATGTTTTCAATAATAATAATAATTTCAAGTATTTAATTATTTTACCAATAATAAAAAACTATTCATTTCATCATGATGTGATTACTTTTATCTTTTACTAATGATGTAAATTAGGCATTCGATCGATTATATTAAGGTCGGTTTTCTATATATACTTTCCTGTACATAGGACTGGTGCCAACACATTTTGTCTATTTTTATGATGCATAGATATATGTTCCATTGATGGTAATAGAGTTGTTTCATCTTGTGGGAAGTAATGTACTAATAGGGTATAGCGCTGTGGGGTTATGGTTCTCTTTTATTAGCATTCTCTTCTATAGATTTCCTAAAATAAAGTGGTGTTTTATTATTTTCACATTTTTATTGTGATTGATAACATTAACAATTGTATTTGATATTTTACCTTAATGGAATTTTACTATTTGGTTGTTGTCACATGCATGAATTTTTATGAAGTTTTATGGTTTATATATATATATGATGGTCATTTATTATTTTATGTACTAGAGTTTCAAGCCAATTATAGTTTATTATTTTTTAATGCCTCCTTGGTATATAAATCCTTTATTTTTCTTATCATGAGATCTTGTAATGTTTTATATAGGATTGGAATGGGACAGTAGGCTTATCATCGGCCCTGATGGGCGCTTGGTATGATTTGAATGGTATTATAGCAAGATTTGAGTTATATGGATGGATTTTAGAGATAGTTTTTGTGTTATCATTTGTTTAAGAATGTATTAAAAATGATATTAAGGTGTTTTAGTTTATTTATCAGACTATGTAGCCTAGTATTGGTGTGGAATCCTATGTATCTACACACTAAGACTCAAATAATATTTTAATCGACTGGAAACAATAAGTCATTGGTTATGAGGTATTGGAATGATTGTATATATATTATATTGTTTTCAATTGTAGTATGTATGTCCTTCATGTTTCACATTACCCAAATATTCCCTTGAAAATATGTATTCTTAATTTTAAATATAGGGTTACACCTATAAACAACCAACCATTATTTTAAAAAATGTTATTTTTAATTGCTCATGCCAATGCTTGAGCCTCTATTACATGATGTGAATAGCGATAAAGATTCAGTTCAAGAATTTTATTAGGTAAACTCTTCGCCCCAAATAGAGAATACAAATACCTCACCAAATTTTATTTAACAACACATTCTCATATATCATATTTTATTTCCACCAAATGATACTAAATATAGGCTGACTATTTAAAATTTTAGCTAATGATATAGGCCTCCCAATGTTTAAGAAAAAATAATCCTTATGAGGTATAGAATTAGTTGGTGTTAATGACTCATTATTTCTATCTAGTGAGACACCCATTTACTAGATGGTATTTCTTATATCAAAATACATTGATGGTGTAGTGATATTTTTGATAATGATTACCTCAACTCATGATGGTTTCACCCTATAATGGTTGGAGTTTGAAATATTTTTTGGATGTTTTATATGATTTGAAATTACCAATCCCCAGTTTCCCAGAGTCACTACCTTAATTTTTTACATTGTAATACAACAAAGGAATATGCATTATGAAGTAACAAATAGTTTAGTAGTTTTGGAAATCCAGATACACACATAAGTTCAGCATTATAACATTAAATTAAATATTTCATATTAACTTATTTTGAATCATATATAGTCTCCTAGATTATAATATTAAGACATTCATAATATACTTCTTCACAACATGGGGGAAAAACAAGTCAAATGGGTGAGAGCAGATACTCATTTTGGGTAAATAATATAGAATAATAAAATATAAACACTAGTCATGATGAATAACTAAAAATTCATACCTTTAGAAATATACAATATCAAAATATGAATGGTACAAATACTAATTAAATAATTCCATAAAACATAACCATGGATATTATAGCAGTAGAATAATCCCATGGACTATCAATATCTAGTTTCATAATGATGAAATTCATAATTCTAGACATTCTGAAATATATTTTCATGGCCTTATCAAATACATTTGAAAATTATTATGTCTTCCGCCAAAACCGTATCTAAAAATGGGAAAGGCCTTCTCCAAGTACATATCTACTTTTCCTTAGGAGACATAATGATGCATCGAGGGGATATAGAGTGCCCCAAGAATCACTTAACAATTCCAATTCATTCCTAATAAAAATGGTGATAAACATATGAAATATATACATTTATATTAAAACTAACATATGAAATGTACATAAGTTCCCCTGAATATCAAACATAAACTCAAATAATTTGGAGTAATATGATAAATTGTTTCATGATTAAAAATACACAGCCAAACTAATCATAAACCATTAAAAACATTGTAGATGATATCATAAAAGATTAGTCCCAACTATACATAATATTCAACAATAGTGTTGAAATAGAAAAAATTACCCTTATAAAATCATTGAATAATTCTGGAGATAAATACTCTTTTACATTGAAAAGAAAAGTTATTTTGGAAAACAATTGGTATAATAAAAAAATTTAAATAATATAGTCTTATCATAATAAAATTAGTGATATTATAGAAATAATAGCTTCTAAATACATATTATAGAGTGGCATTGAAAATTGGTAAGAATTCGAGAAATTCCATTGAAATATGTTTTTATATTCGGGAAGACTTTTTGAAATAACCTTTCGAAGAATGTAACTCCCCATAAAATAAAGAAGGATCCTAGATGTAAAATATGTATAGAAAATTAAAACCGAATTTATGAGAAGTTAATAATAAATATTAAGAAATTAATTAAGGTATGTAGAGAATAAGATTAACATAAATGAAAATGGTGGTTCGGTAAGAATAGCCTTACCTTATGTCTGAGTATTTTCCGCTCTTGAACATAATGTCCTAGAATATAAAATTATAAATATTAATAAATTCATTCATAAAATATTAGACATGTATTTTATTTTTTATAATTTTATTAAGTTTATTTATGGTCGTTTTTATGGGTTCAGAGATTCAATATCAAAGTTTGTGAGTACTTGATTCGTTAGTTATCATGATCGGTTCGCTTGTATGGAAGTTAATGTAAAATGAGAACAGAATTAAAGAATGTATGTTATACATTATTAATTTTATTAAGTAAGGTTAAATGATGAAATAATTCATTTGGTTACTTTGGATGAGGATGAATTATTAGATGGAATTTTAATGATAAATACTTGGATTAATTTGGAAGTTTTTCAATCACCACGAACTCATTTTGTTCTATAAATTAATACCATGTGTAAAAAATAGGTCAATTACATTAAATAGTATATATTACATATATTATGATCATGTTAAACCATAAAAAAATTATGACTTGAATTTAACACATTAATACATGTTGAAAACCCATCATCCTTGAATGTGATAAATTAACACATCTCGGAAGGTATTCTCATATCTAGTTTAAAAGGAGGGGAAATGAGATATGATGATGAATTATTCCATTATCATAAAAACATTATCTTACATTTATGGTACTGTATTTATCCTAACATCTGGGTGAATGGAGGTGAGGAAATAAAAAACAAATAAAGAAACCTGAAAGAAAATAAAAGAAATGAAGAGAGGAATTTTCCTCTTGAATTTATCATCATTGAGGGCATATTTAAGGGAGAGGATTTGGTCATTTCAAGTGGACAAGGGATAATGGACATGAGGAGGAACTTAAGATGAGATTTTTTATGAATTTATACAAGGTACAATGCATGAGAGTAGTGAATAGAAGAGGGAGTGAGGGGTATTTTTTATAGTGGAGGAGATGAGGGGTTTTCCATAATTTTAATCATTATCTTATTATTTTGGATCAAGACTATGAATAGTTTTGGTAACTGTGACTCAAAATAGTAATAAGTGCATGTTAGTTCGAACCGAATGTCATTTACATCATCCATGACTCAAGCATGACCCAAAAATCCATTTATTTATCATATTTCATAAATTATCAAATTTCACTATTCACCAAAAAATCATGTATTTCAGAAAAAATAAAAATATCGATGTAACAATTTTTCAATGTGTATAATTCAAAAATGAACACCATTTTATCAAAATAAGTTTCTATATAATATAAATATACTTTTTAAATAAAATCATTTTTTATACATATACTAAATTTAAAAATGATAATATAATTCTTTTAAAAATTAACAATGGTCACATAACATTATCCAAAATTCATAAGAAAAATAATTATTTAAGAATAACTTTTATGAAAATGAATTTTATTTTAAATAAATTTATAAATTAAATATTTATTAGTCACAAAAATATCAACATTTAATTATTAATTTTTATAATATTCACTCCCCTTTATATGTTGTCAAGATTTTATTTATGCTATCATGGGTGAGGTTAATATTTGAAAGGGTGAATTAATATTCACAAGGGTAAGTCACCATTCATAAAGATAAGTTAATATTTACTAAAAATGAATGTTTATTCTATTTGACTCTATATATCATACTGATCACCACCACCTAAGTCAGTTTTTCAAAATTCAAATCACAAAAGAGGAAAAATTATATCTGACATCTAGGTTATTCATATATCTTATAAATATAAAAAAATTTCACATATATTAAATTCTTAATGCATTCTATGATATATTTATTTATAATGCCTTGGGGGGGATATATTCTACCCCCATACAAAAATTTCATCCTTGAAATTACCAAAATTTTACCTCACAAAAAGATTTCTGTATGTATTTATTATAAGATACTCTGGATCCCACATTTCCTATTTAATTTAATAATTTTTCCAAAGTACATTTACCAGTAGATTCATATGATTCCTCAAAACCTGTTCATTACTGTCAAGATTCCAGATAGTCTTTTCATAATAAGATAAGTCAGGTTCTAACTCTATACCTTCAGAAGTGAGGACATGCATTGGATCTGGCTTGTACTTTATCAATAGTGAGACAAGGAACACATTTTTTTACCTTAGATAGTCTAGGATGTATTTCCAAATGATAATCCACAATTCCAACTATCTCTATAGTTTTAAAAGGTCATATTTAGTTTGGTATTAGTTTCACTTTATTTCCAAGTTTTATAGCACCCTTCCATAGTGATACTTTTAAGAAAACATGATCTAATTCATGAAATTCCAAATCCTTCATTTGATTATCTTCATATCTCTTTTTTACTTCTTTTAGATAATATGATATAGGATTTAATAGTCTATAAATATTTTCTTTTTTCTCCACAATATATGGCCCCACATGTTTCCTTTCACCAACTTCCCCCCAACAAGTTGGTGTACAAATTCTATTTCTGTACAATTCTTCATATGGTTCCATTTGAATACTAGAATAGAAAATATTATTGTATTAAAACTACACCAAAGGTAAATAATAATCCCTCATATCTTGAAAGTCGATTGAGTCTGATCTCAAAATGCCTCCTAATGTTTGGATCATCCTTTCTGACAACCCGTCAGTTTAGGGGTGATATACAGTACTCAAACAAATCTTAGTGTCCAATGCTTTTCAAAAACTTTTCTAGAATTTCAATGTAAATCATGGATCAAGATCAAACACAATTGATAGAGGTTATCCATAACGTTTCACAACTTCATTGATATAGATTCATGCAAAGAAATCTAGTGGATAATACTCCCTTATAAAAAGGAAATGTGAAGATTTTGTAAGTCGGTCAATAATTACCCATATTGCATCATTATTTCTTGGATTTTTGGGTAATCTAGTGAAAATATCCTTGGTGACATCATCCCAATTCGATGTAGGTATAGGTTTATGTTTCATTAATCTTCTAGGATATTGTCTTTCTGCCTTGACTTGTTGATAGGATAAACATCTTGATTTATAATCAAAAATTTCCCTCTTCATGTAATCCCACCAGAAATGTTCCTTAAAATTTCTATATATATTTTTGCTACCAAAATGTATAGATAAATTCAAAATTTTTGAATCATCCAATAATTCCCTTTTTAGATCGGATATAACTGGAGCACAAATCCTCTTCCCAAGTATCAGAATTCCATATTCATATAAGAAGTCTTACAACTTCCTAGTATTCACCGAATTAATTGTATTTTGAAGAATCTTGTCATAAAGATGAGAACTTTTAATCCTTCCTAATAATGATGGTTGGAAACCAATTGAAAAAGTAATGATGTTTCACCTTTTTTGATAATTCCCATGTCCACCCTTACTAGATCCTGGAATACAATATCTCTTTCAATCCTCATTTAGTTTAAAACTCCATGATCTTTCCTTCTCAATGCATAAAATACATTATTTTACTTTTCTAGGTGGTAGTGTATTGAAAAATAAAAATCCTTGAGTAGTTCTATCCATTTACTTTTCCACATATTGAGTTATTTCTATGAGAAGACATATTTCAATATCTTATGATTGGTATATATCTCACAACATTCTCTATGGATATAATGACTCTTTATCTTTAGTGAAAAATTATAGCTGAAAAAAGAAGATCATGAGTAGAATAGTTTTGGTCATTAATTTTTAACTACCTTGATGTGTAGGTAATAACTCTATCATTCTTCATTAGGTTACAACTATGTCCTTTCTTTGATGAATCACTATATATCACAACTCCCTCATTCCCCAATGGTAGAGTTAGGATCATATCATTCACTAACCTCTTCACTAATTCTTAGAAACATTCCTCACATTAATTTTTCATATGAACTAAACCCCTTTATGAGTAAGCATGTTTAACGGGTTGGCTAAGCTTGGGATGTTATGAACGAAATTTTGATAATAACCTTCTAAACCAATAAAACTATGTACACCAGTGATGTTTTTTAGTGTAGGATATTCCTTAACTGCATTTGTCTTCATAGGATCAATGTATATTACATCATTAGATACAATATGGAAAAGAAAATACACATATTTAATCCAAAATTCACACTTTCTAAATGACTCATATATTTCATTTCTTTGAATAGTATACAGAATAATTTGCATGTGATTTTCATTATCTTTATAGCTTTTATATTATACCAAGAAATGATCGATAAATACCATAAAAAATTAATCAAGATATTCCATGAAAACCTATTCATTAGAACCATGAAGATGGAGTGTGCCTTAGTTGGTCCAAAATTCATTATTGTAAACTCTCAATGGCCATACCTGGTTCGAAATATTGTCTTTGAAATATCTTCCTTCCTCAGATGCAACATATGATATCCATATCGATGGTCAATATTTGAAAAATATTAGGCTCCATGAATTTGATCAAATATGTTGGAAATGTGAAGAAGGGGATACTTTTTATTTATTGTTATATCATTAATCTCCCTTTAGTCAATACATAGCCTCATAGAACCATACTTCTTCTTTTAGATAAAGACAGGGGCTCACTGTGGATAAACACTAGGGTGAAAATATCCATTATCAGTCAATTATTATAGTTTTTTATTCATTTATACTAACTCCATGGTGGCTATTCTAAATGGAGTTTTTGATATTAGTCTTGAAAAATGAATTAAATCGACAGAGAACTCAACTTCCTACTCTGGAAGATGTCTCGGTAAATACTTGGAAACACATCAACATATTCTTGCACAATAGGTTCATCCTCTTTTGAACATTCCTTTCTCACACATAGATAATGAATTATCTTCCTCCCAAATAATTGAATTTAGTGGATCTATTGGAAGTGGATCTAGATTACAATCATATGGAGAGGTTTCTACTATAATGATAAGGTATTCTACACCATTATCAAAAAAAATTAACATCTTTCTTCTTGCAATATATTTTTTCATTGTAATTTGAAATAAAATCCATACTAAGGATTATATAAAATTAAATCATGGGTATTATTATAAGGTTTGAAACTAAGGATTTTTTATGTTTCATAAGGGGTATTGATCGACACAAATTTTTAATAATGATACTTCCCTTAGGATTTTTGACTGAAAACATCATTATTAAATTTAATAGAAAATTGGGAAGATATAAAAGAATTCAATGGTCTGTATTCAAAAAAAAGCATTTTCTATGTTTTAGGGAATTACTAATGTACCTTCCACAATATCATTAGTAACTTTATCCTCAGTAGTTCTGACAATATAAGCTTTTCCATTCTCCCTTAGACTTTTATGAGGCCTGTTTCCTTGATGCTTTGGAAAATCATTAGCATAGTTTCACATCTCCCTACAATTATAGTATTGTACATTGATATCTTCCTTATTCCACTTTAAATAACTATAATTATGACCTTCATTTTAGCACTTATAGCACATGCCTTTTCCTTTTAATCAGACACCAGGGTGTTTCCTTCCACAATTATCACATGTTGGAAAATTCACCTTTTTATTCTTCCATTTATCTATTCTATCCTCTACCACCCTATTCATCTCTTATTTCCAATTAAATTCATAAGAAATATATAATTATTTCCCTATAAAGATATATGGTGACACAATATTGTTGTATGATAAGAAACATTGGGAGACTAGTTTCCATCATAGGAATGGTTTTAAATCATCAAAGAATCAATCAATTCTTCTCCTTGGATTACGA
This sequence comes from Viscum album, assembly GCA_963277665.1. Classification (NCBI taxonomy): domain Eukaryota; kingdom Viridiplantae; phylum Streptophyta; class Magnoliopsida; order Santalales; family Viscaceae; genus Viscum; species Viscum album. The sequence goes on along the minus strand of OY728122.1, from coordinate 2,008,150,582 downwards.
ATATAGTCTACAGAATACAATTATAACCTTGTAAATTTGGATTCATACTTTGAAAAATTTGCATCCTCTTTCGGTTTGAGATTCAATAATTTCCTCTCCATATCCCCATGTTGTTCACGAGGAAAATATTTTTCTAGGAATTTTCCTTGAAATCCTTATATTCCATTTCTTCTATTTTTTCATCCTCCTTTGTATTTTGAATTAAAGACCACCACTGATCCGCATATTCTAATAGATGATAAACTACCATTACAACCTTCTCTCTTTAAATACATCCATAGGAGAGAAATATCTTTTCTAAAGAACATATCCACTGCTCTGTTATGAATGGGTTTGTAGTCTTATGGAATTATAGAGGTTGTTTTACCATAATGTGGTCTAATATTTATCCTCCTTGTTGTAGATATTGATGCTCTTTATGGGTAATTTTATTGTTCATAACCTGAGTTAGTTGTCCCAGTATAGTTATAAGTTACTCAGCATCAGGTTTAGATCTAGATCCAATATCATTATCTTGCACAGAAGCGAAATCTCTACATGGGATACATGCGCCCATGTGGTTTCCATTCCTTCCATTGGGAACCATTTCTAAATAATGGAACACACTAGATTAAGTTACGAATCATAATGTATAATAATTTCATAGAAAAATACATAGCATAAATTTAAATTGTATCCAAAGATAATATTATAATCAAGGATTCTTTGAGAAAAAATTAACATTTAATTCCTTCATAATGGTTTGTAAAGAAAATTTGATTCATCCTAAGAATATCCCCCATGAGTATAAAAATAGGTGCATAGTAAGTCTCGGTGTCATGTATAAGGATACCCCAAGTCGAGACTGGACTCCTTGTCAAATTGTTTACTCTTAGGAATATATATTCTGGAACCAAGTCCACTTGTAGTATCTAGATAGGGTTGTATTTCCTAGAAAGATCCGCATAATTTATTACATACCAAAATTTACATGATGGTCATATATTTTTATCTTCAAATACTATATTAAGTATTTTTTACCTAGTAAAAATTTTCTAAATCTATTTTCCAGGTTTTCTATTAAACTTCCTTGGCACCAACTGTGAGGACTCGACCCCAGTTTCCCAGAGCTGCTGACTTAATGTTTTTACATTGGAATATAAATAGGAAATTAAAATCCTGTAGGTCGAAATATTTTAATAATTTTTGAAATCTAGATGGATACATAAGTTAAAAATTACAACTTTAAAGGAAATAAAACAAAAAGAACTTCTTTTTAATCACATATAATCTCCTACATTATCCTTGCAATTCACTCATAATATAATTCTTCACAAACTTTGAAACATAAAACATGTAAAGGGGTCATCTCAGTTGATTATTAAGTGTAAATAATTTAGTGGAAGAAAATATTAACACTAGGCAATATGAATAACTAAAAACTCATTCCTCTAAAAATATACCTGATCATAACATAGAAGGAAAAAATGACAAAATAATTCTTTATAAACTATCCATGGATATTCTACTTGTCGAATAATCACATGTACTATAAATATCTAATTTAATAATGAGGGAAATTGTAATTATGGATATTTTGAAATATACCATCAAGGCCTCAGCCAAGACATCTAAAAAATATTATGTCCTCGACCCAAACTATATCTGAAAATAGGAAAGGCCTCAGCCGAGTCCATATCTATTTTGTCCCGTGAGACCTGTCGATGCATAGATGGGCTATAGTGGGCCCCACAAATCAAATACTAAGTCCAATTAATTCTTAATATGAATGTGGATAAACATATAAAACATATACATTCATATTTAATCTAACATATTAAATGTAAATAACGTTCCCCAAACAATAAACATAAACACTAACCATTCAGACTAATATGATGAATGGTTTCAAGATAGCACATTCATAGTCAAAATAATAATAACCCAACAAATAGAACATGGTATATGATATCATAAAATAATAGTCCTAATTATATATAAGATTCATCAAGAGTGTTTAAATTGGAAAAATTACTCTTATAAAATCATTGAGTAATTCATTGGATAAATACTCTTTTACTTTGAAAAGAAGAGTTATTTTTTAAAATTAATTCTATAAGACCCGAAGTGAACTAATATAGTTTTATCATTATAAAATGATAAATTTTATAAAAATAATTCTTTATAATTATATATTATAGATTTTCTTGAAAATAAGAATGAATTTGAAAAATTCCCTTGAAACAGGTTTGTATTTTCATGTAGAATTTTAGAAATATCCTTTGAAAGAATGTAATTCCACATAAAATAAATAATGGTTTTGGTATGTAAAAAAGTATATAAAATTATTATAGAATTAATTAAGATTAAATATGAATAAATATTAATTTAATTTAGGTAATTATACAATAATAGTAACCCGAATGAAAATGGATGTTCTGGTAGAACATCCTTACCTTATGTCTGAATGTGTTCCACTCTTAATCATAAGTTCATATAATATGAAATTATATGAATTAATAACTCTATTAATAACCTATTATACCTTTATTTTATTTATTATAGTTTTATTTAGTTTATTTCTTGTCAGTTTTATGGGTGAAGAGATTCAATATCAATGTTTGTGAGTGCTCGTTTCATTAGTTTTCATGATCAGTTAGCTTATATTGAAGTAAATGTAAAATGAGAATTGAATTACAGAATTGATTTTATATGTTATTAATGTTAATACATAATTTTAAATGATCATATAATTCATTTTGTTACTTTGGGTGAGTATTAATTGTTAGATGAAATAGTAATGATAAACGATAGGTTTAATTTTGTGGTTATTTAACACCATGAACTCATTTTGTTTAATAAATTAATAACCTTTGTAAAAATGATTCAAATACATAAAATAGGATATATTACATATATTATATCATTTTAAACCATAAAAATGGTTTCATTACCATAATTTAATATGGTAATAGAAGTTTAAAACTCGTCATCCTTGATTGTGATAAATTTAAACATCTCGGATGGTATTTTCATTTCAAGTATAAAAGGAGGAAAAAGTATAGATGATGATGAACTGATACATTATAAAAAAAATCTATTAAATTTATGGTATTGGACTTATCATAACATTTTTAGGAAAGCGTTGAGTATATAAAAATAAATAATGGATCTTGAAAGAAAGTATAATAAATGAAAAAATGAATTTACTTCTTGAATTTATCTTCCTTAAGAGCCTCTTTAGAGGGGAGGATTTGGTCTTTCGAAAACAAAAATGGATGATGGATGTGGGTAGGAACATTGGAGGATATTTTAGTAGAATTTAGATAGTGAACAAGGCTTGAGATTAGTGAAGAGAAGAGGGAGTGGGGTGGTTTTTATACCAGATGAGAGGAGGGTTATTCAATTATTTTAATCATTATTTTATTATTTTTGTTCTAGACTATGAATATTATTCATTAATGAAACTAAAAATAGAAATAAGTTCATGTGATTTTTAATCAATGGTCATTTACATCATCCAAGACTCAAGAATGATGCATAAATTCATTTATTTGGCATATTTCATAAATTATCGAATTTTACTATTCACATAAAAAATCAAGTATTTTAGAATAAATACCAATAATTCACCCAATTCATTTTTCTATGTGATGATTTAAAAATTGAAAACCATTTAATATAAATAATTTTCTAAATAAGAAAATTTTAATTTTTAAATAAAATCATTACTTATTTTAAAAAGCATATTTTAAATTAAAAACTATTTTTATAATACTTTCAAAAATTAACAGGTCCCATAAAATTATTCAAAATTAAAAAAAAATATTTATAGAAGAATAAATTTTATGAAAATTAATTTTATTTAAAATAAATTTATTAATTTAAAATTATAATTAAATTTTTATTACTCGCAAAAATATCAACATTTAATTGTTAATTTTTAAAATATCCACACTCTTTTTTATGGTTACTAGATTTTATTTACACTCACATGGGTGAGATTAAAATTTTTAATCATATATTAATATTTATAAGGGTATGTTAATATTCAGAAGGGAAATTTACTATTTATCAAAAATGTATGTTGATCCTATCAAACTCTAAATATCTTACTGATCGCCATTATGTATGTCATTTTTTTCGAAATTCAAATCACAGAAGCAGAAATATTGTATCTAAAAAACTAGTTATAAATATCTATTATAAATATCAATTTTTGATGTTTTTCAAAGACTCGGTTCAGAATTCATTCTATAATAAAGTTATTTTTAAATCCAATGGGTGTTACAGGATTAGGTTAAGGAGTCTTTGTGTTTAGAATTTGATTGGCCATATTTATGCAATAATCACTATATCCAATATCACATTTAGGTTTGTAGATGGAGTACTATATGAATTAATTTGAGATTTTATTACATCAATATTAACATATTGAGAGAGGTATATGAAGTGGGATTCAAGATGGGTTATGCCTTAGTGAATTCCTCACCTATGCTAAAATCCTTTATTAGGAATTTGTAGCTGATAATTTCAATGTAATAATGAAGTCTGCCTTTAGAAAAGGTAAATGTTTCCTAAACATATCTATGTTAGTTCTATAAAAACACATTAGGATTATAGATTGATTTAATATAATAAAATTCCTACTATAGACTCAGTTTCCTTTAAGTATGTGATGTCATTATAATAGTTATTATTGTACAAGATGAAAGATATTATTGATTCTTTGACCCATATCCACCACCACCTTTTAGTTTTTCTCATATAAAACATATTTCTAAGAGACATGGTCATAGAAAAATGTTGATTAAGGATGGATTTAATTAGGTGAGATATGTTGGGTTCGATGTATAATTTTATAATTCTTCTCCAACACTCATACTCAAAAATGTTTATATGAGAAATAACATTATACAATTGTTATTTTGGTGAATTATGGATTATAATGAAATATATAGGTCTAAAAAATCATCTAGAGACTCTTATGGTTGGTTATCATCACCTTATTACATTGGTTGATAGTGTGATACTTTTTTACATTAAGATAGATCATTTATATTTTTTCCCATTATATTGGGATGTAAATCGGTAAAATTATTCATAGTGAGATTTGGGTGTTTTGTGGATTTTTGAGGTAATTTTAATTAAACTAGTTTGGTTGAGGTTCACCTTTAGTGGTGAGTGAGTCCCTCAGATATGATGATTAATTCAACCCATGGATGATTTCAATCAATTACCCAATATATGGTGATATTCCTGGTGTATTTTGGATGTAGTGGTGGGATGATTCATGCAATAGTGAGTGAACATGTGGAATATTTCTAAATAATATCCAATGTTTTAACTATCCTAATTATTGGATCTTTTATTAACTTCCTTTTATGACTGAACTAATATAATATAATATTTATTGGATGTCCTAAATTAGTTAAAGGTGAAAATAGGGAAGAATGAGATATATTGGATAATGGTAATTCTAGGATAATTGTGATCTCTTTTACTAGTAGAAAGAGTCATGCAGTTGTTTTTCTAGATTAAGACTAATTAGATTAATCTTAATATTTTTAGAAATTTAGTTTAAAAGAATTATTGGGTGTTGTTGTGGATATTCCAAAATTTTACAAATTTTGATGGGATTATGGAACACCCATTAAATTTTATTAAATCCTATGGAATTATGGTAGTAGCTTTCATTGATGGCACCTTTAGTTGAGTCGAAATAAAGGGAGATTATCCAAGATGATTGGGTTTTATTTTTAGATTACATAGAGTTCATTGGCAGTGTGGTGAACTCACAATGTGTGAATTTTAAATTTTATAATTACATCACATTATGGAAATTATATATTTTAATAGAGTTATAGTGGTTTATAATCATATATTTTGGTTTTGTAATGTCTTATGGTATTGTAGTGTAATAATGATAGCATGGTTATTAATTCCTCAAAAATAAATTTCATACTTATAAATTAAAGGGGATTTATTATAAACTAGCCTCAAATTGTATTTTGTTGAAGCTGGTGAAGTTATATGTCATTATTCATCTAAGGAGATTGGATCTATTAATTAGTTTGTTGATTTTATGAATATAGATAAAAACCCAAATGGTTTATCTTCTATGGTTGATTAATCATTTTTTGCAGTTGAAGGTGTGATTTTCTAGTTTTCAACACCATAAGATGAATGTTACAACTGGATATAGATAATACATTATTCTTAAATCAAATAATTCATGTTATTTGTTTATTTTCTTGAGAAAGTGATAAATTTGAGTAGGCTTCTAGTTGCTTTTTTTAAAATCCCTAAGGACTTCAGTATAGAATCTATAGTTGACTCACCCAGTAGTTAAAATTTATTTTACTAATTAATTTTTGTGTTCTAGTTTCATGCCTCATTATTTAAGGGCATGTAACATAATTATAGTATAATAAATGATCTTACTAATTGACCATATTTTTTTAACCCAATGGTTCATATTTTTTATTCTTTTTATGATGATGGGTAACCTATGATTGGAGAGTATTTTTAATAAAATATTGGTTAGATTTTTGTATTGAGATCAGAATTATATGTTTATGACATTCCTTGGGTGGGATTGCGGTGATTGATTCTAATGAAGAAGTTTAATACAATGAAAGTTAATAAGAATGGAACTTTTTGGGATGATAATATTCTATGAAGTGGATATACCTTGGGTTTTCAAAGAACCTATACTTCAAGATGAGGATAAATCATTTTTGATGATGTTTTTTTTCAAATATGTTGATATTGAGAGATTTTGTGTCTAAAAACTTCATTTGATTCCATTTAGATGAGAAAAATTTTAAAAATCTAGGAGGAAATAGTGAACATAAATTTTTATTGATCAAAACACAACACATATTTGAGTCTCTAACTCTCAGATGATCCAAAAGTGTGAAATGGTAAATTTTCTCTATAAAATGACAAAACAAATATTTAATGGTATCATTGATCTAAAAATACATTTATTACTCTTGGATTATGTTTTAGTGAAGTACTGAGTTGGTTAGTTTATAAGTAATAAGATATATTTATGAAATAAATAATTTAATTCTTGATTGTGAATGTTGGTATATCTTAAATAGTGGTTTGTATAGAAATTATGAAACCTTTTTCTGCTTTAATAGGGTTGTTTACAAAGATGAGGTATAGATTCTATTTTTTGGGTTCCATGTCTCGAACTAAGCTATTTTGGGACGTCAATATATTTTATGGATAATAGATTATTATAAATAAAATACCCCTATTACAATTTCTACTTTGGTTTATAAGATTCAATTCCATGAACCTTGTGGGGATATCCTCTTGCGTGGAACAAGATTCTAATTTTTTCAATAATATATTTTGATATGGTTATTATTTCACAATCCATTATCACACAAAAATTCTATGGAAAATACATTTAAAAGCCTCAGTGTTTCTTAATTGTCTAAGGGCTCCTTGTTATTTCATTACAAATTCTTTTTCCATTTTTTTAGAAAAAGGTGATTCCTTGGTCAAAAATGACCAAATAATAAATATTATTAAACGTGAAGAAAGATTACATGAGTCTAAAAGATGGGATCATATTACAATATTTTTAATCAGAGGAAAGGAGGGAAATAGGGAGTTCTTCAAACCAAGTAATGTTTGGATTGACTCCCATGTTGGCCAGACCATCTGTAACCACGTTTGTTTCTTGATAATCATGTGTGATGATATAGTTAAGATCTCTAAGTTAACAGGAGCAATCCATCTACTGGGTAGTAATTTTCCAATCAAGGTGGATTATGCCATTCCAAATTTCCTGGACAATAGTCGTCGAGTCACTTTTGATCCAAATGTTATTCTAACTAACGGATTTAAAAAAGGTAATGGCATGAATCAAGCCCAGTATCTCATCTTAGAGGGAGGTGTAAATTCTACATTTACCCATGAAGCATCCAAGGATCTGGACGTGGTGATTTCTAAAGACACCACAACATCCTGGAGGTCCCGGATTGCCCTTGGAGGCATCATCGATATTGATCTTGATCCATCAAGGAAGAGGGGATCTCCAGAACACCTCCAGTATATGATGAGGCTGACAGAAATTTCCCTTAATCATGAGATGCCTCGTGATCACAAATTCATGCATAGTGTTTTGGCAACATCCCTTTGGAATCGAGGCAGCTTCTTGTATGGCAATGAGGATCCTCATTCGACCTACATGTTGATTGAATGAGTAATTCTGATGAATAATAGAATTATGATCATAGCAAATCACATGTTTGAAATCAGCAAGCTCACATGAAGAGGTTCCTGATTTTTTGAGAGCCTTCCATTTCTACACATTTTTTAAGTTGAGATTTGACAGAATTAAGCTTCAACCATCTGCAGTCAAAAATTCCAAGGATATAGTTCTAGAGAGAAGAAGTAGTAGAACAAGATAGAAAGATGTGGTTATCATATTCTCTATTTTGATTAAAAAATTTCATATAAAATAGAGATGTATGCCAAAAGATTGGAGGAAGTGTTCAGTGGTCACTCTATTGTGAGCAAGACGCCATATGAGGTTGAATTGTGATGGTTTTATCCAAGGTTTACTGAAGTTTTTTAACCATCTATAGTTGTTTTATGAGTTAGAAAAATAATGTTTGTAGAATTGTTTTGAGTTGAGAATACCATTGTTAGCATGTTACCAAGTTAATAAATCATTTTTGGGAGAGAAAGATTAGTTTTCAATAACATTTAGAATAGTGTCAGGAAGGTGATCATGTTGGGAGTTTAAAATGTCTCTGATAGAGCTGTTGGTAATATCAGGGGTTTGATCATTAGGCAACATGGAAATTAATGGCATTCCAGTCCAGTTATGCAACCAAGATTTCATGGAAGAGTCTCTGGTGACCATCCATATAGAGTTATTCATAATATTAGTGAAGGAGTTTTTTATGGAGGGCCAGATAGACGATTTAATGAAGTTCGAGTCCCCCATTTTAATTTTTTCTAGAAACCTATATTTTAGAAAGGAAATAGCTTCATAGGTATTGTGAAAAATCTTCCAATTGAGTTTTTCTTGAAGGGATTCATTGAAGTGACTGATATTTTTAATACCAATACCACCATTTTCGATGGGTTTACAACAATTTGACTAGGGCACAGTCACAAGTTTTCTCTCTACAGTGCTACTGGTCCTAATAAAGTTTGTTATGGTTGTGCTCATTTTTTTATTGATTCCAACTCTTCATTTATAGACCATCATTGAATAAACAATCTTTGAGACAATATTGGATTTAATAAGGAATTTCCTACCATCCATAGATAGAGATTTACCATTCCAAGAAGAATGTTGATTTAGAACTTGGTCAACAATAGTCATAAAGTTACAAGATTTGGGTCTACCCTAAAAAATGGGAACAACAAGATAGGTGAATGGAAGTGTTCCTTCTTTTAGAACCAGGTCACTGAGAATGATAGATTTTCTTCCAGGAGAAAAATTCATCCCAAAGAAGATGCAAGATTTGTTCCATCTAATGGTTTGTCTAGAAACCTCTTCATAGTTTGATAGTGTATTTTTAGGTTAAGATTGTTTCTTTTATCCACCTAAAGGAAAAGGATGATTTCATCAGCATAAAAAAGATGAGTGGGAGCATTCACATTTCTAGAGACATGAATGGGATTTATTTTGTTGTGGTTTACCAGCCTGTTGATCAGACGTTTGAGGTAGACTTCTGCTATCGAGAAGAGAATGGTTGAAAGGGGGTCACCTTTCATGACACCTTTAGTGCATTTAAAATAACCTTTAGGTGAGCCATTTACTAAGATGGAGATAGATGCTGAGTTGAAGAGAGTTCGGATTTCAGTTATAAAAGAGGTGTTAAACTGTATGCATAAAGGACTTTGAAAATAAAACTCTAGTCCATGGTGTCAGAAGCTTTTTGATTTCAAGATCAATCACTAAATTGCCTCCCCTATTTGTTTATTTAAATTATTAACACACTTATAGGCGAGGAAAATTTTGTCTTGAATGGATCTTCCCTTTATAAAACCAAATTGGTTTCATGAGACAAATTTGTTCGTGATAGTGGAAATTATATTGGCAATGATTTTTTTGATTACTTTAAAATAGGTGTTGATAAGACCAATGGGTCTAAACAAATGAATCTCAGAGGTGTTATCCACTTTTGGTATCAAGGTGTGAAACTGGGAATTTAGGCTGTGAGGGAGAACCCCATTGGTGAAAAAGGTTTTAATAATTTTACAAACATCAATCTGAATCACATCCCAATAATGCAAAAAAAATCATTTTTGAAACCATCAAGGCCTGGGGCACTATCAGGGTTAAGACTAATGATAGTGTCTTTGATTTCATGATCGATCAGGGTATTAATAAAGAAGGAGTTTCCCTCATTATTGATCATAAGGGGAATTCAATCAGGTAGGATGTCTTTGTTTATATTAGGACCATTGAAAATGGTTTCATAGTTGGAGACGATATGATGAGCGATGTCATCCTCATTGTCAAGGAGCTTGTCCCCATCCATTAAAATAGATAACGGTCAGTAGGCCTTCTTGATTATTTAAAGAGAATTGTAAAATTAAGTATTTTTATCACCGTCTGTGATCCATTTAGCCTTAAATGTTTTTTTTTTCTCAGATTTTATTTAAAAGTGAGCAGAGAGTTAAGTTTTATCACAAATTTTTGTTCGTGAGTAGAATCAATGTTGAGGTCATAGGTGGTGTTTATGTTTTGATGATCATTGAGATCATTCTCCAGAGTCATGATGTAATTACTGATTTGTTTGGCTTTAGAGATGCTCCAAATTTTTAGAGTCTATTTTAGATGTTCTAATTTGAGGCTATAATCAAGATCATCATTGTTACCAGTAATTGAGGACAAAAAATTTTAATTATATGATGGCACTTGTCATCATATAACCATGAATTGTTAAATATAAAAGGCATACAGGGTTTCATGTATTTTTTGGGGACACTTATCAGGATGGGGTGATGATCTGAGTTCAATCTATGAAGAGTAATACTGGAGATTGTGTCCCAATTATCTAAAGATAGGACATTCTTGAAGGCTCTATCCATCTTAGAGGAAACTATTCTGTTGTAGTGCCTTCTATACCAAGTGTATTTTACACTTGTGATATTAATTTCTATGATATTATTGTCATTTATTGAGGTTTTAAATTCTCTTGTGGAAATAGAATCGTGAGTGGGTCTAATATTCTCACTTGAGTTGAAAATGGAATTAAAATCACCCATAATAAACCAGGGTGCGTTAATATTAGTTCCATGATAAGAGAGGTCATTCCATAGTGTTCTTCTTTGTTGGTATCTATTCATAGCATAAAAAAATAGTAGAAGATATGTGTGAAATCAATATTAAAATTAAAAGTAATAATATGATCAGCGATATTGTAGAAACTAGTATTCTATAAAGAGAAATGTGAGAAAAGCCCTAAAAATTCTTCATTAAGGTTATTAGTGATTGCATTAGTAAAAATATAATTTTTTTGACATAAGTAAGAGTATTTAGAGGCATAGTAAATTTTTGGCTCTATAATAGAAAATAAATGATGTTGATGAGTGTCAATCAATATTTTTAGCATAATTAAGGTGTTAGAGTTTTCAATTACCTGACAATTCCAAAAAATATCTTCATTAAAGTTTAGTTTTGGTGTTATAACCACCTTTTTTCTTTTTTCCAGAACCTATATTTCTTGAAGATCTTCTGACTTTCTGATTATCATAGGTCTATTCTTTATTATTACTGGATTTTTTGGTATTATTCATTATAGGTTCAGGTATTAGATTACTCATAGTATCTACATATAGGGAGAGAAATGTACCTAGTTCCTGTGAAGTGGATTCATACTGTTTCTCTCTGTTGTCCAGATCTGGACAGCTCTGCATTTTCTCCCCAGAAACATTCATAACCTACAAGGGATGAATTTCCTATACTGATAATATGATACTATGATCAACCAGTTCAGGTGCAATAACATCATTATTTGATTGTTTATTTAGAGTCTCAACACATCCAAAAATGTTAGGACTATATATAGTGTTAGAGTGAGGTGCAAAAGTAGCATTTGGTTCATCATTTTCCATTTTTATTTCATTCTTTAGGCTAAGAGAGGTTCCTTTGTTAGTAGGTTGCATTGCTGAATCCATAAGGTTTGGAGTTGTGGGTGTCATGTTACAGGACAACATGGATATAGAATTAACACTAGACCTATCAGAAGAGGATTGTGTGATAGTGGAGATGTTTGTAGAAATTTCTTTCACCACAGGTTGTTCGAATGCTATCTATTTTGTGTAGTTGATGTATTGGGTTTGTCCAAGAGCGTGTACCAAGGGTGGAGTTATCCTAATAGGGTTGACAGGTTCTAGGTTTTTTGTGACTTCGATCAATTGATTAGTATTGGATTGTGTTATGATCAGAGTGTCATTATGGGTGGCTAATAGATAACCAGTTTTTGTACTATGTCCAGTGGAAATATGATTTTCAGAGCAAGTAACATGTGTGCCTTGATAGTGTGGAGGGTCTACCTCATCTATTTTATTGTTTTATTCAATATTTATCTTTGATATTTTAGTGGCATTTGCAGTATGTTGGTTTTGGATTTTTCCAGTACCCAAATCCAGGGTGTGTTTCACCATATTTTGAGTTGAAGAAATCTCAGGACCATCATCCTTATTCAAATGTGAAAAAAATGTGTTCTGATCTGCATCCTGGATGATGATAGTCCTTTAGGATTTCTCCTTGTCATCATATATCTTGGAATTTTTTAAGACTATATTTTCTAGTTTATAAAAAATGCTTTGATCATTAATAGAGGCTTCCTCCTCTTCTACAACATCTTCCCAGTTTATACCCGAGGTGCCCCCTATTAGTGTTATATTGTTTTTTTACCCAGATTTCAGCTTTCTTTTTGGGGGGATCAGATATCTCCATCATATGAGATTTATCTTTTTTATTTCTCCTAGTTTCTATCCAATGATTTTCAATTGGTTAGTTTAATTTCTTCATAATCACTCTATAGTTAGAGATTGTGTGACCAATAATTTTACAAAGGTCACAAAAGGTATGTTTCCTCTCATATTCAATTCGGATTTCTGTTTTGTATTCATTTGTTGTGAAGCTTCTTGTGTTAGGAAGATTTGAATATAAATTAATTTCCACCATAATTCTATCAAAGAGCCCTAGGTCAGTATTTAATGTTCTGTGATCAATTTTCAATGGGGCTCATATTCATGAGACAATTTCATTGATAATTTTTGGGTGCCAAAATAACCAATTAAGGCCGTGAAGTTTAACCCAAACTTGTTCCTTGGTGTTTCTATATGTTTGTGGATTAAAAGTAGAGTCCCAATCATAAATTCTATGCAGTATCGGCTTTAGATTAATGTTTCCAATCCTATAAGCAGTCTCTAAGCCTTCTTGTGATTTTAGAAATATGTGGAAGTAGACTTTTCCTATTGGAATCAGCTTCTAGTTTGGAACATTCCAACAATGATCAATATGCATATGCAAATCAGAAAGAGGCCGAGGATAATCACCTTTATGGATTATTCTCAAGAATCAGGTCAACATAATTTTGGTATTTTTTATGTAATGAATTTTTTCCTAGTGTATGTTTAGTAATTATTCAATTTATTTCGTAGAAGGAAATCCCTTGATTCTATATAATTTTAAAATCATAATTACGAATTGGGTAATGATTTTTTAATCATTTAACATTCACCCATGAATTACATAAATTAAAATATTTTATTATTGATTAATTTCATTAAGTTAATATTCCACCCATTATATGACTTCATGGTGGATATATGTTCGATACGAGGTAATCATGATGAGAATATGGTCAAAAAATTGTGGTGGTTGGGATTGTTGGCTAAGGAAAGAGTGTGTTGGATCATTTTGGGTTTTAGTCTAAAAAATGGCATGGCTCGAGGATAGGGATGGTTGATAATCAATGGGAAGGAAATTTTAGAGTTCAAAGATCATAAAAAGAGATAGAAACATGTCTCAAAATTAAACTAGAATGAAAATATGTTTAAATGGTTATAACCATGGGTATTTTAGTACAAAATAGATTAGGTGAAGAATAATAATAAACTACAAGATGTGTGGCCTTAAATCATGTAGTATGTACTATTCTCTATGTAGTGGATGGAGTTTTTAGGATAGGTAAATATCACATGGAATTTTACCTTGAATTACATGTTATTTACAATAATTGGTTTTTTCTAGGGATTTATTTAGATAATAAAATATGACATAATGTGTAGTTTTTAGGTACATTTCATCTTTTGTGGAGTTACATGACAAGGTGTGACCTAGAGGACACCCCCAACCACCCTAATTAATATACATAGAATATAAGTTATAAAAACCTAATTTAATATTATATGACATGAAATATCATACAATACACTTCCATTTCATACCATTTATTCTATGATACATGTATATTTCATAACCTATCTAGTATTGTGTTTCATTTGGTGTTTTTTAGGTCTTATCACTGTAGTGCCATAATTATATAGGTAAATAGGATATTATAATCATTTTATACATAAATATGATATTTTACATATCAACAATGATATAGGTTGTCTCCATGTGCTATGTATAGATGGAGTTCCATAGCTTCAGGGATATGAAGTTGGAGTATGGATGATTTCTTACAGACACAAGGTCAACAATCCAATTAGATATGATATAATGACATGGTGTTGATCCTATATATGTATTGAGGAGTTAGGATATTTCCATATATTTTGGGTTAATATTAAACATCCATAGGGTGTGAGTCCTCCATTCAATGTTGAGTTCATCACTCCATCAAACCAAATTAGTATCAAGTACCCAATGATACAATTATACTCAGTACTCCCTTGTATGATTGGGAATATTTTATCAACCTATAGATATCAGTTTCATCTCTTTGAGTACTGGTGTGAGTCATTCACCACCTTATTTTTTACATAACCCTATTGGTTATTACACATTTCACATGATGAGGTGTGATTCCTCTATAGGGTTAGAATCCCCTATATTATCACTCATCTCCACAAGGCTCATTTCACACACTATGATTGTAGATATGTATCATGAATATATGAGGTTTGAGTAATTAGGATAATGTGTGATTTTTTTTTGTTTAAGAAAAATGAAAATTATCTTTGGGTTCCATTGATATAAGATTTATAGTTGGGATTATAACAATAGGATTTATGAGTATTTTATTATTTTTAGTATCGTCAGTTTTAAATATGATATAAACCATTTATGATATGGATCATGAAGATTGAGATCCATAACTTATTCATTGTTTCCTTCACTGTGTATCCTCTATGGAATATTTAAATTTCACTCAATTTTCCATATTCTTAAGATTGATCTAATGTGATGTTTCATCATTACATTTTGATTACAAACCATCCAAGTTGGTATATTTATACTCACCCATGTATGGGATTCGTGATCAAAAGTGTTGTCCCTATGTACAAAACACCTAGTTTGAGGTGGTCATGACGGTTGTGTATATGTTACGTATTATTCTAAGCATTGTTTTATGATGTTGGTTTTTGATAGTGTTCTCTTTCAAGTAGTTCTTACAATATAGAGGTATTTTTTCTTTTCACGTGTTCATTGTTCATGGTGATATTATATTTTATATTTCAAGATTTTATTTTGTTTTGTTCTAATGAATTTATCTTTTCTAATTGATGAGTTTTTACATAGTTACGTAATATATATTTGAAAATAATTGACTATTTTGTGTAATGTTGTTTCAATTTTGATTCATGTTTTTATATACTTATGACTCTAATATATAATATGAAATCTTGATTCCAATTTCAAGGGTCAAGAATATTAGAGGTGGACTTGGGGTTTCAAACTTGGCCTTCCACTTACTCATGAAGGGTCCCAGGGGGGTCGAGGCATGTTCAAATATATTCAAATCCAAGTTCATGGTATAGTGATGGATTTTAGAGATTGTGTTCATCTCTGGATTCTATTTTTGAATTTATAGAATAGCTCTTAATTTGTACTTTGTTAAGTAATAATAATATGAAACCTAATATTTTGGGTGATTGTCATCATATTCATTCACCCAGATTCTAATAATCAATGAATAAACTTTAAGCTTTATGGATGTAGCCAAAGGGTACAATCAAGATGTTACAGACATCATACAGTAGTTTTTTGTCATCTCTATGACCTCCCTATGCCAGATCACTCAAATAGGATCTTGAATTTGTGTCTTCATTTTGTTGAATATAGGACACCAAAAATAGATATCATTTCTATATTCAATGGTATGGTCGTGATATGCCTATTCATGTTCTTGATCCACTCGCTATTGATATGGAAAATGAAGAGGCATCAATATAGGGTTTTAATTGGGTGGTATCTCCATTCCACATTCTAAGGAAAGATTCACATTTATTTTTTCAATTATTAGTACGTATCATTTAGAGTATGTTAACATTCACTAATGAGACTACCCATATTCTAAATACATGAAATGAATACAAGAAATGGAGGCCTCCTATATTTTAAGTGATCGTACTCCTTAGGTGGTAGAGGATAATTTGGAGTTATTTACTTTCTTTTTTATCTTGTTCAGACACCATCCAATTAGATGTTGGATCATTTATGGAGTTACCTTCATGGTATACTGAGTAATTGGATGGTGTTCACCAAAAATTATAATAGAATTACCTATCATGGTAGTATTTTTTTCACTAGTTCCAGATGTTTAATCCAGTAATTTTTTGATTGGTTTGATTTCTTATGAGGTTGAATTCTATTTAGGGTAGCATGATGGTGATTGATAACATGATTAGGTTTAAGGATGAGGTACTCCATAGATAAGATTTGGAATATATTACTTCATGATTGAAATTTCAAGAGAGATCTCCTGAGTGGTATATGATCTAGAGTTCTACCTTAATAAATCCATCTTGTAGTTCAGATTTCTTGAGTGAACATTATAAATTGTTATTATTATGAAAGTGATTTAACCTAGTTTTCAAGTATGTTTGTATTTCTATAAAGATAGTTAGAGTAGTGAAATGAAAATACCATTATGATTAAAGGTGGAATTGGATCAGAACATTTATAATATAGGCACAATATCCTTTCATGATGTGGTATTAGTAGAAGAGTTGGTAGTTTTTGTGAATCTAGAGATAGTTGATGTTTGGTATCATTGTCACCACCCCATTTGAGTTGTTCACATAATGTGTAATGTGTGTAATGTTAGGGATGCCAATAGTTATGTGTAAATGATGGTTGTAATCAAGAAATTTTTGGATGGTTCCAAGGTATTATTTGTTTCATCTTTATTGACACTCATACTCCTCGATGTTAGTTTGATCCATACCTTTAACCCTATGTTATTATTGAGGAATTGAAAATTCTAGGGAATGACCATTCCAGACCTATAGCATGGGTGATCATACCCTTCTCACATTATTTAATAGTTTTTTATTATTTTTAAGTGATGGGAATATTTTACGGGATCCCATCATATATGTATGATAACCTAGTATGTCATCTTTATTTTGGAATGGATGGTTCATGGTTATTTTAAGGTAATGTGTCAGATTGAAGATTGGTCTATATTCACCGAAATTGTGAAGGATCCCTCATAAAATATGACTACATAGAACCTTATAAGAATTCAGTTGATTACACTAAAATGGTGAGTATATTTGTGCCCTTTTTAATTAGCAATAGATCTACTCATATAATGTTGGGGGAATATATGAATATCTTCTAAATAAAATTTCATGGTTTACCACATCAATCTATTAGATCTTTTATTGAAATTCTTCCTAGTGTATATTGATATCTTTTAACATTTATTAAATATCCCATCTTAACTCAGAGTATACATAATGATGTTATGATACCTATTGGAAAAAGGTTTTTTCAAAGATAGTATGATAACACTCAATAGTAAAAAGAATCAAGTGGTTCATGGAAAAATCCAGAATAATAGGCTTCATATAATTATTAATATAATGTTTTTCTATGGGAATTATTCATGCATCATAATAGATATTCAAAAATTGTAGTGATTCTATTGAGAGTGACATAAATACCTCTTATATTAAAATATCCTAGGGATCATTGGTATCAGTTTTAAATGATGAACGCTTAATTTAACTGAATTAGAGGGTGATCATCCCAAATTTTAGAGTGTTTTCTTTTCAAAATTTGGAAAAACTATTTTTCTGGTAAAATCTCTAGTTGAGTGTTATATATTCAAAAATATAATCACATCATGGGAATCATGTATTACAACGGAGGTACATTGGTTGGCCTCTTTAAAATTTCATTTCATAAAGGATTTTTCAATCATTATGGTGTGGTGATATCATTATGGTTGATTCCTCTAGAAAAAATATCAGGCTCAATAAATGGATGGTATTTATGAGTATCTAGAATTTTTATAATTTTATTATAAGAGAGATACAAAATATGTTTTTATTTGGTAATGGAGGCCATTTCCATTTAATATTTTCGTATCCATCACTTTTTTATGGAGAAAAAAAATTCAATTGTTCAATCTTATATAGTGGAAACCCCCATTTTAGAGTCAAATGTATGATTTTGTGGATTTCACAAATAAATGTGGAAGGATTTGGCCTTGGGATAGAATCTTCTAATTCTTGGTTATATAAATGAATAATTAGGTTCTTTTTCATGTGATGGTGGTTAATTTTAATATTATTCATGATGAATTTGAAAAAAATGCCTTATATGATCTACATAAATTTATACGTTTTTCATCAAATTATAGACATTTAGGTGAATTTTGTGTTATACTGATATAGTATTATTTTCCATCCTATAAAGTTGAGGATCATAATGATCCCATGGGAAATTATCATATTAATAAATTATATCAATATTAATTCCACGGTTTTATTGTTTCTATTCATATTAGGAGGATGGGAGACATATTTTTAGAGTGTATTTTGGAAATGAATCTTGGTTATATTTGTGTAATATAATAATATGATTTTTTTAAGCCTTTTCTAGGTAACCTAAACATTACATATATAAGTAATATTCCATTTTATATTAATATTCAAAGAATATCATAAAAATACACAACCTATAAGTATAAAGGTTTTGTTTTTTTGCAGACGTGATATATATTCATCTTATATCATGAGAGATCATTAAAATATCCCACAATGTTTTCACATAATAAAATTATTTAAAAAACTATAAATAAAATATTTTGTCATATATTGGGAAAATGAAACATAAAAAGGGTACACTCAGATTCTCAATAAGGTTAAACAAGGATGATATCAATAAATAATCATATGTAAGAAAAATATGTGCAGAAAACATATGAGAATATGAGCTTATCATTTTGAAATAAA
This sequence comes from Viscum album, assembly GCA_963277665.1. Classification (NCBI taxonomy): domain Eukaryota; kingdom Viridiplantae; phylum Streptophyta; class Magnoliopsida; order Santalales; family Viscaceae; genus Viscum; species Viscum album. Next base: position 2,008,131,184 of record OY728122.1, on the reverse strand, counting down.
ACCCAAGAATTCATTAATCACCATAATTGAATAGGTAATTATAATTTCATATGACAAGATTCATAGATTAATCAAATACCATTATCCATGAGTTAATATCATAAGAAAAAATTATGTCATAATGAGTGGCCTAAAATTTTGGTGTAATCCTAATCTTATTAGACAATTCTATCAGAATTTTAGGAATATGGATAGGGTCTATCTGATGGGTCTGATAGTGGGGGGTTTTTGTTTTACACAATCTTGAACATCAGGTTACCATTTACACTCTTATGGGGAACTCCCAGTGCATCCCTTCTCCATAACTGGTCATGGAGCTACATTTCAATGGAATTGGATCATCTGGGTTTTTAGGATCAGTGGATCTTAGGGACCATCAATAGTTTAGAGGATGTGGGGTCGGGCTCATTGCACCCTTATGGGGTTAATTTATTCCTACCCAAAGATACTCTTATAAATTTTTGATATGTTCGTGAATCTCTTACTAAAATGTATACATTAAAGGTTACCCTAAAAAACAACTATAGTTTAATTCTCTATCATGTGAAAAAGACTGGGGTCTCTTTAATGAATCTATCTATATGTATCTGAGGTTCTCCATCATTTTCCATTAATGAGTAGAAGTTTATGTGTTATGGTTATATAACTGAGTGCTTTAGAATGTTCTACCACATAAGGAGGTGGTTAATATTCTGATGAGGAGATTTAGTCATTATTAGGCATCCTACGTATCCTGGTTATTACAGAAATCAAAACCCACATAGTTCAATGGACCTGTACAGTTTAACATCATGCATAATGGATGTGTATGGGTGCTCTGAGACTCTGATTATTCAATCTCGAGTCATAGGGGGATTTCATATGTATCTTGAGTATAGAAATAATTAGAGTTTTTGTTTTTCATTTTTTCAGGGGTTATATATTGGGGTCAACTCTATCATTATAGAGGCCCAGGGTTCAAATGATGTTATTATTTTAACTCCCTATGCTCATGTGAACTACACTCTGTGTGAAAATTAAGGGATAGAAAATGATCATTTCATTGCTCATGATGTGATACCAATGGGGCGGGACTACCCTAAGACGATTTATCATGGATTTCAATACTTATGGACACAACCTATATATCATATTATTGTAGAAATCCTAGTAATCATAGTTCAATTGATTTCCCTATTTTTTGGTGGATAATTTTGGGTGATAATATCATTGGAATAATTGGGTCTTGATGGATGTGATGTCAGAGTCATAAAAGGACTTACACCAGAAGGGGTGTTTATTGGAACTCTGGTCGTAGGATGGTGTCCTACATATCCTGGTTATTGCATGAATCATTGTTATCATAGATAAATATATCATGTCTTACACACTAAGGTCACCATTACCATTGTAGAGTTTTATGGTGAAGATGTTATGATCATTGTAACTCCCTAATACCACATCATCTGGGCTCATTGTGAGAAGAAAGGGAGAGAAAGTAATCCTTTTCATCTCCTTGAATAAGAGACATCGATTCTGGGATCTCCCTAGATGATCAATAAGGTGCTTGATCCTCGGGGAGAGGTTTCATACATGTTGTGAATATGGTAGGAATAAAATTCATCATATTTTGATGTATATTTGTGCTTACACACTAGGGATTCCATATTGATCAGGGCTTACAAACTGACGATGAACAATGTTATCAAGTCTTTGGATGCCCTGGTGACAAGGACTACTTTTCTAGAGGGTGTCATAGGACCTAGTTGACATATCCTAGAATCTATCTCATGACCGGGATGTATTTTTTAGGTATTATTTCATGATCTAGGTAACATGATCTAGTGCCATTCAAAAGATTTGGGTTAACACATATGGAGGGTTTCACAAGTTTTTGTACGACATGGTTCACTGGAGGTCTCATATCATGTATAACATCCCTGTAGGGCATCGTGAGACATGGTCGACATGTCTAGATGCCATCATAGGTCTCATATAACATTACCATTAGGTGTCATGAGAACTTTGTTTTCATTCTCAAATACAATCTTGAGACTTGTCTTACATGAGGGAGAACCATTATATTAGTTAGGTGATGTCTCTAAAGTGCATTTCAAGGATTTGGTAACAGACCTAGAGGGCTTTATGAGACCAAATTGGTGTGGTCATGGGGGACATATTACTTGATCTAACATGTCTGTAGGATTCTCATGTCCTAATTATCATGTGGAAGGAGATTCATAAGATCTAGGAGACATGTATTGTAGATTTCATGTGTCTTTTCATGACACACGCAAATCTCATGAGGGACAACAAGCAGATTTTTTTCTTAAATCTTCAATGTAAAATCTTAGTTCTAGCTCTAATATTATAAGGCCATAGGTTTGTTCAGATTCAGTTTCATTGAGTCTCGCGTTACCTGGATGACATGTGATATGATATTTTCACATCCTCACAGCCCTCCTTTATGTGGTATATGAATGATCATAAAAATTACCTCTTGTATGGTGCATGATTTCTCCTGCATTTCACTGATATACTACCTAGAGGAAGACATACGGTCATGAGATCAATCACTCCAAGAATTATTCTCAATCCCTTGCACCCGAAAGTCCATAGGTTGGGATTTTAACCCTTTTTTCATGCTAGAGTTGAGAATTTGTAGTCATCTCCACCCTGGTAGTTTGGATCTTTGTCCAGCGTATCTAGCATGATTCCAGGCTAGATTCGAAAAAGGGATATGACACCTCACAGCTTTGCAAGTCTCTATCATGGACCTCTCCAATGGTGTCGCCAGATTTTCAACAACTGCGAGCCCCTTTTGTCAATGCCGTCATTATTGTATTATTTCCAATTAGTGGGGACATGTTCGATCATGTACAAATATTCTTGGAATTCATTATTTCCATCATGAAATGTCCAAGGGCCTTTTCTATATCAAATTATCTGTTGAAAGGTGTATGTGAGATGATCGATGACATTTCTGGGAATTTCCGTGAGACAATGTTGGTTTTCCCAACAATATCATGGTACCATGCTTTAGAAATTTATAGTTAATTAAAATACTTTTATTACTGTAAGAGGATTCTGCCTTTTGGGAAGCATTCCTACCATTTTCAGAGGTTTTTAAGTTGGATCGCTAGGTGATTTATGCCGACAACCTGTGTGGCATAGGGGATCTCATCTGGCCGTTTATGTGCTACTACTAGTTTCCCAGATCACCTTCACAATATCATTGGGGATCTTTGAAAGGTGGATCCATGGTATTAACTATAGGTTATGAAATATGCACGGATTATTCATGTTACCTTCTCGTGGTCACATGATCATGATTCCCTTAATGGATCATGTGATCTGCATGTCTCAGCTATCTTCTACTTCCATTGATTTAAAGGATGAAAATATACCAGTATATCTATATTTCATACTTTTTGAAATTTTTTATGCTTATTTGGTGGGAATCAACAACCCCCCCCCCCATGAGAAATATCTATGGGGACAAGGGATCTATTCTGAAGAGTGTAAATTCCCACCAGAGACTTTGTTAGTGTCGTGAATCGGTGTCACGTGTGACTTTTGGTCTACCGAGTGATGCTTGGTATTGTTAAAGAATGCCCTCTATATAGAGGGGGAAAGTTTTATCTACCATCTAGCAACCATTTCTCTAGATCTCCCTGACCCTTCCTCCATCCAAAACTCTTTCTGATCTTACAAGAATAATTGAACACCTTTCATCAGGATTAGACTTTTATACTTCACTCTATTTTTGTGAGGCCTTGGAGAGACTACAAAATATGGATATTCCTCCCACCTTTACATACTGTTAATATATGAATTTTCTAAAATTTCTATACTACAATTCATTTTTCCATCCATCCTGGTGTGTATAATATCTCGTTGCTCTGACATTTTTTAAATCTCCATCGATAGCCATCCCTTGATTTATATTAAATTATCATGAATTCCTAAAATTCAATGTTGAACTTATAATTGATTCCCTCTAATATATTTTTAGGAATTACCACCAACAAAATATTATATATTGATAATCTATTCCAACTAAATTGAAATCACCTGATTTTCTAGGGGATCCTCCAAGTAGGGCATCTGTCCAAAATAGAGAATTCTATTTATTTTACCTGAAGGTGATAAGCTTTGGATAGAGTATCTAGATCATGCTAAGACTATGAATTATTCCTTAAAATATTCAAAATGATAAACAATTTCTATGCTATTTAGTTTAGGTACTTTTATCTTAGACTATATATCACTTCAATATTGGGTCTTTTAGTTCGAACCATCAATCTCTTAAGTTAAAGGTCTTTTATCTCTAAACTTATTTCTATTTAGTTTAGAGTATTTTATCTCGGACCTTCTATCACATTAGTTTATGATATTTTATCTCAGACCTTTTATTTCATTATTTTTAGGCCTTTTAGGTCAGACCTTATTTAACTTTAGTTTATGCTCTTTTATAGCATACCTTCTATCACTATAGTTTATGTTTTTTAGCTCGAACCCTCTATATGATCATGGGATATGGTGCAGACATGCCAATAATTTCCTAAAACACTCTTCAGTGATTGATTCTATGATGGTGTTTCAGAGGCTTGTGAGGATAATAAATACCTTTGACAAAATGAATTATTTGGTTGATGGCCATTGGTGCAAATGCAAGAGAAATTGGCATGAATTCATAGTCAACAAAAGGGTCACTAGATGTCCGGTATCTTTCTTGAGGATATAGAACATTTATGGAAGTAATGTTGATTGGGTGAACTATATAAGGGATAGAAGTTCCACCTTGATAGTTGGAGTATAGATGATGTAAATAATAACCCAAAATCTTGAGTCTATGGATATGGGATGGAGTAAACATGTCGGGGATGACCTGTAACACTCTGAGGTGTTGAGTTACACCACGGTCCTACTAGGGTATGAAAATATTAATTCTCCTTTCTGGAAAGGAGTAAATGCCTTTAGTTAGCGGTTCGGGGAACTTATGAATTGGTATCATGTCCAATAGAAGTTGGTCTGCACTACTTGTTTAGGGATGTGAAATATTTATGAATACTCGACCATCAAGATGATTATTATGGGTATGGGAAGAACACTATATCAAAAGGGTTTTGGAACCCTAGGGAAGTTTATCTCATAATTTGAAACTCGACCTCTATGCCATGTGGATTTGAATCATGAGTTGTGGTCCATCAAATCTTAGACAATTGAGTATCACATTCTATCCTTAGGAAATATTATAAAACATGGTGATATAACATTGAGGATATCAAATTCGCTCAGATAGTTTTGAATGGGGATTCTAAATCAGGTTAAAAGTGCTCTTATAGGGAGGATGATATGGAAAAGTCATATTGGGATTTTTTTGGTCAAAATAAGGTGTTGAGTACTTCTATAATGATGTCAGAGATCATAATGATTGGAATGTCCTTGTGTAGAGTGATTCTATTAGTGGACAAACATAGGCGCATATGCTGGATCCATGGGCATGTTTTCATATTCAAAAAAAGGGTCCCATGAATTTGGAATTCTTTTACATGATATAGGAAATTTTTTCAGTGATTTGAGGCACCCAAATCACAATTTTTGATTTATGGAACATCGAAAACCCAAGAAGGGTTCGAACAGCCTAAAGGTTTTGTCACCGCCTAGCAAACATATTATTGTAGTGAGGAGATGTGACAAAACATTTCTCTATCTTTTTCGTAGACTATGGGGTCCAGTGAGTATAGTATGGATTTTACTAGGGATACAATGTAGACCCCATGAGATTTAGACCATGTATGTTCTCAACCTTGTAATCCTAAACTCTGGATATGAAGTGTTTAGCGAGTAGAAACGTGACTTTTGCTCGGGTCACCCTTTCTGGGTTTTCAAGATGAAAAGTTTTTTGTCAGTTTTTCTAGTAGTTTAATGTCATGAAATTTAGACCATTATAGTCTTGAGATTAAGATCATATAGCTTTAACCAATGTGTTGGAAGTTTAGGGTCATGGATCAGATGGACCTAATACGGGAGATGTTACATAATATCCTAATTAGGATACATACTGTCAAGACTACCCCCATCATTTTCCTGGGAAGGGGATGAAAAAAATTATAAATCACAACTCAAGATTCTCCTATCATGGGTAATTATATAGGATAGTCATACTGGGAGTAGTTCAGGAACTCTGAGGTGTTGAGTTATACCATAGTGATTATAGGGCTCCCAAGGATTTGAAGATCCTTTTCCAGAGTGATGCAATTAGTTTACAGCAATAAGAGCATATCTAGGACCCATAGGCATGCACGAATAGTCAATAAAAGGGTACCATAAAGCCATATATCCTTTCTGAGGTCCATGTATGGTTGATGGATAACAGATATTCTCAAGAAATGATGTGGTTTATATAGAGTGAGGTGTATTTAAAAGATAGAAGAAGAACCATGTAGTCTACCTGATCAGGGTAAGGCCCTTGTGGTCCTTTGATAAGAGATTAGGATGGATGATGGCCTACATAGTTTATCATCATTTATTTTTGATGTTATAAAAGAATTTTAATTTCATTTCGTCTGTAAATTTTCATTTTGTTTTATTTTCATTTTGTAGGGATGTATTTGGTGTGTAGTTTTAATGTTATATGACCAAGATGTTTTCCTTGTAGTTTAATATCATGTGCAAGTATGTACTTCTATGTAGTTTTTCATTATGTGGTAAGTTTGTATGAACCGAAGTGGGAGTATGGAAATTTTGGGATTAGGAACAAGGGTGAAAGTCTTTGTGTCACTACGTATCTCATGAAAATGAAAATCAACCCCCATGTAGTTCTTAATTTCCATGCAGTTTAACATCATACAGTTAGGAAATGGATCACCCAATGAGAAATGGTGGAGTCGTAGTTGGGCATGTGGATGGAATTAGGGGTTCCACTATGTATCCCATGGTGATGGTAATAAATCCATGCATAGTAATTAAATGAGAAAATATCTCTTCTATGGCATGGCCCGTATAGAGAGGTGTTCGCTGTTTCTATTGATTATTGTAGTTGGGAATTTGATTAGAGGTCTAGGAGTAAATATGTATCTTATAATGATAGGAATCAAGAAACCCATAGTTATTTAAGGGAAAATGCATTTTATAATTATTTTGAAAAGATGAATATGGATATACATGACAATTGGTAATGTTTTTGTTGGGCCTAATGATATATGTTTGAGTGTCTCTATGAATCTCATAAAAAATTAGAATCAAGCCGCACATAGTTCTTGAAGTACAGTGTTGTTTAATGTCATGAAGAAAAGATATGTTCTCATGAAGTTTAACATCATGTGGTATGGACTTATTAAATTCCTTTTGTGGTCATTCATTAAGGACTGAGATGGGCCTATCGAATTTTATTATTTCTTGTTTTTGGGGGGAATCCCATACCGAGACTCTTAATCCCAGGTGAGTTATGCTCTATTTGAGAATTAATGAATGAAAAAAGGTCCCTCTTACTATGAAAAGTAAATTTAGAGTAGGATAGGGGAATTTTGTATCATGTGGTGGCTGGACTATGATATTGGATCTATATGTCCCTACGTATCTCATTGGAAATGAGAATCAAGCAATACAATGTTCTAGGAATCTTTTGGAGTTTAAAGTCATTCGGTAAGGATGTGTTAATATGTTATTTAACATAATATGAAAATTCATAGGTCACTCGACATGAATTAAGATGGATATTATTGATCCTTTTAGCTTTATTTCATGTAGTAAAGACATATATCAACCAATGTGAAGGAAAAGGGATGTTGTGGAACCCTGAATATTTACATCATGTGGTGAGGAAATTGGATCACTTGATGTGAAAAAAATGTAATCCTATGGTTGGTCCAAACAATAGATATCCAGGTGTCACTGCATATCTAGTGATGATAATAATCAATCCATACATAGTTTTTAAAAAACATTGCAATTTAACGTCATGTGTACAGGGAATGCTCCATATAGATTATCGTCATGTGGTCAGGATGAACTTGGTATAGTTTAACATCAGGTGGTTGGGACAAATATGTATTTTTTACCATCATATACTAATTAAGAATGATGGGGATTACTCTTATGTGAATTCCAATGGTGATGAAATATTATGCAAAGTATTTCTTGAGAAATATTGAATTGGTGGGTAGTGTGACTTTCTCCCCATCCTTAGTGGCCAATGAGTAGGAACCATTTTGATAAACATTAGGTATTACATTTGTACCTTCCTACAATTATTTCAATTTTTGTAGATTCTTTCCTTGTATCATTAGGGTTATAAGAGATAGCAGCAGTTCCCCTTAGATGAATGAACAAAGGTGATCCATTTTATTAGTGGCTCGTGCTATCAGATTATGATGGAATTCTAGGTCGTGAAATGTGCATAATCAATTCTCTTTTAGAAATTCCAATTCTTCCAAAATCATTTACATTTTTTCATCATCTGATAGATTCCTGCAAATGGATATTTGGAGTGAAGGTAGCTATACATATATGGGTAATACTAACTCACTCTTATACACCAATGTGTATGATGTTTCCTATGTGTTAGTACACATGGGGGTACAGTATACCCATAAAGCATTGATATGTTTATTCCGCCATGAATTATTATCCTTTTTCACCATATTTGGAGTATATTTGATAAAGTCTTACTAAAGGCCTCAATATATCCATTTTCCACCACATGATAGCAGTATGAGTGATTGGTCTCGATATTATACTCCTAGTAAATCTTCTCCAAATCTGTGTAATATAAATTGATGTCATTGTCTTAAAATATAGTGTGTGGGATCCCTAACCTGGTGATGTTATGAGAATTTATGAATTTGATGATATTCTTCATCCTTATTTCCATGATGGGTATTACATCGACCCATTTGGAAAATAATTCAATAGATGTGATAATGAAATTGAACTATATAGCTATGTCTAGGGGATATTTCCCCACAACATCCATCACCCAGATGGATAATGGAAAGGAATATTTAGTAAAATATAGAAATTCTTGGGGCTGATGGATGAATTTTTCATGAATCTAGAACACATGAATTTTCTCAGTGACTTCCACATAGTCATATAACATTATTTTTTAGTAATATCCTAAACACGTGATTTGGTAGGAGAGCGTAATTCTAGATTTATAGGTTCCATAGGAGCCTGGATGGATTTCTTCCATGAAGGTGGAAACTTCTCCTTCTCCAAAGCACCTGAGGAGGGTTCCATCAACTACATATTTCTAGAGTTCTTTTTTTCTCATTGGACGATCTTCCAGAGTGATGTTTCCTTCTAGGCTCTGAATCTATTTTCATCCTACATGATTTTTTTGGAAGAATCCTATTTTGGAGATAACTAACTATGGGTTCCATCCATCCAAGAGTGGTCGTTGGTTCATCATGGTCCTGGGTAAAGATGAAATGAATTATTTCTTCTATATAACATATTATGGTTGATAACACCATTCATCGATGTGTGATATAGAATATTGTTTCCGCTTTATCAGGTTTAGTACAAATAACAGCTGTAATAGCCAGTGCATCGGTGCAATCATTCTATGTTTGGGGAACATGATGCAATGTGGGATCAAAATTGATATCTTCCATCAAAAGAAAAATGTATTTAGTGAGAGGGTCTAGTTAATCATTTTTAAGGATATATTCTACATTGATCTGCTTTATCACCAATTTTGATTCCCCTTTTATATTCAGGTTGGCTATGTGTACTGGTAGAGCTAGTTCCAATACAACGATTAGGGCTTGGAATTCTACCATATTATTTGTGTTTCCTTTAGATAGTGAGAAATAACAGGTAGAAATTTCATTTTCTAGAGAGACAACTACAGTCCCAAGGCCAACTCGATTAATCTATAGGTCTTTCATCCTTCTACTGAAAGTACTCTGGAAAGTGATATTAAAGTACATCTTCCTTTTATATGGATTTTCATGGGAATATAATACTTATTCATCTTAGAGATCAGTGTCTTATAGTGTGTTTTCTAGGGTAGGCATGTGTTGTGGGAAAACCATCTTAGGCTTTCCCCTTCACTAACTTCTATAATATAAAATGATTATCATATTATAGCAGAATGACCACCCATCAAGCTAACTGCCCAATCAACATAGGGAGATGAAGGATTAACATAATATGATTAATATAAGAGACCAGGTGAAATTCATGGTGCTTCATGTAATTCTTATTCATTTCCACTGCAAGTATGAGTGAAATGATGTTCTTTTCGATATCATAATTTCTAGTCTGAACACATAACATCATCTCACTCTGGAATTAGAGACTCTTCTCATTTCCAAAATCATTTTTTGTGCAAGGATAGTGTTCAGTGAGTGTTCCATGGAATCCACAAATAAGATGAGTGGCCTCCCTTCCACTGGATGAGTCAAATCCATTGGGCGAATAATATACTTCATGAGACATTCAAATGATATTCTAAAGTCATCATCCCAATTGTCGGTGATTCATTTCTTCATTATCTTGGTGAAGGGGAAATCTTTTCCTTTCAAGTTGGTTAAAAACAACCTAATGTAAATGAGGTTCCCTTGGTATTACCTTAGATAATTTAGATTTATGGTGGTTAACTTGATAAAATATCACCATTCTTCTCTACATCAACCTAAATTTTGTGGTGGAAAACCACAAATCGAAGGAAATTTTACGATGTCACCCCAAAATCACACTTCAATAGAATCATAATTAAACTATGTTGATGTATCTTGTTAGATATTTTTCCTAGATCTATGAAGTGATCACATCACTTTGAGTATTTGACAACCATTTTTTTGACATAACACTCAACTGTCATTCCTGACAATGGATTATATATGGGATTCATGGTGCATTGATATTTGGAACCAGTGTACATTATTCTAAATGGAATGACCTGATATTAGAATATAACTTGAGGTGCTCCGATGGCAGTGGCTTCTTCATCTTATGGGACCATCATGATCTTATTGTTCCCAAAGTATCTATCCATGAAGGAAAGGGATGGTAAACTTACAGTTGCATATATCGAGAGTTATGTGATCAACAATGGGAAATAAGCCTTTGGTAAATTGTTATTATATTCTATGAAATCAATGAAAATCAAAATCAACCCATTCTTTTTCATTAAAGGAACAATGTTGGAAATCCATCTTCAGTTTTTCACTGATCAAACAAATTTGGATTTTGTAAACATTTCGTCCTCTGCCTCTACATTGGTTGAATAAGGGGGTTTATCCACATGTCTACCTATTTACATTCATTATTATCATTGAGAAGTCTGGGATGGTGCATGTCGAAAATTTTATTTGGTCCGGGAATTTCTATATAGTTTTACGGGAACACACATCTGTGATAATTTATAAATTCATTGTACATGTATTTCTCTTCGAGAGGAATGGTGGAACTATTTAGATTAGGTCATAGATCATCTTTTGATCCCGTGTTTATTTTCATAATATCATCTATGTTGTTGGAGACACCTTCTTTGAATGGTGGAGGGTTTTTCTTGAGTTGATCCTCATCCTATACCATTCCTATGTTTTTGAGGAAAATTTCTTGTTATGATAGAAATCAAGGATCATCTCTGTAACTATCAGGGTGAGGGGCATATAAGAAGATACTTAATCATCCCTTTCTATCAGATTTATTGTAGAGATATGTTGAAGCTATTTTTATTTCACACTATCAAGGAGCATTGAAGGGGTTATACCTCTATGATTAGATCTTCTACCTTAACCATATTTTTGGGAGCACATTGTCATTATCGATCATACCCCTGGGATTCACAGGTGTGGTCCCCATGCCATTTTGAGATGAAACCAATAAATAATCATCCACAATTGGTCTCTTGTCTCCTCTTTTTGTAGAAATTGTCTTCAGCATATGAGCCAATGCACATTTGAATGGAGGAACTGTCACCATTTAATATTCTAACGATTTCATTGATGGTGTTGTTTAGACATTGATGGAATATTGATGGTACCACCATGTTTCTATGGATATATGGCCTTATGTGAAATACATGTTATGAGGGGTATTACTGGATAACTGTGAACTCTACATAATATGTGAGTTCCCAAAATTTTTCATCGAGTTTGATCTTCCCAATAGGTCTTTTCTCATGATTGTTATTCCATTAAATGGTTATATTTTAGGGGATAAGGCCCCTTCGTAATATCAAAAATGTTGAAGAGTTTGAACTGGGATGAGATAGATCCTAGATCCAATATCAATCAACACCCTTTATAAATTTACATTATTGTGTTTGGTCAAAACATATAGTGTCTTGATGTTTCCTTGGATGGCCTCTTCCTTACCTTGGTTAGATATTGAGATTGAGATATTACATTCTGAGAACATTGCCTCCACTTGATAGGCCTGGGATGTAGTGACTTCTATCTCACATTCATATTGTCTTTAGAGGTCGTCAACAAGTGCATCCATGAGTTCTTTTTAATGGTGGAGTACATTTAGGTTTCATAGATTGGTTGGGGAAAAAACTATCTATTTCTAAAAGTCATACTTTTTTACAGAGTTCGGCACTTCCTAACATGGGGCTACACCCTAGAATGCGGTTCAGGAGTCGAAGCATCAGAGGTAAATGTACATGGTGTTTATGAAAAAGTTGATGGAATATCTGATTCATGTAGTGAAGGTCACACCGACCTTCCTCATTTCCTAGGTTAATCATATTGAACACCTACTATGTGATCATGCAAGACAATCAGATGTGGGAAACTATTGGTGGTTTAGAGACACCTACATTCCCCTTTTGAGCATGTTGGAGTGCTTTCCCATGATTATGAGCTGTAAAAATGTCCCCCATGGCGATATGAACAGAATATTGAGTTCGACCATGTCTGCATTGTCCCCTATATCATTGATTTTGGTGCAACAAACCTCTCATTCCACAATTATGTGTGGTAAACCCATATTTTGGGGGAATATTCATCATTGGAGAAGAGGTATTATAAGTACATCACATTTAAAAGTCCGATGATGAGATCTTCGTCTGATGAGGAATCCATTTTGTGGGGCAGTGCACATGCTGTGGATTTTGCATAGATGAAATCTACAAGAGTTATAACTTCCTTTGGAAAGGAATATGACTCTTGTCCCTTTTTCTCTTCATATATTTGGTTGTCACTCCAACCATAGGGATTACCATCTAATGTATCCTTCTCGTATAGTGTATCTTTTGCAAGTCTTCAAAATTGTGCTTTTAGAATGCCATGAGCTCGATCAACTATTTTTTGAGACATCCATTTTTAAAAATATTTTGCACACATGGCTGGTAATTTCTAAAAAACATCCTCTTCTTCTAACTGGATGATAGTTATGCAAGACACATACTATGAGGATCTCTCTAACATCACATATCCAGAGTCAACCATGAATTGAAGGAAATATTCTAAGATGTATAAATCCTATATATTATGACCCAAACTTCTATGGTAAAGGTAGTAATCGGGATGGTCGGTGAGGATTACATCATCAGGCCTTGTGGGATTTGGAAGCTTGAGTTGGTTATTATCCACAGATTCCATGAAATAACACGAGACTTGTTCATTTCAGATGGATAATACATTATTCATCCATTCCTCAAATCCTAGGAAACACTAATTTCACTGTACTTCAGGATGAGGGAAATTTTGTGGTTGTCACCACTAAATTGGAGGTGATGGGTGGTTTGGAACATTCCCAGGTTTCATGATGTTTAGTTTTATTATCATGAGGTTGAAAACAATAGATTCTACTTTGCTTGTACTTTTCTCCTATGTAGTGGGAATGAGTCTAGACTTGGACTAACTTTGTTGAAAAGACTCTTAATGATGTTATGTCATTTTATAAAACACTCAGAACCCAACTCGATATTTGATGGGGATTACAGGAATATAAAAATCATCCCTTTGATTTTCGGCTCAGTGTTCCAAATTCTACTCCTATGAGAGAGGGGTGATAAAAAATAGGTTAAACCTTTCCCCCTTTATATTAAATCATACACCCTATCATTCACCTATTTTTGGTAGTTATTCAATTCAACGCTCATAATTTTTATCATTGTGGAACTAAAATGATAAAGAAACTGACGACGAAGGTCTTACCATCCTACAACAGATCATGTTGGTAGGATGATATACCTAGAAAGGGCCATCCTATTAGATTCTTCATGAAATACCTCATCTTTGTTTCCCCTTGTTGATCTTGAGGGCCAACCATCACCCAACATCAGGATACAAAGTTTCAAATATGTTATTCAGGGTCATCTGCACTATCCAAGGTAGAGAAGGCAGGGTTTATGATGTGCGGTAGAGGTGGATTATCATCCACCCATTTAGGATAGGGCATCCTTTTAGGCTACATAGGTTTGTGTCGCCCTTCCATATATTCCATTCATGTTGTTAGGGATTCAATGATGGTATGTAACTCCAAGGGAACTATTGTCTGAACCACCTCCCATCCACATGGAGCAGGTGAGGACCAATAAGGTGGTCCCACCTTCATTTCCTGATGATTATCAATTCTACCTATGACTAAATTATTACCTTGATGAGGGAGAGGTTGTCTCCACAATTGAGGGATATCATAATTATTTTCGAAATAATCGTATATGTGTGTTAGCTATCTATATTCAGAGCCGATTTGATGCTCAGATACTAATATTATTGTTGGATCAGCTATGTGAGGTAGATTATTTGTCTCTAATTATATACTATACCCACCAGTAATATTTCCCTTGAGTAGATTCCCATTAAGTTGTCAAAGAGCTCGTATTCCACTCTAATATTGTGACAATTGCTCCTCCAGCGAAGGAACATCAGATCTACCGAGTATTGATTAGGATTTATTTGTACCATTCCCTTTATCTTTTATATCATTATACCAAGTAGGTTCCAACTTGTTATTTTGTGGTGCCAAATCTTGAAGCCTTCTTAGGTTCCGGGAGAGCACAACCTCATTTGGTGTGTCCAGATCACAATCCCCCGAGGGTACATTTTTCTTGTCACATCGCTCTTCATTTTCAACTTTATCAATTTCCACCATGTTTATAGTGATGAAAATAATATATTCATATCAATAAATAGTGGTTATGCCATTACTTTCAATGCAACCAGCTAATTCTGCATTGCCTTCATCAAGGTCCTTATTTGAACCCTTTCCCATGTTGGTCCATTTTGGCTTGCATTCCTTGAAGGGTTCGATCATAATTTCTTTATTCTCCTTATTTATTGTCCAATAAACATTAATTTTTATGGAGTTTCCAATTTTGATTTCCAAAAATCCTTGACCAATATAGGTTTTTCTTGCATTAAGAGGAACGGTTGGGGCAATGACCATTTCTTCGCCCATCCATGATAAGAATAATTCTATCTATAGTGATAAAAATGAATAAAAGTACCCCTACCATGTAGGTTTAGGGTCATTTGAAGATTCCATTAGCACTTATTGGCCATGTTTTCAAGGATCTAATGACTCCAATTGAGGATTTGATGAATCTCGGGATAGACAAGAACATATAAATGCAAAATTTCCAAAACCCAGTGGGATGGGGTTCAGCCATGGCTATTAACGATATATCCTAAATCCTCTCAAGAATTGATGATCTTAGGGGTGGAGGTGGTCAAATATATTCTCTAGGACTATGGAGTATAGGTTTTTCCGGGAAAATATCTATGGAAGATGATATTTTGGCATGTTTGACATGGTGAAACTATGCGGGTGTGGGAACTAGGGGCGATGAAATCCCATGATGTGAATAATTCTTTATAGGGATTAGTCTGGATGATCATAACTTCAGTATTAGGGTTTTGAATGTTTTATAATTTCTTTGAAAGGCCCATTTTGATATTCTAATTCATATCTACTTCCTCTATTCATGATATCTAGGCAATGTCAAAAAAGGGTCATTCCATTGTAGTGACCAACTACCTGAGTGTTACCCAGTACTCTGATTTCACCTAATGATATAATGTTACAAGATTCAAAATCAATGAGTTTTGTTTTTTTAGGGGTGCAGAAAAGTGTAATACTCTATAATGTCCATATCCTCGAATACAGATTCATTATGTGGCTTCAAACATCATATTATGAATCATCATGATGAAAATACAGCAAGCATGTTTCATAATTCCACTTTTCCTTTTCAGTCTGGGATCCCGGGCCCTAGATATAACATTTGGTTCGGGATAAATATAGAGTATCTTGATTATCTTAATGTGATACCCATATTGTGGATAAGGGAGATATAGATCCTATAGATATGGATGAGTACCAAGCACGTTTTTTAAGATAATGAATTCACTCCTTTTCTTGTTCATCTAGGATCTCATAGCTCGAATTAGCGAAGGGCCATAACAGGATGGGCAGGTTACTTCCTCCTAAATCTTTCCAAATATTAATGTTATCCTCCTCTTTATAAGACACACATTCCTCCATCTAGTCAGACCATAGAAGATGCCTCTGATGGTCACCATCTAACGAGGGTGTAGTGTTGCTGTAAGTGAATGGGGAACCATATACGTTGGACACCAAGGTTTTCAGCACCTCTCTATTTGGATTTTTTAGAGTTTTGAACATATATCTATACAATGGTGTCTAGGATAGGGGAGGATTTCCATTTCTATGAGAGATATCCTCATGGGGTTGTTAACCACGATGGATTTCAGGAGTAGAGTCTCTATGATCTATCTCCACAACACACAGTGGAGAACTATCGTGGTAATGAAGGCCCCCTTATTCTGCTTCAATTGAAGATTCCATGAACCCTAGTGCTGTTGAGAATGTGTGTTGAACAACTACAGGGGAACTGGAATTGAGCAGATTATGAATATCGGCTCTCTTTTGTGGCCTAGTTGGAATATGTTACCCTACCTTGTCGGATTTTTCAAGGATATTATCCAACTGTGTGAAGGTTGAAGAAACTTGTGTTTAACTATATAGTGTCATAGGATAATGATCCCACTACTGAGAAGCTGTGGGAATATTCCAATAAGATGTCTTATTATTAATAAGATTATGACCTTGTCCTAAGTCATGTCCCATTCTCACTTAGTGAACCTCAGTTATGATGGGAGTATGTACCCTATATTGGTCCATTGGATTATTCCACTGGTCATTCTTGGAAGGAGTATGCGCATGTACTGAGGCATGTGATTATCTAACCTAGGGAGTATAGGTTGGAATGGTAATATAATCCTTGTCTGAATATTCATTCTCTACAGTAATATATCGAAAAACTTCTATAATGGGAGAAGTAATATGATCCACCTCCATTATTTCATTAGAATTATGTTAGTACATCCATGGATTAGTGGAAGTAGGAATATTTTCCTTGCTTTTTTGATCTACTAGATAATCCCAAGAAGATTCAACAGAAGAATATGATCTTGTATTGAGGCTTCTTCCATTCTAACTTGGTCAGACTTTTCCAGAACGGGGATATATTCCTGATCTTGTGCCTTTGGAGTATGTCGATGGACTGCTTATATAGAAATATGAGCATGTCCTATGGTGTGTTCCCCTCTCAAATAGTGATTCCCAACAATAACGGGGATATAATCCCGATCATGGGACTTTGGAATACGCAACCAGATTTTTTTCATTATGCATTTTCCCTTATTATGAGGTGTGTTCTTCTCTCACCTAGTGAATGTTGGTTAGAATGACTGTATGATCTTGTTCTGATGCATTTCCCATTATCATAATATACCTATAATCCTCTCATATGGGGGAAATATAGTGCAATTTCTCCGATACAATCACTAGTTCACATTGATAAGAGAGTTGAGTTCCCATGGATATATGGATATGAGTATACTCTTGTTCTTCTATCTATAATATTGTTGAAATATGCTGAAAGATCTCTTCATATGTTACAAAAATATTGGTTTATTTTAGAAATGTGTGCACAAGGATATAAATTTGTACATAATTTGTATCCATTATTCACTAGAAAATTTTTTCAATTAAAGGAGGGATATAATTATACCTTTTCCATCCTTGTTCCATCAGAGTATGCTATTGGGATTCATGAACGGGGGTAGGGATATGTGCCCCCCCCCCATGATTTTTGTGGTAATATGCCCATATAATTTTTCTGACCCGGTTGGGAGATGATCCTGCTTACTGGTTCCTTCCATAATGTGTCGATAGAAATCCTTATAAGAATTTTGTATTTAATCACTCTCTTGGGTATCTATTTACTTCCTCACTTGATAACCCTTCCATGCTTACCTTACACGGTCATTAGAGGTGGCATCATGTTGGGGGTACCCTCCGTAGGTGACTGGTGGGTACCATTGGGATATTTCTAAGAATGGTGGTCAAAAGGCTCCCTCCTCAGTGGAATAAGAATTAAAATGGAACTATATTTTGATTCTTGATCCACTTTCATTAGATATGGAAGGTGGTAGTTTTCACGCCTTGGGGATAAGCTCCACAAACGGTTGGTTATAGCGACAAGGACAACTGGATTAACAGCATCCCTCATAAAGTGGCGCGGATTCGCCAGCTTCCATGGTTTGGATTGTACCATATCGGTGGTACTCCCAGACCATCGTATTTTCCATATACCGTTGGATCTTTTGGGTAGGTGAAATCACATTGTGATCGTGGGGATTGCAGTTTATAAGGATTTATCATAGTGAAAACTTGAATATGAATACATTTTCATGAATAAGGATGTTGTCAGTATATGAATTCATTCATTCCACAAGGAAAAAGTTCTCCAATTAGTTCAATATCTTAGTCATGATGTACTCAATCAGATATAAATGGTTATCACAATTGTTCAGATATTCCTAATTCAGCCATTTATCTTGTTTGGACTTCTCAAAAGGATGATGGAATTATGAGAAATCTGGTTACAGAGGATCTTATATATGCTCATATTATTCTTACTAATTTTTTTACAGGGTTTTCAAAACATATTATCCTAATAGATTTATGGTAGGATTATCAGTGTTGTTTTCATATGGTAAGATAAGAAAAATGGATCGATATATTATAACCAAATCGGTTGTTATTAAAAATATTCAAGTTAGGTTCACCATTTTTGTATACATATAGTGTGAAGAAAATGTCTTGAAAAAATATAATATGGTCACTTTTTTATTTCAAAGGTTCACATCAGGTTCACTATTTTTTTATAGGGATCCAAGGAATGGGGATAGGGTCTACCTGATAGGTTTGATTGGCGGGGTTTTTGTTTTATAAAATCATGAACATCAAGCTGCCATTTTACCTTGTAGAAAGAACTCTCAATGTTTCCCTCACCCATAACTTGGTATGTACCTGGTTTCCCAAATCATACATTCATATGGATTTTCAAGCCAAGTGACTCTAGGGGATTCATATTTCTCAGGAGAATGTGAGGTTGGGCTCATCGCACCCTTTTGGGGAATTTCTACCTACTATAAGACACTACTATATATTTAAGATATGTTTATAAATATCTTCTTAATCCTTATATGGGACTAATTATGCAAAAAAACAACTATAGGTTAATTATCCTTCAAGTGAAAAATATTGGGCGATCTTAATTGAATATGTCTATTTGTATGCCTGGATCTCCATCATTTTGTAGTAATGGGTAGCTATGTTCATACTAAGGATGTATAACAAAGTTCTTAAAAATTTTCTTCAAAATAAATAAGCATCTAATATTCCTAAGATTGGATTGAGCCATTATTTAGAGTCATATGTATCCCAGTTATGGCGTGAATCAAACCCCACATAGTTCGTTGGACCATTGCAGTGTAATGTCATGAAAAAAGGATTTATGTTGGTGTTATGGGACACCAAGTATTCAAGCTCGTGTCCTGGGAAATTTACTACATATCCTACGTATATATAAAATATGTGTTGGAATAGTAAATTTGTTTAGGAATTATAAAATAATGCCACCAAATCACTTTAGAGGCTCATGGTGAAGATGATATGATTATTGAAACTCTATAGGATCATGTGAGATATTCTCGGTGTGTGAAACAAGAGATGAAAAATCGAATTTAATTGCCGATGATATGGGACTTATGTAATGGGACTGTTGTGAGTTGATTTATCCTAGAACATGGGCCTCAATTAGATGGCCAACATATCCTGGTTATTGTTGATATCAAAGTCATCGCAGCCCAGTTGATTTATTAGTCCACTGATGGATGAGGTATGGTGATCATGTACTTGTAATAATTAGATCCTAATGGTTGAGATGTTAGAGGCATAAATCGATATACACTAAAAGGGGTGTTTATTTGATCTTTGGCCTTAGAAAGGTGTCCCATGTATCTTGGTTATTGCAGTAATTAGAGTTATCCTAGTTCAATATATTAGGAAACACACACTAAGGTTTCCATTATCTTTGTTGAGGTTTATAGTGAGGATATTCTAATCATTACAACACCTTAATCCCACATGATCAATACTAGTTGTGAGAAATAATGGATAGCGAGTAATCATTGTCACTGCTTCGAATACGATACTTCGATGCTGGGATAACCCTAGATGGTCAATATGGGGATTGAACCTCAGGGAGAGGTGGCTTATGTATCCTGATTGTGGAAGGAATCATAGACTTTGTAGTTCCCTTTATATTGGGGCTTACACAGAGGGGAATATCTATTGATCAAGGCTTACACACTGCTGATAAAAATGTTATCATGTCTTGGGATTCCATTTTGACATGGCCTGCATGTCTGGAGGGTGTCACATGACCCAGGTGAATTATCCTAAAAGCCATTGCATAACCTATCTGGATTGTTCATGGGGTGTCACATGATCCACTTTATGTGTCCTATTTTCATTCACAAGATTTTTCATGACTCATATGGAGGGTGTTAAATTTTTCAATGCGAAATGGTTTAAAGGATATCGTGTATCTTCGATAACATACCTCGAGGGAAACACAAGACCTAGCTGATATGTCTAGAGGCCATTGGGTGTCTTAGCTGACATGGTCATAGGTTGTTGTGAGAGATTTTTTCCATGAACAAATACAACCATGACACTTGAATGACATGATGGATCATCATATTTTGAGTTAGGTGATGTATCATATGGACGTCGCGTGGCTTTAGAGATAGACCTAGAGTGTTTTTTTTTCACTAATGTAGTGTGTGTAGGGGGACGATATTACTTAATTTGACATATCTGGAGGATTTTTCATGTCCAAAATAACATGTTGGAGGAGTGACATGAGATGTAGGAGACATGTTCCATTGTTGTCATGTGTATTTAGATTACTCACATGAAGTGCGTGAGGGATAGAAAGAATTTTTTTTCTTATTTATTCCAAATTTAATCATGGTTGTATCCCTTGGATTTTGAAGGCCTTATTTTTATTCAGTATTAGTTCCCTTGAGTCTCGAGTGATCTGTAGGATATGAAATATATTCTATGAACATCATTCTATAATTCCTTTGCTTGATCTGTGAATGATCATCTGAAGTTCCTTATGTGTGGAACATGATTAGTTGGGTAATTCAACTATATATTACCTAATAGAAGACTTTTTGGTCGTGAGATCGGCTTCTCTAAGAAGTCCACTCTAGATTTTTCACTCGAGAGTCTAGAGGTCGAGATTGAAACCATTTTTTTTGTTGGGGTAGTGAATTTATAGTCATAACAACTTCTATTGTTGGGTGCTTTATACGGTGTATCCACCGTCATCCTAGGATGGAGTTGTTTTAGGGATCTACTGGCACATATCTTCAAAAAAACACTATCGTGGTCCACACTCTAATGGAATATATTGACTTTCAGTTACAGATAGTTATTCTCTTCCATGCATCAATAATTGGATTATTAAAAATTATGGGACATATTTGATCACACAGACATGTAGAAAGAAAATTTGTTTTTCATGTTTACATATCCATGGGCCTTTTCTAGTTCCAAGTGCTTGTTGAAATGTGTTCGTGAGATGCTTCGTGACATGTCTGGAAAATTCTGTGAGACAATTATGGTTTTCCCAAGGAACTCGTCGAACCATGATACATTCTTCCATTGTATTTCCCATCTGTTTTACGACTACAAGGGGTTTAATCATTTTGGGAATATTTCCTCCAACATTCAGAGGATTTTAAATATGGATCTTCAGGTTCTTACTACCGACAACCTGTATAGCCTAGGGGAGTTCATCTTGATTCTGATGTATTGCAACTAGTTGTCTAGCGTGACTTTTCAAAAGCATAGGCCCTCACTGAAAGGGAGATATATGGGATCTTCTGTAGGTTATGCACTATAGGTGGAGTCTTTGTGTGACCTTCTAATGGCCACATTATCACAAGACCCATAAAAGATCACGTGATTTGTAGGTATTGGCCATTTTATTTTTCCTTTTCATTTGTGGGAGAAATGATACCCATATTAATGTATTTATTATTTTGTGAATTTTTTGTTACTCATTTGGTAGGAATTAATAAACACATATGTCAAGGAAACCCACCAAGTCATTCATAACTCACATAGCTTGGGCTAACCACTCGTGTTCTTTCTTCAATATTGGTCTAATCTCTTTTGTGTCAATTTTTCTCAGATGGGAATGGCCACCCATCTACCCTTTGAAATCAGAAAACACTAATCTGTAACAAATACATTATAGGAATATAATTTAACCACCTTTCATATAATCATAATCCATTCATATGTATAGCATAATATCATTAAAATATCTTTTATTTCTCCAAAGTTTACCCAATTTAAATGAAAAAAGGTTCATCAAGATTTCATTATCTTAATGAATGATCACATAGTTGAATAATAAACATGGTATCATAGGATCATATCCCTAGTGAATCATTAGTACCATCATTGTATGTTCTAATAGATTAAAATAAACTAAAAATACCATCAGGATATTTACTGAGGAAAATAAGCTTTTAATTTTGAAATAACTATTTAAAATCTAAAAATATCTAGACTATTTTGTAGAAAAAACTCTCTGAAATGAATCAATGAATTTTTTCAAGGAATAGTGAACAAAAAATTTAGTTATAATGGTGTGAAATTTCATTCGTTTTGAAGATATTGAAATAATGATAATACTCACACTATTGGTATAAAGTACCTCATTCAGAAAATGAAAACAAAATTCCTTCTACACCATTCTATAGGAAGTCAAACATTGGGACAAATTAATTTTAATCATCATTGGAAATTATAAAAAAAATTATTCTACATCTTTTTAATGAAAATATGGACATCGAATGATGATCCCATGGGGAATAATGAAGTAAAGAAAAGTATCCTTAAAAACATTCCTTCTGGATTTTGAGTTTTGATATAGTGGAAAAATAAAAGAAAAACCATAATCAATAGAAATAAATATCGGATAATAAAATAAAAATATTTTTCAGAGATATGTCATATAATTTCATTATCAAAAAATTTAGCAAAAATATTCCAGTTAAAAGTTAGATTGTAACATAGACCCCATCATGCTTTGGAAAATGTTTTATTGTAAAATAAATTTATGAAATATAATTAAATATAAAATTAAATATTATTAATATAAATTTATTAATTATATAATATATCAATGGTTTATAATATAAACAACATGAGTAAATAAGTTCTAAATATGGAATATGTCCAATAGAAACTAAATTGGGACTAGAAATCATTTCCTCGTTTCTGAATTTCATCATAACTTCTTTTAACATCCTATATAATAAATTTAAATTTATTAAAAATATACAGTATAAAAATAAAAATAATACTTATAATACCATATATGGGTCACATAAGATATATTATCACCAAATTATTTAAATTATTTCATTATCTTTATAATTTCTGGTGTTAACTACATCGTTCTCATTATGGTTCGATTCAATGGTTATGGTCCTTGAATCCTGATCATGGTCCCATAACTTCCATAATTTTCATAATGACATAAATATAGTATATAATAATTAAATAAATTTTTATAACTATCTAAAAATGTTAGTGTTTTAAATATTAAATAATCCTTTCATAGAGATGATAGTTTTTATATACGCATGAATGTTGTTTTCATTTTCTAACAAAAATAAGTAAAGAACTATTACTATTATTTTACTAGAATATAATAAAAATTATTTCATAAAAATTATTTATATTTATCAAATAATACATTATATAAACCTGTGTTAGGAATTAATGGAAAAAATGAATCATATCACAAGGTGGAGGCGGTAGTCTGCATGTACACACATGTGATACTTTTAATTCACATTTGATGGAATGGAGGTGGAAAATGGTTTTCCCATAATCATAATAACATATAGGTATAATTATTATATTTAATTAATAAGTTTAATAATGATGAAATATAATTATATTATGTATAATAAGAAATAATCTTTAAAAAATCCAGGTAAGAGGATTTCCTCTTCATTGAGAGTCTTTTTTGGATTACACATTACAGTATTTTAGAATAAACATAGAGAATAAATAGGGGAAGAATTATGTTAATAAATCTATTAATGTTTTGGGAAACAGTTATAAGATATAGGGATTAAAGGTTGAGTATAATTGTGTAGAAGTTGTTCCATTTTACAAATGAGAGGAAGGATACACATGGAATTTCTTAGAAGATTTAAATAATATAAAGCCATTTTATTGGGAGAGTTGAACCCAACGGAAATTAATTATATAGAAATATAATATATTTTATATATATGTCCAATCTATAATATATATATAAGTGTTATTGTTACCCTTATATCTTATTTTAACTCCCTTTGTTAAACTGTTTTATCCCAAACCATAGTATCTAATTATTACTATTTTAACTATTCATTATAACCAAAAATGAGAGTGAACACACTGAAAATTATATAAATTTTGACTCCAAATTTGAAATCAATTTTATCAAAATAAATTTCTATAGTTTTGTGAAATTATCTTTAAAATAATCATGCAACGAAAATAGCATTAGTCAAATTCATTTTTAAGGATAAAATTGAATTTTATTTCATTACATGACTTATAAAATCTATTGTATGAATGTTTAAATATTATAATGAATATATAATGAATATATTTTACTAAAATAATTAATAACTAATTATTCATTTTATATATTAATTTTAAAAAAATTCACACATAATAACATTTTTTATGAAAAAGAACTCTTTTCGTTAAATAATTTTAAATGCTTTTCTATCCATTATAGAACTAATGTGGGACAAAATTTCCTTAATAATGTTTTCTATTAATCATGTAATGGATTTATAATAAATTTTTTAATTATTTCATTAGCATTTTTCATTACATTTGAATTCGTGAAACCATTTCTATATATATTACATAATGTGGTTAATATTATTCATAGCTATGAATACACCCATTGGATTGTAAAAGTTATAATAAATTATGGTTCATATATAATTGGGATTGTTTTTAAAAAAATATATAAAATAATAAAAATTTATTTCAATGTCATACATATAAAATATCTACGTGATACATTATACCCCAATTAAAATGATTTTCTCTTTCAAAAGGCTATCACTCCAATGAAACAAAATGAGGATACTTATCCTTAATGAAAACCAAAGCTTCACATATAGCTTCCCTGAATTTATGGTTCCTCTATACAACTTTATCAATGTCAATGGTCTTGTTCCAAAGAACATTATCTCAATGTTCCCAAATTTCTTATGATTTTTCTCTATAGAAAAGATCAGTATCTATTGGTATAACCTCTAACTTCAATACATGTGAAGGATCGATTGTGTACTTCCCCAAAAGATATACATATAATTCATTGTGAACATGCAAGGTTTTTTGATTAATCACAAAGATAAAAGATACCATCCCAACTTGAATAATAATATTCAGGGTGTAAATTTTCCTAGGGCTACGCTTTACCTTCTTTCTAAATAAAATAACCTTCTTCCATAGAAAAAATCCCAAGAATACCTTCCCATGAACATTGAATTCTTGGTCTCATCAAATATTATATGAATAAATCATCTTTCAAATATATGATTCCATGATGTGTTCTTGATTTTATATATCCTTCTCCTTAATTCATCATGTACATCTTGTCCCTATAGTTTTTTATCCAACTTCATTCTTGAATTTTGTAGTTCTTCACTTCATTCTAGATGAGGATTCGTAATGAGCCACTTAATGGTCAAGTGAAAACTATTTTTCTGATAGAATTCGGTAAGTGGAAGGTGTTGATCCCAAACACAATTTATATTTAGAAAATGGGATCTTAGTATATCCTTTAAGGATAGAACGGTTCTCTCAAACTACAATATATCTTAGGATAATATGTAATACTGATACAGAAATCTATTTCTAGTTATTATAGAAGAGATCTCTAGAACATAAAATTAAACATCATATATATATAGGATAAAATCGAATGTGGTACTCCTTATTTCCTTACCACTTCATTATTTTATCTTTAAGAATTGGGATCAATAGATAAATATTCTCTGATATAAATTAAATATTCCCACTATAAATAAAATATAATGATACCCTATTGATGTCTTTAAGAGTCCTATGATAAAATACATGGCGATGTTTTCCCATTTATATATAGGTATGGGTGATTTTTTTAGTTCTCATTATATTTATTTCAATCGACCATAACCTTTGGAATTACAATAACTCATATAATGTTTTTAGATAATTTTTCACATGTGATCGTTTCATGTTAATGCCAACCTATTTTATAAAGGAATGTGATCAATTTCCTTTCTCCAATGAGATATTTATAAAATGTGTTGGGTGGGAGGATGAGAGGCTAGGCTCATCACGCCCTTTTGGGGAAATTATTTCCTACTCTGACACTCTCTTATATATTTATGACATATTCATGAATCATTAATTAAATACCAAATATAGAACTTGTTTCCCTTATATTAGAAATCAATTATTAGTATAATTTAACTTAATAATTATTTATATGTATAGAAGTTTCTTCAATGAGGGATATATCTATATTTATTTGAGGTTCTCCATCGATGATACCCTTTTGTATAAAGATTATTGATTCTTATGTCATTTATTATTATGATTCCTATTTTAAGCCACACAATTTGGTGCTCTATAAGTTATTAGCATATATGAAGAAGGGAGTTGTTTTGATATCAAGATCATTCCCATGAGATAGGCTTCATATTTATAATTATGAATGGAATTTGAAACCATGTAATTTGGTGTGACTTAATAGGACACATCATACCTTTTGAGGTTGTGTGATGAGTACCAAACCTTTTCGTTTAACATCATGTGGTAAATACATAAATGAAAAAAGTTCCTTGTCAAGGGCATGTGTGGGATATAAGCCGAAGTAGACCAAGAGACATGGAAGGTGTGTATCCACCTTGATCAAATATTCCCCTACTTGGAATCGAAAATATAAGATTATTATAAATCTAGGATGATGGGTTTGAACCTCAATAAGGCTTCCTATATATCTCTTTTGTATGGGAATAAAATTAGGAATAATTCAAAAAAATAGTCTCATGCCTATGAATTATTCCCACTTTTCATCATTAGGATTATGGAACTTTAATGTCTTTCCTCATGGGTAATACGACCCTTTTGAGGTGGTGATATCATAGTCGGGGATTATACCAGATAGGTGGCCCATTTCAATGTGATAGGACGACCTGGAATCGGAATTTCCTCCTGAGTCAGGTATGTGATCATGTTGGTGTCTTGATCATCACTAGCCTCCAAGCCTAGCAGAGTCATGCTCAGTGTGAGAAATAAGAAGATGTTAAAGATCTTACATCCCATATGAACTCCTTCATCAACACAGGGATGAGGTTCTGGCTATGAGGGGGGAGGCTCTAGCACCCATACCCTCTACTATTTTTATAAACAAGTTTAGGAGAAACGCACCCATATGGATATGAACGAAATTAAATTATAGTCTCTTACTCCATGAGTGATTCATGATTTCTGATTTTTGAGAATATCAAGGGATGATAAGACATTATCCCTTAACAAAGAGAAAGGAAAGTGTCACCTCTCACTTTTTCAATTGGGATGGCTCTAAGAACTACCTCCAATGTTGGTGACCTTGTTACCATAGTAATATATAACTCATAACACACTATATAACCCCCTTATTAAGTAGTTTAATAGTAAGAACTAGTTTTCCATGTAAATATATGATTGAGAGGACATGATCATGTGGCTTGTAGTCTAATCAAATGAAGCTACATGATTTGGAAGACGCATTGGCATGGTAGTTAGTAAAGGGGGCCATTTAAGGCCTAATTCTTCATGGGAGAGTATGATATAGAGAGTTTTCTGAATAGTTCCTAAAGGGGTCATGGTAAGTCCAAATGTTATATATAAATGCATTGATTCTGAAGTACTCCATCCCATAAACTATTTTCTATGGGAGATAGTGGTCTTAAAAAACATCATCAATATAAGGTCTATGGAATGTCTTTACATAGATGATTTTCTCTCTACATAATGATATCCTAATAGGGTTTGGTATGTATATAGTATTCAAGAAATGTACTTTTCAATGAGAACTGATCTTTGTTCCCACATTTACTCGATGATATATTGTAAATGATTACCTTATGAAAATAATTTTCTTGAACATCCTTCTTCTATTTTTTACTTATGACTTCGAATGGGATTTTTAAATGGTATTGATGTAACCATTCTCCCTGATTGAAGATTAGAAATAAATAACCACCAACCATGAATGATTTTGTTTTTCAAATTTCTTGAAGACAATTACTCACCCCAAAAATGAGATTTCATGAGTGGGGGACCAAAATTCCTTGCCTAACCCCAAAAAGAGTTTTCATTTGAGGGGGGCATGGAAATCATAACTCACCCTAGAAACAATATTATCATTTTGGGGGGGCCTCTAAGTCATTCCTTTAATATAAAATGAAATTTTATTTTGGGGGGTACTATATAGAGAGATGATCTTCATATTAGGCATGCTATGAGGAAGAAATAATGTTTTTTGTGGTTTTGAATCCATGATCAAATTTAATAATTAGTATCAATTTATATATTTGGGATATTAAAAAGTCTTTGAAACCATATGATATTCCAAGAATTCATTTCATGGATCATAAAATTCCCCTGTGAAAATGGGGTTTGATCAGCACAACCAAGAGTCCATTCTAAGGAATAATTAGGTCATTTTAAAATCATTGGGAGGTACATAAGGACTTGTGTGAGAAAAAATTTATATAAATGGGGTCATAATCTTATCTCATTTTTCATGTAGTGAAATATATCACTTTTCATTCCAATATTATCTTCCTACATCCAACTCCAATCTCATAGAATTTCTCATTGCTGAAATCCATTCCCGTATAGAAAATAATTTCATTTGAGAACTAGTATTTTACACATATTATTTATTTTCCATTATTCTAGAATTATTATCATAGTTTAATAGAGTTTTACTCTTGTAAGATTATGTTCTTCGCATATAACTTACTATCTTATGTGCTTTTCCATTGGCAAATAATTCCATGAAGATCACCAAAAAAATTTACACGGTTTACCAGAATGTTTATTTTTATGTCTTTTTGTAACTTATATCCAGCATTTCCTTTTCTAGTTTTCAATATTCTAGATAATTCACATGATATTTAAACTATTTTGTCCACTAATAATGTAAATATGAACATTATTGTTGAAAATGTTTCTAAATATGCAAAAACACTATGTCATCCCAGGTCATCAAATTTTAGCTTTACTTATGGGTTCAAGAATTCAAGGAGATCTTGTTTCAAATAGGATTCCTACTTATAGATTATAATTTCCATCAGATGTAACTACACCTACACTTAATTAAAATAATCAATCGATGTCCTTGATAACAAGAACAACAACACACCATCATAAAACATCTCTTATAATGGGTCTTTTATCTTAGAGACCAACTCCAAGGTGTTTTTTTGAATTACACAACTTTTTCATTAGAGGGGATGGTATTATCAAAAAAATTAGATTTATATTACTATCATTCTATTAAAAGGAAATATATGGATGATAAATCATTAGGATGGTCAGCTAAATGGTATCTCCTTCTTAGATTATCATTCATCCTAGAATGGGGATGGAATTTTTGGTTTGTCTAGAACAAAAAGAGTTTATGGATGAATTAAAGGAAGTAGGAATGTATGAGGATACCTAGGTTTAAAAGACTTTTTCTCATCAAAAAAACCATTAGTCCTTAACTAATTAGTCATTGTAGTATGGATACCATCACATTCTACTTAATGCATGGTAAAGTTGGTATCTAGCTTTGGGATGTTTATATTATCATAGGGGTTACAATTATGGCTGATATATATGATGATTTTATACCTACTTATTCTATTTTAGATGACCCTGATATAACCCCTACACTTCTGAGGAAATTGGTTCTCATCTAATGGAATCATTAGGAGATGGAGACCCATCTGAAATTAGTGGTCCCTTTTTATTATTGGATTTAATCTTTTTCCAAAAAAAATATTCATAATCCTTGTTCATGGAATCCAAGGATATTGAAAATCTTTACAACCATCAGATTTTTCATTGCTTGCTAGATGATTCTTGAGAAATGTCATTTTAATTATTGTTTTTGGAAAATTTCCTCTGATGTCGACCAACTAGTTCGACTTGCATCCTATGTTTCTATGTTTCTTAATGGTTGGTTACTATTGGTGTGTGAATCTTGAACCAGAATCAATGTCACGACCTTCAGGTTGATAGCTAATATATCCACTGGGAGGCACATTAATCTTTTGACCCTAAACATGGTTATGATTTTCCATTTTCTATGATTTATATGTATGCGTAAGGTACTCTATAGTATCATAGTCCTATTTCATGTTCTTTAGATTTAGATGGAAGCCCACCTAAGAGGATATGAGTTCACTAATGACCAATTAATCCAAGATTCATTATTTGGGACATACTAAAAAGGTAATTAGGGTGATCCTAATATCCTTTGGAATACATGTTATAATGGATTATCTCAATTACCACAACTATTTTTCAAAAACCCCATATTCTTCCCCATATCATACCCTAGAAAATGATGCATCTTGTGGTTACACCATATAGGGGTATTTTATTTTCCAAAAGAAGGGTGTTTAGTTTCAATAATTGACAAAAAGTTTATATTTGAAAGTAATTGACTTTATAGGTTAATGCCTCAATTCTACTATATTTTCATGAGGTTTCCCCCCATATATAAATATAATATACGAGGAGAAAATTTTTATTATTTCTCAAAAAATCTGTCTGATGTTTACCTTGTAAGATATTGGAAGTAGGGATTAGATTCTTCCTTCTAGTGTTCATATTTAACTTGAAAACTCTTATTTTGAATCATGGATTCAATTATTACCAAATGGTTTTCTAGTAAAACAAGTCCCTATTGTTGTAGTTTATCCTATTTCTGTGGTGGAGGGGTTTAAAGAGATGGAAACTATAGTATTCAGTCCAAAATGTATATTGCACCAACGAAACACATTACTTATGAAATTAAAAATATGAGGTTAAAGATTTAGTGTATATCCCCTCAAAATACTAGTTACACCCCCATGACATAATATATTGTGCCATCTCCCCATGTTCCAGTACCACAGAGGCTTCATATCCCATGGATTGGAGGAAATGGGAAACATGTAGTAATTTTATTTCTATTGATAGGATCTAGTACTTCCTATAAGAGAAGGATATCATTCTAACTTGGTATGGTGTTAAATCCTTTTCTGAAATTATTTATTATGTTGAACATATTTATTTTTTGGATTCATATATCACGGTCCATAAAGCCTCCATTTAATATATTTGATTCCAATTCATATTTCGTGATTTGATAGTTGAGATTTTGAGACCCTAGGATAGAGATATTGAAGATAGTGGTAGTGGTTCCATGGGGACTGATTAGATAGTTTTTTCAACTCCACGTAATTTTTATGGAGTTCCTTTCTCCTTGTGATTTTGAATATCGAAGAATCCCCCTCCAAGTTGAGTGGTATTAAGGATTCCATGGAAATTTGTTTCGAGACTTGATCTCATCCATCCTATTGGGTCGGCCTCTAATAAACTATTTATCCTTATCATGGAAGCATTTCCAAAATCTTAATGAGTGTGGGATGTTTGGAGAAGGAATTTATCCTCTGAATATATGTGGGTGGTGCTTTAAGATGAGGAAATTGATCTTCCTAGATATTGGCTGATCAACACCCATAAAAATAATTATTATTAAGAATGTAACAAATAGTTAATTTCACACAGTGAGGATATGTATGCCTCCAACCATTAATTCAAAGGAAGGAATCTTTGGTCCCATAATGTGTGAGAGATGGTATTAGTAATGGGGTAAGAGTATGATGTCAATTAAGAGGTAATATATTTATTTTACTTCAAATATCTCTATTCTCTTACCATAATATTTTATTCAATCATCTTCCCCCCACCTTTTAGGAGGTTAGGGGTGATCCATCACCCATTCATTCTCCAGAATATATTTAGGGAGGAACTGTTATTGGATTATATGTTCCTATGAGTTAAAGTGTTATCAAAAAAGTATCTCCCAAAAAAATCGAGCATAAGTAGTATATGATTTAGATCATGAAAAGTTATTCACACATCCTCCTCTACCTACTAGGTCACCTATGATATTTTCTTCATGGGATATCTCAAGGAATATTAAATAAAGGAAATTGTAAATTAACCTCCAATCTTGTAAAACAGTTTATAACTATATCCTTCATAGGTAATTTTCATTATATATGTCATGTTGTGTTGATGAGTCAACTTTTGTAGGGTTTATCATAGGTTCTAAAAGTCAGGAGATTCAAACTATTAAAGATACTATGTCAAAATTTCCTATATATTTGAATGTGGTGGTAATTCCAAGTGTTGTTTTTGTGGTAGAAGTTTAGGGAGATAGAGATCCATCATTGAGTATGATTGATGTTCCCCCAGATGGAACGATGGTGTGGGTTGTAGAGACATAGTCCCTAGAATCTTTGACTACAACTATTACTCCATGATCACTGATGGTCATCTCAGTGGGATCAATGTCTGTGAGTGGAATTTTTTCAGTTATGGACCTAGAAACATATGCACAGGTTTCACCTGGCTCCCTGAGAGAGTTGTCTTATAAATTGAATCAACATGCTAAAGAGGTGACCCCTTTAATGATTTCCAGTGATGCATTAATGACTGAGGAAGTTGGATCCTCAACAAATTAAGGGGAGAATCATGAATTATTGACTATCTAATCTTCTTTATTACCAATTATTGATTGCTGGATACCCTTTTCAGGTGCATTGGAACAAGTATTTAAGATCCAAGACACATCAAATTTCCAATCAACAGAGGTTTCCCTACCCTTGATGATTCTAGAGCCCTCTCGGTCAGAAAATGTTAATGATAGGAATTAACTTTTATACATCGTCCCTGAATACATTCATCCCTATGAGAGTGACTATGAATCAGACTATAAGACTCTCAATAATTTCTATGTCACCCATAAGATATTTGTAAAAATATATGGAAGCTGATTTTTAGGCCCAAATATAAAATCTTTTATCTAAATTTATTAATATACATTATATGTTATCTATTCTTGGATATAGGGGGTTAAATTATGGAACCATACATTCCATGGTAAAATAGGTAATCTTCATATAAGAGGGGGAATGTTTTCTACAATCTTGACCCACAGACGTGGTGTACATGGATCATTTTTCTACAACTTGAAATGTTCTTCTTAATTATGCCTCCTAATAGGCTTGATTAGCAACCTAAAACCAAAGTATAGTTTTAGAAAATAGGTCCTTAGAGGAATAGATCCATAAAAATATTGATCATCTAAATAAATAATTGGATCACATTGAAGAAATTTCTAATTAAGAGAAGCAGTTGGAGCAAGAAGTAGAGAAGTCTAGGCAGGATGCTAATGAGAGGGAATAGCCGCATATAATTGATGCGGAAATAGTGTATACAACATATTCAATGATACATAAAGTAGTAGAGGATTTTGAGCATGTAATTATTAAACTCATTGAATAACCCTAACAAATATTTGGGAAAATAATATTAATTGGTAAATAGAGACTCTATGTTTTAGATGGGCCTCTTTTTTCATAACATATGTAATTAAAAAGTGTGTTTCCTCAAGAATCTATATAATCATTCCAACTTTACCATTTAATTTTCAAAGTAATATTATATTTTACTCCTTTTTTAGAGTTTCCATGTATTATTTTGTTTAATATAAAATAATGGGAATAATAAAATTGTATAAATTTTTATTAAATCATATGACCTATAGATTTAAGTCTCTAATTTTGGCCAGGCCTCCCATCGTTAGTTTTCAACCTGATGAGTGTTTTTTAAATTTTAATGGGTATTTTAGAGTATTGCACGAATGATCAATGGATATACTGTTTTTTATCTAAAAACATTGATCAAATTAACAATCCCATGAAAGGATTATAATCCTAATGTATAAAATTCCCTACGTAGATTTAAACCGCATGTAGGGTGAGGCGAATTTTATTCATAGAATATATCCATAAAACAGAATACATGATTCAGAATCTTATGTGTATATATAACTCATACATAGGAAATAGGGTTTTAATATTCTATAGAATGAATTTTTTTTAAAGGAATTATCCATGAGTATAACTCTCATGCGTATGAAATATAGAGGCCATGTGTCACTCAGATAATGTCATATTACAAGGACACAATCATTCTATAATTTAGGCTCATCTGATGGGGACCATAACTCAAAATTTATTTTTTTATGGATTGGATGAGTTTGATATAGTTTAATGTCATCATGAAAATTATAAGGAATCTTATTTTAATTTCATATTTCTGGGACGTGTAATTGTTGTAATTTGAGGTTGCATGGATTTGACCAAAAGATTAGTGAGTTTTCATTACACATTGGTCCATTCAAAAGTGTATCACCAAACATCATGAATGAATAAAGATAGTTATAAGTTTTAATTTGGTATTTTTGAATCTAAAAGATGATGTGGGACATGTATGTAAGGAATAAGCATGGATCATTTTCAAAAACCATTCTAGTAGTATGTTATTAGGGGTTATGGAGATGGAAGATGTTTCTCCTATGGTTCATGTGCCTATAATTGATAGACATTTTGTGGGAACCTTATGTAGAGCCAAACTGGGAAATATTATTCATATTAAAAATAATAGATTCCTTAAGAATATAAAATTATATCATTAATATACAATTAAATCTTATGGAGATTCATATTTTCTTAGACACGTAGTATTATTTTTGTAAGGAATGTGAATTAATATTAAAGTATTATTCTATGTCAAAACCAATCAAGAATTGTGGTAAATATTTCTAATATAGGTTTGAACCATACATACAAGAATATATATATATATATATATATATATATATATATATATTGAAGTTGGTCTTGATATATATTATCCAAGCATTGGGACATATCTCATCAAATTAAGAATCATTCCACATGTAGTTCTAACAAATATTTCCCGCATTGATTGAATTTTTGTTTGAAGAGGAATAATTTTCATTGAATATAAGATCATTATCAGGACTAGAATCCATAAATACACTCATTTTCATATTTTTTCCAAACATAGAATATTTGAGAAATTTTTATATTACAACTAGACCAGGATATGGGATTTGGGAGTCACTACATTTCACGTTAAAAAATCAATCCCAACATTGTTCTTAGATGGGGGAGTGATGGAAGACCCACACCTAGTATAATAGTCCTCTTTGGGGAGGTCTATAGAAAATCACAATTTTATTCCAGATGTTTTTTTCAACAATTTAGTTTAACATCATATAATAAAGACATTTGGTTTTCCTTTTAATGTCTTCCATAAAGTACCATGTTAACCCTAATGATAACTGATATAAATTCACCATGATGGGAAGCCTTTATTCAAAATCCTAGTCCCATGTGGTATTTTCTCAATGTGATTAATAAATAGTGGAAATTGTTTATTTCAAGAAAATAGGTGACATGAAGAAATGATAGAGGCATTTGATCAGGTGGTTGCTGGACTAGGACGTAGGATACAAGAATCACTACATATCTCAGTGGAATGAGAATCAAGAAGTATATATTTTTAAGAAACCATTTATTTTATTGTCATATGGTAAGGAAAAAAATTTAGATAATGTCATGGAAATGATTAGTGATGTCATTAATACCGAGATAAGGGTCTTTCAACAAACTCTTTACATGACTATGGAAATTGTAAACCATGATCTTGAGGGTTCTTAGAAAAGGATAGTGGAATTGGACAAGCATGTAAGGAATGGCCTATAAAAAAGTCTAAAAAGTGTTTTTGAACATAATATTTCTATGGATAATATAAAAAATATCTCTCCCATGAGGATGATGGTGCCTATAGATGGAAGGAATTTTTAGGGTGACATATGCAGATTCAAACTAGTGAATATTTTTCCAATATAAAAACAAAGATGCCCTCAATAATCTAAAATTATACTACAAAAGTAAATTTAATTTTTAGGGTGATCCAAAAAATTTTATCACATGGAGTACAATGTGTGGAATGAATGAGTTTTTGAAAAAGGGATTTATTTAAACCTAGTTTGGCTATGGAGTGTGGAGGTCCTATCATTGATTTTTTTATGAAGATGAGAGGTAAGTTCCATTAAATTATGAATGGTCCTAAGAAATAAATTCTAGGAATCATTAAAACTCCCATGGAGATGATAATAAAGCCAGATATAGTTCAATAATGGAGGTTTGATAAGAGATATGCACCATGTTTTGTGTTCTACTTTAGAATGAACTAAAATTTCTTGCAGTTTTTCATTAAGAAAAAAATGATATCATCCAATATGTTATATATAATTCAGAAAAGGCAACATAAATTTTAACATCTCATGACTATGATGTTAGGATATTTAGTTTAGAGTATCTCAACTAAGACATTGGGTTATTTTAGTTTTTGTTTGTATGAATATATCTATATGTTGTTCCTTGTATGGTCTTGTATCCAAGACATCATACAAAAAATATGAATGTCATATACATTAATGAATTATGATAAGGATAACATCCAAAATGTTTAATTTCATGTTGTAGGGGCATATAATTTTTTTAATCATAGGAATTATTTCATGATAAATCTTTCATTATTAGGGGGAGTAATAAATTCTACATCCATTGTGATTAATGAATAAGATCCATAGAGATGAAATTATATATGATGAAATTTCCTTACCACTTTAGTTCAAGCTTTGAGGATTTCCTCTTAGGTATCATTAGAGTCTCCAAATCCATAACCAATTCTCCTGGAATGAATGAATGGAGAAAAACATTCTTATTTAAGGCTCATGCTATACAATTTTGGGATATTTGAAAATAATTTTGGGTATATAAACTTTTCACATGAACTGAACGTAAAATTTACAACTTCTTTTATGATTTTTTATCATCTAATAATTGTCTATGTATACCTATTCTGAGTCAGGGAAGAAAAACCTCAACGGGTATTGGATCTTCCATTCTTTAAACTAGTGAATACAGGTTTTCTGATGTAGCAGTGTGGGTTGTAGTTCGGTAGGCCTAGAAGGTTTGAAAATGATATTTATGCCCTAAAATACATTCTCTATACTCCATTATTCATATAATTTTTTATACAGTTTTATTAAAGTCTTCTATCCATCCATTTTCCACCTCTTGGTAATAGGGAGAGTGTTGGGACTCCAGGTTGTAATCTTGGTATAACATCATCAATTTGGAAGAATATAAGTTGGTTTCCTCGTTCTTCAGTATTCTGTGAGCGACACTAAATCTAGTGATGATGATTAAATTCATGAAATTGATGATTCCTTTAGTTCTTACTTCCATAAGTGGTATCACCTCATCCTATTTATAGAATGATTCAGTAGTAGTAAGGATGTATTTTAACTGATTGGTCTTAGATTGAGGGTACAACCCGACAACATCCATTCCCCATACAATAAATGGTCATGAGTATTTAGCTCTATAGAGAATCTCTGGGGGGGGATTGGATGAAGTAGGAATGAACATGGTTGGAATGATACTTTTTGAAGAATAATGTGCAATCATGTTTCATTGATAGGTAAAAAGGAAAAAGCCTCCGGATTTGGTGAGCATGTTTGGTTACTAATTGATGGGAACCATAAGAACCGGTTTAAGCTTCCACAATGGTAGAAATAGTATGCACTTCATCAATGAATCTGAGGGTAATTCAATGAAAACAAATCTCATAATGAAATTTTTTTATATCCAAATCTACCATAAGGGTGAAATTGAACAGAAAACATCAAATCTGT
Organism: Viscum album; assembly: GCA_963277665.1. Classification (NCBI taxonomy): domain Eukaryota; kingdom Viridiplantae; phylum Streptophyta; class Magnoliopsida; order Santalales; family Viscaceae; genus Viscum; species Viscum album. The sequence continues at coordinate 2,008,092,870 of OY728122.1, read as the reverse complement.
TCTTTTATAGATCTGTATGGAGGAATGGACCCATTTTAGAGGTACTATTGGATGGGATCCATCCACATTTTATCATCACTATCTTGTTTTTGGATATAGTTAATCTCATTGATATCTTCTATGAAACATTTAAAAAATATCAATATTGTTTTGTGATTGAAAACAATGATGACTATTTCAATACAATCTAGATCAACCATGGCTACACCAGAATTTTCTAATGCATATTCCTAATAATTTTGTGAAATTGGTACTTGAGTTAGTGTTTTATTTTAGGGTAAATCTACCATAAAAAAATGAACAAAATTAATCAAGTGTAACAATTATCCTTCCATGAGGTTGTAATCACAGTTGAGCTACTTAATAACCAACTCAGAACACCCTTGTTTATCAGTTGGGTCATGGGTTTTTTTAATGTTATCTATAGTAATAGAATGGGGGATTCTTGTTTTTACTCATTGTTAGTAAAAAAGATTAATTATAGAAAGGAGTATTGTACAACTATGTTTTTTTGGGAAAATGAAAGTGATTCCCAATCTAACTTTTATGATTTGTGGTCTTCTAATATCTTTTTGGTTGGGATTCTATATGCACCATCAATGTTCACATTCCAAATTTGGGTAGATTCCTAAATGATGAATATTTCCTCATTAGGTAGTTCAGTATTAATCCTAACTTATTCCATAATAGGATGTTCTTCCAGGAAATTTTCAAAATCATTGACATTTTATAATATTGGTGGTAAGAACTAGATGTTGAACTATTGCAGAATGACCACCCACCACTCGAAATGTTCAATAAATATGTGATTCTTGAGTATATATTTTATCAGGTAATATCGATAGGTCACATGGACATCATGGTGCTCTAGGTATTTCATTAATTTATAATTTTCATAAATCAATTCCAAAAAATTATTATAGATACCTAAATACTATGTTTTAATGTCAAAAATGGTGAAACTATGATAATAAAGGACATTTTTAGTACCCCCATTAATTTTATTGTGCAAGGAAGTGACCCAGATATCATTCTAGATCTATCACATAATGCATGAGTAGATTTCCTTCAATTGGAGGCATCAGCACTGGTAGACTTAATAGATATTACTTGAGTCTATCGAATGCTTCTTAGCAGTCATCAGTCCACTAAAATATGACCCCTTTCATCATTATCATAGTAATGGGAAAACATTTTCCTAGGACTTTTTCGATGAAAAATTGTATGTAGGACATGTTTCCAAATATTTCTCTAAAATATTTGAGGTGCCAAAGAGGTTGCATACACATAATTTCCATAGTCTTTCTAGGGTTTATATTAATGAAACAATAACATATGAATAAGATAATAATTGTTCCAAAAGTAATGTTGAAATAACATATCAAAGGATTATTATTCATTATGTATTTTAAAAGATTATTGAAAATGATTTCTGAATTAACATGGTGATCAAAACATTTAAATGATTTTACCACCAAATTTTTTATATAACAGTTTACTAATTTTCCTAAGATGTTTTTGAGGAGGTGATTCACATCAAATTGATATGTAGTGTCGGTGCTGTTCAACCCAAAAGGCATCACCCAAAGAAAAATAAGCATTAAGGACCTTAAGGTAGTGGACTATTTATCTTATGGGGACATATATATTTTATTATATATAGAATATACATTCATATTGAAAATGTCTTGGTATCTAGCTGTTGCAACGATCAGAATTTCTTCAATTAGAACTTCAAAATCATCTTTCAAATAGTTATAGTTATGGTCTATAATATCAATAAAATACATGATCATACCATTACTTCTCTTTATAGAAATTTTTTTTGAAGGCCTTTTCATGAGTTTAAAATCAATAATATAATTGGATTTGATGATTTTTCAAATTTTGGCATCGGCCTTTGCAGCTTGATTCATATGTGTCCTTATAGATGTCTTCTTATATCCTCAGTGGTCATATAGATACACTAATCAGTGTTGGTTGTGGATCTTCTTATGTAGACAAATTTAACTATGGATTTTCATCAAAAGTGGTAGTGACTCCTTCCTCAAATTTTAGAGGATCATGTACAAGGTTACTTTCCCCCTATAATTATTTTGTTTCTTCATATTCCTTTATATTCAGGTCAGGATGGATGGGAGATAAAGGGGATGAATTAAGGTTTGGGTAAATTTCAATGTCCGGGGAGCTAGCTTCCAACGGTGATATCATGAGATATCTAGCATGAGTTAATAAATTAGTGGCATGATTATGTTATATATATAATGTTGATGTATTCTAATTTTTGGTATAACTTCTAAAATAGGAAATATTTATTTCTTTAATTCCCTCAGGTTCAAGTAACATGGATGATATAATGAGAACTTGTGAGCATGTATCTGAATTTGAAATTATGTATTCAGCCTGAATGAAATGCACCACATATTCATTAGTGAGGACTTTGATGGGTTCATTAAGTTCATTTCCAAACCATTCATATTTGTTACCCAATAAACACCATTAGTTATAGATTTCCTCCCTTCTCTTTAGTAAAATAATGTATCAATATATTGAGAATCAAGATACTCAGACATATATTTTTTCCCATGTAACATCCCATTATTCCAATTGTTACATTATTTAATGCATTGGTGATATGATGAATGGATTGATGCATGATCATGCAACTAAATCCTTCCAAATAATACAATAAAATGTGTGTCCTTTCTAATGACCAAACACTCACAGTATGAAAATTGATCAACAAAATCACCATTGAGATTAATGAATATGATGGGTTTCTATTCACTTTTGTCATTCCATTAGATCATTGAATAATAATGGGAAATCTGTATTGTTCTATCCCTGTTGGTGAATCATTCTGAAATTAATTAGTTTGACTTATAATCCATTTTAAATTGATGAATTTACACAACATCTAATCTTTTGGACAAATACAAGAGAATGATATGTTCCATTAGAAGCTCATATCTATCCTTTTTAGTGAAATTGATACGTAAAATAAACTCTCTATACTCAGCCTCTTCATTATATACCCCTATGGTAGGAACATCAGCTTCAAACTCTTGAGGGAACAAAAGATCCTTGAAAATTGATTTCTATAGGCTGTTTAACAGATTAAGAGTATCCAAAATTTTAATCCTTTTTGGAATTATGGAAAATTGATTCAAGATGACGTACTTTTGGGTTAATGGTAAAAATTTTCATAGAGGGAACTATTCCATTCAAGGAATTTTTCAAAGCTATCATGCATGGGGGTAGATGATTATTTTAGTTTAGAACTATGGATGTAATTTTGTTTTCTATTTAATCGAGCTAAGATAGCATGCCCGCATACTTTGGAACATAAATTTGTCACTTATTCATCAATCATTATTATAAAATGATTAGTCTTGAATGATTTTTTACATCTGTGGAGTAATATTGATACTCTCACTAGTCTTACCGAAGGGATTTTTCATGGGTTTATACAATATAGATAGCCCTATCATGGTTTTGGCTGACATATAGTGTTCAAACACAGTTTCATGTCCCTCTGTTTCCTTGGATTCTTCGACCTCAACTCATGTCTCCCCAATATGGTGTAGAAAAATAATTTTCATAATAACAGTCATCATTTCATAAGGGATCCATAAAATGGATGACATTAATGGATCTGAAGATCAATTATCCATCTGATGAAGATCATTTTGGATGGTTTGATGCCCATTTTATCATTTATCGGGGCGTCTACCCTTGTACCATTTAGTGGGGAGATTCTTGTTCTCCGTGGATTTAAGTCATTATTTCAATGATAATCAATTATAGAATTTTCCTAGGTGGGTTTTCATATTTCGTTGTTATTTTTCAACTTCTTTTGGACTTTCCATTTCGTATAATATTATCCTTTGTATGTTTTTTAAGTTGAATAATGTGTTTGTGTCATAGTATAAGTGTTCGAGAGAAATATTTGTTGTTTTGACTATGCTTGGAGGGTATCTTGAGTGTATTTGATTATTTTTATTGTCATCCAATTATTGAAATTTTTTATGTTTAGATGGTTACATACTACCATTAACATTCTTCTTCAAGAGTGGTGGTGAAACCACATGCAACATATACTGGTGGTTTACCCAGTTTCACCTAAACAAAATCAACTATCTTTTTCAAGATATATTTTTATTAAAAATAAAACCGGATATGTTTTTCAAATATTAAGTGAATGGGGAAATAATATGTGAAATATTCAAGGATTAGTTGGTCAGTTCTTTTGGGTTCTTCTAGAGTTAGAATATTGTTTTCAACGGATTCTTTTAAATATCTTAGAACCCTCTCATCGCGGAATAAATTATCCCTTATATTATAGTATTCAAAATGGGAACATTTTAACTCAATCCTTTTATCATAATAATGTAGGTGTTGTTAATTGTTCTTCCCTAGAGGGGGTACCACATGATAAGGTGCAAGATTTGGAGTTGGAGAAAGTGTATGAACTGGTTTTAATGTGAAAATTTCCATTTCTACTTTTCCTATCATCTTTCCCTCGGCTTCTATTACTGTTAATAATTTCACTCTCTTTCACAATATGGATTATTCCCATATTTCTGAAACAACCACAAGATCTAAAAAACACCATTGTATCTAATGGGAAATATTGGTGTCAGAAACTCATCGTGGAAGATTTCTATTAAAATATGAAACAAATATAACTATGGAAACATAAAATTTATGGAGTATGTTATACCCTTACAACGAGAAATCAAGAATGATACTCTCTCATTTTCCAACTATTTACAGTTCCAGATGTCGAAGACCATTTTATTTCATATCATTGAGATGAAATGGTAATGAAATTTTTGGAAAAGGTTTTCCCTTCATTTGACTGACCTTGATGGTAAACCGGTATACCAAAAAATGGTCGATCCATGCAAGGTTTGTACAAAATACCAAAGTTTGGAGGCTTCTTATCACTACAAGGTTCCCCTCATGGGGCCACATTGAGATACATAATGTGTTAGATGTTAGTCTAAATCTCCCAATCCATAAAATGTTAGAAATTTATGATTTCCAAAATTACGAATGGTAAGAGTCACATATACCCATTTATGGTAAGGTTTTATTTTTGGATGCACATGCACATGTCATCCCTCCATAGTATCAAGTTGGGTTTTCAATGATACAATAGTGTTAGTAAGTCCAGTGTTAATGTCCAATAGATAATTTCTAGTACATGTGGAACAATGGCCTACACTAGATTTGTGGGTCCTATATGAACTTGTGGTTGAGCTGGCTAGATATATCTTGACTGACATTGGTATATTTTTTTGGATAATGGAGGTAAATCTTGATATTAAACTGTCAAGGGTTCCAAATAAATTGGTTTCCATGAAACTGTATTGGTAAGGAATCAAAAATATACTTTCAATGGTATTAAAAAATCTACTTATTGATGTACATTAGATGGAGTTATGAAGTAATGTTTTTTTAGAACATGTCCAGTAGGATTATTACCACTATGTATTTTGTTTCTAAGCCTTTTGCTTTCTATAATTTCGATATTATAATGAGACCGTATTTCCTCAAGTGTGATTCATTTGAAACCCTCACATTATAGGTTGGGTTAAACCATATACATAACCATTTCTTTGGATAATTCTTATCGAGGGTGCGAATGGATTAGTCGAATGAATTCCAAATTCTTTGGAAATTCTCTAATATCTGGTATGCACAACAGATTCATTTAGTTTAGTGTAGACCATATTTCAAATAGATATATCCTCCTCCTATTCTCCCACCTTTTCCTGATGTTATAAAACATTTTCAAAAGTGGTTTTTATGACGTTTACTGATAGAAACTATATCAATATAATTTCATCAGTCTCGAAATAATGTGAGAACCAATTGTTTTGAGTGCATCCCATACAAGATTTGTGGTTATGAATAATGTGTATTCCCTTGAAATGTCATTTTTTTCAACTATCATGGGATGTTGTAATTTCAATAGAGGATTATATTTAGTACATCTAGTGTACGGTGACCTGAAGGGAACCTCCAGATAAATCTTTTGTTCACATCCCAAAAGAAGAAATTACATCACAGGATGGGATGAACTGGGAACATTCATTTTGTGGATCTTTTCCCAAACAGATAATAATGAATTTTTCTTTGGATGACATACAAAATAACCCATCCATGTGTAATGGGTGTTCTCCTATAACACTTTCACAATATTTTGGACCGCATTTTTTGGTCTTGATGATTGAGTTAAAAATACCCCACCCATACAAGATGGGTTTGCTCATGAACTATTATGTCTGCAGCGATTGCATCTATTCTATAATGTTTATGATTCTCTATTTAGACATGGTATGGGTGAATTGTATAATTATAAGTAGGTAAACATTAATCTATAAAAACTTTCACTATATGATGATTTAGTTCCCTCAACCAGAAGTCTATCTCAACATTCCTATACACTTGATGTAGGAGTCATTATATGGATCACTCATTTCTAACATAAAGTATTTGAGATTTTGTAGGGGATAGTTCTTACTGAGAACACCACCTATTGTGACAATATTATATTTATAAAACATATCATAAGGCTGTATCATTACAAGAAGTAACCATTGTTATGATTTTTTGATTGGGTAGTTATGTAAAATGAACTTCCCCTTGTTCGCCGAATCCTTTGATATAAACATCGGATTTTGCATCAGTAATTAGCCAATATAATCCTTTTAATGCATATAGTAATGGGAGATAATGTTCACCTTATTTTTCAACCAATTTTTTGTTCTTTTATAATATAATTATACTAATTATATTTGATGGTGTATCTCTTCTATTACTTTAACGTGACTTGAATATTCATCATAAGGTCTGACTTTTTTTAAATGATGAGGTGTGTTCCAAGTATTTAGGTAGATGATGTATAACAAATCTCCCAACAATGCCTCTATAATAGTATATTGGTGAGTGGATAAATCCCAAAACATTATGGGTACTTTTTCCTATGTTAATTGTCTCCTCATTAGTAATATGACCCATTTATCATTAACGAGAGGTAACACAACTAGATCAAAAAAATGGACATTTACCCATTACTTTATTGTAAAAATGGTGTTGTAAAAGATTTTAACTATTATATTGGAATTTAGGTGTCCCAAGGGTGGTTCGTAGAATGATTGTTGTCTTGGGATGTAATGGTATCGGTTTTGAACAAGAAAAAAATCTAGAGTAAATTTGAGTTTTCGCATTTATTGGGCGAGCTGTTTTTAAAAATGAACTTTAAAACATAATTATGAGGGTTGAAACCCTTTAAAGTGAGGTTTCTATACATGGTGGAAGAGAAAAAAGGTTCTCGGGTGTATCAAGGTGTTTTTGGAGAGTTGTACCAGGTAAATACTATTTTCTAGGACCTTCCCTAGGCGTATGTTTTTTCAGAAACCGTGTGGTCCATAGTATGAGACCCTAAAGACATTCCTATTGGAAAGTGGTTGTCACACACGAATTACATGGTTTACTAAACTGTGTGGCTAGACTAGACTAGTAATACAACATAGGAAGTACCTAATCACTATTAAACACATTGTTTTCACATATTTAGGGAAACCATGTGGGAAAAAACATGTAGGGTTCTCTAGATTCCCAGTAGATGGCACACAGTTTTCTAAACCGTGTGGCCCAAACCATGCATGATTACCTAATTTAAAAAAGGGAATTGTTTTTATTAAATAAAAATAAAAAAAATAAAAACCCTAATATACTCTCCCTGTAACCTCACTCCCATAATGCATGCCCTAGGGGATCCCCTTTGGTCGTACACTTGAACCCCCTCTGGCTACCTCCATCAATCATAGATCTTCCACTGATTCTTTGGGATTTATCTTTGATCTATCAAGGTATGGTTATCTTCTCCCTATCCTCTCCATTTAAATCTAATTCATGGCCTCCAAATTTCCCAGTATGATATGTTTGAAACCATAATGTTAGTTAGAACCTAGATTTTGGTTTCCTATTGAATTCAGGGTGTGTGGTGCCTCACCTGGGGCCCCTTTGTGTGAGTTCTGGCATCCACTACCAAAGGAAAAGATGATTTGGTCAATTCAGTTTGTTTCCTCCATCCGAGGTGAGGTTCTTTCTCTATTTCCTATTATCAAACATTCTAATTTAGGTTCATTACTTATTTTGACTCCCAAAAAATTAATCAGTAGTGTGTATAAACTTTTCATGTGGTTTTGAGTGGTTTCATGTAAATCTTTCAGGTTCTGAGTGTGTCGACTTAGTTTTTCATGAGTTATCATCCATTTCCTTATGTTATTTACATTATAAGAATTAATTTATTAATTTCTCATTCTTCGTATCTTTATTATTCATTTTCAATTTATGGTAGTTTTCTAAAATTATTTTCCTTGATGAATGAAATGATTAGTTCTATTACATGCTTTTTCAAATAAGAAAATGTCATGATTTTATAATAAAACCCCTCCACCAGAGGTCCTCTATCATCATGATAAAAAACATTGAGTATAATTTTATTCTTTCATTCCCTATTTCCTTTGTACCTTGTTTATGTATTTGATGTTATGTTTGGTATATATCATGTTAAGGCCAAGTACTTGTTAAAGATATGAAATGAGATTCCTTTTTCATTATAAATGTTCTTGAAACCATTTCACCATGTGAGTTTTTATCTTGGCCACCTTGAAATTGTTCATTTTGTCCAAATGGATCAAAATTCATGGATCATAACATTTATAATGCATTGGTTAAGGTACATGGAGTGTTTATAATGGATTATACAAGATTGTAGAAACCTTTAAGGGTAATGAATATTATCCCTTACTTTGTCACTTGTATATTAAATCAATTTTCCATTTTTATGAAAAACGTGTGAGATGACTGCTGGGGCCAAAAAAATACCTTGGGCAAAAAACCCCCCCACAAAAATTCCAAGGGAGGCTCCCTCGTAGAGAAACCTCAGAGAGAAGCCTCGCAAATCCCCTTCGGCTCTTCCATCAGTGCGAAGCAGCGGAAGAAACCTCCTTTGCAGCCCCCGTCGATTAGCTGATGGAGGACTCTAAAACAAAGACACACATGAGGGAGACCTTTCTACTAACACAAATCATCTCATGGAGAACACCGCAACTATGATGAACTAGAGGGATCCCTATGGGATCACCTCGTAGTAGATGACAGAGAGCTCTATGAGTCCAAGTAACATGATGAATCTTCCACCAATTTTGAGGTCTATGCCCTTTGCGATCAGACCTCTAAGATTTTTTCCACATCTATCCTATAAATATCAGGCTTCCCCAACACCCCAAGGATCTATACCCTGACCTTTCGCATTCTCAGCTCTCAAATCACTAAGAACCCTCTGCTCTGCGAAACATTGAGAAAATGAACTCTTCAAGGTATTTGATCATTGGGAAATACCCTTCCCTTTTCTCATATTCAACCCCTCTTCAATCAAGGATTCCCTTCATGAATCCCATGGGACATCACAAAGGAAGCATATCCCTATGGGAACATCGGTCTTCCCTAAGAACTCATGCTTTCTTAAGTACCTTCCATGCACATGTGAACCCCACTCAAAGTCAGGATCATTATGCTTCCCAAAGTACATTACTTCTCAATGCTGGACATTGCAAGGCACCCATGCTCCACAAAGTCCTACTTCACGAAATCACTTGGTCTTATTCAATAACTCTTCATATATATTTATACTTCATTCCTAGGCTATATCACTTCCCTTAGTGAAGAAAGCCCCTTTATAGAGTCTCTCCATTTTGTGGAGCACCAAAGCTTCGCAAGGTCCCTTCCTCTAAACTCCTATGCTTTACAAACCCTATTTCTCCCATATAGACCTCCAGGTCTGTATGAATTGATTTTAAAGTCCCTTGGGTAGTGCTTCATGTTTCATTTATTTTCATCAGGCTTCTTCACATAGGAACACTAATGGCTATTGCCACTTCACATAGCCATGCTAACGTGATCCCCTCAACAGATCACTCCACAACCCCATCACCATATGGAATTGTATGTTTCTTCCCTTCACCAAGGGTTTATGAATTCCAGTTATGTATGTAAAAGGGGTGGGGAGTCAATCCCCATCATCCAATATGTAGGATATTAAACATCCAAGCAACATCATCATTAGTACATGACGTTAAATTGTAGCCTCTCCCCATGTAACATACATGGGGTGACCCGCCTCAGACATTTTCCATGCCCACTAATCTCCACGGGAGTGATATCTTCCTCACATGGAATGATATCCTCTTCTCATGGAATGACATCTGTCTATGGGGGAGGTCAACCATATTGGAGTAATCCCCTATCCTTTCTTACTATATGTATCACCCTTTCTCCTCCTCTCTTATTTTGTGCACAAAGACTAGAGGAGAGATGGGTATATGGGACTCTTAATACCTCTTCCCTCCCAATTTGGGATTTATCACCACTAGGCTGCAATTCTAGAGTACGTCCCAATCTCCATCCCCAGGGAAAATAAACATGCATAAGCCCAAGTCCATTTCTCCTGGATATACCTTTCTTAATGTGATTTTCAGGTATCGGTTGCCTCTTGTTTCTCACACCGAGCATGAATCATGTGGGAATAGAGTAATCATCGACCATGGAATCCTATTCGGGCCTCCTTAAGGTGTAAGCCCCATTCCTCAATCACCAAACTATGTGAATCGTGGTCCTTTCCCATCCAAGGAAAGGTATATAGGAAGTCTCCCTGAGGTTCAAGACTATCACCCATCAATCCCTACCACCTCACATTGGTTCACCCTCATCCAGCATGATGATAAACTGTATGCCCCATTCATCATGCATGACGTTAAACTATATGCTCTCAAACTAAATGGATTTTTATCCTTGTCTCCTAGAAAGTTTACAGAGAATGGTTCTCCTAGATTAATCCCCAAACACTAGTAAATTTTGGTGTCCCCCTATTGGAACCCACATCTTTGGTTCATCCCTTAGTGGCATTAGATCCGCCTCTAGGAAGATAATCACACGTAAGCCCCACACTCAATTCATTCTTACCCAACCAAGAGTGTCCCTCTTGTGATGGGCTACTAACCATGCATAAGCCCCAGCATTTTTTCGGGTCATTGTCCTTTGTGTACAACACGATTCTATGCCCCTTCCATCCTAAACTACGTACACATGGATTACCTTCCACGGGTATATGTTATAAGCCTTCCTATGGTCCCAGCCCATCACACATGTCTCATCCTGGTCTCTCTCTTGAGTATTCTGTTTCGGGAAGGTCAGGCACCAACCCAGAGGTTCTACTTCCTTTGGGTCCAATCAATGTATCCATTCTCATGGGCCACAACCTTAGGTGTCACATCACCCACTGAACTACGTGTACTTTGACCCTTTTCCCATTCTAGGAATGTTATGTAAGATTCCTCCATGAGGTTAAATCCAATCACCCATCGGTCTTGACAACCTCATGTCAGTTCACCCTCATCCCGTACCACATTAAACTGTATTCCCCTTTTTCCACCAAGGATGATGAACTATATTCTTTCGAACTACGATAGTTTTGAACCGTGTCTCCTATGTTGGGTACATAGGAAGCCTCTATGAGGCTCAAACCAAAACACTGGTAAACTTCAGTGTCCCCCCTATTTGAACCCACATCATTGATCCATCCCTTTGTGGCGTTAGACCAACCCTCAGGTAGCTAACCACATGTTTGGCCCAACCTCAATTTATACTCCACCAACCAAGAGTGGCCCTATTGTGATGGGATGATAACCACGCGTAATCCCCTAGATGATATCAGGTTGTTGTCCTTTATGTACACCCCAATTTTATGCCCCCCATATCCTAAACTATACAGACATTGATTCCCTACCACTGGGATAATAAAGAAGCCTCCCTATGGTCCAAGACCATCTCTCATGCTTCATCCTTGCCTCTCCCTCATGATTTGTATTTTGAAAAGGTTGTTCCCCAACCCAAAGGATCTACTTCCTTCAGGTCAAATCCATGCATCCATTTGCACGGGTCACCTCTTTAGGTGTCCCACCACCCACCGAAATACTTGGACTTTGATCATTTTCCCATTCTAGGAAAGGTATATAGGAAGCCTCCCTTTCATTCAAACCCATCACCCATCGCTCTTGACCACCTCATGTCAGTTCACCCTCATCTCGCACGACCTTAAACATTATGATCATTTTTTCCCAAATGATGTTAAATTGTATGATTTCAAACTATGTTGGTTTCTATCCCTTTCCACTATACAGGGTATGAAGGAAGCCTCCTCGAGGTTCAACCCCAAACACTGGTAAACTATAGTGTATCACCTATTGGTACCCACTTATTTGGTCCATCTATTAGTGTTGTTAGACCAGAACCTAGGCATCTAACCACACATAATACCCACACTCAATTCATACTCCTCCATCAAAGAGTGTCCCACTTGTGATGGGCCGATAACCACGCATAAGCCCCAGCATAATATTAGGTTTATTTCCTTTGTGTACACCCAAATTCTATGACCCCCATCCTCAGCTATACAAAAATTTATTCCCTAACACATGGATACGTATGAAGCCTCCCTGATGTCCAAGACCGTCACTCATGTCTCATCATAGTCTCTCCCTCGAGCCTTTTGTTTCAGTAAGGTCATGCCCCAACCCGAAGGTTATACTTCCATCTAGTTCCATCAATGCATCCATTCTCTCAGGCCACCATTTTCGGTGTCCCATCACCCACAAAACTACTCATACTTTTATCCTTTTACCATTCTAGAAAGGTATATAGGAAGATTACATGTGGTAAAATCCCATAATCCATCAGTCCTGCCCACCTCACATAGGTTCACCCTCATCCCACATGACGTTAAATTGTATTCCCCTTTGGTCCCGAATGATGTCAAACTGTCTGATTTTGAACAACATGGGTTTGGATCCCTATCTACTATGTAGGGTACGTAGGAAGCCTCCCTGAGGTTAAACCCAAGAACTAGTAAGCTTTGGTGTCCCCATTTTAGGGACCCATATCTTTTCTTCGTCCCTTAGTGGCATTAGACCATCCCCTAGGAAGCTAACCATACATAAGTCCCACACTGAATTCAAAATCCTCCATTCAAGAGTGTCTATCTTGATATGGGAAGATAAAAAGGCGTAAGCCCGTACATGTTGTTGGGTCATTGTTCTTTGTGTACACCATGTTTCTACGCCCCCCATCCGGAACTATGCAGACCTAGATTCCCTTCCATGTGGTAATGTAAGAAGCCTCCCTAAGGTCAAATCTCATCACTCATGTCTCATCCTACTCTCTACCATGATCCTTGTGTTTCAAGAAGGTCATTCTCCATCCCGGAGGTTCTTCTTCCTTTGGGTCCCATCCATGCATCCATTCTCCCATGCTACCTCCTTAGGTCTCGCATCTCCCACCAGACTACATGTACTTTGATTCCCCACCATGAGGGGTTCGTACTCCAAGGTTAAATGCCAATATCATTGTCATTTTAACATCGGTTCCATCCCATTCCCCCATCCACTTCATTTAACTGTCCATCATCCATCATGGTTCTTACCTAGACCTCTACATCTCGATAATCTCATTCCATCCCCTCGGGTAGCTAACCACGCATAAGACCCCCAGAATCCAAAATCATCCAAAAAAGAGTGTCCCTCATGTGATGGGCCACTAACCTTGCATAAGTCCCAAAGTGTCTCTGGGTTTTTGTCCGTTGTGTAAACCTCGATTCATTATAGTCTCAAAATACATGAGTTTTGATCCTTTTCAACTATACATGGTATGTATGAGGCATCCATAAGGCTCAATACCATCCAATGATAAACTTTGGTGTCCATGTTATAGGGACCCAAGCATCTTTAGATCCATCCTCAATGGACATTTTGATCCACCCATCCGATCCACTCCCATCATTGTTTAGATCAGTCTTATTCATCCTCACTAGACATTAAACTCGTGGCATACACCGTGTTAAACATGGGAAGCTAAGGAAATCCTAAGGGACATGCCTATGACATATAATTCCACGAATTTGATGTGGGATGCCTCGAGCTTCCATGCCCTTGAGAATACCAATCATAAGGGAAATAAAATCTATGTGTAATAGTGTTTCAACATCTAGACACACCAGTGATGCCCAAAGTGACTAATCCCCTGACCGAAGGTTACTACCCTATCATGACATATTGGAATGTCCTTATAGAAGAAGTGTAGTTAACTGGAATCCTCAAAGATATGGAACCAAGAATGAAATTTATGAACCATGTCTTAAATCTATGAGGGAGACCCGGACTAGGTGAAGAAATTTGAGAAGGAATCCATGAAATAAGAGACCGACCTCACATCATCTCATTTAGATCAAGGAGAAAAACTCCCTAAGATAGGGATAGATTTTGCCTACCATTGGAAATCTGGAATGTGAGAAAACAGCAAGCTCATCTCAGAACAATGGCATGCACCTCAACGAAAGTGTTTGAAATAAAAATGGTGAACCTGATGTGATAATTCTCCTAAATATGAAGATTAGTAGAATTCGACGCATTAGTGGAAAAGCGTGTCACCAGATCCATATATTCGGTGCTAGGTCTTGAATAGAAAATAGTGGGCCTTGCGTGAAACTCACCAAAGTTGGGCCAATTGATCATTGGGAATCCCGGTATGTGTCATTTTCAGCGTGGATCCGTCTTACCATTCATGGGAAACAAAATGACATTAGGTTACTGGACGTCACTTTCTTCCATTTACTACTAATGGTAGAATATTCCGGCTTTCTAGGATGTAAGCTCCTATGTTAGAAAAATGATCACCACCCACCAACCGAATCAGGGGTCGGGGAAACACCAATCCAACATTCCCACATGGTTCTATCTCTTCTGTGACAACATCCACATCAACGATTACAAGTCACCTATGCCATGTCTCACCATTTGAACTCATTCAGATGAGGGTGATCAATACCCTCATCCAAAGGTATTAGGTAGAAGGGATCATCCCAACTTGGGACATGGCCTGTCGGGACCTAGAGACTTTTCTGCCTCATCGTTTCTAGCACCCCCAAGGGCCACGTAGCAAGCCACTACTCCCCACTCAAACCTAAAACCATTTCGGGAGTCTCTCCCTAGAACGCTTTGATAAATCTCTCCCTTATGCCAATGAGGTAAGGGATGTCTGGGCCTACCCGGTTATGATCGCGTCCTATGGTCTGCCAAAGAGGGATCCCACCAGGACCTCTCAGCACCACGACTTGGTCTCATAGGATGAGGATCATGTGAGTTACACCCCTACACCACCGTCCCCTATCCAGTTAACCCAATGTCATTGTCAGGTTCAAGCTGAGGAGGATGCCCACTAGGGTGTGTCATTGTCAACAGCTATAGTGGACCATGCCCCCACCAACCCATAATATTAATTAACCATTTATACTATAGAGGGTAACTTATACGCCTGACCCGGATCGAGGCCCCAACTGCCCCAAGAGCAGGTTGGGACAAGTCTCTATGTAGCCATCACGGGTAGTACC
The DNA here is from genome assembly GCA_963277665.1 of Viscum album. Taxonomy (NCBI): domain Eukaryota; kingdom Viridiplantae; phylum Streptophyta; class Magnoliopsida; order Santalales; family Viscaceae; genus Viscum; species Viscum album. The sequence goes on along the minus strand of OY728122.1, from coordinate 2,008,077,353 downwards.
CATCGCGGGCTGACCCGCGATGATGAAATCTAGCATAGAGGTCCTCCATGTGCCACTATCAATGAGAGCATAGTCCCTACCTACTTCAAATATCGGCATGGAGGCACTCCCCATGCCACAATCAGTGCAAGAGAATTCCCTCACCACCATAAAGATATCCATGATGGATGTTTCTTCCAAAACCATAATCCCATGCATGGAGTCATTCCTCTTGTCACAGGTTGTCTATGTGAAGATGCCCACATCCGGTAAACCATCATCATGGAGGTCTTCTCCATGTTCTTACTAAAACCGATGAAGTTACTCCCCATCATGACAATCAAAGAAGCTGGATTCTGCCTCTCTTCATTAGTTTCCAGTGTGGAGGTCTTCCCTGTGTTCAGTTTGACCGGTGCAAATTCCCCCCCCCCATGTACCATCACCGCCAAGGGAAAAAAATGGAAGAACTACCCATTCTCCCACTATCTCTAGTGGAGGTCTTACCTTCTCTGACACTTCCCATGGAGGTCCCCCCCCCCCCCCCCCCGCAACAGCCAGTGGAAACAGAGGCACTCCCTGGGTCCCATTTGACATTTTTTCTGGTGATCCTCACACCCCGACTCACACATGTGAAAGTCCTATCCGCCCTAGTACTAGTTAGACTAATGGTACTCCTCATGTGAAAAACCTACCCTATCTTGAAGAACCATTTAGGGGAAGGAGGGCGGGCCACCGCCCCCAAAGGAAGAATTTGGGGAAGTTCCAAACTACAATTAAACTCGTTCGCTTTTCAGATTCTTTGTCAGAGTGTGATTCGGTGATGAAACTATCACCTTGGTCTTCTGTGTTGGGGATTGGGATAGGAACAAGGAAAATAAGCCTCTTCCTTTAGAAAAGTTCAGTCCATCGGATCCCACCTTTCCTATGAAGATATATACCAGTGGGGGAACATTTGGCCCCTTTCCAGGTCATGGTCATTCAATCCCCCCTATCCTCAACAGGATCATTCTCCAACTCAGTAAGAGATCACATAGAGTTATTCTGGGGACCAATAGAGAATGAAAAATAGTGTGATAGACCTTCAGTAACCATATCCCCTGCATAAGAGGCCATGTTCATTAGATCGTCATATAGGGATGTCGTGGTTTAATTGTTTCATTCTTCAGAGGACCACCCAAGATTCAATGCCTTGTCAGCTCGCACACCATACTCTCCACTAGCCAGCCTACCATCGCAGTGGTCTACATCAATGCTATTACTGGTTCCTCAACCACACCCAGTCGATAAGTGGGGAAACCAAGGTCCAAAACCTAATTTTGAGCTGAGGAGCTTGTGGGACATCCTTGCAGCAGACCAGTTCCCAGAGATGTTCTTTCCTGTTGAAACATTGAATTTCAGTACCCCTGAATCTTTTACCCAATAGGAGTTCATTTTTTTCTTCCAAAACCACTGGGTAGAACACTTTAGTATTCATTATAGAGAGGTAAAATACACCAAGAACGAGGATTACTTTGACGAAATCAGCCAGAAATGTTTCATGCTCGACTTGGATGTGCTCCCCGTGGCTCAACACCCTAAGTCTCCCGGTGTCCATCAGACCCTCCATCAATGATGCATCCAGAGCCTTACAGTTCTACATATAATTATTATTGAGGTTTCCCCCAAAATTTAGATCCATTATTGGGGGACATATGTTTCCCTTCATTTTAGTTATATCTGGTTTCATCCTAAATTTCTAGGTTATATTGAGGATATGCCTCAACATACAGTCGTGGTTAACATGGCCGACCTATCAGAGTATGAGACCGAGCTAGGAATAGTTGAAGATAACTTACCTCCTAGTGTGGTTACACACCTATTGGATCTTTTTGGAATGGTTAATTTCTAGAAAATAAATTTACTGGGCTTTCCTACACCATTTGAGTCATTTCCCTTCGATGAGGACCCAAATAATGGTAAAGAGAACGTTGGGGCTGTCAAACCCTCTGACCCATATGGCTTAGTGAATAGAATGAAGATGAACCTAAAAAGCCTATTTTGTGTCAGAAACTCACAGAACATCAAAATATGGTCGGTGAAATTCTCACTAAACTTGATACATAATGATGACCAAACTACGGTGATCCTCGATCGGGGCATCAGGGGAAAGTAATGCTTCCCCAAGGTGAGTTTCCTCCAAGTTACCTTGGCCATCCTACCCATATAGATAGGGTAGAGGTAGGGGTTTATGAAAAAAGGGCATGATATGAATCACAAAATCCACTCGAGTTTCGTGATAACCTTCCTTAGGACCCCACTTAGGTTCCCCTAGTCGCTCTGTAGGTCGTTCCTTCGGCAGTCCTGTAAGTCATCCAACCAACAGCTCCATGACCTTTTGGGCCTACTTATCAAGTTGAAGATATTACCAATCCAATGGTGGTTAGATATCCTCATCAAGATAAGAATCCCCATTAAGATGATCCAATGGAAAATCTCATTTCCCCCTCGAGTCCCTTGAAACTCTATAGGTGGAGATCATGTCTGATAGAAAGTCATATCCGACATGGCTGGACGATTGACAGCACCCCCTAGTTCTTAAAATCCTACCTTCTCCCCCTTTAATGGGATAGGAGATCCACCACAGCATCTGGAAAACATTATTTCATGGTGTGGACCCATTCTGGGAACTCCAGTGTAGCAAGAGGCCCCCATGTTCTGCTATTTCGTACAAAAATTGGAAGGGCCCAGGTTTGTCTGTAACAACCAGTTACCCATTAGGTCAGTATCTGGTTAGGAGGATCTTTGAAAGATATTTCTCTACCAGTTCATTTCCACAGCCCAAAAGATGAGTATTTTTGACCTCTTCAAGTGCAAGAAGAGGCCTGACAAATGTTTCACAGACTTTCTCACCTGGTGTAAAGGCCTCATGTACTCCATTGATATGATGCTGATTCAGGAATAGTTGTTAAACATGTGTGGGGAGAATTTATAGATTGAATTTATTCCTTATCTAATCACTTATAATTACTCAGGGGGATTTCATGATTTTTCTAACAATGTCCACTGTCTATAGGAAGCCTTACAACAAGCCAAGCTAGCACGTCCATTGCCTCATGTGGTTCCCACGAGAATAGATTCCAAGGATGATCCCACTACGATAACACCACTAAAGGCCCCTAGCAAGCTTGAGTTATTAGAAGTGGAACCACCTCCACAGCCTAACCGAGGCCCACCACCTCAGGTGCAGTATCCGGCCCAGCAGTACACAGCTTATAATCATAAGGTTCCCCCACATAATGCACCACCACTACCATGGTGAGAGAATCAGCTTCCACCTCCTCGACAGGCTCCTCCAGCCCCTTGTTAGGGCCCAGATATTAAATCCCCATTCCAATACAGATGGAACTGAACATACTCATTTACTTAGGCATAGATCCTCAGTTATTTCCAAAGATCCTTGGTCCACGGAATCCTACAGTTGCCGATATGCAGGAGTCCCGAAGAGGTGGATCTCACTAACCACCCAAATTAGTACCCCTATCACCGGATCCTTAAGCACACCCTCAAGTAGTGCAATGTGTTTAAATACAAGATCCAGGAATAGTTCAATAACAACATATTCAGGTTGGGTCCTTCCTCAAAATTGGTGGAATGTGTGTTTACAAAGCCTGATAGTGATAGTGAAAGTGAAGGTGAATGGTATCAAGTTTCTAATAGCGGGTCTCAAAAATAAGACGACCGGATGGCTCCCAAGGTAGTCGCTCAATCCCATGGTATTATTCATGCACATTTTAATTGGCCTAATCGTTCAGAATTCATCATGTTACCTGTGGACAGTACTTCGGCAACAACATTTCAGTCCTCCTCTTCCTATAAGGGCAAGCATAGGCGATGCAAAGGAAAGCAAGCTCCCCCACTAATTCTATCATCATCTCGTACTCTTGGTGATTTCATTCCCACAGAGATGGAGATAACCCCTAGAATCCACCCAATGATGAATTATTCTTCAATAAGTGATCAAGGGTATGCTTCGGTTAACAATGTAGAATTGGTAAACCCCGTATATAGTTCCTGATGATAGAGAGTTGGAGACGGACCCTCCCAACCACCGCAGCCGATGCCAACATCGACAGAGTTGTGGTAATGTAAGTCACTAGAATTCATTGGTCAGGGAATCTATTAAATATATTCATACCCCCAAAACCAGACATTAGGCCAAGTATGGAGCTTAGCATGTGCAGCCTTCTCATCTCATTTCCCCAAATCCGACTCCACTTATGTTTGTGCTACATGACCAATAAAATCCACCGTGAACATACTATGATAATCAATGTTCCATTGTGAATATACTTCAATCATCTATCCCTCTGATGGTATCTACTCCACCTGATTCGGCTAGTGAGTAATGGGACGTTCCCAGAACCATCTAGAATCTAGCGGTTTAACCAGCAACTCCCATCAGACCTCCTATCAGTAGAAGTGTATTCCCAGCCTAGAAGGATGATATTATCAAGAATATCCCTAGAATTTCAGAAAATCTCTCTATCCTTGAGTATCTTAACCTATTAGTGGGTATATTTGAAGCACTTGCAGAGGATTTAAGAATCCCCCTCTAGTTTGAGGTGGATGTAGAAGCCACAGAAGCCTTTCTTCCTAAGGCAGTCGAGCATATAGAATGTTAGGATCTTATCTATTTTTCTGAAGAAGATAAAGGGTTCATCATAATGGGGAACATCCACCCATTGTGCATCACTTTCCATTTCAACGACGTAGATTTTCTCCATTATCTTGTCAACACTAGCTCTGGGATCAACCTTATCCTGACCCAGAAACATCAAAATATGGTTCTATCTGAGGCTAATCTGAGTCCCTCTAACCTAAAAATACATGGTTATGAATGGACATGGTAGAAAAAATATGTAAAATTACAGTGGGAAAGTTTCCAGCACCATGTTTATAGTTGTCTCACAAGACACCGCTTACAACAAGTTGATGGGTAGGACATGGATCCACCTAAATGTGGTGGTCCCTTCTTCATATCACCAATTCCATAAGTACTCCCTTAATAGTCGAGTAGGCATACTCCATGGTGATGTGTCTCCCTTTACCTCTTGTGAAGCCTGCTAACTGAATGCTAACTACTACAAGATCACCGACAAGAAGATTTAGGCTAACAAAGTTGAACACGTTGTGGCTATGACCGACCCATGGATAGAACTGGATGATGCCTAAAATTACCAAATCCACTGATTGGAGGCCACAACCCTGGATTTGGGGCAATTTTTTTGTCTCTATAATTATGGGGAATCCCATTCCCAAGTCTAAGGAATGCCTAAATATTACCTCGTATTCCTATAAAAATTAGTCTTGGATGATCCCATAGCCTCCCACTCTCATAAGGTATCGGGATTTCCACACCATGGAAACAACAATACATTATACATAATTGTTTCTCCAGGATTGGATAAACAAAATCAAGTCAATGTGACACTATTTTTTTGATATCATCAAACATCGACCTTTAGGTTGAAGGCCAGACGGGATCGGTTCAACAGCTTTCATCACCATTGTTTCAGCAGTGCAGGAGCCCCCCAATGAGGTTTTCATTATTGATCAAGCTAGAACCAGTGTACTGGCAGGATCTATCAACTTAGAAGAGTTGCCTCCTACCGAGGATCCCCTCACTGTGGATGAATTAGAGGATTTAGAGGACACCCCTCCCACATTCGATGAAGGGGTTTCCACCACAATCTATGAATTGGTACAAATGAGCATCAGTAATGAGACGGATCTCAAAGCAATATTGATCAACGTCACCATGTCTGTCAAATAGAAATAGTGATATGTGGATTTCCTAAAGTACCATCATGATATATTCGCTTGGATTTATGATGAGATTCTAGGGCTAGATCCTCAGGTCATCATCCATCACCGCTATCTCCCTACAAATCATTGCAGGTTCAAACATAATCCGAGAAAGATGCACCCTTCTGAGGGATCTATATTCGAAGATGAGGTTGATAATATCATCGAATCCTTCTTTTTTAAGGAGGTCAAATACCCCAGATGGTTGGCTAACATCGTGCCCCTTAGGATGATGAATAGATAGATCTAAGTCTGCATTGACTACCATGATCCCATTCATCACTGTCTGAAGGATGATTTTCCCCTTCCTATGACAGAGATGTTGATCAATGCCACAACTGGATTCTATGCTCTCTACTTCATGGATGGTTATTCCGGATAAAATGAAATCTGACTGGCCCCTAAGGATGAAGATTCCACCACCATCAGGGAACCAAAATGTACTTTTTACTACTACGTAATTCATTTTGGTCTAAAAATGAAGGGGCCACCTATTAGAATATTATACACTACATATTAAAGCTGATCCTCGGAAAATTGGTTGAATGTTAAATGGATGATCTAGTAGAAAAATCTAGTCAACCCCAAGACCAGGTCAAAGATCTTGAGAAATTGTTCAGATTCCTCCGTTACTTCTATATGAAAGTAAACCCCTTATAGTGTGACTTTAGGGATACCTCTGGAATATTTCTTAGATTCATTGTCAGATATAGAGGCATTGAGATCAACCTAGGTAAGATCAAGTTCATCAGTCATAAGTCTCTTATGAGAAACATTCGGTAGCTTTGAGTATTTCAAGGCCATGTAGATAACATACGCTAATTCATCACAAATCTAGCTGGAACGTATAATCCCTTTTCTTGGATCATGAAGAAAGATTTCGATTTTTAGTGGGATAATGAGTGTCAGATTGATTTTGAGGAAATTAAGAAGTGCCAAATGAAACCACCAGTTTTATTGCCAGCCATTTCCAAAAAGCTACTAGTCCTTTATGTGACCACTCTGGAATGATCTATCAGCATCTTTCATTCCCAGAAGAATAATTAGGGAACAAAGAACAATTTATATAATCTCAGCCACATGCTCCTTGATACAGATAAGAGATACACCTCTATCAAGAAGATCTACCTTGTTCTGGTATTCACAGTGTAGAAATTGTGACACTACTTGAAGAACCATGAGATATATCTAGTGTCCCAAGTGGATTCAATGAAGTACATTCTAAACCGCCCCATGTTCACAGACAATCTATCTCAGTGGGCGTCGATCCTCCAATAGTTCGACATCAAGTTTCTCCCCTGGAAGGCTGTCAAGTGGCAGGAATTGGTAAACTTTCTTGCCACCCATCCATCTCCCACGGAGCAGTCTTTGGATCTTGATTTTCCAGAGGAGGCAATCCTCTCATTAGATCAACCATTCCATTTTGTCAAATACACTTTGATAACACTTCATGAATCCCTGTTGGCCTAAGACTTGGTGATCCCAAACTCAACAGACTGGGCTTGGGTCTCATCTTCATCACACCTACATAATCTGTCCCACCATATTCATTCCTGTTTTCAGATTTTTGTATCAACATTGAGTCATAATATCAGGCTCTCATCACGGGTCTTGATCTAGACCTTGAGATTGGTGTTCCCACTTGCATGTGAAATCAGACTCTGAACTAGTCATCATGCGGATCTACGAAAACTTCTTCATCAGGAAGCTAGAGCTCGTACCACTTTTAGAGTCCTTTATTTAGTTGATTTCATAGTTACCCACTCTTCTAGAAGATACTCATGTCCCTCATTCACAGAACGGTCAAGTCAATGCTCTGTCCATCCTTGCCACATCTCTTGCAGATCCTGATAATGATAATTTGATTATCCATGTGGAAAATCATATATTCATCTCTCTCACCACTCCAGATGATGTTGATAGACCATAGTTAATCCACCTTTCTTCTGGTTCCTCTATGTTAGGATCTCCAGGTCCCCCTATTGTGGTGTTGGATGGTACCCCTAACTGGATGAATCCCTTGATCGAGTATCTCTAGCATGGTAATCTCCCAATATATTGAGCCGAAAGGGAACGGATTTGATGGCGTGTAGTGTAGTTCACCTTCCTGAGTGGCCATAGTCTTGAGAATGTCCTCTACAGATGAGGGTATGATGGGATTCTCCTCTGTTGTATTCAGGGAGGTGAGATTTCTCAGGTTATGCAGGAAGTTCATGACAGTTCATGTGGGGATCATCCGGCGGGGCTGAAACATTCTCAACAGATCTAAAGATTGGGAGACTTTTATCCCACCATGATCATTGACTATATTGTGTTTTCCAAGAGGTTCGATGCATATAAGATCCATTCTAATTTCGTACATCAACCGCGAGAGCCTCTCCACACTACCAAGTACTCTAGTACCTTTGTTTCCTGGGGACTCAATGTGGGGGGACCATATCCAACTAGGACAGATTGCTAGTACAGGTTCATCCAAACTGCTACATATTTCTTTTCCAACTGGCGAGAGGTTGTTTTTTTCAAGGAAGTCAAGGCCCGATCTATCATTGAGTTTGTGAGCTCTAATATCATCTACTAATTCAGCATCCCTCACGTCATCCCCACCGATAATGACACCAAATTATAAGTAGCTGAGCTGAATAAATTTTAAAAAAAATAAAACATCCATTCTAATCATACCTCTCACTTTCATATGCAATAAAATTGGATGATTAAGGTTTCTAAAAAACTCTCTCTATCATTTTTCATAAGATAGTTGGCCAGAGCAAAAAGTGTCAGCAATACAAATTCCCCAACGATCATTGGGATTACTATATTATAGCTCATAATTCCACTCTGGTGACTCCATATTTCATGAAATATGGAATAGAGGTAGTCATTCCCATTTAGATTCAGTTACATTTGTTACAAATAGTTTTATACGATCAGAAAACACTAGACAAAGTAGCCAAATTCCATCATGATGAAATAGAAGCGCTTGACGAGAACATGATTTGTGCCCTGCACAATCTCTAAAGGAATCAGAACAACATGCCTTTCCAGATTTCAATAAGAAAGTTCACCTCCACTCTTTCTTACAAGTTATCGTTGTGTTATCCCTGAGAACTTCAATTATACCCAGAAGGAAGCCTTCGAATCTAGAGCCCAAATGGGAGGGACCTTATATAATCCACAAGGTTTACCCAAATAGTTCATACTCCCTAGTCACTATGGATGGTGATCATATTAATCATCCAACAAATTCTAAATTCCTCAAGAATTATCTCTCTTAGCAGTCCCACATGACTTCAAACTATTTTTTCTTTACCGCACAATGTTAAACTGCATGGTTTCTCTAGGATGAAAGATTTAAAGCTACCCAACACTCTTCCCACATTACGCTAAACAATATTTCCTTCCTATAAGATGATAAACTACCTACAATCATCTCGGTCGATGTTAAAACCCCACCCTCTTCCCGCATGATGTTAAATTGTTGGATGGTCTAAACTATATGACCCTAAACTAAGATCTCCCACATCCTTGTAGAATGATGTTAATCTACAAAAAATATTAGAACTACGTATGGCTTGATTCCCATCCTCATGAAATACGTAAGAACACTGAGCCTTTTCATCTATGGACTAGCCCCAGGTCGCTCAACCATTTCAGCATCTTGGCCTATGTTTTCACTTAGGATTATGCAGTGCGGTATAGAATCTATGTCCTCATTCATGTCATGCTATTTTGTCCATGTCGCACACATCCCCTTGAGACACCCCTCCTTCCTTCCCCATCCATACAACAAGACGTTAAACTACATGGGTACTACCATGCTATACATGTATTGTGATCTAGGTCACCATAATTTTTCACATCTAAATGGAACCCCTTTAACAGACCAATCTCACACCACCTTGGCTCACCTACCGCTTCGGTCGAACATCTCAGGGAATGTCAAAAAAATTTGACATATGTATCGTGTTGAAAATATTATCAGCAGTCGATGAACAAATGTTTGTTCCTATTCCAGGTCACATGAGGTGGATACTGTTTTGTGAAAATGGTTAGTTGTCACGCCAAATCATTATTACCGTCCCATGGTCTCCCAGATGACAGGCGTAGTGATTCACCTTTTCTTCCCTTCTGTCACACGCACACAGAATTAAACTGGGCAATTATAGTCGAGCTCTATGACCATAAACTAAGATATATACAATGTCATTATGGCATGAAGTTATACTACACAACATTTTTGAGAACTACATACGACTTGATTACTATCCTCATGGGATATATAGTAATTCCCGAATAATTCATTTTTGGTTCTATCCCAGGGTCATTTATTCTTTGTCTCAACCACTCGACCTAAGTTCACTCCTAGAAATATGAATGGTTGGTTGTATGTGGTCTTATGACCTCATTCACATCATGATATTTTCTACTCGATAAACATTACACTTCGAAATACCCCTTCCCTACATCATTTTCATATGATGTTAAACTGCACAGCTCATTAGAACTATGTGTGTCTTCATTTCCATCCTCATGGGATACATAGGAACGCTCGGAAATTTCATCTTCAAGTCATATCCCATTTCGTAGAAACCCTGTCTTCCCTTCGGCCCCTTGGACTACGTCTCTAGGGAAGGGGAGTATGTGGTCTAGTGTGGACTTATTTCCTCATTTATGTTGGGTTTGAAACATCCATGCCACATACCTATCTCTCATGAGAGCTCTCCATCCCCCATTCCTCCTCTAGTCTCCTCGAGTCATCTACTCCAAATTGGCCCCCTCTCCCCCTTTTTAGTTCCTCACCAATGTTCCCAAATGCACAGTGGTTTAGGACCTAGAGTGTTGGATTCTATATGGATATGCTTCCATACATTTCTATGCTTCACATTTTCCCTTTATTTGGGTTTCCATCATATTTCACATCAAAAAGGACCCCCGAACGACATGGATTCTAGGGCTCAGTTCTCTCCTACAATCTTGGGCCAATGCCCTCGAGGATTTCAAACGAAATTATGTAGATGGTTCCGCATTGCGAATATGGTGAGCGGTAAACCATCATTTTTTGTTCTCATTTCAGACCAAATAATATGGGTAATGTGTTTGGAACATGGTCAATAGTTTTTCTCCATTATTGTTCCATCCTCATTGAACCCTAAATATTGGTAGTGACATTCACATCCCTTTCCACTCCATCATGTTCAAGTGGAATTTCAAAACCCTTGGTGTTATCCCTCAGTGAACCTACACAAATTTAAGAATAAGAATCAGCTTCGTGAGGTTCATCTTCATCTCCCCACTATCTCCCTCTATGGGGTATTCCCTGTGTTGTGAACATCCTCTCCACCCTTGTTTCCCACACCTAGCATAGCTCACTGGGGCTTAAGGATATGGGTAAGCTTTCTTCTTGCATGGAAGAACCACACTCATTATGGTATGAACCGTTTGACCTTAAACTATAAGTTCACATCTTAAACTAGATGCCCAAGTCCAGGCATCATGACTCTAAATTATGGGTGTGTTCTCTTGGAAACATTTTATTCACTGTGGACTTCTATGTCCTCATTCATTTCAGGATTTATATATAGAATTGTGTTAAATATTTCCTCCATAGAAATCTAAAATTTTGTTTCGAGCTATATGACCATAAACTGTGATATCTTACTTCCTTATTGTGTGTCACAAAACTACATCTTATGCACCTAGACTGTGTAATGATAAATTACCTAGCCATTCGATTTCTTCCCTTAATGAGACATTGCCCCTTTTTGGTATTGTCTGCCTGCCATACCACCTCTAAGAACTATGTTTGTCTTGATTCACATATTTATGGGATAGATATTGTAACACCCCAATATTTCATAGTACGTTATTTCTTCAAAGTAATGCAATAACTTGAACTACACGCAACACTGAGTTCAAGCGCATCATGACTTACCAAACTAGCTGTTCAAAAGTGGTTATGAGTAGTATTTTCTGAATTTTGAACTATATACTATCCTTATAATTTTAGAATCCATATTATGAGTTTCTTAGACATAATATAAGAACAAATTCTTTTTTTCAGATAAAAGATGTTTTTTTCAAAAAATACACTTTTACCGCCTTTTAATGATGAACCCTTTTTAAATCCAATATTGAAACTTTTATATATTAAATTTGACAAAATAAACTTCTTATTTATAATCATGACATAAGAATTTAGTTTCAATAAATTTTTTGGTGTTTTTCTGATAACTTTCATATTTGGGGGAATAGTGAAAAATACCATATTTTAACTGAAAACAACTTTTTTAATCAAAACAATTTATAGTGTTGAATTATACATTTTAATGTTTTGGAAGTATAATTATATTATATTATTACCCTTTAATCCAATGTTTTTCATTGGAATTAATTTCACATTGAAATTATACATAAACAAGTGTCAATCGTTTGATCGTTACTATTTCTTAAAAATACGCTATTTGTTTTGACAACGAGATTTAATTTTAAATTAATAAATTCAACTTATAAGTTTTGAATTTGGTAAAATATACTTCATTTTTGGATTTTTAATATCTAAATTATCCTAGGGTGAGGTTTTGGTATTTTTCTGAAAACATTCAATTTTTGATGAATAGTGAAAAAACACTGAGCTATCGTTTAAAACCGATTTTTTATTTAAATAATTATTTATTTTATTTAAATTTATTTTAGGTCAAAATATATAAATAATACCTATATAATTTCATTGTAATTCATTAAATTCAATTTATAATAATTTTAGATATATAAAAATTTTATGGAACTTTTAACGTCTTTTACCCACCGCCTAGCGGCACTTGAAAATTTACATAAAAACTAATTTTACGGCTTTTGCGAGTTGAATTTCAAAAATAAAAGAGAAATGGATATTATAAAAAATTAAAATGTTGTTCAATAAGATAAAAATAATTTTTTGTGAATAATATGTTTTTACATTTATTTACCATGGTTAAAAGTAAATATGGTTATTAATGGTAAAAATGATATTATTATTATGCTAAGACATGTACTAATTCTATTGGATAAGTCTAATTCGACCAAAAAAATCCTTAGGAATAAACTATGACCCTTTAGGTCCACTTTTATTTGATTAAGACATTTATTATTATTTTTTTAAAGAAGAGTTAAAAGAGTTAAAATCAAAGTTTAATGACTACAGTTTTTTTAATTTAGGGTTATACTAAGCTAAATTAGACAATAAATATTAATTAGAAAGCTAAAATAATTTCCTACATAATGGTATTTTATTTATAAATTTTAGATATTAAATTTGTAATTTATTAATGACACAATGATGATGCAGTAATTACCTTATTAATGAAATAATACAATAAATGGTATTATAAATATTAAAATAAATATAATTTCAAAGTTTTTATGACATCCAGGAATTTTCAAGGATAATATTACATGTTAGTATTTATTCAATTTATTTTTTTTAAGTAATAATTGTGATATAAGTTTAAAAAAAACAAATACCAAATAGTGTCGTAATTGACATAAAATAGTTTTTAAAACAAATATTATATTATTAATTGATATAATGGTCCTAAAAAACTAGTGTTCAGAAAAAAAGACTTATATAATAATATATATGACATTAATGAACCAACGGGGGTTCTATTGGTAGTATATAATAATTTTATTAACCATATAGTGTAATAATACAACAAGACACGGTAAAAGTTAAATTATTTAACTTGGAGTTAAATCTAAATGATAAGGTTAAAATGTAACCTAAACTTATCTAAAACCTATTGGTTGAGTGGTTTTCGACCTATCCCCACCTTAGCCTTTAAAAAATACCTTTTTGAGCCATTTTAAACCAAATATGAATTTATTATAAAATAATATTTCAATTTCTTCCTAAGGTGCCTCTCACCCCACTTATAAAAGGGCACTCCCACTTATCTCTAATTTACACCGTCAATGCCTTTTGGATCGGCCAAAATCTGGCCAAATACTCTCTCAAATATCCACGCTTCATCCTAGAGGCCCTCCTTTGGTCATAAATCCATCCTATGGAGACCTTTTGATCAAATCAAAGGGAAGATCCCGAAGAAGAGGTAATGATTTCACCACCCCCTTTCAAGTTCTCATATTCTTCCACTTACTCTTTCTTTTTTGTTTCCATTATAAAATAATAACTCCAGTACCTTATATATATTTTGAAGTTATTATAAATATGGAACAACTATATTCATTATTCTATCCATCTTATGAATGATATTGTCACCATGCGTGCGTACGTACGGCTTATCGTCTCCACGCCGTGGTGTAATTTGTTATTCAACACTATGTTATTTGGATGGATATAATGATGAGTAATATGTATATAAATAATTAAAATAACATGATAATGTCTTTTTAAAATTAATATACCATCCAATTCCACACATTTAAGGAAATTGTATTGTCGCTCGTGCGTACGTACGGATTACCGTCTCCACGACGCGATGAGATTCCTTTCCACGTTCACCGTTCATCGAAGATTATAAAAATATATATTACTAATAAGTATGTAATATATGAAATAATAATTCTACTAGATATATATATATGTACTTAAATATATCTTATTCACTTATTTTTGTTCAATACGATATGAAAACGGAAACAGCGTTTATGAGTACGTACGGACTACCATTTCCATAAACAATGTTTTTCATTTCATATATACATCTATTATAAATATTTATATTCTAAATATATTTGATATATAAATCATTTGTTATATTCTGGAAGTATTTTAATCTTGATCTAAGTGATACAATCAATAGTAACAAGTTAAAACACATATGATAAAGACAACGATTATTACCTGAAATGTTAATTTAACATGGAAATTATTATTTAATCAGTAGTATAAAGTCATAAATGAATCATGTATGATATTATTATTATTAAAATGGTTCTGGTATAATTTTATAACATACTATTATCTTCAGACAATAGGTTAAACATACCCTTGACTAATGGAATGTTCAAGGTAAGGTTTAATTCCTCAATCTCATTATTATCCGAGATTGTTTAAGTGTAAGTATTTACTAGGAAATTTTTATCGTCCATGTCCATTTTTCATAAAAACGATTTCCAAATGAATATTTTGAGGATTTTTGAAAGGTACTCTTTATCAACATCATAATTTTAAATGTTTTATATATTTATCTTTCTAAATCTTTATAATTAATGTCCATGTTTTCATAATGTTTTTAAGTTTTTTTTATATAGAAATGTATGTTTTGAAATGATAATTCTCTTCAAAAGTTTAAAAGTGGTATGGGAAACTTTGTATAAAAAAAATCTCTTTTAAATTACTTCCTTTATAAATGTGTTACTTTTAAATTATTTTACAAAAAGGATATTTCTCTAAAAGTGTTTTACTCATCATTTTCAACTATGTCAGCATCCTTTACTAGATATTATTTTTGATTGAGGTTGATTTATTATAATAAAATATTCCATATTGTATTGAATGAGTTATGATATTTTTGAATGTGTATATTTTATTTTTATACCATTCATGGTTTTTGGTTAATGTATTTACATTTCGTATGCTTGTTTTAATACGAATGTTTATTGTATGTATAAACTTTTTCATATGAGGAATGTAGTGGACTTAGTATGTGACGGGTGAGCCCGTTATAGCTCCTCAATGCATCATTAGGTCTCATGAGACAAACTAGTGTCTTGGCACAAGGCCTTGACAAAAATTTTATTTGTAGTCTGGGCACGAGTCCTTGACTGTATGGTAATGATGTCCGGTATTAGGCATTCCCTCTTTGTGAAATTAGTTATTACATGTGATTATTCAACTAGTATAATATCCATGTGAATGTTTATATGGTAATGTTTAATTTATTTTTACCATATTATGTTCAAGTTTATGTTTAAAAGGCTTTTGTTTTTATTACACATCTTGCCTTAAAATTTTATAGCTTCCGCTAAATTATTTACTCTTACTGAGCATCTGAGCTCACCCCATTCTTATTTTTATTTTCCCAGGATTCCAAGAAGTGTATTATGGTTGATATGCAGGGTTAATCTAAAAGGAAAAATGGAGTTCTCAAAGAACTATCTATACTGTGTTTTATGTTTCAAATTGTAATGTAAAGTTAATTTATGAAATCTATTTTCCAAGACTGCTAAACTGATTGGTCCTTCGGGACATGATTCCTTATAACCGTGCCAATGTATTAAAATAATGCACCGACTTTGGGTAACTAGGGTTGGGGTGTTACAGTAGGAATCAAAGGAAGTTTAGTAATAACCTTGGAAGTTAGATTTAGATAAACTCTGATTAGAGCACGTAGATCTAAGATAGAATTTTACGATTAGTATAGAAGAACTTCCTAGAATTTTGGTAATGTAGAGATTTTGTAAGTTTTCCAAGAAAATACATCCTTGTTTGGATACGAGCAGGTAGAGGCCGCTCTGGCACAGATGAACCTAGTGTTAAAACCCAAAAACACTGCTTTGAGGTAGACTCGAATGGGAACGGGTGCACGACAACGGGCCTTGCTGCACACTTGGTTACGACACTCCCTGGGGATATGCTTAGGATAATTCTCATTTTCTTTACAAACAACTATGAAGGGTTTATGAGTATATACCTCCTCAAAGAAAACATTTTTGTGATTATGGATTATATCCATAAACTATTCATTTTACGTTAGGTATTTTACATGTTTGTAATTATGAATTGTGATTCTAAAACTGACCTAGTATATGCCATTGTTTAGAAATGGCTCCCTATAGAAGGAATGAGAACTCCAGCAATATCTATGATCCAAAGAGTATGAAGGGTCATTTCATTCATGGTATTAAGCCAAAATTTAGAAATGAAATAGTCTCCCACAGATTATCATCATATTAATAAATAGTATCATGTGTTAATAAGATCATTAAATAATTCTATGAATTATATGCCTTTGAAGGGAAGCTAGAGAAGAAAAGGATGTTAGAAATAAAGATAGATAAAGGGAATAATGGAAAGAAGGATTTTCTAATATTTGATAAATGTGGAATGAATCACCTTGGAAAATGTTTGAAGGGAATGGGAGTTTGTTGTAAGTGTAGGGAAAAATGACACCAATTACGTGATTTCAAGGGGAAGAAAAAAGTTTTCAAATGTAAAATGCTTCATCTACAAAGCGTTGAGACACAACGCGAATCAATGTCCAATTCATAATAGTATACTGCAAATGATGTTATTGGATAATAATCAAGTTATAATACTACCTTAGATGAAGAGGAATGACAAGTATTCTTATGTTGTTATTATAGAATTATTTCATTTGAGTGTTGATTCAATAGTATACTGGTTACATGAATTATAGAGATAAATAAGGATTTTACTATAGTACTATTTTATTGAGGATTTGAGATTATATGGTTCTAAGAAAAGTGACTTAATAGTAAGCTACAATTTTTGGAAAATAAATGGTTGATGGAAAGGTAATCCTTAATATGGTCATGATAATTAGGTAGTGACTTTGGAATAATAGATGGTTGATTTTGGTAATTCAGGATGTTGTGGTGTTGTAAAAGAATACATGATGAAGGCATTCACAAGTTATTACCTGGAAAAAAGAATCCTCATTATATTTAACTTCCTTATAAACTTTGGACTGAGAGTTTTGTATATAAGTATTTTGGATAATTCTAAAGGTTTGAATGGATTACGTTTGAAATTGGATACTATTTTTATGGTTTTTTTTTGGATTTCTATAAAAAGGACAACCCGGAGGTTGGACGTCAACCCGTCATGCCCAGCAAGGCCGTGAGACATGAAACCGCAACCAAAGGTAGGCAAGGGTGTATCACCTCTCAATGACCCATGTGATGTCCTGGATTGAATAATGCAGTTTCTTTTTATGTGTCTGATATGTGAATTATAAATTCATTATTTTTAGAACCCTATATTATTAGGATAAATAGAATATATATATATATATATATTTGAAATCTTTTAGAGTGAAAGATCAGTTTATGGTAGGAATTAGTTGAAGGATGAAACTATACTTGACAAGTATATATATATATATATTCCCTCTTATTTTATGGATAAATTAATTATTAAACTTTTGGGAAGAGATCTTAAAACCCAAAATTTGTTATCCTAATACCTTAAGTTTTTTTGAACCAATGGTATTTTAAATCATCATATATTGGTGGCTTTGAGGCCCATAATTCTACAATTTTTTATAATTGATGACCTCAATCACTCCCTATAAATGTTTAAGTTTTTCCTCTAATTATGTTTCTTTAATTTCCACAAATATTCTCCTAATCAAGATCATAATTTGGTGGTGACTTTTTTATTGCCCTTTTCCTCTTATCAAGACTAAATTTTATTAACCCAATTTTTGATGTGGGTATTCCCACAAAGGTATTTTTCTATTTTCAACCTTTTATTTTAGAAGATCAATTTCAAATTGCGAGGGCTTAATTTATTTAATGAGTTTAGAATGTAACACTCCAAGATTTCATAGTACGTTATTTCTTCAAAGTAATGCAGTAACCTGCACTACACGCAACCCTGAGTTTAAGAGCATCGCGACTTACCAAACTAGCTGTTCAAAAGAGATTATGAATAGTATTAACCGAACATTGAACTATATATTATCATTATAATTTTGGAATCCATATTATTATTTTCTTAACATAATGTAATAGTTAATCCTTTTTTTCAGATAAAAGAAGTATTTTTCAAAAAATACACTTTTACCTCCTTTTAATGGTGAACCATTTTTAAATCCAATATTTGAAACTTTTATATATTCAATTTGAAAAAATAAACTTCTTCTTTATAATTGGGACATAATAATTTAGTTTCAATAAATTTTTTGGTGTTTTTCTAATAACTTTCATATTTGGGTGAATAGTGAAAAATACTATATTTTAACTGAAAACAACTTTTTAAATCAAAATAATTTAAACTGTTGAATTATACATTTTAATGTTTTGGAAGTATAATTAGATTATATTTTTACCATTTCATCCAATTTTGGTTATTGAAATTAATTTCACATTGAAATTATACATAAACAAGTGTCAATCTTTTGATAGTTACTGTTTCTAAAAAACACGCTATTTGTTTTGACAACGAGATTTAATTTTAAATTAATAAATGAAACTTATATGTTCTGAATTTGGTAAACTAGAATTAATTTTTGGATTTTTAATATCCAATTTATCCTAGGGTGAAGTTTTGGTATTTTTCTGAAAATGTTCGATTTTTGATGAATAGTGAAAAAACACCGAGTTATCTTTTAAAACCGATTTTTTTTAAATAATTATTTATTTTATTTAAACTTATTTTAGGTCAAAATAGATACATAATACCTATATAAGTTCATTTTAATTCATTGGAGTCAATTTATAATAATTTTAGACATATAAAAATTTTATCGAACTTTTATCGTCTTTTACCCACCTCCTAGGAGCATTTGCAAATTTACATAAAACTTAATTTTACCGTTTCTGTGAGTTGAATTTATAAACTCTAAGAGAAACGGTTAATTCAAGGAGTAAAATGAGGTTCAATAAGATAAAAATATTTTTTGGTGAATAGTAACCTTTTACATTTATTTACCACGGTTAAAAGTAAATAGGATAATTAAGGGTAAAAATGATATTATTATTACCATAACACATGTCCTAATTCTGTTTGATAAGTTTAATTCAACCAAAAAAAACTTAGGAATAAAGTATGACCCTTTAGGTCCACTTGGATTAGATTAAGAAATTTATTATTATTTTGTTTAAAGAAGAGTTAAAAGCGTTAAAATCAAGGATTAATGAATCAACAGTTTTTAATATGGGGTTATACATCAGAAAAATTAGACTATAAATATTCGTTAGAAATAAAAAAATATTTACTAAATAATGGTATTTAATTTATAATTTTTATAGATTAAATATTTAAATTTATTAATGACACAATGATGATGCAGTAATTACCTTATTAATGAAAGAATCAAATAAATGGTATTATAAATACTAAAATAAATATAATGTCAAATTTTTTGTGGAATACACTACTTTTCTAGGTGAATATGACATGTTATTAATGATTCAATGTATTTTTTTTTAAAGTAATCATTTTTTTATTATTTTAACAAAAAACAAATACCAAATAGTGTCAAAATTGACATAAAATAGTTTTTAAAACAAATATTATATTATTAATTAATATAACGGTCCTAAAAATCTAAGGATTGGAAAAAAGACTTTTATAATAATATATATGAAATTAATGAAACAATTAGGGTTCTATTGGCATTATATAGTATGTTTATTAACCATATAGTGTATGAATACAAGAAGACATGATAAAGGTTAAATTATATAACTTAGAGTTAAATCTAAATGATATGGTTAAAATAGTAACCTAAACTGTTCTAAAACCTATTGGTTGAGTTGTTTTTGACCTATACACACCTTATCCTTTAAATAATTCCTTTTTTAGCCATTATAACCCAAAAATGAATTTATTATAAAATAATATTTCATGTTTTTCCTAAGGTGCCCCTCACCCCTCTTATAAAAGGGAACTCCCCATTCTCTCTAATTCACACCTTAAAAGCCTTTTGGATTGGCGAAACTCTACCAAAATACTCTATTAACTATCATTAATTCATTATAGATGTCCTCCTTTGGTCAAAAATCCAACCTATGGAGCCCTTTTTATCAAATCAAAAGGAAGAACCCAAAGAAGATGTAATGATTTCACCACCCTCTTTCAAGTTCTCTTATTCTTCCACATAGTCTTTATTTTTTGTTTCAATTATAAAATATTAACTCCAGTATCTTATATATACTGTGATGTTATTATAAATATGGAACAACTATATTTATTATTCTATCTATCTTATGAATGATAATGTCACCATGTGTAATGGACCAGACCCCTCTGATCCATTCCTTTGTTGAAATCGATGTGGTCAACACGACGCGCGTTATAATGATAATTTTAATACTGATGATAACGTAAAAATATATTAATAATAATTATGATGACATAAATTGTGTGATTAATTAAACTAAAAAGAATAATCATGATAAAATTATTTAATTGGTGTTATTATTATTAATGATGTGAAGTGGGAAGGTGTGTGATCCATTAGACGTTGATAAATGAAACATGCAGTTTTTTTTAATTGAGTAATTGTTGAAATTAAATTTGAATAATAATTATGGCTGTTGTGTTATTAATATTATTCATAATATTAATAATAATGAGAAATTGATGAAATGAGTCATGGTATTTATTGCAAAAAAATTAAATGAAGATGCAAGTAGAAGCATGGTGGTGCGTTCATAAAATTAAAGGTGAGTTCGTTATATTGGGTTTATGAAATTGAATGGTTTTAATTTAATAAAAGTGGTTTCAATTTAATCAGTGTGAAATAAAAATAAATAGAATTAAAATAATTAAATTGATGGATGTTACACAACATTGATGTGGCATGGTCGGATTCAGATATCCAATAGGGTAGTTTAACGTGGTCAATGCGACGAGCGTAAATCTTTTTGTTATTAAAAACAATAACGTCGGTGAGTTAATAAAATAAGTTGATGAAATTTTATTGTTATTGAAGAACAATAAATAACAATGATGGCGTAAAACTATATGTGAGAGGTTAATAAAATTAAATGTATTAAAATGGGGTTGAATTTGTATGTTATATTAATTTTGTTTTGTCATTTAATTCAATTAAATGAAATGGTTTTGAGTCGCATGGAATGGTTGTGCATAGGTTCTCCCAAAATTGAATTATGAAATTAATAACATTGATCGTATAATAAATATAATAATACAATTAAAATGAAAATGGTTTTATTTAATAAATTATAATAAATTTATGGGGAGGCGCATGAGATGGGGAGGGGAGGCGTGAATGCCCCCTTTCCCTTGTATAAATCATATTTTTTTTATATAATTTGATTTAATATATCATATATTTTTATATAATGGTGATTTAATATATTAAAATAGTAATACAATAATGAAATAAGGGAGTGAGCATGGTGTAATGGGAGAGATTCACGCCACAAGCCCTTTTGATCAAAATATTA
Organism: Viscum album; assembly: GCA_963277665.1. Classification (NCBI taxonomy): domain Eukaryota; kingdom Viridiplantae; phylum Streptophyta; class Magnoliopsida; order Santalales; family Viscaceae; genus Viscum; species Viscum album. Next base: position 2,008,055,429 of record OY728122.1, on the reverse strand, counting down.
AATTATTATAATAATAATAAAATAATATTATTATTATTTTGGGTGATCAAAACTTAAAAAGTCTATAACTTCTTCATATGGTGTCGGAATGACGAACTGTCAGCGGCAGTGTAATCTTGTAATTAAGACGGTCATTTTATGACCAGTGATGGATACCTTTTTATGAGTTATGTCTCGGGTCAACGAAACACACATATTAATAAAATTAACGTTTTTTTAAAACGCGTGGAAACCGCGTGACGTGTCGTGTGTTGACTAGTCAAAACACGTAACGGGTGTACAGTCACACCGTGTATTCATCAATACACGCTGCATACTATTTTACCTATTCGTAGGCTATATAATAAAGGGTCGCGGATTATTTCCAGACCAATCGCTTCTTCTTCACACGACGACACTCTTGGATGATCAAGAAGTCTTCCTCCTCTAACTTCTTTGTCCAAGCTCTGAATTACGATCCGTCAGTGGCCACAGGATCGTAGCGATGAGACTAAGCTTCTAAGCCTGGACTTGTCACCTTTCCTTCCGGCCTTCCTTCTCCAGCTTCCATCCTAGGAGGCGTTTGTCGGGTTTGGCGAAGGTGGAGGACACCGAAGGACGTCGTCGGATGCGACTTGATCGGGACCTTTTGAGGTAGGGGTTTACCTTCATCTCTCTATGTGGTGCAACATGCGGGGTGGGATATTTTTCTTTTGTTCCATGGGATGCAGTTGAACTTCAAATAAAGATAATAACCAGATAAAGAAGGGTTTGGGGTTTTGTGCTGTTTCTATTGCCTTCCAGTTTTCTTTATCTTCTGATTGGGATTTTGGATTGAAAGGCCTTTGCCTACTGAAAATGAAGGTCGTTGGTGGTCTTTGCGTGCGCAATTGATATTGAATTGTTTGTGGTTGGTTTTGTTAAAACATGGAAAATGGATAATCACGTAAAGACTGGCTGATTAAATGAGAATGAAAACCTTGTGTGATCACCCTGGTTGAACAAAATTGGAATAATGAACATGTTGGTGGTTTGGTTGTTGTGTGGGAAATGTTTTTGTAAACGATGGGGTTGAAATGGGAAGTGGTTGGTTGTGGAAACTTCCTTCATTTATGAAAAGTGTTTTGATTATGAAAAGTGTTTTGAAAGTAAAAGGTGTTTTCAAATGTGGAAATGTTTTGTCTGTGGAAAGGGTTTTATGTGTGGAACTTTGAAATAAATGAATGATGGAATGTTGTATGGTTGTGATAATATTTTGTAAATGAAATGGCATGTGGTTTCTTGCGTTTTACCTAACCTTGGTTGTGGTTGGCAGGGATATGTTTGTGAAAGGTTTTTTCTGGATGATAGTTGCCCAGTAGTAATAATTTATTAAACCATTGCATGAAACATGAAAACCTAAATGGGGTTGGGGGATGATTGTTTGGTTGTTGATGCATGCTTCGTGGTAGCAGTGCCAAGGCACATGCTCAGTTCCTCTTTTTAAGAAGCCATAGGTTGGGCTGTGTGTTTGGTATATGTATATATATAATTGTATCTTTGTGTTTTGTCGTACCACACCCATGTCAAGCACCTAGTGCCGAACACTCCCATTTTATGGGATAGGGTGTTCCCCCTTAGTTACTAGCTCCTTCCTGCTCCTTCTTCCATAGGCTATGATGGCTTGAGGTGACCTTACACCCAAGACTCTTCGGGTAGGTCTCGGAGGCTTTGATGGCTTGAGGTGACCTTTAGCCCAAGACTCTTCGGGCAGGCTTACCGTTCCCAAGAACCTTCGGGATGAGGCCCAGGTGTCTGCGGGCGGGTTAGTGGTTGTGGCCCAGGTGTGTGCGGGCGAGATGCGTGGTTGTGAGGCCCAGGTGTGTACGGGCGGGATGCGTGGTTTGGCCCAGGTGTGTGCGGGCGAGAAGAGTGTGGTAGCGTCAGGACGTTTGCCGTTAGGAAGAGCAGTATCTAATTAAGTGGGAAATGGTGCGGGGTACCCAATTTGTTTTGTTATATATATATACTAAACTTGTTTGTGTTACTTGGTGAGTGTGACCAGTGAGGCTGGGTGGATAGTTTTTCCTTGTTAGTTTCTGGTTCTTCTGTTTTCTCACGGGACCTTAGGGTGTCTCCCCACTTGTGCACGAGATCTTTAGGTTTCCCTACTGAGTATACTTGTATACTCACCCTATGTTTACTTTCAGGTTTCCAGGAGGACTACCAGGGCCGTGCGGGACCCTACTAGTCGGGCAGTTGGAGTTGTTGCAATTGTTGTTCTCTTGCTTTCTTTGGCATTGTACTTTTGAGCTTCCTTGTACTTGTACCTTGTTATAAAATTGTTTAAACATGCATGTGGGCTTGTTTTGGGTTTATTTATATACACTTGTTCTTTTCCCTTTTTGGTGGTTGACTTGTCCTATTTCCCGATCCAAAATAATAAAAAGGGTAATGCCTCCCATATTTTTGAAAACTCATACCCTTGGTGCTAGTCGCCAACCCGGGGCCTACTGGAGGCGGGACTCATGGGTCATTATCTTCCTTTCACCATTGCCAGATCAGGAGGGGCATCTTTGGTGGGAGGGGTTCGTGACAGAATGGTATCAGAGGTGATGGTTGAGAGATAGGATGGAGTCTGGAGTTAGGCACAGTGAGGATTGCATGGGATGGTAGGGCAACAGTGTTTGTTAATCTTGGTGTGTGACATAGGCCAGGGAAGACCGGCTAGGACACGGGATTTTAGGGCCCCCCCGTGATTCGATGCAAGGACTCTGAGCCTACCGAACAACCAAGTGAGACTATATTGATTGCAGGGTAGAGACCCTAGGGAAGGTACATGCATCATCATGTTTGTGTTTTACTTGATTTGGGTGTTCTGGGAAAGAAATTGAAATAAAATGATAATTAAAACATTGAGTTTTTCCTTACTACTTGGGTTAGGCGATCCTTGTTTACCGTAAAGCTATGGCACCTGGACGTCATCCCTGGGTGGCTCAGATGGCTGAGGCCCAGCAGATCCAGGCGGTCGATTGGCTGAGGATCGATCGAGAGGAGGAAGACAGCCAGTGGTAGAAGACCCTCCGTTCTTTCCAGCGTCAGACTCTCAAGAAGTACAAGGGAAGTACATAGGACCTGGAGACGGAGGGGTGGCTTGAAGAGCTAGGTATCGCTTTTACCTTGATCCGTGCTCCGAAGGAGTACTGGGTCCCCCTAGCGGTCAGTCAGCTGAGAGGCGCGGCGCGCCAATGGTGGATTCTCTACCTCGGGGAGAGGAAGGAGGCAGAGATTCCATGGGCTGACTTCGAAAAGGAGTTCCGAGAGGAATTCCTTTCTTCTTTGATCAAGGCGGAAAAGCGTCAGGAGTTGCTCTCCCTTCAGCAGGGGAGTATGACTGTTCGAGAGTTGGGAATTATGTTCAAGAATCTCCTACGCTTTGCTCCGGAACTCTTTCCGGATGAAGAGTCTCGGGCGAGATGTTTGGAAGAGGCGCTTCGTCCTTCGGTCCAGTATGCTGTGACCCCCTTCACCCTTCCGACATACTTAGCCGTACAGAAGAAGGCGGAAGTTGTAGAAAGGATGCACTCGCAGGGAGGTTCACCACGTGAGGGGATCCAGCCTAGTTCGTCGAAGGGGAAGGCAGTCAGCAGCAGGTCTCCTGCGACGGGACCATCCAGTTTCAGGCCAGTAGGGAGCAGGCCCCAACAGTTCCAGTTCAGATCTTCAGGTCCTCGTCCCTTTTTCACGAGCCCAGGACCAAAGTGTTTTTCTTGTGGAGGTTTCGGGCACGTTCAGAATCGGTGCCCAACCCATGCTCAGTATGGTGGAGATGGACAGGTTCAACGCCCTCCTCAGCAGCACCAGTCACCGACAAGACCCTTCCAGCAGCAACAGGCTCCAGTCCCTTTGAGGGGAGATGGAGCAGGTGGTGGCCAGCCACAAGGAGTTCCTCAAGCATCCCAATCGGGGCGTGGTTGAGGAGGCGGATGTCAACAGAGAGGCAGAGGAGCTCAGCGAGGATAGTTGCATGCATCAGAGGCAGCCTCTCTAGAAGGACCAGGGATCGATAGAGATGTGTTTGGGTTTTCTTGAATGATCTCCTTTATGTTTTGTTGGGAGCATTACACTCCATTGTTGGAACTATTTTTCTCATTCTCTGGGCCTAGACCTTGTTTTTGTGAGTTTTTAATGCTATGTTATTTCCCGCTTTTCATTAAATGTACGTGTAGAGCCCTATCATGTGGGGAGGGGAAGACCTAATCCCTAATCGAGACGCATTAATGTGGATGCAATTTAACCCGTGCAGGCGAGTCAGTGCCGCCTAAAGCGGATAATATCTCAACATGGGAGAAGGAATCCCTCAAGCCATGTTTCCGGGCAGTGTGTGGGTTGTACGTTGTTGGGTGCAGTGTAAGTTGGAAAAAAAACCTAATATATGGAAGTGGGAAGGCCCAGTACTTAATCGAGACGCATTAATGCAGATGCGATTAAACCCATGCAGGCGAGTCAGTGCCCCCTAAAGCGGATAATATCTCGACATAGGAGATGGAATTCCTAACTCACATAATTAGGGTTGTCGGTTGTTTCTTATTATGACAAGAGCCCTAAGAGGTATCTTGCGGAGTAGTTGTTTGGATCCATTCTTTTTCATGGTTGGTTTTTAATTCTCGAGGATGAGAATGTTTTAAGAGGTATCTGATGTAATGGACCGGACCCCTCCGGTCCATTCCTTTGTTGAAATCGATGTGGTCAACATGACGCGCGTTATAATGATAATTTTAATACTGATGATAACGTAAAAATATGTTAATAATAATGATGATAACATAAATTGTGTGATTAATTAAACTAAAAAGAATAATCATGATAAAATGATTTAATTGGTGTTATTATTATTAATGATGTGAAGTGGGAAGGTGTGTGATCCATTAGACGTTGATAAATGAAACATGCAGTTTTTTTAATTGAGTAATTGTTGAAATTAAATTTGAATAATAATTATGGTTGTTCTGTTATTAATATTATTCATAATATTAATAATAATGAGAAATTGATGAAATGAGTCATGGTATTTATTGCAAAAAAATTAAATGAAGATGCAAGTGGAAGCATGGTGGTGCGTTCATAAAATTAAAGGTGAGTTCGTTATATTGGGTTTATAAAATTGAATGGTTTTAATTTAATAAAAGTGGTTTCAATTTAATCAGTGTGAAATAAAAATAAATAGAATTAAAATAATTAAATTGATGGATGTTACACAACATTGATGTGGCATGGTCGGATTCAGATATCCAACAGGGTGGTTTAACGTGGTCAATGCGACGAGCGTAAATCTTTTTGTTATTAAAAACAATAACGTCGGTGAGTTAATAAAATAAGTTGATGAAATGTTATTGTTATTGAAGAACAATAAATAACAATGATGGCGTAAAACTATATGTGAGAGGTTAATAAAATTAAATGTATTAAAATGGGGTTGAATATGTATGTTATATTAATTTTGTTTTGTCATTTAATTCAATTAAATGAAATGGTTTTGAGTCGCATAGGTTCTCCCAAAATTGAATTATGAAATTAATAACATTGATCGTATAATAAATATAATAATACAATTAAAAGGAAAATGGTTTTATTTAATAAATTATAATAAATTTATGGGGAGGCGCATGAGATGGGGAGGGGAGGCGTGAATGCCCCCTTTCCCTTGTATAAATCATATTTTTTTATATAATTTGATTTAATATATCATATATTTTTATATAATGTTGATTTAATATATTAAAATAGTAATACAATAATAAAATAAGGGAGTGTGCATGGTGTAAGGGGAGAGATTCACGCCACAAGCCCTTTTGATCAAAATATTAAATTATTATAATAATAATAAAATAATAATATTATTATTTTGGGTGATCAAAACTTAAAAAGTCTATAACTTCTTCATATGGTGTCGGAATGACGAACCATCAGCGGCAGTGTAATCCTATAATTAAGATGGTCATTTTAAGACCAGTGATGGATACCTTTTTATTAGTTATGTCTCGGGTCAATGAAACACACATATTAATAAAATTAACGTTTTTTTTAACGCGTGGAAACCGCGTGACGTGTCGTGTGTTGACCAGTCAAAACACGTAACAGGTGTACAGTCACACCGTGTATTCATCAATACATGCTGCATATTGTTGTACCTATTCGTAGGCTATATAAGAAAGGGTCTCGGATTATTTCCAGACCAATCGCTTCTTCTTCGCATGACGACACTCTTGGATGATCAAGAAGTCTTCCTCCTCTAACTTCTTTGTCCAAGCTCCGAATTACGATCCGTCAGCGGCCACAGGATCGTAGCGATGAGACGAAGCTTCTAAGCCTGGACTTGTCACCTTTCCTTCCAGCCTTCCTTCTCCATCTTCCATCCTAGGAGGCGTTTTTCGGGTTTGGTGAAGGCAGAGGACACCGAAGGACGTCGTCAGATGCGACGTGATCGAGACCTTTTGAGGTAGGGGTTTACCTTCGTCTCTCTATTTGGTGCAACATGCGGGGTGGTATATTTTTATTTTGTTCCATGGGATGCAGTTGAACTTCAAATAAAGATAATAACCGGATAAAGGAGGGTTTGGGGTTTTGTGCTGTTTCTATTGCCTTCCGGTTTTCTTTATCTTCTGATTGTGATTTTGGATTGAAAGGCCTTTTCCTACTGAAAATCAAGGTCGTTGGTGGCCTTTGTGTGCGCAATTGATATCTGAATTGTTTGTGGTTGGTTTTGTTAAAACATGGAAAATGGATAAGCACGTAAAGATTGGCTGATTAAATGAGAATGAAAACCCTGTGTGATCACCCCGGTTGAACAAAATTGGAATAATGAACATGTTGGTGGTTTGGTTGTTTTGTGGGAAATGTTTTTGTAAACGATGGGGTTGAAATGGGAAGTGGTTGGTTGTGGAAAATTCCTTTATTTATGAAAAGTGTTTTGATTATGAAAAGTGTTTTGGAAGTAAAAGGTGTTTTCAAATGCGGAAATGTTTTGTGTGTGGAAAGGGTTTTATGTGTAGAACTTTGAAATAAATGAATGATGGAATGTTGTATGGTTGTGATAATCTTTTGTAAATGAAATGGCATGTGGTTGCTTGAGTTTTACCTAACCTTGGTTGTGGATGGCAGGGATATGTTTGTGAAAGGTTTTGTCTGGATGATAGTTGCCCAGTAGTAATAATTTATTAAACCATTGCATGAAACATGAAAACCTAAATGGGGTTGGGGGATGATTGTTTGGTTGTTGATGCATGCTTCGTGGTAGCAGTGCTGAGGCACATGCTCAGTTCCTCTTTTTAAGAAGCCATAGGTTGGGTTGTGTGTTTGGTATATGTATATATATAATTGTATCTTTGTGTTTTGTCACACCACACCCATGTCAAGGACATAGTGTCGAACACTCCCATTTTATGGGAGAGGGTGTTCCCCCTTAGTTACTAGCTCCTTCTTGCTCCTTCTTCCATAGGCTATGATGGCTTGAGGTGACCTTACACCCAAGACTCTTCGGGTAGGTCTCGGAGGCTGTGATGGCTTGAGGCGACCTTTAGCCCAAGACTATTCGGGCAGGCTTACTGTTCCCAAGAACCTTCGGGATGAGGCCCAGGTGTCTGCGGGTGGGTTAGTGGTTGTGGCCCAGGTGTGTGCGGGAGAGATGCGTGGTTGTGAGGCCCAGGTGTGTGCAGGCGGGATGCGTGGTTTAGCCCAGGTGTGTGCGGGCGGGAAGAGTGTGGTAGTGTCAGGACGTTTGCCGTTAGGAAGAGCAGCATCTAATTCAGTGGGAAATGGTGCGGGGTACCCAATTTTTTTTGTTATATATATATACTAAACTTGTTTGTGTTACTTGGTGAGTGTGACCAGTGAGGCTGGGTGGATAGTTTTTCCTTGTTAGTTTCTGGTTCTTCTGTTTTCTCACGGGATCTTAGGGTGTCTCCCCACTTGTGCACGAGAGCTTTAGGTTTCCCTACAGAGTATACTTGTATGCTCACCCTACGTTTACTTTCAGGTTTCCAGGAGGACTACTAGGGCCGTGCGGGACCCTACTAGTCGGGCAGTTGGAGTTGTTGCAGTTGTTGTTCTCTTGTTTTCTTTGGCATTGTACTTTTGAGCTTCCTTGTACTTGTACCTTGTTATAAAATTGTTTAAACATGCATATGGGCTTGGTTTGGGTTTATTTATATACACTTGTTCTTTTCCCTTTTTGGTGGTTGACTTGTCCTATTTCCCGATCCAAAATAATAAAAAGGGTAATGCCTCCCATATTTGTGAAAACTCATACCCTTGGTGATAGTCGCCAACCCGGGGCCTACTGGAGGCAGGACTCGGGGGTCATTATCTTCCTTTCACCATTGCCAGATCAGGAGGGGCATCTTTGGTGGGAGGGGGTCGTGACACCATGCGTGCGTACGTACAACTTACCGTCTCCACACCGTGGTGTAATTTGTTATTCAACTCTATGTTATTTGGATGGATATAATGATTAGTAATATGTGTATAAATAATGAAAATAATATGATAATGTCTCGGTAAAATTAATATACCATCCAATTCCACACCTTTAAGGAAATGGTATTATCGCTCGTGTGTACGTACGGATTACCGTTTCCACGACGCGATGAGATTCCTTTCCACGTTCACCGTTCATCGACGATTATAAAAATATATATTACTAATAAGTTTGTAATATATGACATAATAATTATTTTGTATATATATATATATGTATGTATGTATGTATTTACATGTATCTTATTCACTTAGTTCCGTTCAATATTATATGAAAACGAAAACAGCGTTTATGCGTACGTACGGACTACCGTCCCCATAAACGGTGTTTTTCATTCCATATATATGTCTATTATACATATTTATATTATAAATATATATGATATATAAATCATGTTTTATATTCTGTAAGTATTTAAATATTTATCTAAGTGATACAATCAATATTAACAAGTTAAAACACGTACGATAAAGAAAGCGATTATTACCCGAAATGTTAATTTAACATGGAAATTGTTATTTAATCGGTAGTATAAAGTCATAAATGAATTATTTTTTATATCATAATTATTAATATGGTTCTGGTATAATTTAATAACATACTATTATCTTCATACAAGAGGTTTAACGTACCCTCGACTAAAGGAATGTTCAAGGTAAGGGTTAATTCCTCAATCTCATTATTATCCGAGATTGTTTAAGTGTAAGTATTTACTAGGAAATTTTTATCATCCATGTCCATTCTTCATAAAAATGATTTCCAAATGATTATTTTGAGGATTTTTGAAAGTTACTCTTTATCAATATGAGAATTTTAAATGTTTTAAAGATTTAACTTTCTAAATCATTATAATTAATTTCCATGTTTTCAAAATGTTTTTAAGGATTTATTTATATAGACATGAATGTTTTGAAATGATAATTCTTTTCAAAAGTTTCAAAGTGGTATGGGACACTTTGATTAAAAAATATCTTTTAAATTAATTCATTTATAAATGTGTGACTTTTAAATGATTTTACAAAAAGGATATTTCTCTCAAAAAGTTTTACTCATCATTTTCAACTATGTCAGCATCCTTTAATGGATATTATTTTTTATTAAGGTTGATTTATTATAATAAAATCTTCCATATTGTATAGAATGAGTTATGATATGTTTGACTGTGGATGTTCTATTTTTATACATTTCATGGTTTATGGTTAATGTATTGACATTTCATAAGCTAGTTTTAATATGAATGTATATGTAATGTTTCAACTTTTTCATTTGAGGAATGTAGTGGACTTAGTAAGTGACAGGTGGAGCTCTCTATATCTCCTCGATGCATCGGTAGGTCTCATCAGACAATCTAGTGTCTTGGTATAAGGCCCTGAAAAAACATTTATTTGTATTCTTGGCATGATGCCTTGACTATGTGGTAATGATGTCCGGTATTAGGCATTCCCTCATTATGAAATTAGTTATTACATGTTATTATTCAACTAGTAGAATATCCATGTGCATGTTTATATGGTAATGTTTCATTTATTTTTACCATATTGTGTTCAAGTTTATGTTTAAAAGGTTGTTGTTTTTATTACACATCTTGCCTTAAAATTTTATAGCTTCCGCTAAATTATTTACCCTTACTGAGCATCTGAGCTCACCCCATTCTTATGTTTTATTTTTCCAGGATTCCAAAAAGTGTATTATGGTTGATATTTAGGGTTAAGCTAAAGGAAAAAATGGTGTTATCAAAGAATTATCTATGTTGTGTTTTATTTGTCAAATTGTAATGTAATGTTAATATATGAAATCTATATTCTAAGACTACTAAACTGATCGGTCCTTCGGGACTTGATTCCCTGTAATCGTGACAATGTATTAAAATAATGCACCGGCTCTGGGTAACCGGGGTCAGGGAATTACACATAGTGATTCCCAGACATCCTATCTATGGTCCACTCATAGATACATTCGACTCCCCAGCCCCTTCCAGCTCGAGCTCTCTCAAAACGTACATGGTGTAGTGAGGACCTCTTCAGTCCTCCCCTGCGTTCGTCCTACATGACCCTTAAACTATATGAGTAATGATTCGTGGTTATCACATTCCATAATTTGGGTTTTCATTGTCTTTCACATCGAAAGGCACCCCCTATCGATATGAATGTTGGGCTTTATGGCTCACCTTCCACCTCGGACAAACAACCCAAAGGATTATAAATGAAATTATGAGGCAGGTTCCACGTTTTGAATATTCTTAGTGGTCAACCCTCATTTTCTTCTTCCCATTAAAGGATAAAACAAGGAGAATTTTGTGTTTTGAACATGCTCAACAATCATCCCTCATAGTCACGCCTCTCCCACTACATCCCAAATATCGAAAGATGTCGCTCTCATGTTGTAACACCCCATGTTTTTCTAAAAATAAATAGAAATTTATGGAACATTTATTCAAGTTGATATTTTTAAGTAGCCTTTAAAACATAAGTTTTCCACTTCTATGTTTTGAATTTCAATAAACTGTCATCTACAATTGTGTTTAATATGTTATTTGGAGTATATTGGAACCAACTCTTTTTTGTGAATAATAACATACCCCTATGAATAGTAATATGAATAGTAATATGACCCTAATTAATAATAAATTTTATTATTATTTTATATTCTTATGGAATTAAGATAAAAACATCTTGGTTAATTTTTTATCGGGATATAGAAGTTGTTATAGAATTAGAATTGTTAAGTTTTGAATTATGTATTCTTTTATTTAAAAATTAAATTAATAGCATTTAGAAATTTATATTAAAAAATAGACTTCATTTTTGAATTCTAAACATTGAAAAATGATTAGGGTAAATTTTAGGGATTTTTCAGAAATTCTTTAATTTACAGTGAATAGTGAAATACGGTAATATACCGTACAATCAAATTATTAGTAAAATACACTATTTACGACATCATAAGTGATTCAAGTCCACTGGGTTCGAACTCACGTGACATTATTACCATTTAGTTCACATGAACTAATACTATTCATAATCTTGGGAAAAAATATTATAATAATGATTAAAATATTGAAAAATACCCCATCTCCTCCACTATAAATGGCACCCTCACTCCCCTCTTCTTCCCACACCTCTCAAGCCTTGATCCATGCCTAGGTTCTACCCAATACTCCTCCAAAGGTTCTTCCCCATGGCCTCGAGCTTCTGGTCTCCCAAAAAGTCCAAAACCAAATCCCTTAAGAAGGATTTCAAAGAGAAGAGAAAAAGAGGTAATCATCCTATTTTATTTTCTTTCATTTCTTTCATTTTTTTATTCTCTTCCTTTCCCTTTTGAGTTATGTTGGGATATTTCATTACACATCCCCCTTACTGTCCATATTATTTATGAGTGATGAGATATTCCCTTTCCCTCATCAAACTATTTTTATGAAATTTTGAGAGATGATGTTAAGCTGTCGAATTTTCTTGAGAGATTTCTCAAGATTTCATTTATTTTATGATTCCTTTTTATTCTTTCCTCACCCCCTCTTATCCAAGAGGCATGAAATCTTCATAATCATGTATATTATGTATCTTCTCATGTTCTTGTAAAATTCATCATCATTTTTATTCTCCTCTCCCACTTATTCAAAGAATTAAAAACATTGTCCATAATGTGTCGAATTACCGACATTGTGGAGGATGTGTTTTCATTTTTATTTAAATCCTTCATGTTTGGTCATGAAACCATTTTTAAGGTTGAAACAGGTTATAATATATGTATTATGTATCATAAATGGTTCTGTAATATGTTTTAACACATGGTTTTAATTTATAAAATGAAATGATGCCGTTATTATCAAAGAACCACTAAAATGATCCAAACGAACATCATTAATGTTTTAACTTATGAATCATCCTCATATTAAACATCAAAATGATAAATGGTATAAATTATGGTACTGGAAATATTTAAATACATTTCCATTCGAATTCTGGAATTTCACTTCCAATTGACAAGAACATCAACCATGAACCAATCATGGAAATCATGTTAAGAATTCACCCAAAAACAGTGCAAGGAGAAAAATACTAACAATTAAAGGGTGAAATGATGTTATGAAATGATAATATAAGATTTAATAAACATGAAAATGTTTCTTTAAACTACTAATAACACTTTTTTATCCATTATACTGGACGTTTATACATTTTTTAAGTAAGACAGGCCCGAGGTAAGGGAATTCTTAACCAGATTTCCATTCTTTTGGTTAACCTTCTACTTCATAATTTATGTGCTATTTAAATTGTTTTTGTGATGGTTTTTGTTTATATTATGTTTTATTATTTTTATTTATAGTATATATACATACTCCATCCACTCTATTAAGTCTCTCTTCAATTGTATGATATTTATAAGGGGATTTTCTTTAAAAATACTCTTTTTAAATTCGGTTTTACGAAATTCCAAATTAATGTTTTTATGGAATCATTCATGTTGTATGATTATGTTTTTGATCTTGGGAATTATTTATGATGAAGGGTGGGACCTATATCCCCATACAATGCATTGGGTATGAGTATGTTGGAGGTTGGTCGTATGATTACTCTAAGTGTAACTGCGATGGTTACACAAAGTAAGGTAGTCGTGTGGGTTACAAATTATAAGGTTGCCAAGAATGGTTATAAGAATATGTAATTAATTCCCCAAGATTCCTTTATGATTATATTTATGTTCTCATGTTTTTGTGTGGGTCTTTTGTAATTCTCATGATATACATAGTAAGTATATATGGGTGACAAGAATGTATTTTGAAAATTCTTTTATACGTTACGAGTAATAATGGAATAATGTGATCTATCGTTATTTTCCATCCATTAATGAGCTTTTGTGCTCATACCATGTTTTTAAATGATTTTGAAAAGTTAATTTATGTGTAATAAAAGGTAGAAATCCATGTTAAATGTTGAATAATTGTTAAGGAGTATTTTATTATGTTTTAATGTTTTATATTTTGAAAAAAATGGAAACTATTTTTATGGTATCCACTCTGTAATAATGTGTTGTGTTATGAATGTATTGTCCAAAATATCTAATTCCCTAAACATGAAAATATCATCAATGTAAAAGGAAGTGGTTTCATGAATAAATTCAAGATTATGTATGTAATAAGGTCGGGTCCTTATAGTTGGTTTCAAAGGATGGTTTAGATAACTTTAGGGGTTAGGGTGATGATAATAGAATACCATAAATGATTTTCACTCTATGTTTAATTTGAAATGTTATAGCATTTAAAGATTACCATGTTGCTTCGTCTACGACATGGTTGTTCAGAATTGTTGTTCGTAGAAGGAACAGGGATGTTGAAGAGGAGATGCACCGACATAATAACATACTTCTGGAATTACATCCCTGAATGGTAGGGATTGGAATCGAGCAGTTTGTGACAGTAATGGCTCAGATAATGTAGGCAATAAATGGTGGTGGAATCCATGCAAGAGAACCAATGGAGGTACCACAACGGAACATGACAGTAGTAGAACATTTTATTAGAAAACATCCACCTGCATTCTATGGATCTTCTGACCCAGTAGTAGCTGAAGGATGGATCAAATCCCTTTCAATGATATTGGATGTTATGGGATGTTCATACAATCAGAAAGGTAACCTTGCTATTTATTTTTTTGAAGCGGAATTTGATCAGTGGTGGTCAATGGTAAGGAATATCAGGGGTAGACAAGATTTTGATTCCTTAGAGTGGGATTAATTTAAAAGTCTTTTCCATGAAAAATATTTTCCTATGGTGGTGAGACATAGAATGGAGAATACATTCCTTGAATTAAAACAGGAGGAATATTCAGTGGCTGTGTATGAAGTGAACTTTACCCGACTGGCGAGGTATGCTCCAAATCTAATTCTGGATCCTGATAGAAAAATCAACCACTTCTACTTAGGATTGAGGCCAAGGTATCAAAGGGCATTGGCCTCCCATGAATTCAAAAGTTATGAGAAAGTTTTCTGATGTAATGAGAGGGTAGTGATGGAGTTTGATGATTATGACATGAATTTTGGAAACAAAGAGAAGAAGAGGTCATGTTTGCAAGAAATGGGTAAGAATCAACTAAATAAATCTGATGGTAAGAAATCCAATTTACAGTTTGTGAAAGGTGTGGGAAGAAACACCCTGGGGAATGTCTTAGAAAAATTGTTAGGAGTATTAAATGTAGTATGTTTGGGCATATGGACCGAGAGAGCAATTAAAATAATCCTAATCCTAATCCAGATAAGCAAACTGTTAAGTGTTTTAAATGAGGTGACATGGGTCACTATGCAAATGTCTGCCCAAAGAGACATCTAAATGATCCAAAGAATCCAGACTACAACCAAAAAGGTGTAGTGAGATCATTTGCGACTACGTCAGTAAATTTCGGGCCATCCAATGAAGTCATATCAGGTACTTTGTTTGTTCACTCGGATTTTTCTAAAGTTTTGTTTGATACAGGGTCTACACATTCATTCATCTCTGAGAAATGTTTTGGTAATTTGGAAATATCACCTCAAAAAATGAGACTCAAACTTGTTGTTAAAACACCAGGGGGGAAATGTTATATAAAATAGTAATTATAAGAATCTTTCTATTGTGGTCTAGGGAAATACTTTAACTACAAACCTTTTTGTTTTACCCTTAGTCATGTTTGATTTTATTCTGGGGAGGGAATGGCTTTTTGATTATCATGAAAAGATTGAATGTAGAGCTAAAGAAGTTGTTTTTTAGAAAGAGTTTCAGTTTGTATACAAGAATGATCCAATACAATTGATGACATATCAGGAAGCTAAGAAACTATTGAAAGATGGAAATGAAAGTTATCTTGCTCATATTGTTGAAAATAAGGGAACTATTCAAATTAAAGGTGTGCCAGTGGTAAATGAATACCTTGATGTTTTTTCTAATGACTTACCTGGTGTCATACCTGATCAAGAAGTCGAATTCATAATTGACATAGTTCCGGATGCTAATCCAATTTCAAAATCCCCATATCGTATGGCTCCAATATAACTTCTTGATTTGAAAAATCAGCTATTGGAATTTCTTGACAAAGGCTTCATTCATCCTATAACTTCATCATGGGGAGACCTTATTTTTTTTGTTTAAAATAAAGATGGTTCCATGAGACTTTGCATTGATTATAGAGCTTTGAATAACATCACTGTTAAAAACAAGTATCCTTTGCCTCATATCGATGACTTGTTTGATCAGCTCCAGGGAGCTCAGTACTTTTCCAAGATTGACTTGAGATCCGGATACCATCAGCTGAAGGTGAAGGAGGATGACATCCCCAAAACAACCATTCGTACAAGTTATGGGCATTATGAATTGGTTGTTATGCCATTTGGATTAACTAATGCACCTGCTATATTCATGAATCTTATGAATAGAGTATTTCATGAGTTTTGGATAAGTTTGTGGTAATTTTTATTGATGTCATTTGGGTATTTTATAAAAATAAAGAGGAGCATAAAAAGCAACTAAGGGTTGTTTTGAAAACATTAAATGAAAAAAAAGATATAGAAAATTCATAAAGTGTGATTTTTGGCTGCAATAGATTTCTTTTCTCGGCCACATTATAAATAAGGATGGAATAACAACAAATCCTACCAAAACAAAATTAGTTGATGAATGTCCAAGTCCCACAAATGTTACATATATTCGTAGTTTTCTTGGGTTATCAGGTTATTAAATATAGTTTGTTAAGAACTTTTCATGGTTATCTATATTGATAACTAAGTTAACATGGAAAGGGGTTATATTTTTTTGGACAGAGAAATGTGATTTTTTTTTTCAAGAACTGAGGAAGAGATTGGTGAATGATAGAATTTTGCCCTTACCTTCCTAAAATGGTGAGTTTGTCATCTACAGTGATGCTTCTTTGAAGTTACATGGTTGTGTTATGATGTAGAATGATCAGGTAATTTCTTATTCTTCGGGACAACTTAAACCCCATAATCTAAATTATCCCACACATGATTTGGAATTGGAAGCAATGGTTTTTTCTTTGAAAATTTGGAGGCATCATTTATACGGAACCAAATGTGAAATATATACTGACCATAAAAGTTTGAAGTATATATTCACTCAGAAGGAATTAAAAATGAGGCAGAGATGATGGCTAAAACTGATAAAGGATTATGAATGCAAAATCAATTACCATCCTGGGAAATCTAACAAAGTAGAAGATTCCTTAAGTCAGAAACATCATGCATCATTAACCATGATACATTTGGAACATAATCCCTTGACTATTTATTTCATGAATTTTGGCATAGAAGTTATTGGTGCAGGGAATACATCTGTTTTGTTTTAGGTTTCAGTGCAGTCTTTATTGACAGACAGAATTAAGCGAGCATAGAAGGAAGACTGTGAGCTACAGAAAAATGTATAATTGGTTAAAATGGGTTAGTTTCCAGAAATTAATCTTGATAAAGATTGTGTTTTGAGATTTGGAAAAATGTTGTGTGTGCCTAGTGATTCTCAGTTGAAGAAAGATTTGTTGTGTGATGCTCATAGTTCTCCATTTTCTGTTCATCCTATCAGTACTAAGATGTATAGAGAACTTCAGTTGTATTATTGGTGGGATGGAATGAAAAGAGATATTTCTAATTTTACCATGATATGTTTGACATGTCAACAGGTTAAAGCATAGAGGCAATTACCGAAGGGGATGATTCAGCCTTTTCCAGTGCCAGATTGAAAATGGGAGAATGTATCCATGGACTTTGTGGTGGGACTAACAAATACTTCTTGAGGTAACAATGTGATTTGGGTTACTATTGATCAGCTAACAAAGTCTACACATTTTATTTCTATTCGAGATACAATGAATTTGGATCAGCTTTCTTGATTGTATCTCAAAGAGATTTTTAAGTTACATGGAGTTCCTCTTTCCATTGTATATGACCGTGATCCCAGGATCACTTCTAATTTTTGGAAGGGACATCATAAGTCATTGGCCATAGTGTTAAATTTCAGTACAACTCTTCATCCTCAATCAGATGGGCATTCAGAATGAAGGATTCAAATATAGGAGGATATGCTTTGAGCTTGTTCAATGGACTATCAGGGAATTTGGGATCAGCAACTTTCTTCAGTTGAGTTTTCTTATAATAATAATTTTCATTCTAGTATTAAGGTGGCACATTTTGAGGCCTTGTATGGGAAGCAGTGTCAGACTCCAATGTTTTGGGATGATGTCAGTGAAAGAAATTTGATGGGTCCAAAATTAGAAGAAGAAGTGGCTGAGAAAGTGAGGATAATCCAGCATCACATGATGACATCTCAGAGCAGGCAGAAAAGTTATGCAGATAACAGAATTAAATACATATCTTTGGAGTTAGGTGACCATGTTTTTCTTTAAAATCTCTCCTCGGAAAAGTGTGAGGTGTTTCGGTAAGAAAGGAAAGATAAGTCCATGGTTCATCGGTCCTTTTGAAATCTTGGAGAAATTTAGAACAGTTGCATACTGGGTAGCTTTGCCTCTGAGTATGTTTTAGGTACACAATGTTTTTCATGTTTCGATGTTGAGAAAATTATGTTCCAGATTCATCACATGTCAAGAGCCCAGAAGTAGTTCAGCTAGAAGAGAACCTTTCTTATGAAGAGAAACTTGTTCAGATTCTTGATCGAAGGGAACATGTATTGCAGAATAAGGTAATCCACCAGGAAAAGGTTTTGTGGAGAAACCACATGGTTGAAGAAGCAACATGGGAGTCTAAAAATGGTATAAGGTAAAAGTACCCTCAGTTGTTTAATATGTAAATAAAATTATGAGGACGCAATTTCCCGAAGGTGTGGATAATGTAACACCCCATGTTTTTCTAAAAATAAAAATAAATTAATGGATCTTTGTTTTAAGTAGATATTTTTAACTAGCCTTTAGAACATAAATTTTCCACTTATGTGTTTTGAATTTTAAGAAACTATCAACTAAAATTGTGTTCAATATGTTATTTGGAGTCTATTGGAACCAACTTGTTTTGTTGGTGAATAGTAACATACCCTTATGAATAGTAATATGAATTTTAATATGACCCCAATGAATAGACATTTGTTTATTATTATATTTTCTTAAGGATTTAATATAATAACATCTCAGTTAATTTTTCATAGTGATATAGAAGTTATAGAATTAGAAATGTTAATTTTTGAATTAGGTATGCTTTTATTTAAAAATTAAATTAATAATATTTAGAAATTTATTTTCAAAAAATGGACTTCATTTTTGAATTCTACACATCAAAAAATGGTTAGGATAATTTTTTGGGATTTTTCTGAAATTCTTTAATTTTCAGTGAATAGTGAAATACGATAAAATATCGTATAATCAAAATATCAGTAAAATACAGTATTTATGACTACATAAGTTATTCAAGGAAATTTGGTTTGAACTCACATACCATTATTACTATTTGAGGTCACATTAACAAAGACTATTCATAATCTTGTGAAAATATATTATAATAATGATTAAAATAATGAAAATACCCCATCTCATCCACTATAAATACCACACTCACTCACCTCTTCTTCCCACACTTCTAAAGCATTGATCCATTCCTATGTTCTGCCTAATACTCCTCCCAAGGCTCTTCTCCACCTCCTAGAGCTGATGGTCTCACAAAAAGACCAAAACCAAATCCCTTAAGAAGGATCTCAAGGAGAAGAGATCAAGAGGTAAACATCCCCTTTTATTTTCATTCTTTTCTTTCATTTTATGTTATTCTCTTCCATTACCTTTTGAATTATGTTGAGATATTTCATTCCATATCCCCCCTTACTGTCTATATTATGTATGAGTGATGATATATTCCCTTTCTCTCATCAAAATATTTTTATGAAATTTTAAGAGACAACGTTAGGCTGCCGAATTTTCGTGAGAAATTTCTCATGTTTTCTTTTATTTCATGATTCCTTTTTCTTCTTTCCTCACCCCTCTTATCCAAGAGGCATGAAATCTCCAGAATCATGTATATTATAGATTCTCTCATTTTCATGTAAAATTCATCATCATTGTTCTTCTCCTCTCCCACTTATTCAAAGAATTAAAAACATTGCCCATGATATGTCGAATTACCGACATCGTGGATGATGCGATTTCATTTTTCTATAAATCCTTCAAGTCTGGTCATGAAACCATTTTTATGGTTAAAAAAGGTTATAATATATGTATTATTTATCATCATTGGTTCTGGAATTTGTTTCAACACATGTTTTTAATTTATAAAATGAAATGAGGTCATTATTATCAAAGAACAACTAATATGATCTAGATGAATATCATTAATGTTTTAACTTATGAATCATCCTCATATTAAACAACATAATTATAAATGGTATATATTATATTACTAAAAATTTGTAAATACCTTTCCATTCCAATTATGGAATTTCACTTCCAATCGACAAGAACATCCACCATGAACCAATCATGGAAATCAGGTTAAGAACTCACCCAAAAACAGTGCAAGGAGAAAAATACTAATAATTAAAGGGTGAAATGATGATATGAAATGATAATATAAGATGTTATACACAGAAACATGTTTCTATAAACTAATAATAACACTCTTTTAACCATTATACAGGAATTTTAAACAAGTTTGAATTAAGATAGACCTGAGGTAAGGGAATTCTTATCCTGATTTTGATTCTTGAGGTTAACCTTCTACTTCATAATTTATGGGCTATATAAATTTTTTGTGTGATGGGGTCTGTTTATATTATGTTTTATTATGTTTATTTACAGTATATATACATACTCCATCCAATCTATTAAGTATCTCTTCAATTTTATGATATTTATAAGGGGATTTTATTTAAAAATACTCTTTTTTAAATTCGGTTTTACGAAATTCCTATGTAATGTTTTTATGGAATTATTCATGTTGTATGATTATGTTTTGGTTCTTGGGAATTATTTATGATGAAGGGTGGGACCTATATCTCCCTCCAATAAATTGGGTATGAGTAATTTGGAGGTCAGACGTATGGTTACTCCAAGTGTAACTGTGATGGTTACACAAAGTAAGGTAGCTGTGAGGGTTAAAAATTTTAAGGTAGGCAAGAATGGTTACAAGATTATCTAAGTAATTCCCCAAGATACCTTTATGATTATATTTATGTTCTCATGTTTTGTTTGGATCTTGTGTAAATCTCATGATATACAAAGTAAGTATATATGGGTGACAAGAATGTCTTTTGAAAATAATTTCATATGTTACAAGTAATCATTGACTAATGTGATATTTCCTTCTTTTCCATACCTTACTGAGATTTTGTGCTCATACCAAGTTTTTAAATGATTTTCATAGGTTAATGGTAGTGTAAGACAAGGAAGGAAGCCATGTTAATTGTTTAAGAATTGTCATGGAGTCTTGTTTTTTGTTTTAATGTTTTATATTTTGAAAAAAATGGAAACTGATTTTATGGTATCCACTCTGTAATAATGTGGTAGATTATGAATGTATTATCCAAAATCTCTAAAGATCTAAACATGAAAATATCCTAAATGTAAATAGAAGTTTTTTCTTGACTTAATTCAATATTATGTATGTAATAAGGTTGGGCCTTATACATGTCAAATTCCCCTTTCCGTTTTACAGATCCTCAACACCACTAGTGTTGTAACTCCACCCATTCATGCATATGGAGTAAGAATGTTGGTTTATCTGGGATTTTTCCCACCTAGCATTTCCTTTTACCTATTCATGCTCCTGTTAGCAAAGTAAGTCCTAAAAATGCTCTTTGTTTCCTATGACGAGCATGGATCACATAGTCTTAGGGGTTGTGGTATGGTATTATCCATATACAAGATAGCATGGTCCTTGGGTCTATCCATAAGACCTTAAACTATGACACTATATTCCTCACCACATGATGTAATGTTGTAAACCATTTGGGGTCCACTCTGGAGATGACCCTCCCAGTAGTATTCATGATCTTGGTTTAGACAGATACACTCACCCCATCTATTTTTGTAATGTTGTAAACCATTTGAGGTCCTCGCCAAAGAGGACCCTCCCGGTAGTAGTCATGTTCCTGGTTCAGACAGATACACTCACCCCATCCATTTTCATGATGGTAAAGTAATTTAATGATTGTTGGACTTCATTCGAATAACCCATCCTACCACCCTCCACTCTTTGCATTCCCATTATCTGGATCCTTGTCCTCTTTCATGTATAAAGGAACCCCACAACAATATGGATTCTCAACCTATGGATCTCCTTCTATCATGGGCCAATTATTTGGAGGACTATGGATGATGTTTCGAGTTAGTCCCAATGTTTCAAACATGGTCAGTGGTCATACCTCAGATGTTGTCCCCATCCTGGCTAATGCAATAGGGATTTTGTGTTTCAAACACAGTCAATAATTATCCTTCCTTGTCATTCCATCACTAGAGTGTTTGGAATTTTTGGTATCGTAATTCACATTCTTTGTTCCTCTTTGTTCGAATTTATTCCAAAACCCATTAAATTATCCCTCTCATGTGCAAGATAATGTAGGGCTAGGGAGGGTTTGTTGTTTTGAGAGTCTCTTTCTCTAACCATGAACCCCCTTAATCTTCTCAGAAAGCCAGAGTGGTCATTCAGACCTTGGATACCTAAATATTGGTTGGCACTCTAGTATTCACACAAAAGAATAGTGTGGTCATCACCTATTTCTCACATCAGGCACGACCCATGTGATCTTAGGGATTAATCATTGGATATTTCATAGATATGATGGAAATGAAGCAATAAAAATAGATCATGGAACTCATGCTTGTAACCAACATAGACAATAAAATCATGAAAGTACATTTATGAGGTTTCACAAATTACAACACCTAGGGATTGGACCATCCCATATATAGGTTGACCTCTTTAATGGAGCATCCTATCTCTTCTACTCTATGGATTGTGAATGTCAGGATATGTTGTCTTCAATTAAGCTCCTGCTCCTCCTCAATGGAAATAGAGCATAGTCCATCATTCTTGGTTCAGGCCCAATTCTCTTCATCTTGGATAATATCCTTCTCTTGGGAAGCTCGCCTCATTTGTTCATCAACCTCTTCTATATGGGCCTTTAATTGAGATATGAGTTCCTATGGTGCATTAATGAAAGAATAATTCTCGTTCTCCTTTTCCCTCAAGCATTGGATCTCAAGCTCAGCCTCTTGGATTCTACTAATGCTGAATGACTTCCTCCACTGCCAGCCCACCCTGAGGCCATGGTAATGTTCCTATATTTTATCTAACATATTGCCTCGAATGAGAATATAAAGATGTTGAGCATCCACTCCTCCATCTCATAGTTTGCATATCAGGGTAAAAAGAACCCCCATATTGTTTATCAATTTTTCTTATAGGGTATCCTCAATGAAGTTCTTGATCATCTTCCATGACCAGGGGTGGACAACCTTGTTATACTATTCATCATAAGGAGTATTGTCTCAATCCTCAAGGTCAACAGCTTCACACTATGGGCATACTAACAGAAGCTCAGTGGTGGGGTCTTCTTTGAGTGTCCTATCAAGAATGTCAGGTTCTGCATCGACAAGAGAAATAGGTTGTACATCATGTGTATGATCTTCATCATCAGACTCAACTTCAACAAGCTCTGGTTTCAACCACCAATGGATCCACTTGCAGCCTTGGTCACTAATGTCTGGTCGGACTGGAAATTATATTCCACTATAAATGGTTCCCCCCTCAAGAGAGGGGTCTCGGGACCCCTAGTTGTCCTCACCAATATAGCCTACCCCATTTGAATAACTATTCAAAAAAAAGATTCAGATGTTAGCATTTGGTTCAACAGATAGAATCCAACAACTCTGTGATAAATAAGGATTATGATATTATAAGGATTTATTCCGTTTTTTGGTCATCATCAATGGTATCCTAGGATTTCCCCACATATATATTGTCAGGAACTATGAGGACATTTGAGGTGTTGTCCTAGTTGTCCCGACACTTCTTGACTATGAAATCACCACCTGCATGGGTGTAGATCCTGAGCCCACATCCATAGGCACGCGGGTGGGAATCTCATCCATAAGGCTCTCCTATAGATATAAATGTTGTTGAGAAGCTAGGGTGACATGGATAAAATAGTGGTGCAAAATAATGATTTAGAGGTTACCATGATAGGTTTGGTGAAATATCCCAACTCTGAAGTCCTGACATCACCATATTCCAAAGGACTTCCCACATCAGCCTCATCTCTCTAAGAGCTATCTGAATCATCAAGTAAAGGGAAGGTCTACCTAATCCTAGAATCCAATGCTTAAGGAGGGACTATATAACTAAGAATTAATTTCACAGGGCTCACCATTGGACATGGAGCACCCTGAGAATGCACATTTTCATCCATTTTGGTGACATACCATTCCCCTTGTTCTCGAGAAACTAGAAAAGAAGCCTCAACATGACCAATATCTGAAAGTTCCATTCTATAGTTGTTGATATGATCAAGAATCTAGATAGGAAAAAGGAATTTTCGATTGAACTCCATGTTATCCAAATCATTTGGAAGTAAATCAACCTGAGGCATGTCTATGAGGTGTGGCTGCTTCTTGGGAGCTTTATTGGGAATCCTAAGAAACCCTATAAGGTCTATCCTCCCTTCCTAACCATGATCAGTTGGTACCACCAGGCCTACTACTTCTTCTTTTTCACAAACATAGTGCATGCTCTAATATTGCCTGCCTCACCTCTGAAATCGCAATGCCACAAGAACACACTCCCATCGTTCTCTGCCCTCGACCTCTGGGTCAGGGAGACACTCTATCATCGACCTTGATGGTTCATCGCTTCAACATACCCCCTTGGTAGTCCGACTCCCAGCTCTTTATGTACTCTTTCACCAACTCGAATATGGAATCGGAAGTAGGTAGCTCGTTTTTCTCCATCCCATACTCATCAGTGGTCATGAGCCACATATTCTTCATTATGAAAGGTTTCTCATCATGATGCACCACCAAATAAAAATTTGGGTTTATTCAATGCATGCACGTTCATTTCCTTGCAAATCGGTGCGGGGTTTACAACTCGTAGATGGGCTCATGGTCCCCCCATGCCACCAACACTCTTCCCATGAATGCCATAAGGTATGACCAATGCTCTTTGGTATCTCATCAATTGCTGGGGAACTCACATGTGGGTAGTGGAAATGGGTGGAAGAAAAACTAATCTGCATTCCAAACAATGTTCAACATGCTCTGTGAGCTCAACTTGGCTAAAAAGCTTCCCATTGCATTTAGGATGGTGGGCCGGAAGATTGAGCCTATATGAGAAATTGGGTTTGGGTACTCAAAATCCCTCACATGTGCTTCCACCGAGCCATACAAGAAATGGAATGGCCCACCAACCTGCAATGGCTTTTTCCCTCACTGATATACCACAACATCTTGTACATCTTCTCCAGTACTAGGATCCCAAGGTTGACCTGCATCCTCATTCAAATCAAGGATTCCATGATGAATGTACTATATCGTACGCCCATGTTTGTATCTCTCACTGGTAGCATCGATCCACAGATGAGCATCAAGATGAATGTATCCAACCTAACCACTGGTTTCTACTCAGGTTTGACGTTGTACCCCCTCCCCCCAGCTTTCATTGGTTGTCCTCCGTGGTTCACTAATATGAGTGCTCTTTTGGTCCCACTTTGGACATGTGGGAATATTGACTGGTAGCCTCCACGGTGCCTCCTCCCCTTCAGTAGTAGGCCCTAATGGGAGGTTGATAAACCTCCTAAACCATAGCATGAAATTCACGTTCCTTACTGATTTCTATTACTCTCCCAGAACTAGGTCCATTTGGGCCCTTTCCAGCCTTTCCATCTTCTCTGTGTCTCCCAACTCATTCTCTACTAGAAGGAATTCTTCATACATATCCCCTAGAATGGGAATCCCAAATATCTTGTGGATGTACCATAGACTAATGCTAACTTCCCCATGATGAATATGGATGGTGTTGGTCTTGGGTGAACACCTACTCATTAGCTTTGGAATCACCCTTATTGGCTGGTAGATATGAAATTGAGAAGCCCATTCCACCTTATACAGGACCACTCGACTCAACTCCACCCCAAACTCATCACATGTTGTGCATACCCAGTAGGACCTAGCCCAGTCATCTATGAAGTGGTCACCCTATTGTATATCCCACTCATCGGTAAATCCCTTTTCTGAATTTTGCAGAGCTACCTTCAGAATAGTGTGATATTTTGGAGGGGACCCTCAGCTTGTAGCTCCTCCCCATCAGCATCATGGGTGTGGTTGTATAAGTAGGTGGTGGTGATGGAAGTAAAATCGGGCCACACATGGCCATCATCAGCCCTAAACCAATGATATTAGCATAGGGTGCTCTAAACCATTAAGCTGGTTCATCCCTAATAGCTCCTGGGATGAATAACTCATCCCTTAGAATGGAACTGTACAATGGCAGTCTCTTTCATAGGGGATTGTTCTTCTGGCCCTCCAATTTAATCTTTGTCATGGATTCATGATCAGAGTGGTTGTGAACGTATTCACCAATCCCCAAGTAATCTACCATTTATTCCCTTCATGGATTTTTCAAAAGGACTTCCTCAACTACTTTTTGGTTTTCCATTTCTTCTAATTAAGACATTGTAATTTTTTTCTTTGTTGCTCACAAAGATCAGTCGCAGAGCTCAATCACAGAGTACAGTCACAGAGCCCTCTCATAGAGCATGGATTATGAAGCATGTGGTTGTAGAGTCAAAGACTCAATGCGTAGTGAAAATCATCACATGATTGCAGTATAACGTTTCACTGAGTATTGTTGTGTAGCATCGGTCCACAGAGTCTATATTCATAAAGAAAGATCATAGAGTGTGCAGAGCATCATGAATCGAGAGAAAATATATCAAAATTTGGGGGAAAATGAGGAAAAACTAGAGTGCATATCCCTCTATCTATAGGCGATGACCACTTAGCTTCGTGGTGTGTCGTGCGCTCTGTGACCTGCATGACCCAAGCTTTGCACCCCTGCTTTGCGTTTTCACTTCATGAGCTATGTCAATTTTGGAAAAGTTCCCTCAGAATCAGACCTTCATTTTTCCTCATCTCCCATTTTAAGGGGGGAATTTTTTCACCAAAATTTTTCCCCTGAGCAAACAACCCACATTAAAATTTCAAGGAAGCCTACCTCTCTGAGAAACCTCACAGAGATGCCCCTCAAATCCCCTCCAAACCTATGATCTATACGAAGCATTGGGAGGAACCTCCTCAGCGACCACCATAGAGCAGCAAATGAAGCACTCCGCGACTACAATGCTCTTTATAGAGGGATCTGTTCCAACATAGAACAGCTAAAGAAGAACTAGGCGACTAAGATACACTAGAGGGAGCCCTCTATGAGTGTCTCATAGTGGCTGACAATGAGATATGTGAGTCTGTGGAACTTAAAGGATCTGCCTATGATTTTGAGTTCCAATTACTGCGCAACCTGACCTCTGAGATTCACACCACCTCTAGCCTATAAATTCCAGGATTCCCCAACACCCAAAGGACAGATGCCATGACCTTTCTCCTTCTTATCTCTCAAATCATGAATCACCCTCTACTCTGAAACATTGATAAAATAAACACATTAAGGTATTTTAGAATTTAAAAATACCTTTACCTTTGCATATATTCAACCCATTCTTAATTAGTGATTCCCTTAGTGAAGCCCACAAGCCATTTCAAATCAAAGATATCCCTATGGGAACTCAGGTCTTCACAAAGAACTCCAGCTTTGTAAAGTACCTTCCATCCACATGTGAACCCATGATAAGGCAAGATCATTGTGCTTAGCGAATTACATTTCTTCACAATGCCACTCTTAATAAGGAACTCATACTCCGTGAAGTCCAACTTTGGGAAATCACTTGAATGTTATGAATCACTCTTAATATGCATGTATACTCCATGGCTAGTCTTGATCACTCAACATCGTAAGTCATACCCCTTCACAGAGTCTCTCCTCCTTGTGGATCACCATAACTTTGCAAGGTCCCTTCCTATTAACCCCTTTAATTCACAAACCCTACTTCTCCTGCACAAACCTCCAGGTTTGTATGAAGTGATTTTAAAGTCTCTTGGGCAGTGATTTATGTTGAGTTTATTTTCCTAATGCTTATACATATAGGAATTCTTATAGTTATTGCTTCTTCACATAGTCATGCTATCGTGAGCCCCTCAATGGATCACTCCACAACCCCAACTCTATATGACATTGTCGGTTCCATCCCTTCACCAAGGACTGAAGCATGACAGTTATGTAGTCCTAGGGGTGGGGAGAGAATCCCCATTGTCCGAGCTGTAGGACCTTAAACTGCCAAGTAACATTTTAATCATTACCAGATGTTAAACTGTATCCTCACCCCGTGCAACATACATGGGGTGGCTAGCCTCAGTCATTTTCCATGCCCACTTTTCTCAATGGGAATGAGATCTTCCTCACATGGAATGATATCCTCCTTACATGGAATGACATCTTGTCCACTGGGAAGGGAAACCATCCTATTGTAATACACTATCCATTCTTGTAAGAGGTATCACCCTTTCTCTTCTTCTCTTCTTCTGTGTGCAAAGACAATAGGAGAGATGGGAACAAGGGACTATAGATACATCATCCCTCTCCCTTCAATATGTATCACCACTGAGCATAAATTCTAGTGTAAGTCCAAATCTTCATCTCCATATGTTGTAAACCATGCGTAAGCCCCACTCTATTCCTAAAAAAAGAACCTTTTGCAATGTGATTGTTAGGACTTTGTTGCCTCTTGTTTCTCACACCGAGCATGAATCATGTGGGCTTTGAGTAAGCATAAACCACGGAATCCTCTATGGGTCATGGTAGTGTGTAAGACTAATTTCTCCATCACAAAACTACATGGGATTTGATCCTTTTCCCTTTCCAAGAATGATATGTATAAATCCTTCCTTGGGTCCAATCACATTACCCATCGGTCCTGACAACCCCATGTCAGTACACCCTCACCCCGAATGATGTTAAAATGTATGCCCCTTTTGTCCCAAATGACATAAAACTTTATTCTTTCTAAATACATGGGTTCTGATCCATGTCTAATATTCCATATACGTAGGAAGCCTCCCTGAGGTTCAATTCCAAACAATGGTAAACCTTGATTTCCCAGCTATTGGGACCCACATCATTGGTCCTTTACTTAGTGTCATTAGACCAATCCCCCGGGCAGCTGACCATGCGTAAGCCCCAAACTCAATCCATACTTCTCTAACCAAGAGTGTCCCACTTGTGATGGGCCACTTACCACCTGTAATCCCCAACATGTTATCGGGTTAATGTTTTTTGTGTACACCATGATTCTATGGCCCCATCCTAAACTATGTTGAAATTTATTCCCTTCCACTGAGATATGTAGGAAGCCTCCCTAAGATCTAATACCCTCATTCATGTCTCATCCAGGTCTCTCCCTGAAATTTGTGTTTCGGGAAGGTCATTCCCCAACCCAGAGGTTTTAATTTCTTCGGGTCCCATTCATGCATCCATTCTCAGGGGCCACCTCTGTAGGTGTCCCATCACCCACCAAACAACATGGACATTGATCATTTTTTCATTCTAGGAATGGTACATAGAAATCATCCCGGATGATCAGTCCAATCACCCATCAGTCCCAACAACCTCATATCAGTACACCATCGTCCAACACAGTGTTAAACTATATTCCCCTTTTGTATCGCATGACATTAACCTGAATTCTTTTTAACTATGTGGGTTTTGATCCTCATATCCTAGGTAGGGTATCTAGGAATCCTCCCCTAGGTTGAACCCAATAAATTGGTAAACATTAGTGTCCCCCCGATTGGGGCACACATTTTTGGTCCATCCCTCAGTGGCGTTAGACCAGCCCTCAGGAAGCTAACCGTGCGTAAGCCCCAAACTCAATTCAAACTGCTCTAACCAATAGTGTACCTCTTGTGATGGGATGGTAACCATAGATAATCCCCAACATGTTGTTGGGTCACTGGTCTGTGTGTACACCTATATTCTATGCCTATCCATCTCATCCTGAAGTATGCAGACCTTGATTCCCAGCCATGGGGACATATAGGAAGCCTCTATTTGGTCTAATATCATCACTCATGTCTCATCCTAGTCTCTCCCTCAAGCCTTGGGTTTCGGGAAGGTCATGCCCCAACCCGGAGGTTCTAATTCTTTCAGGTCACATCCAGGCATCCATTCTCATGGACCACCTACATAGGTGTCCCATCGCCAACTGAACTACATAGACTTTCATCATTCTCCCATTCAAAGAAAGGTACGTAGAAATTATCCTAGAGGTTCAATCCCATCACTCATCGGTCCTGACCACCTCATGTTGGTTCACCCACATCCCACACGACATTAAACTGTATGACCCTTTCGTCCTGCATGAAGTTAAAATTTATTCTTTCAAACAACGTTGGTTTTTATCTCTGCCCGCTATATAAGGTTTGTTGGAATCCACCATGAGGTTCAACCCCAAAAAATGGTAAACACCAGTGTCCCCCCTATTGGGACCCACATCGTTGGTCCGTCCCTTAGTGGCAATAGACCAGCCCCCATGCAGCTAAACACACATAATCCCCACACTAAATTCACACTCCTACAACCAAGAGTGTCCCACTTGTGACGGGCTGATAACCACGTGTAAGATAAGAATGTTTTTTGGTCGTTTTCCTTTGTGTACACCCAGATTCAAGGCCCCCCATCTAGAACTACGCAGACATTGATTCTTTATCCTGGAGATATGTAAGAAGCTTCCCTGAGGTCCAATCTCATCACTCATGTATCATCCCGGTCTCTCCCTCGAGCCTTGTGTTTTTGGAAGGTCTTTCCTCATCCTGGGGGATCTACTTAATTCAGGTCCTATCCATGTGTTCGTTCCCACAGGCCACATCCTTAGGTGTCCCATCACCCACCGTACTACGTGGAATTTGATCCTTTTCCTATTTTAGGCAAGGTACGTTGGAAGCCTCTCTGAGGATCAATCCCTTAACCCATCGTTCTTAGCCACCTCAGTTCAGCTCACCCTTGTCCCGAATGATGTTAATCTATATGCCCCTTTCATCCCACTTGACATTAAATTGTATTATTTAGAACAATGTGATTTTTTATCCCTATCTTTGGGCAGGGTGCATTGGAAGCCTCCCCAAGGTTCAACCCCAAACACTAGTAAACATTGGTGTCCCCCCTTTTGGGGCCCATATTTTTTTCCTTCCCTTAGTGTCGTTAGACCATCCCCCAGGAAGATAACCATGCATAATACCCAAACACAATTAGTACTCCTCCAACCAAGAGTGTCCTCTTATGATGGGCTACTAACCATGCGTAAGCCCCAACATGTTGTCTGGTCACTGACCTTTTTTTACACCCCAATTCTATACATCCCATCCTGAACTATGAGGACTTTGATTCCCTGCCATGGGGATACGTAGGAAGCCTCCCTGAGGTCTAGGAACATCACTCATGTCTCATCTTGGTCTCTCCCTTCAGACTTGTGTTTTAGGAAGTTCATGCGCCAACCCAGAGGTCCTACTTCCATCGGGTCCCATCCATGTGTACATTCTCATGGACGACCTCCTTAGTTATCCCATTGACCACCAAACTATGTTCACATTCATTCCATGACATGGTGGTACCTAATAAGCCTCCCTGAAGTTCAATCCCAATATCACCATCATCTTTATGTCTGTTCCATCCCATTCCCCCATCCACTTTGTTCTACCCTCCATCATCCATCCAAGTTCTTACCTAGACCACCACATCCTGGTAATATCATGACATCCACCTGAGAATCTAACCATGCATAATCCTTGAACAATCCATAATCATCCAACCAAGTGTTTCCCTCTTGTGATGGCCCTCTAATCATGCATAATTCCCAACATGTCATCAGATAGTTGTCCTTTGTGAACACCTTGATTCATCACCCTCTCAAACTATGTGGGTTTTGATATATGTCCACTATATAGGGTACATAGAAATCCTCCAAGAGGCTTAATCCTAGTAAATAATAAACATTGGTGTCCCCCTTATAGGGACCCAAGAATCCTCGGATCCGTTCTCATTCAAAGTTTTCATCCACCCATAAGATCCACTCCCATCAGTATTCCAATCAGTCTGATCTGTCCCTAATAGATGTTAAACTTGTGGAATATCCTCTGTTAAACATGGGAATTTGAGGAAATCATCAGGGAAATTCCTAAAGTATATAATTCCCCACATTTGATGTGGGATGCATCATGCTTCTGTACCCTCAAGAAGCCCTATCTCATGGGGAAAAAAATCCAGTTGTAATAGTGTTTCAGTATCCAGAGCCACTAGTGGTGCCCCACGTGACTACTCCCCTCACTAAAGGTTGCGGATCTATCAAGACCCCTTGAAATGTCCTGGAAGAAGCAGCGTAATTAACCAGAGTCCACAAATATATGGCACTGGGAATGAGATTCATGAACAACTTCTTAAATCTATCAGGGGACTCCGACTAGGTGATGAATTCTGAGGAGGAATCCGAGAAAGGAGAGACCTGCATATCATAATCTCATTTTGATCAATGAGAAAATGTCCCTAAATAAGCGAAAAATATTTCACTCCTTTGGAAAGTGGGAATGTGGGGAAAAAACCAGTGCATCATTGCATAACAGTGTGCTCCCCAGTTAAAGATTCTAAAACAATGACTTTGGGAAAGATGTCTCACCTGAAAATGGTGTTCTGTGATTAAATGGTTTAAAAATAATGAATATATTAAATTGTATTAAATGTTCAATGTGAAATGGCTCCTTGAAATGGAATTGAGATTGTCTATTTAAATTCATAAAAGGAATTTCCATCTGAATTATACGATAATTGTAAATGTTGGTTTTAAGAATGTGATAAAACACTTATAGAGGATTGATAAATGTCATGAAAGAGAGGTATATGCCTCATGTAGTGAATGGTATATGAATGTGACCACACCTATGATAATGTTTTAATTAAAATGATTATGATATGGTTCCTTATGTATAAATGTGATCATACCTAATTATATGTGAATGAAATGAGATAATGTGATTTATGAGAGGTTAATTCGTCATGCATTGTATATCATAAATGATTATACCATATATGTTGTTGGAGCCAGGGGATAGACTGTTAGAGCTTCCCTTGTAATGGATGTTAGTGGGTATATCCCAGTCCTTCCAGTATCTAGAGCTTGGGGATAGACCATGAGAGATCGCTTAGTGAAGGATAACGGTGGTTATGTTCTGGTACTGCCCGTATTTTCACGTCTAGATGCTGTGAGAGCTCATTTAATTAGGTTAGGATAGAGACATTGAGATATTCCTCTGGAATGGGATGGCGGTGGATACGTCTCGATCCTTCCCAATAAATATCTACCAGGTGAAGATAGAGGATAGATAGTGATATCTCCCTTGGTTTTGGATGCCTTTGGGTACATCCCAGCCCTACCAGTAGTTGGAGCCAAGGGATAGATTGTGACAGCTCCCCTTTTGATAGATGAAAGTGGGAATGTCTTGGTCCGTCTAGTATGTACATGCTAAGAGACAATGATAATTCTTGGAATTGGGTTAGGATTGAGTCCGTGAAATCTTCCCCATGAATTTCATGGCATTGGATAGATCATTATCCTTCCCAAATGATATCTACCAGCTGGAGCCATCAGATAGACTATGAGAGATCCCCTGGTGATGGATGCCTTTGGGCACATCTTGGTCCTTCCATTAGCTGGAGCCCGGAGATTGATTATGAGAGCTCCCCTAGTGATGGATGTTAATGGGTATGTGATTTTACTTTCATTACAAGCATGCTAAGAGAATGTGAGAGATCTAGGATTTGGGATATGGGTAAGATTGTGATGGATTCTCTTAGAATTGGATGAAAGTGGTTACATCCCAATACTTCCCAACATATAACTGTATGTATGAATGTTTTTTTATATTGATACAATGTGTATATATATATATATATATAATTTTTCATGATCAGACTCATATTCAGGCTATCGGATGAAGAAGGTATAGTCGTTAGGTGTCCCTAATGAAACATGGACATGTTGTTTTATATTTATTCAGTTCTATGTATTATTCCTATTATAACTATACACTGCATAATTTATTTTTCACTAACTGGATAAGGATAGACACTGTGGGTGCCAGCCTACTAAGATTTATATCTCACACTATGCTTGGGACACCATTTCATAGGAGTAATTGAGTAGACTCTCACTTTTGTTTATAGGACTAGATACCTTGGTTGATTTCTTTTGTTGTGAATCTTGTACCTGGGAGTTAGAAGAAAAGTACTGAGATGGAGCGTAGGATTCTTGTGGAGATCAGCATAGTTATTTTTAGTTCTTTTCATTATTTGAGTCCTATATTGTTATTAATTTTAAACCATGTTTTATTTTTACTATTTCTAGTTATGTATCACCACTATGACATGCTAGAATGTTTTGTACAAACTAGTGTTGTCCAATCTAATTCAGTTATTATAGTATTTGTCTTCCGATCTTTTGTCTTTACTATTTACTACTTATGCTACTATCTAATTTTTATTACTTAATAATACAGTTTTTTGTCTCGGATAAGAGGGTATAGTCTACCCACTATCACTTATTGAGGCCCTCGCTACAAGTTGGAAGCCTCTAGAATATGGATAGACACACTTGAGGAAATGTGACCCACCAGTACGGTTATACGTTTGATGGTAATTCAGGTCAGGAAATTAAAATGTTGTATTAGAGCCTTGATTTTTTCTTTGTATTGCTATTTTAGGTTGGTAAATAGAGACTGTGAATGTGTATGTTCTTGATTAATATTCATGCTTAGGACTGATCACCCCACGTATGGGAAATAACTAAGTGACTTGGGATGGGAATTGTTTTTCATGTTGTTTGATATTAAAATTGATATTAATTCTCCAAGATTAACTGGTGTGATTTCCACTTTAGATGATTTATGTAATTTTATTGGAAATTTACCCTTGACCTAGTATGGTATGGATGAAGCATTGCAGACACCATATTAGGTACATTGAAATTAACATTACATGCATATTCTATGACATGTAGCTCAATATTGTAGGTTTCTTGTTGTTTTGGATTGTGTTCCTGGATTGTTATTCCATTCTTGACTATCTATCTTGGTGTATTGATATTCCATGCTTCTTTACTATATAATTATTCTGTGTTACTACTTATGAAAACATGAAAGTTTTGTTTGAATATGAAATTGGTTGCACGGAATGATTTTAAATGGTTGTGATTGTGAAGAGAGCCAATTTTTTATTTTAAAGGTGTATTGGTGACTTATAATTAAGGAAAGGTAATTCATATATTCAAACCATATTTTCAGATTTATACATGTTAAGAATCATTCTTAAAATGTAAATGTTGTTGAAGGTTAAATTTAGAAATGGTATGATATCTTTGTAAATGGGATCCAAATGTCAAACTATAATGTGTGTTGGCATTTTATAGGTTTTAATATGGCCATCAAAATTACTAGACCATTTTACATAAGAATGTTATAATTTAAAATTTATTTTTTTATTAATAGGAGTCAATTTTCAATCAATGAAGTGTATGGGAGCTTCATTAATTGGGAAATTGAATCTCATATGAAATGAAATTTCTTGATATATTATTAAATGGAAAATTTTAAATGGTTTTATAATTTTTAACTAAAATAAAAATTTTAACTACTAAATACACAACTAGATCCAAGTAGTTCTGTTGGGGCATGTTTCTTATGGGATGAACGATTTGGGTTTTTTCAGACACTAAAAACTCAGAAAGTGTTATTGGGTTGCATTCAGATGAACCAAAGTTGGAATAGTAGAACCCTAGTAGGTATCCTTATTTGTTAAAAAGTAATTTTGAGGTTAAATTTCAAAATATATTGTGATTTTAATGAAAATTAAATTTTTAAAAATGATGTTTTGTGAAACATGCATGTTTTTCATGGGGTGTTGGTTAAAATAAATTACCTTATGTTTTGGATTGAAAACTGATACCAGATGTTTTGATTAAATCATTTAGTGATTAAAGAATAAATTTGAATAAATGTTAAGGTCTTGTAAATGGAACCCTAGGTGGTTTCCTTTGGTTAAAACCCTTGTGTGAGGGGCATTTTGAACTTCCCATTGAGTTTCCTTGAAAAGAAGCATGATCATTCTCCATAGCCATTATTTTCTACATAAATGTATTGTTGATCTTATTTTTATCCTGTTTCCTTTTGGTAGGCTTGAAAAACATATTGTGTCGGCACTTATGATTCTTTAACGGGATAACCTGTGGTAGGAAGCACCCTTAGAAAACTAATGACTTCCTATTTTAAGGAGTTTTTTGACATTTTGTACTGTTCGGGTGTTTTTTCCCACTGTGGTATTTTCATTTTCCAATGAAACCCTTTTTCATACAAGTGGTCATGGTTTTTGTTACCTTGTCATTAGATTAAGCATTTTTTAATGCTTGTTTTCATCTAGTTAGACATACTTAGGGTATGGTTGGCCACATTATATATGGGTTTATGCCTTTATTTCATCAATGATGGATGAATTTGTATGGAATTTTCAATGATAAGGGTTTTATAGGGAAATAAGGCTCTGAAATAAATTGTTTGTGTGGTTGATTGAGGGATCTGATCATCTCCATGTTGAGAGACCAAGGCGTTAATAAATATAATATCTCCAAATGATCTGGAGAATTTTTTGAGGGACTCAGTTTTTTGAAATTACAATCTCATTGGTTTGGATTTCGTGTATTCTTTGGTGTGATGATTATGGATCATTGGAGAGTCATACATTCTTTTTTGTTAAATTAGGTTTGAGTGTACATATGAGAGGATAGTTTTCATTCCTTTTTAGACTAGGAAACTAATAAGGTGGGGAGCTTCATTTTGGTTCTGGTAACCATGTCCTTATAAGGAGAAGGAATAAAATTGAGAAAGGCTATTTGGAAATTTTCAATTTACTTAAAATCCCTCTGTGGCTATCTAGGTTTTTAAATGTCATTGTATTCTTAGCAGCACAACCTTGATGAGGATGGTGGTGTAGGAAATTCTTGTATAATACCATTGGTTTCTGATAATCTTTTTTGGGTAATCATTAATGATCATGTATTTCCTCTAGAGAAAAATTCGTTGTGATTGGTTTTGATGGGGTGTCGGTGGGTAAATCCAAGTTAATTCTTTAATGTCGACTACTTATGGTGTGACTATTCTTATTTATGGGAATTGGGTGTGGTTGATGGGAATTATTTCACATCCTCTTAGTGTATTATCCTTAGCGATGAGCATGTCCCCTATCTTGACTTCTCCATTGATGAACTAAGAGAGCATTGGACTTATGGTGTGCTAATGTTTATAATGTAGTTGATCTTATTGTTTGGTTCTATTTCTGTGTTGCATACTCGATTTGTGATTCTTATTGAGGCATCGTGGTTCAGAGTTACCCTTGGGTTCCCATATAGGAACGCCCTAGAAAGACAATTTTACAACATATGATTCTTCTGATGTGGCTTCTAGGTTGATGATTCTCCATGTGTAGTCATTGATATAATGTGGAAGTTCTGGAACTGTGCGAATTTCCCTCTTATAAGAAATAAATATGGACTACCTCAATTAGTTTCTAAGGATCCAGTTCCTTGAATTTGTAGGATACCTTGATCTTGTTGATGGCCTAATAGATTTTTCTTAATGGAAAATTATTCCAGTGGTATGGATCTACATTAAACATTTGTTGTGTTGAATAATGATAGTTTAAATGGTATTCCAAAGGTGGTTTAACTTATTGTTCTTCCTGTTTAATGTTCAGGTTCGGTGAAGGAAAATTTATGGCACGACTTTAGGTGGAGACAAGTGTGGTTTGTATTAGATAGATATTTTCATGAGAATTAGTCTTAACTCATGCTTTTAGGTTGATGGGAAATTGATAATTTAACATATTTATTAAATCTCACAAGAATCATCGTTAGAATACAAATAGGCATTCTTTTATGGTAATTTTGATGGTGGGTTTAAATATGGTTTATAATTGGACCTATAATGTCCTAAGGTTGGAAGTACGATTGGATAGATTATTAATGATACAACAAAAACATCATGTCTCTAGCGAGAGGATCTCAGTTAGGATCCATTTGGGGGTTTTGGTGGGATGTTGAGGTTTGGATCAAGATTAAATGGCTTCAGTGTTATATGAATAATGACGGCTTTGAGGTTAACTGGGAATTTGGAAACTCAACACGATAGTATAAACAAATCCTTGTGACCCTAAAAAGTCAGGTGATGTTTACATTGCCCCTGAAGTATTATTTTGAATTATATGTTCTAAAGTGGGATGGTTATAACAACCTGTTTTTTGAACCAGTTGAAAATATAGAGGAAATTTGAATTCTTGCATTTACAGGGTGGGCTATTTTTTAATATAAACTTTGGAACATAATTATAAGGATTGGAACCCTTCAAATTTATTTTCTAGATATTATTGAATGCCCAAAAAGGTTCCTAGGTTTCTCAAGGGGTTTTGGGAGTTCCTGACTATGTAAATCCAATTTTTAAGTACCCGCAATAGGTGCTTGGTTTTCCTGAAACTGTGTGGCCCATAGTAGGAAATCGTGCGGCCTTATACTGGTGGACATTGGTTTTCAAATAGAATGTGCATGGTTCAAAAAATCGGGAACCTAGCCCTCACGGGTACATCCACTTCGGAATTACCTAATCACCATTCACCACATGGTTTGTTCTCATTTAGCCAAACCGTGAAAAAAATATTGTGTGGGGTGCCCCAAGTGCCCAGTGGAGGGTTCATTTTTGGTTCATGGTTTTGTAATCCAGGTGTCCCAACTACTGTGTGATGTCCTATTTTTAAAAAATTAATTATTTTAATTAAAATAAAATAAAATAAAAATAAAAACCCTAATTTACTCTCCCCCTCACCTCACTCGTGCGACACACTGACTAGTGGGATCCCCTTTTGTTTCACAGTCGAACCCCCTCCGGCTCCCAACTTCTATTTCTAATATTCTAAAAATTCTTCATGATTTATCTTTAGTCCAGAAATGTATAGTTCTCTACTCATTCTACTCTCCACTCCAACCAATTCTCAAACTCCATGTCCCCAGGAATGGTTCGGTTGAAACCCTAGGGTGATGTCTAACCCAAATTCTGTTTTTCTTCTTAATTTAGGGTGTATGGTTCCCCTCTCAGGGCCCCTTTGGGTGTGTTTTGGAATCCTCCGCTAAAGTAAAGTCATATTCAGTTCTCTGTCACCTTCATAGATGAGGTTCTTTATCCACTTACTATTTTCTCATGTTTTAATTTTGGTCCATTAATTTTTTTAACTCCATAATAATTAATCTTTAGTGAATAGTACATTTCATTGTGGTTTCGAATAGTCGTAGGTAAATCTGTCGAGTGATGACTGTTTCTCCTTGGTTATCCCTATGGTAGGATCACTTTCTTTTCCCTTTTTTAATTATGAAAGCATTAATTAACTAATTTCACATTCTTTTCTACATTATTAATTCTTTTCCATCTATATTATTTTTTTAAAATTAGTTTCCTTGTGAATGAAATTCTTAGATCAGTAATATGCTTCTTTTGATAAACCAATGTCATGATTTAATAATAAAACCCCTCCAATTGATGATCATTATTTTCAAACAAAATAATAGTGAGTAGAAATTTAATCATTCATACCTTATTTCCATGGTTACTCATTTATACCTTTGATGTTATGTTTGGTATATAGCATGTTGTGACCTAGGACATGTTGAAGTTATGAAATTTGTTTCCTTTTTCATTATAATTGTTCTTGTAACCATTGAACCTTATGAGTGCATATCTTGGCCCCATTGATATTGGCCATTTTGGATGAAATAATCAAAATTATTAGAACCGAATTTAGTTAATGATTTGGTTAAGGTACCTGGAATAGTTACAATGGCTTAGCAAGTTGGTAGAAACCTTTATGGGTAATGAAAATGATCCATTCCATTGTAACATGTTTATTAAATCAATTTTCCATGATTAATCAAATTGATTGAGATGAAATTGAGATGTTAGGTTCACATAAAACTGGTATTGCATTATTAAAATTTTTATTCATAATCAATTTCTTGCCTTGCATTAAGTGGTTCGGGGGAAGTGCCTCTTTGAAATGGAATTGTGCTTGTCTATTAAAATGAATAGAGGCATTTCCATATGAATTATACTATAATTGTCAATGGTGGCTTTATGAATATGATAAACCACTTATATGGGTTTGATAAATGTCATGAATGATATTTATATGACTCATGTTGTGAATAGTGTACTAATGTGACCAAACCTATGATAATGATTTAATTGAAATTCTTAAGATGTCTTTCCCTATAAATAAATGTGACCATAACAACTTATATTTCAATAAAATGAGTTAATGATATTCATGAAGGGTTAATGCCTCATTCATTTTATATCCTAAAATATTATTCCATATAAGCAGCGGGAGATAGAGGATAGACCGTGAGAGCTTCACTAGTGATGGATGATAGTGGGTACATCTCGGTCCTCCTAGTAGCTAGAGCCAGGGGATAGACTGTGAGAGCTCCCACGGTGATGGATGGTGGTGGTTACATCTAGTTACTACAAGTAAATTCATTCTAAGAGACATTGAGAGCTCTTGGAATTGGGTTAAGGGAGAGACAGTGATAGATTCCCCAAGAATTTGATGGTGGTGGATACATCTTGATCAACAACAATAGATATATACAACACGGGGCCTGGGATAGACTGTGAAATATCCATGGGTGATTGATTATGTTGGGTACATCCCGGTCCTGCTAGCAGCTAGAGCTAGGGGATAGACTGTGAGGGGTCCCATAGTGATGGATGAAAGTGGTTACATCCCAATTCTTCCTATACGTGCATGCCTAGAGGACATGATAGATCTTGGAATTGGGTTAGGGGAGTGACTGTGGGAGATTCCCCTATAAGTTTATGGTGGTGGTTATTTCATGATCCTTCTGAATAGATATCTACTAGTTTGAGTCAGGCGATAAACCGTGAGATATCCCATGGTGATGGATACCTTAGGGTATGTCCCAGTCCATCCAACAGCTTATACTAGGGGATAGACCATGAGAGATCCCCTGGTGATGGATGGTATGGGGTATGTCTCGGTCCTTCTAGTAAATGTATTCTAGGAGATTGTGAGGGGTCTTGGATTTGGGTTAGGGGTTAGATGGTCAAGGTTGCACTTGGAATTGGATAGTGGGGGTTACATCCCAATACTTCCAAACACATATCTATATATATATATATATAATGAAACTATGTATATATATATAATGTGGAAGGATAATACTCTTATTCAGGTTGTGGGCTCATGTAGGTATTGTCGTCAGGTGTCCCTTAGGAAACTTGGATGTGTTGTTTCATTTTTATTTAGTTATATTTATTATTCTTATTCTATCTTAACACTACATAATTTATGTTTCACTTTTAGGATTGGTCTAGACACTATGGTTTCTGAAATACTATGATTTATATCTCACACCCTTCTCGAGACTCCATTGCACTAGGGTGCCCTAGTAGACTCTATCTCTTGTTCCCAAGACTACAGACCTTGATTCATTGCTTATTTTGTGCTCTTTGTACCCGTGAGTTATGATAAAAGGACTAAGAATGAGCTCAATATACTTGTTTAGAACTCCATAGTAATTTTTATTTATTTTATTTATTTAATTCATGTATTATTCTAAATTGTAAATTTTTCTATATGTTTACTATTTTTAGTTCTGTCACACTGCTATGACATGCATTCATATTTTGTATAAACTAGAATCTTCCACTCTAATTCATTTATTATAATATTTTTC
Organism: Viscum album; assembly: GCA_963277665.1. NCBI lineage: Eukaryota > Viridiplantae > Streptophyta > Magnoliopsida > Santalales > Viscaceae > Viscum > Viscum album. The sequence goes on along the minus strand of OY728122.1, from coordinate 2,008,014,030 downwards.
TTCCACTTCTATGACATTACTATTTACTCCATCCATTTATGATTTTTTTATTACCTGATAATATTGTTTTTCATTTCTGTGAAGAGGGTATAGCCTCCCCACTATCACCTCCCAAGACCCTTTCTCTTAATCGGTGCCCTTTGGCATATGGATATATGTGCTTGATCCCATCTGACCCACCATTCTGGCTACCCGTTTTATGGTAAGCAATGTCAAGATACTACATGGGTTATCTTCCTATTGACAAAGAACATTTATTGTTAATGATGATGAATCAAGAATGGCTGGCCTCATTTCCCCATGAGCCACATTTTGAGAGGGCTTTCTCATAGTTTTTTTCTCCAAGTGGAGGACCTTATTGATGAAATTATGTTTCATTTTATGGAGGACCTCAATAATGAATTCCATCATTGAGAGGACTACCACCATGCAATGAGATCCGACTACATGAATATTTTCTATCATATACACCATATTGAGGACCATTGGGGAGGATGTTTCCAAGTGGATTACCATATTGATTTGAGATTTTTAGGCCACATGGAGGGTTTTTGTAGAAATCATTAAGAGATAGGATCTATAGATTTACCATTTTTGGGACATGAAGTATGTTTTCATGGTAATATGTCTTTAGAGGACCTTCATGACTATTAGCATCATGGTTATGTGGAGGACCTTATCAATCACCTCTAATACCTCCATAATTTTGTAATGGTGGATTAGGATCTTGATCCACCATATAATTTTTTAAGAGGGCTTTAATAACACCATAATTGAGCAGAGTAGGGTCATGGACTAGCACTTCAATTTCCAATCATCATTGGTGATTCCTCTTTTTAAATTTGTTCATGTGGTCCATTAGAGACACCAACTATGGTTGACTTCTTTCATATATGGAAATTTTATTGATTAAATTCCGTATTGCTACCATAAATTTCCAATAGGTCTTTGGAATTTTGGTAGCAAATATTCCTTTCCTGGAGTGTCTATAGGGATGGATCGATGACCTCATGATGGAAATGAGATATGGGTCTGATTTGGTTGTCCATGTATCGTTGGATTATTTCTAGGACCCTCATGGTTGAGATTATGAATAAATTTAAGCTCTATGGTGACTCTCATATTATAAATTTGAGTCACATAAAATGTGGATATGGGGTTGTGATCTAGAAACATAGTCACTTCTAATGTGATCATTATTTTTTGGAAATAATGTAGAATGCAGGCTATAATAGATTATTTCCCATCCATCATAGCTAGGATGTAATGGATGAATTATTCAGCATGAGTGTGAATGTATTCCCATTCTATAGCTGAAATAGGGATGTATTCCTCCTCTTCTCTTATATTTATTTTTAGGATATACAGACAATCATTATGAGTGGGGTAAGAGATATTGTTATTCCCCCTATTTTTATTCAGGGTTTTCCAACATGTTTCTCTGGGTGCCAACAAAATGTGCATGATGGCTTGACGGATGTAGGAAGGGGTGTGTGGTTACTCACTATTCTCCATTGTATTTGGTCAGTTGGATTATCTAGAGAGAAAAGGTTTAGGTTGTTGTTACCTAATGGTTTATCACTACACTTGATGGGCTATCCTGAGTGCTTGGGCCTAAATGACCTTGGTCGAACTCCCATGGATGGATCCCTCGTTAATAAAAGGTTTTGTTACATTTTTGTGTTAGTGGTGGAGACTCCTAGAAAGATACCTTTGGCCAAAACCCTATATTTGTTTGATTTGGCTATCAGTGGACTCTTGATCTACATCCCTGAGATAAGAGAGGACCTTGTTTTAGAATTCCAGATACCATCTAATGAATTGATTTGACATGAAAACTATTGTTGTTGTTCTCTGGGCCAAATACCATCATTGATTTGATGTATGGTTTGGATTCATGAGATATAGTACTTGTTGATATACCTTTGGGTTTGGTATCATTTAGTTGTTACTGCCAAACAAGTGTGTTTGAGACCCAGTGTTGAGGATAATGGGTGAGTGACAGTGTCCTTGGATTTAATGAGGACCCTTCCTACCTGACAAAAAATATATAAGTTCAAGTTAGTTAAAAGGAATCTATTGGATTTTATTAAATGGATTTCTTGTAAAAATTTATATCATACATATGAAAAACATAAATAAGATAACATTTCAATGTAACATCCAAATAAATGAACAAAAGCATAATTAATTGTTTTGAACCCATGTTTTGGTTGTCTTTAATTTTTTGTGTGAAATGAATCAAAAACATGTGTAATGTATTCATCTTGGTAAAATATTAACATTATTTTAACCATTTTTTTTATTCTTACATGTTTCATGCCAATATCTGTTTTGTGTTAATGCAGACCTTCTTCCCAAAGGTAGGTGATCATTTTGCTTTTTCCAATACGGTCTTTAGAAACCATGTTTCCCAAAAGGGTGGGAGGTCGGGCTCATTTCACCCTTAGAGGGGGATTTATTTACCTCTACAAGACTCTCTTATAGATTTAAGACATATTCATGAGTCTTTCATTAAATCCTAAGTATTAAACAGGTCTACTATGTATTAACAATAAATTATTAGCATGTATTGACATTGAAATATTATTTATGTATCTGAGGTTCTTCATCAATGTAGATATATATAAGTATCCATGGTTCATTATTGATGATACCCTTTTTATACTAATTATATATTCTTGTTCTCTTTAAAATTATGCTGCTGGTTTTAAGCCTTATAGTGGGATTCTCTGTAATTTATCATCATACAGGATGATTAGATTTGTTTAGATATCACTATCAGGGCCATGAGATGGGATTATTACATATACATGTAAATGGAATCATAACCCATGTAGTCAGATGAAACTTAATAGGACATATCATACCATTACGGTTGTGTGAGGATGACAAAGCATCTAGTATAACATCATGCGGCAAGGACATCTTGGTGAAAGGGTCCTAGTTAAGGGAGAGTGTGGGACTTAAACTGATTCTTTTTGAGAGACCTAGAAGGGTTGTATCCTCCTAGAACAAGTATGAACCTATGAGTAATTGGATGAAAATATTAGGGTTAATTTTGGGTCATTTGTTTGAACCTCAAAGAGGTTTCCTACATATCACTTTTTGATGGGAATCAAAACCCACATAGTTTCAAAATATTGGGGTTATACCTATGGAGGGGTAGAAATTTTCTTCAACAATAATATGGGCCTAAGAAGGTTTTCCTCACTAGAAATATGTCCCTTTGAGGTGTTTATGTCGTGGTTGGGTCTTATAAAATATGGGAGACTCATTTAAAGGTAAGAGATAGATCTGAAGTAGGACTCTGCTTCTAAGGTTGGTATGTGACTGTGTGGGTTTCTTGATCATCAATGGCTTATAAGCCCATATGTTTCATGATCGGTGTGAGAGACAAGAAGAATTAAAAGATATTATAGTCTATAAAAATCCTTCATCCACTAGTAGGTGAGATCATGGCTATGGGGTAGAGAGAATGGGATCCATCACCCATCCCTCATACATTTTTTATTACTCTAGGGGGATTCACTATTCATTATTTATTATAATATGATAGGAGGATAATCCATTTTACCTCATCAAAGGGAAAGGAATGGGTAGCCTCTCACTTTCTTAAATGTTGAGCTTTATGGAAATTCCTCCAAGGCTGGGACTCTCATTACCGCATCAATATATGATTGAGAACATTTATAGGATCCCCCTTATTTGGTAAGTTTCCAGTATGACATTAGTTACCATGGAAGTGTATTATTGAGAGGACATGATGATGTTTCATATAGTCTAATCACTCATGTTTAGAGGCTTTGGATTAATCCTTGTCTTTCTAGTTTGTGAAGGGGTCTAATTGGGGCCAAGTACTTCATGGGAGAGGATGATAGAGAGGATTTTAAAAAAATTCACAGAGAGGATGACGTAATAATGAATGCAATGTGAAAGGGACCATGACTGAATCACTCCATCCCTCATACATTTTTTATTGCGAGATGTTGGTCTGAAAAAACTAAATCTATATATGGTCCATATAATGGTCGTACACAAAGTATTTTCACTATATTAAAGACATTTTGTAAAGGGTTTTGTATCCGGACAGTATCCCAAAAAGTTATTATTCTATGTGGAATGATCCTTATAAGCTCTTGTATGCTATTATATGTTTAAAATTCTTACCTTATAAAAATAATTTTCGAAAACAATGTTTATCTCTATTTTTTTATTCCTCTATGTTGGGATTTTATATGGGTAGAGATGTACCATTTCACTAATATTGGCTAAAAGTAATAATACACAGCCACCCATGAAGTCTTTTGTTTATCGGGTGACTAAAGAGTACATCTAACCCGAAATACAATATTTTGTTTGTTTGGGTCCAAAATCACACCTCCCCCTACAAATTAATTTTGTTTTTGAGGGGTCTATAAATCACACCTCACCCCTCAAATGACATTTCCATTTTTAGGGGCCAATAAATGATGCCTCACCCGAAAAATGATATTTTTTTATGGGGGCTTGAATGGAGTGCCTCACTCATAAAATGAAAATTATTTTACATTGGAGATAATGGCATGCCTCACCCGAAAAACAAAAAACACATTTACGGGGGGTGCTAGGAAAAGAGGTGATCTGTTTATTAATCATGTCATGAGGAACAATAGAAATCATTTTTGGTTCAACATCCTTCATAAAATTTAATATTAAATCTCAATTGATGTATTAAGTATATTTTGAATTCATGAAAACTTTCTAATATTCCATCCAATCTTTTTCAGACCCAACATAAACATACTCTACCAAATATACATTCATGTTATCCCACTATAAATTATCTTCAAGGTCCTGAAACATCTTCATAATTACAAGATTATTATTGAATGAAGATCTATATTATTCATCCAATAGATACCTCTTAAATTTTTTTATAATTAGGGAACATAATCTATTCACACACCACATCATTTCATCAAAAGTAAAGTTGAACATATGAAAATTTCTCCTAATATCATCTATATCTAAATATTCTTTATGTAGATGTTTAATATTCATATGGACAGATGATTGAAAACTCATTTGAATATAAAAATATATATCCATCTCATTCAATATTTCATGTTTAATCTTTATAAATCCATACATATTAGATTTTATTTGATCCTAATCATATATAATGCAGCATAATAATTTCAACACAAAGTTTTAGACACCATAATCACTTTATTAGTGTTTTAATGTCTTTAGTGGTCATAATCATTAATCAATTCCAACCATCTTCTCTATCTCAAATTCAATTATTTTTTTGGTGAATATACTCTTTAGACTTTTATAATTGGTATAATTTTCATTTATTTATCCCTAATGATCATTCCACTATATATTTAATGTAAACATTACCATTGGAAACTCTAAGTCATGGGTTAGGTAATTTTTCTCATTAATAATCAATTTATGAGAGGCATAAGATATTGTATTTTAATTTTTCATACAAATGTAACCCAACTCCTTCATTGATGAATCAGTATAGATCATAAACCATTTTACAATATAAGGTTTTGTTAGTATAGTTTCACTAACCATTCATCTCTTTAACTCCCAAAAATTTTCTTCGTAATCATCAGTCTAAAGGGATTTGACTTCCTTATATGTTAACATGGGGAATGAATTGGATATCTATGAGAAATTATTCACAAATCATCGATAATATCTATATAATATATAAAAACTAGTAATCTCAGTCATAGTGGTTGGTAATGGGTAATGTTATATGGCTTCCATTATAGAATGATTTATTAATACACCCTCATTTGTTATCATGTTCCCCAATAATGATACTTACTATAAACAAAATTCACACTTCCATAATTTGGGGTATAGTGTATCCTTAATAAAGGTATTAAATGAAATTATCAAGTGATATTTATGCCCTTCCATTCTATTAAAGAATATAAGAATATAATCAATAAATAGTAACATAAACTAATTGAGGTAATATCTAAAGTATCTATTCATTAAATCAAAAAATGGTATGTAATTAATATGTATGAATAGATTCACTATAAATTCATAGTGTTCATACTTCTTATGAATAGTTTTATTAGATATGTCTTTATTTTTTAGCCTTAATTGATAATATCAAGAAAGTTGTTTAATATTTTAGAATTAGTAATCTCTATGTAGTTGACCAAAAAAAATTATCAACACATGGAAGAGGATTTTTATTTTCCATCAGGATCTTGTCCAGTTCCCAATAATCATTATAATGGTGCATTAGTCTATCTTTATAATACAAAAAAACATGTAAACCCCATGGTGACACTTGAGACAGAATCAATTCTTTATCAAGACTCACCTTGATTTTATTCAAAAATTCCTTCAACTTAGTCAAGGACATTCTATATGGAGTATTTAAAATATTTGTAGCACTAGGTATGAGTAATATTGGAAACTAAACCACCAAATTCATAATAAGACTAGGAAGCTCCACTATAAGTAAATCAAAAAACTAAAATATAGTAATAATATAATTGATGTTGAGTTTCCCCTAACCATATGGGATAAATACCCTTTATTAATAGTTATTTAGACCCAAATATGGATATAATTTCTATTATAAACTCATACCCATTATCACATTAATAAATGATAGTAGTTTAATTAGAAATATGAAATATGACTACCCTTAATTGGTAATTGAGAAGAGGTATATATAAGGGTAACCAATCAATACCCAAAATCAATTGAAATTCAAATTAAGAGAGAATAACAAGATTAGAATGAAATAAATTCCCAAAAACATAAATTATAAAGGAATCATAGAAGGGAGATCTAAACACCATACCATATAAAAATTTCACTTCCAATACAACATATAATCATTGAGTCGGTAATGTAAAACCCTCTAAAATTATTATGATATAAAATATTGGGTAGAATCATAGTCAAATAATACATTTTCTGTTCAAAAGTCGATAGGAAGATTACATTTCAGCACATTTTTCCCATAACCCATTATAGAAATAGTTGACACTTGAGATCTGACATTATCATTTAAATTTAGAGGTTTATGATGTCAATCAACTTCATTAATCATTACATTCAAGTACTGGTTAGTATAATTCCCATACAAGATTCATTTGAATCATGGTAGTATAAGTGGTCTATTTTATGGGTCTTTCCCTCTATTCACATCAGAAGATAATTTTTTACTAGGAAATAAACATCAAATTCCACATTGAATTTCCATTACATACATAAATCATTTTTATTCCCCTAAAAAAAATTCCTCCATATTTATTTTGAAACGTCTTAAATAAAGGAAGAATCATCTTCTTCTATACATGGTTTTAATTATTAGAATATATTTTTAATTTCATTATTATTTTCCTATAAAATCCATGATATTGATGAGAAACTCTAATATCCATTTCTATATTGAGATAACATGAAAAAAATCAATATCTACTGAATTCAATTATGTTTAACACCATTGGAATACTTAGCCTTATACCCCCTAAGGAATCGACCAATCATGTTTTCAAGATTCATGATAATACTAGAATCATACCTTGAATTTCATTTAAAATTTACCTCATAAGTACTATTAGATTAGTCATCCATATTATTTATCTCAGGCAATTCCTTCTCCATTCTCAGATGAAGAATATGAAAAATGTGATTAATGAAAAATAATATCCTCAATTCATCCCACTCCATTCAGTCAATTTATTTATATTTTCTATAGTTATTGATAAGATTTCAATGTTGATTTATTTTACATTCCAAAAATTAAAAATCCCAAAAAAAATTATACTCTAAGAACTAGAGAATAAAAAAAAATATTTAAATTTATATTAATCAATTTCTCATAAATTAGGGGGTTAATGAATTAATAAAAACACAATGATTGTTTCCACATGAATTAATTAATCGTACATTGTTACCTTATTTTCACATTAATAAGATCAATGTGATTCTTTTATTGAGAGAGTTTCATAATCATATTAATAATATTTTCCTTTCCATCTCCCATAACAATTCAGTTACTCTAGAGGAAATCCATTGCAATGTCTATTACATTAAGAATTGGTAGGATCCTTCTATGTTCCATTTTTTGACTAAAATCATAAATCATAATGTTGTCAATATTAAACATAGTTAGAAATTATATAATTAAGAAAAAACATTCATATAATTTCCAAATCAAGACACACTATTTTCAATGTATGACACATAATGTATAACCTAGTCCATACATGGATATCCTATATTAAAATATTTTATAATTTTTAATAAAGAAAATATGAAGTCCATCTATGTCAAAACAGTATCCACATTCAGGTATCCTCATGGGGATATTTTTACTAGGAAAACCATACTCTTTTATTAAACATAACTAAGGATGCTATATTATACATAGACGTATCTTAAGGGTTCCCATATATGTTTTCTCATACATGTTTCCAAAAATTACTAAACCATGCTATAATACCAAATGAGGCTTCCCAAATATTATAAGAAAAAAATATTATGTCATTTTAGATTAGTATAAATTACATATAATAATAATAAATTCTACAGAACAGTAAAGGTTCAGTGTCCTTGGATATTATAGATATGATCATATTATTCCATGAATGTTCTTCAATATCTCCCACAATGTTCTTCTAACAAAATATTCTTCCTAGAAAGACCCTACATAAACCCTTTCTTCATAACCCAAGGAAAGGAAACATAATAAAGGGCGATCTCATCTAATCAGTAGGGGTAAACATGGGAGATTACATTCATAGATTATATGTAAGAATAAAAATAGTATATGGTCATGATCATATGATTTTAATAATTAAAAATATTACCCAGTAATTCATATATTGTAATAATTGAACAAGGATTTAGTAGTTCATAATACATGAGTCATATAAGATCCAATTATCATGATTTATGAAATTTTGTCATAATCACAAGAACATTTCATATAGATAAATCTATGATTTTTATAATTATCATAATCATAACATTCATCTATCAAGTCTACCCACCAATACACTAATCATATGTTAGGATTCGGATAACCACTCTATGCCAACTTTGGGCTTGGTTTATCCACTAGTGTAACCTATTATAAGATTGGGATAAGCATCCATGTACCATTTGATAACATTAAACAATAATCATTACCCAAGGAATTTTAGGTCTATAATGCAACCAAAAATCACATAATCACAATCCAATCATATGTACTCCACAAGATCATGAAAATATTTCTCAATTCATTATATGAAAACCCATGGGAAAATGGGTTCTATAATGATTTCATCTAAATACTAAATATCTATCTAGTGATATAATCATGATGGTATCATTGGATAATTTTCCCTTTGAATCATAAGTAACATCAACGGATATTTTCATAAATGTAAATACCATTTGTTAGGTCCAATAGGCTAGATACCCTAAGAGGGGGGTTGAATCGGGGTATGACCGATTAAAACAACTACCCCTTCTAATCTTGTTTTCCTGTTAGACAAAACTCTCTTCTCTCTCCTTCCTGATGTAGAGTTTGAATAAAACTTAAAGAATGCACAGGACACAATGATTTTTACTTGGTTCACCCTCACTGGGCTACGTCCAAGAAGCATACACCGACAGTATGCCAATGCAGCAATTTCACTATAAAGTGCACTGCTATTTACAAGTTCAGAGCAGACTCATTGTCCCTCCTAGTTTACAACCACTCACAATATGAAATCTCACTTCGCTCTCAACTGAAGTGTGCTCACTACTTCTTCAGAAGATCCACTCATAGTTTATAGACATGTTTTTCTCTTCATTTGCAAGAAAGAATACATCCTCAACTGTTGATAGATGCTCTGTTGAAGTTCAATGTTCATCCACTGATGAATAACACTTTACCACAGATGTTTTGGGAAAATTATAACTGTCACGCAACCCTAGGGTGACTTGTGCGCCCCTTTAACCAGTGCCCATCCTCTGCCTTCATTGCGGAAAAACCAACTTGCGCGCCAAAACCTACGCTTCAAAACCTGCACACCAAAACCTGCGCGCCAAAACCTGCACGCCAAAACCTGCACGACAAAACTTGTACGCCAAAACCTGCTCGCCAAAACATGTATGCCACAACCTGTGCACCACAACCTATGCGCTAAAACCAGTGCGCCAAAACATGCGCGTCAAAACTTGCACGATAAACATCCACTTGCACGCTCAGAGCTCATATTTTCTCTAAGTGATGAGATCATTGAGAAATGAGGAGGGTAGTCGTCAATTTATAGGAATTTTGAGGACTTTCATGCCAAAACTTGCGCACCAAAACCTACGCGCCAAAATCTGTGCACCAAAACCAGTGCACCAAAACCTGCACGGCACTTTTGGACTTGCACGCCACCTTTCCTTTGCCAACTTTTTGATGTTCTGAATTTGAAAAAATTCCTAGCATACAACATTAGAAACCTACTTAACACAAGATAAAAACTCCCATTTCCAAAAACACTTTTCCCCATTCTCCAAGAAAACTCCCTTTGTCAACAGTTTGAGTAATTGAGATTCACTTTGTCAACAAACACAACATGGATCCCTGTATTGTCAACAAACACAATCATCTCAAAAATGCTTCAATGATACCTTGAGGGATTTTTCCCCAAAAATATCCCCCTTTGGGTTTGTTAACAACTCTTATCAAAAAAATTCTCCATTCTTGGATACCTCATTAAGGCTTTATTCATCTTCATCCACCATTCCCCTCTTGCGATATAAATAGCGATCAAAGATTTACTCAACACATACTCTAAGCCCACATGAGCAATGCTCGGCGTGAGAAACAAGAGTATCATGAAAATTTCATCTATGAGTCACTTCGTTTCGGACACCACTATTGATACCAACCTAATGCCAATTGAAATTTTCATACCAACCAGATAGCAACCACACTTCTTCTTTTATCACACTCCCCAGCTGTCATGATATCTATTCTTTGATCGATCATGTCTAGCATCATCTGATTTAATTTTTTCCCCCTATATCGCTACTCCACCAGTTTCTCCCTGTATCATTCATGATTTATCAAGTATCCACACTGTCTCCCCCTTGAACAATCACTTGTCTCTCCCTTGAACAATCACTGTTCTATCCCCCTTTTTCAACGAACCCAAAGAGCACTCTTTTTCGGTTTGTAACAGGGTAAAAACACATATTAGTTCATTACGTAAAACACAACATACCTCAGGGAGAGGGGAGAGGTCCCACATTCACACTTTTCAAGTGTGGGGAGTCTACTGGACTCCCAAAGCCAATCGATGCCTCTCAAAAGATTTTTTTGGTAAGGCCTTTGTCAGAATATCTGCAACCTGTAGCTCTGTAGGCACATAATCCATCTTTATAAGCCCTTGTTCCACTTTATTACTGATGAAATGATATTTGATCTCAATTTTCATTGTCTTGAGTGATGAACTGGATTTTATCTAAGATTGATAGCAGTTGAGTTATCACACTGGATTATGATTGAAGACTTCACTTCACCTCCAATATCTTCAAGTTACTGCTTCATCCACAATAATTGTGTGCATGCTTGAGTGGCCACAATATACTCAGCCTCTACGGTGCTCAAGGAAATGCAATCTTGTTTCTTCCTTAGCCAAGAAATACACAATCTACCAAGATAGAAGGCACCTCCTGATGTTTATTTTCTGTCATCTGCTGATCCATCCCAATCTACATCTGTATATCCCAATAACTCTGGCAGAGATTTGTCATCATACATCAGACCGAAATCTGCGGTGCCTTTGATATTACGAAGTATTGTTTTTACTGTGAGCATGTGGATTTCCTTTGGATTACTTTGGTAATGTGCTTCTTATCATGTGGAAAAAACAATATCAGTTCTTGTTGATGTTAGGTACAATAAACTGCCAATAATCTACCTGTATTTAGTGATATTTACTACCCTGCCACTGTCAGCTTTTGATAAGTTCATCCGGGTAGCAACTAGAGTCTTCATCTCCATGGAAGTATCCATTCCAAACCTTCTTAGAACCTCCTTGGAGTATTTGGATTGAGAAATAAAAGTGACATTACTTTCTTGTGCCACTTTTAAACCAATGAAAAATGTCAGCTCACCAATCATTGAAATTTCGAACTCACTTTTCATTAATTCAGAAAACTGTTTTCACTGAGCTTCATCCGATCCACCAAATATTATGTCATCGACATAAACCATCACCATCATCCTTTTATTACTGATGTTGTTGAAATAGATATTGTAATCAACTCCCCCACACTAGAAACCAAGCTTCTTCAAGTACTGATAAAGCCTTGAGTACCATGTTCTTGGTGCTTGTTTCAACCCATACAATGCCTTCTTCAGTCTGCAAACCTTGTTCTCATACTCATGAATGTGAAAACTATCTGGCTTCTCAATATACACCTCTTCCTCGAGAACCCCATTCAAAAATGCATATTTGATGTCCATCTGGAATACATTGAACTTACATTGCACTGTGATGGCTAGGAATAATCTGATTGTCTCTAGCCTTGCAACTGGTGCAAATGTCTCATCAACATCTATTCCCTCGATCTGGGAGTACCCCTTGCACACTAGTCATGATTTGTTCTGAATCATTGTGCCATCTTCATTCATCTTGTTGAGAATGACCCATTTAGTCCTGATGAAATTCTTGTCTGCTAGCCTCAAAACAATCTCCCATTTCTGATTCTTCTCAAAATGATCTAGATCTTCATTCATTGCCTGAATCTAGTTTTCATCATTAGCTGCATCAGCAATGAATTTTGGCTCTACCTAAGATAGGAAAGATTTCTTCTGTAGTGAATTCATTCTTCTTGTCTAAACTGGAGATGACTGATCACCAATGAAATTCATCCTGTCAATTTCATCTTGACTCCTTGTCTTTTGTGAAGATACAGATTTTATTTTATCATGCTCTTCATCAGTATCTTCTTCTGAATCAACATCATCCACTTATACTTCCCATGCATTTCTTTCTTCCTCATCATTCTCATCAAGAAATTGTTCATTGAGCTGTTGAATGATTTACTCATTCTCCAATACAGTGACATCATTTCTCTCAACTACTTTTCCCATCCTTTTGTTAAAGAATTTATATGCATTTCTTTTTCCTGAATATCCAAGGTATATCCCCTCATCTCCTTGTGATTCATATTTCCTATTTTTTTACTTGTTGAGGATAAAACACTTACTTCCAAATATTTGAAATTATTTTACTTTTGGTTTCTTTCTATACCACATCTCGTACGGAGTCTTTCCTTCCTTCGGACGCAACAAATCCCTATTAGAAATGTAGACTGATGTCAAAAATGCTTCCTTTCAAAAAATTTCTGGTAGGACTTTTTCAATGAGCATTGTTCTGGCCATGGTATTGATGATCTAATTTCTCGTTTCAACCACTCCATTTTGTTGGGGACTTCTTACTGAAAAAACTTGATGCTTTATCCCAAGTTTCTCGAGATAGCATTACACCTGACTGTTTGTGAATTCCGTACAATTGTCAGTACGAAGCTTCAAAATTTTCTGTCCAAGCATCCTTTCACACTCCCTCTGGTACTATTTTAAGAAACTAAACACATCTGACTTATGGGTAATAACAAATACCCATGCCATTATGCTATAGTCATCAATGAAAAGAACATAGTACATCTTTCAATCAATTGTTCTTGGTCTGATAGGACCACAAACATCAGCATGCACCAATTCGATCACTCTTGTTGACTTTTTTTCCTTTTCCTTATACGTATTTCTAATAAGCATCCATTGTTGGAATGAATAGAACATGTGAGTACGATCACATGATACATTAGGGAGGTATCTTACTATATCACAATTCACTAGATCTTCCAAGGATGGTTGGAAAAGATGACCAAGTTTTTTATGCCACAACTTGTTTTCTTCCTCTCTGGACAGAAAACACATATCTTCTTCTCCACTTACTAGGTAGAGATTTAACTTTGTTCTTTTTCCCTATAGAACTACTACCCCATCTCATCCTTTGATGACACACATCTTCTTAGAAAACCTTATAGAATGTCCTCAGTCACATAGTTGACTTAAACTGAGCAAATTGTGACTGAGGCCTTCTACTACTAAGACATCATCACGTCTCATCTCTTTGCCCCCAAACTTGGCCTTTCCTGAGCTAATAATCTTCAGGACTTAATCATTTCTAAACTTAAAAACTCTTTATTTTTCATATTTTATGCCTATAACAAGATCCTTATTACATGTCATGTGAGATGTGAAACCACTATCCCGGATCCACACACCATAGCAATCTGATGCTTTAAGGGAACTTTCTACCACCACTTCCTTCTCATCCTTTATCTTCTTGGTCCATATTTTTACCTTCATACTTGACATGGATTGAGACATCTGATCTTTCTCAGAGTATGATGGACCCGATTCAACATGCAAGGCTGCAAATCTGTTTTTCATTTTCAACTCACTTGTTGGTTCATTGATCTTCTATTTGCGGAAATTTTGATTCTCCATTGGCACATTCCTATATAGGGTCGAAGTGCAGTACCTAGCCATGTTCCCAAATCCTCCAAACCAAAAACAGTGTCCTTCAAAATATGTTTTGGAGAACCATTCTCTGTTTGGCTTCCACCTTTGTTTTTATGCCCTTCGATATGTCTTGGCTATGGAACACACATACTGTGAAGGTCTCATCTCCCCGCAACAATAACACCTGATGTAAGGTGCATTACTTTGAGTGAATTATGAACAATGAGTTTCCCCTTGGGATCTCAAAATATTATGATTCTTCCTTGTTCCCAAATCAACCTTCAATCTTGGAGTGGGTGCTTGCTGTATGACCTCAATTTTCATAGTTTTTTGTTTTCGGTCGAGCCCTGAATCAGCCTTAATGTCTAAGATCAATTGCTGCTTCATTTCTGTAGAACTACTAGTCTCCTATTTAATCTTTTCAGTCTTTGGAATGACCTTCTTTCCCAAGAATGTGTTGGGAATCAATCGGTTTTCATGGTCTTTAACTTTATTCTGCAGACTGACAACTTCCTATTCAAGCTCTTCAATACGCTTGATGTGATCATTCCTTGTGCTTTTCAAGCCATCGATCTCCCTTTTCATTTCATCAATATTGATTTTATACTCACTAAATGATTCTGAGTTCTCTGGTGTTGATGACTTGAGTTTCTCAATTTCATCCCTCAACTCAGACTTCTCGTCTTCCTGCTACTGCATATAGAGTTTGGCATCACGAACATCTTTGTTACCTTTCTTTTTGTTTGCTCTCCAAACATCTATCTCCTCAAGAGCATCTTCTAACCCAGTTTTCAAATCAACTCTTCCTTCAACTTCTTCTTCTTTATCAATTTTAGTTTCTTCCTTCTTCTGGGGACTACCAAAAACTGCCACCATAGTATTTTCCCCGCGATCTTTTCATTTTTCAATCTCCTTGTACTCTACATCCTCATACTCATCTGAACATTCCAATTCTTGTGAAAGAAGATTATTCTTCTTGAAGAAATTTCTCTTAAATTCTTTCTTCCCGTTCACAAACACTGAAGAATTCTTATTGGGGATTTCGACTTCATCGTCATCATTATCGTTTTTTTTAACTTCTTGGGGAACATTGCTGCAAGATGACAAACCTCTCCACATCTAAAGCATGCTAGTGAAATTTTCCCTTTAATTTTTTTTCCCTCTTTGCAGATTTGAAGAAAGGAATGACATCACCTCGTCTGTCTCATCTTCTTCTTGAGAATATTCAATGGTGAGCTTCTTCATGGCCCTGAATGCCACATCTTTTGATTTCCCATTTTCCACAGCATCATTATCATCATTTCTCATTTCATCTGCAACAAGTGTGTTGTGCAGGTTATCCATTGTCATCTCTTTCGGGTCTTTATCTTACAAAACTGAAACTTTCGGATTGAATCAAGGTGGAAGTTTCCTCAAGATACGCTTCACAATATTTATGTCATCAATAACTTCACTGAGACCTCGCATGTCCTCTACAACAATATTTACCCTTTTAAAGAATGCATCAACAGATTTATTTGGGTTCCTCCCTAGATCATCATACTTGTTCCACAACACTTGCAGCTTCACTTCTCTCACCTTTGTATCACCTTCATATATGTTCAACACCTTTTCCCACATAGCTTGTGATGTTTTTCTTGACATCACATTTGTATAAATAGAGTTGGATAGGGCTCCCCATAGAGCATTGATTCCCTTTGCATCAGCATCCAATTCTCTTCACTCAACTTCTGATAAAGCACCGCTATTAATATCAGCTGTGATACCATGCATTGCTGCTGTAAACATATCTATTCCCAAAGATCAGAAGTAGTGTTGCATCTGATTCTTCCATAGCTGAAAATTGTTCATGTAGAAGATCGGAATCCCTTAATGATTAGTGACCTCTATTTGAGATAGAAACACTGATATCAACTTTTCTCTGACACCAATTGTTAGGTACGATAGGATAGATACCCTGAGAAGGGGGGTTAATCTGGGTATGACAGATTAAAACAACTACCCCTTTTGATCTTATTTTTCAATTAGACAAAACTCTCTCCTCTCTCCTTCTCGATGCAGAGTGTGAATAAAAATTAAAGCATGCACAGGATACAACTATTTTTACAAGGTTCACCCTCATTGGGCTACGTCTAATGAGCATACACCGGTAGTATATCGATGTAACAATTTAAATATAAAGTGCACTATTGTTTACAAGTTCAGAGCGGACTCACTGTCCCTCCTGGTTTACAACCACTCACAATATTAAATCTCACTGCTCTCTCAACTGAAGTGTGCTCACTGCTTCTTCAGAAGATATACTCAAAGATTATAGACCTGTAGGTCTCTTCATTTGCATGAAAGAATTCATCCTCAATTGTTGATAGATGCTCTGTTGAAGTTCAATGTTCATCCACTGATGAATACCACTTTACCACATATGTTCTAGGAAAATTCTAACTTTCATGCAACCCAAGGGTGACTTATGTTCCCCTTTAACCAGTGCCCAACCTCTGCCTTTGTTGTGGAAAAACCAACCTGCGCACCAAAACCTATGGGTCAAAACCTACGCGTCAAAACATGCACGCCAAAACCTGCGCACCAAAACCTGCGCGCGAAAACCTGCGCACCAAAACCTGCACTCCACAACCTGCGCTCCACAACCTACGTGCCAAAACCTGCACGCCAAAACCTGCACGCCAAAACATGCGAGCCAATGCTTCCACTTGCATGCTCAGAGCTTGGATTTTCTCTAAGTGTTGATCTCGTTTAGAAATGAGGAGGGTAGTCATCTATTTATTGGAATTTTAAGGACTTCCACGCCAAAACCTACGTACAACTTTTGGACATGCGTTCCACCTTTCCTCTGCCAAATTTTTTATTTTCTGAATTTGAAAAAAAATTCCTGGCGTACAACTTTAGAAACCACCTTATCACAAGAGCACAACTCCCTTTGCCAAAAACACTTTTCCCCATTCTCCAAGAAAACACTTGTTTTCAACAGTTTGAGTCATTGAGACTCGCTTTTTGAATAAACACAACATGGAGTCATGCATTTTCCACAAACACAATCATATCAAAAAAGATTCAATGATACCTTGAGGGATTTTTTCCCAACACCATTAAAATAACATTAGATCATTTCTGGAAAAAATGACTTTTTCATTTTCAAATAACACATTTGAAATTTAAAAATATCTAATGTATTTAAAAAAACATTTTTTTTGAAAAAAATAATGAAAACATGTAGTGTAAATGTTAATTAAAATAGTAGTCATGTTATTGGGAAATTTAATAGATGTATTAAATGTTAAAAAATATATTCCGATATTTGGTAAAAATCACCTCATTTAGAAAAATGCAGAGAGATTCATTTTAATCTTTTCTATTAAAAGTAAAAAATGGGTAAAATTTACATTAATAAATCATTATATACTACAAAAAACATTCTAAAAAATATTTTAATGAATATATGGATATGGAAGAAAAATATTCTTGATCAAAGGGATAAATAAAGTTGGTTTTACATAAAAACATTATTTTAGTATTTTTAGTACATAAATAGATGAAAATGAAAGGAAAACATTCAATATATAAAAATATCCATCTGATAAAAAAATTTACTTTTCTTCAGATAGATCATATACTTTCATTATTATAAATTGATTCATAAATAATCCCTATAAAAAGTGATATGGTAACAAAAAATGATTATAACTTTGGTAATATTTGAATTAAAGCCCCTATGGGAGAAATAAATACAAATTATGTTTTAAATATAATAAATATAAATATATTCATGATAAAACATATCACAGTTTAATTATTTATACCATATTAAATAAAGTATTTTTGAATAAGGAATATGTCTTGGATAAAAAAAGTGATATAGGAAACCCTTACGTCAAGTCCAACATCATTTGTATGTGATTTTAAGCACATGTATAATAAATATAAAGTTATTATAGTACCTTAAAAAGATACTCCTACATAGAAAACCATATATGTTTTATTTAACATAACATATCAGTTGATTATTAACAATATTTCATTGTCATTATCATTTCCTATATTGATAGCGTTGTTTTAAATGTATGTTTCGATTCGGAAGTTACGGTCCTAGAACATTTATCATGGATATATAATCTCCAAAATTTCAATCAGGATATAAATATTTTATATATTTAGTATATACAAAAAAATATAATATTCCATAAAAGGAAGTGATTGAAAATGAATTACACTATTCATGGAAACGGTAGTTCGTACGTATATTAGAACAAATTGTTCATTTTCTATCAAAAAGAAGAAAAGTCAGATTGTGATATTTTATAATTAATTAATTATAATTATATCATATATATCATATATGTTTATTAAATAAAACATTATATCTATCAAGTTGATCCATTTATGGAAAATGAAACATATCGCTATGTGGAGGTTGTAGTCTGCACACACGCACATGTGAAACATTCATTTCCTATTCAACGGAATATAGCTGGAAAATGGTTGTCCAATAATAATGATAACAAATAAAATATTTATAATAAAATATTAATTAATTTGGTATGTGTATAACATTTTTAAAGTATAAGAAGAAACAAACATTAAAATTGTTAGGAAAGATTATTACCACTTCTTTGAGAGACTTCTTTTTTCGAAGAAGTTATGCCTTCTTATGTTGGAGTTACGGTAATACCAAGATCTCATGGAAAGTTTTGGGAAAAAATTATGTTTTTTATGAAGGTAATTTCTATGTTATGGTGCTCAAAATTGTTTAATAAGTGTGGGGAGATTTTTCCTTTTATATGTTTGTGAAGGGACACACACCTAATGAAGGTGGATAACAATGGAAAATATCTTCAAAGATCGGATAATATGAGGTTGGAATCCACTATCAAAATAAAATTTACACTAGATTAGGTGGAATTTTTACCCATATCTATTTTTTTAACTTCTTTCATTGACCCAAGTCTACCCAAATCATGGTAATAAGTTTTTACAATTTTATCCATTAATTATGACTGATATTGATTGTGAAATAATTAAAAAAATTATATTATGATTCCAATTATATAATACATATTACTGAATTAAATTTCTATTACTAGATTAAATTTACTAAAACAGAATTTTACAAAATGAAACCAAAATTGTTTCTAGAAAAATTAATTTTTGAGTATAAAATTGTATTCACATTCATTAATTAAGTTGTAAAACTATTATATTAATAGTAAAGTATTTTATTCAATATATAATCAAAATATATCATTATCATAATTATCCAATGACTTTTTGTTTAATTTTGTAAGATGAAATCACATTGTCCACATAAAAATAATTTTCTGAAAAATAACTCTCATTACCTTTAAATGATTTTATCTAAATTAGTATCCTTTAAATAACTAATGCATCAAAACAATTCTCTGTAAAATATATTCTTAATCATGTAATGATTTTATTAAAAATATAATTACTATTTATTAATTATTAATGAATTAATTTTAATTAAGGATAATATTGATTTATATATTTCATAAATTGGTTAATCAGTTTATACCTATCTATCCAAAAACTATGTTATTAATGTTATAATATATTTTAGTTTATGTAGACTCCATGGTGTGTGTAAAAAAAGTTAAATAAAATTTATAGTTTATTTTAAATGAATAAAAATAAAATGTCAAGGTGTTACACTTTCTATGGGATGGCCTTGAGCCAATTATTATCTTGGGGGAAGCGTAATATTTTTAAAGGTTATAAGAATGTTTGTGGATGATAAGATGATATTATTTGATGTGTATATGAATCCGGTTAAGTTATAAATTATAAATCTATATGATGATGAATCATTTTTCATGATGCGTGTATTTCTACATGAGGTGGTTTGGGATGATTTTTTGTTTAGCATCATGGGTTGTTTCCTTTTCACTGATCAGAAAGAATTAAATTTGGGAAGATATAGTGACCTAGATTTTTTATCAATCTAAACTAAGATCACTTTTATGTTTTGAAGTCTTTAGTCCTCTAAAGGGTTAAAATTAAAAATAAATCAATTTGAATGACCATAGAAAAATTTTATAATGGTCATGTTTATCTAAGAACATGTTATTTATCCTTAGGGTGTTCTTAGATAATATTTTGAAGCCAGATGGTTTTCAAGAGATATATAATATTTATTAAAAAATGTATTTTTATCGTAGGATTGAAAATTTCAATATCTCCTAAATGATTGAATTGAGGAATATTTATGCATTTTTTGTCTTCATATTATTGTTTTTTACTTAATAAAGATATAAATTCTATAATTGGGGTGTCATATGCCAAATTAATCCACTTTAGGTAATAAATAAAATGCATAAACACTTAATTATTATCCAACATATACCCATGTTATAGATTTTCCATAAGGTTATCCACTTCCATGCTGTGAACTCTTGGAGAATATTCCCTTGGATATGTTACATTCTCGATGGTGTTATTGATGGATTAATGAAAAGGTGATAGATTCATGACCCAAAAAATGACCTCAAATTAATTGAGAATTATTTTTCAAAGTTTCATTATTTTACCTTTGAAGAAGGACTCATTGTTCATTCAATACTTTTTACTCATTCCCTTGATTATTTTTCTATAAATTAATTTCCATCATAAATATCCTTAAGGTGATAACATGATGAAAATTCTTACACATTAATTTCTTGGATATTTAATTATTTTATATTAGAATATAAATAATATATTATTATTTTCAAAAATCAAGTAACATATAATTTGGTTTTTTATTTATCAAAATTATGAGTTCCTGATATTTATTGAATAATTATGGTAGTTCCTATCGGGAAACCAAAACAATGATCCTACATGGTATTAAAATAATATATAATTATTTGATTATTATTACTAATGCATTGAATATTCTCTCTTGGATTAATTTCAAAAATAATTTTTTGCTCAGTGATTTACTGAACTCCATAACAGATCAAACTTTAGAGTTCCTTTATTCATTATAAAATTATTTATAAAATAATTCATTCATTGTGTGAACCCCTATCAATTACAGAATTCTATATTTTTCCCTTTACAAAAATAAACACTTTAAATAGACCTATATATTGTCTATCATTATGAAATTTCATAACCATAATTTGAAATTAACTTGATACTTGTATAAGAAATTCTAGTTGGTTATAGAAGAAGTGTGATAGATATTTTTCAGTTTTGTATTAGAAAACGTCTCTCATCCTAGGGATGGGGATGATTGGGGGATAGGTAGAAAATAATTTTTCCAATTAATGATGATGGAAAGAGTGTGAGAAAAATAATATAATTAATCAATATTAATCAAAGGTTAAAAATATGGAAATATTGAAATATATAAAGGATATAGAAAACAAGAGTTGATTACATGACATGTATTCTATGAGCACACAATGTTTACTTTTCTCTAAGTGGAAACTAGAGTTTCAATAGCAGTCAAATATCACACAGAATTTAAGTATCAATTACATACAAATAAAGGTCACTTCTGGTAGATAGGGATTAATTTAGAGTGTAAAACATCACATAGTTGATAGTATGAAAGTTTATTTCATTCAATTATAGGATTCATTACATGGTGAATACATGAGTACACACAAAACCACCCTGATCAAATTACATGGAGTATAATTTGGAATATTTTTTTAAATATTGAATGACATGATATAAGATGAAGAATATATCTTATTTCATTCATCTGAATCTACATTTTGTGTGTGATACTTCATTAAGGGGTTGATTATAGGATTAATATTACCTAGGACTACTTCATTACCACCAAATATGGATTTCTGGTATTGAATTCAAACAACCACACTCTCCCAATAGATATTTTGATTTAATATAAATTCATTCACCTGGATCCATAGAGATTCTGTAGTTATCATCCTATGATGGAATCAATGTATCACATATACGTCAATGGGGATTGATCAAATAGTTAGTGGTATTTGTTAGAATATTCCATCGAAATTAATATTTTTATTTATATTTTTATTAGATGTGGGATACATGGTTTTATATCATTGATCTATCATTTTTTAGACGTAAGTCTAATAGAAAAACATAAATTGATGGGTGTTGGTTTTTCTAGGATCTTCGAAATCACATAGGGAATAATTACTCTCAAGAATATAATAAATTTATTAAAGTAATAATAATTTCAATGATTCCTTATATTTATCATCTATAGTGTAATTCAGATATATGGGACTAGTATATGGATTTATGGGTTCTTTAAAATTAGTGTGGTAGTGGAAGTATTGTTTGTTAGGTCTAGTGGAATCCACCAACTTCTCCTTTGAAACTCAATATGGATAGTACATGTTCAATGAAATTATGATATTTGGGAAAATTGATAAATATTAACATGGACTTTTGATCTTTCCCTCCAGTTCATTATTAGGTAGTGAAATTCAATTATAATTGAAACCCCACGACCTTCATAATGGTCCCTTCTATATCGTGGCTAAGGATCTCCCTTTTGGGTCATCAAAACTTACTCAACTCTTATTATTAATTACATGAGAGGTTTTTCTCTATCTCACTCTTCTATTTCACATCATATCAGATAATGTAGTATGATGATTAACCTAGATGTGATTTTATAACACACCTGATGTGAGGGAAATAAGGTTTCAGATATCCAAGGTTATAATAGAAATGATAAAAATTCTCTCTCTCATGATATTTTCTTATATAGGATCCATTTGATTAGAATATAAATATTTCGTTTTTGAGAATTAAATTTTTCACTATCACATTAGATCTATGTATTAGTTTTCTTTTTTAATTTTTTTAAATTAATAAAATTTAATTTTTAGTTAGTGTTTGGTACAATACACATTATATCATATGTTCGTTTTGTTTTCTTTCATATCTTATAGCATGTTTTGTTGAATTAGAAAAGTAAATAGTATATTCATTGTATTCTACAAATATAATTAAATTTTTCATACCTCATCAAAAGAACGGGTTTTCTCTAAGGTGGTTGGAGCGTATGGATTGTATTAGCTTTATTGAGATGTAGTTGGTGTATGATATAGGAATTAATTATATACATGAGGTCTATAATCCCCTAGGATGTGATATGAGGGTAGGGTTTAGTTCCCTCATATGTATTGAATAGTTATGTACCCCCTCCCCTCCCCTATATGATCGAGGAGTGTTACATCCATCCTCAAGGTGTAGGTCCTCTATTCGGGATTACGGTTGGTACCCCCTCAATCTAAATGAAGTGTGGCTCCCCAATACTATAGTCAAAGTCAGTACTCCCCCATGTGATTGGGTGTTGGTCCTCCAACTATAGATATTAGTGTTATTCATCCGTTTATGGATTAAGTAAAACTATCAACTGTTACAATTTCAAGTAGATGAGGTGTTTGTTCTCTATAGTATTGTTAACCACTCAATTAACATATAAACCTCAAAGACATGTGGTTAACCCACTATAATGTTTTATATTTATAATGAAGTTATGATGTATGATTGGTTAAATCAATGGGTTATTTGGTTGTTTGAAGTCTTTTAACATAACATAACTCCTCGGTTTCATTTGAGATATGATTTAAAGGTTGTTTGTTGACTCTAAACATTATAATAATTATGATATGCTTAGTATCATTAGATATATGTGAGATACTATCCTTGGAGGACTTGGACTGAAAAATTGTGATTCTTCTCTTATTTAATATTATATTTAACATCAAACAAATATGGTATCTTTGTGTTTATTCTTATTTACCATGGTCTATTATTTGAGTGGAATTTTTTATCTTTATTTTTTACTTTTTGATAATCCTAGTATATATATTTATTCTCACCCAAAACTAGGATTTCTTCCCACACAAATTGTGTCTGTGTAAATGATGTATAGTAAGAGGTCACCTCAGTGTTTTTGAATATTTTATGACTTTCTTTTAGAAAAGGATTGATGGTTCTTAAATATTCTCATTGGAGAGGGAGGTGGTTGGTGTTCGCTTCCTATGAGTATCTAGAACATGGAGGGGTTTTTACCTTGTCACGTGTCAGTTATACTCAGTGAAAGTACCTTTTATATTTCATGCTTTAAAACTATAGAAATTTCTTGGTAGGATATTGTCACATGCATTCATTGTTATATAGTTTGTTAATTTATATATGGGGATGGTTCTTATAGGTAACTATGTGTAATAGAGATTCATGTTTATTGTAGATTGTTATAGGAAAATTCCTCCATTATATGGTATTCCTTCTTGGTTCTATTCTCATTCCATTAGACTATTAGAGGTAGTATTATAATGGGACACTCAAATTTTCATTTGCATGGGTGGGGTCTTGGTGTGTTCATCCATGTCACCATAAATCAGCGGTATTGGTGGAAATTAAAAAAAATTATTTGAGAAATATTTATATATATATATATATAATATTTATAATATTTAACCTAAGATATTTCATGTGGTGGTAGTGAGATGGAATTATTAGAAGAATTGGATTAAAATATTTTTAATTTTGATGGAATAGTAATATTAAAATTATTAAAATTATTTTTAATGGGTGATTTTAATGGATTTTAATAGAAATTATATTGGAGATATTATACATTGGATTAATATGGGTTTTATAAGAAATTAATCAATATAATCCATTGGTCACCATCAATGAAATTTTATAATCTAATATAATTAATATTATTTTTAGATAATGGTGTATGGGGGATGATTGGGAAGAGATTAATATACAACGAGATTTTGAAAAGTAATTGGAGGTGATCATCAGATGATTGAAGCATAGAATTTATCATTGAATCAAGGTTGGAATTGTAACACATGTCTCTTTATTTTTCAATGTGAATTTAGCACGATCTTTTTCTTATTGTGGGGTAAATGTTTCAAAATAGTCAAAGAAAATAATTAGATAATAAAATGGGAATTGGGGCATGAATATGGATACAGATGATTGTTTTTAATTTTAATATCCAATCAAATGATTATTGATAAAAAATTAATTCACGGGAAGATTGTTCTGGTTGAATAATTAAAGTGATAGGGGATAAAAAATGGGGGATTACTTTGGGGAATGATAAAGTAGTATTAAATTAGTTCAAAAATTTCTCTTCATTTATGATAAAAATTAAAAAAATTGAAATAATGAATATTTATTAAATTATAGAAATGGTCTAATTGAAATTTTGATATGAATAAGATGTAAAATTCAAATAGAATATAATTTTACTTTCTTTTATTTGTAGAGTAATAATGAGAAAATTACATCATGGGGATTATTTCTTAAAATATGTATATCTCTAATCCTTTTTTATTTTCAAATATCCACATTGAGTTTACATGGGAACAAAGAGTAGACCAAGTGAAAAGAAAAATGGAATTCAAAACCCATACCAAAAATAATTGTGAGACCAATATTTAAAATGGAATGTAATAAAAACAATCCCAATCAAAAACAACATTGCCCATACACAACCATATAGACATCATAGGTCACATGTACCTATTTATAAAACTATAACACTACGAGCCCCATATTCAAAGGGAAATGAGAGAACTTGTGCTATGAAACTCTACAAATATTTACCTCACACCTTCTCATTTTTTTTATCATGATATACCATAGTCCCCATAATAGAAACCACCCCACTAGAAAACCCAGTTACATAAAAATAATTAATGAATAAATCCACCAATGTAATGAAAACAATTCCAAGAAAGAACAAAAAAATAATATAAACATTGAGCCACCAACAAGGATGTGAACCGGAATACTTAAAACAAATACACTAATAATTAGAGCTTCACATTCACTTGATGTAATTTCCCCCCACTAAAAACTCTAAATCCATCAAAACCATTAATGTGTAATAAAATTATTATAAAGGAAACCACCATGAGAATGGAATAAATATACATAATGAATGCTAAAACACCACCAGGAAGAGAACTAGAACACATAAAAAACAAATTCACCAATATTTGGATATTTACCTTCACTCACCATCAAATCACAACTATATTATATTAGAACATTGTATCATTTTTTTAAAACATTAGACATGCTACACTAACTAAGAAAACACCTCAATTTTCCCTATATCAAATCTACCATAAAAAAATTATAAATCCAAAAAAAGAACTATATGATAGGAAACATGGACATGAATATATAGTATCCACAAAACCATAGGGACCAAAAAGGTACCTATGCGATATCTAAGGGAAGATTAGATTAATATGGGTAAAAAAGTTGAGGAAAACACAACAAGATTCATCAAATTAATTCCTCATCACAATCATATGCTACAACAGTCATCATAAATACTAATAAAAGTCGGAATCTAATGTGATGTGTTTGGAATAAATATAAGATGATGGTAAGTGATGCATAAAACTTTCTGAAATTTCTACACTAACAATCACCTAACATTAAAAAATAATACAAAAAAATATAATTAATGGTAACAACAAACCCTAAAACCAATGGTAGTTGAGAAGAGAGGGATCTTCGATAGAACACTCTTATCGTCATAGTCCCATATAGCTAAAAATAAATCATATCTAGCCAAAGATTGGTTCCCATGAAATACTTATAGAAATAAGGCAACAGAAATAAGATGAATTTGGTACTTGAAACTAAAAATTACTACATGACATGCAAATCACATTTTGGTGAAAAAAATTAACAATTCCTAAAAGTTATTTTTAAGTATATTGTTGACTAAATGTGTCCTCCAAGGAGGGGTAAAATTTATTTTTGAAGTAATAATGGTCATAAATATAAGGCCCCAGCCTTAAACCTTACTTAATCTTGAGTTATTACAAGATTACACATTGAGGATCTTTTCGGGTTTAGAGTTTTTGAGAATTAGATCATAAAACTTGCATTACATTCCACATATAAACAAAGTGGTTACATAATGATAGTATTCTTCTTTACCATAAATGGAAACAAATTTAAAATAAAACATGGATTCTTTCTTGACACATATTTGACACTATCATCATATCATGTACCTTTCACTTGACCTGTGAATAACATTTCAAAAAACATGAGATGAGCATAAAAAGCTCAGTATGGGTTATAAAAATATGGAAAGGAAACATAAGTTCATATATAATTAAGAATGAAATCATACATTACCCATAAAACATAATCACTTTAACATACCTCACCAAATCATGGATAAATCATAGAAATCATAAGACATAAAGGTAACATGAGGCATTCATAACATTCTTACGTAGGGAGTAACCCTCTTGGTTACGTTTGGAATACCCATCACAGTATATTCCCTAAATCTCTTCAGAGAAACCTTAACATTTCACTCCATTTCATTACCCAATACATTGGAGAGCTATATCGGGCTCACCCACCCTTAGTTTATCACGGAACCACCCGTCTTCATAATAATGCCCAAGAACCTCAATATAATCGTATCACATAAAACATGCATAAAGGAAACATAACATTTCCACCTTTCAATCACAAGATATCAATACAACACATTGATATAAAAACATTATTAAAACCATTTTCAATACCAAAATAAAAGAAAAGTAAAACATGGTATTTATTTTTCTTTTAGAAAGAAGGTATGGCTTTTAGAGGAAGCCGAAACTCAAATAATGGTCACAACAGTGGAGAAGTCGTTGTCGCAGCATACGTACGACAAAAACATTCCCTTTTTTCATTTAGTAAATGCATCATATAAAAATATTCCTTTTGAATAAACGTAATGTCAAAGGGGTTTATACACTGTATAAAAGAAAGTTGTGTATAAAATAAAATATGCCTCAATGAAAGGAGATTGAGACGAAGTCCCATACCTCGGGTCTGACTTGACTCGATCGTTCTTTAATGTCCTGAATAATAAACTTGAGTTAATTTCTACTTTCTTAAGAACCTTTTTTAAGTTCATTATTCCTTTTATATCACTTACTCCCATTTCATGAACACTATGTAATTATTTAAGTTAATAACGGTCGTTTTAACGATCATTGGTACTTGAGTCAAAAATAATCCCTTTATAATTACAAGCTGTTCATGTATCCATTATATCCAGAATTGTATTAATGATTTAGATATCATATATGTCATATATATCCATTACATTCATGCATTTATAATATTACATAACCATTTAGTGGTAAGAAATGAAATGCACCGTTCATGGAGATGGTAAGCCGTACGTATGCATGAAGACTACTTTCATTTCTATTTCATATTTTATAGAATGGAATCATAATGATATAAAGTTATATTATAATATCATATATAATATCATAACTACATCCTTTATACGTCCCACATATGGTATTTAACGAATCAAATCACTTTGAGGGGGCGGTAGTCCGCACTTCCTTAAATGACGATATCGTGTTTACCCAAAATAGAAACCATAAAGGTATGCCCAAAATGAGAAATACAGAAGAATAAGGAAAACATAAACATATTATATATCATATATAAATATAGTTCTATATTAATGGCCATATTTTAAGGTGTTAAAAGAATGTTGAACAATCATCGTTTCGGGAGGCAGAAATTCGCCATCCACGGAAACAGTATGTTCTTTAACCATTAGATGTAGGTGTGTGTAATTGTAGCTCAAATACCTCTTATAAAAACATCCTATTATATTGATGATACTGGAGTTGTTACAAAATAAATGAATAGAAAGAGTTTAGGGGGTTGGAGAAGCAAAATAAAACAAAAGGACTCAAGTGAAGACATTACCTTAAAATCGGGTAACTCCCTTTGGTTTGGGCTCAAAGGCTTCCTTGGGAAGCCTTATGCCCAATGTGAGGCTTCACGGAGTAAGAGAGGGATGTGGAAAGAAAAAATGGGCAGGGGTTGGCTGAGCAAAAGGCTTTGGGAGTGTGGGTAAGGAGGTAGAGGTGGGGGGCTTTTATAAGAGGAGAGGAGGGGCACTCTTGGAAAGTAAAGAAATAATACTTTTTGAAAATGAGTTTCGGATTTAAAAGGTCCCACATTGATATAATTTGAGGATAAGGTGATAAGATTTCGAAATATACCAACCCAATAGGTTTTGGACATGTTTAGGTCATAGATTTTACATTATCTTTTAATTTTATTTAAATCCTTTATTAATGAGGTAATCGCTTCATCATTATGATGTCATAAATACGTTTATGTATTTAATGTCTAAAAATTAAAAAAAAATATGATTTAGGAAATCGCTTTATCTTTCCAATAAATATTTATAGTCAAAAATCTGACTTGTATAACCCCATTTAAAAATGTTTTCGTAAAACAACTCATGTTTGTGTCATTTTTTACTTTTTCTTTAAATAAAAAGTTATTTATGTCATTTTCCAACCAAAGTGGCTCCATGGGGTCCCCAAGTTTACCCAAGGATTGTATCGGTCGGCCATGACACATCCAATTAGGGTAGGACATGTTTCAAGCTCATCTCATACTATTAAAACATTATTTTTACCTTAAACTACACTAATTACCTTAATCGCGATTAAAAACATAAAAGTTACTATTCACCAAAAAATTATTTTAATCTCATTGAACGACATTTTACTTCTTAATGACAACCATGTATGTCGGATTTTTGAAATTCAAAGCACAAAGGTGGAAAAATTTTCATTTAAATTGAAAATCAGTTTTTATAAGTACCACTTAGTGGTTTCATTATTCATCAAAAATTGATGTTTTTCAGAAAGATACCAAAACTTCACCCTAAGCTATATTTGATATTCTGAATTCAAAAATGATGTCTATTTTACAAAATTCAAATAATATAAGTTACATTAATTAATTTAATAATTAATTCCCGCTGTCATGACAAATAGCGTGTTTTTATGAATCAATAAGTATCAAAAGATTGACACCAGTTTAAGTCCAATTTCAATGTGAAATTGATTCCAATGACCACCATTGGATTAAATGGTAAAAATATATTCTAATTTCACTTCAAAACCAATTCAAAAGATAATCTAATCATACAAATAAATTAGATTAAAAAGCATATTTGATGTAAAATGCAGTATTTTTCACTATTCATTAAAAAATGAACATTGTCAGAAAAATACAAAAAAATCACACAAAGTAAATATTGATGTCCCAATCATAAAGAATAAGTTTATTTTGACAAACATAGCTTATAAAATTGTCAAAATATAGATTTAAAAATGGTTTTCCATCAAAATGCAGTAAAACAATCTTTTAAGAATATTAGTGTTTTCCATGCTTAATATTGGATTTATTTTCATTTTAAGCATCTAAAACACTATCTAATTAATTAATAGACATAGATAAAAATATCTATTATTCATTACTTACTTGGGATGTTACATCCTTCCCCCCTTTATAAAATTGCGTCCCCGCAATTTATTTACTTATCGAATAAGTGGGGGTATCTATCCCTTATAGCATTTTCAGATTCCCTTGTTGCCTCTTAAATCATGTGGTTTTTCCAAAAAATCTTTACCTGATTAATCACCTTATTCTGTAACACTTTCTCCATGTGGTCAAGAATCTGGACCGGTTGTTCCTCATAAGATAGGTTCTCTTCCAGCTAAACTACCTCTGGACTCAAAACATGAGATGGATCTGTCATGTACTTTCTCAGCATCGAAACATGAAAAACATTGTGTACCTAAGATAAAATCGGAGGTAAATCCACTCGGTAAGCAACTAATCTAACTCTCTCCAAAATTTCATATGGTCCAATGAACCTTGGACTTAGCTTTCCTTTCTTACCAAACCATATCACACTTTTCCATGGTGATACTTTGAGAAAAACATGATCACCTACCTCAAAAGAGAGATCCTTCCTCTGGTTGTCCGCATAACTCTTCTGCCTACTCTGAGCTATTCTCATGTGTTTCTGAATCAGCTGACCTTTTTCTTCCATCTCTTCTACCAATTCTGGTCCTATCAACTTCCTTTCACCCACTTCATCCTAGAAAGCTGGAGTTAGACACTACTACCCATATAATGCCTGAAATGATGCCATCAGTATACTAGAATGAAAACTGTTATTATATGAAAATTCAACCAAAGAAAGATGCTGGTCCCAACTTCCCTGATAATCCATCGAACAAGCTCTTAGAATATCCTCCAAGGTCTGAATTGTTCGTTCTGACTGCCCATCTGATTGAGGATGAAAATTTGTTTTAAAATTTAATTCAGTACCCAACGACTTCGGAAGGCCTTTCCAAAAGTTAGAAGTGAACCTGGGATCACGGTCAGATACAATGGAGAGAGCAACTCTATGTAACCTGAATATCTCTTTAAGATACAAATGGGAAAGTTGATCTGGGGAAAAAGTATCTCATATAGAAAGTAAATGAGCATATTTGTTCAAGCGATCAACAATAACCCAGATTGCATTATTACCTTGAGATGTCTTCGGTAATCCCACAACAAAGTCCATGGATATATTCTCCCATTTCCACTCCGGCACTGGTAAAGGCTGAAGCATCCCTTTCGGTAACTTCCGCTCTGCTTTAACCTGCTGAAAAGTCAAACACTTCACAGTAAAATCAGCAATATCTCTTTTCATTCCATCCCACCAGTAATACTCCCTATGATCTCTATACATCTTAGTACATCCTGGATGAACTGAAAACGGAGAACTATGTTCTTCACATAACAACTCTCTCTTCAACTGTGAATCACAAGGCACACACAATCTCTTCCCAAATCTCAAAACGCAATCATTATCAATGTTGAATTGAGGAAACTTACCTTTCTAAACCAGCTCTACCTTTTTCTGCAACTCACTGTCTTGCTCCTGTTCTTGCATGATTCTATCTGATAGAGATGATCTCACTGCTACCTGAAACAAAATAGAAGAACTTCCTGTACCAACAACTTCTATGCCAAAGTTCATCAAATCCTAAACCAAAGGATCACATTCCAAACACAACATTTCTAATGAAGCATTACTTTTTCGACTCAAACCATCGTCCACTTTATTTGATTTTCCCGGATGGTAATGAATTGTACAATCATAATCCTTGATTAATTCCAGCCATCTCCTCTGTCTCATGTTTAACTCTTTCTGAGTGAATATATACTTTAAACTTTTGTGATCAGTATATATTTCACACTTTACTCAATACAAATTATGCCTCCAAATTTTTATAGAGAAAACAATAGCAGCTAATTCCAAATCATGTGTAGGGTAATTTACCTCATGAGTTTTCAACTGTCGTGAAGCATAAACAATTACCTGATCATTCTGCATTAGGACACAACCAAGTCCTTTCAATGAAGCATCACTGTAGATAACAAACTCCCCATTCCTGGAAGGTAGTTCCAAAACTGGAGCATTCACCAATCTTCTTTTCAATTCCTGAAAACAATCATCACATTCTTTTTTCTAGATAAACTTAACACCCTTCCGAGTTAGCTTAGTCATTGGACTAGATAAATGTGAAAAATTTCTAACAAACCTTTGGTAATAGCCTGCCAAACCAAGGAAGCTATGAATCTCGGTTACATTTTTGTGTCTTGGCCATTCTTCCACAACCTTTTTTTTGTAGGATCAATGGTTATCCCATCTTTATAAACAATGTGACCAAGGAAAGAAATTTGTTGCAACCAAAACTCACACTTGATGAATTTTCCATACAGTTTCTTTTCTTTTAAGGTTTTCAAGATAACCCTTAAAAGTATTTCATGATCCTCTTTACTTTTAGAAAACACCAAAATATCATCAATGAAAACCACCACAATCTTATCCAAGAACTCATTGAAAATTCTATTCATTAAGTCCATGAATACAACAGTTTCATTGGTTAGCCCAAAAGGCATTACTACAAATTCATAATGGCCATATCTTGTACGGAACACGGTCTTCGGAATATCTTCCTCCTTTACATTCAGCTGATGGTACCCCGATCTCAGGTCAATCTTTGAAAAAAACTGAGCTCCCTGGAGCTGATCAAACAAATCATCGATATGAGGCAAAGGATATTTGTTCTTAACAGTGATGTTATTCAAGGCTCTATAATCAATGAAAAGTCTCATAGAACCATCCTTCTTTTTAACAAATAAAACAGAAGCACCCCATGGTGATGTGCTTGGTCGAATGAAACCTTTCTCTAATAAATCTTGCAATTGCTCCTTCAACTCTAAAAGTTCAATTTGAGCCATTTGATAAGGGGGTTTCGAAATTGGCTTAGCATCAAGAACTAAGTCAACAGTAAACTCAACTTCCCGATCTGGTATTATTCCATGAAACTCATCAGGAAAAACATCAGGATACTCATTTACCACTGGCACATCATTAATCTGAACAGTTCCTTTATTTTCAACGATGTGTGCAAGGTAACATTCATTTCCATCTTTTACAAGTTTCATGGCCTCTTGATATGTTATCAACAGTAAGGGTTCATTCTTGTACACAAACTGAAAGTCTTTCTGAAAAGAAACTTCTTTAGCTCTACAGTCAATCTTAGCATGGTAAATAGAGAGTCAATCCATACATCAAACTCTACTAGAGGTAGAACAATAAGGTTTGAAAGTAGGTTATTTACACAGATAAGGATATGGAGATTCTTATAAATTCTTTTTGCCTCAACATTTCCCTCAGGTGTTTTTACCAGAAGCTCAGGAGTCATTTCTTGAGATGGTATTCCCATTTTACTAGAAATGTTTTTGGAGATGAAAGAATGTGTAGACCCCGAATCAAACAACACACTGGCATAATTTGAAGAAACAAACAAAGTACCTGATACAACTTCATTTGATGGCCTGACATCTTCTGAAGTAGTTGCAAAGGATTTCACCACCCCTTTCTTCTTGTAGTCTAACTGCTTCCCATCACTCAAGCCCTTTGTCGGACACTCGTTTACATAGTTTCCCATCTCATTGCACTTATAACATTTCACTAACTATAAATCAAATTTGGTCTTACCATCACCCTGATCTTTTTCAGTGCAATCACGAGCCTTACGTCCCATCTTACCACATCGGTAGCACTTTCTAGAATTCAGAAGACATTACCCAACATGCCTTTTTCCACATTTACCAGAAACTAGAAACTTTGTTTTCTTACCGTCAGACTTTTTTGAAGAATTCTTACCTTTCTCCTGCCACCTAGGTCTCTTCTTCTATTGGTTGTTATAGAACTCTTGATCATCGACAAACTCCATTTCCACCTTCTCATCACATCAAACAAGCTTTTCATAACTTTTAAACTCATGAGAAGCTAATGCCCATTGATATTTTGGCTTTAATCCTGAGTAAAAACGATTGATTTTACTATCAAGGTCTAGGATACAATTTGGAGCATACCTTGCCAATCGAGTGAACCTTTCCTCATAGGCAGCAACTGAGTCTTCCTCTTGCCTCAATTCCAAGAATTTCTTTTCCATCCTAAGTAGAACAGCCTTAGTAAAATACTTCTCAAGAAACATACCTTTGAATTCATCCCAGTCAATAGCATCAATATCATCGGCATCCCTGATATTTTTAACCATAGACCACCACTGATCTGCCTCACCCTGCAAACGGTAAATAGCAAGACTAACCTTTTGATTGTATGAACGCCCCATGACATCGAAAATCTTCTCTAATGCTTTAATCCACCCTTCAGCTAACACAGGGTCAGATGATCCTCTGAATGGTGGGGGATGTTGCCTCATGAAATGTTCCACCACTGACATGTTCCTCTGCGGTTGATCTGGCTGATCTCGTTCATTGATACCACCACCATTTATCGCTTGAGTCAACTGCATCATTACTGAAACAAAATATTCAGTTCCAATTCCGACCATCTCAGGATGCTAATTCGGAAGGTTATTTCCTTCTGCATGCCTTCCTAGCACTGCTTCACTGTTTCCTCTGCAGAAAGCCAATCTGAACAAACATGTCTTAGATGAAGCAACATGGTAATCTTCAAATTCTATATCATTTCAAAAAAAAATTGGATAATCATTTAATAGAATTCTAACTCCTAAAGTTATCTAAACCGACCTTTGATACCAACTATAAGGCCCCAGCCTTAATCCTTACTTAATCTTGAGTTATTAAAAGATTACACATTGAGGATCTTTTCGGGTTTAGAGTTTCAGAGAATTACATCATAAAACTTGCATTACATTCCACATATAAACAAAGTGGTTACATAAAGACAGTATTATTCTTTCCCATCAATGGAAACATATTTAAAATAAAACATGGATTCTTTCTTGACACTTCCTTGACACTATCATCATATCATGTACCTTCCCCTTGACCTATGAAGAACATTTCAAAAAACTTGGGATGAGCATAAAAAGATCAGTATGGGTTTTAAAAATATGGAAAGGAAACATTAGTTCATATATACTTAAGAATGAAATCATACATTACCCATAAAACATAATCACTTTAACATACCTCATCAAATCATGTATAAATCATAGAAATCATAAGACATAAAGGTAACTTGAGTCATTCATAACATTCTTATGTAGGGAGTAACCCTCTTGGTTACGTTTGGAATACCAATCATAGTATATTCCCTAAATCTCTTCGGAGAAACCTTAATGTTTCACTCCTTTGCATTACCCAATGCATTGGAGATCTATATCAGGCTCACCCACCCTTAGTTTATCACGGAACCACCTGTCTTCATAATAATGCCCAAGAACCTCAACATAATCGTATCACATAAAACATGCATAAAGGAAACATAACATTTCCACCTTTCAATCACAAGATATCAATACAACATATTGATATAAAAATATTATGAAAACTATTTTCAATACCAAAATAAAAGAAAAGTAAAACATGGTATTTATTTATCTTTTAAAAAGATGGTATGGCTTGTAGAGGAAGCCGAAACTCAAATAATGGTCACGGCGGAGGAGAAGTCGTTGTCACCGCATACGTACGACAAAAACATTCCCTTTTTTCATTTAGTAAATACTTCATTTAAAAAGATTCCATTTGAATAAACATAAAGTCAAAGTGTTTTATACACCGTATAAAAGAAATTTGTGTATAAAATAAAATATTCCTCAATGAAAGGAGATTGAGACGAAGTCCCATACCTTGGGTCCGACTTGACTCGATCGTTCTTTAATGTCCTGAATAATAAACTTGAGTTAATTTCTACTTTCTTAAGAACCTTTTTTAAGTTCATTATCCCTTTTATATCACTTACTGCTATGTCATGAACACTATGTAATTATTTATGTTAATAACGGTCATTTTAACGATCATTGGTACTTGAGTCAAAAATAATCCCTTTATAATTACAATTTGTTCATGTATCCATTATATCCATAATGGTATTCCTGATGTAGATATCATATATTTCATATATATCCAGTACATGCATGCATTTATAATATTACATAATCATTTAGAGGTAATAAAAGAAATGCACCGTTCATGGAGACGGTAAGCCGTACGTACGCATGAACTCTAATTTCATTTCTATTTCGTATTTTATAGAATGGAATCATAATGATATAAATTTATATTATAATATCATATATAATATCATAACTCCATCCTTTATACGTCCCACATATGGTATTTAATGAATCAAATCACTTTGAGGGGGCGGTAGTCCACACTTCCTTAAATGAAGATATCGCGTTTACCTATATTGGAAACCATAAAGGTATGCCCAAAATGAAAAATACAGAAGAATATGGAAAACATAAACATATTATATATCATATATAAATATAGTTTCATCGTAATGGCCACCTTTGAATGTGTTAAAAGAATGCTGAACAATCATCGTTTCGGGAGGTAGAAATTCACCATCCACAGAAACAGTATGTTCTTTAACCATTAGATGTAGGTGTGAGTAAGTGTAGCTCGAATCCTTCTTATAACAACATCCTAGTATATTTAGGATACTGGAGTTGTTACAAAATAAAAGAATAAAAGAGTTTAGGTGGTTGGAGAAGCAAAATAAAACAAAAGGACTCAAGTGAAGACATTACCTTAAAATCGGGTAACTCCCTTTGGTTTGAGCTCAAAGGCTTCCTTGGGAAGACTTCTGCCCAAAGTGAGGCTTCAAGGAGTAAAATAGGGATGTGGAAAGACAAAATGGGCAGGGGTTGGCCGAGCCAAAGGCTTTGGGAGTGTGGGTATGGAGGTTGAGGTGGGGGCCTTTTATAAGAGGAGAGGAGGGGCACTCTTGGAATGTAAAGAAATAATACTTTATATGAAAATGAGTTTCGGATTTAAAAGGTCCCACATTGATATAATTCTAGGCTAAGGTGATAAGGGTTCGAAATATACCCACCCAATAGGTTTTGGACATGTGTAGGTCATAGATTTTACATTATCTTTTTATTTTATTTTAATCCTTTATTAATGAGGTAATCGCTACATCATTATGATGTCATAAATACTTTTATTTATTTAATGTCTAAAAATTATAAAAAATAAATACTATGATGTATTAAATCTTTTTATCTTTCTAATGAATATTTGTAGTCAAAAATATTACTTGTAAAACCCCATTTAAAAATGTTTTCATAAAACAACTCATGTTTGTGTCAGTTTTTACTTTTTCTTTAAATAAAAAGTTATTTATGTAATTTCCCAACAAAAGTGGCTCCATGCAGTCCCCAAGTTGACCCATGGATTTTCTAGGTTGGCCATGACACATCTAATGAGGGTAGGACATGTTTCAAGCTCATCTCATACTATTAAAACATTATTTTTACCTTAAACTACACTAATTACCACTAATCGCGATTAAAAACATAAAAGTTACTATTCACCAAAAAATTATTTTAATCTCATTGAACCACATTTTACTTCTTAATGACAACCATGTATGTCGGATTTTTGAAATTCAAAACACAAAGGTGGCAAAATTTCATTTAAATGGAAAATCAGTTTTTATAAGTACCACTTAGTGGTTTCACTATTCATCAAAAATTGAAGTTTTTCAGAAAGATACCAAAACTTCACCCTAAGCTATATTTGATATTCTGAATTTAAAAATGATGTCTATTTTAAAAAATTCAAATCATATAAGTTACATTAATTAATTTAATAATGAATTCCCGCTGTCATGACAAATAGCGTGTTTTTATGAAACAATAAGTATCAAAAGATTGACACCAGTTGAAGTCCAATTTCAATGTGAAATTGATTCCAATGACCACCATTGGATTAAATGGTAAAAATATATTCTAATTTCACTTCAAACCCAATTCAAAACATAATATAATCATATAAATAAATTAGATTAAAAAGCAGTTTTGATGTAAAATGCAGTATTTTTCACTATTCATTAAAAAAATGAACATTGTCAGAAAAATACCAAAAATTCACACAAAGTAAATTTTGATGTCCCAATCATAAATAATAAGTTTATTTTGACAAACATAGCAAATAAAATTTTCAAAAGATAGATTTAAAAATGGTTTTCCATCAAAAGGCAGTAAAACAATCTTTTAAGAATATTAATGTATTTCATGCTTAAGATTGGATTTATTTTCATTTTAAGCCTCTAAAACACTATCTAATTAATTAATAGACATAGATAAAATTATCTATTATTCATTACTTACTTGGGATGTTATAATAAAGGGTTCTTGATTTGATTTTATTTAAGAGAAAACAATAACTAGATGAAAGGAATCAAAAGGCGACATAATTAAGTGATGTAATATATAAGTGTTTCAGATGATTTATTACCAATTGTTATATTATATTGGTCTTAAATTTATTTTCACTAATATTTTCTTTTTTTCGAAGATAGATTCCCAAATTAATACACTCTTATCATGGTGTGTTAATGACTATGATATTCAAATGATAAATTAAAACTACTTCTTTATCCTCCTTTTCATGATAGATTGATCAACAATGGGTTCTCTTAAATTAATCAGGAAGCTCATAATGAGGTGATAAAACTTATTTTCATCCCAAAAAGATCCACATATCTCCACACTCATATTATAAATCACTAGATACTTCACCACAAAACTCATACCCATTTTGTAATATATAGGAAAAATAAAAGTAGGGATAAAATAATTTTATCACCCCAAGTAGATTATAGTGAATCAAATATAATCTAAAACAATAATTTCCAATTGAAAATATAAATAATATAAACCAAGATCAAAAAAATAATAATGAGTTTTTATTGATATTAAAATATGATAATTAAAAAAATGTTATCCTCCCCATTGTCCCAATCAACATAACTAATTTAGCACACTATTTATTGTGTTAAACCATGTAAGAACAATGATATAGTAGAAAATTTAAAATTTAAAACAAAAATGACTCCCCAAAAACATTATCCCATTTCCACCTCTTTTCTATTTAATAGATTCTACCTTCTATCATTTATGGATGTCCCAATGAGAATTAGGATTCCCAATTCTTCTACCACGTGACTTTTGATATTTCGCTATAAATTATAGGTTTCTAATAACTTCCCACTCTGAATGTTCTCATAACAATATTGGATGAAAACTAGTCTTTAATACTATATATTTCCCTCTTTGGTTAATACTTCATGTTCAAATATATTCATTGGGCTTCCACATTATGAATTGTCTTCACATGGAATTGATGTATGAATTTTCACTAAAGTTGAAGCAAGGTACCATAATTACATACACATGGAGAAAATGAAATTTTTTGGAAGATTCTCTTGAATCATAGTGGAATTTTACTTTCTGATGTACAGATATCATCTTCCTTAGAGATACTTCATTTAGAATCTCATTATCTTCTAATAACTAGTGAATTGGGTCATTATTTTTTCATTTCCATAAAAGGTACAGTTCCTTGTGACCTATTATATATTAGATATTTTTATGTATTAAAATAATGTTATTCACTAAAAAACGGGGAATTTATATGATAAATATGGTAGTATTTCCTTATAATTGTTTTTAATATATATATTTTTTGTGGTAACAGTGACACACATATATCTTCATTCATATTATTAGACAATTTCAATGATTTTATATACATTTTTTTAAAAATTTCCTTAAAATGTGAATGTTTTTGAATATATGGGAAATAAGAAAGAGTGAACAAAAATGGATTTAATAGGGGTATTATTTTGTAATTTTTATTAAGAATAATTTGGAGGGATTTTCTAATGGAATTAACATGTTTTGAAAGATTTCTTCTGTTGTAAAAAAAATTTAAGCTTAGTTATCCCATCAACTAGTGGTAGCCAGCTAGATAGCCCATGAAAAAGGGGTTCTCTAGCCAATATTCCACCAAGAGGGTTAGCAAAGAGACATTAGGAGAGCGTGGCCACACAAGTGCATTAGAGACATATAGAATGTGGCCTACAATGAGAGCATATAGTTGTATAGTTGCAAAAAAGGCTACTCGATCTTTGTAGAAGAGGCATGTCACAGGTATAGTGTGTTTGTGAATCTAGGTTACCACCCTGGATTGGGTTACAAAGTTGTGGATTATGCACTTTTTATTATACAAAATCATTCCCTCCCTATACACTGTCTACATGGGATGAGTTTTGTCAGGGTATTTTTCAAGTACAATGGAACAGTTCTATTTCGCTTGACCCAGGCCTCATCCCACCTCAGAATCTTACCATGCCACCAAGACTCATCGCCTTCTTCTTTTTACACTATCCAGACTCTAATTCAATATACCAGACACCTCCACTGTCACACCCTGGATACTCATTCTAGAACTCATCTTCCACTACTACCACCTAGTATCACCTATAGTGCCTTGGATGACCCTCATTAGACCATCTTGAGGCTTCATCCAGATAGTGTAATGGAAAGATAAAGGTGGATTCATTATTTCCAAGAACATCCACCACTAATGCCACCTGTTTCACATGGACACACCACCATGAAACTATGCATGAGGAGGGAAGAAACACAAATTCTTGAAATCACGCTACCTACTATTTTTTATGTAATCATGAAATCTAGAGATATTTGGAGATTCTAAATAATATTATATGTGAAATATCTATATCTAAATGATAATATGGATTTCTACAAAATACAAACTTGAAAAATATTAAATAGTGATATGAATGGACCAAGATATATGAGGAATTAGATCATCTCCTCTATAAATATATTGGTTTTTAATCAAAGGAGGTGGAGTTCGAGCACCATAGAAGGACGCCACTCCCGCACTGTTGTTTTATTTTTTCTATTTTATTTATTTTTTTTCATGGTTTTAATCATGTTCTACTATAAATTAATTTTAATATTTTCCAATATAGATCATGCATTTTGTTAACTCAATTGTGTTACCACATATCTTTATTATTTTTCATCACCATCATTATCATCATATTATTATTATTATTTTGTTTTTTTATTACATTGTCTTTTATTTTATTTTATTTGATTATTTTATATTATTTTATCTTTATTTTACCTTATTTTCTTTATCTCTCTCATTCTCATTTTCTCTCATCATTCAACTTTTTATTTTATTTTTCCTATTTTCTTCTCTTATATCCACTACTGTGACCTCTTACCATTGAAAATTAGGGGATACATATATCTTGTATTGGGGGAGGTTAGGTTTTATTGAAATATTTATTATTTTTTATTATTATATTTTAAGTATAAATAAGTGGAAATCATTGTGTGATTATTTTCAACCACAACATGCAACTCAATTATATATTTATTTTTTTATTTCTGCCTTTACCAACCTTTCATTGATCATATGTTATTCACATATTGGATTTGATCCGATCAATAGATGAAATGAAATATGATTGAGATAGGTCCTAGAAAATGTCACACTCTTTATTGAGGTGTCCCATCATCCTTGATTATAGTAGTAGGTGGAATTTATATTTCATAAGTAATTCAACAATTCACAAAACTAAATAAATGTTAGTAATCCATGAATGATATTTTATAATTGGATTATAAAACTAAATTTAAAAAAAATAGAATAAAGATAAATTTCAAAAACTCAACCTAGGACCAAGTCATTTCCTTCTAATCACATTCTATTTATCATTCCTTGTATGTTTAGTATAAATTTTCATTCTTAGTGTATTTAAATTATTTTAGAAACTAATCAAACCTAAAAAAATTATTTTCATATAATAATAAAAAACCAAAAAAAACAAGTATTGTTTAGGAGAATCAGATTATGTAAGTATAAAATCTGAGAATCTATTCACGTTGGATGACCCTGGTCTATTATAATGATGCACTATGCAAAAAAAATTTAAATTTTATTTTTCAACACCCCCAAAAAATGCATGTAATGAAACTAGCATCATTTACAAGGATCTAATGAGTGTTTTCTTTAGTTTTTCTATTTTCAAATTCTATTATTTTTTCATTATTTTCCTTAAAATTTATAAATATTATTTAACTCACCCTTGTTTATAAAAAGATATTGTTTCGTTATTTTCTGGATAGATAGGGGAGCCTGGATCCAAATTAGTGAAGAGTAAACAATTAAGGACCACATCTCAGAACTTAAATAGACCCAATAACAACCATTAATTGAATTATGGGATTGGGAATTAAATAAAATCATGGAGTACATACCAGATTTTTATTAAAAAATAACTAGGACACGAGAAGAGAACTCCTTATTTCATTCTATCATTTCAAAAAAAATTCCCTATGATTAATTTTATGAAAAATTGGATAACAACAATATGAAATATGAGATTCAATATCTTGAAAATATAATACATGATATATAGGTAAAATGGATGGGATGACTTTGTATTTTAATACATCTCTCAAGAAACATGATCTTAATCAAGAATATTAATCATTAGTCTTCCATGATTTCTCAAAGGGCATCCAAGAAGTTGAGATCATGCATAAGGTGTATCTGCATCCGAACGCTCTTAAGAATCAAATATAAACATAAAATTATGATCTAGGGAGGAATAATGATGAATAATACTTTCATATTGAGCTTGTTATGGGAAACTAACAATATTTGGATAACATCTAGAATGAGTGTGAGGTACATCAGATCTCTTTATTCTATAAAAAGATAAATATCCAAAAACATTTCATATATCTCAATCCATCGAAGTGGAGGAATCCACCTATGTGGTGGAAATTTAATAAAATATAGAGGGTATCGACTACCTACCTTGTCTTTCTACCACACAACATCAAGAGGTACTCACCACTGAATAAAATATTGAACCTCGACCGACTCATGGAGTTGATATTATCTCAAAATATCTCTCATTTGATTTTATTCAATTTTAATTTAGTTTTAATTCCAAATAAATTGATTTTTCTTGATTCCTAAAATCCTTTATTTAACCTATTGTATG
This sequence comes from Viscum album, assembly GCA_963277665.1. Classification (NCBI taxonomy): domain Eukaryota; kingdom Viridiplantae; phylum Streptophyta; class Magnoliopsida; order Santalales; family Viscaceae; genus Viscum; species Viscum album. Next base: position 2,007,970,216 of record OY728122.1, on the reverse strand, counting down.
ATTAATAAACTAAAAACACACATGATGAGGAACACTTGGAGCTCCTTGATTTTGATGAACATTCATTATGGAAAGCCCATGAGAATGTACATGTAAATAATACTATGGAAACCAAGACATGGGTTGGACACTTTGAATGGGGCAATTATAATTTAAATTTAAATTTTATTCAAGTTAAATTACAATATTATCTTCCTTTGAAAATTAAATTAATGCATCCCATACTAAGAAATCTCTAGAAAATCAAGATAAGGTTTTAGGCGTATCAACCAAGAAGGGGGATGACCTATAATTAATCCTACCACTTCTATTAAACTATACCTAATTGTGAATGGGATGGATTTGTAATACACTATGCATGGATCATTCCTCACCATGAAGGAATAAGTGTATACTGGGAAAAGCCTCATTTAGTGTTCCAAATCAAACAAGATCCACCTACCATGAAATTATAGATAAAAGCTACTACTTCCCTCTAGAGGTTTTAAAAATACCACACACACATAAGGGGTCATCGAAATATTTTTTTTACTTACTTTCTATGATTTCAATTTCATTTTCATGACTGTGTTAGAAGACAACCAACTCCACCTATAATTTTTTGGAATAAATGAAATGATACTTGTACATAATTAATTGGTTCACTTCATTGGTACCATGATATAATAATGAATCCCCTAGATATTGGAGTAATGGGACAAAGGATTAATTTCAAAATGGAGTTCAATTTTATGTTTTTCACTTAAACTCCCAAAAAAATTAAAAAATATTTTGAGTATTAAACTGTAAATTTCGTGCCCATTCTTAGTATTTATGCTTTACATGAATTATCAAGAAGACATGAGTTTTGGGAATATTTTGATTCCGTGATTTTTATTATAATCCTAATGATATTTAATTATTAATGTGGTTAATTTGACGATTATTGCAAAGCATGGATATTAAAATGAGGACTCATGATTTGAGGAAATTATTTGATTCATGTAAATACAATTCCATTATAATTTTTAAGACATTGAATTTATGAAATTAATTTAAATTCATGTGTTATTATTATTCATGTCGAGAGTGATTTTCCAAAAAATATATCTTCCATTCTCAAGAGGATTTATTGATCAAATATTTCCTATTTTATCCTGATCATTTTTCTTAGATTATCTTGCGAAAATCAGCCTACTCGAACTTATATTTGAACTTTTTGAAGTTATAAATTTACAAAACTACATTTAAAATTATTGATATGTTTTTATGGATAATACACTTTCTTTGAAACCATATTTTATAAGAATACATGTAAATACACTAGAAGTTGTGAATGACATTGTTGGGAAAGATCTAATTTTTCAAGCCATTTGTATACATTTCTATATTACTGTTAGTATTTTCCTGATATTTTTATCATTGAGTGTATTGGATGAGGTAAATCGTGGTGGAAAGGGGTAGAATACATTATAAATAAAAAAATTAGGTATGCTAATTTTTGGTATTAAGAAATAATGGTGCTTTATTCATTGTACTTTAATATTTTCCCTTCCTCCAAAAAAAATTGAAAAAAATTGGAAAGGTTTGGGTCATAATATAATAAAAAATCACCATTACCAGACTGATTATTTTGAAAATATGTGTTTTGGTGGAGGATGTGTGATTAATTCTAACAATACCATTCAAAAAACTAAATAAAATATAAAAATTAGTTTGAAAAAAAAAATAAATTATTGAATAAATCAAGATGAATAAAAAATCATTCATTTTTTTATTTTTACTATAACATATAATTTGAGTTTTTGGGGAAGTGGAGTTACTAATTGAAAGGGAATAATATCATTTCAGTTTTAATTTTGAAATAATATATTGTCCTTAAAGAGATAAACCTACTCTTAGAGCCCTAATATTTGAACATAAATTCTTAATAAACTTAAGCTTGATATTCATTACAACCTTAATTGAAAAAACCTCATAATTCTATGTTTAGTTTTACTTTACATTGTGGAAAACGTAGTACCTTTATAGGATTATGGATAAGGATAATGTTCTCATGATATAAGCATAAATATACTTGAATTATATCATGAATGATGAGGTAAATGATTCAATATAGGTAGATCTTTATTTGGAATGTTTAATAATAATAAATTTAAAAAATATGAATGAATAAAAGGAGAGGATCCATCATTCTCAAATATTAAAAAGTAAAATTATTTTATTAAATGTTTCATTAAAATTTTAGAAATTAAATTTCTATTTTATTTATATTTTAATGCTTAAATTAACATAGGTTATTTATTTAATTTCATTGAAATTTGAATATTATTTTAATTAGTGACCTCTTGAATTTAATGTTGACATTTTCTACTTGAGTATTGGAATAGATTAATTGTGGGGGTATTTGACACACTCCTATTTCCATGAATATTTTTAAAAAATTTAGTGATATTCAATAGATTTTCAATCAATGTTCATATGAAATTAGTTTTTTATGAAAATATGGGAAATAGGAAAGAGGGAACTAAAATAGATTTAGATATTGGTTTTAATATTTATTTTTTATTAAGATTAATTTGTGTAATTTTTGATAACTTTAATTATATATTTTGAATGAATATTTCAATTGTAAAAAAATCATCCAGGATTAGACAACCCATTAACCAGTGGCAATGATCCCCCTAACCAATGCATCAGGGGGGGTCATCTAGCCAAGCTACCACCAGGAGGTCCAGCATTGAGATGGAAGGTGTGAGTGTCTGTATGAGGGAATTAAGCCCATGCAACATGTTTCCCATGGAATGTACCCATGGGATCATAGTTACGCCAAAGCCTTCTCACGTTATGAAGATGTGGCATGAACCATGTATAGTGTGTTTGCGAATCTATATTTCACCTGAATTTTCAATAAAGAGTAGTGGAATTCCTGATTTGTATCATATAAATGTAATCCCTCCATTTAGAATTTTGATGTGGGGTGAGATTCATCGGTGAACTGTTCATATTTAATGGAATAGTTCTAGTTAACATTTCCCATGCCTCTTCTTACCAAATATATTTACCAATCCACAAAAACATGATATATTCTACCATTAATTTCACACATCCACCACTAAAACACATAGGTTACCTCCATTTTCACACAATTGAATCTTAGTCTTTAGCTCTTATTCTACATCCAACACTCAAAACCACCTATGGTGCCTCATAAGTCCCATATAATACCATCTCGAGGATTTATCTCTCCACTGTGATGGCCATATGATAGAGGGTCTACTACATCAATGAATTTTTAGCACTACCACAACCTGTTTCACATTTCAAACCCACCATGAAACCATGAAATTAGATAAAAACAATGCCAAATCTAAAAGCAATGTTAGCATCTGGTTTATACTGCAATTAAAAAATCATGAGGTGTTTAGAGATTAAAAATTATTATATATTTAAAATATCATCTTTAAAATAATAATATTAATTTTAACAAAATTAATCTCGGACACATCATAAATAAATATATGGATGTACTGAAATATATGAGGAAGTATATAATCCCCTTTATAAATAGATTGGTTTTACAACAAAGGAGGTGGAGTTCATCCATCATGGATGGAGTCCACAACCATGATGTTGTTAAATGTTTTTTATTTTATTTAATTAATTATTTCTTCATTTTAATATTCTTATTCTATTAATTTATTTGAGTTTATTTGAATATAGTTCATTCATTTTTTAACTCAATTTTGTTACAACACTTCCATATTTTTTTCTTCTCCTTCTTAATATTATTATTTTATATATTAAATGATTTTAATTTAATTATCTATTATTTTATTTTATTTTATTATTTTATTTTATTTTATCTTTTTATTATTTTCATTTCTCTTTAACACTCTTTCACATTCTTTCTCATCATTATTTATTTATTGTATTATTCCTTTTTTTCTTCCTTTCTTTCCACCATCATGATTACATACCCTTAACAATGAGGGGATAACTTGAGAATTATCCTGGGGGTAGTTTAGTGTTCTTGAATATTTCCTTTCATTTATTTTTATGTTTGTGGTAGAAGAGAGTGGAATCCACAGGGGTAAAGATTTTCCACCAAGACATGTAACTCAATTATATTTATGATATTTTATTTTTATCTTTTCCAACCATTTGATTGATCATTATCTTTTTATATATTAGAGATGAGATGATAAATTGATTAAATGTAATATAATGGAGAAGGGTCCTAGATGAGGTCACTATCCCGATTGAGGTGTGCCACCAACATTTATTGCAAGAGATGGAATTTAGAATAATTAAGGCATTCATGATTTTAAAACACTAAATAAAAGTATAGTAATCTATGAATGAGGTTTCATAATTTGATTACAAAACAAAATTTGATAAAATAACGAATAAAAATGATAGAATTTAAAATAGAACTTAGGATCATGTTCATTATTTCTAATCAGATTCTATTTTTCATTTCATGTTAGTTTATTTTAAATTTTAGTTTCTCAGGTCATTAAGATATTTTAGAAAATAAAACAAACACAAAAAATATAATTTTTTCATTGAATAATAAAAAATATATATGAAATTTTTTCAGTTAATTAGATTAAGTTTGTTGACAAACTAAGATTCTCCTAAAGTGATATGACTTAGGTCAGCTATAGTGATACTCATGGAAACATTTAAAAAATTTATTTTTTCATTCCTCGTGATAAGAATGCATCATGAATTTCAACATATTTTTTAAAGGATAAAACCTTATGTATTAGTGATATGAGATCATGTATTACTGTAGTAAAAATTATAACCCATGAAATTTTAAAAAAAAATTACGTGAGATATTTATATAAAATATAGAAATGTAAAAAACAATATCCCTCATAAAAATGCTCCATAATATCATACATATTAATATACCATGTATCATATGGATAAAAAAACTCTTCATATCCCTAAAAAGGTCCTATACTCTTATATATTATATATGATCTTAGAAATTCGCTTACTTATTTTTTTCCTTGTCCCAATAAGAAATTCAATTACTCTTACATATCAATCAGGCTAGGGAAACGACTCCTACATATTGGGTGTTTCATATATGTAGTAAAGGATTTTTTATTTTTTATTTCATGGGTCAAAGAAATGACTATTATATAATAATCAAAAGACCCTAATCAATTGTTTTTTTATGTGAAAGTGTATTTATCATTGAAATTTATTCATAATTCATACGTATAAAACCCTTACACATCATTTTATTAAATATTAAATGTGGGTTAATATATGTGTTACGGTATCTCACTTAACCATTTCTTTTACATACATTACTCTACAATATAGAAGTTAAATGACTTTCATTTGATATTTTCTAAATTCAATAATATTCTAGTACTTCCTCAAATTACATCGATATTCTTCCCTTCTATTATAAATTTTTTAAATAGTGGATCTTATATATGAGTTGGGTAATATTTATATATTAGTAATCGATGAGAGGCCTCATACCCACACTCGTAGATTCAATTCTAAAATAAAATCTTTACATATCCGATTTGATACAGTGTGAGACAATTTTAGAATTAAAATATATAGTATTCATAAATTTGATAATTTAAACATTAAATCTAACAAATTAATTCACAATCTCAGAACATATAGGATTAATATCATTATAAATTACCTAAATAATCTTATTATTTTACAATAATCCTTTAAAATTGTTTAAAATTATTATCATGTTATACCCTTTTAGATGCATCATACATATTACTCTTCTTTATAGCTTATGGAGTGGAAATATAAGTAAGGAGTGCAATCAAATGCTTCAAAAGGGAAAATAAAAAATACACCTCAAATGATCACAAGTGAGAATAATATGAGCATGTGGGTATGATAAAATAATAATGACACATTTTCATTACATAATATAATCATACCCAATAAAACATAGACCATAAATCATGAGTCATGGAATTAATAATTTGGAATGAAATGAGAAATGGGATGTATGAAAGTTAAAATATGATCTAATAATAATGTGTCATAACATAGGCCTAAGAAAATGATAACATGGAATATTATCCATGAGAAATAGTCCATGGAATAGGCATTTTGAATAATCATAAACATAGGTTATTCTCAATATTGTTAACTAATCAATCATTTATATACTTAACATTGGGAGTATTTCAACAAATTCCATACATATCATTATCAACATTTCAATATTGTATAGTATTAACATTTTTGGAAATTAGAAGAAAAAAACTCCATGTTTAGCATTGTGAATATTTCAAGATGTTCATTATTAACATTAGGAACATTTCAATATGGTCTATATTTAACATTGTGAACATTTCTATAAAGTCAAATATTAATATTTTGGTACACACTTAACATTTCAAAAATATCAATATGGACCATGATTATAGTTATTTCTTGATACATAACATTTAAAAAACTTGTTGTATAAATATAAAAACTACCCATAATTTAATGATAAATAATAAATTTTTTTAAATTAATAAAATGAAAAAAATCCATCATATCTTAATTAACTTGTGAGAAGGAAATGAGTTCCATAAGGATTTATACAAAACAAAATCAGTAGTCATCCAGAGGAAGGAGGAGGATTTTAATGTTATGTAATATTAAAAATGCGATATAATAGGGATTAAAGGATTTTGATATGGATAAAAAACTATAAAATAATTATTAATGTTTCTTTAAAAACAATAATCAGTATCCTTTACTTTTTATAACATTTTTTTAATAGAAATTATTTTATAAAACAAGGACAATGAGAATTACATTCAGAAAACTTTAAAATTTTGGAAATTAATATTCATAAATAAAAATTCCAATTATAGAAGGAAAATGATTTCATGTGGTATGGATGAAAATAATAAAATATATTACTTTTTAGGATATTCAAGGATATTTAAAAATTACCTGTATGAAAAAGGTTAAAATGATCACTTTCAAATATTTATAATGTATGTAAAAGATAATACAAAGATACCATAAGATGTAATTCAATTTCAGTAATGGAGTTATATAAAAAAATATAAATAATATGGAAATTTAGGAGAAACATTCCAAGTGTAAAATAATAGATATGGTTGGTTTCTCTTACAAGAATCACATGTGGTAAAATTCGAACCAAAGTGAAGTGAAATGATTAGAGGACATATATAACCCATGAATGACCAAAGTGGAATCAATTAGAAGGGATATTAGAGATAAATATTATAAAATTTCACTATATGTAAATTTAGTCATAAATTTTTGTAATTTAGTGAGATATTGGAATGAAAACCCTTTCTGATATAGTAACCTTTTGAATCCAAATCCCTTGGATGAAAGAATATCAGATGGATTTGAATATACTATTTATAAAATGATTAATATAGAAAAAATAATTACATTAGGTAGTATATAGAAAAATAAAAATAATAATTTGGTGAATATACAACATATCTTAATGAATATATTTGAGAGAATAATCCCTTATTTTTACTCCAAACATCCACAAAAGTAATTTAACCTCTTTGATGAATTCTCTTCTTCTCGAAATGGAGTCTTTCAGAATGAAGGATTTATGATTAGTTATTGGAAACAAAGGATATTAATGTATAATAATTATTTAATATATGAAATATGTTATATATATATAAGTGATATTCATAAGAAAGAGTGGTTTGGAAGGGGTAGAGAAGAGCTCATTTTTTATGTCAAAATGAGGGATATTTTGTTGGAAACATATTTTAGGTGAAAGGTAAACATGGAATAAAAATGAAATTTTGGGAGTTATCTGGTGAAGTTTTTGTAATAAAATTATTTTTTACTCTCAAAAAAATAAAATAACTTATATAATTCATAAAAATTATCTCAAATAAAAAAAATCAAGCTTTGATAATTTACCTCTTTTTACGCCATCCTTACCTTTTTTAGTTACTTACCATGTTAGTTATTTTTTCAAAAATATTATGATGAACCCTATTAGGATATTTTAATTTATTATTAAATCATTTTAAACTATTTAATCTAATTAAATTTGTTGATATGTGAAAATTAACATTTAATTTAAAAAATAAGATATATATAGAAAAAATGTTTTTTTAAACAGTTTTCAAATATTAATATTTTATATATTTTTTACTATCAATTACTTATTAAGTGATTGTTAAAATATTTTTTTCTATATATAATCATTAAATTTTATAAATCATTTAAAATTGATAAATTTATTTTATTTAGATAAAAATACACGACACTTAAAAACAATTATTTAAAAAAAACATTATCTTTACTGTAGTATCTAAATTTTACATTATTAACTTATTTTTTTCTCAAAAAATAATATCAAAATTAATAATAAATTTTTAAATTATGATTCCATATATTCAGTCCATTTTTTTCGAATCAATTTATAAATGTGATAAAATTTAATTTTAAAATAATAACACATAACACACATAAAAGAAATATTAATAAAAATATAATTTTTAACATGAAATGAATTTATTCATATTATTTACCATATATTAAAAGTTATATTAATTTTAATTTATTATATTAAAAATAAATTTCATTAAAATAATACTTTGGAAATGATTATTTTAATTTATTATGACAAAAAATCATTACACAGAAAATAATTCTTTAAAAAGATTTCTATTATTAATACTAATTAATTTTGGAATTATTTATAACCAATTGAAAATAAATGTATCCATTATTATTCATTTTATTATATTAAAAAATAGCACATTTAATTTAATATTCCAAATGTGAGAAATTTATATTTTAAATAAATGCGTGTGGTATATAACAAAAATTATTGTTGTTGGATAAAGAAAAATTTTATAACTATGAACAATTACATTAATATTTATTATAATTTTATGGTATTGTTAGTTAACATTTAACATATGATATGGTTTATAAACATATGATGGTTCCATACTTATATGACATGAACAAGTGGTTCTTGATTGATTTATAATCATTTTTCACTCTTATGAGTCATGCATTTCTAAATGAAAATATTTTATTTGATGAATCATATTTACAGTCAATGCTAGATTGGGTATGTACATTAAAAGTTATATCCATGATCTCATCCCCTAATAATTGTATTATTATTTTATATAATAATTGATTTATATCTCACATGTTTACCCTTACTCATCATCTGAGCTCACCCTTTATTATGTTTCATTTCCCCAGGTTATGAAGAAAGGTTCTATGTAGGGTATATCTATGAAGAGTAAAAAATGGGAATATAATTGTGGGAGATGTTGAAGATATTTAATAAAATAAGAATATTTATTATTTACACTATAAAGACACTATACCTTTATGATCCTTATGTGAGTATTTGTTAAATTTATTGAATGTTATTCTAAAAAGTTGTAATATTTATATAAGAAAAGATAGTGTTATTATAGATGGTAATGTAGATAGTTTTTGTGACTATTTGGAAACTAGGATGATAAATATTCTGTAAGAACATTAAGGATTTGTCTTAGTATTGGATCACACCCAAATATTTGGGTAATGGTCATAGACGACCCATGTTAAACCAAATGTGTCATTGATTGAAAATAAGGTCACAAGATTTTGACATCCAAATTGTTATTTTTAAATATTGATTAATCCAATAAAAATGTCTGATGTATATGAAAACAATTTAGGTTTTAGTGTGGTATTTAAGTTATAGTAATGAAGTTAATATGGAAATAGGGATGATCAGATATTAAATTACCCTATTTGATCTTAACTATGTTAATTCTTGTATAATAGGAAACATATCAAGGAATGTAAATTAATATCCTTGATTATTAAATGTTAAATAATCATTGAAAGCCCTTAATGATGTGATTATCATATCTAAATTCTATGATTCATCTCTGGTTCATGTTTTTGGGAATGTTCTTCCGACAAATATTATTATTCTTCATTTGGTTAAATTTTATGTAATCTTAGTCATGGATTAACTTTCTCTATATAAACTCAAAATCAATTTCCATGGAAGGGAAGTCACATTATATATTCCAAACTAACCAATGATCATTTATAAATATGATGATAAATAAGAACTTTTGATGGAAATTACATCCATTTTATAGGTCTTGATTGTGATTCAAAAGGGGTGTTTATCTTCTTTAGTTGGGGAAAAAACAAAATCAAATAAATACCTATTTTTTGGGATTTTATGGATGTATTTCATGAATTTTTTCTTTTATTAAACAAAATATTGATGTGGATTTATCAATAGAAATCATACTCAGTGATACAAAAATTTCCAATACTCTATGTAGAATATCCTCTATTTTAATTCAGTAATTAATAATGAAACTCCTTGAAAATATTAACAGGGGACTTATTCATCTAGGTGTGTCAACATGGGGTTCATCTATTATCTTTTCTAAGAATAGGGATAGATAGATGTGACTCTGTATTGACTATCAAGAATTAAAAAGACCAAAATCAGGAACTTGTATCGTCTGCCCTATATTGATGACTTGTTTGATCAAATTTAACAATGCTCAATAATTGTCCAAGAATGAAAATCATTTTTGATATCATAAATCGTTTTTCAAATGGGCGAGATACGCATGAAATCATTATATACCAGGTATGTATTTTATGAATATACAATGATTCCATTTGGTGAAATTAATTTCACCCCTATCTTCATGGATTTATATAATTAAGTATTTATAGATTACCATGATAATTTTTTGGTAGTATTTAGAGAATATATTCTTATATACATAAAGGTTATAGATGATCATGAAGAACATTTGTGAATTCTTTTGTTATGAAAAATTTACCAAGACTGATTTTTGGATACAAAAGGTTTCATTTTTGGGTAATATAATATCAAAAAATATTATATCTATGATTCCATCAAGGACTAATGTTATTGAATATTGGCCTAGAAAACCACTATGACTATGATACATAGTTTTCCCAGTTTGGAAAGATATTGTCAATTTTTTGTGGATAATTTATCATGAATTAATAATTTACTCATTTAGTTAACTCAAAAATGATACAAGTTCCCTTGGACATATGAATGTAAAAAAAATCAACGAACTAAAGAGAAGGACAGTCATTCAATATGTTCATATATTACCCTACAATGGTGAGGAGTTTGTAATCTATACCGATGCATTAAACAATGGAATATGATACGTCCTCGTGAAGAATGACATGGTTATAGATTATTCCACATAAAAACTAATGGTTCATGATAAAAATTACCCAACTATTTATTTGGAGATAGTTTTGATAATTTCTAAACTAAATATATAGAGGTATCATATTTTTGGAGGAATTTGAGAAATATATTTTTATAATAAAAGTTTAATGTAAATATTAATGAATAATGAGTTGAATATGGTCCATAGTGGATGGTTGGATGTGAATAATGATTATGACTATGTAGTACATCACCACCATGTGAAATAGAAATGGTTGGATGATTCATTTAGGTGTAATGACCTTTCTATATTATCTATGATGAGGATCAAAAAAGTTTCCATATTTATATATTTTCAAATTATGGATCTAGAAATATTAATGGAATGTAATAACTCATATATTTATAGAATGAGTTCTCAACCATCTATAGATATTAGAATAAAAGGGTGCATAAGGATGATGTGGAACTGTAGAAAAAGGTGAGAAATGTTCCTAAATTAAACCTTGATTCTGATAGAATGATAATATTCCAAGACCATGTATGTTTCCCATCTATACCAGACATAATGTAGGATCTATTATACGAGGATCATGGTTCATTATTCTCTATTCATCCTTGTTTTATGAATATTCTTAGATATTTGAAACTGTATTTTTGGTGGGCCAGCAAGAAGATAGATATTTCAATGTATGTATCTATATTCATGGTATGTCATTATGTTAAGGCATATAGACATATTCTAAGGGTATTTTACAACCATTTACCATACTATAATGAAAATAGGAAAACAACACCATGGATTATGTCATCACACTCTCTAGAATATCTAAACATAATAATGTTATTAGGGTTATAGTTTATTGCCTTATAATGTTAGAAAACTTCATCCCTATTATATAAGACTATTATTTTGATCATATTTCAAATATATTAATTAAAAAAGTGGTAGGGTTGTATGAAGTACCTCATCCTCTTGTACCTAATCATGATCTAAGGTTTACCTCAATGTTCTATAGAAGACTTCAATAGACTCTAGATACATAGTTCAATTTTAGAACTATGTATCATCCTAAAATAGATTTTCAATACAAGTGAACAATTAAAATCATAAATTACACTCTGAGATCTTCTTCTATGTACATAAAAGGTTTTTCAAATAAACACATTAATCTAGATTAGTTTTCTTATAACAATAGACTTCACTCGATCAATTGGATGGCTCCTTACGAATACCTCTATGGAAAGAAGTGTAAAAATACAATGTTTTTTAAATAAGTTGGATAATTTAATCTATAAAGTCCTTAAATATATGAGAGAATCCTAGAGAATTTTATATCCATGTAGTATAACACCAAGGATTCTTATAATAGAAATAAAATTTATGCCAAAAATCATCGATGCGATCTAGAATTTGGATATAGTGATAATTTTTTATGTTAATTTCTCTAAGGAATAAGTTTGTGGGATTTTTAATGATAGGAAATCTTATCCCTAGTAATTTCCTCCCATTTTATATTATTTATCGTGTACGAATGGTAGGTTATCTCATGAAACTCTAATTGAAGCTCTATTAAGTTCATGATGTGGTTAATTTATCTCTCTTGAAGAGGTGCAAATATGATCCCTCACGTGTACCTAACTCAAATATCATAAAATAGATTAATATCAATATTATGAGGAATTATTAGTGGGTATTCTGGATTTTAGAGTGAAGGTGATAGTAAATATTACCACTTATCATCTCAAAGCATGGTAGCTAAACCACCTATTCAAGGAAGCTATATAGTAACCTATATATATGATGGTGTAGAAGTATCCTCATTTTTATGTATCATTGTAATCAAATTTTGAGGGTGAAATTCATTTTTATGGGTTTATACTATAACAAATAATGATCCTATGAAATATTTTTTAAAAATATATTTATTCTCTTTAATAGTTATGTTATAAGAAACACCTAGTTTAAAAAACCCATCAGATGATCAAAATATTATTATTTAATGGGATAGTTATTGCCTATAAATTTTATAGGAAGGTATGAATTGTAAAAACTAAATTATTAAAATTTAATTCTTTACATAATTTTAAAATAAATTCATTTGTTATAAATTAATTAGAAAAATACATTTGAATCTATGTGAAATATTTCCATAAAAATGAATTTAGGTGACATATGTTATTTTACCTTAATAAATTATATTATTCTCTATTTTTAAATTATTTTAATAAAATTTATATATAATATATTCAATAAAATGATTTATTATTAATTTGATATATTTTTCTCGGAATGGGATAATAATAATTCAAGTTTCAAGATTAACATGTATTATTTATAAAAAGTGGTTTCAACGCGCTTTATGCACCTATTTAGAAATTAATTTTTCAAATATTTTGGAAAATTTATTTTGAAAATTAACTTAATTTTTAAATCAAAATTCCAATTTAACCTTATAATAAATTTTTCATAATTTTTTAAAAGGATTTATTTTACAACGAATAGTGGAAAAATATAGAATTTTATCACAAAAGTATCATTGATTGTAAAGTATTTAAAAAAGTTCGATTGTTTTTAATGTGGGTTTAAAAGTAAAATTAATTCAGTTATATAATTATTAATCCAATTTAGGTTATTTTGATCATTTTTCAATTCAATTATTATTTGAAAACTTCTTATACTTATAAAACTTTTTCATTGGAAAAATATTTTCCATAGCCTTTGTGGGATTAATTTTAAAAACAATTATGCCACTTAAACGAGTTAAATTTTGGGAAATGGGCTTAATTATTTAAAATATTAACAATAAATATTATATAATGATTTAATCTTAAATTTTTGTTATAATTAATAATAAAAATTGTAATAATTGATTACCACTATTAAGGTTAAAACAGGTTTACCGGGGGTTAAACTAAAAGATAATTGTATGTTTTCCAATTAATCAAGTAAAAATCCTATTATATATCCATATTTAGATGTTTTTATATCTTTAATTAAATATGTGTCTGTTTTCATTCATATTTCATTGTTTTTACTTTATAATATTTTATTCTTTCTGAAAATTTCTATTTAGGTTCCCCCTCCCAATTATAAAAGGACACCTCATCTCTTCTACTATTTAATATTTGGGATTCTTTTTTATCAACCAATACCATCCTAAAAAATTTCCCTTAAATCTGTATTCATGACCTAGATCAATTGGTTTGATCATAAAACAATATTATGATGGCTTTTGATATAATCATTAATAGGTTGTCCGAAGAAGACGTATAGCTTTAAACCATGTGTTTCGCTTTAGTTCTTCTTCTGCCTCATTCAAATATTATTCAAACATTATGATATAATAATATAAAAATATCCCATATAGTAATATTTTATTTTATTACTTTCATTAACTTAATTAAACTCCTCTTCCATCAAATGATAAACAAAACTGGGGATCATGTTTATGGTAGAGTATGACCTCACAAAACGATATAATTCATCTTCTATCACCGGCTCTCATTGTTGGATATAATGATGGATTTAATATATATATATATATATATATAATATTTTGGAAATAATTATACTTATATAGTTATAATATCATTTCTACAACAATACCATCCAATCCATTAAAAAATGATAATGTTTCTCATGTATACGTGTGGACGACCGCCTCCACAAAGCGATTTGATATGTCTTCATTTTATTTTGACAAGGATGGTAATAAGGATATATTTGATGAATATTGATTATATATATGATATAAAAATAATTCTATAATGTTAAATTATAATATTTCTTTTATTAATTCTATCGATCAAAAAATTGAAACAATATTCATGCATACATACAGCCTACCATCTCCATGAATGGTGTGATTCATTTTGGTATATCTACATTTATGAATAAATAATAATATATTTATAATTAATATATATTAATTTTATATCATGGTTAAAAATATATATATTTTGTAAAAATTATCAAATTACATGTTCCAAAACTACTGAATCAAGCCACACATGAAAAATAAAGAAATTATCACCCAAAAGAGTGATTTTAATAAATAATTTTTACTAAAAGTGAGATAAAAAGTTATAAATAAATTATGTAAAGTATGTTATATAGTATTATGGTTATGGAATATATTTTTAACTAACATATATTTATTATCAAAATAGGTTCAACTTTGTATTATGTAAATCAAGACTTGATGTATGGGATTTTTGTCTCACTTTTACATATGTGAGACACATGCCATATTTATAAAAAAAAATTATATCCTATATATACATCCAATGAATTTGTTTTATATTTATTATTATAAAAATTATGGGGATTTTCATATCCATATAAGGTAATTTACTTCATGGGGTTTTGATTCAATAAAAAAGGAAAATGGTAAGGGTTTTATGATACAACCTCAATATTTGTCGAGATTGTTTATGATTATGCTTTAGATGATGATATCTTATTATATAACTCTAAAACAAGAATTACGTTTCTTATAATATATTTAGTACTATAAATATAATATTTTCCATTCTTTTTATTCTCTTAATATACTCATGATTTAAAAAGGAATATTTTTTTATTAAAACCAAGCTTTTTCTCTCTTCTATAGAAAACCCTATATCCAATATTATCAGGTTTTTTAAAAATGGTTCCAAAAATTATTTCACTATTATCGAAATATTATTTTAAGTAATTTTAAACATGTATTACATTATAACAAATGGTTTAAAATTAATATTCTTTTCATTTTCTTAATGAGTTATATTTTGAATTATTTTACAAAAGCGTGAAAAGAATGTAATTATTTCAAGTTATACGGAATTTGATAAATTTACCACTATCATAAAAACTCAATTCCTTAAATATTCCTTTATTTTCTTGAAATGTTATTTTAAAATAAATAGTATTCTCATAATATTTTATGAATTATTATTCTAAAGAAGGTTACATGCATAGTGGAATGAAAATTTCCCCAAAGAATAATTTAATAATCTTTTTATGGAATTTAAATTAATCAATGAAAACAAACTTTTGTGTTACTTTTGTTTTACTGAGGATATTATCCAATGGTATGATCGATATAATTTATCTAGATGTTTTTTATTACGATAAGTGATTTTTATGATACCAATTTATTTTCAATGTGTAATTATAAGATGTATTGATGAAATTGTTATTAAAACTGATTTCTCACATGGGTTATGATACGAAGATATAATGAATATATCCTGATTTTATAGCACACATACATATTATTTTCATAATATTATGGGTGCTCTTGGAATAATATAGTCATAAAATTCATTGGTAAAATTATGATATATTTAGATATATTTAAGGGAAATAAGTCGATTTGCATAACCTCTAAGGGAAAAAAGTTGATATTCATTATTTGCTACAGGAAACAAGTCAATATTCTTGGTTTGTTAAGGGAAATAATTTTATGTTATTGATCCACTATTGGAAAAAAGTTTTATTTCCTAATATGATATTATCTTAATGTATTGGTAGTAAACCTTAACATAAAAAATTATTTTTATATATATGATGGTGCCACACATATAATAAATGAAAATATAGTTCATGGTTGATTTATGATGATTTATCACTCTTATTATTCATTAATTTTGAAGTTACAATTTTTTACTCTATGATTCATGTTTATAATTCCTTATATATTTGATATAATGTTTTTTATCTATATTCATGATATCATAACCTTATTCTTATCTTATGATTTCATATGATCATCGATTGATTTCTCCATTATTTAACCTTACTAGGCATCTGATCTCACCGATTCTTATGTTTCCTTTTCCCGGGTTCTCAAGAATGTTTTTAAGTATGGTATGTCTATTTAGAGGTCCAAATTGGAATATCAATATGGGTGATATTAAACATCATTCAATAAATAAAAATATTTTGTTTCTGGTCTTAAAAGATACTATACCTTCATTGTACATGGATGAGGCTTTGTTAAATATATTGAATATCCTTCTGAAAATATATAACATTTATATATAAAAATACTAGGTTGTTATAATGATTATCTTCTCCGTATAATTTATGCCATTAACTAATAATTCAATATCAAATTCATTTTTTTATTATTATCTCATTAAGTTCAATCGCATCTATTTATAAAAGTATATATGAAATGATTAATTTCCAGTTTGAATTAATTAAATAGGGAAGTAACATATCCCCAAACTAAATTATAAGGTAAGAAATATATAAGATAGAATAAATATCGATAAATGTCCTATGATAAAATAAACACTATGATAACTAATTTAAGATCCATCAGAACAAATGCACAACAACCACCACTATACCTAGTTCAAAACATTGACAAAAAACAATAATCCACACAAAATTAATTTTTTGGAAGGAATGAAAATGAGTGAAAACTAAAATTAGGTAAGGAAGATGAAAATATATTGATTAGACACACTAATGATCTATGGTATTTAGACTCATCAAGGCTCATTCTGAGGATCATGGTGGTTATAAGGATTATCTTGGTTTTTTGAGAAAAATAGAAAATACAAACTAAGGGATCTCAGACCCTTTATTTATAGAGTGATCCAAAAAAATCTCTATGACATGGTGAAATCGTAAAAAAAATATGGTAACCATTTTTACAAGAAGATATGAATTTTAAATTGTTATAATTTAGAGTATATTTCACCACTAAATCCCCCATCATATCATTTTTACAAAAACTTAGTGATATATAATAGCATATAACCATAAAAAATCATTTTTACTAAGACCATTCTTATAAATATTATGTGGAGAGCCCCATATTTTCTTTTCCTAAAAAAAAGACTCAACAGGCACTAATTTCTCACAAATGGAGTCCCAAGGAAAAACACCTTGTAAAAAAATATAAAATCCATTTTACTTTTCATCGTTAACACCAACACTATCGCTAAACATGAAATACCTAATGCCAAAACGGAACTCCCCATGCTCGATCCTCTATAAAAGTTTCTAAATATCCTCTACCTCACCAACCACCATGGTGTGGTGATAATTAAAAATATTATAACTTATTATAAACTACTAGAACACCTTTTAACTCCTTCATGACACTTACAAGCCTTGGGAAAATACAAAGGGGAGGAATTTAAAAATATGGTACCTTACAAAACCCCAATAATTTTTCAATAATATTTCAGTATCCTACTATTGTAATGGGAATTTTATTATTTTAGAAAATCTTTAATATTAGAAGAATTTTTTAGAAACATAAAATAATAATATAGTTTTATTTTTAGAGTTTATAATGAGTGTACCTCACAAGACATAACTTTTTTAACCCACTATAACAGTTATTATTGTAGAAACCTTCCCAGTTCCCTTTAGTATAGGTGGTTTTGGGAATTTATGTTCATCACTAACCCTTCTATTAGTGTAATAGTTTACATATTTCGAGAAATCCTCATTTTTAAAACCTTACCTTTTTATTTGTACCATAAGAAGTACTTAATTTTTCCTCAATCATGTTAAATGATATCTTCCTTTTTCTTTGGATGTTTCTTTCTTAATTCCATCCTTTACCACATATTAATCATCTTATGGATCATTTATGACATTCCAATGGGTACTTATTATCCCATTTTTGACATTTAGAAAATCGAATCATCTTTCCTATATTTCTTTTATCACCTAAAAATCCATAAAACTCAATTTTCTATTATCTGGTGTGTGTATGCTTTTAAAAAGATTCATTTTTTCAATCATAAATCAAGATATATGGGTAATAATAACCATAACATTTTCAACACAAGATCACATCCCATTGGTATTATCATTAGTTTAATCCTTTAATTATCTATGAAACTCAATATTAACTCGATTCCTCTTGGTTCTAACCACTTACTAAAACCAAAATAATTAGCCTGGGTATTAAGAAACAATAATCAGAGAAAGAAATTATATAAAAGGGGAATAAATCCCAACATTTCATAAATTATGACTTGATAATTCTATCCAATGATAACTAAGGTTTATCATACCCCACATTTGATTCATTATAATATTCTCTATGTTGAGTTCTCTTATGAATTTGAACCTAATTCATAAAAATAACTAATCTACACTATAATATGAAATGAGATTAAACAAATTAGTATTCTTGGATGTAGTTCTAAAAGTAAAACCTTACACATAAGGTTTGATACCAAGGGACGTGATCAAAGAAAAATAAAAAATTATTTTAATTTACTTTAATAATTTAAACATTACTTCTTCTAAATACATATAAAATCACATAACCCAATGTTTTTGTCTCATTAGAAATTAGTTACATGATATTCATGTTTTCAAATAACTCTTCCAAAATTCAGACAAATATTCTTATCATGTGATACCCATTTAGAAACATTTTACAAAAAACAATTCTATATTATCTGGAAAATGGGAATATAATAAAGGTGTGAGCTC
Source organism: Viscum album (assembly GCA_963277665.1). NCBI lineage: Eukaryota > Viridiplantae > Streptophyta > Magnoliopsida > Santalales > Viscaceae > Viscum > Viscum album. The sequence continues at coordinate 2,007,950,561 of OY728122.1, read as the reverse complement.
AATTAATGTTTAAGGGTAGAAATAATATATACAAATAAATAATAAAAATTGATCATAAGTTGACTGTGTGGGTATGGGAACATAATCAATAATCATGGTGATAAAATGATATAATTATACCCAATAAAATATAAATGATATATCATTACTCTCCTTATAAATATTTTCTAAAAACATAAAAAATTATATGTTTATTAGTATAATGATCAGCCAATAATCATGTTCGATGAAAAAGGTAGAAGATTGTGTTAACATAAAGAAATAACCATAAGCTATTTAGAATAACATAGGCATATGGAATAATGCAAAACTTATGTGGGGATTATCATTGTGAACATATCAATAATTCCCATGCATAATAATATGATTATTTTAATAATTTTCATTCCTAACATTGTGAATATTTCAATATGGTTGGGGCTTAACATTTTAAAATTTTAAATAAGGACAACATTGAACATAGTTAACATTTTAATAAGTTATACTCATAAAAATTATCCAAATTTAAATAAATTATAGTATTAACATTGTAGACATTCCAATAAGTTCAATGATTAACATTTTGAATATTTTAAAAAGCTTTGTGCTTAACATTTTTAATATTTAAACAGTTTCCACACTTAACATCACTATCTTATGGGACATGAATCTTTTCCCAATGAAATATATGTATATAATAGACCCACACATTATATAATGATAAACCATACATATGAGTTCCATACTAACATGAAAAATATTTCAAGATATCTTAATTAAGCATAGAGAAAAAAACATATTCCATTTTTTTCAACAACATGTGATAACAAAATTTATAGACAAAGAAGATGGATCGTATCATTAAGTCATATTCAAAAAGTTTAATAAGAAGGACAAAAGGGTTTTTATATAGTTGAAAATAACTTTATAAACCATATAGGAATATTTATTTCAAATTAAGAGGAAATATCATTTACTTTTTGATAATTTTTTTTGAATTAAAATATTTTATAAAATAAGTAGAATAAAAATATTTCTGAAAAACCATATAATTTTGGAAAGTAAGATTCTAAAATAAAAAATAATATAAGAGTGTGAAAAAAATTTCATGTAGTAATAATTAAAATAATATTCATTCCACACCTATATAAATAGGGTTAATGTTTTTAAAAATTAACCCAAGTATAAAATGTTAAAATGATTTCTTTCATCCATTTATAACATATTTAAATTAAAATATAAATAATATTAAGAAATTATTAATATAAGTAAAAGGTTTTATATAAATAAATATAAATAATATGTACATGGAGGAGGAAAAATATCAGTTTAGAATGCCATAAAATGTTGGTTTCTCTTATAAGAGTCACTTTGGGTAAATTATGGACAAAATTGATGTGAAATGGCCAGAGGAAATGTAAAAACTAGGAATAACCAATTGAGAGAAAAATATACGGGGTCTTAAAATAATTATTATATAATTTTCCTAGATTTTTTGTTAGTAAAAAATAACCTCAAATTCAAAGAGTTATTGGAAATCAATACACATACAACTTTGGTAAACTTTTAATGATAGGCCCCTAATAGAAAAAAACATCATATTTATTTGATCATCTAAGGAAGACCTTGAAAAATATGGTAAAATAATTTAATGAGGTAGTATATATACCACATAAATAAATATGTAGTTGAATTTATTTCATGCCTCGATGAAATTTTTTTGATATGGTAGGACCTTACATTTACTTTCAACTTTCACGAAGAGGATTTTACCACTTTGATGAACTCCCTCCTTTTTTATATGGGTTCCTTCAAAATTAAGGATTTATTATTATATCATGGGACCAGAGGATGCTAAATGTATAAGAAATATTTTGGAAATGTAAAATGGGAAGGGATTAAATATATTATTCATGGAAAGATTGATTTGAAAGTGGTAGAAAAGATCACTTTTTAGGTGAAATGAGGAAAATTTCCTTGGAAACAATATATAGGTGAAGGGTAAGATGAAATAACATTGAAATTATTTTATTTAAGTGATGAAACATTGTTGATAAAAAAAATTATTGAAAAACCTAAAAAATTACTTCTATAATGCATTAATATAATTTTAATTGAAAAAATCTTTGTGATAATTTACCTCTTTTCCTTATTTTTACCTAGTTTAACTATTTACCATGGTAATTATTATTTTTCTAAAAATGTAGGATGACCCTAATTACACAGTTTCACTATTATTATTCAAAAAATTTACTACATTTAATATAATTAAACTTCTAGTAATGAAAATATTTACTATTAATTTAAAATATAAGATATAGATAAAAAAAATTAAAAATAACTTTTTAAACATTAAGTGTTTTTTATTAATTTATCTTATAAATTAATAATTTATGGAGTTTTATTATATATATATTATAATAAAAATTTAAAATATATCAATATCTTTTATTTGGATAAAATTACGCAGAAATTATAAAAATAATTCATTTAAAATAACCATTTTACCTTTCCCATGGAAACTAGATATTACCTAGGTAACATACTATTTTATCTTAAAAAAATTGAAATTTTTACAAAATTAGGAATTTTTTATTCTAAATATAGAATAAATATTATTTTATTCTATTTATGAAATGGATAAAAAAATAATTTAAATATAATAAGACATAACAGACACAAAAAATATATTTTACGCATAAAATGATTTTATTATTATTATTAATTTCCATTTAATAACCATTATTTAAATTTTATTTATTATATAATCAATAAATCTCATTTTAAACATTCTTTAGTAGCGATGAATTTAACTTTTTATAATAAAAATATGTTACACATTGAAAAAAAACTCTATAAAAAGATATATATTTTACCATTAAAATATTTTATCTTCATTTATAACCACTTGATAGTAAATTTAATGATGACTGTTGATTTTTTTCATATGTATAAAAATAAATTTTGTTTAATATTCTTAATTTGAAAATCTTAGCTTTAAGAAAATATATCATATATAATAAAAAATGTTTTTAAATAAAACATTTTTTAGCTATGTATAATTAAATTATTATTCATTATAGTTACCTAATTATTTTGTTGAAATTAGTTATTTAAATTAACAATCATTCATTATTATATTTTCATTTTAACGGATTCATTCTTTAAAATTATTGTATTTAATAAAAATATATGTTTTCTAAAATATAATTCATTAAAATAAAAGTTATTTTATTTCTAATGAACTGCCTTTGGTTGCCACCTAAACCGAAACTATTACTGATCCACCACTTACCAAATAGGTAGCCCCAATCCCCACGGTCTAGTAACATGTTTCATAGGAAAACATTATATGTAGTGGCAATGGTTTCAAACAAATAAAATAATTTAAATATGTTGTAAAATGTCATAATAAATTATATCATGGCACGTATCTTAGCTGGGAATCCAGAAAAAAATTAATAATTAGAAAAAAAACATTATAAACAATTTAGAAAATAAACATAATTATGAAATATTTCCTCTAACTCCCTCTAACAAAATAATCCATTTATTTCAATATCCATAACTCTAGGTATATAATGCACCACCCCTTAATGAAAAGAAATATAAAAAAATTGTAAAAAAATGGTAGTGATTGATTTGGATTATTTGATAAATAAAACTAAAAAAAATATATTCAACTAGCCTCCATGGGTTCTTAGGTCTCCATCGAATCCTATTACTGAAAACAAGACCGAAGGAAACATTTTATGAACTAAATAAATAAAATAGAAATATAATAGGTGTAAGAGTAAACATGATTTTTATGTCACCGTCCTCATTTCAACAGGCCTATCATTTAATAAAAACACCATCTCAAGCTAGTTTGAGTTGAATAAACAAAATATTGTTTTATATTTTCATTACAAGATTAAATAATATAACTTATAAAAAACTAATTTTAAAACAATGAAATGATTTATCCTTTTGTATACAAGTGGAATATCCATTATACATATAATGATATTCTTTGATACTATAAGTATAAATTGTTTCACAATATAAAAATAAAACCAAGTTAATGCCCTTTCCTTACTCATTTATCTCAAACTAAATTAGAATGTTTAATTATAAGGTAATTCAAATCCAATTTTCTTGGAGTGTGTTTTATAAAATATTTTTTAAAACCATTTCACAAAATAATATTTTACCACTAATGGAACAAATGAAATATAATTATCCACCACATAATGAAATATCGTGATAAATAGAATAAGTTGTTCCTCATGCAATGAAATATAAGATAATTAAAAAGGTGGTATGGATATCCCCTATGTAGAACCACCACTCACAGAATTAGTGTCATATAATGCCCCTAGTTTGAAACTATAATGATTCTAAACACATTGCTTAGATAGACTACACTTGTGACTATTAACAATATTTCACATATAGCATATCCCTTGGGGTGTGTGTGGGGACCTACCAGTACCAACCCCTATAAGGGTGTGACTCTCCTAGGAAACTATCCAACATACAAAAACAAGACTAGCGCAACATAGATCCCAAACTCTTATTAGTTACCAAAGGTTCTGATTACCTAAATATAAAAGTGGTTGTTGAAAAATAAAAAAAACAATATAAATAATGAATCAAAACCAATAGTTTCTCTCATGTATGACTCCCTCACATTTTATATAACCAATTTACATCTTATTATCATGAAAATATAACAAACCACCCATATTGAGAGTTATAAGAATAAGGGTAAATTAAAGTTATCATAAGAAACATGACATTTATTTAAATTTTCTACACGAACATTATAGAAAACTATCCCTTTTAATTCAAAGCATAAAAATATATATTTGAAACTCAAAATTCTAATTGGATTTAAATTCCTTACATTTTTAAAAGAATTCAAATGTTTCGTTTTTATGAAAAAAATCCATTGAAAATCCATGTAAACCATTTTTTAAATTTAATTAAAAATATCTCTACATTAATATTAACTTCAACATAATTTTTAAAACTCTATCTAGGTAAAATAATAAAAATAGTGTTAAATATAAAATAAATTCAATTTGAAAATTCTTTTAAAAAAACCCCCTCAATTTCTATGAAAACCACATGGAAATGAATCTTTATTATTATAAATCAATTAAACACGTAAAATAATATAAATAGAAAATAAAAAAAGTATTGAAAACTTAATTAATAAATGATTCAAAAATTATAATTTACAAAATTGGGTAAACCCACCTTAATGAATAGAGAATGGTATTGAACCTCAAATAAAGAATTAATAAAGCTCAAATAATTAATCATACACCCTAAACACAAATAAATCACAAATAAATTAAAAACCTTTACCATAGGGTATGTTGATAAGTCGCCCTACATCAGATATCTGACCTCAAATCATGATAAAACTAAATGGAATTTCTATTGGGGAAGGAGTAATCGATGAGGGAAGAATAAATCTAGAGTGGGGAGTGTGGATGTTTCACAAACTCTGTGGAACCATTTTGGATTTTAAAAAATTTGGTATTTTTATTGGATTATTTTAGGTTTTCAAGAGTTCTAGGTTAGATCTTATAGTTTTTGTAATTTTTCCTTTTTCTCACAGTTTAGTGTGATAGTTTAAAGATAATAGTTTGGTTTCTTATATGTGGATGTATTTTATTTTCACATTGTTTTTGACCAATTTATTTTATATGTGTAGCACATGGTTCAGTCCAATCCATTATGATCCTGGGAGAAATAATGTTGGACCTTTAGTGTGTAAGGGTAAGGGTGTACAGCTTACGCATGGTTTAGTAAACCATGTGATAAGAATTTGAGTTATATCTACAATTGGAAAATTCCTTTTATAATGGTTGAAACATGGATTTTCAAATTATACAATATCCATAGATGATGTTTTGCAAGGTGGGTTAGTCAATGTAGTGTCTCTTTCATGGTTGGAACATGATTTGAAAACCATGTTCCCAGACCATGCAGGCAGCCCAGATTCATAAAAACATTCACTTTCCTTTGTCTAACCTTATATATTTTAATTCTCCAACACTCATAGTCTCCTACCTCTCATTTTAATTGACTAGGAACACCTCCAAGGGAGTTTCTCCCATTTTATCTTCTATTTTTATGGATTGTTAACATAATCCATGTGGATTTATTCTAGGTATTTATCATTAATCCCATTCCACTCTTTTATTATATCATTTCTATTTAATTTATTTTTTATTATAAACCATAGTAACTATTGTGGTCAATTATAGGTTATTTTTTAAACCTAAACATGGTTATTTGTCTATGTGAGGATTTTACAGTGAATCCCTTAGCCAAATTGGGTGTTCTCCATCAAATTTGAAGACTTCCAACTTGTTTTTAATGATGGAAATTGAAAGTATGGCTTTAGTGTTATTTCACACTACTTTATCAAGAGTTTTAATGTTTTGTTATTTAAGTGTGAAATTATTTTTTACAAATACTTTTTGGAGTGTTCTAATGAGTACATAGAAATTGTTTTTTTCTAAACAGGGTTTTATCCCGCTATTACTATTTTATTTATAAAGCGTTTTTCAAATATGTTTTGGAAACCTATCTGATTTTCAGATCCTATATTAGGGTTTTATTTTGTATTGGAAAATTTTCATATTAGAATTGATTTAAAGGTGGTTCTTTAAAATGGTGGTTTGGTATAAAGGTTATAACTAATGAAAATATTTTTTGAAGTGACTATTTTCAAATAATTTAAAGATTAAAAGTAGAGTTTTAACAAAAACAATTTTGTGTATATATTTATTCTTGTTATGGTATATGAAAAATGTATTTTTTTTTTCAAACTAGAATGTCTCTATTGTAATATTAAATAGACTATAAATATTCATTTGGTGGAGATCAAGTGAGCTATTATCTCATGCCTATATTTTACAGGTCTAGTTTAGTTTCAAATTAGAAATCATTCTATCAGTTTATCTACAGATATTTGATGTTTAGGGTGATTTAGGTTTATGAAGAGGCTTATTATGGTGGTTTGGTATTTATTTATATTTTTTATTTATATCTGACACATTATCATGTTTTATTTTAATAGTTAGAATTTTTATTTCTAATATTTTGTTTTATTATTTATATATTTAGTTGTATATCAGGTGTGGATGTTCATAATTTTATATATCCTATTTAATTGTTATATTTATTTTATTTCCTCTTGGTATTTTTATTATTATATTCGGAAGAAATTTTTCCAAATATATGTTCAATGATGCTCATACATTAGTTCATGTTCAAGGTGTTCAGGATTGACTTTTGGGGATATATTAGGCAAGGTTAGGTTTCGGTCAAGATATCATCCAAGGTAAATTCATTAATTGATGGGTGTCATGGGATACATGGGGGAGAATAAATGGTATTTGGGTTTTAAAATAAATAAGTTAAAAGTCATAATATCTTATAAGTAAAATCATGGATGACCATCACGACTTCAATGCATGATTTAGTAAATTTTTCAACAATCATGTAGAAGTTCTTGGAAACCTCTAAGAATATATCACTATTCCCTAGAGTTCACAAAACAATTAGAAAAATCATGTAGAGACCATGTAACACCACACAATCAAGTAGTATAACCAAATGTATGTTTTCATACGGTTACTCCTACCTATGTGGTCTCACCATGTGATTCCCAAAAAGAGCCCAAAAATTTAACTTCCAATCAAAAGATTTATTGAAACACAAAATAACCCAAAACACTATAAAATTATACAAATTAACTACATATAGTGACATTGGGGTTTCACAATTCTCCTCACTAAGCCACATCCCTCCGAATATTCTTTTTCAAAGTAGAAGTCAATTGAACAAGAAATTCTGTAAAGAATAAATTTGTGAGGTGGAAAAGATAGGTGAAAACTAAGGATAGTAAATATAAAATAGAACCACTAATCATGATCACTTAGCTAAATTTTCCATTAAAATTTCCCAAGAAAAACATACAGATCTACAAAAATCATGAGATTTCTATAGGCAGAGCATTACCAAAATTGATTACCTCATAATCTTAATATAAGAGAGATCAATTTTAATATCAATAATATTTATAATCCATCTAAATTGTGAGAACAAAACTATTATTAATCCAAATAAAAATAGAAAACACCTTTATAAAGCACAAGCTCAATAAAAAAATCATAGTTAATCATCCAGTAGAAACTAATTAAACTCCAAGAGAGGAACAACTTGAAGTAACACCTTCTAACACAAAAATCAAAGCCACCAAAAAGTACAATATTATAACCAAACCCACGTAATGAAATGGAGTATAACATTAGGTAACTATATAGAAGGGTGATCTAGGGCCTCAACAATGGTACACTATCTCAAATTGAACCTGATAAATCAAAGAAAACAGAAACCAGTATACAACCTCAAATAGTTTTATCCACACCATATCCAACCAAGAATACACCGTAGGTTCTTTCCTTTGTCCCTCTATTCATATTCAAAATTTTTCACCTATAAATCACACAAATTAACCACATAAAATGAAACTATACAACTAAATACAAATAACACTAAAAGGAAGACAACATCCTATAAGAACTAATCACAGTGATACTAAAGTAAACATATAACCAAAAATTAACTCAAATTCATTGATATTATTTTAATCCTTAAAATAAAACCATGAAAAAATATAACAAACTTGAGGAATATCTTGATAGCTCAACATTCTACAAACAACAAGATTACAATAAATCTCACCAGTGAAGCTCTTGGAGTGTCTGGAGAATTGAAGACTTCCCCCAATTTTTATGAACTAGTCTAACACCTCAAAAAAAACTCAATACAACACAACTAATGTACTTAATAACACAATTGATCTTATCATAGGGTTTGAGGGAGAAATGTTTAGAATCCACCACAATATTCTGAGTCTGGGTAGTGACTGGGATAGATGAAATCAATTTTAAATGAGAAAGACCACACTCAAAAGAAAATTATATGGTATAGAACATCAGTTTTTTTCTTTTTCCATTTTGGGAGGCATATATGAAACCACACAAGATGTGAAATATTTTTGTAGATTTCTTACAATGCCCACCCTTTATTCCTATTCATAATGTAAATACCAAAAACATATATATCACTATAACTAAAAACTCACTCATACTATACAAAACCAAATTTTCCTTTTAAAAAACATTAATATCCTACAAAAAAATTTGAATCACCACACTAAATTTTATTGAAAAATAAAAACCATTTTAGAGTTTTATTACAATTTCAAACCATTTTTAAATTGATCATATCATTTTAAATCATTTTTATTGTAACATTATTTCCTTAAAAACATTTTTATAATTAATATTATGAAATCAACCAATTTATAAAACATAGTTTATGAAATAATAAAACCTTTTAAAATAACTCAAGAAAAAAACATTAAGTCAAAAAATTTCCCAAAAAGTAAGATAACATTATTTTTCATGTTAAGCCAATAATTAATGTTTACAATAAAAATAATTAAATGACACAAAATACTACTTCAATATCACACCCATAACATTCAACCTCTCCAAACCCTCTTTAATTCCCCTTCAGAAAATTTAAATATATTTTAAAAGTGATTCAGGAATCCAATAAAGCCCTAAATGTCCAAAATGATAGTATAAGACTACTTTCAAGTCTATAAAAGTCCCTAGAATTATAAAAAGGTGTCTATATGGTTTTCTAGACCCTATAGGCTAGTTTTATACCTCTAAGTCGTCATATAAAATCTCTCCAAGTTCAATAAAACCCATAAATCACTTTGCAACATAGTGGGAATTCAGACGTCATTTCTATATCAAAGAAATCAAACCAATCAATAATAAAATCAAAGTAATAGAGTTGATCCCAAAATAACCTACGAAACATGGGGACTTTAATAAATAAGATCTAACTAAATTATCTCTTAAACCTACCTATCGGGTTTCAAACACCTTATCATCACACTACCACTACTATCTAAATAACAGATAGAATGTTAAAAACTATTACCTCTTAAAAACCAATGTTATGATAACCTTTTTAAGGAACTATTTTAGGTTTCCCTATAAACTGGAACTCGACATAGTCCACCACTGGCCTGAGGGTCATTCCCAATCCCCATTTCCTAGAATATATTGATTGGGAATAAAAGTATATATAGTGGGAAAAAATTTATTCAAAAAAAATAAATTAGAAAATAAGTGAAATATCACCTTAAAATTGTGTAACATACCATCCATATGTTGTAGGTTCATACCAATAAAATTATGTATAAATGAAATAGTATAAATAATTTAAAAAATTAGAAAAAAAAAATCAATCTTATAGATAATCTTTAAATCCCTCACACAAAACATCCCATTTAATTAAATATCCATAACACCACATATATAATATACCACCCATTAAGGGAAAATCATATAACACAATATTAAGAATTCAAAATTTTTAATTGATATTTGTTTCCTGAAAAAATTTGTAGTATTTCATACTAAAAAACCTATATATCGTTCATAATGATGGTATAAATTCAAATGTGACCATAGGGTTTTGACCATTATATGATTGTTTTTCAGTTATGATCATTGGTAAATATGAGAATTGTAAATTATATAATAATTTTAACATTATAGTTAGTGTTTTTAAGTAGAAAAGAAAAATGATAAATAATGCTGAAATGAGGTATGATGGCCTCTACAAATAGAGTGATGTCGTATAAAGAATATATATCAAAGCATGGTAGGGAGGTATCATCACTTTTTTTCACCCTTAACCAATTCTAATATTATCATCAACAAGTTAATCATTAATGAAATCACCTTTTGGAGAAATTCAAGATAGTGGAGATTACCACTCGGTCGATGTTAGTCGAGGCACCCCATGAAACTACAAATATCACACACCTAACTCTAAGGATGTTTCTGTGTGTAATAAAGGGATATATATCCAAGCCTTAGTTACATAAAGTGTCATTCCACTATATAAAAAATATTTTTATTTCATCAATTCTGTTTTAAGAATATTTTTTGTATAAAATATATATAGAATTTGATAAATTTATTTTCAGAGACAAATTTTCACTAATACTGATTTTTTGAAAGGATTTAAATATTATATAATAAACTTATGTAATGAATAATACATATTTTAATGAAATATTATGATGAAAAAACTCTTATTTAAATTCAAATTATTAAATAATTGTATTGTTTTCAAATGCCCAAAATTTTACTATTCACATTTCAATCCCCTTTTATTTTTAATAAATAAAGATTTTTATATTTAAAAGTTATAATTCTAAAATTTAGAGAATAAATATGATAAAATAAATATAATTTTAAATCTAAACATAAAAATTAGGTTATGTGAATTTATGATAATTTTCTAAAAAACATTAATTTATTGTAAATAGTGAAAATATAGTTTGACTTTTTCAGTATGTTTACTAACAAAATAATTGTGTGTTAATGATTTAATAACTAATTAAGAACAAACAAAAACCCAAAATATGTTATTTTATTAATAAAATTCACTTTTATAAATTTTCATCATTTTAGAAACCTATAATATAATTTCCAACTTATAAAATGGAAACATTAATATTAAAAACATTATTTTTGTGGAAACTCTAATTTTCCATGCCTAATAAAGTAATACAAATTTATAGTCAACTCAATTGGATAACAATAACATAAAAGGTTTTCCAAGTTTCCAATAACATTGTAATATACCATGGTAAAGTCCATGTTTTTTCATTTTCCACAATTTTGGTTTCCAAGGCCTATATTTGGAAATTAATAAACAAATCCCCTACTTTGGCTATAAATACCAACCTAATTATCCATTTAATTCACTAATAAATCATTATCCACAAATTTATGATAGGTTTACCTCCTAGGGAGTCCTAAAAAGGTGTTCTCAATCCCACATGTTCCAAATTGTTGTTTTTTAAGAGTTACTCTTCAAGTTAAGAAAATATCCTTTTTTTCTCTTTCTTTCAAGAACCACTTTTTTTAAATATCTTGCAAATTTTTGTTCACTCCCTATTAATTTCTTTTTTTCATTCCCTTAATTAAAAATTATGTTTTATCAATGGTATACCCCAATACCCTCTCTCATTACCCTTCTCTAAAACCATGTTTTAGACCTGTTATGCAGCCAAATTTACTTCTCTAAATTTCACTCTTCACCCCATAAAATTCTATTTAATTTTATTTTTGTAAATTACCAAACATATTTATTTATAATTTTATTCATCATGATGTAAAACCTATTTATTTTATTCTGTTATTGACATACGTAATCCCCATATTCCCTTTATGTGGGTTATAAATTACATAATTATATTGTTTTTAATGAGTTATTGAAACACCGTGATTTTGATATGAAACCCATTAACTTTTATTCTCCATGGTTTATTTATGAAATTTTTATTATGATATTTGTGGATTGAGTTAATTAATTATTGTGAAGGGTGATACATGATATTTTTCCAATTTATTAGTTAAAGAATTTAATCTGTAGAGATGACATGTTTTATGAATCCTTGGTGAATAACCTTGCTTATTTATATGAAACATCAGTGAAAAAACATGGTGATATGCTTATTAATGTCTCATTTAAATATTTTATACACATCTCCATAATATGATTCATGTCAATTTTATAATTTAATACCCCTTTTTCTTTTTCTCATGACATTATTCCTCAAGTTCTTATTTATATTTCTCATGGTCATATATAAACAGTTTCCCTTTTTTTCTTTACTGGACCTTATGATAACCCTTTCCTTTGATTTATGTCCCCATGGGAAGAGATAAAATAGATATAATTATCATGAACCAATTATGAATCCTTTCAAGTGGATTATATTACTTTTATATGTTTTCATGTATTATGTGCCTTATTTCCATGAAACTAAACCTTTAAATATCCTGTGTTTTTACCATATAAATTATAAGTTATTTAATACAAATGTGGAATGTATTAGTTTTTATCAAATAATGGTTAGTTTTTTTTTTGAAATTTGATTTTTAAAACATTAGGAATAACCTTAAAGATAATACAAAATATAAGAAAACATCCTGGTATTTTGTTTGGGTATTAGGTAAGTGGTTTCTAAGAAAATAAATTCATGTTTGGATTTGAATAGGTGGATGTGCCTCTTGAAAAAGTGTATCAATGGGTAAAAAACTCTTTAGGATAGGATCAAATGGGAAATGGTTAAAGAAATGGGCCTTGGTGCACTCTTATTTTGCCACTTCTGGGTGATATTTTTGGTCAATCACAATCTTTATATGAACCATTATGTTGGATTTATAGACAAATTAATTATTGTTATAGAATAACATAATTAAGTAAAATTCTTTAAGGAATAAAAAATCCTCTATAATTATAATATTTTTTATTGAAAAATGTCTCTCATAAAGTATGTCCTTTGTTTAGAAAATTTCTAGAAATTGGAGGAAACCTATTAATGGTGACCATAGTAGACCATGCACTGATGGAAGAAATAATGGAAAACATCAAGAGAATTATGAACCAACTGACTTAAGTTATGAACAATATCTTTAATCAAGATAAGAGACAAGATTCACATCATAGGGAACACATTTATATTGAGTACGTTATACGTTAACGTCCACCTTCTTTTAGGGGATCTACCAACCCAATGATTGTTGAACAATGGATAATATCTATTGAAAAGATCATTTTTACTTTAATTTTCAAAATAAGAGATAGTCACCCTGACTATGTACCTCATAGAGGGATAATAAAATTGTGGTGGAAACAGATTAAATATATGAATCCAAGAAGGGATATTGAATCTATGGAGTGGGAAGAGTTCATGGGAACATTTTTCATAAACTATTTCCCTGGTTTGATGTGAAAGAAATTGGAGAAGGAATTCCTAAAGCTTAAGGAGAGGGGAAAAAAGAATCTTTTTCGAAGATATGAGATTAACACTCCTATAATCTCTCATTACACCTCTATCTTTGACATCGATCCTAATATAAAGGTTGAAATATTCTTTAGGCGACTAAGACCCCATCTGTAAAAGAATCTAGCCAATCGAGACTATAAAATCTATGAGGAGATTGTGTGATGTTCTATGATGTTTGAACTAGATTTCAAAGCGATGTATTCATCCCATATATTGAATGAAAATAAGAGATCAATGGATCCAATATTAGGGAGGAAATTTGATCATGGAAGAGGGGGAACAAAAGTGAAACTTCCCAACATTTGAGGGACTTCATTCTTTGGAGTTGAAAATGTTAAAAGTGTTGGAGAAATGGCCATATTTCATGGAACATTTATAGTGAGATGAATCCTCAAATTCTCAATAGTAAGGACAAAGGGAATATGGTGTAGACCAATAATGAGATCTAGTTCATCAAGTGTGGATATCTTGAGGAAATTTCCATTCATTTTCCAAATATTTAGTTAATGGAGGTGAATCACCATCAACCTAAAAAACGGTAAGTTTCTTTTTCTATCACAATGTATGAATTAGATTCTCCAAATGATGTGGTGGTATATACTCTCATTATTATCTCAAATATAGCATGTGTTTTGTTTGATTATGGTTCTATGAATTCTTCTATTTCCTCCATGTTTGAAAATAATATATAATCAATCCATGAACATATGTAATTATATCTATCATTCAAGACCCCTAGATGGATTATCCAACATATGTCGTGTATAGAAACACTAGTATTGAATTTGGTGAGTATAATCTCATTGTATATATAGTAGTTATTCTGCTACTAGAATTAGACACTATACTTGGGATAGACTAGCTCTCAAAGTATAATACTAAGATCAACTTCAAAAGAAAGTAAATCTCAGTAGTCTATAATAGACAACCAAATGTTTTTTTAATGGAGAGATATTTTGACCTGTTCTTTGACTAAAATTACCTCCCATGGCCTTCTTTAATGAAATGATTAGTGACGGTGAATAAAAAAATTATAGTATATGAATAGATAATGTCACCATAATTCAGGAACATGTTGATGTATTTCCTAAGGGGTTACCTAGACCTCGACTATAAATAGAGTTAGAGTTGTTCATTGAACTCATTCTTGGATCCAAGATGATATCAAAGTTTATATATAGAATGTAAAATGTGGGGTAAGATGAATTAATAAAAATATCTTCAAGATCATTTTGAGGAGGTGTTTTTCTGAAATTGTGTTTCTCCCTGGAGAGAACATGTTCTCTTTCTGAAGAAGAATAATGGATCAATGCAGTTATGCATTTATTATAGGTAATTTAATTGGATCATAGTAAATAACAATTACCTTATTCCATGGATTAATGATTTACTCGACCCTCTTCATGAGGCTCAATTATTCTCCATGATTGATCTTCGATCTGGTTATCATTGAGGGTAAAGATATAAGATCTTCCAAAGTCTTCATTCTGGTCAACATATAGAAATTATGAGTTTGTTTTTATTCTCATCGACTTGACTATTTCATAATTTATTCTTATGGATTTCATGAATAGAGTCTATAATGACTAGCTTGTAACATTTGTGGTAGTTTTTATTTATGATATTCTGATTTTTCTAAAAAATTTGAGAAGCATGAGGATCATATAAGGGTTAAATTGCAAACTCTATGTAATAAGATGTTATTTGTAAATATCATCAATTGTAAACTTTGGTTATAACATTTTTCTTTCCTGTGGAACATTGTAACCAATGATGGAATATCAGTGGACCCTAATAAGACAAAGGTTATGGAGGAGTGGCCTCATCCTAAAATAGTAGCCCATATTAATATTTTACCAATCTAAGTAGAATATTATAATAGTTCTATGAAAAATATTCATGAATATCTAATCCACTAACAATGTTAACTTGAAATAGGGATAAGTTCATCTAGAAAAAGGAGTGTGAAGAATATTTCCAGGATCTGAAGAAGATATTGGTTACTTTACCAATATTTACTCCACCATCTATCATATGAGGATTCATTATTTTTAGTGACTCGTCTATAAAAGGTAATGCGTGAGTCCTCATACAAAATGACAAGGTTATTACTTATACATCTCCATAGTTAAATTCTCAAGATCATAATTATCTTAAGCATGACTTAGATATGGTTTTAGTTGTTTTTACTCTGATGATATGGAATCACTGTCTTTGTGGGGAGAAATGTGTTATATAAATAGACTATAATATATATATTTTCAAAAAAAATAATTGAACATGTGATAGAGTATATGGTTGGAACATATAAAAGGATATGTTTGTTAAATTCATATCATCCTAGAAGATAAAATAGATTTTTTGATTCATTAAGTATGAAAGGCCATGTTTTTTAGGAATGGATGAGGATTCAAGGAGATCCAATGACCAAGGAACTAGTAATGTTGGACATGGGAATCATAAGGGAAGGGACATCATTATCCCTTTCCCAAATGATTTCTCAAACAAAATTACAATAGAATATCAAGGAAGATTTAAGAGAATACCATTTTTTATAAAAGAAGATAGAGGCCATGAAGAATGGTATTTTTAATGAGTTTAGTATTGATCAAGTGAGTGAACTAAAATGTCTTACAAGGCTATGTGTTGCATCGACTATGGAAATAAATAAATAGCTGATGGATAATACTTATAGCTTTGCATTCTCTATATATCCTAGATTAAATAAAATGTATACGGACCTTCATGATTATTTTTGGTGGGATAACAAGAAATGTGAGATTACCAACTACACTACAAGTGTCCTGGTGTGTCAAAAATTGAAGGTAGAGTGAAAACTTCCTAATGGGGTTTTGAAATCACTACCCATACCAACATTGAAGTGGGATAATGTCACTATAGACTTTTTCCCTAGTCACTCGAGAGTATCCAAAGGAAATAATGTAATATGGGTTATAGTGGATCATCTCACAAAGACTTATCATTTCATAATTATTCAAGAATATTTATCTCTTGATCAATTTTCCATGATATATGTAAAGGAAGTTGTGAGGTTTCATAGAGTACCACTTTTACCATTTCTGATCATGACTGAAGGTTTATGTCAACTTATAAAAAAGTATTCTAAATTATCTAATTACTAAATTGAATTTTTGTATGGATTATCAAACACAAACTAATGTCCCATCTGATAGGACTATTCAGACACTTTAGGAAATGTTGCGAACATTCTCAATGGGATTTAAAGGGGGATGAGATCAACATCTCCCATTAGTTGTGTTCTCAAACAACAATATCTTTTATTTGAGTATTCAAATGGAACTATATGAAGTTCTCTATAGGAATTGACATAGAACTCCTACAAGTTGGGATGAAGATGGTGAGACAAAGATTATTTGTCCAGATATTGTGCAAGAGATGATAGAAAATGATCATGATATCCCACAACACATAATGTATTCTCAAAGATGGAAGGATATCTATGCTGACAGACATTGAATGGACTTGGAGATTGATTTTGGTGATAAATGATTCCTTTAAATTTCAAAATGGAAGAGATTCAAGTAGTTTTGGAATAAATAGAATCTTATCCCTAATTACATTGGCCCCTATAAAATCCTTTATCACATTGGATTAGTTTCATATCGGCTAGGACTTACACCAAACCTAGATCGTGTTCATGATGTGTTCTATGTATCTCTATCAAAAAAGTACATACCTAACCATTGACATGTACAAAAACCTGAGGTGGTAAAACTTGAACAATACCTATATTATGAGTAGTATTTGGTGGAGATCTTGGACCGTAGAGAAAAGGTACTAGGAAATAACAATACCCACCTTGTCAAAGTGTTATAAAGAAACCATAAATATAAAGAAGTGATGTGGAAAGTAGAGGATACAATGAGATAGAAGTACCCACACATATTCTCAGTATATAGAATGAGTTGAAATATCAACGATGAAATTTCATAATGAGGGGATAATGTAATAACCAAAATTTTTGAATGATATTTGTTTCCTAAAAAATGTGTATAATTTTATACTCAATGAAACTATAACTCTTTAATAATTAAGTGAGTGTAAATTGAAATTTTACCATTAGTATTCAACTACTACCTAACCATTGTTCAAGTATGACTGTTGGTCAATATGACCATTGGAAACAATATAATAATTTTAACAATATAATCAGTTTTATAATTACAAGTGAAAAAAGATAATTAATGTAGAAAGGAGGAAGGATGGCCTCAATCGGTATAGTCATGTTGTATTAAAGTGCATCAGTAATATCTTAGGAGTGAGGTATCATTAATGGGTTTATACCATGACCATGTCTAAGAAGATCTTAAAAAAGTGAATATTTAATGATATCGCCTTCGGTATATGTTCAAGTTAGTATAGATTACCACTCGGTCGATGTTAGCTGAGGGACCCCTAAAACAACCACCATCGCACACCATTCCCTTAGGGAGTATGTAGGTGTAATAATGGGTCAAGTTTCTAGGCCGTAATTACATAAAGTGTAATTACATTTTATAAATAAAATTTTTATCCCATCAATTATATTTTAAGAATATTTTATCATAATAAAATTGTGATGGGATTTCAAAAATTGAAATTCAGACCCCAATTGTCACAAATTTTAATTTTGAGAAAGGTTGAAATTTTTTTAATAAACTAAGGTAATTAATAATAAATATTTTAGTGAAATAGTATGATGATAACACTCTTTTTAAATTTTAAAATGATAAAATAATTTTTTCAAGTATTAGAAATTTTACTATACATTTTTCAGTCCTCTATTATGATTAACAAATAATTACTCGTATATTTAAAAGTAATAATTATCATATTTAGATAAGTATAATGATAAAATAAATATCATCTTTTAATGTAAAACCTCAATATTATGTGATATTGAATTTATGATAATTTTATAAAAAACATTAATATTTCATGAATTGTTGAAATATAGTTTGAGTTTATCGATATGTTTAGTTACTTTATAATTATGTAATTATAATGTCCCAGTTCTGGGTGGCAGACAAAGGTGCCCCGTACCAGGTTAGTCACAAGGCCCCAAGTGAATTCCGCCAAATTCTAGTGGTTGCTGATTAGCAGCGAGGACCTTGGATTTGATATTGGGGAAACTATGACCTCATTGGCCGAGTAACACAATGGAAACAAATAGTACCCATTAGTGGAAGTAGTAATACCATAGAACAAAAGTAAACAACAGAATACTGATAGTATAAACAACATCATCATATATATAAATAAATTTTGTGTGCCACATGTATCTTGAAAAGAAACCAAACAAGTTACAATTCTGAAAATATAATATTGAAACCATAGTATATGAAATAGAAAACTCCACAACATCGCAAGCCTCACCTTGGTCCCATGCTCTCCAGCTCCAACATCAATCATGTGCCTCATGAAGAAGGGTGTTTTCCCTTATCTATACAGACAACCTTATAATCTTTTTAGGTCCAAAATCATGACCCATATAGATTGTGCGAAGAATCCTAGATGGAAACTACCAAAATATATGTTCCCAACTGTCAGTGAATATATATAGCAAGAAATATGTAGAATTAGAGCAATAACCTAGAAAGTACTCAAAAGTAAATAATATTATAGTTTTCAATTGAATTAATATTCGGATAGAATGTCTTGAAGGACTTAATTTTTTTTTATTATTTTGATAATACTATTTTCAAGGGATTAGGTGAAACCCTTACAAGGTTCGAGGTCTTAGAAAAAATTACATGACCCATAGATTATAAAGAGAATCTCATAGACAAGACAACTTGGAACTACTCCTGCACAGCATATATCATGATATCAACACTCCACCATCATAGGGATGGTCAGCTAGTTATTCTATGAAATGTTTGACAGGCCTGGTACCGATGGAAATGAAAAACTTTCTCAATCTTCCTGTTCTGGTTAGCTCTCCTCAAGTGAATTTTTCTATCATGAATCCTCATTTGAATCCTTCTACCTTGCATTCTGACTGGTTTATCTGCAATCAAGTGGCCTGAAGGCCTTAGGGTGGCCCAAAGGCCTTAAGGTATCCCAAAGGCCTTAATAAACAACTGGACTGAAGGCCTTGGATGGCCCAAAAGCCTTGCAGGACCCGAGGACCAAAGAGGTGGCCCAAAGGCGCAGATGGATGAATAGTTCTAGCTGCTATAGTACATTTTGCAATACCTACTACAGTAGATACGAAAATACTACTATAGTAACCCGGAAATTCACCTCCACCCACATTTGATCTCGGGTCACTTGGATGAACCTTCCAAGTCCCCACCAATTGGGATGAGGCTCATGTGAAAAACGTGTGTAGGGTAATGCTCGCCTCCCACTGGGGGCCCCTCCATGCCTAGAGCATGCCTCACATTCTACAGCTAGGAAAATGGCTCTGAATCACCATGTGCATAATATGTGAAGTGTCTAAGTCTGGCGGGACTCGAGCCTGGGCAAGTTCCCACAAAGAGTGAGGGGTACAACTACCAGGTACCACTCGGCTAACACCCCATGGGAATTTTTATTTATCAATTATTCAAACCATTTAATAATGTAACCTCATGATCTAGCCTAATCTCTGTATCCCCTTGTATAATTGAAAAACAGATGTCTCAAAATTCTATCTAACAAACAGGTAATACCGAGTCCAAACTTGTTCTTTTGCTTGGAAGGCTCATCACATTCATTAAAAATTCAAAAGAAACCCTTTGGGAAAGTGCGCACAGTCTATCCTCTCTAGTTTTACATATCATAAATTCACTAAAATAATATAATGACCCTCTGGGAAGCCTCACACAGTCTAACACGTTTGGAACCACATAGCACTAAACATTTCTAAACAACCACCTCGGAAGCTCTCATGGTCAATACCACTTTGGTATTCATAATAGATAATAACTATAATGACCACATAGATGCTCTCATATTCAATTCCCCTAGGTCAACGTTCATTTAATAATGACCGTCTGGGTAGATCTCACATTCAATACCCCAATAGTCAATAACCACCTGGTAGCTCTCACAGTCAACACCTCTTGTCCAATATAACAATATATTATACATAAATGACCCTACCTTGAGAAGTCATCACAGTCAAATTCCCCTTGGTCATACATTCACAATTTGAAACACATGCATCTCATATAAATAGTAATTTCATCCTAACAACACTATTAATAGAAAAAAAAAAGCAACCCTAAAATGATTCCTAGACCCAAAGGTAGTAAACTATAAAACATGGGAAACAAACCCACAATCAAGGCAATAAACCTTATGCATAATCAATAACCCCTTTCTCAATAAAACACACCACAAAAGGTCTTAAAAAGGGTAAAATTCCAAAACATGAAATACCTTAACAATGGGTATTTGACACTTTTAGCATATATATTCCAAATACAGTCAATAAAAGTAACAAACCACCTACCTTGTTGTTGTATGATGAACACTATTGAATTTCATCCCTTGAATCTTCCTTGAAGGACATAGATATACAAAAATGATAAAATCGTTCAACCTTAGATAACTCAAGGGAGATGAGAAATCAAGAAGAGAATCCTTAGGGGAAGTTATAACTCACCGGTGGGAATCCAATGCACCAGGTGCTATCTCAATTGGATCTCAGATGGATGAATGAGAGGATCTCAATGTTCTCATTCATACATTTCTCTCCTATATAAAACATGGGGATAAGAATGTATTTATATATATGAGATACGAAACTGCATCAATTAATCAAATATAAATTAAAGTATAAAGCGTGTTCATTTAATGTACATGTCGTGTACTAGCCTCAACTAGCCCCCACTTTAGGCGGTCTACCAAGTCTCCCAAACAGCCATGTACATGGTCGTTAAACGTCCTCTACACAACTACACACGACAACTGGGTACAGAGTGTGTACTCAGGAGTACATGGTGTGTACATAAAAAATTTCTCCATTCATTTTTTTCTTAAAAACCAACCAAAAATAAAGATCCATACATAAATAGAATATCTGAGTTCTTAAAAAAATCCTCCCTTAAAGAAATTTGTCCCCAAATTTCACTTCTAGGGGTGGCGAAGAAGAAAATTCCAAAAACATTGGCCACTGAAATTGTATGTCACCCTCCCTCTCCCAAGTCTCGTCTTGTACACTCCTTTGATGTCATAGCACCAGTACCAGAGGAACATACTAGCCATAGAGAACCTTCTTTCTGTGATCCACAATCTGAATATGGTTCTCCTCAAAGGATGCTTCTAACTCCAAATCAACCTCCTTGGGTTGCAAAACATGAGACATGTCTGCAAAGTAACATTATAGCTGAGAAACATTATTGACATCATCCATATCTCGGTACCTCAGAGGTAGCTACTACCAATAGGCAACTATCCTGACTCTCTCCAATACCTCAAACGGCCTGTCGTATCTTAGTAAAAGATTACCCTATCTCCAAATCCTTCTATATCCCAACCTTTGTGTGACATGTAAGAAAACCTAATCTCTGACCTTGAAACTCTAGAGGTTTTCTCCATCGATCAATAAAATATTTCTATAAAGACTACGCAGTATCCATCCTCTTTTGAATCAACTCCAGTTATTCAGTTTTATCCTGAACAGGATGAGGTCCCAACATAGCTACCTCTCAGACCTCCTACCAACATAGTGGTGATCGGCATGGACTACCATACAAATCCTCATAAGTTTCCATCTAAATCGTCACCTAAAAACTATTATTGTATGAAAAATACACTAGGGGTATGTGTCTCACCCAAGAGCCCCAAAAAATCCAGGACCCATGCTCAGATCATGTCCTCTAAAACCTAAATCGTAGGTTCAGACTGGCCATCTTTCTGGGGATATTAAGTTGTACTTATAAGTACATGTGTACCCAAAGCCCTCTGTAGTCCATGCCAGACATGAGAAGTAAAACAAGCATCCTTGTCTGAAATAATAGTGTGGAACACCATGAAAACATAAAATCCTCTAGATGTACAACCTTGAAAGTTCATCAACACTGAAGGTCTCCTTGATCAGCAACAAATATGAAACCGTCATGTGTCTTTCAACAAAAACCCAAACTAAATCATTCCCTCTTGGCGATCTCGATAAACCCATCATGAAATCCATTTCAACATCATCCCACTTCCACTCAGGAATGGGTAACTGTTGTAAAAGCCTTTCTAGTCACTGATTCTCCGCCTACACCTACTGACAGGTGGAACATCTCATAAAAAAATCAACAAAATCCATATTCATACCAGGCCACCAATACTGATGGTGTAGATCTTGATAAATATTGGTGATAGTTTGATGAACATCCATAAATGAGGAATGAAAATTTCACATCAACTCCTCACATATGTCTGCTAATACCCATACTCATCCATGGAAATGCAAGATCTCATTATCGCTTATGGTCCACCCAGGAGTATGGTCTTCTGCTGAGATACTCTCCCATAGGACTAGGCCTTCAGAATCTGATAGCTGCCTCATTCTCAATTGATCCAGTATATTAGAGGTAACAACTACAGAAGAAAGAAATTCCTACCACTATCTATCGTGATCCTCCAAATGCATCTCAGATAACATATCCATATTCTACCTCTCACTGTTGGCTTCTTGAACTACCTATATCTGAGTCCTCCTAGTCAACGCATCATCCACTACATTGCCTTTCCTAGGCATGTAGGAAAACTCAATGTCAAAATGTTGAAGGTACTCAACCCACCTTCAATATCTTCAATTCAGATCACACTAAGTAAATATACACTTGAGACTCCTATTATTAGTGAATACCACAAAATTATCTCCAAAAAGATAATGTCTTCAATAGTGTAAAGCATGCACAACTGCAGCTTACTCGACATCTTGTGTCGGGTACTTCATCTCATGTGGCCTCAACTGCTGAGACCTGTATACAATGACCCCTTCTGCCTACATAATCATTTCTCCCATCCCGATACCTAACCCATCATTGTAAATGGTGTAACACTTTCCCCACTCCAAAAAAATATGTACCTATGCTAAATTAAATCTCCCTTTCAACACCTAAAATGATGAATTGTAGGAATCTGCCCATAATTACTTTACAACCTTCTTAGTCTGGCCCGTCAGTGGTCCCAGTAAGTATGAAAAGTCATGAAATTCCTGTAATAACCAGCCATCATGAGAAAACTTCATACCTCAAAGAAATTCTTCACCTACCCCCAAGAAACTACTGCTCTCACTTTTTCAATGTCTATTGATACATCTATATCAAAGATAACATGACCCAAGAAGTGAATTTGGTCCCTCCAAAAGTGGCATTTGGAGAGCATAGCATAAAACCAATTCTCTCTCAGTGTACTCAATACGATCTCAATATGGGTGGTGTGGTCATATCGAGTGTGAGAGTAAAAAAATATATCATGCACGAAAACTACCACAAAAGAATCCAAGTAATGATGGAACACTCAGTTCATCAGTGCCATAAAACCCATCAGCATGTTTGTGAGACCAAACTGCATAAAGAAATACTCTTATATACCATACCTACTCTGAAAGGGTGTAAGAGGTGTATCTGATGGTATAATGTGAAATAGATGATAATCAGATCTCAAGTGAATCTTTGAAAACACCTGGTCTCCTCGAAGCTAATCAAAGAGATCATCATTAATCAGCATGGGATATTAGTTCTTGATCGTCAACTGGTTCAACTTTTTATAATCCACATAAAGTATGAGGGTATTGTCATCCTTCTTCTTAAAAAGGACAAGAGAACCCCAAGGAGATGTACTAGGTTGGACGAAACCCTTTTCTTTCAACTCCTCTAACTGTTTCTCAAGCTCCTATAACTCTAATGAATCCATATTATAAGGAGGAATGGACACTGGTGACACTCCTGGAAAAAGATCAATAGAGAAATATACCTCTAAATTTGGAGGTAAACATGAAAATTCATTTATAGATACATATATAAGATAATCCACTGCTGGGGAATTTCCATATATAAAGTCCCCTAATCATCTAGATATAAACTAGAAATCTAGGTTGTAATTCCCACCAACCCATGACACTCAGGTCTAGCTTCGCTCACATGTACATCCCATTCCCTCGTGTGTAGAAAAGACCCACCCTCTGGTGATGTGAAACTCACCCTATGGAAATAGTAATCAAGAATGATCTAGAGAGAGACCAACTAGTCTATCCCAAAAATACCATTGAATCCTATCATCTCTATGACATAGATGTTCCATAAGAAGTGACACTCACCAACCTCAAGAGGGAACTCCTTTGACTAATGTACAGTAGGATTCCTAATCCCCAATGGAGTTTCTAGCATCATAAAATCCTCAGAAGTAAATATATAGAGCTCAAGGCTCTCCATAACAGAAAAAAAATATGAAACTATGGGAATCCCTTGTATAAAATAGAGTAGAAGATAAAACTAATGCAACTAGAATTGTTCCTCTAATTGTAGAGGGTCGAGGATCCTTCTCCTACTGTGTGTGCTCCACTAAAAAATTATGGCCTATATTATGGCCCTACTACCCTGCTTGAATACCCTAAGATGATCCACCCTACTGTCCCTGAAATCCTTCCATCTGCCTACCACGACCATGACCACATCCTTAGCCTGATCAGA
The DNA here is from genome assembly GCA_963277665.1 of Viscum album. Taxonomy (NCBI): domain Eukaryota; kingdom Viridiplantae; phylum Streptophyta; class Magnoliopsida; order Santalales; family Viscaceae; genus Viscum; species Viscum album. Next base: position 2,007,924,977 of record OY728122.1, on the reverse strand, counting down.
CTAACAAACTCCAGTTCCCTAACTGATGAGAAATTGGTGGTCATTATCCTAATCATAGAGTCATAAATGATCCCTTATCACTCACTGGTGGTGAGGAAATCCTGTAAAAATGCTGAATATGGACCATCTTACTGCCAGATCAGCGCTCTACTGGCTCCTTCAAGAAATGTGGTCTCGTATTCCCACTCTACCCGCACTGGTAGCATAACACATGGATACCTAAAGAAACATCACATGAAAACTACATGTAACACTTCCTATTATCTGTTGAAGGAGTACCAATCCTGGATGCTAAACCACCCAGGCTTGCAACTCCTAAATACCACAGATTGCACTCAGTAATCATTTCCTGGTTAACTATATCATTCATCAAATTCAGCCAGAAGACATTCACCTTCGATCATATGTCATACCTATGACCATCCTCAAAATCACCTCGCCAAAGATACCTCATCACCTCCCAAAATATGTTAAAATAACTGAATCTTTGTAAAATTATAAGAGTAATCCATTACTAAAAGAGTTCCCTACTCTAAATGCATGAACTCTTGGGATCAGTCAGCCCTCAATGTCTTGTGGTAGAAGTAATCATAGAAGATCCTCTGAAAGTCTTCCCAAGACACATCCTGATGAAGTCCTACCAGTGAGAAAACATCCCACCATATCTTGTTGGAATCACATATCATGTGCATCTTTAGATTTACCCTCCTCTTAGAAGGCACCTCTAGGTGCTCAAAGATAGTAAGTGTGGCCTCAAACCATGTATATAATGAATGTGGTCTTCCACCCCTAAACAAGTGGGAGGATGCAGCTAATGGAACACCCTAGTGAACTCCTCCATATTCAGGGCAAGATTAGGAACCCCATTAAATGTCTATATCAACCTCAAATATCCTTTACAGAACTATGCATCAGCATCTGAATCTGGTATAAGAGTTAGTGCCAAAACATGCACATTGTGAGGATCTGTTGGTAGTCCTTGATCTACCATTTCTAGTGTTTGATCATTGCCCTATATCTGGCGTACAATCAGAGGATGTCAGGTTGGAATGACTTCTCAAGGTCAAGCACAGACCTCAGTACAAGATTAACAAGGACAACTACTTAAAAGTGAAAGAAAGGAATAGGTGAAGAAACATTCAAGTTTTACAAAATAGGGTTAAACAGTGTGTTTTCCCCCTACATGGTGTGTTCCCTTAATCTTTATACATGGTGTGTACCTCTTCCATACCTGGTCATGTAATACCCATCCACACATCATGTTCATCCTATGACACAACATGTACTTGAGTTTTACCTCCTTCCCAGGATCTTCTACATGGCTGGAACAACATGGTTATCTTAGGCGTAACACTACATGGTGTGTTCACCCTAGACACAGCGTGTACTTCTTATTTTATAACCACCTATGTCATTATTCAAATGATAAGATACACATTCAACTCAACACGGAATTTATAATTGGTACCTGGAGTCTTCTACCAAAATTTTCCCATCCCTGTTTCTCTTCCCACATAGTCAGTCACACAGTTAACTATACATGGTGTGTACAACTTAGACATGACATGTACCATCCCAATTTCATCCTCCAGTTTCATTACTCACACAACCAAATACATGGAATCTTACAACATGGAGTGTACTCCCAGTAAATGGCGTGTTCTACCAAGATTTTATCAATTCGTGTCTCTGCACACATAGTCAATCACACGGTCAAGAAATACACAGTGTCTACTCCCAGTACATAGCGTGTACTTAAGAAAAGTTGTTTCTTCTAGAATAGAATAACACATTTCATGTGTTCATAACACCACACTCCATGTTTTCAGGTTTTCTAGATTTTAAGCTTCTGAAATTCTTCTAGAACCCTTAAAAAATTAATATTTTTTCCAAGGCCTCAGAAATTCCGACCCGTGACATCCCATACACCCACGAATAAAAGTTTGGCATCCTTATAAATCTCATAATTTGAAAGAAAAAAAATCAATTAAGGTTCAAACATGATCCACCAAATTACGATCTAAGAGGGACCATAACACTTCAGGGACCAATTTTTGGCATCCATCCTAATGAATCTTTACAATTCCAAGTATCTTATCAAAATATAGTGTATTAAATCAAGGAATATATCACAAAAACAAGCATATCTTGCAGAACATCACTCAGAACAGCACACAATCAGTAATTCAACCTAAATGGAATGACAAGAATGCATGATATGTGATCTCTATCAAGTGCCTATATGATGCATGAGATGACATACCCACATCTAATTGGGGTCCAACAGAAATAGAACCTCAATAATATCGATGATAACAGTACAAAACAAGTGAATCACCCAACGGTGAAATCAAATCAACTATAACAATTGCAAAAGAAAAAAATATTTCAATATTCAAGGTAGCATGGATTTTCCCTATACACAGGTTAGCTACTCTTGGGAACAGATTATTACCAAATACTCATTCATTCCTATCCATATCTATAGGCACCAAATAGTAAGATAAAGAAAAAAGAATCTTCTCTGATACCACTTTGTAATGCCCCAGTTTTGGGTGTCGCCCAAACGCACCCCATACCTGGTTGGTCACATTGCCAAAAGCACATTTCCCCAAACGCTAGAGGATACCGACTAGTAGTGAGGGCCTTGGGTGTGATAGTGGGGAAAGTATGTCTTCATTGGCAGAGTACGCAGCGGAAATAAATAGTACACAGTAGCAGAAGCAATAATACCATACAATAGAAGTAAACAACGGATGACTGATAGTATAAACAACTATAGAATATATATAAATATGTATCAAGGAAATAAACCAAACAAGTCACAAATCTGGAAATACAATACTGAAACCAAAGTATATAAAATAGTAAAATCCAACAGCATCGCAAGCCTCATCTTGGTCCCATGTTCTCCAGCTCCAACATCAATCAAATTCCTAATGAAGAAGGGTGTTTTAACTTATCTATAACTAAAAACATATTGTCACGACCCATCCCCTGGGGACCATTCTGTGACTACCCCAATCCCTCCTTCCTTGGGCCAGGGGCTGGCGACTAGCACTGGAAAGACGTATCCCTATAATGGGAAGTAATTGCCTTTAAACATATACAAACACACAATCCAAGAACAAAACAAGAAGCAAACACGAAGTAAACTACTATAGTAAACATTTTACTGAATGTAAAGGGGGAGAAATTCAAGCACAAATAGAAAGTACAAGAACAATTGAAAGAGAAAATAGATCCTAGAACGTCCACCGAGGATCCTACCTGAAGGGTAGGTACATCTCAAGATTTGTAGTCACTGTGTCACATCACATCAAATGGTCCACCTATGAGCACTATCCAGTCCTGGATCCCTTATCCTTGATCAATGTTGTCTCTCATCTGCACAGGACATAGCAAGGAGTGGGCGTATCCCATGTTGGGGTGAGTATAACAATACTCAGTAGGGACCCTGAGACCCCCAAAGATCTCTCTGAGTTCTATAATGGAAAAACCTCAAAGCAAGACCTCAATCAAAAAGCATGAAGTAGTATATGTCAACTCTACTTAGTTATATGCCCATACATATACTGAAGTTATCAAAATATACTCATCTCATACAAGAGGAAACATAAGGCTCCAACTTTTAATCCATTTCCACAACTGATCCACGAGGGAAGAGTACCACAAAGGTAAAACCACGAAGGTAAAAGTACCAAAAAGGTTACACCATGAAGGTAACACCACTAAGGTAAAAGTACCACAAAGGTAACACCATGAAGGTTACACCATGAAGGTAAAAGTACCACAAAAGTAACACCATGAAGGTGAAACCACGAAGATAAAAGACTCATCTCAAACCAGGTATATAACATAAGTACATAAGTATAGGTGATTAGTCATAAAACTAGATTATCTTATTCTTTCTATATGCTCTGCTACTAACCCACAATGGATCGATAGATTCTGACTCATAGAGGATTGATGTTCTCTCTTCACGTTACAGCCAACCACGAGATTCCCACACTATTCATGCTTGATTTTGGGAGGATCAACTCCTTGGGCTTTTGGTCATACCTCAACCACCAAGAAGTTCCAAGAATAATTATCCCAAAGGAATATAATGTCGTAAGGGTTCCAATGAGATAGATGTCATATCAATTGGGCACCCGATATTTAAGTTATAAGCATTTTAATGATGAGTCCCAGTTGTATTCGGGTTCTATCCAACCCAGTCATACTCCAACTATCTACAAATCTCAAGTGCAGTATATCTAAATGACCATCTCTCTCTGAGGATCTCAATGTCGTAGATGGTTTGTGGAATGGACGTTTGGATTTCATGAAATGGTTCTTTAGGTGAAACTGGGCCTGGTTTGGTCCGGGTCCAGTCCGACCCGGTCGGGCCAACCCGGCCTGGGCAGAACCAACCTGGTTCAGGTCGAATCACGCTGGTTCGGGCCCAACCTAGTTTGTTAAGGCCATGGTGGGCTCGGCCCGCTGGGCTTGGTATGGACCATCTAGTGGAGGCGCGACCTGCTGGCTCACGCGACCCGGCCCACTGAGGAGCGGCCTGCTAGGCTCGTGCGGCCTGACCCCCAAGGGGCATGGCCCATTGGAGCGAGCCCCGCCCTAGCTGGCATGGGGGGAGCTACCCCTTACCCGAATGACATTAGTTTGGGAAATGGAGCATCGGGAGTAGATGGCGCTGTCTGGGCTGCTGCAGGTCCCGTAGGGAGTGAGTCCTCAGTTGTCGCAGCCTCCTCCTCCAGCGGCGCACCGTTGCGCACCGCTCCACCTCCTGTGGTTGGCCGCTCTGCACGTCTGTTGTGGCTGATGACCTGCGACAACCTTCTCTAGAAGACCGTGAGGGCATGCCGCCCTCACTTCCCCAGCCGGCCGGTTCCTACCACTGCTAACTACCATTTCCATCTTCACCGGCAGTGCACGACGGTGCGCCGCCACTCCCTCCAGAGCTGGCCAGTGTCGACCGCTGCCATCACCTCACCACTAGCATCAGTTGTCAGCGGTCTTCCGCGGGTCATCAGGTGAGCTCTGGTGGCCCGTTTTCCCCTCTAAAGGTTCCAATAGACTCCCCAAGATTCCCTCTTCATCACTAAACCCACCTTTCCAGGTTTTTTCCAACCCGAATAAATCACTCATGAAGAACATGTCAAATTTCAACAAAAGGCAGAGGGTTTGGGTTTTTTTCATTTGGTCGCCGCCCTCTGCATTATCTTGATATCAAGAGGGTAGTATAATGGTTCAAAATATCTTGAAATTAGACGAGAAATAAACCATACCTCAAGATCATTGGAAAACGTCCGTGTTTGAGGAAGATTCGATGTTTTCCATTCATGATTCGGTGGCACTCATCACCGCTCGCTAGAACCAGTGTTGTCCTCCAAGTGGTTGGCTTCGTGGTACCTTAACAGAACATTGTCTCTTGAAAAATCCATGCTAATACCCCTCCCAATGCTCCACATTAATAGGAGAGGAGAAGAGGTGGGTTACGATATTGGGAATTTATGAGGTTCATTTAATAAATGAACCTCCCAAATATCAATAGTGTTGTTACAATGACTGAGGAGACAAGCCAATTAAGGTCTTGACATTTCATTGGTCCCACTACCACCTCTTGTCCATTGGAAGAAAAGAAACAAAATAAATAAAATAACGTTGTTATTTTATTATTCTTTTAAATGTCCAAAACTATCATTTTCTCCCGACCTACTATAGTCGATGTGAAGCCTTCCTTGTGTGAATCCCAATGATGCAGATTCAATGGTTCTCTCAAATTTTTAATCTGAGCACCGGTTAAAAAGTTAGAAATTGTGGCTCATGCGTTTAATGAACATACCTTATAAAAAAGATTAGAAATTCTTTTCAGGAACACCGAGCCTTGGAATCACGCACAATCAATTTTCACAGACTCATAATAATTCCATATAAAATTAAAAAAAAATTAAATGAAAAATCTAGGTCTTTACATTCTCTCCAGCTTAGGTATTTTTATCCCCAAAAGCCACAACATAGACTAAGGAAACAAATGGGGGTACTGAACACAAATCTGAGCCTCCTTCTCCCATGTTCTCTCTAGGAGGTTCCATTTCTTCTAGAGAATGCACACCAGAAGTATAAATCATCCATTAAGGACTCGCTCCTATCGATCCTCAATCACCACTAGAACATCTGTAAATTTCACCCCATCGTTGATGTCCAACTCACCCCAGTCAATGACGTGTGATGGATCATGGACATACCTCCTTAGCTGCAACACATGAAAAATGTCATGCACCTGGTGCATCTGTGGGGGAAGAGCCAAGTGATACACCACCTCTCCAACTCAGATGAGAACCTAAAAAGGTCTGATGAAACTCTTATATAACTTTCCGTCCCAGCCAAATCTCTACAAACCTCATCAAGGTGAGACTCGTAGGAAGACATAGTCTCCATCCTCGAACACCAAAGGTCTCCATCTCCTATCAGCATAAGACTTCTGCCTACTCTGTACTGTCTTCATCTGCTCCTGGATGATCTTCACCTTCTTAGTGGTAGCCCATACCAACTCTGGACCCATAAGTGTTGACTCCCCTAGGTTTTCCCAGCATAGATCTGATCTACAAGATCGATCGTACAAGGCCTGAAACAGTTCCATACCGATGGTGTATTGATAGTTGTTGTTGTATGTGAACTACACCAAGGGAACGTGGTCCTCCCAACTGCAGCCAAAATCTAGGACGCAAGCACAAAGTCTGTCCTTCAGTGTCTGAGTGGTCCAATCCATCTAACCATCCATTTGTGGATGAATGGCGGTGCTCAAACATAGCTGAGTCCCAAATTCCTCCTATAATCCCTTCCACAATGAAGATTTAATATGTGTTTCACGGTCAATGATGATCGTCGATGGAACCCCATGAAGCCATATAATCTCTTGTAAATAGAGTCATCCCAAGCCCTCCATTGATCCCTGCTCTCAGATCGGTAGGAGGTGGGATGACTTGGTGATTTGGTCAACGATCACCTAGATGGAATCATGTCCCATGGATGTATATGGAATTCATGCCACAATGTCTATAGATATACCATCCCTCTTCTACTCTGGAACCTCTAATGGTTGTGGTAAGCCTGTTGGAACTTGATGCTCGGCCTTCACTTACTAACAAATGAGGCATCATGAAACAAACTTTTCCACTAATTTCTTTATCCCTGGCCACCAGTGCTGACACCGGAGGTCCTGGTACAACTTCACCACACCATGATGTACATCCATAGGAAACGTATGGTCCTCCCTCAACACCTCCTCCCATAAAACCACTGGTACCTTGGTTAATCCCTTGAAAAGGATTATGTGTTCCCCATATTCATAAAATCTATTAGGTGCATGTCCTGAGGATATGTGAGTACGTCGATCCTTGCTGTCAATGTACCAAAGCTCGGCCTCCCTAAATCATTAGAGAAGTGGGGGAGTGTCTATCATAGACTGGAGGTAAGATTCTCCATCTCTATCCACAAAGGATATCTACAATGTGGTTGGCTACTATGTCGCCTCACTCAATAGCTATAGACCCGACCTCCTTCTAAGTGAATCTACTACTAAATTCCCCTTCCAAGAAGTGTAAACTATCTCAAAATCATAGTCCATGAGGAACTGTATCCAACTTCATTGTCTCAGGATTAGTTAATTCTATGAGAAGATATACCTGAGAAACTTGTGATTAGAGTAGATTGTAAAAAATTCACCCATCAAGTAATTTATCTACATATTCTAGGATAAAACCACTTCTTCTAACTCCATGTCATGGGTAGCGTAGTTCTGCCCATGTTTTCTCAGCTGTTAAGAACTATACACAATCACTGCTCTCTCCTGCATCAGCACACATCCAAGTCTTTCCCTTGATGTGTTACAGTAGACTATATACCCAACTCCCTATTTTGGTAGCCTCAAGATGGGGTCTATCATCTGTCTATGCCTTAGCTCCTGAAAACTCTTATGGAACCTCTTCCACCACCTGAAGGGATGTCCCTTCTTCATCAATGCTAACAAGGGTTCCACAACTCTAGAAAAGTCAGGTACGAATCTCTGATATTACCCATCCAACCCTATGAAACTCTACCTTGGTCACACTCCTCGGTGGCTCCCAAGAAAGCACAACCTCTATCTTTTCCAAATCCATTGTAACTCCATCCACTGAGATAACGTGTCCCAGAAAGTGAACCTCTCATATCTAGAATTGGAACTTTGAGAGCTTACCATAAAGCTGGTGCTCTTAGAGTGTATCCAGAACTATCTGCAGATGATAGGCATGCTCCTCCTTTGTTGCTGAGTACACCAAGATGTCGTTAATGAATACCACGATGAAGCAATCGAGGTATGGATGAAAGAACTTTTTCATGAGTTCCATGAAAACTTTTGGGTCATTGGTTACACTGAATGGCATAAAAAAGAACTTATAGTGGCCATACCGACATTTGAAGGTCGTCTTCTGAACATCCTCAACTCGTACCCTGAGTTGATGATAGCCTGATCTGAGGTCTGTCTTTGAAAACCAACGAGCTCCCTTCAGCGGATTGAAAATATCATCAATCCTCATAAGTGGATGGTTATTCTTCATTATCACCTAGTTCAGGCGCTAATAATCCACACATAGCCTTAAACTCCAATATTCCTTCTTGGCAGACAAAATCGGGGCTACCCATGGAGATACAATGGGTCTTATGAATCCATTCCTCTCCAAGTCCTCCATCTGTAGCCATAACTCATGAAGCTCTATGAGATCCATCTGATATGATAGTGTAGATATTGGTGCTTTTTATGGGTATAGGTTGTTGTAGAATTCCACCTCTCTGTGAGGAGGTAGTCTCGTAACATCATTAGGGAAGACATCAATATACTGGTCCACCACTACAAGATAGCTCAAACTCTTAACATAAACTGCTCTGAGGGTAAGGCTAGCCAACTGATGTGTTATTGACTGCACCCTCCTCCAGGTAAGTCCATATTATGCTACAAAGGTTCCCTTCTCATAGGTGAAGGAAAACTGAAGGTTTCGAGTGTAGTAGAAGCACGTGGGTGAATGTGCCCACTTGGATTTTTTTCATTAGCAATGATCAATACAGGATCAATACCACGATAAACACCAGTCTCCATGGATTGATTCGTAGAAATATAAAAAGAAGAAGAAAGGTCCTGGAACCCCAAAAGTGGATCGTCACTGGTTGATTGTAATTAATTTAATTAATTGACAAGAAGTACCTTTTGGTTGTTCTTTCTTCGTTGATATTATTGATCATGTTCTGATGTGATTCTTCGTTGTGTCAAATAATTCAAGGGTAGACTTCCTCTAGCGGTGATCCACACATGCACCACATATCTCTGGACATCTCCAAAGGTGTCTCCGGGTGATAGAATGTCGAAACCTTTGCTTGTGTTGCCCGCCTTAGATCATATTGTTCCGTTGAAGAGGATCTCTCTTGGTCTTGAGAGCATTCTTGGAGGAAGGAGTTCTTTCGGTCTTGAGATAATTCTTTAGAATTTTTGTGCACAACGATTCTTAGGAAAAGTGTTTGGGTTGTGAGGATATTTATAATTGGGTTTGAGGTTGTAGATTTATGATAATAAATAAATGTGTTATGCATTTTATTTATTTCATTAACTCTTTTGAAAACCCCATGTCGAATCATTAATTCCTTGACATGTGCCCAAGCTGATTATAATAAATATCATTTAATAAAACGATATTTCCTCAAAATCCTGAGAGGAAAAACTACATAGCATGTAATAATAAATACAGGGCGTTTACTTGTTTTTCATTAAAAAATACACGGCGTGTAATAATTAATACACGGTGTGTACTTGTTTTCAAAATAAAAACCACATGGCATGTATTGCTTAATACACGGTGTGGACTTGTTTTCATTTTATTCTTCCTCCAACATTAAAACAATTTAGGCTTCCTTGAATAATTATTAAACCATGTATGGGAATAATCTTTATTCTACTTGAGATACTTGGACACACTTAGTGTGTGACCCTATAGGCCTCTTTCTCGTTGTCATTAGGTGGGCTTTCCTAAAGTCCAAGATTACTGTCTAGCAACGGGTCAAGGCACCCAAAAGAAAGAAGTTGGCACCACATTGATGGGTCACCTCATACAAACGCTTACTATTTAATTTAATCCCTTTGTCTCAATATCTCATAAAGTAGGTTTCATGGCAGTGTCATAAACCTATATGCTTGATCTGTCATTCTTTGACTTCTAGAAATAAACTCGTCATGACACCATGGCCATGGAATTTGTGAAACAGTTCTATTTCAATCAAAGTTCCTGAGATATATACTTCCATAAATATGGAAGGGACAATTCCTTCCTCGACTTATCCATTAACAACATTTCATTCGTGACGCACCCAACGTACCCTACTTCTCGCCAACTCTCTTCATGATGATTTCATTAGCAAATCTAAGTGAGCGAGTTATAAAATGAGTTAATGATAATCTTCTAGTCTAAGGACCATTACGCACGCTCGTAGATAGAAATGTCCTATGACACCAAGAAATGAGGAATTTCTACTGGCGGGTCTATTCTCATAATCTCCCATATTGGAGATTACCAAGTACGAACTCCATGAGAGAGAGTCTCATATTCTTACGAGTACTTGCACATGACGGTCTGTATACTATGTGTCCTATCATAGTATGGAATCCAACTGTATAACTTTATTTAAGAATATTGTTACAGTATTTCAAGGTTCTCATCATAGTGGGGATCTTCCATGACCATATTAATGCAACAAATATTCCTGGACATTATTATATTATAGTCATGTAGAATAATGAACAATATATAATAAGAGTGAATTCATGTGATCAAAGAACAAAATATTTAGTTCTCAGGACACCAACCCTTATAAACTCCCACTTGTACTGGAGAAAACTGCCTATGACTTTTAGTCCGCTAGACCTCACATGATTATCATGTTTCTACTCATTCAAGGCTTTGGTCAATGGGTATGCCATGTTGTCTTCCGTGGAAATACTTCTCACTACAACTTCACCTCTTTGAGAAAAATCCCTCAAGAGATGATACTTCTGAAGTATGTGCTTTGTCCACTGATGTGACCTTGACTCTTTTGCAAGTTCCACAGCTGCAGTATTATCACAATAGAGTGTGATAGGATATTTACTGCTAGGTACTACATCCATCTCTTGGACGAAGCTTCACATCTATACTTCTTCTTTAGCTGCCTCAGAAGCTGCGATATACTCGGACTCCACTGTACAATCTGCCACCACACATTTCTTTGATCTCTTCCAACTCACTATACCTCCATTAAAACTGAAGATGTATCCAGTCTGTGACTTCATGTCATTTTGATCAGTCTGGAAACTAGCATCTACATGTCCTCTGATGGCTAGTTCCTCATCTCCTCCATAAACCAGGAATATATCCTTAGTACGCCTCAGATACTTAAGGATAGTCTTGACTACCATCCAATGGTGGTCTCCTGGATCATCTTGATATCTTCCTACCGCACTTAATGTGTAAGAAAAATCTATACTTGTACATAGCATAGCATACATGACTGACCCAATCGTAGATGCGTAAGGGATCTGTGCCATTTTAATTCTTTCCTCATGTTTCTAAGGACACATTTTCTTGGAAAGATGAATTCCTTATGACACTAGCAACAATACCATCTTCGATTAATCCATACTGAATCTCTTCAGTATCTTTTCAATGTATGTACTTTGACTCAGGCCCAGCATTCTCTTGGATCTATCACGATGGATATTGATCCCAATAATATATGCTACCTCGCCCAATTCTTTCATGGAGAAGCATTTTTCTAACCATGCCTTAACTGACTGTAATACAGGTACTTCATTTCCAATTAGTAATATGTCATCAACATGTACTATTAGGAATACGACTGTACTTCCACTAAACCACTTGTAGACACAAGGCTCACATTCGTTCTTAACAAAGAAAAATTCCGTTACAGCTTCATCAAAATGAATGTTTCCTGAACTTGATGGTTTCTTTAATCCATAAATGTATTTTTGAAACTTTCATACCTTTTTGGAATCTTTTGGAGTCACAAACACTTCAGGTTGCTTCATGTAGACATCTTCCTGAAGGTTCCTGTTAAGGAATGCTGTTTTGACATCCATTTTCCAAATTTCATAGTCGTGGTAAGCAGTAATGGACAATAGGATTCTGATGGATTTCAGCATCACAACTAGTGAAAAGTTTTCATCGAAGTCAATTCCTTGACACTGTCTAAAAACTTTTGCAACTATTCATGCCTTATAGGTGCTGACTTGCCCCTCCATGCCCAGTTTCTTCCTAAATACCCATTTATTACCAATAGGCTTTACATCAACTGGAGGATCCACCAAAATCTAGACTTGGTTTTGGTACATGGAATCCATTTCAGAATTCATGGCTTCTTGCCACTTGGCAATGTCTGTGCCTTCAACTACATCCATGTAGGTAAGAGGATTATCATTGTAAACCAATAATAAGTCACCATCCTCAGTGACAAGAAAACCATATCATTCTAGTTTTTTCACCTCTCTCATGCTCCTGCACAATTCTTGTGTCTCTGGAACAGATTGTTCTTCCAAGGGGCTTGGTGGAATCTATTCCTATATCAACTCTTGTGTATCTTGAGCCTCGAATTCATCAAAGTCTATCTCACTCCCAAAATCTCTTTTGGAGATGTGCTCCCTCTCAAGGAATATGGGGTGTCATGCCACTGTAACCTTTTTTTCTGAGGAGTTTTATAGGTAATATCCCCTTATTTTCTTGGGATATCCTGTAAAGATACACTTTGTCCCTCGGGGTGAAAGTGTTTTACCTGAAGAGCCCTTAACAAATGCTTCTCTACCCCACACATGTAAATTCGATAACATGGCTTTGCGTTCACTCCATAACTCATATGGAATACCATTTATCGATTTAGTTGGTACTTGGTTTGTTATGTGTGCTACTGTTTGTAATGAATATCCCCAAAAAGATAATGGATGACTTGCATGACTCGTCATTGATCTCACCATGTCCAACAGGGTGCGGTTCCTCCTTTCACTTACCCCATTCCACTGAGGTGTATAAGGATGAGTGATTTGAGATAGAATCCCAAACTCCCATAAGAAATCAATGAAGTCCTGATTATGTTATTCTCCTCCTCATTCTAAGAAGAGTTTCTTAATCTTCTTACCAATCTGGTTCTCAACTCCATTCTTGTATTCTTTGAACCAATCAAAAGAATATGACTTATATCTCATTAAGTAAATATATCCATATTTACTAAAATCGTGAGTAAAAGTTATGAATTACAAGAACCCACCCCTTGCTTCAACTGGAAATGTTCTACACACATCTGTGTGAACTAAATCTAGAATCTCTTTAGCCCTTTCACCTTTACCAGTAAATGGAGCTCTGGTCATTTTGCCTTTTAGACACGCATGACATACACCAAGTGGTTTTAGTTCAAAAGAATCTATATTCCCATCTTGATGTAATTTTTTCAAAAGTTTCCCATTGACATGACCTAGCCGGTGATGCCAAAGTTGGGTGTGGTATGAGTCATGTGAATTAACTTTGTCATCGATTTCCATTACTTGGTTTTTTTAGTCTAACACATAAAAGCTGTTATATAAATGTTCCCTAAAAAAACAAATGATATCATTATAAAAGTAGCAAAATCCACTATCAAACATGATGATGAATCCATCAATATCTAATCTAGATACTGAAATAATGTTTTTGGTTACAGAGGGTACATAATGACATTCTTTCAAAACCAAGAGCATCCTAGTAGGCAATGTGAGGTGGTAGTCTCTGACAGCTATAGCTGCGAGTCTAGCTTTGTTGGATTCTCGTAGATCCGCCTCACCTTGGTCAATATTTCTGAATCTACTTGGCTCTTGTATTTTGATATGGATGTGAGCACCAAAACTAGTACCTAATTCCCAATTGGTAGAAACATATAGATTTCATTTGATAAAAAATGCACCTAAAGCTTCCCCTTGCTTCCTTGGTTGGGTGCAGTTTTTCTTCCAGTGGCCCTTCTTACCACATGAGGAACAAACAGCCTCCTATTCTCTTGCCTCCCCTTTGATCTTCCTTTTCTTAGAAGGCCTTGAGGAATCTTTGGGCTTAAATCTCTTCACATTCCCTTTCCTTTTATTCACCATGAGGACATGAGGCTTTTTACACTTCATGTCATTGTCCACTTGGTGAATGAGGATAAGAAGATCAGATAGAGACTTCTCAATGTTGTTAATATTAAAGTTCACAACAAATTTGAGAAGCTCTGGGGGAGTGATACAAGAATGAGATCAGTACCCAGTTCTTCAGAGAGATTAAACCCTAGAACCTCCAAGCGCTCAATGTAGCCAATGAGCTTGACTACATGAGGCCCGACTGGGGCACCCTCTCCAAGATTTATCTAAAATAGATCCTTGGAGATCTCAAACCTTTCTTGTCTTTCTCTCTCCTAGTATAGACCACGGAGGTGCTCGATCATGCTATGGGAATCCATGTCTTCATGAGAATTCATCATCTCACTAGACATTGATGATAACATCAAACATTGAACGTCGAGTGCGTCATTCAAATGTTGATCATAGGCTAGGAAATCTTCATCACTCTCCCCATGGGCAGGCGAATCCGGAAGTGAGGACTCCCACACGTAAAACTTTCGTTCATGGCGTAGGATAACCCGAAGGAGCCTAAACCATTCCTAAAAGTTACTGCTAGTGAGGATATTTTCTTTGTCCAGAATTGATCACAGAGAAAATTAGGTTGATGAGTTTTTCATATTGATTATAAAAATTAAAATAAAATATTTATCAGTACCTTTTGATTACATTTTATGAAAAATAATAAATTAATTTATTAATTCTCCCACTATTTTATCAAGTTCCAATGGCCCTCACCATTGAACCTGGAATGTCTAGTTTCTTTGAAATTATGGAGGAAAAGATCCATATTCCCCTTCGCATAAACCCAACAAGGGTTGGTCAAGCTATTTGAAGGTATTTAGGAATGATGGTCTTTGCCAACTATGAGATTACAGTTCCTTGATCTGTTGAGTGGACTCTCCAATCCTGAAATTTTGACCTGGATTTCCTCAACTCTTGCCTCCAATATTACAGCATGTCTAGAAAGGGCTACTCCACTTAATTTAATATGGTTAAGTCAACCCAAAACCTTTCATAAGGGCTTCATTTATAAAATTATGTTTCCCAACAAGGGTTGGTCAAACACATAGTTTTATTGAGTCTTTCCCTTAACCAAGTAACTGAAGGTTTGGTATGACTTAATATGGTATTGAGGGATTTTAATCCTTTATGCGTAGTATCACATTATCACATGCTTGTTAATATTAAGTGATGCTTGATTAAGTGATTAACCATGTTCCAATAATGTTTATGTATAGTCCGGGTTTTATTTTATTCCATCTTTGCATGCTTGTTCATTTTATTAACTATGTGATCGCGACAACACATACATAATAAATAAACCATGCAATCGGACCGAAATAAAATAAGATGCCATGATCATGATCTTTTATTGGTTATCTTATCTAGCAGTTTGATAAGCTTACCCTGACCTAGGGAAAAACACCATGAACCAATGGTTCGTGTTTTGCAGCTCCCACTTATCCACTATTGTATCTTCTTGGGTTAGTTTTGCCTCAGCTTTGGGTTTTGAACTGTTGCCTCTGGCTTGGGAGATCCTCCATTACACAGGGTTTACATTAAAGAAACCATGGCCACGCATGCCCTATATTTTATTGAAATATGGCTCGTAGGCCAAAAAATTTAAATTAAAAAAATTTAAATGAAACCAAACACACAAAAAAAAGGTCTTTGGTCTAGCTCATGATCATCCATAGTATGTAACAAGATTTACACATATTTAGAATTAAAATTCTTTTAAGAATAATATTATTTAAGATAAGTCACACTTGAAATTAATTAATTATGATCTTATAATTAATCAATTCTTTATCTCAAATTCCTTTCTGAATTTCCTTGAGATTCTTTTCATCCATATCCATTGTAAAAATATTTGTACATTTGGAGGAAACCTAGTGAAATTCCATTTCTAGAAAGTACACGGTGTGTAGTTTATATTTACATGGTTTTTATTTCTTTTCACCCTTTATCCAAATTAAACACCAGGGGATTGGGCGTCTTTTCTCTACTTTTGAAATTTTGAAGTACACGGTGTGTAGATTAATCTAAAACGATGTGTACTTCCTTGTTAAGCAGTTATCGGCCTGGCAATCCCATGTACGCGGAACACAGCATCTCCTTGTACACGGTTTCACTTGTGCCAGATTAGACTACACAGCGTGTTGATTCAACATACACGCCGTGTATTCCAGTTCAAGGCATCATTCATTTTTGGTCAACATGGTGTAATAAAACTTATGTATACTCAATTCACACGGTATGGTTTGGCGGACCAGTACCGGTTAGTTGAACCTAAGTACACGGCGTGTAGTTTTCATTACACTCCATGTATTCCCGGGTTGTACAGACAGAAAGAGAGGCTCCTTCGGATGAGTTCCTCATTTTTTATTTTAATCAAAATTAAAATTAAAAGGATGTTTCTATTATGTGAATCGAGAAACGAAGGAGAAAGAACAGATCTAGTTCATTCAGTTTAATAGAACAATTTATCATGAATTTAATAAAATATAAATGCATAAATTATCAAAGAAAATTAAATAACTATAATCAACGTTCTAACCTGGCTCTGATACCATTTGAAGGTTCTGGGTGCAATGGAAGCATGTGGGTGGATGTTCCCATTTCGATTTTTATCATTAGCAATGATCAATCTGGGATCAATACGACGATAAACGCCAGTCTCCACTGATTGATTCACATAAATAGAAAAAGAAGAAGAAAGGTCATGGAACCAAAAAAGTGGATCATCACAAGTTTATTATAATTATTTTAATTAATTGAAAAGAAGTACCTTTTGGGTGTTCTTTCTTTGTTTATATTCTTGATCATGTTCCGATGTGATTCGTCATTGCGTCGCAGAAGCCAAGGTTAGACTTCCTCTATCGGTGATCCACACGTGTACCACATATCTCTGGATGTCACCAAAGGTGTCTCTGGGTGCTAGTGTGGAGAAAAATTTGCTTTCGTTTCCAGCCTTAGATTGTCTTGATCCGATGAAGAGGATCTCTCTCGGTCTCGAGATCATTCTTGGAGGAAGGAGTTCTTTCGGTCTTGAGAGAATTATCCATAATTGTTGTTCACAACGATTCTTAGGAAAAGAGTTGTGGTTGTGAGGATACTTATAATCGGGTTTGAGGTTGTAGAGTTATGATAATAAATAAACGCATTACACGTTTTATTTATTTCATTAACTCTTTTTAAACCCCCATGTTGAATCATTAATTCCTTGACATGCACCTACGCTGATTATAATAAATATCATTTAACAAAATGACATTGCCTCAAAATCCCAACTGGAAAAACTACACGGAGTGAAATCATAAGTACACGACATGTACTTGTTTTTCATTAAAAACTACATGGCATGTAATCATTAATACACGGCATGTACTTGTTTCAAAAATAAAAACTACACTGCATGTAATCATTAATACACGGCATGTACTTGTTTTCATTTTATTCTTCGTCCAACATTAAAATGATTTAGGATTCTTTGAATAATTATTAAACTATGTTTGGGAATAATCTTTATTCTACTTGAGATACTTGGATACACTTAGTGTGTGACCCTCTAAGCCTCTTTCTCGTTGGAATTAGGCAGGCTTGCCTAAAGTCCAAGATTACTGTCTAGCAACGAGTCAAGGCACACAAGAGAAAGAAGTTGATGACGCATTGACGTGTCACCTCATACGAACACTTACTATGTAATTTAATACCTTTGTCTCAATATCTCATCAAGAAAGTTTCATGGCAGTTTCATAAACATATATGCTTGATCTTTCATTCTTTGACTACTAGAAATAAACCCATTGTGATACCATGGCCATGGAATTTATCCGATAGTTCTATTTCAATCAAAGGGCCTGAGATATCTACTTCTATAAATATGGAAGGGACAAATCCTTATTCTACTTATCCATTAACAACATGTCATTCATGATGCACCCAACATACCCTACTTTCCGCCAACTCTCTTTGAGATGATTTTCGTCAGCAAATCTAAGTTTGCGAGTCATGACATGAGTTAATGATAATCTTCCAATCTAAGGACCATTACACACACTCACAGATATAAATGTATGATGACACCAAGACATGCATAATTGCTACTGGTGGGTCTGTTCTCATTATCTCCAATCTTGGAGATTACCAAGTGTTAACTCTATGAGATAGAGTCTCGTCTTCTTATAATTACTCACACATGATGGTCTGTATACTATGTGTCCTATCATAGTATGTCATACAACTGTAGAACTTTATTTAAGAATATTTTTATAGCACTTCAATTTGCACATCTTAGCGGGGATCTGCCATGACCTTATTAATGCAACAAATAATCCAGGACATTATTATATTATAGTAATGCAGAACAATGAACAATATATAATAAGAGTAAATTCTTGTAATAAAAGTACAAAACAGTTGGTTCTCATGAAACCAAACCTTACAAAAACCCGGTCCCATCTTTACGGACACACCTCAATTTGCACCTAATACAGTCAATCTGAGTATGGACTTTGGATAGCCAGTCCATACACAATATGACGTCGTAAGGCCACGATGCTACTACTAGATGATCCCAACCGAAGCTCTCGCCTCCTAGAGTAATTTCACACTGTCGGCACCAGTGTGTAATCATAAAATCCTCTCTCAAAATATTCTCTTATCGTAAGGATCAAGTAAACAACTCCATTGGAATCTCTGAGCTCCAAACAAGTGTCCTGGAAATTAAAGAGTGACTAGAACCTGTCTCTATAAGAATTGAATTTGGGGTGGAAAAGATAGAAATCATACATTAAATAATCTTTAGAGTTTCGTGTTCATAGGCCTTAGCTGCCTGGAGCTGAGCTCATCCCTGTCCTCCTACTCCTTGTGGTTAGGAGGGGGGGCACCTGGAATTGGTGGCGGTAGAACCTCAAACCGTCATCCACTACCCGCTACACAACCCGCTCCTCTACCATGTCTGCCGCCCTACAGACCTCCTTTATCGAATCTAGGCCTCTGCCTCAGCAGTCCCACGACTATCTAATGGTCGTTGGTACGGCGGGTCGGGTAGTTGCGATCCATGTGGCCCTACCCGACGCACGTGAAGCACACCCTACCTCCCAGCTGACCTACTCTTCCACGCAAGCTCTACACCTCCGACCTTGCGTCCCGGGGTCCTCCACCGTTGATTTTGGTGCGCTTAGACCTCTATTTCATCTTCCTAATACCAGCTAGAGATGACTCTTCTATGTGGCATCCGGTGGTGAGTCTCACTATCAGTGTCTGTTCAGCAAGGAAACTCTGCACCAAGAGTGCACTTTCCAGCACTCCATCATGCGTCGGGATGCTGAGAGATACCATCAAAGCTCTGATCTCCCTTCAGAGTCCCTAATCGAAGGTATAGGCCCTAAAGAAATGGTCATGCACCATGTCAGTAGAGTATCGTGAGAGGTCATGGAACCTCATTGATTACTAGGACATAGTTAGGTTGCCCTCCTACAAGTGCAGTAGCTCATGAATACACACTGAGCGTAGGGTCACTGGGATGAACCCTGTCCTGAAAAGGCCCTTGAAGTCAGCCCAGGTAATTTTCTCCTCATTATTTAACTGGAGTGTCAAACTCCACTATCACCCAGTTGCTCCCTAGAAAATACTGGAATCTAGGTTCACTAACAGATCAGCTAGTGTCCCAACTAAGAGAAAAACTCTGGCCACATCCTCCAGCTAGTCCTCAGCCTCCTACAGATCTGTCTCACCTTGGAACCTCATAGGCCTCTGCTGGTGAAACGTTTTCAGTGTGGTCAGTCAGTGTTCACCCTCTACTGGTGGGGATAGTGGCATCTGTTTCCCCACATGTGGTGGTGCTACTGGTGCACCAGCCGATGGTACTATCGTTGTAAGAGGGACCTGCACCGAAGCCTCATCGCATGGTGGGATATCATCATGTACTCTCTCAGGAATCATGGATAGCTATCTACATGGCGGAATCCTGAAAGAAAATGGGTGCGCCATGGTCATTAATTTATACCAATTGAACTGACTTAAAGAGATCATAAGAAAAAAAACTTCCCAAAAACATACGCAATCAGTGTTTTCATGCACTGAGTCGGAAATCAGAATTGAGGGTCCTGGAGTATGGATATGTTGGTCATCTCACCAACACTGGATTCCCAAAAATGAAAACCAAACTCAAAACACATAACACTATTTCCATATAGAAAATATCAGAGTCCCAGTTCTTCGGTAGAACTGACGCCTCTTATACCACTTTGTCATGACCCATCCCCCAGGCCCCATGCCATGACTACCCCAAGCCCACATTCTATAGTCCAGTGGCTGGAGACTAGCACAGAAAAGGTGTATCCCTAAAAAGGGAACGAATTTTCTTTAAACCTGTAAAAACACACAATCCAAGAACAATACAAGAAGCAACCAAGAAGCGAACTATTGTAGTAAAAAGTGTGTTGAAAGTAATTTGGATGAAATACAAGCCCAAATAGAAAGTACAAGTATAACTGAAAGAGAAAACAACTCCTGGAACTTCCACTGAGGATCCTACATGAAGGGTAGGTACAACTCACGATCCATAGTCATTGGGTCATGTCACGTCAAATGGTCCACCTCTGACCACCGTCCAGTCTTGGATCCCTCAGCCTCGATCAATGTTGTCTTTCTTCATCACAAGACACTATAAGGTGCAGGAATAGCCCATTCAGGGGTGATTATAACGATACTCAGTAGGGACCCCGAGACCCCTGAAGGTCTCCTAGAGTTCCACAATGGAAAAAACACAAAGTAAGACCTCAATCACAAATCATGAAGCAGTAGTCATCAAATCTACATAGGAATATTCCCATACATATACCTGTATTATCAAAATATACTCATCTCATACATGAGGAAACATAAGGCTCCAACTTTTAAGCCATTTTCACAACTGATCAATAAGGGAAGAATACCACGAAGGTAACACCACGAAGGTAAAAGTACAACAAAGGTAACACCACAAAGTTAACACCACGAAGGTAAAAATACCACAGAGGTAACACCATGAATGTAATCCCACGAAGGTAAAATTTACAAAAAGGTAACACCACAATGGAAACATTCTGATGGTAAAAGAATAATCTCACACCAGGTATATAACTTAAGTATAGAAGTACAGATGATTATTTGTTAAACAAGATCATGTTATTCTGTCGAGAGGCTATGTTGCTGACCCAAAGAGGATCGATAGATGCTGAACCACACAGGATTTCAAGGTGCTAACCCACAAAGGATCGATATATAATGACCCACATAGGATCGCTAGGCACTGACCCACACATGATCTAAAGATAATAACCCACATAGGATCGATGTTCTTTATTTACTTGACATTAAGCCATGAGATTCCCGCACTAAGCACGCTTGATTCTGGGAGAATCCTCTCCTCAAACTGTTGGTCGTACATCAACCTCTATGTAGTTCCACGAAGAAGTATCCCAATGGACTTCCATGTCTTAAGGGTTCCAATGCGAGATATGGAACATCAATCGAACATCCAGTCTATAAGTTATAGGCATTTTAATGTTAAGGACCAAGTTGGATTTGGGTTCAATCCAACCTGGTTGTACTCCAAAGTTCTCCAAAACTCAAGTGGAGTAAATAAAAAGGACCATCCAGCTCCGAGGATCCTATAAAGGTAGATGGTTTGTCAAAAAGACGAATGGATTTCATGTTATGGTCCTTTTGGTGAAACTGGCCCTGGTTTGGTCGAGGTCCACTCCGACCCGGTCAGACCGACCCGGTTCGGGTCAACCCGAGTCGGTCCGAGTTCTACCCGGTTGGGCTGGGCCATAGTGGGCTCAGCTCATTGGCTGAAGTCCGGCCTAACCTGCTAGCTTATGCGTCCTGGCCCATGGAGGCGTAGACCGTTGGGCTCGCATAGTCCGGCATGGAAGGGGCGCAGCCCGCTGGGCACGCGCGGCCCACTACAGTGGGGCCTATCCTAGTAGGCACGGGGGGCGCTCCCCCTTTCCCAAACGGCAGCCGTTTGAGAAAAGGGAGTAGAGGCGCCATGTGGAGCCGCCTGGGCTGCTTTGAGACCCACAAAGATTGGGTCTCCAACCATCGTGGCTTCCGAGCTATGGCCACCTCCTCCTTCGGAGCGTTGTTGCATGCCGCTCTGCCTCCTATTGCCAGCCGGTGTCAGTCACTCTTTGTATCTTCTACGACTGATGACCCGCGACCACCCTCACCGATGGCACGTGAGGGAACACTACCCTCCCTTATGAGGTCAGTCACTACTGACCACCATGGCTAAATTTCATGACCATATTCGTCAGTGACATGTGATGGCACACCACCACTCCCTCTATGGTCGGTCGATGTCAGTCTCCACCATCACCTCCTCCGTCGGCGCCGGTTGCCGAAGGTCTTCCGCGAGTCACTGGGTGAACTCAGGTGGCCCGTTTTTTCATCTGAAGGTGCCAATGGACTACCCGAGACACCCTCTTCTTCGTTAAAACCACTATTTTCGGTTTCTTCCAACCCGAATAAATTGCTCGTTAAGAACACATGAAATTTCAACAAAAGGAAGTGGGTCCTGGCCTTGTTCGTTTGGCCTGCGGCCTCCATGTCAGCTTGATATCAAGAGGGTAGTATAATTATTCAAAAAAAATTAAATTAGACAAGAAATAAACCCTAACTCAAGATAGTTATAGAACATCCACATTTGAGAAAGATTCGGTGTTCATCTTTCGTGATTCAGTGGCGCTCGTCACCGTTCACTGGAATCAGTCTCGTCCTCCTAGTGGTTGGCATCACGGTACCTTATCATAACTTCGTTGCTTGGTGAAGCATTTCCAATACCCATCCCCAAGCTCTATATGAATAGGAGAGGAGAACAGGTGGGTAACATCGTTGAGAATTTATGTGGTTCTTTTAATTAATGAACCTCGTAAATTCCAATGGTTTTGTTTCAAAGATTGAGGAGTCAAGCCAATAAATGGCTTGACATGTCATTGGTCCCACCACCACCACTTGTCTATTGGAGGAAAAGAAAAAAAGAAATAATATAACTTAATTATTTTTTTGTTCTTGTAAATGTCCAAAAACTATCATTTTCTCCCAACCTACTGCGGTCTAAGTGAATCATTCCTTAAGAAAATCATGGAACTGCGGATTCTATGGTGGTCTCAGATTTTCAATCGGAGCACCGGTTCAAAATCTAGAAAATTCCACTTGCACGTTTACTGAACATACCTTAAAAAAAGTTCAAATATTAATCCTAGGCACCCCAGGCCTCAGAATCATGCGCCGTCAATTTTTTTAGAACCATAATAATTCCATATAAAATAAAAAAATTACATGGAAAATATGGGTCTTTACACATATAATTTGTTTTTGTCCAAAAGCATCACCCAAATAAGGTGTGAGATAAATCCCAGTAGGCAACCACCAAAAGATCTATTCATAACTATCAGTAAATATATATAGTACGAAATATATAAAAATGAAGTAATAAAATAGGAAGTACTCAAAAGTAAACAATCCTAGAGTTTTCAATTACATTCATTTTCATTTATTAATTATTCAAACCATTAAACAATTTAACCTCAGGATCTAGCCTAAGATCTAATTCCCCATGTATAATATAAAAACAGATGTCTCAAAAGACCATCTAACAAATAATTAAGACTGATTCCAAGCTTGTTATTTGGTTTGGGAGGCTCGTCGCATTCATCAAACATTAAAAATCTACCCTATGGAAAAGTTCTCACAGTCTAACATCTCTGGTTTAACACATCATCAATTCACTAAAATAATATAATTTCCCACCAGGAATGCCCACACAGTATAACCCCTTTGGTCCCACATAGCACTAAACACTCACAAACAACCACAAGGGAAGCTCTCACGGTCAATAACACTTTGGTCTTCATAATTGAAAATAACTATAATGACCGCATGGTAGCTCTCATAGTCAATACCCCTAGGTCAATGTTCATTTAATAATGACCCTCTAGGTAGCTCTCATAGTCATTACAACTCTATTCTATGACCACCTGGTAGCTCTCATAATCAATACCTCTTGGTCAACATAACAAAAAATTATATGTAAATGACCCTACCTCAAGAATATCTTAGTCAAATTCCCCTTTGTCACACTTTTATAATGAGAAACACATGAATCTCATAAAAATAGTAACTCCATCCGAACAACACTATGCATGAAAAAAAAATCAAGCCTAACATGCTTCCTAGACCAAACAGAAATAAAATATCAAACATGAGAAACATAATCAATAACCCCTTTCTCAATCAAACACACCATAAAAGGCCTTAAACAAGGTAAAAGTTTAAAACACTCAATACCCTAAACAAGGGTATTCGGCCCTTTTAGCACATATAATCTAAAGACAGTTAAATAATGGTATAACCCACCTACCATAATGTCTTCCAATGGACACTCTTGAATGTCGGCCATTGAATTGGCCTAGAATGACGTAGATCTATAAAAATGTTAAAATAATTCAACCTTAGATAACTCAAGAGAGAAGATAAATCATGAATAGTTTCTCTAGAGGAAGTGATAACTCACTGGTGGGAATCCAGCGCACCCAATAATGTCTCAATTGAATCTTGGATGAAGGAATTGGAGGATCTTGAAATTCTCAGATGAATGTTGCTCTCATGTACGGAACACAGGGAGAAGAATGTATTTCTGGAGATGAGATCAACCCCGCACTGATTAATCAAATAAAAAAATGTACATGGTGTGTTCATTTAATGTACACTCCAATTACTAGCCTCAACTGGCCCTCGATTTAGGCGGTCTTCCAGGTCACCCACATAGCCATGTACTCATCCATTACATGGATAACACATAACTACATGTGGAAAAAAGGTACACGAAATGTACACCAAACTAAATGGTATGTACTCAGGTGTATACAATGTGTACTTAAAAAATTTCTCCTTTCTTCCTTTTTCCTCAAAAAACAATCTAAAATAAAGATCCATACCTGAAGATAAGATCCGGGTTCTTATAGTAATAATGAAGTAAGAATTAATTAAACCCAACCCATGACCCAAAATAAGTTATTTTATTAATAATAAGTATTTTAATGGACTTTAATCAATTAAAAACCCTATAATTTACTTTTCAGTTATGAAAATGGAATCTTCGATATTAAAAAATTATTTTTGAGGTCACTTTACTTTTACATGAAATTTTTTTAATAGAAAATGATGGTAGACTCGTGTGGATTTAAATAACATAAAATTGGTCCCAATTTTCTAATTCCATGGGAAAATATAATTTTCAATCCCAAGGTTTTCCATTTTCCACAAACATGGTTTCCAAGGCCACTTTTTGGAAATTAATAAATAAATATCCCACTCTTTCAATAAATACCAACCCATTTCCCAAATTCATTTCATTAAAAAATCAACCTCCACAAATCTATGATAGTTTTACCTCCTAATGAGTCGTCTTATGTTTTCCTCAATCCACAAAGTATATATTATTCATGTTTTAGGAGTTACTCTTCAAGGTAAGGTAAATATCATTTTCTTCACTATGTTTCAAAAAACTCTTCTTGTATATGTAATCCCAGTGTTATGGTCTCTATATCTTATTTCATTTTAATTATTTTACATACTGAAAAAAACTTAATGGGGGAACCTTATCCCCTCTATTTTTACCCTTTTATAAAACCATATTTTAAAACTATTATGCTTCCAATTTTACTTCTCAAAATTTCACTCTTCTCTTTAAGAAACTATAATTTATTTTCTTTTTGTGAATAAACAAACATCTTTATTTTATAGTAATATTTGGAAACATCTGAAAATGGATTATTTTATTCTAATATTTATATATATAAAACCAAAATTCCCTTCCCAAGGGTTATAAATGACATAATGATCATGTTTTTAAATCACTTTTGAGATGCGATGATTTTGATATGAAACCCACTTTCTTTTATTCTCTATAGTTTATTTATGAAATCTTTCATTATGCACTATGTGGATAAAATTAATTGAGGAATATTAAGGGTTCTCCTTTATATAGATCCAATTTATTGGGTAAAAAAATTTATCTCTAGAGATGACATCTTTTATGATACCAGGGTGAATAACCTTGGTAGTTTTTATGACACCATGGTGAAAACCCATGGTGATATTCTTATGAATATTTATTTTAAATGTTTTAGTCACATATTCATGTTATGATTCATGTTATTTTTATTATAAAATTTCCATTTTCCTTTCCTAATGTCTTTATTCCACATGTTCTTATTTATATTTCCCATGGTCACATGTAAACGGTTTCCCTTGATTTCATTTATTATGCCTTATGGTCACTATTACCTTTGATGTATGTCCCCATGTGATGAGATGCATTAAAAGTACTTAGGATAAACCTATGATGAATCCATTCAAGTGGATTCGAATAATGAATTATGTTTTCATGTATTATTTACCTTATTTCCAAGAATCTAAACATTAAAATATCCTCTATTTTTATAAAGTAAATGAAAATATAGGTAATAAAAATGTGGTATGCCATAAAAATAGAAGAAAACCATGATTGGATGACTTGAAAAATGAATTAAATAAAACTAAATAAAATGAAAAATCCAAATAAACATCATATTAACAAAGTTCATAATCCAATATTTACACCAAACATGCCCCTTGAGAAAAAAAGTGATAAATTAAAAATATTAAAACTATAATTATATAGAAATTAGTATACACTATGAAAAAAAGTTGGATCCCCATAATACATATTGTGAAATACTTTGATACCATAATTATAAACCTTATACTTATTTAAAAATGTAACCATGTATAGAAAATATCTTTTCTCCATTCTTTAAAAATAAATTTTATAGTTAAATTCAAAGGTAAAATAAAACTTCTTTCATTAAAGTGATTTTTCTAAAATATCATAGGAACCCATAGCACAAAATTAAATTTCCATTAAAAGATAAAATAGAAAAATAGTATAAACCACAAATTAAATAATAGGAAAATGAGAATAAAACGTAACTCAAGAAACCAAAAACAAATGGGATTTTTTTATAGGAGATGGGAATCCCCTCCATAGAAACACTAATAAAACAATTGATGTCATGGGATACCTTTAGGTTATAACTAAAACAATCGTAGCCCTGGTTCTCAGATACATAGGGAACATATATTTCTAATAACTATATGTCTCATCTGGCATCTTCCTCGAGGAGGATTAGTGACTTGAGAATTCCAACCCCATGGAGGATGCAACTCTCCTAGGGAACTATCCATCTTATGAACAGTGTACTAGTGCAACATGCATTCCAAACTCCTATTAGTTACCTAAGGTATCTGTGATGTTAATATTAAATCGGAGCTTTATAATTAAATAATTACATCTCAGTCAAAAATGTATTCCAGTAATCTCATTCACATATGATTCCCTCACAAAGAATATCCCCAATTCACATCATAAGATCATTGTAATATCATAAATGAACCTGAATGGGTGAAAAATAATATGGTAAATGAAATGGAATCAAAAGTAACAATCAACTCATTTGAAAGTTACAACTAGGCCACTAATGAAAACCACCCCAAAAAATTTAAATTATAGAATACCATATTCTAAAACCAACATTCTAATAGAATTTAACGTTTTATGCTTTTTTAATTAATTAAAATATTGTTCTCTTAAAAAAATAATGATTAGAAAATCCAAGTGATAAATTTTTTAAATTCATTTCAAAATCTATGAAAATTATTATTAACTTATATAAAAAATTTAATGATTCATTAAAAAATATTATAAAATTTGGGGTAAATTTTAAAATGAATTTAGATTTAAAGAAACCATTAAAATAGATAGAAACTTATATTTATATGAATTCCATAATAAAATGAAACTTTATTCTTATAAATACAATAAATACATGAAATATTATGACTAAAAAATAAAAACATTAATTTTCAACTCTAAAAATGAATACCTACACAATTATATGTTTGGAAATGGTGAAAACCATCCTAAAATTGAAGTTTAATGGTTCATAATATCAAATACGTAATGAAAAAAATACCAAATGATGAATCACATGAAATTTATAAAAATAAATCATAAAACCAAAATCAAACCCTTACTCTAGGATTTTTTTCAGGAGAGTGTGTAGTGATATGGGAAGTAGAAACACATAGGAGAGGAAGAAAAGATGGAAGTGAAGTCCCTACCTTAGAGTTATATCCTCAAATAAGTATTAAAATACGTTGAATTACCTTGGGGATGAGGAGTCAAAGGTGGAGAAGAAACCAAGAGAGGGGTGAAATTGAGCATCTTGTGAGGAATGGGACAGAAAGAAGTTGTTTTCTTGGTTAAAACTAGGGAGGATAGAGTTTTAATTTAAAAAACTTAAAAGCAAAAGTGATCTAAATTTTTTGGATGAATAGTTTTGTAAAGAATATACTAATATTTATGAGGACACTGAAAGCCTCAAGTAAGGTCTCATTCTTCTCTAGAGTTCACCACATTATTAGAATACCTATTTGGAACCTGTGAAAATTACATGTTCATATTGTTTTCCCAAAAAAAATATTTTTTCATGATTACTCCTAACCATGTCGTAAAACCTTTAAAGACACAAAGTGTAAAAAAATTAAATCCCAATATAAAACAATCCATGCATAAATTAACCCAAAACACTATAAAATAGTCAAAAATAATGAACATCAGTGGTACATGGTTGAAAAAATTATCCACACCATTCCACAATATACACCTGGAAATTCTACATTCAAAGTAGATGTTAATGGAATAATAAATCTTATTCTAATTAAATTCATTAGGAAGGAGAATTAGGATAAAAATAAAGAGTTATTTAATAAAATAAAACCACTAAACATAGTCCTTCAACCAAACTATCAATCTAAAATCCTCAAAACCTCAAAAACCAATCTACAAAGGTCATGATAAATCATTAAGAACATCACAACCTAAACACATTTAATCAGATTCCTAAGATAATGGAGATCAATCATGGTTCTCCCCATCATTCATAATCTAGTTAAATAGTGAAAATTATAATAATTTATAATCAAAAAAATGAAAAAACACCAAAACATCCCAAGATCCAAAAACCTACCTTTGGTAATCATCCACCAGAAACCAATATAAATCCAAGATATGAACACGCCAAAGGACCACCCATGAAACCAAAAATAAATGTAACCATGAATACAAATATTATATCCAAACCAAAATAATTACATGGGGTTTAACCGTGAGTCATTACGCAGAAGGGTGATTTGTGATCTTAACCATGGTACATCATCTCATAGAAAACGTAAAATAACTAGAAAAACACCAAACATTATACAAACTCAACTAGTTTCATCCACATCCTAGACACAAAAACATACACCATCGATTTTTCAAATGTAACACAACTGAAGGGCCTATACATATCACCCAACTAACTCACAAACAAATCTAAAGAAATAAAACTCCACAACCAAACACCTATGCACTACATGGAAACCGAATTCCCGTAAGAATCTTTTAATGAGATCCTAATGGAAAAAATCCAACTAAAAATAACTGAAAAAAATAATCTATTGAATTAACATCATTAATATAAACACTTAATTAACCATAACACACTAAATAATTGTCTTTATAACTCAACCTGTTTCAATAAACAAATCTCACAACTTAACTCACTCCTAAGACTCTTGGAGTGTTAATATAATTTTGTGTCTCCCTAAACTATTCCTGAATAATTTTTTTCCTTATAAAAACCATTATCACCACATAAAGATGGAATCTAGTGATATAATATTTCCTAAGAGAGGGTCTGATAGATAAGGGTCTAAGCACACCACTCTATTTAATGTTTGGGTTGAGACTGAAACAAAATTAATCTCAAAAAATGAAAAACAATTCTCTAAGAAGAACATTCTAACATGTGATCCTTCTAATCTTTTCCATGACCATTACAAGAGGAATATGTTAAAAAATATGATACAAAAATAAATTCATTTTATACCTCATAACACACACCCAATGATCTCAAAATAAAGGGGAAATCCAAAACATTCATTTCACCCAAAAAACACATCACTCACACTCCCCAAAGCAACATTTTCATTTTTAAAACCACTAACTATCAGTAATAAAATTTAAAACACCACACCCATTTAGAAAAAAAAATAGAGATAATTTTAGGTTCTTAGTACCATTTGAAACCACTTTTAAATTAAAATAGATTACTATTAATGCATTTATATAATAAATCACTTATCTTCCAAAAAAAATCTAAAAACAATAAATAAACCAAGAATATTTTCAAAAATATTTTATGAAAAAACAAACCCCTTTAAAATTACCCACTACATCCAATTTTTAAACCAAACATAACCTATAAAATAAAAAACCTTCATTTTTCACCAAAAACAAACATTTAAAATTTCTAGTCAAAACTAGTAAATTTCAAAATAAACCACATAATATTTACTCTAATAATATCCAAAATCACCAAACCCTATTTAATTCCACTCAATTAATTGAAAATTCACTTTAATTGTGATTAAGGAATCCAAAAATGGTCCTGAAAAGTATTAAATGAAATAAAATTCCACTAGTGAATTTAGTAGAGTCCCTAGCACAATTCACATGGGCTCCACATAGTTGTTTAGACCATCGGGGCTAGCTATATATCTTAGTATCTTCCTATATTGTCACCCCAAACCCAAAAAACACATAAATATGTTGAAACTCATTTTGGATTAAAAATTTATGTCCAATTGAAATACATAAAACCAACAAAGAATAAAATTAAATTCCAAAACTCAATTATGGACTACACCTAATTAGTCAAGGCTCTGAATGGAAAAGAGAAACCTAGACTCTCTTCTGAACCAACCTCTTGTGTTCCAACCACCATATCACCACAATAAAATTAATAAAAATAAAAAAAATATGTTGAAACCAAGTCCCTCCTAAGAACCAAGGATTTGATACCATTTATTATGGATTGGATTAATCTATCAACATAACCAGCATCTGAACTGGTCCACCACTGGATTGAGGATCCTTCAAGATCCCAAATGGATGTAAACCAGTGTCAAAGAATCAAATTATATATAGTGTGGATGGTTTAACCAAAAAAAGAAATTAAATAATGGATTCAACATAACCACAAAATATGGTGTAAATATTCCATACATTAAATATACATACTATGAAAAATAAGAAAAAAGAAATTGTATAATAATTTAAATGATTAATAAAAAAATATATACCAAAAATCACTTCCAAATACCTCACAAAAAACATCCCCATTAATTAAATAACCATAAATCTAAATATATAATTCAAAACCCATTAACTAAAACAATATAAAAAATATTACAAACCAATAGTGGAAGAAAAAACTAATACTGAAATATAATAGGAATGATAATACAAAATCTCAATAGATCACCACCCACCTCTCCGTAATATTATAGATTAATTATAAATTCATATCATTATATTATAAATTAAATTAAAACAAATTAGGTTTTAATTTTCTTTGGAAGCTTAAATAAATGGATTTTCATGCCACAAATTATTATAAATTGAAGAGATTTATAATTTTGAAAATAATTGGGATATCCCATATATATATATATATATTGAAATTATATGATACCACAAGTATAATAAATTTCCTTAAATAATTAGAAAAATAAGTTAAACCCTTTTTTCATTTATTAAAAAATAAATTATAAAATTGAATTATAAGGTTAACCAAAACTCATTTCACCAAAGTTATTTTTCTAAAACATCTTAGAAAAACATTAAACAAAATTCAATTTTTCCATTAAAGGAGAAATGAAAATAAAATTAGGAAACATGTTAAGAGGGAATGAGATAAATGGATTAAGTAGTGCCTCATGTAACCAAACAAAATAGAATGAAATAGGCCAGATAGACATTACTGATATAGAATCACCAAACAAGGAATCGGTTCCATGGACAACCACTAGTTTCTAACTAGAATAGTGATATACCTTCTTCTTAGATACACCAGTATTGTAGGTGTTTATTAAAAATATATATGATCTAAAATATCCCATGGGGAGTGCTGAGGACCTTCTTATACCAACCCCTAAGATGGGTAAACTCTCCTTGTAACTAGAGATCTTCCACACACAAGACTAGTGTAGCACACATCCATAAATCCTAATTATTTCCCAATGTTCTTATGATGTAAACATAAAAGTTGTGGTGAAAACAAATAATCAAATAAATTTCGATAAACAAGGGACAACAAAAACTATTACTCGCCTCTAACACACTCACAAATAAAACCCCAATTTACATTATTGTATAATCATAACATAAAAAATGATGTTAAATAGGTGGAACAGAAATAAGGGTCATTGAAAATAAATCAAAATAAATAAGAAAACCATTTAAAATATCCAACTAGTGAATTAAATAAAAACATCTTGTTAAATTTAAATTTTATAAAATATTTATTAAAAAAAGCTTCTAATAGAATTTAATGTCTAATTTATTTTAAAAAATGAAAATACAACATTCTTAAACCAATTAAACCTTAAAAATACATCTAAACCCTTATAATAATTCCACATAAAATATATGGTTTTTCTTAATAACATAAATAAATTTTTTAATGATTCATTATGACAACAT
The DNA here is from genome assembly GCA_963277665.1 of Viscum album. Taxonomy (NCBI): domain Eukaryota; kingdom Viridiplantae; phylum Streptophyta; class Magnoliopsida; order Santalales; family Viscaceae; genus Viscum; species Viscum album. The sequence goes on along the minus strand of OY728122.1, from coordinate 2,007,892,092 downwards.
AATAAAAATTAGTGTGCATGGTTAAATGAAATAAAATACTTAAAATAGAGAAATCATATTCATTCTATAAAATCCATGGATAAATAAATAATTATTCATATAAATAAAATAAATAAATGAAAAAATATCATTAGAAAATTAATATACAGATTTACAACATAGATAATCAATGATTAAAAAGTTAAATTTCAATACATGGGGTAATCCTACCTCATATCAAAGGTGAATGCTACAGAAAAAAAATACTAAATTTATATATTTTTATTGATGGATTTAATGACAAAAACACAAAGAAATATCAAAAAAACATCAACCCCCTTCCCTATGGTTTTTGAAAAGGAGGTATCTGTATTAGGGGAAGAATAAAATAAGAAAGAAATAAAATTAGGAAGATTAGTTGCTGGCTTAAAGATCAGACCACAAATCATGATGAAACCACTTTGAATGGCCATGGGAAAAGGAGTTGATTAATGGGGAAGAATACACATATAGGTTTCAATGTGAATAGTAATTATATGATTCATTAATGAAAAATAAATGGGTTAATGGATAAAAAACATGGAGTGTGGAGTCATAATTTCCAAAATCTAATAACTTGGGGTATCTTTATAGTTTACCACGTGGTTTATTAAATTATGAACTACCCATGAAGATGGTATTTGAAACCCATAGGCATGTTACATGGTTCTTCGGAGTGCACTATATGTTTATAAAAACCATGTGGAGACTATGAAAAAAAATGAGTGGTCATGTTTTAGAAACAAATTCATGGTTGTCACGTGATTAGTCCTAACTATGTGGGTTGGAAATGTGATACCCAAAAAGATTCAGAAAAATTAAATTCGGATATCAAAAACCATTAAAACATAAAATATAAAATAAAATATAAAATACTAGAAAATCACCAACTACAGTGACATGGGCTTGTCATATTCACATATGAAATAGTAACCTTTAATTGAAATAATAAATCATTTATTTTATTTCATGCTAATAATTTACAATGAAATTTATATAAAAATAAACTTTATATATATTAATAATATTCTAGTAATACCAAACTAGTAACATGTTTACTTGGATTGTACACAACGGTTATATAACCATTTTATAAAGGTTATATAATTTATATATTAACCTCATTACATATTATAAATTCATTTCATTCTATCTTAAAAAGGTAATCTATTCATTCCTATATTTTTTATTTTGATTTTACATTCTTATTTTTCCTTTTATGATTTTTTACCATTATAATTTTAGTTCTACTAATGGTAATTATCAAGGAAGAAGATAATCTATATGATTTACAAGACATAAATTTTTTATATTTTTCTATTTATTTTTTTATTTTAATTTATTTACTTTTAGGGTTCGTAATTGTACATGGATGGTAATAATACATGGTTTGAACCACATAGTATCATGTAAATTTGGTTCAATGTTTCATTAAAAATGAATAAATTATTGTTATTTTGGTTCTTATCTTGTGTGACTTAATTTCTACTCAAGTTCAATTCTATAAAATGAACAAAAAAATATTTATGAATGATATTAATATTGTTTAAGAAAAGAAAATGTTTATTAAAACATATCATATAACATTCTCACATCCCATAAACCCACTAAAAAAATCACACCCTCACAATTTTAATTATTACTCACTAATGAAAATAGATCAAGGTGACCAGAAGATGGACATAAATCGCGATATAATTTCTAAGGAGCTATCAACCTCACTATCTAGGTTAAGACTCGGAAACTCATTTTTTCCTACATAATTGGAATATATTTATATTTTCACATATCCAAACCATTTTTTAAAATATTCTTTCATGGTTATTTATGATATTTAAAGTTTCTATATACATAACTTTCATAATTTATTTTGTGATCTTGAACCTAAAAAAATACTAACCAAAATGGTTATAATTATATCTAATAATTCAGAGTAAATGGTCATGTTAATATTAAATCTAATTACATAGTTTTATATCTAATAAATAATTTTTAATGCTTTCAATATTGGGCTTGCTGGAAACCATTTTATCTATGTATCTCTCATTATTAGGTATTAAGACCCATATAATGGAAGAACTTTTCATAGGGATTTAATAGTCAAACTTGTAGTGATTTATTATCATAGGTTCATTTGGAAAATAAAATATGAATAAATTATCTTATAAATTAACATGAAAACAATTTATAGAGTGAAAATTAATTATCAAAAATCAAATCAAATAAGAAAAAATGGATAATAATAAGATTTTTTGGATGTTTATTCCAACAAACTTCAATCAGAGAAGAGTTTTTTATAGAGGATTCAATCATTGCACCACTATGAGTTTTTACTATTAATACAACATATAGTTATTAGTATTGTAATTTGATTTTACTAGAAACTTTTCAATATATTAAAGAGTGGGTAGAACCATAACTGAATAATATATTGATAGTTCTTGAATGGATTATGAGTGTACATTATGACACTTCATTTTAATGACTCAATTGATTAGTTGTGATTCTATAATCAGTCCTTTTTTTAATTTTTTTCTAAGGAGGATTTTATCATATATTTTACCAAGTAACCCATTGATTAGATCACTTTTATGTTTGTTTACTTCCCAAATTCCTCACATTTAAGATATTTAATTGATTGTGGTGCCTTAGGAAGCACATTACTTTCATCCATCATGCCAACTAAACTCATTCTTTTTACATGAAATTTTTCTTTCATGGTTCCCTTTTTAACACACATAAAACATATTTATGTTCCTTTAATACATTATTTTGAGATGTTATTCCAAAATAAATTACATGTTGGGAAACAAATCCCCATTCTTTCATAGTCTTCATCACCGGAACATTAATTTAACTCTATTTTCCCTTATTCTCCAGGTTTAGGAGTTCGGTATGTTTCATATTGTTAATTATAACATTAGATATCCAGGTAATAATAAACATGATATTTTTAACACCATATATCATACCATTTAGTTTCTCATTGGGATAATTAATTCATTATCCATAACACTCATTGTTAACTTGATTCTTTTTGGTTCTAGTAATTAACTAAAGAAAAAATGGTTAGTTTGAGTATTAAAAAATAATGATCACAGAAAGATATCATATGATAAGTTAAATATATCCAATTATGATCTAACTTATCACACTTATATTTCTACATATGACATTTTAGGTTCATCCTACATCAATTTTGGTTCATCATAGGTTGTTTTATATTGGGTTATCTTGTACTTATTATCAAAAAATATAAAAACATATCCCTAAATTTAATAACAATAAATACACCCCAGAGCCACACTCTTATATATAGTGTTATGATACAAAATTTACACATACTCTTCCATAAAAGGTGAGATGATCCAAGAATAAAACATGTATATTTTATAAATTTATTTTAATTTTTACATTATACTTAAAAACATCACACACAATCCCTTAACCCACAATTTTAGTGTCTTCCAGGATTAGGTATATAATCTTATTATTTTATAATAATTCTTAAATATTTTATATTAATGGTATTCTAATTTTATACCCTTTTATATGCATCAGACATAACAAATTTTTTTAACCTAGGATATTTAAACATAATAAATGGGTTATCTTAGATGTACAGTAAGGGTAAATGTAAGAGAAACCAATAAAATATCACAAGTGATCATAATATGAGAATGTGTGAATGAGAACATAATCATGACACATGGTCATAAAATACGATAATTATCCCTAAAACATAGTTATAAATCATGATTAATTGCATAATTCTTTTGGAATAACATCCAAAATGAGATATATCAAAGTGGAACCATGAGTCAATAATAATGTGTTAAACATAGGTATAATAATTTGGTAACATGGGGTTAGAAACTGTGATCTATGTGTAATAACATAATAATATGGTACAATCACAAACATAATAAATTCTTAACTTTGAGAAAATATCAATTGTGTCCACAATAAACAATGAAAACATTTCGATATGGTATATTATTAACATTGTGAACATTTAAATAATTTTCATATTTAATATTGTAAACATTTCAACATGTTCCATTATTAAAATTTTTAACATTTCAATAAGATTTATGCTTAGCATTAGGAACATTTCAATAAGGACCATTCTTATAATTGTGATCATTTTAATAAGTGCATTGCTAAATATTTTGAACATTTAAAAAATGACAAAGCATATCATAATTATATGATAATATATAAAAAATTACTCAAATAATTTTAGGTCCAAAATTTACCCACCCATTACATAATTATAAACATTAAATACATTATTCACAAAAAACATAAATAATTTCACATCATATCTTAATTGACCTGTGAAAAAAATTGGTTCAATAATGATTTCCACAAAACACGATCATAAACCATCTATAGGAAGAAGTTGGATGGTATAATTAAGTAATATTATAAAGAGTGAATATGAATAAGTAGATAAAATTTAAATAGATAAGAAAACACTTTATATAACAATTTTGAATATTTTTTGGAAAATAAGAATGAAATACATTATTTTTTATAACATTTATATAAAATAAAAATTTTAATAAAAAAAATATTAATAATTACTTTTGGAAAACCATGAAACTTTGGAAAGGAATTCTCATATAGAAAAATCGACATGATGATAGAAAAATTAATTCACATGATAATAATTAAAAGAGTATTCTTTTCAAAAAAAATTAAAGATAGTTAATTTTCTGCGAAAATTACACATACGGAAAATGTTAAAAATATTGCTCTAGAACTTTTTATAATTTATGAAACATATAGTAGAAAATGGCCTTAATAAATAATTGATGTATAGAAACATACTTCCATATATAAATATAAATAATATGAATATGGGGAAGAAATTATCCTAGTCTAAAAAAATAGATAAGGTTGGTTTCTCTTATAGGAATCAGTTTGGGTAAATTATGATCCAAAGGGATGTCAAATTGTAAGATGACAAATAAAACCCTTTAATAACATAAGGAGAATAAAATATAGTGTTTTTTAGAGATAAATATATTAAAAATTCCCAAAATTTAAATTTATACATAAAAACTCGTGAATGAAAAATGAGATTTGAATGTAATACCATACGATTTTGGTAACCAATGAAACAAACTCCATTGAATGAAAGAAAACTATATAGATTTGAATATTCCATAAATAACATGATAAATATAGTAAACTAAATTCATAAGGTATTATATACATCAAATTGATAAATAAGGTGGTAAATATAGAACATTTCTCAATGAAATAAATTTTATTTGGTAAACCCTTGAATTTACTTATGACTTCTATGAAGACGTTTTAACCTCAGATGAATTCTCCCCTTCTTGACATGATTTCATTTAAAATTAAGTATTTAGGGTTCCTTATTAGAATAAAATGAAACCAAAAATTTAAGAAGAAATTAGTATAGGATAAATCTGTAGGGATTCAAGATATATTTGAATGAAATATGGGTTAGGAAGGGGAAGAGGAGATCATTTTTATAGGTGAAAAGGGTAGACATTTCCATCGAAACATAAGTTTAGTAAAGGTTAAAGATTGGATAACAAGGTAGTTAGGTGATTTAGGTGAGGAAATGATGGTGAAAAATTTATGTTTAACTCAACCACCAACCATAGGACTTATATAATTCATAAATATCATTTTAATTAAACCAAATTCAAGCCATGATAATTTACCTCATTTTACCCCATTTTCTTGAAGTTTATCTGTTTACCATTGTAATTTTTTTACGAAGTACATAAGGTGACCAATATTACCCAATTTAGAATATATGATTCTATATTTTGACTTCATATAATTTAATAAAATTTCTAGATATGGTAAAATTCCCTTTTCTCTAAAAATGTATGATATATAGAAAAAATTGTCCTTATAAAAATAAATTTTTATACATTTCGAGTTTTTATTATTATTTCCAATAAGTTATTAATAAAATTGTATCCATAATCTAAAAACAAAAATTTTAGTTTTTTTAGATAATCGTATACAACACATAAAATAAAAAACCTTTGAAAATAACCCTTCTACATTTAACATAGTAATTGACTATTATATCAGTAAATTATTTTTTTATTTACAAAAAATTAATCAATATTTTTTTAATTTATGATTAAAAATATAAAATATTTTTTTTTATATTCAATTTTAAAAGGTGATAAAATATTTATATAAGAACACATATTACACATAAAAATAATTTTTTAAATATATTTATTTATTTAAGCACAAAATGAGTTTATTATTATTAATTTACATTTAATAAATGTTACATGAATTTAATTTATTATATTATATATATAATTCATTAAAATTATTATTTATTAGTGACTAATTTAATTTAATATGAAAAATGTACATTCTATATTAAAAAAAATTCTTTGAAATGTTATCTATTTTACAATTAAATGATTTTATATTCATTTATAAAAATTGATAATGAATGTATATATGATTATTAATTTGTTTATATTTAAAAATAATACATTTTATTTAATATTCAAAATGTGAAAAATTTATCTTTTGAATAAATAAAAAATAAAATTTAATGAAAATAACATTTTTCGATAGGACATTTTTCGCTCAGAATAATTAAATTAGTAATAATTATAGTTACTTTATTATTTCTTCGATGATATTTATTTACATAATAGTCAATCATTATTATAAATATGTTTTGTTAAAATTCTTCTAAAAAAATAATAAATTCATTAAAAATTCACCTTTTATAAAATCAATTTCATTAAAATAAAAAATGAATTTTCAAAAATGAATTTTTATTATTCATATTAATTTGAAAATAATGTATTTTATTTTAGGTAAGTTATTTAAAATGAAAAGGTATATCTAAAAAACCTTATTTATATTAACTATATACCAAGAAATCTAAATTGTTTACATGTTTACTAATACGATATCCAAAATCATAAACCCCTTTTATAATATCCATATAATTTTTATACGACACCATCCTATAAATTAATCCCATTCTCTCTTTACAAAGCTCACATATCATTCCTATTGTTTCATTTATTTATCTTCAAATTTTTTCCCCTTTTCTGATGTTTTTTCATTATAGGTTTATCTCTACTAATTTTTTTTATCGAGGATGAAAATAATCCAGGGGATTTCCAAGTTTTAAAGTTGATATTATTTTCTATTTATTATTCCTTTTCAATTTATTCACTTTTAAGGGATGTAATCATCCATGGTATGTAATACTTAGTTTCATGTAGTTTTTCAAAAATATCCCATCATGAATAAATAAATTGTTTTAAATTTTATTATTATATGGTATTAATTTTTTTCTATTAAAGTAAAATTATTTTGAAAAAAATATAAAACCATATTAAATAATGGTAGAAATGTTGTTAATGAAAAAAAAATTTCCAAACCAATGGTTTTATATTCTCGCTTCTATTTAGAAAATTGCATCCCCTAAATTTTAATTATTAATCACTAATTAATATACTTAATAGTGTCTATAATATGGACATGGATCAAGATATAACTTCTAATGTGTTATTAACCTCACTATCTTAGAAAATTTTCAGAAACTCATCTTTTCCCTCATTATTTGAATATATTGATATTTTCATTTCTATTATCTATTTGTAGAAAATATTCTTCCATTATTTTTAATATGACATAGGGGTTTATAGATACATTCCATTCACAACTACATTAGTTATCTTATAACCAAACAAACACTAAGACCAAATTCAATATAATATAATCCAATAAAATCAGTGAAAATGATCACATAAATTTGAAAAATAGTCTTATAGTTTCATATCCATTGAAATAGTTGGAATTTTTTCAATGTGGATATTTCTTACAATAATTTGAGAACAGTATCCATTCTGATTGGGTATTAAGAATCATATAATTGAAGTATGTTCTATAGAGAGTTCATAATCAACCTTGCAGTGATATAAGATTATCGGTTGATATAAAATTTGAAATGTGACTTATCCTAAAAATTAATATATACTCTACATCGATAGAGCCAATCCATGTCCAAAATCACATTAAATTCTATTAAAGGTTGAATAATAAGATTTAAATGAGGATCATTACCACATAACTAAATCCAATAATAGTTTATAACATGTCATTAAATCATTGCCTAACTAGCAGTTTTCAATGATATTCATTATCATGCATTTAAGGTGGAAATTTGATGATCTAAAAAAAATTCAAAAATACAAAGAAATATATATAACCAAAATTGAATAATAAATTTTTAGTTATTGTGTGGGTAATGACTATAACTTACACCACATTATTTATGTGACACATTCCCACAGTTTTGATTTTTTGATGCTTCTATTTTTCCATTATATATGGGGGTTGTTGTTATCAATTTTAATCATTAACTCTTAGATTGTGTAAGAACCTACTTTTTACATAGTTTTGGATCCTTTAAATTTCGGTTTAATTATTTATTTTGGGTCTAATATGGATGCCTAATGTGTTAGTGAAGGTTCCAAGGGTGTTCAGGGATTATTCAAAACCAGGAACCCATCATTTTGGGAAAACTAGCCTTGTCGCATTATTGTTTCACAGTTAGTGCATGGCTTTCCTAACCATGAGGATGGTCTATTTTTGGTCAGAACCATATCTCATGGTTGGAGCTTGGCCGTTGGACCTAACTGTGTAGGTTCCCTCAATTTTTCAAGTAACCATACATGGTTAGTGCATAGTTTGGAAAAACATGAGGCTAAATTGTGCACCAGCTAATTTGAGGGTATTTTCACCCTATTTCCCTTAATGGTATAATTAAGCCTCATCTTCCTCCCTAATCTGAATTTATGCAGGATTAACATATCCTTTCTCCCTCTTGGAGATCTTTGAAGGCCCAAGGTAGGGATTGGAATATCTCTTTCATCTGGGATCCGATCGAGCTTATGTACGTCACATTGGATGTGAAACAGTAAGTACTGAAGTCCTTTTTATTCATTTTACTCCTCTCTTTCTCTTGACCTAGTTATCGAGGTGTGATAATTTTCCCCTTTTTCTTAGATATAATCCATTATAAGCTTAATTGGATGTTGATATTGAAGTATAAGGATCATATAACCCTAAGGTGGGTGATCTATAACTCATCCCTCATGTTTATTGATTTTGGAATTTTTGTGTGGGGCCTACCAATCCCAGGATCAGGGTAAAATCCATGTTTACCAATATATAGTTGTTATTATTATTTTCCTATTACATTTGACATTATTTCACTATTTGGTGATGTAAATGTTGTGTGGTGTTGTTGGTTGTTGATTTCACTCATATTCTATTTCATCCTTAGCCATATGATATGATGGCAAAGAGCATTGTTACATTCATCATATTAGTTAAATAGAATTCACATGTCATGAATCTCTCCATGCCATAAATGTTCATTTCCCTTCTTTCTATTGTGCTATATAATTGTGATTTTTGATTGATGTTGTGATAGTTAGAATATACTTGTATTATTCTTGGTTGTGATTTAGTGATTTTCTATCTCAATTCTTAAGGTGTATGGGCCCTCATAGGTTGGGGTGAGTAGTTTATCGAGTCATTCCATTGTAAAATAAATAAATGGGTGTCATTTTCAATGATGAGGTTAATGGGAACTAACTAAAGGGGAACTATTATCCATTATAAAGTGAAACTTGACTTATAATATGAAATGGTTTCACATCCTTATCCCACCTTGTTATGTTTATGAAATGTAAAGGAGTGAACCTGGGAATTAATTATAAAATGGAATGAAACTTACACTCGAGCACTTACTAGTACATGGACATTTATCTAGGTAGTTGGGGTAGTATACCTTGGGAAGTTAGCCTTCTTTTTTATCCTTCGTAATCGATGTTATCTATCTACATTATTTAATATGGTTACTTCAAACTATTTTATATCTGTATCTATCATGGAAAGTCCTAAACTATATCCACAATATCAATATGGTGTATTGACCCTAGATATGTCATTAGGGGTACAAACAAAGGGCATACTCTAGTGTAGGGACTATCCCCTTATGGTAGGAAACCACCCCTTCTTATTGAAACTCTTTGTTCTTAAGATGTAACTCTTCTATGTCATTATCAAGATAGATTATTTGGTTCAGTGTGATGATCTTATCGAATGTTATCATTGTAGGGTATCATTTACCAAACCAGATGGTAGAAGTTATCTACATAAGCATGAGTGGGATGCCCAGACTGGTATAAATAGACCCCAACATCATGGGCTAGGTGTAGTGACCGCCCATATCGAAAATCAATTCATGGAGGATCAGGGTTTATAACAATAATATTTCCCTATAATAGCGGATCATTTAAAAGATATTTTTCCCAAAAAAATTCTAGCTTACTTCATGAGAGGGAGGTAGATTTTACAATTGATCTTGTTCTGTGAGAAGCTCCAATATCTATTCCTCCGTATAGGATGGAACCTATAGAGTTTCCAGAGCTCAAGTGGAATTTAAAGGATTTAAGGTCCAAAGGTTTTATATGGCCCAGTATATCATCATGGAGTTTTCCCATGTATTAACCCAAGAATGTGGACATAACCTTATGTATATGCATATTTTACAAAAATTTAAACCAGCTTGCAGTCATGAACCAATATCCACTACCTCAAATAGATGATCTCTTTGACCATCTCTGAGGAGATAGGGTATTCTCTAATATCGACCTGTGATCGGGCTATTGTCAGGTGTGAGTTGGGACATTAGACATACATCATACAACATTATATAGTAGTTATGGTCTGTATGAGTACCTTATTATTCTATTTGGTCTTATGAATGCACCCACCATTTTCACATATTTGATTAATAAGGTGTTCCACCCCTATTCGGATTATTTTGTCATAGTCTTTGGGGATTACATCTTGGTGTATTATCACACTCTTAGAGAATATTCCAATCATCTGGATAACATCATGAGTACATTGAGAGAGAATCAGATTTATGAAAATCTAGCTAATTACCACTTCTTGATCATCAAATTTCACTTCATGGTTTATTTTATCTTAGAATCAAGCATATTTTTTGACCCAAAAAAATTTGTGCTGTATTTTTCTTGGAACAACCCTAGAACGTGTTTGATATAAAGAGTTTCATGGGGATGGATTGAAATTATAGGCATTTCATACAAGACTTATCACATCTTTCTTAACCTCTTTATTTTCATACAATTATGGGTGTTAAGTTCATGTGGTCCAAATCATGTGAGAAATCCTTTAGAAGCTAAAAGGGAGGCTTGTATCGGAACCTATTCAAAATCTTCTGAAGATAGGAAAAGGATATACCATCTTCTATGATGCATCAGGCATCATCCTAGGAGTAGTGCTGATGTAGGAGGAAAAATTCATTGTGTACAGATCTCAGCAGATGAGGATTCATGAGAGAAACTACCCAACACACAACCTTGAGTGAGTAGCAGTTGTCCATGCCTTCTGTTTTCGGGAGGTACTATCTATTAGGTGAGCACTTTATAGTGTACATATACAAAAAGATCCTAAAATATATCTTTACTCAGTGTGACTTGTACCTCCAACAATATAGATGGGTCAAATATCTTTAATAATTTGATTTTGAGCATGCCTATATGCCTAAGAAGGAAAATCTTGTTGAAGATGCATTAAGTCGGAAAACTGAGTCACAAGAAGTATGGGAATCTAGTGATAAATGGAAGTTAATTTCCATCTTCTATAAGTTTCACCTAGAGTTTCATTATTGTCATGAGAGAACATGTAACTCAACTATGGAATTTTTCTCTTCCCTTTATGAGAAAGTTAAGGGTATACACTTTTTAGATCCTAAAGTCTTGGTACTTCATGAGAGTATATTTTAGGATAACCCACCTTCAGATTGGTTTGAAGATAGAGACGACATCCTGTATATACATGGAAGTGTCTAGGTCCCTTCAAATATGATAGAGGAGTTGATGTAAGATTCACATACATCTCAGTGGGCAGTTAATCTAGGAATCTAAAAGATTTATCGAGACATGTGACACAATTATTGGTGGCCTGGGATGAAACGTCATATAATAGGATATATCACTAGGTTTTCCACCTGTTAGAAGGTCAAGGAGGATCACTAGAGACCATTAAACTTTTTACAACCACTTTTAATACTATAATAGAAATGGGAAGATGTTTCCATGGACTTGGTAGTCGGTTTTCCTAGATCACCTAGAGGTAGTGACACTATATGGGTTGTCATTCATAGACTAACGAAAGTATCCCACTTCATTTCTATTCTAAATAATTTCTCATTTGATGATCTTGGAAAACTGTATGTATGTGAAATCATACGACTCCACAGGTTCCTCATACAATCATTTAAGATCGGGATGCTTATTTCACATCATGGTTTTAATAGGGATTGATACGACTATGGGAACACATGTGATTCTAAGCACAACATTACACCCCCAGGCTGAGGAAATATTAGAACATATAATACTTGTTCTAGAGGATAATTTCCTAAGAATAAATATCGTATCACATCTTGATTGTTCTTCTGTGTGACAATTCATGAGATAATGTCCTAAGAATTGTTGTTACACTAAATGGTCATAGAGGATCCCTACTATGTTGAGAACCTAGAAGTGACATAACACTATTCTTGAATATATGTTCTATGGTCAGATGATTTTATTTAAGGGACACAAATAAAACAAGCCATTATGGGTGAGGACTCATAAAACTTTAATGCACCTTCTTATTGTATGCTCCCTTGGTAATAACTAGGGGGATATTATGAGAATGAGACCCTCTAATAGAAAATTCAAATTTCATAGTGTCATTGGATGTTTCTATCTGCGGACGTATATATTGGTCCTTAGACTTTAAGATTATTATTAATGGGTATTATAACTTGAAAAATTAGATGTATTGATGAAAAATGTGACGACACACTAGTTGCAGTGAGGTAGGATATGTTGGGTGTGTCATGAGTAATATTGCATTAATAGATAATTCGACAAAGGATTTATCACTTCTATTCCATAACAGAATTAGATGTCTCAGGCCTTTTGATGGAATTGATATATCCTAAATAAATCAATGGCCATGGTAAAGAAAGGGTGAGTTCCATTATATAATGTCAAATAAAGAATAATCAAGAACATTTGTTGATGGAACTAGCATACAACCCACTTAATTTGAGATATCAAGAAAAATGGATTACATACCCAGTAACCGTTTGTAGGAGGTGAAACATCATTTCTGCATTAACTTCTTTCTCTATGGGTTCCTTGGCATGTTTCTAGACGTTATCCTTTTACTTTAGGCAGTTTCCACCTAATGGTATTGAGAAAGTGTCCTAGAGGGTCACACACTAAGTGTGGCCAAGTATCTCAGTTAAATATTAATTTCACAAGTTGAATAAAGATTATTCAGGATTGTGGTTTAATAATTATTCAAGGATGCATGATCACATTTTTTCGACACTAGTTGTTTGAGAGAATATATTGTAGCTGAAATCATATATATTTATTAGCAAGTAATGCAGTGATATTTATTTGAGAAATAAATATCCATTATTCAAGGTCTAATAATTCTGGTGGATGAAATAATGAAAATGGAAAAACAAAAATACATGCAATGTATATTAATATACCCATCATGTAGTTTTTCTAGGGATTTGTCAGAAATGATATTGTTTAATTAATAAAATAATATTAGGCGTAATTTTCTCAGAACATGTCATTTAATAATAATAGTCAAATGTTATTATTAGATATGGGGTCTAACTAATAATTAAAATAAATGAATAAATACTTTTGGGTAATTGATTTTTTTTATTATAAGTAATTTAAATCACAATTATATAATTATCATTAGCCTAGACAGTTTTGATTTTTTTTGTGCACAAAGGATCAAGAGAAAGCTCTTAATCCAAGAGAGAATTATTTTCTTCCAAGAATGATCTCAAGCTAAGATAGAGATCCTCCTCCACCGGATCAAGGAGAGAGCTTTACAAGAGGTTCTCGAGGTGATCTAAGGTAGACATCACAAGCGAAGGCTCTTCTGTACTTGCACCCAAAGATCCCTTTGGTGACATCCAAAGATACATGGAGCACATGTGGATCACCAGTTGGGGAATCCTATACTTGGATTCTATAATTCAATGATATATCACATCATATCATGACTAGAAATGTCAATGGGGTGAGAATTCCATCAAGGTAATTCTTCTCTTTTAATTAAATTAATTATAACCAACATATGATGATCCTATATATGGTTCTAGGACTCCCCTCTTTTCTTTCATTCTTCATTCTATTCCAAATATCCAGTGTTTTATTATCATGACAGATCTCGGATTGATCGTCATTAACAGAAAAAATTAAAGTTGGGTACACCCACCAACACGCTTCCACTATTCCCGAAACCTATAAGTGGTATCAAAGGGGTCATATCATTGATTATAATTATTTTGTTTTTCATTGGTGATTTATGTATTTGATAAAAAGTTTATCAATTTTAGTTAATCATTCTATAAATCTGAATCTTGAGATCTATTACACCACATTCATTTCTTTTTCACCTTAACGAAAAGATTTTTCTTTTAATTTTTTCTAAAATAAAATAGATGATCTCATCCAGAGGTTCCAAAGCTTCATGGCCATACAACACAATAACACACATCATGTATTCGGTAGTATATTCTATGTCATATAGGTTCCATGCACCGGGATGGTATTCCAAACCTATTTGTGTCATTGGATTATATAAAAATCTTTAAGACTTCGTGTGTTGACCCAGAACAAGTAGAACATAGTTTCTGGATTACATGTCGTGTGGCCCACTGAACATGGCATGTAGTCCCTTCATGTTAGGGTTGGACCGCTTACCCCATACATGGCTTTCCTGGCTGGAAACCATGTAACGTGGATACTACACAGTGTGTGTTCCACAGAACACGCCCTATACTCCAAAGATTTCCAAATTACATATACATTCCATGTCCTCAAGAGTGTACTTCAGATGGATGGTGAATAAAAATACACACTGTGTAATCAGAACTACACATCGTGTACTCATCCAAATTACACAGATTTATTAAATTATGTTATTATATTATAGAAACCCTTTATTTGTGTACCATTTTGTGGGCATAAAGCTGAGGCACAACATGTGATATGTCTTTTATATATATATGTTTAATTTATAATATGTGTAATGTTCATTCCTACTCATTAGGTAGTTATAAACAGGAATTCACAGGGTTTCCTCTAAAAGGTACAAGTTACATATAAAGATAATTTTAAAAGAATTTATTTGTTTAAAATTATGATGGATGTGAATCTTAAGGAAATTTAGAAAGGGTTTAAGATAAAAGTATTGATTAATAAAAGATAAATAATTGATTCGAGCATGATTTATCTTAAACAAGAATGATTAAATAATTGAATGCTAGATTTATTTATGTGTAAATATTGTTGCATGTATGGATGATCATGAGCTAGAGAAAGACCTTTGTATTTGAATGGTTTCTTTTAATTTATATATTTAAATTAAATTTTTTTTCCTACGAGCCTTCTCCTCGTTAATATGTTGGGCATGCATGCCCATGGTTTCTTTAATGTGAAACCCTATTTTACCCCTCACCTATAAGTGAGATAAAATCAAATGTAATGGATGGAGCTCCCAAGCTAGTGGAGGCGGCTCAAGTTAGGATCCAAGGAGAAACCAATCCAAGGAGATACATAGGTGGACAAGTGAAAAGATGTAAAAACGGACCCAAAAGGATCAAGATGTTTCTCCCCTAGGTCTTGGGATTGTTCATCCACAACTAGATAAAAAAGTATATTTCAATAAAAATTTATTATTTTTCACTATTCATAAAAATATGAAAGTTATTAGAAAAGCATTAAAATTTTATCCAAACTAATATTTTTATATCCTGCCTCTAAATAATAAGTTTATTTTTTAAAATTGAATATATAAAAGTGTCAAATATTGGATTTAAAAATGGTTCTCCATTAAAAGGTGGTAAAATTGTATTTTTTTAAAAATACTTCTTTTATCTAAAAAATTGTATTTGTTCTTATATTATGTCTGAGAAACACATGATATAGATGTTAAAATTATATGGAGTATATAATATTCAAAATGTAGTTAAAACTATTCAAAACAGTTTTTTGAATGGCTAGTTTGGTAATTCGTGGTTCGCTCGAACTAGGTGTTGTGTGTAGTGTAAGATATTGAATTACTTTCAAGAAAATAACCTACTATGAAATATTGGGGGTGAAAAATTCTTACCCATTTTGGAAATTGCGTCCTCAAAATTTTAAAATTAGTCTTGGGAACTTCATTGAAAGTCCCATATCAAAACAAGATTCAATAAAATTATCACTTTAAAAGAAAGAAAGAGAAGTAAAAAGGTCATCCGAGATAACCTATACTAGGATTTCATGTAGGAAAAAATGGATTTGGAAGAAAAACTATGTGCCAGGTTCTGATGGAGAGTTATAGAAAACATGATCAAGAGAAATTTAAAAACAAGAAAACCACAAACATGTCATGGGTTAAATAGTCATTAGTGTCCTAGTAGAAAAAGTAAACGAACAATGTTTTTTGATTTATGTTCCATTTCATAAAGTTGAGGAATTTATTTATGAGATTGACCAAGAACATAGATATATATACTTACTTTTAAGTATAGTTTCATCCTTTAATAAATTTTTACCACTAACTCATCTTTTCTCTAAATGATGTGTATTCAAGAAGACTTGGTCACAACGAAAGCACTAGAATCATCTTCTAGAGAATCACATAATACACAAATGATGAAATATATATTTCTCTTCTGTTTAAAGATTAAGAAAAACCAAATGGTTAGTACAAGATCAGATGATCCAAAAAATGAATAATACTTTATAGAAATAAATACTATTCTTAATTTACAAAATTAAACAAACAATACCCAAATTTCAATAAAGGCAATTCAATAAACAAGTGTCCTTAAAATCCTTCAATATAATCCAAACTAAGATTGAAACTCAAAACTCTGAAGAATTTATTCACAGATTCCTTCATAGTAAATCTTAACATAAATCTCCAAATAACATCAATAACTCTTAAAGTCTCATAAATAAGTGTAATTAACCAAATTACATATTCCCTATGATAGGTTAATCATTTCAATTAATAACCTGAATTTCTAAAAAACATACATTCTTCCAAAATAAAAAAAATCCCCCATTACTCCTCAAATGAAATCCCAAATTATTCTATTTTTTAGGCATATAGTGTTCCCATTAGAGTAAAGGTCATCCAAAATAACATTTATCACTTAATAACCAAATCATTTTACTATAATAAGGATATCCATTTGATAAAACATAAGATCCCAAATCAACATATTATTTATCAATAAAATCATTTAAATAAAAAGAATTAGTCACACTAACCAGGGACTTCACATAGTCCAGTGGTAGGCGATGAATCCCAGTGGCATATTGGTTGTGGGTTCGATTCTCATAGCTTTTTCCGATGCAACGGGTTTTCACATGGTCTACGTGTTGTCCTTTTTCAAAAACTATATTTTATAACATTCCCAAAATGAGATAAATTCCTCAAAATTGCCATAATATTATTTAGCCGCATATTTTATCTCATACCTCGCATTTTCATCCCAAAAATTAATAATCGATAATTGCATCAAATTCAAGGATCATATAAACCAAAATGGTTCTTTATAACTATATCCACAAAAGAAAAGATAATCTTCCTCCAATATCATTTTCACATAACAAACTGTAGGGTTAAAAATACAATAGAAAAGTCATCTAATGTAATCACATAAGCAAAGAGCATTAATACTTATAAATATTTCTCCATCCATTTATTTACACATAGGTTCTTCCTTGACCTAGTGGATATCCAATAGAATAGGGAATTGACTCAGGTAATTCCCAGGTCCCTTATATTTACGAAAAATGACTGTAAATAGATTCTTATGATCATTTAGATTTTCTTCTATAGTAATCTTCATTTTTCCTCAGAAATTATTTACTTTATATCCTTCTTTCACACACATAAATCATTTCTTTGTTCCATTGAGACACTTTCTTGGGTGTCTCCTTCCACATTTCCAACATAATGGAAATTAATCTTTCTTTTATCCACTATCTCCATGGATGGAGCTCTAATAATTCCCTGCCTTACTCTTCTCTGTTGAGTTTGGGAGTTGGTTAATGTATATATTATTTATAATGTTTTTGGAAATCTACTTCGGCAAGAACATGATATCTTTTATGTCTATCAACATTCCATTCAGTTTCTCATTTCCACCATCGTCCCCACCTTGTACATCATATTAAATGTAACTATCACTTCCTTGGAATCTATCCATTGACTAAAATCAGAAATCATAGTGTGAATAACAATAGTCATAAAATGATTTAGAGAATATCTTGTTACCTTATTTTCAATCTAAAACACATTACGATTAAGCAAGGTTATTTATTCTCTTCTTATATTAAAATCTTTCAAATCATTTTGTAATGAAAATGTGAATTATTATAATAATATCCCTTGGGAGTTTTGTAACCAAGAGTGCAGAAAGGCTTGTTATCGTGCACCAGTTCTCGTTCAAGTCTAGCACAAAGTGGTGTTTTAGGGTTTTACCACAAAGTACATCTGTGCCAGAGCCGCCTCTACCTACTTGTATCCAGACAGGGATGTATTTCTTGTAAAACCCATATAATATTTACATTAACAAAAATTTTAGATGTTCTTATATACCAATTCTCAATGTCTATCTTAGGGTAGTGTTTTCTAATCAGTGTTTTTCTAAATCTAGCTTCCACGTTTTATACTGAACTTCCTCTGACACCAACTGTAATGCCCTGACCCGAGAAGCCCGGATCTGGCGCATTATTTTAATACATTGGCATGATTATAGGGAATAATATTCCAAAGGACTGATCAGTTTAGAAGTCTTGGAAACTATATTACGTACATTAACATTACATTACACATTCAGACATAAAACACAACATAAATAATCCTTTGATAATTCCATTATTACCCTATCTTAACCTTGCATATCAATCATAATACACTTATTCACATCCTCAGAAAAATAAAACATAATAAAGGGGTGAGCCCAAATACTTAGTAAGGATAACAATATGAAGGAAACTATCATAAATAAGCAACAACATTTAAGAAAATGTATAAGACTAAAACATAACCCTCTTAAACATAAACCTCAACGTAATATAGAAAATATAAATAAAATAATGCAATCTACATATTAATATGGAGATTCTACTAGTCAAATAATCACATGTAATATCAATAGCTAATTTCATAATTATGGAATACATAATGACGGACATCATAACCACATAGTCAAGTTATCCTACAAAGGCTAAAAATAATATTTTTTCAAGGCCTGGTTCCAAGAGAGTAGTTTATCTTATGAGACCAACTGATGCATAGAGGGCTATAGTGTTCTCCATCCTTCACTTACTAAGTCCAATTCATTCTCATATAAAAATGTTGAAACATAATCTAAACATTCATATTAAAACTATCATAAAAAATGTCAATATTTTAACAAAAAACGATGAATGGTATAAAAAATAGTACATCCACAGTCAAACATTACTCATTCAATACATTATGGAAGGTTTTGTTATAATAAATCAACCTAAATCAAGAATAATGAAGTATATTCACATAGATGAAAATAATCAGTAAAACTATTTGAGAGAAATATCCCCTTTTTCTTGAAAACATTTAAAAGTCTCTCTATTTATCAAGAAGCTATTAAAAATAGATTTTTTAATCAAAGTGTCCCATACCACTTTGAAACTTTTGAAAGGAATTTTAATTTTAAAACATTCATGTCTATATAAATAAGTCCTTAACTCCATTTTTAAAACTTGTACATCTAGAAGAATAAAACTTTAAGACATTTAAAATGATATTTTTGTAAGAGTTCCTAACCAAAAGAGAGATGCTTGAATATAAATAATTAAGGTAATAAAACATTATAATATCATGGGAATGAAGGGATTCATCATATAATATGTCAAATTACAGTATGTACACTATATAAAATTTAATTGGCACATAACAACAAATAAGTCTCAATGGAATGTAAATTGAGATGAAATCCCTTATAAAAACCATATCTTTTGGTTAAGGATAAATAAATTACATAATTATGTGTGATAAATATAAATAAACTAAATATAATTGTATATTTAGTGTAAATAAATCAGAGTAAATTCACACATATTCTTGTAAAAACAACACCAATGGCTAAGATGGTTAACTCAATGAATGAAAATTGAGTTAAGATTACACTTATCAAGTTCATATTGATGACTCGAGAATTTATTGATGGAGTGATTATGTGTATCAAAAGTATATCCACATAAATGGGAGTGTGAATTACTACATAAATAAATAAATAGTGATTTCACACATAATATTGGAGTAAAATAATCAATGATGTTTGTGTAAAACCCAATGAGTGGAAATCGAAATTAGAAATTCCCTTACCTATTTGGTAACTTATGAAATATACACCCCATGAAAGAAGGATCATACAATGAAGATTTAAATACCCATAAATTAAATTATATTATACTAATAATACAATCATGGGCAGTACATACACCACACAAAAGGAAATAGTGGCAATATAGCATGAATCTCACGGGAATAAAAAGTGCGATAAAACCCCCTTACCTTGTACTTTTCCATATTAAGGGGTAGTTTAACCTCTTATATAATGGTGAAATAATTATTTAAAAAAAATAATATACCATATACATAAATATGACATCATATATGATCTTCTAATATTGCTTTGTTAATGATATTTCTATAGTATCATTGTGTTGGGTGTTAACTGATTCGTTTTCCTTTATATGTTTTGTTATGTAAGTCATATTTGTTATGGATATGATGTATTTTATTAATACCCATAATGATATTAAGTTCTTAAACATTATTGTTAATCATAAAATGAATATTATTCTTGAATTTTTATGATGGGGAATGAAATCTCATCACGTCGTGGAGATGGTAAGTTGTACGTTCGTACGAGGAACAATATCATTCTATTAGGGGTGAAATCATATGTAATTGGATGGTATAATATATATATATATATATTTCATAATTAACATGTTATGATTATTATTTACATCAGTTATACTCATTATTATACCCGTCCAAATAATGATGAGTTGAATAACAAACTACACTACGATGTGGAGACATTAAGCCATACGTATGCACTTAAGGTGACTTTTTCATTCATAGGATGGATAGAATCTTGAATATATTAGTAACATATTTATAATAAAATCAATTTATGTAGAAAGTACTAGATTTATTATTTTGTACTAGAAACAAAAAATAAAGAGGAAGTGGAATAAGAAAAGAACTTTGAAAGGGGTGAGGAAATTATTAACTCTTCTACAGGTGCTTCATTTTTTATTTGACCAAAAGGGATCCATAGGTTGGCTTTCTGATCAATGTAAGGACTCAAGGTTAAATTTATGGTAGTTGGGAAGATATTTTATTATGGTTTTTCTGAGCCAAATGGATTTTGATATGTGAATTGGATAGAATGGGAAGTGCCCTTTTATAAGAGAGGTGAGGGAACCTTTGGAAAAGAATGAAATATTATTTTATTATAAAGTCATTTTCTGTTTATAATGGCTAAAAAAGGACTTATTTCTAGGATAAGGTGGGTTTGGGTCTAAAAACTCTCATCAAATAGGTTTTAGACAAGTTTATTTCACCATATTAACCTTATCTTTTAGATTTAACTCTTAATTAAATCATTTAACTTTTGCAATGTCTTCTTGTATTATTATAACAAATGGTTAATAAACTTACTATAAAAATACAATCGAACCAAAAGTGGTTCATTAATGACATATCAATCATTATATAAGTCCTTTGGCTAAACCTTATATTTTTAGGACTATTATATCATTTAATAATATAGTATTTGTTTTAAAAACTAATTTAGGTAAATTTTGACACTATTTAGTATTTGGTTTTTGTAAAAGTCAAAAAAACATGATTACTTCTAAAAAATAAATTAAATAAACCCTAAAATGTCATGTTAACCTAGAAAATTATTTTAATGCATAAAAAGTCTCAATTTACATTTATTTGGATATTTATAATATAAATTATTTTAATCATTCATTCATAAGGTAATTACTGCATCATCATTGTTTCATAAATAAATTTAATAATTTAATGTCTAAAAATTATAAATAAAAAACCATGATTTAGGAAATATTTTTAGATTTCTAATTACTATTTACAATCTAATTAATCATATGTATAACATAATATTAAAAATGTTTTAGTTATTAAAATTTTAATTTAACACTTTTAACTCTTCTTGAAATAAAATATACTAATTGTCCTAATCTATTAAAAGTGGATCAAAGAGGATCATTTTTTATTCCTAAGGTTGATTTTGGTAGAAAAAACACATATCCAATAGATTTATGACATGTGTCAGGGTAATTATAATACCATTTTTACCATTAATTACCCTATTTACTTTTAATCTTGGTAATAAAATTCAAAAGTTATTATTCACCAAAAAACAAATTCCATTCTATTGAACAAAATTTTTCTTACTGATTTCAGTAGTGTCTCTCATATTTTTTAAATTCAATTCACATAAGTAGTAAAATTATGTTTCATGCAAATTTGCAAATTTCCCTAGAAGGTGGGTAAAAGACGTTAAAATGATCAACAAAATTTTATATATCTAGTTTTATTATAAAATGACTTCAAATAATTAAATTATACTAATATAGTTATTATGTATCTATTTTGACATTAAAATAAATTTAAATTAAAAATAATTATTTAAATAAAAAGTCAGCTTTAAATAATAACGCAGGGTTTTTCACTATTCATCAAAATTCATCGTTTTTTGAAAAATACCAAATAATATCCCAAATCTAATTTTGATATTCCAAATTCAAAAATGATGTCTATTTTACCAAATTTAAAATATATAAATTTTATTAACTAATTTTAAAAAAAAATATTCCCGTTCTCAAAACCAGAAAGCGGGTTTTTGTGAAGTAAAATCTATCAAAATATTGATATGTGTTTATGTCCAATTTAAATGTAAAATTACATCCAATGACCAACATTGAATTAAATGATAAAAATATAATCAAATTATACTTCAAAACTATTCAAATTTATAATTTAACACTATAAATTATTTTGATTAAAAAAGTTGTTTTCAATTAAAATTTAGTATTTTTCACTATTTATCAAAATATGAAAGTTATTAGAAAAGCACTGAAAATTTATCCAAAATAATATTTTTATGTCCTTCTACTAAATAAAAAATTTATTTTGTAAAATTGAATATATAAAAGTGTCAAATATTGGATTTAAAAATGGTTCACCATTAAAAGGTGGTAAAATTGTATATTTTGAAAAATACTTCTTTTATCTGAAAAATGTAATTTGTTCTTATAGTATGAATAAGAAACAAATTATATGGAAGTTAAAAGTATATGTAGTATATAAAATTCAAAATGTAGTTAATACTATTCATAACCATTTTTTGAACAGCTAGTTTGGTAAGTCGTGGTGTACTTGAACTAGGTGTTGCATTAGTGAAAGCTATTGAATTAATTTAAAGAAAATAACATACTATGAAATATTGGAGTGATACACGAAACATCCCGTTCATCATTTAAAACAAAACCAAAACTCTCATTACTTGATCAAAATCCAAAAAATAATTTTTAAATAAATTTTAATCAATAAAAAATGATGTTGTTCATTACATTTGGATTATGGGAGATAAAGGTAAATTTCATAGTTGTTATTAAGTTATTAATTAATTTAATTCATCAAAATAAATTCAATAAAAATTGGTTGAAATCAATATATCGGTACCATGGATGATAATCTTTAAAAACATTTGAATGTTGAATAAAATCAAGAAGAATGTATTGGGATAAACTATTATACATAAGTTCATGAGAATGTCTATATATATTTAGTATATTAAATAAAATATGGTGATGAATTAAGAGATTCTCAGTTGCTAAGAATACAAGAAATATCAAGAAAGATATTTAAAATTGATTAAAGTGGAATCGTTTGTGATAAATCATCGCATGTTCTAATAATAAGGATGAAAAGTCTGTATTGAAAATATTTAATATCTCATTTCAAAAAAATGAATTTTAATGTGGATTAAATAATATATTTGAATCAAATATATACATGATTTCCTCTAAAAATATAGAATAATGACACTTTTTATATTGTTCTAGGATCAACTAATAAATAAATTATCAGTACCAAATGGGTTTTCTATAACAAGTTGAATGATAGTATAATTGTGATATGTAATAAATCATTATTAATGAATAAAGCTTATTCTTAAATTTAAGGATTTTATATGGATGGAAATTCCAAAATTCAAAGGTTTGAAAAAATAATTATCTTCTTAATCATGTATATCCAAAGGAAGTTCAAAATATTCTAAATAGATGTCAAATAACATGTTCTCAATGTTTTAATGGAAGAAGAAGTTTATATTGAGATTCTGGATAGTTTTTTCCTCAATAATGACGAGGAAAAAGTATTAAAACACAATATAGTGTTATATTAATTGAAATAAGAATCAAATTCATGAAACATGAGGTTTAGTTGGTTTTTAAAAATTCTAAGAATCACAAAAATAAAATTTTATCATAATTTATATATAATGAATAATCAAAAAGACATACTCATGGTGTTAGTGTAAATTTATGGCATCATATTTGAATGTCTGAGGGAAGAAAGTTTTATGAATTTTGATATAGTAATAAATATAAAATTTCAATTTCAATGACAGGTGAGATCATATTATTTCATGGCGTACATGCTACAAAACATCCAAATGAAATATTTATCAATCAATTAAAATTTGAAAAATTGTTATTATATTGTTTTTATGAGGATATTAAACCATTATCAACACCTATTATAGTAAGAATGATGTTTTCAAAGTAATAAGGTGGTATGTTGGTCAGTTTTATGGTGTGTAGAAAAATAATTAGTATTTTATTCTATATGTTAATGAAATGATTAGTCATTGTGTTTTCCACATTTAAAGTGGTAAGGTATAAAATTATACTCAAGTATAGTTACTCATTATCTATCAAAATAATAATTTAGTTTGTCAATGGACAAATACTATTTGATTTATTCTAATAGAAATATATAAGATTTAATTTGGCGGTTTCAAAATATATTTATTGGGTTAGTTTAGTAAATGATTAAAAAAATAAACTTTTGGTAGTTCTCTTTATCTAGGATTAAAATTTACTCCATCACTTTGAAAAATAAAATATTGTATTTCTTTATGGATATTAGAATTAGAGTATATTGCGCCGACCCAAGGACACACCCAATTGATATGAGGAAACTAATAATTTGATGATGTTGGATAAAAAAATTCATTCTTATATAAATAATATGTCATCATAACATTGCTATAAATCATTAAAAAAATATAATTCAGGAATAAAGAATTAAACAAATTTATATAAAATATTATTTTTTTCAAATAAAAAGCTGAGAAAGGAATTTTGAATTTACAGTACTTACTTACAAAGGATCAAGTAGCATATTTTTTCAATACATGATTACCGATATAAGTGTTTTATAATTAAAGGTTGATATTTAGAGATCGTCTATATGCTTTCACTTGAAGTAATGGATAACAATATCATTCTCTTTGAAGCATGTATCTTCACTAAAGGTTATTAGTTGTGCATGTTTTTCTAAAAATATTCTATAGAATACAAATTCTTTGAATTTATAATTATAATACTTTATTTTCAAAATTAAAAGAAAATAGAAAATCAAATATCATACTAAATGGAGTGATAGTTGGAAAGAGGGGAAAATCATAGAAGACCTTCCAAAAGGAAAAGAATTCAGAATTAATTAAGGAAGTATAGACTTTGATGGGAGATCTGTAAAGGCTAGTTAAGATGGATAATTTTTATATTATACTCAAAATGTTCCTTAATTATTGGTTTATAAGATATCATTCAACATCAAAAACTATTATAAATTATTATTTAAAATTTGATAGTTTGTGTGGAGTAAAATAGCATGAAATTTCATCAATTTTAATTAAATATCTTCATTTTACTCTTATTTTTCAAAATGTTTTTAACTTATATAGAATTATATTGGATGAATGAATTTTCATATAAATAAATATAAAATTTTTTCTAATAATGATAATTGACGGTGTTTAGATTAAGGGGTTTTTTCAATAAACATATAGGGGATAATTTTGACCCTAAAATGATATTTGGATCTTGGGTTATACTTTTAAGGATAAATGGATAAATAAGTCACTCACATTATTATTGAGTAATATTTATATATGTTTTATAGAAATTTTAAGGAGTTAGTTTTAATTTGATACTAAAATAAAAAAAACGTTATCATGTAGGTAATTAACATTTATTGGGGCATTTTGATTTCCTTTTTGGATATAATAATTGATTTATAGAGTAAAATAAAGGTAGTTTTTGGATTAGGTGTATAATGATACAGCATATTAGTCAAATACATTTTAATAGGATGAATTTTTTAGGCCCTTAGATGCCATAACTTTTCAATAAAACCGCATCACTATCAAAACCATGAAAAATATAATTTATTATATGCTACTAACTCAAAATGGTTGAGTTTTTAAACCAATCCATGAATTAGGTTATGGTATAAAAATACTTTATATAATTAATTATCTAAAACAAGAGCATTATAACAAAAATACATTATGGGAATCCATTTCAAAAAAAATTCATTCTCACTAAAATAAATCCAACGAATAGGTGAATACATCATGGTGGAATCCATTTACCTAGGGAAAAATAATTTGGTATATGGATCTGTAAAATAAATACATAGTAAAAAGAACTATTACCATGGTGAAATGATAATTATGCATCAAAAAATCTATAAGGGAACAAATATCAAGTATGTATATATTTTACATAATATTTAATGTATTCAATTGTTAACTACGATACTCCATACCCATGATGATTATAATCATTAACATTTTTTCAGAATTTATTGAAAATATTTATATTTGAATCTCACTAAAATATGGAATATTTAGAGAGATGTTGGGATTATTATACTTAAATTTTAAAAATATTCATAAATAATCTTTGAATCTACTAAAATATAGAATGAAGATACTAAAATCAAGGAAGATATCATAATCTCATTTAATATATAGATTAATCACAGATCATAGAGAGGAACGCAGTAATAGAGATCAGGGAGTGTGGGAATTCACCAAAGGGGGAATTTTTATCTATGAAATTCTAATGATGTATAAATTAATTTCATTAATTTGAAAACATTTTATCCAATACCACTGATTATTAAAGAGAAAATATATTTTTCACCATTAAAAAATTATCATTATTTATGTGTGGAGTGATTAATTGTAATTACACTGATCCAAAATATAGTGAGGTATGCGATAATGAATATATGTGAGTGTCCTAAAAATATATATAATCAAGTAATCATTATTATTATTATTAACTTAGGTGAGGTGATAATGAGTTTTTCTTATTCCCCTGTATGTAGTGTCTATATTTGGGGTGAACCAATTAAATTCATGTGTGAATTATGTTTTTTATTTAAATTAATGTTAAATGAGAAGTTTAGAGAGAGAGATATAGTCTAAGTGAATGTGTGATCATGATATAAAATGAAATTATGTAGGAAAAATTAATCAATTTAAGACCATAATTTATCTTTAATGTATTTACAATATGCTCTTATCATCCAAAAAATTACACTAACCTTCATTTCAATATCAAATTATTTAAACTTCAATAAAATGGTTTCATTTAACTCTGAGGGTGTCACATAGGTATTGGTATTTTTTAAAAATAATCCTGATTTCAATAAGTTTTTATCTAGATGCATGTATTTTTAATTTTAATTTTTTTAAATTGTTTCCCAATTTTGGTATCTCATTAATCATTATTCCCAAAATAAAAAATTAAATATATAATTTATAATGTTTTTTAATAAAAAATATCAAAATAATTTTACTTTCTATGTTTATGAAATGTCAAATGATGTTTTGTTTCATTTATTTGGATTATTTTTCATTTATTTAATTTTACTCTTTTTGATATTTTACTGATGTATTATACTAATGTTTAGAGAAGTGGTTTTTTAGGATACATTAGTTTAAAAAAAATTGAATTTGATCTTAAAAAATTTGAGAATATTATGTTATATATAAGTTAGAAAAAAATATTATTTGTTTTCTTATTTTATATAACCCATACAATTTATTATTCTTATCATTTAAAAAGACTATATTTCTTAAGTTAATTTATTTAAGTTGTTTTAAAAAGAATAATATGTTTCTGAGAAGTACAAAAATATAACATTTTTCATATATTTATAATATATGTTCTTCAATTGAACTTAAATAACATATAATAATGTACTATATGAATTATAAAATAGTAAATTAATTCAAAATCCAGTATAATTTTATTTAAAAATGACTCCTATTACAATTATTTTCAGAACAATTATTTTTACCAACACTTTTCCTAAATAAAATTCTACTGAGAAATTACTAAAAATTATAAATAGAAAACATATTCAAAAATAAATAATTTATTCTATATCTTTGTATTTTTATATAAAATTCATATTTTATATAAATAGGAAAAGTATGGAAATATTTTTATTCATTTAAGAGATATAATTAAGAAAATATAAACAATATATTCATGTTTATCTATCATTTTACAGTTGGAAAAAAATGTTTGATTTTTATTTTTATTTTAATTATTATACTTAGGATTCATTTGACCTAACTATTTGAAAACTACTTACCCTGGTTATCAATTATAATAATTTATTATATAGGCATTTCCAAATTTATGAAAGACTATTTGATACTACAATTTGAAAAATAATTTTATCACTTATCACTTATGTTAATAAGTTTAAAAAAATTTTGTGTGTTCTATTTTTAGGGAAAATTTTTCACATAAATTGAATAAGAAACCCTCTTAAATAATTCATAGTTTTTTAAGAAATTTGGAAGAAGTTTAATAAAATCACTTATTATTATAAGTGATAAGTGTTTTAATTGGTTTCAATAAGGGTCCATTTTATAACACTAATGAAAAATTAATTATATTAAATATCACTTATGATAAATTATTTCAGAAAAATAACTGGTGTTTTTATTTATAGAAAACATATAATATTTGAGAATTTATTAATTAGTTTTCAATAATAATTTTCAAATAACCCTTTATAACATAAGATTTGAGATATAATTATTTTTTTAATATTTTTATCAAAAAACAAATCTTGAGGAATCTTTTGGAGGCATGAATGATGAGAGTAGTTTTTTTTAAATAAAACTAATGAAATTCATTATTTTTATATATGAATCTATTTTATATTTAAATACTAAATCATTATCACCATGAGGCTCCAAATTTTGTACTGATGTTCATTTCACTAATTTTTTAACTTAAAATATTGTTAGGACACTTATAGTTGGAGATTAAGGAGTGGAAAAAATTTTCATTAAGAAATTTAGTATGAAATAAAATGACAAAGAACACAAGTGAGGAAGAATAGTACTATTATATAAGTTATTTCTTGTGATCTCCTATGTTTTCACCGAATAGTTTTATCATTTTCTCTCTCAATAATAATTTTACACTGTATTTATTATCATTTATACTACACTAAGGATGTGAATATTAAATTTAATCAAGGAAATTATAATATAATACAATCTTGTATCCTCTTTGGATAGTACAAAAATAATTCCTCAACTAAGATCATGTTATTACTCACTTCCCTAACATGAAATTTATCACTATTTCCACACCAGATTCACTGAATAGAGAACCAAGAGAAAGGAACAAAATTATTTTTTGTGTTAAAATACTATAACAATAAGTATCAAGAGTGGAAATTTATTTTTACCTACCTCTCACTTATAACACTTTATGGAATCTCAATGATCAAACATGATTACCATTCTTGGTGGAAATTTAATTGGGTAATATTAGTAACTCTCTATGGACTTCTCTATGTTATTTTTCCTTCACTATGAAGAAATAATTGATATGAATAAAGATTAATCAAATATAAACATCCATTTAAATAAAATTTTATTTAATGAAACCCTTGTCAGGAAACCCCCTTTCAAAAAACTCCTAATATATTTAGAAGTATAATTCACCCCTTTGATCTCTATCACCATCCACCATGGGTATCCAAATGGTAGGTATACATTAACCACTTAAAATAGCTTCATTAATCAACCCATAATACTAATATTATAATCAAATTAATGGATTTCCATATAATGTGTTTATTATAAATTTACCAAATTTTTTAGATTTTTATCAGCCATGTTTCTTTTTGTATCTTGTGCTTCAATAGGTATTACGCACGTACTCATATTTACATATATGGTTTTTAAGGAGTTTTTTATCATTCTAGGTTATACTAGGGTGATTTTGAGGTTTTATTCACAATGAATAGATGATTTTTAGTATTCCCAACTCACGAGGCGATCCTAGTTTATTTAAACAATATTGGAAGTTATATATACAATAGTTTTCTATGAACTAATCAATTTTTATATAGCATACTCAAAAGTCATTTTCATTAAATGTAAATTCGAATTACTCTAGTGTGGAATTTTTATTGGGTAATATACAATTATGAATCCTTTATAGATTCATTAACACTTATATGAAGACTAAATCTTTCCAAGTTTTCTTACATGTGTTCCTAGTGATTAATACATAGATGCCTTCAATTTCTTTAAAAACCATCATAAATACAAAATTATACTAACATGGCTATGTATTCAACTAAATTAATCTTATGTAAGAATATTTAAATTAATTTAGTCATATATGAGTTATATAAACACTATATTACTCTTAATTTTCTCAGTGATATTATTTAATAGAATTACCTATAATATTTTCACTAAAAAATTTAAAAACATCTATTTTAAAGATTCAACCATCTTTGTTAAATGACAAAAATCATGTTTAAAATAATAAAATAAAAAAATTGGATTGTTTAATATTTATGTTCAAAATTTTGATAATATTTATTTCATAACATATTACTCTATAAATAACTATATAAAAATATTTCCATATTATTTCAAATCAAATTCTCCAACACATGGGAATTACTTATCCAATAGTAATTTCTCTCAGCAAAAATTCCTCATCAAATTCATTTTATCTAAAATATGATTCCATGTTCAATGAATATTAAATGAATATTTATTGTATAAATTACGATTCTAAAAATGAAATACTTTTTAAAACCCCTCTCTCCCAAGTTCCTCAGCTACTAGTCTATATAATAATTTCTGGGTTTATCTTAATCTGTAATTTTATACTTCATTTTCCCGATATTGATTTGAGCTCAAAATTACCCATCAGTTCCATCTATCTTGATAATGAGGCACATTTAAAACATTATTTTCTTTCTTAATCCTTTTATTTTATATATCAATCATTTAAGATTGATTATAGAAAATTTGTAAGTAAACCATCCAATGATAGTATACATCCCTTGATATTAATTGCAATAATTAGGGAATAAAAGTAATTTTAGGTAGATGACTCTCAAACTACAATTGTATATTATTTATAAATTTATTGTTTTACACACTCACACTATGAAAACTTATATCAAGATACATCTAATTTTTTTCCCGCTAACTCATTTTAATCCAATTCAAATGAATTATAGATTAATTATTTAATATTGATCACAGATGTGTAAATTTAATAGGGTAAATGATTATCCCATGTTTATAGTCATAAATCCATTGTATACATGTTAAAATATTTTATAATAAAAACTTATTCAATTAAACTTAACTATGAATGTTATTAAAATAAGAGATTCCATGTTTTCAAGATGAACATGACTCTTAGAGCATGATTAATTGTATTAATTTTGGTGACACACACAAAAAATACCAAAGGATGATACCACTACCCCAGACAAGGATGTTTTTATCACATTCAAGGATCACAAATTAAAAACATATATAGTAAAAAATTAGTGTGGTGGATATTTACAACCATGTTATTTCTTAATGGTATCCAAATTCAAACACCTACTTGTTTCCTTCTGTAAACATGCAAGGAAACATACAAAAATATAAAAATAATAAATGAAAATTAAATATAAAATAGAATATAAAACATAGTATATCTCCCCCCAGTGGATGTTGTGTTTTTAATATCCATATCTAGATAGTACTAGTGCCACATCCCCGGTTTGAAGGTGGGGGAGGTTAGATTGATGTAAACCAACAATTTTTTATTCCATTTTCATATGAAATATAGGTACATAAAACAACTGGTATCATATTTCTCTTTTTATTTATAAGGTTACTTTTATTGTTAATGTATTCAACTTTAGGAGCCTTGGATTCCATTCATTTGTATTCATTGATGTTAATGTCTTCTAATAATATCATCAACCCCATATATTCATCCATAAGTAGCTAATATTATTTAAAAGAACAATCCATTGGTTGGGAATTTCTTACTGATATCATGATATCTGGACATGTAAATAGAGAAATATTTTCTACCACAATAATAATAAAAATCATAAGTAATCAAAATTAGATATCTCAATTGTATATTTCATCTTATAGTTCTTCATATTAAAATAATTCTCTATAAAATGTGATCTTTTCAAAAGGTTGTTAGTCATCCAATACTATATTCTCATTAAAATACACCACCTCAAGTGTCCATTCATCATACATGGAAAAAGAGATAAAACAATGAGATGATTTAACTTGTAAAAATGTTAGATTATAAATAATAAATTTAGTAGAAATTATATTATCTTATAAAAAAATTATATCTTATGAATGGTTTATCATGTTCATAATATTTAAAATCATTCATCTTTCAACATATAGAGAGGCATGATAATAGTTGAAATATTTATTCTACCTCAACTACAATTGGTTCTTACAAAAATAATGTTGGGGTGGTAGTATATTCAAAATCCAAAATATCTTCTTCATATACTACTTATTTAATGGATTTTATATCTTCACAGACTAGATAAACTTCTATTTGTAGTGGTATGGATGATTCTCCATCAAAATTGTCATAAATATCATGACAATAAATAGTTAATTCAAATAGTTCCTTGGATAATGAATCAAGTTTCTTAATTATAACCATTTATTTTTTTATCAAAAATGAACTATCAGAAAACAAACCCCGCATATTCGAACATAAAATATCAATTAATTTTCATGTAATAATATGATACCATGTCATATAATAAGGTTTGTTCTTTCTCAAACTCTATTTTTTTATATTTTAATATATTTTATTTTATATAATCCATTGAGAATTAAAAAGAGTTAAATGTCTCCACAAAAATGCCTCTAAATTGATGAGTGGTGTTTATCAGGAACTCCCACCAGTAAAGTTAATTCTCCTTACCTATTAATATATCATAGTATTAACCATAGGATCATTCTCATCAAGAGTCTCAAAATTATCTACTTCTATTTATGTCAATTATTGTTTAAATAAAAATAATTTTAGGACAGTTATAGTAGCGGATGAAGAAGTTAATGCATGTGGATTAAGAAATTCATTATGAAAATATATTAAAAATAAAACAATTTTTGAAATACGTTACGACTCCATGGATTATTTTCTATAATAGTAATATTTTTCTCACAATAGGTATATCATTTTCTCTCTATATGATCAAACACTACCATATGTATAATCATCTTTTAGTAATATAATTTTATGAATAATAAATATATTAAAGGACTAAAGAAGACACTACCTACACATCTCTACCTTAGTTAGTAAGAAAAAACATTCATGAATTGAGATCATGTTATTACTTACTTGTATAACTTATAACTACACACAATTGTGTTAACTTATTAAATAACTGATAAACCAATAAAAATTAGGTAAATTGGATTATGTAGTAAAGGAATATGACAAGTTAGAGAAATAGTACTAATTTACAATAATTAACATCTCATTTTTACCACTTCATGGCATCTCATAGATAAAACAAAAATTATTTTTATTGATGAAAAAGGGCTCATGAAATTATACTACATAACCTTGTAGTTCACTTGGGTTAGTTATACATCACCATTGGGAAAGAGTTCACAAGAATTAAGAGAAGGAAATTATAAAATTATATTGAATCTATATTTATTTACATTTTTACAAAATTAAAACATTACTAGGAATTACACTTATAGAAAAAGTTTCCTCAATTTTTATATAGATTACATCCCTTTGATGTCTTCCTCCCTCTACTATGGTTCACCATGTGGTTGAAATCTATTCACCACTTTTAATACCATTAGTAAGAAATCCATGATCATAATACGACATTTAAATTGGTTAGTAAAAATGTAGATATTTTTATATATTTCAGCATAATTTGGTTGAAAATATAACACATGGGTTTATCTATGTATCTCAAGATTTCTCATGTCTTAAATGTGTTCTTAGAACATTATCCACTGTTCTAAATGAGATTAATAATCTTTAAAAGTGATAACATGGTAATTTTTAGGATACATTCAATATCATTCAAATATTCATAGTATTCTAAACTCATGTGATGATCCAATTTTATTAACATATAGCTAGAATATAAACATAGATATTTCTTCTAAAAACGGATATATTCTTACATATTTCACATTAAAATTAATATAATCAGATATAGTTTTTGGTTACTCATAAATTTCCATCAGATTGTGTTTTTTACTATTTAAAAACATTCAGAGCTTCCATTTACTCTTACATTAAGCCTAATTATATCACATGTTTCTCACAATAGATCCAAGTTACTTATATATAGATACCTTCAATTTATTATGCAACCTTTATAATAACCTAATTATTATTGCATGGCTATATTATTAGTAAAATTAATATTATTGAATAA
Source organism: Viscum album (assembly GCA_963277665.1). Classification (NCBI taxonomy): domain Eukaryota; kingdom Viridiplantae; phylum Streptophyta; class Magnoliopsida; order Santalales; family Viscaceae; genus Viscum; species Viscum album. The sequence continues at coordinate 2,007,856,971 of OY728122.1, read as the reverse complement.
TTTGGAAATAAATTTAATTATACAATAGAAAAAACTCAATATTAATATTATGTAGCTTCATTAAACTCTTTACCAATCTTTCCCTTCCATATATTCACCTAAAAATCAAAATAAAATAAAATATTTAAATCATACAATTAAACAACAAAAATTAATTTTAAAACAATAGAATGAGAAAATTAGGATATTTTTTATTTAATCTCTAAAATTATAAAAAAAAAATTAATATCATATTAATATAAATTTACATGAAAAATAAACAAAACTAAATAGAAAAATATTAATAAAATATTTCTAATCATTGAAATGGGAGCATCGATTTTAAATTGAAAATTATAATTTATAATAGAAAATTTCATAATTGTGGTTAAGAGATTTGTTTTGGATTTCATTCAAATATTATGATATATATTTTTTTTTTAAAGTGTAATTGGTTTTATTTTTAAGAAAAAATAATGATTTATAATTATATTCTTAATTAAAATCACATATATATGTGATAAAAAATCAACATTACATGTTAAAAGTGATAGGTTTCATAAGAAATTATGTGTCAATAAACACAATATAAATTGTATTTTTATTTCTAACAATCTATTTTTGGATATGATATGTGATTTTTTTCTAAAAACTCTTAATTGTATTATTATTGTAATTTATCTAGAATGAGATGTTTTTCACTTGATCAATTTAATTGAATGATAATTTTCAATATGTTAATGTAATAAATTATTGAGTTATTTATATCAGACTAACCTTCAATGAAAACAAGACTGCAATTAGGGGCGTATATGGAAATAAAATTTTGAAAAAAATTTATTGAAGGTATTTTAATCCATCCATGAGACACCTATGAGTTGTAATGTTATAATTTAAAAGATCAGTTGGAAATAGGGTAACAATGAAAATGAACATTATTTTATTTAAGGATAGAAAGGTGCTTTTTCACATGTCCTGTATATTTTATAACCCTAAATATATTGTGTTATATAATAATTATCATTTATAAAAAGTGTTTTATGAAAGTATTCCACATTTATTATTTATAAAATTTCTGTAAACATGGTTTAATTTTATATTTGGTTTTGGAAATTATATTATGTTCATTTATTTAAATATTTAATTATAAAATTTATTATATTATATAAATGAAAAAAAAATTAGAAATTTAAATTAAACATGAGTAGTTTTTAACTTTTATTCAAATTTATTATAAAATTATATTGCAAAAAAATTTAAATAAAATATTTTTTTTGTTTTCCACTACCATTTGATTAGGATAAAAAATATCATACTCCACTAATAAAAATTAATAGAAACTAGTTTTTTTGATAAATTTAATGACGTTCTGTTAAATAGAGTCAGATATATAATGGTAAAGGGGATGAAAAAATGTTTATTCTCATATAATCTAGTATTCATTTAAATTATCTTTCTTGTTTATGACCTTATTAAGTTGATTATTCATCATGTAATAGTTTAAAAACATTATATTGACACTAATGATATTAGACACTTGAAATTTTTGAAATAATTCTATGTATTTTATAATTTAACTTATTCTTTAACCTTTTTTTTGGTTCACCACTTTTTTTATTGTTCAAATATTTATTTTTATAAGGGTTTTAAATTTAATTATTCTAGAATAAGATATAATTTTATGATCACTTTAAATTATTATTTGTAAACTCAAATTGAAAAGTTCATACATCACTTATTACAAATCAAATAAGTAATGTTATTTAGAAAATAATTTTAAATTTTTATTTATGAAAAAACTCATTTGCTTCAATTAATAGTAGTTTATGAAATATTTTTATATCAATTAAAATACATTATAAAATGTTTGAAAAAATAATTTTTCTTTATAAATACTCATAAAATTCAAGGGAAATTTTTTTCTTAATTTTCTTGGGAATTTTATAAGAACGCGGTTTCTGACGGCACTTGATTCTGAGGCCCGGTGTGCCCGGAATTTCTATCCGAAGATTAGCTCGGGTACGTTCAGTGAACGAACAAGTGGGTTTTTCTAACTTTTGAACCAGTGCTCGGAATTGAATTCTGAGGGCACTGATGGGTTCACAGTGCCGGTAATTTCTTTGGAACACCTTTTCCGGAGTTGCGTTTTCACGAGAGGAGTCGATAAAAATTGTGGAAATTAAAATAAAAATTTAACTACAATTTTTATTTTCTAAGTGGTTAAAACCTTTGGGTGGAAGTTGGGGGAAACCAAGCAACTTCCCATTGGAGGTTATGAGGGGGGTGGGGCCCACATGAACCCCACCCCTTCATATTCTCCAACTCCTTCAACTCACCATTAATTTGATAACATAAGTTATTTAATTAAGTGAGTTTAATTTGAATGTTTGAAATTCAAATCCTTAAGTTATGATAATAAAATAAGTGTTGAACTTATTTTATTTTTGGTTGGAAGTCTTGTTGCTTGAGAGGTTTGAAAGAAAAGATAAGGGAGGCTTGAAGATCTTCGTCTTCTTCGTCAAAGAACATGAAGAATGCGAAGAATGTGAAGAACGCACCGATCTCCGACGAAGAACGCTGAATCCTCGGAGATTGACAACGCGAAGCCGTGTACCGCGACGCCAACGACGCCTTCTTCCGCGACGATTCTCTTTTCGCGACGCCTTCTTCCGCGACGGTTATTTCCACGACGAACCATTTCTCAACGATTCGACGAGGTAGGGGTTTATTTATTTCGTTTGTTCCTCATTACATCATCGTTGGTTTATCGTCTATTTTGAACCGCCTGTTATCACAATGACGGGAGGAGGTCGGACTGCAAAAACACGGCCGACCCTCCTACCCCTTGTTGGCTGATTTTTGTTGTGGCTGGTGAAAGGTGGCATGGTGTTGAAGAACCACGCAGGAAATGTTAAAGAAAGGATGGAGAAACGTGGCATCGTCGCGCCACACCGTTGGAAACAAACTAATCTGCGGCGTTGTCGCGCCGCGGCAAAGAACCTAAAAGGATCCTCGAAGCAACGCGGCCGGAGCGGGGCCGCGGCGGAAGGGCGCGGCACCATCGCGCCCCTCCTGACGGACCAAGGCCGCGGCCGGTTCTGGGCCGCGGTGAAGCAGGGGATCCGGTGGCCGGTTCTGGGCCGTGGCGGAGCAGGGGATCTGGTGGCCGGTTCCGGGCCGCCGGCGTCTGAGCAGGGGGACCGGCCTTGCCGGTCCCGTGTCAGCAGCAGCCGGCCGGCTGGTGCGGGGCGGCCGGTCAGTGGAAGAGTTGGGGGTTACAAACCAAAAGTGGCTAGCTCGAGCGACCCCCCATTATGGGTGCCACGGTTACGAAAACAGGGGGGCAGCCCCCCCCCCCCCCCCCCGCTCATCCGCTCGACCGAACAACCGAGCCCCTGGCCAGCGCACCGTGCGCCAGCCGGGTCGGGCCGCACCCAAGCCGGGACGGGCCACGCCCAAGCGGGCCAGACCTGGACCCGCGTCGGGTTGACCCGGTTCGGCCCGACCCAGGGGGTATCGTGCCGGGTCAAACTGGGCCTGAACCCCTTATACCGGACTATTTCGGTCTATTACCCATAACTTGGGTTGCAGACCTCCGATCGATGCACCGTCAGTGGAAATAAGATCCTTGGAACGAGAAGGTCATTTTCATATATTACACTCAAAGTTTCGGAGTACTTTGGGTTTGGCGGGGTTGGTTCGTACACGAAACCAACCGGGCCCTCGGAGCGGAAACGCTTATAACTTAAGCTCCGGACGTCTGATTGACGTGTCGTCAACATTGATGGATTCCTCTTAGTGAGACGGACCTTTTGGCTTACTCTGCTGGAGGTTTGGATTCAGTTGGAGTATGGTCGGGTTGGTTTTGACTTAAAAACCAACTGGGCCCTTGGAACGAAAAAGCCAATACCTCTCAGACCGGGCGTTCGATTGATGCGCCGTCTGTGACGTTGAGTTCCTGTTGACGATACGGAACTTTTGGATACATCAATTCCGGACTATGTGTCATTTGAGGTATCATCCCTTTGGCTCGTTGAGCGCACCCTCCCGAATGAGCTTGCTGTGTGCGGGAACCCTAGAGCTGGCTGCGACTGCGACGATGATGACGACTGTGCAGAAATCCTCCGTGGATTCAACGGTGATGACTACAGTACTCAGCGATCCTATGCGGATCAGGGCTACCGATCCTGTGTGGGTCAGATCCTGTGTGGGTTAGATCCTGTGTGGGTCAGTGCTCAGCGGACCTGTGTGGGCCAGCGCCTACAAGTCCTGTGTGGGTCCGATCCTGTGTGGGTCATTGAGGGGGTTAGTTACCTATCGACCCTGTGTGGGTCAGATCCTTTGTGGTTCATTTCGGGGGTTAGTACCTATCGATCCTTTGTGGGTCCGATGGCTTAGATGAATCAGTGGCTATATCTGATCATCTCTATCATCATACGAAGAAGTATACCTGTGTGAGCTGAATCTTGACTTGTTTTCCAATGTGGATTACGTTATGCTATCCTATGGGGATTTGGTTGTGGTTTCCTATGTGGACTAGGTTGTACTTGGGCTCGGATGTTGGAGAGAACTGGAATTGATGACTTAGGTATATGTATGGGCATATACCTAAGCAGTGTCGGATGTTACTTCGTGATTGTATCTATCCTTTTTGGATTATCCTTTGTGGATTCTGGGAGACCTTTGGGGGTCTCGGGGTCCTTACTGAGTAGCTTATACTCATCCCTACACGGGCTATGCCCGCACTACGTTGTGTTGGTTGCAGACGATGGACAATGCTGATAGTGGTTGAGGCTTGCAGAGCAGGTCGGTACCTGGAGGTGGACCACTAAGTGGGACGTACTCGAAGCGGATGGCTGGACCCGAGGAGTTGTGGAGGCTATCTGTACCCACCCTTCAGGTGAGAGTTCCAGTGGACGGCTCGAGGCTGCGGCTTTACTTTCAGTTGTTGTTTTCCCTTTCCAGTTGTACTTTACTTTCGGTTTGGGTTTGTATTATGGCCCACTTACTTTACCGCACTTACTGTTGTACCCAGTTTTTACTTAGTTTTTAGTTCTTCTTGCTTGCTCTGTGGTGTTTTTTTACTTTTCAAAGGCAATACCTTCCCTTTTTTTGGGAATTACACTTTGGTGCTAGTCGCCAGCCCCTGGCCTATGGAAGGCGGGCTTGGGGTAGTCACAGAACAGGCCCCGAGGATGGGTTGTGACAAATTGGTATCAAAGGTGTTCGGTTCTACCGGAGAACTCAGGACTCTAATCTTTTGCTATGTGAAGAAATAGTGTTAAGAGTATTGAGTGTGGTTATCAGTCCATGGAGTCCAGTGTTGGTGTGGTGACTGACTTATCCATACACCAGGACCCTGACTTCTGATTTCCTACTTAATGCATGAAAACATTGATTGCATGTGTGTTTCAAGTTTTCTTTGTGATTACTTTGTGTCAGCTCACCAGGTTTATTGTTTCACCATAGCGCACCTGTTTCCTTTTCAGGATGGCCCCATGATAGCAGCCAGCTAGGGTTCCAAGATTTGTGCATGACGACATCCCACCAAGCGACGAGGCCTAGGTATAGGGCCCTTTAACAGCAGAGGCACCGGCGGTACCTCTACCCGCCGAGCCACCAATGCTACCAGCCCCAACTGCTGACGATGCACATCGCCTTCATGCACTTCACGAGTTTCAGCGCCAGCGACCTCCTAGTTTCCGTGGGGAGACGAACCCTCTGGCCACAGAGGATTGGCTGGAGGTAGTTGTACGGGTTTTCAAGTTAGTGAGGACACCAGGAGACCTCATGGTGATCCTCGCAGCGAGCCTCCTGCACGTGGCAGCAGGGAGATGGTGGGGCTTGATGCTCTAGGTGCACGACGAGGCATCACTCCTCTGGACGGACTTTGAGAGCCTCTTCTGCTTGGAGTTCGTCCCAGCCACCCTCCGTGTGGTGTGCATCCAGGAGCTTCTACAGCTGCGGCAGGGAAGCTTGACGGTCTCCCCGTACTCGGTGAGATTTACCGATCTCTCGCGCTACTCGACAGACATGGTACGGGACCCATTCTTCCAGGCCTGGACCTTTGAGCAGGGATTGAGGCTGGAGATCAGGGCATCGCTGATCTCCCTCGACATTCCGACACATGCAGGAGTAATGGAGCGAGCCCTTCTGATCGAGAGCTTCCTTGCTGAGAATACTCCAGCAGTGAGACCTACCGTAGGGCAGCAGGTAGCTGATTCTTCTGTAGCAGGCAGTCGATGGATGAATCATGGGTCCAGGCAGACCAGACCCTCTAGAAGATGACCTCAGGACACTGGCTCAGCAGTGTGGGGTACACAGAGTGGACCCAGTCTTTCGAGAGGGAGACAGTGCTACGCATGCGGCGGGCAGGGTCACATGGCTCGTGACTGCCCGACACGCCATGCAGAGGAGCAGTAGACGGTTGAGGGACCACCCAGGCAGAGGCAGAGGGTCAACCGTGGTGGTCCGCAGGGAGCAGGCGGACGAGGCAGAGGATTTTTCCAAGCAGCAGGTAGTGGGCGACACTTTGAGTGTCTACCACCACCAAGAGTTCCACCCCGACCACAGGGAGCTGGCGGGCAGAGACAGGCTCAGCTTGAGGCAGCGGAGGCCTACGACCACGGCGTGCCCGAGATGATTCGAGGTACTATCTGTTTCTATTCCACCCTTGTTGCAGTTCTTATAGACACAAGAGAGAGTCATTCATTCATAGTCGCTGCCCTTTTTTAGAGCTCAGAGATTCCGACGGAGCCGTTGGCTCGATCCTTACAGCTAGAGACTCCTACGATAGCATACATGACGATTACACACTGGTGCCGGAAGTGTGAGCTTACTCTAGGAGGCGAGAGCTTCGGATGGGATCTTCTTGTAGCGGCGTCGAGGCCTTACGACGTCATCTTGGGCATAGATAGGTTATCTACAGTCCATGCTCAGATCGACTGTAGTAGGAGCAATGTGCGATGTGTACGCACCAACGGGAGAAGGTTCACCATCACCGGAGAGAAGGAAGCCTTCGCAGCACAGGATGGACTCCCGCAGAGGAAAGGGCAGCCCATCACTCAATAGTTGGCTGGCCTCATCCTAGGAGCAGTTGACGTGCGGAGTCCTAGTTTTCCTACAGTGGTGGATCAGTATGCGGACGTTTTCCCCGACGACGTTCTAGGACTACCTCCTCGCAGAGAGGTAGACTTTTATATTGATCTGTACCCCGGTAGATCCCCTATATCCACCCCAGCATATCGGATGGCTCTCGCAGAGCTTTGAGAGCTACAGGTACAATTGGAGGACTTTCTGGGCAAGGGATTCATCCGACCTAGTGTTTCACCCTAGGCTTCCCCGATATTGTTCTCCAAGAAGGTGGACAAGAGATTGCGACTTTATGTCGACTATCATCGCCTGAACCAGGTGAAAGTGAGGAACAAGTATCCACTACTGAGGATTGATGACCTCTTCGATCAGTTCAAGGGAGAACGGTGGTTCTCAAAGATAGACCTCAGGTCAGGCTATCATTAGCTCAGAGTTTGGGACGAGGAGATGCAGAAGACGGCCTTCAGATGTCGTTATGGCCACTATGAGTTCTTGGTTATTCCTTTCGGTGTGACCAACGCTCCAGTAGTGTTCATGGGCCTCATGAACAGGATCTTTCAGCCATACCTCGATCGATTGGTCGTGGTCTTCATCGACGACATTTTGATTTATTCGACGACCGAGGAGGAGCACGCCTACCACTTGCGGGTTGTACTGGACACACTCCGAGAGCACCAGCTTTATGGTAAGCTCTCAAAGTGTTAGTTCTGGATACGCGAAGTCCACTTCTTGGGACACGTCATCTCTAAGGCGGGAGTTGTGGTGGATCCTACGAAGATCGAGGTTGTGCTAGCTTGGGAGCCACCTAGGAGCGTGATGGAGGTTAGGAGTTTCCTGGGACTAGCTGGATACTATCGGAGATTTGTTCCAGACTTCTCTAGAGTTTTGGAACCAATTTTAGATTTGATTAATAAGGAAGAACCCTTTGTGTTGTCAGACAGATATCAGCAGAGCTTCCAGGAGCTGAGACAGAGATTGACTAGTGCACATATCTTGAGGTTTTCGGAGGAGGGATTAGGGTACGTAGTCTACTGCGATGCGTCAGGGACCGGACTCATATGTGTTCTGATGCAGGAGTGGGAAGTGATCACCTATGGATCATGTCAGTTGAGTCCGCATGAGCATAACTACGCTACCCATCACCTGGAGTTAGCAGTAGTGGTCTTTGCTCTGAAGATGTGGCGACACTATCTGATGGGAGAGTTCTTTACAGTCTATTCTGACCATCAGAGTCTCAGGTACATCTTCTCTCAGAAGGACCTGAACCTGAGACAGTGGTGATGGCTCGAGTTCCTCCAGGACTATGACTTTGAGATAAACTATACTCCTGGGAAGGGGAATGTAGTAGCCAATACTCTCAACAAGAGGATGGGCATTCAGCTACTTGGGGAGGAAACAGAGCAGCTAGCCGCTTTGCAGATATCCTTTGTGGATAGAGATGGAGCATCCCTCCTTCAATCACTCATAGTCACACCTCCACTACTGTAGTGGGTCAGAGAGGCATAGCGTGGGGATGTCGACTGTGAGACGCAGCGTGCGCAGATATCCTCAGGAAAGGAACTTGATGGTTTCTCATCTGAAGGAGAGCATGAAGTCCTTTTCAGAGGACGTACCTTGGTAAAAATTGCTTTACGGGAGAAGGTTCTGAGAGAGTTTCACACTTCTCCTTTGGCGGTACATCCTGGAGTGGCGAAGATGTACCAAGATCTCAGACGACAACACTGGTGGCCGGGCATGAAGAAGGTTGTGGCAAAGTTCGTTTCTCGATGCCTCACCTACCAGCAGGTGAAGGCAGAGCATTGGGTACCAGCAGGCTTGGTACAACCCTTGGAGGTCCCGGAGTGGAAGTGGGATGGGATATCTATGGACTTCGTGACTGGACTTCCACGCACTTCCAGAGGTCATGACTCTATTTGGGTGATTGTCGACCGACTCACCAAGTCGGCTCACTTCTTACCCATCAGAGAGCAGGGCTAAGTGGAGAGCTTAGGACGTCTCTACATTCAGGAGATTGTACGACTTCATGGTGTGCCATCATCTATCGTCTTCGATCGAGATTCTCACTTTACTTCCTGGCTTTGGAAGGGGTTGCAGGAGGCATTCGGGACACAGCTACGTCTCAGTACAACCTTTCACCCTCAGAAAGATGGTCAGATGGAGAGGACCATTTAGACTCTCGAGGACATGCTCCGCGCATGTGTCCTCGACTTTGGTCGTAGCTGGGAGGACCACCTACCCTTGGTGGAGTTCGCATACAACAATAGCTACCACTACACCATCGGGACGGCACCATACAAGGCGTTGTACGGCCGACCTTGAAGGTCACCTCTGTGCTGGACAGACCCTGGGGAGTCAGCACTTGTGGGACCAGATATGGTCTATGCCACGATAGAGAAGGTCCAGGTCATCCCAGAGCAGATGAGGATAGATCAGAGCCGACAGAAGTCTTATGCTGACCGGAGGCGGAGGCCATTGGAGTACAAGGATGGTGACCACGTCTTCTTGCGGGTCTCACCTCGACGTGGTATACAGAGATTTGGCCGAGGCAGAAAGTTGTCTTTACGCTTCATCGGACCATTCCAGGTCCTCAGCAGGATTGGCGATGTGGCTTATCGCCTGGCTCTACAACCTCAGTTGCACCGAGTGCACTACGTCTTCCACGTATCTCAGCTGAGGAGATACGTGCATGACCCAACGCATATCATTGACCATGGGGAGATAGACAATGATAATGGGGTGACTTTTACGGAGGTCCCAGTGGAGATCGAGGATCGACAAGAGTGGGTCCTACGTGTACGTTTGATTCCTCTACTGCGCATCAGATGGCAGCACAGGAACCTCCAGGAGAGCACTTGGGAGCAGGAGGCTCAGATTTGTGCCCAGTACCCACATTTTTTCCCTAGTTTTTGATTTACCTTTACAGAGACGTAAATCCCTGAGGTGGGAGTAATTTAAAGACCCGTAAAATTCAAGGGAAATTTTTTTCTTAATTTTCTTGGTAATTTTAAAAGAATGCGGTTTCTGGAGGAACTTGATTCTGAGGCCCGGTGTGCCCGTAATTTCTATCCGAAGTTTAGCTCGGGTACGTTCAGTGAACGAACGAGCGGGTTTTTCTAACTTTTGAACCGGTGCTCGGAATCGAATTCTGAGGGCACCGATGGGTTCGTAGTGCCAGTAATTTCTTGGTAACACCTTTTTTGGAGTTGCATTTTCACGAGAGGAGTTGATAAAAATTATGGAACTTAAAATAAAAATTTAACTACAATTTTTATTTTCTAAGTGGTTAAAACCTTTGGGAGGAAGTTGGGGGAAACCACCCAACTTCCCATGGGAGGTTATGAGGGTGGTGGGGCCCACACGAACCCCACCCCTTCATATTCTCTAACTCCTTCAACACACCATTAATTTGATAAATTAAGTTATTTAATTAAGTGAGTTTAATTTGAATGTTTGAAATTCAAAAGAATAAGTTATGTTAATAAAATAAGTGTTGAACTTATTTTATTTTTGGTTGGAAGTCTTGTTTATTGAGAGGTTTTGGGAGAAAAGATAAGGGAGGCTTGAAGATATTCTTCTTCTTCGTCAAAGAAAATGAATAACGCAAAGAACATGAAGAACGCACCGATCTCCGAGGAAGAACGTTGAATCCTCAGAGATCGACTACGCGACGTCGTGTACCGCGACGTCAACGACGATTTCTTCCGTGACGATTCTCCTTTTGAGACACCTTCTTCCACGAGGGTTATTTCCGTGATGAACCCTCGCTCAACGATTCGATGAGGTAGGGGTTAATTTATTTTGTTTATTCCTGATTACTTCATCATTGATTTATCGTCTATTTTGAACCACCTGTTATCGCAATAACGGGAGGAGGTCGGACCGCACAAACATGGCCGACCCTCCTCCCCCTTGTTGGTTGATTTTTGTTGCGGCTCGTGTAAAGCGGAACGGTGCCGAAGCACTACGCGGGAAATGTTAAAGAATGGACGGAGAAACGCGGCGCCGTCACGCCGCGCCGTTGGAAACAAACTAATCTGCGGCATCGTCGCGCCGTGCCCAAGAACCTAGAAGGAACCTCGAAGCACCGCGGCCGGAGCGGGGTTGTGGCGGAGGGGTGTGGTGCCGTCGTGCCATGCCATACAGACCAAGGCCAAGGCCGGTTCCGGGCCATGGTGGAGCAGGGGATCCGGCGGCCGGTTCTGGGCCGCCGGTGTCGGAGCAGGGGGACCGGCCTTGCCGGTCCCGTGTCGGCAATAGTCGGCCGGCTGGTGCGGGCCGGCCGGTCAATGGAATAGGTGAGGGTTATAAAACCCTGACAGCCAGCTCGAGCGGCCCCCTATTATGGGGTCCGCGGTTACGAAAACAGGGGGCAGGCACCCCCCCCCCCCTCATCCACTCGGCCAAATGGTCGAGCCTCTGGCCAGCGCCCCTCGCGTCGGGCTGGCTACCCTGGCTATTCCGCACTATCGGGTCGCGCCCTGGCCGGGCCAGACTCGGACCCGGGTCGTGTCAGACCGGTTCGGGCCGACCCAGGGGGTATCGGGCCAGGTCGGACCGGGCCCAAACCCCCTAATACCAGACTATTTCGGTCTGTTACCCATAACATGGGCTGAAGACCTCCAATAGACGCACCGTTAGCGGCGATTCGATCCTTGGAATGAGAAGGTCGTTTCGATATATTACACTTAATGATTCGGAGTACTTTGGGTTCAGCCGAGTTGGTTCGTACATGAAACCAACCGGGGCCTCGTAGCGGAAACGCTTATAACTTGAGCTCCAGACGTCTGATTGACGTGCTTTCGACTTTGATGGATTCCTCTTAGTGAGACAGGACTTTTGGCTTACTCCACTCGAGGTTTGGATGCAGTTGGAGTATGCTTAGGTTGGTTTTGACTTAAAAACCAACTGGGCCCCTGGAACGAAAAAGACAATAACTCTTAGACTGGGCGTCCGATTGACGCGCCATTTGTGATGTTGAGTTCATGTTGATGATACGGACATTTTGGATACATCAACTCCGGACTATGTGTCAATTGATGTATCAGCCCTTCGGCTCGTGGAGCGGACCCTCCCGAACGAGCTTGCTATGTGCGGGAACCCTAGAGCTGGCTGCGACTACGACGATGATTAAAACTATGCAGAAATCCTCCGTGGATTCGACAGTGACGACTACAGCACTCAGCGATCCTACGTGGATCAATGCTACCGATCCTGTGTGGGTCAGATCCTGTGTGGGTCAGTGCTCAGTGGTCCTGTGTGGGCCAGCGCCTACAGATCCTGTGTGGGTCTGATCCTGTGTGGGTCATTGCGGGGGTTAGTTACCTATCGACCATGTGTGGGTCAGATCCTTTGTGGGTCATTGCGAGGGTTAATACCTATCGATCCTTTGTGGGTCTGACGACTTTAATGAATCAGTGGCTATATCTGACCATCTCTATCGTCATACGAAGAAGTATACCTGTGTGAGATGAATCTTGACTTTTTTTCCTATGTGGATTATGTTATGCTATCCTGTGTGGATTTGGTTGTGGTTTCCGGTGTGGACTGGGTTGTACTTAGGATCGGAAGTTAGAGCGAACTGGAATTGATGAGTTAGGTATATGTATGGGCATATACCTAAGCAGTGTCGGATGTTACATCGTGATTGTATCTATCTTTTGTGCATTATCCTTTGTGGATTTTGGGAGACCTTCCGGGGGTATCAGGGTCCCTACTAAGTAGCTTATACTCACCCCTGCACGGGCTATGCCCGCACTACATTTTGTTGGTTGCAGACGACAGACAGCACTGATCGTGGTTGAGTCTTGCGGAGCAGGTCAGTAACTGGAGGTGGACCACTGGGCGGGACGTACTCGGAGCGGACGGCTGGACTCGAGGAGCTGTGGAGGCTATCTGTACCCACCGTTCAGGTGGGAGTTCTAGTGGACATCTTGAGGCTGCGGCTTTACTTTTAGTTGTTGTTTTCCCTTTCCAGTTGTACATTACTTTCGGTTTGGGTTTGTATTCTGGCCCACTTAATTTTCTTCACTTACTGTTGTACCCAGTTTTTACTTAGTGTTTACTTCTGCTTGCTTGCTCTGTGATGTTTTTTTACTTTGCAAAGGCAATTCCTTCCCTTTTTTCAGGAATTACTCCTTGGTGCTAGTCGCCAGCCCCTGGCCTATGGAAGGCAGGCTTGGGGTAGTCACGGCATGGGCCCTGAGGACGGGACGTGACATTCTTTGTTTTGGTATTGGAAACTTACTTGAACTTAGATTATTATTAACAACACTTATTAAAAAGGATTAAAATAGTCAAAGTTTGATATAAATTATAGATTATTTATTGAAAATTAATTTCTAATATATATTTGAGTATTTTTTATAATTGACATATAATTGTGTTTTTTGAAAAAAAAAAAAAGAAACTTATTTTATTCACTTATTTTCTTTCATTATGATTTTTTAGGTTTTCAAAAAAATTATTTTATTTTTGAATTATTTTTTATGTTACTATATATATTTATTAATTTATTTGTGTTTTTTTAATTTAATATTTATTTTGATTGATATATTTAAGAACCAAAGATCTTATGGTTATGGTGAATGTGACATCTTGTTCTGGATTGATCGAATGATTTTTCGGTTTCATCTCAAAAAATAAGCTAACAAGCAGTGTGAATGTTCAAAAGAGTATCCTGAAGAGTACCAAAAAAAATAGTACAATAGTTTTAAAAACACCATTATTTAATAATTATCACAATGTATCAATGTAAAATAAATAACATTGAAATAATAGTATTTTAAGGTACAATCACCTCACTTATATTCACTATATCTTTAATTATTGATTTTAAGTTCTTAGAAAGGACTATATTTTAGATATCGTTATCAGTTATCTTGAAAAATAATATTTGTCCCATTAGGTTATTTAATTTTAGACTTCTTTTCATCATTCCACATTTATTTCCATTTTATTACATCAAATTATCATAATTTTCATCCATCAATAACAACATTATCTATAAAATTTATCAACACAATTATAATTTACTTAAATATAAGACTATAAAATGAAACATAGAAAATAAATTAATGATTAAAATGTATGATAATTAAAAAAAATAAAATATTATATTATTATTTATTTTCAATTTTGGTGTAAAAACGGTTAACAAAATGAAAAAAATATATTTTATTTGAAAATAGGGGAATAAAATTTTAAGAAAATACAAGATAATATTATATATTTTTTGGTGGATTCCTAAAATGTTTTTATATAATCTACCCTTGTTAAATTTTTCATATATCGGTTGGATATAAAAAATAAATAAGTTGTAAAGGATATTATTTTTTCTGATGGATTTTCTATACTATAATTAGAATTAAAATTGGTAAAATTAAGTTACTTCTTCATTGATATTTATATTCTACTCGGGGTACGCCATTATTGACATCAAATAAAATCATCAATTACTTTTAAAGATCCAATGATGTCCTTTAAAACAGAAGAATTTTCATAACATTACAGGTTTATTTAAATTTTATTTAGTTATTTCAATATAAAAATGTATATGATGTATAGTTGGTGTTACTTATGGTTTGATTTATTATCTTGAGATCAAAAACCTAACATTTTTGTATTTCCATAAATAGAATAAACACCAATAATTTTTCTAAAACAAAATATTTTGTACATTAATCATAGAATATGTGTTTTATATTTTAAAAAAAACTATTGAAACATTTTTTTTGAAATAAACATAATTAAACTTAAAATTATCAAAAATATAATAAAAAACTTAGAACATAACATATATTCTATATTTCAATAACTATCAAATGATTTTTAAAAACTAAATATATAGTTTTTGAAACATAATACATTTTTTTTATTTTAAACTTTTTATTTTTAAGACAAAACATATACAAACACATACATTTATATATATATAGGAAAAAATATATAAATAAACACATACATTTATTGGTAAAATATACATTAACACATAGCACATATATATTTATTTGTACTCAATAGTGGGGATTACAATAATCAAACGCGCACACACTTAGCATCCTTAGTAGATCACGTCTTATCCCTCCCCACAAGTATTTGAAGGAAACATATAGATTAATTTTATTACATATTAATGGACCTAAAAATCCTAGGATGTTGAATACCCAAATCCCATATGTTATGATACAATGAATACCCATGCTATTGTTTCTCCCAAATGCATCAATGCCAACATTTCTATTTTATTGTATTTTACCTAGAATTGAGGCTCCACAACATGGTGTGCCTCTTGGAATTTCTTCACTATGTACTATGTCTTGGGGTATTGTGAGTCTGCATGGTCTACGCCATGGTGATCCCCATAGAATTTCAAAAGGAGAATCACCACAAACAAGGAAACATTATAATGAATCCTTGGTTGACTTGTTGATTCCCATTAGGATCCCTGGAGGATCCATCAGTGATGAACCAAGACCTGTGATTATAAAGGTAGATCCTCATGGAGTTCCACATGGTTCACATTGACTATTCTAAGGAAATATTCATGGAGCTCCCGGTAATTCTTTGAAAATCCACCTGATATTTAATCCAAACAGAAAACTTGTCATACCATATCTAAAATATAAGAGGATGAGGGTGGTCTAAATAACTCAATAGTTTCATCTAACTCCAAATACATCATCCCACTAATTCCTTTAATCACCTACCATAACATACCACCTTATTGCCCGACATCAACCTCCATGCATCATTATTCATCTTGTTGTGTCAACATTATACAACCTTCTTATCCCTACTATTATAGAGTTTGATGGACTAGAGTCAATTTGACTAGAAGTAATAATTATGTGGATCACAATTCAATTTTTTATTAGTATTATTTCTATCGAGTTACACCTCAATAGTACTTACTATAGTGCCTCTAAAATAGCAAGTAAATTCAACCTTTTCTTAATTTGTACTCGAGTTTGATAAAGGATTACAGGGAGCCTTTACCACTCAGATAATCCATGATTTACAACACATATAAAATATAAATATAAATAAAAAATATATATATATCAACAAAAACACACACGCACACAATGTATAAATATGATGTTTTAAGAATGTAAAACATATGAAAATTAGAATAAATTCATAAACAAATATACATACATTGTATATATATGGGTTATTTATAACATTTTTGTGTTTCTATTATTAATATAATATATTTATATTTTTTTATATGTTACTTATAAACTAGTTAATATATATTTTTAGGTTTTTAAAATTTATAGGATTACTTTTCTTAGATGGTGGCTATATATATGTGATATCCATAGTTTTAAAACATCAGTTATAGGACTAATCGAATATTGGTCATAGGTTGATCCCAAAACCATGATTTTAAAACTATGGTTGTAGTTTGTGCCTACTTATATAGTTTTCAATAATTTTAAATATCTAAAAAATATATAAAAACTGTGACTTCAATTTTCTCAATGGTTTCGCAACCTAATTCCATAATTTTGAACAATAGAAATATACCATTTTTTTAATAATGAGGAAGGAATAAAAAATGAAAAATTAATTATATGATACTAATAATCATATGTGGATCACGTTAAGGGTAATTGTGTTTTTTATGTAAATATCATATCAAAAAATCATATTATATAAGGAATATTAACATTTATTCAAAAATATATTTCGAATGAAAGA
Source organism: Viscum album (assembly GCA_963277665.1). Taxonomy (NCBI): domain Eukaryota; kingdom Viridiplantae; phylum Streptophyta; class Magnoliopsida; order Santalales; family Viscaceae; genus Viscum; species Viscum album. Next base: position 2,007,840,195 of record OY728122.1, on the reverse strand, counting down.
AACTATGGGGGAAAATAATATCACAGTAGGTTAAAAGTAAAAATAAATAATTTTTAAAGATTATCCAGAATTTCATGGAAAATATCTTGAAATAAAAGTGTTTATAAATTTTTATCTTGTAACTTATTGAAAATCATTTAGGAAATGTTCCAAAAAAAGATAGGCATTTCCTAAAGGTTTGCTTCTTTTCAATTTCATGAATAGACCAAAAGACCCAAATAAGGGTTGAACCTAGTAAAAAATAACACCAATTAAAAATAAAATAACAAATTTTTTTCAATAGATTATGTGACGTAGAAAATCATGCTTAAACAACCTATGAAATATATTTCTTTAAAAGTAATCACTTTGATAGCTCTTGAAACCCTCAACCATAATTAAAAGTGAACCATAATACATTAATAAAGATATTAATTTGGTAGTTATGAATAATAATAAATAAATAATTAAAATTATTCTTACCTACTGAATATAAAAAAAATATAAATCATTTTAAAAAAAAAGAATTTTTTTCTAAAAAAACTGTATTTTTATAAAGGTTGCTTTAGTCACACTTTTGCAAATAATTTAAAATTAAATTAATTAAAAATTAAAAAAATTGATTTCAAAATATAAAATTAATTTTTTTTAAATCATAATATAAATATTATATTATGGTTTATTTTTTGGATTTTTTTGAAAAGTTCTATTTTTTTATTAATAGTGAAAAATATTGATTTTTAATTGAAAACTTCCATTTATTTTAAATAATTTATAATGTTAAATTATTTATTGAATTATTTTAAAATTAAAATTATTTCAATTTTATATTAATTAATCAAATTTAGTTCATTTGAATAATTTCAATATATAATTTTGATATAAAAACTTTGTAAACTTTTGAGCATTTTCTCATTAAAAACATGTTTTCTCATCATGTCTATGCGATTAATTTTTAATTAAAATTTTCTCAATTAGGTGAATTTAATTTAAAAAAATGGATTTCATATTATAAAAAATTATTATTTTTGTTATATAATAAATCCAACTTAAGTCTTCACCATAATGAATTGAATAAGTAGTATAAATTATTTACCACGATTAAGGTAAAAATTGATTTACTGGGGGTTTAAACAAATAATATGGGGTTAAATGACGTACAAATGTGCCTAAAATATATATTATTACCATGTTACAACCTAGAATTTTCTAATCCTCAATAATAATCCATTTTGGTCACTTATTTATTATGATAAATGTGGGTTCAATTTTTTCATTCCAACAATTACAAGTATACCACTCACCTAACTTATAAAAAGTCACCCCTTCTCCACTCTTATTAACCCCATAAAACCATTTCGGGTTGGCTAATACCTAACCAAATGACTTAAAAATACCCTCATTGCATCCTATATGACTTAATTTAGATATAAATTTTACCTAAGAAGGATTTTGGTGCTAACCTAAGGAGGTTACCTGAAGAAAAGGTAATGTTCTACAATAAGCATTTTTATTTTTTTTATTCCTCTACAAAAATTAATTAGTATTAAACAATGATGATATAATAAAATCATTATCTTACATATACTTATATGTTTTCCTTAAAATTTAATTACCTAAAACCATCTTCACTTTCATCAAATGTGTTATGAAATCATCATTCCTGTGTACGACGAACTACTGTCTCACAAACCGATGTCATTCATTTTTTCCATTACCAACAATCATAGTTGGATATGAAGATGGATATAAATTATATATTTTATATTAATAATAAAATAATATTTATAGAGTCATTATATCACAAAAAAAATTTACTCTTAACTCTATAGGATATACAATAACATCACTCGTGTGTATAGCGGACTGTCACCCCGTGAAATGAAGTGATTCATCATTCACTAATGTTTTTCCTAGAATGTGTTAAGTATGAAGTTAATATATATATATATATATGATATTAGTTAAATATTTATGATATTAATGAAAAATATATCTTCCTAAGATAATATTATATATCATTTTCTTTCATTTCATTTCACTCACTAAAACCTGAAAACATCGTTCGTGTAAGAGTGGATTACTACCTTCAAGAGACAATGTGACTCTCTTTTCATCACCACACCAAATGGATGATATATATAAATATATTTAAAGAAATAATGTGACATATAAAATATTATTATCTTCCTTGAATGATAAAATATTTATTACCTTATTTTCATGATGATCATTGGAAAATGGAAATGTTACTCATATGTGTGTACGGCCTACCGAATTCATGATCGCAACAAACATAATTTTTAATAACCATATTTCATGATTGGTTATTGAAGTAATTTTTTTAAAAAATACGATAATTTTTTATAATTATTATTATTTAGACTATGAAAATATATAATATTCTCAAGAACCGGATCTTTCATGATGAAATACGCATGAGAGAATAAGGAAATTAGTACCCAAAACAGTGAGAAAAAATAAATATTTTTAAAAAATGGGTAATAAGATATTAGAAAAGTATAATATATGATATTATAAGTATAAATATGGATATTTTATAGGTTAATAAAATTTTAAAAACATTATATTTTAGATTAAATTATGTTTATCCAAAATAAAGTGTGAGGTATGGGAGTTCATCTCAATTTCCCATTATTAAGGAATACTATAATTTTATGAACCTAATTTATTTTATATGGTATATATACTACCAATTTTACATTTAATATCCTGATTCATTGATAATTCATGGTGTTTAATATTTCAATTTTAATTAATTCATCCAAGGGTTTTTGACTTGAAAGTTACTTAGTGGTACAAAATTTCATAACTCAATTTCATTTCACTAGGTTATATTACTCCTTCATTTTCATTGATATTATTTTATTTTTTTTGTAATTATTTTTAACTATATATTATTTTATTTAAAATTTTTATTATTATTTACATTTTATACACATAATTGATTCATTGATTAATTATCACTTCAAGGTCATGATCATTGTATGGTTTTCTTATCTCACTTTTATGTCTATGAGACATATACCATATTCACCACTTATTTCTCTTATGTGGTGTATATGATTCCATTTTTTATATAATATCATTAATTAACTTATATTATTTGTATTTAATGTTTCATTTAATGTTATTTCATTCACGTGGCTTATGATTCAAAAGTAACCAAAGTGGTAAGGGTTTATTTCACAATCTCATCATAATTCATGATTATTTTTTTTAGTCTCCCTTTGAGTAATTATTAAGTATTTATATATTATAATCAATCTATTATATTATACTCTATTATTCATGAACTATTTCATCTAATAGAAAAAAATTTCTCACTCTTAGGAAAATAAAATCATTAAGAAAATTTTTTTATAAAAATATGACATTATTTCTCTCATTAGTCAAAAATATCATTTCAACAAAACTAGTATTTTCTAAAAAAATAAAAAAAATCCATTTAAAATTTATTTTTGCAATATATTTTTTCACATTTTTACTTTTTTAAATATTTTTTCAAATGAATCATCCTATTATTTTCAAAACAATTCTTATTTGTCTTTTGTAGGAAACATGAAAGGAATCTTTGTCTTAACATACTTGGTTTTTGATGTATTTCCTTCTATCATGACCACTCACTGTTTTAGATCTTACTTTATAAGTTTAAAAGTATATTTTCAATTGAAATTGTTTTAAAAAATATGATATTTTAGTTTTGGAATGTGATTTTCGAAATTAAAATGATATCTTCCTCAAGAATGTTTTTAAAGACATTTTTATCTTATTTCGATCCATCAATGACATCAACCCTTTAATGTACATATGATCTAATAGGGATATATCTTATTGACATAAACATATTTTTAAATGGATGATTTATGACCATTTTTAATTGAGGATTTAAAATTTTCTTACCATTTACCATTTTACTCTGATTGATTTATGATTATAATTATTAATTGGGGTAAGTATTAAAATTTTATATGTCAGTCTTCCAATATGAATGTTTTTATTCATTATGATTAACATCATTCATATGAGGAATTAAATATACTTTAAAGGTACATGAGGGGCCCAATATAGACCCTCTATGCATTGGTAGGTCTCATGAGATAAACTATATTCAGTTTTGGTCAAGGCCCTACTCATTTATATAGATGTCTTGGAATAGGCCTTAATGGTATTAGATGTATTGGCCCAAGAATAAATGGTGTTATATGCCTTAGAACAATCCTTTATGGTTTGTTTTAGATGTCTATAATTTTATATTCTATCATTATGAATTCATTTATTGATAGTATATGTGATAATTCAATTAGATAGAATATATATGGTCAAATTTCAAGATCTTGTGATTATTTAAATTCAATTATTTGATCATCTTTTCTTCAGGACATATTATGCTCTAGTTATTGATTAAATGTAATTGGTTTTAGTTGTTTTCCTTTCCATATTTATTATTACTTATTTATTAATATATTTTAATGTATTATTATCCTTTCCAGGAACCTTATATCACCCGTTTCTTAACTTTTATTTTCCCTAGGATACCAAGTAGTATTTTGTGATTAATATGCTTGGATACAATGTATGGAAACTAAAACCCTCCAAACATAGAATGATATAAATAACCCAAACTACCCAAATTTTATTAATCCCATAACATACCAATGTATTAGTTGTGATGGTGGTGGTGGTGTACTCAAACATTACTGAATAATGCACGTTAGTCAAGTGGGTACAAACCACTATGGTGGTCTCTTGCCTTGTCATGTGGTGGATGCATTAGTTGAGGGGGTTACCTATTCCATAAGTCAGGTCCCCTCACCCCATCACTGTTTAGGCTTAACAACTTCACTAATATATAGAATACCCACGTATTGGGAATGGTATGCCACCCAGGGGTTATTGATCCCATGACTGTTGAATCATCTCACATACCCTCCATCGTTATTTCTATAAAGATAAGTAACTATATCTACCCAAAACACATTAAAACCCCCATATGTTCAAGATATATTATCTATCACATTTTACAAATAAAAATTCTTAGAATGGACTCGTAATGCATTTAATTCTGACACCTGGTCAAGAAAATATAAAGAAAATTGAAAACTATCTAGTACATTGTATGTACTTTGGAATATATGACATGTAAGCCTTGGAAATAGTCAGGCATATGTCATTGTATTCTAGTTAATATGTGATTGACTTATAAAGTGTGTCCATATATGGTACATGATGCTTTTTATGGGGAACATAGAATTTTGGTCCATCGTAGATGTTAGGTGGGCACTTCAATGAGTGTGCATCTTGTGTACCCAAAGAATACCTCGTGTATTTCTTCCACTCAAAGTTGAGTTTTTAGATTAATATTTGTGTATTGAAAAATATATATGAGTTGGCTCATCAAGATATATGAAGTTCTGATTGGACCACATCGAGTGTGTCAATAAAGTGTTATCCTAGTATGGCCTTTGGTCACATCCCATGTGATATTTTTATTATTTTAGAGACGATAGAAATATAATGAGAGGAATATACAATGTGTTTTTTGAAGAATACATCCCATGAAGTCATGTTTTTTACACTATATTCATATTTTTCACTTACCACATTACGAGTTATTCATTTCACTAATTTCATCACCCATAATGTCGCCCATCATGACAACCACCATCGACGTCTTCTATTAATTCAAATTTTATATCTTTCAACTCCATTTATGTGATATCTAGCTATTGTAAAAACCCTCATGTCACATCCTTGATTATACCTCACTATATTGACCCCAATATCATGGGACATTGGTTATCCTTATGTCATGGTTTCCCAATGTCAAACCACAGGTCAACATGAAGGTCTATGGTCAATGTATTTATTATGAGAGTAAAGGAGTATGAAAAATAATGGGTATTATTCGTAGTTAATTAATTACCATTATTCATCATTCTTCAAGTATTTAATGTTGTTTAAAAACATTGATTTTGACATTATTACTCAATACAATGTTTTATTAATGAACCAAAAATTATTTTTCTATTGTCTATTAATGAAGTAAACAACAATGAAATTATAAAATAATAATAACTATGAATATTATGTTAATATTAATATAATCAAGTAGAGTTGATTTCAATAATTACTTCAAATAAATATAATGAATCAAGAACATGCTTCCAAATTTTATTCCGTGATAATTATTTAATTATGATGATAGAACAAATAATAATAATCATAAACCACTAAAAAGGGAATTATCAAATTGATCACTTTTTTAATAAATTAATAATGAAACTAAAATATAATAATATAATAAATATAATGAAAATAAAAGTGTATAAATTAACCATTAATTTTAATCATGGTGTTCATGCGAGGCATCAGATAAATAAAACAGATGATAAAATTATTTATTCACATGAATAACAATGAGAAGTATAAATATGAAAATTTCCATGCCTTTTGTCATAATGTCTAAAGATATAAGAATTCAACTTTAATCCTCATTATTTATTGACACCACTATGAAAAAAAACCTCCCAAACACCCCTCGATAACACTTTCCAACAATGACTTCCCCATGAAAAATATATAACAGTGTACTTGTAGGAAAGGTTTCAGGTTAGGTGATGAGAACCTAAAAATTAATTAACATCTATAAAACAATATGTACTATCCTAGAAGCCCAAACATGATGATTATACCCCTTACCACATATTTAATGGGTATGAGATGAATGAATGTAGGTGGAAAATAAATTATAATAAGATTAAGGGAAAGAAGAGAGGATCTATGGGGAGAGAGATCCCCCTCCACTCGGGGAAAACCCTAGCGCCACTCATGGAAGTGTTCTGCCCTCCATCGGAGGTCATGATTGTGGGGATGAAGATACCCCTAATTCCTATTTACTATAATTTCCAATGGCCTCAGACCCTCTTTCCTTCCCGATCTTGGTTCTCCCGTAGGTTCCTTCTATCAGGATCTCACCAAAGGAATCAAAATTTCTCAATGGGTCTCCATCATTCTCTTTGTTTCATTATGAATTCCATAAAGCTACATCGATTCATTCATGAACATTGGTTGAAAATTTTGGAATGGACTATCCCCTAGTGAGTATCTTTGCAAGGTATGTGATTTCTTATTGGTTGCTATGGAGAGAAACAGAAATATGTGTAATTGATTATTTCCATTTGAGTATTCATGTTCATTATATTGAGGATTGTTCCTAGTCCTTGTCACGTTAGTTATAGAGGTGTGATAACCTCCCATTCCACCTATTCCGGTGGACTATTGATTTCTACAGGGGAGGTGATTTTCAGCACACGTCCATGTGGATCTGGATTCCTGCTCTACCTATTAATTTTCATAAACTTTGTGTATTAGAGGGGATTTGTGACTAGCTCAGTTGTTTCTTGTGATTTAATGACTTTAGTTCTCGCATGTTATATCCCTGATGTGTGTGTGTTTGCAATGAAAAGGATTTTTTTAAGTTTTCTTCCTCAATGCATTCGACTATCATTGGCCGGTGAGGATAGTTTATGGTAACGAATCATCTATGATGAGGTTTTTGGTTATTTTTCTAATTGATTTTAATAAGGTAATTTCAATTCCAGATGTCATCTCCATGGAGGTCATCATCGAAGTGGTCACCCAACAGTCCAAGATTCTTGGGTGTTTGTTTTCCTTTCTTGAGACAATGATCTTGCTCAACATTCATCCATTGTGCAGGTGTTGACTTTATCCTCTATCCATGCCCCACTCTTAATGACCCTTGGCTCCTCAAGATCTACTTTGAAGACTATGTATGATCTAACTATGGTCTAAACTAATATAAGAGATCAGAGGGTGTGCAATAGATACTCGTAGTGAAGAGGTTCCTCTAAGAAACAACAACTTGGTCTTCACCTCCCCTAGGTGTTTTATGGTAATGTGTCAAAATGGGAGTTGGTTGGGTGTGCCTATCCTTGTTTTATATAGTGGTAGTTATGGCTAAGAAGTATCCCCAAAGGTCTCCTTTGAATAAGGGAAAACATCTGGTGATTGCAGAAGATGTTTTTAATCCCTACTAAGGAAGGATGACTAAAATTCACAAGCATTATTCCTCCTCCCATGATGTTTTAGCCGGGCCTGGAGTAGGGAAATTCCCTTGTCTTCCTCAATGCTGGTAAGATAAGGTAGGAATTGACATCACGGCTTTGTCCTAGACAACTTCTGAATCCCAGGGAAAGGTGGATTTTTTCTCTTAGTGTATAAACTCTCTGATCGGTTCTGGAATGGAATCATTAAAATCTCCATTTGACCTTGGTGGTTTTTCTACCTCTCATAGATCAAGTTATGAAAATGGGGTGTTTCTTATGTTATGAAACCTTAACCCGAATATCTCTAATTTTCCTCCCCTTTATCTAATGGAATGGGACCAAGATGGTACAAGTGAACATGGATAACAATATTCACAAGAGGAGTCGAGCCAGATCATGATTCCAAGTGAAAAAAATTTATTCATAACTCCATATTCGAGACAGTATGTTGGAATTTGGTTTTTATTTTAAATTTTGAATGTGTAAGAAACTATGAACACTACAAGTAATAACCCCATATGAGGATTCAAAGTAGGAAGAATTCACCAGAACATTTCCATCCAGATTTGGATAAATGAGATGGTATGGTAATTTCCATCGGTATAAGGCCCATGAAACCATGCATGGGATAACTACTTGAGCGAATATACAAAGGTGGAGGCATGACTTAATGATGTAGGTGTTGGGGAGGGTGAGTTCCAAATAGTCTCAATTTGGGATGACTTTTCCTTTTTTAATGTTTTTATTTGGATGAAATTTTTTTGGTTCACACAAACCATTAAAAGTGTCATTTAAAAATATAACAAAAATGGATTGTGGATACATCCTCCCCACCATCAAATATTTTCATCCCCAAATTGACAACTCATGAAAATGGGTAATGGTATTGAGCTTTAATATTATTATTTTATTCCAAATATATCTATTTATGATTCTCATGATACCACAAAACAAGCATCAATATAATCCCTCAACTATGGAGGATTTTCTCCTATAAACCCTTGATAGTGTCCAAGTACTCCATAATAGTTTTTTCATCCATGATATCACAATTTACCAATGGATATTTTGTGATAGATCGTGCACATATCACCTCAACTGTGAACTTTAGAAAAAAATTATTTATCGATCTTGGGGTAACACCATATTCTAAGTGATCTCTCCCTCCCTAATCTGAATCATGAATAGTTTAATAAACCTTGAGGGCATCTTTCTACCCTAGGAAAATATACTCAAATCACATTATTGTGTGGTATTATGCAATATTTTTCCCCCACCTCAATCCAAAAAGGACTTATTCTTATGTATTGGTAGGACTTTTGACAACTCATGATTTTCCTTTTATGATCTAGGATCACTTTTGTTGTCTTTTTTGTCTATTCACTAGCACAGACCCCATGATTGTTGGCTTGAAAATATCTTTCTAGTAAATGGGGGGCCTATAGTTTCTTCTACAAATTTCCTCAAAAGGTTTAATTCCAATATTAGAGTGGTATTTGTTTCTAAAAAAATAATGGTAGGTGATCATCCCAACTCCTACCAACATATAGTACACAAACCCACAACATATCATTGAGAACCTAAATAGTCCTCTTGATTTTACTAACTTTTTTAGGGCGGAATGTCATACTCAAATGAAATATAGTCCCAATATACTCTTGTAAACTACTACATAACTAAGGCATAAAATGATCATCACATTTATATATAATCATCGACGGTATTCCATAAACTACATAATCTCATCTATGTATTTGAATCTCAAACACTCCACTAAACTCTTCTCCTGAATGGAAATAAACTAAGTTGATGTGATCAATCCACCAAGGATCTCCAAGATTGTTTCATGAACCATCATCAATCATGGAATTCAAATCATTAATTAAAACAATATACAATCACACTTCCAATCTAGAAACTCAAGAAGATATCTAAATCTAAGGAGAACCAGAAGCTAAGCCTTTACCTACTAACAAGTGAGGCACTAGGATATAAACTCAAGAACACTTTTTTTATGCCATGAAATGAAAAGTAATTCTTAAGATACAGGTAAATATTTTTCATTCCATGATGTACTACCAATAGAGATATATGAAACTCCCTCAACACCTCTACATGCATCATTGGTGGAACTAATATTTATCCATGGAAGAGGATAATGTACACCCAACCTTAAAAAAATCAATCAAGTGTATCACTTAAAGATATCTAGTCATGAAAGATCTAAAATTCAATGTCTCTCATATCATCTTTATTCACATTATGAAGAAGTGTAGGGGCCAAAACATTCAATATAAGGTAAATTTCATGACCCCCCTCCAAAGATTCCCCTATTAGACTAGAAATGAAGAAAAGTAGATGATGACCTCTGAGTCCTGCCTACAACAGGCCCTGGGTTGGTGACTAGCACCAAGGGTGTATAGATATCACAATATTGGAGGTATTACACTTTTATATGAAACAATATTTGGAGATATAATGAGTTATCCACAACAAATCCAAGATTTAATGTAATAGATAAACCCAAACCATCCCACATGAATGTATAAATAAAAACCAATATAGATATAATAATGTATCCAAAGTAAATACACAAGGTATATCTAAAGTAGAAACACTATTGCTGCCAAGGATCCAAGCTAGTATGCACCAGAACGGTCCATGAGAGCCTCCTAGAAACCTAAAAGTAGTTTTATATACATAGAATGAGAATAAAAGTATACTCAGTAAGAAAACAAAAGTCTATCATTCCAATGATAAATAAACACACTAATGAACTTATGAGAAAATTGTAGAACCAAAAAAAACCTAAACAGGTATATTAACCATCCCAACCTCACCAAGGCACACTCGCTAAATAATTAATTCCAAGTAATATAATATGATATAAATCACATAGACTATAGGGTACCCCACACTACTTTCCGACTGGTATGCCTCTCTCACCCAGTGTCATACATCTTAGTGATCCCATCACTTTGGTATGCCACATAAAATCCTTCCCTCAGACACCTAGGCCTCACAAAACATTTTGTGCGCACACACCCATGCCTCACAACACATCCTTCCCACACACACTAGGGCCTCAAAACACATCTCGGTTACGAATACTTGGTCCTCACAACACATCCCACCCATAAACACATGGGCCTTACAAAACATCACATATCATTATAAAGACACATGGGAAGGCACATCAGATCTCATCCCAAAGACACCTAGGAAAGAACGTCTCATTGCAACACAACCCAAAGATGACTGGGATACTACATCATAGTCACTATCTATTGCACTAATAGAGCTCTGTCCATCATAGCCTATGCAATACCTATCTCACCTGGAAGAGAGAGGAAAAAAGAGAGAGTACCCATCCATCTGTAATCCTCACCGAATTTTAGAAAAAACGCACCATGCATGACGATGTGGGTGTTTAGAACATAGTGATCAACTTGGGTTGGGTGTATATAGAAATCACAAGGTAAATACAAGTATATATATATGATATTAAAAACTAAAGACCAACCTATGGGTTCTTAGAAAAATAGCCATCTCACAAGACTGTCACCTTTTCTACTACCCCAAAATGAAATTATTAGTATCTATAAGAGTCATTTCATAAGGCAAAGAGCACTAATAAACATATGAGGCTTCACATTTCCTCCACATTTCACATCTATCCATTTCATTATTTAGAATCAACCAAATTTAACTAAAACCCACCATTTCATATTTCATTAACAAGTTATCATCCCAAAAACTATATCATTTCATACAATATGATACAATTATTCATTTATATATTCTATCACTACTCAGGCATCCAACACCACACAACCACATTCCACAAATAGCTCAATATACCATCACATCACTGCCAAAAAAATCCAGATGAATTATCATCCCCACATGCCCCAAACACACATCATCACTCGACAAGAACAACCACACAACCACATATTGCCTCACACCCCCAAAAGAACATCAACACATCACATCCCATCATGATCATTCTTACAAATTTACAAATGGGGTTTTTTCAAATTCCACATTATTTTAGGGGTGTTATCATGAAAACCATAATCTTGGAGAAATGATTTTTCTTAGACAATATAAGTAATTAACAAATTTTCATTTAGGGTGATATTAAAAAAATCACAATCAAAGAAGAAAACAAAGTAGATATATCCAGTGCAAAAGAAAATCCCCCAATGGCCAAAATTTTCAATAAGGCATCAAGCCTGAACAATCCACAATATCACAATAATAGTAAAGCTATAAAAAATGTGGATCAAACACCTTTAACCATTTGAATTTAAATTAGCCAATTATTTTTCTTTAGTTAATCTGGCACAACCATGATCCAAAGGTAAACAGAATTAAACCCCTCCCACTTGAGGAAAAAATAATGAGAAATGAGTAAATCCCTATCTCAAGGAAGCTTTCTAGTATGTTGTACACCGCAAAGTGAATAAGAAACCACTTGGAAACCAAAATTGCACAAGAGAATTAAGGATCAACCTACACCACACCAAAGGGTGGTTAAAACACAACCCATATTCCCCCCAAACTAATGAAACACCACTACATCAGGTCCCAAATAGAATAATGGACGTAAAACAACCAAGAAAGGGAGAATAACTAACTATGTATCAACTATGGATCACCAATGAAAAACCACCGGGATCGATGGACTAATGAGGGATGAAGAGTGACTGAAGAAATCCTTGGGGAACCTAGGGTTCACCCAAAATGAGAGGAAGAAAGATCTATGGCTGAATGAATAAAAATTTAGATGAAAAATAATTTTAAAATTTCACTATATCAGGTAATTACACGATGTGAAATCCATTTTCACATCATGAAATCCATAGGGTTTGGTTTCTGGTGAAAAACACAATGCCTCTTCATTTTATTATTTGTTTAACCCTAAAAAACTTTATATCATGAACCAACCCTATACAAGTTGTGAAACGATATTTCAAGTTGCGTAATCCACTTACACAACTTGAAATTCCTATGGAAACTCTGAGGTACCTCCAACTTCCACCAAAACCTCCTAGAACTTCCCCAAAACACCTCTATCACTAAAAACTAGAAAAGTAATGGATTGGGAGGGAATGGTTCATTACATCATATTCCTCTCAAATGATTCTCTCCCTTGATAATCCAAAACCAATACCAAAATGAAAAGGGGTCCAAAATACCACCACAGGAGATACCTCTCAAGGTTCATTCCTTACCTAAAACACTACCACTGGCTAAAAACAGTACCTCAAATGGACAAAAAACACATTGTACTACCACAATCCACCTCTACTCACACAAATACACTACCAAACTACCATTTCACAACTATATCAACCTCCATGTAACCAAAACCAATAAGCACTACAACAAATGAATCAAATTGTCCCAAACAGACAAACAAGGGAATTATGTCCTCCATTTCCAGATACTATCTACTTTGGGCAAAACTAACTCACTCACACGTGTTTAATCACATCAAAATTAATGCATCTTGATTATGAATCATGTCATACCCTCTTCATATGTCCAGACTCTATCACACATCGCACCACACACATCATAAACCAATAAAAATAGCTCATATGATATATCTATATATATATATATATATTATGTTTTTTAGGTTATAATTACATTCAAACATATACCCACACCACACACATAGACACTAAACGAAGACCATGCCCCCCCTCCCAATGGGTAACTCACTCATTAAGCCTTATTTATTTAATAAGTGGATCATAGGCATAGTGGGAACGAAGACCATAACATGGACCAAAATCCTAGTGAAGTGTCATGTGTTCATCATCCTTCCTATATCATGCATGTGTTACTACAATCCTTCATCATGTCTATGTCATCACCTATATGAGTCATCATTTCCATCACCACCTACATTGTACTATAATAGTACCTACGCCCACCCAGATTTGAACCAAGGACTTTTGCAGAATTATTGATAGACTTTACCACTCAAGTAATCCCCCAATTTTAAAATATCACATATTATAAAACAAGGTTCAAAAAATATATTATAAGGAAAAACATAGTAAATAAAAACTCAAAACAACTCTAGGTACTGGGCACGCATTTTCATCTCTCTCTCCCAAGTACTCGATTCTTAGACACCATGCCTCCAAAACACATGAACCAAAGAATGTTCCATACACTCATTTCCCTCTCTTCGTGACCTTGGATCTCTACAGGTCATTCCACAAACGTCACATCATCCTTAATATCCAACTCTCCCCAGTCTATGAAGAACTGTTTTTCTGAAGAACCATTTTTATGCGCACAATTTGTTTTTATCATAATAAATTAAATTAATACCTATTGAAGAATTATTTAAATTAAATTTATAGATTATATATTCAAAAAAAAGATTTTAATATTCTTCTAATATTTTTTATTTGGAAATTAATGAAGGTAAAGTCAATTTTATTCTTAAAAACTCATTTTTCTAAAAAAATCGTTATGTTTTGCGCACTTATTTAAAAATTAATTTCTATCACTTATATAAATTGAAGCCTATAAAATGAATTACAAATTCTTAATAATAATAATTAATTTAATTTAATTTTTTTAAACTTAGTTTTTTTATAATGAATTTTAAAAAAAATTTAACATAGTTAGGGTTAAAAAGTGTTTATCGAGAGTTAACTAAACAAATAAGGTTTAGAATAACACAAAACACTTTATTTAATTGGATTATCTGATTTTATATTGAACTTATACATTATATATTTTAATATTAATACTTTTTAAATAAATTTTACTTGAGTAATACATTATTATATTTTAATATGTTGAATAATACCAAATGTTTCCTCTCCATCCCTTATAAAAGGACTCCACCTATCCTCTTTTCCTCACACTTCATGATCCTTATATATCGTTAAATACATACCATGATACCCTATGAAAATACCCCCCCCCCCACACACACACATATTATTTGTCATGTTTTTATCAGAATATCATCCTTTTAAGGCTTACATTGTAAGTCAAAGGAGGCTTCTCATCAAAGAGGTATAACTCTTAATCGTGTACTATCACTTTTACTTCTTATTAAAACTCATATAAATATATGGAATCCATTATAAAATAATTGATTCAGTATATTAAATATACTTAATTATTATTATTAATTTGGATCAACCATTTTCCATTACATTTCCATCATATGGGAAATGAATGTATCGCACGTGCATATGTGTTGACTACCACATCCACATAGTTATATGATTCATTTTCTATCTCTACCTCACACGGATATTTATTATGACGAATATAATGTTTATATATTATATTTTTGAAATAATTATATTTTTATAATTATAATATATTATATACCTTCTTAAATTTCCATTATTTTGAAAACGATAATGTCACTTGTGTGTACTTGTGGACTACCACCTCCACGCATCGATGTGATACGTTTTTCATCACTAATTTATATGAATAATTATAAAATTTTTATGATGAATAATTATTATAAATATTTCATGATTATGTTACTGTATATTACAAAACCATGGGAAAGGTTCATGTAGTGGAACCATCGAACAGAGACATGCATGGAAAACTGACCAATTTTCACCTGAAAGTTCTTTTTAACGAAGAAATTATTAATAAAAGGATAATTGTAAATTATAAAGGAATGATAGATAGTATTTTATACATGAATATGACAAAAAAATATGTGTATAATAAATCTATATTTTGTATAAAGAATATTTTAGCACATGTCAAGCAAGATAGAACTTGAGCGAATGGTTATGTTATAATCTCATTTCTTTTTGGGATTATTTTTGGAAAAACTTTCATTGAGGGGAATTATATGGATATTTTTATTAAAACACAATATATTTACATCTACTATTTTTTTAGTTTCTATTTATTGGTACCATTTATCTCTCTTTATTACTTAAAATGATCGTGAATTTTTTTTAAGGAAAAGTTGGATATATTTCCTCTTTGGTCGATGAACAATTTCTTCCATGTACATACTCTTAAAAATTATTTTATGAATGTTATTACCTACTCATTAATTGTTTTTAAAGTTTATTTTCACTAACTTTGAGTTTATTTACAAAAAAAGAATATTTTTAAACATTTCTTTCGAAATATGTCATTTTTTTACATTTTATAGAGCTGTGAGAGAAATGTTTTCTTTTAATGTATATGGAATGAATGTATCTTATAATAATCATATACATTTTATTATTTAAATATTAAATTATAATTTTCTATGTTTATCTTCAAGGAAAATGTTTTCTATACTATTTTGGAATTTTTTTTATTTTCATTGAGTGATTTAAAATTAAAAAAGGGTTTTCCCTCAATAAATATTCCAGGAATATTTTAAAGGCATTTTTCATAAATGATAACATAAATTGATATTTTTTATGATTTATTAGTTATATGATCCTATGATACAATAATTATTATTTATATTTATATTTTATTATTATTAATATATGTTTATATAACCTATTTATTTTTTATGGGTTATTATATGATGAAATAATGAAATGGTTATCAAACACATTTCCTTTATATGGGTAATTATATGATGATATGATGAATGTTTTATGATCTAGTGGAACACATATGAATGGATTATGGCTATATTATTGGTAGTCTGGGAATTATATATCCATATAATTATTTTGGTAAATATGGATATCTCATAAGATAATAAGGAGTGGAATAGGTATTGAACCCATTTTGGTAACGGACATTGTACACTATGACATTTTAAAGTGAAATTTGACTAAAGAAATTATGAAATGGGGAGTGAACATAATCTATTATGTTATCCTTGAAAGTGATCCTTGACTAAGGAAATTATTTGAAATAATTATATGTATATCACCCCTAGATTTTATGAAATATGTTTTCTAATAAATTTAATTTCTTTGATATCTTTTGTTACACACAACACCATGTTTGAATGAGTAAAGATAGACTATTGAAATATTATATTTAATTCTGGTAATTATAACCTAGAAAATAAATTTTATGGTATAAATAGGAATAAAAATTGTCTAAATCATAAATATGAAGGTTGTTGATAATGAATATATATTTATAAATAATTAGAAAATTTTTAATAAATCCTTTATATTATTTTAAAATACATTTTTTTCTCAAAAAAGAATTTTTTTGCTTTTGAAAAAAAGTAACAAAATTAATTTTTTACTTATTTGGAAAAATTTATATGATAAAATGAACCTTATTTTTGGAATAAAAACCTAAAAAATATTTTAGAAGTGATTTTTTAAAAATTTTATAAAGATATTCATTGTTTGATGAATGCTAAAAAATACTGATTTTTATTGAAAACATCTGTTTATTTAAATAATTAAAAAAGTTACATTTTTTAAAAAATGTATAAAAATTAAAATTAGTTAAATTATATTATTTTTTATCTAATTTTTTTAAATTTTATAAATTTCATGTTGAACTTATTCATAAAAAAATTTATACTTATGGAATCTTTTTCTTTAGAAAACTATTGTTTATCACGCCAGTGGGTGTAATTTAAATTCAATTATACCAATTATATAAATTTCATATGGTAAAATCTATTACATATTTATAATAAGAATAATTAATATTATATAATAATTTTAACTTAATATTTGGTCATAATAAATAGTAAAAATAGTGAAAACTAATTATCGCGGTTAAGGTTCCAACTAGTTTACTAGGAGGTTAAAATAAAATAAATAAGGGTTAAACTGAATTAAAAACTTGTATAATTACTATTTAATATATATTACTTTACTTTAAGTCATCTAATTTTATATAATAATAAATTTAAGAGCCATGTTTTCAAGAACGTTACTTTGAATTATTGTAAAATTTGAAAAAATATTTATGTGTCACTCTCCTCAATAATAAAAGGGAACCCCCTCTCCTCTCCTCTTCAAGAATAAAAGCAATTTTGTATAATAAAATACCTCGAAAATACCCTAATTAATTCCCATAAAATTTCATAGGGGAATATTTTGAGTATAAAACCCTCTTAGGAAGGATTTTGGTGAAAACCTGAATAGGTTGTCTAAAGAAGAGGTATCATTCTAAACCATGAATTTTTGTTTTATTTATTCTTCCACCTCCTTATAATATTATTCAACTATTATGAAATAATAAAAAAATTTCTTATATATATTTGGATATTATTATGTTAATTCCCCAACCTTTATTCATCTTATCTCCCATCAAATGGGAAATTAAACCATCAATCATGTGTATGATGGACTTCTTCCCCATGAACGAATGCAATTTATTTTACATCACCACATATACCTCAATATAATTATGTATTTAATGTAAATATAAATATATATATATATATGATATTTATGTAATAATTACACTTATTCAATTAAAATATCATATCTACATTCTTACCTTCCAATTTGTTGGAAAATGATAATGCCCCTCCTGCGTATGTGTGGACTATCGCCTCCATGTAGTAATGTGATTAGTTTTTCATTTTCTTTTAAAGTAGATGGTAATAAGGATGGATTTTTGGAAAATATATGATTTATATTATATAATAACTATTATATAGTGGTTAATTATTATTTATCATTCTTTCATTCCATCCATTAGACAAATGGAAATAGCGTTCACACATACATACAACCCATCATATCCATGAATGGTGTAATTAATTTTCTTTATCAACTTTTTAAAGATGAATTTAAATATATTAATAATTAATTTATATGATATTTATATTATTATTAAAATTATTCATATGCTTTAACCATAATCATTGTACAAGGATTGATACTACAGAACTAAAACATATATGAAAAACAAAGCAATTATCACCTGGAATAGTGGTTTTAATAAAGAATTGTTAACAAAATAGTGGTAAAAGGTTATAAGAAAATAGTGTGTGGTATGTTAAATATGATTATTTATCTAGAATATTATTATTATATACATATCTATAATGATATTTTAATGTGAACAACAAAAGTTGATACCTGAGGTAATGTATTTTCATCTCACTTTTATTCTCATGGGACACCTATCATATTAACCATATTTTTCTATTGTGTGTTGTATATAATACAAATGAATTTATTTTTTTGATTATTATAACTAAATTTTTTGGATATAAATATCCATCTAAGGTTTTTTCTTTCATGGTTTTTATGATTCAAATTTTACCAAAGTTGTATGGTTTTTATAAAATAAACTCATTGTTTATTGGGATTGTTAATTATTTTTCCTTTGATGATGAAATATTATGATATATCTGTCAAGAAACATTATTTTTCTTATACATTGGTTATTTATAGAAATTAAAAAAAACTTTAATTTTACCTCTTTTTATATACTCAATATCCAAAAAGAATATTTTTTATGAAAACCCAACTTTATCTCACTCATTGGTCGAAATACATTTCTCTTCCATGTATATGTTTTCTAAAATAATTATTGAATATTTTTAATAATATCCAATGATTGTCTAAATTCATTTTCATACTTTTTTCCTTTTTAAAAGTTTGTTTTAAAATGAATCTTCTTCTCTTTTTCCAAAGGGGATAATTTCGACATTTTATAGAAAATGTAAATGGAATATTTGTTTTAACAATTATGGAATGAATGGTATTTCTCACTATAATAAACACTCAAGTATTTAATGATTAATTTATAAGTTTCCAATGTTATTATAGAATACAAAATTTCTTTAAAATTTAGGAAATATTTATATTTTAATGAATTTATTTCAAAATATAAAGGATATTTTCCCTATTAATTTTTTAATGATATTTTTATATAATTTACATTTATCAACAACAAAAACCGTTGGTGTTGATTATGTTTTACTAGGGATATGATTCAATTGAACCATCCTTATTCTTTTTAAATATGGTTTATTATTATTATGATTAGATGTTTATAAAATCCATTTATTTTACATGGGATATGATATGATGGATTGATGAAATGTTTTGGAAACAAAATTTTGTTGCATTTAATAGAATATAATAATATGATTAATGTTTAATGATTTTATGTCACACATATATTTCATTTTTTCTATGATGGGTGGTCCCATAATTATATATCTCTCTAATGAGTTGGGTAAATTATTATATCCCATGAACTAAATATTGTAAATAAGTCTATGAACATGATCCTCTATAAGAAAATAGTTGATGTTCTTAATATTATATGGGAAACAAGTTAATGTGCTTGATCTGTTATGGGAAACAAGTCAATGTTCACGATACACTATGAGAAATAAATATTAATGCCTAATCCATTGTAATTTTATTGTATCGATAGTTAACCATGATATATGAAATGGTTTCTATACCTATAATGGTACCCCTCTAATATGACATAAAGTTATTGGTCATGATTGATTTATAATGGTTTCTCACATATATTATTCATGTAATTTGAAATGATAATTTTTTATGTCAAGACTCATGGATTTGGTAAATGATAGATTGGGTATGAAAATTGTATATTATATTCACGGTCTAGTACGCTTATTCTTATATTATGGTTTTATATGATCATTGATTGATATTTCCCATGTTTTACCCTAAAGAGAATCTGATCTCACACTTTATTATGTTTCCTTTACTTAGGTTATAATGGAAGGTTTTGAGTTAGGTATTCCTATGAAGAGTACTAAATGGAAAGATCTATGTGGAAGATATTGATTATATTTCATGAAATGATAATAATGTGTATCTAGTCTCTAACAACACTTGAACATTATGTCATTTAGGAGAGTATTTGTGAAATATATTGAATAATCATAGAAAAATATATTATATTTATGTATAAAAATACTAGGTTTCTATAATGTTTATTCCATAAACATATGAATTATTTTTATGATATGTTCTCACGTATCATGATTGGTTATTGATGAATTCTCACAATTATGACTTATTTCTTTTTTTATGATAAATCATTTTCCCTAATTTAGGTTTAATGATACTTGAATAATTATGTATTACTATTTTACGTTATGATCCTTTTCTCATACACTTATTCTTATATTTTTCTCACATATGATCATTGATTTATATCTGTTATATTTTCCCTTACTGAGCATCTAATATCACATTTTCTTATTTTTCCCTTCATAAGGTTATGAAGAAAGTTTTTAAGCAGGTTGTGTCTAAGAAGTTTACTATGGTAGAAGAATTTTGTGGGATATTTTGAATATATTTGATTAAATAAGATTATTATGTACCTAGTATTCAAATATACTGAACTTTTTCAGTTCTAACTCATGTATTACTGTAAAATTTATTTAATATTCATCTAAAATGATGAAATATTAATATATGATATTCTTATATCACCTTATTCTATATCAATGGAAGGAATAGTTGATCTATACATATTAGGATTAGTGGAATTTTTTTAAACCCCTAGGTATACTTATATGTATAGGATAGCATCATGAAGCTTTGGTAAAGTAGGGATTGTGTAGGATGCTTAGAGAATACATCCATGTATAGATACTGGAAAGTGGATGTGTCCATGAAATAGTTTAACTTAGGGGTAACAACTCTAAAAGAGGAGGATTGGGTATTAACTAAATCATCATGGATTCATGATGAGTGAGCCTAAGACTACACATAGAGATAGACACTCTTAGGGGATATGCAGGAGATAATTCACATTTTCTTTATGAACCATTATAAAGAATTTGAATATATGATGACTATGAATGAACTAGGTTAAACCTAAGTTTTCATATATTGAAAATAAGGTTTCATGATTTATATGCCCTATAATTGAATTTTTATGATTATATTATTACACTATATAATTATTGTTTATCATATTTATCTTTCTAGTCTTAGTCAATAACTACCCCTAGAAGGAATGATGTTAGCACGGAATATTATGGGTAATGTAATGACCTTCCTCATGAACATCCAAATGAACTATGAGATGGTATAAGAAATCACATGGATATTCTCACCCAAATCTCTCAATCTATAAATGGTAGCGTGAATCATACTGATCTTAAAAATGCTCAAAAGAAGTAAAAAACTCACAATTGGTCCTTTTATATGGAAAAATCCTTTTTCCTTTAGTGGTTCCAGGAATCCACTAATTTATGAAAAAATTATCAATACCACTGAAAATATTTTTTTCATTCTTTATTTTGTGTAACATGAAACTTTATCATATAAGTATATTGTTATGAAGGTGAATTAGGTCAATAATTGACTCTTATAAAGAATATGAGGAAAGAGGAGAAAATTGACTCCATGATATGGGAAGACTTAAACAAGGTATTTTTTATTTAGTATTTTACAATAAATCTTCATATGAAAATGGAAATGGAATTTCTAGAACTAAAGTAGAAGTATGAAAAATCCATTAATACATATGAGTAAAATTTCATCAACATTTTAGCGTATCCTTCCAATTTTGTCATTGATCCTATAAGAAAAGTTGATTGATTATTTATGGCCTTGATAAAAATTATTAGAAAAGAATTGGATATAAGATAAACTGATTTAAATAAATACATTTTTTATGTGCTACCAATATTGAATTTTAATTTGGATATTGTCAGTGTTTTCATGATTTTAAGGATAAAATGAAAAATATTAAATTTCAGGTAAATTATAATAACAAAACCAATGAAGGAGAGAAAATTAATTTTCTATCACATAAAAAGTGTGGTCGGAAGTGAAAATAAAATTACCTTTCAGTGTTTGGAAAATCTTATAACTGTGGAAAATAGGACCATTGAGAAAATGAATATGGAATTGATGTGAATATGTCAATAAATGAAATTAATAATGAAAAATATCAACTAACTGTTCCACCGAAACTCCAATGATATAATTATAATGAGTAATATAATTATACCAATGATTGAATGGATATTAGAATTAATGATGGTAGTATGTGTCGATAAAATATTAAGCTGAGTGGAAATGGGAAAGATCATTATATCACAACTGCTGAAGTGATCATAAGAATGAAGTGGTGAAACATAGAATTACTATCCAATCTAGAATTTAAACATCTAATTTGATTTGGTTTCCACATAATATTTTATATCAAACTTATTTTTAAAGGGTATCTTATCACTACCTCAATGATTAGATGTTTTTTTAGCAGTAAAATATATTAATTCTATTATGATTATTTCTTAATTTAATAGATCCCAATTAATATAAGAGAATATAAATGTACTTCCTTCCAACCTTGTGATTATCCCTCTAGTTGAATTTGATGTTATTTTGGACTTAGATTAACACTCTCTATATAGATACTATATCAGTTTCCAAGTAATGGAATTCACATTTAATATTCCAAATTATCCTATGATCATATTTTGGTGAGAGTATGAAAACAAACATCAAATATAAGTTACTTACATTATATAGGTATTACTACCTATTCAAGAGTGATATTTTTGATGCCCTGGACATATTTTACATGTAATAATAATAATATTGTGGTTTTATTTTGATTTTGTTTCATTCTATCCAGAACAAAATTGTAAAATAAAAGTAAGTAATATCTTATCTAATTAATGACAAGTGACTGTTGTTTTACCCATTGGAGATTAAAATTAGATGACCATTAGTGTTTTATTAAATAGATATACTTTTAATTCAAACATTTTTAAAATGGTTTTCTTTAAAATAATAATGAAAAATTAATATTGTTTTATTATCAGTACAAATTTCAAAGTAAATATTATCTCACAATATTTAAATAATAATTTAAAAATAACTATTTTTATCAAACATAATTTATTATTATCAAATAATTATTTAATATAATAATTATACTAATATATAAATATAGATAATTTGTTGTTTAGTTCCAAAATTTGATATGTATATATATATATATACAAATATATACTAGGTTTGAATTATATGAAATTATGATATAAAACTAATACTATTATAAAATTATAATTTTATATTGAGGTTATAAATGATATTGAAATTTATTGTTTTAAAGTATTTTAATGATATTATTTTATAAAAGTAAACTATTTTAATTATGTGTAAAATTATTTGATCTATTATATGAGTTATAAAATATGATATATTGTAATGCCCCGACCCCAGTTACCCAGAGATGGTGCATTATTACGTAACATAGGCATGATTACAAAAGATCAAGTCTCGAATGACCGATTAGTTTAGTAGCCT
The DNA here is from genome assembly GCA_963277665.1 of Viscum album. Taxonomy (NCBI): domain Eukaryota; kingdom Viridiplantae; phylum Streptophyta; class Magnoliopsida; order Santalales; family Viscaceae; genus Viscum; species Viscum album. Next base: position 2,007,815,900 of record OY728122.1, on the reverse strand, counting down.
TAGTAACACTAGATACATTCATAAATGTTACATTACATCATAAAGTGAAAAACTACAATAACATGGTCTCCATAGTCTACACTCATATACCCTTCAGACTATCCCTGCAAGTCAGTCATAAAATATTTCTTCACATCCTGGGAAAAATAAAACATAGAAAGGGGTGAGCTCAGATGCTCAGTAAGGATAACAATATAGTGGAAACTTTCATAAATAAACATAAACATTTAAGGAAATTTATAACCAAAACAAAATCCTTTTAAACATGAACTTCAGCATAATATGGAAAAATAAAAATGAAATAATTCCATTTAATTATTCACATGGATGTTCTACTAGTCGAATAATCACATGCAATGTCAATAACCACTTTCATAATGATGGAATGCATAATTCCATACTATCATAACCACATAGTCAAGGCCTTGTGCCAAGACTACAAATAAGATTTTTTCAAGGCCTTGTACCAAGACACTAGTTTGTCTCATGAGACCTACCGATTCATCGAGGAGCTATAGCGGGATCCACCTGTCACATACTAAGTCCAATTCATTCCTTATATGAAAAGGTTTAAACGTATCATAAACCATAACATAATCATATCACATAAAACATGTATAAAGGAACAATAACATTTCCAAATTTCAATCACAAGATATCAATAAAACACATTGATCTAATAAAACCATTTTCAATAAAAAAATAAAATAAAAGTAAAACTTGATATTTATTTTTCATTTTAAAAAACGTTATGGCATGCGGAGGAAGTCGAAACCCAAATAATGGTCATGGCAGTGGAGAAGTCGTTGTTGCCGCATACGTACGACAAAAAAACATTCCGTTTTGTTGTTTAGTAAAACAATTTTTATAAAAAGAATTCATTTTGAATAAATGTAAAATTCAAATGGGTTTATACATCGTATAAAGGAAAGTTGTGTATAAAACAAAATATGCCTTAATGAAAAAAGATTGAGACGAAGTTCCTTACCTCGTGTCTGACTTGACTCGATCATACTTTAATCTCATGAATAATAAACTAGATTTAATTTCCACTTTCTTAAGAACCTTTTTCAAGTTCATTATTCATTTTATATCACTTATTACCATGTTATGAACATTATTTAATTATTTAAGTTAATAACGGTCGTTTTGTCGATCTTTGGTACTTCAGTCAAAAATAAACTTCTTATAATTACAATTTGTTCATGTGGTAAAATATCAATTATATACAGAATTATATTCATGATTTAGATTTCATATATATAATATATATCATGTATATACATGCATTTATGATATTAAATAACATTCAGAGGTAAGATATTAAATGCACCGTTCATGGAGACAGTAAGCCGTATGTATGCATGAACGCTACTTTCATTTCTATTTCATATTTAATGGGGTGAAATCATAATTATATAAAGGTATAATATAATTCTAATATAATATCATATATAAAATCATAAACTCCATCCTTTATGCGTCCCATATATGGCATTAACGAATCAAATCACTTTGAGGGGGTGGTAGTTCGCACTTCCTAAAATGAAGATATCATGTTTACCCATAATGGAAACCATAATGGTATGAAATAAATGAAAAATAAAGAATAATAATGAAAAAATAAACATAATATATATCATATAAAAATAGAGTGACATTTTAATGTCCACCATGAAAGGTGTTAAAAGAAGATTGAACAATCATCGTTTCGTGAGGTAGTAATTCGCCAACCTCAAAAACAGTACATTCTTTAACCATTAGACGGAGGTGTGAGTAAGTGAAAATCAAATAATTCTCCTAAAAACATCCTAGTATATTGAATATACAGGTTTTGTTACAAAAAAAAAGTAATAAAAAGAGTTTATGGGGTTGGAGAAGAAAAATAAAACAAAAGAACATAAGAGAATACATTACCTTAAAATTCATTAACTCTTTTTGATTTGAGCCAAAGGCTTCCTTGGGAAGACTTATGCCCAAAGTGAGGATTCTAAGAGTAATAGAGGGAAGTTGAGAGAGTATTTGGGAAGAGTTTGGTCGAGCCAAATGTCTTTGAAGGAGTGAATAAGGTGGTAGAGGTGGGGGCCCTTTATAAGTGGAGAGGAGGGGCACTCTTGGAAAGTCATGAAATGTTACATTATTATGAAATGATTTTCGGATTTTAAAGGTCCCAAAATGATATATTTCAATTAAAATGTGATAAGGGTTATAAATATACCCATCCAATAGATTTTATACAACTTTAACTCTTATAGTTTACCTTATCTTTTCATTTTATTTAAATTGTTCATTAATGAGGTAATCGCTGCATCTTCATGGTGTCATTAATAAATTAATTTATTTAATGTATAAAAATTATAAAAAAAATACTATGATGTAGGAAATCTCTTTAAATTTCTAATTAATATTTATAGTCAAAAATATGACTTGTATTACCCCATGTAAAAATAAATTTAGTAAAACAATACATGTTTGTGGCACTTTTATTTTTACTTTAAATAAAAAGTTATTAATGTCATTTTCTTACCCAAGTGGCTCCATGGGGTCCCCAAGTTGACCCATGGATTTTCTTGGTCGTCCATGACTCATCCAATAATGGTAGGACAAGTGTAAGGTAATTTCATATTATTATAACATTATATTTACCTTAAATTACACTAATTACCTTTTATCACGATTAATAAAACTTAAAAGTTACTATTCACTAAAATTTATTTTTATCTCATTGAACCACATTTTACTTACTAATGACAATGATGTATGTCAGATTTTTGAATTACAAATCACAGAGGTGGTAAACTTTCTTTTAAACAAAAAATCAGTTTTTTAACTACCACTTAGTGGTTTCACTATTCATTAAAAATAGATGTTTTTCAGAAAAATACCAAAAATTCACTCTGAGCTATATTTGATATTCCAAATTCAAAAATGAGGTCCATTTTAACAAATTCAAAGCATAAAAGTTTCATTAATTATTTTTATATTTAATTCCCACAGTCAAAACAAATAACGTGTTTTTAAGAAATAATATCTATTAAAAGATTGACACTCATTTATGTGCAATTTCAAAGTTAAAATAATTATAATGACCACCATTGGATAAAATGGTAAAATTATATTCTAATTATACTTTAAAACCACTCAATAGTATAATTTATTAGTATAAATTATTTTTATTAAAAAAGTTGTTTTTAAGTATTTTTCACTATTCATCGAAAATTGGAAGTTCTCATAAAATTACCAAAAATTCAACATATGATAATTTCAATATTCGGAATCCAAAAATGAATTCCATTTTGAAATATAAAATTTATATAATTTCAAAAAGTGGGTATTACTATTCATAATGGCTACTTTGATTGGTCGCAGTGTGTTAGAATCTCAAACTTGCGTATAATGCAAGCTATTGCATTATTGAAAGAGAAGCATAACGTGGAAGCTTGGGGTATTACATTCTCTCCTCCTTCAATAAATTATGTCCTCGCAATTTCAAAATGTTCTTCGAAAATAAAAGGTTGAAAATAAAAAATACCTTCGTGGAAAAACCATATCAGAAATAGGGTTAATAAAAATATAACTTTAAAATAAAGAAAGAGAAGTACAAAGGTCACTAGAGATATCCCATACTAGGATTATATGAAAACATAGCTATGGATGAGAAACAAACCATCAAGGTCTGATGGAGAGTTTTAGAAAACAGGATTCTGAGAAAGTTAACTACAAGAAAATCGCAAACTTGTGATTGGTTAAACGGTCATTGATTCCCCAATTGGAAAAGTTAACCGACAACATTTTTTTAAGTTAGCTTTCATAAATTGAGGAATTTATTTAGGATATTTACTATTAATGTAAGGAAATATAATTACTTTTCATGTAGACTTTCATTCATTAATAAATTTTTACCACAAACCCATATTTCACTCCAAAAGGTAATTGAACTCAAAAATATTCTATTTATCATAATTTTATAAGGTTCCAAATATTAATACATACCATTTAGATTAGAAAAAATATTTTTTAATAACCAGGGACATCCTGTAGGATAATGGTAGGTAATAAAGGCTTGTCGCACTATGGTTGTGGGTTCGATTCCTGCAGCTTTTTCCGACGCGACGGGTAATCCCCCGACCTGCAGGTTGTCCTTTTCCTAAAACTATAGTATTATAATATTCCAAAAATAATCTTCAGGAATGTTTTAACCTTAAACAATACTATCCAATGTTCAATATAATCAATTCCAACCTTTATACTTATCCAAAATACCTCTATCCATACTTTCTCTAAAAGTTTTCTCAATTCCAAAATCAATTGTAACATTAGATTCCCCAAACAAAGTAAAGTTTCTCTTATTTTCACATACTAAAAATATGATTACCTTCATCATATTAAAACATTAATGAAAACAAAAATTACTGCAGTACAATCCTTATATATATCACATTATTCTTATAACCATAAATACTTCTTGAGTCCAAAAACACAAATAAAATAATTATTCCACTTCAATTGTAGTAACAGCATAAGATTGGCCTTGATCCCTTGGCCTTCTCTGAGGTAAGTTTCCCTCACACTTAGGACATTCATTTTTATAATGCCCCATTTCCCTATAATTATAGCATTCAACATTGATAGTCTCTTTCTTTCCCTTACAATCACGAGCCTGGTGACCTTTTTTCCACATTTATAACAAATTCTCATTCCTTTTAGGCAAGTACCGGGGTGATTCTTCCCACAATTATCACATAATGGAAAATCATTCTTTACATTTTTCCCTTTATCTATCTCTTGTTCCACCGTTCTCTTCTTCTCTTGCTTTACTTTATTGTCATAAGATTTAGAAAATTCCTTTTCTGTCTTGATAGCACATAAGTCAATATCTTCGTACGATGGGAAACACTATGAGACTAAGGCTTGACAGAGAAACAGTTTTAACCCATCAATGAAATGATCAATCTTACTTCTTGGGTTACTTATATAATCTACTGCATGCCTCGCTAACCTTGTAATGTTAGCCTCATACTTTGGGACATTCTCATCCTCCTTTTGTCTTAGACTCATAAATTGCCTTTCCATATCTGCTCGATGGTCACGAGGGAAGTATTTTTCTAAGAAAATATCTTTTAACTCCCTCCATTCCATATTTGATACTTCATCAGCTTACTTCGTGTTTTGTATCAATGACCACCATTGATCAGCATCTTCAGTGAGGCGGGAAACTTCCATGACAACTTTTTCCATTTCACTACTCCCTAAAGCCAGAAATATTTTCTCTATGGAATTTATCCATTTCTCAGCTACTAATGGATTTTTACCCCCATTAAATGTTGTTGGTTGTTGACTCATGAAGCGATCTAACATTGACCCTCCACGTTTCGAATCAGGGTTCTTTATATGAGTAAGGTTATTATTCATAACCTGAGTCAGTTTTCCCAGTATGGTGATAAGCTGATCAGCACCAGTTGTATCACCAGCTCTACTATAACTATCTTGAGCAGGAGGGCAATCCCTACATGGAGTGCATGCATTGATACGGTTTCTATTCCTTCCTCTAGGCGTCATTTCTAAAAAATGTCATAAACTAGATTAGTTTATGAATCAAAATAGATAATAACAAACTTGCAAAACACTGAAAATAAATTTAACTATTTATGGATATAATCCATAATCATAAAAATGGTTACTTTGAGAAAGTATATACTCATAAACCCTTCATAATGGTTTGTAAATAAAATGAGAATTATCCTAGGCGTATCCCTTGGGAGTGTCGTAACCAAGAGTGCAGCAAGGCCCATTGTCGTGCACCAGTTCTTGTTCGAGTCTAGCTCAAAGCGGTGTTTTCGGGTTTTACCCCTAGGTAAATATGTGCCAAATCCGCCTCTACTTTCTCGTATCCAAACAAGGATGTATTTCTCGTAAAACTCACAAAATCTATATAATACCAAAATTCTAGGAATTTCTTCTATACTAATCTGCAAAGTCTATCTTAGGTTTATCTGCTCTAATCAGAGTTTATCTAAATCTAGCTTCCAAGGTTAGTACTAAACCGCCTCTAATACCAACTGTAATGCCCCTACCCCAGTTACCCCGAGCCGGTGCATTATTACGTAACATTGGCATGATCACAAAAGAACAAGTCTCGAAAGACCGATTAGTTTAGAATCCTTGGAAACACTAGATACATTCATAAATGTTAAATTACATCATAAAGTGAAAAACTATAATAAAATGGTCTCCATAGTCCACACTCATATACCCTTCAAACTATCCCTGTAAGTCAGTCATAAAATATTTCTTCACATCCTAGGAAAAATAAAACATAGAGGTGAGCTCAGATTCTCAGTAAGGATAACAATATAGCGGAAACTTTCATAAATAAACATAAACATTTAAGGCAATGTATAACTAAAAAAAGCCTTTTAAACTTGAACTTCAACATATTATGGAAAAAGTAAAATTAAATAATTCCATTTACTTATTCACATTGATGTTCTACTAGTCAAATAATCACATGCAATATCAATAACCACTTTCATAATGATGGAATACATAATTCCATACTATCATAACCACATAGTCAAGGACTTGTGCCAAGACTACAAATAAGATTTTGTCATGGCCTTGTTCCAGGAAACTAGTTTGTCTCATGAGACCTACCGATGCATCGAGAAGCTATATCGGTCTGCACCCATCACATACTAAGTCCAATTAATTCCTTATATGAAAAGGTTTAAACATATCATAAACCATAACATAATCGTATCACATAGAACATGTATAAAGGAAGCATAAAATTTCCACATTTCAATCACAAGATATCGATACAACACATTGATATAATAAAACCATTTTCAATACCAAAATAAATAAAAGTAAAACTTCGTATTTATTTTTCATTTTAAAAGAAAAAGATATGGCTTGTAGAGGAAGCTAAAACCCAAATAATGATCATGGCGGCGGAGAAGTCGTTGTCGCCGCATACGTACGACAAAAAAACATTCCTTTTTGTCTTTTAGTAAAACGCTTCATATAAAAAGAATTAATTTTGAATAAACATAAAAGTCAAAGGGGTTTATACACCGTATAAAGGAAAGTTGTGTATAAAACAGAATATGCCTCAAAGAATGGAGATTGAGACGAAGTCCCTTACCTCGTGTCCGACTTGACTCAATCGTTCTTTAATCTCCTGAATAATAAACTAGAGTTAATTTCCACTTTCTTAAGAACCTTTTTTAAGTTCATTATTCCTTTGATATCACTTATTACCATGTTATGAACATTATGTAATTATTTAAGTTAATAACAGTCGTTTTGTCGGTCTTTGGTACTTCAGTCAAAAATAAACTTCTTATAATTACAAGTTGTTCATGTGGTAAAATATGCATTATATACAGAATTATATTCATGATGTAGATATCATATATATCATATATATCCAGCATATACATGCGTTTATAATATTACATAACATTTATAGGTAAGAAATGAAATGCACCGTTCATGGAGATGGTAAGTCGTACGTACGCATGAACGCTAATTTCATTTCTATTTCGTATTTAATGGAATGAAATAATAATTATATAAAGGTATATATTATAATTACAGTATAATATCATATATAACATCATAAACCCCATCCTTTATACGTCCCACAAATGGCATTAATGAATCAAATCACTTTGAGGGGGCGGTAGTCCACACTTCCTAAAATGAAGATATCGTGTTTACCCATAATGGAAACCATAAAGGTATTCCATAAATGAAAAATATAGAATTATAATTAAAACATAAACATAATATATATCATATAAAAATATAGTGACATATTAATGGCCACCATGAAAGGTGTTAAAAGAATATTGAACAATCATCGTTTCGTGAGGCAGTAATTTGCCAACCACAAAAATAGTATGTTCTTTAACCATTTGACGGAGGTGTGTGTAAGTAAAAATCAAATACTTCTCATAAAAACATCCTAGTATATTTAAGATACTGGTTTTTTTACTAAATAAATTAATAAAAAGAGTTTAAGGGGTTGGAGAAGCAAAATAAAACAAAATAACATAAGAGAAGACATTACCTTAGAATCGGGTAACTCTTTTTTATTTGAGCCAAAGGCTTACTAGGGAAAACTTCTATCCAAAGTGAGGCATCTAGGAGTAAGAGAGTGAATTTGAGAGAGTATTTGGGTTGAGTTTGTCCAAGAAAAATTTCTTTGAATGTGTGAATAAGGTGGTAGAGGTGGGGGCCTTTTATAATAGGAGAGGAGGGGCACTCTTGGAAAGTCATGAAATGTTACATTATTATGAAATGATTTTCGGATTTTAAAGGTCCCACAATGATATATTTCATGGATAAAATGATAAGGGTTAGAAATATACCCATCCAATAGGTTTTTGACAAGTTTGTGTCTTATAGTTTTCCTTATCTTTTCATTTTATTTAATTTGTTCATTAATGAGGTAATCGTTGCATCATCATGGTGTCATAAATAAATTAATTTATTTAATGTCTAAAAATTATAAAAAAATACTATGATGTAGGAAATATTTTTATCTTTCCAATTACTATTTATATTCAAAAATATGACTTGTATAACCCCATATAAAAATTGTTTTAGTAAAACAATACATGTTTGTGACACTTTTATTTTTTCTTTAAATAAAAAGTTATTAATGTCATTTTCTTACGCAAGTGGCTACATGGGGTCCCCAAGTTGGCCCATGGATTTTCTTGGTCTGCCATGACTCATCCAATAAGTTTAGGACAAGTGTAAATGTAATTTCATATTATTATAACATTATATTTACCTTAAATTACACTAATTACCTTTAATTGCGATTAATAAAACTTAAAATTTATTATTCATCAAAAATTATTTTCATCTCATTGAACCACATTTTAATTACTAATGAAAATGATGTATGTCGGATTTTTGAATTTCAAATCACATAGGTGGTAAACATTTATTTAAATGAAAAATCAGTTTTTTAACTACCACTTAGTGGTTTCACTATTCATTAAAAATCGATGTTTTTCAGAAAAATACCCAAAATTCACTATAAGATATATTTGATATTCCAAATTCAAAAATGATGTCCATTTTACCAAATTCAAAAAATAAAAGTTTCATTAATTATTTTTATATTTAATTCCCACTGTCAAAACAAATAACGTGTTTTTAAGAAACAATATCTATCAAAAGATTGAGACTCTTTTATGTCCAATTTCAAAGTGAAATTAATTATAATGACCACCATTGGATAAAATGGTAAAATTATATTCTAATTATACTTTAAAATCACTCAATAGTATAACTTATCACTATAAATTATTTTTATTAAAAAAGTGGTTTTTAATTATTTTTCACTATTCATCAAAAATTGGAAGACCTCAGAAAATTACCAAAAATTCAACATAGGATAATTTCGATATTCCAAATATAAAAATGAAGTCCATTTTGAAATATAAAATTTATATAATTTCAAAAATTGGGTATTACTATTCATAACAGCTACTTCGATTGGTCGCGGTGTGTTAGAATCTCGAACTTGCGTACAAAGCAAGCTATTGCATTATTGAAAGGGAAGCATACCATGGAAGCTTGGGGTCTTAAATATATACACATTTATATATATAAAGTAATAATTGTTATATTATAAATTAAAATTTTGAATTTTGTTTAATAAAATTAAAAATATATATATTACAACTATTTTAATAGAATGATTAAAATTGTGAAGATATGAAATGATCTTTTGATAAAAAAATGTTATTGTTATTTTTAATCATATACATGTGTGTGTCTGTCTCTGTGTGTGTGTGTGTGTTTGTGTGTGTGTGTGTGTGTGTTTGTGTGTGTGTGTGTGTAATATTAACATTTTTTTAATGTTTCAAAATTTACAAATATTTTTCCACAATAATAAAAATTATTATTATGCTTTTAAAGATAATTAATTTTAAATTATTAATTTAATTTACAATATTATTATTATATAATATGAAATATAAAAATATATGTTTTATAATATAATTTAATAATAATAACTTTTACTTTTTAAAAAGTAGGGATAAAATAATTTAATAAATTATTAGTTTTATTAAATATTTTTACATTTTAATGTTTTTAATGTGATATATGATAATAGTATATGATGATAAAGGTATAAAAATATAATAATAATAAAATTATAATATTAATATAGGAGAAAATCGGACAAATGAAAGAAAAAAAATCTCATAATAGCCTACGGAGAGTCTGTGAATGAGGTGTGGCACTGTAAAGGGGGTCCGGACTTCTGGTTTTGCGAATTAGGGTTTCAGAAGGGTCTAGAATCGTGGATATTGAGCCGTCATGGGGAAGAAGTCTCTGGGGGTGTCAGTGTCATGTGCTTCTGTGGGTGTAGGCACTTAGGGTTTCAGTGGCCCTTCATCTGCGGTCTTCATAGGGCGTCTGCAGTAGAAGTCGTGCGGATTTGGGGGTTTCTATTCTTCTTTAACCTATTAGTTAGGTGTGTGATTTCATTGTTTTGGATATCTGATTTGTTTTAACACAAGTGTTTGTCTTTCCTTGGACTTTTAATAGAAGATTTTTTAGCTTGGTTTGTGTATGTCTTAACCATTACCCCTGTTGTAGTTATTTAATTTTGATTCCATCCAATGTCCCCTTCGGACGAATCTTCTTTTGGGATTTTTGAAATAAAAATAAATTATCTTGTTGTTGGGGTCTGAGTATAATTTATACTTTGATTTTTTTTCTTCTACTCTGAACCAAATCTTATCCAACCTATTAAAAATATATATATATATTTGTTTACTATACTTATTTAAACAAAATATATTTTTATAAATACAATATAGACAATGAATAAGAGTCTTTAAATCGACTATGTTACTACTTTCCATCTCGGTTTTTCTCTCTACTGAGGTCCTGCACACACAATCGGGGTTCTTGCATACCCAACTTAAGCACTACACCTCATTCATGGTGAATCCAAGTCTTGGAACATGGCAATTAACATATCATTTTAAGTGATTATTTATGATTTATTTTGCGTCTTATGTTCTTCATAAATTTCTGGAAGGAACTTAGTTTATTTATCTCAAAGTTATAATTTTTATTTTTTTCTGGTTTTCCTAAGGGATTTTTATCTTTTAAATACTATAATTTCAAATTTCCATTTTTTTATTTAGTAAAATACTAATTCAAGTAAATCTTTCAAGATTAGTTTTACTTTATCAAAACTATTTTTTAAATCTATTTTAGTATAAGGGAGTTAATAATTATTTTCATGGTTTTTCTTATACTCTTTATTTTCTAGTTCTGCACAAGAGTTATTATTTATAATTTATGTTGTGTTTTAGAGAATCTACTATAAGTGATATATTGATTTTATTTATTGAACATTATTTTAATTTTTTAATTCTTCTTCAAACATTCTTTTATTATTTTTAGAACATTTAATTAATTTTCCAAATGAGTATTATATTAAAAACCACATCATTAATTTGACATTATTTTCCGTTAGAGATTCTATTTTATAAGAGGGTTTTCTCTAATTAGAATTCATGAACCTTATCAAGTTTAAGTTCATATGACAACTTATATACTTCTCAATATCTCATAAATATTATAAATTTGAATGAATATTTATGGAGGGGAGTGTTAAACTTTCAAGAATATTTACATATATCACGTCATATTACTATACCTGAAATTATTTCAAGCGTATGCTTAATGCATTTTAATACTTCAAATTTCAAGTCTATATATATATATATAAATATATGTTTTCCATTATTACAAAATTTGAAAATAATGGGTAAAATATCATGATATCACCCAGATTTATATTAAGCAAGGAAGAATAGTTATTATTTTTGAACTATTATCTTACAATTTTATGTGTGGCATACAATCTTGCATCCAAAAATTACCAGTGAAGGTTATATTCTCATTGATTGAAAATTATTCCAAGTAAAATTATATATATTTATTTGATTTTTCAAACCCTAAATTTCAAGTAATGGATAACACAATTTAATTAATTTCTTAATGAAATTAATACTTGTAAGATTTTAGTAAGTACTAATCTTGAGTTTTTCTAACCAATATGAGTTTATAAGTATGAAATTATACAAAAAAATATAATATAGGATAAAAGGATGTGTAGAATCATGTTATCATGTTATGCTCACTTAATATTTTATTTCATAATCCACCTACTACAATAATTGACTATAAGTTAATAGGTTTACGATTTAATCTATTTGCATGTTCACCCTATGTATAAAAAGGAATGTATTTCTATTAAGTATCCATTTTTATGAATCAAGGATTTTAAAAATTAATAAATTATTATTTTATGTGATAACCTCATACATTCATTAATTGTGTGTTTTAATCAATATCACATGTGCAAAGAATGTACACTAGTTTATGCATGTCGTTGAGAAAATTGTTAACTAAATAATAACTGACATATTTTGATTTAGTACATTGCAATCTTCATTTATCAATGCCTAAATTAAGCATGAATAATATCTATTCTGGAGTCATAAACAAGTATTTTAATGCATTAAAATTTTATTACAAAAGGTTTGTAAAGTTTTTATTTTATGTGATAAATCAAACAATTATTTATCACTTATGATAATTTATGATTTAAAATTTTAATTATTCATAGTGGTATGAGACACTTTGAATAAGATGTGGAATTGGACAAGGCCTTTCCCAATTATGTTTTTTGGATTTTGGTCGAGGCCTTAATCATTTTAGATGTCATGGTCGAGCCCTTGACATAGTTTGGCATATGCCCTTCCCTCATTATGTTTATGATAATTAATTAACCAAGTGAATATTTGACTAGTAGAATATTCATAGCTAAGATATTGTACTTATGAGTATCATAGAAGTAAATGCTTATGTCATGATGTGTTTTCAGCACTCAGATAATTTATCAGCAAGTTTATGGATTACAATTACTAATGAATGAAATTGAAGTTATTATTTTATGTGCAACTCTGATCATGTATTGTTTCCAGTTGTAAATTTGACACTTGTACTCTCGCATGTCACACTTGTTAAAATTAGAATGACTCTTTCTTATTTAGCTACACACCCTATATTTAGTATGATCAATCCTATGACTGGAACATATTGCATTATAACCCTGTTAATATTCCTTGAAATGTTCACTTGTATTTTGTGATCGAATGATATATTATTCTTTGCTTATGAAAATGTTTTATAAATTATTTTAAAGGAATGATTTAAAAATGTTTTAATTGGCATATTATATTATTTTAAAACCCATTTCTGGGAATTCGTATTCTCACCCTATATTTTCAATCTATTTTCTTTTACAGGTTTAGTAGATTTGAATTCCGTTATTTGGTGACTGCTTAATGAATACATTTTGTTCATTTTTGTAGGAATTGTAATAATTGTATCTGATTCTCCAAGACCTGAACCAAAATGTTCCTCTCTATTGGAACATGTGTGTGTGTTTTCAACTATTTTTTATTAAAAAAATTACACAGCATGTTTTATTTCAGCTCTGCACTGGCACCGGGGTAGTCCGGGGATGGGGTTTGATAGTTAGTATCATAATATTCGTTTAGACAACCTTGGAAATTTAGAACAACATTAAAAAACTTGTTTGTGTTTTTCTAAGTATAATTTTATTAGAAATTTTATATGGCTAGCGAAACATGTCTTATGTATATCCCCACCTAATTACTAGAACATATAATTGTCGAGTCATGTTCCGAGATGCACCTGCCATTTGTGAACCTGCGTATAACATATAAATGCCTTTATCAAGTGTCTAAAAACTCCAATATCCTTTGACATTTTCAAGGACCAATTCATGTTTACTAACTCATGTATCAATAGAAACTTGTTTTTTATGCACACAAAGGATGTTACTATGAAGGCCTCTTCTTGTATTTCACCCTATCTGAGGGTTATCTAGCCCTGGAAAAATTCTGGGAAGCTACAGAACTGGGAGACCCCCACGCAGCCTATGTGTTCAAAGTCTTGAGTTTCTGTAGGTATAGAAGGATTTATAACATCAGGTTTTTAGAAAAACCAAGTCACCCATTTGGTCTATCAAAACCACGTTTATTCGGATATCTCCATACTCTACACCTCTCGTTCCACCCTTTCGAGGACCTAATAATGCTGACATGAGTTTCACTCAATCTGTGAGAGGTGTATCTAGGAAAATTAAATTGAGGAGTTTATGAACATTTTAGGGATCAATCTAACTGGAAGAACTGACTAGGAAAGTCTTCGATGATAGTATACTTGGTGAAGGGGAATTTGGGGTGATGTTTTTCGGTTGGTAATGGGATACTTAGGAACACAATGGAATTGTGAGGACACAATTCTTTGAAAGGGGGATAATGTCATGCCCTGAACATATTTCACATGTAACAATACTAATATTTTGGTATTATTTTGTATAATTTTCATGCTATCCAGAACAAACCTGAAAAAATAAAAAGGCATATCTTATCTAATTAAAGACATTTGACTGTTTTTTTAGTCATCGAAGTTTAAAATCAGATGATTGTAAGTTTTTTGTTAAATAGATATATTTTTAATTCAAACATTTTTAAAATGGTTTTCTTTAAAATAATAATCGAAAATTAATATTGTTTGATTGTAAGTAGAAATTTGAAAGTAAATATTCTCTCACTTAGTTTAAATAATAATTTAAAAATAACTATTTTTTATCAAGCATAATTTATTCTTATCAAATAAATATTTAATATAATAATTATACTGATATATAAATATAGCTAATTTTTTGTTTAGTTCTAAAATGTTATATGTATATATATATATATACATATGTATACTAGATTTTAATTATATAAAATTATGACATAAAAATAATACTATTATAAAATTATAATTTTATATTGAGGTTATAAATGATATTGGAAATTATTGTTTAAAGTATTTTAATGATAATATTTTTTAAAATTGAATTATTTTAATTATGCAGACAGTTATTTGATATATTATATGAGTTCAAAAATATGATATATGCACATTTATATATATAATGTAATAATTGTTAGATTATAAATTAACATTTTGAATTTTTTTAATAAAATTATAAATATATATATTACAAATATTTTAATATAATGATTAAAATTGGGCAGATATGAAATGCTATTTTGATAAAAAAAATTATTGTTATTTTGAATCATATTTATACATAATATTAACCTTTTTTAAGTTTCAAAATTTAAAAATATTTTTGTACAATTATAATTATTATTATTATGTTTTTCAAGATAATACATTTTAAATTGTTAACTTAATTTAAAATCATATAAGTATATAATATTAAATATATTAATATATGTTTTATAAAAGAATTTAATAATAATAAATTTTACTTTTTAAAAAGTAGTGATAAAAAATTTAATAGATTATTAGTTTTATTAAAAAAATTGACTTTTTAATGTTTTTAATATGATATATGATAATAGTAGTTGATGATAAGGGTATAAAAATATAATAATAACAATATTATAATAATAATAGAGGAGGAAATCAGAAAAAATAAAGGAAAAAAAGAATCTCGTAATAGCCTATGGAGAGTCCATGAATGAGATTTCATACCACAATGGGAGTCCAGGATTTTGGTTTCACAGTTTAGGGTTTTAGTAGGGTCTGTCATTAGGGATATTGAGTCGTCATTGGGGAGGAGTCTTCAGGGGCATCGGAGTCGCGTGTGTCCGTGGGTGTAGTCGCTTAGGGTTTCAGTGGCCCTTTATCTGGGGACTTCATGGGGTGTCCCCAGTGGAAGTCGTGTAGAGGCTACATGTGCCGGTGTCAAGTTTTTTGGTTTGTTAGGGTCAAGGTAGGGTTTTTATTTTTGTCTTTGGGTCTAGATTCGTGGGTTTTATTCTTCTTCCACCAACTAGGTAGGATTGCGATTTCATTATTTTGGATATCCGATTTGTTTTATCATGAGTGTTTGTCATTATTTAGACTATAAACATATAATTTTTTAGCTTGGTTTGTGTATGTCTTAATAATTTCCCTTGTTGTAGTTATTTAGTTTTTAATCTTTCCAATTTCTCCTTTGGATGAATCTTCTTTTTTGATTGTTGAAATAAAAAAGTTTATCTTGTTTTTTTTTGTCCGAGTATAATTTATACGTTGATTTTTTTTCTTCTACTCTGAACCTAATCATAGCCAAAGTAGTTTAAAAAATATATATTTGTTTACTATACTCTTTTCAACAATCTATATATGTATAAATACTATATAGACAATGAACGAGAGTCTTTAAATTGACTTTGTTACTACTCTCCATCTCAGTTCTTCACTCTACTGAGGTCATGCACACACAATCGGTGTTCTAGCATACCCAACATGAGCACTACACCTCCTTCTTGGTGAATACAAATCTTGGAACAAGGAAATTAAGATATCATTGTAAGGTGTTATTTTTTTTGTGTCTTATGTTCTTTATAAATTTCTGGAGGGAACATTGTTTATTTATCGAAAATTTCTATATTTTTTGGTTTTTCTGAGGGATTATTATCTTTCAAATACTATCATTTCAAATTTCCATTTTTTTTTATTTAGTAAGAGACTACATCAATTAAATCTTTCAATTTCTTTTTTACTTTATCAAAACTATTTTTTAAATCCAATTTGTTGTAAGGGAATTAATATTTATTTGCATTGTTTTTATTATACTCTCTATTTTCTGGTTCTGCACAAGAGTTATTATTTATTATTTACATTTTGTTTTGGAGAATCTGCTATAAGGGATATATTTATTTTATTTCTTGAACTTCATTTTAGTATTTTAATTCTACTTCAAACATTCATTTATTATTTTAATAAATTTTAATTTATTTTCCAAATGAATATTATATTAAAAACCACGTCTTTAATTTGATATTATTTTTTCATTAAAGTTTCTATTTTATAAGAGGGTTTTCTAAAATTAGTATGCATGAACCTTTTCAAGTCGAAGTTCATATAAGCACTTATATACTTTGAAATCTCTCATAAATAGTATAAATCTGAATTAATGTTTATGGAAGGTAATTTTAAACTTTCAAGAATATTTATATATATAACATTGTGTTACTATACATGAAATTATTTCAAGTGTTTGTTTAATACATTTTAATAATTCAAATTTCAAGTCTATATATATATATATTTCCCATTATTATATAATTTGAAAAGAATGGGTAAAATATCATGATATCACCCATATTTATATTAAGAAAGGAGAAATTTTTATTAATTTTAAACTATTCTCTAATTATTATATGTGTGGAATATGATCTTGCATTCAAAAATTATCAGTGAAGGTTATATTATCATTTCTTGAAAATTGTTCCAAGTAAAATTATATATATTTATATGATTTTTCAAACCCTAATTTTCAAGTAATGTATAACACGATTTAATTAATGTCTTGATGAAATTAATACTTGTAAGATTTTAGTAAGTATTAATCTTGATTTTTGCTAACCAATATGAGTTTATAAGTACGCAGTAATAAAAAATATAATAGAGGATAAAAGGATGTGTAAAATCATGTAATTAAGTTTTTCTCACTTAATTTTTTATTGCATAATGAACCTGCTGCAATAATTCACTATTAGTTAATAAATTTAGTATTTAATCTATTTTCATGTTCACCCAGTGTATAAAAATGCATGTATTTATATTAAGTATACATTTCCATGAATCGTTGATTTTGAGAATTAAGAAATTTTCATTTTATGTGATAACCCCATCCATTCCTTACTTGTGTGTTTTAAATCAACATCACATGCACAAAGAATGTACACTAGTTTATGCATGTTTTTGAGAAAATTTATATATAAATAATTACTGACATATTAAGATTTAGTCCATTGTAATTCCCATTAATCAATGCATTAATTTAGCATGAATAATATTTATTCTGGAGTCATAAACATGTATTTTAATGCATTAAAAGTTTATTTCCATAGAAGGGTATGTAAAGTTATTATTTTATGTGATAAATCAAACAATTATTTTTCACTTACGATAATTTATGATTTAAGAATTTAATTATTCAAAGTGGTATGGGAAACTTTTAATAAGAGATAGAATTTAATAAATCAAAGTGCTATGAGACACTTTGATTTAGAGAAATTATGAATGCATTGGACTTAGTATGTGATGGGTAGGGCCCGCTATAGCCCCTCGATGCATCAGTGGGTCTCATGAGACAAATAGATGTGGAATTGGTCGATGCCTTTCCCAATTATGATTTATGGATTTTGGATGAGGCATTGATCATTTTAGACATCTTGGATGAGGCCTTGACACAGTACAGCATATGCACTTCCCTCGTTATGTTTATGATAATTAATTAACCAAGTGAATATTAGACTAGTAGAATATTCATGGTAAATGGAATGTACTTATGAGTATCAAAGAAGTAAATTCTTATGGCATGATGTGTTTTCAACACTTAGAGAATTTATCAGCCAATTTATGGATTACAGTTAGTAATGAAAGAAATTGAAGTCATTATTTTATGTGAAACTCTGATCATGTATTGTTTCCAGTTGTAAATTTTTCACTTTTACTCTCTCATGCCACACTTGTTAAAATTTTAATGACTCTTACTTATTTAGCTGCACACCCTATTTTTAGTATGATCATTCTTATGATTAGAACATGTTGCATTATTACCCTATTAATATTCCTTAAAATGTTCACTTGTAATTTGTGATCAAATGATATGTTATTCTTTCCTTATGAAAATGTTTTATAAATAACTTTAAATGAATGTTTTCAAAAGGTTTTAACTGGTATATTATATTATTTTAAAACCCCCTACTAGGAATTCGTATGCTTACCCTACGTTTTCTATCTATTTTATTTTATAGGTTTAGTAGATATGAATCCCTCTATTTTGTGACTGCATAAAGAATAATGTTTTCCCAATTTTGAAGGAATTGTAATAATTATATCTGATTCTCCAGTACCTAAACCAAAACGTTCCTCTCTAGTGGAACTTGTGTGTGTGTTTTTAGCTATTTTTTTGTATAAAAAATTACACACCATGTTTTCTTTCAACTTCACATCGGTACCGAGGCAGTTCGGGGCTAGATCATGACAATATTTATGTCAAATGTTAGGGGATAAACTTGAAACATAATAAATGAATATTTTTCAATATTAAGTCGATTTATTTATTAAATAGTTTATGAGTCTTCCATTAAATCATGAAATTGAGTTTTCAATAGAAATCATACCCAGAGATATACGTTTTTTAAAAACATCAAATAGAATGGCCTTGATTGAGTTGTAGTAATTGGAGAGTTAATACTAGGAAAATAATGATATAGGATTCATATTCCCAAGTGAATTACTAGGGGGTTAAACTATTATTTATTTTAAAAAATAATGAAAGTTCAATTCATCATTTAATCTATTATTGGGAATATAATAAGATCACTATTTGGAATAAGTATCATCTATCCCATATTGATGACGTTTCTGATCAACTTCGTGGAGATCAATGCCTTTCCAAGATTGAACTTTGATCTGGATATAATCAATTAAGGGTTAATATGTAGGATACATCTAATAAATCCTTCCCTATGAGGTATGTTAATTTTGAATTTATAGGGATTATATTTGGACTTACCAGTTCCCCTCTATCTTAATGGATCTAATTAATATATTTTTTAGGGATTACCTTGATTAATTTTTTATAGTATTTATATATAATATTCTTATATATTAATGATAAAGGATGAGTGTGAATAAAATTTTAGGATTGTAATTAATACCCTATTTAAAGATAATTAATATTCTAAATTTACCAATTATGGGTTTTGGATTAAAAAGTTTATATTTTGGGGTCATATAATCTAAAGATAGGGTATATTAGTAGATCCTTAAAATATGGAAGTTGTTAAAAAATGGCCCATAACAACTAGTTTAATCAAGATCTTTAGTTTTCATGGTTTGTGACGATACTAATAATGCATTTATAGGGATTTATTATGGATATATAATACAATATGGAATATGATTCATAAGGGAACTAAGTTACATTGGATAGATGAATGTGTGGAAGATTTCAAGGAGCTGAAAAGATGGTTAGTCTATGCACCTGTACTTACACTAACCTACAGTGAAGAAGTGTTTTTAATCTTTATTAATTAATAAATGAAGAAACTGGTATTCATATTTATGAAAAATGATATGTTTATAGCTTATCCCTCGTGGTAATGGAAAATTCATGAGAAGAATTATCCGAATCATGATTTTGAGTAGACATTAAAAATTTTTATGATCAAAATATATAGGCAATATCATTATGGTTTATAGTATGATTTATAAATTGATTATAAAGTGATGAAAGATATATTCCTGAATAAAGAGATGAATATGTTCCAAAGGATATTATTTATGTTGATTAAATATTATGACAACTCAATACACTACCTCCCTCTGAAGAAAAATAAGGTGGATGATGCTCTAAGTTAGAAACACCATGTTATTTTGTCTATGATAAGTATTAAAAGAGATATAATATAAATGGATTTAAAGAATATATATTTGAAACCATGAGGAAAGGGGAAATATCATATCATTCTCAGATGAGTGTTTAAACATCCATCCATTGAGGACAAAAAAGGAATAGGAGGGGGATGTGGAATGGCTAAATAAGGTGAGAATTTTCCATGGGTAAAACCATGATTATAAGGGAATAATAACGTTTGAGAAAAAGCTATTTGTTTCCCTTAAACTCCATACTTGAATTTGGAGCAGTTGGATGAAGATCACAGTTCATCATTCTCTATGCATCCTTTATTTACGAAGATGTATCGAGATATGAAAGAGTATTTATTGGGGCATAACCAGAAAAGGAATATTACATAGAATGTATCATGATTCTTAGTACCTCAGAATGTAATTTTAGAAGAAATAACTCTAAGGGTATGTTATAACCATTACCCATACCATAATGGAAGTTGTAAAACATTACCATATATTTGTTCATTGGACTCCCCAGAACATCTAAGGGGAATAATTATATATTGGTTGAAGTTGATATCCTTACAAAATAACCACATTTCATAACTGTTAGAGATGATTTATCTCTTTACTAGCATTATATAATATACATTATTGAAGTGATGAGATTACATATATTACCATATTTTATGGTATTTGATCAATATCTCATTTTCACCTCAAAGTTCTTGAGAAATATTAATCAGGATATTGATACATAGTTGAGATGATGTTGGATAAAGAAAGATATTGGGACTAGTGAGAGCTGAGTTAATTATATATAAGGTTATATCCATTCAAAATTACAATATGGAAGCTTAGATTTGATATGAAACTTATGCTGACAATGTTTGGTGAGATTTAGAATTAAATGTTAGTTAGAAGGTATTCCTATTAAAATATCCTTGGAAGAAGGTTACGAGATTTCAAAATATGGGAAAGGTAATCCCTAGATATTTTATTCCCTTCTAAATTCTATATCGTATTGGGACAGTTTCTTATCATGTGTAACTTACACAAAATCTCTCTCAATTTCATTATGTGTTCTATATATCTATCCTGAGGAAGTACGTACCTAATCATTCACATGTACAAAACTCATATTTAATACCACCTAATCATGATCTCTATTATAATAAATAACCAGTATATATTTTTTCTTGAAGAGAGAAATTTATGTAAAACAAGACCACTCACCAGGTCAAAAAAATGTTAGGGAAACCAAAATTTTGAGAAAGCTATGTGGGAACAATATGGTGTTATGAGGTAGAAGTATCCTCTATTTTTTTCATCAAAAATATAGAATTAAAATGGATAATTTTTTTTAAATGGGAATAATTTAACAAAATAAAACTTTTTTATACATTTCTATTTAAATAAATTTATTTTCTTTGATACCCTTCCATACATGTAACACAGAGTTTAAACGAACCATGATATACTATTAAAATATTACTACTTAATGTGAAAATTATTACCAAATCATTGTATTGGTGATTATGCATAAAACTAACTAAATAAAAAAAATTATTCATTACAAATTTATAAAATTAATTCATTGTTTATCAATTGGTTTGAAATGAAAATAAAATAATTTGAAGGAAAATAGAGATATTTTCTAAAAAATAGTATTTATACATAAAATGTTTTTTATATTGATAAATTAAATTAATATCTATTGATGAATAATTTTAATTAAATTTAAATATTATATACTTAATAATATTTTTTAAAATTAATTTAAAAATTTTTACATGGAATGTACTGATGGTAAATATAATTTTATACTGAAAAATGAGTTTTACTAAAAACAGTTTTCATTGTGTTTTGAGAACATATTTTAAAACTAATTTATACCACTTAAAGAAATTGAGTCTGATAAAATGGATTCAATATTTTGAATTATAGGCATTAATATAATTTAAAAATTTAAACTAAATTTTTGTTCATAATTAATTTTAGAAATGTTAAAATGTTATTATCGGGGTTAAAGTTTGAAAGGGTTTATCAAGGGCGGTTAACCTAAGAGATAATGTTTAAAATATCATAAAAATCATTCATTACTTTGATTGGTTGGCATGATTTCGACCTTATACTTCCAATATTTTAATATTTTTCAATTTTAAGCCACTTAACATCAATAATATATTACTATATTTTAATCTTTTGAAAATTTCCAAGTGTGTCTTCTCCCTCCATTATAAATAGATACCACCCCTTATCTCTTACTGACACAATATGGTCTTTATTTATCAACCAACACCTACCCTAATAAAATCATAACATCCTTAACCACTTTATAGATTTTTTTTTCATAACATCATCCTTTCAAGGTTTAAGGTGTAATCATAAAGTTGTTTTTCAACAAAGAGCTATAACTCTTAACCGAGTAATTTCAATTTTATTTGTTCTTATTCCTCCTATAAATCTATTGTATCAATTATAAAATAATTCATTAAGTTTTTTTTAATATAAAAAAATCTATTATTATTATGGATCAACCATTTTCAACCTCATATCCCTCAAATGGTAAATAAATGTATTGTTTGTGCGTAAAAGTGGACTATCGCCTCCACGTAACAATATGAGTCATTTTTAATCACTACCTCATATGGATGTTCATTATTATAGATTTAATGTTTATAAATTATATTAATGAAATATTTATTATTTTAAAATTATAATATCCTATCCAACTTCTTAAATTTTCAAATCATTTGAAAACAATGAAGTCACTTGTGCGTATTTGTGGACTACCACCTCTATGTAGTGATGTAATCTAATTTTCATCACTATATTATATAAATGATTATAAAAGTGTATATTATGAATAAATATGATCTTTATCATTATTAAGTTTATTTAGAACATGAAACCATGAAGAAGGTGTAAGTACTAGAACCATCTAACTCAAAAATGCCTAAAAAACAGACCTATTTGAACCTGAATGTTCTTTTTAATGATTAAATTCATAATAAAGAGACAATTTGAAATTATTAAGGAATTATAAATATTATATTAAATATGAATACGTTTTTTTGAATATATTAATAAAAAATATATATTTATTATAAATGATATTTTAATGTTTCTGAAGAATGATGGAACTTGGCGTAAGGTTTATGTTAGAATCTCGTTTTTTTAAGACTCTCAATGCTAAATTTTCATTGATGGAAACTATGTGCATATTATCATCTAATATGATTAAATTTTATCATTATATGGTAATTTATAGAGTTTCTATGTATGATTTCTGATTTATTTTCTTTGTAACTTAAATTTATCTAAAAACATTAAATAAAATCTAACATTATTTAATCTTTGGTCAAAAAACATTTTCTTCCATATCCATACTCTTTAAAATATATTTATGAAAGTTATTAACCATACATGAAATGCTTTAAAAATTAAATTTTTACTAACATTAACTTTATTTACAAAGGTATTAAAATTAATATTTTTAAAGAAACGGTTTTCCAAACAATTATTTTTTAACTTTTTATAAAGGTGTAAAGTTAATGTTTTCCTTAAACATATAAAACATGAATATATTTTCCTTATATTATGATCATTATTTTAATTGAAGATTCTTTTTAAAATTTAGAGAGTTATTATTAAAGAAAATTTTTCCATGATATTTTCGAAATTATTTGATTTCAAATATTTGATTTCAATATGAAAATGGTATTTTTCCATGATATATTACAATTATTTTCTAAAGGAATATTTCAACTATGATAACATCCTTTTATGTTACTTATGATTTACTGGGGATATGATTCAATAATTCCATATTTATTATTTCTATATCAATTTTAATATTATGATGATAATATTTTTATGAAACCTATTTATTTTCAATGTGTTATGTTATGATGAAATGATAAAATGTTTATGGAAACTATTTCATTTTCATGGGTTATAATATGGTGATATGATAAATATTTTACGATCTAGTGGAATATATATGAATGAATTATGATTATGTTATGGGTGGATCAATAATTATATATTCCTCCAAAACATTTAGTAAATATGGATATCTTATGAGATAATAAAGACTATAATGGGCAGAAAAACAAGTTCATTATGGAACATTTTTCACTATAATAGTCTTGGGAGTGAACCTTGACTAAAGAAATGATAGATGGGGAGTGAACCAAATCTACGATGATAGTCTTGGTAGTGATTCTTGAATAAGGAAATTATTTTCTATGCTTATGTGTATTCCATAAAATTATTCATTATTCTTTTATATATTCTCTTGAATCTAGATTGATTATTTATGATTCCTTATAATTATGAATTATGTATTCTTTTATGACAAAGTCTTATTCCATGATTTATGATTAATGACCTTTGACTAGTTTGGAATTATTATTTTAAGATATGATCATTCTCTCACACCATTATTCTTATCTTGTGGTCACTTATGATCAATTACTAATATCCATTATGCTTACTCTTACAAATAATTTGAGCTCACCATTTATTATGTTTTCTTTCCTAGAGTTATGAAAAATTGTATTAAGTAGGGTATGACTAAGAAATATACTATTTGAGAATCAATTTATGAAATATATTGAAGATATTTCATGAAATAAGATGATAATAATTCTAATCTCTAAGGAAACTAAACCTCTACAGTAATTTCACATGAATTATTATGAAATGTATTGAATATTTATCTAAAATTAAGCAATGTTAATATATTAAATTCTTGTGTTGCCTCATAAAATTTGAGTTACAAGTCGTGTGTGGTCCTTAAAAGTTGTGTTCTTTATGGCTATTAAAACTATTATACTCCCCATAATTAAAAAAATTCCATGTGTTGTTTATTTAAAATTAATATCATGTAATTATGTGACATTTCGTTCATAATTTATGTCATGTGAGTGAAAATTACATAAAGAGAAACATGCCAAGTAGTTCAGACACATATACATCATGTTGTCCATTTGTAAATTTTGTGGAGATAACTACTTTTAAATATAATTAATTTATATAGTTTTTTAAAAAATGAAAATGAGATGGAATATTTCAGACTATTTGAATAGATATTAATATAAATGAATTATTTAATTGATTAATATAACTAATAAACTCAAGATAATTTTATATTAATTAAAAATTATTCAAATCAATGTTAAATTATTTTTTAAAATTTGTATTACTTTTATATGTGGATTACCATGTTCATAGATTGAAAAATTTATGTCTTTTATTTATTTTAATTTAATTAAAAGGGTTTTTTTATAATTAAATAAAAAATATGGCCAGAAATTAATCTTAGACCATTTTCTTATGGAGTCTAGTCCTTTCCATGGTTTATTTTAAACAACTCCTCAAAAATTCTAATTATTTCTCCAATATATGTGTGAGTAAACATATGTAAAGGATGGAGCTCCAAGATGGGGAGTTGGTTCAGTACATGACCTAAGGTGAAATCAATGAATAAGATGAAAAGGTTGATGGTGGAATTATTTAACTCAATCCAAGATCATCTCAGGGAGTTTATTACCTTATTTTCATATTTTATTTTATCAGCCACTTGATAATCTGGCCATTTCAAATCTCATGATCATCGAAAATTAATTATTTTATTCCCATCAAGTGTACGATTAATTTTATAGATGATTTATCAATATCACAAAAATTAATAAATTAACTATAATGCAAGATAGAATTGAAGTAAATTCCATTATGCATAAATTCAATTTTATCAAAAAATTGATATTTGAATTTATAAAATCCACATAATATTAATAATACATGTTCAAAAATTATAAATAATGATTATTTAATCAAATATTAATTCATACTAAGCCTTTAATCATCTGAATTAAGATGATATTATTGTTAAAATATTAGTTTAGGCCTTCATCAAGGGTGATTTTTATTATCAGGAAGTATTAGAAAAGATACTGTGTTGAATTAACTATATTGGTATTGAGTGGAATAGCCTTAGTTTTCTTAATACCTTTTTATAGGAAAGTTTGGAGGATGCAATAGAATATATTTAAATATCACATAATCTGGTGTCTTTGGACCAAAATTCACATTATTTCTTTCTCAGAGATATTTTAGGTTTTTAGTTTTAGATAAATATGTCATAAATCTTACATAACAATCCCATAAATTAAAAATTACACACTTCTACTCAGTATCAATTTTTCCCATAATTTAAAACTTTTAAAAATAAAACATCACATATTTTGATGACTAATATTCAATAATTTCAACTTCACTTATTCATTTTTCAAACCCATCCTTAAACCATGTAAAAATATTTTAACAATGTTGTATGAGAATTAAAATTTTAGTAAGGTAAAAAAAGAAGAACGAAACCTATAAATCCATTTTAAAACCATGAGATCAAAAGTGGTTTCCTTTAACATATTAAACCTTGATCTCAATTATTCCATTAATTACACATAAAAATGGTTTTTTATACCAAAGGTTTTTATAAAATACTTTATAAGAAAACATAACATAAAAATTATAATCATGAGGGTTTATTCAAAAAATGAAAACATATGAAAAAATTCTTCTTAAAAACATAATTTTTCCCAAAAAGGAAATAATAATTCTTTTCAATATAGAATTTTTAGGATACCTTTTTGAAATAAAATTATTTCCATATAAGCTCATTAGAAAGAAAAGAAATTTCATATAGGTTATTTAGGACACTATATTCATAGAACCATTATAGAACCATTGTAGTTGGAATAACCATATGTTTAATATCCAAAATATTTAAATGGAGAACAAAATCATTTCCTATTGCATTAGAGAGCATTATCGGGCACACCTGTTATCATGAGATATATCTAGATCACTTTTCATCATGTATTATATAATTCTTACCCCTTATCGTGATATATTTCTACCTTACCCATCATAATAATAAAAATTCAAGGTCCATATCATGAATAAAACCTTTTTATCTTGCACCTTCTGATCATAAATCCCTTTAAAAAATATTTTGAACCTCTTTGAAAATCACTTTTAGATATTAAAATACTCTTTTATTTTTAAAAAAAACCCATTTTAAAAACAAAAATTCCCATAATAAAATTGAAACAAGATTTTTCTTTGAAAAAATGAATGGTTATTATGGAATTAAACCATAAGATAAATGTTATGTAGACAAAAAATTTTTTTGATGTTGTATATATTAAAGTAAAACATTTCATGGATCCTTTATAATGAAAACCCTTCAATGAAATAAAATTCCCTTTATAATTATTTAATTTTCATTTAAATACATCCATAAAATAATTTTAATTATATTTACAAGGAAGAACAATACTTAGAAAATAAATATTTAAAACATCTAAAATGAGGTTTTTAATGTATTATTTCCCTTACGTAAAACCTCAAAAATATTCCGTTGAAAAAAATATAAATAATGTTAAATATTTTTAAAATTAACTTTATTATAAATTTAATCATAAATAAAAAATTTCTTGAATCATTTAGAAGAAAATGGACATTGTTGGGAAAATATCCCTAAAGGTATCATTGCAGTATTTTTGGGTTGCTTGTGTTTGTTGACAATGCAGATTTTGTGGGTGAATTTTAGAGTTCCAGATATGTTGTTAATAATCCATGTTGACAAAGAACCATGACGAAGTAACAGAAGATGTGGAGGCGGTACAAAAGAATAGATAAAAGGTGGTGCCATTTTGCAGTGTTTGACAAATTGTTGGGGTCCAAAATTTGGAGTTTGGTGAGCATCGTGAAAAGATGATATCCATGAATATCTCATTTAAATATAGAAAAGGCATGAGTTTCATGAAGATGGGATTCATGGAATGCATTTCATGAAGATATGAAAAATGTTGACGGTGATTCTTCGCGATTATGACGAGCTTTGTGAACGGAATATTTGAATATCATTGTGTAATTGAAGGTCATTACGAGTGGAGTTTCGCAGGGAAGTCACGAAGTAATTGCCGGAACTCTCCAAGGTTATGACAAGCTCCGTGATAAGAAAATTGTCTTGGTGCTTTGCGATTTTGACAGAATTTCGGCAGAAATTTCAGAGCTTCGCAATTTGAGATGATGTGTCATTGACTTCATTTGGAAAGTTATAGGGTCAGTGAAATTGCCTATAAATAGACCTTGACCCCCTCGAGTGAAGTAGAGAGAGTTTTTGATGAAAATCTTTTACTCTCGTCTCACGAAGGTGGTTCACGAAGGCAATGTGCTTCGTGAAAGAAGAGCTTTGTGGTGGCTAATCTAGCTTCATGAAAGTTGCGAGCTCCACGTTAGCTCAGTGAGATTCACGAGGTAAGTCGCTCTGTGGTGACTTGAGCTCTGAAACGGCCAAATCTTGGTGAAGTCTTGAGCTTTGTGAAATGGCAGGAGCTTCACGAAGGCTTGTTTGAGCATCGTGAAATTGGGAGCCTCGCGAAGTAGGGTTCTTTGTGAAGCTATTTCCAAAGTGAGTTGCCTAGAGTTTAGCGGTATAGGGGTATTCATCAGTGGATGAAATTTTGACTTCAATAGAGCATCTATATATAGTGTAGGATGCATTAATTGGTGGTAATAAAGAGACATACAGGTCTATAAACTGTGATAGGATCTTCTGAAGAAGTCATTAGTTCACTTCAGTGGAGAGAGTAGTGAGTTCTCAAATTGTGAGTGGTTGTAAACCAGGAGGGACAGTGATTCTGCTTTGAACTTGTAAATAGCTGTTCTCTTATAGTGTAATTGGTACATCGGCACACCGCTGGTGTATGTTCCTTGGACGTAGCCCAGTGAGGGTTAACCAAGTAAAAATTAATGTTTCTTGTGCATGCTTTAAGGTTTATACATACTCTGAAATGGGAAGGAGATAGAATAGGGTTTTGTCTAACAGCAAAATAAGATCAAAAGGGGCAGTTGTTTTAATCTTCCATACCCTAATTCACCCCCCCCCCCCCCCCTCTTAGGGTATCTATCCTAGTGGACCTAGCAATTGGTATCAGAGGAAAATGTTGATATCAGTGTTTCTATCTCAAATGGAGGTCACCAATCACAAAGGGATTCTGATCTTCGACGGGAACAAATTACAGATATGGAAGATTCAGATACAAAACTACTTCCGATCATTAGGAATGGATATGTTCACAACATCAATGCATGTCTTAACAACTGATATTAATAGTCGTGCATTACCAGAAGCTGAGTGTATAGAGTTGGATGATAATTCCAATAGAATTAATGCCTTAGATAGAGCCATATCTAATGATATCTATACAAAGGTGATGTCATGCAAAATATCACATGCCATGTGTGAAAAGCTATTTAATAAATATGAAGGAGATACAAAGGTCAGAGAGGCAAAGCTTCAAGTGTTTGGGAACAAGAATAAAGATATGATAATGAACCCAAATGAGTCAGTTGATGCATTCTCTGATAGGGTAAATGTTGTAGTGGAAGACATACGTGATCTTGGAGAAGTTATTGAAGACATAAAGATTATGACGCGTATCTTGAAGAAACATCCACCTCTGTTCAATATGAAAGTTTTGGTTTTGGGAGATAAATACCCGAAATAGTTGACATTGGATAACCTACATAACACCATTATTTCATATGAAATGAGAAATGATGATAACGATGTTGTGGAAAAGGGTAAATCCAAAAAGGTGGCATTCAAGGCCATGCAGAAGCTTACTATTGAAGATTCCCAGGAAGAATAAGAGATGGATGAGGTTATGTCACTCCTATCCTCAAAACTTCAAAGAGGAAAATTAAAGATTAATGGGAAGCTTCAACTTGCTTGTTTTCTATGTGTAAAGTTTGTACATCTTGCGGCAAGGTGGACCAAAAAGTTCCAAGAGGATGAAGTTGTCGATGAAATCAAAATTCCCAAGAAGAAGTCTCCAGCCTATGGGAAAGGAAAGAAACAGTTCAAGAGAAATTTTTTTAAGAAGAATAACCTTATTTCAAAAGAATATGGAAGTTCAGATGAGTCAGAGGTTGATGACATTGAAGAGATAGAGAACTATAGATATCGTGGAGAAAATTCTATAGTGGCAGTTGTCGGTAGTTTCAGAATAAGAATGAAACTGAAGCTGATGAAGAAGAAGAAGAAGTTAAGGGAAGAGTTGGTATGCAAGCTGATTTAGAGGCTTCTCTTGATGAGATAGATGTTTAGAGATCCAAAACAAAGAGAGCCAACAAGGTTTTTTGTGATGCCAAACTCTATATAAATCAACAGGAAGAAGAGAAGTTTGAGTTGATGGAAGAAATTGAGAAACTCAAGTCATCAACACCAGAGAACTCAGAAACAGTTAGTGAGTATAAAATAAAAATTGAAGAACAGAAAAGGGAGATCGATAGCTTGAATAACACAAGGAAATATCAAATCAAGCATATTGAATAGCTTGAAGGAGAAGTTTTCAGTTTGTGAAAACAATTTAAGGATCAAGAAAAACTCTTGACTTCTGCTGGGACATCACGAAAGCAGATCACTCAGAAAACCAAGAAACTGAAATTGGAGAATAATGGTTCAGCAGAAAGAAAGCATCAATTATGTTCAGATGCTAAGGCTGATGGGGGGCTTGATCGAAAACAAAAATCAGTGAAAACTGAATTCAAACCGCAAGCACCCATTCAAAGATTGAAGGTTGATTTGGGAATAAAGTTGATTCAGAATAATCATAGATCCCAAGGGGAAACTAGCAGTGCAGAAGTGACAAGAAAGAATGCACCTTATATTAGGTGCTATTACTGTGGAAAGATGGGACATTCACAGTATGTTTGTTCCATATCCATGAGATATCGAAGGGCAAAAGAACATAGGTGGCAGCCAAATTGAGATCGTTTCTCTATAATATATTTCATAGGACACTATTTTTGGTTCAGAGGATTTGGGAACATGGCTAGGTGTTGTACTTCAACCATACAGAGGAATGTGCCAAATGAGAATCAAAATGTTCGTAATCCATAGATCAATGAACCAACAAGTGAGTTAAAAAGGAAAAATTGTTTTGCATCTTTGCAAGATATAGATGGTCCATCATAATCTAAGAAATATCAGAAGTCTCAATCCATTCCAAGTGTGAAGGAAAAAATATGGACCAAGAAGAAAAAGGATGATAAGGTAGTGGTGGCAGAAATTGACCTTAAAGCATCAGATCGCTCTGGTGTGTGGATCCTTGATAGCGGTGGCACATCTCACATGATAGAAAATAAGGATCTTTGTATAGACGTAAAATATGACAAAGAATGAGTTGTCAAGTTTGTAAACGATGAAGGCCTAAAGATTATTGGCTTAGGAAAGGCCAAGTTTGGATGAAAATGGATGAGACGTGCTGATGTCATAGTATTAGAAGGCCTCAATCACAATTTTCTTAGTGTGAGTCAACTATGTGACTCAGGACATTCTATAAGGTTTAATAAGAAGAACTGTATCGTCAAAGGAATAGATGGGGTAGTGGTTCTACAGGGAAAAAGAACAAATGGAAATATCTACTCGGTAAGTGGAGAAGAATATATGTGCTTTCAACCCAGAGAAGAAGAAAACGAGTTATAGCATAAACCACTTGTTCATCTATGTTAACCATCCCTGGAAGATATGGAAAATTGTGACGGAGCAAGAGATCTCCCTAAGCTATCATGTGATCGTACTCACACGTGCGATGCATTCCAACAAGGGAAGATCATCATAAAGACGTATAAGGAAAAGGACAAGAAGTCAACATGAGTGCTCTAATTGGAGCTTGTTGATGTTTTTGGGCCTATCACACCACAATAAATTGACATAAAGAGGTACTATGTTCTTTTTATTGATGACTATAGAAGAATGGAATGAGTATTTGTTATTTCCCATAAGTCTGATGTGTTCAGTTTCATAAAATAGTACTGGAGAGAGTGAAAAAGGATGCTTGGACAGAAAATTATGAAGTTTCGTACTGATAATGGTATAGAATTCACAAATAGTCAGGTGGAAGACTATCTCGGGAAACATGGGATAAGGCATCATGTTTTCTTAGTGAGAACTCCCCAACAAAATGGAGTGGTTGAAAAGAGAAATAGTATCATCAACAACATGGAAAGAACAATGCTCATAGAAAAAGACCTACCAGATAAATTTTTGAAGGAGGCAGTATTGACATCGGTCAACATTTCTAACAGGGCTCTGTTGTGTCTGAAAGAAGGAAAGACTCCGTATGAGATGTGGTATGGAAAGAAGACAATAGTGAAATACTTTATAATATTTGGAAGTAAGTGCTTCATCCTCAATAAGTAGAAACATAGTAAACTTGAGTCACATGGAGATGAGGGGATATTCCTTGTCTAGTCTGGAAAAATAAAAGAATACAAATGCTTTAACAAAAGTCTGGGAAATGTAGTTGAGAGAAATTATGTCACTGTTGTAGAGAATGAAGAGAGTATTCAACAGCACAATGAACAATTTCTAGATGAAAGCGATGAGAAGGAAAGTAACGTGGGAGGAACAGAAGTAGATGATGTTGATTCAGAAGAAGATACTGATGATGAGCATGAAAAAGAAAAAACTGTATCTGTAGAGAAGCCAAGGAGTCGAGCTGAAATTGATAAGAAAAATATCATTGGTGATCAATCAGCTCCATTTCAAACAAGAAGAATGAATTCACTGTAGCATACATATTTCTTATCTCCGGTAGAGCCTAAATACTTTAATGATGCAACTGAAGATGAAAACTGGGTTCAGGCTATGAATGAAGAGCTAGATCAGATTGAGAAGAATCAGAGGTGGGAGATTGTTTTGAGGCCAGCTGATAAGAATGTCATCGGGACTAAATGGGTCTTTTGTAATAAGATGAATAAATATGGAATAGTTATTCAAAATAAATCATGACTACTATGAAAAGGATACTCCCAGATAGAGGGAATTGATGTCGATGAGACATTTGCACAGGTTGAAAGGTTGCAGAAAATCAGATTATTTCTAGCCATTATAGTGCAACAGAAGTTAAAAGTGTTCTAGATGGATGTCAAATCCGCATTATTGAATGGGATTCTGGAGGAAGAAGTGTATACCGAGAATCCAGATGCTTTTCTCATTCATGAGAATAAGAACAAGGTTTTCAGACTGAAGAAGGAATTGTATGGACTGAAATAAGCACCAAGAGCATGATACTCAAGACTTGATCAGTACTTGAAGAAGCTTGGTTTCCAGTGTGGTGGATTTGATTACAATCTCTATTTCAACACCAATAGTAATCAAATGATTATGGTCCAGGTTTATGTCGATGACATAATATTTTGTAGATCAGATGAAGCTCAGTATGAACAGTTTTCTGAATTCATGAAAAGTGAGTTCAAAATTTCAATGATTGGAGACCTAACATTTTTCCTTAGTCTAAAGGTGGCACAAGGAAGGAATGGAACATTTATTTCTCAATACAAATATTCCACGGAGGTTTTGAGAAGATTTGGAATGCAAATTTCCAAGGAGTTGAAGAATCTGGTTGCTACCCGGATGTCACTGTCCAAATATGAGGATGCCAAGGCAGTTAATATCATAGAATACAGGAAAATCATTGGAATTTTTCTATACCTGACTGCAACAAGGCATGAAATTGTATATTCCACCTACCAAGTAGCGAGATATCAGAGTAATCCCAAGGAAATCCACATGATTTCAATGAAAATAATACTTCTGTATATCAAGGGTATGGTGGATTTCATTTTGATATATAGTGAAAAATATCAGTCCGAATTACTGGGATATACTGATGTAGATTGGGCCGGTTCATTAGATGACAAGAAATCAACGTCCAGAGGTGATTTGTATCTTGGTAGATTATGTCTTTCTTGGGTAAGCGAAAATAATGATTTCATTTCATTGAGCACCACAGAAGCTGAGTATATTATTGTCACTCAAGCTTGCACACAGTTTTTGGGGATGAAACAATAACATGATGAAATGGGAGTTGAAGTGAAGTATATGATTAGAATCTAGTGTTATAACTCATGTTCTATAAATCTCAACAAAAATCTCATCCATCACTCAAGTAAAAAGCAAATTGAGATAAAGTATCATTTTATCAAGGAGAATTTTGAACAGGGAATTGTAAAGTTTGGAGTATGTGCCTACAAAACTACAGGTTTCAAACATTCTGACAAAGGCCTTACCCAAGGAAGCTATTGAGAGGCATTGACTAGCTCTGGAGTTCAGTCGACTACCCACACATGAAAAATTGTGGCTGTGGGACCCCCCCTCCCCCCTCTCCTCGAGGTGTGGTGTGTTTTTCTCTACTTTGATAATATGTCTTATTTTCAATGTCTCAGTCCGCAGAGGAGTTCCTGTTGGGTCCATTGACAAAGGGGGAGAAATAGTGACTACTCAAGAGGGAGAAGTTATGGCTAATGAAGGGAGAAAATGTTTCTGTCAAAGACATGGGTAGAAGCTCATAGGTGGAGTAGCGAGATAGGGGGAGAGTAATGAGAT
The DNA here is from genome assembly GCA_963277665.1 of Viscum album. Classification (NCBI taxonomy): domain Eukaryota; kingdom Viridiplantae; phylum Streptophyta; class Magnoliopsida; order Santalales; family Viscaceae; genus Viscum; species Viscum album. The sequence continues at coordinate 2,007,780,904 of OY728122.1, read as the reverse complement.
AGGTGGAGATTTTTTAAATCTGATGATGCTAGAAGTGATCGATCAAAGAATATATATCACAATAGCTGAGGATCATGATAATAGAAGAACAGTGATGTTAGAAAGGTGTGAGAAGATTTCGATCTGTCGCCAATTGGTATCATTTTGGTATCAGCAATTGGAATCAGTTTGGAAATTGGTATCAGTTGGGTTTCAACAGTTGGTGGAAGAAATGAAGTGATTCATTGAAGATATTTTCATTTACTCTTGTTTCTCACGATGAGCATTTCTCATGTGGGCTTAGAGTATGTGGTGAGTGAACCTCTAGTCTCTATCTAACTCACAAAAGGCAAAGGAGGGTTGGTGATGGACAGATCTTCAGAGAGGTATCAAATTGGATAGAATCATTATGAAAAGAGTTGTCTACAAACCGAAAGGGGGATATTGTTGGGAAAAATCCATGAATGTATCATTGTAGCATTTATGGGTTGCTTGTGTTTTTTGACTATGTAGATTTCGAGGGTGAATTTTCGAGTTCCAGAGATGTTTTTAACAATCCATGTTGACAAAGAACCGTGACAAATGAACAGAAGATCTCGAGGTGGTACAAAAGAATATATACAAGGTGGCGTAGTTTTCTAGTGTTTTCCAAATTTTTGGGGTCCAAAATTTGAAGTTTAGTGAGCATCACGAAAAGTGGATATTCTTGAAGATCTAATTTAAATATGGAAAAGTCACTAGTTTCATGAATATGGGATTTATGGATTGTATTTCGCGAAGACATGAAAAATGTTGACGATGATTCTTTGCGATTACGACAAGCTTTGCGAACGGAAGCATTGAAGAGCATTGTGGTGGTAAAGGGCCTTGCGAAGACATGAAAAATGTTGATGGTGATTCTTTGTGATTAAGACAAGATTTTCGAATGGAAGCTTTGAAGATCATTGCAGTGTTAAAGGGAATTGTAAGTGGAACTTTGTTGCAAAGAGCGAAGTAATTGATGGAATTATCCATGATTACGATGAGCTTTGAGATCAGAAAATTGTCGTGGTTCTTCGTGATTTTGACAGAATTTCGGCGGAAATTTTGGAGCATCATGATTTGAGATGATGTGGTGTTGACTTTTCACATAAAGTTCGAGGGTCAGTGAAATTACCTATAAATATACCACAACCCCCTCGAGAGAAGTAGAGAGAGTTTTCAAAGAAAATATTTTGCTCTCAACTCGCAAAGGTGGTTCGCGAATGCAGTGTGCTTTGTGAAAGGAGAACTTCGTGGCGGCTAATCTAGCTCCGCGAAAGTTGAGAGCTCTATGATGGCTCAATGAGCTTCTCGAGTGAAGTTGCTCTGTGATAACTTGAGCTCTGTGATGGCCTATGCTTTTCGAAGGCTTCAACTTCACGAAAAGGTAGGAGCTTCATGAAGTCTTGTTTGAGCTTAATGAAATTGGGAGCCTCGCAAAGTAGGGTTCTTTGTGAAGGTGCTACCAAAGTTATTTTCTTAGTGTTTAGTGGAAAAGGGTTATTCATCAGTGGATGAAATTTGGACTTCAATAGAGAATCTACATATAGTGGAGGATACATTCATTAGTGGTAATGAAAGGACCTATATGTCTATAAACTGTGAGTGGATCTTCTGAAGAAGCAGTGAGCTCACTTCAGTGGAGAGAGCAGTGAGTTCTCAAATTGTGAGTGGTTGTAAACCAGGAGGGATAGAGAGTCCACTTCGAACTTGTAAACATTAGTGCGCTTATAGTGGAATTGGTACATTGGAACATTGCCAATGTATACTCCTTGGACGCAGCCCAATGAGGGTGAACTAAGTAAATATTGTGGTGTCCTCTACAAGATTTATGGTTTATGCATACTCTACAACAGGAAGGAGAGAGAAGAGGGTTTTTTCTAATAGAAATACAAGATCAAAAGGGGCATTAGTTTTAATTTTTCATACCCTAATTCACCCCCCCCCCCCTCTCAGGGTATCTAGCCTAGTAGACCTAACAGACATGGAAGAAAAAGGGTTGGAAGGGAAGCATTAAATTATACTTTTTTAAATAAAATCTCTTACTGTGACACTAGATCATCATGTATTTATTTATCTTCTGGAAAACATTATTTTAATTATTTAATATCTAAATAACCTTTTTCAACTTAATTTTTTTCATACCATGTTATATAAAATTACTTAGTCAATTAAGTTTACATCAGACATTTTGACAATATTCGGCTCGTGTATCAAAAATGTATTAAGAATGTTAAATATGGTCAAAGAGGTAATTATCTCATAATGTACAAAATAATAATCATGAAATAATTATAATTTTTATATGTTAAATATAATTTTTAAACCAACCAAGAAATATGATTATGAATAATAATCTATGCTAAAATCATAGAGACGGTAGATCATATGTATGCATGAGTAATACTTCCATTTCTCAATGATCCTTATCAAAACTAGGTAAGTATTATTTTGTCCTTATATAATTATAATTATGTCATAAATGACACATTTTTTTTGAAATTTAATTATATATATAATTCATGTGTTGTGGTGATGAAAAATGAGTCACATTGTTTGGTAGAGGTGGTAGTTTACACATACGCATGAATGAAGTTATTGTTTATCAATGAATGGAAATGTAAGAAATTAAAGGATATATTATCTTATCAAAATGATTAATATGTCAGTAATATTATATATATACATTAAATTAATTATTATAACCATCCATGAGATGGGTTGATGGAAATTGAATTACATTGGTTCGTGAGATGGTAGTATGTCGTACACACAAACGACATTTTTGTTTCCTGTTTAATGGAAGAGAAGGTATATTAAGGTGATTCCATTAATAGAATAAAATATAATTATAAAGAATATAATTATTTTATTTTTTCATCATGTTTGAAAAATATTTTATGAAATTAGAAAAATAAACAAAAATAAAATGTTTGGTTATGAACTATACCTATTCTTCAGACAACCTCTTAAGCATTACAACAAATGATTTTCTAGGATAGATTTATAATAAATAAAATTCCTCAATGAAATTGGTAGTTTTTTTAGGAATAGTTTTTGGTATGGATTTGATGAACCAAATTGCAATTTAAGTGTCAAGAAAAGTGGAGATAAGGATACCTTTTATAAGAGAGGGGAGGGTCACTCTTATAATTTCTTAAACTATTAAATTAATATAAATTAATTTTCATGTTAAAATGGATCTAAATTGATAATATTCGAAAATATGATTATTATTATTCAAAATACACTCACTAAATAAACAATTTTCAGGTTTAGATTATATTGTAACCCCTATATTTGTAACATCACGGTTCCGAAAGCTGACCAGAGGTGCCCCGTACCCAGTTGGATGCATGGCCTCAAGCGCATTTCCCCGAATGCCAGAGGTTTCCGACTAGCAGTGAGGTCCATGGGTTTGATAGTGGGGAAACTATGCCCTCATTGGCAGAGTAACATAGTGGAAGTAAAATAGATATCAATAGTGGAAGCAGTAAAACATGAAATAGGTAAACAACAGAAGTAATAAACAATTGGAGCACGTGCACACACACACACAGACATATATATATATATGTGTGTGTGTGTGTGTGTGTGATGCATGATACATATGTATAAGAAAGAATCCAAACAAGTCACAATGCTGGAATACAATTCTAGTCCAAAGTACAATAGAAAACAGATAAAATGCTCCACAACATCGAAGCCTCAGCTTGGTCCATTGCTCCCCAGCTCCACAGTAATAAAGTACCTGAAGTGGAAGGGTTCTTTCCCTTATCTATACCTGCAGCAATATAATCTGTTTGGGCCTAAAAGTAGGACCCAGACAGGGTTTGAGACTAAATCCAAGTAGGCAACCACCCAAATATCGGTGCCTAATAGATAGTGAATATATATGGCAAGCTATAATCAAAATGAATCAGTAAACAAGGTAGTAGTCAAAAGTAAACAATCCTAGAGTTTCAAATGCGTTCAATTATTAGATACCAAGTATACAGATAATCATAAGCAAGGAACCCTTTGGGAAGTACTCACAGCCTAATCCCTCTGGTCCAACCAAACCAACACAATCAACCCTCTGGGAAGTACACACAGTCTAACCCCTCTAGTTCAGCTTTTGCGCAAACTCTTTGTGGAAGCACTCACCATCAATTCCCCCTATAGTCTCATATCGATAACTAAAAGGCACTCTGGGGAATCATTAAATGTCTAATTATCCATGTGGCTCACATCGAGGAACTACAGACACTCTGAGGAAGCACTTACGTCCATTCCCCATATGGATTCACATCGTAACAATAAACAGACACTCTAGAGAAGCCCTCAACGTCCATTCTCCATAAGGTCTACTACACCAGGTTCTCATGGCCCTGTGTAAGTAAATCAAGAACAGCGATATATAATGGCCAAAGTATACCTCATGAACTTCTTGGCTAAATAGTCTATAGCATAACAGCATGTCAATTAAATTATATTACTCCATCCTATCAGCACTAGGAATGGAAAGAAAGCAACCTAACATGTTAATCAATACCAAACCATCATAAACAATACATGCATGGGCAACTCATCCATAGAATAGTAATAAACCCTATTCACATTCAATTTAAATCTACTCAAGCATATAAATCATAAGAAGAAATAATAGGGTTAAAACAGTAAAAATTCTATACCCTGATCAAGGTTATTGGGCACTTTTTCACATATAACTCAAAGAATATCGATGAAAAGGCACAAAACACCATCCTAGGTGTCATATGATTGATATACCCTAGCATCAACCCTTGGATCAACCTAGAACACGATAGATCTACAAAATACATCTAAAACATTCAACCGAGGATAACTTGAGAAAGATGAGAAATCATGAATCAAGGCTCAAGAAGAAGAGAGAACACACCGATGCGATTCTAATGAAACTGACGGAGTTCAATTCGGAGAACGTATGCTCAATCAGGGGATCAGGGAAGTATTGGCGTCATATGGATGCTCTCAGTCAAATAAGATGAAGAAGAAGACACTTCTTCCAATTAGATGCGACCCCGGTCCGTTTAATAAAGAAAAAAAATTACATGGTGTGTTATTTAGAAGTAAATGGTGTGTACTTTCCCTTACTTTCCCCTGCATTAGGAGGTCTCCAGGTTACCACACATGGTTGTGTGCTCTACCGTTGCATGGCCAGCACACGGTTACGTGCAAAAACAAAAGAGTACACAGCGTGTACATATAAGTACACAGTGTTTACTTCATAAATTTCCAGAAACTCCTCTTTTCCTCAAAAACACCAAAAGAGAGAAAAAACATGCCTGATAGGAAGATCCAGGTTCTTACAAACTTCCCCTCTTAAAGAAATTTATCCCTGAATATCCCTAACAAGGTGGAATAGAAGAAGAATCCTCAAAAAGCTCCAACCATTGTGATCGTATATCGGCCTCTCTCTCCTAAGTCTTGTCATGTACTCGCCTGTGTTGCCATATCACTCTTTCCAGAGTAATAGACCAGCCACAGGGAACTTTCATACTTCAATCAATATTCCTGAAAGGATTATCCTCAAACGAGGTGTCCACCTCGAGCTCAACCTTCTAAGGTTGGAAAACATGAGTTGGGTCTGAGAAGTAACATTGAATCTGAGAAATGTGGAAGACGTCATGAAAATCCTGGTACCTTAGAGGTAACTACAACCAACAGGCGACTAGAAAAAATCTCTAAAAAACCTCAAATGGCCTGACGTACCTCGGTGAAAGTTTACCCTGCCTCATAATCCTATTCTGTCCCAACTTCGATGTGACATGCAAGAAAACCTGATCCCCGACCTCAAACTCCATAGGTCTTCTCCATCGATCATCATAAGTCTTCTGTCATGACTATGCAGTATCCATCCTCTTTTGAATCAACTCTATCTGCTCTTTGGTCTCTTGGACAAGTTGAGGTCCTAGCATAGCTACCTCTCCTTCCTCCAACTAGCATAAGGGTGATTGGCATTGCCTACCATACAAATCCTCATAAGGTGTCATTTGAATAGTTGCTTGAAAACTATTATTGTAGGAAAACTCCTCAAGAGTTATGCTCTTCTCCCAAGAACCTCCAAAATCTAGGATGTGTGCTCTAAGAATTTCCTCAAGAAACTGAATCGTACACTTGGACTGGCCATCTTTCTGGGGATGGTAAGCTGTACTCAAAAGTAACTATATACCTAAAGCCCTTGGAAGTCCCTGCCAGACCCGAGAAGTAAAATGGGTGTCCCTATCTGAAACAATGGTGTTCTGAACTCCATTTAAATGCACAATCTCTCTGATGTATAACCTTCCTATCTCATCAACACTGAAGGTCTCCCTGATCAGTAAGAAGTGAGAAACCTTCATGAGTCTATCAATGAAAACCCATACTGCATCATTCCCTTGAGGTGACCTTAGAAAACCAGTCATGAAATTCATCGTGACATTGTTCCATTTCCACTCGAGAATAGGTAAGTGTTGTAAAAGCCTTGATGGTCGCTGATACTCCACCTTCACCTACTAACAGGTGGAACATCTCATGAAAAAACTAGCAACATCTCTCTTCATACTTGGACACCAAAACTGAGGGTGTAGATCACGATACATCTTCGTGACCCCATGATGAACTACCCAAAATGAGGAATAGAAGTCCTGCATCATCTCCTTGCGTATGTCTTCTGGAACCCATACATGACCATGAAAATGCAATAGCTCATCTTTTACTACGGTCCATCCAGGAATAGGTTATTATCCTGAAATACTCTCCCGTAGGACTAGGCCTTCAGAATCTGATAGTTGCATCATTCTCACTTGATCAAGTAGAGTCGAGGTAACAACAACTAAAGAAAGAAAATTCTTCCCCTGCATGTAGTGCACCTCCAGATGCATCTCAATGAACAGAACTGTAAGCTTCCACTCACTATAGGCCTCTTAAACTACATATATCTGAGTCCTTATGCTCAATGCATCAGCCACAGTGTTTCCTTTCCCAGGAGTATAGGAAAGCTCAATTGAAAAGACTGAAGGTACTTAATCCACCTTCTCTGTCTCAAATTTAGGTCACGCTGAGTGAAGATATACTTGAGACTCTTGTGGTCGGTGAAAACCACAAACTTTTCTCCTGGAAGATAATGTCTCCAATAACATAAGGCATGACCAACTGTATCCAGTTCGAGATCATGCGTCGGGTAGTTCCTCTCATGTGACCTAAACTTCCGGGAACCATACTCAACGACTCCTTCTCTTGGCATAAGCACAACTCCCAACCCGATACCTGATGAAACACAATATACAGTATAGATGTTTCCTGGATCTGTAAATACATGAATTGGTGCTGAATCCAACCTCACTTTTATCTCTTGAAAGGATGACTCATAATAATCTGACCACAAGTACTTCACACCCTTCCTATTTAGGTTTTTCAGTGTCGCTTCTAAGCATGAAAAGTACTGTATAAAACGTTTTTAGTAACCAACCATCCCTAGAAAACTCAATACCTCAAATACATTCTTTGGATGCTCCCAGGAAACTACTACTGTCACTTTCTCTGGGTCTACTGATACCCCTGTTTCTGAGATAACATGACCCAAGAATTGAATTTGGTTCATCCAAAAGTGGAATTTTGAGAGCTTAGTATATAACAGATGTTATCTTAATTTAATCAAAATGGTCTCAAGATGTGTGGTATGGTCGTGTTGAGTGTGATAGTACACTAAGATATCATCCACGAAGAATACCAAGAGAGAATCCAAGTTTGGATGGAATGCTTGGTTCATCAATTACATAAAAACTACAGGCGCATTTGTGAGACAAAATGACATGACCACATACTCGTACAGACCATACCTACTCTGAATGGTTTTAAGAGGTACATATGATGGTCTAATGTGCAACTGATGATAACCAGATCCCATGTCAATCTTTGAGAACACACGGGCTCCTCGAAGATGATCAAAGAGATCATCAATCCTCGGCAAGGGATATCGGTTCTTGACCATCAATTGGTTCATCTTATGATAATCCACACAAAGCCGGAGGGGGTTGTCTGCCTTCTTCACACACAAGACAGGTGAAACCCAAGGAGAAGTACTAGGTCGGATGAAACCCTTTGCCTATAACTCCTCCAATTTCTTCTTGAGCTCCTACAACTCAGGTGTATCTATCATGTAAGGAGAACTGGACACCGGTTCCACTCCTAGCACGAGCTCAATAGAAAATCCCACCCCTCACTCTAGAGGAAAACCTGAAAAGTCTTCTGGAAAGACATCCTTGAAATGATCCACTATTTGAGGAAAGTCCATCTGTGAAGTCCCCTGGTCATCTAGATGTAGACTAGAAATCTGGGTTGTAAATCCCCCCAACCCATGATGCTCGAGTCCCGCTCTGCTCTCCTGGACATCCCATTCTCCCTTATGAAGAAACGATCTTCCCTCTGGTGATGTGAAACTCACCCTACGGTGATAGCAATCAATAACTGCCTAGAAGGGAACTAACCAGTCCATTCTGAGAATGACATCGTATCCTGTCATCTCTAGGACATAAAGTCCCCATAAGATGTGACACCTGCCAACCTCTAGAGGGAACTCCTTTCACAGTCATACACTAGCTATTCTTGTCCCCAACAGTGTGTCTAGTGTCAACATATTAGTAGAAGAAAAGATATAGATCCCAAGGCTCTCCCAAACAGAAATAGATATAAAGCTATGGGAAGCCCCCATATCGAAAAGGGAAGAAGCTAAAACCGAGGGAACTAGGATCATACATCGAACTGTAGAGGGTATGTGATCATGTTCCTACTGGGTATGCTCCACTAAAAAAGTCTGACCAGCACTGCGGCCCTATGACCCTACCTCAAAACTCTAAGTTGATCCACCCTATTGTTACTGAAATCCTAGTGACTGGCTACCACAGCCACAACCTCCACCTCGTCCTGAATGGCTAGAAGAAATCCAATTCCCATACTAGTGAGAAACTGGTGGTACATCTCCCAAACGAGGAGTCATAGAAGAACGTCTGTCACCAACTGCTGGTGAGAAAATCTAACAGAAGTGCTGAATATGGACCATCTTGTCACATGATCGGCACTCCATTGGGTCTCTTGGTCAATGTGTCCTCGTATGCCCGCTCTTTCCACACTTGTAGAACACCACTTAGCTACCAGAAGAAGTTTCCCGCCTCCTCGAATCCCCACTTGTAGACTCTCTATGGCGCTTCCTGCTATCAATAGAAGGGATACCAGCTCCGGATGTCGAACCGCCCTAGCTCACCGCTCCAGAACCCCTTAGGTTGAGATCTGTGATTAGCACCTGGTTGACTATAAGAGTTATGGAAGTCAACCTGAAGATGTTCAACTATGATTGGATGTTGTGCCTAAGACCATCCTCAATCTTTCTTTCCAGAAATAACTTATCACCTCCTAGAATAGGCGTGAAGCGATGTAGCTTTGTGAAGTGAAAAGAATACTCCATAACAGAAAGAGTACCTTTCTCCAGACTCATGAACTCTCGGGCTTGATCGGCCCTCAATGTATCCAGGTAGAAGTAGTCATAGAAGGAACTCTAGAACTCATCCCACGCCATAACCTACTGGAGTACCACCTATGAGATCACATCCGACCATCTCTTGGCGGATTCCCAAAGAATATACGTAGAAAGATTAACCCTACTCTATGGAGACATCTCTAGATACATGAAGATAGAAATAATGGATTCTAACCATGAATCTACAGCCTGAGTTCCTCCCTCCCCTATGAAAGTGGGAGGATGCTACTACTAGAAACCCCATGCCAAATCTTCCATAGAAGGGGAAGGATGCGGTACTCCTCGAAAGTTCTACATAAACCTCATAAATCCCTCTCGGAACATTGCATCAGCACCTGTATCCGGGATAACGGATGGTGCCATGACTGGAACAACTGGAGTATATGCTAGTAGTCCCTGATCAGCCATATCTGGTGTCTGGTCACTGCCCTGTAACTGGCATACAATCGGAGGACGTCTTGGTGGAATGACTCTGTAAGGTCATGAGCACACCTTAAATCATGATTAAGAAGGACTTAAACTTACAAGTGTAAGAAGGGAACAATAGAAAGAAATCATTCAAGTTTTTTAAAATATGGATACACGGTGTGTCTAATGCCTACATGGCATGTTCCCTTGAGCCTTCACATGGGTGTGTACTTCTTCCAACTTAGGTCATGTAACACCCCATACACATGGAATGTTATCCTACCACACACTATGTACTTGAATCCTCTTCATATGACCAAGTTCTTCTACATGGCTAGGACACACAGTTTCCTTAGAACAATACTACATGGCATGTTAGTTCCAGACATGGCGTGTACTAGATGAAATTTACCGACCCGTGTTGTGAGTTACATGACTGGATACAAAGGTTACACTACATGGCGTGTTCAATCTTGACACAGTGTGTACAACTTTAGTTTTCAACTGTTTGTGTCATTAGTCATACGGGTGGACAAATGGTCTATGCAACACGATGTGTACATCCAGTACATGGCGTGTCCCACCAAATATTTCCCAACCCCGTGTCTCTGCCCACATAGTCACTGACATGATTAGAGAATACATTGTGTGTACATACAGTACAAAGAATACACTTAAGAAAAATAGTTCCTTCCCTAATATAAGGGCACATGGCATGTATTCATAACTACACGATGTTTATTCTGGGTTTTCCTGGATAGTAAACCTCTGAAACTACTCCGGAAGCCCAGAAAAACACGAAAATGAACATTAAAGTAAGAAATTATGATCCGTGAGGACCCATACTCCCCAGGAATCAAAGCTTGGAATCATATACATGTTATATATAAAAATAACCAATCAATGATTCACTAAATTCTAGTCCATGAGGGCCCATAGCACCTCAAGAACCAAAGTTTGGCATTCATTAAAAAAATCCTTACACAATTCAAAACTCTATTAGAAGCAGGTATTCAATGAAGGGATCTATCACAACAGCATGCATATCTAGCACAACATCTATCATAACAACATAAAATCACTAATTAACCCTAAATGGATTGGCATGAATGCATGACATGTGATTTCTAATAAGTGTACATATGATGCATGAGATGGAATACCCATATCTCATTGAGTTTCAACAGAAATATAACCTCAATAAAATTAACAATAACATCACAAAACATTTGAATCACCAAATGGTGAAATCAAATCAGTTGTAAAATTACAAAACCAGAAAATTTTAATAACAAGTTAGATTGGATTTTCCCTGTACATGGGTTAGCTACTCCCAAGCACAGTTTATTACCAAGTAATTATTCCTTCCTATCCCTGGCTATAGGCTCCAAATAGTAAGTCAAGAAAAAAATAAATCCTTTGATACCACTTTGTAACGCCCCAGTTCCAGAAGTCGCCCAGAGGTGCCCTGTACCTGGTTGTTCACATGTCCTCAAGCGCATTTCCCCAAAGGCCAGAGGCAGCCGACTAGCAGTGAGGGCCTTGGGTGTGATAGTGGGGAAAACTATGCCCTCGTTGACAGAGTAACACAGCGGAATTAAAATAGATAGAAATAGTGGAAGTAGTAAAACATTCAATAGGTAAACAATGGAAGTAATAAAAAACTGGATCACACACACATAGAAAACAGATAAAATTCTCCACAACATCGCAAGCCTCAGCTTGTTCCCATGCTCCCAAGCTCTACCGCAATCAAGTACCTGAATTAGATAGGAACATTCCTTTATCTATACCGTTAGCAATATAATCAGTTTGGGCCCAAAAGAATGACCCAAACAGAGTGTGAGACTAAATCCTAGTAGTAAACCACCCAAAGATCTGTGTCTAACAGCCCGTGAATATATATTCCAGGCTATAATCAAAATGAAGCAGTAAACAAGGAAGTACTCAAAAGTAAACAATCCTACAGTTTCAAATGCATTCAATTATAAGATATCACGTAAGAAGCTAATCATAAGCAGGGAACCCTCTGAGAAGTATTCACAACCTAACCCCTCTGGTCCAACCAAAATAACACAAGCAACCCTCTAGGAAGTACACACATTCTAACTCCTCTGGTTCAGATTTTTCACAGACTCTCTGAGGATGAACTCACCATCAATTCCCCTTATAGTCTCGTATCAGTAACTAAAAGGAACTCTGGGTAAGCACTCAATGTCCAATTTTCCATGTAGCCTACATCGAGGAACTTCAGACACTAGGAGGAAGCACTTACATCCATTCCCCCTATGGTATCACATCGTAATAGTAAACAGACACTCTAGAGAAGCCCTCAACATCCATTCTCCCTATGGTCTACTACACAAGGTTCTCATGGCCCTGTGTAAGTCAATAGAGAATAGAAATATATTACGGCCAAATTATACCTCAATAACTACTTGGCTAAACAGTCTACAGCATAACAACATGTTAGATAAATAATATTACTCCATCCTATCAACACTAGGAATGGAAAGTAAGTAGCCTAACAGGGTAAGCAAGACCAAATAGTCATGTACAATAAAATCATGGGAAGCTCATCCATAGTATAGTAATTAACCATATTCACATTAAATTGACCTCTACTCAAGCATATAAATCATAGGAGGAAATAACAGGGTTAAAACTGTAAACACGCAACACCCCAATCAAGGGTATTGGGCACTTTTTCACATATAACTCAAAGACTAACTATTTAAAGGAACAAACCACCTACCTCGGTGTCGTATGATTGATATACCCAGGCGTCAGCCCTTGGATCGATCTAGAACACGGTAGATCAAAAAACGTATAAAACATTCAACCAAGGATAACTTGAAAAATAGGAGAAATCAAGAAATGAGGTTAACGAAGAATAGAGAACTCACAGATGTGATTCCAAGGCAACCGACGGAATTCTATTTAGAGAACAAATGCTCGATCGGGGCCTTGGGGAAGTATTGGCACCATATAGATGCTCTCAGTCGAAGAAGGCGAAGAATAAGACACTTCTTCCAATTAGTCGTGACCTCGGTCTGTTTAATGAAAAAAATAATTTAGATGTTGTGTTATTTATAAGTACATGGCGTGTACTTTCCCTTACAGGCCCCTTCATTAGGCAGTCTCTATGTCACCACAGACAATTGTGTTCTTGGATGTTACACGGCTGGTACATGGCTACGTGCGGTAAAAGAGTACACGGCGTGTACATATAGGTACAAGGCGTGTACTTAAAAAATTTCCAGAAAATCCTCTTTTCCACAAAAACACTAGAAAAGAGAAAAACATACCTGAAAGTAAGACTTGAGTTCTTACAATATTTTTATTTTAACCATCTATTTGCCCTTTTGAAACTTACGTTGATATCATTGTTTTTTACTCTTAAGGGGTTAATATAGTTACTATAAAATGAAAATTGGATCCTAAATGTATCATGGTTCATATTTTAAAACATATCAAAATCAAATTTATGATGATATGATTATTATGAATTTAAAATAATTTAATAATTTATTATTTATTATAAAATATCCTTTATGTCATTTATTAAACTATTTATTTAATTTGACTTCAAAAAAAATAATACAATAATGGAATGAAAGTATAATGAATTAAAACTTATTTAATATTTAATTGGTATCTAAAAAACATGGAACACAATAATTCAGTCAAATCATAAGACTTTTAACATTTTCAAAATCATTTATTTTATTCTTATTTTTATTGAAGAAATATTATATAGTCGTTGTGTAGGCATTCAAGGTAATTCTTTAATCACTAAAAATAGAAATAAATTTAAATGATAAATAAAATTTTTTATATTTAAAATTAATATTTATAACTTAACATAACTTCTTTTTTTCCCTATGTTAAAATTTTAATGATAGTAAAACAATGAGAATGACATTTTTTTATTTTTCTTTACATAGAATAGTATAAATGTAAAAATATTGGCCATATGGAAATAAAATTTCATATATTCATATTTTGGAAGATTATGGATAAACTATAGTCCTAAAATACCAATAATTCAAGTTTAAAGGTTACTTTCAAATCCTTATCACATTATTTTTACACTATATTAACCGATTTTACATTTAAAGTGATAAAAAAAATTCTTATGTTCACTATTCATAATAACTGAAAATAAAAGGGACCTATTTTCAAAATTTTGAATTCCCAATTCAATATATTGATTCCATATTTCAATATTCAAAACATATAAATTTCATAATTTAATTTAAAATTGAATTGGAAAACACGATGGAAAGACGATTTTCAAAAAAAATCTTGCTTAAGTATAAAAATATTTTTATACCAAATTCAATAATAAAATTCATTCAAAATAATATAATCGGATTATGATTAATCATAATTAAAATATTAGTTTGTAAAAATAATCTCAGATATAATTTAACTTTTTTAAATACCTAAAAATATATACATTTTTCAATCAAAATCAGTATCTTTTCACTATTCATTAAAAAATTAAACTTTTAAACAAATATAAAAAACACTCTAAGATAATTTTTACATGTTTATTTCCAAAAATATTTCATTTTTATAAAATAAATTTTTTAAAAGTTCTTGAAATTAATGATAATATCTATTTTCAAAAATCAATAAAAACGTTTTTGAAGGAAACTTATTTTTGAAGAATTGGACTACTTAACTAAAAATCATGTTATTATTTCCTAAAAATTAGTCAATAAATTTTGATTTATTTGGAACTTTATATATATTTAATAATTCTGTTAACCTTATTCATACCTTCTAATTTACTAACTGTGTTATGATGTTTAGGTTTAAATAATAATATTTTGTAGTTCGTTTACACTCAGTGTTGTTTATATTCTATGCTATCAAACATAGTAATTATTTTAAAATATTTTGATATTAAACTATCACCCATTTAATAAATTTTTTCCTTTAAAGTTGAACCTATGATCAGTAATCAAAGTTCTGACATTTTAAAATACCTTTTTCAAATTTAATTTCTTAAAAAGGGTTAATCAAACTTCATTTTGAAAAGAAGGAAGAGAAATTATAGAGGATATCTAGAATAACATATAAAATGGTTTGAAGATTTTAGAACATTAGTGGGAAGTAAAAATATGTACATTTATTAAAAAGGTAATGTCCAAATAATGATGTAGATTGATATAGGAAATTTAATGTAAGAAAGTGAATGATAAAGACAAATTTAATGACCTGAGACCTATAAATCACTAATGTGTTAAAAGACCATTGATTCATTAAAAGTGGTGGTAATTGGATAAAATTTCAGTTTCAATATCCTTTTCCAAGAGTTAAGGGATTATTTAACCATATATACTAATAATAAAAAGAAATATATTTACTTGAAAAGTACAATTTCATCTCTTTATAATATTCCACAATAATATCTTCTTTTTCTCCAAATGATGACTATTCGAGTAGAATTTTTTATTCCTGAATTACTAAAATCAACTTAAATTGGGTCATATAATCCGGAAAAGGATAAAAAGATATTACTCATTCTTTATACATTAACCTAAACAAAACATTTTAGCAGAAGTTAGGATAATTCCCTAAAATAAGAAACCTTCAAATGAAGAACTATAATATTGATCTCTAAACCCAGATAAATAACACACACAGTTCAACATAGCTCTATCCTAAAAATTCCCCAAATTTTCCCAAGGAGGATTGAATCCCACAAATTGATAAATATTTGATCATATATTCTTCCAATATTAATTTAAAATTTACCTTTAATCAAAATTAGTTTTATATAAATTAATATACCCAAAAATATGTTTTTCCGAATAATATAATCTCTAAAATATGTTAATCATTTGCATAAATAACCTATATCACCATAATACCACATTTAAATCATATATGATTCCAAAATATTATTAAACATTTATTCCCCAAATCAAATCCCATATTTTCCAAAAATATTTCTTTTATCAATAATCATATAAGGTTCCTAAAATAGTGAACTTATTCTGAAATAACATTAATCACTTAATGACCAAATTTATTTTCAAATTTTTCAATTTTAACCAAACAAATTACCATTTTTTTTAAAAAAACTACAACATAGTAATCCTTAAGTGTTTCTTGATCCTCATAACATTTATAATATACAAAAATATCATTGATAAAATAACATTACATCATAATTTTGATAACTCATTACATAAACACATACCTTAATCAAATTCTATCTTAAAACTTTAACCCTGATTTGTTATATTATTCCTTAATACTCAACTTCTACAACCTGAAATATTAATCATTCTCCAAAATTCAACAATAATGTAAGAAATCAGACCTTCTTTTCAGGTATGTTTTTCATTTTTCTAGAATTTTTTAGAAAATAGGAGTTTCTGGAAATTTTTGAAGTACAGGTCATGTACTTTATCAGTACATGTTGTGTACTTTGTTGTCGTGTAAGGCTGTGTGCTGGTCGTGTAAGGGACACGCACACGACCGTGTGGGGTGACATGGAGGCCGCCTAAAGCGGAGTACAGAAATAGTAGGTACATGTCGTGTAATTCAAAAGTACACACCATGTATTTTGTTTTTTGTTTTGTTAAACACATTGGGGTCGCTTCTAATATACAGAAACCACTTCTTCAAGGTTTTGTTTTTCCGAGAGCACCGGGTATCTGAGGATCTTCAACAAACCCTCAATCCCCCGTACGACTTCTGATTCAAGCACCATCGATTGAGTAGGAACCGTAAGGGTAAGCTCTTCCTTCTGCTTGAGCCTTGTTTTCCAATTCCTTTTCTTTTCCATGTTATTGTGGGTTGAACGTTTAGATGTTTTCATAGATCTTAGACATTTCAAGAGGATTAAATCTTTGAGGTTCACGTATAGTGATCTCCTAACGTCGAGGTAGGTGTTTTGTTCCTTTCTGTAGAAAGACTTTGAGTATTTTGTGTAAATTCCAGCAATACCCTTAATTGGGGTATTGCGTGTTTCTTTTTTTTCCCTTGTTGTTTTTCTGCTTTGCTTATATGCCTGAGTAGAGGTTATTGGTTGTGAATTGGGTAATTTTATTGTGCTTTAGATGTTTTTCCCATGCATGTTCTGCCGATTTTTGACCATTTGGTCTAGTTTTTCCTATTAGGATATTACCAGTTCCATGCCTAGTTGGTAGGATGGTGTGACTGTTCATCCATGCTGTTATGCTGTAGACTATTATCCAAGTAGTTCTTCAGGTTACTGTGGTCGTTACGTGACACGATACTTGCTGAGTTTGCACAGGGATGCGGGAACCTAGTGTAGTAGACCATATGGAGAATGGACGTAACAGATTCTCTAGAGTGTCTTTATAATATGATGCGAGACCACAGGGGGAATTTATATTGAGTGCTTCCTCAGAGGGTTTGTAGTTCCTCGACGTGGGCCATAGGGGGAATGAGATTTTGAGTTCTTCCCCAGAGCGCCTTTAGTACGATACAAGACTATAGGGGGAATTGATGGTGAGTACTTCCCCAGAGAGTCTATTCTTTAACTGAACCAGAGGGGTGATACTGTGTGTGCCTCCAAGAGGGTTGTCAGTTCTCATTGGTTTAACCATAGGGGTTAGGCTATGAAAACTACCCAGAGGGTTACCTATTTGTTCTACTTTCTTGTTTGTAAATTATATGCTAGAAACTTTGGATTGTTTCCTGCTGAGTACTTTCTTGTTTACTGCTTTCTGTACTTTTACCTGCCATATATTCACTGACTATTAGGAACAGATATTTGGGTGGTTTACTACTAGGATTTAGTCTCACACCATGTTTGGGTCATGCTTTTGGGCCCAAACAGATTATATTGTTGCAGGTATAGAGAAGGGAAACCACCCTTCTACTTCAGGTACTTGATTGCGTTGGAGCTAGAGAGCATGAGACCAAGCTGAGGATTGCGATGCTAAGGAGTTGTTTATCTACTTTCTTTTTGTAATTTGGTTTATCACTATTGTATTAAATCATTGTGACATTTTTTGATGCTTTCCTAGATATATATGTATCATGCATCATTTATATATATTTTCTCCAGTTGTTTCCTTTATCAGTCTTCCACTGTTACTATTGTCTGTTATTTACTGTTTCTGCTATTGTATGTATTTGTGTACTTCTGTTGTATACTCTGCCAATAGGGGCATAGTTTCCCCACTATCACACCCAAGGCCCTCACTGCTAGTCGGAAGCCTCTGGCGTTCGTGGAAATGTGCTTGAGGCCATGTGACCAACTGGGTACGGGGTGCCTTTGGGTGGCTTCTAGAACAAGGATATTACAAAGTGGTATTAAAGGGTTTCTTTTCTCTTGATTTACTGTTTGGATCATTTATCCAGGGATAGAAAGGAATAGGTACTTGGTAAAAAGTTGTGTCAGTGATTAGCTAACCCGTGTATAGGGGAAATCCATACTACCTTGTTTATTACAATTTTACTGGTTTGCAAATTTTATAGTTGATCTGATTTCCCCATTGGGTGATTCACGTGATTTTTTCTATTACTATTGTTGTTATTGTGGTTTTTTTTCTATCGCAACCCGATGAGATAAGGGTATTTCATATCATGCATCAGATAGGAACTTGTTAGAAATCATATGCCATGCATTCTTTCCATGCCATCTAGGATGCATTAGCGATTGCATGTTTCTATGATAGATGTTGTATAGAATATGCATGCTGTTGTGATATATGCTTTGATAGAATCCCTATTTTTTATAGGGAATTTGTTTGTATATTGATTTTCTTAAATGGACTCCAAACTTTGGTCCTTGAGGTGTTATGGGCCCCCATGGACCAGAATTTGGTGGATCATTGCTTGGTTGCCTTGTTATAACTGGTATAAGATGCCAAACTTTGATTTGCAGAGAGTATGGGCCCCCACGGATCGGAATTTGGAACCTTAACGCTTGTTTTTATGTTTTTCTAGGCTCCGATGCAGTTCTGAGGCTACTGTCCGGAAAAACCCAGAATACACGGCATGTACGTTATGAATACACGCAGTGTAGTCTATAGCTGTGTCACTGACTGTGTGAGCAGGGACACGGGGTTGTGAAAAATCTTGTAGGAACATGTCGTGTACTATTTTAGCACGTTGTGTAGTATGAAATAGGTACCCCGGCCGTGTCATGAACAAAACAGTTCATGTTATCTTTTCACATGCACGTCATGTCGGAATTTTACATGTCTTGTAGGCTGACCCAGGTACCCGACTATGTCACGAACAACATGGATGGTGTCATCCCTTCTCATACATGTCGTGTCCACTTGAAACATGTCGTGTAAGTGTCAGCAGTGTCTTCGGCCGTGTACCTAACAGCCCGGGTCAGTTGGGACTTTGGTGTACACGACGTGTTTGTCTGGAACATGCCGTGTAGTGTAACCTGGGAACACAGTTCATGTCACTAACAACATGGGCCAGGTAAGGCATGTCTTTTACACGTTGTGTCTTCCTTGAACACGTCGTGTAGTTTTATCTTAGAGGAGTCGTGTAGCTTAACCGTGTAGAAGGACTCAGGTAGGAAAGAGGATTCAAGTATACGCCATGTTTTAGGACAACACGCCATGTATTTGTGGTGTTACACGACCAGTTTTGGCAAAATTACACACCCATGTAGATGAATTAAGGGAACACATCGTGTAGTCTTTATACACGTCGTCTGGTTATGTTGTGTAAACATTGAATGCTTTCTTTCCCCTGTTCCCTCCTTATGCACTTAGTTTTCAGTCCTTGATAATGTAATTTAAGGTGTGTGTTTGAATTTTCAGAATCATGCTACCTAGAAATCCTCTAGTTGATTTCCAGTCACAGGGGAGTGATCAGACGCCCGATATGGCTGATCAGGGACTTCCTTTAGATCCTCCGGTTGTGCCAGCCTTGGCACTAGTGGTTATACCAGTTATAGTAACTGATGCGCTGTTTAGGGATGGTTTATTAAGGATGATGTAGACCTTCCAGGGAGCTCCCCCTCCTTCCATGACTATGGTAGACTTGACGCGGGTTTTCCAGCAGCAGCATCCTCCCACCTTCTCTGGGGAAGGAGGACCTCAGGATGCAGAGTCATGGCTAGATGCCATGATGATGATATTTGAGCATCTAAGGATGCCTTCATAGGGCGGGTCAAGATCTCTACCTACATGCTACGAGACTCCGCCAAGAGGTGGTGGGATGTGATCTCGCAGGCGGGTCATCAGCAGGTTATGGCTTGGGAGGAGTTTCACCACTTATTTTATGACTACTTCTATCCAGAGACCTTGAGGGCCGACCGAGCCCGATAGTTTATGAGTTTATAGCATGGTACTCTTTCTGTTAGGGAGTATTCCCCACGCTTCACCGAGCTTCAGCATTTTACACCCCTCTAGGGTGGAGATGGGTTGTTCTTAGCAAGGAAGTTTGAGGATGGTTTCAGACGGGAGATTCGCTCACAGGTGAATATCTTCAGGTTGACTTCCATGGATTCCATTATCAACTAGGAAATGATTGGGGAGTGCAATCTGATAGATTCTAGAGCTGAGAGCCAGGGCGGTTCCGCTTCCAGAGTTAGTGCTTCACCAGCTGACAGCAGGATGCACCATAGAAAGTCTATGCACGGTGATTCGAGGCAGCGAGACACATCTTCAGGTAGCGAGGTGGTATGCTACCAGTGTGGAAGGGTTGTTCATATGAGGCCGCGGTGCCAGAGGGACCCATTGGATGTTGGGCGGAGAAAGAAACGAGTGACGGAAAGAGGGGGGTGAATTGCCTTTTAAAAATTAATTAACAATTTAAAAGGAAACAACTGGCCACCACAATTTAACAGTGTGGTATGCTACCAGTCTTGATATCTTTTTCTTCTTGGATTGTCGTGACTTTCGGTGCCCATGTGCTTAGTAGGATCCATAGGATCTTCTTGACCATCGTTTCTGTAGAAACACTATCACCAAGGGACTTTCTCCCATTGCAAACATCAGTAAATCGAGTAAACATATCAGAAATATTTTCATGAGGGTGCATGGAGAAAGACTCAAAATCTTGACGGAACATATCCAATCGAGTTTCCTTGACTTTGTTGGTCCCCTCATGGGTAACCTCCAATAATTTCCAGATTTCATGTGATGAGGTGCATGTGGAAACTCGATTGAATTCATTACGATCAAGGCCACAATGAAGAGCGTTCATGGCTTTGCCATCAAGCTCGAAATTTTTAATATCGGCTTGGGTCCATTTGGATTCATCGGGGGAAGAGAGAGAATAACCATGCATGAAAATTTTATAAATGGGATAGCCTATACTTCTAAGAAAAGTGGTCATGCGGGTTTTCCAATAAGTGTAGTCGGTTCCATCAAAAAATGGAGCACGACCCAAAGAATAGCCTTCGGGGGCGAAAGAGGTTGAAGCCATCACAATGGATCTTTAATTTGAAACCGTTGAAGGTATTACTCAAATTTCCCTCTGATACCAATTGTTGGGCGGAGAAAGAAAGGAGTGATGGCAAGAGGGGGGTGAATTGCCTTTTAAAAATTAATTATCAATTTAAAATCAAAGTAAAAGATGCAGCGGAAATAAAAAGGGGCAAGACACAACTTGATAACGGAGTTCGGCTTAAACCAAAGCCTACGTCTCCGCTCCCAACTCAACTGTTGAGAGATTTACAACCGCTTGCTTTTTAATGGTTTTAGCAAGAAACCCACTAGACTTTTCAGGTTAGTCTAGAACCTATTACAGCTTTCTTTTGATGGTTATGCAAGAACCCACTTGCTTTCAATGGTAGAGCAAGAACCCACTAGCCTTCTTACAGGTGAAGGCTAGCTCACCTATGTCTCAAGCCTTTTAAAAGGGAAGGCTTGATTAACCTCTTCACACCTTGAAGGTGGTGTGAGAACCCAAAGAAAGAGAGATGAGAGAAATGAGGGGTTTGTAGGCACAAACCCAAATTTAAGCTCAAAATAAATAAAACAATGAAAAACCGTAATGGGGAAGTCTTGGGCGCCAAAGGATTGATTGGAGTTGATGATGAGCGCTCCCAAGCTTCTATGGTGGTGCTCCTTGGATGTGGAAGAAGGTTGGAGCAAGTGGGGTTCCTTGGAGGAATCCGCCAGAGGTTTTCCAAATGATGGAGAAATGTTCTCGTGGGATTCTGTGTGCTTGGTTATGGTTCCGACAATGTTCTGGGGCTTCCTAGTCCTTTATTTATAGAGGGGGAACCCTCAAATGGCCTTTGGGGGTCTTCGGAGCCGTTGGAGAGGCCTTCAGAGCCGTTGGGAGCAGGCTGGTCAAAGCCCAACGGCTAGTTTGACTGGCTCCACCGGCTGACCGGTGCAGAGCCACCGGTTAGCCGGTGCTTGCAAAATGGAAGAGGGCTCGGGCTCAGGCACCACCGGCTGGCCGGTGAGGAGGCCACCGGTTGGCCGGTGCTGAGGCAGTAGCAAACACTGTGCTGGCTGGGTTCCACCGGCTGGCCGGTGCTGAGGCCACCGGTTGGCCGGTGCTGAGGCAGTGGCTCAGCCTTCTGTCTGGGTTCCACCGGCTGGCCGGTGGTGAAGCCACCGGTTGGCCGGTGGACATGAAAACAGTCCACTTTTCTTCCTTTGCCACTTCTTTCTCCTGAAATCATGCCTATTAACAAAAACACTTGAAACAATATTAGATAAAAAAGAGAGTGATTGTGATCATGAAAATTAAACCTCGAGGGGTACGATAGGTACAACAATCTCCCCCTATTTTGATGATCACAATCACCAAAACAAACAATGTAAAAGACTTAAATAAAAGGCATGCTTGGAAGGATTTCTCCCCCAATCAACCAAGAATTTCTCCCCCTTTGTGATTATCAAAATAGCACGGGGCATAAAACTTGATTGAGGGAAAGGATTGAAGAACAAGATAGAGATTTTAAACCAATTGAAAATTTTGAAATTTGAATTGAAAGTTTTGAAATGAAATGAAAATTTTGAAAATAAAATTTTGAAATGAAAGTAAAATGCTTAGACAAACCTAACTCCCCCTAAATAAAAACAACAAATCACCGGGGAGAAGTTTTTGAAACCGAGACAAATTTTGGCCCGGAGAGACTCGCTAGAAGGGATTTTTCAATCCATACTTGTCTAGTGGCGGGTCTTATCCTATAAAATTCATCATTGAAGAAAAAAGTTTTGGGCCTACCATACCGGGCATTTTTGCAATTGCACTCATAAATTAAGTGCCCGGCTTTTTTGCAATAGTTACAAAATTTAAATTGGGAGCTCCCCCTTACAAAAATAGTTGGAGCATGGGAAGAGGAAGCTTGCTTGGAATAGCCAAGACCTTCGGTGGTTCTAGATATACGTTGGGAACCAAGTAGTTTGGTCAAATTTTGTTCCCCTTGGGTGAACTTGGCAAGAGATTCCCTTAAGTCCTTTATTGTTGATTCCATAGAATCAACATCGGGAAGGTTTTGGATTTTGAGGGACAACTCTTCCTTTTCTTTGAGAAGTTGTTCCTTTTCGGAAGAAAGTTTTTTGAAATTCTTTTTTAAAGCGACAAATTTGGAAGAAAGTTCGAGAAAACCTTCCTTCAATTGATCTCTAGCATATTGGAGATCCTCATAAGATAAATGATTAAATGAATTTGAAGAACTAGAGGAAGAGGAGTCGGAAGAGGTTACCTCATGAAATGCCATTAGGCATTTGTTACCGTTGTCGCTTGAGGAGGAGGAGGAGGAGGATATGGAGCTATCACTCCATGTGGCCTTGAATGCCTTCTTCTTTTCCTTTTTCTTGGCCTTTTTCTTGTTGAGTGGGCAATCGGGCTTGTAATGGCCTTTCTCGCCACACCCGTAACATGTTACCTTGGGATCGGATTTTTTTTTGGGTTGAGCCTTGCGGGATTTCTTCTTCTTATGCTTCTTCATGAACTTGTGCATTTTGCGGGCAAGGTTCTCCATTTCTGAATCGCCGATTGAGGAGGAAGATGATGAGGAGGAGGAGGAGCTTTCTTCTTGTTGAACTTTGAAGGCGATGTTCTTTGGAACTTTGATCGGTTTGCCTTCCTTTTCAGCTTGCCTCCTCATGGTGATCTCGTATGTCATGAGGGATCCGATGAGCTCTTCGACCGGCATGTTCTTGATATCTTTTGCTTCTTGGATTGCCGTGACTTTCGGTGCCCATGTGCTTGGTAGGATCCATAGGATCTTCTTGACCATTGTTTCTGCAGAAACACTATCACCAAGGGACTTTCTCCCATTGCAAACATCAGTAAATCGAGTAAACATATCAGAAATATTTTCATGAGGGTGCATGGTGAAAGACTCAAAATCTTGACGGAACATATCCAATCGAGTATCCTTGACTTTGTTGGTCCCCTCATGGGTAACCTCCAATAATTTCCAGATTTCATGTGATGAGGTGCATGTGGAAACTCGATTGAATTCATTACGATCAAGGCCGCAATGAAGAGCGTTCATGGCTTTGCCATCAAGCTCGAAATTTTTAATATCGGCTTGGGTCCATTTGGATTCATCGGGGGAAGAGAGAGAATAACCATGCATGACAATTTTATAAATGGGATAGCCTATACTTCTAAGAAAAGTGGTCATGCGGGTTTTCCAATAAGTGTAGTCGGTTCCATCAAAAAATGGAGCACGACCCAAAGAATAGCCTTTGGGGGCGAAAGAGGTTGAATCCATCACAATGGATCTTGAATTTGAAACCGTTGAAGGTATTACTCAAATTTCCCTCTGATACCAATTGTTGGGCGGAGAAAGAAAGGAGTGATGGCAAGAGGGGGGGTGAATTGCCTTTTAAAAATTAATTAACAATTTAAAATCAAAGTAAAAGATGCAGCGGAAATAAAAAGGGGCAAGACACAACTTGATAACGGAGTTCGGCTTAAACCAAAGCCTACGTCTCCGCTCCCAACTCAACCCTTGAGAGGTTTACTACCGCTTGCTTTTTAATGGTTTTAGCAAGAAACCCACTAGACTTTTCAGGTTAGTCTAGAACCTATTACAGCTTGCTTTTTATGGTTATGCAAGAACCCACTTGCTTTCAATGGTTGAGCAAGAACCCACTAGCCTTCTTACAGGTGAAGGCTAGCTCACCTATGTCTCAAGCCTTTTAAAAGGGAAGGCTTGACTAACCTCTTCACACCTTGAAGGTGGTGTGAGAACCCAAAGAAAGAGAGATGAAAGAAATGAGGGGTTTGTAGGCACAAACCCAAATTTAAGCTCAAAATAAATAAAACAATGAAAAACCGTAATGGGGAAGTCTTGGGCGCCAAAGGATTGATTGGAGTTGATGATGAGAGCTCCCAAGCTTCTATGGTGGTGCTCCATGGATGTGGAAGAAGGTTGGAGCAAGTGGGGTTCCTTGGAGGAATACACCGGAGGTTTGCCAAATGATGGAGAAATGTTCCCGTGGGCTTCCGTGTGCTTGGTTAGGGTTCCGACAATGTTCTGGGGCTTCCTAGTCCTTTATTTATAGAGGGGGAACCCTCAAATGGCCTTTGGGGGTCTTCGGAGCCGTTGGAGAGGCCTTCGGAGCCGTTGGGAGCAGGATGGTCAAAGCCCAATGACTAGTTTGACTGGCTCCACCGGCTGACCGGTGCAGAGCCACCGATTGGCCGGTGCTTGCAAAATGGAAGAGGGATCGGGCTCAGGCACCACCGGTTGTCCGGTGACGAGGCCACCGGTTGGCCGGTGCTGAGGCAGTAGCAAACACTGTGCTGGCTGGGTTGCACCGGCTGGCCGGTGCTGAGGCCACCGGTTGGCCGGTGCTGAGGCAGTGGCTCAGCCTTCTGTCTGGGTTCCACCGGCTGGCCGGTGGTGAAGCCACCGGTTAGCCGGTGGACATGAAAACAGTCCACTTTTCTTCCTTTGCCACTTCTTGCTCCTGAAATCATGCCTATTAACAAAAACACTTGAAACAATATTAGATAAAACAGAGAGTGATTGTGATCAAGAAAATTAAACCTCGAGGGGTACGAGAGGTACAACATTGGAGTGCCGATATGGCAGCAAGATGTGTCACCTTCAGTGCTTTTATCAGATCTTTTCACCAGTAGCTGGTGACATGGGTTCTTTCATGACTCCACATTCAGGATAAACCCCACGAGTTTCTCAATAGTCTGGGAACTGGAGTTCTTCCGGCTATTCAGGCCGAGGTGGAGGCCATGGTAGGGGTGTTCATTTATCAGTCTATCAGCGACAGCAGGGCAGATCAGCTCAGAGTGGGCAGGCAGGGTCATAGGGTCGTCGAGGAGGCAGACTTTTGTGATGGAGCTGACACAGTAGGAGCAGGATCCCATACCCACTACCGTTCAAGTTATGATCTTAGTAGCCTCAGTTTTATCTTCTAGTCTTTTTGATGCAGGTTATTCTCATAGCTTTATCTATGTTGCTGTTGTGGAGAGCCTTGGGCTCTGTATCATTTCCTCTACCGATACTTTGTCTCTAGACACACAGTTAGGGACTTGGACGGCTAGTGTACATCAGTGCAGGGAGTTCCCTCTAGAGGTTGTGGGGTGTCACTTCTTATGTGATCTCTATGTCCTAGAGATGACAGGCTATGATGTCATTCTCGTGATGGACTCGTTAGTTCCCTTCCATGAAGTCGTCTACAGTTATTGCCACAGGGTGAGTTTCATATCACCATAGGGTGAATATTTTCTTCATCGAGGCGAGTGGGATTTCTAGGCGAGTAGAGTAGGACCTGAGCATCATGGGCTAGGTGGAGTTACAGATCAAATTACCAATCTATATTTGGATGACCAGGGGACTTCACAGTTAGACTTTCCTCCAGTGGTAGATTGTTTCAGGGATTTCTTTCCAGAGGACCTTTCGGGTTTTCCTCTGAAGCGTGAGGTAGACTTTTCTATTGAGCTCTTTCTAGGAGCGGCACCGATGTCCATTCCTCCATATAGGATGGATACACCTATGTTATAGGAACTCAAGAAGCAGTTTGGAGGAGTTTCAGGAAAAGGGTTTCATCCATCCTAGTACTACTCCTTGGGGTTCACCTATCCTGTTTGCGAAAAAGGTAGATGTTACCCTTAGGCTTTGTGTGGATTATCGGAAGCTAAACTAGTTGACGGTCAAGAACCGATATCCCTTGCCTAGGATCGATGACCTCTTTGATCAGATTCGAGGAGCATGTGTGTTCTCGAAGATCGATTTGAGGTCTGGTTTTCATCAATTGCGTGTTAGACCATCTGATATACCTCTTACATCTTTCCGGAGCAGGTATGGTCTATAAGAGTATATGGTTATGTTGTTTGTCCTCATGAACACGCATATAGTTTTCATGGCACTGATGAACCGAGCGTTCCATCCATACTTGGATTCTTTTGTGGTGGTTTTTGTGGATTACATCTTGGTGTACTCTCACACTCAACATGACCATGCTACCCATCTTGAGATCATTTTAAGTACACTAAGGGAGCATCAGTTATATTCTAAGCTCTCGAAGTGCCAATTTTGGATGGATCAGATTCACTTTTTGGGTCATGTTATCTCAGAGACAGGAGTATCAGTAGACCCAGAGAAAGTGAGAGAAGTAGTTTCCTGGGAGAAGCTGAAGAATGTCTTTGAGCTGCGGAGTTTTCTAGGGATTTTTGGATACTACAGACGTTTCATAATGGACATTTCATGCTTAGAAGCACCACTGACAGGTCTGACTAAGAAGGGTTCAAAGTTCTTATGGTCAGATTCTTGTGAGTCAGCCTTTCAGGAGCTGAAAGGGAGATTTACTTCAGTATCGATACTAGTCTTGCCAGATCCTGGAAATAGCTACACTGTCTTCTGTGATGCCTCAGGTATTGGGCTGGGAGCTATGCTTATGAATGGAGATGGAGTCGTTGTGTATGGGTCTTGTTAGTTGAGGCCACATGAGAGGAACTACCCAACACACGATCTTGAGCTGGCAGCAGTTTTCCATGCCCTACGCTGTTGGAGACATTATCTTCTGGGAGAACATTTTGTGGTCTTCACCGACCAAAAAAGTCTCAAGTAAATTTTCACTCAGCGTGTTCTGAATTTGAGAAAGCGCAGGTGGGTTGAGTACCTACAGTCCTTTGAATTTGAGCTTGCCTATACGCTGAGAAAGGGCAACGCAGTGGCTGATGAGTTGAGCTAGAGAACTCAGATACAGGCAGTTCAGGCAGCCAACATTGAGTGGAAGCTTATGGCTCTATTCTCTAAGATGCATTTGGAGGTGCAAGATAGACAGGGGAGGACTTTTCTATCATCTGTAGTTGTTACCTCTACTCTTCTCGATCAGGTACGGATGAGGCAGCAATCGGACTCAGAAGGCCTAGTCCTACAGGAGAGTGTGTCAGGAGAGGACCCTCTTCCTAGATAGACAGTAGGTGATGATGATATCTTGAATTTCCAGGGATGCATATGGGTTCTAGAAAACATACATGAGGAGATGATGTGGTATTTTCATTCCTCAGTTTGGGTAGTTCGTCCTGGCGTCACCAAGATGTATTGTGATCTCCACTGCCAGTATTGTTGTCCAGGTATGAAGAGAGATGTTGTTGGTTTTTTCATGAGGTGTTCCACTTATCAGCAGGTGAAAGCGGAGCAACAGTGACCAGTAGGCCTTTTACAGCAGTTACCCATTCCGGAGTGGAAGTGGAATGATGTCATGATGGACTTCATGACCGGTTTTCTGAGGTCACCTTGAGGGAATGATGTTGTTTCGGTTGGCATCGATAGGATTATGAAGGTTTCTCACTTATTGTCGATCAAGGAGACCTTTAGTGTTGATTAGTTGGGATGGTTGTACATCCGAGAGATTGTACTTCTACATGGAGTTCCACACTCCATTTTTTCAGACAAGGATGCGCGTTTTGCTTCTCAGGTCTAGAAGGGGCTTCATAAGGCATTGGGTACACAGGTACTTTTGAGTAAAACTTACCATCCCAAGATAGATGGCCAGTCCATGAGTACAATTCAGGTGCTTGATTATATGCTACGATCATGCTTTCTGGACTATGGAGGATCTTGGGAGAAGAATATACCTCTTATGGAGTTTGCCTACAATAATATTTTTCAAGCAACTATTCAGATGGAACCTTATGAAGATTTGTACGGTAGGTCATGCTGATCACCCTTATATTGGCTGGAGGTAGGAGATGAAGCTTTGTTGGGACCTCATCTTGTCTAGGAGACCACAGAGTAGATAGAGTTGATTCGAAAGAGGATGGATACTACACAGTCTCGGTAGAAGTCTTATGCTGATTAGCGGAGATGACCTCTGGAGTTCGAGGTCGGGGATCAGATTTTTCTACGTGTCACACCGAGGTTGGGACACAAGCGAATCAAGAAAAAGGTTAAGCTTTCATCGAGATACATCAGACCATTTGAAGTGTTGGAGAGAGTTGGGCTGGTTTCCTATCGGTTGCAGTTACCTCAGAGGTATCGGGCTATGCACGACGTCTTCCATGTCTCTCACCTTTGACATTACTTTTCAGACCCGTCTCATGTGTTTCAACCGGAGGAGGTTGAGCTCGAGGTGGATGCGTCGTTTGAGGAGTATCCTATCTGGATTATCGATCGCAGAATGAAGGTACTCTGTGGCTGGTATGTTCCTCTGGTATGGGTGATATGGCATCACGGGCGAGTACAGGACGAGTCTTGGGAGAGGGAGGACGATATACGACCACAGTGGCCGGAGCTATTCGGGGTTTCTTCTTCTCCACCACACTAGGGATATCCAGGGATGAATTTATTTAAGGGGGGAAGTTTTTAAGAACCCAGACCATCTTTTCAGGTATGTTTTTCCTTTTTCTGATGTTTTTGAGAAAAGTGGAGTTTCTGGAAATTTTTGAAGTACATGCCATATAATTCGTTACCATGAAAGGTTGTGTGCTAGCTATGTAAGGGCCACATACACGGTCATGTGGGGTAATGTGGAGTCCACCTAAATTGAATTAAGGAAACAGTAGGTACACACCATGTACTCCAAAAGTACACACCGTGTATTTTGTTTTTTTCCATTAAACGCACTGGGGTCACGTCTGATGGACAGAAATCACTTCTTCTAGGTTTCATTCATCCGAGAGTGTTGGGTATCCATAGATCTTCGAAGATCCCTTGATCCCCCATATGACCTCCGATTCAAGAACCTTTGATTTCGTTTGAACCACAGTAGTAATCTCTTCCTTTTTCTTGAGCCTTGTTATTAAATTCCTCTTCTTTTCCAAGTTATCATGGGTTGAACGCTTAGACATTTTCGTAGATCTTCAGTGTTTCAAGAGGATTAAAGCTTCGAGGTTCACGTATAGCGATCTCCTAATTTCGTGGTATGGGGTTTGTGCCTTTCTGTAGAAAGTCTTTTATTATTTTGTAAAACTTTCACCAATACCCTTGAACGGGGTATTTCTTGTTTCCTATTTTTATCTTATTGTTTTCCTTCTTTGCTTATATGCATGAGTAAAGGTTATTGGTTGTGAATAGGGTAATTTTACTATGCTGTGGATGTTTTTCTCATGCATGTTCTTCTTGTTTATGACTGTTTGGTCTATTTTTTCCTGTTAGTCTATTTCTAGTTTTATGCCTAGATTTTAGGATGGTGTGACTGTTCTTCCATACAGTTATGTTGTAGACTGTTGGCCAAGTAGTTATTGAGGTTACTTTGGTCGTTACGTGATTCGATACTTTCTGACTTTACAGAGGGCTAAGGGAACCTAGTGTAGTAGACCATAGGGAGAATGGACTTCAGGGATTCTCCAGAGTGTCTTTATAATGCGATGTGAGACCAAAGGGGGAATTAACGTTGAGTGCTTCCTCAAAGTGACTGTAGTTCCTCAACATGGGCCACATGGGGAATGAGATTTTGAGTACTTTCCCAGAGTTCCTTTAGTACGATATGAGACTATAGGGGGAATTGACAGTGAGTGCTTCCCCAGAGAGTCTATTCTTTAGATGAACTAGAGGGGTGAGACTGTGTGTGCCTCCTAGAGGGTTTCTAGTTCTTGTTGGTTGAACCATAGGGGTTAGGATGTCAGAACTACCCAGAGGGTTACCTGTTTGTTCTACTTACTTTTTTATAAATTATATGCTAGAAACTGTGGTTTGTTTGCTACTGAGTACTTTCTTGTTTACTGCTTTCTGTACTTTTACCTGCCATATATTCACTAACTGTTAGGCACACATCTTCGGGTGGTTTCCTACTGTAATTTAGTCTCACACCGTATTTGGGACATGCTTTTCGGCCCAAACAGATTATATTTTTGTAGTTATAGATAAGGGTGAACACCCTTCTACTTCAGTTACTAGATTGTGTTGGAGCTGGAGAGCATGGGACCAATCTGAGGCTTGCGATGATGAGGAGGTGTTTATCTACTTTCTTTTTATACTTTGGATTATCACTATTTTATTCCAGAATTGTAACTTGTTTGGATACTTTCCTAGACATATATGTATCATGCATCATTTACATATTTTTCTCCAGTTGTTTCCTTTATCAGTCTTCCTCTGTTACTTTTGTTTTTTATTTACTGTTTCCGCTATTTTATGTATTTTGGTACTTCTACTGTGTACTCTGCCAATGAGGGCATAGTTTCCCCACTATCATACCCAAGGCCCTTGCTGCTAGTCGACAGCCACTAGCATTCGGGGAAATGTTCTTGAGGCCATGTGACCAACCGGGTACGGGGTGCCTCTGGGTGGCTTTCGGAACCAGGATGTTACAAAGTGGTATCAAAGGGTTTCTTTTCTCTTGATTTACCGTTTGGATCCTTTAGCAAGGGATTGGAAGGAATAGGTAATTTTTAATAAGTTGTGCTCAGGAGAAGCTAACCCATTTACAGGGAAAAGCCATACTACCTCATTTATTGAAATTTTACTAGTTTTCAAATTTTACAGTTGATCTGATTTCACCGTTGGGTGACTCACAAGCTTTGTGTTGTCACCGTTTTTGTTATTGCAGTTCTATTTTTGTCGCAACCCGATGAGATGAGGGTATGCCGTCTCATGCATCATATAGTAACTTTTTAGAAATCACATTCCATACATTCTTTCCATGCCATCTAGGATGCATTAGCGATTACATATTTTCGTGATAGATGTTGTGTAGATTATTCATGCTGTTGTGATAGATGATTTGATAGAGTCTCTACGGTTTGATAGGGAATTTGTTTGTATAGTGATTTTCTTAAATGGACTCCAAATTTGGTCCTTGAGGTGTTATGGGCCCCCATGGATAGGAATTTGGTGGATCATTTCTTGGTTGCCTTGTTATAACTAGTATAAGATTTCAAACTTTGATTCGCGGGGAGTATGGGCCCTCATGGATAAAAATTTGGCACCTTAAAGCTTGTTTTTCTGTGTTTCTGGGATCCGATGCAGTTCTGAGGCTACTGTCTAGAAAAACCTAGAATACACAGTGTGTACTTTAAGAATACATGTTGTGTAGTCTATAGTTGTGTCACTGACTGTGTGAGTAGGGACACGGGGTTGTGAAAAATCTTGTAAGAACACACCGTGTACTAGTTTAACGTGTCGTGTAGTATGAAATAGGTAACCCGGCCGTGTCATGAACAACATGGGTCATGTTATCTTTTAACATACACATCGTGTCTTAATTTTACATGCCGTGTAGGCTGACTCAGGTACCCGGTCATGTCATGAACAACATGGACAGTGTCATCCCTTCTCATACATGTCGTGTCCTCCTGGAACATTCTGTGTAAGTGTCATCCGTGTAGCTGGCCGTGTAGCTAACAACACGGGTCAGTTGGGACTTTGGTGTACATGCCGAGTCCATCTAGAACATGCCATGTAGTGTAACCTGGGAACATAGGCCATGTCACAAACAACATGGGCCAGGTAAGGCATGTCTCATACACGTCGTGTCTATCTTGAATGTGCCATGTAGTTTTTTCTTACAAGAGCTGTGTGGCTTAACCGTGTAGAAGGACTCGGGAAGGGAAAGAGGATTCAAGTACATGTCCTTTGTTAGGACATCCCATCATGTATTTGGGGTGTTACACGACCAGTTTTGGAAAAATTACACACCCATGTAGATGAATTAAGGGAACACGCCTTGTAGTATTTATACACGTCATGTAGTTATGTTGTGTAAACTTTGAATGATTTCTTTCCCATGTTCCCTTCTTATGCTCCATGTTTTTAGTCCTTGATAATTTAATCTAAGATGTGCATTTTACTTTTCAGAATCATGCCACCTAAACGTCCTCCGGTTGACCTCCAGTCGTAGGGGCATGATTAGACGCCCGATATAGCTGATCAAGGACTTCCTGTAGATCCTCTGGTTGTGCTATCCTTGGAACAAGTGGTTATACCAGTTGCAGGCACTGATGCACAGTTTAGGGAGGGTTTTTGGAGGATGATGCAGACCTTCCCGGGAGCTCCGCCTCCTGCCTCGACTATGGAAGACTTTACGCGGGTTTTCCAGTAGCAGCATCCTCCCACCTTCTTAGGGGAAGGATGACCTCAGGCTACAGAGTCATGGCTTATTTCCATGATGATGATATTTGAGCATCTAGAGACGCCTCCAGAGATTCGGGTCAAGCTCTCTACCTACATGTTATGAGACTCCGCCAAGAGGTGGTGGGACGTGATCTCACAGATGGGTCATCAGCAAGTTATGGATTGGGAGGAGTTTCAGTGTGTCTTTTATGACCACTTCTATCCAGAGACCCTAAGGGACAACTGAGCTCAGGAGTTTATGAGTCTAGAGAAGGGTACTCTTTCTGCCATGGATTATTCCTCACACTTCACTGAGCTTCTACATTTTACACCCCTCCAGGGCGGAGATGGTTTGTTCTTGGAAAGGAAGTTTGAGGATTGTCTCAGACAGGAGATCTTCTCACCGGTGAACATCTTCAGGTTGACTTTCATCACTTCCATCTTCAACCAGGCACTGATTGCGGAGTGCAATCTGAGAGATTCTGGAGCTGAGATCCAGGTCGGTTCCGCTTCCAGAGTTAGTGCTTCACCAGCTGACAGAAGGAAGCATCATAGGGAGTCTAAGCGCGGTGATCTGAGGCAGTGAGACACATCTTCAAGTAGCCACGTGGTATGCTACCAGTGTGGAAGGGCTAGGAATATGAGGCCACAGTGCCAGAGGGACCTAGTGGAGTGCCGATCTTGTGGAAAGATGGGTCACCTTTAGCGCTTCTGTCATATCTTTTCACCGGTAGCTGGTGATAGGGGTTCTTACATGACACCTCGTTCAGGAGTAGCCCCACTAGTTTCTCACCATTCTGGGAACTAGAGTTCTTCTGGACGTTCAGGCTGAGGTGGAGGTTGTGGACGGGGTGTTCAATCATCGGTCTATCAGTGACAGCAGGGCGGATTAGCTCAGAGCGGGTAGGCAGGGTCACAGGGCCATGGAGGAGGCCAGACTTTTGCGATGGAGCAGACCTAGAAAGAGCAGGATCCTGGACCCTCTACTGTTCGAGGTACGATCTTAGTAGCCTCAATTTTATCTTCTTATCTTTTCGATATAGGGGCTTTCCATAGCTTTATCTTGGTTTCTATTGTGGAGAGCCTTGGGCTCTATATCTTTTCCTCTACTGATACTTTGACTATAGACACACCGTTGGGGACCAGGACGACTAGTGTACGTTAGTGTAGGGAGTTCCCTCTAGAGGTTGTGGGGTGTCACTTCTTATGGGATCTCTATGTCCTATAGAAGATAGGATATGATGTCATTCCTATGATGGACTGGTTAGTTCCCTTCCAGGAATTCGTCGACTGTTATCGTCGTAGGGTGAGTTTCATATCACCAGAGGGTGAATCTTTTCTTCATCGAGACGAGTGGGATGTCCAGGTGAGTAGAGAATGACCCAAGCATCATGGTCTAGGTGGATTTATAGCTCAAATTTTCATTCTGTATCTGGATGACCAAGGGAATTCGCAGTTAGACTTTCCTCCAGTGGTTAATCGTTTCAGGGATGCCTTTTCAGAGGACTTTTCTGGTTTACCACCGGAGCGTGAGGTATAATTTTATATTGAGCTCATGAAAGGAGCAGAACCGGTGTCCATTCCTCCTTATTGGATGGCTACACCTATGTTTCAAGAGATCAAGAAAAAGTTGGAGGAGTTGTAGGCAAAGGGTCTCATCCGACCCAGTACTTCTCCTTGGGTTCACTTGTCCTGTTGGCGAAAAAGGAAAAAAGAAACCCTTAGGATTTGTGTGGATTATCTGAAGCTGAACCAGTTGAAGGTCAAGAACCAATATCCATTTCCTAGGATTGATGAAATCTTTGATCAGCTTTGAGGATCTCGGGTGTTCTCGAAGATCGATTTGAGGTCCGGTTATCATCAGTTGCAAATTAAACCATCTGATATACCTCTTACAGCTTTCCGGAGCAGGTATGGTCTATACGAGTATATGGTTATGCCGTTCAGCCTCACGAACATGCCTGCAGTTTTCATGGCACTGATGAACCAAGTGTTCCATACATACTTGGATTTTGCATGGTGGTTTTCGTGGATGACATCTTCGTGTACTCTCACACTCAACACAACCATGCTCCCCATCTTCAGATCGTTTTGAGTACACTAAGGGAGCATTAGTTATATTCTAAGCTCTCTAAGTGCCACTTTTGGATGAATCAAATTCATTTTTTGGGTCATGTTATCTCAGAGACAGGAGTATCAGTAGACC
This sequence comes from Viscum album, assembly GCA_963277665.1. Taxonomy (NCBI): domain Eukaryota; kingdom Viridiplantae; phylum Streptophyta; class Magnoliopsida; order Santalales; family Viscaceae; genus Viscum; species Viscum album. The sequence goes on along the minus strand of OY728122.1, from coordinate 2,007,745,351 downwards.
CAGAGAAAGTGAGAGTAGTAGTTTCCTAGGAGCATCTGAAGAACTTCTTTGAGGTGCAAAGTTTTCTAGGGATTTTTGGATACTACATATGTTTCATACAAGACTCTTTACACTTAGTAGAACCGGTGACAGGTCTGACTAAGAAGGGTGAAAAGTTCTTATGGTCACATTCTTGTGAGTCAACCTTTCAAGAGATAAAAGGGAGATTGACTTCAGCACCGATACTAGTCATTCTAGAGCCGAGCAAGAGCTACATTTTCTTCTGTGATGCATCAGGTATTGGGCTAGGTTCTATGCTTATGCATGGAGATGGAGTCATTGCGTATGGGTATTGGTAGTTAAGGCTACATGATAGGAACTACCCGATGCACGATCTCAACCTGGAAGCAGTTGCTCATGCCCTACGATATTGGAGACATTATCTTCTGGGAGAAAATTTTGTGGTTTTCACCGAGCATAAAACTCTCAAGTATATTTTCACTTAGTATGATCTGAATTTGAGACAGCGCATGTGGGTTGAGTACCTACAATCCTTTGACTTTGATCTTGCCTATACACTGGGAAAGGTAAATGTAGTGGTTGATGTGTTGAAAAGGAGGACTCAGATACAGGCAGTTCAGGAGGCCAGTAGTGAGTGGCAGCTTATGGATCTATTCTATTAGATGCATTTGGTGGTGCATGACAGACAGGGGCAGACTTTTCTATCATCTGTAATGGTTACCTCTACTATTCTCGATCGGGTACAGATGAGGAAGCTATCAGAATCATAAGGCCTACTCATGTGGGAGACTGTGTCAGGATAGGACCATATTCCAGGATGGACAGTAGGTGGGGACGAGATCTTTCATTTCCAGGGATGCGTATGGGTGCAAGTAGAAATTTGTGAGATGCGGGATTTTCATTCCTCAGTTTGGGAAGTTCAACCTGGCATCACCAAGATGTATCATGATCTAAACCACCAGTATTGGTGGCCAGGTATGAAGAGAGATATTTGTAGTTTTGTCATGAGGTGTTCCACTTATCAGTAGGTGAAGGGGGAGCATCAGCGACCAGCAGGCCCTTTACAGCAGTTACCCATTCCGGAGTTGAAGTGGAACGATGTCGTGATGGACTTCGTGACCAGTTTACTGAGGTCTTCTTAAGGGAATGATGTTGTTTGGGTTGTCATCGAAAAGCTTACGAAGGATTCTGACTTCTTTCCAATAAAAGATACCTTCAGTTTTGATGAGTTGGAACAGTTGTACATCCGAGAGAGTGTACATCTACATGGAGTTCCACACTTTATTGTTTCAGATAGGGATGTATGTTTTACTTCTCAGGTCTGGAAGGGGATTCAGAAGGCTTTGGGTACACAGGTACTTTTGAGTACAAATTACCATCCCCAGATAGATGGCCAGTCTGATCATACAATTCAGGTGCTTGAGGATATGCTCTGAGCATTCATTATAGACATTGGAGGTTCTTGGGAAAAGAACATAACTCTTGTGGAGTTTTCCTACAATAATAGTTCTCAAGAAACTATTCAGATGGAACCTTATGGGGATTTGTACGGTAAGCCATTCCAATCACCCTTATGCTGGCTGGAGGGAGGAGAGGCAGCTTTGCTGGGACCTCATATTGTCTAGGAGACCACAGAGCAGATAGAGTTGATTCAGAAGAGGATGGCTACTCCACATTCTCGGCATAAGTCTTATGCTAATCAGTGTAGATGACCTCTAGTGTTTGAGGTCTGGGATCAGGGTTTTCTACGTGTCACACCGAGGTTGGGATACAAGCGGATCAGGAGAAAGGGTAAGCTTTCACCAGTATATTTCAGACCGTTTGAGTTATTGGAGAGAGTTCGTCCGATTTCTTATCGGCTGCAGTTACCTAAGAGGTACCGGGCTATGCACGACGTCTTCCATGTCTCTAAACTTCGGTGTTACTTTTCAGATGTGTCTCATGTCTTTCAACCTGAGGAGATTGAGCTCGAGGTGGATGTGTCGTTTGAGGAGCATCCTATCCGAATTGTCGATCTTAGTATGAAGGTTCTTCGTGGCCGGTCTGTTACTCTGGTACGGGTGATGTGGCAGCACGGGCGAGTACAAAACAAGACTTGGGAGAGGGAGGTTGATATACGATCGTAGTGGCTGGAGCTATTCGGTGTTTCTTCTTCCGCACCATGCTAGGGATATTGGGAGACAAATTTCTTTAAGGGGGGAAGTTTGTAAGAACATGTACCTTTTTTCAGTAATGTTTTTCCTTCATCAAGATTTTTTCAGAACAGGGGAGTCTCTAGAAATTTTTGAAGTACACGTCGTGTACTTTATGATTACACACCGTTTACTTTGTTACCATGCGAGGTCATGTGTTGGCCATGTAAGGTCCATACACACAGTCTTGTGGGGTGACATGGAGGCCGCCTAAAGCAGAGTACGAAAATAGTAGGTACACACCGTGTACTCTAAAAGTACAAGCCGTGTATTTTTTTCGTTAAACGCACTGGGGTCGCGTCTGATGGACAGAAACCACTTCTTATAGGTTTCTTTTGTCTGAGAGCATTGGGTATCTTCGGATCTTCGATGATCCCTCGATCCCCCGTACGACCTCTGATTCAAGAACTGTCGATTGTGTTGGAACTGTAGCGATAAGCTCTTCCTTCTTCTTGAGCCTTGTTTTCCAATTCCTCTTCTTTTTCAAGTTATCATGGGTTCAACGTTTAGACATTTTCATATATCTTAGGCATTTCAAGAGGATTCAAGCTTTGAGGTTCATGTATAGCTATCTCCTAATGTCAAGGTAGGTGGTTTGTGCCTTTCCATAGAAATTCTTTGAGTATTTTGTTCAAATTCCACCAATACCCTTGAACGGGGTATTGTGTGTTTAATGTTTTGCCCTTGTTGTTTTCCTGCTTTGCTTATATGCCTGAGTAGAGGTTATTGGTTGTGAATAGGGTAATTTTACTATGTTTTGGATGTTTTTTCCATGCATGTTCTACCTGTTTATGAACGTTTGGTCTAGTTTTTCTTGTTAGGATATTGCCAGTTTCATGCCTAGTTGGTAAGATGGTGTGACTATTCTTCCATATTGTTATGATGTGGAATACTAGACAAGTAGTTCTTGAGGTTACTTTGGCTGTTACATGACCCGATACTTGCTGACTTTACACTGGGTTTCGGGAACCTAGTGCAGTAGACCATAGGGAGAATAGACGTAAGGGCTTCTCGAGAGTTTCATTATAATATGATGTGAGACCACAGATGTAATTGACATTGAGTGCTTCCTCGGAGTGTCTGTAGTTCCTTGAAGTGGGCCACAGGGGGAATGAGATGTTGAGTGCTTCCTCAGAGTTCCTTTAGTACAATACGAGACTATAGGGGCAATTGATGGTGAGTGCTTCCCTAAAGAGTCTATTCTTTAGCTGAACCAGAGGGGTGAGATTGCCTGTGCCTCCCAGAGGGTTTCTATTTATTTTTTGTTGAACCATAGGGGTTAGGATTTGAGAACTACCCATAGGGTTACATATTTATTCTACTTACATGTTTTTAAATTATATGCTAGAAACGGTGGTTTGTTTGCTGCTGAGTACTTTCCTATTTACTGTTTTCTGTACTTTTACCTACCATATATTCATAGATTGTTAGGCATAGATCTTAGAGTGGTTTCCTATTTGGATTTAGTCTCACACCATGTTTGGGTCATGCTTTTGGGTCCAAACAAATTATATTGTTGCAGGTATAGAAAAGGAAAAGTGCATGTCTACTTCAGGTACTTGATTGCGGTGGAGCTGGAGAGCATTGGACCAAGCTGATGCTTGCAATGCTGAGGAGTTGTTTATCTGCTTTCTTTTTGTAATTTGCCTTATCACTATTTTATTCCAGCATTGTGACTTGTTTGGATGCTTTCATAGACATATATGTATCATGCATCATTTATATATATTTGCTCCTGTTGTTTCCTTTATCAGTCTTCCATTGTTACTTTTGTTTGGTATTTATTGTTTCCTCTATTGTATGTATTTGTGTACTTCCCCTGCGTACTATGACAATGAGAGCATAGTTTCCCCACTATCACACCCAAGGCCCTCGTTGCTAGTCGGCAGCCTCTAGCGTTCAGGGAAATGCGCTTGAGGCCATGTGACCAATCGGGTGCGGCGCGCCTCTGGTTGGATTCCGGAACCGGGACGTTACAAAGTGGTATCAAAAGGTTTATTTTCTCTTGATTTACTGTTTGGAGCCTTTATCCAGGGATAGGAAGGAATAGGTACTTGGTAATAAGTTGTGCCCGGGTGTAGCTAACCCGTGTATAGGGAAAAGCCACACTACCTCGTTTATTACAATTTTACTAGTTTGCAAATTTTATAATTGATCTGATTTCACCGTTGGGTGATTCACATGCTTTGTGATGTTACCATTTTTGTTATTGCAGTTCTATTTCTGTCGTAACCCGATGAGATGAGGGTATTCCATCTCGTGCATCATATAGGCACTTGTTAGAAATCACATGACATGCATTCTTTCCATGCCATCTTGGATGAATTAGATATTTCATGTTGTTGTGATAGACGTTGTGCAGATTATGCATTCTGTTGTGATAGATTCTTTGATAGAATCCCTACTGTTTGATAGGGAATTTGTTTGTATAGTTATTTTCTTAAATGGACGCCAATCTTTGGTCCTTGAGGTGTTATGGGACCCCATGGATCAGAATTTGGCAGATCATTGCTTGGTTTCCTTATTATAACTGGTATAAGATGCCAAACTTTGATTCTTAGGGAGCATGGGCCCTCATGGATTGGAATTTGGCACCTTAACGCTTGTTTTTCTTTGTTTCTGGTCTCTGATGTAGTTCTGAGGCTATTATCCAAAAAAATCCAGAATACACGGCGTGTACTTTATGAATACACGTCGTGTAGTCTATAGTCGTGTCACTGACTATGTGAGCAGGGACACGGGGTTGTGAAAAATATTGTAGGAACATGTTGTGTACTAGTTTATCACGCCAAGTAGTATGAAATAGGTACTCGGTCGTGTCACTAACAACACGGGTCATGTTATCTTTTCACATACATGTCGTGTCTGAATTTTACATGTCGTGTAGGCTGACCCAGGTACCCGGCTGTGTCACGAACAACCCAGATGGTGTCATCCCTTCTCATACACGCTGTGTCCGCCTGGAATATGCCATGTAAGTGTCATCCCTGTAGTCGGCTGTGTAGCTAACAGCACGGGTCGGTTGTGACTTTGGTGTACACGCCGTGTCCATCTGGAACACGGTGTGTAGTGTAACTTTGGAACACAGGTCGTGTCACTAACAACACAGGTCAGGTAAGGCATGTATCGTACATGCCATGTATGTATTGAACACTCCATGTATTTTTATTTTAGAGGATCCGTGTGGCTTAACCATATAGAAATAATCAGGCAGGGAAAAAGGATTCAAGTAGACACCATGTGTTAGGATAACATGTCGTGTATTTGGGGTGTTACACGACCAGTTTTGGAAAAAGTACACACCCATGTAGATGACTTAAGGGAACACACTGTGTAGTCTTTATACACACTGTGTAGTCATGTTGTGTAAACTTTGAATGCTTTATTTCTCTTCTTCCCTTCTTATGCTCCTAGTTTTCAGTCCTTGATAATTTAATCTAAGGTGTTCATTTGACTTTTTAGAATCATGCCACCTAAAAGACCTCTGGTTGACCTCCAGTCATAGGGGAGTGATCTGACGCTTGATATGGCTGATCAGGGACTTCATGTAGATCCTCCGGTAGTGAAAAACTTGGCACCAGCGGTTATACCAGGTGCATGTGTCGATGAACTGTTTAGGGAGGGTTTTATGGGGATGATGAAGACATTCCAGGGAGCTCTCCCTCCTACCTTGAATGTGGCAGACTTGATGTGGGTTTTCCAGTAGTAGCATCATCCCACCTTCTCAGGGGAAGGAGGACCTCAGGCTGTAGAGTCATGGATAGAATCCATGATGAAGATCTTTGAGCATCTGGAGATGCCTCTAGAGAGGCGGGTCAAGCTCTCTACCTACATTCATTGAGACTCCTCCAAGAGGTGGTGGGACGTGATCTCACAGGCGGGTCATCAGCAGGTTATGGCTTGGGGGGAGTTTCAGTGCGTCTTTTATGACTAAATCTATCTGGAGACCCTGAGGGCCGACCGAGCCCAAGAGTTTATGAGTCTAGAGCAGGGTACTCTTTCTGTCATGGAGTATTCCTCACGCTTCACCGAGATTCAGAGTTTTACACCCCTCCAGGGTATAGATGGGTTTTTCATGGAAAGTATGTTTAGGGACGGTCTCAGACGGTAGATCCGCTAATAGGTGAATATCATCAGGTGGACTTTCATCGCTTCCATCGTCAACCAGGAACTGATTACGGAGTGCAATCTAAGAGATTATGGAGCTGAGAGCCAGTGCGGTTCTACTTCCAGAGTTAGTGCTTCACCAGCTGACAGTAGGAAGTGCTGTAGGGAGTCTAAGCGCGATGATCCGAGGGATCGAGACACATCTTCAGGTATCCAAGTGGTATTCTACCAGTGTGGAAGGGAATGGAATATGATGCTGTAGTACCAGAGGGACCCAGTGGAGTGTCGATCTTGCAGCAAGATGTGTCACCTTCAATGCTTCTATCAGATCTTTTCACCCGTAACTGGTGACAGGGGTTCTCCCATGACTCCTCATTCAGAGTAGACCCACTAGTTTCTCACCAGTCTGGGAACTGGGGTTCTTCTGGCCGTTCAGGCTGAGGTGGAGGTCGTGGCTGGGGTGGTCAGTCACCATTCTATCAGCGAAAGCAGGGCGGATTAGCTCAGAGCAGGTAGGCAGGGTCACAGGGTCATGGAGCAGGCCAGAATTTTGCAATGGAGCAGACCCCACAAGAGCAGGATCCCGTACCCTCTATCGTTCGAGTTACAATCTTAATAGCCTCAGTTTTATCTTCTTCTCTTTTTGATATAGTGGATTCCCATATCTTTATCTCTGTTGTTGTTGTGGAGAGCCTTGGGATCTGTATCTTTTCCTCTAATGATACTTTGATTCTAGACACACCATTGGGGACTAGGATGGCTAGTGTACGTCAGTGCAGGGAGTTCCCTCTAGAGGTTGTGGGGTGTCACTTCTTATGGGATCTATATGTCCTAGAGATGACAGGCTATGATTTCATTCCCGGGATGGACTGGTTAGTTATCTTCCAAGAAGTCTTCAGCTTTTATCACCGTAGGGTGATTTTCATATCTCCAGAGGGTGAATATTTTCTTCATCCAGGTGAGTGGGATGTCAGGGCCAGTAGAGCAGGACCCGAGCATCATGGGCTAGGTGGAGCTACAGCTCAAATTTCCAGTTTGTATCTGGATGACCATGGGACTTCACAGTTAGACTTCCCTCTAGTGGTGGATCATTTCATGGATGTCTTTCCAGGGGACTTTTTGAGTTTTCATTTGGAGCGTGAGGTAGAATTTTATATTGACCTCATTCCAGGAGTGGCACTGGTGGTCATTCCTCCATATAGGATAGCTACACCTGAGTTACATGAGCTCAATAAGCAGTTGGAGGAGTTTAAGGCAAAGGGTTTTATCCGAACCAGCACTTCTCCTTGGGGTTTTCCTGTCCTATTTGCAAAAAAGTAAGACGGCGCCCTTAGGCTTTGTGTGGATTATCGGAAGCTGAACCAGTTGACGGTCAATAACCAATACCCCTTGCCTGGGATTGATGACCTCTTTTTTCAGCTTCGAAGAGCCCGATTGTTCTCAAAGATCGATTTGAGGTCTGGTTATCATCAGTTGCATGTTAGACCATTTGATATACCTCTTACAGCTTTCCGGAGCAGGTATGGTCTATAAGAGTATATGGTTATGTTTTTCGGCCTCAGAAACGCGCCTGCAGTTTTCATGGCACTGATGAACTGATTGTTCCATCCACACTTGTATTCTTTCATGGTGGTTTTCGTGGATGACATATTGGTATACTATCACACTCAACATGACCATGCTACCCATCTTGAGATCATTTTGAGTACACTAAGGGAGCATCAGTTATATGCTATGCTCTCGAAGTTCCACTTTTGGATGGATCAGATTCACTTTTTGTGTCATGTTATCGCAGAGACAGGAGTATCAGTAGACCCAGAGAAAGTGAGAGCAGTAGTTTCCTAGGAGCAGCCGAAGAAGAAATTTGAGGTGCGGAGTTTTCTAGGGTTCTATGGATACTGAATACGTTTCATACAGGACTTTTCATGCTTAGCAGCACCACTGACAGGTCTGACTAAGAATGGTGCGAAGTTCTTATGGTCAGATTCTTATGAGTCAGCCTTTCAGGAGCTAAAATGGAGATTGAATTTAGTGCCGATACTAGTATTTCCAGAGCTGGGAAAGAGCTACACTATCTTCTGTGATTCCTCAGGTATCGGGATGGGAGCTGTACTTATGTAGGGAGATGGAGTCATTGTGTATGGGTCTCGAAAGTTGAGGCCACATGAGAAGAACTACCTGATGCACCATCTCGAGCTAGTAGTAATTTTTCATGCCCTACACTATTGGAGACATTATCTTCTGGGAGAAAATTTTGTGGTTTTCACCGACCACAAAAGTCTCAAGTATTTTTCACTCAGAGTGATATGAATTTGAGATAGCACAGGTGGGTTGAGAACCTACATTCTTTGACTTTGAGTATGCCTATATGTCGGGAAAGGGAAATGCAGTGGCTGATGTGTTGAGTAGGAGGACTCAGATATAAGATGTTTAGGAGGTCATTAGTGAGTGGAAGCTTATGGATCTATTCTTTGAGATGCATTTGGATGTGCACAACAGACAGGGGTAGAATTTTCTCTCATCTGTAGCTGTTACCTCTACTCTTCTCGATCGGGTACGGATGATACAGCTATCAGACTAAGAAGTCCTAGTCCTTCAGGAGAGTGTGTTAGGAGATGACCCTCTTCCTGGATGGACAATAGGCTAGGATGAGATCTTGTGTTTCTAGGGACTCATATGGGTTCCAGTAGACATACGCAAGGAGCTGATGTGGGATTTTCATTCCTCAGTTTGGGAAGTTCATCTTGGCGTCACCAACATGTATCGTGATATACAACACTAGTATTGGTGGCCAGATATGAAGAGAGATGTTTCTGGTTTTTTCATGAAGTGTTCCACTTGTCAGCAGGTGAAAGCGGAGCATCAGCGACCAGCAGGCCTTTTACAGCAGTTACCCATTCTGGAGTGGAAATGGAATGATGTCGCGATGGACTTTGTGATCGGTTTTCCAATGTCACCTTGAGGGAAAGATGATGTTTGGGTTGTCATTGATAGGCTTACGAAGGTTTCTAACTTCTTTGCGATCATGGATACCTTTAGTGTTGATTAGCTGGGACGGTTGTACATCCAAGAGATTGTACATCTACATGGAGTTACACACTCCATTGTTTCAGATAGGGATGCACGTTTTACTTCTAGGGTATGGCAGGGGCTTCAGAAGGCTTTGGGTACACAGGTACTTTTGAGTACAGCTTACCATCCCTAGAGAGATGGCTAGTCCGAGCGTACAATTCAGGTGCTTGAGGATATGCTCCGAGCATGCATTCTGGACTTTAGAGGTTATTGGGAGAAGAATATACCTCTTGTGGAGTTTTCCTACAATAATAGTTTTAAATAAACTATTCATATTGAACCTTATGAAGCTTTGTACGTTAGGCCATGCCGATCACCCTTATGTTAGCTGGAGGTAGGAGAGGTAGCTTTACTGGGACCTCGTCTTGTCCAGGAGACCACAAAGAAGATAGAGTTGATTCAGAAGAAGATGGCTACTGCACAGTATCTATAGAATTCTTATGCTGATCAGCAGAGAAGACCGTTGGAGTTCGAGGTCAGGGATTAGGAATTTCTATATGTCACACCGAGGTTGGGACACAAGTAGATTAGGAGATAGGGTAAGATTTCACCGAGATACGTCAGACCGTTTGAGGTGTTGGAGAAAGTTGGTCTAGTTGCCTATCAGCTGCAGTTACCTCAGAGGTATCGGGCTATGCATGACGTCTTCCATCTCTCTCAACTTCGACATTACTTTTCAGACCCTTCTCATGTCTTTCAACCCAAGGAGGTTGATCTCGAGGTGGATGCGTCATTTGAGGAGCAACCTATCCGGATTTTCGATTGCAGTATAAAGGTTCTTCGTGGCCGGTCTGTTCCTCTGGTATGGTTGTTATGAAACACGGGAAATTATAGGATGAGACTTGGGAGAGGGAGGCCGATATACGACCGCAGTGGCTAGAGCTATTTGAGGTTTCTTCTTCTGCATCGCGCTAGGTATATTCGGGGACGAATTTCTTTATTGGGGATGTTTGTAAGAGACCGAACCTTCTTTTCTAGTATGTTTTTCCTTTTTTGGATTTTTTGAAAAAAGAGGAGTTTCTGGAAATATTTGAAGTACACACCGTTTACTTTGTTGCTATGTGAGGCCATGTGCTGGCCATGTAAGGGACACACACACAGTCATGTGGGGTGACGTGGAGGCCGCCTAAAGAGGAGTATGGAAACAGTAGGTACACGTCGTGTAATCCAAAAGTACAGGCCGTTTATTTTTTTAAAAAATCATCGGGGTCACATCTGATGGACAAAAACCACTTCTTTTAGGTTTCTTTGGTTCGAGAGCACTGGGTATCTGTGGATCTTCGATGAGCCCTCAATCCTCCGTACCACCTCCGATTTGAGCACCGTCAATTGTGTTGGAACCGTAGCGGTATGCTCTTCCTTCTTCTAGAGAATTGTTTTCCAATTCCTCTTCTTTTATAATTTATCGTGGGTTGAACATTTAGACGTTTTCGTAGATATTTGGTGTTTCAAGAGGATTAAAGCTTTGAGGTTCACGTATAGCGATCTACTAACATCTAGGTAGGTGGTTTGTTCCTTTCTGTATAAATTCTACGAGTATTTTGGGAAAATACCACCAATACCCTTGAACAGGGTATTGCGTGTTTCATGTTTTTCCCTTGTTGTTATCCTGCTTTGCTTATATGCCTGAGCAGAGGTTATTGGTTGTGAATAGGTTAATTTTACTATGTTTTGGATTTTTTCCCATGCATGTTCTTCCTTTTTATGACTGTTTGGTCTAGTTTTTCCTGTTAGGATATTGCCAGTTTCATGCCAAGTTGGTAGGATGGTGTGACTATTCTTCCATACTGTTATGATGTAGAATACTAGACAAGTAGTTCTTGAGGTTACTTTGGTTTTTACATGACCCGATACTTGCTGACTTTACACAGGGTTTAGGGAACCTAGTGTAGTAGACCATAGGGAGAATTAACGTAAGGGCTTCTCTAGAGTGTCTTTATAATACAATGCAAGACCACAGGGGGAATTGATGTTGAGTGCTTCCTCAGAGTGTATGTAGTTCCTCAACGTGGGCCACAGGGGGGATGAGACGTTGAGTGCTTCCCCAGAGTGCCTTTAGTACGATACGAGACTATAGGGGGAATTGACGGTGAGTGCTTCCCCAGAGAGTCTATTCTTCAGCTGAACCAGAAGGGTGAGACTGTGTGTGCCTCCCAGAGGGTTGCTAGTTCTTGTTAATTGAACCATAGGGGTTAGGATGTGAGAAATACCAAGAGGGTTAACTGTTTTCTCTACTTACTTATTTGTAAATTATATGCTAGAAACTGTGGTTTGTTTGATGCTGAGTACTTTCCTGTTTACCGCTTTTGGTACTTTTACCTGCCATATATTCACTGAATGTTAGGCATAGATCTTCAGGTGGTTGCCTACTGGGATTTTGTCTCACACCCTCTTTGGGTCATACTTTTGGGCCCAAAAAAATTTTATCGTTGCAGGTATAGATAAGGGCAAGTGGCCTTCTACTTCATGTACTTGATTGTGTTGGAGTTGGAGAGCATGGGACCAAGCTGAGGCTTACGATGCCGAGGAGTTTTTTATCTGCTTTCTTTTTTTACTTTGGTTTATAAATGTTGTATTTCATCATTTTGACTTGTTTGGATGCTTTCCAAGACATATATGTATCGTGCATCATTTATATATATTTTCTCCAGTTGTTTCCTTTATCATTCTTTCGTTGTTACTATTGTTTTGAATTTACTGTTTCCGCTATTGTTTGTATTTGTGTACTTCCATTGTGTACTCTACCAATGAGGGCATAGTTTCCCCACTATTACACCCAAGGCCCTCGCTTCTAGTCGGCAGCCTTTGGCATTCAGGGAAATGCGCTTGAGGCCATGTGGCCAGCCGGGTACAGGGCACCTCTGGGTGGCTTCCGGAACTGGGACATTACAAATAACAATTCAATCATGATTGGAAATTAAAATTTATGAAAAAATGTTAAATTAATTCATAACTTTGAAATATTGATAACCATTAATTTCATCCCCAATTAGAAAGTCTTATGTCCCAAGATATTCCAGGTGGGGTCTTCATTTTATCAAAATACCTCCAAACCATTCCATGTTTCTCTACTTAATTTATCCACTCGTAGTTGTTACATATCTGTTGAAAACGATGTTGAGGGAGATCAAAACTTATAAACAGACAAGGATTTTGAACATAATGTTTAGAAACAATCTCACTATTTAGTTTCCCCTAATACCTCAAAATATGGTCTGACTTGAGTTTTTTGACAAATTTATATAACCTATGAAAGTAAAAAAAAATCATATGATAAAATAAAGATATATACTTCTTGAATATCTCCTTCTTTTGTAGCTAAAAAGAGGACTTACATCCCTTTTAAGGATCATCAATTATAAAAACTCGATGATGTATCATAAGATATTTATTAAAAGGAGTAATATGGTAAATTTTATTTTTTTTATAACATATTTAAATTTATCCCATTTTCTATTGTGATATCAAAGAATAAAATAGGATTTGGATATATTGTAAAGTGTTTCACTTTTAAGTTGAATGTTAGAAAAAAAATCTGAGTAACTCTAATTGGCTTTTGAAATTATCATTGAAATTGAATCCTCTAATATAGATAGTAGGTTTGTTTATGATTTCTATCCTTCCATATTATAGAAGATATTTTACCCTATTAAAATAAATTTTTTATTAAATAACCAATAATTTCATTAAAAAAGTTATATTTAACATCAAAATAACTTTTAAAATATTTTACTCTATAAACCCTTCCTTTTAATCTATAACTCCTTTGGTATATCCTAGGTTATCAATGGTCATAATTAAATTACATAGCAGTATGTTCAAATCATTCATTATGTTTAATAAAAACATGTGGATTTATCCATGAATATCCCACATGAGTTTCAAACTAGATGTGTAGTAAGAGAACATTCAACTTAAAATAGAATGATGGTCGAGATATACTCAACCAACTCTTTTTGGGTTATTGACCCTTGATGCATCATTTCCAAAACCACATCGACTTGTAGTATTCTGAAAGGAAAGTATTTATAGGAAAAACAATGAATCTCTACATTACTAAAACTTTAGGATTTGTCTTATAATTAGATTTATACCAAAGGTTTTTAACAAAATTTTATTTGTGAATTGGTTGGTTTAAATTCTAGAGATAAGGTCTTAGGAAAGGACAAGAAAATACCTCCCTTGGACCCTCCCTCTTTTTCTAAAATGGCAAAGGAGGGAGTTATGGGAAATGGCCAAGACCTCATGAAAATCACTTTTTCTAGGGGTGATAGATTTAATATACAAACTGAATCTAGGGAACATTCTTTGACTAAAGAATTCCCTAGTATAAATTTAATATTGACTCCATGGTAGGGGTCTCCTAGGAAACGAGACACTTTAAGACCTATTCAGACTAATTTAGGTCATTTCAACAAGAATTCCAATGGATTTGGTATTCAGAATAGATTTATGATGTTGGGTGATATTGATCCTACCTCACACTAAGGATGAGATGGAGAGGAGGTAGTACTTGAAGGGAACAATAATATTGGAGGTAGGTTGTAAGAGAAAGAAGTTGGTAAGGAATATATCTTCGAAACTAGGTCCTCTGAGATCAAGAAAGTAGAACTAGTGGAAGAGTACCTTGAGTCCCCTTCAAATAAAAGCAAGAAGACCATTATTGATTCATATCGGTTAATACAGCATGTGAGGAAGCCATAGAGTTATAAATACTACTCAAATATTCCTAGTTCTCCACTTATAATATCATCTATCAAAGGTACCTTCATTCAAAATAGATTTATTATTGTTGTAAACACCCCAAAGGGAAGTGAAATTGAAAAGTGATGGTCTAAAATTGGAGGTATTTCAATTTTATAGCCAAAGAAATTAAGTCTAAGGAATCTAATTTGAAAGTGTATCTACAAAAATCTATGTGTAATGGGGCTATGGAAACCCATGAGGGAATATAAATCAACCTAGATCAAAAGCTAGAAACAACATCTGGTTCTATGAAGTGTGAAGATAAGGATTTAGTAAACATAAAGAACACCCAGGATCTTCCCATACATTATAATGAAGAGATGCTAGAGGAGTCTTTGTTGTTCAATATATCAATGCAGGTTTCCCATATAATTTTGTAAAGACCACTAAAAGTTGATTTGAAAGAATAAAAAACCTCCTAGATCGATGAACAAAATTGGATTTTGATATGTGGTTTCAATGAAGTAAAAATAATCTTATAGTAATATGTTCTGACCTAGGAAAAGATGTAATACCACATTTATTTTCACATTAAGGAAAATCCAGATATGGTGGTAACCACAATTTAATAGAGATTATATAATGAAAATCATTTCAACATTTTATAATTGTTATGGAATGGATTGATTGTCTCATATTTGGTTTGTTGTTTTTTATCCTTACTTTTGATGGGTTCCCACTTTTCCATTAAAATTTATTCTCAAAAAAATTAATAGAGGATACTCTCCAAATTTATCAAAACCTTCTCTCTAATAACAAGGGTAATAGTGTGGAATTATAACTATTGGAATATAATTAATACATATCAGAGAACTCCATTGGTGGATACACCTCCAATTTGGGACTCTTACCACCACTCCTACTGGAATCCCTTTCCTCGTGAATCTCTTAGGTGAATATTCGTGCTTCCCATAGTGTTCCAATACAATACTTCCAAAATATCAGGTCCCTTCCTTATATTTGATACCAACTGTAAGAACCCATCCTTAAACATCACATAATCTAGTGTCTTTGGACTATAATTCACTTTATTTAATTCCCAAAGATATTTTAGGTTTACCTTTTTAGATAATTTATTAACAATTTTACATAAAAAATACACATTTTACAAGTTTGATACTTTATCTCGGTATCCATTTTCCCCTAAATATTAATATTTTAAAATTTTAGACATATTTTATTTTCAGGACTAATCTTCATGAGTTTTAACTTGACTTATTTTTTTTCTAACATATCCTTAAACACTATGATTTTTTTTTTAAAATTTGGTATGATCACCAAAACATAGTATGGGACCTAAAATAAGAAAGAGACATGTTAGGCCAATTTAAAACTATGAGATAAAAGGGGTAGTTTTATTTTAACATAATAAACCTTGAGCTCAACTAATCATTTACTTACAAATGAAAAAAAGTTTTTATACCCAATGTTTTTCATAGATTAATTTAAAATAGTAAAATCATAATCGTGATTATTTCTTAAAAAACATGAGAACCCATGAAAAAAAAATTTCTTAAAAACATACCTTTTTACCCTAAAAGTGCATAATCATTCATTTAAATAAATTATTATTATCCTAAATTTTTTAAATAAAATGATTTCCATAAAAAATAATTAGAAAAAATAGAAAAGTAATATAGGTTCCTTGGGATATTATATTCATAGAACACTTCTAGAAACCTGAAAATTATAATAATCATATGGTTAACTTCCAAAATAATTTTTTTGAGAACATTATCATTAACTAATTCATTGGAGAGAAATATCAGGCTCACCAGTCATCAGGTTCTATATCGGTCTCACCCTTCATCTATAGCTATATTGGTATCACCCATAATCATGAGCTATATCGGGCTGAAATATCATAATAAATAATTTACAAGGAACATATCATGAATAAAACATTTTCATCTTGCACCATTTCATCATAAATCCCTTAAAAACTCTCTTGAATCCATATAAAAATCACTTGGGAAATATCAAAATACCATTTTTAAAAAAAACCCATTATCAAAACTAAAACTCCTTTAAAAAACGTAAATGGGGTTTTTATTTTAAGAAAAAATGGAATATTATAAAGAAATACAAACATAAAATAATGTTTATGAAGTAAGGAAAATAAATTTACATCATATACATTAAAATAAAACATTCCTTTTTCCTTTATCATGAATGTCTAAAAATTCCATTAAAAGATTCATTTTGGAAAAAATTTGAAGGATTCAGAAAATTTCTTTAATAATTATTTCATGTCCATGTAAATAAATACCTAAAATAAATATTATAATAGGTACAGTGAATAAAATTATTTATAAAACAAATATTTAAAACATTTCAAATGATGTTTTTAAAGTATACCTTATATAAAACCTCGAAAAATTCATTCAAAAAAACTTTGTAAAGAAAGTAAAAAAAATTCAAAATGAAATTAATCATCCATTTAAAAATAAATGAAAATTTTCTTCAAAACATTAGAAGAACATGGACATGAAAGAAAAGTAATTGGATGTTAAACATTAAAAGATGATTTCTTATAAAATAAAGTCCCTTACCTTGAGTCTGGCTCATCACATATGCTCCTTATCTTCTAAAGTAGAAATATTATGTGAATTATTTACATTAATAAAGAAATTTTTAATGATCATTATTATTTTATCTAATTTTAATTCATGTTATATACAATTAGATAATCAATTAAGTTCACATTGAATGTTTTGATGATATTCAGCTCAGGTGTAAAAAATGACATCAATGGATTGATTATGGTAAAATAGATCATTATTTCATCATCTATAGAATAAAAATAAGGAGAAAAATATAGTTCATACATATAAATTATAATTTTAAATCCAACCATGAAATATGGTTTTGAAAAATGAACAACATTAAAATCATGGAGAGGGTAGACCTTAAGTAGGAATGAGTAACACATCCATTTTCAATGATCATTATGGAAAGAAGGTAAGATTTATTTTCTATTTATATAATGATAATTATATCATACATAACACATTAAGTTACTAAAATATAATTAAATATATCATTTTTCTGATCTGGTGTTGTAATACGAATCACATCACTTTATGGAGGTGGTTTCCCACACTTACACATGAACGAAGCTATCATTTTTTAGTGAATGGAAAGGTAAGAAATTAAGTGATATATTATCATTTAGGAATTATAAATATGTAATTAACATAATAAATATACATTAAATCCATCATTATAACCATCCATTAGAGGTAGTGATGGAAAATGAATTACATCGGTTCACTAGGTGGTAGTCCGTTGTGAACAAAAATAATGTTTTAGTTTCCCATCTAATATAAGAGGAGATAGTTATTGGTGATTAAATTAACATAATAAAATCTCAGTAAATATAAGATAATTATATTATTATTTCATCATGTTTGAATAATATTTTATTAATTTATAAAAAGAGAAATAATGGAAACTTTTGGTTTTGAAATATACCTCTTCTTCAGACTACTTCTTAAGGTTTACCCCAAAATATTTCATAGGTTTCTTTTATGATCAAAATAATTCTTATTAGATATTGGGTGGTATTTAATGAAGATATTTGTGATGTTATTTTAAAAACAAAAAGTATATTAAGTGTGATGAAAATATGAGAGGAGTTTACCTTTTATAAGTGAGAGGAGGGACACTCATTGAATTTCTTAAAGTATTAAATTAATATAAATTAATTTTAACATTAAAATGGATCCAAATTTTTAATATTATGATATAATATGATTATAAGTTTAAATCCTCTCATAAAATAAAATTTAAAAGGTTTACATTATATTCTTAAACTTATCTTTTTATTTTAACCCTCTATTAACCCTTTTGACAATTATCCTGATATCAAAGTTTTTTACTTTTAAAGGGTAAATATAACACTATAAAAAGAAAACTGGACCCTAAATAGACCATGTGAGATATTTTCAACAATATCCCTATAAAATGTAAAAATATAATATTTTTATTAATTTTAAATCATTTAATAAAATATAATTTATTGTAAAATATCATGAATGTCATTTTTGGAACTATTCATTTAATTTGACTTTTAAAATTAAATGACTATAATAGAATTGGAATATAATTAATTAAAATCTAAATAATGTGACATTTTATTCAAAAAATCATGGAATAAAATAATCCAATGAAATAATATTACTTTAAACAATTTCAAAATATTTTTTTAAATATTTTTATTAATTGAATAAATATTATATTGGCGTTTCATAGGAATTTAAGGTGATTATTTCATGAAAAAAATTATAAATAAATAACCATGATAAAGATAAATCATATATATTTAAATTAATATTAATAACTAAATATACTTTATTTTTATCTATATTTCAAAAATTTGAAGCCAATAAAACAAATCAAATGACATTTTTAACTTTTATTTACATAAAATATTGAAAAGGTAAAAATCATAACCATTTGATAAAAAGGTCATATGTTAATTTTTTTTATGATTATTGATTAAATATACTCATAAAATAAAATTAAGGAAACTTTTTGGTTACTTTCTAGTCATTATCACATTACTTTTACACTTAATTAAACAATTTTTCCTTTAGTGTGATAACAAAATTTACTATGATTACTATTCAAAATGACTGAAAATAAAAGGGAATTATTTACCAAATTTTTACCACCTAATTAAAAATAATAAATCCATTATTAAAAATTAAAAAAATATAATTGGAAGAAATTAATTTAAAATTAAACTGGAAAAACGCAACGAAAATGGGTTTTCAGATAAATTCCTTTTTAAGTAAAAAAATATTTTTATCCCAAATTCAAGTAAAAATTTTATTAAAGAGACTATAATTATATTATTTTAAATAAAAAGAAAAAAAAACTTTTAGAAATAATTCAATATAGAATTTTACTTTCTAAATACTTAAAAATAAAATAAAAGTTCAATAAAAAAAAGTATTTTCACTATTCATTAAAAATACAATATTTTCATAAAAATATCAAAAATTAATTCTAAACTATTTTTATAATTATGATTTCAAAAATCATATCATTTTTTCAAATAAAATTTCTAAAATTTCCTTAAATTCTGTATAATATATTCTCACAAAAATAAATACACAATATTTTTATAGGAAACTTATTTTTGAATCATGAAATGAATTTACTAAAAATCAAGTACTTAATTACTAAAAATTATTCAATAAATTATCATTGATTAAGAACATTATATATATTTCACAATTCAATTAATCTGATTTGTACCTGCCAGTTCAACATTTAGGTTATAACTATCATATTTAAATAAAAATATATGGTGGTTTATTTATGCTCAGCGAGATGCTTTTTTTCCCTATCAAACATATACATTCTTTTAAAATATTAAGATATTAAAGATGAAATGCATATCAATATTTCAGGATTTTGGATTATACTCACGTGATTAGGGAGCTATATGTTTGAATTTTCCTATACCACCTACCTAAAAACCATCTTATGATTTGCATGTCCATAATTCATGGTATGAGAAGGGAAATATATATCCTTACCACCAGAATTTCTATGAGATAGTTCATTATAATTCTAATAGTGATGGATATTAGGATATTATAAAATATTTGGATACTGATAAAATTAAATTATTTTCTCTCACATATTCTGGTAATCAAGGTAATGTACTTATATCACTTTTATATTATTATCGTAAAATGGAATGAGAACCCATAATCACACCATGATCATTATATAAATTTTTTATTGTCCTTAATAACATAAATTTTCATTTTTTTTTATTCATTTAATCAAATCATTACAATAATAGAATTTATTTTATATGTTGGAATCACCTATGTAACATCCCAAGTAATTAAAGAGTAAGGAATTTTTATAAATATTAATATTTATGAATTAAATGTTAATTTTAGTTTAAATGGGACAATATGTATGATAGCATACCCAACATGAAACAATTGGTTTCCTCGAAATCTTATGTTGCACGTAACACTGAGTTATAACGAAAAATAATACGACAATAATATTATTATTTTAAATGGTAGTTAATTCCTAACCATTATATTTTTGGGAATGAAGAGAAATAACAATATTATGATTTTAAATATTTTTTTAATGTTTTTACATTTTTCTAATAAATTTTAGAGGTTGAAAAGGATAAAAAAATCCAATTTTAAGCATAAAATACTCTCATAGTTTTAAAAGCTAGTTTTACCACCTTTTAATGGAAAACCCTTTTTAAATTTAGTTTCATCTATTTTATATATTTTACATTACAAAATAAAATTATTATTTAGAATAAGGAAATCAAAATTTATTTTTCTTGAATTTTTTTTATTTTTTTGATAAAATTCATATTTTAATGAAAACTAAAAAATACTGCATTTTAATTCAAAACTGCCTTTTTGTCTAATTTATTTAAATAATAATGTAATTATTTTAATTAGGTTTAAAGTGTAATTGGATTAAGTTTTTATAATTTAATAAAATAATGGTCATTTGAATTAATTTCACATTGAAAGTTTATTTAAACACATGTCAATATTTTGATAGATTTTAACTTTTTAAAAAACTTGTTTTCTCCTTTTCACATCAGGATTTAATTTTAAATTAATTATAGAAAATTTTGAATTTTGAATTTGTAAAAATAGATTCCATATTCTGAATCATAAGGTCCAAATTGTTTAAATATGTACCTTTTATTTTTTTGACATTATGAATAGTAACTTCAGTAATTATTTTAATTTACCACAGTTAAAAGGTAAATTTGGTAAATAAGGGTAAAAATAATATTATAATAATATAAAACTACCCTAGCATGTGTCTTAATCTTATTGTATGAGTCATGGGATACCAAAACAATCCTTAGGCTAAACTTTTAGAATTTGGGAGACACATGGGTGTGATAATGACATGTTATAATAATTAATTTAAACTAATGAGAAATATAACATAAACATGTATCTTCTTAACAAATTAATTTTAATATGGGAATATATAAGTAATCTTATAACACCCCAAACATTTTAAGTTAATATTCTCTTAAATAATTTCTATTCATTAGATATCCTATATTACTTGAAGCACTGAGTCTCTGTGAAACAACGCTTGGTTATTTGTTGGAGAAAGTCATAACCTAGCCATTAAAATTAAATTTTCTCCATCTGTATTTTGAATTTCAAAAAACGGTCATCTACGGTTGGGAATAGTAAGTTATTTAGAGTCTGATAGAACCAACTTGTTTTTTTATGAATAATAACATACCCTTATGAATAGTAATATGAATAATAATATGACCCTTATAAATAGTGAGTCATATTATTATTTTATTTTCTTGAGGTAATAAGGTAATGAGATGTTGATCAATTTTTCAACGTATTAAAAAATGAGTTGTAGATTTAAAATTGTTATTTTTGAATAAATTATGATTTTATTTCAAAATTAAATTAATAACATTTAGAAAATTATTTTCAAAAAATGGTGTTCTTTTTTTAATTCTATGCCTCAAAAATGGTAGGGTGAATTTTTGGGAGTTTTATAAAATACTTGAATTTTTCATGAATAGTAAAAATAATGTTTTGAGTTTTTGGTACGTTTAATGACATCATAAAGATTTAATAATTATTATAAAATGTTGGTGGACTTGTGTATAGTAAAATATGACATGAAGTTTTCTAAGTGGCTAATACCATGGGAAAATACCATGGGCAGGCCCATGGTTTTGCAAAAACCACTAATGAGGTTTCATTTGAAATTAATAAAAAACCCCACACATTTACTATAAATAACCTCTCATTTCATAATTTTCTTTCTTTCTAAACTCATTATCCTCAAAGATATGGTATTTTTACCTCTATAGGTGTCCTCTCATGGTGTCTTTAAGCCCCAAGGTCCAAACCTTCATGTTTTGGGAGTTACTCTACAAGGTAAGGGAATCTACCACCCTTCTCTTTTTAAAGGTTTCATTTTATGTTATTCTCTTTTATTTTCAATTGGATTATGTTGGGATATGTCATTCCATATCTTCATTTCTGTAAATATTATTTAAGAATGATGATATACCCCTTTTCTCTCATCAAAATATTTTATGAATTTTTAAGTGATTTTATTAGGCTACCGAATTTGGTAAGGGATTTCTAAGCTTTTCTTTTATTTCAAGTGCCTTTATTTTATTTTTATTTCCTCATCTCCCCTCATCCAAATTATATGATAATTTTAGTACCTTTCATAAAATGTAATTTTATCATTCTAAAATAATATTTCATCATCATCTCTCTTTACCCCCTCCTCTTATACTAAAAAAGAAATCACCATCCAAGATGTGTTAATTTATCACATTCAAGGAAGACGGGTCCTCAATTTTTATAACCATATTCAATTATGGTCATGAAAACATTATTATGATTGAAACATATCAGAATATATACATTTCATATTATTTAATTTTCTTTAATCCTTACGCACTCATAATATAAAATAATAATACAAAACAAGATCATTATGCACAAAACCACCAAGTTAATCCAAGCATTTATCGTTGTCATCTATCAAACAAGTAATCTTCATGGTATATAACCCAAAATAATTATAATATCATTTATATCTCTATAATATCACTAATAGTATATATTAACAATTCCTTATGTTTTACAGCATTTTAAACTAACTTCCATTCATGAAAACAAGTAAACTGATCCTGAAAACCAAGGTAGAAAATTCTTCAAAACAATAAAATTGAACCTCTTAAACCCATAAAAAATGAAATGAATGAACCTAATAAAGTTATTAAAAATAAATTAAATATATATTAGGTTATTTAATTTTTATTTTTTGAATCTAAATATGATTATTTAGGTAATTAAGATCAATCAAAGAACACTTTCAGATATAAGGTAAGGGATTTCTTATCTCACTTTTAATTATGTGAGATTTCCATTGCTTGCCACTTATTTTGTGAATGGGGTTTATTGGGTAGTTCCATTTGATATATATTATCATGATTCTTTTTATATTCATGGTATTCTATGATTCATTTGGTGGTTATTAATTTTTGGTCATATGACTCAATTGATTACAACTTGCTAAGAGACTTTGTCTCAATTTCCATTTCATTGAGACTTACTTGGTATTGTGAACCTAATCATTATTATGTGGTGTATCCACTTACCATTTGAGATAATTTTTCATTTTAAATTTTAAATATATTATATATTTATATTCTGGTTTCATGTATATGATTATTGTCTTAAGTCGTATAAACTTTTACATGCGGTGTTTATTTGGAATGTTATTTTGACTATGGAAATATTTATAAATATGTATCCTCTACTCTATACGAGTATTGATAAGGAATATTGTAATTTTATTAAATCTATTTATAAATAATTATTTGGATATTTATTGAAGGGTGAGGCCCTCTATAGCCCCTCGATGCATTGACGGGTCTCATGATAAAAATTTGTTGGTGACAAACCCTTCGAGTTTGTTTCCAATAATCATACCCATTTCTACCCACAGACTTAAAATGTATTGATAGTATAGTGGTATCATGTTCAAGATACATGACATCCAATTAATAATAATATATCTTTATTCATTTTTAGTTATTACTATCTATGAGTTTTTCACTATAAAAGAATCTATGGATGCAGTTTCATTCTCAGTTTATTAATGGTGTGTGTTTTTCATTTATTAACCAAGACATATTGATTATGCCAATTTGTTTATGATTCAGTTATTTTTTATTCATGCTTCCACTGTTTATAACCCTTTCTAAGATTTGAGGTCATCCATTTTATTTGTTTTCCATCAATAAGTTATTATTTTGAGACCATTTATTGAGTTCCTATGGATGTAGTTTATTAGTTTTTTTATGTATTGTATTTTCTTACCTTTTCCAGTGTAATATGAGTTACATGTATGTATCTAGTTTCTTCAAGAATAATAAACTAATAATTACTCTTGGATTTCATTCCTTTTAATCATGCCAATGTAATAATAATTACACTATCTTTGGGATTCTGTGATCGAGGTGTTGGAGTTGGTATCAGAGGAAGTTTAGTAGAAAACATGAAAAGTAGATTTAGAAAACATAGATTAGAGATAAAACCCCTCAGATTGTATTTGAGGATAAACATACAATGAAATCCTATTATTTTGGTAAGTAATATGTTATGAGGATCTTTCTAGAAAATATTTCATTGTTTGGATACTATAAGTGGATGTGGTTCTCGCATAGATGTACCTAGGAGTGAAAACTCTAACAAAGAGATTCGGGCTTGACCCAGAGTATCATAGAATATGAAAACGGTCCTTACTACACACCTGGTTTGACACTCCTCGGGGATATGATTAAGAAAATTCACATTTTCAATATAAATCATTAAGAATAATTTAAAATTAATTATAAACAATGTTTATGATTATGAGATTAGTTGTGCATAAATTTTCAGATTATCTTAAGTGTTTTCTAGTTAGAAACTATGAACTATGACCTAATTTAGTGTATGTCATTATTTAGTGATGGCGCCTAATGGAAGAAGGGGAATCAATACCTGCGGACAATGTAGGTATTTCCCTACTAAGAAAGTCAACACAGTCAATGTTGGAGAAAATCAGATAATGACCATATTGGGACAACTTATTCATGCTATGATGAATAACCATGATACACCTGTACTGGATGGTTTCATATGATAGAAGCCCCATATTTTAGTGGGATGACTAATCCAGTGGTAGTTGATCAGTGGATCAAGTCCCCTGAAAAGATATTTCTTACATTAAGATTCAATGAAAATGAAAAGGTAGTACTTGTAGTATATTGACTCAAGGGTGATTTTGATCAATGGGGGTCCCTGATCCAGAATACCATAGAGTAAGATGAAATAGAAGATATATAATAGATAACTATTAAGGAAATATTCTTCAACAAATATTTCCATCCTGAACAATGAACTAAAATTAAGAGGAAATTCCTTATCCTAAAAAAGGGAAGAAGAGAGTGTTGGGGAGTATGAGGCTACCTTCACAAGATTAGCAAGATATGTTATAGATTACATACATGATTTGGAAGATAATATTTATAATTTCATTAAAGGTCTTAAGCCAAGTATTCTAAGGGTACTGGCTTCTCAAATATTTTAATCATATGATGAAATTTTATTATGTTCCATCAAAATAGACAATTAGTTTTATAGATCAAATTTGTTCAAGGGAAATCAAGATAAGAAGAGGTATTCTAAAAACCATGGAAAATATAAAGTGCCAATGGAAAATAAGGGAACAAAGAAATCTCCATTATGTGAGAAATATGAAAAGAATCATCCTGGGAAATTCTTGAAAGGCATGGGAGTTTTCTATAAGTCTGGATAAAAGGTTCATTGATCTAGTGAATTAAAGTGGAAGAGACAAGTCAATAATGTTAAATGATAAAATTTTAGAGATATAGGACAATATTCAAATGAGTTTCCTAAGATCCAAGGAAACTTGCCTCAGAAAAGACCAAGAGAGAAAGGTAAAGCTTATGTGATTACAACTACAGAGGTTGAAGTTCCTAATTATGTGGTGATAGGTAATTTAATTGTTTACTCAATATTATCCAATGCTTTATGTGATTCTGGATCATCTCATTGATTTATGTCACCCCAGTTTTCCAAGAAAATTAGACATTTCCAATATGATTTAATAAAGGAGTTGTTAGTCAAAACACCTAGGGGTGTATCATTGCAACAAGGATGTGTCGATCAGTCCCCCTCATGAAACATAAAATTTCATTAGTTTCTAACCATATCATTATACCAATTATTGAATTTGATATAAATCCCAGTATGAATTGGATATCAAATTATGATGTGCAGATCTATTGCAAGAAGAAGGAATTTACAATTGAGTATGGTGTAGAATCCCTTATCTTTAGATCAGAAACCTCTCCATTTGATTCTTATCTAGATCCACCCCCAGTAGCTCTACTGAATGGAATTCTTGGAGAGTAAGGGAACACATTATCTATGGGTGAGGAAATAAATCTTCAAATTGAATACATAATTATTGTGTAAGAATACATTGATGTATTTCGAGAGTATTTACCTGGATATCCTTTAGAGCCAGAAGTTGAGGTCTCCATTGATTTAACACCTAGTGAAAGACCTATATTAATGACTCCATATAGAATGGCCATAATATAATTACTGGAGATAAATAAACAACTAGAGGAATTGAGTGACAAAGTATTTATTCTACCTGGTGTTTCTCTATGGGGATCCCCTGTCATCTTTGTTAAGCAGAAAGATGGATCCATGAGGCTATGCATTGATTTCAAGGAAATAAATTATATTACACTAAATGACAAGTATCTTCTTTTATAGATTGATAATTTATTTGATCAACTTCATGTATCCCAATATTTTTTGAAGATTGAACATAGATCTGGATATCATTAGATGTGTGTGGGGAAGGAAGATATTCCAAAGACATCATTTAGAACTAGGTATAGGTATTATGAGTTTACAGTAATGCCTTTTGGACTGACTAACGCACCCTCTATTTTCATGGGTCTAATGAATATAGTTTTCAAGGAAGATCTTGATAGATTTTTTTTGGTATTTATCAATAATATTCTAGTATACTCCAAAAGCTACGAACACTATGAGAATCACTTAAATATTATTCTGAAAACTCATAGAAGAAATGAATCATATGGGAATTTTAGAAAGTGTGAATTTTTTCTTCAATTAGTTTATTTTCTGGGACATATTGTCTTTAAGTATGTAATTTTAGTTGATCCTAAAAATACAAATCAAATCCAATAATAGGACATGCTAATGAGCATAACTGGAGTACGTAGTTTTATTTTCATTGTAGGTTACTATTGGAATTTTGTTTGGAATTTCACCTGACTAGCTAACCACTTAACCAAGATCACACGTAAATGGGTTAAGTTTGTATAGAATAAATAATTATTAGAATTCTTTGAATAATTGAAAATAATATTGGTCAATGCTAAAATTTTTGAATCTTCCATCTGGAAATGATGGATTTTTAATATATATTGATGCATCAAAGAATAGACTGGGTTGTGTCCTTATGAAAAATAATAAATTTATTTCTTATGCATCAAGGTAGTTAAAGACTCATTAGAAAAATTATCCTTCTCATTATCTTGAGTTAGTAGTCATAATCATTGCTCTAAAAATATGGATACACTATCTCTATGGTGAAAGATGTGAGATATATACAGATCAAAAGTGTTTGAAATACATTTTTACATAGAAATAACTCAACATGAGGAAAATGAGATGGCTCGAGTTACTCAAATACTATGACTGTTCAATACACTACCACCTAGGAAAGGAAAATAAGGTGGTATATACATTAAGTAGGAAATATCATAGACTTCTAAACCAAATGAGGATTAAGAGAGATCATGTATTCATAGATCTACTAAAGAGGGATATGGGAATTGTTATGGAAGGGGAAACGCCTTTCCTCTTTAAAATGATTGCTAAACCATATTTACTAGAGAAGTTAAAAAGCTCTCAATCTGATGATGAGAATCTAAAAAAGAAAATTAAAGCTGTTAAGAATGGAAGATTGACAGAATTTTTGTATGTGGATGGAGTTCTAAAATTTGGAATGAGGTTATGTGTTCCATTAGTACCTGATCTAAAAAGGGAACTATTATATGATTCTCATAAATCAAATTTCTCTATACACCTTGGTATCACTAAGATGTATAGATATCTAAAGAAACATTTTTTTAGGGATAACATGAAGAGATATATTGTTGACTATGTGTCAAGGTGTCTAGTTTGTCAACAAGTGAAGTCCAAGTGACAAAATCTTATAGGGGTCAGGAAACGTCTACCTATTCATATATAGAAGTGGGATGACATAATGATGGATTTTGTCACATGAATACCAAGGAAACCTAGAAGGAATGATTCAATATGGTTAATTGTTGATCATCTCACAAAATCAGCACATTTCCTTACTATATGAGAGGATTTATGACTTGAGAGCTTGGAAAGACTTTATATTAATGAAGTTGTAAGACTTCATGGTTCAACTATATTGATTGTGTCTGATAAATATCCTTAGTTTACATCAAAACTCTAGAAATTGTTCCAAAAGTCTTTGGATACTGATATTCATATGAGTACTTCTTATCACCCCTAAACCGATGGACAATCTAAAAGGACTATTCATACATAGGAAGACATGTTGAGATAATTCTCTCTTGACTTTCAAGGTATGGGGGATCAATACTTAGATTCAGTGTAATTTTACTACAAAAATAGTTTCCATTATAGAATTCAAATGGATTTATATGAAGCATTATATGGTAAGAGGTGTTGAACTCCAACTTGTTGGGATGAAGTTGGTGAGAGGAAACTTATAGGCCCATAAATTATTGAAGATACAACTATAATGGTAAAGAAAATTCAGGCTCATATTAATGCAGTACAAAGTAGGTAAAATAGTTATTCTGAAAATTTGAGAAAGGATTTGGAATTTCTTGTAGGAGATCATGCCTTTCTAATAGTATCTCAGTGGAAGGGTGTCATAAAGTTCTGTACTAAAGGGAAACTGGGCCCCAGGTACATTAGACCATTTGAAATTATGGAAAGGATCAGAGTTATAGATTACCTTTTAGCAATTCCACCAAGTATCTCTGAAGTTCATAATGTGTTCCACGTGTCATTGTTAAATAAATACATGCCAGACCCAACGTATGTACTCACCTATGAATAAATAGTGCTGAAACCTGATTTGTCGTACTATGAAGAGCCTATCAAGATTCTCAACAAAATGGAGAAGGTATTGAAAAATTGGAAAACATGACTCGAAAAGGATCATTGGAGAAACCATAAAATAGAGAGAAAAAATTATGGGAACTTGAGGATGTTATGAAGAAGAACCACCCATATATTTTTAGGGAGTAATATACATGAAAAATTTTGAGGATGAAATTTTGGAAGGAGGGAAGAAGATAATACCCCAAACATTTTAAGGTATGTTTCTCTAAAATAATTTTTATCCATTAGATAGTATATATTAAATTAATCACTAAGTCTCTGTGAAAAAAATTGGTTATTTATAGGATAAATTTGTAACTCAACCATTAAACTTAAATTTTCCACATCTTTGTTTTGAATTTCAAAAAACAGTCATCTACAGTTGTGATCAATAAGTTATTTGGAGTCTGATAGAACCAACATTTTTGTAAGAATAGTGAATACCCTTATGAATAGTAAAATGAATAGTAATATGACCCTTGTAAATATTAAATCATATTATTATTTTATATTCTTGAGGTTATAAGGTAGTGAGATTTTGATTAATTTTTCAAGGTATTAAAAAATGAGTTATATATTTCAAATTTTTATTTTTCAATAAATTATGATCTTATTTAAAAATTAAAATATTAATATTTAGAAAATTATTTTCATGTAATGGAGTTAATATTTGAATTCTACAATTAAAAAAATGGTTAGGGTGAATTCTTGGGATTTTTCTAAAATATATGAATTTTTCATGAATAGAAAAAATACAGTTTTGAGTTTTCGGTGTATTTAAGGACATCATATTGATGTAATAATTAATATAAAATTATGGAATAATTTTTTACAGTAAAATATGACATGATGTGTCCCAATTGGCTAATACCTTGGGAAAATACCTTGGGCAAGCCCATGGTTTTTCAAAAACCACTAATGTGGTGTCCTTTGAAATTAATAAAAAAAACTCCCTCTCATTTACTATAAATACCCACCCAATTTTTCGTTTTATTTTATTTCAAACTCATTATTCTATAATCTATAGTATTTTTACCTCCCTATGAGTCCTCCCAAGGTTTACTCAATCCCCCAAGGTCTCAACCTTTATGCTTTGGGACTTACTCTACAAGGTAAGGGAATCTACCACCCTTCTCTTTATAAAGCATTCATTTTATGTTATTCTATTTTATTTTCAATTTTATTGTGTTGGTATATGTCATTACATATCCCCCCCTTTATTTACATGTTATGTAATAATGATGAGATACCCCTTTTATCTAATCAAAATATTTTATGAATTTTTCAGTGACGTCGTTAGGCTGCCGAATTTGCATGAGGGATTCCTCAACTTTTCTTTTATTTCAAGTTCCTTTATTTTATTTTTATTTCCTCAACTACCTTCATAAAAATGTTATGATAATTATAGTATCTTACATGAAATATAATTTTATTATTATAATATAATATTTAATCATCATCTATATTTTTCCCCTCCTCTTATACTAAAAATGAAAACATCGTTCGAGATGTTTTAATTTATCACATTCAAGGACAACGAGTTCTCAATTTGTATTACCATATTCAATTATGGTCATGAAACCATTTTTATGGTTGAAACAGATAATAATATATTTATTTTTTCTTATTAAATTTTATGGTATCCTTACACACTCATAATATAAAATAATAATACAATACAAGTTCATTATTTACCAAACTCCCAAGTTAATCCAAGAGTTTATCGTTATCTTTTATCAAAAAATTCATCCTCATGATATTTAACCCAAAATAATTATAAGATAATTTATATCTCTATAATTTCTCTAATAATATATATTAACAATTCTGGATGTTTGACCACATTTCAAACAAACTTTCATTCATGAATACAAGTAAACTGATCTTGGAAACCGGGGAAGAAAATGCTTCCAAAACAATAAAATTGAACATCTTAATCCCATAAAAAAGAAATGAATGAACCTAATAAGTTATAATAAATAAATTAAATATATATTAGGATCTTAAATTATTAATTAATGAAGAAAATTTTATTATTCAGGTCATAAAATCAATCAAATAACACTTTCAGACATAAGGTAAGGGGTTTCTTATCTCACTTTTAATTCCACATGATTTCCATTGTTCACCGATGATTTATTTAATGTGGTGTATCGGGTACTTCCATTTGATATAAATTATCATTATTCCCCTTATATTCATGGTATTCTGTGATTCATTTGGTGGTTATTAATTTTTTTCCATACGACTCAATTGATTACAATGTTATAAGGGACTTTTTTCTCAATTTCCATTTCATTGAGACTTACATGGTATTGTGCACCTAATATTTACAATGTGGTGTATCCACATCCCATTTGAGATCATTTTTCATTTTAAATTATTAATATATTATATATCCATATTATGGTTTCATGGATATGATTATTGTCTTAAGCCGTATACCCTTTTACATATGGTGTTTATTTGGAATGTTGTTTTAACTATGGAAATATTCATGAATCTATATCCTCTACTCTATATGGATATTGAGAAGGTAAATTTTAATTGTATTAAATCTATGTATAAATAATTATTTTTAATTTTAGTGAAGGGTGGGTCCCTCTATAGCCCCTCAATGCATTGACAGGTCTCATGTGACAAATCAGTTGGTAACAAACCCTTCGTGTTTGTTTCCAAAAATCAGACGGGTTTCTGCCTACAAACATAATCTGTTTCGATGGTATAGTTGTATCGTGTTCCAAATACATGATTTCCAATTAATAATCATATCTCTTTATTCATTTTTCAGTTATTACTATCCATGAGGTTCTCACTATGAAAAAATCTATGGATGCAGTTCCATTCTTAGTTTATTAATGGTGTGTGTTTTTCATTTATTCACCATTCCATATTAAATATATCAATTTGTTTATGATTCAGCTATTGTTGATTCATTCTTCTACTATTTATTACCCTTATTGATCATTTGATCTCACCCATTTTATTTTTTACCTTCAATGGGTTATGAGGAAGAGAATATTTATTGAGTTATAATAGATGTAGTTTATTAGTTTTGGTTATGTATTGTTTTTTACCTTTCCCAATGTAATATTAGTTACATGTATGTATCTAGTTTCTTTAAGACTACTAAACAAATTGTTCCTTTGGGATTTCATTCCTTTTAAGCATGCCAATGTAATAAGTAATGCATCGGCTCTGGTCTTCTGGGGTCGGGGTGTTACAAATATCTTTGAATATAAAGAGTCATTAGAAATATAAAGATATTTCCTACAACATTGTATTTCATTTATAATTTTTATACATTAAATAAATAAATTTATTTATGACATAATTATGATGCAGTGATTACTTTATTAATAAAATATTCAAATAAATGATATTATAAATAAATAAAAAAATGTAATTTTCAAATTTTGATGCCATACACAAATTTTATGGATTAATTTGGCATGTTTTTTTAGTTAATTTCATTTTTTATAATTAATCATGTTTTAATTACTTTAACAAAAAAATAAATTACTAAATAGTGTCAAAATTGACATGAATGAGTTTTTTTAAAAAAATACTATATTATTAAATGATATAATAGTCATAAAAATATAAGTCTTATACAAATAACATAGATAATGTTAAAAATTTCATTAAATATATACTTGTTATTCTATTTTCATTTTATAGTAACTATATCAACCATATAGGGTAAAAATACAAGAAGACATGGTAAGAGTGAATTTATTTAACTAAGGGTTAATGCCAAAAGATAAGGTTACATTTGTGACCTAAACATGTCTATAAACTATTATTTGAGAGGTTTTATAGCCATAATCATCTTATCCAATAAATATATCACTTTTGAGCTATAATAATTCAAAAATAAATTTATAATAAAATAATATTTCAAGACTTTCCTAAATTTCACCTCCTCCCTCTTATAAAAGACCACCACCTCAACCCACTTAATCACACTTATAAACCCCATTGGATCATCCATCCTATTCTAAAATAAGCTCCCTAGTTTCCTATATTCCTCCAAGAATCATTATCTTATGAAAAATGCAATTCCATAAATCTGTTTTACTCAAATAAAAAGGAGTTACCCGATTTAGAGGCAACGTCTCCTCTCAAGATTCATTCATTTATTTTCCTTCACCATCCCCATAAAATATTTTTATTCCAATATTTCATAACAAAACTAGAATACTCAATACACTAGGATGTTTTTATGCTAATGGTTTGACCTACACGTACACACACCTCCATCTAATGGATATATAACATACTGTTTTTGTGTACAGTTAACAAAAGCCTCACGAAACGATGATTGTTCAATTTTCTCCTACCACCTCCCATGGAGGACATTGTGATGGAACTATATTTATATATGATATATATAGTATTTATATTATCTCTATTAATTTTTAATATTTTTTATAACATATATTTATACTTTCCATAATGTGTAAATACAATAATTTCATTTGAGGAAGTGTGGACTACCACCCCCTCAATGTGATATGACTCGTTCATTCCATACATGGAATGTATAAAGGATGGAATTAATGGAGTTATATAAAATATATAATATATATATATTATACTACAATTATAATATACCTATTTATAATTTAGTTTTAATTCCTCTAATATGAAAAGGAAATGAAAGTAGTGTTCATGTGTACGTACAACCTACCATCTCCATGAACGGTGCATTTATTAATAATGGCCTAATTCTCTAAAAATCTAACCTAAAAACATTCTTGATGTGAATTAAAGTCAAATTATTGACTTCTCTCAAGATTGTGTAATATTTTAAGGAGGGACCTTTTAGTTGGTATCAGAGGTCAGTGTAGATATCTTTATGAGTTAAGATATTGTTAATATAAAATCAATAAAATATTTTTAATTTATGGTGAAATGGAAATGATATGGAATTTTAAGAGTACCATGTTTCTTTGTCTAAGATATGTTTGTTCAGAATTTTTTTCCATAGTGGAAATCAGGAAGTAATTTTGGGATGGATTTTAGAGGAAAACAACCTACAAAATCAAAAACCTAATATGGTTTGAATAAGAACTGAATATTTTGTTATATTAATGGCGCAGTTGACTCAGGATATACATGGTGGTTGTATCCATACACTAGATCAGTTTAATCAACCAAAAATGAACATGTTGGTATCGGATAATTTTATGAGGAAACATCCCCCATAATTCAGAGGATTATCTAACCTCATAATAACTAAAGGGGGGATTAAATCACTGTAAAATATTTTCAATGTCATGGGTTATTTAGAACATCAAAAATTTATTCTTCTTGTTTAATATTTTAAAGTTTAATTTGATCAGTGGTGGTAAATGGTTAAAAATATCTGGTATAGTGAGGAGATTTATTACCCTGATTAGGATGAATTAAAAGGTATGTTTCGTGAGAAATATTTTACTAAGTCATTTTGACTTAGGATGGAAAAACAATTCTTGTAATAGAGGTTATTGGATGACTTAGTGGTGCTTATGAATAAAAATTCACTCTACAGGCAAGTCATTCTCTAAATTTCATATGAGATATTGATAATAAAATCAGTCATTTTTACATAGGATTAAAGCCAAAGTATCAAAGGGAATTATCTTCTCGTGAGTTCAAAAGTTATGAAATTTTTTTCAATGTGTGGGAAGGTGGATATGGAGTTTTCTGATGATTATGTGTTCTTTAAAAAATATCATAATAATTGGTCTAGGTTGTAGGAGAAAGAGAATAACTCTAAAAAAAATTATAAAGGTAAGAAAAATAAGTTTACAGTTTTTAAAAATTGTGATGAAAAGAACAATGGGGAATGAATTTTGAATTTTTGTAAGTGCTTCCGATGTGGTAAAATGGGACATAAGGCTCATAATTTAACTGAAAACGATCATGGTAGTGGTAAGAAAAAATCCGATTTATAGTCATTAAAATTTTTTAAGTGCAATTAAATGGGTAATTATGAAAATGAGTGTCTAGTGAAGAACTACAATGATGGGAATCAGCCAGACTACAATAAGAATGGGGTGGTGAAATCATTTTCACCCACTTCATCAGATTTTGGGCCATCAGGTGAAGTTATATCAGGTAGATTGTTTGTTTATTCAGATTATTCCAATGTGTTGTTTTATTCTGGGTCTACACATTATTTTATTTTTGAGAATGTTTCTAGTAAATTAGGAATTACTTATAAAGAAATTAAGCAATAAATTTTTGTAAAAACTCCTAGGGGAAATGTTGAGATAAAAAGAAATTATAAGAACCTTCTTGTCCTTATCTGTGGAAATAATCTGTCTACAAACCTTATTGTTTTTCTCTTAGTAGAGTGTGATGTTATTCTGTAACACCCCAAGCTTCCACAGTATGCTTCTCTTTGAATAATGTGATAGCGTGTGTTGTACGCAACACTGAGTTCTAACACACCATAACCAATCAAACTAGCCGTTATGAATAGTAATACCTACTTTTTTATATTATATATATTTTATTTTTTAAAATGGACTTCATTTTTGGATTCGGAATATCGAATTTAGCCTAAGGTGAAATTTTGGTACTTTTCAGATAACTTTAATATTTTGATGAATAGTGAAAATTACTAAATTTTAATTAAAAACAACTTTTTAAATCAAAATAACTAATAGTGATAAATTATGAATTTTAGTGGTTTTAAATTATATTTAGAATATATTTTTACCATTTAATATAATGTTGGTCATTGGACATAATTTTACAATTAAACCAGACATAAACAAGTGTCAATCTTTTGATAGTTATTATCTCTTAAAAACACGCTTTTTGTTTTAACAACAGGAATTAATTTTAAATTAATTTCTGCCACTTCTGTGTTTTGAATTTGGAAAAATGGATTCCATATTTGGAATCATGATGTTCAAATTCTGTAAATAGGTAACTTTTATTTTTAGAAATTTTGAATAATTACTTCGGTAAATATTTTATTTACCATGGTTAAGGGTAAATCTGGTAAATAGGGGTTAAAAAATAATATTATAATAATACTAAATTACCCTAAAACGTGTCCTATCCTTATTGGTTGATACATGTTCGACCATAGTCATCTTTGGGTCGATTTTGGGACACCATGGATCCAATTGTAGGTGATAGGGACACTTTATTTTAATTAAGTTAAAATGAATACAAAAATGACACAAGCATATATCTTTTAGTAAAAAAAAATTTATATAGGATTATATATGTTGGATTTTCGACTATAAATATTCATTAGAAAGATAAAAATATTTCCAACATAATGATATTTTATTTATAATTTTTATAGATTACATAATTTAATTTATTTATGACACAATGATGATGCAGAAATTAACATAATAGTGAAAATTTAAAATAATTGATATTATAAATACCAAAATAAATATAATTTGAGACTTTTAATGAATTAAAATAATTTTTCTAGGATAATATGACATATTAGGATTGATTTAATTAACTTTTTTAGAATTAATCATTCTGTTATGAGTTACACAAAAATCAACTATTGAATAGTGTCAAAATTGACATAAAAGAGTTTTTAAAACAAATATTATATTATTAATTGATATTAAATTCCTAAAAATATAAGGTTCTTCCAAGAGACTTATATAATGATATTTGTATCATTAATGGAATACTTGATGGTCTCTTGGATGTATATAGTAATTTTATTAACTATATAATATAAAAATACAAAGTGACATGGTAAATGTCAAACTAATTAACTAAGAGTTAATACTTAAAGATAAGGTTAATATAGTAACTCAAACCTATCTAAATTCTATTGGTTGAATGGTTTTCGACCTATCCCCACCTTAAAATTTAAATAATCAACTTTCGATCCATTATAAACCGAATATGAATTTATTATAAATTAATATTTCTATCTTTTCCAAAGGTGCCCCTCACCCCTCTTATAAAAGGGAACTCCTCCTTCTCATTTATTCGACCTTCAAAGCCTTTTGGTTCGGCCAAAATCTACCCAAATACTCTCCAAACTTCCCTCACTACAACCTAGAGGCCTTATTTTGATCATAAAGCCAACCTAAGGAGCCCTTTTGATCAAATCAAAATGAAGAACCCGAAGAAGAGGTTATGATTTCACCACCCTTTTCCAAGTTCCTTTCTTCTTCCACTTCTTCTTCCTTTGTTATTAACATTATAAAATAATAACTCCAGTATAATATATATACTTTGATGTTATTATAAATATGGTACAACCATATTCAGTATTCTATCCACCCTTTTAATAACATGTCACCATACGTGCGTACGTACGGCTTACCGTCTCCACGTCATGGTGTAATTGTTATTCAATATATTATTATTTGGATGGGTATAATAATGATGTGTAACTCATGTAAATAATAAATATAACATGTTAATGATTCTGTATATATGATATACCATCCATTTATATATTGTTTTAATATCAAAAGAATGATATTGTCGCTCGTGCGTACGTACGGACTACCGTCTCCACGAACGCGATGAGATTCATTCTCCATCGTATCCATTCAAGTATAATTATCATTTGATAATTTAAAAATAATATTTAAGGACTTGATATCATTCTGTATATAAATAATATACAACCTATCCATGACAAACATGGCTTATGTAACAAAACATATAAAAGAAAACGAGTAAGTTAACACCCAAAATGAAGATAATACTAAGATATTATTAACAAAGCAATGTTAAAAGATCATATATGATATCATATGAATGTATATGATTCTTTTATAATTTAATAACAATTATTTAACTATTATACAGGAGGTTAAGCTACCCCAACCAAGGAAATGTACAAGGTAAGGTTTATTTCACAATCTCTTCATTATCTGAGGTTGTTTATACGTAATAATCTGCTTGGATCTCTTTATCATCCACATCCATGTTTCTTAAAAATGAATTTCAAATTTTTTTTAATATTTAATAGAATATGGGTTAAAGTCATTTATACCCTTGTTTGACTTTTTATAAGAGGTTTATAAAGGAATCTTTCCGTCGTTTTCCAAACAAGGTGTTTTTTAACCTTTTCGGAAAAATTAAGGTAAGAATGTTTTTTTAACTTATACGGAGAGTGAGGCTATTTTCTGCCATTATAAAATCATCGAAGCTTCTCTTACAATATTATAAGAATATTTTCAATGAAAATGTTTTATTTCATAAATATAAGACTCTTAAATGATTTCAAAATAGAAAGAGATATTTCTCTAAAAAGAGTTTTGATTTCTTCTATGTCAACATCCTTTGATGGATTTTACGCTTATTTGAAGTTGATTTATTATGATACAAAAATTCTATATTGTATTGAAGGTTTTGTGATATGTTTGACTGTGGATGTTCTATTTTTATACCGTTCACAGTTTGTGGTGAAAGTATTGACATTTCTTATGCTAGTTTTAATAAAAATGTTTATGTTATGTTTAAACCTTTTCATATGGGAATGCATTGGACTTAATATGTGACAGGTGGAGCCCGCTATAGCTCCTAGATGCATCGGTAGGTCTCATGAGACAAACTAGTGTCTTGGCACAAGACCTTGACAAAATCTTATTTGTAGTCTTGGCATGAGGCCTTGGCTATGTGGTTATGATAGTCTGGCATTATGCATTCCATCATTATGAAAGTGGTTATTAATATTGCATCTGATTATTAGATTAGTAGAATATCCATGTGAATAAGTAAATGGAATTATTTCATTTTACTTTTTCCATACTATGTTGAAGTTCAAGTTTAAAAGGCTTTTGTTTTAGTTATACATTGCCTTAAATGTTTATTCTTATTTATGAAAGTTTTCTCTATATTGTTATCCTTAATGGGCATTTGAACTCACCCCTTTTCTATGTTTTATTTTTCCCAGGGTATGAAGAAGTAAATTATGAATGACCTGCAGGGATAGTATGTGGGAATATGAGTGTGGAATATGAAGAAAAGATGTTGTAGTTTTCATTTTTATGATGTAATGTAAGACTTATGAATATATCTAGTCTTTCCAAGGCTACTAAACCAATCGGTCTTTCGAGATTTGATCTTTCTTGTGATCATGCCAATGTTATGTAACAATGAACCGACTCTAGGTAACTGGGGTCGGGGCGTTACATATTCTGTGTATGGATTGACTTTCTGTTTACCATGCGATGATTGACTGTTGAGCTAATGAAGTTTCTTTTTATAAAGACATTCAGTGTTTGTACAAGAATTAACCCTTACTATTGATAACATATCACGAAGCTAAGAAACTTGTAAGATATGGAAATTAATGTTACCTTGCACATATTTTTGAAAATAAAGGAAATATTCATATTAATGATGTGCTAGTGGTAAATGAGTATCTTAATTTTTTTCTTGATCATTTACATGGAATTATACATGATTGGTAATTTGAATTTACTATAGAAATAGATCCTGATATAAATCCAATTTCAAACCCCCCTTATCGAATGGATCAAATTGAACTTTTATAGTTAAAGAAGAAATTTTAGGAGTTATTAGATAAAGGTTTCATTTTACATAGCATATCACCATGGGGTTCTATTGTATTTTTTTAAAAAAATAAAGATGTTTTAATGAGACTTTTCATTTATTATAGAGCCTTTAATAACATCACTATTAAGAACAAGTATCATTTTCCTCATATTGGTGATTTATTTGATCATCTCCAGGGAGATCAGTATTTTTCGATGATTGACTTGAGTTTGGGGCACTATAAGTTGGAAGTAAAGGAAACAGACATTCTGAAGACTAAATTTTCTACTATATATGGACATTATGAATTTGTAGTTATTCCTTTTAGGTTAACCAATTCACCTTTAATATTCATGGATCTTATAATAGAATTTTTTATGAGTTCTTCGATAAGATTGTGGTTGTCTTTATTGATGATATTTTGGTATATTCTAAAATTAATAGGACCATGAAATTCATTTAAGGGTTGTCTTGAAAGTCATAAAAGAAAATAAATAGTATGGAAAATTGATCAAGTGTGAGTTTTGGTTACAATAAATTTATTTCCATGGTGACATTATTTCTAAAGATGGCATAACTGTTGATCCTGCTAAAACAAAAGTTGTTGAAGACTGGTCAAGACCAAAAAATATAACTGAGATTCATAGTTTTCTTGGTTTGTCATGATATAACAATAGGTTTTTTGAAAAAAATTCACTGTTATCTATCCCATTGACTAAGTTAACTAAAAAAGGTGTTAAGTTCATCTAGACAAAAGAATGTGATAATTATTTTTCAAAATCGAAAAGAAGATTTTTGAATGCTCTATTTTTTGCATTACCTTCTGGAAATGGTGAGTTTTTTATCTACAGTGATGATTTGTTAAAGGGACTTGGCTATGTCCTAATGTAGAATGATGAGGAAATTTCTTATGCTTCGCATCAGCAGAACAGTAATGAGTTAAATTTCCCTACTCATGATTTAGAATTAACTGCTATTTTTTACATTAAAAAGTTGGAGGAATCTTTTAATGGAATAAAGTGTGGAATATATACTGATAATGAAATTTTGAATTATTTATTCACTTAGAGGGAATTAAAAATAGATAGAGAAGATGGATAGAATTAACTAGGGATTATGATTGCACGATTCATTATTATCCTGGAAAATTGAATGAAGTGGCTGATTCTTTATATCCAAAAAATAATGCTACATTAACCATATAACATTTGTAATGTGACCCATTGATAAATGATTTTATGATCTTCAGCATGGATGTTTTTGGGGTAGTAAATTCCTATATTTTGTTTCAGGTTTTAGAAGAATCGTCTCTATCAGAAAGAATAAATAAATCACAAAAGGAAGATAGTGAGTTGCATAAAAAGGTATAATTTGTTCAGAAGGGTAAGTTGCCTAAATTTAACATTGATAAACATTGTATTTTGAGATTTGGGAAAATATTATGTGTTCTTTGTGATTAACATTTGAAGAAAAAATTGTTTTGTGAAGCTCATAGTTCTCCATTTTCAGTTCATCCTGGTAGTACTAAGATGTACAGATATTTTCGGGTGTATTAATGGTGGGATAGAATGAAAAGAGATATTGATGATCATACTGTGAAGGGTTTGAATTTTTAGTAGGTGTAAGTAGAATGAAAGTTTCTGAAGGGGGTGCTTCATCCTTTTCTAGTACTAGAGTAGAAATAGGATATAACATCCTTGACCCGGAAGCCATTAAACCAGTTCTCTGATCCTGGTAGTTACATGACCTTAACCGCGCCTCCTCGTATACCAAAGGATTCCAACTAGAAACGGGGGTCCAAAAGGTGTATTAGGGAGACTATACCCCCTTTTATCAGACTAATCCACAACAGAAGATAAAAAATAGCTGAATAATAACCAATAATCCAAGAGCATGCATAAACAACCTTTCCCAAAAAACGGTTACAACCATGGTCCAATAGTAAATATGCCATGTCATTCTATAAGGGAAAAAGTGAACAAAACCCAAAATGAAGACAAACTAAAAAATTCCAAAAATGTTCCTGACACTATGTTTGGTTCTGCCTCCACGTACACCCACGCCAACCCAACTACCTAGTAAGAGCCTTTTCACTTCCCCTGACCTGCAAACATGAAGTCTACTCAGGTACCCAATGGAGTCCCAAGAAGGGTGTGAGTACAACTCAGTAGGCCACCACCAACGGTGTCAAAAAAATCTCTGGTATAAACAATTGTGCATGAAAAAGGGAAATGAATAATAAATTAAAAGGAAAAGATTAAGTTTACTTCACCAGTTTAGGTCCATTACCAACATTTATTAACTTTTCCATATCTTACCATTTCATCCCATTTCACATTACTTACCATCTCCATCACATTTAATAAGGGTTCATCAAGAAAAACAAGTTACATGGGTTTAAAGTACACAATCCAATGCATGAGGAAACACACTGTTATCCTATATCACAGGGACTAACTTCCTCATCTCACCCATATCCTCACCCCGAAGCCTCTTTCTGGGTGGATACAACCATTAGGGAAATAGAGCCTCAGTTTTCATGACTTGAAACTACCGGTCTCGAGCCGCAACTACCCCAAGCCTGCCTCTATAGGCCAAGGGCTGGAGACAAGTGCCGAAGGCATAACAATCTTGGGGAGGCCTTTGCCTAAGTACCTATAATCACATACACACAACCCTATCGATTCAAAAGTATAGAGTCAAAATAAAACCAAAGGACAAAAAACAATACCCATCCACAATCATGAATCAAGCTCTAAATAGAAAAAAATTAAAGTGATGAAAAGTACTGACAAGATACTGAACAGAAAAAGGAAAAACCACATGCCCAACTCGAAAGGTCCCACAACCCGGCAACAGGTAAACAAAAGTAAACAGCTAGTGAGTCTCATACCTGAATTTCCTACTACAACCACTGAATGCAGCTCAAGATCATGTGTCCTCTACACTCCTCCATAGTCTGGATCGACCTGTTTGTCATCTGCAAGGGCACACCAAGTGCGGGCAAAGCCCAAGTAGGGGTGAGTATAAAGATACTCAGTTGGATGCCCCGAAAGCTCGAGGGAGCAACAAAGGAAGTACTAAAATGGTGAGCAGTAGACAGAACAAATAATTGTGTAATGGTGAAATATAGAGAGTGCAGCTCAACCCAATAAAATAAATTAAGTAGACTCATCCCAACCAAGAGGAGATAGACACGGAAAGCATGTGGCATACCCTGCGTGTCTTCGCCCCTCCTAGGATTAGAGTAACTGAACCCAAGGAGTGGGAACAAAAGTAGGGTGTGTATATATATGTGCTCAACAAGAAACCTGAACGAGTGTGTAATGGGATCTCAATATCCCAGCTCAGCCCAGGAAAAGTCGCCAATATTTCTAAGGATATCCATCACCGATGCGCAAATGCCCTGCACGTCAAAGTTTTCTCATCACTGAATTGTGTAACCAAGGGTCCGGCTCCAGTAACCACATAGAAAATTAACTGACTAGCTTCATAGAAAGGGATGATTTTGAAAGAAATTTTCGGGTAACCCACTGCCCGGCTCAAATTGAGGGTAAACCCCAAAATGTCATCGGGTGACCCACTACTCATCCCTACTGGAGGGTAAAACCTAGAAGGTCGTCGGGTAACCCACTGCCTAGCCTCACTGTAGGGTAAACCCTAAAGTCAATGGGTAACCCACTGCCCGAGCCCGATGAAGGGTAAACCCTAAGGTCAACAGGTAACCCACTACCCCAGCCTCGTTGGAGGGTAAACCCTAATATGCCGGTGGGTAACCCACTGCCCAGCCCCACTGGCGGGTAAACCCTAAACTGGTCTGATAACTCTGTACTGCCCAAACCATCTCTAAGTATCGCTAACATCATGATCATGCGTTGGGTCAGAGTGTGTCAAAGAAACCTCCGAACAACACCCTTTCATGTTTCCACATTTAATGAGATCTTGAAAGAGGCTCCTCAGACACAAAAGAATACATCGTTGTAATCCTTGCGGAAAAACACGCGAGATAAACTATTTACTTGCTGGAAATGGTCTCCCAACGAAAAAGTTATTCAAAACCACTTTATACCCATACGGAGTCTTGTGGAGCCCACACCTCGGTCCCAAAAAAAGGTTGGGATAACTCCGCCATCGTGATGCTCTCGAAAAAACACGCCCAAACGACTACTAATTCGCCCCAAACGGACGACTGATGAAAAAGTTGTAAAACGCTGCTCACAGCTTAAAAGACGGCCCATGGGGCCCACGACTCAACTCCGGCTTCAACGCCTAAAACCACCCTGGTCTATATCGTCTCGCCTCCAGGGTCACAACGCCGCTGATATCACTTTAAATGGACTTCGGATGTGTCCGCGCCATCCGAACAAAGAATCTCGATGAAGTACTTAACGAGCGTGTCGCGCCACTGAGCCCCCGTCTTAGGAATTAAAAATCCCTAAGAACATCTCAAAATCTCCGTCTCGAGCAGAGGATTTTACTTCCGTAGGTATCACGCAAAATGGACACTTTTTGTGGAAGTTACGTGTGTCCGAAGACAAGGGGGCGAACCCCTTTGGGCTGGACCGGCCCGGTCCAGCCGTTACACCCGACCTGGGTCGGCCCGCGCCGGCCGACTCCGCTTGCAGCACCAGTCTGCGGCTCTTCCACATGGCCAATCCACTAACCCCCGGTCCACCCATTCCGACCGGCCCTCATGGTCGGTCGCTGTCACGCACGGAGACCCGCCGAAGGCGGGTCTCGGTCTCCCGCATGGGGTCGCACGCCGCGACCTCCGTCGCTCCCCGCACCGGCGACCTCCGCCCACTGCCGCTGCCTGGGACCACCATCCTGCCACCTGGGTCCACCACCACGCCACCTAGGTCCATCGTGCCACCGCCCGGGGAGCCACTGCGCTGCCTCCTGGGTCCACCACCACGCCACCTAGGTCCATCGTGCCACCGCCCGAGGAGCCGTTGCGGTGCCGCCTGGGAGCTGTGCCACCGCCGGCCGCCATCCCGGACCACCTAAAGCCTGCTGAAAACCACTGGAACCACAGGAAAATAGGGAAAAGTGGACGAAAAACTTCCCGGGGTCACCCCGGACACCCCGAGACTTGAAAATTCGATCGGAAAGGATCTTTTGGAATATCTAATCGATCCCTACGCAAATATTTCCTTCTCTCGAGATGAAAACAGCATTTCGACGCAATG
Source organism: Viscum album (assembly GCA_963277665.1). Lineage (NCBI taxonomy): Eukaryota > Viridiplantae > Streptophyta > Magnoliopsida > Santalales > Viscaceae > Viscum > Viscum album. The sequence continues at coordinate 2,007,700,741 of OY728122.1, read as the reverse complement.
AATTTCATTTGAAGAGGTTGCGGAAATTAAAAACGAAAACACAAACTTCCCACCTCACTGGTCGTAGCCCGTCGCTTCGCCAATGATCCACTGGAGCCACCGCGCCTTGGAGAGGTGGGGAGAGGGGCTTGATGCTCATTGAGAGGAAAACCTTTAGGGAGAGACAAGGGGGAAGGAGGAGGAGGGGAGAGGTGTTTAAGTAGAGAAACACTTAAACACCCACCAGTAGGCCACGTACCCAAACTTTCAGTAGGGTCGGGGTTAAGCCGCCTTTGGGGTAAAATCCAAATTATGAGCGCAACGGAGGTCTCTGAATTCTACTCTGAGCCTCCATTCATAAGTTGTAAAGTTCACTCCCGGGGCCGCCAAATTACGAAAACACCCCTGGTGGCGTTTTCCACACAAGGGTCAAACCCGTGAAAGTTACACCCCTTATAGGGTAAAAGGCATGCTCCGGACTCAATGTTGCCATTCGTTTTTTCATCCGAGAAACCATTTATGAGTTATTATGTTTATTTGGCATGTCTAGTGTGAACGCACTTAAAATTTAATTCCGACCACACCAGGGCTTGGAATCACATTCCGTCTGAATGCCCTACTTTGGGATAACATCAAGAAAATTTCAAAGTCTTACAGGCTCAAAACCCATATTCTTACATCATTCCCTCCATCAAGTTTTTCATCCCCAAAAAATAAAACTACAAAAAAAAATTCGGGATACTATGCCCGCATCTGGCTCTCCCGTTCCCAGGTGCTCTTCTGCACCCAGCCATGCTGCCACAACACACGAACCAAAGGGATGGTCCGTCCACGCAGTGTCTGCTCCTGTCAGTCCTCAATAGCCATTGGATGCTCTGCAAAGGTGGCTACATCCTCAATGTCCATCTCTCCCCAGTCGATAACGTGCATGGGGTCGTTAACATATATTCTTAGCTGTGACACGTGGAAGACATCATGCTCCCTCTCTAGATGTGGGAATAGAGAAAGACGGTAGGCCACATCACCGACCCTACGCACGATCTGAAAGGGCCCAATGAACCTCGAGGACAGTTTGCCTCCCCGGCCGAACCTCCGTGTCCCATGCTGCAGAGAGACCCTAAAAAAGACATGGTTCCCCTACTCGAACTCTAAAGGCCTATAACGATGATCTATGTAGGACTTCTGTCGGATCTGAGCCATCCTCATCCTCTCACAAATGACCTGCACCTTCTCTGTCGTCACCTGCACCAACTCTGGGCCCACGAGGGAGGTCTCCCCAACCTATGTCCAGCACAACGGTGACCTGCATGGTCTCCTATAGAGGGCCCCAAAAGGTGCCATGCCGATAGTAGAGTGGTAACTATTGTTTTACGCGAACTCCACTAAGGGCAGGAGATCCTCCCATCTCATACCAAAGTCTAACATGCATTCCCGGAGTATATCCTCCAACACCTGGATAGTGCACTCTATCTGCCCGTCGGTCTGGGGGTGAAAAGTTGTACTCATGCACAGCCGAGTCCCAAATGCCTCCTACAGGCCCCACCACAAACGCGATTTAAATCATACAACGCGGTCAGAGATGATCATTGAGGGTACCCCATGAAGGAAAACGATCTCCCAAATATACAGATTACCTAGACTCTCCACCGAACCCTGCTCCTTGATGGCAAGGAAGTGTGCTGACTTCGTGAGTCGGTCCACTATCACCCAAATAGAGTCATGGTCCTTCGCTGTGCACGGAAGCCCTGTGACGAAGTCTATAGATATGCCATCCCACTTCCACTCCGGGATATCGAGGGGCTGCAACAACCCTGTCGGAACCTGATGCTCTGTCTTTACCTGCTGACAAGTAAGACACCGAGAAACAAACTCAGATATGCTCTGCTTCATGTCGGACCACCAAAACTTCCGCTAAAGGTCTCTGTACATCTTCCCCACACCAGGATGTATAGCCAAGGGAGAAGTGTGGAACTCCCGCATCACCTCTTCCTGCATCTCCACTGGTATTACAGCTCTCCCCTAGAGTAGGATCTCGTGATTCCCTCCTTCAGAATACCCATCAGGTGTGTTGACTGTGGATATCTGATCATGCAGTACCTCGCTGTCAACATCCCCCAGTTGTGACTCTCTCACACTCTCAAGGAGCGAAGGAGTCAACACCATCGATTGCAGAAAAGATGTAACCTCCTACTCCACCAAGGTCAGTTGTAGGGAATCCAACTACTCTGAAGCTTCCCACACTAATTGATCCTGGGAGTTCTTGCTAAGAGAATCTAATACTACATTGCCCTTCCCTGGAGTGTAGACTATCACAAAATCATAGTCCTGTAGAAACTCCAGCCAGCGCCTCTGCCTCAGATTCAAATACCTTTGAGTGAAGATGTATTTGAGGATTTGGTGGTCTAAGTAGACCACAAAACGCTCACCTAGAAGGTAGTGTCTCCATAACCTCAAGGTGATGACCACCGCTGCCAACTCCAAATGATGAGTCGCATAATTCTTCTCATGGGGCCTCAACTGCCTCAACCCATATGCAATCACTACTTATTGCTGCATCAGCACGCAACCAAGCCCATCTCCTGAAGCGTCGCATTACACCACAAACTCAACGCCCTCCTCTGGAAGCCTCAACACTGGAGAACTAGTTAGCCTCTACCTCAACTCCTCAAATGACTTATAGCTCTGATCAGTCTAGGTGAACGGTCATCCCTTCTACATCAATGTGGTCAATGGGGAAACAGTCATAGAGAAATATTCCACGAACCTCCTGTAGTACCCTATCAAACCAAGGAAGCTCCTCACCTCTGACGCATTCTTGGGTGGCTCCCAAGAAAGAACTTCCTCTAACTTTGTGGGATCTACTGCCAATCTCTGCTCTGTAATGACATGCCCTAGAAAGTGAACCTCATGAATCTAGAACTGACTCTTCGAGAGCTTCCCATACAGCTGGTGCTCCCAGATTAATTATAGGACCATCCTCAAATTCTCTGCATGCTCCTCCTCCATTCTAGAGTAGACGAGTATGTCTTCAATAAAGACAACCACAAACCGGTCCAAGTACGGCTGGAAGATCTGGTTCATCAAAGCCATGAAAATGGAGGGGGCATTCATCACGCCAAAGGGCATCACCATAAAATCTTAATGCCCATAACGACAATGGAAATCCAAATTCGGGATGTCAGCCTCACGAACCTAAAACTGGTGGTAGCCGGATCAAAGATCAATCTTGGAGAACCACTTTGAACCTCTCAACTGGTCGAAGAGGTCATTAATCCTTGGAAAAGAGTATTTGTTCTTTATCGTGGCCTAATTCAGGTTACGATAATCCACACATAGCCGCAAACTCCCTTATGCCTTTTTAACAAACAAAATAGCAGATGCCCAGGGGGACACACTGGGCCTGATGAATCCCTTCTCACGAAGGACGTATAGCTGAATTTGTAGCTCCTGAAGATCTGTGGGTGTCATCCGATATGCTGCACATGATATCAGAGTCATCCCCGGCTTCAAGTCAATGTAGAACTCCATCTCTCGCCTCAGAGGTAGTCCCAGGACATCCTCAGGAAAGCCGTCCATGTAGTCCTCTACAACGATAGGGATCCAGGTGTCTGTAGTGTCTGCTACTCCGAGATCCATGCTTTCTAACTAGTGATAAAAAAGTCATGGTCTCCTACTCAGAGTACCGGTATGATCTTCCATGAGATCTCATTCACCTAGAATGGTGAACCTCGTCCCATCAGAAAACGCGACTCTGACTCATCTGTGATGATAGTCAATCTGGGCGTGAACCATAGAAAGCCAATCCATTCCCAAGAAGACATCATAAGGTTAAATCGTGATGATGAGTAGGTCCCACGTGAAACTCCTTCCTCCAAACGATATTTCGCACTATATGTAGATAAAGGTCACCAATGAGGCACTTACCATAGGAACCTCAAGGCTAAGTGCTGGTGTTAGTGCCTCTACTGGAAGATCCAACTCCCGTACCAAAACCAGTTATATAAAGGAGTGGTTGGAGCCTATGTATACTAGTACCAAAGCAAGTGTAGAGTAAACACAAAGTGTACCTCGGACCATCTCGTGTGCTAGGGGGTCAGGAACACCCATAGACTGAAGCTGCCTGTCGCCCCTACCACAAACTCCCTGAGCCTGGCGTGGGTCGCCCGGTGTTGGCGGTGGAAGGACCTCAAAATGCCATCCCAGACCTCTAGGTCCTACCACTCTACCTGCACCGCTTCCCTGAGGACCACCATGTCCTCACCTGGGAGATCCATGGTCACGGTGCTGCCTCTGCCGTTGCGGTGTGCCCACTACCTGCCACGGATGCTCGGTATGCCAGGTAAGGCAGTCCCATTCTAGATGACCCCGTCCATCACAATCAAAGCACTGACACTCTCCTGACTACCTCGGTGCTCTACGGAGACACTACGGTGTATGACCCTGCCCCTGAGTCTGCTCACAGAAGGGTCTCCTCGACTAAGGCTATGCCAACTACCGCCTGCCTGCTACCAAAGACTCTTCTCTGAAGCGGCCACTACTAGGCCCTGCCAGCTGGAGTCCCTCATCCAAGAAGCTCTCTGTCAAGAGAACCCTCTCTATCACCCCAGAATAAGTAGGGATGCACAGGGGTACTACACTAGCACAAATCTCCCTACAAAGACCCTGCTCAAACATCCACGCCCGGAAGTAACTGTCACGTATCATATCCTACGAGTAGCATGTCAGATCAGTAAACCGGGCCGAGTACTGCTCCATGGTCATCCCCATGCTTCAGATCTAGAAGATCCCGAATCTGAACGAAGCGTAAACAAGAGGGGGAGCACTTCCCCCTGAAAAGCTGCTAGAAGCTATCCCACGCGAGAGACAACTCATCATGGGTCTGCATAACCAACCCCCACCAACGCCCGGCCATCCTGAGGAAAAGGCTGGCAACTAGGGCTACCATCTAGTCCAATGGTGTCTGTACCAGCCTGAAAAGTTGGTCCATAGACTCTAGCCAGTCTTCCACTGCCTGGGGATCTGGGTCCCTGTGGATCTTCTCCGACCGCTGACGCTAGAAGTCCTAGAGCACACTCAACCTGCGCTGAACCTCGTCCTGTGCTGCCGGTACTAACTGCTTCTCTCCAGGTGGAGGGGATACTACTGAAGCACTGGGTGGAAGGGGATCACGTGAGGGTCCCTGAACTGACGCCTCGTCGCTCACCAGATCGTCATCATGAACTGGCATGGGTAACCTACCTGGCTACTGTCATGGGGTCATCCTGAAAGTTATCAAGGATTACCGCGATCAGATGAGCATATATATATAACAGTAATCACAAATAGGAGCTGAATCAACAAGGAAAGTCAAAGACTCAATCCTTCCAGATGCATGTTCCATAGTTCCCTGCAACAAATTTCTCAGTGTGTCGAGTCAACAAGTAGGTTATCAGGGTCCTAGTGAATGGATACGTCGGCTGCTCGTACCATCACTGGACTCCCTGGCCTAAGAGCCGCTCTCGAGACACGTCGACATTATTTCCCTAAATCCCAACCAATTCCTTTTTAGGGACGTCCGAACAACGCCCCAAGGAATTAACCACCTTTGAAACCACTTTGTCACGACCCAAACCTACCGTTCTCGAGCCACTACTACCACAAGTCGGCCTCCATAGGCCAGGGACTGGCGACAAGCGCCGAAGGTGTAACAATCTCGAGAAGGCCTTTGCCAAAGTACGTATACACACACATAGCCCACTCGATGTAGATGTGTGGAGTCAAAAGAAAACCAAAGGACAAAAAACTATAACCCAACCATAGTCATGGATCAACCTCTAAATAGAAAAAAAGTAAAGTGCTGAAAATTACTGACAAGATACTGAACAGAAAAAGGGAAAAACACACGCCCAACTCAAAAGGTCCCACAACCTGGCAACAAGTAAACAAAAGTAAACAACTGGTGAGTCTCACACCTGAAAGTCCTACTACGACCAATGAAAACAGCCAAAGCTCTTGTGTCCTCTACACTCCTCTATAGTCTCAATCGACCTGTCTATCATCTGCAAATTCAAACCAAGTGCGGGAAAAACCCAAACAGGGGTGAGTATAAATATACTCAGTAGGATTCCCCAAAATCTCGAGTGAGAAACAAAGGAGGTACTAAAATGGTGAGTAGTAGAAAGAACAAATAATAGTGTAAGAGTGCAATAGAGATAGTGCATATCAACCCAACAAAAGAAAGGAAGTATACTCGTCCCAACCAAGAGGAGCAAGACACTAAAAGCACATGGCATACCCTGCGTGTCTTCTCCCCTCCAAGGAGGAGAGTAACTGAACCCAAGGTGTGGGAACAAAAGTAGGGTGTATATATATATGTGCTCAACAAGGAACCCAAACTAGTGTATAAGGGGATCTCGATCTTCAAGCTCAGCCCAGGAAAAGTCACCAACAGTTCTAATGATATCCATCACCGATCCCCAAATGCCCTGCATGTCAAAGTTGTCTCATCGCTGAATTGCACAACCAAGGGTCCCACTCTGATAACCACGGAGAAAAGTCACTGACTAGCCTCATGGAAAGGGATGAGTCTGAAAGAAATCATCAGGTAACCCACTGCTCATATCAATTAGAGGGTAAACCCCAAAAGGTCATCGGGTGACCCACTGCCCAGCCCTACTGGATGGTAAACCCTAGAAGGTCATCGACTAACCCACTGCCCAGCCTCGCTGGAGGGTAAACCCTAAAGTTAATGGGTAACCCACTTCCTGGGCCCGCTGGATGGTAAACCCTAAGGTCAACGGGTAACCCACTGTCCAACCTTGTTAGAGGGTAAACCGTAATACATTGGTGGGTAACACACTGCCCAACCCCGCTAGAGGGTAAACCCTGAACTGGTCTGATAACTCCACACTGCCTGAACCATCTATGGGTGTCTCTAACATCTTGACCGTGCATTCGGTCGGATTGTGTCATAGGAACCTCTGACCAATTCCCTTTAATGTTTCCACATTTAATGAGATCTTGAAAGAGGCTCCACACACCCAAACAGATTACACCATTGTAATCCTTGCGGAAAAACCTACGAGATACACTATTTACTTACTGGAAATGGTATCTTGATGAAAAAGTTATTCAACACCGCTTTATGCCCATACGACATCTTATGGGGCCCACACCGCGGTCCCAAAAAAGTTCGGGCGAACTGATCCATCGTGATGCTCTCAAAAAAACATGTCGAAACAACTACTCATTCACCTCGAACAGACGTCTGATGAAAACGCTGAAAAACGCTGCTCACGGCTTAAAAGATGGACTATGGGGCCCATGACTCAACTCCGGCTTCAACACCTGAAACCACACTGGTTTACATCGTGTAGACACCAGGGCCATAACACCATTGATGGATCCTTAAATGGACTCCAGATGTGTTTGCATCATCTGAAAGAAGAATCCCGGTGAAGTACTTAACGAGGGTGTCGCAACACCGAGCCCCCGTCTTTGGAATTAAAAATCCCCAAGACCATCTCATAATCTCCCTCTCAAGCCGAGGACTGCACTGTTGTAGACAGCATGCAAAACAGACACCCATGGTGGAAGCTACGGGTGTCCGAAGACAAGGGGGCGAACCCCTTTGGGCTGGACTGGCCCGGTCGAGCCGGTCCACCCGGCCTGGGTCGGCCCGCGCCAGCCGGCCCATCTCATAGCGCTGGCCCATGGCTCTTCCGCAAGGCCCGAAAACTGACCCTCAATCCACCCACACAGACCGGCCCTCATGTCATGTCGGTGTCTCGTGCGGAGACTCACTGAAGTAGGGTCTTGGTCTCCCGCACGGGGTCCCGCGCCGCGACCCCCGTCGCGCCCCGCACCGGTGAATTCTTCCTGCCGCCGCCGCCTGGGACCGCCGCCGCGCCTCCTAGGTCTGCTACCGCGCCAACTGGGTCTACTGCATCACCGCCTAGGGTGCCTCCGCGCTACGTCCTGGGAGCCGAGCTGCCACCGGCTGCCGTCCCGGACTGCCTGAAGCCCGCCGGAAACCCCTGGAACCACTGGAAAATAGGGAAAAGTGGCCGGAAAACATCCCGGGGTCACCCCAGACACCCCGGAACTCGAAAATTCAATCCTAAAGGATCGTTGGGAATCTCTAATTGAGACCTATGCAATTATGGCCTTCTCTGGAGGATAAAATAGCATTTTGATGCAATGAATTTCATTTGAAGAGGTTGCAGAAATTAAAAATGAAAACACAAACTTCCTACGTCGTTGGGCGTAGCCCGTCGCTTAACCTATGATCCACCGGAGCCGCCACTCCATGGAGAGGTGGGGAGAGGGGATTTATTCTTGTTGAGAGGAAAACCAATAGGGAGAGACAAGGGGGAAGGAGGAGGAGGGGGAGAGGTGTTTGTGTAGAGAAACACTTAAACACCCACCAGTAGGCCCTATACCCAAACATTCAGCGGGGTCGAGGTTAAGACACCTCTGGGGTAAAATCCATTCTTTTAGTGCAACGATAGTCTCAGAATTCTAATCTGAGCCTCCGTTCAAAAGTTTTAAATTTCACGCCCAGGGCCGCCAAATTACGAAAACACCCCTAGTGGCGTTTTCCACAGAAGGGCCACGCCCGCAAAAGTTACACCCCTCCTAGGGTAAATGGCATGATCCGGACTCAAAAGTGCCCTCGGTTTTCACATCCAAGAAACCGTTTAGGAGTTATTCTCTTTATTTTTCATGTCTAGTGTGAACGTGCTAAAAATATAATTCCGGCCACACCAGGGCTCGAAATCACATGTCGTCTGAATGCCCTGCTCTGGGATAACATCCAGAAAATTTCAAATTCTTAAAGGCTCAAAACTTGTCTTCTTACATCAGTCTTATCCCCTAACCTATACATTAGGGTGGATTTTAGATCTTCTTTCCAACTCGACCTGTGGGCATAGAACCTCAAGTCAATGCCCCACTCTACCAAGCCATGTGCACATGATATATATATCCATCAACCATTCACCCAGCATCACAACCATTACCAAAGTCAAACATAGATCATAAAAATAACATGAGATTTGATACCATTCCTTAACCCATTAACTTGTTTACCACATTTCACATCATCTAGCCACTTAGCATGACCCCCCCCCCCCCCTTATTATTCTTATCTCACTAAGAACACATTCATTGTGCCTGTATCACTAGGATTCTTTCCTTATGCCTAACTCACTACACTTCATTACTGGGCTCATAAACCATTTCATTATGATCTTTAGTCATTTATATGTTAAACCAATATCTATTAGGTTATTACTAAGCCTAGGTGCATCACCTAGATTCTACTTCAAAACTATCAATTTCATCAACTTGTTTATCAAAGGATCTACATAAATACAAAAAAAATCTCACTTTTTATTCAAAAATCCCTATGTCCGAGAAATTTGGAACACCCCATGAGTGGCCCTAGATTAGTCTCATCGTCATCGATGCATACTATAGGGATTGTGGGGGTTTCCATTTACCTTCTCATTGATCATTTTACCTAAACATGCCAAGGGTGATCAAAACATACCAATAGACACCCAAGAAAAAAACCCACACATGCACAAATCCACAAATAAACCGTGGGATATAACATATAGAGAACCTACCTCGATTATTCAGGTGAAAACACTCCTATTTTTTCCCTTAGATTACAATTAAACCAACCCATGGATCTTCAACCTAGATCTCACCCAAAGAGTAGGGTTTTAGAGCTTCAGAAAGAGAGGAGAAGATGATACAAACCCTAAACTCAAAAGAGGAGCAAGGATGGGATTATCCTTACCCAGATCTTTGATTTGCAAACAACGGCACAAAAAAAACCTCATAAATGAAGGAAATCGATATCTTGGAGCTCTTGGAAGATTGGGTTCGTTCCTAGGGTGAAGAGGGGAGAAATGGGAGGAAATCCTGAGTTGGTATTAAAATCCAGGAGTGTTAAAATTGTAGTTTTTTTAATGTTTTTGGGTGCATGGTTTACCCACACAGTTTTCCAAACTGTGTGAAAACTGTGCGGAGGCCACTATCAAAAATCATACCTCTTGCATGATTTCCTCATTTGTCCACACGGTTAGCACTAACCATTCACAGACCGTGCAGCCTACCCAGAAAACCCCCTTTTTCTCCTTTTTTATGTCATGAATCCTTGGAACACCCCCGAACCTCCTTAAGGACTTGGGTAATCACTTAATTAACCAAAACAAAGGATTAAACCCAAAACTTACATTAGAACATACATTTCTAAGATTTGGGATCTTACAACCTCACCACCTTATAACGGCTCGTCCTCGAGCCGAGCTCCCAAGCTTCATTGCACTTCCAAGGAAAATACATCGGGCCACTGAACCCGCATATCTGATTCCCACTCCCAATTTTATTCCTAAATATTCACATGATATCATAGTACTTTAACTAATGGCACAACCATACCCTGAAATACTTTCTCACTATGATCTACCACACAAACCGGATGCTTCTTAAAGGACGCATCGGCCTCAAGCTCAACATCCTCAACATCCACCACACAAACTTGATGGCCTGACATAGTTGCGGTTGTTAGGGATATTATCATAGGAATAATAGATCCCATAGAGGGGATGTTCCCAATGATCTAAGTATGTTGACAGGAGGTGGGGGCTAAGAGATCCCTAATGGAGCCCATGAGATCCTAGGTGGGATCAAGAGAGCTTCCAAATTGCATAGGCATGTTCAATTTTCTGAGAACCTAAGGTTATTATAATTCATTCCAGTTCCCATCATTAGAGACAATTGGATAGAACCATGAAACTATGATTATTTTTAGGAATTTTTAGGGGGTTTATCTTGTTTATCGATTTAATCCTATACTTCTTGGATTTTTTTGTGTTATTTTTTTATCCTTGTTTTTTAATTTGAAATAGTGACGCCTGATTATGTTCTTCATTTCTTATTTGTATGGTTTTCTTTTCAAAAAATTTAATAAGGATTATGGAATTTTATTAAAGAAGGATAATTAAAGTGTGACTATGATGTATTTTCAAACTATTTTTTAATTGGGTTTAAAATTTATTCTTTAAAAATTAGGAAGTTTCTTTCCCTATAGTTTTTGAAAATTTTTATTTTTAAAGTATATATGACTTATTTTTGAAACTATGGGTCTTTGTTGGTTTTGAAAATGTTTTTTTAGTCTGATGTGACTTTTTTTATTGTAATATTGGTTTTCAATTATTTTTGGGAAAACCATTTTAAAATTATAAACCTATTTTAGTTGGAAATTAATGTTTCAGAAAATTAGTTTTTATGAAATGGTTTTAAATGGATCTTAAAAATAGTGTTTAGACAAGATGTATTGGTTAGGAAAAAGAATTTATAATTTATTTTATTAATTTAATGAAAATATTAGAAAAATAATTTGAAAACTTTTTATATGTTATTTTTTCCATTTTTAATTCTATATGGGAAATTTTTACTTTTATACTATATTTAAAACTAGTATTTTTTAGAATGTCTTACAAAAATGACTACTTAGATTTAGAAAATTGTGGTGACCTCCTCAACTATTTAGGTCATTACTATTACTTTAAAGTTATTACCTCATTCCATTATATTTATTCTAAGAGATATGTTTGGTTAAATGGTTATCGTGGGTTACTTAGTGGCTCGATGGAGCTGGTTTGGGGATTTCCTTTTAGTCGAGTTTGTTTCATCCATTGAGCCTATTATATTTTATGCTCTAGATTATATATTTGTTTCCATTATTATTTATTCATATATTAATTATGTTTATATATAGTTGGATTTTTATTACTTTTATTTCTAGTACTGGTTTATTATCCTCATTTTAGGGTAAAATCATTCCCAAGGTACTTCCTGTGATATTCAAAAAATAGGTTCCATCCATGGGAATCAGTAATGCCCTTCATTCCATGTGTCATACTGGTTCTGGAGATGGGTTGGATGTCACCATGGGTCAGTTCATTATATATCAAACCCCCAGCTTTCTAAAAACGTTATAATCCTTCGAAATAGTGTGTAGTCGGACCCAATATCCCTCTACTCAAGGATACTTTACTCAAGATAGACCATAAATACATCATAATTCAATCACCTAATATGTATAAACTATAATTAACTACTTAATTAAATCTCATAACTTAGTACAATATAGAGTAGACGTAGAAGAAAACTGAATCAATTATCATACCTATTAACTCTTTATATGTATGTATGATAGTTTATAGAAGCAGTTTGAAACTTAAAACTAATGAATATATCCAATCATAATATAACAATTATATTTAGAAATAAATTTGGGAATAAAATAAATAGTTGAACATTTCATAAATTTAAACATGAGATAAATATTTATTAATAATTAATAAATAAATAAATTACAAACATTTTATAATTTACCCATTCATTATAGACAATACATAATTAAATAAATATAAACACTCCCTAATTATACCTAATATTAACTCCTTCATGTTATTTTGTTATATGGTATTTAATTTAAATATATGATAGTAAATGAAATATAATAATTTTATATTTTAATTATTTAATGAAAAAAAATTTCATAATATAAATATAACATATATAATGTAACGTATCAGACTTGGTTCACTCATAAGTAATTGAATCGAGTCACTACATGGACTCAAACGTGCTACCTTGTATGTCAAATGGTTCTTAAAAGCTATAATGATTTAAGAGGATATCATGGGGGATTATACCCACTAGTTAGAGTATAAATAAAAAAAGATAGTACAATAACATCTAATACATACCATCATAAGTACACGGTAAGGAAAGATCCAAATAATCTGAAATATATAACCATGCTAAAATAAAAGGTAGTCACACAGTAACTATAGAAATCCCAAGATAGTTCTAATAGAAAGGAAAATACCAACTGGTTCTAGGGTTATGCCTAGTACTACTATCCAAGATCTGATCCTGAAACTCTCAATCAACCATCTAAAATAAGGTCCTTTCCCTTATCATGACCAATGACCACGAAGTGTACTCAGGTACCAAAGGTGGCCCGAGCAGGGTTTGAGTAAAACTCAGTAGGCCACCACCAACGGTGTCTAAATCATATACGATATGAGTAATATATATATATATATATATATATATATCCAATTAAATAAATAAATTGTAAGATAATGATGTTTATATAATGTATACTTTCAACCCTCGATTCCAGGAAGTCGCCTAGGATCAACTGTGCCTACTTTGGCTAGTGTCTGATGTCTCATTCTAAAGTACGATGACCATTTAAACTACCATATGATCACACTAGATCCTTGGAATCACATCAAGGCCCCCCAAAAACAACAAAAACAACAACAACAACAATAATAATAATAATAATAATTTCCACACAAAATCTTTTTGGAATCACATCATGGTCCCCTGACAACAACAACAACAACAATAAAAATAATATATTACATTGTTCAGGGTAGAGGGAAGAAACATAGAAAATCCTACCTAATTTTACCTGGGGAGGCTCGAAACTAAGGCCTCCTAAATAATAATAATAATAATAATAATAATAATAATAATAATAATAATAATGGGAACATTGTATCCGTAGAATCAAATCAAGTTCCCAAAAAAAGAACAACCACAATAACAATAATAACCATGTAAATTATTTTATAATCAGGAGTTCATCTTTTCATTAACCAAAAATAATAAGATAATCAAATTTAGTTTCATGAGTTTGTCTTTCCATTATCTTATTATTATTCAAATTTCATTAAATAAGAATTCATCAGTGGAAAACATAACCAGGGGTCATCAATAATTCATAGAATTTTATTATCTTATATTTGGGGTACACCCTAAGAATCATTGGAAAAACAATAATCCCATGTCGAGGCCACGACACTCCTAGTATAACAATATAAGATTTTATGATATATTTCTTTTTAAATATATTTCTCTTATATATTTTATTTAAATGAAACATCGGGATTAAATTAAATAAAAAATACTTCTAAAATTTTATTATGTGATAATTATATCATTTTTGAATTTATTATGTCAATATTATCTTAGGAAAAAATTTATTTTTTTAAAAAAATTGATTTTTTAGTGAATAGTGAAAGATGCCAATTTTATAAAACGGTCATTTAATTTAATTTAAAATCCCCATATTTAATTTAATTAAATTTAAATAAGACTCATTTAGTTATAAATAATATAATTGAATACATTTTAATTAATATTATACTTGATTTTAGTACAAGTTCATTCTTTGGACATAAAAATGTGTTTTCATAACATTTTATAGGTTTATTTTGAAATTAAATTTTAGAACTTATAGGAGCATAATTTGATAAAATAAAATCCATATTTTAAATTATGAGGTTATAATTTGGTAAAAAGTTACCTTTTATTATTAAGATTTATGAATGCTAGGTGGTAAAATTTATCACCTCTCTTAAGGGTAAATCTGGTAATTAAGGTTAAAAATAATGTCACAAGGCATTAGAAATATATCCAACATGTGCCTTTATTACCTTAGATTAGTATATTTCGTCCATAATCATCCAAATATAAAATATATGACCATTTTTCTACCATTTATATTCTATTTTGACGTATATAATATTTAAGTAAAGGATAAATTCAAAAATCTCACTCTATTGCTTTAAATATATATAATATTTATTCATCTCTTTCTCCATCAAATGGGAAATAACATCATTGCTCGTGTGTACGGCAGACTACCACCTCACATGGCTTGTTATAAAAATGGAATGAATTAATATATATGATATTTATGACATAATTATGATTCTTGAATTATAATTTCATATATATCTTCTTTCCTTACAATGTATTGGAAAATTATAACATCACTCATGCATATGTGTGGACTACCACCTCTACAAAGTTATGTCACTCATTTTCATTTATTACTTACATGAATGGTAATAAGGATAAATTTAATGAATATATATGATCTATATGATATAATAATTATTCTAAAAAGGTGAATTATTATTTTCTTTACCTCCATTCCATTCTATAAAAAGTGAAAACAACGTTCATGCGTACATATAGCATACCGTCTCCATGAATGGTGTAACTCATTTTTCTATCTCTTATTTTTATGGATGGATCTAAATATATATAATGAATATATATATATATATCATAATTAACATTATATATATGATATAACCATAATCAATGTACAAGTACTGGAACTATCAAATCAAAACATATATAAAAAATCAGCTAACATACAAAATAATGAAAATAATAAAACATTTTGAATAATAAATTAATAAGATGTTATAAATGGAACATATATAATATTATAGATATCTATATAGTTATATTATGTAATTATAATAAATATAAATTTCTTATATATAAGGTTAAAAGCACTTATGAGGCAATTCGAACTTAAGGTAATGGATTTAATCTTAATTTCCATTCCATTGAGATATATTTGGTATTATTCAGATATTTAATTTAATTTGGTGTCTATACTACCTATTTGATGTATTTAACATGAATTTATATATTATTCATTATTATTAAAGTTTCAATTTAAGTTTACTCTCTCAATCTCAAGGGGTTACAATTTAAAGGTTACCAAAGATGTAAGGATTTATTTTTTAAGCTTATTTTTTTATTGCTCTTACTTTCATTGACGTAATATTATAATAAATCATTTATAAAATATAAGAATTTTATTATTCGTTATATATTTAAGTATTTTCCAAATTTTCTACCAAATTTATCATTATTTGGCACTATAATCAGTCAAATAAATGTTTAAAATAAAATTCAATCTTCTTTCTATTTTGATCGGTTATATTTTTCTTCAATGTTCATATTATTCATAATTGTTCTAAAAAAGTCCTTTTTATTTAATTAAATGAGCTATTAAGAACATTTCATATAATCCATAACCTATAAAATGGTTTTAATGGAATATTTCTAATTTTTTCCCAAACATTCATTTTCAACTTTCTTTAAAAAAGTCAAAATGTGTGTTTTTTAATTTTTATGGAATAAATTGATTTTACCATAGCCAAAATAGTTTTCTTATATTATAGATACTTCTACAAGATTTCAATTGTTTTAAAAATAAAACCCTTTAATTAAATGTTATTTTAATATTTTTATTCCATTTTCATTAATTCTCCAAAAATAGTTATTTTATTAAAAAATATATATTTCTGATGAATCAATGATTATAATTTATCTCTTATTAATTTTTTGGTTGTTCAATTTCTCTTAAAAATTTATCCTTATTTTGATCATTGGATATTAAATTTATCTTAAATATTTATATTTTTTTATCATGGATATTCTTATTTCCTAAACCATATACCATTTCTACATATGGTGTTTTACTATGAATGATATTCAATTGATTGGGTTAATCTTGACATTCTTTATTCCTTACTCAATAAAAATATTTATTGAAATGAAATATTTTTTATGAATTAAATTGAACCCATTCAATATATGAGGAATTAATTATAAATATAGTGATGGGTCGTACCTGAAATTTTATATCCCCTCGATGTATTGAAAAGTCTCATGAGACAAACCATTTGGATAGCCATATTAAATGGGTTTTTAGTGTATTCCTACCAATAGTTTAAAATTACTTGGTGAAAGGCCTCGGGGTTAATTTTTCATTATGTATAAGATCATGAAATATAACATTATTCATTTCCTTTATTGATAATTCAATTATTATAATCCATGATATTATTTCATTTGATATTATCCATTGATGCATTTAATGCTCAAGTTATTGATTAAATTAAATGTTTTATTAGTTATTTACCTTTCCATATTGATTAATCCTTATTCAATCATATTATTTTCCATTATACGTAATCCTTATTGGGAATTTTATATCACCATTATTTTGTTTCCTATCCCCTGGATATGAAGAGGAAATCATTGAATGAGTTCCATGGATTCCAAACATTTTATTTTTTAATGTTTTAATTTATATTTACAATGTAATACATGAATCATGTGTGTATCTAGTTCTTTAAGACTACTAAACTAATTATTCCTTACTAATGAGATCCTTTGTATCATATTTCAATACAATAAAGTATACACTTTCTTTGTCTTACTTGATTGTTTGTTTCTACATCTAGTGTCGTCACATTAGTTTCCTTTAGGTTTTCAAAGGTTGAAAAAAATTATGTTGTAGCCTAAGTCCAGGTCATTACATGCCAATGAACTAATAAACATACATGGGAAGCCTAATTGAATTAATTTTAGTTTAAAATTCAATTATCAATATGAAAATTCCAATCGTGTATTCTGTTGACGTAGTATAACATCATATACATATGAAAAAACATCAATACCATAAGGGATAGCTCCATACCTCCTACCTCATAAAACCTGGTATACTCTAAAGATCATGATATATATATGCCAAAGAGGGAATGATCCAAAGAAGAAATATAAGGTCCTACAATAAGACTCAATCCATGAAACTCTGATCTAATGGAACCTATATCAATAAAGGATAACATAAACCACATACCTCTAGTCTAATGGAACCACTAAATCCTCATAGGATGAATACAAAGTGGAAGGGTTCATCCAATGTTGTTGTTTGAATAAAGGATAAGACACCTAGAATTTTACTTAGAGCCATCTAGATCCAAAATATATCAAAAGGGGGGAATTGAGAGAGGTTTTTAGAAGATAAAATGAGTTAAATATATAAAATCCTAAAAATTCCTTCTATGATAAATAAAATAACTATTTTTTAATAACAGATATTTAATTGATTTTCACAATGGAAGACAATATAAATACTATTAAAAATGATTATTATGTGTTAATTACTAATACTTTTTACTATATCTAGGACTAGTGGAGGGATATGAAAAATGGATAATATTAGCCATAAAAAGGTATAATCTATAGGATCAAACTCTACTGGGAAAATTATACCTTCTATAAAAATGATTAAATGAAAAATAAATGTTAAGAATATAATTTACTTTATCAAATTAGTTGTAAAAATAGTTGGGAATTAAGTAGTAAAAGTTTATGTTTAGTGGTAAATGTTTAATGTGTAAAGGGAAAAGTGATTATTGGGATATGACTATTACCTGATTGTTGGTCAATATACCAATTTTTCATTGTGAACATTGGTCAATATGACCATTTTTCAATATTATTATTGGTAACTATAACCGTTGGTAATATTTTTACCATTAGAATTTGTGTTTATAAAGACCAATGAAAAATTATAATTGTTGCAGAATGGAGAAATGATGATCTCAACTTTCATAATCATGCCTTTGGAAGCCCATTTTTTGGAACTTGGGAGGGAGGTAGATTCACTGGGGTTGTCCCTTAATAAAACCTAAGCATAACTTTAACAAGTGGGGCTTGAATGAAATAGAATATGGTATAAGTTAAAGTTAGTGGAGATAATTACTAGGTAAATGTTAGCCAAGCCACATCACGAAACTACCACCATCGCACACCTTACCCTTAGCACATATTATGGAGTAATAAGGGGTTATTTATTAAGACTATAGTATCAAAAAAAATTAATTTACTTAGTATAAATGAATTATTTATTTCATCAAATTCTATTATTATTATTATTATTTTATTTAATAAATTACACTTGACTATAAGATGAATTTGATAAATATATTTTTGGATACAAATAAAACATAATTGTATTTTTATAAAAAGTATACAATTTTATAATAAATTAGAGTATTATAAATAAAATTTATTTCCATGAAATATTTTTAAAAAACTCTATTTATTTAAATATAATTGATAATATAGTTTTATAAGTTCCTAGGAAATTTTTATAAGTGATGAAAATTTGACTATCGTAAAACCTACTATTTTTCAATAAATAATTTTCTTTACTTTAAAGTTAAAATTATCATATTTAGAGAATTATTTTGTTAAAATAAACATTATATTTGATATCATAATGTCAAAATTAGGTTAGATTAAAATTTCATGACCACCTCCCTCCAATTATTCCCCCTCCTAAGATAGAAATGAAGGAATAGAGATAATGACCCCCCGAGTCCCACCTCCAATATGCCCCGGGGTGGACACCAGAACCAAGGGTATAAAATCTCATGAAATGGGAGGCATTACCCTTTTATAGGAAAACAGGATCATGAGATAAGATGGTCCATCCAAAAACAACTCCAATAAGAATATATAAAAGAAAACCAAAATCCATCCCACATGCATATTTAGAGAAAAACTTCTACAAATACCAGGAAAATCTCCAAAGTAAATACCCAAAAGTAAAGCTAAGAAGTGATGCAACAACTATCCCAAATTCTGAGCTAGTAATGCCCATCATGGTCCCCAAAATCCTCTTGGAAACCTAAAAGCAGTTGTATAACGTAGGGTGAGAGTACAAGTATACTTAGTAGGAAAACCAAAGTCTCTCGTGCACAAGTGGGAGAATCATACTAATTCTCCTATAAGAAAATAGAAGAAACAATAGCACCTAACAATGTATCCTAGCCATCCCCACCTCATTAAGGCATGATCACCAAGTAATTTAAGTCAAGTAAAGTAATATAGTAAGAAAGTCGATGAAAGGGAACCCCACACCATTTTCCCACTGATTGGCCACTCTCACACCCTAACAGAAAATTTTCTCGTGCTCCCACCTCTTCTGAAAGTACCATGTCACAAACTTCCCGCACACACCTAAGCCTCAAAGCTAGTCCCATAACATGGGAAAACAAAGCTCATCACATGTCTTCCATACACACCTGGGCCTTACAACCACATCCCACCTGTAGACACCTAGTCCACATACCACACCACATCTCGAAGGCACCTGGGAAACCACAACTCATATCATCCCTAATACTCCTAGGAAACCACTACTCATCTCATCCAAAAGACACTGGGGAAACCACAACTCATCTCATCGTGAAGAAACCTAGGAAAACACAACTCTCCTGTACAAAATTTTGCCTCACAAACCACTAATTTCCCGATGAATCTTGGGATATCACCTCCGTGAAGAGGGAGCATGGAAGAGCAGGTGGCCATCCATCCATTCTCCCAACAAGATGTTTAGGAAAAAAACACTCCCTCGTGACAATGGGGGTGTTTAGCACATAGTGATCAACTAGTGGTGGGTGCTTATAGAAAAAAAATTAAAATATAGGTATGTATATATAGTATCAAACACTCAATACCAAACTATGGGTTCTCAATCAAGTAATAAACCACCCTATGATACTGCCAACTCTGTTTCTACCTCTAAATGAATTTATTAACACCAAAAACATTCACTTCGGATGTTTATAAATTAAATCCATCCACAAAAAGAAACAACACAAACATGCCCCCATATAACTCATTTAACCAATTATAAATCTTTATTAAGGAATCTATTTATTCATTCTATCCCTACCAGAGAAACAACTAACCAAAAAACACAACAATCCGCCCAACATAAACCATGAAGAGGAAAAAGAACCATAGTAAAACAACTCACTCCATATTTCCACTCCATTGAACACCCATACAAACCATTGGAATTATCATTCTTAAAATTCATTCTGCCCAGTCCATCATCTCTATAAGAAAGATCCCAACACAGAGCCAAACCCTGCAATACATCTCATCACAACCAAACCCAACAGCCTTATCGTTCAAACACTGCTCATCCATTCCACAATCAATCAATCTCTCAACCTGAGATTCCATTACACCACCTATACCACCCAACCTTATAGTCATTCTCTCAACCCTAGCACCACACAACCATACAAGGAACAAGATAGAAAAAAACCACACCAACCAAGGCAGGGTGTTTTAATATTTATCAAACACTCATTCTTTAATTCCACTTTGATAATTCAGGGGTTATCACAACATAAGTATGGTCCAAGGGAATCCATTTATTTAACTGAATATACATAGTTAATCAATTTCATATATACATCCATTCAATAAAAAATCAGCAAAAATACATCACAAGTCATCTTGGGTGCATAAACAAATACCACTAATGGTCATGATTTTCAATAGGCATATAGTCTATATAGATCACAATATCAATTAAAATGAACTAGAAGCTTAAATAACATTCCCCCAACCCCTATTTAATGTTTTAAAAATTATTCAATTATCTTTATTAAACATGGATTCAATTGCCTAAACATTGTAAAAAAAATCATACGCCCACCCCGTATGATACACAAATAAGAGGAATGAACTGAACCCTACCTCAAGAAATAAACGATCATCACCTCCTCCTAACACAAAACAGGGGGTGTGTAAGACTCTAGGGAAATGTGATCCAAGGGTGCTACACAGATGCATGGATCCCTAGGGAAGGAAGTTTCTAGGATGCTTGGGTATCAAGAGGAAAGATAAAGAAATAATAAAGGAAAAGGATGTATGGATTTGAAGGAATGGATCCGATACTTAATGGATAAGAAACCATTTTTTACACCCATTAAAATTGGATCTCAACCACACGTTTTGACTAACTTAAAGCCTCCTAAGCATTAGTAAATTTATGATATATATTAAATCCTTTGAAACAACTTCAAAAACACATAAATATGGTTTTAAACCCAATTTATTTCCAATAAAACGTTAAAGGGGGGAATCTTGAAAAACTAGCAGAACCCCAAAATTTTAAAAAAAAAACTATTGGAAGTGACTCACCATTGTGTGAGTCCCTATCACGAGTCATCGGTGGGTGAGTCACTGGTGGATGACTCACCACTATATGAGTCGTCGGTGTGAGCTACCAATGAGGAGCTACCGATAGAGAGTCACCATTCGGTGAGTCACTATTCTATGAGTCACCATTTGGTGATCTACCATCATGGCTCACCATCATGACCCACCATCAGTGAGTCACCGTTGTGAGTCACTAACATGACTCGCCGTCAACAAGTCACTAATGTGACTCACAGTTGGGATGACCTACTATCGCCACCTACCTTCAGTGACACACCATTGTTAGTCACTAGTGTGAGTCATCATTCTGACTCAATAGTCCTGAGTCACCATTGTGACCTACCAGTGGATGACCCACTGTGCGACGAGCTACCGTTAGTGACTCCCTATTGTGACTCAGAATTGGAAAAATTGTATTTTAGGATAACTCTTGAAATGAGTCATCGTTTCCACCCAGAACACATAAAACACCATATTTTCTCAAAGTAATGGACCAGGGAGGTCCGAGCCATTACATGAAATTTTGGGTATTTTCGAAAATACTTTATTTTCATTTAATAGTAAACATATATATTTTTGTGTTTTTTGGTATGTTTTATGAATTCATATATATGTAATAATGATGTAATGCTTAATTAAACATAATACACAACAAAAAAATATGTTATTTTGATAATATTATCTATTTTATGTAATTAAAATCAATTTCAAAGCTTATAAATGAATTTCCAAATTCTAAAATAGAAATTATTATTTTGAAAAATATATTTTGTGGAAAATTTACATTTCTATGTCTAAAGTAATTTTAAAAAAATTATTTTGGTTATAATAGAGTAAAATATTATAAAACGTGACTTAAATGACTAAAACCATGAGAAACCCCCATGGTTAATAAAATAGTGTTTTATTTTTCACAACTTAGAATTCATTGAACTAAATTTAGAAATCATTCAAAAAACCTCCTCTTTTACTATAAATATCCCCCAATTTCCCCATTCCAATCCACTCTAAATAACTTAAACATGAAACTATACTCATTTACTCTCTCTAAATTGCATATAATGTGTCTCTAAGGTCTTAATGTTTCCCTCTCTATGATTTATGAAGTTAATTCACTTAGTAAGAGAGATATCCTACTCTTCTTTTCCATTCAAGTAACACTTTTGTGGTATGTATTATAAATGTTGAATTACAAACTTTTCATGCACTTTTAATTATACCATTAATACCCAAATAATTATTTATTAATAGGATAAATTTTTACCTCCCATTAGTATCTTCAGTTAATCCATATTTTATACCCATCATGTTATCAAATTCATTTCAGGATTTGTTTCTCTTTTAAATGAAATATTTTTATACAGTGAATAATCATCCCATTTTTCTATTAATGGTTATTTTACAATATTTATCCATGATTAATTTATTGGGGAATTTAAAATATGAAAGCTTTATTCTTTTATCATGGGTTAAAAATTATGTAATGCTCATGTCTTTTAAGCATTTATGAATATAATGAATTTTACATGAAACTCGTTTATTATCTTTTAGAGATTTTTTAGGAAATTTTTTCTTATGATCTATGTGGTAAAAATGAATTTATACACATTAAGGGAGATCCCTAATATAACTCTAATTCATTTTTTAAATATTTAATCTATATATATGACATGATTTATGATACCTTGTTGAATATCCTTGGTAATTATATTTTATGAAACCTTAGTGATAAACATTGGTAATATGTTTATTAATGTATAATTTTTATATTTGATCCACATTTCCATGTTATTTATCATTTATTTATGATTATTATATCATGTTATGCCTCATTTTTTATCCATGATAATTGTTTTGGTTTTGTTTTCTTTGTTTATCACTTACTGGTCTTCATACTCACCCTTTTTTATTGATGTATGTCCCTAGGAAATTACTTGAAGTCAGTTAACATAGGATGGAATAAAAAATGATTCATTAAAAAGTATTATATAATTTTTTTTATTATATTTTTATTATTTATACTTTATTTAATTCATGTATTGGGTACCTTATTTCCATGAAATTAGATCTCAAAATATTATTTGAAACTATTAATATAATATTTGGTTAAGGAATTGTGTAAAAATTCATGTATTAAAAATGTGGGATTCCATAGTTGGTATAAAAGGTAAGGATTAGTTATTTTTTGGAAATTAGGATAATAAAATATTTGTAAGAACCCATGGGATAATTCTTAATATAGAAAAAACATCCTAATGTTTTTGGGGAAGTATTAAGCAAGTGGTTTCCAAGAAATTAAATATATGTCCTACCTACTACAAGTGGATGTGGCTCTGGAATATTTTTACCAAGGGGTAATAACCCCAAAAATAGAAAATTTTGTATTTACTTTATCATCGCCTAGTGCACAAAAAAATAGTCCTTACATCACACCTAGTTTGGCACTCCCAGAGGATATGTTTTGGTTAATAACATGATTTTTATAAACCATTATTAAGGGTATATGGATAATGTAACCTTTTATTGATATTTAAGTATATCATCCTAGAGTCATGATATTATAAAATTTTAGTATTAAGATTTCCTCTATATCTTTTATTATAAGATTCCAAAAAGAAACAAATTTCCCACTTAGTTTTTCTTCTTCTAGAAAAATGGTTGGAAATATACGGACTCATGTAAACAATGGATGTAATGGAAAATAAAATGATGGCCTTCCAAAAATGGGGGATCTAGAGTTTAAAAAATCATGATAATGATGGATTGGTTAACTTATATGATAAATAATAACTAAAACCAAGTGGAGTATCAGGCTTCCCCATGGAATAACTAGCAGTTGAATATTTTTTATATAAACAATCACGTATTTTTCGTTGGACCACTGATCCACTGATCATCGAAAAATGGATCAATACTATAAAAATGAATTTTTATATAATCTATTATTTTAATCAAGTAAAAGTTACATTTTTATTATATCACTTAGAGGGATAACTTGATCAATGGTAGACACTGACCAAGAACATGAAGCCAAGGGATGAGGTGCAAGCAATAGATTCTATAGACTTTTAAAAGGTCTTTGTAATGAAATATATTTTCATGAAGGTTCAGATCATTTTTTTCTATTTTTAAACCTTGGTTTTATCCAATTTAGGGTACCTTGTGGCCTTCAGAAGGTCTCAGGAGAATCCAGTGATTGATCTATGCTCAGAGTTCTGGAAATATGAGAGACATACTAAGGTGCATAGTTAGCACACAGTTAGTGCTACTCATGCATCTCAGCCGTGTGTGGTACTCAATTCATAGAAGAGGTCGCACAATTTTTTTGCAATTTTACAAGCCAAACTATGGGCCCATGTGAATATTTCAAACATCTTGATAGAGTCATTTCAGATGGATTTAAAATATTTTTTCAAACTGTGCACCTGGTTCATGTGAGTGGAGTTAATGGGTAGTGGTCGGCGCATGTTTTTTCCAATCGTATAGCCAAACTGTGTGACCCAATTTTCAAGTATGTATTTAAAATTTCTCCCATGAAATTTTTTAAAAACTATTAACCTTTTCTTACTCCTACATTAGATGTGGATCCCTTTTCCTTGTCTTGTGATCTCTTCCTTCTCTTCACTTATGGATCTTGATAACTCATCGATCCAAACTCTATTTTCTTCACCATTAGAAGAATTGGATCCACAAAAGTAATCTACCAACTCCTCTTCCTTAATATATTATTGTATATTCCAATACCTTGCACTATTATGGTGAAATATCATATGCCTTATTTTCTGGGTGTTGGTCTATTCTTCTAATTTTATCTATTCCTCTTCAAATCAAAGGATGATACCTGAAAAGTGGTAATCTACAGACCTAAGGTAGGTGTTCTAGTAATTATTGAACAAAATTTAGGTGTTTTCATAGATTTTACAAATATGTCTCATGTCATACATTTTCTGTACATTTAATTAAAAAAATAACATTTTTAATTAATTTTTCAATGTTTAATTACTCCCATAGACTGTATTAAATTGTTATTGGATTATGACCTCATTGATTGAAACCACTTAGGGTGTGATATATTTAATTTCCCTATTTTAGATAAATGATTAATTAAACAAATATCATCTATGTTATCATCTTGGAATGGAATTGTAAATTTTTTTGCCTTATAAATTGTATATCTTAACTTAAATGATTTAAAGTGGGTGTCAAGGCCACACCAAATTTTATAAAATTATAAACAAGAATTATTTAAATTGTTCACCCTTTGTTTTTTATTCCAAATTACTATAAATTTTTTGATTTAATCCCTCATTTTTATTATCATTAGTATTCCATGGTTATTTTCTTTTGATAAATGGTTAAGGTACTTGTTCAGTATAACATTTCATTCTCCCTTATGTTCAGTGATGGGAATGACTTCTCATACTAACTAAACCCACAATCATTGGTGACAAGAAATATTTCTTGAATGCATATGAGATTTAGGGATTATACTATTGTTGGAGCCTATGGTTCATTAGACTAGTTATGGATACATGAGTTATGACCTGGGTCCCACTAGCACCTAGTATCCATGTAAATTCCTCTAAAAATCCTCACATATATTGTTTATATACATGTATACATATTATATATATGTGTGTGTGTGGTTACCTATATTCCTTTTTACCATGTTTTAGACACAGATCTGCCTATGTCAAAGCTGGTAGAGTCTTCCAAGTGTCATTTAAAAACCTGATCAAACTAATATTTATTATCTTCTAGCATTGTTCATTATTTATTATACATGCACACTGTTATTATTTATACACTGCATATATTATTCTAAACACTGTTTGTGGTGTCCTTCTATGTTTATCTCACACCCTACTCAACCTTCCTTTGGTTCGTGAGTAGACTTCATGATTTTAGGTGTAGATAAGGGAAATAACATTTTCATAGATGCTTGATCTATTTTTCTTATAGCATGGATCATGGTAGTAGAGGAATGAGTGTATGCTTGTGATTCTAGGGAATCTATCTTTGATATTTTGTACTTTTTGTATAGAATGTTGTATATGCATGATCCCAGTATACCTAATATACCCTTTTTGTATATTATTAGGGAAAGACATCATTTTTATATAACTCAACCTATGGATTGGATATTAATATAGTTTTATCAATGTTTTATTTTAGTCGTTCTAATCTATGATATCACTTTCCTCTATTCTATCCATTATTTTATGCTTCTGATAATTATAATATTTATTTATATTTTCCATTACACTATAATATGATGTTATAGTCTCCCCACCATACAACCTTGGATCCTTACTATTAGTCAAAATACTCTGGTGTGAAGGGAGGCATTCTTTAGGCTATGTGGCCCACTAACTTGGGGAACTATTTTAATGGATTCTTGGTCAGGATGTTACAAATTGGTATAAGAGAATGATTTTTTTTATTTTGTATTATTGTTTTGGTATTATAAAGGAGACTATGATGTAATGGAATTTCGTAATGAGCATGTTCCTAGGAGTAGCTAACCCATGCATAAAGGAATCCTAAATTACTTGTGATGGTTTATTTATGTTATTAGATTATTCCTATTATAGTTGATAAAATTTCACCATTGGGTGACCAAAAAGTCATGTAATGTTATTAATATGTGAGATCTTACAATATGGATTCCATTTTTCCTTATCTTGTTAATGTAAGGAGTTAGCATATCATGCATCATTATAGGAACTTTAGGACTTATATTCCATGTATTTTTCCAATACATGTTTACTTTTTTCTTGCATTTTCTTACTTCTTATATTTTGGTTCCATGTTATGTATTTTAATTATGCTAACACTTTTGTAGAGTGAAATAATTGGGTTAATGGAATTCCCTATATAAATCTAAACAATATTTCCTCACATTGGTTGATTATGACACCTTAATTGGCTAATTATACCATGTTGTGTGTTCTAGACCAGCTAGTTCCATGGACCAAATCAACATAGTTTGATTGTATTACTTGAATTCCAATTGTGATTCATATAATAAAATCCTTGAGTTTGGAATATTATATCACAATATTGTATTTGAAGACAAGGTTTTTGTAAAATGATGATCCAACTGAAATTTATAGGGGGTGTAAATTTTATAAATTTTTAGTGTGAAGAATTTAACTGGACTATGATATTTATATATTATATATAATATAGTATGAACATAAACTAAATTAACCTTTTAAATAAAATGGTTAATGATAAATGGGGATGAAGAATTCAAATTAAAGTGTGTTTTCCTCTATACCATGCAATTGAAACTCCATATTCTAGAACCTCTATCATTTTATAAAAGACCTAGACCCAAACTCATCCATAGTAGTGGGTAGTTGGGGGTGTATTTTGTGACTCTTATGGCCTGTTATATATTTCCTTTATCACCTAGACCTGGATTTTGGAGTAAGCTGAGAGGTGTGATCTTTTTCATAAGATGTTTATGTACCTATCCAATTATTAATCATAAATCTTTCAACAAATTAATTCTTCTTTGAGGAATGTTTTTGTAATTGTAGAATCATACTATTGTAGAAGCCTTGATTCATGTGCCAGGAGGGTGGTGACAAGCAAATCTCGAGGTGGTGGGCCCTAACCTGCCAGTGATACCTCCTACAGTGCCACCTATGGAACCTATTTATACTACTAGAATGGGAACTAACACCCACTTTTCAGAGAGTTTCCTTTATAATCTGTAGTCTATGAAAGGAGTTGATCAACATGCCCCAACTATGGATGATTTGACATGGGAATTCCATCAGTAACATCCTCCCGCTCTTTTTTGGGATGGTGGACCACATACTATAGACTTGTTGTTGAATGATATGATTTATATATTTGATCATCTAGATATGCCTCTAAAGATAAGGTTAGAGCTCACTACTTATATGATATGTGATTCTACCAAGAAATGGTGGGATTTAATTACCCAGAAAGAGCAACATTAGGATATGATCTGGTTGTATTTTGAGATGAGATTATATGATTACCTCTTTCCCCAAACCTTGAGGGATGAGCGAGCTAGATAGCTTATGAATTTTCTATAGGGAGCTATGTTGGTGATGGAGTATTCTTCTCATTTTAATAAGTTGTAAATATTTCCACCGACCCTAGCTGGAGATGAGATCATAACAATGATGTGATTCAAGGAAGTGTTTCCATACATCATCCAATTATAGGTCAATGTATTTTGAATGACTGCTATTTTTGATATCGTCTTCCAGGACCTTATTACTTATTAGAATTTGAGGGAATCTGGAAACATAGTCCATGGAGGTTCAACACCTAGACCTGTCAATTATTCTTCTATAGGAAAGAAGAATTGATTTGAGGTTTCTTAAGGGGTATCGGTAGTCAGATAACTCATATTAGTATCTTCCTTATATGTCACCCATTTCAGAAACTAGGAAATACAAAACCTCAGTGTATTCTTGATCTAGTTGAGTGCAGTGGTTGTGGTGGGATGGTCCATATTTAGCATTTATGTTGGACTTTTCCACCAATTCCAAGCTAGATGGGATCGACACCTACCACACATTCTGGAGTGGGACGGGTAGTATCTCAGCAAATAGGCGGTTGGAATACCACTGGATAATCAATCCAAGATAGTGGTCGAGGTAGAGGGAATCATACTTAAGACTTATAATGCCAGTAGAGTGGTCCTGGTCATGGAATCCATTTTTTGACTCCATCCCACAATAAGGGCTATCTACATACAGTGCAACCTATACATGAGGAATAGAGTGCCTAACCTTATATTATTTTAGGTACTACTCTAGTGTCCTCTACTTTAGTGGCTTATTTATTTGACATAAGTGCAACATGTTCTTTTATATTTATTGTAATTCTTAAGAGTTTGTGCCTTGAGATAGAGAACTTTTGTAGTTTTATGCCACTTGATACCCTATTGGGTATCCAATTAGAGACTGTTCGCTGATTTAAGTTTCATTCCCTTGATATAGGTTGATATATATTCATATAGAATCTTTTCATCATAAACATGATAGTTTTTACATAATTGTAGTATGGACTGGTTAGTTCCCTATCAATCCCATATTAATTTTTATCTTTAGAGGGTGGTGTTTACATCATCAGAGGGTGTTGTACATGTTTATAAGGGATAATGGGATATCCATGCATCTCAATATGAATATAAACAGTAATGTCTAGGCCAAGTGATAGCTCAAATCATCGGTCTTTTCATTGATGATTAGGGTTTATGGCCTGATATATTCCCTCATATGGTGGATCATTCCAATAAAGTCTTCCCTGAATACTTTTCTAGTCTATCTTCAGTGATATAGGTATAATTTTTCATTGAGCTAGTGTTAGGAGTTACACCAATGCCCATTCCTCCATATAGGATAGAATCTATGAAGATTATGGAGTTCAACAAGCAAATGGAGGACCCAAAAGGTAAAGGTTTTATTTTACCTAGCACCTGACCATGGGGTTCATCGGTTCTTTTTTCCAATAAGTTGAATGGTAGCCTTAATATTTACATGGATTACTGATGGTTTAACCAACTCATTCTTAGGAACTGATATCCATGGTTATGAATAGATGACCTCTTTGATCAGATCCAAGGAGCAAGGGTGTTTTCTAAAATTGATTTCAGTTTGGGCTATCATTAGGTGCATGTCAGATCTTCAAAAATTCCTTGTATATAATTCTAAAGAATTTATGGAATTTATGGGTACCTATTCATGTTTTTCGATCTCACAAATGGACCAGCTATTTTCATGGCTATGATGTATCAGTTTTTTCACCTATATCTGAATTCATTCATGGTATTTATTATGTTCAATATATTATTTTATTATATCACCCAAAATTTCCTTTTCAAGCATCTTTATATCATAATTAATACACTAATAGAGCACCATATTTACACTAAGTTCATTAAATTAAACTTTTGGAATGACAAAGTCCACTTCTTGGGTCCCATCATCTTAGAGTCATGAGTATAAGAGGACATAGAGAAGGTGAGAGTTTTAGTTTCCTGGGAGTATCCCAATAACATCTTTGATATAAAAATTTTCTTAGGAATGTCTCTCTACTTCATAAACTCCATCATGGATTTATCATGCCAATAATCTCCCCTTACATGAATGAATAAGAAGTGTGATAAATTCTTATGGATATAGTATTTTGAAATTTTCTTTTAGGAGTTTAAGGTTAGATTGACTTCATCACTAATCCTGATTCTTCTAGAGCCAAGAAGAAGCTATGCAGTCTATTATGACAGATTTGGCATTGGGTGGTGGAGTTTCTAATTTATTGGGAATGATTTGTGGCATATGGGACTCATAATTTATTGCCTCGCGAGCGGAATTACCCAATGTATAGCCTCGAGATAGCTCTGGTTGTTCATTATATATGTTTTTGGAGAAATTATTTACTTGGGGATAATTTTTTTGTATTAAAATATCACAAAATCCTCAATTATATCTTTACATAGTGTGATTCAAATATTAGGAAGCACAGATGTGTTGAGTACCTTCAATCCATTAATTTTGAGATTACATATACACCTGGTAAAGGAAAGGTAGTAGTCAATGCTCTGATTCTAAATACTCAAACATAAGTGGTCTAGGAATCTAGTAGTGAGTGGTAGTTCATGGCCTTGATTTTAGAGATGCATGTCGATGTTCGGGAGGATCTTGGGAAGACAATCATCATGGCTTTAGCAGTGAAATATAACCTTTAGGGATGGGTGAGACTAAGAAAACCCTCTAATTCTAAAGGCCCAATATGGAGGGAGAGTATCTTAGATGATGATTCAAATTCTGGTTGGATATTTGAAGAGGATGGAACCTTACACTATTTTGGGAATGTCAATGTCCCAAAAACCATCCAAGGAGAGTTGATGTGGGAATCTCACTCCTTAGTTTGGGAAGTGCATCGTAATGTTACTAAGATGAATCAAGACTTATGTTCCTAGTATTGGTGGCCTAGTATGAAATAGAAGATGGCTATTATTATCACTTGGAGTTCCACATATTAGTAGGTGATGGCGAAACATCAACAACCATTTATACTTTTACATCCATCATCTGTTCCCAAGTGAAAATGGGTTGATCTCCCCATAGACTTCATTATAGGTATACCTAGATAGAAATGATACATTTTGGGTTTCCATTGATCATTTTAAGAAGGCTTCATACTTTTTAATTATTTGAGAGACCTTATCCATAGATTATCTAGGGAGGATACATGATAAGGAGGTCATATATCTTCGTGGATCTCCTTGATCTATCATATCTGACAAGGATTCTTTCTTCACATCGCAATTGTGGAAAGGGTTATAGAAGGCCTTGGGTACAAAGTTTCTTATGAGTATGGCCTATCACCCTCATATCGACAGTCATACCGAGAATATGATTCATGTGTTAGGGGAAATTCTCTGTGTACATTTCCTTGACATTGGGGGTTCTTGGGAAAACAATATACCCCAGGTGGAGTTTTCTTACAATAATATCTTTTAATCTATAATTTAGATAGATCCTTATTATCTTTATGATCCTTATGGTACTCCATTTTGATCACCATTATTCTAGTTAGAGGAAGAGGAGAAATATTTTATTAGACTATGTCTCATCCAAGAGACTTTTGAGTAGGTCCAACTGATAAGAAAGTGCATGTTGACATATTAGTTTAAACGGAAGTCGTATGCCAAAAATCCATTGATGACCTATAGAATTTGAGTTCAAGGAGCAGGATTTCTTATTTTCTCTCCTAGTTTTAGCCAGTGAATTATTAGGAGGTATGGTAATATTTTTCCACGATTCATCAACCTTTTTGGTTTCAGAGAAAATCGGGCCCATGGCTTATCAGATAGCACTTCCTTATGGAAAACAGCTTGTGCATGATCTCTTCCATGTGTCTCAGCTCTACTAGTATTATCAAGAATTTCCACATGTTTTATATCCTAAAGAGTTTTATTTAGAAATGGATTCTTCCTTTGAGGAGTATCTAGTGCATATCATGGATCAGAGCATGAAGACTCTCTGAGGAAGGTTAGTTCCTCTTGCACAATTGTTATGGCAGCATGGCCGAGTATAGGATGAGACTTGGGAGTGAGAATTTTATGTATGTTCCTAGTGGACAGATATTTTCTTAGATAATCCCTATTTACCCTCAGAAGGCCAACTTGGGTATGAGTTACTTTAAGGAGAGGAGGATGTAATGACCCAACTTTTCATAAAGGTTCATATCATGTTTTTCAGTTTTAACTCTTGGTTTCATCCTAGGTTGGGTACTATATGGCCTCCAAAATTTGTTTGGAGAATATGAGGATTTTTTGGAGCCCATATTTTTAGAAATATGTGATTCGAATTGATTCGTATAGTTATTTAATGGTTAGTACTAACAGTATGACTCAACTATGTGTGGTACCTAATGATTAAGAGAGGTCACACAGTTTGTTTACAATCATGTGAGATAGGCTACATGCCCGTGTGAAAATTTTATACATTTTTATAGAGGAATTTCATATATAATGCACAAGGTTAGTCAAATCATGCACCTATACCATGTTTAGGGGGTATATAAGTAGTGTTTGGTATAAGGTTGGAGAACATTTTGGTCAATCATGTAGCCAAAATATGTGATCTAATTTTTTAGGGTGAATATATGATTTCACCCAAAAAAAAATTAAACCTTTTATGCTTTTCTTCCTCTTCCAGTAGACATGTTTCACATTTACTTCTCCCATGACCTCTCCATTCTCCCCACTTAGGTATCTTGATAACTCCTCGATCTGAACTCCATTTTCTTCAGTGTCAAAAGCATTGGATCTACAGTGGTAATATATTTAATCCTATTTCTTTCTATCTTAGTGTATCTTCCCATATCTTGCACTATTTTG
The DNA here is from genome assembly GCA_963277665.1 of Viscum album. Lineage (NCBI taxonomy): Eukaryota > Viridiplantae > Streptophyta > Magnoliopsida > Santalales > Viscaceae > Viscum > Viscum album. The sequence continues at coordinate 2,007,667,155 of OY728122.1, read as the reverse complement.
GTGCAAGATCATATGTCCTATTTTTTGGATGCTGGTTCATTCTTACAATTTCTTCTATTATTCTTTGAATCAAAGGTTGATACCTGACAAGTGGTCATCTAGGGACCTAAGATAGGTGGTTTAGCAATTATCCATCAACGTTTAGGTTTTTAATGGAATTTTTTGACGTGTTGCATACCGTACATTTTCCACATGTTTCCTCAAAAAAATTACCCTCTTTAATTAATTATACTATATTTAATTACTCCCTTATAGTATATTAAATTGTTATAGGATTTCTACCTTGCTTATTTCCCCCCATTAGGGTGTGATAAATTTAATTTACCCCTATTAGATAAATGATTAATTATCCGAACACTATTTAAGTTTTCAAATTGTCATGGAATTTGAAATTTCCTTCCTTCAAAATTTAATATCTTAACTTAAATGATTTTATGTGGGTGGAAAGGCCATGCCACATTTTATACAATTATAACCATGAATTATGTAAATTGTACACCCTTGGGTTTTTTTCTCAAATGATAATAAATTTTTAGAGGTGAACCGTCATTGTTGTTATTATTAGTATCCTAATGGTTATTGGTTGTTGAAAAATAGTTAAGGGGCTTGTTGGTCATGGAGTTTCACACTACCTTACATTGGGTGATGGGAATGATTTCCCATGATACTTTTATCTGGATAATGGGAATGATGCTCAATGTTCATTTACATTGGGTGTTGGGCATGATAACCCACCCCACCATCTTGAGTGACGGTAAAGATATCTCATATCCATATGATATTCAGGGCTTGTACCATTGTTAGATATTATAGCTCGGTAGACTGGTTATGGATGCTTGAGTTATGCCTTGAGTCTAGATAGCACTTAGTATCCATGTATATGCCTCTAAACTTACTCACGTATAGTGCATATAAACATGTGTACATATTATATATATATGGGGTTACCTATATTCATGGTTATCAAGTTCAAACATATACTATCCTTTGTTGAGGTGGGTAGAGTCTTCCAGTTGTCCTTCTAGAACCTGAACCAACTAGTATTTATTTTCCAACTTTGTTCAGTATTCATCATACCTACACACTACTATTCTATGTACACTAAGTAGATTGTTATAGACATTGTTAGTGGTGTATTACTAATTTTATCTCACACCCTACTCAGGATGACTTTGGTATCTGAGTCGACTTCATGATTGTAGGTGTGGATAATGGAAAACACCCTATCAAATATTCTGGATATATTTTTCTTATAACACGGATCATGGGAGAAAAGGACTGAGTGTATACTCATGATGTTAGTGGATCTGTATTTTATCTTTTTTCACATTTTTATAGCATGGTTTATATTCTTTTCCCTTGTATCCCACATTTCACCTTTTTTATACCAACATTCCATGACATCATTTTGTATAATACTCAACCTATGGCTTGATTATTACTATAGTTTCTTAGATGTTTTATTTTCCACTATGGTCATCTATGATATCAGTTTACACTATTCTATATTGTATATTATGCATTTTCTATTTATTATATTTGTTTATTTCCACTATTACACTATAGTTTGAGGGTATTATATCCCCACCATACCACATTACACCATCACTAATAGTCGGCAGCCTCTGGCATCCCGGGAGGTGCACTTGATTCCATGTGACCCACTAACTCAATGCACCATTTTAGTGGATTCTGGGTCAAGACGTTACAAATTTTCCAAAATTATTTTCTTTATAACCTATAAAAAATGTTGTAGAGGAAATTACTTGAGTTAAAACAAAGATAAAATGAATTAGTGTGGAATTATGAGATAAACTTTAAAAGGCTTGTTTAATATGCTTCATGATTTGTCATTAATTCTTATATGAAGATTGAATGATTCTTTAGTGGCCTGAGGCCCCATAAATGAAAAGAATTTGAAATCCAAGACTTTATTAAATACATATAGATATTATGATGTGCACTAAAATTTGAAATAGAGTTAGGATATTCCCAGTGGACTGATGGATATAATGAAAAGAAGATAAGTATTGACAAAATTATAGAAAGAATCTAGATGGGAAAAAATACAACATATCGTGTGAAATAATTTTGGGAATAATAATTTGGGGAACTATCTTCAAGGAAGTAAAAAGTTATAAATTTTGGAATATATAGCCATATAGAATAAAACTATCCTGAAAATGTTAATACTCAGCATCTTAATTCTAATGAAAATGTAATATGGTGAAATCACAACCTACCTTGCAATGATTTAAGTGTGGGGATCATGTAAATTTCACTAATCAATGTAAATATCAAATGATAATGGGGGGACCACCCTCAACATTATAAGAGGTCACAGGAGTGAGGTCATTCTTTTTTAATCAAAATTGCTAAAGTTGAGTCTCCAAATGATGTTTTAGTAGGTACTCTCATCATACACTCAAATTATCAAGTACATTTTTTATTCTAGTTATATGGATTATTTTATTTCATTAATTTTTCAAAGAACATAAAGTTGAAAACTAAACTTCTATTTGTAAATTTTTCGTTTAGGACTCTAGGAGGAACTATTTAAGAATCAAAGACATATAGGGATTCCCCTATTAACATTGGTGAGTATACTCTCTCTATAAACCTAGTGTTAATTCCAATGGTGGAGTTTGACATAATACTTGGGATGGATTATTTTTCAAATTATAATTCCAAGATCAATTATATGATAAAGGATATCTCTATTATGTTCAAGGGATAACTCATATTTATATTTATAATGGAGATATCCAAATCGATTCTCACCAACAACCACCTCATATTTCCTTTATGTAAATTATTTGTGAAGAATGCGGGAGAAAGAGAATTTATTAATATTGTATATGTACATATTTTTCAATAATGCATTGATGTATTTCCTAAAGAGTTACCTAGACCATCCCCAAAAAGAGAGTTAGAGTTCTAAATTGAAAACATACCTTGATCTAATTCAATATAGAATACCCTGTATTGAATGAAATATGTGGACCTAGAGGAATTAATGAAGAAACATCAAGATATTTTGGAGTACGGTTTTATTCGACCAAGTGTTTCCCCTTGGGGAGAACCTCTTAACTTTGTGAAAAATAAAATCGATGTGGTTATGAATTTACTACATAGAGCTTAACAGGATCATAGTAAATAAAAAATACTCTCTCTTGAATATTGGTGGTTTGTTTAATCAACTTTGAGTTGTTCAATTCCTCTCTAATATTGATTTTTAATCAGGGTATCATTAGTTGATGGTTACGAAAGAAGATATCTGAATCACTACCTTCCAAACACGATATGGGAATTATTATTTTTTTGTTATAACCTTCGGATTGACTAATGATCCTTCTATATTTATTTAATTTATGAATATAGTCTTTAAGAACTACCATGATAAATGTTTAGTTGTATTTATTGAAGATATTATGATATATTCCAAAAGTTGTGAGGGGCATGAGGATTATTTAAGGGTTATATTATAAATTCTAAGGAAGTTGGTAAATTTAATAAATGTGAGTTTGGTTACAAAAATTCACATTCTTGGGACACATCATGACCAGTGAAGGAATCTCAGTGGTTTCAACAAAGGAAATTTCAATATAGGAGTGTCCACATCCTAAAACTATAGTTGTTATTCATAGTTTCCTTGGTCTAATAGGATACTATATAAGGTTTTTGAAAAAATCACATATTTATAATCATATAACCAAGTTAACTTAAAAGGGAGTAATTTTTATATAGAAAAAGGAGTGTGAAGAATTATTCTAAAAACTGAATAAGATATTGGTTAGTTCACCTATGCTAACTCTACCCATGTTGGAGAAGGATTTTTCATCTATATGGATGAAACTATGAAAGATATTATAAATTTTCTCATGAAAAATGAAAATATGAATGCCTATGATCTAGATATTTAAGGCTTCATGAGAAGAATTATCCTACTCAAGACCTAGAGTTAGTTGAAGTCATTTTATCTCTAAAAATATAGAGACACTGTCTTTGTATGGAAAAGTATGATATATACCAGACCACCAAAGTATGAAGTATATATTCATACAAAAGGAAATAAACATGATACAAAGTATATGGTTGGATATTCTTAAAGACTATGATAGTTCAATTCACCCTAGAAGAGAAAATAAATTTTTAAATTCATGTAGTAGGAAAGATCTTGGTTTTCTTGTTATGATAAGGATTGAAGGAGATCCATTGATAAAGGAACCTCTAAGGTTGGAAATTGGAATCATAAGGGAAGGGACATCATCAATATTATATTAAATTATTTTTCAACCATAATTACTATAGAAGATAAATAAATCTCAATGATTTGATCCTTTATTGAAAAATAAGACAGATTCTATGAATAATGAGAATTTTAATGAAGTCAATGTTGATTTAAAAGGTGTTATGAAATTTCATAAACGGATATGTATTCCATATATTATATAGATATCTAAGTATATTATGGATGAAGATAATATCTCTAAATTCTTTATAGACCCTAGAATCACTAAAATGTCTATATACTTTAATGGTCATTATTGATTGGATGATATGAAAAGGGATATTGTTGATTATATTTCAAGGTGATTGGTGTGTCAGAAAGTAAAATAAGAGTAAAAAGTTCCATAAGGGGTAATGAAACCACTCCCCATAACTATATGGAAGTGGGAAAACATCATTATGTACTTTTTCACTGGCCTAACTAAGTCATCTAAGGGAAACAATGCTATATGGGTAATTGTCAATCAATTGAAAAATAATTACTATTTCTTTTCCATAAGAGAGGATTTATCCCCAAAGAACTTAGATCACCTCTATATTTAAGAAGTAGTTATACTCCATAGAGTATTGTTGTCGATTTTTTCTAACTAAGATCCATGATTTACATCTACATTCTAGAGGATTCATAAATGTTCTGTGAATATGGATATAAAACTAAGTATATCCTGTCACTCGCAAACTAATGGGTAGACTGAAAGGAAAAATAAAATATTGGTAGAAATGTTAAGGGGGAGTTGGGACCAAAATCTTATAATTGTTCAATTATCCTATTATAACTATTTAAACTATATTATTCAAATCGAATCATTTTAATATCTCTATGGAAAAATTTGTATAACTCTAACATGTTGGGATGAAGTTGGAGAAAGAAACTTCTAGGACCATATATTGTGAAGTATACTAGAGAATTATACAACTGATTTAGAAACATATAAAGGAAACATATAGAAAAATGAAAATTTATACTAACAACCGATGGAATCACATATAATTTCATGTTGGGGATCACGTTTTTTTCAAGATACCATCATCGAAATTGGTCATGAGGTTCAGAAAGAAAATGAAACTGAGTTCATGGAACATTGGATCATTTAAGATTCTGGATTGTGTTGGAGTAGTTACATATCGAGTAGCACTACTTCAAAACCTTTCCAATGTCCACAACATCTTGCACATATCCATGGTAAGAAATAATATTTCAAACATAATGAATATACAATACATGAATAGAATGGAATTAGGGTCTGATCTATCATAGGGAGAATAAAGGATAAAAATTCATGATATAAGGGATTAAGTGTGGAGGAATAATAAAACATCACCTCTGAAATTCCTATGGAGAAATCACATGTTTGAAGAAGCTACTTAGTAACCTAAAGAAGCGATTAAGGAAAAATAACCCTTTTTTAGGTAAGAGTAAAATTTCAAGGATGAAATTTTTTTAGGGGGAGAATGTAACAGCCTAAAAATTCATTCAATGATTAATAAAATAATACTTTTTTCATAATAGATATTTTTTATTTTTCATAATGGAAATACATATAAAGACTATTACATTAATAAGATAACATGTCATGTAATAATACCAACTACTATAGCTAAAACTTATACAATGATATAAAAACCAAATAATAGTGACCATGCATTAGTATACTCCATAGGATCAAAATCTTCTATGAGGTTTAAACTTACTATGAAAACTGTTAAAATAAAAAGAAATTTTAGTTATATAATATTCATTATCAAAATTATTGTAAAAACCATTGGGAATAAATTAGTTAATATTAATTTTTGGTGTTAAATATATAGGGTATAAATGAAATGTGACCATTGGGATCTAATTATTACCTGACTGTTAGTCAATATTATTATTCATCAATATGACCATTTGGATCTATGACTTTTAGTAATAATTTTACTATTATAATTAGTGTTTTTAAATGTTAGTGAGAAATAATAATTAATGAAAAAGGGAGAAATTATGGTCTCTACTAGTAGGATCATGCGTTTTGAAACTCATTTGTCTGAACTTGGGAGGGAGGTAGTGTCACTTCGATTCTCCCTTGAACAAGCCCAATCTGAGATTCAACAAGTGAGGATTTAATGAAATAAACTATGGGAGAAGTTAAAGTCAGTGGAGATCAACGCTAGGTTAATGTTATCTGGTTTACCCCATGAAACTACCATCATATCACACCTTACCCATGGGGAATATGCTGGTGTAATAAGTGGTTATGTATCACGACCCTAGTATCATAAAAGTGAAATTCACTTGGTATAAATGAAATTGTTATTTCTTCAAATTCCATTTTTAGTATTATTTTCTTTAATAAAAAACACAAAAATATAAGATGAATTTGATAAATAGATTTTCGGATCCAAATAAAACAGAATTGTATTTTTCAAAGAGTATATACACTTTTTTAATAAACTCATGTACTGAAAATAGAATTTATTTTAAACAAATACTCTTCTAAAATTCTATTTAGTTAAATATAAATGTTAATATGATTTTATAATTTCCATGGAAATTTTTATAAGTGTCAAAACATTTACTATGTCATAAAAACTGTTATTTTTCAATAAATTAGGATTTTTACATAAAAGTTAAAATTATCATATATATAGAGAATCATTTTGATAAAATAAACATTAAATTTGAAATCATAATGTCTAAATTAGGTTATAGTGAAATTTTGATAGTTTTCTAAAATAATTTGTTTTAGTGAATAGTTAACAAATGCAGTTTTGTGTTTTCGGTATGTTTTTGACTTCATATATATGTAATAATTATGTAATAATTAATTAAACATAATAAAAAACAAAAAATATGTTATTTTATTAATATTATCTATTTTAATGGATTTAAATCAATATCCAAACCAATAAATAACTTTCCAAAGTCTAAAATAGTAATTATGATTTTAGAAACTATATTTTTTGGAAATTTTTCTTTTTCGTGTCAAGAGTAATATTAGAAAATTGATTTCTATTCTAATGGATTAAAATATTATAAAACATGACTTAAATGTCAAAAATCATGAGAAAAAACCATTGGTAAGCCAATGGTTTTTCTTTTTCCATAACCCAAAATTCACTACTGGAAATGAAAGGTATACCAACTGTTGAAAACTTTTGGTATAGGGCGGAGAACCGTTGGTATAAATTATACCAACGGTTTTAGAAACCATAGACAAGTAATTCATGACAATAGACATATACCAACGGTTTGAGATAAACTGTTGATATATGTGATGAAATCTACTCTATACCAACGGTTTTATGTAAACCGTTGGTATAGAGTTCTTATACAACACATATGCCAACAGTTTCAAAACTATTGGAATATATTTTTTTCCCAACGGTTCTATAGGATCCATTAGTAAATAGTCTTCCATTCACCCCTATACCAATGATTTAAACCATTGGTAAAGGTTTTTTACCAACGTTTTAAAACCGTTGGTATATGATTTGTTGTACAATTCACACAGCAGCCTGCTCTGTGTCCTGCTATGTAAATTGTACAGCAGTAAATGCATAATACAATACAATACATAATAAGGATATATAATTAAAAACTGATAATTATAAGGATACAAAATTTAATAATAAATTATGAATACAATACATTAAAAACTAAATACGTAATTATATGTGATACAGAATTAACAATACATAAAAATTTTCATTTTTTATAACACATGCATGATTGAATTCAGAAATTAGAAGCTAATAACCCAAAATAAGGAAATGAATAAATGAATTCAACCAAACAAAAATATAATGTCCCATGGTTTGGGGAGGGTGTCTTTGAACTTAGTGATGATGATAATGGGTGTGTATCAATGAGCTTGTGTGACTTAGGGAATATAGTTGTACTTGGCATATTAAATGTCATGTGTTTTAGAATAGGGGTAGGAGTTCCTCATATGAGAAGTGGATTGTGTGAGGCTGGACCACGGATCGTTGTGCTAAAGTATCAATACAATCCGAATATGTTTGGTCGGTTTTCCGTATTCCAGTTGTTTTTACTTAAAATGATGTCCATTTTAAACAAAAGAGAGATAGTTAGAAAGATACCGGCCACACCATGCCTCGGATTGAGGCGGGGTAGACTCGTACACATCACATATGACCCATGGATCATTGTACTAAAGTTTCAATACAATCTGAATGCATTTGGTTGGTTTTATGTATGCCAGTTGTTGTTTTCACTTAAAATGTTGTCCATTTCAAATAAAAGTGAGACACTTTGAGTGGTATGGTCCACACCAAGCCTCGGATTGAGGCTTGGTTGACTCGTACACTTCATAAATGACCCATGGATTGTTTTTCTAAAGTTTCCACACAATCTGAATACGTTTGGTCGGTTTTCCGTATGTCAGTTGTTTTTACTTAAAATAGTGTCCATTTTAAACAAAAGAGATACAATTAGAGTGCTACCGGCCATAATGTGCCTCAGATTGATGTGGGGTTGACTCTTACACATCGAAAATGACCAATGGATATTTTTCTTAATGTATCAACACAACCCGAATGCTTTTGGTCAGTTTTCTGAATGCCAGTTTTTGTTTTTATTTAAAATGTTGATCATTTCAAATAAAGGTGAGACACTTTGAGTGGTACCAGCCACACCACGCCTCATATTGAGATAGGGTTGAGTCCTACACATCACAAATGACTCATGTATCATTTTCCTAAAGTATCAATAGAATCCGAATACGTTTGGTCTGTTTTCTGTATGCCAGTTGTTTTTACATAAAATGATGTCCATTTTAAACAAAAGAGAGACATTTAGAGTGGTACCGGCCACACCGTTCCTTGGATTGATGCGGGGTTGACTCGTATATGTTAAAAATGTCTCATGGATCATTTTCCTAAAGTATCAACACACTCCTAATGCATTCGGTTGGTTTTTCGTATGCCAGCTGTTGTTTTCACTTAAAATGTTGTCCATTTCAAATAAAATTGAGACAATTTGAGTGGTACCGGCCACACTGCACCTCATATTGATGCAGGGTTGAGTTGTACATGTCACATATTACCAATGTATCATTTTCCTAAAGTATAAACACAATCTGAATAAGTTTGGTTTCTGTATGCCATTTGTTTTTACTTAAAACAGTATCCATTTTAAACCAAAGAGAGACACATTGAGTGATACCGGCCAAACCGTTCCTCATATTGAGGCAGGGTTTACTCGTACACGTCACATATGACTCATGGATAGCTTTACTAAAGTATCAACACAATCTGAATGTGTTTGGTCAGTTTTTCGTATGCCAGTTGTTGTTTTCACTTAAAATGATGTCCATTTTAAACAAAAGAGAGACATTTAGAGTGGTACTAGACACATCGTGCCTCAGATTGATACGTGATTGAATCATACATGTCACAAATGTCCCATGGATCATTTTCCTAAATTATCAACAAAATCGAATGCGTTGGTTGTTTTTTCGTATGCTAGTTGTTGTTTTCACTTAAAATGTTGTCCATTTCAAATAAAAGTATGACATTTTGAGTGGTATCGGACACATCGCGCCTCGGATTGATGCAGGGTTGATTCCTATACGTCAAAAATGTCCCATGGATCGTTTTACTAAAGTATCAACACAATCTAAATACGTTTGGTTGGTTTTATATATGCCAGTTGTTTTTACTTAAAACATTGTCCATTTTAAACAAAAGAGAGACACTTAGAGTGGTATCGGCCACACTGTGCCACGGATTAATACGGGGTTGAATCATAAATGTCAAAAAGGTCTCATGGATCATTTTCCTAAAGTATCAATACAATCTGAATGCGTTTGGTTGGTTTTCTGTAAGTTAGTTGTTGTTTTCACTTAAAATGTTGATCATTTCAAATAAATGTGAGACACTTTGAGTGGTACCAGCCACATCGTGCCTCGAATTGATGTGGGGTTGAATCCTACATGACTCAAATGTCCCATGGATCATTGTGATAAAGTATCAATAGAATCTGAATACGTTTGGTCCATTTTCCGTATGTTGGTTGTTGTTTTCACTTAAAATGTTGTCTATTTCAAATAAAAGTGAGACACTTTGAGTGGTACCAGCCACACCATGCCTCGGATTGAGGTGGGGTTGAGTCTTACACGTCACATATGACCCATGGATCATTTTCATAAAGTATCAACACAATCCAAATATGTATGGTCAGTTTTCTGTATGCCAGTTGTTTTTACTTAAAAGGGTGTCCATTTTAAAAAAAACAGAGAGACACTTTTTGTGACACCAGCCACACTGTGCCTCGGATTGAGGCAAGGTTGACTCGTACATGTCACATATAACTCATGGATCATTTTTATAAAGTATCAACACAATCTGAATATGTTTGGTCGGTTTTTCGTATGCCATTTGTTGTATTCACTTAAAATGATGTCCATTTTAAACAAAAGATATACATTTAGAGTGGTACCGGCCACATCATGACTCATATTTATGTGGGGTTGACTTGTACACATCCCAAATGTCCCATGGATCATTTTACTAAAGTTTCAACATAATCTGAATGCATTTTGTTGGTTTTCTGTTTTCCAGTTGTTGTTTTCACTTAAAATTATGTCCATTTTAAACAAAAGAGAGACATTTAGAGTGGAACCGGCCACACCACACCTCAGATTGATGTGGGTTTGACTCATACACATCACAAATGTCCCATGGATCGTTTTCCTAAAGTATAAACACAATAAAAATACGTTTGTTCAGTTTTCTGTATGTCAATTTTTTTGCTTAAAACATTGTCCATTTTAAACAAAAGAGAGACACTTAGAGTGGTACCGTCCACACTGTACCTCAAATTGGTATGAGGTTGACTCATACATGTCACAAATGTCCCATGGATCGTTTTACTAATGTATCAACACAATCCTAATGCATTTGGTTGGTTTTCTGTATTTCAGTTGTTGTTTTCACTTAAAATGTTGATCATTTCAAATAAAGGTGAGACACTTTGAATGGTACCGGCCACATCGTGCCTCGGATTGATGTGGAGTTGACTCCTACACGTCAAAAATGTCCCATGGATCATTGTTCTAAAGTATAAAAAGAATCTGAATACGTTTGGTCTATTTTCCATATGTCAGTTGTTGTTTTCACTTAAAATGTTGTCCATCTCAAATAAAAGTGAGACATTTTGAGTGGTACCAGCTACACTGTGCCTCAGATTGAGGCGGGGTTGATTCTTACACATCACATATTACCCATGGATCGTTTTCCTAAAGTATCAACACAATTCAAATATGTTTGGTTGGTTTTCTGTATGCCGGTTTTTTTTACTTAAAAGGGTGTCCATTTTAAACAAAAGAGAGACACTTATAGTGATATCGGCCACACCGTGACTCGGATTGAGGTAGGGTTTACTTGTACATGTCATAAATGACCCATGGATTATTGTGATAAAGTATCAACACAATACGAATAGGTTTGGTTGGTTTTTAATTTCTAGTTAGGCAAATCGTGCAACAACTGTGATAATATCTTATACTAAAACTATAGACATTGTGCATGATGTGCATCCCCTAGTTCATGGTTAGGGAAAATCATGCACATTACTTCTAATATATACACATACGCTGACCAGGGTTACAAGCTCCGAAGAAGCCTCAGAATACCCATAAACCATTATAACATCATTAGGCTTCCATATTTCGTCAAAAATAAAGAGTTATACTGAATTCAAAAATATCCATACTAGAGTGAAAAATTAGGTTCCTATAGTCTTCCCATTTAAAGGAACTCATCTTGAATTTCACCTTCAATGGGTGGTAAAAATTTATTTGAGAACAATTTTGTCCGGGGGGTTGTCTGGGGTATAGGTGGCTGTTGGGGGGCTGTCCGGGGGCTGTCTGAGGGGTTGTTTGGGGGGCCATCCGGGGTCCAGGGAGGAGGGTGGGGGGGCTGTCCGTGGAGCTATCCGGGGGGCTGTCCAGGGTCCAGGGAGGAGGGTGGGGGGTTGTCTGGGGGGTTGTCCGGGGTCCAGGGAGGAGGGTGGGGGGGGGGCTGTCCGGGGTCCAGGGCGAAGGGTGGGGGGCTGTTTGGGGTCCAGGGAGGAGGGTGGGGGGATTTCTGTGGGGCTTTCTGGGGTCCAGGGAGGAGGGTGGGGGGCTTTTCGGGGGCTGTCTGGGGTCCAAGGAGGTGGGTGGTGGGGCTCTCTAGGGGGCTTTCCGGGGGCTGTTCAGGGGGTTGTCTGGGGTCCAGGGAGGAGGTTGAGAGGCTGTCCAGGATCTAGGGAGGAGGGTGGGGGCTATGATGGGTGTTTTCAAGGTGTGATAGGCTTTTAAGTAGAATGACACATCCATATTAAATCAAAAATCAAATGTCATAAATATCAGTCAAAAATGTAATGGATCAATCTGCCCCTGATCCCCATTACCATCACCACTATCATCATCATCCTCATCCTCACTTCCATCTCTATCCTCATCATCATCCTTGTTATCATCCTCGTGCTCATCCTTGGCCCCATCCTCACCCTCATCCTCATCCTCATCCTCGCCCTTTCCCTCACCTTCATCCTCGCCCTCGATCTCGGCATCATCATCATCCCCAAAATCTTCCTCTCCATCATCTTCGTCATCACCAGGAATGTCATCATCTCGACTGCCACTATAACTGCCGCCTGGTGCATTGGATAATTCACCCATCGATGACATATATGTCTGACAAGCTGCGCTGGCCTCTAGTGGAAGTGATGAAGATAATGCTTTGATCAGTTTCATAAATTCTTTCTCCCTCGCTTAAACCTGTTCTTACAGATCTATGACTCTTTTATCAAACTTTTTTGCATGATCCTTGACCTGTTCCAACTCAGTGGTACTAGAATGGATACCTGTAGAGGACAAATACCTCGTCGGGATTATATTCTTACCAGGTCGGCAGTGTACTCGACCAGAGTGCACATCTCCCAAAACCTGATATAAATGATCATGTGGACCAAAATTGTCAGGCTCATGGGAATCAAGGGCCTCTAAAGAATCCTGTTAAAAATAATAATAGATTATTAAATTTCAAAATAGATATTAAACTTTGAAATAAACAAATTAAAACATAAAATCTTTTCTTATGTCGGTTCATTAACCGTAGTTCCATCTTTTTTCCTTCTACTCGAGCAAAACAGTTTTTCTTGGGGGAGACATCCTTCAATATTCAAATCGTGCTTCTGTAATGACATTGAAAAAATATAAAGTGAAAGTATAATCATATAATTAATATTTAATAAATCACATAATTTAAGTAGGAAACAATAAAAAGGTTAAGTCCTAAAGAAAAATTATAATCAACTATATCGTACCAGCTGCCTCTCATGATCTGACATAGTTGTGTGCCCCAAAGTGTGAACGTATTGCTTTGAATCAATGTTTTTTTTTTGTTTTTTCAGAAGATTACTAAATAATTTTTAATAATAAATTAGATAATATTAATTAAAAATATGAAAACTGTCATTTAAATACCTCAAATGGGATTAATACCTTAAATTTGGCAGTCGCCCAATGGGTAATCATTTGGAGATATTGCTCTATCGGGTAGTCATCTGTGATAGGTACTGTATCCAACTCTGTTCACACTCTATCACACCATCCAACATAAAAATAATGCTTATAATCTCTCCAAAGATCTCCTATCTCCATTAAACATGCTGGTCATGCACCCTCACCATCAGGGAAGTTAAATCGAAGCTGGCACCCAATATATTAATTCATATAAATAAAAAAAAATACGTTAAATCCAATAGATTTTTTACCCATATTGGTGCCCATGCATTATCCTTGACTTCGTGTGGCAGATGTCTCCAAGAGAGAGGGATGAACGGAATGATGTCGGAGTATTTGGCTAGCATCGCCAAAAAACCCCAACATTGATGCCCAGGTTTATCAATCATCTGTCCATCATCATTTTATTCAACCATCAACTGTTTCTGGCGGTTCCATACCACACACAAGTGAGTGTGCCCCCTCCCCTGCCTCCTATCAGTATATGAATCAGTTATTAAAGAAAAAAAATATCAGTACAAGTCATAATAAAAATAAATTTTGGTATAAAAATATGTTAGAGTTATATAAATATAATTGTGGTAGTCGGATCAATAGGTGTCACTGGATGTGCAGAAGCTGAAGGAATATCCTTTACAGGTGGATTATCTCTGAGTGTACGCTCCTTAGCCATATACTGTGTTAGAGTAGGAGTCGAAGAAGGTGGAATATAATAGCTCAAAGATAATGAACTAGAAGAAAAAGATGATGCCACAGACGTCTGGCCAAATGGTGGTGTAAACATCAGAGGCCTAAATATCCCGTGTGTCCCTAAAGACACACCAAGATCAAAATAGGGCATAGAAGATACATCTTTGGTAGGGGAATAGTCTAATTGGGTATGACCAGTGGATCGTCTAACTCTCACACCACAAGACCTTATACCACCGGCCTCAGTACCAGGACCACCAGATGATCATCTAACTCTGACACCACCCCCCCTCCTACCACCAGCCTCTATACTGGGAGCAATATTAGGATCCTCATTGGATATCTGTCATCTAGGGGGTGGATCCTAAAAAAAATTAACACAAAAGTAAACACATGATATTATAAGTTATTGAAATATATTTATTTGAAATAAAATACTCACAATAGGGATGGGTGGAGGAACGCCCATCTGTGTCATGCGATGATTATTTTCTGTCATCCTTTTCCACTGTATCTCTTCGATGGGTGTCATTTCCTGCAATGAAAACAAATATGGATGTAATTAGAAACAGATAAATAATGTTTAACCCAAAAAACAAAATATAGAAAAAACATTCTGATAAAAAAACATAAAGAAACAGAAGATTTATGGTGGTTTGAAGGTAAGTACTAGGATACACACTCTGAATGATGTAGGTGAAACATGTAGGTCAGAACACGACTGTATGATTCTATATATTTCCCACCACAACTTCGGGTTCATAATCAACTCTAACAATTGAGCTATTGGAGTCATCATAAGTAATAAATGGACTGCTTCCAATTGTAGTAGGGATAGTGTCAACTTCATCATTACAATCATCAAAAACATGTATGGGATTTACTTCAATAATTACACCGAATTTGGGATGACGATGATCTTTGACATAAAAAACTTGTTCACCATTGATGTCAATACATATGGTTCATAGGTGGCAAGAGTGCGAGTCATGTCATTAATTTGAAATCCACAATAAACAATAAAGGTGCATTTCCTCATCATTGAATCAAACCATTGACAATTCATCATTGTGACTCAACTATGTGAGTAATAATCCAAAATTGTTATTTTCTACATGGCTCCATAATAAGATACATTTTCAGAACGAGGTCTATTATCCAATGAATTGGCATTACAGTCTATTGTGGCAGTTAGCACAACACCATCATGTTATGTTCTCATGTTCCTTTCTTATTCAGTGATAATCAATTTGTATCCATTGATCATAAGTGATTTTCAAGAACGAACCATGGTATTAGGACCAAAATCCAAAGCTCTTATTTCCTCAGAAACAGAGTATGCAGGAAAACTCAATAGCTAAATTATAAAAAAATAGTAAACTTAATTAAATATTATTTTTATTTAGTTATTACAGAAATATTTTTACCTTCAATTTCAACCAAGAAGAAAACCCTTTACTATGAAAAGTCTCTTTCCTTCTCAAAGATAAAGAACGATGCTTTCTATATATCAATTCTTTATATTCCGTGTAGATAAAAATAATAATAGTTTAAAAAATATTTAAAATTACAAGAGATAAGATAAGAGGTACATGAAAAATTTACTTACTTGATATACTCATTGAACAAATCATAATTGAACAACAATATGAAATGTGCCATCTCTCGCTCTTCAAGGCATAATTCCGTCAATGTATATGATCCCAAAATTCCTGATGTCTGAAGAAGTGATGGAAAACAGGGTCCAATTTTCTCATACTGTTCTTCTTCATTTGTCATTGGTTTGTTTATTCTCTTAGTAAGATCAGACAAATACATTGAGCAGAAATCCATACATTCTTGAGCTAAGTAACCATTCACAATAGAACCTTCATGATAATTCATGTTCAAAACATATGATTTCAATTTTTACATGTTTCTTTCAGTTGGATACATCCAACGGAAAGCAACGGGTCCTCCAAGAAGTATTTCGGTCAGAATATGGATAGTCAGATGCAACATGCATGTAAAAAATAATGGAGGGAATATTTTCTCTAACTCACACAAAATTAATGGTGTCTCTGGCAACAGTTTTTTCAAGAAGGATTTGGAAAACTTCTTAGCACAAATATCTCTAAGCAAATAGCATAACCAAATAATTTAGACTCTTACATTATTGGACAAGAGATGACGGATTGCTATTGGAATCAACTCATGAAAAAGGAAGTGATAATCATGAGTCTTCAAATATTTCAGATTCAACTCTTTTCTGTTGACCCATTTGATATATTTCTTGAATAGCCATCAGGAACTTTAATAGTCTCTAGAAATTCCATAAATTCATTTTTTTCAACAGGTGTCAACACATAAGAAGCACATGGAACTTTCCATTTATTTTCACTGATACAGACAGGATGCAATTCTGGTCTGATCCCCCAATCTACCAAGTCACGCCGAGATCGTAAATCATATTTTGTCTTCCCCATGACATTTAGAATAATCTAGAGCAACATTTCACATATATTATTTTTAATGTGCATTACATCTACGTAATGACGTAACAAGTTGGTTAACCTATACGACAACTCAAATAATATACTCTTCTTCTTCCAATTGTAATAGGTATCATTGGAAACATTTTTCCTCTTTCTAGATTTCATTACACCCTTCTCAAATGAATAACTAAAATCTTTCAATTTATTAAGAACATCAGTTAGAGACATACGCTGAGGTGGATCGTCAGTCTCCATGGTACTGTAAAATCTTCAACGATTGTTTCTATATGGATGTTTCATTGGAAAGAATCAGCGAGGTCCCATAAAAATAAAAGTACGATTATATTTTAGTCTTCTCGATTGATTATTCTTCATAAAAATAGGACATGACAATTTTCCTTTTTTGTTCCATCCATACATCATTACATAAGCAGGAAAATCATTGATCGTCGACATAAGCGCAGCACGCGTCTGAAATATGTCTTTCGAACATGCATCATATGTGGGCACACCCACATCCCAAATAAGTTTCAAATATTTTATTAAAGCTTGAATGTATACATATATATAATTTTCAGGATTAGATGGTCCAGATATTAGTATACTCAAGAAAGTGTAAGGATGTTTCATTCACAACAATGGGGGAAGGTTATAAATGTGTATGAAAACCGGTCATGTGTTGTGCGAAGTAAGTATCTTCCCAAATGGATTAAAACTGTCACATAAAAGACCTAGTCTCACATTACGCATGTCAGCTGAAAATTCAGGATATCAAGAATTAAATATCTACCATGAAAATCCATCTGCAGGGTGAACCAACTCTTCATTATTCTTTTTTCTCTCGATGTCATGCCATCACATTTTTACTGATATTTCATCAGACATGAAAAGGTTCTGTAATATGGGGATCAATGGAAAGTGCCACATTACTTTTTTTGGCACACGAGATGGTGTTCCATCATCTTTTGGCTTCCATCGGGAGGTTTCAAATTTGATACAATCATTTCTTTCAGCAGTTTCCTCCAAAAATAAGCTGAAATCATTCGGGAAAGCATGATTTTTTTTTTGAGAATCCGAGTTCATCAACTAACTTCCATGCCATATAGTGGTTTGAGGGGATATGTACATCATCTGGAAGTAAGTCCTTCAAGAAGGTAATAATGTAATTGATTTCATTATTTGAAATCCCATACATAGTTTTCCCATGAAACAATCGGATTAAAAATTCCAACTTGTTCATTTTACCACATTGCTGATATACTGGAGTCGTCGCTGCATCATTTAATTTTTTCACCCTATCCACATCATAATTTTCATTGGATGCATCATGTGTGCTTGTATCGAAATCTTGTTGGCTGGACATACTTTCCTTCTCATGATGCCGAATAAATGGAAACTGATCATATATAAAACTCTCCAATTCAGTCCTATCATTTGGATCATCAACATTTTGAGATTCCATTTTCTCTCCATTGTGATACCACACATAATTGTTTTTTTGGAAACCATATTTGGTTATATGATATCTAACTGCTTCACGACTCAACCAAGGTATTCCAACATAATTAGAACATGGGAAGTGTATGCAACCACTATCTGAAGCCTTTTCAAATGCAAAATCTAAAAATCTGTTCAAATTATTTTGAAAATCGGTTGAAATCCGATCAGTTTCGTACATCCAACTTCTATCCATTCTGTAAAAAAATTGTAATAAGTTATTTCAAAGAAATTCAATATTATTGAAGTTAAATCAAAAAATATATTTAGGTAAATGACAATTGTTTAATTTATATAGAATCATAAATGAAACATTACTCTATATGGGAATCATATTAAGAAACACAGCAAAATACAATGTATTTAAGAAAATAAGATACAGAATTTCTAATGCCTATATTCAAGGATTTCCCAGTAAGATATTGGAAGTTTATCAAGGAATACATAATCCTTAATGGTCTTTTTGGGAGTACATGAGTTTTATACTTTAACGTCTTCAGGGAGATCATGATGGGGAGTAGGATGAGGATCACATCAAAAGTAGTTATGGCCTTATCAAGTTTCACCTTAACCATGGATTAAAGGATCCTAGGTTTGGGGGAATAGATCATAGGTTGGTAGGGTGTATTCATTGAATCATGTCCCAACTGATTTTGGAGAGGGACCTTCAATAGTTATAGGTATGGATTTGATTAGAAACACCTATAAAAAGGATATCTAGGAATTGTGGCATCCCAAACCAGGATGCCACTCATTAGTGACCCGAACTCAGATGGCCACATGGACTCAAGCACATCTACCAAAATTCCAAATGTTATTGACTAATAGTGAGAGCCTTTAGTGTGTCTTGGTGGAGACTATTCTCTCATTACCTAAGTTGCACAATTTTAATATTATCAGTTAAAAGGTGGAAGAAAAATAACAATGGGAAAATATTAGAAATGGATGAAAATAACCAAATCAGTAATACCAACTAATAACAGAATCATAAATTTAATGATGGTAATGTATTTCATGTATCAATAAGAAAAACATAGTTACAACTAGTAGGAAGCAGTACTATACAAGAGGTTTAATAAATTCTAAAATTCGACCTAGCTTCTTGAGCTACAACCCAATAATCTGCTACATTCTCCATCATATGTCATGTGAGTAGTCATGCATTTGTAAAATGGTGATTCCCCTTATCTAAACATATAATCATGTAGTTTATCTGGGTACCCAATGGAATCTCGAACAATGTGTGAGATACAATTCATGTAGGTGACCACCGAGAGGTCTATAACTATCTAGTCTATTTATATAACATATTAATATAATGATATGATAAATTAAAGTGACAACTAAAAAATCTAAAAGGTTTCTCTATGGTTCTAGAGAAAAAATCTAAAAGGGTTTTCTAGGTTAAATCAAAACATAAAAAAACAGATACACATCAAAATAAAAACTTAAAATTGAAATATTAGATAGATAATAATAAAAATAAGGTACCACATAAAAAAATACCTAATTTGGGATGGTTTGGATGAAGATTCAGTAGCTTCGACGGGGGAAGTCGAGATTCTAACCGTTCGAATGGAGGAACCGAGATGAACCTGAGAGAGGTGTTGTCTGAATGGGGGAGAGGTGCTCTGATCATGGGGGCTTCTTTCAAATTAGAGTTCAGTCCGAATGGGGGAGAGGGTAAGGGTAGTTCGGTGTTATTAGGGAAAGCCTTTAACAATGGTTTTTAAAAACCATTGGTAAAGGGGGGGAAATTTAGACCCCCTTTTAGAAATGGTTAACTAGAACTGCTGGTAAAGGGTGTCCTGCACTTGGTTTTACCAACGGTTTAAGAAAACCATTGGTAAAATTATTTTTTACCAATGGTTTAAGAAAACTGTTGGTATGTAAGTGTTGGTAAAAACCCCTATTCCAGTAGTGATTCCAAGACCTATATTTAAAAATCATTAAACAATTCCACCTATTTTATTATAAATACCCTCACATTATCCCCATTAATCTCCACTCTAAATCCTTTAAGAGTTAAATTCATCATGTTTCCCCTCTATAAAGTCCATTATTGGTTTCACCATGGTCATAAGGTTTTCCTTTCCAAGATTTAGGATGTTACTTCCCATGATAAAAAAACTCTTATCTTCTTCTATTCCATTCAAGTGCCTCATTTGTGGTATGTATTATAAATATTTAATTACATCCTTTTCATGCACTTTTTATTATCCAATTAATTTTAAAATTATTTTTTTATCAATTTGAGAGATTTGTTCCCTCCCATTCTTCCCTTTAGTTAATCCATATTGTATACTCGTCCTGTTTTCGAATTTGATTCATTAAATTTTTTTATTTTTATACAAAATATCATTATGGTGTGAATACTAAACCCATTTATCTATACATGGGTATTAAAATATATGTAACCATGATTCATTGATTGGTGAATTCCAAATATGAAACCCTTATTCCATTATCATAGGTTAAAAATGATGCAATTATCATAAATTTTTAATCATTTATAGATTTAATGACTTTTACATGAAACTCGTATTTCCCAAGGATTATTAATGAAATTTTTTATTATTATCTATACATAACGTATGAATTTAAAAATATGAAGGGTTCACCTTGATAAGGATCCAATGCATTAGGTAAATAATTAATCTCTAGAGATGAAATGTTTTACGATACCTTGTTGAATAAACTTGGTAATTATGTTTTATGATACCTTGGTGATAATCCTGGGTAATATATTTGTAAATATCTCATTTTTCTGTTTTAGACACATTTTTTTGTTATGTATCATGTCTTTATAATTATTCTATCATGTTATGACTCATGTTTTATCCATGATAATCATTCATGCTCCATTTACTTTCTTTATCCCTTATTAGTCTTTAGGATCACCCTTTTCTATTGATGTATGTTCCTAGTAAATTACTTAAAGTGAGCTAACCTATGATAGAAAAAAGGATTCTTTTAAAAGGATTAAAAAATTATGTTTATGTTTTCCTTGTTTAATTAATTTATTGTGTACCTTTTTCCTCAAATTATAAACCTCAAAAGATCCTTCAATTTTATTAATTTAATATTATTTTAATAGATAATATTAAAATTCATGTAATAAAAAGGAAATATATCATAATGGATTCATTAAAATTCATCCCTTAGTGATCTCGTATGCCCCATTAAATGGTTTTGACCTTATATGAGAGACCAAATGGATGATTAATCTATTCAAAATCCTGACACTGACAACACTACACCACACCCTGAAACATGGCATAGTGGAGGCCAAACTAGCCATAGTGCATAGGGGGACTCCCTACACCCCATGCCTAAGACTACACCATGAACTAGGTGTGTAGGTCCTACCTATTTTATACATGTGATCTCCCAGTTGAACACATCTTGGACCATGGAGTGGTTCAGCCAGTGTTTCACCATAAAATTCCTAAAACCACATTTTAAGTCAGTGAAAACTAGTCAACACATCTTGAACTAAATAAAACCATCACAAGCCTCAAAATGGATCATATCTAAATACAGAATGTCAAAATTTCCCCACTATATAGCAACTCATCTTCAAGCTATCCTTATGAGAATCACAGAGCATTACTGGTGGATAACTCAGGCCACTAAGCTAACTTATATTTCTCTCACTTCCATGTCTCCTTTTAGATATGTATGTTCTTCTATAACCCTAATATTAGAGGAATATTATTCCAATTTAGATTATTTTCACTATATGATCCATTATTCGAATAAGACGCTCCTCAAGATAAGAATAATTATCATCTCAATATCATCGGTGTTGGTCACATTCAATGGATCATGGTGATGTCATAAAAATTTTGACACATTAAAAACATCATGTGTGGAACTAAAATACAACTGGGGAAGATCTTTTATTCCCCAACATAAATATTCTCTACAATCCAAAATGTACAAGCATACTTGAGTTCCAAATTTCTCTATTTATAAAAATAGAGATGTCCCAACCTTGGGGACACCAGTAATAATACTCAATATATAACCTCTAACTCCATAGGTCACCATCAATGATCAACATAAAACTTCTACCTAATCTGATTGGTTGTTAACTATTTTCAAATTAACTAAAAAATATATTATGTTTCTTGTATGAGACTGGTCCCAACGAGCACTAAATAACTAGC
The DNA here is from genome assembly GCA_963277665.1 of Viscum album. Lineage (NCBI taxonomy): Eukaryota > Viridiplantae > Streptophyta > Magnoliopsida > Santalales > Viscaceae > Viscum > Viscum album. The sequence goes on along the minus strand of OY728122.1, from coordinate 2,007,644,520 downwards.
TTCTAACCAATATAAAGGTTAACGTCATGTCCTACCATACAAGGCCTCAAACTAATCAATTTGAATCTAATACTATAATATATTATTATAAGAAAACTCTTTAAAAGACAAGTTTTCTTCCTAACAACCAAAAAAAATATAAGATTCATGCTCTTAGAATTCCTTCCATAATCTGAATAGTATACTTAGATTGTCTGTCTATCTACAGATGTCAATCAATACTCAAGTGTACCTACAAACCAAGTCCCTTAAGTAATCCCTTCCATAAGTTCTAGTTAACGTGGGTACCATGATATGAAAATATTATCAGTTTCACTCCATATAGATTAATTATCTCTTAAATGTAAATATTTCCTAGCTCATCCACAATGAACATCTCTCGAATTGGTAAGAAATGAGAAAACTTAGTCATACATCCAATGAGAACACATATAGATTTTTTCCTCTAAAGTGTCCATGGTAGACCTATAATTATCTCCATAGTGAAATAATCTCATTTCCACTCAGGTATAGGCAAGGTTTATAGAGGACCAATAGGATGCTAGTACTTATCCACTCCCTTCTAAAAGGTGGATCATCATGTCACAAATCTAGATATCTTATTTTTCATCCATGGCCACTAGTACTTCCTATTAATATCACAATGAATCATAGTCAAACCTGGATGTACTTATTGATTATCATTATGACCCCACCCCCCCCCCAAAAAATTTCTCATGCATACCTATGTGAACTAATATACAACCATAGACATGATTTATCTCATTATAATTGATGTTCCGGTCCAGTGGTGGATCCCCGCCATATATGTTATCCATCAAGAATAAGCACTCTAGGTCTAACAACTATCTAATATTTTTCCTATTGAGGATAAAAAATCAATTAATTGGGATATAAGAGTTTCAATTCCTTGATATTCCTACACAACCAAATACATCTCTAAAAAAATTATCATCTACCACTCACTGGTGGACTCTTCTACAACCTAAGTCTGAGTTTTCATTTTCAAGACATCGACAACAACATTTCCGTTCTCTAGGGTGTATGCTAGATAAAAATGCAAAAAATAAAGTTAATAAACCCTTATTCAATGTTGAAGAGTCAAGTCACACAATGAGAAAATTTATTTTAGGATTTTAGGGTCTATATATACCACAATCCTTTCAGCCATAAAATAATGCCTCCAACATTTCAAATTGTGAACCAATGATACCAATTCTATGTCATGTGTTATATATTTTCTCTCATGATACCTAAACATGAAGGTACCATGTATGTATAAGAAGCCCCAAAAATGGGATTTTAAAATTTTACACTAACGAATGACATGATCTCATTGTTTTCGGTGAAACACTACCCAGTATGAGCCCGAGGATATTCACGTGAGCAATTCTAATCACAAAAAGAAAACCATAAATAAATGGCTAGTTCTAAAGCTGCAAATGAAGTATGCTAGTCACTAATGATCATTTCTTGAAGGATCTGAATTGTAATACCTCTAGATCATCCACAACTTCTTTAAAATCCTATAGTAATGTCGATCATTAGAATTCAGGTGCTAGCACAGTGTTTTGATCATGCCTTTGACATCTTGATGATTACCACTACTTTGTTTTGTTGATCTGTGAAGAAGAACTATGATTTATTCCAAAAACCATAGAATATCTCTCTATGAATTGAGAGAGAGAGAGATAAGATATATAATAACTCACCATTTGAGCATTGAAAAGTTCTTGGTGAAAAACCTCTTTCTTCTATTTATAGTGATTCTATAAATATCCAAAATAAACTCCTAATACCCAAATATTTATATCTCACTAAATAAATGATATATTATGACTAATGTACTGAATAATAAATATTATTTATATTTTTATCACTTTATTATCATATAATAAATATATTATGTTATAAAAATTGATCCATTAACTCAAATTATCATTACCGCAAGTATTAAATTGACCTTTAATATAGTAAACTAATATTCATTAAAATAATATATTTCATAATAAATAAATTCAATACCAATAATTATTAACTTCAATAATATGAATTTATTTATTCCTTTGGTGACAATATATCCTTTGAAAAAACCCATACCATAGTGGTGGGTCCCACCATGTCTAAAACTTTAATTCACCAGAATAGGGTAGACTTTCAAATACGCTATTGTGTGTGACCCTCTAGGACCTTATCTCAATAGTATTGAATAATATTCACAGACCAATAGAGGGATCTATAAACTCATCATGGTCCCTAAAGAGTTAAGGATAGTCACAGAAATGACAACCAACCTATGAAAACGCATTGTGTAATATAATCACTTTTTCTTTAATATCTCATATACTAAGATGCACACCCATATCATCATCCTTTTATTGCTTAATTATTTTTTGATCTTACTTGACAGAATTATCCTCGACTACCATGGACATGGATTTATGATGGTACTACAATCCTGATCAACTAGGCTGGAGATATTTTACTTCCTTAACCTGGAAGTTAAAAACCTTTCTTGACCATTCAACCAACTCCATACCATCAATGACGCACCCAACACAAGCTAACTTACCATGATTTCATTATCATGTTTTTTTCTGTATCAAAGTACATGATCAAATAGTGCACATTGGTAATGATCTCAAGTCATGATACAATTACATGTGTTCATAGATGAAAACTTCCAATGAAACCCAAAACATGTAGTGTTCCTATTGGAAGGTTTTTCCTCATGATCTCACTGCTAGAGATAACCAAGTGTGAAATTCATGAGAATAAGTATCAATGCTTATGGGACCCCAGCACCTAAGAGTCAAACATCTATTGTGCCCAGTCAGAAAGATTAATCTAGGACATAAGACATATGTTTAAGATTAATTTCATGGTATCTCGAGGTTCTCATTATAACCTAGGATCTTCTATAAACTTTTGATATGAAAATTAATCAATGGACATTATCATTAAATATTATACAAAGAAATATCTAAAATATAATGTTAATAATACATAATGCATATCTAAATGAACACATGATATAGTAATAAAAATTATTGCATAATTGGGTCTAATGAAACCACTATTAAAATACTCCCACTTCACCTAGATCCAACTTGATGACCAACCTTGTTATCTATTGCATGATAAAAATCATGTTTCTATGGAGTCACGGCTTTAGTTTTTGGGCCTACCATGATTCCACTGTGTGGTATTTTTTGCATATGTGACCTCACTTCCTTGAGTAAAACCTCTCATGCGATGGAAACCCTGAGTGCATTGTCTTTTTTCCTCTATCAAAACTTGATATCTTATCTAGTAAGAGTATCATAATTTACGTCATGATAATTCTTTAATTAATAGGTGTGATTCCAATAGCAGTAAAAAATAATTGTGTATAACTACTTCTTAACTTCCTTAGAAGATGCAACATACTCATTATTTTTACGTATGGTTATCACTAGTTTTTATGATCTTATCTCACTCATCACATTTATCCTAACTATAAAACTAGTTAAAATTTATTCAAAGGTATTCTAGTTTATGTCCCCTAAAAAGTATCATTTCTTCTCTAATTATTGGGTATATATCCTTTATACTTTCTGAATACAAATGGATAGTTCTGACTACTTCTATTGAAGTGATCCTAGATATAGCTGATATTTTCCTACTACAAGATATATCATGGAAATATAAATTTTTTTACATATCATGTAATATGTGATTTATCCATCACTATAGATTATGGAATTAAAATCTCCATGTTAATCTCCTCCCATGTCATTAAATATAGGATTGACTAGGTCCAAGAAACCATTACATTAACCTTAATAGTCGTATTCCCAAGAACTTAGGTTTCTACTTGAAGTCAATCATTATAGAATTTCTTTTAGCTTGGTCTTATCTAATTGTAAGACCAATATCCATTTTCCATATTTTTCCAAACATATTTTACTTGGAAAACAATGGTGATCCCTCTAACCTTTGGTAGACACATGGAAAATATTCATTCCAAAATAGTGATCTAAGATCTTGTTGCTTACATTAATCCTAAATTGGATTTCAATAACATTCAACCCTATTGGAGTTTTATGATGTTACCATCCCTTTTTGGTTGTCTTGAATAAAAAACTTCCATGAAATGTGGTCTTGACATATAATTCTAAATAAAATAATCATAGATATTAGGTATGAAAAGTAAAATTCTAATGGATTTAGGAGGAGAAATATGGTATAACTAATTGAGCCTTTATTGGTACTCACTTGTACCATCCATGTATAATCTCATTTGAATATCCACCACAGTAACCAAAATAATAATCCCCTTTTCACTTTGACACATGGAATCCACTATTGAACTTTAATTGATCTTTTCAATATTATATAAATTCCATATACTACTTACTTTTGAGAATTATTATTCAAAATTAATAATTAATCACTGCTTATGGTACATAAAAAACCATCACCATGGTTTTATCCAACCTTTGTATTATGTGTCTCTAGAACATTCATGTTCCACAAGAACTTGTGGAACTAGTTCCTATGTGAACTACATGTAAATCTCTAACATCGACTAGACCCAAGTTAATCTGGATCCCACTATATATAATAGATATTTTCATACTTATATAAATGTATTCTATCACTTGACTACCACTTTTCTATTTTCGTTATTTATGTAATATCACAGGAAATCATTGGGATCATTACTTAGATGCACAATTTGTTTATCTCGATGAAATTGTTTTTATATCCTGACAAAATCTTTTCATATAAACACATATCTTATGAAAAAATTGATTTCCATCATAATACAATTGTTATAATACACATTAATCATTATAGTGGGCGTGTGCTTATGGGATCTTTCATTTATTTTCAAATCACATCATGAAATATAGTAGAAGTTTTTTCAAGTTGTGACATTGATAATTATTGGTGCTGAATTCTGCACAAAGCCATAAACGATCAACTTTGGGTAAACTAAATACACCCTTTGACTCAACGAACCATTCCGACAAGTCCAAGGGTTCCAAGAGAAAGATTATAGTTCTGAGAAAAAGGTGTAAATCTATGTGTAATTACCTTATGTTATCAATACGACATCAAAGGTCTATCTTCTGCCCCATCCACCAGAAAATAGCAAAGGTAGATGCAAAACAGTTGAGAGGTCAGTGAGTAAAAGTCTTGCTCGTGCATAAGCCTCCTACGTGACCAATACAATTTCAAAGGACAACTTCCATGCCAGAATTCAACCACAACATTGCCAATTATTTTTCCTATATAAAAGAGAGTGACCCTTTCTTTGGGGGAATGAATTTGGAAGTCGAACCATCGCTCTACCATGCGCAAGACCACATTTTCGGTATCATCATTCAATCCATGAACACCTCAATGTATAAGATGTTCTATGACAGGTCCCCTATGTTTCTCCATTTATGTGGTCTCATAAGGGCTTTACCCTTTCCCGTTTTCTTTCAACCTAAGGAAATTATTCACAAAATACCCCTATTGCATGAAACACATTCCCTTTCACACCTCCATATTCCACTCATTCCCTATCTCTTGTGCAAAAACATGTGATCCTACAAAAACCCCTTCCTTGAACCTCCATGGGTTTCTTTTACTCTAAATCATCTTGTCTGGACCCCTTTTGCACACACACTTCACATATTTCATGAAACTCCTCTGTACGTCCCTCCAGTCTTGTACGTTGTTATTTCTTCGTCCCTCATGAGGTTTCCCCTATTGTGTTCCCCTACCTATTTCTTTTCAACATAATAACTCTTATGGATTTTACTTTTCATTATATCCATACTAACATGGACCCCAATATTGACCACTCCTCCACACCACTCCCTTCAGGCAATACTGGTTCCTTCTCTCCCCCAAGGGTTGAGGGGCATCAGTTATTTATGTCCAAGGGGTGAATACTGAGCCCTCCTCATCTGTGATACCGAATGTAAAACTGCATAGCAATTTCATCCTCATCACATGACATCACACTATAGCCTCACTTTGTGAAATTCACATGGGGTTCCCTACCTTGAGAATTTTCCATGCCCACTTGTCTCCATGTGAGTGATATCTTCATCACATGGTGGAATGATGTTTGCCTTGTGGGTAAGGGCATCCCTCCTAGAGTAATACCTTATCCTTTTTAAGGGTTTGAATCACTCTTTCTCCTCTTTACCCCTCCATATATAATGAAAAAAGAGGGTATTGTCACTAGGGACTCTCAACACCTCATCCCTCTCCCTTTGGGATTTTTCACCACGGGCAGCTTCTCTGTGTAATCCCAAAACCATCTCTCACTGATGCGTATTTCATAATATGACCATCTAGTCTACTAATTCCTCTTTTTTATCACACTGATCACGAATCACATGGGCTTAGATTATAGCGACCCGGACTTTTCTTACATTAATATTACATCATTTCAAATATAAACAACATAATAGTATTACAAATGGTGGATCCAGAGGTTTATTGTCTTGGGAAAACTAGGAATACACATAATAAGTACAACATCAAGCATAAAAATCCATTTAATCTCTTCTTCTTTAGCTTCTTAGTAGCACTTATCCTTTCCTTAGTACATGTAGCCACCTGAGGATATACATCAAAAGGGGTGAGCTAAATGCCCAGTAAGAGGATAGATAAGAACAATATAGCATGGGGTGAGCATAATCATGACATAGGAAAAGGATCTCGAACATGAGAGGAGCATAAACAAAAAACTTGAAATGTGGCAAAGCATAAAAATGAAACATCATGTCTTAGTGGTTAACTACCACACATACTTGTGAAAAAAGATACCATCATGTTCACGCATAATTTCAAATTTACTCATGATATTCATCACTTTACCTAATTCATTGGAGCGCTATATAATTTCGGGCTCACCCGTCACATTTAAACATTCATATTGCGCTATATAATTCTGGGCGCACCCATCACATCATAACATTACCATTATCATTCTTGCCACATAGAACAAATATCAAACATGTACATAAATAACACATGGAAAGGAATGGGTTTCATCTCATAATAACACATTCATAAGATTTGGGTTCCCAAAAGAAAGAGGGAACAACATACTTGATATAAGAACCATCAACCTTGAATGAGAGGTAAAAGGTGAGATCTTGAAAGAAGAGTTCTTGTGGAAAAAATTTTAATGGACATAAAAACCAGTGACAAACATGTATATCCCATAAAATTCAAGTAAATTATGAACAAAAGACCCTTGAGGAGTAACCATATCAAAAATTGAGTGAAAGAGGGAGAACCCGAAGGAAGAAAATTGGGTTCGAGATTTCACCTTACCTTGTACTCGAATGCCTCCTTCTCTTTAATGTCCTATATAATGACATTATATTCATTAATTAGAAATTAAAGAACCTTTTATAAATTAATAGGGTTCATTATGGTTTCATTATTTCATATTATGTTCCTTTGGATGACTTATAGAGTTTAAAAACATTGATCGGGGATGTTCGTTTTCAGGGTTTTCTTGAGCAGTCCACTTGTATTCTTAATTTGATGTTTGGGTATATCATGGGTAAACATCCAGAACTGATATTACATGTAATTAATGATATTACAGAATCTTTAATGATTTTATAATGAGTTATATTAGATCCATGTGGCCGAATCATTAGATAAGAATTAAATGAAGATTATTTGGGCTAATTTGAGCGGTTTTTGGATCATAACCAACTCATTTTAATTTTTCACTTAGTAGTATGGCCATAGGTTATTTACAGAACTTAAAATAGAACATAATACATACAAAACATTCTAGTTCAACCATAAAAATTGTTTCATGACAAGATTGAAGGTATAAATGGAAGAAGAGAGCATGTTGTTTTTGAAGGCGATAAATTATCACCACATGAACAACGTTCTCTTTAATAAAATAAAAGGACGATGGAAAGGGTGTGGGTGATATAATATAACATTATAATCATAATATTACAGTATATATATAATACTGGATTTACAGAACAATTTGGATGAATATAGGTAGGGAGAGATCAAGAAAGGAACTTGAACTTGAAAGGAAATTAAAGGAGAAGAGAGAGAGAAATTACCTTTAGAATCCTTCTCTTGAGATCCTCTTTAAGGAAGCTAGGCTTGGTATTTTGATGAGACCAGCAGCTTTTAGACGTGGGGGATGAGATAGGGAAGGTGTTTGGGTAGAATTTAGAGAAGTCTTGGATGCTTGAGAGGTGTGAGGAAAAGAGGGAGTGAAGGGTGGCTTTTATAGTGGAGGGGAGAGGGGTTTCCTTAATATAAAATTGATTAGTTTATTAATTTCACCTAAGACAAGGAATAGTGAGTCGTGGATGACTAAGAATAGTAAATAAGACTTTTGAATTCGGGATTAGGGTGCTTACATCACTTGTGATGTCAGGAATAGTGGGTTTTAATTAAAATGTATTTATATGATAAATTAATGTATTCTACTATTCATCAAAAATTCAAGTATCTCAGAAAAATACCAAAATTTTACCCCAACCATTTTTCAACGTGTAGAATCCAAAAATGAAGTCCATTTTTCAAAAATAATTTTCTAAATTTTATTAATTTAATATTTAATTAAAATCATAATTTACTTAAAAAACAGTTTTTAAAATTAAAACTAATTTTGCAGTTCTTTCAAAAATTACTTAGGGTCTTATAAAATTATCTAAAAACTATTAGAAATTGATTCAATAATTTATTAATGTATTTCTGGAGAATAAATATTATTTTAAATTAATTAATTATAATTAATCATTTATGACTTATAAAATACCAAAAATGTTTACTAAGGTCAAATTGTCACTTTCTAAGATGTCTAAATTTTATTTTATTATTCATAGGTAATGTTACTCTTATTTACTATTCCTAAGGGTCATATTACTATTCATAAGGGTAGGTTACTATTAACAAAAAATTATTTTTGTTTCATTGGACTTCAAAAACTATCTTGAACACAACCATGAATGTTGGATTTTTAAAATTCCAAACATAGGGGTGACAAAATTATATTTAAAGGTCACTTATCACGTAGTAGTTCATTGTTTTGTGTTTTTATGGCATAAATATAAGAAGGGAATTTTCCATTGAAAAACTTTGGGTCGTTACATTCTTCCCCCCTTAAGAAATTTCGCCCCCGAAATTTCACCTTACACAAACAGGTGAGGGTACTTCTCCTTCATTACCTCTTCCGGTTCCCAAGTTGCTTCCTCAAACTTTTGGTTCCTCCACAACACTTTGACAAGGCGGGTTGTCTTGTTGCGTAGAACCTTATCAATTAGGTCCAGAATTTTTACCGGCTGCTCCTCGTATGAGAGATCATCTTCCAACTGTACCACCTCTGAGTTTAGTACATGTGAGGGGTCTGGAATGTACTTCCTCAGTAGTGATACGTGAAACACATCATGAACTTGATCCATATTCGGTGGAAGTGCCAGACGATAGGACACGACTCCTATACGATCAATGATCTAAAAGGGGCCAATGTACCATGGGCTTAGCTTCCCTTTCTTCCCGAATCGCATGAATTTCTTCCATGAAGATATTCGAAGGAAGACTTTATCTCCAACGTCGAACTCCAATTCCCTTAGACGATTGTCAGCATAGCTCTTTTGCCGACTTTGAGCAGCTTTGATATGTTTCTGGATGACTTGAACCTTCTCTGTCATCTCTTGAACTAGATCGGGACCAAGTAGCTTTCGTTATCCAACTTCATCCCAACAGGTTGGAGTTCTACATCATTTCCCATAAAGAGCTTCATAAGGAGACATCTGAATACTCGAGTGGAAGCTATTGTTGTATGAGAACTCAACCAATGGGAGATGTTGATCCCAACCACCTTTGAATTCAAGAGAGCAGAATCTTATCATATCTTCAAGTGTCTGAATAGTCCTTTCAGACTAGCCATCAGTTTGGGGGTGATAGGCCGTGCTGAAATTTAATTTAGTACTCAAAGCATGTTGAAGGCTCCTCCAGAATTTAGAAGTGAACCTTGGATCATGGTCAGAGACAATCGAGAGCGGAACACCGTGCAATCTCACTACTTCCTTCACATATATCCTTGCAAGTTGTTCAAGTGAGAGGTCTTCCCGAATAGTGATAAAATGGGCAGTCTTGGTGAGTCAGTCAACCACAACCCATATCGCATTATTTCCTCTTGACGTTTTCGGGAGACCCATGACAAAGTCTATAGTAACATTTTCCCATTTCCATATGGGTATAGGCAATGGCTTCATCATACCTTTGGACTTTTGCCTCTCAGATTTAACTTACTGACATACCAAGCACCTTGATATATATTCCGCAATCTCCTTCTTCATGTTATCCCACCAGAAGTGTTCTCGGAGATCACGATACATCTTGGTACTTCCAGGATGGATAGAGAAAGTTGAGCTATGTGAATTATCCAATCGCTCCTTATTTATTCCGGGTGATGAAGGCACACAAAGCCGCATTCCAAACCGAATCACACCATCATCATCGATATGTAACTCTTGCAGCTTCCTTTCCTTTACTGCATTCACCCTCTTTTGTATCTCTACATTGTCCCTTTGTGCTTCCTTAATCTTCTGTTGGATGGATGGTTGCGCAATCATTTGGGCAAGGTAGGATGTATCCCTTTCCCTTACGATTCCCAAATCCATCCATTGCATATCCAAGAAGATAGGGTCTTTCTCAATCCTCAACATGGATAGAGTAGCAGGTTCTTTCCTTCTTAGAGCATCAGCTACCTTGTTCGCCTTTCCAGGATGATAGTGAATAGAGAAATCGTAATCCTTGATTAGCTCTAACCATCTCCTTTGACGCATGTTGAGCTCCTTTTGTGTGAATATATACTTTAGGCTCTTGTGGTCGGTGTATATGTCACATTTCTCACCATAAAGGTAGTGTCGCCAGATTTTCAAGGCAAAAATCACGGCTGCCAACTGTAGATCATGCGTCAGGTAGTTCTGCTCATGGATCTTCAACTGTCGTGAGGCGCAGGCTATCACATTATCATTTTGCATGAGTACACAACCTAAGCCATTCTTTGAAGCATCACTGTATATCACAAAACTTTCTCCACTTTTCAGTAGTGTGAGTACAGGTGCAGTGATCAGCCTTCTCTTTAGCTCCTTGAAGCTTCCCTCAAATTCTTCCGTCCATACATACTTTACCCCTTTCCTTGTTAACTTAGTTAGTGGGCTTGACAATCGTGATAAGTTTCTCACAAAATGTCGGTAGTACCCAGCTAATCCAAGAAAACTACGGATTTCTGTGACACTAGAGGGCCTGGGCCATTCTTCAATCACCTTTGTCTTTGAAGGGTCCACAGAAATTCCCTCACTTGTGATCACATGTCCTAAGAACGTGACTTGATTTATCCAAATGTCACACTTGATGAACCTGGCGTACAACTCCTCCTTTCTCAATGTCTCCAACACAAGTCTTAGATGTTCTTAATGTTACTCCTTGCTCTTGGAGTAGATGAGAATATCATCGATAAACACTACCACAAATTTGTCGAGGTAATGTCTAAAGACTCTATTCATCAAATCCATGAAGATTTCTGGGGCATTAGTAAGTCTGAAGGGCATCACCAAAAACTCATAGTGCCCATACCTTGTACGGAAGGCAGTCTTCTGAATATCTTCCTTCTTCACCTTTACTTGATGATATCCAGAACGAATACCCACCTTTGCGATGTATTGAGCTCCTCTTAACTGGTCGAACAAGTCATCAATCCTTGGGAGAGGATACTTGTTCTTTATGGTGATCTTGTTGAGTTCCCGATAATCGATACACAGTCGCATGGTACCATCCTTCTTCTTTACAAAGAGCACTGGAGCACCCCAAGGTGATGCACTAGGGCGTATGAACCCTTTGTCCAGATGCTCTTGCAGCTGCTTCTTTAACTCCTCCAGTTCGATAGGAGCCATCCTATAGGGGCACTTCGAGATAGGAGTAGCTCCGGGTATGAGTTCAATTGAGAACTCTACCTCACGATCCGGGGGAATTTCGGGTAACTCTTCGGGAAATACATCGTCGTATTCCCTTAAGATGGGCATTTCCTCAAGGTTGGAACTTTCCTTTGACTCAAACATTTGGGCGAGGTATGCTTCTTCATAGGGAATCATCACCCACACCATTGAAGGATTTTTCAAAGGATATTCATGATCTTCCTTGCATTTGTAGAGAAGCATGCGATGGTTCGGAATATGAAAATATATTTCCTTTTCCTGACAGTTGATATGTGCTCTATATAACGAGAGCCAGTCCATTCCCATTATAGCGTCGAATTCCACCAAGGGAAGTATTATGAGATTTTCCTGAAGAATCTTCCCACATACATCAACAGGAGAAGAATCAAACACTTGGGTTGCAATGATTTCACCACTTGATGTTTTTATATATATCTCTACTTCATGGTTTCGGGGCTTCGATTATATAGTTCTAGAAAACTTACAAGATATAAAGGAATGCATAGAACCAGAATCAAATAAGACTTTTTCCATTATTGAGTGAATAGGAAGTGTACCTCGTACGACTTCATTATCATGTTCTACCTCCGCAGTAGTGATGGCATAAGCCTTCCCTTGTTCCTTTGGCTTTGGTGGTTGTTGGCGCTGATTACCCTCGAGAGCTCGAGGTTTAGTGCACTGGTTTGAATAATGCCCTAGCTCCTTACAGTTGTAGCATTGAACCACAAGTGGTTCTCTCCTTTCATCGGCTAAATTATCCTTCCTTTTCATGTCTCTTAGACACTCGTGAGCTAGGTGTCCTTCTTTCCCACACTTGAAGCATTTCCCCGTCCCTTTGAGGCAATTCCCATTGTGCAACTTCCCACATTTTTGGCAAGTAGGTCGTTGTGTCTTCTTCCCATCTTTATCACTAGATCCACCAGCTTGAAACTCTATCTTTATTTTCTTATCACCATAGCCATGGGACCATTCTCTAAACTCCATCTCCACTTTGAGAGAACACAGAACAACTTCTTCATAACTCCCAAAGTCTCGAATTGCAAGATCTTTTTGAGGATGTGGTTTTAATCCACTAAAGAATCTATCAATTTTGCTATCATTATTGATAACAAAACCCGAAGAATACCTTTCGAGCCTTGTGAAATTTTCTTCATAGGTTGTGACAGATTCTCCTTTTTTCTCGAGCTCTATGAATTCTCTATCCATCTTCGTGCGAAGAGTTCTTGGGAAGTACTTATTAAGAAACATTATCTTAAAGTCTTGCCATTCCATCTCTTCAATTTCCTCCCTTGGCTTGGTGTTCTTAATCAAAGCCCACCATTGATCAGCTTCTCCATCTAGATGATAAATGGCTAGAGTCACCTTCTCTGTCTCGGAACAGTAAAGAACAGAAAAGATCTTCTCCATGGAGTTGACCCACTGTTCCGCAACTGGTGGATCGGAAGATCCACAAAACGTCGGTGGTCGTTGTCGCATAAAACATTCGATAGCTAGCTGCTCCATCTTTGGTGAAGGAGTATATTCCCCATTATTATGGTTATTATTCATAACCCAGGATAATTGGGTAAGCATCGCCATGAAGTTTTGAACTCCACCTCCAAAATCATTGGGGATGTCGTTCGGGCAATCGTTGCATTGGCCTTCACAAGAGTTGTTGGCCTGATTTCTCCTGGTTCCCACCATTTTCTAAAATAGAAAAGGTTAGAAAAAAACATAAGTAAATAAGTCATGAATAACTTATTAATTTAAACAATTATACCAAAAACATAACATATGGGATCCCTAGGTAAATATCCTTGCGTGCATATTTGTACTTAGTCTCATGCTAGAGGTTTTCTTTAGGGTTCACTAATCCTAATTCCCAAATTAACTAAACCTTTCCTTTGATACCAACTATAGCGACCTGGCCTTTTCTTACATTACTATTACATCATTTCAAAGATAAACAACATAATAGTATTACACATGGAGGATCCAGAGGTTTAGTGTCTTGGGAAAACTAGGACTACACATAATAAGTACAACATCAAGCATAAAAATTCATTTAATCTCTTCTTCTTTAGCTTCTTAGTAGCACTTGTCCTCTCCTTAGTACATGTAGCCACCTGAGGATATACATCAAAAGGGGTGAGCTAAATGCCCAGTAAGATGATAGATAAGAACAATATAGCATGGGGTGAGCATAATCATGACATAGGAAAAAGATCTTGAACATGAGAGGAGCATAAACAATAAACTTGAAATGTGGCAAAGCATAAAAATGAAACATCATGTCTTAGTGGTTAACTACCACACATACTTGTGAACAAAGCTAGCATCATGTTCACGCATAATTTCACATTTACTCATGAGATTCATCACTTTACCCAATGCATTGGAGCGCTATATAATTCCGGGCGCACCCGTCACATTTAAACATTCATATTGCGCTATATAATTCTGGGTGCACCCGTCACATCATAACATTATCATTATCATTCTTTCCACATAGAACACATATCAAACATGTACACAAATAACCCATGTAAAGGAATGGGTTTAATCTCATAATAACACATTCATAAGCTTTGGGTTCCCAAAAGAAAGATGGAACAACATACTTGATATAAGAACCATCAACCTTGAATGAGTGGTAAAAGGTGAGATCTTGAAAGAAGAGTTCTTTTGGAAAACATTTTAATGGACATAAAAACCAGTGAAAAACATTTATATCCCAGAAAAGTCAAGTAAATGATGAAAAAAAGACCCTTGAGGAGTAACCATATCAAAAATGGAGTGAAAGAGGGAGAACCCGAAGGAAGAAAATTGGGTTCGAGATTTCCCCTTACCTTGTACTCGAATGCCTAATTATCTTTAATGTCCTGTATAATGACATTATATTAATTAATTAGAAATTAAATAACCTTTTATAAATTAATAGGGTTCATTCTGGTTTCATTATTTCATATTATGTTCCTTTGGATGACTTATAGAGTTTAAAATCATTGATCGGGGATGTTCGTTTTCAGGGTTTTCTTGAGCAGTCCACTTGTATTCTTAATTTGATGTTTGGGTAGATCATGGGTAAACATACAGAACTGATATTACATGTAATTAATGATATTACATAAGCTTGAATGATTTTATAATGATTTATATTATATCCATGTGGCCGAATCATTAGATAAGAATTAAATGAAGATTATTTGGGCTAATTTGAGTGATTTTTGGACCACAACCAACTCATTTTAATTTTTCACTTAGTAGTATGGTCATAGGTTATTTACAGAACTTAAAATAGAACATAATACATACAAAACATTCTGGTTCAACCATAAAAATGGTTTCATGACCAGATTGAAGGTATAAATGGAAGAAGAGAGCATGTTGTTTTTGAAGGCGATAAAATATCACCACATGAACAGCGTTCTCTTTAATAAAATAAAAGGACGATGGAAAGGGTTTGGGGTGATATAATATAACATTAGAATCATAATATTAAAAAATATATATAATACTGGATTTACAGAACAATTTGGATGAAGATAGGTAGGAAGAGATCAAGAAAGGAACTTGAACTTGAAAGGAAATTAAAGGAGAAGAGATAGAGAAATTACCTTTAGAATCCTTCTCTTGAGATCCTCTTTAAGGAAGCTAGGCTTGGTATTTTGATGATACCAGAAGCTTTTGGACGTGGGGGATGAGCTAGGGAAGGTGTTTGGGCAGAAGTTAGAGAAGGCTTGGAGCTTGAGAGGTGTGAGGAAAAGAGGGAGTGAAGGGTGGCTTTTATAGTGGAGGGGAGAGGGGTTTCCTTAATATAAAATTGATTAGTTTATTAATTTCACCTAAGACAAGGAATAGTGAGTCCTGGATGACTAAGAATAGTAAATAAGACTTTTGAATTCGGGATTGGGGTGCTTACATCACTTGTGATGTCAGGAATAGTGGGTTTTAATTAAAATGTATTTATATGATAAATTAATGTATTCTACTATTCATCAAAAATTCAAGTATCTTAGAAAAATCCCAAAATTTTACCCCAACAATTTTTAGATGTGTAGAATCCAAAAATGAAGTCCATTTTTCAAAAATAATTTTCTAAATATTATTAATTGAATATTTAATTAAAATCATAATTTACATAAAAAAACAGTTTTTAAAATTAAAACTGATTTTGCAGTTCGTTCAAAAATTACTTAGGGTCTTATAAAATTATCTAAAAACTATTAGACATTGATTCAATAATTTATGAATATATTTCAGGAAAATAAATATTCTTTTAAATTAATTAATTATAATTAATCCTTTATGACTTATAAAATACCAAAAATGTTTACTAAGGTCAAATTGTCACTTTCTAAGATGTCTAAATTTTATTTTATTATTCATAGGTAATGCTACTCTTATTTAATATTCCTAAGGGTAATATTACTATTCATAAGGGTAGGTTACTATTTATAAGGGTAGGTTACTATTCACCAAAAATTATTTTTGTTTCATTGGACTCCAAAAACTATCTTGAACACAACCGTGAATGTTGGATTTTTAAAATTCCAAACATAGGGGTGAAAAAATTATATTTAAAGGTCACTTATCACTTAGTAGTTCATTGTTTTGTGTTTTTATGACATAGATATAAGAAGGGAATTTTCCATTGAAAAACTTTGGGTCGTTACATAGATGTTAGTAGTAACCGTGACCCATTTCTCCACCCCCAGAAAGGCATCCCTTCTACGATAATCCCCAATTTCCACCTTCATGGGCTGTTAAGAATGCATAAGCCCCATCCCTTCCAAACTACATTTGTTTTTATCCCTTTCTTCTAAATAGGGTACATAGGATTCCTTTTTAGTTTCAATCCCAAAAAATAGTAAACCTTAGTGCCCTACTCCTAGGGGGGAACCTCTTAGATCCCAATATCTTCTCCATTACCTCACTTTTATCTTGGTGGTATCATTCGCCAACCTAGAGGCCACATCTCTCTTGGTCCTCCAGGGGTAGCTAACCATGTGTAATCCCCACACCATATGTTCCATGGGACTCCTCCTCAGGTATAATCCCTAATTCCCCCTTTCAAAACTATGTGTACATTTATTCCCAACAAACTATAATCTGTAAGAAACCTCCTAGTGGTTCAATACCAACACCCCTAACATTCCATCCACTCCACCCACTTCATACAATACTTCCTTAACCCATTTTTTCTTACCTATTCCACTAAATCCTAGTAAAATCATGACAATCATCTAGGTTATTCCTACATGTAATCCCCATTTATGTCACCATTACTCCTAGAAGCACCTAGGTAGCTAACCATGCTTAATCCCCATATCACCCATCATCCAACCAAGAGAAATACTCTTGCAAAGGGAAGCTATCCATGTATAATCCTCACACCATACCCTCTCAAACTATGTGGGTATTGATCTATGTATTCTAAACATGGTATGTAGGATGCCTCTTTGAGGTTTAATCTCAACCTATAGTAAACCCTAGTGCCCCCTCATATGGGGGAACCATCTCTGATTCACCCCCAATGGTGTCTAGATCATCCTTCATGCTGTGACACTATCCCTTTATAGGACACACCCTCTCGGGTACACACTCATTGGGAATTCTGACCCATTCATCAATAAATCCTCCAGGTATCCCCTCCTAAGGATGTACCTCCTTGATCTTCCTTCATGGGGCACCCTGATCAGTTCCACTTCGTTGCCACAATATGTTAAACTCGAGTAATATCCACATGTTAAACATGGGGAGCCTGATGAAATCCTTGGAAGACATGCCTTAGGCATAAGATACCTTGTGATCGTTATAGGATGCCTCAGGTTCCGCGCCTTGGTGAATCCCTCCTCTGAGGAAGAAAATAGGTGACCAAGGTTCCCACGTCTAGACATGCGAGTGATACCCAATGTAACTACTCCCTAGAATAAAGTGTGATGTCGTGTTAAGAACCCATATAATTTCAAAACATAAGAAAAAAAATTAATCATAATCCACAAAGAGATTGAACCAAGAATGAGTTTCATTAACATGTATTAATCAATAAGGGAGACGTAGACTAGGAGATGAATTATGAGGAGGAATCCATGGAAGGAGGAACTAAAATCACATAATATCCTTTTGATCAAGGAGAATAAATCACCAAGGAAGTGATGAATTATTCCAACCTTTGGAAATAGAGAATGTGGGGAAACAAATGAAATTCCAGTGTGTGGCAACATGTGAGGGGGACCCACCCCAGCGTAAGCGTCAGAAACAGAAATGTTGAACCCGATGTGAACTTTTCTCTTCAATATAGGAATTAGTAGAATTTGAGAATTCCATATATAATCATGTAAATGGATCTAAATATTTGGATCCAGGTCCCGCTAAGAAAATAGTGGGCCTAGTGTGGAACTCACCAGAATTTGGGTAGTTAATTGTTGGGAATTCTAGTCTATTACATCATCTGAGTGGATCTATCTCTCTATCCATGGAATATTAGATGATGCTGGTGAATTAGGAATTGCTTAACTAATGTCTATACTGATAGTTTTCTCTTCCTTATTTCCAAGACCCAAGTTATAGGAAACCAATCGCTGCCCACCTACAGACGTAGGGGTAGGAGAAGTAAAAATGAAGCAACCCTGCATGAATCTTCCATCACTACGAATTCAGCTGAGACCATGAATATTGGGTTCCCACACCCTATATCACCCTCAGAAATCATCCATAGGAGGGTGATTTAAACCCTTGTATTCCAGTACAAGTAGGTAGGGTCATTCTTACAAGGAATATGTCCCTTGAGGACCTGGAGGCTTTTGTTCCCCACCAACACTGCTACCCCCAAGGGCCATACATGGAGCCACTACTCCCCACTCTAACATACAACCACTTATGTAGCCTCTCCCTAGAGTGTTCCTATGACACTCTCCCTATTCTGAGGAGGTAGGGGATGCTTAGATCACCCCATATACAACTACCTCTCAAAGACCTCCATGGAGGGATTCCACCAAACCTCATCAAAACCACAAAAAACTAGACCCTCAGGCCAAAGAATATGTGTACTTCACCCTTGATTCATCATCCCATGTCCGGATGACCCAACACCAACATCGGGTTCATGCTCAGGATGATGCCTGTTAGGGGACGTCATCTTCTTCATCTCCCATGGCCCACGCCACCAACTGTGAATTCCACTAGATCCCTACCACTATAGAGTAAGGAACTAGTAGTAACTAATCCGAATTGAGACCTCATCCACCTCATAGGAAGGAAAAGTTGAATATTTCGATTGTTGGTACCACCAATAGTCATCTCATGTCGAATCAAGATGATGAGATTCACTAAAGATACCCTCCCCATACCATCACCAGCTAGAGTAGTGGTTCTCCCTACTCTTGCACCCAAAATGGAGGTCCTCCCCATGTTCCTATCATCAACCAAATCATAGGTCCTCCCCACATCATCGACATCTAGAAAGGATTTCCTCCCCATGCCTATATTTCGTGATACTGAGTTCCTCCCCATGTCACTGGACAGCAACATGAAGGTCCTCTTTGTCCCATTCCTAGCTTAAGCGTAGGTCCTCCTCGCAGCAACATCGACCAAAGTGAAGGACCTCCTCACATAATCACCAGCCATTATAGAGGTCCTCCTAGTACTATAGCCAACCAGAGTGGTGGCCCTACCCAATCCATCAACCATCATCATAGAGGTCCTCCCCATGTCTCCACTAGCTCAAGTAGAGGTCTTCCACATTCTAGAAATGATCAAAGTCGAGGACCTCCCTGCTTCATTAATGATCAGTATGAAGGTCACCCTTGTGATATCAGTACCAACCAACAATGAGGTCATCCCCAAGCCATAGGCAGCCATCATGGAGGTCCTCCCCATATTTCCATTAGCTCAAGTGGGGGTACTCACTACAACAGAACTCACCACCGTGGAGGTCCTCCCTACATGTCTAGAAACCCATAAAGAGGCCCTCCCCATACTCATGTTTCCTAGAATGGAGGTCCTCCTCATGTACCTTTTGACATATGTAAAGGTGATCCATGCCCCTCAACTCACCAAAGATGTGGTCCTCCTTGCTCCACCAACAACCAACATGGAGGTCCTCCCCATGTTCTCAATGACTCAAGAAGAGGTCATCCCTACTACATCAATACCCAGGGTGGAGTTCCTCCCCACTCCCATAGTTGTCTCAACAGAGGTCATCCACACTCCACTAAATATCATTGCAGAGGTCCTCCTCATATCTCAGTTAGCTCAAGCAGAGGTCTTTCCCAATCCAGAACCAACCAACATGAGGATATTCCTCGTTCGGAATAATTTCCCTACCCTGAAGAGTCATCCCAAGGAAGAAGACTGAATCGTCATCATTGAAAGAATAACTCCATGAAGAAAAAAGTCATTTTAAATCTCATTATCTTCTCAGATTATGAATCTAAATGTAATTCAATGATGGATCCTTCACCCCAGTCATCCACATCAAAATCTGGGGAAAGAGATCGGTGGGTGAGTTTCTTCATAATAGAAGGTCTGATGCACCAGATCTCAAAATTCCTTCATAGTTACAGGTAGGTGGAGTAATATTTGGCTCCCTTCCATGGTATCACATTTCATTCATCTCTTTCATCACCAACTTTATTATCTACCTATACTTGATATAATGGAGAGTCTTTCTAAGACATGATAGACCAAGAGCATCTGATAGACCCACAAATAACTTCTTCTGACCTCACACATGAGGTAGTGGTTAGTACCCTATCCTACATGGATGTGATGATGTGGTAGGCACCGCCTTTGAGAGACAACCAAGTATACAGTGATCATTCAACGCATGCATAAATATCTCCATCGGACAATCGACCTCTCCAACAGTCCATCTCCATGTCATTTCCAGTTTCTCAGCCAGCACCGATCAGAGCAGGGGGTATCCAATAATCATATCCCATATCTGAGTATAGAATCTTGTGGGACACCATCACTATAGATCAGTTATACAAGATATTCTAGCTGATTGCAGCTCCTCACTTCGACATCCCAGAGGTCCTCACCCAAGACTAGGTTACAGGCTTTCACTGAACCATATGGGTGATGTTTTTTCACCTCTATGACCATAAAGTGGACTACCCAAATAGTTGAAATCATTTCTATGACATCAACCAAAAATGAAGCATGGTTGAGTTACCAGTAATTCCAGTCACTCAGCATCCTACATCACCCGACTACCACCAAACTCTTCAACAATGATGAATTCAGAGATTCATGGTGCTCTGGAAAATTATTGAAGAGGTGTTCCCACATGAGAAAATATGAGGTTGGGGATAGTATGTTGCTCTTCATTTCAGTCCCATCTTGTGACATCTATGCCTACCCAGTGATATTGAGTAAATGCCTCTATACACAATTATAGTAAACATGGTTTTCCCTAAGATACATCCTAAAGGGGGCATCAGTGTAGGGTCTGAAGAAGATGACCCAGCCCTGGGGTAGCACAACATCCAGCTGACCCCACAGGTGTCGTCACTCACCTACAAAGGTATGTATGTGGCCTTGTAATTCCCTCTACATAATTTCTTATTGTTAGGAACACCAAAAATGGTTAGGATCTTAGCGAGACCTCCAACCCCTCAGATCTATCCAATACCACACAAAAGATTGATTTCAATCTTGATATGGCCATCTTACTCTAGCAGCTTGCAGACCAAAGGAGGTTAATTACTGAGATTCATTATAAGAACCTTGCTAAATGGTGTTTGGAATATGGTGATCCATGAAACATTCTTGTCCCTCCTCTATTGGGGAAGTAGGGGAAGCCACAGGTTTTTCCCAGTCATTTTCCTCCTACTGATCTCAACAATCCTACGCACCCCGATAGGGTAGAGGTTGGATTTTATGGAAAATGTCATGGTATGTACCACTAAATCTATTTAAGAATTATGATAACCCTCCTCAATACCCAGATAAGTCCACTTAGGTCATTCCACTAGCTACTCCACCATCCACTCCACCTATCGCTCCATGATCTGTTGAGCATTCATATCATCTTGATGATCCTGTTAATGCATTGGTGGTCAGGAATCCTCTCCAAGATAAGAATCCATACCAAGATTACCTGATATCTGTTCTCAGTAATCACCTCAAATCTTTGTATATGTGATAAGTTTCAATCACACCTGATGGAAATTCATATCCTGCTTGGGTAGATGATATGAAAGAACCCCCAGGTTTTTTGAATCCTACCTTAATATCCTTCAATGGGATGGGAGACCCGCTAAAACATATATCCCACTTAATCTCATGGTGAGGGCCCATGTTGGGGACTCTAGTGCATCAAGAGACTACCAAACACCAATGTTTTATGTAGAAATTGGATGTGACGGTGTTCATTTGGTACATCTAGTCACCCATTGGATCCATTGTTGGTTGGAAGACCTTCACATGTAGTTTCTCTATTAGTTCAGTTCCACCACCTGAAATACAATTATTTATAAACTCTTCAAGTGTGAGAAACATAAAGCTGAGAGTGTCACAAACTTTTTCTCTAGTTGGAAGGGCCTCATGTATTTTCTTGATATGCCACTAACCCAAGATATTTTTTTAGTGATTTGTGTGGGGAATGTCAAAACTGAATTGGTCCCCTCCCACATCAATCATAAATTCCTAGGTGGATTCTGGTATTTCTCTAAAAATTCTCAATTCCTAGAATAAGCCTTATGGTAGGCCAAGCAGGAACATTTGTTGATTCTACCGACACCAGTAAGAAGAGTTACCAAGGTAGAGGTTGTTTTTGTTGCATAGATAGAGGCCCCCAAGACACTAGAGTTGTTACCAGAAAATACTAATCTAAAACCTCACTAAGGGAATGAGCCTTAGGCCCAACCTTAGGCTCATCAATTTCCATCACAGAATCAGTAGGAACTAACACCAAATAAACCACTATAGTCTAGGTGATAGAATCAGGATCCAGACCTCTATCAGGCACTAGCCCCTCGTTAGGGCTACGTTCCCATGGCTCCCTTACCGGAGAGGGTAAACTGAACCTAATCATTAAATGAGTCTTAAGTTTCCAGTTACTTCTGAAGTTCCTAGGATCAATTAATTATAAAGCTTATAGAATGCAGGAAACCCCAGGAGGTCAATCTCATTATTCTCCCCGACTACTGCCCTTATCATAAGATCCTTGTTCATACCATCAAGATAGTATATGTGTTCAAGGACTAGATTTAGGACCAAGTAGATAACAATGTCACAACAATGGACCCTATTCTGGAATAGGTTCCATGAATCTCTATGAAGCCTGAAAACAATAGTGATGGTGAGTTGTAGCAGGTCTCCAGCCATGGGGTTCATAAATATGAATACTGGTTGGCTCAAGGAGTAGTCACTTGTGCCCATGTTGTCATTTGTGCCTGTTTGAATTAGACCAACCTTCCTGATGTCGTTGCTCCCCATGTGGATACCACCTCTATATATATGGAATCCACGCTATAATCTTCCAACTCTCAGAAGAGTGGGTGATGATGGCATAAGGGGAAGAAAAATCATCTGGTGGTGTTAATTCCATCTCACACTCTCAAAAATTTCATACCACCAGAGATGTTTATCACCCCCAGAATTTTCTTGGTGTTGGAATATTCCTCTAAAGACAATCAAAAGTATTCCTTTGTAAATAATATGGATTTGGTGGATCCCAGTATGGTTCCCAATGATGAACAGTGTCAGGAAAGTCCCTCAAATGTCCATGTTTGATGTTATCATTGAATTAACTGAGGATATGAGAATCCTTTAGGTTCCTATGCTAGTGCTTCAAGATAATACACGCATGCTACTGAGACCAAGAATCAAGCTCTATATAGGACCGAGTAGGCATAGTCCTCTCAGACCATCTTGACAGATTCATTGCCACTATTGATTATTCTACTCAACTAGGTAGAACAGCCGCAACTGCATCATGATCAGTCGATTCCAGCTATGGATGGTCCTCATACATTCTATAGATAGTTTTTAGTGATCTTTCATGGTTCATTTGATGAGCAGTAGGATATTACCAACACCATTCAGAACTCACTGTTTCAACCAGAAGTGCCCGTCATGCCCCTTCCAAAGAACAACCTCTTATTAGCAGAAATGTGCACCTAGAAGGGAAGTATGATGTGCTCAAGCACCTTTCTATAATTCTTACAAATATCTCAATAATTTATTCCCTCCATATATCATAATACATTCACTAAACCCCTGCATAAGCCTTGAGGAGACACCTCTAGTTTTAAATATAGGTAGTGTTCGTAGATGCCTTACATGTTGAGGAAGCTGAGCAAGCATAATGAAAATACATCATATCATTCTTAGGATAAGATGATGGCTCACCCATATAGGTACATAATATCTTGATGTACATCACCTTCCAATTCAATTTTGTGGGGGTCCACTGCTATCTTTTTGACATAGGCTCTAGGATAAACCATATCCTATCCTAGATGCTCTATAATCTAGGACTAACTATAGCAGATATGAGTACCTTTGACCTAAAGATACAGGGTTATTATGGGACTAAACAGAGATTGTGTGTCTGAATCCTCTTCAAGACCCATTTCATTAGCCTTATTACAAAAACTGAGTCCATGTTTGTCTGATAGGATACAACCTACATTGTGTATATGGGTAGACCCTTGCCCCATATTCCTACGACGGTTCCCTCCTTGTATCACCAATGCCTCAAGTACTCCCTCAATGGTCAAGTGGGAATTCTCTAAGGTGATGCATCTCCCTTTGTCTCTTGTGAAGACCACTATCTAGATTCCAAATATTACAAGAGCAAAAACAAATGGGTTTAAACCAATGAGGTTAAGCACACTACTACTATGGCCAACCCATGGAAGAACTTGGATGTTGCTTTCATCCTTTCGATTCACTGATTGGAGGCCACCACACCAGACCTGGGACACTTGTTCATAATTTCTGAGAATAGGGGGAGACACATTCCCAGGTATAAGGAATGTCAGATGATCACCTCAAACTCTTACACAAGACATACTCGAGTGATACCAGAACCCCTTTCCCCCATGAGCTTCTAGGATGTTTTCCTCATGGTACAATTGTATGACATACCTACCTATTCCATCGAGCCGGGTTGAACCTACATAGACTGACCCATAACCATTGATTTGACATCAAGCATGGTCCCCTCAATTAGATGCCTAATTTAATAGTGTTGAAATCTACCATCACTATGGTTTCGGCAGGGCAGGAGTTCGCCAGTGATGATTCTGTATCCGCCCAAGTGGGAACTAGTGTTCCCCTAGGATTAGTTGACTTAGATGAACAATATCCTCCCACTGATCACCCCACCTTAGATGATGAAGACGATTTTGAATATTCCCCTCCTATATTTGAATAAGGAATCTCTCCCACTATCGATGAGTTGGTTAAAGTGAATATTGGCACTAAGGAAGCTTCAAGGCCAACATTGATCAGTGAATCCATGATTGTAGATGAATATTAGTAGTATGTGTACTTCTTGAATCAGCATCATGATGTCTTTTCCTAGAGTTTTGATGATATGTTAAGAATATACCCTCAAGTCTACATCCACCATCTTGGTCTTTTGGTAAGTTTTCACAGTTTCAAGAAGCCTCCCCGAAATATGCACCCCTCTCAGGCTTCCAAGGTTGATGTTGAAGCTGATAATATCATAAAAGAAAACTTCTTCAAGGAAGTATAGTACCCTAGATGGTTTTCCAACATCATTATTCTCATGAAGAATAACTAACATATCATAGTCTCCATCGACTTCTAAGACTTCAATCATCATTTCCCAAAGGATTATTTTACTCTTCTAATAATAGATTTGTTGATTGATGCCACCACAAGGTTCTAGGATCTCTCCTTCAAGGATGGATATTCCAGGTTCAAAACAAAAATGGATGGCCCCTAAAGATGAAAATTCCACCACCTTCAGGGAACCGAAATGAACGTTCACCTATTGGGTAATGTCTTTAGGTCCGAAGAATGAAGGATCCACCTATTAGTGTGACATACACTGCATATTCAAACCGATCATTGGGATGTTGGTGGAATTCTACGTGGATGATCCGGTGGTCAAATCATGCCTGTGTTAGGACCATCTCAATGATCTTGAGAAATTGTTGGTCTTCCTCTACTCCCGGTATCTAAAAATGAATCCCTTGAAGTGTACCATTGGGATTAACTCTAGAAAAATTCTCATAATTTTCATCAGGTCTATAGGAATTGAGATTGAACTAGATAATATAATTTCCATCAGATAGATACCTCCTCCAAGAAACCTCTGGGATATTTGAGGCCTTTAAATCCACATTGCCTATATACGACAATTCATCGCTAATCTAGAAGGAAAGTGTAATCCCTTCTCCAAACTAAAAAAGAAAGGCACCATCTACCAGTGGGATGAAGAGTGAGAGAAAACATTTGAGGAGATCAAGAAACACCTGCAATAGCCTCTAGTTTTGATAACACCTGTCTCAATGAAGTTATTTACCATCTAAGTGACCACCCTAAAATGATCCCTCAGCACCCTTATCATTCAGAAGAACAAATAAGGTACATATAACATCTTATATTATCTCATATGTATTCTCTTTGACATAGAGTTAAAATACTCGTCTATCAAGAGTTTCCTCATGCTCATTTTCATAGTGCAGAAGTTATGATACTACTTATAGAACCATGAGATATAGATTGTATCCTACCTAGAATTGATAAAGAATATCCTAAACTGCCCTATGTTGATGGGCCACCTATCTCATTGGATAGTGATTCTTTATTAGTTCCACATAAAATTAGTTTTGAAGAAGGATTTCAAGGTTCAGACATTATCAGACCTCCTGGCCACTGATCTAGCCCCCACAAGGAATTCCCTTGATCTTTACTTCCCATAAGAGGTTATCCTCTTAGTGGATCAGGATACACCATATTGGTAGATTCGTTTTTATAGATCCACTCGAAACCCAACTGGTACAATGATTAATGATTTCAGACTCAATAGAGTAGTCCTGGGGATTATCTTCATCACCCTAACATAGTCTTTCCTTCCATATTTGTTCCAACTATCATAATGTTGCGTCAACAATGAGGTAGAGTATCAGGCTCTCATTACTGGTCTCGAGCTGGCTCTTGAGATTGATGTTCCCCACCTATATTTGAAATAGTACTTTGAGTTATTAGTAAAGAAGATAAAAGGTGAATATGTCGTTAGGAAGCTAGAACTCATGCCTTTTTTGGAATGCACTCACCAATTAATGGCCCAGTTCCCTTCTCGGCCATAGGTTGCCCATGTTCCATGGTCATAAAATAGTTGATTCGATGACTTGGATAGTATACATACATCTCTTATAGAGACTCACTAGGATGATCTATTCATCCACATGGTGGATCTAAGGTTTATCACTCCTGTCACTTTGGATAGTAATGATATCCAGCAGGTAAACCACTTTATCATCAGTGCCTCCACATCAGGACCTCCAGATCCCCCTGTAGTTAAGGAAGTATCTAATTGCAAGACTCCATTCAATGAGTATCTTCACACTAAAAAAATATATGGTTAGTGGTTGTTATTTAGGGGTCTAGAAGTGGTTTAACCACCGCCTAATTTTTTAGTGGAAGTTCATAAAATCATCGTTTATTTCACAGTCACTAGTCAATTAGAGGCGGTTTATTTTATTTCACAGTAGTTTTTTTATCTGTCATTTTTGGAAAATTTAATGTTAGTTTGTTGTATAATTATAAGTTGTTATTTAATAAAAAATTATTTGTTGGGAATAAAAATAAAATAAAATTAACCATAGTAAATCATTTAGTGGTGTTATTTTTATTGGTGGTTAATATAAACCACCGCTAAATATAGTCAATCATATATGTTTAGCAGTGGTTGCTACAAACCACTGCTAAATCTGTTTTGATTTTTTTTAAAAATATTTAATAAAAAACTATAAATATAAAAAAATGACATGATATAACTAAAACATAAATATATGATAAACCCATCATTCATACATCACACAT
The DNA here is from genome assembly GCA_963277665.1 of Viscum album. Lineage (NCBI taxonomy): Eukaryota > Viridiplantae > Streptophyta > Magnoliopsida > Santalales > Viscaceae > Viscum > Viscum album. Next base: position 2,007,616,519 of record OY728122.1, on the reverse strand, counting down.
CCATAGTTATATAAATAGCTACAATCATCATAACCTAAGTCTCAATCACCCCATACATCAACCAATACCACGGTCATAAATATATACATATGAAATATATCAAATAATAACCCATGCCTAATATATATCCTTGAAATAAACTCGATTTAATCTTTATGCCTCCATTACATCTTTTTGTCTCCACATCATCTCATCAACTGAAACTGACCATGTCATCTCATCGGCTGTAACAAAAAATGAAACAAAAATTAAAACTAAACTTAATAAAGTTGAATTATAGTATAATAATTGATAAAATTTTAACATAACATGGATACTAAAAACTTCCATAACTGTCTTCTGAAAAATATCAGGGATCGGTATGGTCAAACTCTTACCTACTGTTAGAATCTTCCACCTACAATGAAAACCTGAACATTTAGGAAAAGAAATCTGAAAGAGAAAAGGCACTGAATATATTCAGAATGTTGCACATAAATTTTTTTATTTTTTTAACATAATAGATGAAATTTTAACATAAAACAAAAAATATATAATGAAAAACACTTTTAAAATAGAAACATGCATATTTAAGATAAGATTAAACACTTGAAACTGAAAAAAGATAAGTAAATATTCTAATTTATTTTTAAAGAGAGGTGCAGTGTGCTTGAAATTTATTTAATAGAAAAATTTAAATGATTTTCATATCAAAGAATGTACTATAATTCAAAAACATATAAGTGGTTGTTTTCTCATGATTTTACATCAATAAGAGGTTGTTTGTTATTGTTTCAACCATTCCATGCTTGTTTTTGTGTTTTAAATCACTAAAACATATTTATTGCCATAACAGGAAAACTATTATTCATAATGATATTCCGTAAGTTCCTACATTTCAAAATTAAATATATGGACATTTTCCACTAATTTTAGTAAAATAAAACATTGTTTTCCTGGTTTTGATCGTTCCATGCATGTTTTAGTGTTTTTAAACTCTAAAACGCATTTATGACTATAATGCGAAAACTGTCACACGAAATGATGTGTTTTTAGTTTCTACATTTCAAAATTAAATATATGGTGGTTGTCCTCTGAGTTTAGGAAAATATAACATCATTTTCTAAATTTTGACCATTTCATACATGCTTTAGTGTTTTAAAACTCTAAAAACACGTTTACATCCATAACAGGAAAACTGTCATTCAGAAAGATGTGTCATCAGTTCCTACACTTAAAAATTAAATCTATAGTGGTTGTCTCATGATTTAACATCAATATAAGGTTGTTTCCCTAGATAATACTTTTCCATGAATGTTTTAGTGTTTTAAAACACTAAAAACACGTTTGTTCCCATAATGGGAAAACCATCATTTGGAATGATGTACCCTCATTTCTTACATTTAACAATTAAAACGATGGTCTTTTCCCTTGATTTCTAGACAATATGAAATTTTTTTCCTAATTTTGACCATTCCCTGAATATTTTAGTGTTTTAAAACACTAAAAAATGAATTTATGGACATAGTGGTAAACCATTATTTGGAATGACATTCCATCATTTACTAAATTTCACAATTAAATATTTAGTGGTTTTCCCCATATTTTTGGACAATCAGACATTTTTTTCTAGTTTTGAACGTTCCATGCATGTTTCAATGTTTTAAAGCACTAAAAATGTATCTACAGCCATAATGGGGAAACCATCATTCATAATTACATGTCATCATTTACTATATTTCATGATTAAACATACTATGGTTTCCTATGATTTTCTGACAATCTGATATCATTTTTTGGTTTTGACCGTTCCACACACTTTTTAGTGTTTTAAAACACTAAAAATTCATTTACAGCCATAATGGACAAACCCACATTAAGAATGATGTTTCTTCAATTCCTACTTTTCAAAATTAAATATACATTCTTTTTACCCATATTTCAAGATAATACGATGTCATTTTCCTAGTTTTGACCAATCCACACACATTTTAGTGTTTTAAAACACTAAAAACACATTTACAACCATATTGGGAAAACTACCATTCGGAATGACATGTCTTTAGTTCCTACATTTCAAAATTAATTCTATATAGTTTTCCCTTGATTTTATGGAAATATGACACTGTTTTCTGTGTTTTGACCATTCCATGCACGTTTTAGTATTTTAAAACACTAAAAACATGTTTACTACCATAACAGGAAAACCGTTATTCAAAATGACGTGGCGTAGATTCCTAGATTTCTAAATTAATTATACAATCATTTTAACTTTATCTTAGGACAATCCAATTTTATTTTCCTATTTTGTATCATTCCATGCATGTTTTAGTGTTTTAAAACACTAAAAATGCATTTATGGCTATAAAGGGAAAATCATCACTCAGAATGATGTGTCATCAATTATTACATTTCAAAAATAAATCTATAGTTTTTCCCCTAATTTTAATAAAATTATACATTTTTTATTGTTTTTATCATTCTATGTATGTTTTAGTGTTTTAAAACACTTAAAATGCATTTATGACAATAATGGGAAAATCATCATTCAGAATGATGTGGCTTCAGTTCTTTCATTTTAAAATTAAATATATGGTCATTTTCCCATGATTTTAGGATAATATGACATCATTTTCTTGGTTTTTAATATTCCAAACATGTTTCAGTGTTTTAAAACACTAAAAAGGTGTTTATGGCCATAACATGAAAATCGTCATTTGGAATGATGTTTCATTGGTTCCTACATTTTAAAATTAAATCCATAGTATTTTTACCCTAATTCTAGGGATATATGATGTTGTTTTTCTGGTTTTGATGGCCCAACACTTGTTTTTAAAGACATTTGTACCTTTTATAAGTGTTTACTGAGTAATGATGATCACACATCACATCAGATTTACATTCTTTCTATGTGTACATGTCAAAAACAATTAATTAGTGGTTTTCCCATGATTTCCGGACAATCAAATGTCATTTTATTGTTTTTTACCATTTTACACACGTTTTAGTGTTTTAAAACACTAAAAACACATTTACTACCATAACAGGAAAATCGTTATTCAAAATGATGTGTTGTTAGTTCCTATATTTCAAAATAAAATATAAGGTCATTTTACCCTAATTTCATGATGATCTAAAATAATTTTTCTTGTTTTCTCCATTCCACACATGTTTTAGTGTTCTAAAACACTAAAAATTTGTTTATGTCCATGACAAGAAAACTATCATTCACAATGACATGTATTCAGTTCCTACATTTCACAATTAAATCGATAGTCATTATCCCCTGATTTCAGGGAAATATGACATATTTTTCCATGTTTTTACTCCCTGATACATGTTTTTAAAGGCTTTTATACCTATCACAAGTGTTTACCGAGTCAAAACTGAGAAAGAAATATCAAATTGATTTCAAACTTATGGATAATGATCAATAATTTATTTTTTATGTGTAGCAATCAACCACACATCAATATAACACAATATTTGTTCAGTATAACTCGAAATTCATGTTTTATATATAAAAGTATCATTTTAGTCTTTTTATGGATGTTTTATGTGTTATTTTCAAAGTCTATGGTCGTGAAACTGAGTTAGGGACATCAAAATGAAAAACATCTTGAAATAAAAAATAACACTTTATAAGTATATTACAAAATTTAATCATTTATTTTAAATTAGTTATTAGGGAATATTAAATTAATATTACCTTTACTTGAGTATCAAAGGCCCCATTTTCTAAGATTTAGTAATATTCTTCCATATTTATAATTAAAGGGAAATATCACTTTCTCTCTATAAGGTTTCCCACGAATCTACCCATATATTCAGGAAGTTTCACTAGTAAGCACTCTAAACTCATCTAATTGAACAATAATCATAAATTCCTTTAGGTACCATACATCTTTTGTGTTCATATTTTTTCCCTTATATGATTTTATTTATATGTTTGATAAATTCATTAAATAATTAATAAGATATAAAGTTTCTGTTTTAGAAAAATAGCATACATACCATTAACGGTAACCCGCCAATATCCCATAGATAGAGGGGTGACTAACTGCTCCATCACCAGAGGTAAATTAAGAGGTGGTCTTCTAATGACATATGGGGAAATGGATGGATCTCTAGTAGTCTCAGGTATAGCGGAATCACTATGATCCATATAATATGGTGGTACTGGTGGTGTTCTCCGAGATACTAATCAGATAGAATCTAGAAATTTTTTGTTCTCGGCATTCCTGTATTTCCAATGGTTAAGGTATATTAAATATAAAAATAATGAAAAATTAAAATATTTTTACAAAAAAACTGGAACAATGTATATATGTATGAAACACTTATCAACGGTAAATTCTAAATTAATTACATTTCCAATTTATAAATTCAATTATCTTCATCTTCATTATCTTCATTTTTATCAACCTCCATTATGATGAGTCTTTCATTTTGGCTCTCTCTTATAAGTTCTATCATTTTGATATTATTAGGAAAATATTATTCAATCTTTTGTGGTTGATGAGGTTCACTGACACAAAGAACCAATTGATCTTCATCATCCATATCATATAAGTCTCTTTACTTTAAGTGTACAATAACACTCCAACATTCATGTATTTGATCATCCACATATAAACCATATCCACTTATGAATCCAAGATAAATGGATCAGTAAATGCATGCTCACTGGTATCCATCAAGAGATATATTTTGACAGAAGTAAAATGTAATGGATATTGCATTATACCCCTATCAATTTTAACCCACATTCATTTGAATAAGACAAATGAAAAATATCCATGATAGTTTATTGAAATTATATAAATTAGTTTCTCATATTATCCCACTGATGAAAATGTAAATACACCACTATTTTGAGTTTTCAAGTCTTGTTCAGGATAAATTGTATTAATACTAATGCCATGAATATTATAGACATCAAATCTCCTAGCCTTCCTTAGAGGACCTTGAGCCAAAAACATAAAATTATTTGATATTTTATCTTTATTTTCAACATTCATTTTCTATATAGAAAGATATAAGCTATTAATTTTAACATAGAAAAAATAACTACACATCAATAATATAAATATGAGTATATAACTACATGATGGGTGAACCATTCGACAAGATCCTTATTAACAGATTTTGTTAATTCCATATCATTTAGATCTCAACCCCTTAGTTTCCACTTTGTTTTTAGTTGAAATTATTCAATAAATTGATCAATAATAACACTATTTAGAATCACACATCTATGTTATTATAGAAATTCCAATTCAGTCACTGTAAAATTTGACCTCTTTCTAACTGACCATCCAATAGTTGGAAAAACCGATTACTGATTTTCAAAACTTTAATTAGTGGAGATGTCATCAATACATCCATCATGATTGAATATAGTCTAAATCCCATCCAAATACCTAGAATTGAAGGTCAATTACTCTTTACCTATGTAACCTCCGGTAATAGAGCATTCTGTTTGATATTTGTTCCTCATATATGATTGAAAACTACCTAAGTACCTGTTGAAAAAAAATAAGAAACATATTAAAAACATTTACTCAATTATTTGGTAAAATTTAATTAAACAATTAAAATAAAAAAATATCAATGTAACTCTCAATTGGATACATCCATAGATAGTGTAACAGTCAACCAAGTTTAGCTTCTTCATCCAAATGAGCAGTCAAATTAATCATTAATGTGAAGAACGAAGGGGGAAATATATGACAACCCTTATTTTTATTACACACTTAAATATGAATTATTAAATAAATCCTTCACTTGATATAACATAAAAGATTGATAGGTCTAGTTTCTTTAGGAATAGGAACATTACATAATGACTTAAAACATGAAACACAATATCTTTATTTAAAACTTCCTTAACATGACCACTACATTCCCTTGTACTTAGCATTGCATGGGATAACCATAGGAAATGCATAAGAAAAGGGTGAGCTATAAAGCGTAGTAAGGGAGTAAACAAGGCATAAAATGAAAAATACAATACATGTTAGGTAATAGGAATATCAATGGATCATAAAAGAAACATGAACATAAAATCATGATATAACATGATTATCATAACATGAAAATGTTGCAACAACACTTAACATGGTATTAGATTGAGCCCAAGGTTCATTGAACATGGATCATGATAAAACCTCATTGAAATTGAATTATCATGAGTAAAACCTCATTCCACTTGACGTATCATGATACTAATATTTACCTAATGTATTGGAGTGCTATCAGGGCACACCCTTCTTAAACATTTCATTTCTTGCATAAGTGTGCCATATGGATCATACAACATGGATTCATTCAACATCATCATTTATTAAACAATAAATAAATATGGAATACATACATGAAACTCTATAAACAATAAGTAAATGTTTATAAAGTTGAATACCCTTGATTGATAAATGAGAATGGCATTCACTACATAATGACTTTGGCTTGGAAATTTGCGATGCAATTTCGGCAGCATAACGGTGTGACATAAAAATTCATAAAAATGGTTGATGATAGATAAATGGGTTTCTCATAATATTTAAATTAAATGGAAAGTAAGGGGGTAATTTAGATACATGTCCCAACAAATTTAATGGAATTTATATTCATAATACAAAAGAATTCCTTGAATGTAAATGAGGAGAGAGAAATTCCTTACAGAATTTCAACATGGTAATGGGTGTACATGGGAGGAATTAATGAGAGATAAATGTGTCTCTAATCATTAAAACATAAAGAGTTTAGTATGGTGTAGTTGAGAAATCATACCCCAACAGTTTTAATTGAAACTAAAATGGCATAAAAACATAATGAAATTTGGAAAAAAATGAGAAAGGAAGAAATCCCTTACTTGGAAGAGTGATCCCAAAGGTCTGGGAGGAGATTGAGAGAGGCTTATTGGGAGATTGGGGAATCTTGGGAGGATTATAGAGAGAGTATTTCATAGGTTTTTCAAGCTCCAAAGTCTTTTAGTTAAGAGGAAGTGGAATCTTGGGTGGTTTTATATAGGAAAAGGGAGGGAATTCTTTATTATTTAGGTTTTGGCCACCACACATTAAACTAAACAAAAACAAAAACCAAACCATGGTTTTTTCCCATGTTTATTTTCCAAGGGGAGTGTAAAACATTATTTTATAAGGCCAATGTCCGAAATTCTTAAAATTTTAGGCTTGCTTATGGGGAGGTGAGTCATAGTCTCAAGTAAATCAATTAAAAAAGTTAAAATGTTTTATAAGTCTTGGGGGGCCCACTAAATCTTTTAAAAATAAATAAAAAAACCTAAAATCACATTATTTTAATGTTAAAACATATATTGGCCGAAAATAATGTTTATAGTATTTTATTACATCACTATTGGGTCAGAATGATGTCATAAATCACATTATATATTTAAACAGTATTTAATTTTTACCCAAGAATTCTACTGTCTCAGAAAATTATGAAAATTTCACCATTAAATAATTTTGACGTCCTGATTCCAAGAATAATATCCATTTTATCTTAATAATTTTCTAAATATGTGAATTTTTACTTTTAAAATAAAAACCGAAATTTATCGAAAATTCATGGGTTTTGATAAAAACAGCTTTCAAAACTTAATAAAAATTAAATTTGTATTCATAAAAATTAAACAATAATTTATATTTAATAAAAATTAATTAAATAATAATATTTTATTAAAATATTATTTAATTCAAAAATCAATTAATTCATCAAAATAGATTTCTTAATTGAATATTAATTAAAAATACTATTTTCACTTTAAAAACTATTTACAAAGTAACAACAATAAAATGAATGTATATTTTTTATTATATACAAAATAATGAAAATAATAATAGTGATAAATTATTTTTATATAACCCCTTATAACAACCACATAATACCTAAAGGTAAAGTGTGCGATGGTGACAGACTCTTGGGGTGGCTCAGATAACATCGCTTGCGTGGTAATCTCTATCAACTTCCACTTCTCCTATAGGTGGTTATGTTCAAACTTAATGTGTTGAAGCTTGGCATGGGATTGGTCAAGAGAAAATCCCAATGACTCCACCTCCTTTCTGAGCTCTGAAAAATGGGCTTCGTACGGAGCAATTCTACTGGATGAGTCCATCACTTCCTTTGTCTGAGTAAATTGGATTTGTTAAAGCCCTATATTTATACTAATCATGTGATCATTGTTCAATAGTTATATTAGCAACAGTAACAATTATTGATGGTATTTTGAAATACAGAAACATAAAACCAAATAAGTTCATATGTTATATATCCATTTTACATAATAATACATTTAAATTAGATCTACAGGAATTTTTATTAATAAAAGTTTTGGTCATTACAATCTTCCCCCCTTAAGAAATTTCGCCGTCAAAATTTCCTTTTCCCACATTAAATCAGATACGGGTAACTTTACTTCATCACTTCCTCTGATTCCCATATTGCTTTTTCAAACTTGTGGTTTCACCACAACACCTTGATGATGGGATTGTCTTATTACGTAAAACATTTTCTCTATGATCTAAGATCTTCACCGGCTTCTCTTCATAGGATAGTTCATTCTCCAATGGTACCACCTCTATATTGAGTACATGTAATAGGTTGGGTATTTACTTCCACAAGAGTAATACATGGAATACATCATGTACTTGAGAGAGTTTTGGTGGGGGTGTCAGTCGATAGGTCACTACTCCAGTGCGATCAAGGATCTCAAAAGGGTTGATGTACCTTGGAGTAAGATTTCCCTTCTTCCCAAATCTCATAACTCTCTTCCACAATGATATGAGGAGGAATACCATGTCTCGGGCATCAAACTCTAGGTCTCATCGATGATTATTAACATAGCTCTTTTTTTGACTCTAAGCAGCTTTAATGTGCTGTTGGATGGTCTTAACCTTCTCCACCATTTCATCGACCATCTCTGGACCAAGGAGTTTTCCCTCCCCAACTTCATCCTAACATGTTGGTGTTCTACACCTCTTCCCATACATGGCTTCATAAGGATCCATTTGGATGCTTAAGTGGAAACATTTTTTTAAGAGAACTCAAATTGAAGAATATGTTGATCCCATCCTCCTTTGAAGTCCATTGAGCATGCTCTCAACATGTCCTTAAGTGTTTGGATAGTCCACTCAGATTGTCCATCAGTTTGAGGATGATAGGTCTTTCTGAAGTTCAGCTCAGTATTCAGAATATGTTGAAGACTCTTCCAAAACATATAGATGAATCTTGTATCTCGATCAGATATAATAGATAGTGGTACCCCATGCAGCCTTACCACGTCTCTAATGTATATCTGCACCAGTTGATCCAGTGAGAAATCCTCCTGAATTGCAATGAAGTATGCAGTATTAGTAAGACAATCCACAACAACCCAGATAGCATTGTTTCCTTTTGATGTCTTCAGAAGTCCGATGAAGAATTCCATGGTGATGTTCTCCCATTTCCATACTGGTATGGGTAATGTTTTCATCATCCTCTTAGACTTCTGTCTCTCAGCCTTCACCTGCTGACATACTAGGAACTTTAATGTATACCCAGTGATCTCCTACTTCATGTTATCCCATGAATAAAGCTCTTGTATATATTGATACATCTTTGTGTTTCTCATTTTAATGGAGAAATTTGAACTATTTACATCATCCAAAAGTTCCTTCTTTAACTCCGGATTCGATGGAACACATAGTCTTGACTCAAACCTCACAATTCCTTCTTCATTGACATTGAACTATGAGGATTTCCCTTTTCTAATAGTTTCCACCTTCTTCTAACTTCCTACATCATCCTTTTGAGTATCCTTTAACCTTTCCAAAAGATACTTTTGATAAATCATTTGTGAAAGGATCGATGATGTTCCCTTCTTTATGATCCCCATGTCTATCTTCATCAAATCTAAGAAGATTTGATCCTTTTCAATTCTCAATAATGACAGAATCATTGGGTCCTTTCTACTTAGAGCATATTCCACCTTGTACTCTTTCCTAGGTTGGTAATGGACTGAGAATTCATAGTCTTTTACTAGATCTAACCATCTTCATTGGCGCATGTTCAACTCTTTCTGGGTGAATATATACTTGAGGCTTTTGTGATCCGTGTTTATTTAACACTTCTCCCCAGAGAGGTAATGCCACCAATTTTTTAAAGCAAAGATCAATATAGCCAACTTAAGATCATGGGTTGGATAGTTTTTTTCATGAACTTTCAATTTCCTTGACGCATAGTAAATGACTTTGTCATTTTTCATCAACACACAGCTCATGCCCTTGTTAGAAACATCACTGAATACCACAAAAAGTTCTCCACTTATGGGTAGTTTGAGCATGGGCACAATGATAATCCTCCTTTTCAACTCCTTGAATCTTTCTCCACATTATCACTCCAAGAAAACTTTACTCCCTTCCATTTAATCTTGGTAAAAGGGTTTGACAATCATGATAAATTTCTCACAAATCGCCGATAATATCCAGCTAACCCCAGGAAGCTGTGGATATCCGTTATCGATGTTGGCCTCGGCCATCCCTCAATTCTAGCTATCTTGGAGGGATCCATAGATATCCCATTTCTTGTGATGATATGGCCCTAGAATGATACCTCCTTCAAATAGAACTCACATTTTTTTACTTTTCATAGAGCTTCTCCCTTCGCAAGGTCTCTAGTACAGTTCATAGATGCTCCTCGTGATCCTCCTTGGTTTTGGAGTATATTAGAATATAATCTATAAATAATACCACAAATTTTTTGAGGTAATCTATAAAGACTCTATCCATCATGTCCGTGAAGATTTATGGGGAATTTGTGAGTACGAAAGGTATTATTATGAATTCATAGAGCCTGTACCATGTACGAAAAGTAGACTTGGGGATATCCTCCTTCTTCACCCTTACTTGGTAATATCCTGACCAAAAATCCACCTTGGAAAAGTATTGTGCTCCACGTAGCTGATCGAACAAGTTATCAATTCGTGGTAGAGGATACTTGTTCTTTATCATGATTTTTTTGAGCTCACGATAATCAATGCAAAGGCACATCGACCCATCCTTCTTCTTGATGAAGAGGACAGGTGCACCCCATAGTGAATCACTTGGGTGTATAAACCCTTTATCCAAATTCTCCTATAGTTTTTTCTTCAAATCCTCAATCTCTATAGCCGCCATTATATAAAGACTCTTGGATATTGGAAATGCCCTAGGTATATGGTCAATATATAATTAAACGTCTCTTTTAGGAGGAAGACCAGACAATTCCTTGGGAAACACTTAAGCAAATTACCTCACAATATGGATGTCTTCAAGGATGGTTGCTTCCTTAGAATCAATCATCTGATCCAGATATGCATACTCATAGTGCAGTAATATTCATTCTTGAGATGATGGTGCTAAAGAATATTCATCTTCCTCCTTGTACTTGTATAGAATCAGGGGTCGATTATCCATATGGATAGTGATTTCCCTCTCATTGAAATTTATGTTGGATCCATATAAGGAAAGTTGATCCATGCTGCTAATTTCATCAAATTACACAATAGGAAGTATGAAGAGGTTCTCTGGTAAGTTCATACCACAAATGGTGACATGGGAGGAGTTATATTCATGGGTTGCAATGATTGGCCCATTTTTCATACTCACCAAAATCTTTACTTCCATGATTTGTGGTGGTGTTGGGATTGTTCTACAAAACATTTGGGATATAAAAGAATGCGTAGAACCATAATAAAAAAGTATGTTCACTATATTTGAATGAATAACTAGCGTACCTGTCACCACTTCATTGTCGGGGTTCACTTCGGCGGTAGTGAAGGAAAAAATCTCACCCTTGCTGCCTTGGAGGTTGTTGGTTGCCTTTGAAAACCCTTGGCTTAGGGAACTGATTGTCAAGGTGACCTGGTTCTTTTTAGTTGAATCAATGAACAATGTTTTGAGAGTATAACAAATTGTTCTTATCCTTTGTCATAGCTACGGGTTTTTCTTGTCTACAGTTAATGGTTAGGTGTCCTTCTCTTCCACAACTAAAGCATTTCCTCATCCCCTTCAGGAAATTTCTGAGGTGCTTCTTTCCACACCTTTGTAAAGTGGGGTGCTGGATTTTCTTAGCATCATTGGATTTATCCATCGGACCACTAGAATTGAAGTCCACCTTATGCTTCTTATCCCCATGATACCCCTGAGATTTTTTGATCTCCATTTCGACATTGAGGTCACATCAAACAATTTCCTCACAGCTATCGAAGCCACGGATCCCCAGGGATTTCCATAGGCTAGGTTTCATCCCACCAAGGAAATGGTCAACCTTACATTTAGGGGTAACGACAAAGCCGGAGGAATACTGTGCAAGCCTTTTGAAGTTTACCTCGTACGCTCTGACGTATTCGTCATCTTTTTTCTTGATGGAAAGGAAGTCCCTTTACATCTTAAGTCGGAGGGTGTGCAGAAAATATTTATTGAAAAACATTTTTCGAAAATCCTTCCATTCTAACGCCTCGATCTCTTCCTCATGATTCGTATTTTTTATCAATGTCCAACATTGATCAGCTTCACCTTCCATATGATAAGTATCCAGAAGAACCTTCTCTTATTCATAACATTGAAGGATGGAAAATATCTTTTCAATGGAGTTGATCCATTATTCGGCAATTGAGGGATCAGATGACCCATTAAAAGTATGAGGCATTTGTTTCATGAAGCTCTCGATTGCGACTAGTTATTTCTTGGGGGGTGGGGTGGAACGTTCCTCTTGACCCATATTTCAATTCAAAACATGATTTAACTGAGAGAGTATCATGACAAATTTCATGATTCCTACTCTCATTGGATTAGGCATCTTATTAGAACAGTCATCACATTGATCTTCACATCGGTTGTTAGCCCGAGTCCTCCTATTACTAGCCATTGGTTGGAATAAAAGGAAAGTTATGGATAAAATAAAAATGGTAATCCAAGGACAAAAATTTATGACTTATAAATAACTTTTATTTCCTTAACTTATGAATCTATACGCTTCAATCTATTTTATCCATGATTAACTTCCCAACATCTATTCTTAGGGGCATTTTTTTTATTCCCTTAACAATGGTTCATACTAATCTTATGAATTTACCAAAGCATATCCATCAAGAATGTCATAAAAAAGAGTTTATAATGGCCCAGTTTCATGTACCAGGATACCCCAGGTCAATCTCAAAACTCATTGTCAAAGTTTTCACTCCTAGGTACATCTATTCTAGAGCCGCCTCTACCTGCTCGTATCCAGACAGGGATGAATTTTCTTGATAAAGCACTTACTCAATACTCACCAAAACATAGATATGTTTTTATTATACTTAGTCTTATCCATAAGGATTTTCTAAGGGTTTCTAATACAAATACCAAAAATAACTAAACCTATCCTCGGATAACAACTATAACAACCCTGCTTTTTATTACACACTTAAACATGAATTATTACATAAAACCATCACTTGATACATGTAACGCCCTGACCCTAGAATCCAGGAGTTGGTGCATTATATTAATACATTAACATGATTACAAGGAATCAAGTCCTGAAGGACCGATCATTTTAGTAGTATTGGAAACAAGATACATACATAAGTTCAACATTACAACTTGAAAAGAAAAACAACACTAATTTATTCCATTAGAAACATCCAAGCTTCCAAGATTATTCCAGAAAGTCACTCATAAATAACTTCTTCATATCCTGGGAAAATGAAACATAAGAAAGGGGTGAGCTCAAACACTCAGTAAGAGTAAGCAATACAACAGTATATAACATAAACATTAGGTATGATGAATAATTAAAAATGCATGCCTCTACAAATAGTAAACATGAACACTTTATGGAAGGAATATGGCCTAAGTAAATAATTCCATAATAAGACATAGTCATGGTTATTCTACTAGTTGAATAACCACATGAAATATCAATAGCTAATCTCATAATGATGGAATACATAATGTCGGACATTCTGAAACATTTTATCAAGGCCTTAGCCAAGATGTCTAAAAATGATTAAGGCCCCGACCAAAACCATATATCAAAATTGGGAAAGGGCTCAGCCAATTCCATGTCTAATTGTCTCATGAGACCTACCGATGCATTGATGAGCTATAGAGGGCTCCACCCGTCACTTACTAAGTCTAATTAATTCCTTATATGAAAAGTTTGAAACATAATCTTGACATTCGTACTAAAACTAGCATACGATATGTCAATAATTTAACTAGAAACCATGAATAATATAAAAATAGCACATCCACAATCAACCATAACTCATTAAATACAATATGGTAGATTGTATTATAATAAATTAGCCTCATTAGAGAATAATGAAGTATATTGACATAGATGAAAATAATCATCAAAACTATTTGAGATAAATATCCCCATTTTTCTTGAAAACATTTAAAAGTTTCACTATTTATCTATAAGTCATTTAAAATATATTTTCGAATAAAAGTTTACCATACCATTTTGAAACTTTTAAAATGAATTTTAATTTTAAAACATTAATTTACATATAAATAAATCCTTGAAACCATTTTTAAAACATGGACATTAAAGAGAAATATTTAGAAGAATAAATCTTTAAAACATTTAAAATGATTCTTTAGTTAGAGTTCCTAACCAAAAGAGAGACACTTGAATAAAAATAATTGAGGTAATAAACACTATATAATATCATGAGAATAAAGGGATTCATGATATACTATGTCAAGTACATTATATACACCATATAAAAGTGAATTGGCATATAACAACAAAGAAGTCTCAATGGAATGTAAATTGAGATGAAATCCCTTATAAAGACCATATCCTTAGGTTAAGTATAAATCAACGACATAATTATGTGTGAAAAATATAAAAACACTCAATATGATTGGATATTCAGTGTAAATAAATCAGAGGACATTCACACATATTCTTGTAAATACAACACCAATGACTTGAGAAATTATCAATGGAGTGATTATGTGTATCAAAAGTATATCCACAAAAAGTTGAGTGTAAATTACTATATAAAGAAATAAATAGTGATTCCACACATAATCTTGGAGTAAAATAATAAATGAAGTATAAGTGAAACCCAATGAGTGGAAATTGAAATTTGGAATTCCCTTACCAATTTGGTAACTTATTAAATATAAACCCCATGAAAGAAGGATCATATAATGAAGATTTAAATACCCATAAGTTAATTTATATTAAACAAATAATATAATCAGGGGAATTACATGCACCACACAAAAGGAAATAGTGGCAATTATAGCATGGAACTCATAGGAATAAAAGTGAGATGAAAACCCATTACCACGTTGTAATCAATCGAGTCATATGAACAAAAGTTAATAACCACAAAATGAATAGAATAATACCATGAATATAAAGAGAATAAGGATAATATATATTAAATGTCAATACACAATACACAACATGTAATAAATTAGTGGCGAATAATGGAAATCTCACAGAATTGAATGTGAGATAAGAAAACCCTTACCTCAAGTCCGAATTGTCTTGTATGTTCCTTGTTCTTCCTAAATAATAAACCTAAGTTAATTTCTACTCGATTAAGAAAAATTTTCAATTTTATTATTCCTTTTATATCACTTATTACCTTGATATAACAATTAGATAATTATTTGAGTTCATATTGGATATTTTATCAATGTTCGGAACTTGAATCAAAATGAACTTGTTATAATTACAATTTTTCCATGTGGTCAAAATTCCATTATCTATAGAATGATATAAATGATTTAGATATAATATATATATTATATATCCAGTATATATATGTATTTATAAAAGTATATAACATTTGGAGATAATAAATGGAATGCACCGTTCATGGAGATGGTAAGTCGTACGTATGCATGAACACTACTTTCATTTTTATTTTGTATTTTAATGGAATTAAAACATAATGATACGTAGGTATATTATAATTAAAGTATAATATAATATATAATATCATTAATTTTTTCCTTTTTATGTCCCACATAAGGCATTAACGAGTCATATCACTTTGAGGGAGCGGTAGTCCTCACTTCCTCAAATTAAATTATCACATTTTACCCATAATGAAAACCATAAAGGAATGATATAAATAGAAAATACAGAAGTATAAATAAAACATAAACATAATATATATCATATATAAATACAATTCCATCTTAATATACACCATGAGAGTCGGTAGGATATAATTGAACAATCATCGTTTCGTGAGGCGTTGGTTTGCCATCCATAGAAACAATATATTCTTTACCCATTAGATGGAGGTGTTTGTAAGTGTAGTTATAATACTTATCATAAAAAACCTATTATATTTAGTATACTGGTGTTTTTATAAAATAAAGGAATGAAAAGAGTTTAGAGGTTGGAGAAGTAAAAGAAAAGAAAAGGATTTAAGAGAAACTGTTACCTTTAATTCGGGTAACTCCCTTTGGTTTGAACCAAAAGGAACTCTTGAAGTGCATTATACCTAAGGTAAGGCTTCTAGGAGGAAGAGGGGGATATTTATAGATTAGTTGGGCAGGTTTTGGATGAGAAAATTGGTTTGAGAGGTGTGAGGAATGGGTTAGAAGTGAGGGATTTTTATAAGGGGGAGGAGGGGCTTTTTAGGAATTTGTGAAAATATTATTTTATTATATAGTTATGTTCGGTTTCTAAAGGTCCAAAAAAATTAAGGTAAAAGATAAAATGAATAATGATCGAAATAAAATCATCCAATAAGAATTGGAAAGGTTTTGGATGTTATTTTAATATTTATAATCTTATTTATTTTAAATCATTTATTAATGAGGTAAATACTGCATCATTTTTGTGTCATAAGTAATTTTATTTATTTTATGTCTAAATATTATAAAACAAATACCATGATGTAGTAAATATTTTTATATTTCCAATTAATATTTATAGTCTAAAAGATAACTTATATAACCCCGTGTAAAAATTAATTTACTAAAAGATATTTGTTTGTGTCATTTTAGTCTTTACTTTAAATTAATTAGTCTAAAGTGTCATTATCACTCCCAAGTGGCTCCATGGGGTCCCAAAATCGACCCAAAGATGTTCATGGTCGTAAATGACACAACCAATAAGGTTAGGACAAGTTTTGAGGTAATTGTGTATTATTATAATATTCTTTTACCTTGAATTACCCTATTTACCTTTAATTGCGGTAAATAAAAGTCAAAAGTTACTATTCGCCAAAAAATTATTTTCATCTTATTGAACCACATTTTACTTACTAATAACAACCATGTATGTTGGATTTTCAAAATTCAATTCACAGAAGTAGTAAAATTTCAATTAAATGAAAAAGTTAGTTTTTTAACTACTACTTAGTGGTTTCACTATTCATCAAAAATTGAAGTTGTTCAGAAAACTACCAAAAATTCAGCCTAAGATATATTTGATATTCCAAATTCAAAAATGATGTCTATTTTACCAAATTCAAAACATATAAGTTTCAATAATTAATTTAAAATTAATTCCCGTTATCAAAACAAATAGCTTGTTTTTAAGAAACAATAACTATCAAAAGATTGATACTTGTTTACGTCCAATTTCAAAGTGAAATTAATTCCAATGACCAACATTGGATTAAATGGTAAAAAATAATATAATTACACTTTAAAACCAATTAAAAATATAATATATCTATATAAATAAATTATATTAAAATGTTCTTTTGAATGAAAATATAGTATTTTTCACTATTCATAAAAAATGAATTTTATCAGAAAAATACCAAAAAATTACCCAAAGTAAATTGTGATGTCCCGATTCTAACGAAGAATTTTATTTTTTCAAATGGAACATATTAAAGAGACAAAAACTATATTTAAAGAGGGTTATCCATTAAAAAGTGGTAAATCAACCTTTTAAAGTAAATTGTGTTTTAAATTAGATTCATTCACATTTTAAGCCTCTAACTTTTATTAGATAAATGTAAAAACATTTAAAAAAATATGATCATTTTTTAGTTATTTCTATTCATTCCAGTTATTACAAAGGCTAGGTGTTAACTACCATTTAAAATAATAATATTATATTATTAGTGTGCAACATCATATTTCAAAGAAACTCATTGTTGTGTATCGGGTATGCCATCGAACATAGCGCCCCCTTTAAGTAGAATTTAGTTCACAAATATTAATAAATTTGAAAATTTCCATGTTCTTTATTTACCTGGAATGTTACAATACAACATAGAAGATTGAGTGTTCTAGTTTATTTGGTCTTAGTAACATTACATAATAACTTAAAACATGAAACACGACATCTTTATTGAAAACTTCATTTACAAGACCACTACATTCCCTCGTACTTAGCATTGCATGGGATAACCTGAGGCTTGAATAAGAATAGGGTGATCTATAAATCCTAGTAAGGGATTAAACAATGCATAACAAGAATAATACAATACATGCTAGGAAATAGGAATATCAATGGAGCATAAAAGAAACACGAACATAAAGCCATGATATAGCATGATTATCATAACATGGAAATGTGGCAAAAACACTTAACATGGTATTAGCATGAGCCAAGTCTCATTGAACATGGATCATGAGTAAAACCTCATTGAACCTTAATTTTCATGATTAAAACATCATTTCACTTGACGTATCATGATACTAATCTTTACCCAATGCATTGGAGTTCTATCAGGGTGCACCCTTCTTAAACATTTCATTTCATGCATAAGTGTGCCAAATGGATCATATAACAAAGAGTCATTCAACATCATCATTTATTCCATGATAAATAAATTTGGAATAAATACATGAAACTATATAAAAATTAAGTACATGTATATAAAGGTGAATACCCTTGATAGAGAAAGGGCATGGTATTCACTACACAATGACTTTGGCTTGGCAACTCGCGATGCAATTTTGGTAGCATAACGGTGTGACATAAAAATTCATAAAAATGGTTGATGAGAGATAAAGGTGTGTATCATCATATTTACATAAAATTTATAGTAATTATATAATATATATACATGTCCCAAAAAATTTAATGTAATTTAGATCTATAATACAAAATATTTTATTGAATATAAATGATGAGAGAGAAATCTCTTATGGAATTTTTGCATGGTAACGGGTGTACATGGGAGGAATTAATGAGAGATAAATGGGTATCTCATCATTCAAACATAAATATGGAAGTATGGGGGATGTGTTAAATCATACCCCTAACATTTTTAATTGAAAATAAAATGGCATAACAACATAATGAAATTTGGACAAAAATGAGAAAGGAAGAAATACCTTACTTGGAAGTGTGATCCCAAAGGCTTGTGAGGGGATTGAGAGAGGCTTCTTGAGAGATTGAGGTGCCTTGGGAGGATTCTAGAGAGTGGAGTTAAGAGTTTTTATGAGCTCCAAAGTCTTTGAGTGAAGAGTAAATGGGATTTTAGGTGGGTTTATATTGAAAAAGGGAGGGAATTCTTTATTATTTTGGTTTTGGCCACCACACATTAAACTAAACAAAACCACAAACCAAACCATGGTTTTTTCCCATGTTTTTTTACAAAGTGGCTTGTAAAATATTATTTTATAAGTCCAATGGCCTAAATTTTTAAAATATTAGTCTTGCTTATGTGGAGGTGATTCACACTCTCAAGGAAATCAATTTAAAAAGTTAAAATGTTTTATATGTCTTGGAGGGTCCACTAAAGATTTGTAAAATAAATAAAACAAACCTAAAATAACATTATGTTAATTTTAAAACATATATTGTCCAAAAATAATGTTTATATTATTGTATTACATCACTATTTGGTCATTATGATGTCATTAAACACATTATATATTTAAATGGTATTTGATTTTTACCCAAAAATTTGACTGTCTCGAACAATAATGAAAAATTCACTGTTAGATAATTTTGACATCCTAATTCCAAAAGTAATATTAATTTTATCTAAATAATTTTCTAAATGTGTGAATTTTTACTTTTAAAATAAAAACTGATATTTATCTAAAATTCATGGGTTTTGATAAAAACAGCTTTCAAAACTTAATAAAAATCACAAATTTATTCATAAAAATTATATGATCATTTATATTTAATAAAAATTAATTTTGTAATAATATTTTATTAAAATGTTGTCTTATTCAAAAATCCATTAATTCATCAAAATACATTTCTAAATTGAAAATTAACTAAAAATACTATTTGCACTTTAAAAACAATTTACAAAGTAACAATAATAAAATAAATGTATATTATTTATTATATACAAAATAATACACATAATAATAGTGCTAAGGTCTTGTTACATAGCCCCTTATAACACCCACATAATACCTAAGGGTAAGGTGTGTGATGGTGATAGACTCTTGGGGTGGCTTAGATAACGTCGCTCGGGTGGTAATCTCTATCAACTTTAACTTCTCATGTAGGCGGTTCTGTTCGAGCTTAACGTGTTGAAGATCAACTTGGGATTGGTCAAGAGTGAAGACCAATTATGTCACCTCCATTCCTAGATCCAACAAATGGGCTTCGTATGGAGAAATTCTACTGGATGAGTTCATCACATCATTTATTTGAGTAAATTGGATTTTTTAAAGCCCTATATTTATACTAATCATGTGATCATTGTTCAATGTCTATATTAACAGTGGTAACAATTATTAATAGTATTTTGAAATCCAAAAACATAAAACCAAATAAGTGCATATATTATATATCTATTTTACATAATAAGACATTTAAATTAGATCAAGAAAGATTTTCATTAATAAAAGTTTGGGTCATTGAAAAATAACATTTCCAAATGACATATTGTCAAAATAATTATTTAGTAAAGTTTATCAAGCTCAGATGGATTTAGATTTTTTATTCAAAGCTCTCAGAAAAAGGTACAAAACTCAACTAGAACCTCAGTTACTTTTTTATGTAAATTATTATGAAAAGACAATGATGAAAACTACTCCATAAAAATATGTGATTCCTGAATTTTTAATCCATGGATCTTTGGACGTTTTAAGTCAACACACATTGGTATATTACTTGAATATACATCTGGGACTTTTTCATTCTTTAAGGTTCAAAGGAATACATCTTTCTCCTGATTTTTCATTGTAAAAATAGTCTAAGGATACTTGAAATTATCATTTTCCCACAAACCATGCTTTATATTCATTAACTCAAAATCCTTACAAGCATTAAGGTAATCCTTTGATTTACCCTTTTCATTAAGAACTGTTAAAATTACATTGTTGTAGGCGTTTTTATAAATATGAATTACGTCAAGATTATAAAATATATAATTAAACTCCTAATAAAAATGTTTGAAAAATATAATCATTTTCTTTTAAAAAATTCCATCTTCTACAGATATTTTACCTCATAACCTTTCCTCCCTTATTTAAACTGATGACATTTTTGAAATTCTTCAGTGACATTCATTAATTTTTCCAAGATTTCAGAACTATATAACACCTTTTGTGACTTTCTCATTTCAATATCTCCATTGAATCATGTCTATTTTGACCAGAATTTATGAGAAGAATCAATAAATTGATGATGACGGATAAAATACCATTTTTTACTATGAGGTAATCGTTGAGGTTCAAAATAAAGAATCCAAACCAATATGATTGTTCCAACAAGATAAATTTCCTAGTCTAGGAAAGTCACTAATTTTCCACATTAAAACATCATGAATTTTGAATAGTTTTTTCATTAAGGCATCATATTTTCCCAAGCCATCATCCCATAATTCTCTCCATTCATTGATTAGAGGTTGAAGGTGTAAATAACTATCATTTCCAGGAATTTTCTTTCCATGAATAATCATGAAAATAATGAAAGAAGTATTATTTATACTCATCCATGGAGTTAGATTATAGAGGATCAAAACAACTAGCCAAATGCTATACTTAGTACTTAAAGTACCAAAATGGTTAAACCCATTAAAATCCAATCCCAAACATACATTCCTAGGATGTAAGGAAAACTCTAGATATAGAGAATTAAACATATTACCTAATTTTTAATCTTTTGGATGTCTCATCAATCAATCCTTACTATCCTGAGCATGCCACTTCATGTCATCTATAGTATTATATGACATGAGAAATCTTCGAAAGCATGATTTCAGAGGAAGGTAACACAATACCATGGTAGCAGTTTTATTCTTCTATTTCTTATTGGGGTTTCATTAATTTATACTCTCACTATTTTTCATTTACTTCCATATGATTATATAACATCTTTCACATTCTTATTTATCAGACTCTTATCCCCACTATAGCATGGAATCATTTGGGAATGAATATATCTTTGTATAATCAAGTAAAAGTTTGTTGATGACTTTCTTCATCTCATATAATGTTGTAGGGATCTTAGCATCACTAAATTCATCATGAAGAAACTCTAAAATCATAGAAATTTCATTGTTAGTAATTTAATTGAATCACTCGATATGATACAAATTAAGTAAAAAGGAAAACTTTAAATACTTTTCACACCCTTCATACAGTTATTTATTTCCATCTTCAACTAATTCATAAAAATCATTTTTTGGTAAATGAGGTTATAAGAAATATTAACCTGCTCAATATTAAATGAAGGTTCTGTTGATCTATTAAAATTATGGATGTTTTGTTATGTATAACCAAATGAATAATTTAATAAATTTTGAACTAAATCCTCCTCTATCAGGTCACTTTGTATTTCATTTACAGTATTGTATTTATTTTGACTTTTCATAACAATTTA
This sequence comes from Viscum album, assembly GCA_963277665.1. Lineage (NCBI taxonomy): Eukaryota > Viridiplantae > Streptophyta > Magnoliopsida > Santalales > Viscaceae > Viscum > Viscum album. Next base: position 2,007,593,773 of record OY728122.1, on the reverse strand, counting down.
TTCACTATGAAAAATCAAACATACATATCAATAAAGAAACTTTTCAATATAAAATTCCCATATTCTTTATTTCTATTCAACCATCACTTGAATTTATAATCAGGAAATGGATATTTTATTCTACCATCCACTGATTAGTTTTCAATTGCATAATCAAAACATTATTCTAAAGCCTCTGCATATCGAGGTGTGTTTTGAGGTAAATTAATCCAAATTTTCTCCATTAACTCTTTCATAACAACTATAAAGGAAAATAGGATGAATCTAATATTTTTTAACTAAAATTTTAATATAAAAACATGAATCAAAAAAGTTATTATTTATCATAAACATGAATTAATGGGATGAGTCAAATAAAAGTTAATGGTGCATTCTACCCATGTGTGGTAACTAAGGAGGGTTTATTCAATTAAAAAATTAGCTACATTGATCAATGTCTGAACCATTTCCCATGATCCAACTAAGACCAAGAGCACCCATTTGAAAATATGAATGAAAATTATACTTTATTTGGATATCATGATATGTCATGCATACCCAAAATATTAAACTTTATATGTATATATTATATTTAACTTGTTTAGTGGGGATTCATATTGGTCCATGAATTATAGAAATCAACTCTATTCAAAAAACTATCAAATTGGATTTTCCTTCAATTTGAGATAAACAAAATAACATGATGTTAACATAAATTTGAATAATTTATATTGTAATTTTCAAATCAAATAATAAAAAACTAGTCATTTGACTCAAAAAAAACTACACACTATAACTATTTTTATTCAAAATCTTTTCAATTAAAATAAAATCACTAAAACTGTATTCATTGTTCCAGTTACCATAATCAGTAATTTATTATCATGCATGTAAAACTAAACCCTAACTAATCTATCATTATTCAATAAATTTTTTTAAATTAAATGATTCCTCACATATTCTAAAAAATTGGCGCATTTTGATAAATTTGAAAATGGTATAATATCTCATCTTCAAGGAATTTATCCTTAAAGACCTTTTAAGGGTTGGTGATGAAACCATTTGTGACCCCAAACCCTACCACCAATTGGGAATGAGTTGGAAAATATCCTTGATTATGTATCTATAAAAAATTAGAGGCATTAAAATATATAGAAAAAAGTGGAATTAATTAATATCAAATGAAAAAAAACGAAATTATGAATGATCTAGATCTCCATAACCAAAATTTATCATAAAAGAATTTATTTTTTTAATTTCATACAACATAACCAAAATTAATGACTATTATAACTCCAAAACACTAACTAAAAAATCCAAATAACACATTATAAACCAAAATTACATATATAATTATTGTCTAATGAATAAAAAACAAATTCTATTCAATTTTTATCACCCATGATTTTCCATCTAATGATACTCAATAATAAAATTATGGTGAGGATAATGCAACCTTTAGGGTGGTCTGCGTTTCCAATGAGGAGGGGATCTGAACAAGGAAGAGGGAGCTCAGAGGGAGGTTCCATGTCACTACCAAAGAGGGGAACTGAGCCAAGGTTAAGGAGACTGTAGGGGGTTCCTATTTTTGATGATCTGCCCAGAGAGTAGGTTGTAGGAGGAGGGTCATGGGGGAGGGTAGGAGGGGGACGGGGTCGGGGTCGGGGTAGGAGGGGGCGTCACGGGGGGTCGAGGGTCATGGGATCAGGGTTGCCACCTGGGAGAGGAGAGGATGAGGTTGGGGGATTTGGGTGGGAAGGGGTCAGGGTCACATATTTGAATAGGGGAGGGGAGGTATTAGGGTTTTTTGAAACACCTAGTGGTGGTTTAATTGAAACTGCTGCTAATTAAAAACATAAAAATATCCTGGAAGTTTAATGAAACCTCCACTATAGTAAATATTTTTTTAAAAAAATTTCTTGGTGTTTACTATAACTACTGAAAATAAATCATTTCTAACCATCTCTTTTTTTTTGCTAGCATGGCCCTATCCCATCGGATAGAGCTCAATGTAAGAAAATCCATCAGCGTGTAGCATAGTTCACCAACCAGAGTGGTCCCAACCTTGAGAAAGCTCTCTAAAAACTTTGGTTATATGGAATTATCATCTGTTTCATTCAAGGAGATATGATTCCCTAGGTTATGCAGGAAGTTCATGCTGGATCTTGTGGTGCTCATCAGGTAGGGTTGAAACTCTCCCATCAGATTCGAAGGTTGGGCTGCTTTGAGCCCATCAGGATCCATGACTTTATTAAGTTTTCCAAGAGTTTCCATGTGTATCAGATGCATTCCAAAATTGTGCACAGACTTCCCAATCCCATCTATAATAAAAATTATTCTTATCCCTTTGTGGTTTGTGGAATCGATGTTGTGGGACCATACCCACCAACGACAGTTCACTAGTGTAGGTTCATTCTGACCACAATTGATTTATTTTCTAAGTGGGTAGATGTAGTTCCTCTTAAGGAATTCAAGGCTCATTCTATTTTTGAATTTTTGAGATCCCATATCATTTATAGATTCAGAGTCCCTCACACCATTCTCACTAACAATTACACCAACTTCCAAGCATCTGATATGAAGAATTTTTATGCTAAGTACAACATTCAGTCCAACCACACTTCCCTCCACCATGTGCATGAAAATGGACAGATCGTGGAATTTAACACAACCCTCTCCAACATTGTGCAAAAGATGGTGGGATAGAACAATAAAATTTTGTTGGACAAGCTCCACAATACTCTCTAGACTTATCATACGATGACACAGAATTCCACCCAAGTGAATCCATATTCCCTATTGTACAAAACAAAGGTAGTTCTATCCATTTAGATTCAGTTTCCATCACTCTGAATAGATTTCTATGATTAGTAGGAATCATAGAAGGTATCCAAAGTCCTCATAGCTAAATTGTAATCCCTCAATAATAACAGGCTCCATGCCTTTCATAATCTACAGAGGCACAATAACAAGATACCCAAAGTTTTCAAAAATAAATTTCATCTCTGCTCCTTCCTTTGAGGTGATATAGTACTGGTTCTAAAGATTTCAATGATACCTAGCTGGAATCCACCAAGTTGGAACCTAAGTGGGAAGGATCATACATCATCCATAAGGTCTATCCCAATGGTGTGTGTTCTTTTTTCACAATTTATGGAGACCATACTACTCCTCCCACTAATTCTAAGTTCCTCAAATAGTATTTCATATGAATGTATTTTTTTCATCCTCACCATATTATGTTAAACTATATGTTCAATGTCCTTACCACATGCCATTAAACTTCATCGAACTCCATGTCCTATCTGTAGGATTTTAAAATGAATGGCACCATCAGTTTCCTAGATACTTGATGTTAAACTGCATAACATTGACGTTACATTAGACATAACCTTAAAAGGAAAGTTCCATGCATCTTGAGCAGATGATATTAAATTGAGTATCGAAGTCCAAATATCATGACTTTAAACTATGTATGGATTCTCTCTAGAGTTGTGTTGTGTGGCGCATGACCCCTTGGGTCCTCATTTACATCGATTTATAGCTTTCTCATAACACACATCCCTCTCAGAATTCTTGTCCTCATCCATCCTTGAAACATGACATTAAACTATGTTGCATCATCCTTTCTTTATAATGTTATACTGCATAGGCACATCCCAAGCACACGATGATAAAATAGGCACCAATGGTCCAAACTCTATGACCTTGACCTAAGATCTTTTGGTCCAAGAAATATGACCTTAAAATATTTGTAATACCATGTACTTTACCCCATGTCCAGATGCATCTTCCCATTAACATGCTCTGATGTGCCAAGTTATGAGACCTAGAGTGTCGGATTCCACATCAACATTCTCTCAATCCATCTCCATGATTCTCTCCTCTATTTATTTAGAACCTCGTCATATTCCATGTCTAAAGGGACCCCCTAATGGCATGGATCCTAGCCACTTTGGCTCACCTACCATCCTGGGCCAATGCCCTGGAAGACATTGGGTGACATTTTGAGATAGGTCCTGCATTTCAAACTTGGTCATTGGTAGACCCTCATTTGTTTTTCCCAAGTCTAGGTAACACGATATGGATGTTATATTTCAAACATGTTCAGTTGTTATCCTCCATAACCACACCACCCTCATTATGTTCCATATATCAGACATTGTGATTCACACTTTCCACTTACCTATGTCCTATTGGAACTCTAACACTCCCAGTCCCCCCCCCCCACATCTATTCATGTTGAGTGAGGATGTCAGTATCATTGGTAGTTTCCCACCTCGTATTTCCTTACCCTTTCTATGCACTTCCACGTGATGGGAAAGTCCTAACACCACTCCCTATTTCCCACATCGAGCATGAATCACGTGGTATTAGAAGTTTTGTTAAGGTTTTTACCCACATAGGAGAGCTTCACAACATCACTGGTCTAAATTCTATGACCCTAAACTAAGAACCATATAGTCCAAGAATTATGAATATAAACTATATGCAGGATTCTCTTTAGATTTTGTCATGTGGAGTTGGGGCCTCCTATTCCCTCATTCACATTAGGATTTCCATACCATCGTGCTAAAAATATCCACTTGAACCCCTTTTATCACGTTTTAAACTCTATGACCTTAAACTAAGAGCTTATGGTCTAGGAAAAATGAACTTAAACTATTTTTAGTAGGTCCAAAAATTATGAACAAAAAAAATTGGTATCCCCTATAGTCCAAAAATCACAAATCTAACTATATGAAAGTATCCTTAGGAATATGTGGTGTGGAGACGGGCCTTCCTAGTCCTTATTCATAATGGGTTTGTCACCTCACCATGCTATATACTTCCACTTGAGAAGAACTACCATTCATCCTTCTTGAATGGCCCGAAGGCCTTCATTTTTATTGATTTTTGATAACCCCCCTTTCAAGGGATGAGGTGGAACCCTTACAAGGCTCATAGGCTCATAGATTACATGGACCATAGGCTTAGGAGATTACATGACCCTAAGGTCTTAGGGAATTCAACCAGACAATATATAAGGAACTTCCCCTCCCCAGCATCTGCATCCTGATAGTAACTCTCCACCTTTGCATGACCATCTAGCTAGGCTTTCTGTGCAATCACAGGCTGTTACCGAGGGCATAGCCATACCCTCTCATTCTGACAATCCATTTCGCTCTGCTCTAGTGAGTGTACCTGCTCTGAATCCTCTTCCAGGGATGCTCCTTTCTTGTAGTGTGTCTGGGGCCTACAATCATGTGGCCCGAAGTCCTTGGGGTGGCTCTAAGACTACCATCCATCCTTCATCCCAAGAATATGACATTAAACTGGGGTCCCAAGTCCAATCCTTACAACCTTAAACTGTGTTTGGGTTTTCCTTGAGAATGTGTCATGTGTCATGGGGTTCTTTGGTCTTATTCATGTCGATTTATTCCCACTACTCTGCACATGTTCCTTTTTCTGGATACCCATTTCCCTTATAGTCTAAGAATCGTGACTTTAAACCATATGAAGGTTCTCTCAAGAATGTTTTGTGTGACATTGATCCTCCTGGGACCTCATTCAAAACGGGTTTTTTCACCCCTCCATGATGGATATGTCCATCAGAGATGAAAACCCCTTATATTCAGGAATTATATGACCTTAAACTAAGAACTATACATTCTGAACTGTAATTACTTTAAACTGCACAACACCACCATGATGCTCTCATATGAGAGGAAATTACTTCCAGTAGTTTTCTCCTACCCTTTCATGATCTAGAACTATGTATGGATTGATTACTATCCTTATGGGATGCGTAGGAATGCCTAGATATTTTTTCTTTGGGCCCAACTATAAATTCAACCTTTCGTCCCCTTGGTATGAGTTTTCCCTTGAGAGTGTGTGGTGTGGTGTGGGCCTCTATGGTCTTCATTCACTTTGGGTTATTTTTTCACACCATAAACATCCCCTATGGGATACCTATCCCCCAGTTTCCTAACCACATGATGATAAAATGTGTATAAAATAGTGTCCTTCTCGTACGTTGATAAACTACACATTCCAGTCTGGTCACACTACCTTAAACTATAAAACCATTATCCTGGCCGCATGATGATAAATGGCACAACATTTTGGTATTCTTGCCTGAGAGGAAATCACCTTTGGAACTAGTCATCCACCATTTCATCTATCAAGAACTATGTATATCATGATTCATATCCACATAGGATACATAGCGATGCTCAGGTTCTCCAACCTAGTCCAGACACTCAAAAAAGAACAAAAAAAACAACAAAAATGCTTCCCTCTCTATATATAGATCAAACCCATGCAGAGTGATACAATCATAAATAACTATGTATGTATTGATTCTCATCCTTATTGGATACGTAGTTATTCCCATACATTATATCTCTAGGACAAGATACAAATTTACTTCTTGTTCTTTCCTTCTCTCATAAGCCCCATCTATGGAACACATGCCTCTTTGTCCTGCTCATGTCAGATGTTCCTTCCATACATACCATACTGATTCCTTTAAGGATAATATTAAAAGTATCATCAAGAGAATGTGGTGTGGCATCAGGCCTCTTTGGCCTCATTCATGTTGGGTTTTTATGGAACCGCACTACACATACCAATTTGAGACACCATCACTTATGGTCTAATCTCTATGAACTTAAACTAAGAGAAAATGTCCTTACCAAATGATGTTAAACTAAAATGGATTAATGAACAATTTTGGGATTGATTCCCATCCTTATGGGATACATAGTGTTTCCCAGACACTCTATCTTTGGGCCCAACCACAAACTCCTTCAAACCTTTAGCCCCTTGGCCTTGATCACAGTCCAAGATCCTTAAACCTAAACTATATGTAGTTCATCTTAAGGTATTTGTGTGATATGTGGGATTTTTTTCCCATCATTTATGTTGGGTTTTATCTCTTGCATGTCACATGTATATCCATGGAATGCGTGTTCCTCATTGGCCCATCTGGCCTTAGCATAGTCAAAGTAATAGTACTTTAAACTATATAAAAGCTTCCTCAGGAATGCTCATGTAATTTGTGTGGGCCTCATTTGTCCTTATTCATGTTGGTTATGTTATTCCACCAAATTATGAATATTTATCTTGATTTCCTACTTTGTTTTATAATCTCTTTGAACTTAAACTAAGAGTCAACATCCTCAACGCACGACATTAAATAGTGAACCTACACGGAATGAGTTCAGGATGACCCATGATAATTATGGGATTCTTAAGCTTTGTCGACAGAGAGGATTTACCCCAAAATTGTTGGTATCTCACCATGATGTGATTGAGGAACTATGTGCATCTTGATTCCCATACTCATGGGATATATAGTGACTCCCAGAAATTTTATCTTCAAGCCCAGCCACAGGTTCATTAACCTTTTTGGCCCCTTGGCATCAATTACGGTCCAAGCATTATGACCTTAAACATCATGTAGTTCATATTAAGGTGTGTATGCATCACATGATCCTCATTTTTTTCAATCGCATTTAGTTTTACCTCCCACGTGTTGTGTGCATACCCTAAAAAAAATCCACTAGTCCGAGAATCATGACTTAAATTTGTTTCCCATGATCCTTTCAATATGACCTTAGACTATTTTCACTTACAGGATATGAATCCCAACATCTAATATGTTTAGTCCACACTTTGTGTCCTCCTTATTCTGGGTTTTCTATCATCCTTCAAATCTAGATGGACCCCCTAATAGTGATGGTCTAATGCAGATTTGGATCAACTCCCATCCTGGGATAACTCCCTACTAGATATTTGGTAGAAAATGATGAATATTATGTTTCAAACTTGGTCAATAGTTTATTTCTCATTTTTTCTTCTTGTTCTCAGCTGGTATGGTTACAATCCCTGTGTTTCAAAAATGGTCAATAATCGATTCTTTCTTACCAGTTCCCCCTTAATCCATGCCTTGGAATTCTTAATTTACCTCATTTTTACATATTTATGTCATGGTGGGATTTCATCCTTGTAATCATCCCTAATATGCACTCCCACATGTCAGATAGAGCCATATACCATTCCTTGTTTCCAAAATAGAGAATTCCTCATGTGGAATTAGAACTTCTAGTATGGTTTGTATTGATATGATCGAGTCACACATGAGCTATTGGTTCCAAACACTATAACCTTAAACTAAGATCCCCACAAGGAAGTGTGGTGTGTCAGGTTTTCCACTCTTCCGCACAATAGATTCTTGAATTTAGAAAGCCTTATTCCCATATATTTATTTATATTTTTTTGGTATACGAGCCTCTTTAGGATCATTCACGTCAGTTTTCTTCCCTCTATACCACAGAAATACTTTAGAACATTTTATAGTCTATGTAAAAGGACTTTAAACTATTTGATAAGGTCCATGTAGTATGAACTTAAACTATGTGCAACACCCTAATCACATAATGTTAAACTATGGGACATCCTGATCACATGAAATGAAATTGTACAATGCATCATCCTCACATTCATGTCATAAAACTGTAAAGCATTCTAGGCCTCAACTTATAGGTATTCTCCCTCTATGATGATCATACATCACATGTTATCATCTTATGTTATCCCTCAACATATGAGGTTACGCTCCCCTAGAAGATGGTTTTGATCTTTGTTCAAACTAGTACGCTCATACCACTGTGTTCTAAGCCATGGTGGAATAATTCTGGTAGTGTTGGAAGACATTAGAAAATTCCATCACTCCACTCCCACACTTTTTGTTCTCCTTATTCATATCCTCATCCTCTTCACATCTAAAGGGACCCCCTAATGGCATTGTCTCATGCCACTTTGGATCACCTATCATCTTGGTCCAAGGCCCCGGAAGACTTTGGGTGACAATTTGAGATAGGACCCATGTTTCAAACATGTTTAGTGGTCAAACCTCATTATTTATCCCCATCTCAGTCTAAGTAGTGTGGATACTACATTTTGAACACAGTTATCGTCTTTCCTATATCATGACACCGCTCTCATTATGTTCCAAATTCTGGGTATCAGGATTAATAATTATCAATCTATTTTTTTAGGATATATCCCAACACCCATAGAATTATCTAGTTTGTGCACTAGAACACATTGGAAAGGTGAATTTTCTATTACGAGAGCCCTATTCTCTAGCCACAGACCCTACCATCCCAAATGATTTTGGTAGTTAGTCAAAAATAGTACACCCTAAGTGTTCAATGATTATTTTACACTCTCATATAAAGTGAACAATTATTTATTCTTCTCTTGTTTCTCACGTTGGGAAAGACCCATGTGAGCTTAGTTATTTATCATTAGTTGTCTCAAAAATATGATTGAGATGAAATAATTAATGAAAGAAATAATGTGTCTATGCCTGAAATTCAAAGAAAGAAAATTAAAAATTATCTTTCATAAGTTTGAAAAAAACCCTATGGATCGACTCCCTCAATAGAGTGTTTCAGCTCGACCACCTTCTAGTGTGTGGCCTCTATGGTTTGTTGCCACCACCTAAGATCCTTCTCTTAATCAACAGCTATAAGGTGGAGCTCTTTAGACCAAATTTTCACCCGGTCCAGTTCATTATGAAGATCATCCACTTTATGTGATCCCTATCTCAGCTACTCTTGGGCCTCTACCTGCTGGACCCTTAGTCATACGACAAGTTTCTATTAGCTGATGAAAAAGAAGGAATTATCCTTCATCTATTATTATATTATTTGGATATTATTTTCATCCTATTAAAGATTTTTGATATTTTCATACTTCTTCAAGAACTAGGAATCATCTAATTGTTGACTAATTTCTTTCATCTTCTCAGTGAGATAGTCATGGATTAGCACATGAAGATTATGAGTGCCTTCCCCTCTGGTGCACAGACAGCACAATCAGTGGTGTAGAGACCCCATTCATCTCACCCATTGTGCCTATGGAATCTCGAGGATACTTTTGATACACTTCAATTAACTGCACCTGGTAATGTGAATTTCCTTAGTCATTTCAAGATTAAAGTCATCCAGCTCTTCGGGATATGTAGGTTTGTACTTCGGGAAGACATCCAGAAGTCCAATAGTAGGGTCTTCCCCTGTTATCCTCTATGAGGGATTTCTCTCTATGATGTGGGGATGTCCATCTTCACTTGTTCCTTCCACATAAACCTCACCTTCACCAGCTTCGAGGTCTGCTCTGTTAGTTTCATCATCCATAGCAATAACCTCTCGTCCATTTGTTTCTCAGGTTGGATCAGCTTGAATAACCATCTCCTCATGGACAACTACAGTCATTGTATGAGATCCTATATATGTCCAATACTTTTCATCTTCCTAGGACTATAGTCTTATGATCACTACATGGAATAGTAACCTTATTCAACCTAATCTTTAAAGTGATAGTTATGGATTTTGGAAGGTAGAGACATACGAGTTCTAACATCATCCAAATCAAGTTCTTGAGTCATCACAAGAAATTCCACCACTAGGGACTCTTAAGTTCTTTTTAATTCAATGATTGGAACCGAATCCCAATGGATAACTGGAACAACATGTGATTTTGAGGTTGTCACCTTTTCCCCCTTGACTGGACCACCACTAGTTGCCTCGGTCATGACCAGTTCATTGCCTGGCTCAGCTCTAGAAGTTGGCCCAAGGGCACATCACTCCACATCCATTGGAACCTTCTCACCCCTTACAGTGGGGGATCCATGATTATTGTTAATTTGTTACTATATTGGACAATTTTTGGTTAGTGGAACCATGTTTTAAAAGGGTAAAGGATCAATGAGATGTAAGTTAAGACTTAGATAGAGATACTTAGCGAGCCCTCATCAGAGCATGTGATCTCACCACTCTCCCATGAATCCCCAGATGAGATGTTGTCCCTTTAGATTCCCCGCCTTTATTCTCTTATTACTCATCCTCTTATTATTATTATTATTATTATTCTTTTTCTTTTCCTTCTGCTTCTTCTTCTTCTTCTTCATAGCTATCATCCTTGGGTGGAATCTCTTCTAGATCACCCGCTTGACCAATCATCACTTTCACCAGGATATGTGGTTCTTTATATCACTCTTTCTAGAATTCATAGACATCCATGGTCGTCGGGTATGCATGCCTCTAATTCAAATCTACCATAGCCGCACCTGGGTGTGCTCGATTTTTGGTAGTTCAAACCCGCTATGAATTAGTCTCTACCACAAGTCTTCAATTGATAACTATTGTTGCAACTTCCTCCAAGAATACCATATGGTTGGGAAAACAACATGTAACTATCTTTAGGAGATACCTTATTTTCTTCCCATGATCTTCTATAACTAGTCCTCAAGGCCACCTTTGGAACCACCCCTCCTCATAAGGTGGAGGTGAAGCTACACCCTGTGATGTCCATTCTGCCAAATTTATAGCTCATGATACCATAGTTCCTTGGCTTACCTCCTAGATCACCCCTTGGGTGGCATCCTTCCTACCTTCTTGTCGTTCTGACACTACACTCACTTCTTTTATCTATTGAATGCCTCATCATAGGATTTCCTCTGGATATGCCTCCACCCAATTTTTTTAATAGTTTGTCGATAGGCTAACATCGACAACTGTAGGAAGAAGTGTGATTTTCTAACCAAACCCAGTAGTTTTCATCATGCACCACTGTAGATGGAGGATGTAAGGGTTCCACACTTGATGGACCTCTATATACATTTTCTTCAACACCTATATTAGGCATCCAAACTATCTAGAAAAATGGGATGGCCTTTATGGTTTTCAAAGGATCTTTCCATCTATCTGGGCCACTAGAAAACATCCCCTTATGATTTTTAAATACACTCTATATTCTAATGAACCTCTCTAATCATCCACCATATGTCCAACTAGAGTGTGGAATGGGTGGAAATTGAAGTTTTTATGGTTACCAATTCAGAGCTTGACCCCTTTATCATTGAGTGTAAATGGATGGACCCCATCTATATTCATGTGAGATGGACTTAGACCATTTCCTAGAGGACGAATGGCATTTGGGAAATCATATCTGCCAAGATGGACTAAAATACATCCATACAGGATCTAGAATGGTCTGAAAATTTTCCTAGGTATACTCCCCCTCATGATACATCCCATAATACTGTAATGCCTTTCCAAGATGGTCACTCTTAGGTTGACCTTGTTTTACACAACCATGATCCCTGCCATAACCAAGGTTCCCGAGCAGACCCACATTCTTGTGTCCTTGACTGGAAATAGTTACCCACTCATAAAGGAAGTTAGGAAAGTGAGATATCAGAATTTTGTGTCACAGTACTCAACCATGTTTTATCCCCATGATTGATATTCCATATCCTCCAAGATCACATAGTATGATCCCGCCTTGCCCCTCTGTAATGCATTCGGGCACTGTTTCCCTAAGTCTAGATTTCACACCTTCTTATACTTCTTAAAGAACATATTAAACCATGCTGGAAATGGAATTTCATTCAATATATATTCAATATGTAGCTTCTCCTTCACCAAATCTAGAATATTCCATGATATAATGGGGGATCGTGCCCTATCTTCCAAGGTATTCTCAGGTGGTAGTAACTTGTATTATTGGAGCCCCTCCAGAGGAATACCTCTAATGTGTTGAATGTCCAATAGGATGATCCTAACCTCCCCATGGTAGAGGTGGAATGTTTTTGTGTTATGATACCATCAGCTGAATAGCTCCGACACTCGCTCCTACTGATGGTAGAAGTGAAATTGTGACGCCTATACAACCTCATATAGCCTAATGTTGTGCAGATATTCTCTGAACTCCTCGCATGTGTAGAGTACCAAGTATCTCCATTCCCATTCACTGGTGAAGTTTACCCTAGACCCATGTTCCCAGTCTTTCTTCCAACAAACACCTTCATCCCTTATACTACATTGAAATGTTCTTGTATAGTGGAAAGGGTACTCCTCAGGTATTGTCTAATCTCTCATGATCATCCTGATCTTCATATTCATAACAAATATGGCCATATCCTGACTCCACCAAGTGGTATGTCCATTTAATATAATTTTTTACCGTTGAATTCTATCTTCATGCATGATCCACAACCATATTGAATCAGTTTCAAAGCCCTGGATGGATACTTCATTCGTTATCCCGAAGCCCCACAATGGGAGACTGTCTCTCAAGAAATTATTCATCTGAAGTTGTGTCATCATGCCCAAGAGCATCATATTTTTGGACATGACCCTTATAGCATGAAGTATTAGAGGATTCTTGGTCATCTCTTCTCTCCACATAAGAATGGAACCTTCCATCTCAGTAGTAGTTTGTTGGTTGGGCATGTCGATCGAGTTTTGGAAACCCAAAGGCTGGATCATGAAAGAGTATGGATTTTCACCCAAAAGGAATGTTTTCATGTAATATCAGTCGGTGATCAGAGAAAGGGGTGAAAATTTTATCCATGTTTCAAGCATGAAAGATTCAGTGGTTGTGCGTAAAACAACGACCAATATCTGATGTTCTGCAAAGGACTCACAGACTTGTGCATACAAGATAAAATTCACTTATCACATGGGAAATCAAAGTACTATGCATTAACTCCCCGATACACACATATTTATAGGAATGGATCGATTCCTTCATGCCCATGAAAGGTGGTTTCCATGTCGGACGCTAGATTTTTCACACCATATTCTGAATGCATAATTCTGTTAGGCATTTCCCTTAGAACCTGACTTTATGGTTCCCTTTCAACTTAGATTCTAGGGGGGGCATTTTTTTGGCATTGAGTTCTGCATAGAGCCGTAAATGGTCATATTTGGGTAAACTAAAGACACCATTTTACTAAATGGACCATTACTAGAATTCCAAGGGTGTTTCATGAAACATTCAAGTTCAGTTCCCAAGGTGGAAATTCGCTCTTAAGTCCCTTACACACCCAATGAGATGTCAAAGGGCCGGCTTCCACCTGAGCCACCCGAAAATGGAAAAGTCAGATGTGCAAAAGTGGAGAGGTCGGTTTATAAAATTATGGCCACATGTAAGTCTCTTACGCACCCAATTAACCATTAAAGGACACCTTCCACGCCGCAATTCTTCTGTGCCGCCGCCAAGTATTTTTCCTATATAATGTAGAGAACCCTTTTCTTCGGGGGAGAGAAACTGGAAGTTGAATTGTCACTCTATCATGCACAAGACCACCTCTTCTGTGATAGCACATAATCCATGAACCCCTAAAGGTAAAGTATTTTTCATGACAAGTCCACTATAGGTCCCCCTTCATGTGGGCTCATAAGGTCTTGACCCTCGACCATTTTCTTTCAAACTAAGGCAAGTGCATACAAAATACCCCTCTTGTGTGCAACACTTTCCCTTACACACCTTCATCATCCACTAAATCCCCCTCTCTTATGACCAAACCTATGATCTTGTGTGCACCCCTTCCTTGAACCTGTATGGGGTTCCTTTTCTCTAATGCACCATATCTGAGATTATTTCATCTCCACCCTTCATGTCTTGTACACACCTCCTCTGTACAGCCTTTTTGGCTTGTGTGTAGTGATTTCTTGGTCCCTCGTAAAGTTTCCCCTATTATGTTTCCCTAAATATTTCTTTTCAGCATAGACTTACTAATAGATTTTACTTTTCAGTATATCCACGCTAACATGGACCCCACTATCGACCACTCCCCCACACCACTCTCGTCAGTCATTGCTGGTTCCTAACCTCCCCAAGGGTTGAGGGGTGTCAGTTATGTAAGTCCAAGGGATGAGGAGTGAGCCCTCCTTTTCTATACTATAATAAGTAAAACTTCCTAACAACATTGCCCTCAACACATGACATTAAAATGTATCCTCAACCTATAAAATACACATTGGGTGCCCCGCCTTGTGCATTTTCCACACCCACTCGTCTCCATGGGAGCGAGAACTTCCTCACAAAGAATTATATCCTCCCCACATGGAACAACATCCACCTCACAGGGAAGGGAATCCCTCCTAGAGTAAGCCCCTATAATTTCTTACATGAGGTAGCACTCTTGCTTCTCTTTTCCCCATCTAAACACAAAGAATAGTGTGGGTATGGGAACTGGGGACTCTCAACAACCATCCCCCTCCCTTATGTCTTTGTCACTATGAGAAGATTCTACGCATAAGCCCCGCCCCATCTCTCACTGCCGCATATTTCGTGACACGACCGTATGGTCTATTAATTCCTCTTATTTCTCACTCTTAGAATGACTCATGTGGTGTTATAGTTTAGTAGTAACCATGACCCCTTTTTCCACCCCCCCCCCCCCCCCGAAACAGGCATCCCTCCTGGTGTAATCCCTTGTTTCCACCTTCATGGGCCACCTACCATGCATAAGACCCATCCCTTCCGAACTACATTGGTTTTGATCCATGTATTCTAAACAGGGAATGTGGGACACCTCCCTGAGGTTCAATCATAACCAATGGTAAACCATTATTCCCTATTCCTAGGGGTTCACCTCTTAGATCAAAATATTCAATCCATCAGCTCACTTTTATCCTGATAGGATCACGCCCCAACTTAGAGGTCACATCTCCCTTGGGGATCCATGGGCAGCTAACCATGAATAATCCCCACACCATATGTTCCATGGGCCTGCTCCTCAAGTATAAGCCCCAGTACACCCTTTTAGAACAATGTGGAATTTGATTCCCAGCCAACTAGGATACGTAGGAAACCACTCTAGTGTTCAATCTCAACACCCCTAACAATATATCAACTCCATCAACTTCATATAATCTATCCATAACCCATCCAAATCTTACATAGTCTGCCACATCCTTGTAAAATCATGTCATCCATCTAGGTCATTCCTACACGTAAGCCCCATCCACATCATAACCTCTCTTAACAGCACTCAGGAAGCTAACCATGCTTAAGACCTGCATCACCCATCATCCAACCAAGATAAATTCTCTTACAAAGGGTAGCTAACCATATTAATCCCCACACCATACCCTCTCAAACTACATGTGTTTTGATCTATGTCTTCTAAACAGGGTATGTAGGACACCTCTTTGAGGTTCATTCTTAACCAATGGTAAACCATTGTGCCCCCTCATAGGGGTTTTCTGTCTCTGATTCACCCCCAGTGGTGTCTAGATCATCATTAATGATGCGACACATTCCATTTATGGGACACACCACATTGATTCCTCTCTCATTGGGAATTATGACCCATTCATTGGTAAACCCTCTAGGAATCCCCTATTGGGGATTTATCTCCCTGATATTCCTCAATGTAGCATTCTGATCAGTTCCACTCCATCTCCACAAGACGTTAAACTCATGGCCTACCCCTTGTTAAACATGGGATTCCTGAGAAAAACCTCAGAAGAAATTTCCCAGGCATAATATACCTTTTGATCTCTATAGGATGCCCCAGGTTCCTCACCTTTGAGAATCCCTTCTATGATGAAGAATACAGGTGACCAATGTTCCGGAGTCTAGACAAGCCAGCGATGCCCAACGTGACTACTAACCTGACTAAAGGTTAATTCCCTATCAGGAACCCATGGAATGTATAGATGAAAGAATAATAATTAACCATAATCCACAAACAGATGGCACCAGGAATAAGTTTCATGAACATGTCTTAATATATAAGGGAGACCCAGACTAGGCGATGAATTTTGAGGAGGAATCCATGGAAGGAGGAACTGACATCCCATCATCCAACTTTGATCAAGGATCACACATCTTCAAGAATGTGATGAATGTCACTCACATTTTAAAAGTTGGAATACATGGTAAAAAATGAAATTCCATTGTGTGAAAACATGCGAGGTGGACGCACCACAGTGGAAGCATCGGAAACAATACTCTTTACATTGTGACTCTGATGTATAAAATGTGCATTTTGGATTTACTCCATGCTACATTTTGTTGATAAATGTTAAAATGGGAGACTTAATCATAAATCATCCTAATTAAAATAAATTACATGATGTATAAAAGTTAATGTTCATTTAGGAATTTCTCCACACTATATTATATTGATCGATGAATACTTGGTGAAGATATTCTTCAGGATTTCGGCCTGAAGAAACTCATATATTCTTACCATGCATATATAATACTTAACTTTACCATTCCTTAGTGACTTAAATGAATATAGATAAGTATTTTTACCACTATATTTCCCTTATAAAATTTTATTCTAACTTGTTAAACTAATTCTAAAAGGCTTGTGGCTTACCTTTATTTCTAAAAGTTCCTTTGTCCAAAACTAAATATATACATAGATAATACCTAATGTGTTTATCTTAGATGAGTATAAATACCATCATTAGTATATCCTTGATGTCCACTTTTAGTTTTTCTTGAATAATATTATCTTTCCACAACTTTTTAAATGAGTCTTACATCTTATATTCATCACTTATTTCCTATGATTCATGTATCACTGAACTATTTGTTGAGTATGATACACCACAAATAAAATTAATTCTATACATTTGAATAATGTCTCCTTGAATCCAAATGTCAGGTGAGATAAATGTTTTGGGTATAATAAATAATATTTTTACAAGAATCATTCATTTGGAAATATAGAAGTTTTGTACTTCTCACCACTAACTTAAGAATCTCCCTTTCTCAGCTGCTTGGAGAATACATCTTACTTCTAGTAATTTTTCTATATTTACTTGGTTACTATATTTCAATAAACATATATGAAAGTCATATTTTATTTTATACCCAAGAATTAAGATTTAAAAATTACATTTATGTGATGAATATTCCTGAAAAAGAAATGATAACTTGCTTCTTTAATTCAGTTTATTTCCTTTAAACTTCTATTGTTTTATTTCATGATATGCAATAAAAATAACCTCATGTTTAATAAAAAATCACATTACATTGAAGGAAATTTCAAATGTGCTTATGGAATTACTTTTCATTGTCCTTTTCAACTTTTCTTTCAATTTTTTATCTATAAGAATTAAATATTAATATGTCTTTTATATTCTTTTGTACTTGGAAAACTATACCTAAAAGGGAACTAAGAAATGTTTTCATACTATTCATTTTGTAACCTAGAATGAGACTAGATTAAATAGTTTAGAATGATATGACAAAGGGACCCATTGAAATATCATGATCCTTTATTAAATTTACAAAAATCTAGTGTATTCATCACATTATTCATATCTTGCTTCACTTTCTCCTTGCAAACCTCTCAGAGATGAGACTACATGTTATATTATCCATTTTTTGATGTAGTGACCACAACTAGCATCAGAATTTGATTATTGAATTATGAAATAACCATCATATTCTACATACATGAATCTCTTATAATAATTTTTAAACACCCTTTATTCCTAATGTGTCGTAATAGGTATTGGGGACACAAGCACCTAGAATGTCCAATTTCACAGTATTTTGTACAAGATCCTATACTACTCTTGAAATCTCATGTGAGTTTGTACATTTAATTTGTCCATTATTTATCATAGTATTTATTGTGTTATAACATTCCATTTTCTACTAAAATAAATTTCTATCAAATTATTACTTTTTATATTGATTATCAAGTTAGATATTGTTGATTAATTAATTAAATAATTTAATATCCCTCACTATTTTATCAAGTTCTAGGAACCCTCTATGCTAGAATTGGTTTACTCTATTGCTTGAGTATTCTAATGGTAAGGAACCCTAAACCTCCCCTCATAATCATCAAGCTATGGATATGCCACTTCTCAGAGGGTTCAAGGTAAGTGTTTGACTAGAAAACTGCATTAACTTGTAATTCCTTGATCTGTTGAGTGAAAATGATGAATTGATTTTCTCAACGCTTGTCTCTAAAATTATTTAAAGTTATCTATGGATAATCCTTACTACCAATTTAGTAAATTTAACCCACATATCTCATAATAACTCTCTGGTAGGAGGATTCACCCTCAGCTATGGTTGACCGAGCACCCTGAACACTTGGTTTTGTCCAAATTTGAAAGATGGAAGGCGGTTACGACTTATTATTTCTTTGACGTTTTTATTATTTTTAAATAAAGAAAGAAATAATTTTCTATTTCATAAGAACATGCTATGTAATTGCACTCACAACTGACCATGAAATAAATATAAAAAAATTCTTCACATCACATGTTCATTTTACCAGTGCATGCTTATTTATTATTCTATGTGTTCAAATGTAGACTACACATACACAAAATAATAAACCATACAAAAATAAAATGATGACATGATTATGATCCAATACTAATGGTTGATTCACTGAGTGAATAATGGATCAACCAATATCCTAGGGATAAATATTGTGAGATCTGTTGCTTATGACTCAAGTTACAAAATTTTCCCATCCAATGTGTCAAACTCTTATCTGGTGTGTTGACGTAGCGTAGTGTGAAGTGTGTCACTCTTCTTCTTCATTATAAAATAGTACTCAAACATAGGTGATGGGGTATTAGGAGTATAAAATTCAAATAAGTGGGCATGCATACCCTTATACATATAATGACACAGACAACTCCCAGATCACAATTTATTAAACTAATTATTACAAATAACTATTATAATATTAAAATAAATAAATGAAACATGCACCATACATTCATTGGATAGTATACGACTCATGACAAATCTATACGCATTAATCTTTTTTAAAAAAATAAATGAATAAATAAAATTAAACATGCATTAAAATTATTTTAGATGGAATTTTATTGAATTAAAATTAACTCTTATTTTAATTCAACAATTCTCATCATTAGTGTCAGGAACCGTCCTCGGGGCTCGTGCCGTGACTACCCCAAGCACGCCTTCCATAGGCCAGGGGCTGGCGACAAGCACCAAAGGCGTAAATCCCGATAACTGGGAAGGCATTGCCTTTATAAAAGTAAACAAAACACCATAGAGTACAAGCGGAAGCAAAACACTAAGTACAAAGGAAAGTGCTGAAAGTAAATGGGCAAGAATACAAACCGAAATGAAAGTAAAACTACAACAGAACAAGTACAACAGAAAAATACAACAGCTGGAAGAATGGAAGAGGCTCCTGGGTCGTCCTCTTCAGATCCTACCTGAAGGGTACGTACAGATGGCGCAGCTCCTGGATCGTCTACCACGGATCCAACCTGAAGGGTAGGTATAGATAGCCTCCACAACGCTCTCGCCTGTCAACCTCCTCCAAGTGTCGTCTCGCTATGAAGTCCACCTCCAGATACTGTCCAGTCTTCGAACACTCGGCCTCCGTCAGCACTGTCCGTCGTCTGCAACCAACACAACAAGGTGCGGGCATAGCCCATGCAGGGGTGAGTATAACGATACTCATTAGGGACCCCGAGACCCACAAGGTCTCACTAAAACCAACATGGATATCCACAAATAAGATCTCAACAGATAACCTCTACTTAGGTATATGCCCATACATATATCTAAGTTATCAAGTAACCCATCTCAATCACGAGGAAACACAAAGATCATGAAATCAACGGATAACCACTACCCAGGTATATTCCCATACATAAACCTAAGTTATCAAGTGACCCACCTCAATCAAGAGGTAAACACAAAGGTCAAAAGTCTCAGCTCAAACCAGGATTTTCATTATCGAAACCGAAACTGCTGAAGAGCTCCAACTCTGGAGTGTACAGTGGTCCTGTCACAACTTTGAGGTATTGCTCACTAACCTAAGACTGCTGAGGTACTCCTCCTGTCGAGTACTGCGGGTCTGCGACCTACTACCGGGCACTCCATCCGTTGTGGGTCTGTCGCCAAATACTGGGCGCTCCCCCTAATAGCCTACAGAGGTACTCCTCCTGTCGAGTACCGCGAGTCTGCGGCCAACTACTGGGCACTCCGTCCTCCGTGGGTCTATCTCCAAATACAGGGCGCTCCGTCCACTGGGCTAGTTGACTCACTCCAAGTCCAGTCGGTCAAGCAGTCGTCAGGTCTCAGCCGGCTACACGGTCTCCGTACTCCGTACGCTCGTCTCCGGGAGGGTCCACTCCACGAGCAACAGGTCGATACTCCAATTATCACAAAGTTCCACGAAGAAGTATCTCAAAGGACCGCCTCGTCATAGGGGTCTCAACGCAACAGTCGGCGCGTCAATCGGATGCCCGGTCTGTGAGTTACTAGCCTTTTCGTCCCCGAGGATCTGTTGGTTTCGTGTGCGAACCAATCCGGCTGTAACTCAACTATACCCCGAACTCTCATAGGGTATACTCATAGGGACCACTTCTCAACGTGATCACCAACGCCGCTGACGGTTCGTCAAATGGATGTCTGGTCTGAAATATATCATCTTTTCCGTTCCAGGGGCCCGGTTGGATATCGGTTACAATCCAACCTGGCCACTAACCAACAGCAACCAAAACCCGAGCGAAGTATGCCAAAATTTACATCTCATCAAGAGGAAAACAACGAGATAGACGGCACGTCAATCGGACACCCGGTCTGTGAGTTATTGGCTTTTTCGTTCCAGGGGCCCGGTTGGTTTCGTGAGCGAACCAACCCGACCGCACTCCGACGGCATCCAAACCTCGAGCGGAGTAAGCCAAAAGATCCGTCTCACTAAGAGGAATCCAACAAAGTCGACGGCACGTCAATCAGACGTCCGGAGCTCAAGTTACGAGCGTTTCCGCTCCGAGGGCCCGGTTGGTTTCGTATATGAACCAACCCAGCCGAACCCAAAGTATTCCTAAACCTTGAGTGCGATATACCAAAACAACCGTCTCGATTCAAGGATCACATCGCAACTGACAGTGCGTCGAACGGAGGTTTGTAGCCCAACTTATGGTCAAAAGCCCGAAGATGGTCCGAAAACAGGGGTTTCGGGCCCGGACCGACCGGGCCCGAGACCCCCCGGTCGGCCCGAATCGGGTCAACCCGCCCCGGGTTCGGGTCGACCCGACTCGGTTCCGGGTCGGCCCGGCCAGCCGGCTCGCCCGGCCTGGGCACAGTGCGCCCAGGGCGCTGGCCGGCTCGGCCATTGGCCGAGCCGTTTTTTAAAGGGGGGGGGGGGCGCCTTCCCCCCTGGTGTAACCGTGCCCCCCCCCATTGATGGGGGCCGTTTGATCTGGCCGGCCAGGGGAATTAATTCCCCCGGCTCTCCTTTGTCCGTCCGGCCCACACCGGCCGGCCGGTTCTGCCGACAAGGACCGGCGACGGCCGGTCCTTCCTCCATCGCCGACACCGGCGGCCCAGAACCGGCCGCCGTTCACCCTGCTCCGCCGCAGCCCCGCTCCGGCCGCGGCGTCTTCAGTTTTCTTCGATGCGGTGCGACGGTGTCACGTCCTTGTTCAACTTCACGGCGCGATGCGACGGCTCCGCGAATTACTTGTTGTGCGATTTCCGCGTGGTGCGACGACACCACGCCATTCCGTCCAAACCACAAAGTATCAACAAGGATAAAGAGGAGGGTCGGTCGTGTTTGTGCGTTCCGGCCCCCTCTCGTTAAATGATAACATTTAGTCGAATATCCATGAAGATCAACAAACTAGAATCATGAACGGAAATAATTAAATAAAATAAAACCCCTACCTTGATAAAAGAGATGACGAACGTCGGCGTCACGAAGCGAGGATTCGAAGACGTTAACGGAGATTTCATCGTGGAAAACCGTCGCGGAAGAGTCATCGTAGAAGAATAACGTCATGGAAGAAGACGTGGCGTCGCGGGTCGGTGTCGCGGAAGATGGTCTCCGAGGGCTCGGCGCTCCACGTCGGAGATCGTTTGGTCTTCGCGTTCTTCGTCAAAGGGAAAGAATAACTCAAGACTTCCTTAGATTTTTCTCCAAAAGCTCTCAAACAACTAAACACCAATCCAAATAAAATAAGTTCTCAACTTATTTTATTAACACAACCAGGCTTTTGAAATTCAAGAGTTTGAATTTCAAAAACATACATTTAACTCTCCACATTAAAACCATAAGTTAATAATCTTAAGTTATCAACATTTAAAAGGGAGTTGAGGGGGTTTAGAGGATATGAAGGGGTGGGGTTAGTGTGGGACCCACCACCCTCATAACCTCCCAAGAGAGGTTGGGTAGTTACCCAACTTCCATCCAAAGGATTAATCACTTAGTGTAAAATAAAAATTATAGAATAATTATAAATTAAACTTCCACAATTTTTATCATCAACTCTCGTGAAAACACAACTCCAGAACAGGTGTTCCTAAGAAATTACCGGCGTTGCGGTTCCATCGGTTCACTCGTAATTTGATTCCGAGCACCGGTTCAAAAGATAGGAATTCCCGCTCATTTGTTCACTGAATGTACCTGAGCTAAACTTCGGAAAATTATTCCGGGCACACCGGGCCTCGAAATCAGGTGCCGTCAGAAACTGCGTTCTTGTAAAATTCCAAAGAAAATTAAGAAAAAAAATTCCTTGAAATTTCCGGGTCTTTACATTACTCCCACCTCAGGGATTTATGTCCCCGTAAAGCTTTAACACAAACTAGGGTTACAAAAGCGGGATTGAGAATGCACCTAAGCCTTCCGCTCCCATGTGCTCACTTGGAGGTTCCCATACTACCAGAGAAAGTGCACCTGAGGAATCGATCGTCCTCATAGGATCCGCTCCTATCAATCCTCGATCCCCACTAGAACCTCCGTGAAAGACACCCCATCGCCATCATCCAGCTCCTCATGGTCGATGATATGCGAAGGGTCCAGCACGTATCTCCTCAGTTGAGATACGTGGAAGTCGTCGTGCACCTGGTGCAACTGCGGTGGATGGGTCAAGCGGTAAACCACCCCGCCTACCTAGCTGAGGACCTAGAATGGTTCGTTGAACCTCAGAGATAACTTGCCGCCTTGGCCACATCTCCATAAACCTCGTCGAGGTGAAACCCGTATAAGGACATGATCGTCATCCTCGAACTCTAGAGGCCTCCAAGTCCTGTCAGCATAAGGCTTCTGTCGGCCCTGTGCTGTCCTCATCTGCTCTTGGATGACCTGGACCTTCTCTAGTCTCACAAGATCTGCTATGATTTCTTCTTTTCCGATAAGAGAAATATGGTCTCATCCCCTGGATGAACCACATTCATTGCCTAATACAGTCAATCCTGACATGAATGATGAATTCATTCCATGGATGAAGTCGTAAGGCCTCAACGTAACTACCAAGAGATCCAACTATCACTCTCACCTCCAAGGGTCGAGTCACACTTTCGGCATCAGTGTGAGGTCATTAGGTGTCCCCTAGTAGAAATCTCAAAAGTGATGGTCAAGTCAACAGTTTTAACCGGGACCACTCAGTATCAACCAAACAAAAGGACAGGAAAGAAAACATCACAAAAACTAGAAGAAACAGGTTCAATAGCCTCCAGGTCTGGAGCTAGTCCCGCTCCTGTCCATCTGCTTCTGGAACTCCATGACCATAGGCCTCAGCTGCCTAAAGCTGAGCTCTCCCATGTCCTCCTGTCCCCTGCGGTCTTCCCTGCTCGAACCTATTCCTCTGGCTGGGAGGTTCTTCATTTAACTGCTGGTCATCTGCATGGCGGGTCGGACAGTCACGTGCCATGTGACCAATTCCACCGCAGGAGTAACACTGTCCACTCTCAGCACATCTAGCTCTGACTCCACCCCGGTTTCACCGCACAACTGAACCTGAGTCATGCAGTCGGCCACCGGTAGGTCTGGTCCTCTTGGACCTCTGCGTCATCTGTCTACTGCCTGCTGCAGAAGACTTTGTCGCAAGCCGTCTAGTGGTGGGTCCTGCTGCTGGAGACTGCTCAGTAAGGAAAATCTAAACTAAGAGGTCTCTCTCCAACACCCCTGTCTGTGTCGGAATGCTGTGACAAACAACAGAAGCTCTAATCTCTCGCCTGAGCCCCTGCTCAAAGGTTTGGGCCTTGAAGAACGGGTCTCGTACCATATCTGTGGAGTAGCGCGAGAGGTCTGTGAACCTCACTGAATATTGTGCCACTGTCATGCTGCCCTGCCGCAGCTGAAGTAGCTCCTGTATACGCACCGCTCGAAGGGTGGCTGGTACAAACTTTGCTCGGAACAGGCTCTCGAAGTCTACCCAAAGAAGTGTCACCTCGTCATGCATCTGGAGCATCAGACTCCACCATCTGTTTGATGCTGCCTGAAGAAGGCTGGCAGCAAGGATCATCATGAAGTCTGCTGGCGTCCCCACTAGCCTGAAGACTCTCACCACAGCCTCCATCCAATCCTCAGCTGCCTGCGGGTCCGTCTCTCCCCAGAACATGGGTGGCCTCTGGCGCTGGAACTCGTGCAGTGCGCTCAAGCGACGTGCACCCTCTACTGTTGGGGCTGGTGGCATCGGTGGCCCAACGGGTAGTAGTACCGCTGGTGCCTCAACTGGAATAGAGCCCTGTAATGAGGCCACGTCGCTCGGCGGGCTGTCAGCACGAACAACTCTCGGGGCTCTAAATGGTCGTCCGCGGGGAGGCATCCAAAAAGAAACAAACATGACACGGTCAAAAGACTTATACCTGGTGAGCTGACCTGGTTTGAGATGATATTTAAATAAAACTTCTAGAAACACACATGAAATTAGTGTTTTCATGCGCAAAGTCGGAATTCAGTTGTCAGGGTCTTGGTGTATGGATACGTCGGCCGCCCGCACCAACACTGGTCTCCCTGAACTGAAAACCACACTCGGTACTATTAACACTATTGCTTCACAGAAAGAAAATATCAGAGTTATAAGTTCTCCGGTAGAACCGACTCCTCTGATACCAATTTGTCACGACCCATACTCGGGGCCCGTGTTGTGACTACCCCAAGCCCGCCTTTCATAGGCCAGGGGCTAGTGACTAGCACCAAAGGCGTAAATCCCGATAACTGTAAAGACATTTCCTTTATAAAAGTAAACAAAACACCACATAGTACAAGCGGAAGAAAAACACTAAGTACAAAGGAAAGTTCTGAAAGTAAATGGGCCAGAATACAAACCCAAATGCAAGTACAACTACAACTAAACAAGTACAACAGAAAAAGAAAACAGCTGGAAGAAC
The DNA here is from genome assembly GCA_963277665.1 of Viscum album. Classification (NCBI taxonomy): domain Eukaryota; kingdom Viridiplantae; phylum Streptophyta; class Magnoliopsida; order Santalales; family Viscaceae; genus Viscum; species Viscum album. The sequence goes on along the minus strand of OY728122.1, from coordinate 2,007,567,859 downwards.
GGAAGCAGCTCCTGGGTCGTCCTCCTCGGATCCTACCTGAAGGGTAGGTACAGATGGCGCAGCTCCTGGATCATCTACCACGGATCCTACCTGAAGGGTAGGTATAGATAGCCTCCACAACGCTCATGCCCATCAACCTCCTCCGAGTGTCTTCTCGCTATGAAGTCCACCTCCAGATACCGTCCAGTCTTCGAACACTCGGCCTCTGTCAGCATTGTCCGTCATCTGCAACCAACACAACAAGGTGCGGGCATAGCCTGTGCAAGGGTGAGTATAACGATACTCAGTAGGGATCCCGAGACCCTCAAGGTCTCACTAAAACCAACATGGATATCCACAAAGAAGATCTCAACAGATAACCTCTACTTAGGTATATGCCCATACATATATCTAAGTTATCAAAGTAACCCATCTCAATCACGAGGAAACACAAAGATCATGAAATCAACGGATAACCACAACCCAGGTATATGCCCATACATAAACCTAAGTTATCAAGTGACCCACCTCAATCAAGAGGTAAACACAAAGGTCAAAAGTCTCAGCTCAAACAAGGATTTTCATTATCGAAACCGAAACTGCTGAAGAGCTCCATCTCTGGAGTGTACAGTGGTCCTGTCACAACTTTGAGGTATTGCTCACTAACCTAAGATTGCTGAGGTACTCCTCCTGTCGAGTACTGCGGGTCTGCGGCCTACTACCGGGCGCTCCGTCCGTTGTGGGTCTGTCGCCAAATACCGGGCGCTCCCCCTAATAGCCTACAGAGGTACTCCTCCTGTCGAGTACCGCGAGTCTGCGGCCAACTACCGGGTGCTCCGTCCTCCGTGGGTCTCTCGCCAAATACCGGGCGCTCCGTCCACTGGGCTAGTTGACTCACTCCAAGTCGAGTCGGTCAAGCAGTCGTCAGGTCTCAGCCGGCTACACGGTCTCTGTACTCCGTACGCTCGTCTCCGGGAGGGTCCACTCCACGAGCTACAGGTCGATACTCCAATTATCACAAAGTTCCACGAAGAAGTATCTCAAAGTAACGCTTCGTCATAGGGGTCTCAACGCAACAGTCGGTGCGTCAATCGGACGCCCGGTCTGTGAGTTACTAGCCTTTTCGTCCCCGGGGCCTGGTAGGTTTTGTGTGCGAACCAATCCGGTCGTAACTCAACTATACCCCGAACTTTCATAGGGTATACTCATAGGGACCGTTTCTCAATATGATCACCAATGTCGCTGATGGTTCGTCAAACGGACGTCTGCTCTGAAAGATATCATCTTTTCCGTTCCAGGGGCCCGGTTGGATTTCGGGTACAATCCAACCCGTCCACTAACCAACAACAACCAAAACTCGGGCGAAGTATGCCAAAAGTTCCGTCTCATCAACAGGAAAACAACGAGACAGACGGCGCGTCAATCGAACGCCCGGTCTGTGAGTTATTGGCTTTTTCGTTCCAGGGGCCCGGTTGGTTTCGGGAGCGAACCAACCCGACCGCACTCCGACGGCATCCAAACCTCGAGCGGAGTAATCCAAAATATCCGTCTCACTAAGAGGAATCCAACAAAGTCGACGACACGTCAATCGGACGTCCAGAGCTCAAGTAACAAGCGTTTCTGCTCTGAGGGCCCGGTTGGTTTCGTATCCGAACCAACCTAGTCAAACACAAAGTATTCCGAAACCTTGAGTGTGATATACCAAAACGACCGCCTCGATTCAAGGATCGCATCGCAACTGATGGTGCCTCGAACGGAGGTCCGTAGCCCATGTTATGGGAAAATACCGAAGACGGTCTGAAAATGGGGGTTTCGGGCCCGGACCCACCCGGCCCGAGACCCCCCGGTCGGCCCGAACTGGGTCGACCCGCCCCGGGTCCAGGTCGACTCGCCCTAGGTCCGGGTCGGCCTGGCGCGGCCCGGCCCGGCCCAGCCGGGGCGCGGCCCGGCCTGAGCACAGCGCGCCCAGCGCGCTGGCCAGCTCGGCCTTTGGCCGAGCCGTTTTGGAAAGGGGTGGCGCCTGACCCCCTGGTGTAACCGCGCCCCCCCCCCCATTGATGGGGGCCGTTTGATCTGGCCGGCCGGGGGAATTAATTACCCTAGCTCTCCTTTGTCCGGTCGGCCCTCACCGGCTGGCCGGTTCTACCGACAAGGACCGGCGACGGCCGGTCCTTCCTCCATCGCCGACACCGGCGGCACGGAACCAGCCGTCGGTCACCCTGCTCCGCCGCGGCCCGGAACCGGCCATAGCTTGATTCGTCCGGCGCGGTGTGACGGCACCTCACCCCTCCACCTTGGCCCCGCTTCGGCCGCGGCGTCTTCGATTTTCTTCAACGCGGCGCGATGGCGTCGCGTCCTTGTTCAACTTCACGGCGCGGCGCGATGGCGCCGTGAATTACTTGCCATGTGATTTCCGCGTGGTGCAACGACACCACGCAATTCCATCCAAACCACAAATTATCAACAAAGATAAAGAGGAGGGTCGTCCGTGCTTGTGCGGTCCGGCCCCCTCTCGTTAAATGATAACATTTAGTCGAATATCCATGAAGATCGACAAACAAGAATCATGAACGGAAATAATTAAATAAAATAAAACCCCTACCTTGATAAAAGAGATGATGAACGTCGGCGTCGCAAAGCGAGGATTCAAAGAAATTGACGGAGATTTCTTCACGGAAAACTGTCATGGAAGAGACGTCGCGGAAGAAGAACGTCGTGGAAGAAGACGTCGCGTCGCGGGTCAGTGTCGCGGAAGACGGTCTCTGAGGGCTCGGCGCTCCACGTCAGAGATCGTTCGTTCTTCGCGTTCTTCGTCAAAGGGAAAGAAGAACTCAGGACTTCCTTAGATTTTTCTCCAAAAGCTCTCAAACAACTAAACACAAACCCAAATAAAATAAGTTATTAACTTATTTTATTAACACAACAAGGCTTTTGAAATTCAAGAGTTTGAATTTCAAAAGCTTACATTTAACTCACCACATTAAAACCATAAGTTAATAATCTTATGTTATCAACATTTAAAAGGGAGTTGAGGGGGTTTAGAGGATATGAAGGGGTGGGGTTCGTGTGGGCCCCACCACCTCATAACCTCCCAAGGGAGGTTGGGTAGTTACCCAACTTCCATCCAAAGGATTAATCACTTAGAGTAAAATAAAAATTGTAGAATAATTATAAATTAAACTTCCACAATTTTTATCATCAACTCTCGTGAAAACACAACTCCCGAACAGATGTTCCTAAGAAATTACTGGCGCTGCAGTTCCATCGGTGCCCTCGTAATTCGATTTCGAGCACCAGTTCAAAAGATAGGAATTCTCGCTCGTTCGTTCACTGAACGTACCCGAGTTGAACTTCGGAAAATGATTCCGGGAACACCGGGCCTCGGAATCAGGCGCCGTCAGAAACTGCATTCTTGTAAAATTACAAATAAAATTAAGAAAAAAATTTCCCTGAAATTTCCGGGTCTTTACATTACTCCCACCTCAGGGCTTTACGTCCCCGTAAATCTTCAACACAAACTAGTGTTACAAAAGCAGTATTGAGCACGCACTTGAGCCTTCCGCTCCCATGTGCTCACCTGGAGGTTCCCATACTGCAAGAGAAAGTGCACCCGAGGAATTGATTGTCCTCGTAGGATCCGCTCATGTCGATCCTCGATCCCCACTGGAACCTCCGTGAAAGACACCCCATCGCTATTGTCCAGCTCCTCATGTTCGATGATATGCGAGGGGTCCAGCACGTATCTCCTCATTTGTGATACGTGGAAGTCGTCGTGCACCTGGTGCAACTGCGGTGGATGGGTCAAGCGGTAAACCACCCCGCCTACCCAGCTGAGGACCTAGAATGGTTCGTTGAACCTCGGAGATAACTTGTCGCCTTGGCCACATCTCCGTAAACCTCGTCGAGGCGAGACCCGTATAAGGACATGATTGCCATCCTCGAACTCTAGAGGCCTCCAAGTCCTGTCAGCATAAGTCTTCTGTCGGCCCTGTGCTATCCTCATCCGCTCTTGGATGACCTGGACCTTCTCTAGTCTCACAAGAGCTACTATGATTTCTTCTTTGCCGATAAGAGAAATCCAGTCTCATCCCCTGGATGAACCACATTAATTGACTAATACATTCAATCCTAAGAAAAATGATGCATTCATGCCATGGATGACGTCGTAAGGCCTCGACGTAACTACCAAGAGATCCAACTGTCACTCTCGCCTCCAAGGGTCGAGTCACACTGTCGGCATCAGTGAGAGGTCACTAGGTCTCCCGTAGTAGAAATCTCGAAAGTGAGGGTCAAGTCAACAGTTTTAACCGGGACCACTCAGTATCAACCAAAAAAAAGGACAGGAAAGCAAACATCACAAAAACTAGAAGCAACAGGATCAATAGCCTCTAGGTCTGGAACTAGTCCCGCTCCTGTCCATCTGCTTCCGGAGCTCCATGACCATAGGCCTCAGCTGCCTGAAGGTAATCTCTCTCATGTCCTCCTGTCCCCTGCGGTCTGCCCTAATCGAACCTCTGCCTCTGGATGGGAGGTTCTTCATTTAATTGCTGGTCATCTGCATGGCGGGTCGGACAGTCACGTGCCATGTGACCAATTCCTCCGTAGGAGTAACACTATCCACTCTCGGCACGTCTGGCTCTGACTCCACCCCAGTTTCCCCGCACAACTGAACCTGAGTCATGCCGTCGGCCACCGGTAGGTCTGGTCCTCTTGGACCTCTGCGTCATCTATCTACTGCCTGCTGCAGAAGACTCTGCCGCAAGCCGGATAGTGGTGGGTCCTGCTGCTGGAGACTGCTCAGCAAAAAAACTCTCCACTAATAGGGATCTCTCCAACACCCCTGTCTGCGTCGGAATGCTGTGAGAAACAACAGAAGCTCTAATATCTCGCCTGAGCACCTGCTCGAAGGTTCAGGCCCTAAAGAATAGGTCCCGTACCATATCTGCGGAGTAGCGCGAGAGGTCTGTGAACCTCGCTGAATATTGTGTCACTGTCATGCTGCCCTGCCGCAGCTGAAGTAGCTCCTATATACGCATCGCTCGAAGGGTGTCTGGAACAAACTCTGCCCGGAACAGGCTCTCGAAGTCTGCCCAAAGAAGTGTCTCCTCATCATGCATCTGGAGCATCAGGCTCCACCATCTGCCTGCTACTTCCTGAAGAAGGCTGGCAGCAAGGATCACCATGAAGTCTACCGTCATCCCCACTAGCCTAAAGACTCTCACCACAGCCTCCATCCAATCCTCAGCCGCCTGTGGGTCCGTCTCTCCCCGGAACCTGGGTGGCCTATGGCGCTGGAACTCGTGCAGTGCGCTCAAGCGACATGAACCCTTTACTGCTGGGGCTGGTGGCATCGGTGGCCCAACGAGTAGTAGTATCGCTGGTGCCTTCGATGGTGCCTCAACTGGAATAGAGCCATGTACTGAGGCCACGTTGCTTGGCAGGCTGTCAGAACGAACAACTCTCGGGGCTCTAACTGGTCGTCCGCGAGGAGGAATCCTGAAAGAAACAAACATGACACGGTCAAAAGACTTATACCTGGTGAGATGACCTGGTTTGAGCTGATAATTAAATAAAACTTCTGGAAACACACATGCAATCAGTGTTTTCGTGCGCAAAGTCGGAATTCAGCTGTCAGGGTCCTGGTGTATGGATACGTCGGCCGCCCGCACCAACACTGGACTCCCTGAACCGAAAACCACACTCGGTATTGTTAACACTACTGCTTCAAAGAAAGAAAATATCAAAGTTATAAGTTCTGCGGTAGAACCGACTCCTCTGATACCAATTTGTCACGACCCGTCCTCGGTGCCCATGCCGTGACTACCCCAAGCCCGCCTTCCATAGTCCAGGGGCTGGCGACTATCACCAAAGGCGTAAATCCTGATAACTGGGAAGGCATTGCCTTTATAAAAGTAAACAAAACATCACAGAGTACAAGCGGAAGAAAAACACTAAGTACAAAGGAAAGTGCTGAAAGTAAATGGTCTAGAATACAAACCCAAATAAAATTACAACTACAACTAAACGAGTACAACAGAAAAAGACAACAGCTGGAAGAACGGAAGCGGCTCCTGGGTCATCCTCCTCAGATCCTACCTAAAGGGTAGGTACAGATGGCGCAGCTCCTGGATCGTCTACCATGGATCCTACCTAAAGGGTAGGTATATATAGCCTCCACAACGCTCTCGCCCGTCAACCTCCTCCGAGTGTCGTCTCGTCGTGAAGTCCACCTCCAGATAGCGTCCAGTCTTCGAACACTCGGCCTCCTTCAGCACTGTCCGTCGTCTACAACCAACACAACAAGGTGCGGGCATAGCCCATGTAGGGGTGAGTATAACGATACTCAATAGGGACCCCGAGACCCTCAAGGTCTCACAAAAACCAACATGGATATCCCCAAAGAAGATCTCAACAGATATCCTCTACTTAGGTATATACCCATACATATATCTAAGTTATCAAGTAACCCATATCAATCATGAGAAAACCCAAAGATCATGAAATCAACGAATAACCACTACCCAGGTATATGCCCATACATATACCTAAGTTATCAAGTGACCCACCTCAATCAAGAGATAAACACAAAGGTCAAAAGTCTCAACTCAAACCAGGATTTTCATTATCGAAACTGAAACTGCTGAAGAGCTCCGTCTCTGGAGTGTACAGTGGTCATGTCACGACTCCGAGGTACTGTTCACTAACCTAAGACTGCTGAGGTACTCCTCATGTTGAGTACTGTGGGTCTGCGGCCTACTACCGGGTGCTCCGTCCACTATGGGTCGGTCGCCAAATACCGGGCGCTCCCCCTAATAGCCTACAGAGGTACTCCTCCTGTCGAGTATCGCGGTTCTGCGGCCAACTACCGGGCGCTCCGTCTGTCGTGGGTCTGTCGCCAAATACCGGGCGCTCTGTCCACTGGGCTAGTCGACTCACTCCAAGTCGAGTCGGTCAAGCAGTCGTCAGGTCTCAGCCGGCTACATGGTCTCCGTACTCCGTATGCTCATCTCTGGGAGGGTCCACTCCACGAGCTACAGGTCGATACTCCAATTATCACAAAGTTCCATGAATAAGTATCTCAAAGGACCGCCTCGTCATAGGGGTCTCAACGCAACAGTCGGCGCATTAATCGGACGCCCGGTCTATGAGTTACTAGCCTTTTCGTCCCCGGGGCCCGGTTGGTTTCGTGTGCGAACCAATCCGGCCATAACTCAACTATACCCTGAACTGTCATAGGGTATACTCATACGGACCATTTCTCAACGTGATCACCAACACGGTTGACGGTTCGTCAAACGGACGTCTGGTCTGAAAGATATCAACTTTTCCGTTCGAGGGGCCCGGTTGGATTTCGGGTACAATCCAACCTGGCCACTAACCAACAGCAACCAAAACTCGGGCGAAGTATGCCAAAAGTTTCTTCTCATCAAGAGGAAAACAACGAGACAGACGGCGCGTCAATCGGACGCCCGGTCTGTGAGTTATTGGCTTTTTCGTTCCAGGGGCCCGGTTGGTTTCGTGAGCGAACCAACCCAACCGCACTCCGACGGCATCCAAACCTCGAGCGGTGTAAGCCAAAAGATCTGTCTCACTAAGAGGAATCCAACAAAGTCGACGGCACGTCAATCAGACGTTCGGAGCTCAAGTTACAAGCGTTTCCGCTCCGAGGGCCCGGTTGGTTTTGTATCCGAACCAACCCGGATGAACCCAAAGTATTCCGAAACCTTGAGTGTGATATACGGAAACGACCGTCTCGATTCAAGAATCGCATCGCAACTAACGGTGCATCGAACGGAGGTCCATAACCTAAGTTATGGGAAAAAGATCGAAGATGGTCCGAAAACGGGGGTTTCGGGCCCAGACCGACCCGACCCGAGACCCCCCGGTCGGCCCGAACCGGGTCGAACCACCCCGGGTCCGGGTCGGCCTGGCCCGGTGCAGCCCGGCCCGGCCTGGGCACAGCGCGCCCAGCGCGCTGGCCAGCTCGGCCTTTGGCCGAGCCGTTTTGGATAGGGGGGCGGGGCGCCTGCCCCCCTAGTGTAACCGCGACCCCGCCCCCCATTGATGGGGGCCATTTGATCTGGCCGGCCTGGGGAATTAATTCCCCTGGCTCTCCTTTGTCTGGCCGGCCTGCACCGGCCGGCCGGTCCTTCCTCTATCGCCGACACCAGCGGCCCGGAACCGGCCGCCGGTCACCCAGCTCCGCCGCGGCCCGGAACCGGCCACGGCTTGATTCGTCCGGCGCGGTGCGATAGCACCGCGCCCCTCCACCGCGACCCCACTCCGGCCACGGCATCTTCGGTTTTCTTCGACGCGGCGCGACGGCGTTGCGTCCTTGTTCAACTTCACGGCGCGGCGCGACGGCGCGGCGTGACGGCGCCGCGAATTACTTTCCGTGCGATTTCCGCGTGGTGCGACGGCACCACGCCATTCCGTCCAAACCACAAAGTATCAACAAGGATAAAGAGGAGGGTCGGCCGTGTTTGTGCGGTCTGGCCCCTCTCGTTAAATGATAACATTTAGTCGAATATCCACAAAGATCGACAAACTAGAATCATGAACGGAAATAATTAAATAAAATAAAACTCCTACCTTGATTAAAGAGATGACGAACGTCGGCGTCGCGAAGCGAGGATTCGAAGACGTTGACAGAGATTTCTTCGCGGAAAACCGTCGCGGAATAGACGTCGCGGAAGAAGAACGTCGTGGAAGAAGACGTCGCGTCGCGGGTCGGTGTCGCGGAAGACGGTCTCCGAGGGCTCGGCGCTCCACGTCGGAGATCGTTCGTTCTTCGCGTTCTTTGTCAAAGGGAAAGAAGAACTCAAGACTTCCTTAGCTTTTTCTTCAAAAGATCTCAAACAACTAAACACCAACCCAAATAAAATAAGTTCTCACCTTATTTTATTAACACAACAAGGATTTTGAAATTCAAGAGTTTGAATTTCAAAAACATACATTTAACTCGCCACATTAAAACCATAAGTTAATAATCTTAAGTTATCAACATTTAAAAGGGAGTTGAGGGGGTTTAGAGGATATGAAGGGGTGGGGTTCGTGTGGGCCCCACCACCCTCATAGCCTCCCAATGGAGTTTGGGTAGTTACCCAACTTCCATCCAAAGGATTAATCACTTAGAGTAAAATAAAAATTGTATAATAATTATAAATTAAACTTCCACAATTTTTATCATCAACTCTCGTGAAAATGAAACTCCAGAAGAGGTGTTTCTAATCAATTACCGGCGCTGCGGTTCCATGGGTGCCCTCGAAATTCGATTCCGAGAACCGGTTCAAAAGATAGGAATTCCCGCTCGTTCGTTCACTGAACGTACCCGAGCTAAATTTCAGAAAATGATTCCGGGCACACCGGGCCTCGGAATCAGGCGCCGTCAGAAACTGCGTTCTTGTAAAATTCCAAAGAAAATTTAGAAAAAAATTTCCTTGAAATTTACGGGTCTTTAAAATTAGGTCCCATTAATTAATTTAATTTTAAAATCAAAAAATAAATTATTTAATTAACTTAATGTAACCCCAAAATTAAATTATTTTATCTTGCATAATTAAAATTATTTTTTAAACCAAAAATTAATATTTCATTAATTTAATTTAAAAGAAAAATTAAATTAATTAAATTTTTATTATTTTAAATTATTCGAGCCCCGAAAACTTTGAGCATGGCCTGTGCGGATCAGTATGAACCCACGTATAACGATTTCGGGCCATGCAGACCCCGTGTAGAGGAGTAATGGTTCGGTTAGGTCATCCTAATACCATCTTGGGCCATGTAGACCCACAGAATACCGCATCTGGTCAAATCAAACCCAAAAACAGGTGTGCAGGAGTGGTGGTCTCGCATAGGATTTTCCAGAACTGCCTGAGGCTACTGGTTGGGTGTGAGCGTCAGCAAAAGCTGGCTCTAGGAGGCGCAACAGCGAAGGCTGGTGGTGCTTGGGGTAGCGTGATATCTCGAGGATGGAAGTGGCCAGATCCATTGGACCTTGGGATTGAGTGAGGGTTGGAATAGCTCACTGCTCAGGGAGGAGTCCAGTCCAGGGGGAACGCGTAGAGGTGTTAACGGGGCGGGGCGGGTCCGCCCGCGGGGCGGGTCCGCCCGCGGGGCGGATCATGCGGGCTGCGGATTTTATTGTGCGGTCCAGCCCGATCCACAAATAATGCGGGATTAAAAAATAAAAGCCTGACCCTACCATGTGGGACCCGCGGACTAACGGGCCGGCCCACGGGCTAAAAAAAATAATATATAAAAATATTTTTTTAGCTTCATGAACCATGATAAAGTGGAACGGAAAAATAAAAATGTTTGAGATTTAGTGAAAATATTTAGTTTTTAATTAACAATATCTCTGATAAGAACAACAACCATTAAAATATTATATCTTTGATGATTTATGGGATTAATATCATCTCAAGTGGGTCATTTAACTTGACCGTCCAAACCAGTTTTTGGACAACAATACTATTGAGTCTCTCGTTAACACTACAACTCATGTATATAATATTTACTACATATATATATAATAATATTTATTGTTTATTATCTAAATTTATTTAATACATATAATATATTTATTACATATACATGTAATATATATTATTTATTATATGTACATAGGAAAATTTCTATTGAATTTTTTTTGTGCAAATTTATATTGGAAATTTCATGTGTAAATTTCCACCGAAAATCTACACTTCAAATCTTTACTTAAAATTATAATGAAAATATATTAATACATAAATAAAAAATTTAAATTTTCACTATAAAATTTCACTGCAAATTTTTTACAAAAAAGTTTACTACAAACTTCCATTGAAAATTTAATTGGAATCACCACTTAAATTTCTAGTCTTAAATTCTACTTATTTTTTATTAAAATTATACTGAAAATTTGATTAACAAAATTCTAAGTTAAATGCATGATTAAATTTTTAATATAAATATTTTTACTCATAAATAGATAATTTAATTTCACACTAAAAATTTGAACCGCAAATTTTCTATGGAAATTTTCAGTGCAAACTTCTATTGGAAATTTGTGACACGAATTTTCACTAGAAATTGGCATTTTAATTTTTCACATAAAATTAAAATGTATATGTATTAAAATATAAATAAAAAATTTAATTTTTCAAAAAATTAAAACTAAAATAAAATTATATTAATATATATATTAAAAATGTAAATTTTAACCGAAAATTTTCATTGGAAATTTGCACGAAAAACTTTCAGTAAAGATTTTCAATAGAAATGTTTTGTTCAAATTTCCACTTAAATTTATGATACAAATTTCTATTTGACTTTTGTTATAATTATACTGAAAATTTGATTAACAAATTTCTAAAATAAATGCATACATAAATTTTATTATTGAATTTTCCAGTGAAAACTGCCACTGAAAATTCTTAGTGAAAATTTTCACAGGTTTTCTGCAGTTCGATTTTTCCATTAAAATTACAATGTAGACACATTAAAACCTAAATAAAAATGTAAATTTTCATTGGAAAATTACATTTTAAAATTTTCATTAGAAACTTTTACAGTAAACTTCCACTAGAAACGTCCACCTAAAATAAAAATATAATGATACATAAATAAAAACTATAACATTTCATCATAAATTTACACTGAAAATTTACATCAGAAACTATGAATGGAAATTTTCATTAGAAAATTATAGTTAAAATTTCCATTTAAATTCCAAATTTAAATCATCAAATTATATTTTCTATGCATTGAAATTTTACACTTATGAGTTCAAATCAGTACTCAAAATTTGCACTGAAAATTTACACTGAAAATTTGTATTGGAGATTTGATTATCAAAATTTTAAAATAAATACATGTTTGGATTTTCAATTCAAATATATCAATACATAATACTATTATACATTTATTATTATTTTTTCTTATTTATTAATTTTTTATAAGTTACTTTTAATAACTCATAGTAATATATATATATATATAATTATAATAATAAAATTAAAATACATAAATCAAAATTTTAGTAGAGCGTTGTATTATAAACAAAATGGTAGTCTTGTATATCTGATTTCATAATTATTGTATCAATTTTTAATACATTAAATCTATTATGTTACAGATAACCACATTAGTGTCATCTATCCCATGACCAACCTTACCATCAGGTTTAAAATCTAAATGAGTCAATTTTTTTCATGATTTATGTATGGTTTTATAAAACTTGAACTATTTTTTTCACTCATGTTAATTTATTATATTATATTATTTTGTTTTATTTTTCAAGAATAATTTTTTGTAATACTTATAATTGCGGGTCAAACGGGACCCGCGGACACCCGGTGGGCTAGTCCGCGCGGGCTGCGGGTTTTGCGGGTTTGATCAAATGCGGTCCGAATGTTTGCGGGCCGAAATTTTGAAGGCCCTAACCCACATAAATCCACAGGCTAACGGATCGGCCCGCAGATTTGCAGATTTTTTGACAGCTCTAGGAACGCGGAAGTGGGGTCTCGCTGTGATTGAAGAGAGCCGATGAGGGAGGCGTCGATAGATGGTGGTCCTCATATCTGACCCGAGATGACAGATCCATTGGACCTTGGGATTCAGTGAGGGTTGAAAAGCATAACCCATGTTTTTCTTTGCCTCACTTTTTTTTTATTTTGTTTTTGCTGACCCACCAAAATAGGTTGTACCCCATTTATTAATTTTTTTTGTTATTGTAATAAATTAATATCCTACCAGTTAGGCATAGAAAAATGAATAATATTATAAGGCATATTGGTGGATAATTAATTAGGGGATGGAAATTACTATTTTGACAATCATAATCCCACTAGTGATCAAAATCAAAAAATAAGATGCTATTTTCATGTATAAAATTAACATATAAAACACATAAGTTCCTTAAATTATAATACCCATAAATTTTTGTTTTTTATTTTAATCTATATTTAGAACCTCAAATGGTCGTAACTTGGCCATCCGATGTTGGATTTACTCACTATCTGCGGCATTATGACCGAAAAGATGCCTTCTATTACACAGAGTGAAAATTTAATTTTTTTTATTTGGCATAAAAGATTTGTGTAGTGTTCTTATACCAATTGAATTTACCGAGAACACAGTAGAAGCCCAAAATTGGGATTTTAAAATATTCCACCATCGAATGAAATTATCTCATCACCGGCAGCGAAAAACTTCCCGTTATGGGCCTGAGGATCTTCGCATGAGGAATTTTAAGCACAAAAATAAAACCATAAATACATGTTCAAATATGAAGCTATGTTTGATGTCTGATCATCTTCGGTGATCGTTCCTTGAAAGATCTAAAGTCTAATTCCTCTATATCATCCACATGAACTTTGAATGCCTATGGGAACATCAATCATCAGAATCTGGGTTCTAGCGCATAGTTCCGAAGACACCTTCAACGTCTCGACAATCACCGCTTCTCTGTCCCATCGATCTGCAAACAAGAACTGTGATCGAGTACCTGGAACTAGAGAGTGTCTCTCTATGAATCGAGAGAGTGATAAGAGAGATAATCCCTCACCATTTGAGCAGTGAATAGTTCTTGGAGAAACTCTGTTTCTTCTATTTATAGTGATTTGATAAATATCTAAAATAAACTCTCGATACAGAAATATTTATTTCTCACTAAATAAGTGATATACTATGACTACTATACTGGATAATAAATATCATTTATATTTTTATCACTTTCTTATAATATAATAAATATATTATGTGATAAAAACTAATTCATTAACTCGACTCTTCATTCTCAAAAATATTAAATGAACCATGAATATTGTAAAGTAATATTTGTTCAATTAATATATTTCATAATAAATAAATTCAATACCAATTATATTAACTTGAATAATATGAATTTATTTATTCCTTTGGTGATCATATATACTTAGACAAAACCCAAACCCCATTGGTGGTCCCCACCATTTCCAAAACTCTTATTCACTAGAATAGGGAAAAATTTAGAATGTGCTATTATGTGTGACCCTCTAGGCCCTTATCTCAATATAAATGAATAATATTCACACACCTAGAATGCGATCTAGTAACCCATCATGGTCCCAAAAGAGATAAGGATAGTCATAGAAATGAAAATCAACCTACAAATACAAATTGTGTAATATAATTTCTTGGTCTTTAATATCTCATAAAATAGTGTGCACACTCATGCCGTCATCCTTTTCTTTCTTTATTATTTGTTTATCTAACCGGATAGATTTACCCTTGACTGCCATGACCATGGATTTATGAAGGTACTACCATCCTAATAAACCATACTAAAGATATTTTACCTCCTTAATCTGGAAGAGAAAAATTCTTTCTTAACCATTCATCTTATTCCATACCACCAATGAGTCACCCAACACATGCAACCTCACCATGATTTCATTGTCATGGTTTTTTACTTGCATCAAAGTCCGTGATCAAATGGAACACATTGGTAATGATATGAAGTGAGGAGACAGTTACATATGTCTATATATAGTAACATCCAATAACACATAAAACATGTGGTGTTCCTATTTTTGGTTATTTCCTCATGATCTCACTATTAGATATCACCAAGTGTGAACTTCATGAGAATAATTCTCAATTCCTATGTGCCCCTAGTAACTGATAGTCAAACATCTATTGTGCACACTCAGTAATATGTATCTAGAACATAAGAAATATGTTTAATATTAACTTCATGGTATCTTGAGACTCTTATTATAGTCTGAGATCTGTTACAACTTTTTGATACGACAATTAATCTATGGACATTACCATTAAATAGTGGATGCATAATTATCTACACTATAATGGTAAGTATAAAGACCCAACCTTATTACATACATAATCTTTAATTTAGTCAAGAAAACACTCCCTTTTACATTGATGATCTTTTCAAGTTTATAGCTTTAGAGAATTGGGACATAATACATTAATAACATTACACATTGTTATATATACTACCACAAAACTGGGAAAGGCCACCGTCGGTCTTTATCAGCGCTAACAAAAAAGGGCTGATAAATGGGGGTACCTTTATCAACGCTAAAAAAAGCGATGATAAAGGGTCGACTTCCAAAAAAATTGTTAAAAAATATATATTAATATTTAAATATATGGATATAGTTATATTGGTATAAATATAATATATAATTTTTAAATATATTTTAGATAAATATAAATATACATTTACACTTAATATACTTAATATATAAGATATTTAGTGAAAATGGATTATAAAAATTTTAAAAAAAAATTTTTAATTAATAATTTGCTAATTATTATGGATTAATATTCATTTAATAACAATTTGAAGACTAAAAAAATAAAAGAAATTAAAAAAAGATCCAAAATATGTTGAAAACAGAACTGGAACTTCAAACGACCATAACTTTTGATCTGGGTGTCCCTTTGAGCTCTACAACATATCAAATCAAATCTTGTGATGAGATATATGCGCTAATGGTAGATTCAAAGCCTCTGTCCCATTTTTTAAGGCCAAAAAAGGCCCAGAAGTTTTCCAAAACTGAATTTTTAGTCGGGATAACCCGATTTTTTAACATTTTGTGGATTTTCAGCCTCATTTAAGGGGGTATTATTGGATTTTTTTGGTGGGGACTGAATTTATTCCAAGGTATTACATTCATATTGATATTATGTCTTTGAAATTTTATCGTTTTTTATAATGCACTGCTATTTATAATCAAATATATAACAATATATACATATTTTTTATATATCCACACATAAAAAATTAATTATAAATATAAATAATAAAATATATTTACATATAAAATATATTATCTTTATCTAAATAATAACTAATATCCATTTTATTTAAAATACAAATATTGGAATATTTACATACCTATATATTAATCTAACTATATATATTAATATAACTACATATATATATTCATATAACTATAAATATATATAACAATATCACTATAAATATATATATATATATATATTAATATAACTATATATATATTAATATAAATATATATTACTATACGAATAAATATAACTATATATATATAAATAGAGATATCATGAAATGGAAAAAAAATCAAAATAGAGGAGTGTTAAGGGCTTAGACGCGCAAGGGGGAGGTCTCGAGTTCAAAACCTGGTGGAGGTATGGGCGTGTGCATGGGGCTGTATTTGGGGGGGGGGGGGTGGCTAGCGCTGATAAAGGGTGGAGGGGGTGTGTACGGGCACTGGAGGGGCTGGAAAGCACTGTAAATAGGGGGCTCAAGCGCTATAAAATCCCCCCCTGATTGGCAATATTTTTTTTAATTTTTTTTATTTTTTTTAATTTTTTTAATTTTTTTTACTTTTATCAGCGCTAACAAAAAATCCTGATAAAAGGGGTCTTTATCAGTTCTTTTTGGAGTGCTGATAAAGGGGACCCCCCTTTATCTACACCGGCTTTAACAGTGCTTTTCTAGTCCTATTAAATGCCATTTTTAGCGCTGATAAAAGGCGTATTTGTACTAGTGATAGCGGATACCATAAAAACAATTTCCATTTTATTCAAAATATAAAACATTAAAACTTAAAACATGATTCATTGACAATTATTCAACATTTCACATGGCTTCCTTCCTTGTCTTACACATCCATTAACCTGTGAAAATCATTTAAAACTTGGGATGAGCACAAAAACTCAGTAAGGGATATAAAAAGAAGGAAAGAACACATTAGTCCATGAATACTTGTAATGTATGAAATCGCTTTCAAAAGACATACTTATCACCTGTATATATATACTTACTTTGTGAAACATGAGATTTCCACAATACATAAGAACATAAGTAGAACCATAAATGTATCTTGGGTAATTACTTACATAATCTTATAACCCTCTCGGCTACCTTAAAATTTGTAACCCTCACAGATACCTTACTATTTGTGTAACCATCGCAGTTACACTTGGAGTAACCATACAGACAACCTCCAAATTACACATACCCAATGAATTGGAGGGAAATATAGGTCCCACCCTCCATTATAAACAATGCCCAAAAACTAGAACATAATCATACAATATGAATAATATCATAAAAACATTGCTTTTGAATTTTGTAAAACATAATTTTAAAATAGGATTTTAAAAGAAAATCCCCTTATAAATATTATAAAATTGAAGAGAGACTTAATAGAGTGGATGAAATATGTATACACACTATAATTAGACATAATTCAACATAATATAAGCAAAACGCATCACATAATCAATTTTAATACCACATAAATAACGAATTAGAAGGTTAACCCAAGAATGGAAATCGGGTTAAGAATTCCCTTATCTCAGGCTTTTCTTACTTCAAACTTGTTTAAACTTCCCATATAATGGTTAAAATAGTGTTATTAGTATTTTACATATACATTATCATGTTTATAACATCTTATATGATCATTTTATAACCTCATTTCACCCCTTATTTTTTAGTATTTTGTTCCTTACACTGTTTTGGGTGACTTCCATACATGATTTCCATGATTGGATCATGATGGATGTTCTTATTGATTGGAAGTAAAACTATAGAATTGGAATGGAAAGGTATTTACATATTTCCAGTACCATAATTTATACTATTTATTATTTTTATGTTTTATATGAGGATGATTCATAAGTTAAAACATTAATGATGTTCGTTTAGATCATTTTAGTGGTTCTTCGATAATAATAACCTCACTTTGTCTTATAAATTAAAACCATAAGTACAAAAAAATTACAGAACCATGGATGAGATATAATACATATATTATAATCTGGTTCAACCATAGAAATGGTTTCATGACCATAATTCAAATAATTATTGGAAATTGAAATCACATCATCCATGATGTCGGTAATTCGACACATCACGAACAATGTTTTTATTCCTTGAGTAAGTGGGAGAGGAGAAGAATAATGATGATGAATTTTCCATGAACATGAGAACATCTAGAATATACATGATTTCTAGAGATTTCATGCCTCTTGGGTAAGAAGAAAGAATAAGAAAATAAAGGAACTCAAAATAAAAGAATAATTGAGAAATACCTTACAAAAATTCGGCAGCCTAACGACTATGCCACATGGTTTTAGGAAATATTAAAAAAATTGGGGACAAGGTTCACCCATCCAGAAATAAATAATAATACAAAATAGATCAATAATAAAAAGTAAATAAGAACATGGTATGGAAACTTGAAAGTTATACCACATAAAGGAGAACTTGAATAGAAAAATGAAAGAAATTGAGAATTTTCTTACCTTGTAGAGTAACTCTTAGAGATTTAAGGTTGGGACGTTGTGTAACAACCTGAATCCGGAGCCCCTCCACTGGTGCCCTGTACCATATTCTCCACATGACCTCAAGCATGTTTCCCCAAATGCCAGAGGATGCCGACTAGCAGCGAGGGCCTTGGTGAGTCGGTGGGGAAACTATTCCCTCATTCGGTAAAGTATACAGCAGAAGAACAACCAAACACAATAAAAGAAACTGTAAACAACATACAACAACTGAACTGAACAGTGGAAGAAAATTATAAAATAATGATGATGCAACATGGTACATATGTCTAAGGAATGCAGTAGACAAACCAACGTGCTAAAGTACGACTGAAAAACAAAGTGCAAAGAAAACAAAGTAACTCCTCAGCATCGCAAGACTAAGCTCGGTCCCTTGCTCTCCAGCTCCAAGAAATCACGTACCGAAAGTCGATGGGCACTTTCCATTATCTATTAATACAAAAACAAAGTCTACTTGGGCCCAAAAGCATGTCCCAAACAGGGTGTGAGATACAATCCCAGTAGGCAATCACCCAGCAGCTAAAATCCACAATTCTAGCATATAAGGTACACAAGTAACGAAAGTAGCAAGAAGAAAATAAGTAACCCTCTGGGTAGCTCTCACAGCCTAACCCCTATGGTTCAACCTACAAGTACTAGCAACCCTCTAGGAGGCTCACACAGTCTCACCCCTCTGGTTCAGCTAAGAATAGACTCTTTGAGGAAGCACTCACCATCAATTCCCCCTATAGTCTCGTATCATTCTAAAGGCTCTCTGGGGAAGCACTCAACATATCATTCCCCTTGTGGCCCACATCGAGGAACTACATACTCTCTGAGGAAGCACTCATAGTCAATTCCCAATGTGGTCTCGCATCGTATTAAAAGACACTCTGGAGAATCCCTTACGTCTATTCTCCATGTAGTCTACTACAATAGGTTCTCACAGTCTTTTGTGAAATAAACATGGTCAGTGTACGTGCAACGTCCAAGTGAACCTCAAGAACTACTTGGCTATCAATCTAAGGCTCAATAGCATAACATAGCAATAGTTCCACTATCCTACAAGTAGGCATGGAAACTGGAAATGCCAAAAGGTAAAACAATCATGGAAAAGAAACCTGAGCACAAAACAATTTACTCTACTCACAAGAATAAACCTCTACTACAGAAATCAAGCAAAGTAGGCAAATATTAGGGGAAAAACAGAAAACCCATAATCCCCCGCCCAAGGGAATTTGTGGAAATTGCACAAAATACTCAAAGACTTTCTACAGAAAGGCACAAACCACCCACCTAGATTCTAGGGGATCGATATACTAGAACCACAATGATTGATTCTCCCTAGAAGGTTGTAGATCTGAGAAAACGCACAAAACGCTCAATCCACGATAACTTAAAAAAGAGGAGTTGGAAAACAAGGCTCAATAGGAAGGAAGAACTCACCGCTGCGCTTCCAATGCAATCGACAGAGGTCGAATCGGAGAACGGACGGAGAGGCGGAATCTCGGAGAATATTCAGCCGTACGGGTCACCCTCGGACGAAGAACCTAGAGAAGGGGTGTATCTGTCTGTCAGGCACGACCCCGGTGCGTTTAGTGAAAAAAAGAAAAGTACACAACATGTATTTTTAAAGTACATGGCGTGTAGTGGGTTTTTCCGTACTCTGCCAAAATCATCCTCCACGTCACCCCTACACCCCTTGTGTCTGGCCCGGGCACGACTAGCACACGGCTTCGAGCCAGAGAAGAGTACACGGCGTGTACTCAAAAATTACACGGCGTGTACTTCAAAATTTTCCAAAAACTCCATTTTTCTCAAAAACTCCAGAAATAGGAAAATCATACCTGAAACAAAGATTCGGGTTCTTACAAACTTCCCCCCTTAAAGAAATTTGTCCCCGAATTTCCCTAGCGAGGCGTAGAAGAAGAAACCCCGAACAGTTCCGGCCACTGCGATCGTACATCGGCCTCCCTCTCCCAGGTCTCGTCCTTTACTCACCCATGCTGCCATAGCACTCACACAAGAGATACAGACCGCCCACAGAGAACCTTCGTACTGTGATCGACAATTCTGATAGGATTCTCCTCGAACGATGCATCCGCTTCGAGCTCAACCTCCTTAGGCTGAAAGACATGAGACGGGTCTGAAAAGTAACGTCGGAGATGAGAGACGTGGAAGATGTTGTGCATGGCCCAGTACCTCTGGGGTAGCTGCAACCGATAGGTGACCGGCCCAACTCTCTCTAAAACCTCAAACGGCCCGACATACCCCGGTGAAAGATTACCCTGCCTCCGAATCCTCTTTTGTCCCAACCTCGGTGTGACACGCAGGAAAACCTGATCCCCGACCTCGAACTCCAAAGGTCGTCTCTGCTGATCAGCATAAGACTTTTGCTGAGACTGTATTGTAGCCATTCTCTTTCGAATCAGTTCTATCTGCTCTGAAGTCTCTTGGACAAGATGAGGTCTCAGCAAGGCTACCTCTCCTACCTCCAGCCAGCATAAGGGTGATCGGAATTGCCTACCTCACAAATCCTCGTATGGTGCCATATGAATGGTCGCCTAGAAACTGTTGTTGTAGGAGAACTCCAACAGAGGAATATGCTTCTCCTAAGAACCGCCAAAGTCTAGGATGCAAGCTCGGAGCATATCCTCAAGTACCTGAATCGTGCGCTCGGACTGACCATCTGTCTAGGGATGGTATGTTGTACTCAAAAGTACTTGTGTACCCCAGGCCTTCTGAAGTCCCTGCCAGAACCAAGAGGTAAAGTGTGCATCCCTGTCTGAAACAATAGAGCGTGGAACTCCATGCAGACGAACTATCTCTCTGATGTAAAGTCATCCCAGATCCTCGACACTGAAGGTCTCCTTGATCAGCAAGAAGTGAGCAACCTTCGTGAGCCTGTCGACGATAACCCAAACAACATCGTTCTCTCGGGGTGACCTCGGCAGCTCAATCACAAAGTCCATCGCAAAATCATTCCACTTCCACTCCGAAATGGGTAACTGCTATAAAAGGCCTGCTAGTCGCTAATGCTCCACCTTCACCTGCTGAAATGTATAACACCGCAAGACAAAATTAGCAACATCTTTCTTCATACCAGGCCATCAGTATTAGCGATGAAGATCCTGATACATCTTGGGGACGCCAGGATGAACAACCCAAACCGAGGAATGAAAATCCCGAATCATCTCCTCGCGTATGTCTGCCAGCACCCCTACGTGTCCCTAGAAATGCAATATCTCATCCTCTCCCATTATCCATCCAAGAAGAGGGTCCTCTCCTAACACGCTCTCTCCAATAGTACTAAGCCTTCTGAGTCTGATAGCTGCCTCATCCGTACCCAATCAAGTAGTGTAGAGGTAATAGCTACAGAAGATAGGAAAGTCTGTCCCTGTCTATTTTTCACCTCTAGATGCATCTCAGAGAACAGATCCATAAGCCACCACTCACTGTTGGCCTCCTAAACTACCTTAACCTGAGTTCTCCTGCTCAACGCATCTTCCACAGCGTTTACCTTTCCCGGCATATAGGCAAGATCGAAATAAATTGACTGAAGATACTCAACCCACCTGTGTTGTCTCAGATTCAGATCACGCTGAGTGAAGACATACTTGAGACTCTTGTGGTCAGTAAAGACCACAAAGTGCTCTCCCAGAAGATAGTGTCTCCAACAGCGTAAGGCATGAACAACAACTGCCAAGTCCAGATCGTGCATAGGGTAGTTCCTCTCATGTGGCCTCAACTGCCGAGACCCATACGTAACGAATCCATCTCCCTGCATAAGCACAACTCCTAGCCCAATACCTGAAGCATCACAATAAACAGTGTAGCTCTTGCCTGGCTCTGGAAAGACTAGTATCGGTGCTGAAGTCAATCTTCCCTTCAGCTCATGAAAGTATGACTCACAAGAATTTGACCATTATAAATTCGCCCCCTTCTTGGTCAGACCTGTCAAAGGTGCTGCTAGGTGTGAGAAGTCCTGAATGAAGCTTCTGTAGTATCCAACCAGCCCTAGAAAACTCTGTACCTCAAAAACATTCTTCGGTTGCTCCCAGGAAACTACATCTCTCACTTTCTATGGGTCCACAGATACTCATGCCTCTGAGATAACGTGAACCAAGAAGTGAATCTGATATATCCAAAAGTGGCACTTCGAGAGTTTAGCATAAAGATTATTCTCTCTTAGTATACTCAGAACGATCTCAAGATGTGTGGCATGGTCATGTTGAGTGTGAGAGTACACCAAGATATCGTCCATGAAGACCACGAAAAAGGATTCCAAGTAAGGATGGAACACTCGGTTCATTAGTGCCATGAAAACTGCAGCACGTTCGTGAGACCGAACAACATGACTATATACTCGTATAGACCATACCTACTTCTGAAGGCCGTCATAGGTGTATTTGATCGTCTAACGTGCAACTGATGATAACCGGACCTCAAGTCGATCTTTGAGAATACCCGGGCTCGTCGAAGCTGATCAAAGAGGTCATCAATCCTCAGCAAGGGATATCAGTTCTTGACCGTCAACAGGTTCAGCTTCCAATAATCCACACAAAGCCGAAGGGTACCATCTTCCTTTTTCGCAAACAGGACTGGAGAAACCCAAGGAGAAGTACTGGGTTGGATGAAACCCTTTTCCTGCAACTCCTCCAACTGCTTCTTGATCTCCTATAACTCAGGTGTAGCCATCCTATAAGGAGGAATGGACACTAGTGCTGCTCCTGGAACGTGCTCAATAGAAAAGTCTACCTCACACTCTAGAGGCAATCTCGAAAAGTCCTCTGGAAAGACGTCCCTGAAACGATCCAGCACTGGAGGAAAGTCTAGATGTGAAGTCCCCTGATCATCCAGATAAAGACTAGCAATCCGGGCTGTCACCCTTCTTAGCCCATGATGCTCGAGTCCTGTTCGACTTTCCCGAACATCCCATTCGCCTCTATGAAGAAAATATTCACCCTCTGGTGATATAAAACTCACCATGCAGTGATAACAGTCAACGGCTACCTGGAAGGGAACCAACCATTCTATCCTGAGGATGACATCATAGCCTGTCATCTCTAGGACATAGAGATCCCATAAGAAACGATACCCTACATCCTCGAGAGGGCACTCTCTACACTAGCGTACACTAGATGTCCTCATCCTTAAAGGTGTGTCTAGTGTCAATGAGTCGGCAAAAGAAAAGACATAGAGCCCAACGCTCTCCACAGCAGCAACAGAGATAAAGCTATGTGTAGCACCATTATCGAAAAGAGCTGAAGATAAAATTGAGGCTACTAAAATCATAACTCGAACTGTATAAGGGCTAAGATCCTGCTCCTGATAGGTCTACTCCACGGTGAAAGACTGGCCTGCACCGCGGCCCTGCGCCCCTGGCTGACCACTCTGAACTGAACCTCTCTGCTCGTGCTGAGGGACTGGTGGCTGACTGCCACGGCCTCGACCTCCACCTCGTCCTGAACGGTCGGAAGAACTCCAGTTCCCCGACTGGTGAGAAATTGGTGGGGATGCTCCTGAATGATGATTCATGGAAGAACCCCAGTCACCAGCTGCTAGTGAGAAAACCTGGCAGAAACGTTGAAGGTGACCCATCTTACCGTAAGATCGGCACTCCATGGGGTCTCTCTGGCACTACGGCCTCATGTGCCATGACCGACCACACTGATAGCATACCACCTGGATACCTGACGATGCATCTCGCTTCCTCGGATCACCGCGCGTAGACTCCCTATAGCGCTTCTTGCTGTCATCTGGCAGAAAACTAGCTCTGGAAGCCGAACCGCCCTGGCTCGCAGCTCCGGAGTCTCTCAGATTGCGCTCCGCAATCAATGCCTGATTGACGATGGAAGTAATTGAAGTCAACTGGAAGATATTCACCTATGAGCGGATCTCCTGCCTGAGACCATCCTCGAACTTCCTTGCTAAGAACACCCCACTTCCATCCTGGAGGGGTGTGAAACTCTCTAGCTTGATGAAACGAGAGGAATACTCCATGACAGAAAGAGTACCTTGTTCTAAGCTTATGAACTCCCGGGCTCGGTCAGCCCTCAGGGTCTCCGGGTAGAATTAGTCATAAAATATGCACTGAAACTCCCCCCAATCCATAACCTGCTGATGACCTGTCTGTAACATCACGTCCCACCACCTCTTGGCGGAGTCTCGGAACATGTAGGTAGCGAGCTTGACCCGCCTCTATGGAGGCATCTCTAGATGCTCAAAGATGGTCAACATGGATTCCATCCATGACTCTGTAGCCTGTGTTCCTCCTTCTCCCAAGAACGTGGGAGGATGCTACTACTGGAAAACCCATGTAAAATCTATCATAGTAGAGGAAGGAGGCGATGCTCCCTGAAAGGTCTGCATCATCCTCAGAAAACCTTCCCAGAACTGTGCATCAGCGCCTACAACTAGTATGACAGCTGGTGCCAAGGCTGGCCCGACTGGAGGTTCGGCGGGAAGTCCCCGATCAGCCATATTTGGCGTCCGATCACTGCCTGATGACATACATACAACCGAAGAATGTCTAGGAGGCATAGTTCTGAAAGATCAAAAGCACACCTTAGATCAGAATTAACAAAGACAGAGAGCACAAGAGTACAAAATGGGAACAGGGGAAGAAAAACACACAAGTTTACAAAACACGACTACACGGCGTGTATAAAAACTACACGGCATGTTCACTTAAACCATAGACATGGTCATGTGATTCTGCCACCCCTGGTCATGTAAAACCCTAGACTACATTGCATTTTGTCCCCACACACGGTGTCTACTTGAACTCTACTCCCCTGCCCGAGTCTCTTTACACAGCTAACCCACATGGTCTTCTTAAACAAAGACTACACGGCGTGTTCCCTGTGGACACAGAGTGTATTAGAAAAGGTGTCAATGACCCATGTTGTTAGTTACACGGTCGGATACATAGCTGAAACCACACGGCGTGTTCCAAACAAACATGTCGTGTACTCGAAGATTTTTTCTGACCCGTGTTGTTGGCGACACGGCCAAGTACACGGCTAACCCTTACACGTCGTGTTCCGAACAAACATGGCGTGTATAGTAGGAGAGAACATTGTTCTATGTTGTTCGTGACACGGCCGGCTACTGAGGATAAGGATATACAGTGTGTTCATAAAACACATGGTGTGTATGACACGAGCTTCCCCGACCCGTGTTGTTTGAGACACGACCGGGTACATGACTCACCACTACACGGCGCGTACCTTCCGTACACAGTGTGTTTTTGAAGTTACTCTCACGACACCGTGTTTATGCTCACACGGTCAGTGACACGGCCTGAAAACTACACGGCGTGTATCCAAAAAGTACACGCCGTGTATTCTGGGTTTTTCTGGGAAGTAGCTTAGAAACTGCATAGAATCCCAGAAACACTGAAAACATGGAAAACAGGTGCCACATTCCAATCCATGAGGGCCCATACTCCCTGAGAATCAAAGCTTGGCATCTCCTATAGTCATAGAAAAGAGAAAACATGATCATGATCCACCAATTTCCAATTCTAGAAGGCCCATAACACCTCAAGAATCGAAAATTTGGCGTTCATTTAAGCAAAGTAAGAAGCAATCAATCCTCTAACAAGGCATCATAGATTCTATCAAGCATCTATCACAAAAGCATGCATAATCTACACAAATTCTATCACAATAGCATTCAATCTCTAATGCACCCTAGATGGAATGGAAAGAATTCATGGCATGTGATTTCTACAAGTGCCTATATGATGCATGAGATGGAATACCCTCATCTCATTGGGTTGCGACAGAAATAGAACCAAAATCATCAAGAAAATAACACCCCAAAGCATGTGAATCACTATAGGTGAAATCATATCAACTGTAAAATCTCAAAACCATCAAACTGCAATTAATGAGGTAGTATGGCTTTTCCCTGTACAAGGGTGAGCTACTCTCGAGAACAGCTTAATACCAAGTACCGAATCTGTCCTATCCCTGGATAAAGTCTCCAAACAGTAAATCAAGAGAAAAGAATTCCTCTGATACCACTTTGTAACGACCTGAATTCGGAGCCCCACCACTAGTGCCTCATACCTGGTTCTCCACATGACCTCAAGCACATTTCCTCAAATGCCAGAGGCTGCTGACTAGAAGCGAGGGACTTGGTGAGTTGGTGGTGAAACATTGCCCTCATTCAGTAAAGTATACAGAAGAAGAACAACCAGACACAATAACAGAAACTGTAAACAACATACAACAACTGAACTGAACAGCGGAAGCAAAGTATAAAATAATGATGATGCAACATGGTACATATGTCTAAGGAAAGCAGTAAACAAACTAACGTGCTAAAGTACAATTGAAAAAAAATTACAAAGAAAACAAAGTAACTCCTCAGCATCACAAGCCTAAGCTCGATCCCTTGCTCTCCAGCTCCAAGCAATCACGTACCAGAAGTCGATGGACGCTTGCCCTTATCTATTTCTGCAATAACAAAGTCTGCTTGGACCCAAAAGAATGGCCCAAACAGGGTGTGAGATACAATACCAGTAGTAAATCACCCAAAGATCTGTGCCTAACAGTCAATGAATACAAGGCAAGTAAAAGTGCAGGAAGCAGTAAACAGAAAAGCACCCAGTAGCTACAATCCACAATTCTAGCATATAAGGTACACAAGTAACGACAACAGTAAGAAGAAAATAGGTAACCCTCTGGGTATCTCTCACAGCCTAACCCCTATAGTTTAACCTACAAGTACTATCAACCCTCTGGGAGTCACACACAGTCTCACCCCTTTGGTTCAGCTAAGAATAGACTCTCTGAGGAAGCACTCACCATCGATTCCCCCTATAGTCTCGTATCGTGCTAAAGAATCTCTAGGGAAGCAATTAACGTCTCATTCCCCCTGTGGCCCGCATCGAGTTACTACAGACTCTCTAAGGAAGCACTCATCATCAATTCCCCCTGTGGTCTCGCATCGTATTAAAAGACACTCTGGAGAAGCCCTTACGTCTATTATCCCTGTTGTCTACTACACTAGGTTCTCATAGTCCTGTGTGAAATAAACATGCTCAGCATGCGTGCAACATCCATGTGAACCTCAAGAACTACTTGGCTATCAATCTAAGGCTCAAGAGCATAACATAGCAATAGTTCCACTATCCTACAACTAGGCATGGAAACTGGAAACGCCAAAAGGTAAAACAAGCATGTAAAAGCACCCTAAGCAGAAAAAAATTTACTCTAATCACAAGAATAAACCTCTACTACAACAATAAATCAAATTAGGCAAAAAGCTGGGGCAAAACAGGAAACCCACAATTCCCCGCCCAAGGGAATTTGTGGAAATTGCAGAAAATACTCAAAGGCTTTCTACAGAAAGGCACAAACCACCCACCTGGATGCTAGGGGATCGATATAATGGAACCACGATGACTGATTCTCCCTAGAACATCATAGATCTGAGAAAACACACAAAACTCTCAACCCATGATAACTTGAAAAGGAGGAGGAATTAGAAAACAAGGCTCAAGCGGAAGGAAGAACTCACCGTTGCGCTTCCAAGGCAATCGATAGAGCTCGAATCAGAGAATGGACGGAGAGGCGGAAGCTCGGAGAAAATTTGGCCATACGAGTCGCCCTCGGATGAAGAAACTGGAGAAGGGGTGTGTTCTGTTCATTAGGCGCGGCCCCGGTGTGTTTAGTGAAAAAAAAGTGCACGGCGTGTATTTTTAATGTACACGGCGTGTAGTTGGGTTTTTCGTACTCCACAAAAAATTGGCATCCATGTCACCCCTACACCCCATGTGTGTGGCCCGGGCACGGCCCACCCACAGCTTCGAGCCTGAGAAGAGTACACGGCGTGTACTCAGAAAGTACACGGCATGTACTTCAAAATTTTCCAGAAACTCCATTTTTCTCAAAAACTCCAGAAAAAGGAAAAGCGTACCTGAAACAAAGATCTGGGTTCTTACACGTTGGGGGCTTGAGGAAAATTTGGGAGGGATAATAGGTAGGTAAGGAGGCTAGATCTTCATTGATGTGGAATTTGGAATGAATTTAATGAAGGAATGGGTTGGTATTTATAGAAAAAGTGGGGGATTATTTTAATAATTTCTAAGGGACACCTCATTAGTGGTATTTCTAAAACCATGGGCTTAACCATGGTATAAGACACTTAGGGCACCTCATAACTTATTTTAGTATACAAAAGTCGACCAAATTTATTACATCATTATTACATAACTAATGATGTCATTTACACACCGAAACTCAAAACTGCATTTTTTACTAATCACCGAAAAATCAATTGTTTCATAAAAATCCCCAAAATTCACCCTAACCATTTATTGAAGTGTAGAATTCAAAAATGAATTCAATTTTTGGAAAATAATTTTATAAATATTTTTAATTTAATTTTTAAATAAAAGCATACTTAATTCAAAAATTAATAATTTAAAGACTATAATTGCTTTTATATCACATTTAAAAATTAATCAAGAAGTTGTTATCTTAAATCCTTAAGAATATAAAAATAATAATACAATTTACTATTTATTAGGGTCATATTTCTATTCATACTACTATTCATATTACTATTTGCCAAAAAAAAAGTTGGTTCCAATAGACTCTAAATAACATACTGAACATAATTATAGATGACTATTTTTCAAAATTCAAAACATAGAAGTAGTAAAATTATGTTTAAAGGATACTTATAAATATCTACTTTAAACAAAATTTCAAACATTTCAATTTATTTTTAGAAAACATTTGGGTGTTACATTATCCCCACCTTCTGGAAATTGTGTCCTTGCAATTTTATTTACTTATTAAACAAGTGAGGGTACCATTCCCTCACAGCATTTTAAGACTCCCATATTGCTTCTTTAACCATGTGGTTTCAACAAAAAACCTTTACCCGGTGGATTACCTTATTTCGCAATACTTGTTCCCTTCAATCAAGAATTTGAACTGGTTTATCTTCCTAAGAAAGGTTCTATTATAACTGAAATGCTTCTGGGATCAAGATATGTGATGAATCTGGGACATAATTTCTCAACATCAAAACATGAAAAACATTGTGTACCTGAGAAAAACTCGGAGACAAAGCTACTCGGTATGCAACTGGTCCAACTTTATCCAGGATTTCAAAAGGACCGATGAACTACAGACTTAGCTTTTATTTCTTACGAAAACACATCACACTTTTCCAAGGAGAGATTTTAAGGAAAACTTGGTCACCTATCTCGAAAGAGAAGTCTTTCCTTATGTTATCTGCATAACTTTTCTACCTGCTCTGAGCTGTCCTCATGTGTTGCTGTATCATCTTCACCTTTTTAGCTACTTCCTCCACTAATTCTAGCCCCATCAACTTTCTTCCATCGACTTAATCCCAAAACACTAGAGTCCGACACCGCTTTCCGTGCAAAGCCCCAAAAGGTGCCATCTATATACTAGAATGAAAACTGTTATTATAAGAAAACTCAACTAAAGAAAAATGTTGATACCAACTTCCATGGCAGTCCATTGAACAAGCTCAAAGCATATCCTCCAAAGTTTGAATCATTCGTTCTGACTGCCCATCTGATTGAGTATGAAAAGTTGTACTGAAATTTAACTCTATTCCCAATGACTTCTGAAGTCCCTTCCAAAAGTTAGAAGTGAACCTAGGATCCTGGTCTGATATAATGGAAAGAGGAACTCCATTTAACCTCACAATCTCCTTGAGGTACAATCGAGAAAGCTGATCCAAAGACACTGTATCTCGAATAGAAAGAAAATGTGTAGATTTTTTCAGCCGATCCACAATAACCCAAATTGCATTGTTACCTCGAGATGTCTTTGGTATTCCCACCACAAAGTCCATAGATACATTCTCCCACTTCCACTATGGAACTGACAAAGGCTGAAGCATACCCTTCAGTAACTACCGCTCTGCTTTAACCTGTTGACATGTCAAACATTTCATGGTAAAATCAGCAATATCTCTTTTCATTCCATCCCACTAATAATACTCCCGAAGGTCTCTGTACTTCTTAGTACTGCCAAGATGAACTAAAAATAGAGAACTATGAGCTTCACATAATAATTATTTCTTCAACTAGAAATCACAAGGTACACACAACCTTTTACCAAATATTAAAACACAATCTTTATCAAGGTTTAATTCTTGCAACTTACCTACTTTAACCAATTCTACTTTTTTCTATAGCTCACGGTCTTCCTGCTGAGCTCTCTTAATTCTATCTGACAACGAAGATTGCACTAAAACCTGAAACAAAGCAGATGTATTCCCTGTACCAACAACTTCTAATCCAAAATTCATCAAATCATTAATCAAGGGATCATGTTCCAAATGTAACATGGTTAATGATGCATGATGTTTTCGACTCAAGGCATCCACCACTTTGTTTGATTTTCCAAGATGGTAATTGATCGTGCAATCATAATCCTTTATCAATTCAAGCCATCTTCTCTGCCTCATGTTTAATTTCTTCTGAGTGAATATATACTTCAGACTTTTATGGTCAGTATATATTTGACATTTGGCTCTGTATAAATGATGCCTCCAAATTTTCAAAGAAAAAACCACAGCTTCCAATTCCAAATCATGTTTGAGATAATTTAACTCATGAGGTTTTAGTTGTCTTGAATCATAAGCAATTACCTGATCATTCTGCATCAAAACACAACCAAGTCCCTTCAACGAAGTGTCACTGTAGATGATGAAATCACCATTTCGGGAAGGCAAAGCCAAAACTGGATCATTTAACAATCTCTTCTTCAGTTCCTAAAAACAAACATCACATTCTTATATCCAAAAAAATTTAACCCCTTTCCATGTTAACTTAGTTATCGGGCCAGATAACCAAGAAAATTTCTTAACAAAATGTCGGTAATAACCTGATAATAACTATGAATCTCTATAATATTTGTGGGTCTTGGCCATTCATCAACCACTTTTGTTTTGGTAGGATCAACTGTTATTCTATCTTTATTTACAATGTTCCCAAGAAACAAAATCTGTTGCAACCAAAAATCACTCTTGATGAATTTTCCATATAGTTTCTTTTCTTTTAAGGTTTTTAAAACAACCCTTAGATGTTTTTCATGATCATATTTTTCTTAGAAAATACCAGAATGCCGTCAATAAATACAACCACAAACTTATCCAAGAACCCATGAAATACTCTATTCATAAGATTCATGAATACAACAGGTTCATTAGTTAACCCAAAGGGCATAACAAAAAAAATCATAATGCCCATATCCAGTATGAAAGGTTGTTTTTGGGATGTCATCCTCCTTCACCTTCAAAACGATAAATGGAAAGACTTACCTTTTTATTTTTTGAACATCCCATAACATCAAATATCTTTTCAAGGGATTTGATCTATCCTTTAGCTACTACTGGTTCAGATGATCCATTGAAAGAAGGAGGGTGTTTTCTTCTAAAATGTTCCACTACTATAATGTTACATTGTGGTACCTCTATTTTTTCTCATGCATGGATTCCACCACCATTTATTTCCTGTGTTATCTGAGCCATTACTGTCACAAACTGCTCGGTTCCAATCCCTATCATTTCGGGCTGTAGATCCAGAAGGATGTCGTTCTGTCAGTGCCTCTCCTTCTTAGCATCCATGTTCCTTCTACGGACAACCATTATGAACAAACATATCTTAGATGAAGTAACATGGTAATCTTTAAATTCTATAACATTTAAAATTAGAGTAAAAATAATTTATGGTATTCTTTTAACATCATCCTAACCCCTAAAGTTATCTAAACCATCCTCTAATACCAACTGTAAGGACCTGACCTTATTACATACATAATATTGAATTTAGTCAAGAAAACACTCCCTTTTACATTGAGGATATTTTAAGGTTTATATTTTTAGATAATTGGGACATAATACATTCATAACATTACACATTGTTATAGTGTGGATACTATAAAAATAGTTTCCATTTTTTTCAAAATATAAAACATTAAAACTTAAAAACTGATTCCTTGACAATTCTTCAACATTTAACATGGATTCCTTCTTTGTCTTACACATCCATTAACCTGTGAAAATCATTTAAAACTTGGGATGAGCACAAAAACTTAGTAAGGGATATAAAAAGAAGGAAAGAACACATTAGTCCATGAATACTTCTAACGTATGAAATCACTTTCAAAAGACATACTTATCACCTGTATATATATACTTACTTTGTGAAACATGAGATTTACATAATATATAAGAACATAAGTAGAACTATAAAGGTATCTTGGGGCATTACTTACATAATTGTGTAACCCTCACGGCTACCTTATAATTTGTAACT
The DNA here is from genome assembly GCA_963277665.1 of Viscum album. Taxonomy (NCBI): domain Eukaryota; kingdom Viridiplantae; phylum Streptophyta; class Magnoliopsida; order Santalales; family Viscaceae; genus Viscum; species Viscum album. Next base: position 2,007,535,251 of record OY728122.1, on the reverse strand, counting down.
CTCACGGCTACCTTACTATTTGTGTAACCGTCACAGTTACACTTGGAGTAACCATACGGTCAAACTCCAACTTACACATACCCAATACATTGGAGGGAAATATAGGTCCCACAATACATCATAAAAATTACAAATAACCAAAACATAATCATATAACATGAATAATACCATAAAAACATTTCTTTTGAATTTTTTAAAACATAATTTTAAAAGAGGATTTTAAAAGAAAAACCCCTTATAAATATCATACAATTGAAGAGAGACTTAATAGAGTAGATGGAATATGTATATACAATGTAATTAAACATAATTCAACATAATATAAGCAAAAACCATCACACAATCAATTTTAATACCACATAAATAACGAAGTAGAAGGTTAACCCAAAGAATAGAAATCAGGTTAAGAATTTCCTTACCTCAGGCTTGTTTTACTTAAAACTTGTTTAAACATCATGTATAATGGTTAAAATAGTGTTATTACTATTTTACAGAAACATTTTCATGTTTATAACATCTTATATGATCATTTCATAACCTCATTTCACCCCTTAATTGTTAGTATTTTGTTCCTTGCACTGTTTTGGGTGAGTTCCGTACATGATTTCCATGATTGGTTCATGATGGATGTTCTTGTCAATTGGAAGTGAAACTACCGAATTGGAATGGGAAGGTATTTACATATTTCCAGTACCATAATTTATACCATTTATCATTTTGATTTTTTATATGAGGACGATTCATAAGTTAAAACATTAATGATGTTTGTTTAGATCATTTTAGTGGTTCTTTGATAATAACAACCTCATTTTGTCTTATAAATTAAAACCATGAGTACAAAAGAATTACAAAACCATGTATGAGACATAATACATATATTATGACTTGGTTCAACCATATAAATGGTTTCATGACCATACTTTAAAGAATTAATTGAAATTTAAATCACATCGTGCACTATGTCGGTAATTCGACACATGACTGACAATGTTGTTATTTATTGAATAAGTGGGAGAGGATAAGAATAATGATGATGAATTTTACATGAACATGAGAACATCCAGAATATAAATTATTTTTGGATATTTCATGCCTCTTGGTTATGAATAGATGAATAAATAATAAGAAAATAAAGGAACTCAAAATAAAAGAATAATTGAGAAATCCCTTACAAAAATTCGGCAGCCTAACGGTTATGCCACATGGTTTTAGAAAATATTAAAAAGAGAGGGGAAAAGGTTCACCCATACAGAAATGAATAATAATACAGAATAGATAAAGAATAAGAAAGAAATAAGAAGATGGTATGGAAACTTGAAAGTTATACCACATAAAAGAGAACTTGAATGAAAAAAGAAAGAAATTGAGAATTTTCTTACCTTGTAGAGTAACTCTTAGAGCTTGAAGGTTGGGACCTTGGGGGATTGAGGAAACCTTGGGAGGGATAATAGGGATGTAAGGAGCCCAGAGCATTGTTTATGAGGATTTTTTAATGAATTTAATGAAGGAATAGGTTGGTATTTAAAGCAAAAGTGAGGGATTATTTCAATAATTTCCAAGGGAGACCTCATTAGTGGTGTTTGCAAAACCAGGAGCTTTCCTATGGTATTTTCCCATGGTATAAGACACTTGGGAAAAATAATAAATTATTTTACTGTATACAAGTAGACCGGATTTATTACATCATTAATGATGTCATTAACACACAAAAACTCAAAACTGTATTTTTTACTATTCACCAAAAAATCAATTGTTTCAGAAAAATCTTTAAAATTCACCCTAACCATTTATCAACGTGTAGAATTCAAAAATGAAGTCCATTTTTTGAAAATAATTTTCTAAATATTTTTAATTTAATTTTTAAATAAAATCATACTTAATTAAAAAATTAATAATTTAAAGACTATAACTGCTTTTATATTACATTTAAAAAATTAATCAAGATGTCATTATCTTAAAGCCTTAAGAAAATAAAAATAATAATACAATTTACCATTCATTAGGGTCATATTACTATTCATATTACTATTCATAAGGGTATGTTACTATTCACCAAAAAACAAGTTGGTTCCAATAGATTCCAAATAACATACTGAACACAATTGTAGATGAACATTTTTCAAAATTCAAAACATAAAAGTAGTAAAATTATGTTTAAAGGATACTTATAAATATCTAATTTAAACAAAATTTCAAGCATTTCAATTTATTTTTAGAAAACCGTAGGGTGTTACAGTAAGAATACATCATGTATATCTAACTATACATATGATATGGTAATCAAAATTACTACATATTTGGGTCTTGGGAACCCACTATTATAACATAACTATCATGATCCATAAGCAACCAAATTAAATTTTTTCATCAATAATACTCCCAGAAAAACATTATATGCAACAAAATATAAGGTATATTCCTTACCTGGCTTAGGTAATAACATAATTTGTTCTGAATTCAATATTTCATTTAACTCTAAGAAGGAATTATTATAAGAATCATACCTCAATAATTTCACTCTTTTCTTAACCATACTTTTCATCGATGGTTCCAAGAAAGATAAGTCCTATATGAACTTCTTATAGTATCCATCCAAACCTAAAATGATACACACCTAAGAAGATGCACACCTAAAAAGATACTCACCTAAAACAATTCATGTGTCAATCCCAATAAAATGATCCTCTAACCTTATTGGGGTCTACTAACACCCCATAATTAGATATCACATGCCCTAAGAAGAGTAATTAGTTTATATGGAAATGGTGCTTCAATAACTTTTAATATAACCAGTGTTTCCTTAAGGTTAAAAAAACAATTTCCAAATATTGTGAATTTTCCTCCTCCATCTTAGAGTGTACAAGGATTTCATTAACAAAAGCAACCATAAATTTATCTTGGAACGGGCATAAAAATCAGTTCATCAAGGCCATAAACACTACAGGTAAATTTTTCAAGCCTAATGGAATGCATAGATATTCATATTGGTTATACCTACTCCAAAAGGCATATAAGGTATATCTGAAGGCCTTACCCTCAACTGATGATAACCAGGTCTTAAGTCTATCTTAAAAAAATAAAATGGATCCTATGAGTTGATCAGACTGATCTTCTATAAATATAAGTGGGTATAAATTATTAATATTCACTTGGTTTATCATTTTATAATCCACATATAGTCTCAAGGAACCATCAGACATATTGAAAAAAAGTATTGGAGAACTCCATGGTGAGGTACTCGGACAAATAAATCAATTTTCTTCAAAGTCTTCAAACTATACTTTTATTTCTCAAAGCCATGTGGGAGACATATCATAATTAGGAACATAAATTGTATTTACCCCCATCATTATCTCTATAGTGTACTCTACCTCCCCCTTAGGTGGAAATTCTTATAAATATTCAGAAAAAAATATCTCAAAACTAATTGAAAACTGGAGGTTACACATCCCTCTACACAATGTCATCATCCCATAGAAGATTCACCCCCTGGGAAATAATTCCACTCAAATATTGATGTTCAAGTCCTAAATTCCTATCCTATAAATCCCACTCTCCCACATTAACATGGTTACTACCATTAGGATATTTGATGAATATACGATAGTGATAGTAGTCGATATGAGCTCAATATGGTATTAACCAATCCATCCTAAGAATCATATATGTATAGTTCATTTATAGTCTATAGAAATAAAAAAACCTAATAACCACCAATTTATATAGTGAATTATTTACAATAATGAATACCCTATGATTTCTTCTGAGTGGTATATCTATAGTTATCACCCCAAACAGGTACTTAAAAATGAGACCCAATCTCTTAATGAACAGAATAGACATAAAAGTGTTGGAGGCTAATATATCAAATAACACTAATCCAAAATTTGAAACCAATACAATCTTACCTTGAATAATGGAAGTTATAATATCCTACTTGGATAGAGTAGACTTTATATCATTTTTGGGTCCTAAAAATTCCACATGCAAGAAGAAAGGAGTTAGATCAATTAGAAAAAGGATAAATAATAAACCCAATGAAGATTGAATATAATATTCAAAGGGGAGAGACCACGATGCAAAAACCACTTCACAGAAAACTGCTCTTCATGGTGTTCCACCATTTTTGTGAAGAGCCGCATGAAAGAAATACCATCCCTGTAAACTCAAGAGTTCATGGGATAGGGCAGTACCTTCGGCACCTGCAAAAGAATTTTTTTTGTAGGACCGAGCAGTGAGTTCCACCCTAAAAACTAGTATCCCCATGAACTAAGTAGTTTACATGATGATGTGTCATTTCCAGTGCCCATAAATATCTCCCCCACTAGCAAAGTCATTAGGCTCCTACAAAAGAAGGTTTGCAGCCCTATGTGGATGATCAGCCAAGCCAGTACCTGGTCCCTTAATTCTTCCATAAAGAGACCCTTAGTGGGACCAGAAAATAGATGGATGAAATATGGATGAAATACTTATGAAAATTCTAGGTAAGGTGTTGGAGAAATTACACTCATCATCAAAATTGCCCAAACATCCGTAGACCTGAAATCCTTCGTAGATGAACCCTTATAAATAGCGAAGAAACCATTATATAAACCATATGTGGGAGACACTTCATATATCCCCTATTTGTTTTCGAATTGAGGTGTCAATTTATGACCCATGAAAAAGGATTAATACACTTCATAGATGGACCCTTTATGGCCAACCCTTTACAGATGATCCTTCACAGACTACCCTTCATAGATGCTCCCTAGAAGACTACCCTTCATGGACTATCCTTCATGGATGTATCCTTCTTGACCCCTTTGTATAAAACACTTCAAAGAAGACCTTCATGGACAAACTTCTCCATGGATGATCCTTTTTGGCCTGACCTTTGCAGTCAGCTCCTATACGGCCCATCCAATGCAAAAACCCCATTGTGCTCACTGGTCTATATCACTGGGGATAAATCCCCTCACCCCTACATAGGATCATTACTAGGCTGTGGTCCTAGCCCTTTAGGTTTTCCCTTTATTACCCTCACTAAACCCTAAGAAAAATGGAGAGTTTCACTATAAAATATTTGGCTCAGGTCAATGAAATTTTTGGTTTCACCCTTATACCGCCCCAACATTCATCCATTAAATACCATGAGTTGAGCTATTCCTCATGAAACTCCTAAAACCCCATCACCTGACTCCTATGCTAGTTTGATCTAGAAAGGGACACTCTTTCATAGGTCTCACACTATCCATTTCTAGGAATCTTCCCCCAAGTCGTCTTATCTATATGACGTTAAACTATAAGGAAATCGTGCCTCCATCATGACATTTTACTATGTTGCCATCGTCCTAGCTATACGACTTTAAGCTGTAGTATACAATATATTGAAAACATAGGATAACTCCTATGAAAAAATAAGATATGCCTTATGTGATAAGCTTAATATGACTCATGTAATAATCATGAGATGACCATAACCAATTTCAGGGCACTCTTCCTAATGTAATCCCCTAGCCTTTCCTATGGGAGGTTGTACTCTTTCTCCTCTTCACCTTATCCCAGCATGTATCCAGATGGATCACCTGAAGTGATTATACAGGTTACAAAAATAAAAAAGGAGACATGAACACTCAAAGTTCCCTCCCTCTCCCTTTGGGCTTGGTCTCCATCTATCAGTGGATGGGGAGTGTTGTGTGATCATGAGGTATATTTCTTCCTCTTGTTCCTCACACCAAGAATAACTCATGTGGGCTTTGAGATTAGTGGTGATAATGAAATCTACATGATCCCAAACTTCAAATGGGGCTTCACTACAGATGTAATCCCCAACCATAAGTCAACTGGGCAACTTCCATGCATATACCATAATCACAAATGGGATTTATCTATAGATTTAAGCCCCAACCATAAATCAAGTAGGCCTTCTCTAGAGAAGTAATCCCCAACATCAATTCAAACGGGCCTCTTATAAGGTGTACGCCCTAATAAAATCCCCTCAAATGGGAATATCCCATACATAATCCCCAATATTTCACCCTTAATGGGCCTCCTCAAAAGTTTAAGTCCTAGCCTTACCAAACTACGTGGTATTTGATTATCAAAAAACTGGGATACGTAGGAATCCTCTTTGAGGTATAAACCTACCATATAAATCCACCCTAATTTTCTCTAGGCCACATTCCTAGAAGGTTCATATTCACCCAAGATACCACATTTCTTCTGGGTACCTCAATACACTTCAGTGTAAGTCCCACACCATCCTTTATTAGGAAACCTTTCACCTAGATGTCCTCTCCACATAACGTTAAACTGCACGGTTTAGTCCTTGTCACATGAACTTAAAAGTTTTTATGACCAGTTAAGTGGAATCTGACTATATGGGTTATGATTTCTCTCACTAGGATATGTAGGAAGTTCATCTTATGGGTTCAATCCCAACATCAAAATAATTCATGTTCCCCCTAGATGATGATAAACTCCAGAGAACCTCATCACACGAATTAAACTAGTTTCATCTTAGTAAACGACTAAATAATCCATGATCTATCCATAAAAGGGTAAAATTGATGGAAAACTCTGATACATACAGATACCTCCTTTGATGGATAACCTCATATATATACAGATGACTCTAAACCCATGTGTAGCTGTGATTGAATTCTACTTTAGGGATAATTCATGGACACGTACTTGGGAAAGAACCAAGGATTAATGAACATGAATTAAATCTATAAGAGAGTCCCAGAATAGGAAAAAGTTCCCCTTAAAAGGGTGTGATGATCCCAACTTCCCAACCACTCCATCAATGTGAGTTATTAAGTTTCACTAGCCAAGATACCCAGTGAGCACTTGACTTTGGAAATGAGGTCCATGAATCATGAATAAAGGTCCATCGGGTGTTTCTAGCTCCACAAACAATACCCACTAAATACTGTTTATAAATAGTGGACCTGAATCAAATGATTATATAGAACTAAACCCCCTAAAATAAACAGTCAAAACACACCACATGATTCTGAGGGAAACAAGTATTAATTTTTCTTATTCCATGGACCTTAAACCTAGAATTTATCCCTAGAAATTCCCCTCTCTATTAGATATAATGACCCAACCCTAGTGATCTACATCCCCTACCTCATCAAGTGTGAATTTTAGAGCTCAAAATTCATATTTACTATAGTGATACTGATCCCATTTTGAAATTTATTTGTCATCTAAACATATCATTATCATATATCCGAGAGGATTTCCTACAAAACCTCTATAAGTGTCCCATATTTACACAATCTCATAACTCTAGTGGAGGCCAATCACACTAAGGTTACATGTTTCTATCCTTTCCACATTGATAACATTTCACTAGTGTAATTCCCTAGATATTTTCCCCACTACTACTCTAATGGTAATTCTCATCGTGATGATTTATACTACCAGATTATTCAATATCAACTCTCATAGATATAACTAATTACACACCACTTATTTCCTCCTTCAAATTTATCTCGGTGATAAGATCTCAGTTCACCACCTTATAAAAATTCTTCAAGAAAAATAAATTCACCCATGAACTAATCTCATATTTAAGGTCATCTTCAAAGTTTTTCACATATGATTCCTTGTCTCATGAAAATGTAGGATAAAATTTTGTAAGTCTATGAAATGGGTGACATAATCAATCATAAAAATACCTAATTTATCTTGGTGAATGAACTCTCTGATCTTGTATTGCCTCAAGGTCTCTATAATGGAATAATCAATGAACCTTGTCTATAATTCCTTCTAGGATAGGCCCACATATTGTTTTTATTGAACTAGGATTCACTGAATCATATAATACACAAGATTTAATCTCCTCTATGGAAGAGTCTCTAGATAGTTAAAGATAGTCCATGGTAATTCCACCCAGAACTTCACTTCCTTGGGTGTCCCTTCCCCTATAAATGTCAGTGGTTGTTGAAACTGAAACTCTTTGGTGAGGTTCAATATAGATGGATCAACATATGGAGGTCTTCCCTCAGTAAAATGCATTACTAATACTAAGATAGCTTGTATTTATTCATCTAATACGTTTTCTAGATTTATTGTCGTCCCTGGTCTTAAATTCAGAGGGGCGTCCTCATTTCCACCCACTCATTGTGCAATCAGAAGTCATCATTGAGGAATTTCACTTCATTGTACAAAAAATTCCTTTCACAACATTACAGGAAAATTGGAACATCACATTTAAGGGGTTTGACATAAAAATAACCTCATGTTATTTATATTCCATCATTTACAAATTATAAATGGATTTCTATTATTTAACTATTTATCATAAATAATCACACAAAAAAGTGAAAATTCTATGTTCCTATCATGATTTAAGTAAAGAGAATAATGGAAGTGCTTATTAAGGTCAATACCAACTCATATTTTGTTATATTAAATGTATATTTTGTTGTTCACATGACATAGGAGTTATGGACAATGAAAATTTTTCTAATGAAACTTGAAAAACATGTTAGAACCAAGAGGATCTTTCGTATTAAATTTATAATTAATTTAAATGTATAGGAAGAAATAATACCTCAGTCTTGATATATTTATTTAATAAAGATGTTTATCATCTAAAACCCTTTTGTTCTACCATCATTGTGTTTTTAGGATCCAACTGTAGAATCCCTCTAGCGATGATCCACACATGCTCCTTTGATCTCCAAAACAATGTTGATGGATTGTTGGGTGCTAGTATGGAAGACTGATCATATTTCTATGTTTACCTTGATTGTTGTGATGCTTCCTTTTAACGTGAAGAATCATCCATGAACTCTCAATCTTGATATAATAGATGAGGTAAGATAATATATCAATATTTAGAGAAGAAACTTTATAGTGTTATTTATTATTGAGAGAGAGAGATCTAGATTTTTTGTGCATAATTATTTTACAATTAAATAAAATCTAGTAAAATAGAGATAATATTCTATTTATAGAGTTATGGGTTATGGTTAAATATTATTTAATTTCATATGGGCCCTTAAAAATATATTAAACCCTTAAATGACCCCAATACATGTAATAATAATTTTATTATTATTTTCACATTGTATGTACTTACTAGAGAAATAATAAATATGATTTTACTACCTTTAAAATTAATATTTCTCATTAAAACTCATCTTGGTTAGCTCATTATCCTCAAAATTTATCTAATACTTAAACAAATATTAAATTAGAGATTTATTGAATAAATAAATATTATATGTCTACATAACTAAATAATTACCTTCCGAATAAATATTTATTTAATTTATACAATCAATAAATCTTGAATAAAATTATTCCTTGAATATGAGAAAAATATTTATTTCAATAATTAAATTCAAATATATTTTAATTGAGATCAATGGAAACACTTAGTGTGTGACCCTCTAGCCTTCTTCCTCATTAGCATTAGGAGGGATTTACTAAAGTCTAAGATTACTCTCTAAAAATAGTTCTAGGAACCCAATAGGAAGAATTTGATATCATGATTTCAACAACCATATACAAGCATGTACTATATAATATAATCCCTTTTTCTTTATATCTAGTCAATTAGGTTGTATACTTTTTTCATCAACCTTAATGCTTGATATATCTTTATTTGATTAACCGAAATGAAAATTTCCATGTCACCATGGCCATGGAATTTATTTCAATGGTTCCATTCCAATAAAATGTATGATATATTAACTTCTATAAATAGAAGTTACAAATCCTTCCTTGAATTATTCTTTAATAACTTATGGATTGTGACATACCCAACATATCCTACCCAGCATGAAAAAATTGTGTCATGGGTTTTTTCAATACATCTACTTACATGATCTATGATATGTATTAATAATAATCTTGAAGTATAAGTACCATTACACATTATTGAATATAATAATATCCTATTATACAAAAATATACAACATTCCTATTGATGGGTATATCCTTATAATCTCTCTTCTTGGAGATCACCAAGTGAAAACTTCATGAGATAAAGCTTCTCCATCTTATGAGAAATTATACAAGAAATTTGAAAAAATATATTCCCTATCATAGTTCTTCATGCTGAATGTTGGACAAATATTTAAGATATATTTCCATAGAATCTCAGGATTCTCATCATAGAGGGGAACTAATATGACATATTTTGATCTCACGAATAACCTATGTCATCATCACATTAAATTATTATGTAATAATGATCAATATGTTAACATATATATTTAATATTAAATTCTTTGAATATATTAAATAATATAAAGTAAAAACCAATTAGTTCTAGGACACCAACTCTAATAAACTCTCACTTAGTCTACAGTCAATTGATAATGAATTTTAGTTTTCAAGATTTAACATGAAGACTAGGATTCTATTAATATAGAGGTTTTGTTAATTGATCTGTCACATTTTCTTACATTGATATAATGTGCACCAGTACTTCACCTCTTTGAGAAAAATACCTCATGTGATTATAATTTTAGAGTATTTCTTCATCTGTTGATGTGACCTTGGTTCTTTGGAGAGAGCCACAATTATAGTATTATCACTGTAAAATGTTATTGGATAATTACTATTAGGTACCAAATCTAACTCTTAGATGAAATTTCATATACATACTACTTTTTAGCAATATCATAAGCCACAATATACTCTAACTCTAGTGTATAATCAACAAACACTACTTTATTTGAAATATTCCCTCTCATAATACCTCCATTGAGGGTGAATACATATACCAAATATGACTTTATATGATCTTGATATATTTAAAAACTAGCATTAACATATACCCTAATGACTACCTCCTCATCTCATTCATATACCAGGAACATATCCTTGGTTCACTTTTGATACTTAAGGAAATTTTGGACATCCATCCAATGGTAGTATCTTAGATCTTCTTGATATTTTCCTACTGCACTTAAGGCATAAGCAACATCTAGCATAGTACATAGTATGGAATACATGACTATCCCAATAAATATATATATGTAGACCTTGAGATTCTTTCTCTCTTTATGGGTCTAAGTAAAAATTTTCTTGTAAAGATGAATACCATGTGAGATCAGCAATAATCACATCATAGATTGTTCTATACTAAATCTCTTCAATATCTTGTCAAAATATATACCCTGAATTAGACCAACAATTCTCTTGGATCTATCATGATGGATCTTGATCACAAAAACATATACTACTTTTCCTAATTCTTTCATAGAGAATCTTGTGTTTAACCATGTCTTAATAGTCATAAGAAAGGTATCTCATTTATAATAATAAAATTTCATCAACTTATACAATTAGAGAAATGGACTCACTCCCACTAAACTGTTTATATACAAAAGCCACACATTTATTTCTTATAAAACCAAATTTTTTATGGCTTTATCAAAACAAATTTTTTATGATCTAGATGTTTTATTTAATCTATATATGAATCTCTATAACTTTTATACTTTATTAGAATTACCTGGAGTCATAAACCCTTCAGGTTGTGTCATAAAGACATCTTCTTGAAGGTTCCCATTAATTAAATTTATTTTTAAATCCATATCTCAAATATCATAGTCATGGTATGTTGTTATAAAAAGTATAATTCTAATGTATTTAATCATGGTGATTGGTGAAAATGATTCATCATAGTATATTAATTTCAACTATTTATACCCTTTTGTAATGAGTAATGATTTATATGTATTGACTTGAAATCCATGTCCAAATTATTCTGGAATACCCATTTATAACCAATGGGATTTAAATCAACTTGAGGATCCACTAAAATCCAGACTAGGTTTTGGTATATGGAACTCATTTCAGGATTCATTGCTTCTTTACATCTAGTAGAATCCATATTATTTATTACTTCCTTTAGGGTTATAGGATCATTATTATCAACTAATAATGATAATCCAACCATGGTGACTTGAATATGATATTATTTCGGTTCTCTAACCACTCTTGTACTCTAATTTAGTACTATTTTATCTAAAACAGTTTCTTCCATAGGGATTTGTGTGACTTGTTATTATATCAACTCTTATGTATACTGATCTTTGACATCATTAAATCCTATATTTCTCCCACTATATTTTAGATATCCTTTCATCTTTCTCAAACATATAATAAGATAATCCACAAACACCCGAAGGAACAAGTATGGTGTGAGCTAAAAATCCTTGTAGGCTCTCACCAAGGATTATATAACATATGCAAACAATAAATTAACCAAAGGAATGCTTTAAATTTTAAATTTTAAATTCAATAGGTTTGTAATTTTAAATTATATTTAAACAAATCATGTTATATAGTTAAAATGATGGAAAAAATAATACTTTAAGAAAAGGATTTTCAAATGATGGAATATTTATAAAACAATTTTTTAAATACAAAATTTATATAAAAAAGTTTATATAAATCATGAAGGCATGTAAAGCAGTTTAAAGAACATTGGAATACATTTATATCTCAAATATAAAAAAATAGAGCAAAATGGTCAGCTTCCAAAAGGTATGATACTATTTCTATCTATAGGACTCCACACTCGCTAAGTGATCTCAAAAATATTTGTATACACACATCCCCCTAACACTAGTCAAAGGAAACTCGTCACCATCCCATCGGGGATGTGAACCACTGCATATATGTTTTAGAATTTTGTAATATTATAGAGTGTGTCAAAATAACCCACCAACTACCTAAGGCTTGCATGTGATCTTACATAATCAATGATGGGTAATTTATTTTAAGACTGCTTAAAATAAATATAAATCCCATTCTCCCATTTCAATTCCAATTTTCCATTTAAAACCAAAATAGGTTTTAATAAAAAAATATGCCTCTTTTACAAGATAAAACCACTGGGTTTCTATCAAAATATTTTTAATCCATTTCCACAAGTTTTAAATCCATTCAAATCCACAAATTAAATTGATCAATTTAAATCGAAAAATTTCCATAAATACATCCCAATTCACTAGAATTGGGGGATTTCTAATTTCTCATGACAAAACTATTTCAAATCTCTCAATTCACTGGAATTGATTTTTATCAATCAATTGAAAGAAAGTTTTAGAAATTTAATTTTAATCATAAATTTAAATAATTCAAGCAATTTAAAGGTAATAAAATTGCTAATCGGGACAGAACCACCTAACCTTTTACCAAAAAATACTCACATGGAACCCATCAATGAGAAAAAAGGGGCGGAAGACCTCAAAACTCGACCTAGAAATGAGATCTAGAAACAAAGAGCATCAATCCATCAAACTCCAAATAAAGAGAAAGATATAGAGATGAAGAACAAGAGAGAATGTTAACCCAGGAATCACTCCACAAGTGCTATGATAATAAAATGTAAAACGATAGGATCCGAAAGGACTAGAAGGATCCAAGATTGTCTAGGGAAGTCTTTGGGTTGAGGGAGATGAAATAAAAGAGGATAAAAATGGAACAGACCATCCGAACTATCTGTTTAAAAACTACAGTCATGGTATTACACGATGTGTAATCCCATTACACAAAGAGAAATATTTAATTCTCATAACTGATAAAAAATGCATCGCCTTGACTTAAAAATCAATTCTCTAAGTTAAAAACTGATCTATAAACCATTCACAATGTGTAAAATCCCTTCACGACATTTACCCTTCAAAGTGTGAATCCTTTCATGACTTGCATCATAAAAACATTACATGACATGTAACCTAGTTACATGATGTGTAATCCTCTAGCAGACTATAGAAAAGGACAGTTAAAGATGAGAATCCCATAAATCTACAAATTCACCCTTATAGGTATCCTCCCAATCTATTATTTACCCTATCCAGTCAACAAAAAGGAAAAACCATGACAAGGTTATAGATGTACATGTATGTTCGATAACGGGATGTTACAACCTCCCCACCATAAGAACTTTATATCCCTTTAAAGCCTATAAAGAATCTTCCATGCCAAAAAAAATTTAGTCCATGGATCTCTTATCATTTCCATGAATTACCACATCTCATGATTATCAAAGCCCTGCTTCCATAGCACAAAAACCACAGGTATCATCCTCCCATGAAGTACCTTGGTCTCAGAATCAACTATCCTGACTGGACGCCCAGTCAAATATAAATCAGGTTCAATCTCAATATCACTCTAACTCAAATTGTGAGATAGATTAGAGATATAATTTCTTAGTTTCGATACATGGAATATGTTATGAATCAACGTTAGTTGTGGTGGAAGTGCTAAACGGTATGAAAATTTCACCAACTAATCAATAACCATGAAAGGTCCCACAAAACGAGGGGCAAGTTTCCCTTTCCTCCCAAGCCTTAGATGACCCAAATAGGATGAAACGTTTAAGAAAACCTAGTTACCAACTATGAAATCCAATGGTATATGGAAAAAATCAGTATAAGACTTATATTATATCTATCTTGTCAACATTATATGAAGAATTAACTGAATATTTTTTGTCATATCTTGCACCAAACATGGTCCAACCAAGGAACATTCACTGATCTCTGACCAACATAATTGATATTTACATGGACGGCCATAAAATTACTCTAAAGGATCCATTATGATTGTAGACTAGTAAATATTGTTATAAGAAAACTCAACCAGCCCCAGGTGATCATCCCAATCCTTACTAAAGTCGAGAATGCAAGCAAAAAGCATATCCTATAGAATCTATATAGTTATCTCTGTATAAAAATCAGACTATGTATGGTAGGTCATGCTCAAATGGACCTTAGATCATAGTGACTCCTGAAGGGCTCTCCAAAAGTGAGAAGAAAACTGAGGATTCCTATTAGAAACTATAATAGATGGAACTCCATGAAAACATACAATCTCTTTCATGTAGAGATTTACCAACTCCCCACCTTTGGTTGTATCTCAAATGGGTAGAAAGTGAGTTGACTTGGTCAGCCTGTTAATCACAACCCAAATTGCATTATTCTTTTCTAGGTATGAGGAAACCCAACCACAAGGTCCATAGATATTTCATCTCACTTCCAAGTAGGGATGGAAAGTGGCTAAAGTAAACCAAATGGTTTCTGGTGCTTGGATTTCACCTGCTAGCATGTATAATTGTGGGAAACAAAATCAGTAATTCCCTACCTCATCCCTAGCCACCAGAAATATCGTTTTATTTCATAAAACATCTATGTGTTTCCTGGGTGCATAGCCCACTAAGAATTATGAAAATTCCCCATTACATCATTCCTTGCTGCTAATGGTACAATGAAGTGATTATGATAGCATAGAACACCCACTTTGGATAATGACCATTGGAAAACTATCTCCCCACCATAGACAGAGTCTCTAATGCTAAATAATTAATCATCAATATCTTGATCATGATGAATCATCACAAGAAGAGTGGATGTCAACTGAACACTGGATAAAGAAACTTCAAACCCTTTATCCTGAACTCCAATATGAAACTTTGCAAAGAGAGCCATAAAATTATACTATTTTGAATATTATTTCACTACCTGGGTTGGAAGCTTCCTGCTAAATGAATTTTTAATGAAATTCCCTTTCCTCAAAGTATAGGTGATTTCAAAGAAGAAGTATTAAAGGTACTCCACCCAATTCCTCTAGAAAAGATTCAAATATATTTGGGAGAAGATATAACTCAATCTTTTTTTGTCTGAGTACATAATAAATATTTCCCTGAAAAGGTAATGTCACCAAATCTTAAGTGTGTGGATCAAAACTATAATTTTGAAGTCATGGGTAGGATAATTCTTCTCATTTGGACTAAGCTGATGAGATCCATAAGCTACTACATGATCCCCCTATATAAGAATGCATCCCAAGCCTGAAATCGATACATCATAGAAGATCACATAGCCATGCCTAGCCTTTGGAAGAGTTAACACCAGTGCAGTAGTGAAAATACTTTTCATCTCAACAAAAGAATTCTGAAACTTATCATTCCAAGCAAACTTCATCCCCTTCCGAGTCAGAGCAGTCATCAGAGAATCCAACTTCGAGAATTAATTCAGGAACCAGAAATAATATCCAACTAATCCTAAGAATCTTAAAATATAGAAGACATTAAATGTTTTATCCCAAGTCATAACAGCCTTTACCTTCTTAAGATCAACTAATATACCCTATTTAGACACCACATGTCTCAATAATTTCACTTCCTTAATCCATAAATCACACTTTGAAATATTTTCATAGAGTCATTGATTTCTCATCTGATTTATAATTGTTATCATATGATGCACATGATCCTCCTTGGATTTAGAGTAAACAAGGATATCATCCATAAATACTACCACAAAGGTATCATGATACTCATGGAATATCCCTTCCATCCAAGGCATGAAAACTTTAGGAGCATTTTTCATACCAAAGGGAATAACAAGGTACTCATAATGGTCTTACTTGCTCCTAAAGGTGGTTTTCTGAATGTTATATTCTTTTATACTCATCTTATGGTAACCAGATCAAAGGTTGATCTTTGAAAATCACTTCACCCCTTTCAACTAGTCAAACATATCATTAATACATGGAAAAAAATATTTTTTCTTTATCAAAACTCGATTGAGATTTGGATAATCAACACATAAGTGAAGAGGAAAATCAGTCATCTTAGCGAAGAGAACTGGTACCACCCAAGGTGACACACTCGGTCTTATAAATCCTTTCTCAAGAATATCTTCCAACTAGGAATTCATCTCTTTCAGTTCAATTGGTTTCATGTGGTAAGATGGAATTGAAATTGGTTGAGTACCATGCATTAATTCAATAGAAAACTCAACCTCTATTTCTGGTGGAAAACTAGATAAATCAGAAGGAAACAGGTCAGGAAACTCGACAATGAATGGAGGTAGATCACTTCTCAAAGATTCCCACTCCAGATGAAAATAAATCACTGATAATACTTTCCCTGACTCTAGATAAGAAGGTCTGGCTCTGTCGACCTTGGGTCCTAATCTCTTTTAAAGACAAGGAAAACACTACTGGGTGTAGTAAATTAGACCCACTAAAAATAATAATCAATCCAAGATCTATTTGAAATGATCCAATCCAACCTTAAAATGATGTCAAAATATTTCATGTTGAGTACCATAAAACTCCAAGCTAGCTCGACATATGATAGAGAGAAGCCACATGTAGGACTATAGAGACCCTCCTCTCTCTTCATTCCAAGAAGTTTAGTAACATACATTTCACAATATAAAATCTCCATATGAATATTTAAAATATTAACAATACAGGTTTAAAAAAATGAGTGAGATGCACAATTATTAAATAGAGCAGTTACTAGTGATGAAGCTATAGTAATGGTACCTCTCACAGTTGTTGGACCCATGTCTGCTTCCTTTGGAGACTCTTCTACTACATGAAGTAACTTCATTCTGGATGCTTGCAGATGGAACCCTTTTATATGTGAACCATCTAATTTCCCCATAGTTTTAGTAGGATTTGATGATCATGTTCCACTAAACAATGTATAAAAGTTAGGGTAGAATCTATGCAAGTTCCCTGAATGTCTTCTGGAGCTACAGTTCTTGGGTGCCTCAGTGAAAACCCTCTTAGAATGTCCCATCTTTCCACACTGGTAGAAAATCAAAGGACTTTATATTGGAACTTTAGGTGTTCTAGAATGAATATACTATCTTGAACCTCCATGAGAATCATCACACTTCTATTTTTCATGGAAGGAACTCACAGTACAACTAGGAGACTAAGGAACTCCTAATAACCTTGACTTTCCAGACAGGTCCATATTTACCATCATCTCCCTATCTATCACATCAACATAAGTGGGTAGCTTCAGTATGAAAATATAAGAACAAATATATTATTGAAGCCCTAAATAGAACTTTATATCCTGCATCCTCTCATTATAATCAATCTCAGGTGCGAACTGTACCAGCTCCACAAAGCGATTTGAATACTCATCCATAGTTCTATCAGCATTATAAAGCTTGAAAACTCCACAGCCTTATCCAACACCATTGAATCTGGATAAAACTAATCAGTGAAAATAAACTTGAATTTTTTCCATTCTAAACCCTCATGTTTATTTTTCATCACCATTGTGTCCCACCATCTCCTACTCGGTCCTTACAATATGAAGGAGGCACACTTCACCTTGATCATGTTGGGGGTCTCTAAGAACTCAAAAAAGACATCCTATCTTACCCAAAAATTCCTCAGAATGTTGGGGATTAGTGGAGCCTTTGAAAACTAGTGGTTTCTAGTGAAGTAACTCTTGAGAATGATTTCTAAGAACACCCCCCTAAGGATCCACAACTAGAACTTGAATGGGGACAAGAGGTGGTGCATGTCCTAGAGCTTGGACTATACACATAATCACCTCAACTAGATTCGGATATATAACAAGATTTTCTTACTGATGTTCAGAAATAACATCTTCATATATTCGATTTGTAAGTATTTTCTAAGGAATGATACTACACAACATCAACATACAATGAAGAATACATTAGAATCACACTCAAACTAAGAAATAAGGGAAATTATTACAAATAGATGGAAAAAAAATATGTTTAATTCACTCTATCCAAATAAGAATATAGAAAATACTATAACTAATCCAAAATATTTCTTTCCCTAACCACCCATGGAGACTTAAGTTTCATTGCGGTGAGAGCTGGATAGGCACTCAATTGCAATTACCTCCTAAGTCCCGATAAGATTTCACAAATGCATACTAACTTCAAGAGAGAATCTCAATAGCCTCCTTTGATACCACTTTTTCACAAACCATCCTGGGTACCCTAGTAACCCGATAGCAGAGCCGAACCTAACATAGCCCGAAGGGAATTCTCAATCCCCATAGGTTGTTGACTAGAATGTGGCATCAACAACATGAAAGTGGGAATTAATTTTCCACAAAACATAGTAGAAGAAAAATAAACAAGACAATATGCATAACAAAGAAAGCTTCCCTGGGAGTAATGTACCCGAATACAAAAATGAAAAAAATATCCCAAAGTACTAAAACACAAGTACTAAGATAGAAAAATATACCAAATATATAAGGACACAACTCATGAAGATCAAGGTTCAATAGCTAGATCTGCTTCCAAGAGAACCTTTCCCCTTTCTCAAACCTATAAGAATTTAATCTATAACACCTGAAGGCACAAGTAGGGTGTGTGATAAAAATCCCAATTGGGTCTCACCAATGATTCCATAAAAGATTAAAATAAAAAATTAACTAAAGGAATGCTTTCAATTTTAAAATAATCAGGTTTGGCATTTTAAATCATATTTAAAAAATTTATGTTATACAGTTCAAATGATGGAAAAAAGAATACATTAAGAAAATTATTTTCAAATAATATAATATTTATAAAATAATGGCTTAAATAAAATATTTATTTAAAATAGTTTATATAAATCCTAAAGGAATGTAAAGAAGTTAAAAAAACATTGTCATACATTTATATCTGAAATATAAAACAATCGAGCAACTTGGTCATATTTCAAAAGGTACGATAGTATTTCTAACTATATGACTCTAGACCCTCTAAGTGATCTCATCAATATGTGTATACACATATCCCCCTAACACTAGCCAAAGGTGACTCATTACCATCCCATCGGGGATGCGACCCACCACATGTATGTTTTAAAATGTTGCAGTAGTGTAGAGTGTGTCCAAATAACTCACCAACTACCTAATGATTGAATGTGCTCTTACATAATCAATGATGGGAAATATATTTTAAGACTTCTTAAAATACAATTAAATATAATTATTCTATTTAAAAACAAAATTGGTTTTAATCAAAATCATGTCTCTTTTACAAGATAAAACCACTGGGTTTCTATCAAAATATTTTTAATCCATTTTAAAAAGTTTTAAATCCATTCAAAAACAAAATTTAAATTAAACAATTTAAATTGAAAATCTTCTATAAACACACCCCAATTCACTAGAATTGGGTGTTTTCCAATTTCTCATACCAAAACCATTTCAAATATCCCAAATAAATGTAATTAGGTTTTATTAATCTATTGAAATCAAGTTTGATCAATTGGATTTAAATTAGTAATTGAAATAATTCAAGAAATTCAAAGGTAATCAATTTTTATAATCCAGACATCCTTTTTCTAGAAACAAATACTCACAATGGCACCCATCAATGAAAATGAATGTTTAGAAGACCAAGATACTCAACCTAGGAATGAGATCTAGAAACATAGAGCATCGATCCATCAAACTAGAAAGAAGGAGAAAGAGATAGAGATGAAGAATAAGAGATAATTCTTACCCGAGAATCACTCTAGAAGTTCCATGATGATCGAATGCAAAAAAGAGAGGATATAGAAGAACTGGAAGGCTCTAAGATTTCCTAGGGAAGGCTTTGGGTCAAGGGAGATGAAACTGGAGAGGATAAAAAAGGAAGAGACCAGCAGCACTGCCTGTTTAAAAATTGAAATTGGGGAATTACATGACTTGTAATCCCATTACATGACATGAAATAGTTTATTCTAATAAACACCAGAAAACATGTCACCTCTACTTAAAAACTAATGCTCCGATTTAAAAATCGTTCTGTAAACTATTCACAATGTGTAACAGCTATTCATGACGTGTACCCTTCACATCATAAAGACTTTTTTGACTTGCATCCTAAAAACATTACATGACATGTAACCTAGTTACATGACGTGTAACCCTCCAGCAGCCTATAGAAAAGGTCAGTTAATGATGAGAATACAATAAATCTATAACTTCACCATTATAGGTATCCTCTCAATCTATTCTTAACCCTATCTAGTCAACTAAAAGGAAAACCCATGACACGGTTAAAGACGTACCTGTTTGGTCGGTAACGGGATGTTACAGTTCCACCTTTCAATTACACTATTCCTCTAGGGTGTATAATTAGAAGTGAGTTTGGATAAAATATTACACTATTTTGAATATTAAATGAAATATTGATTAATATATTCTCTACCATGGTTTTAGTAGAGTTTATTAATCTTTTTACCAAGCTGGTTTACAACATAATTCTTGAATTTTTTGAATTTATTAAAGGATTATAACTTTTACCTTATTAAGTATATATATCCTTACCTACTAAAATCATTAGTAAAAGTTAAATTTGAGTATTCACCTATTTCTTTAATTGGGAATGGTCTACACACATCAGTGTGAATCAACTCTAAATCACTATGGCATTTTCATCTTTTCCATTAAATGTATATTTGGCCATTTTACCATGTAAAAACAATTTAAAAATACCAAGTGGTTTTAGTTTTAATGAATCTAAATAACAATATTCATATAACTTAGTAAATAATTTCTCATTTACATGAACTAAGTGGTGATTCCATAGCTAGGTGTGGTATGAATCATTTGAATTGGATTCATTATCTATTCCCAACACTTGGTTCTCATAATCTAAAATATAAATACCATTATGTAAATGTGCCTTACCATAACATGGTATTTATTTATAAATGAAGTAACTTTGATTTCTAAATATGAAAATAAATCCTTCCATATATAATTTATATACAAAAAATTGGTTAATTATCAACACATAGTGAAAATTATAAAGAAACAATATTATTCTCATCAACAATATTAGGTGGCATTTTCCAATGAATAGTGCTTCCAACTTATCTCTATTTATAGCCCAAAAATCCACCTCACCCCACATAACTTTTTGAAATCTACTTGGATCCTACATTTGTATAAAAATTTATGAACCACATGTGTTTTCTAATACACAATTCATACAAATTGAAAGGTTACACTTAATAATGAACATACTTGGAGAAACATGTTACCTCCTTCCCATTGTTCAGTTTTTATTCAAGTGGACCTTATTACCACATTATAAACAAACATCATCATCCTTCCTATATTTTTAATGACCCAAAATTTTATAAATGAAATTTTCTTCTGAATGACTAAATTCTTTATCAATTAATGTAGTTATAAAAAACACATACACTATATTTTAATTTTTGTTTTGGACCATTATAAAATATAGTCTGTTAGATTTAAAAGAATATTAAGAATATTAACCATTGATAATATAGTCATTGTATAGTGACTATTAAGATTTATATATATTAAGGGTTATGATAAAGTGCAATTGACATAGACGGATGAAGCGATGACCTTGACTAATAGGATCATAACCTATGAAGAAAATCTATCAAAGCTTCCAAGGGATATGGAATCATTGGGAATTTTCTTTTACCAAGACTGATTTGAGATTTAATAACTAAGGCTTAAGAGAAACTATTTATGGGAGAATTTTATGCTTATCAAGATTACTTCCCAAACTATGTTCATTGAACCACCCCAAGAAAGCAACACCATCGCACACCTTATTTTCGGGTGTATGCTGGTGTAATAAGGTGTTATATATCTAGACCATAGTAATAAGAATTTTTATATTTTCATATAATAAAATAGTGATTATATTTAACCATTTTTATTATTACTTTATATATTATTATATAATGAATATTGATAAAAATTATATTTTTATATGAAGAAATCAAAATTGTATTTTACGAAAATATATACTCTCAATCAAGAAAAACTATTGAAAGTTTCAGGAATTTTTGAAATAAATTTTATATTAATAAAATATTTTTATTAAATAATAATTATTTAAATATAAATAATATTATAATTTAATGAAGTCTAATGTAATTTTTTAAGGGTTATAAAGTTGTTAGTATCGTAGAAACTAGTATTTTTTAGTAAATAAGGATTTTTATTTAATAGTGAAACTTATAATATTTAGGAAATTATTTTGAAAAAAATATATTATTATTGAAATCAGCATGTTGAAATTATCCAATGGTGTTTTTTCATAATTTTCTGTGGCAACAAAATTTTTATGAAAATTTTGAATACCGTATAAATATATGGTCTTTATTATGAAATCATAATAGCCCAAAAAATGTAATAAATCCTATAAAGTGACTAAATTACTAAATATAGGTTTCCAATTTAAAATAATATTTTTTTGAACTTATTTAATTTATTTTAAAATACTTTAATGAATCCTACAAAATATACATTTCATTTGAGGTTTAAAATAAATTCTTTATGAGCATGACTCACTTCCACATCACCAATGATATTATTTTAAAAAATTTGGTTGTTGGACTTATAAAATATTGTAATATACTATTCTTTATAAGGAACCATCGGAAAAACCCAATTTAAGATTTGTTTTTTTTATTATTTTATAATATATAATCCAAAACCTATGTTTAGAAATTAATAAAGAATACCACTCTCTTTTGTTATAAATACCCACATAAAATCACACTAAAATTAACTCAAACTCCATTAATCTTGGATTTAATATCCACACCTCTCCCGAAATCTCTCCCAATGTGTTCTAAATATTTTAATAACCTCCTAACAATATTTTAGTAACACCCTCTCAAGGTAAGGGACTCTCTCCACTTCCTTTATTTTAAGTAATTTATTTGTTATAAGACCTTTTTATTTCCAATTATTCATGTTGTAATTTGTTTTTACACAATGATTTTACTGTCCTTACAATTATAATATAATTATAGAACACATTTAACAATAATTAATCCCTTCCATGAACCATTATTCACAACCGTTATTCTTCTTCAATTATCCCTTGATTTTCCATGCCAATATTTTGTATTGTGAATACCCATACCCATTTCCAATCAATGGTATTCACCTAGATGGTCATACCCTTCATTTATTATATAATCCCATTTATGTAAACCACAATCTTTAATAATGGGATTAAAATGATGAAATACATCCATATTTTTTATGATCTATGTGGCACACAAATGCAAGTGCATGATATGAATATGACAGGTAGTCCTAGAATTATATATCCCTCCAATAAATTGGGTAATTTTTTTATCTCATGAGAAACCATTTATAGTGCATG
Organism: Viscum album; assembly: GCA_963277665.1. Lineage (NCBI taxonomy): Eukaryota > Viridiplantae > Streptophyta > Magnoliopsida > Santalales > Viscaceae > Viscum > Viscum album. The sequence continues at coordinate 2,007,511,336 of OY728122.1, read as the reverse complement.
GGGTATTATTCTAATAACACTATTTTATGATGTCCCAGTGGTTATATTTTACTTGTTATTATGATTTCATATTTTATATTGATGTCACATTCCTATGTTTCTTCGATGTTATCATGTTATATCATACATTAATTTTCATGTTTATGATTCTAACAATTTTTATGTAAAATTTACTTTTATCTTGACTAAAATTTAATACTTTAACCATATTATGATTTGATTATTCCACTACTAGGCTTTATATATTATCTCATTCTTTTGTTTGTCCTCAGGTTATCTTGTGCAGTTTTAGAAGAGTGATGGAATTTTAAGAGCATGTTAAATAGTTTTAAATAATTATTTTGTATCCCTATTTCAATTTATTATGTTACGAATAAAATTACCAAAATACAATAGTCCTTTTGATATTTTGTAATTATAAGATGTGTTTATTTTTGTAATAAATCATGAATTAAGGTTTATTTAAGATATGAGTTTTCATAGTTGGTATCAAAGTAAGGTATAATTATTTCTGGGTATTAGGATTATAAAACTTTAGTGAAATACTTATATATAAGACTAATAATAGGGAAACATCACTAAATTATGTAAAAGTATAGATTATGTGTTCTCTAAGAAACAAAATTCCTATCTTGATATTACAAGAGGATGTGGCTCTAACACAATTGTACTTAGGGGTAATAAACCCATAAAGAAAACATTGGTAATTGAATTAATAATCACCTGGAGAATGATAAAGATTCCATGATACACACCTATTTTGAAAATACCAGGGGATATGATTTGGTAAATTTAAAATATCCTCACACACCATTATAAAGGGAACAAAAATGACCATAAAATTTTATGTTAGGAAATAGACCATAGATAACTTATATTGAAACCTATAAATTCATAGTGTAAAAAATTTATGTAATTTCTATGTATCCCTTAAATGCTAATATTTTCATTTTATGTGTTTAATATTGTAATACTTATCATTAAAAAAATTCCCTTTATTTTAGTCAATGGTTAAAAATAGGAGGAACTGAGTCAACAACCAATGTGATCGGTAATTCCCAAATGAGATGACCAGCCCAATGGGGACATGATTCAAGAACTTCATAATAATACTTACTAAATTAACACAAGTAATGAATAGAAACTTAAATTCATGGGTAAATCCCATATCCCCCTAATATTAGGTTTTAATTGAGACCCTTATAAGAAAAAGGCCTCTAGCTTTCGGTGATCTTCCTATCCCTTAACCATGAAACTATAGATCAACTCCATTGAAGATATATTCTTCATCCATAAATGATCTAATAAAGGGAAGGTAATGTTACTTATTTATAGTATGGATGGAGAAGCTGAAAAATGGGGGATCTTGACCAAAAATATAAATACCAAAGAGGATATTGAAATGATGGAGTGGAAGAAATTACAGAAAATAGTTTTTGATAAATATATTCCTCACACTCTCCAACTAGAAACTGAGAGGAAGTTAATTGGCCTTAAGTAAAAGAAATATTAATCCATTGATTCATATGATGAACAATTCACAAGATTGGTGTGATACACCTTTATCTTTTTTATTGATTCTAAAAGTAAAGTAGACCACTTCTTTAGTGGGGTAAATATGAATAAGTAGAGAGATTTGGTGATTTGAGACTTTGAAGCTATAAAGAAATTGTCTGATATTTTTTTAAATTTGAAATAGGGGTTAGTGAATCTCAAGGGTCAGTAGATAGGAATAGTAAAATGGATTTAAATTATGGTATAGTGATGGATAAATCTCATGATTACAAGAAATTCCAATATCCAACTTGTCAAAAGTGTGGGATGAAGCATCTTAGAAATTTCCTTAAGGGGATAAGGAAATGTTTTATATGTAGGAAAGATGGGAAGCTATGTTGTGAGTTGAAGTAGGAGAAGCCTTATAATTTAATAGAATAATATAATGCTACAATAAACCCTTATCCTTTTATCAAATGTTTCAACTTCAAGGAACAAGGATATTGTGAAAATAAACAAACTAAGCCAAGGTTTATTGATGATAATTGACACCAAAAACCTCCAATGCATAGAGATAAAGGGTTATCTTATGAAATCACAACTACTGAGGTGGATCCCAACAATGATGTGGTGATAGGAATGTTTTTTATTCATTAAATAATATATAATTTAGTTGTTTATTATGGTTATATGAATTATTTCATATCACACAAGATTAGTATAACTATTCAAATACTACCAAAAAATATAGAAGTATAACTATCAATGAAAATGTAAAATGGGGAAATTATTACATGCCATGTATATAACTTCTCTGTTATCCATATTTTTGTGATGAATTTACTAACAAATCTTCTGATTCTCCCTTTTGTGTAATTTGATGCAATTATGGGTACGGATTTTTTTATTATATAGAGCTAACATAAATTGTCAAAAGAAGGAAATCAACCTCCATATCATGATTCTCCCTCAAATTCTATATAAGTGCAAGGAAAAGGATAAATCTCCTTAATTTTCATTTTATTAAGATTGAATATTATTTAATTATGAGAAAGAATATCTAGCTCAAAGTATTAAGAAAAAGGAAAACACCATCCATGATGACATGCCCATTATAAAGGAATATGATGTGGTGTTTCTTGAAAAAAAAAATATCTTATGACTATATGATAGATTTAGTTCTCAATCAAACATATACTCAAATCTTTACCAATATCCAAGAATATATATATAATGGCCACTATTTAACTTATAGAGCTGAGGAATCATCTACATGAGAATATATATAGAGTTTTTATACACCCATGTGCTTCACCATGGGGTGAGATAGTACCCTTTTCGAAGAATAAGGATTGGTCAATGCTCCTTTACATTTATTATCATGATATTAGAAAAATCATGATAAAGAATAAGTTTCCTCTACCATGTATTGATGACTTTTTGGATTAGCTATATGGATCCCAGTACTTCTCTAAGGTGGATCTTCGGTCTTAATATTATTAAGTAAAGGTAGAGAAGAAGGATATATCTAAGAATTCTTTTCATACAAGTTACGGGAACTATGATTTTATAGGGATTCTAATTGGACTCACTAATGATAAAATTATTTTTATGATCTTAATGAATAGATTATTTAGGGAATAAATTGATAAATTTTTGGTAGTCTTTATCTATAATATTCTTATCTACTCAAAAACAAAGGAGGAATATGAGGAGTATTTTAATATTTTACTGAAGACCATATGGAAATAAAATTTATATTTGGATTATAGTAGATGTGAATTTTTTATGGATAAAGTAACATTCATGGGTTATGTTATCTTCAGTAAAGGAATGCCTAAGTATCCTTCAAAAAATAGAGGAAATTGGAGTGTGTCTTAGAATAATATCTACAATTAAGATCTATAGTTTCCTAAGACTAGTTGGGCACTATCGCCAATTTGTGAGAAACTTATAATGATTTTAAAACCCACTAACCAATCTATCTTAGAGGGGAGTGAAGTGTTATAGACTAGTGAATACAATGGGAGCTTTAAAGAGATAAATAATAGGTTAATCATTGCACCTATACCCACATTACTCACCAAAGGGGAGACATTTTTTATATATGAAGAGGAATCCAAAAAGGGATTAGGTTGTGTACTCATGTGAGAGGAAAAATTGATAGTGTATTCCTCTCTCTAATTAAATATCCATGAGTAGAACTACCAAAAAAATAATTAGAATTATCCATAGTGATCTTCGCAATGATGATTCAGTGACATTATCTTTATAGCAAGAAGTGTGACATATATATGAATCATAATAGCCTCAAGCATATATTCACACAAAATTAGATCAATATGCACTAAAAAAGGAGTTCATAGATTATCAATTATTATGATTTTTCAATCCATTACAGCCATAGGAAGGTGAAAAAAGTTTCATATTTTCTAAATAGAATGGATCCTACAACCCTATCCATGATTAGGATTAAAATCAATCCAAACTTCTTGGAAATTAAAAGGATAGATGTGGGAATAATAAAAGGATATTACTCCTACATATATAAAATAGACAAATACACAACCTTACATTATTTAGAGGATAAAATATTCCCAAAAATATAATGAGGAGCAATATAAAATGGTTAAAAATATTTCAGAATTCAATTTTTCTAAAGATAAAGTTATTAAGTTGGAATCTGGATAAGTTTCCTATAAAAAAATAATCCAAAGAGGGAACTTATGGATGATTTACATAGGTCATCCTTATCTATTCATCCAATAAGCACTAATATGTATAGATATATAAAGAAAAAAATTTGTGATATAAAATGAAGAGGGATATTATGGAATTTGTATATTGATTCTTAGTATGTCAATAAGTCAAGGATGGCTGAAAAAAATTCTACGTGTATGATGAAACCATTATGTATACCAATATGGAAATGGTAAAACATAACCATGGATTTCATCATAGGAATCCCCATGAAATCTAAAGGAAATAATGTCATATGGGTGGTAATCGACCCCCTTAAAAAGTTATCAAATTTCATTACTATCGAGGAATATTTATATCTTGACCAAATAACTAAGATGTAAATAATAGAAGTGGTATGAACACATAGAGTATAACTCTCCATTTTATATGATAGATATCTATAGTTTGCCTATAGTTTAAGATAATCCTTCAATAAGAATAGGTAACAAAGCAGAGTTTTAATACTTCTTATCACCCTCAGAATGATGTTCAGTATGGGAGAACCATTTAAAATCTATAGGATATGTTGAGATCATGTTAAATGGATTACCAAGGATGTTAGTCTTAGCACCTTCTCCAAGTGGAGCTCTTATATAACAAAATTTTCCATTATATAATTCAAATGGAACTTTATGAGGATCTATATGGGAAGAGTTTTCAGAATCTAACATTTTGGGATAAATTTTTAGAGTGGAAGCTTATGGGACCTAATCATATCTATGAGATGGTATAGAAGGTTCAAACCATTCAAGTTTATATGAAATCTTCACAAAGACGATAGAAAATATATATATACAATCATTGACAAGACCTAGAGTTTGAGTTCAGAGATAAGGTGTTCCTTAATATATCTTCATGGAATAAATTCATGAGTTTTGAGAATAAGGGAAATATTATTCCAAGATGAATTAGCCCCTATGAGATCCTTGATTTCATTGGAACTATGGCCTATTGACTAGCACTCCCATATAACCTGTCCTAAGTACATGATGTGTTCCATGTATCACTCTTGAGGAAGTACGTACCGAACCTCTCACTTGTATTGAATCTTGAGGTTTTTATCTTGGATAATGATATTTCACATGATGAGTATCCATTGAATATATTAGATCTTAGAGACAAAGTTCTACGAAATAATACAACTCAACGGGTCAAATCACTATAGAAGAACAACAAGTTTGAAAAAGTAACATGGGAACCTAAATAGGAAATGAAATAGAAATACCATCATCTATTATACCATACAAAATAAAATTAAAAGGGTTAGATTTATATAAGAGGGGGAATGTAATGACCTGAACTTTTATAAATGAAATTCCATTTTGAAATAATAAATTCTTTATTGAGTAATATAGTTATGGGAAACACATCCACTATATTTTAATTTTTATTTTAGACCATTATAAAAATATATTATTTAATTTAAAAGACCATTATAAATCTTAAAAATTAATAATATACCCATTGTATAGTGACCATTAAGATTAGTATATATTAAGTATTATGATAAAGTCCAATTGAAACAGATGGGGGAAGCGATGGCCTTGACAAGTAGGATCATACCCTATGAATTCCATCTGTTAGAGATTGTGAGGGAGATGGAATCACTAAGATTTTAACTTAACCAATCCCAATTTGTGATTCAATAACTAAATCTTTAATGAAACCATTTATAGGAAAAGTTAAATTTTATCAAGATTATGTCCCAAACCATGTTTTCCAAAGCACCCAAAGAAAGTATTATCATCACACACCTCACCCTTAAGGAATAAGCTGGTGTAAAAAGAGGTTTTATAGACCCTAGTAATATGAATTTTTATATTTTATTTTAATAAAATAATTAATATATTTATGAATTTTTACTGTAATTTTATAAATGATTATTTAATGACTATGATGAAAATTATATTTTGATACAAAGAAATCAAAATTATATTGTTGAAAAATATACACTCTTAATTAAGAAACACTTTTTATAATTTCAATAATTTTTGAAGTAAATGTTATTTTAATAAAATATTCTTATGAAATAATATTTATTTAAATATAAATGATAATATAATTTAATAAATTAAAATGTAATTTTATAAGGGTAAAAAAGTTGTTAGTGTCATAACAGTTGGTATTTTTCAGTAAACAAGGATTTTTATTTAAAAGTGAAAATTCACATATTAAAAAATTATTTTTATAAAATAAATATTATTTTTGAAATCCAAATGTAGAAATTATCTAATAGTGGCTTTTCATAATTTTCTATGACTGTAAAATTTTTGGGTAAAAATTATATACAGCATAAATATGTAGTATGTATTATGATATTATAAAAGCCAAAAAGTGATGTAATAAATTATATAAATGGAATTTACAACCAAATATAGATTTAACCTTTAAAATATTGTTTTTTTAATTTATTTAAATAATATTTTAATATTTTAATGAATCCTCAAAAACCCATATTATATTTTAAGGTTTTAAAATTAATTCTTTATAAACAAAAGTCAATTCCACATCAAAAATTGTATTATTTTTATATTTTTTGTTCTTATGCTTATAAAATATTATAAAACACTCCAATTTTCTTGAAATATTGGGAAAAATCATGTAAATTTTTGTGGGTTTTATTAGTTTATCATATAGAGTACAAAACCTATGTTTAAAAATTAATAAGGAATCCCCCTCTATTTGGATATAATACCCACACAACCTCCCTCTAATCTTCAATAAAAACCTATTGAGAATTAATTTCCTCTTATTATCCCTCCATAAATACCTTCCAAGGTGTTATTGAGATCTTAATAAGATCCTACCAGTCTTTTAGAAGCACCCTCTTAAGGTAAGGGACCCTCTCCTCTTCCTTTATTTCATATACTTTCTTTATACCGGGCCCTTTTTATTTCCAATTGATCTTATTGTAATGTGTTTTTATACATACATTTTACTATCCTAACAATTCCCATGTAATTATAGAACACATTTTACTTTAATTAATCCCTCCCATGAACCTTTATGCACCACTGTTATACTGCTGAAATTATCTTATGATTTCCCCTGAAAAACTTCTGTATTGTGAATACTCATCCCCAATTACACTCAATGGTATTCAACTAGATGGACATATCATTAATTTATTGGTTACTTAAATTAATGAAACCCACACTCCTTAATCAGGGTATTTAAATTTATTAAATACATCCTTATGTTGTATGATCTATGTAGAACACAAATTCATGTACATGATATTAATGTGATGAGTGGGACCGAAATTATATAGCCCTCCAATGCATTAGGTAATGTTTTTGTCTAATGAGAAACCACTTATGGTGCATGGAAGGTTATCTTAAGCACACTTTGTTATGATTCCTTAGAATTTAACCATGAATTATGCTTAGGATGTTAGGTTTTGTATTGTTTCCACATTTTGATGTTTTATTGATGTTATAAACTTATATCATTCTTTGGTGATCATGTTTATGATAATCATATTTTTTATATCACCATGATATGACTATTGAATAACATGTGTTACATTCTGCATTTTATTATTTGATTATTCCCTTTCTAGGATTTATAGTTCACACCTTTCTTAGGTTAGTCACCAGGTTATTCCATGTAGTTTTAGAAGAGTTATGGAATTTTAAGAGCATGTTAAAGGGTTTTAAATAATGTTATTATATCCCTAATTCAATTTATTATGTTATGTATATAATTATACAAATAAATTATTCCTTTTTATCTTTTGAGATTGTATTATTTGTGTCTTTATGTAATAAATCATGAATTAATGTGTTTAAAGATATGGGTTGTCATATGTTTCCCCATTGATCTTCCTCCTCTTAGAATGGTAGTAAAAAAGAAGCCTTAGATTTGGACGTAGTCTTGGTAATCTTTGCTATAATTTTTCTCTTATTCACCATAAGGATAGAATATTTTTTAGTATTTAGTTCCTTATCATTCTAAAAAATTAAAATGAGGAGATTTTGGAGTGACTTCCTTATATTATTCATGTAAAAATTAATAATAAATTTAAAGAATCTCAAAGTAAGTGAGGTGAGAATAATATCTATGAACAATTAATCAAGTAGTTTAAATCCTATAATTTCAAGATGATTGATATAGCCAATATTTTTAACTACATGGAGTATATCTAGTGCACCTTTTCTAATATTTCATAGAGAGTGTGCCTTAGATATCTCAAATAATTATTGTCCTGCTCTCTCCTGATAATGATCTCAGAGATAACTAAACATTTCATATGAATTCATAATCTCATGTGATTTTATAATTCACTATACATGGAATATATCATTAAACACTGAAAATCTAGTGCATCATCCATGTGTTTCCAATATACAATTAACTCTTCCTCACTAGACTCCACAGTGTATGGATCTGGAACTGAGGACTCTAACACATATAACTTCCATTCCTGGCATAGTACGATGTAAAATTTCCAGTACCATTCCTAGAAGTTTATGTTAATGAGTGTATTTTCATTATCCAAGATAGTGAATAGGGATATTTTTATGGTTATTGAACATTACATTTTATTATACAATAATTAAGAGAATTATTATCACTTTATCTAATTACCAAAATTGAGGTGAAATAAATTTAATTATATGTATCCAATTATTTTTTAAATTCCCAATAGTCATCACCATTAGACTCAATCACCTCCATAAAACATCATCAATAACCACACCATAAAAGGTTTTCTCATTTAACCAGAAGATGAAAAGCTTCAACAACCACCAATTTTGAATAGTAACCATAAAAAAATTCAAAAGGAAAAATGATTGTGAAAACAAGACAAAGATAACCAAAGAGGTGATGGTGATGATGTTGTGTGACATTAATGATTATTAGTGATTTTGGATTTAGTTTTTTGGTGATTTTGTGGAGCATATTTGGTGTTGGTTTCTTTGAGGTGAACCTCAATTATGATTCATAAATATTCGCGCTTGATGACCATAACCTTGATCCTTAAGGAGTGTTTGGATATAGAGAGGTTGTAAGAGATGGCAGATGACTTCAGTTCCTATCTCTTGGGGTCCTAAGGTGTAAATAGAGTAAATTCATCAATGGGATTGTGGTACACATTGGTTATTTTTATCTTCCCATCCTTAGAGACTCACAAATCATGTTGTCTAGTCCACCTTATTCTCCCCACTTCTCACCCCCTCGGACACCATTACCCCCTTTGTTTTTTCATTTTGGTTTTTTAAATCTGAAATTTAAAATTTATGTAAATTTGATGTTTTTAATATGGGTTGTTTATATTTTTTGGGTTCCCACTACACACATTAAAATTGGTCTTTATAAAAATCTAAAAAATAGGGATTAGAGCTTATATATAGACATTCTAGTGGAAAGGATCCATATTCTTCTTCTCATAACCCAAGCAAGGACATGGTTAATTATTAGAATTTATTTAGATAGGAAACACTTTTATAACTGTGGAATTTAAGTTCCTTGATCTATTGAGTGGACTCTGCATTACAGAAACTATCACTCAGATTTCATTAACACTTACTTCTATGTTATATCAAGTATAGAAAGGGATACTACTCTTGATGTAAAATAGTTAAGTTTGCCCAAAAATTTTATAATAAATCCCTGATAATAGGATGTGTCCCAACAATGGTTGTACAAACACTTATTTATATAGATTCATTATTATTTAAGTAATGGAATTCTTAATTTTTATTAATATTTAATAGATACATTTTATTTGTTATGCATAAATTTTTATTATTTTATCATTTACATGTTGAGTTAATATTAAGTGGATTTTAATTTAGGGACTGATAGTATTCTGATAAAACATTTACACATAATCCACTAATTTTAATTTCATCTTTTCATATTAGTACATTTATTAAGTGATTTTAGTCTTTCATCCATAAAATAAATCACTCATAGGACATGAATAAAATAAATAAATAAATAAATGATATGATCATGATATTTATCTAATATTTGATTTATTTAGTGGATAGTAAATTAACCTATCAACCTAGGGGAAAAATTCTTATATCATTCTTTTCATAAGTTTTAATATGTTTATATTTTAAAATAAGACTATGATTGATAGATTTATTAACAAACAACACCGAGATTTAAGTGAATTGGAATATACTATGAAAATATTATTATTTAAATGTGACTGTTATAATCTAGACATCGAATTGGTGGGTATTAATAGTATTAAATTAATTATAATATATATATATAAGTTCCTAATCATTATAATTATATTTATTACTTATTAAGAAATGATAATTCATGTTTTAGTAAATTCATTTTATTCATTAAAAATTTGTTTTTCAAAAAATGTTTTTATTTATTTTCGTGAGAAAATATTATTGTTAATTTTTGTAAATTTTATAACTTATATTTTATAAAAAATATATAATTTTTTAAATCATCATACCAAAATTATATTATATCTAATTATTTAAAGTTTTTTGAAAAGTTTTATTTTTCAATGAATAGTGAATAATACTAGAAACTATATTTTTATTTCAAATATTTAAAAATTTAAATTTTATTTTTGATAAGTTTTAAAATTTAATCATTTTATTTCGATTAAAAATAATCTATTTACGTTCTTTTAAATTAATTTTATACTTCAATTTGGTATAAAACATTTTTTATACATAAAAAGTCATCTTTATGAAAACTATTTTTCATTATATTTTGAAGGGTTAATTGTAAATTAAATTATAAAACTTCAATAAATTTAATCTTAAAAAATGCATTCCATATTTTTAATTATAAGGTCTAAATTTTGTAAATAGTTCCCCATTATTTTTTTCAATGTGAGTAGTAACCATGGTTAATTTTTGTTACCACCGTAAAGGGAAAATCGATTAATTAAGTTCAAAACTAATGTGATAAAGAATTAAATTCATTCAAACACTGATATTTATTTCATTGGATGAGTTAATTTCATCCATAATCATTAAAAATTCAAAAATAGGAACTTTTTTGTATTTAAATTTGATTCTGACCATTATAATATTTAAGTAAAAGATAAAGTAAAAAATGTCACTTTCTTTATTTCTATATCAATAATATTTTTATGATGATAAAAATAAGGTATTTATAGTTATAAGAGTTTCTTTTAAATTTTAATGATTTTTTTATCATTTTAATTTATTTTTAATTTTTAGTGCGCAATGTTGACACAATATTTGTGCAAACAGTATAAAAATCAAGTAAATGATTTTAAAAACTCTAAAATTAATATTTTTTGGGTTATTTATTATGTACTATGACTTTTTTACATAAATTTAACATATTAGATATTTTTTAAAGTTTTATATTCTAATTTAATAGCTGTCATGTTATTTTCAATGTAAAATTATGTGAAAGGTCAAAATGACATTAATGATATTTTAAGTAAAATAATATCTTATTAAAATATTTAAATATCATAAAAAATATTAAAATGGACAATTAATATTATAAATAGTATAAAATTCTTTCCCTTTTCCATTTATGATCTAATTTTCACCTTATAAGTAAAATTATAACCCTGTAAAATTAAAAAGGTCATTACCATGACTAAGGTTAAAATTAATAAATTTATGTATTAAACCAAAATATATGGTTTAAAAAATATATAAACCTAAATAAATTTTATTGGGTGATTTTATTAAGGCCACATCTTCCTTTTTATTTGAATCCATGTCATTTTGGAACCAATTGACCTGAGTTAAACACATATTATATTATAATTTTTCATGTATTTCAAAAAATGACATTAATGATATTTTATAATAAACAATATTTTATTAAATTATTTAAAATTCATAAAAATAATATATTTGGATAATTTAATGATATATTGTTTCAAAAATATAACCATGGTCCATTAATGGGCCACTATTCCTTTTATATTACCTTTCATGACCCTTAAAGAGTAAAAATGTTGATATCACAATAACTGACAAAAGGGTTAAGAGGGATTAAAATAAAAAGATAATGATAAAAATCATCAAATGTAATGCCTCAACCCTAGTTACCCAAATTCGGTGCATTATTACATAACATTGGCATGATCACAAGGGATCAAGTCCCAAAAGACCGATCAGTTTAGTAGCCTTGGAAGTACTAGATACAAACATAAGTTTTACATTACAGCATGAGATAAAAACAACAACAACATTTTGTCCCCTTTAAACACACTTCTATCCCTTATCCTATCCCAATAGGTCAACCATAAAATACTTCTTCACATCCTGGGAAAAATAAAACATAGAAAGGGGTGAGCTCAGATACTCATTAAGGATAACAATATAGAGGAAACTTTAATAAATAAACATAAACATTTAAGAAAATGTATAAGACTAAAACATAAGCTGTTTAAACTTAAACTTCATCATAATATGGAAAATATAAATCAAATAATGCCATTTACTTATTCACATAGAAATTCTACTGGTTGAATAATCACATGTAATATCAATAACCAATTTCATAATGATGGAATGCTTAATGCCAGACTTCAAAACCACATAGTCAAGGCCTCGGGCCAAGACTATAAATAATATTTTTTCAAGGACTTTTTTCAAGAGTCTAGTTTTTCTAATGAGACCTACCAATGCATCAAGGAGCTATATCGGGCTCCACCCATCACTTACTAGGTCCAATGCATTCCTCATATGAAAAGGTTGAAACAGAACATAAACATTTGTATTAAAATTAGCATATGAAATGCTAATACTTTAACCATAAACCATGAATGGTATAAAAATAACAAATCCATATTCAAACATATCACAAAACCTTCAATACAATATGGAAGATTTTATCATAATAAATCAACTTCAAAAAAGTGTAAAATCCATCAAAGGATGTTGACATAGATGAAATCAAAAACATTTGAGAGAAAAATATATTTCTATTTTGAAATCATTTATAAGTCACATAATTATAAAAGAAAACATTTATTTTGAAAATATTATTATAATATTGTAAGGTAATCTTTGAAGATGTTATAACATCAGAAAATATCTTCACTCGCCGTATAAGTTAAAAAAACATTCTTTCCTTAATTTTGTCGAAAAGGTTGTAAAGGACTTTGTTTGGAAAACGACAAAAATATTACTTTATAAAAATTATATAAAATTCAAAAAATGGTATAAATTACTTTAACCCATAGTCTAGGAAATATTAAAAAAAATTTGAAATACATTTTCAACAAACATGGATGTGGATGATAAAGATGTCCCAGTAGATACTCACGTATAAACAATCTTAGATAATGAAAAGATTGTAGAATTAACCCTTACCTTGTACTTTTCATTGGTCAGGGGTACGTTAAACTACATTATAATAGTTAAATCATTGTTATTAAATTATAAAAAAACCATATACATAAATATGATATCATATATGATCTTCTAATATTGCTTTGTTAATAATATTTCAGTTGTATAATTGTTTCGGGTGTTAACTGATTTGTTTTTCTTTATATGATTGGTTATGTAAGCCATGTTTGTTATAGATAAGATGTATTTTATTCATATCAATAATGATATTAAGTTCTTAAACATTATTTTTTAATCATAAAATGAAATTTATTCTTGAATGGTTGCGATGGGGAATGAATCTCATCGCGTTCGTGGAGACGGTAATCCGTACGTATGCACGAGCGACAATACCAATATAATCATGGTGAAATAATATGTAATTGGATGGTATATCATATATAAATAATCCTTAAAATTTTATATTTATTATTTAAATTAGTTATACTCATTATTATACCCATCCAAATAATGAAGTGTTTGAATAAAAAACTACACCACGACATAGAGACGGTAAGCCGTACGTACACACGTACGGTGACTTGTCATTCATAGGATGGATATAATAATGAATATGGTTGTAATATATTTATAATAACATCAAATTATTTACAAGTTACTAGAGTTATTATTTTTTTATGGTAATAACAAAGAAATAGGAAGTGGAAGAAGAAACGAAATTTGAAAGAGGTTGTGAAATTATTACCTCTTCTTTGGGTGTTTCCTTTTGATTTGATCAAAAGGGCTCCTTAGGTTGTATTTATGATCAAATTAAGGCCTCTAGGTAAAAGGGAGGGTAGTTTGGAGGATATTTGGTCTGGTTTTGGCTGATCCAAATAGATTTGGATGTTTGATTTTGAGAGAAGGGGAAGTACCTTTTTGTAAGAGAGGTGATGGTCACTTTAGGAAAAGCATGAAATATTATTTTATTATACAATCATATTCAGTTTATAATGGCTCAAAAATGATTTATTTCTAGGATAAGGTGGGGATGGGTCTAAAACATCTCAACCAATAGGTTTTATATAGGTTTAGGTCAGCATATTAACCTTATCTTTTAGATTTAACTCTTAGTTAAATTGTTTAACTTTTACCATGTATTCTTGTATTGTTATATTATATGGTTAATAATATTACTATAAAATTCCAATAGAACCCCAAGTGGTTCATTATTGATATATCTAACCTTATAAAAGTCATTTGGCCAAGCCTTATATTTTTAGTAATATTATATCAATTAATAATATATTATTTGTTTTAAAAATGCATTTTTGTCAATTTTGACACTATTCAGTATTTGATTTTCGTTAAAGTACTAACAACTTGATTACTTCAAAAAAATCATTTAATAAACCCTAAAATGTAATATTAACCTATAATTTTTTTGTAATTCATCAAAAGTCTCAATTTATATTTATCTGGATATTTATAATATCAATTTTTTAATCTTTCAACAATAAGGTAATTAATGCATCATCATTGTGTCATAAATAAATTTAAATATTTAACGTCTAAAAATTATAAATAAAACACCATTATGTAGGAAATATATTTACCTTTCTAATTAATATTTATAGTCGAATTTATCATATTTATAACCCTATATTAAAAATGGTTTAGTTATTAAACTTTGAATTTAACAATTTTAACTCTTCTTTAAATAAAATAATAATAAACGTCCTAATCTAATCCAAGTGGACCAAAAGGATCATATTTTATTCCTAAGGTTGATTTTGGTCGAAATACACTTATCCAATAGAATTAGTACATGTGTTAGGGTAATAAAAACATCATTTTTACCTTTAATTACCCTATTTACTTTTAACTGCGGTAAATAAAAGTCAAAAGTTACTATTCAACAAAAATTATTTTCATCTTATTGAACCACATATTACTTACTGATATCAACCATGTCTCTCGGATTTTGGAAATTCAATTCACAGAAGTGGTAAAATTACGATTTATGCAAATTTGCTAACGTGCCTAGAAGGTGGGTAAAAGACGGTAAAAAGTTCAATAAAATTTTATATATCTAATATTATTATAAAATGACTCTAATGAATTAAATTGAACATATATAGGTATTATGTATCTATTTTTACCTTAAATAAATTTAAATAAAATAATTAATTATTTAAATAAAAAGTCGGTTTAAAACAATAATGCAGTGTTTTTCACTATTCATTAAAAATTTAAAGTTTTCAGAAAAATACCAAAAATTCACCCTAAGATAATTTTGATATTCCGAATCCTAAAATGAAGTCCATTTTGAAAAATAAAATTTATAAAATTTCAAAAAGTGGGTATTACTTTTCAAAACTGCAAGCTTCCACAGTACATGCGTTGGGTCAGACATGTATTTTCTCAATAGTGATACGTGGAACACATCATGAAATTTGGAGAGACTTCGAGGTATTTCCAAACAATAAGCTACAACTCCAATACATTCTAGAATTTCGAAAGGTCTGATGTACCTGGGACTCAATTTACCCTTCTTACCGAAATATATAACACCCTTCCATGGAGATACCTTCAAGAAAACATGATCTCCTACTTGAAATTTGAAATCCTTCCTTTGGTTATCGACATAGATATTTTGCCTACTTTGAGCTGATTTGATGTGGGTTTGGATAACCTTCACCTTTTCCATTGTTTCCTCAACAAGTTCTGGGCCTATGAGTTTTATTTCACCAACATCATCCCAACAAGTTGGTGTGTGACATCTCTTTCCATATAACGCTTCATATGGTTCTATATGAATACTTGAATGGAATCTATTATTATAGGAAAATTCTACTAGAGGTAAATACTGATTCCACATACCCTGAAAATCAAGTGAGAAAGATCTCAACATGTCTTCTAAGGTTTGAATAGTCCATTCTGATTGTCCATCAATTTGAGGGTAGTAGGCAGTTCTCAAACGAAGTTTAGTATCCAAGGCCTTCTGAAGACTTTTCTAGAATCTTGATGTAAAATGGGGATCACGATCAGAAACAATCGATAGGGGTACTTCAGGAAGTCTTAAAACTTCATTAATATATAGTATTTCTAATCATTCATGTGGTAAATCTTCTCTTATAGCAAAACAATGTGCTAACTTGATAAGACGATCAACAATGACCCATATTGCATCATTCATTCTAGGAGTCTTTGGTATCCCCATGACAAAATCCATCATAATATCATCACATTTCCACTCAGGTATTAGAATAGGTTGCATGAATCCTCTAGGATGTTTTTTTTCAGCCTTTACCTATTGACAAACCATACATCTTGACACATAATCAGCAATCTCCCTTTTTATGTTGTCCCATCAAAAATGTTCCTTCAAATCTCTATACATCGTAGTGATACCAGGGTGTATAGATAAATTGGAGCTATGAGTATCATCCAAAAATTCCCTTTATAGAACAGGTATATCAGTAACACAAAGTCTCTTCCAAAATTTCTAAATTCTATCTTCATATACGAAGTCAATTAATCTCCCATCATTCATCGCTTTAATTTTCTTTTGAAACTCCTTATCATCAGTTTGAGAACTTTTTATCCTTTCTAGTAAAGATGGTTTGGAAACCATTTGAAAAAGTATTGATGTTTCACCTTACATGATTATTCCCATATCCATATTTACTAGATCCATGAATATAGGATCCCTTTCAACTCTCATCATGTTCAAAACCCCATGATCCTTTCTGTTCAAACCATCTTCCACCTTATTTTCCTTCCCTGGGTGGTAGTGTAGAGTGAAATCATAATCCTTGAGTAGCTCAAGCCATCGCCTTTGCCTCATGTTGAGTTATTTTTTTGAGAAAATATACTTCAAGCTCTTTTGATCGGTATATATCTCACATTTTTCACCATATAGATGGTGTCTCCAAATCTTCAAAGCAAAGATTATAGCTATTAACTCAAGATCAAGAGTGTGATAGTTTTTTTCATGAATTTTTAGCTGTTGTGATTCATAGTTAATAACTCTATCATTCTGTATAAGGACACAACCAAGTCCTTTCTTTAAAGTATAACTATAAATAACAAACCCATCATTTCTTGATGGTAGAGTGAATATAGGAGCATTGACTAATATTCTCTTTAGTTATTCAAAACATTCTTCACACTCTTTTGTCCAAACAAATTTAACCCCTTTACATGTGAGCTTGGTTAATGGGTTAGCCAATTGGGAAAAATTGTGGATGAAGCATCGATAATAACCTGCTAAACCAATAAAACAGCGTTCCTCATTTATACTTATTAGTGCTGACTATTCTTGGATTGCCTTGGTCTTTGAAGGATCAAAAGAGATTCCGTACTTAGAGACAATATGGCTAAAAAAATAAATATCCTGAATCCAAAATTCACACATGGTAAACTTCCAATATAATTCATTTCTTCTTAGGGTTTTTAGAATAGTGCACAAGTGATTTTCATGATCTTCGTAGATTTTTGATTAAACCAAGATATCATCAATAAATACCACTAAAAAGTCATCAAGATATTCCTTGAAAAATATATTCATTAGATCCATTAAAATAAAGGGTGAATTAGTTAGTCCAAAAGGCATTATTGTAAACTCGTGATGCTCTTACCTAGTTTGAATTGCTGTTTTCGGAATGTCTTCCTTATTCACACACAACTGATGATATTCAGATTGAAGGTCAATCTTTGAAAAATATTGAGCTCCATGAAGTTGGTCGAATAAATCATCAATGAGAGGTAGTGGATAATTGTTCTTTATTATTATAGAATTGATCTCCCTATAGTCAATTCACAACCTCATAGATCCATCTTTCTTCTTAATAAAAAGAACAGGGGCTCCCCATGGAGAAACACTAGGGGAAATAAATCCCTTATTACTCAATTCCTCTAGTTGTTTATTTAGTTACACTAATTCCACAGTGGCCATTCTATAAGGGGTCTTTGATATGGTCCATGAACCTAGAATTAAATCAATGGAAAACTCAATTTCTTATTCTGAAGGATGTCTAAGTAAATCATCTAGAAACACATCAACATATTCTTGCACAATAGGTACATACTCTATTTGAACATTCCTTTCCTCACTCATAGTTATTTTATTATCTTACTTCCCAATAATTCAATTTAGTAGAGCTACTGGGGGTGGATCTAGATAGGAATCAGGTGGTGAGATTTCTGCTCTAAAGATAAGATACTCCTTATCATCATCGAAAATTGTAACCTCCTTATTCTTACAATAAATTTTCACATCATGGTTTGAAATCAAATCAGTTTTGAGGATTATATCAAATTCATTCGTGTGTATGATGATGAGATCAGAAGATAAATAATATTTATATTCCCTAATGGGAACTGATTCACAAAAATTTGTTGCAATGATAATTCCCTTAAGGAGTTCTGACTGACAACTCCCTTGTTAAATCAAATTAGAAATATCTAATTTTCTTAGAAAACTAGGAAGATATGAAACAATGCGATGATCTAGATTCAAATAAAGCATAGGCTAAACTTGAGTAAACCATTAAATTACCCACCACCACGTCTTTTGGAGCTTCAACCTTAGCAGTAGTGATCACATAATCTTGGTCTTTCTCCCTTGGCCTTTTTTTAGGTAAGTTTCCTTGTCGCTTAGGATATTCATTTACATAATGACCCTTTTCTCTACAATTGTAGCATTCGAAATTGACACCCTCTTTCTTTCCCTTGCAATCATGAGCTTGGTGGACTTTTTCACCACACTTGTAACAGACTCTCATTCCCTTCAGGCAAGTACTGGGGTGTTTCTTCCCAGATTTACCACAAAATGGATATTCAACTTTTCCCTTCTTCCCCTTATTTTCATTTCTAGAGAGTTCATCATATCTCTTCTTCTCTTTCTTTTCTTTAAAGTCATAAGACTTAGAGAATTCCTTTTATATCTTGATAGCGCATGAGAAAATATCTTCGTATAATGAGAAGGATTGTGAGACTAATGCTCGATAGAAAAATGGTTTTAACCCATCAAATAATCGATCAATATTACTCCTTGGGTTATGTATATAATCTGCTGCATGCCTTGATAACCTTGTAAAGTTAGCCTCATACATTACGATATTCTCATCCTCATTTTGCCTCAGACTCAGAAATTGTCTTTCTATATCCGATCGATGGTCATGAGGAAATTATTTTTCTAAGAAAATCTCTTTTAACTCCATTCATTACATATTTGATACTTCTTCATCCTTCTTTATGTTTTGAATTAATGAACACTATTGATCTGCATCTCCCATGAGGCGATAAACTGCCATGACAACTTTTTTCCTTTCAGTAATCCCTAAAGCATGAAGTATTTTCTCTAAGGAACTTATCCATTACTTATCTACAAATGGATTTGTAGTCCCATTGAATATTTGTGGTTGTTTTCTCATGAAGCGGTCTAACATTGATCCTCCACATTGTGAATCAGGGTGCTCCATACAGGTAAGGTTATTATTTATAACCTGAGTGAGTTGTCCCAGTATGTTGATAAGCTATTCAGCACCAGTTGCATCACCAGCTCTACTATAACTATCTTGAGTAGGAGGGAAATCCCTACATGGATTATGTGTGTTGATACGATTTCCATTCCTTTCACTAGGTTCCATTTCTAAACAATGGCATACACTAGATTAGTTTATGAATCGCAATACATAATTCCAAACATGTAAAACACTTAACATAAATTGAACAGTTTATAGATATAATCTATAATCATAAAAAAATTAGAAGGTATATACTCATAAATCCTTCATAATGGTTTTTAAAGAAAATGTGAATTATCCTAAGTATATCCCCTGGGAGTGTCGTAACCAAGAGTGTATCAAGGCCCGTTGTCGTGTACCAGGATACCCCGATTCAAGCCCAAAACTCCTTGTTAGAGTTTTCACTCTTAGGTACATCTATGAAAGAGCCGCCTCTACCGACTCATATCCAAACAGGGCTGTATTTTTTGGGAAATACACAAAATCTCTATATTACCAAAATTCTAGGAAGTTCTTCTATACTAATCCTCAAAGTCTATCTTAGGGTAATGTTCTCTAATAAGAGTTTTTCTAAATCTAGCTTCCAAGGTTTGTACTAAACTTCCTCTGATACCAACTGTAATGCCCCGACCCTAATTACCCATAGTCGGTGCATTATTACATAACATTGTCATGATCACAAGGGATAAAGTCCCAAAATACCGATCAGTTTAGTAGACTTGGAAGTACTGGATACAAACATAAGTTTTACATTACATCATGAGATAAATACAAAAAAAATATTTTGTCCCCTTTGAACACACTTATATACCTTAGCCTATCTCTGCAGGTCAACCATAAAATACTTCTTCATATCCTAGTAAAAATAAAACATATAAAGGAGTGAGCTCAGATTCTCAGTAAGGATAACAATATAGCGGAAACTTTCATAAATAAGCATAAACATTTAAGGAAATGTATAAGACTAAAACATAAGCCTTTTAAACTTAAACTATAGAA
Organism: Viscum album; assembly: GCA_963277665.1. NCBI lineage: Eukaryota > Viridiplantae > Streptophyta > Magnoliopsida > Santalales > Viscaceae > Viscum > Viscum album. The sequence goes on along the minus strand of OY728122.1, from coordinate 2,007,490,311 downwards.
TAATATGGAAAATATAAATCAAATAATGTCATTTACATATTCACATAGATATTCTACTAGTCGAATAATCACATGAAATATCAATATCCAATTTCATAATGATAGAATGTATAATGCCAGACTTCATAACCACATAGTCAAGGCCTCATGCCATAATTACAAATAATATTTTGTCAAGGCCTTGTTCCAAGAAAATATTTTGTCTCATGATACCTACCGATGCATCGAGGAGCTATAACAGGCTCCACCCATCACTTACTATTTCCAATGCATTCCGCATATGAAAAGTTTGAAACATATAATAAATATTTGTAATAAAACTAGCATAAGAAATGTTAATACTTTAACCATAAACCATGAATGGTATAAAAATAACAGATCCACAGTCAAACATATCACAAAACCTTCAATACAATATGTAATATTGTATCATAATAATTCAACTTCAAATAAGTGTAAAATCCATCAAAGGATGTTGACATAGATGAAATCAAAACCATTTGAGAGAAATACATCTTTATATTTTGAAATCATTTAAAAGTAACATAATTATAAAAGAAAATATTAATTTTTAAAATATTTTTATAAGCTTATAAGGGAATATTTGAAGATGTTATAACGGTGTAAAATATCCACACTCACCGTGTAAGTTAAAAAAAAATTCTTTCCTTAATTTCGTCGAAAAGGTCGTAAAGGACCTTGTTTAGAAAATGACGGAAAGATTCCTTTTTAAAAATTATATAAAAATTAAAACAAGGGTATAAATGACTTTAACCCATATTCTAGGAAATAGTAAAATATTTTTGAAATACATTTTTAAGAAACACATATGTGGATGATAAAGAGGTCCCAGTAGATACTCATGTATAAACAACCTCAGATAATGAAGTGATTGTAGAATTAACCATTACCTTGTTCTTTTACTTGGTCAAGGGTATATTAACCTCCTGTATAATAGTTAAATAATTTTTATTAAATTATAAAATAACCACATATATAAATATGATATCATATATGACCTTTTATTGTTTCTTTGTTAATAATATTTCAGTAGTATCATTGTTTCGGTTGTTAACTGATTCGTTTTCCTTTAAATGATTGGTTACATAAGCCATGTTTGTTATGGATATTATGTATTTGATTCATATCTAGAATGGTATTAAGTTCTTAAAAATTATTTTTAAATCATAAAATGAAATTTATTCTTTAATTTTTATGATGGGGAATGAATCTCATCGCGTTCGGGGAGACGGTAATCCGTACGTACGCACGAGCGACAATACCATTCTATTGATAGTGAAATAGTATGTAATTGGATGTTATATCATATATAAATAATAATTAACATGATATATTTATTATTTACATCATTTATAATCATTATTATACCCATTCAAATAATTAAGTGTTTGAATAACAAAGTACACCACGACATAGAGATGGTAAGCCGTACGTACGCACATATGGTGACTTGTCATTCATATGATGGATAGAATAATAAATATAGTTGTAAAATATTTATAATAACATATAATTATGTATAAGATACTGGATTTATTATTTTTTTATGTGAATAACAAAGAAAGTAGAAGTGGAAGACGAAAATAACTTTGAAAGAGTTGGTGAAATTATTACCACTTCTTCGGGTGTTTTCTTTTTATTTGATCAAAAGGCCTCATTAGGTTGGATTTTTGATCAAAGTAAGGCCCTTAGGTATAAGGGAGGGTATTTGGGAGAATATTTTGGCTGGTTTTGTCCAAGCCAAATGTCTTTGGAGGTGTAATTTTGAGAGAATGGGAAGTACCTTTTTATAAGAGAGGTGATGGTCACTTTAGGAAAAGCATGAAATATTATTTTATTATACAATAATATTCAGTTTATAATGGATCAAAAATAATTTATTTCTAGGATAAGGTAGGTATGGGTTGAAAACCTCTCTACCGATAGGTTTTCGACAGGTTTAAGTCACTATATTAACCTTATCTTTTAGATTTAACTCTTAGTTAAATTGTTTAACTTTTACCATGTATTCTTGTATTATTATATTATATGGTTAATAATGTTACTATAAAATTCCAAGTGAACCCCAAGTGGTTAATTATTGATATATATAACCTTATAAAAGTCCTTTGGATGAACCTTATATTTTTAGGAATATTATATCAATTAATAATATAGTATTTGTTTTTAAAACTCATTTATGCCAATTTTGACACTATTTAGTATTTGATTTTTTTTAAAGTCCTAAAAACTTGATTAATTACAAAAAAATTAATTTAATCAATAGTAACATGTCTTATTAACCTATAAAATTCTTGAAATTCATCAAAAGTATCAATTTAAATTTATTTGGATATTTATAATATCAATTTTTTAATCTTTCAATAATATGGTAATTACTGTATCGTCATTATGTCATAAATAAATTTAATTATTTAATGTATAAAAATAATAAATAAAATACCATTATGTAGGAAATATTTTTATCATTATAATGAATATTTATAGTAGAATTTATCTTATCTATAACCCTATATTAAAAATGTTTTAGTTATAAAACTTTGAATTTAACACTTTTAACTCTTCTTTAAATAAAATTATAATAAATGTCCTAATCTAATCCAAGGGGACCAAAAGGATCACATTTTATTCCAAATTTTATTTTTTTCTAAATAAACTTATCCAATAGAATTAGGACATGTGTTAGGGTAATAATAATATCATTTTTACCTTTAATTACCCGATTTACTTTTAACCGTGGTAAATAAAAGTAAAAAATTACAATTTACCAAAAATTATTTTCATCTTATTGAACCAAATTTTACTTAATTATATCAACCTTGTATCTCATATTTTTGAAATTTAATTCACAGAAGTGGTAAAATTACGTTTTATGCAAATTTGCTAACGTGCCTAGAAGGTGGGTAAAAGACGGTAAAAAGTGCAATAAAATTTTATATATCTAATATTGTTATAAAATGACTCCAATGAATTAAATTGAACATATATAGGTATTATGTATCCATTTTTACCTAACATAAATTTAAATAAAATAATTAATTCTTTAAATAAAAAGTCACTTTTAAACAATAACGTGGTGTTTTTCACTATTCATCTAAAATTGAAAGTTTTCAAAAAAATACAAAAAATTCACCCTAAGCTAATTTTGATATTCTGAATCCAAAAGTGAAGTCCATTTTAAAAAATAAAATTTATAAAATTTCAAAAAGTGGGTATTACTATTCATAATGGCTAGTTTGGTTGGTCGTGGTGTGTTGGAACTTGAAGTTACGTACAACACAATCTATTGTATTATTCAAAGAGAAGCGTACCATGGAAGCTTGGGGTGTTACATCAAAACTTATCAAAATATTATTATATTATACAATTTAGAAAAATATTCATACTAAATTCTAATTATATCTTTTTTTTACTGAAAATTAATTTATATTAATTTAATACTTTATGAAATTCTTAGAATGCCCCTACCATCACTTATAAAAGGGAACACCTTATCATATCCTATTCACACTTAAATACATTTGGTTTGGCTAATACCTATCCAAATACCTTCCTAACATCTTTTCCCATGTTCAAGAGGTATTATTTTGGGCATAATATCAACCTTATAGGGATTATGGATTAAAGCATAAGTGATTGTTCGAAGAAGAGGTGTGGTTCTTAACAGAGTGTTTTAATTTTATTTCTTATTCTAAATTCTTAAAATATTATTAAAAAATGATAAAATAATAACACCATTATATTCCATATAATTATATTTTATCATGTAAATGTAAAAACATATACCCATCTCCTCTTCCATCAAATGGAAAATTGAACCATTGTTCATGTGTAAGGAGGAATACAACCTCATTAACTTATGCTATTAATTTTCCATCACTGCCTCTCCAGGATCAAGATGAATTCTTGGGCTGATATCTTCTCTGAATATACATCTTTCCATGATACGGATACTTTTAGTAAGGAAAAAAAATTTAGAATTGCAACACTATGATGATAACTTGGTGGCTGAACAAGTGATTGAAGAAGAAATTTGAAAAGAGGTTGATCATCATATCTCTCATGAAAAGATGGCATCCTTAGGTAATTGAAAGGGAAAAAAATTAGAATCTGACTCCCCAGTCATTTCTAAATATTATCATACCTCTTCAAACCTGTGTTGGATAATGAAGGATTTCATCTTGTCTCATATAAGAAGATAAAGGCTCCAGTGGTTACCCTGATGGTGGTAGAACAACTGAATGTAGGTATCCCTACTCATTTCTCTAATAACAATACTAATAGTGACATTGAGATGCAGGATAATGTGTCAAAGAACAAGGAGACACTTTCTTCGGTCGACGTAATGGAGATCATGGCGATGATGACTCCAATGACAAGAGAAGCCTCTCCCGAATGCAAGGAGAAGTCGATTGATAGATCTAATTCCAATAGCACAAATGTTGAGACACTACTTATAAGGATTCAATCACTCCCTCCAAGAAGGGGTAGATAGAGAGGTCAAGTTCACAGTCGTGGAAGGACTGGCTGACATGTAATTTCTGAAGAGTAAAGGCAGTTAATAGAACGATTGATGAAAAAAATAGGAAGATAGTTTTTCTTTGAGATTTTTGTCTTGTATTCCTATAATATCTTGTACTTTTACCTTTTTCTTACTTTTAATAAAAGAGGAATCACCTCCATCTTTCTTAAAAAACTATATTTTTTACTTTTTAATTTTTTTCATCCATTGAAAAATGCTAACGTCGTTCAGGCATACGTGTGGATTACAACCTCCACGAAGCAAAGTGATTCTTTTTTCATCACCGCATCACATGGTTGGTATATATAAATTATTTAATGATATTATATGATATTTAAATTATATTAATAATTTTTAAAGATAAAATAATACTTACCTTATTTCTATCATGATCATTAAAAAATGGAAACAATACTCACGCATATATATGGCTTACCATCTGCATGATTGTAACGTAGTTCATTTTTTATAACAACATTTAATGATTTGTTTTAAATGTATAATTTATGAATAAAAATAATAACTATGAGATGATTATTATTCTAGAGATTATGGAATAATGAATCATTTTACCATGGTCAACACACCGAAGCCACTTTGAAATTATGAACTGAACGTCTTCAAAACACCTAACATGGATATAATCTATTAAGTAATTAAATGTTTCATTAAAATAAGTTAAATAAATTATTTAAGTCAAATATATTAATCTTATAAAATTTTATTAATAAAAAATAATTGATATAATTTTATTATAAAAGTTTTAAACAACATACATAACAAGTATAGATTCAAGGTAAGAGATTCCATCTCAATTTCCCTTCATTAAGGAATATTTTAATATTATAAACCTAATTTATTTTATATGGTGTATTACTACCCTTTTAAAAAAATTATCATGAATTTTTCAAACTTCATGGTATTTTATGTTTCAATTCGAGTTATTTCATCTAATGGGATTTCACTTGAAAGTTACCAAGTTTTAAAGGGTTTATTAACTCAAATTCCTTTTATTAGGTTATAAAGTTTCTTCATTACCTTTATTATGCCATGATTATGTGTGAATTGATATATAAATTATTTTATTATATATTTAAACTTGTTTTTTTTTTTGGATTTTCATTTGTTACACATAATTTCTTTGTTAATTAATTCTCAATTCAATGATATTATATTTATAAGCATTATTCATCTCAAATTATCTTTCTTTGGAACATACATTTATATTATACACCAATATTCATTTATGGGTTTTTTCTTCCCCCTAGACATTTAATATCATTAATATCTTGATATTGATGATATTTAATGATTAGACATGTAATATCATTAATATCCTAAAATTGATGATATTTAAAGATTAATTTAAAGTTATTCCTTCATGGGGCTTACGATTCAAAATTTACCAAAGCAGTTAGGGATTTATATTTCAATACCATTTTAATCAGGATTGTTTATGACTAAATTTATATTAAGAAATTATATTATCCTTATTTGATCAACTTAATTTATTTTTCTTATCCTCTAGTTATTTCTATAATTTTTAATTTTTAGTACCATTTTCCTCTCTTTAGTACTCTAAATGGTTCAAAAAAGATTTTAAGAAAAGTTAAAATTATTTTTCTTTTTCCAGTAAAAAAAATTTTCTTCCATATCCATTCTTTCTAAAATGATTTCATAAATATTCTTTACTATTATTTAATGATTTTTTAAAGTCTTTTTTACCCATGTTTTACTTTTTATAAAATGGTGTGAACATAATATTTGTTTTAACAATTAAGGCATGAACAAAATTTTCCAACATTATAACCCCTCAATGATTTAAAGATTACATCAAGAATTTCTATGGTTATTTTCAAATAATTTTTTTTACTAATATTTTGAAATTTTTTATTTTTTAAAAGTGATTTTCAAAGTGAAAAGGTTATTTTCCCCAAGAATGTTTTTAATGATCTTTTTATGGTACTTCTATTCATTAATGATAATAACCATTTATTTTAATTATGCTCCACTAGGGATAAATTGTAATGATACCATCCATATTAATTATTTGGATATATTATAATTATTTTTTAAAGATGTTTTCATGAAACCAATTTTTTTTCCACAGGTTTACCAAGATATAAAGTAACGATGATTTTTTTCAAGGGAGTTATGTAATAAAGTGCATGCTTTTAACTGTTTTAATCATGAGTGACACTTGTATATTATTTATGATGATTGGTGAGCTCGATACACCTTTTATGAATGGGTGATCCTGATACATCTTATACAAACAAATTACCCCGATATATTATATAAAATAGGTGATCTTATTATATCTCTAAAATTTATTAAGTAATGTTATCTATCTTCATAGTAAAGAATGAGGGATTTAACTAAGGGGTATCTCCTATGGATTTAACTGGTATCCAGTTATTTATGACAAGGGTTATGAGGATAATTTTTTAAGATACCAACATGTTTTATTTATGCTTTTCATAGGTATTTGATATTTCTTTTCATCAAGATTTACATCACATGGCTTGTGATTATTGATTCCAACATGTTTTATTTATGTTTTATTTATGATTTTTATGGCTTGTGGTTATTTATCCCTATGATTATTGATTCCTATGACTATTTAATCCAGTCACTAAGTTAATTTGAAAGGGATCTATGTTCCTATGGTCATATAAAGGTGAGCAAATTTTCAAGGAACTGAATATAAGATTAGTCATCACACCTATTCTTATGTTAACCTATAGTGGAGAAGGTTTTTTAATATATTGTCATGAATCCAAGAAGGGATTGGGGTGTGTTCTGTTTCTTAATGAAATGGTTATAGATTATGCCTCATGATAATTCAAATTACCCAAATCACGGTTTAGAGTTAGCTATGGTAATTTTTCATTAAATATATAGTGGAATTAAATTTATAGATAAAAGTGTGATATATATACAGATCACAAATGTTTGAAGTATATATTAACATATAATGAGTTGAATATACACCAAATAAGGTGGTTAGAGCTGATTAAATATTATGACTACTCTGGGAAAGCGAACCAGGTGGATAATTCCTTAAGTCAAAAGGATCATGCTATCTTATCCATGATGAGGATCATAAAAGATCCAATATTTATATATTTCCAAAGGATGCATCTAGAAATCCTGAAGTAAGGGGATAAATCATTTCTTTCTCAATTTAATGTTCAACTATCTATCTAAGTAATGATTGAAGAGGCATAGAAGAAAGATATAGAGCTATAATATATAGCTAGAAATTTTCATGGATTTAACCTTGATCATGATGGAATTATAAGGTTCTAGAACCATGTATGTTTCCCATACATATTTTATTTTAAGAAGGAGTTATTAGAGTAATTTTATAGTTCTTAATTCCTTATTCATCCTAGAAGTATGAAGATATATAGATATTTGAAATATTACTTATGGTGGAAGGAATAAATAGAGATATTGTACATTTCATATCTCAATGCTTGATATGTAAGCAAGTTAAGGGTGAGAGATAAAAAAGACTAAGGGGATGTTACATCCATTAACCATACCAGAATAGAAATAGGAAAACATCACCATGGATTTTTTCATTGAAATATTAAAAACATCTAAATGGAATAATGTTGTATGGGTTTCTTTCAATCAACTTACTAAGTCATAATTCTTCATCGCTATCAGAGAATACTTATATTTGGATCATCTTTCTAGAATATACATTAAGGAATTAGTAAGGTTTCATGGAGTACTATATTCCATTGTGTATGATTGGGATCTGAGGTTTACCTCAAAGTTCAAGAAAAATATTCAGCAATCTCATGATAATGAGTTGAGTTTCAGCACTATGTATTATCCTTAGACAGATGTTTAGTCTGAGAGAAAAATTATAACCCTCTAGGATATGTTGAGATCTTTTTTTAGACTCAAAAGGTGTTTGGGATAAACAACTTCCTCTAGTTAAGTTTTCTTATAAAAATATCTTTCACTCAAGCATTCAGATGGACCTTATTAATCCCTCTATGGAAATAAATGTAGATATCCAATGTTCTAAAATAAAGTTGGATAAATAAATTTATTGGGCCCTGATATAGATGAATAAATGGCAGAAAAAGGTAGAGACATTCAATAACACATCAAGGTAGATTGGAGATGGCAGAAACATTATGCTTCCAATTGTATGAATGATCTAGAATTTGAAGTTAGTGATAATGTGTTTATACTAATTTCACAATGGAAGAAGGTAATGATATTTGGGAAGAAATAGAAACTAATTCCTAGGTATATCGGCCCCTTTGAAATTATTTATCATATTGGGACTGAATATTATCAGTTGGTGCTTTCAACAAACCTCTCCTAATTACATGATGTGTTCCATGTATCTCTCCTAAGGAAGTACATACCTGATCCTTCACATGCACTAAACTCACCAGTCATACCATTGAAGAAAGATATTTCTTATGAGGAACAATATATAGAGACTCTAGATCATACAATGAAAGTTATACAAAATAAGACCACTCATCTAGTCAAATATTTGTAAAAAAACCACCAGTTTTAGGAAGCTACATGATAACTTGAGGAAATGATGAGGGGAAATTATCCTCATTTGTTTGTATCAGAATGGTGAATTTCGAGGGGGAAATCATTTTAAGGGGGTAGAATTTAACACCTTGATTTTTTTTGTATTATTTTTTCGAAAAGATTAAATTTTTTGGATATATTGTGTTAAAAACAACACCAGGTTAAGGTTTCATTACATATAACACTAATTTTATCTTATGTTACACATGACACTAAGTTTTAACAAAACTGTGATATATTATTAATATTATCCAAACACGACTGTTATAAATTAGCTATTAAATTTAGCGATAAGAAAAGTAATAACTAATTTTAAAATATTAAGTATAATGTTTTTATAAAAATAAAACATATTGACAAAAAATAAATATTTGTTTTGATAAATTCTTTATATGTTTTGAAAATACTATTTTCTAAAAAAATGGGGTTTTTTATTTCTTTTTGTGAAAAATAATAAAATAAAATTTTGAAACTTTTGTAGAATTAATTTAATAAAATAAACTTAATTTCTGAAATCATCAGGTCAAAATTATCATAGGGTGAATTTTTGATAATTTTCTAAAAAGATTAATTTTCTGATGAACAGTGAAAATACTGAATTTTAATTAAAAACTACCTTTTCATTTATTCATAAATTTAAATTAGATTTTAAATATATTTTAAAACAAAATTAGTTAGATTATATATATATATATATATTAATCTAATATATTTCATTTTAATCAATTCCATATTTAAATTGGATATAAAAACATTGTAAACTATTGAACATTTTCTCTTTGAAAACGTACTTTCTCATCACATCTGCATGATTAATTTTAAATTAAAATTTTCCAATTATATGAATTGAATTTGGAAAAATGGATTCTATATTTTTAAAAATAATAATTTATATTACATAATAATTTAAAATTATTTTTTATCAAAAATTATAGTGAAAATAATAAAAATTAATACTTGCGGTTAAGGTGAAAATGAGTTTACTTGGGGTGAACCTAAAAAGATAAGGGTTAAAATGACATAAAAAATAGATAAAAACTATTTTATGGAAATATTTAGACCCTATAATTAATAATTCTCATTACTACTCCATTTTGGACCCTATTTCAAGTGAAAAACATTGGTAAACCTTCTTCTTTTCAGAAATTACATGTGTTCTACTCATCACACTTATAAAAGGCCACCCCCTATCCTCTGTTCCGGACACCTTCAACCCATTTTATTTCACCCCATAACTACACAAAAAACTTCCCAAATTACCAAATATAATCCTAGAATCCTTATTTTATTTATAAATCTAATCTAGTAAGGCTTTGGGATAAACCTATGGAGGTTACCCGAAGAATATGAACGTTCTTCAACAATATTTTTTTATTTTATTTCTTCCTCCGCCTCATTCAATTATTATTAAAACATGATGATATAATAACCTCAATATTTTCCATATAATAATATATTTTTATGTTAATTTAATGTTCTACAACCATATCTACTTTTATCAAAAGGCTTACAAAATAATCATTCGTGTGTACATCGGACTACCTTCTCGTGAACCGATGTCATTCATTTTTTCATTACCACCTCTCACGGTTGGGTATGATGATGTATATAAAGTACATATATGATATTTATAATATAATTATACCTATTTAGTATTTATATCATGTATATAAATTTTTAATTTCCATTCTATATGGGATATGATAACCTTTCTCGTGTATACGGTGGGCTACCACCTCATGATGCGATGTAATTCCTTTTACACTAACGATTTACATGGAAGATAATAAGAACAAATTTATGTGATATAAATGACATAAATATGATATTAATTACATATTTATCATTCTAAAAATATAATATATCATTTTATATCTTACCTTTTTACTCACTGAAATATGATAATGTCGTTCTTGTACATGTGGACTACCGCCTACACGAAGTGACAAGACTCTCTCTTTTCATCACCACATCACATGGATAATATGAATAAGAATATTTAATGAAATAATATGATATTATTATCATTCCTAAAAAATAAAATATTACTTAACTCCATTTTATAATGATCATTGAAAAATTGAAATGTTACTCATGCGTGCGTACAACCTACCGTCTCCATGATTGTAACGTACTTCATTTCTCAAAACCATCTTTTATGATTGGTATTAAAAGTATAATTTATGTTTAAATATAAAAATTATCCATTATTATTACTCTATATATAATTTAACTATGATAAAATTTATAGTAATGAAAATAAAAAATCAAGGCATATATGAAAAACAAAATGGTTATTACATGAAACATGATTTTAATAAGGAATTTTTAATAAATGGGTAATAAAATGTCATAAGTAAATAATATATGGTATTATATATATAAGTATGGTTCTGTTATTGATTTATAATAAACTTATATTTATTATACAATATTTTTTAAAGTGTATTAAGGAATTCAATACTTAAGGTAAGGGACTTCTAATCTCTCATTTGTTTCTGGGAGACATTTACAAATTCACCACTTGTTTCTTTTTTTGGGGTGTATATAAAACCCGTTTGATATGTTATATAATTAATCTAATTATTTTCATGATATTATAATTTTTATTTAAATTTATTCTTTCATGTGTATTACGATTCAATTTTTTTAAAGTGGTAATGGTTTTATAGTACAATCTCATAGTTTATTAGGATTGTTTATGTTTATGCTTCTGATGAGGAAATATTATAGTCAATATCTCAAGAAACTCATGAATTTATTTATCCTATGTTTATGTCATGGGAATACATTTTTCCCATCATTTTCCTCTCTCTTTTTTTCTATATATTTTAAAATAATGATTTTAATAATAATCATATTTTCAGTTGAAAACCCTTTTTCTTCCAAAACCATGTTTTCTAAAATGTTTTCAAAAATGTTTTTAAGATTACTCAAATTGTTTATTAAATAAAATTTTAACCATGTTTTAATTTTTATAAAATGTTTTTAAAGGAATATTCATGTCAATTTCAAAACAATAACTATTTGGATTTTATCAAAAATGTGAAAAGAATCTTTTTTTAACATGCAAGGCATGAATAGTATTTCTCACTGTTATGACTTCTCAAATATTTCAAGCTTCCATTACAAGTTTTCAAGGTTATTTTCAAATTAATTTTTTTTAAATTTACTTAATTTAAAAATAAGTTATTTTTAAAGAAATGTTATTTTCCTCAAGAAAAGTTCTAAGTGATCTTTCAAAATCATTATCCATATAAGATAACACCCTTTGAAGTAAATTATGATTTTTTGGTGATATGAACCAAAAATACCATTATTATTATTTCTACAAATGGTATATTATGACAATATATTTATGAAATCCATTTCTCTTCCATAGGTTATACCGTGATAAAATTCTTATGAAACCCACTTATTTTTTCACGGGTTATGCTAAAATGAAATGATGAAAATATTATGAAACATGTAACTTTTCTACAAGTTATGATATAATGAAATGTTTATGAAACTCTTTTCATTTTGTGGGTTATGATATGAAGAATTTTTTATGATCTTGTGTCATAGATGTGTATGATTTTAATTATGATATGGTTGGGACCTATATCTCCCTCTAATGAATTATGTAATGATTAATGTTATATGAGCACAAAGGATACATGGTAGGTTATCCCAAGCCCAAAAAAAGAGGTTACATGGTAGTTTATACCAAGTACAACACAAGAGGGTACATATGAGGTTATCCTAATCCTAAATTAATATGGTACTTGGGATATTATCGTAATATGAATGAAAGAGGGAACGTAGGAGGTTATCCCAATCACAAAGAAAGTACACAAGTGATTATCCCAATCCTAACATGTTATGAATTTCTTGTTATATATCCTTGACATAATATTTTCTAGGCTTGTGTGTATTCCACAATTCTATGTCTTATGTCAATGTATCCTCTCAACTCCTCTTCGATTGAATGGGCCCGTAAGGGGCATTGACGAACAGGGGCTTCCCTCAGCGGGCTAGGGTTTCCTACTGCCACTCTTCTCCTTCCTCCCTTTTCCTCCTCTCCTTCCTTCTGGGCTCAGTGCGGTTGGGAGTTGGGTTATACATTTCACAGTGTGTCGACAATCTTCGGTTTCGTGAACCTGGAGCTATTTTGAAGAAGGTCTTCATTCAACCTCCTCCAATGATTCGGATTTCCAGGTCTTCGCTTCCGCACCCACAACGATCTCACCCGCTTCTCCGATGGTGCCCCCTTTTTCTTCTGGTTTGGGTTCGGTAGGGTTGTCGTCTCCTCTCAAGTCATTACAAGGTCGCAGGTGGCATCCTCAGGAAAGCTCGGTGCCAATGGCATCTCTTTCTCTTTTGGGTTCACAGCACCGATAAAGACTCCCCGTCAGTTGTGGATCTGGTGATGTTTGTTTTTTTCTATGTTTTATCTACTTCTTTTTGTGTGGATCTTGTTTTTCCAGTTCATTGGCCATTTTCACGGTGGTTTTAGAGTCACGGCGACTTCAGATCCAATGAGGTGTCGACTGGATGCATGGTCCCATGGTTCGGTGAGGGTGTCCCGCGATTGTATAGGGTAGAAATAGTACAGGTTGAGCCCAATGTCCCTTAGCCTGTGGCCGATCTGGTTGTTCGTTCTGTAGCTTGTTTTTGGGTGTTTTTTTTCTAACTGGTTCTTGCAATGGTTGATCCCCTTGGGTTCACGGTTCTACTTCTCTTCATTTTTTGGTTCTCTCACTGGTGTTTTCAATGGTGTATTCCCTTGGGCGCATAGTTTTGATTGTTTTTCTTCCTGTTAGGTTCTCACTTAGCCGCAAAGTGATTTTTTTTGAAAATTACAAAAAAAGTTTTGTGGTCAACATATCCTCTCATGGCTCATTTTCTTTGATTTCATTATGATTCATGTATTATGAACTACCAATATTTATTCCATGAATCAATATTATGATATTTATTTTATAGGAAATGGTTTTAAAATGTTATGCTCATGTTCTTATACCCTTATGCTCATGTTATTCTTACACATCTCCCTTTTTTACCATTATTGAGAATTTGATCTCTCCCTTTCTGATGTTTCCTTTCCATATGTTATGAAGAAAGGTTTTAAGTAAAAGTAATAAAGGGGAATATCTTTATGGGATATAGTGAATATATTTCATAAATTAAGAAGATTTAATTCCAAGTTTCCAAAGGGAAAAAATATTAGGGTCCTAAAGTATGTGTTTGTGTAATGTAATGAATATTCATCTAAAAATGTAATATACATGTATGAGAATCCTGGGTTGCTATAACTTTTATGGGTAATTTTAATGAAAAAGATTACATGATACGTTATCACATTAAATTCATATAAAATAAAAATCAATATATGATAAGATATATTTAATATTCAATTATTTGAATATATTTATTAATATAATGTATAAACTAGTTGGTATTAGGACATCAACTCCAAAACATGATTCATTCCAGTCACTCTTATTTCATACCATCCTATAAGTAAAATATAATAAATAATAATGATCTTGAAAATAAATTACATCACTTGAGGAGAAATCAATCAAAAATAATAGCAAAGACCAAAATAGAATTCCCACCCCTTGTAACTTGGGCTTTCCTCATACATGGACTACCTACTTCCAAGCACAAGTTCTATACCAAGTCCAAAAAACATAATATCTTCTATCTAATGAGCCCAAACACTAATAAAAGCATTCCTCTCATACCATTTTTTAATGTCTCCAAACTGGTTCACTCATATGTAACTGAATCAAGTCACTATATATCCTCAAGCATGCATCCTAATACACCAGAGGCTATCGAAAAGTGGTGAGGGTGTAAGAGGGTATAATAGGGAGATTATACCCTCTGGATTGAGTATAAATAAGAATTTAAATCAAGACAATAACATACAATACATACCATCATAGGTACATAGATAGTGAGGTTCCAAATAATCCTAAATTTATAACCATGCTAAAATAAATTGAATTCTTATAGTAATTAGAATAATCCATAAATAGCCTCAACCAAAAGATAAATTTCAACAAGTTTTGAGCCTATTCCTAGTACCATAATCTAATATCTAATCTCAATACACATAGTAAACCATAGAACATAGGGTTATTTCCTTTATCATGTCCTGCAACCATGAATTTTGCTCAGGAACTAAAGGCGACCTGAGCAGGGTGTGAGTAAAACTTAGTTGGACACCACCAATGGTGTCTAAATCATATCTAGTGTGAGTAATTTATATATTTATGTGAAATTAAATAAATAAACTATAATTTAATGATGTATAGATAATGTACATGATCAACCCTTGAGTCCTAGATGGCACTTAGGATCAACCAAACTAACTTTGGATAGTGTCAAATGTCTCTATCCAAAGTGCCAAGAGTGTGTATAAAATCATATGGGCACACTATATCATTGGAATCACATAAACTTCCCCCACTAGAAATAATAATAATAACAATGGGAACACCATATACTTATAATCACATTAAGGTCCCCAAAAATAATAATAACCAAAATAATGGGAACATCAAATCCTTAGAATCTCATAAAGGTCCCCCAAAAACAACAACAATAATAATGGGAACACCATATCCTTATAATCACATAATTTTCCCCCAATGATAATAATAAAAATAATAACCATGTGGACAATTTTTTAGTCATGAGTTACTCTTTTCATTGTACAATAAATAACTAAAAAATAAAATTTAGGTTCATGACTCTATATTTTTATTAATTTATTAAAATTTAAATTTTGTTAACCAAGAATTCATCAGCTATAATGTCACGAACCAAAACTGTTTGACACTAAAACTGGGACCAAAGCCAGCCCGTGACAAGTCCTGAAGGACATTCCAAATCCCCACGGGCTGGCACAAGTCCCAGGTATCATAAAATAATAATTGGGAATGATTTACCCGAGTTTATAAACTTAAAACAAAAGAATCCAATAAAACAAATTTGTATTTTTCAAACGAAACAATATTTTTAAAAAATTAGAACTGAATTACATATTTTAAAACAACTCAAAAAGACTATAACACAGGTACAAAACCAAAAGGAAACATCCCAAGAACCATCATGTCAAGGGGCACTGCCCTCAAGCCATCTCTACATGACTTCACCAGCAAGGACCTGCTAGAAACCTGAACCACTGGAACTAAAAACTGTACCCAACCTGAAACAAAAAAAATAACCAAGTCTACTTACACCCAAGGGTGTAAGTATGGTGTGAGGAAATGCCTATTAGGATACCACAACTAATATATTCCATGCGATAAACATTCCAAGATGAATAACATGCAAGTTTTCAAAAACATGTAATTTCTAGTTACAATTTCAAAAAGATGCAACATAAAAAAAATCAGTTTTCAAGTGGGATAATTTAAAGAATAAAATTTTTTAAAATAAATGAAAAAGATACTTAATTTTCCAGCCAAATATACCATATGTCGATGGTAAGTATAAAGTATCTAATGAGCACAATCAATAGAAAATAACCCCTAGTCACTAGCTTGTTGTGGGTTCCAGGTACCTCGTATCTCGGTGAGAGTAACCATAAAGAATATTCGTTCTCATGCACGAGACACTAGTAGGAAAAATACCCATAACCTAGTTGTCCCCAATCATAACCATAATAGTTTTGTTAGAGTTTTAAGTGTTAATCTTGCTATGTGAAACTGAGGCCAAACCCCATGAATTCACTAGCATACTAGTACACGTCCACCCACCTAGATACTCGGGTTTTCCCCTTGTTCTCAAACAAGTTCAAAAAGTCAAGAAATATAATTTTCATATGAAAAATATAATTTAGACATCACAAATTAAACAAAAATCCCACATGTATACCACACAAGTCACAGAAGTCCACTTTTCATTCAAATTGATTTTGAAATCAAACTCACACCAAAATAGCCCACAACACTTTTCACATTTCTTTTACACTTCCAAAAATCCATTAAAAATTTTTATAAAACCAATACAAGATATTCCAACTCACATAAAACCCACTCACATGTTACATAATACCCTTTTCATAACCAAAACCCATTTTTCACATCACACTCACACAAAACAGCCCACATCACTTTCACATCTCTTACACACTTTAGTAAATCCTTAAAACATTTTTATAAAACATTTCCAAGATGGAAAACATTACAAAACCGCCCATTTCACATTTAAAATATACCATTTAAAAATATACACACTCCAAAATAGTTTTCCAAAATGGTTTCACCACTTACATAAATCATTAAATCATTCAAATCTTTCATAAAACAATTCCAAAGAGTATACCCAGTATTTTCTCATAAAACCCATTTCAAAACCATATTTTAAGGACAAAATCACACCAAAACACTACCAAAGTAGAATTGGAATCCCTAGATACATTTATAAAACAACTTTAAAGTGTTATAAAATCACCTTGGATAATAGCACGACAGATACAAATGAAAACACCCATTTTTATAAAATGCTCTCAAGAAATATAACAAAGTTTTACACAACAAAACTATTCCAAAAACCCTATTTAAAAATAAATGGAACACCAAGTCTCTAACAAAGAATAATTTTTATCCCAAAAAATATTTATTAAAACAATTTCATATGTTCTAAAATACACCCAAATAATACCTCAAGTGTTACACATGAAAAACACCCAATTTCAAAATAAAATGAAACAATAAAATTAAAATATTAACAGAATCAGTTATGAACATCTTTCTCATCACATAAATCATATTATTAATATGAAGAATGAGTAAATACAGCAAGATAACTCATCAATAATTGTTTACACATGGAACCACCTACCGAAAGTGTTGAATCCCTCAAAACTTGGTGCAAAACAGAAACTGCACCACATGGAAGATAAATCCAGCCCTAGACCCCAATATTTGACCAAAAAGACACCAAATAAAACCCTAGTTTTTAACCCTAACTTTTGTACATTTTATAACATAATGCAAGAGGGAGGAAACCCTAAGGGAAAAGGAAGAAACCAAGAAGGAATCACTTACCCTGAAAAATATTGAATAAATCACCCCAAATACCACAATATCTAAATTTTAAAACTACCAACCATTAAATGGATATTCGAAAAAGGTTTAAAAGATAATTTAGGAACTTTAATGGGGTAAAAAGAGTGAGAAATAAAGGAGTTATGAAATAATCAATTTATGTCATCAAATCTGGGTGATTTGAGAAATTGAGAGAGGTTTCATCCACATTCGCAATGAAAACGAGATCCAAAGAGGGGTAAGAGAGAATGGGGGCGCGCCTTGGGTATTTGGGGTTGGGGGAGAGTTATAATAACCTAAAAACGTAAATATTGAAGGAGATATTAAAGAATTAAAATATATTTTTAATGTAGGAAATGGACTTTCGGGCAGGCCAAATCCCTTAAATAAAAACCCATATCCACCATGATTATGGATTCCTAAATGGTCCAAATTAATATGGTGGTCTTAATAGGCTAGGGGATGACAAGTAGGAATTGTAATGGATTAAAAATTTTGAAAAATTAATGATTTATAAAGGAATCAAAATTTATTTTTAAATCTAAAATTGGGCTCACAGTTTGGCCCAATTAATAAAAACTCACTCATTCCTCCATAAAAGCTTCGGAAACCCCAAAACAAAGAATGAATGGAAATTAAATGAAATTTAACTTTAAAATAATTCATGTATGTGACAATTATCCCCAACATGAAAAATTTCCGTCCCTGTAAAGACACGGAAAAAACAGATACAAAAACCAAACCCAACCGATAAACCAAGATGTATTTCTTTGCCAAGCTTCGCCCCCAAGGGTCAAAACACCACCAGTGATCAATTAAGGAAGGATTAATCTCACAACCCAAACTTACACCACTTTAATGAAATGATAAATCACATTCATACTTTATCCCAAAAGAAAACTCCTCAAACATTATCCAAACAAGACTCAATAAATTCAACCAAACGAACAACAACTTTGAACAAGGTTACACTTAGCTTACATTAACTAAACCATTGGGAGCTCTCCAATCCCAATGTTTACTCAAGGAAGATGTTGGTAGATAGATAGTTCCGAATGAGACTACATACCACCAAGCCAAGACCATGGATAAATCTGAGCTATTGGTATGGGGGAACACAAAAAGGCACCCCACCATAAGAGGCAACCTATATTTTTCCAAGATAGAATCAAGACACTAATAGGGGGAGGCCTGAACTAAATCCCTAGTACGAAGGGTAGAATTCCATTCAAAGTTTATGAAGGAATGTACATGATAATCATAGTGGGTCTCCCAACCATAATAACCAACCATCTTAACCGACCAGCATGTGCCGACATAGAAAGACCCAATTTTTTTAAAGATTTGGGAAGGGCGTAGGGTCATTCCACACGATTTGGGAAACTATGCACTAACTGTGCAGATCATTATTTCTGCATGGCTTCCTGGAACACAGTCACTACTAATCATGCACAAAATATGTCCTCAGTACGTCTATCCAAATTTCCAACCATTATCTAATGACTCAATGAAAACTAAAGGGGGAGGGAATGACATTGGGTGATGACATGGGTACAAGGCCCTCCACCAATTTATACCGAATGGGAAAAACAGAAGAAAGATGATGAAACCCGAGGTTTTAACTCTTCTTATATTTCATACTGAGGATAGGATATTATAAAAGGGTTTAAATGACCCTGGTATTTCCCATGACTACGTGTCAGCTTCTCTTCGAGACCTATGGATGGAGCTCAAATGATTGAAGAATCTTCGACCTCGCAGTTAGGCTTTGGAAACCCCATGAATATGAATTCTTCTTTCGGTGCCACCAAAAACTACATTGAAATCCCCAATAAGATTTCCAAGACATAACATATTCCAAACTCACTTTACCCTAACTCGATATTTCACTAAAACAAGGGCTTAGAAAATGCACACACATCACACCTTTTTTCTTAGAGTGATAAACTATAGAAGTAAATAACACCTATACTCACCTTCCTCTAAAATGGAAGATTTTGAAGTTTTTTCAAGGGAGAAATTCTCCCAAAATAACAGAGACTCTTAGAGGATTGCACAACTTTAACCTTTACAGTAAATCGAGCGCATGAAATCACAAGGCATCACCAAACATGACCATTGTGACTGATATAAACAATGCATGGAGTGGTACCTTATACAACATCCCCAAACAACACACAATTCTAGAAAGTGGCCACACTATTCTCTCATGACCAGATTTCTGACACTGGTAGTTTAATGTGAACTCCTTCTAAGAGACTACGAAGGACCGAGAGGACCTCTTAGAAACCATCTAGATACTAATCCATGCTAACAACCCCAGACTACTTCCACCTTCAGAAAATCAGGATACTTAAGAGGATAAGGTCTCTTTCAACCTTCCATGATCACTCGCCCACTACAAGAGGATAAAAAAACCAATAAAGGAAAGGGTGTAGACTCAATCTAAAAAGCTCAAGAAAAATATTCCTTATATTGATCAACTGGAGGGTCTTTAAAAGGCGAAACAATCCAGGTTTCACTTCAGTTGTGCACTAACCCTTAATGGGGCGTACCTTATCCAGCGATTAAACCCAAGGACCAAACCAAGATGGTCCATTGGTCAAGATATACCACAAACCTGATCCAAAAACATGAAAGGAACCACTATAAATTCATCCCAAAACATTTATTAGAAGATACCACTAACCAGCCCTTCAACACAGCTTACCGACCAAACACAAACCAAAAACACAATACAAACAGGAGGGGTTCTTGAAATCAAAACATCCCACAAAATAAACATTAAAAAACACATAATAAAAACCATCCCAAACTAGTCATAAAGACATCAAGTTTCTCATTTAAAATCATCTTTCTGAAAATAAACAGTTCAACGGTTAGCGTGTCTACCAATGGTACCCCATGGGCCTCACACATGCATGTTTTTATGCCACACCAGGCACCCTCCTCATATCCATCCCAGAACTCATCCAGCCACTCCATAAACCATCCGTCATCCCATATAACCCTATGCATGTGGTCTCTCATGGAAATACAAAATGTTAAAATAAAAAATTATTTCCACTTTTCAAAACCAAAACAGTCAACCAAAACCTCCATTTTCTCAAAACCGATAACCATGAAATCAAACCAAAATTACATCTTACCAAGATTTTCCAAAAGGAACAATCATATAAATGAAAAATCACTTTCAAGTCCTACAAATTAATTTCAAAAAATCTCATCCCATTAAAACACATTTAAATAATTTAGAAAACTCTATTGGAAACACTTTTTCAAAACCAACCTTGACATAGTTCATGATTTCAAAAGAGGTACAAACACACCATTTTCCATTCCAATAAAATTCTGAAAATCCAGTTCTCTATTTTCAAAAATTTAACCATTACCTCTATATTATATAATCATTTCACAAAAACATTATGCTTCTTAAAACCAAGTAACTTTAAAACCAAAGTTCCAAGATTCCAAAACTAAAGAACACAAGACAATGCTAGAGGAAACTAGTTTCAGTGGGTGACTTAGACATATGGTTGGAGGCCATATTCCAATCACTTAACCATCACCAAGATTGTTCTGGTGAATATCCTTGTCTCCACATGGCTTTCCAGACCTTGTGAGCTCACTCAGACCATTAACCCAACTCTCTTTTCATTTCCCCTAATCATCATCAATCTCTGAAATCCAAAGGACTCATATAAATCCCGAATTCCCCTGGAAACTAGAATCTCATCATGATGTGTGGTGATCAGGCACACTACCCATAACAAAAATACCAATTCCCAACAATCCTAACTCTAGACTATCTCGATTGTTCCCCAAATAACGTGACCTAAAGAGTTAACCATAACCTCCTCTGATACCATTTTGTCACTAACCAAATCTGGTTGACACCAAAACTGGAGCCAAAGCTAGCCCGTGACAAGGACCGAAGGGCGTTCTTGATCCCCATGGGTTGGCACAAGTTCACGGGTATTATAAAATTATAATTGGGAATGATTTACCCAAGTTTATAAACTTAAAACAACAAAAGAATCCAATAAAACGAATCTAGAATTTTCAAACCAAACAATCTTTTACAAAAATTCAGAACTGAATTACATATTTTAAAACAACTCAACAAGACTATAACAAAGTTACAAACCCAAAAAGAAACAGCCCAAGAACCCTCATGGAAAGGGGAACCTCCCTCAAGCCATCTTCACAAGACTTCACCAACAAGGACCTGCTAGAAACCCGAACTACTGAAACTAAAAACTGTATCCAACCTGTGACAACAAAAATAAACAAGTCTACTTACACCCAAGGTTGTAACTAGGGTGTGGGAAAATGCCCAGTTGGATACCACTACTGATAGATTTCATGTGATAAACATTCAAAGATGAAAAGCATGCAAGTTTTCAAAAACAGGTAATTTCTAGTTAAAATTTCAAAAAGATGCAAGTTAAAAAAAATCATTTTTCAAGTGGGATAATTTAGAGAATAAACACTTTTAAAATAAATGGCAAAGCTACATAATTTTCCTGCCAAATATACCGTATGCCAATGGTAAGTATAAAGGATCTAATGAGCACAAGAAATAGGAAATAATCACTAGGCACTAGCTCATTGTGGGTCCCAAGTACCTCGTATCTTGATGAGAGTAACCATCACAAATATCCATTCTCGTGCATGATCCACTAGTAGGGAACATACCCATAACCTAGTGGTCTCTAATCATCATTATCATAGTTTAGTTAGAGTTGTAAGTCTCAATCTTTCTAAGTGAAACTGAGGCCAAACCCCCACAGATTCACTAGCATACTAGTACACATCCACCCACCTAGATACTTGGGTTTTCCCTTTGTGCTCAAACAAGTTCAACAAGTCAAGAAATATAATTTTCATATGAAAATATCATTTCTACATAAAAAATCCACCAAAAATCCCACATGTATACCACACAAGTCACAAAAGTCCACTTTTCATTCAAATTGATTTTGAAATCCGACTCACACCCAAATAACCCACAACACTTTCACATTTCTTTTCCACTTCCAAAAATCCATTAAACAATTTTATAAAACCAATAAAAGATATTACAACTCACATAACATCCCACTCACATGTTACATAATACCCTTTTCATAACCAAAATCCATTTTTCACATAACACTCACAAAAAACATCCCACATCTCTTACACACTTTGGTAAATGCTTCAAAAAAATTTATAAAAAATTTACAAGATGGAACACATCAGAAAAAAACCACTTTCACAATTAAAATATACCATTTCAAAATATACACACTCCAAAACAGTTTTCCAAAATGGTTTCACCACTTACATAAATCATTAAATTATTCAAATCTTTCATAAAACAATTCCAAAGAGTATACCTAATCTTTGCTCATAAAACCCATTTCAAAACCATATTTCTAGGAAAAAACCACACAAAAACAATACCAAAGTAGAATTGGAATCCCAAGATACATTTATAAAACCACTTTCAAGTGTTATAAAATCACCTTGGATAATACCACTAAAGATACAAATGAAATCACCCATTTTCATAAAATGCTCTCAAGAATTATAACAAATTTTTAAACAAAAAACCTATTCCAAAAACCCTATTTCAAACCCAATGGCATAAAAAGACCCTACCAAATAAGAATTGGTATCCCAATCAATATTTAGTAAACCAATTTTATATGTTCTAAAATACACCAAAATAATATCCCAAGTGTTACACATGAAAAACACCCAATTTCAAGCTAAAATACAACAATAAAATTAAAATCTTAACCAAATAAATCATGAATAGTTTTCACACCACATAAAACATATTATGAATATGAATAATGAGTAAATACAGAAATCTAACTCATCAATAATTGTTTACACATGGAACCACCTACTGAAAGTGTCGAATCCCTCAAAACTTGGTGCAAAACATCAACTGCACCACCACCACACCACAAGGAAGATAAATCCATCCCTAAACCAAAATATTTGACCAACAAGACACCAAGTCAAACCCTAGGTTCGAACCTTAAATTTTTGACATTTAGAACATAATGAAAGAGGGAGGAAACTCTAAGGGAAAAGGAAGAAACCAAGAAGGAATCCCTTACCTTGAAAAATATTGAAGAAATAACCCCAAATACACTAGTATCTGAATTTTAAAATAGACAAAAATTCAAGGGATATTATAAAAACGTTGAATAGATCATTTAGGAATTATAATGGGGGGAATAGAGTGAGAAATGAAGGAGTTATGTAATAATCAATTTACCTCGTAAAATCTGGGAGATTTGAGAAATTCAGAGACGTTTCATCCACATTAGGGATGAAAATGAGCTCCAAAGAGGGGTAGGAGAGCATGGGGGAGTGCCTTGGGTATTTGGGCTCAGGGGAGAGTTGTAATCACCGAAAAAACTTAAATATTGAAGGAGATATTAAATAATTAAAAAATATTTTTAATGTAGGAAATGGGATTTCGGGCAGGCCCAATCCCTTAAATAAAAACCCTTATCCACCATTATTATGGATTCATAAATGATCCAAATTAATATGGTGGTATTAATAGGTCAGGGGATGACAATTAATAATTCTAATGGATGAAATATTTTGAAAAAATAAGGAGGTAAAAAGGAATCAAAATTTATTTTTAAATCTGGAATTGGGCTCAAAGTTTGGCCCAATTCATAAAAACTCACTCATTCCTCCATAAAAGCTTGGGAAACCCACAAAATAAAGCATGAATGGAAATTAAATGAAATTTAACTTTAAAATAAGTCATTTATGTGACATATAAACTTAAAAAAGATCATTAATAAGTTATATATTTTAATTCTATTGTATATAGAGTACTCCCTAAGCATCACTGGAATGAAAATAATCACAATTCAAAGACACGAATCTCCCACCATCATCACTTTAGTTTGCTTTAGGTTTTTAAAGGTTATAATACCATATGTGGTATCCTAAGTCTCAAAATTTACATGCCAATAAACACTTGGGGTATTTGGTAACTCAAGCTCAATTAATTTAGGTTCAAAATTAAATTATAAATTTGAAAATTATAGGCTTAAATTATGTCATTGTGTCTACACATTATAAACATATGGAAAAATATTAAGTACATAAGGGATATATCAATACCACTTACCAAAAAACACTTGGTATTCTCTAATAATCATGGGGTATGTAAGCCAAAGATAGAGAAGTCTCTAAAGTAGTAAGAAAATATATTTCCATAAGAATCAAGAAATGAAATATTGGTCCAATAGACCATATATCAATATATAATAAGGGAAACCATATACCTCTAGTCGAAACATACTGCTAAATCCTCACAGGAGAAACATAGTGTTGAAGGGTTCATCAAAGTTTATTGTCAAAACAAATAAAATGATGCCCTAACTTCACCTTATAACTATATAGATATGAAATTTATCACAAGGTAGAACTGAATATGGTTTTTAGAATTTAAAAAAAATCATGGATGCATTAAAACCCATCCCTCAATAAACACATGCACCCCCATTAATGGGTGTAACCACCTACAGAAGACCAGAATCCTGACTCAGTCATTCAAAATCTTGAAATCGATAACACAATGATGTAATGGGTGTTCACCACACCCGTGGTTGTATTAATACTTACACACCTAGGATCCCAATATTCCAATAAACCATAGTGTGAAGCATAATTAATGGTCATTTTTGACTCACCACACCCTGCACCATAGCATAGTGGAGGACAAATTGGCCATACCACATAGGGGGACTCCCAGGGCCCCATGCCCAGGACCCCACCTTTCATTGGGTGAGTAGGTATTATTAACTTTAAATAGAATATATTCCAACAGAACAAAACTTGGAAAATGGTGTGGTCTGGACCATATCACACCATAAAATTCCCAAACCCCCTTTCTAATTCATCAAAAATAATTTGACACATCCCGAACCATATAAAACAATAATAAGGATAAAAAATGAATCATACCTTCAGTTGGGATATGAAATATAACATTTCTTAAAACATTATTATATTAATTATAAAAAATTATTTTGATAAGGTGTAAATAATTTTAACAAATAAGTAAATTTTGATTTGAAAATTTTAAATTAAATATTATGAATAATTATTAATTTTAAATATATGCTTATTTATATTATGATTAATTTTGTAATTTATAAACACTTTATAAATTACCCTTTTTTCTTATAAATACTTTATATCCAAATTATAATTGATTCTATATAGCTTGAAATTGATATTTTAATATTAATATTTAATATTATGAAATATTTATTTAATAAATGTTGCATAAACATTTTATAATTAATTAATTTATAAACTCCTTTTATAAATTCGATAATTTTTTCATAATACCTTTTTATATGATTTATGAACAATTTTTAAATTACTTAACTTGATTGATAAATGAAATTTAAAAAAAAATTATATAAATCACATTTAATGATATACTTAATTTGTAATCTACAATTTACTCTATGTGGGTGTTATCTATCATATTCTATGATTCATAATGCATGGATCATAGTTCCTATGTAAGAATAAGTCATGGATCCATGTGTAAGAATAACTTACACAACGTTCAGCCATCACAGATTATAATAGGCCCTATGTAAGAGTAACGCAACACATGTCAGAACATGCATAATAGTGAAAGAGCGCACATAGATACCTATGAACGATTAATCCTTCAATTCCTGGGTTTTGTGTCTTATGATATACAATATATTGTAAAGGAGGTATGAGGGTTTTTTGTTTCAAAAAACAAAACATCACCATCATTGGTTATAGCACCTCATATATTACACTATGATATTATAAAACCTGAGGATTTTAATTATGTTATCACCAATGATTTCCCATGTCATATGGAATTACCATACCATAGCCTATAATATCTCACATCATATGTCCAAATAAAAAAATTTAAAAACATTATTAATAATATTTAATATGAATCCAAAATGATATCGATTTTCTTTATTTTAAAACAAAATTTCACAAATCATGAAGTATGGTGAATCTATGATACCACTAAAGAGATTGTAAGGATCTAAAGACTCTTTTCAAAGGTAGTGGAAGTAATTATAAACCTCATTCCTAAGATCTTAAATTCATGAAACCAAAACCATGTATAAAAATGTATAAATAAATTATATACCATACACATATGATAACCCATTCCATAATATTAAATCAAGTTATTGATGAATATCTCTAAGAGGAAACCATCAGACTCCCTCCTTTATAGTGTGTCCACCTGATTATTGGGCAGGATTATTATTTTCTACATGATATTATAACAAGAAATTCATTGAAAACTTTATTATTATTACTAGTATATCCTTGAAATCATTCATCATACTCTTCTTGGTTCCAAGGAGAAAAATAAAAAAAATAAAGAGGTGATCTCAGATACTCAGTAAGTGGTAGTGTATAGTGTAATTCCATGGAGAAAAAGAAAAAAATAAAGAGGTGATCTCAGATACTCAGTAAGTGGTAGCGTATAGTGTAATATATCATGTAATAAACAAGGTATTAACAATATAGAAGGAATAAATAATATAAAAAAATCTATAATACCAATAACATGAGAATGAAATATATCCATGGATAACATAATAATATAAAAAATCACATGGAAAATAATAACTAATTTCATAGTGATAGAATGAATAATGCCAAACATCTTAATATTGTAGTTTAGTCCTAATTCCAATACATCATATATAAATAGGTAAGTCATAAACCAATTACCCAAACAATTTTTTCTCGTGATACCTAACGATGCATTGAGTAGATATATAATTTTGGGCATAACTCGTCACTAAATAATTCAAATGCATTCATTATATGAAAGGAATGAATAACAAATTCATAATCATTATAACTTTGTAATAAATAATTATCTATATTGAAATAAAAAATATATGGAATTTTAATATTTCCCTTGTCAATAAATAGAATAACTTTATTGGTAAGAACTATTCAAAATGATCTATCTAATATAGGTTGTTAGCGGTATATATAGTAATGGGTATAAATTTAATTAAATATTATAAAAAAATATAGAAATAGTAAAAATTATATGGACTATATCCATGAGATTAAATAACATGGATATGAAGTATAAAAATAAATTCAATAGAGTGATAAAGAATGATACAAAACATAATCACAAGAAAGAGAAGGAATGGGAAAGAACCCTTATGAACAAAGTAAGGTATGAGAAACAAATCCCTAAAGGATAAAATTTTATCATAAATTCATCATAAATTATGGTAGTATACTAAGTTAAACATTAAATAACTTGAATTTGATGTGTAGAATATAAAATATGAAATAGAACAGAAATACTTGAAAATAATAGAGACTTGGAAAGGAACCACTACCTCGAATCTCGACCTACATCAATTTTTCTATAACTTCTTGGATGATAAAAATATATTAATTATTTAATTTATTTTCAAAAATTAATTTTCATTTCATAATTATTATTCCTATTAATTTTTTTACTATCATGTTTCACTAATTCACTAAATTCGTATTATTCACATTAGACATTTTGAGGTTATTTATTACATAATTTCTAAAAGTGTTGTGGTATATTTTTAATGTTAAAATGTTATTTTACAATGGTCTCATATGATCCAAAATTTTCATGTTATTTTATTTATTTTATTCTATAATCATTTGAGTCCAATTGGTAATGAAGTAGTTATCATTTAGAGAATCTTTCTCGATAATATTTTTTTATGGTTACAAATGAATATGATTATTTAATTTTAATTTCATTATTATGATGGATATTTTACCCTTATAGAATCATAATCCTATAATTAATTTAATATTAATTCTATATTTGATCATAAAATCAATTTTTAATAATATCTATGAAAGATGTATGTTTATGAAAACAACATTGTTCACTTAGGTTGCGTAAAACCACCACGGTGGGAAATATATTTTACAAGAGTTTAAAAGATAGGAAAACCTAGTAAATATTTGAGTTTGAAAAAAATAATCTTATAATTAAACTATTATTTTATTATTATTTTCAAATATTAATTATGTTAATGAAAAGAAAAAGAGAATAATTGGGATGAAAAGTCATGGTTTTAGAAACCCATATTTTAATGTAGTAATAGGTGATGAGAAAAAGTATGGTGAAAGGTAATGGGTGATTTATCATTATTTACGGATAAAAATAATGAAAATTAAATTATAATGGATTCATTAAAGTAAAATAATTTGAGGTTTAAAATATTTTTAAGAAAAATAATTACATATAAGAAAAGAGGAAGAGGTTTGGAATCCCTTACCTTGCTATTCGAGTTTCCTCTTATAGATTGAGATTAAATCCTTCATGGAATGGAATTTAAGCTTAAACAGAGATTTTTTAACATGTAAAGGGGAATTTAAATAGGTATTTAGGAATAATATGAAGATAAAATTGAACTTTAGATAGGTTTTGTAAAGGTTATATTGAGTTCACTTTTATAGATTAAATTTGATGACATTTTCACAAATATCCAGTCATTAAGGATCAATAATGTAATTTTAAAATGTAAAGTGGATAATAAATTGATAATAGATGATATTTTCAACTAATTACTAACCCCAAATTACTAAATATAAGTATTTATGATTTTTTATTAATTTATAAATAATTTTTAACAATAAATATAATTTTAATTTATTTTGTGTTATCAAAATATCATGATAACTATGGAATTTAGATAAAAAAATTAAATAATTTATTACCTATCAGATTTATCAAATAAAATACTTCAACACCATAATTAATAGATTCCATATTTATCCAAAACCAAACTCTTTTTCCATGAAACCCGACACCTAACTTGATCTGTGGAATGGCCCGAATGGAATTCCTAATCCCCATGGGCTGGCAACAAGTGCCCAGGTGTTGACAATACAACTTGGGAACAATTTCATCCCTGTCAATAATAATAAACATAAAAATATAATAAATAAACCAAAACTGAATAAACACAACCAAACATGGAAAAATAGTTTTTCATTTTCAATGTTTACAACATTAAACAAAACCCCAAAATGGACTACAACAAAATGGAACAATAACTCCCTCCCAAAAACCACCATGAAATAGGAGAAGTATAATCCTCAAGCTACCACCAACACACCTATAAGGGAAGAAAACTAACAGCCTGAACCATGATCTCCAAACATCTTTCCCTTACCTGTATCAAACATAACTAAGTCTACTTACACCTTAAGGTGTAAGTAGGGTGTGAGCCAAAGCCTAGTAGGATTCAACCCAATAAACAGATTTCATGTTATAAACATTATAAGATAAATAAACATGAATGTTTTATAAAATAAAAACTATAAACATTTTTATGAAAAACTTTTTAAAGAAAAACATGCTTGATTTTTAATAACTGACAAAGTGTATGGTATGCCAACTCGAAGTACAATATCTCAAAAGAGCACTATGTCATAGGAAAACCCTATAGGAACTAGCTATAAATGGGAAACTAGGAACATAGTATCATGGTGAAAAGTGGTATATTAACCACAACCAATAGCATTCTCATGCACTATCAACTAGGAGGGGACACCCCATGGGCCTAGTGGTGTCCATTCATCATTATCATTTAGTTAGTGTTGTATTGTCAATATTGCTAGATGAACTTGAGATTAAATACTTCTGAATAAACTAGAGTAATGACCCTAATCCATCCACCTAGATACCTAGGTTTCCCTTCATAATCAATTACCATTCCACATATCATATACAACATCATTTTTATATAAACATATGCCAAACAATGTAACCATGCTTGATATACCACTACTTTCACAACCAAAACCAATTTTAAATACCGATGCACATCAAAACTATTCTAAAACACATTTTTCACCACTTTCAAAATTTATTAAACATGTTTCATAATTTATAAAGCACATTCAAAACTCACAATAAGGTTACACATTTGAAATACATGCAATTTCCTTTAGAATACCCACTTTCAAGCCATACGCACATCAAATCCCTTAAAAAAACCCCTTTTCACTACACACAGAAATCATATACCACATTTAAACACTCAAGAAATCATATCAAATTCATAAAATAATGTCTAATAACATAAACACCTACCTCAAGTGAAGAAAAGTCCGAAATATGGTGCTAAACCTCAACTACACCTCAATTAAACCCTCTAAAGGAAAGATTAAACAATAAACATCAATATTGAACCCCAAAAATTGGGATTCATCCTTAAATGGGGAACCCAGATCTCTATAGAAGTGAAACCCTAAAGAAATAATAAGAAAACCAAGAAAAAGAGTAAGAAACCATGAGAAAAGGGGACTTACTTAAAGAATCGTGGAGAAACCACACCAAAAACTCCAAGAAAATGGATCTCCAAGGAATGGAGAGAGCTGGGGGCAAAGGCACCAAGGGTGAAGAATCCCAAATGGGTGTATTTTGGAGGTTTAGGGTTAAAATAG
Source organism: Viscum album (assembly GCA_963277665.1). NCBI lineage: Eukaryota > Viridiplantae > Streptophyta > Magnoliopsida > Santalales > Viscaceae > Viscum > Viscum album. The sequence goes on along the minus strand of OY728122.1, from coordinate 2,007,458,616 downwards.
GGGAAGGATAAAACTTAAAAAAATTAATTTTTAATGACCTGTACAGGTCGCATGGTTTTCCCACAAAGTTTTCCAAAACGTATGACAACCATGAACCCCTTAATATACAATAAGAACATTCCACACTATTATCCTGTATGGTTTAAAAACCATGTGATAACCATGAAATAAACCTCTGTCCAAAGACACCACATGGCCACACAGTTACATGGGATGGACTGCAAGATTTGGAAAATTGTGCGCCAAACATGCACCTCATGTTGTCTAGTATAAAACTTTCATTTTTCTCTAAAAATATAAGGAAACCCATGGGGAAACCATAATATCAAAAATAAATAGAATAATACCTCAAAAATAAATCATTTGTGTGACTATTCTCCCCACCATGAAAACTTTCCACCCCCAGAAAGTCATTCTAAATCTTGATTAGAGAATAAGAATGGGTATTCTTCTTTAACCCAAGACTTTCACTCCCAAGTCTCATGCATATCATTACCATGTTTCCAAAGGATCTAGACCAATGGAATAGACTTCCCATGAAGTTCTTTCTCTTGGGAATCTACAATCTGTACTAGTCATTAAAACACCGATAAATTGAGATATATTTCCAACTCTTCCCAATTCATCACATGAGATAGATCTGGGTTATACTTTCTCAGTTGGGATACATGGAAAACGTCATGAATTGAAGTCAACTTTGAAGTCAAGGCTAACCTGTATGCCAAATTACCAACCTGCTCGGTGATATTGAAAGGTATGACATACCTCGGAGTTAACATCCCTTGATTTCCTAAACGGTGATGACCCAAGAAAGGTGCCACTTTCAGGAACACCCTGTCAGGAACATAAAACTTTATACCTCATCACCTCTACTCATCATAATATTTTTTTTGACTATGAGCTATCAAAAAAATTTGTCTGATTAGCTTGACCTTCTCAGAAGTCTACAACACTATGATTGGTCTCAACAGTGTGGTTTCACCCACCTCGTCCAGAAAAAATGGTGACCGACACGGATGACCATAGAGAAACTCAAAATGAGCCATTCAAATCAAGGATTGGTAACTATTTTTATATGAAAAGTCAACCAATAACAAATGTCCTTCCCAAGAACCGATGAAATCAAAAACACATGCCTGAAGCATGTCCTCCAAAATAGAATTTTCCCACTCCATCCGACCATCCGTTTAAAAATGGTATGTCATTCTTAACTTGACCTGTGATCCCATTGACTTCTTATGGCCTTCCCAAAACTAATAGGTGAAATGGGGTTCCCTATTAGAAACAATTTTTGATGGCACACCATGAAGCCTCATAACCTCCTAAACATAAATTTGGCCCAACTCTTCCATCTTAGATGAATCTATCATAGGATTGAAATGGGATGATTTGGTAGATGATAAATCACTAACCATTTATCATTCTTACCTCAATTCCTATGAGGAAAGTTGATGATAAAGTATGTGGAAATCTCACCCCACTTCCATGTAGGAATGGGTAGCGGTTGAAGAAAACTTGAGGGCCTTTGGTGATCTTCTTTCACCTGCTGACAAGTATAACATTGTGATACATATTCAACTATATCCCGCCTATTGTATGAACACTAAAACTACTAAAAAACATCATAATACATCTTGGTATAACTAGGATGAATGACCCACTGTGACTAGTGTAAATCCAGCATCACCACCTTTATCAAAGAAAATGGCACCACGAAGCGGCCCTTAAAGCACAAGATTCTCTTAGGAGACAATGACCGATAACAAGGAATCTCCCCACCATGAAGAAACTACATATAATTTTAGAACAACTCATCACCAAGTTGTTTCTATTGAAACAACTCCATAAGATAAGGGGTCAACTGGATGATTTCCAAGAACATACCTCCAATGTTCTCCTTGGTTTGTAAGTGCATATGAGTGAAGATCCCCATCAAGGACCACTCATCATTGCACTTTCTCAAAGCCTATACTGGAACTTTTCCTCTCAACGAATATTCCATGAAATTACATTTTCTTGGGGTATAGACTATGTCAAAGTCAAACTCCTACAAGTACTACACCCAATGGCGCTGCCTCAAGTTCAAATCTTTCTAGGAGAAAATATAGGATAATATCATATGATAATAATAAACCCCAAATTTCTCCCTAAAGAGATACTGATGTCATGTCTTCAAAGCATGCATCACTATTTCTAACTCTAAGTCATGGGTCAGATAGTTCTTTCCATGTGGTTGGAGTTGGTGAGATCCATACACCACTACATGGTCATTATGCATAAGCACACATATGAGATCCATACCTAAGGCATAACAATAGACTACATAACCCTTTTCATATTCTAGAAATATTAACACATGAGCGGTATTCAATTAATACTTTATCTCTTAGAAGGATGCATGACACTCTGGGATCTAATAAAAATTCACCCCTTTTTGGGTGATTGTCGACATGGGTGAGGCAAGCCAAGAGAAGTCATAAAAAACCGCATGTAATATCCAGCCAGGCCAATAAAGCTTCTGATCTCAAACACATTCTTTAGTTTCTCCCATGAAATCACTTCCCTGATCTTCTCATGGTCAACTAAAACACCTATTTATGAGATCAAGTGACTTAGAAACTTTACTTCCCTAATTTAAAAAGTGCATTTAGAAAACCTGGCATATAGTCAGTGGTCCCGAAGAGTGCCCAAAACAATCCTAAAGTTCCGCTCATGTTCCTCCTTGGATCTAAAATAAACTAATATATCATCCATTAATACCACAAAAAAAGGAATTGAGATACTACTAAAACACACTATTCATGATTGCAATAAAATTTTATGGACATTTGTCAACCAGAAAGGCATGACTAAGTACTCATAATGGTTGTACCTACTTCAAAAATCCATTTTCAGGGCATCTAACTCTTTAACCATGAATTGGTGGTAACCAGAATGCAAATAAATTTTAGAAAACCACCTTTCTCCCTTTAACTGGTCAAAAAAATCATAAAAATGGGGAAAGGTATACTTGTTCTTGAGAGTTACCTTGTTCATATTCTGGTTATCAATACATAAACAGATAGATCCATCAGCTTTTTTCACGAACAAAACTAGGCTAGTCCAAGGAGAGACACTCAGGAAAATGAATCCTTTGGATTCAAAATTTTCCAGTTGTACCTTTGATTCCATCAACTCGGTGGGGGACATATGATACATGGGAAGAGTTATCATTTGTGATCTCGATGCCAAGTCTATAGAGAACTCCACATCTTGCTCTAGAGGAAATCCTAAAAATCATCAGGAAATAAATATGGTAAATAATCTACCACAAGAGGTAATAAACCCTCAACAACACCACCATTATCCTCCAGCATGAGTGATGATAACTAAAAAATAAAGTTTCCAAATTCTAGAAGTGGAGGTCCATCATGACTCGACTAAGGATCCCATTCTCCATGAAAAACTTGGGTACTTCCATCAGGTTCCATGAAACTCACCAGCCGCCTATAGAAATCAGTGTGTGCCTAAAAGCACACTATTCAACCCATATCGAGGATCATGCTAAAGAGTTACATCTTCAAAATAAGAAATTCCCATTCCAAATCATCCCCTAACATGACAAGTGTGCAAGATGGACACCTAAGACCTTTCTCTTGCTACTTACCAATAGGCATTACAAACTCCATCGCATATGACATGAGATCAGTTGGAAAACTCTTTAGGTTCACAAGGTGGGAAGAGATAAATGAAATAGAAGCACTAGTACCAAAAAAATAGTAGTTATAGATGATACAATCAGAATGGTGCCTGGAACTATCAAAGTCCCTTCATCTAGTTCTGCTGGTTCTTGTTCTACATTTGGAGATGCCTTATCTCTACATGAGCCTGAGAATGACCACTTGCTTGTGGATCTACCCTAAACTGACTTTACCTAGAAAAGGATCCAGTCCTACTACCATGACCACCAAATCGATATACCATGTTCCTATACTACTCAGATTGAGATAACATTCTTCTAGAAGCTACATATCATGCACCACTCTGATATGGGCACATCAATTTACAAAAATGCTATAGGTGTCCCATAGATAAACACTGATGAAAAGGTTTTGGAGGAGGTGTACATAAAGGAAGTATATGTCCTACCTTACCACATGATGGCACATAACCAACCCAGCATCAGATGCCACAAACAAAGACTGTCAGAAGGATGGCCTGAACTACCACCTCCCTTCTTCCCCTACTCATCTTGTTTCCTCTTTTCTCAGATGAACTGACACTTCCCATTGATGACATATCCGCATAGGAACCATACTTTACCTTACGATCAATCTATAACATAAAATCATGTTCAAAAACTTCATCATAGGTCTTAATCTTAAATCAAAAGACCTAAGAGTAGATCTCTAGACACAACCCCCTCTCAAACCTCTAAGCCCTCATCTGTTCATTGGAAATTATTTCAGGTGCATACTGAACTAGCTCAGAAAAATCATTTGGCGTACTCCATCACGAACTAGTCCCACTAAACAAGATCCATAAATTCTTGACATATAGCATAGGCCAAGACCTCAGGATAGTACTGGTCACATAAAATAGACTTGAATTCTTTACAGTTCTTTTACTCATGCTTTCCAGTATGGATCACTGAGTCCCATCACCTCCGGCTGAGACCTTCTATAAAGAACAAAACGCATTTCACCTTGACTTCCCCATGAGTGTCAAGTAACTCAAACATCCACCCTATTTTCTCAATCCATTATTCTTATTATTTAGGTTCCATGCTACCTCATAAAGAAGTTGTCATATTCATAAGGAAATCCTGAGCCTTGTACTTTCCATGACCTAGTTCAACTTATTTGACCTGAGCAGGACCAAAAACCACTCCCTATCCCAAAGCCTGAACATCCCAGATTACAGCTTCCAATAATCTCTGATCAATTGGTGAGGGATAACTCTCTCTGAACTCTTCCCACGGTTTCAAAGGAATTCTCCAAGGAGAAATTTTTCTAAAAAAATCAATGACCACAAGAAAACTATCAATAAAACCAATCTGAAAAAAAATCAATAATAATAGTAAATAAAAACATCCTATAAATCAAAACAAATAAAACCCATAAAAATAACTATCCAAAAACAAAAAAAACACCCACCCACACCCAGCGTCTGTATATAGTCTGCAACCTATGCATCTCACCTAGAGGAGAATTCAAACAAAATCCAAACATATCATGGTGACATGAGTTCTGTCGCAAGGTGTGTTGCCCAGGCACCCTACTCACAATTAGAACATCAAGTCCCAAAAATCGAAACTCTAGTATATCTAGACTCATCCCAACTATCATGAACCAAAATGGTGTAACTTATCTTTGATACCATTTTGTCATGAACCAATCTGGGTTTCCATGAAACTTGGCACCCAAATCGATCAATCGAATTTCCCGAAGGGCATTCCCGATCACCACATGCTGGAAACAAGTGTCTGGGAATCAACAATACAACATGGGAATGATTTCACCCATTTCAATAATCATAAACATCAAAATATAATAAATAAACAAAAACTAAATAAATACAACTAAACATGGCCTAAAAATTTTTCATATTCAATTTTTACAACTTTAAACAAAAATTTAAAAGGGACTACAACAAAAGGGAACAATAAATCCAATCCAAAAGCCACCATGCAACAAGAGGAGTGTTATCCTTAAGCCACCAACACCACACCTACAAGAGAAGACAGATACATTCTGAACCACCATCTCCAAACATTTTTCCCTTACCTATATTGAACATAACTAAGTCTAATTACACCAAAAGGTGTAAGTAGGGTATGATCCAAAGCCCATAAGTGTGACAACCAATAAATATAATCCATTCTATTAACAATATAACATAAATAAACAAGCATGTTTTATAAAAGAAAAACTCGAAACACTTTTATGGAAAACATTTTAAAGGAAAACATGTTTGTTTCTTAAATAACCAACAAAGTGCACCATATACCGATGGAAGGTACAATATATCAAAAGAGAACTATGTCACAGGAAAAACCTATAGGAACTAGCTAGAAATGGGACACTAAGAACATCATATCTCAGTGAAAAGGGGTATAAAAACCATGACCAATAGTTTTCTGGTGAATAAGACACTATGAGGGGACACCCCATGGGCCTAGTGGTCTCCAATAATCATTATCATTTAGTTAGTGTTGTATCGTCAATCACCCTAGATGAATCTAGGACGAACCACTTTTGAGTCAACTAGCATATTATTCATGGTCCTTCCACCTAGATACCTAGGTTCCCCTTTATTATCAATTACCATTCCACATATGACATACCACATCACTTTCACATAATCATATTATAAACAATATAACCATGCTTGATAAACCACTACATTCACAACCAAAACCAATTTTAAATCCCAAAAACCACTAAAACTATTATAAAACATTTTTCTCACCCCATTCACAATTTATTAAAAAAAATTCATAAATTATAAAGAAAATTAAAAATTCACAACAAGGGTTCACACATGAAATACACACAATTTCCTTTAAAAAACAACTTTAAATTCATACACACATCAAAACCCTTAAAAACACCTTTCTCACCACACATTAAAATTATAGAACACATTTAAACACTCAAGAAATCATATAAAATTATTTAAATAATGATTAAGCATGGAACCACCTACCTCTAGTGAACAAACTTCTGTAAAACGGTGCTAAACCTAAACTACACCTCAATCGAACCATATAAAAGAAAATATTAAACCATAAACATCAATATATAACCACAAAAATAAATATCTATCCCTAAATGTGGAACCTAACCCACTGGATAAATGAAACACCAAGTAAAGAAGAATAAAAACCTAGAAAATAGGAAGAAACCATGAGAGAAGGGGACTTACTTGAAGAATCATGGAGAAACCTCACCAAATACACCAAGAAAATAGAGCTCCAAATAAGTAATAGGGCTGGGATAGGAACCTAGTGTGAATAATCTAGAAGGGTTATAATTTTGGGGGGTTAAGGTTAAAAAGCAGGGAGAGAGAAAACATAAAAAACCAATTTTTAATGACCAGGATAGGCCACACGATTTTCCAAACTGTGTGGAAACCATTCCCCTCTTACTTTACAAGAAATACATACTGCACTATTATCCTGTGGGGTTTACAAACCATACAATAACCATGCGATAAGACTCTGTCCAAAAATACCACTTGGCTGCATGGTAACTTGGGCTGGGTTGTGCGATTTGGAAAACTGTGCACCAATTGTGCGCCTCCGGATGTCTAGTCTAAAGCCTCCTTTATTCTCTAAAAACTTAGAGGAAAACCATGGGGAAACCATAGAATCAAAAATAAATTTAATAATACCTCAAAAAGAAATCACGAGTATGATAATATTACTTTAAAAATTTTAAAGCCACCATTTTTTATTTTTCTCTTGCTTGCACCAGCATTGTGTTGACTCTACATAAGAACTTTGGATATTTATCTAATTATTTAAATTTAAAAATAAATTAATAACATAAGTATAATTTATTCTTCATAATTATTATCATATACAACATTTAATAATATATTTTTATTCTTATAATTTCCATGAAAACATATTAAATATATTATTTTTACTTTTCTCACCTTGTGAAAACATTGGTTAAGCATTTTAAATAATTATCTTGTTGTATAATTTTAAAAAAAAATTAATATTCATTAAAATAATTAAATTTATATATTATGTATCATTAAATTTGATCATATACTTATACCTTATATATATTATATCAAAGATACCAATTTTGACTATTCCAATGATGTGTAAGTACTACATCAGCACTAATAAATGTTTTCATATTTATCTTGATATAAAAATTAATTTATATTATGATATTTTGAGTATATTAATAAAACATTCATCAAATTTATTCCTTAATTTCAAAAAAATGGTTTAAATATAATTATGTCATATTTATATCATGATGATGTTAAAAAAATTATTTGTAAAGACTGTATGTTTTACTATTCACTAAAAAATCAACATTTTTAGAAAAATCCCAAAAATTCAGCCTAAGATAAATTCTAAATATTTAATCCAGAAAATAATTCCATTTTATCAAATTTAAATTCTAAAATTTATAATTTTATCTTTTAAAAATAATCATGAAAAAAATTATTTTTGTTGTTATGATTGGTTACTTTTGTGCTATTTATTGTTACTTGTTCTATGGTATTAATTTAAGTAGCTATTTTGAATGTAATTTTATATATTTATATTATAATATAATGATGAAATAATATAATGTTAATTATGAAATAGTTTAAATTATTATGTTTTTACTTACTATAGTATAATATCAGATTATAGATCCCCCCTAAATAATTTCATCCTTGAAATTTGTAGTATACCTCAATCTATAAAAAACATGGGTAATTCTTAATCATTTCTTCCTCAGGTCCTCATTGTTCTTTATATGTCTTTTGATTCCTCCAAATTACTTACACCTATCGAGTTTTCCAATTCAACAAAAATAGATCTCTAGTGTCGTGAATCTAGATATGATCTTTATTATAAGACAAGTAAAGTTAAAACTCTATTTCCTCAGTGGTGAGTATGTTTTTTGGGTGTAGCATGTACTTCCTTAATAGTGAGACATGAAAGAATTCATTCACTTTATAGAGGTTCGGTTCCAAGGATAAATGTTGAGTTAGAGATCTAATTCTCTCTAAAAATTTAAAAATCCCAATGTACCTAGAACTTAGATTTCCCTTATTGCCAAACCTTATAACTCCTTTCCATGGAGATATCTTTAATAATACATGATCCACAGTTTGAAATTCAAAGTAATTTATAAAATTATCGTCATATCTATTGTGTATTCCTTGAGATATCTTGATATATTTTTTAATAGATCACACTTTCATAGTTTTATCCTCAACATGTTCTAGGCCTACTGGATTCTTATCTCCAACTCCATCCCAATAGGTTAGAGTATGAAATATATTCTTATAAAACACCTCAAAAAACACCATATGAATTCTTTAATAGAAGCTATTATTGTATGAAATTCCATAAAAGGAAGATATTGTTCCCATGTTCCTTTAAAGTTAAGTGAAAATGATATCAATGTGTATTCTAATGTTTATATAGTCCTTTCAGACTATCCATTACTTTGTAGATGATGGGTCATTCTTAACATTATCTCAGTGTTGAGAGTATTAAGAATAATCCTCCATAATTTTGATTTAAATTGAGGTTCATGATCAAATATAATTGATAAAAGTGCACCATGAAGTCTTATAACTTCATTAATATAGAGTTTTTCAAGTTACTCAAGTGGTAGATCCTCCCTTATTGTTAGGAAATGTGCAGTGATAGACTCTATTTTAAGATTATCCCACTTTCATAAGGGTATTGGGAGAGGTTTCATGACACCCTTAGGATGTATTCTCTTGGCCTCTTTTTATTGTAACACCAAGACTTACAAAACATAATAAGAAACTTCCTTCTTCATATTGTCCCACGAAAAATATTCTCTTAAATCCCAATATATCTTGGTTCTACGATGGTGTAAAGAAAAATTTGAGCTATGATCTCCATCTAGTAATTCCTTTTTCATCTCAGGTATAGATTGAACACATATATGTTCCTAAATTTAATACAACATCTTTATATATGAATTCATCAATTTCCTATTATTCATAGCTTTAATATTTTTTATAAACCCTTATCATCTTATTGATACTTCTTTATCTTCTATAGTAGAGATTATTTTTGACAATTGGTTAGAAAAATAATGATATTTCCCTTTCTCAAATAATTTCCATATCCAACTTCACTAAATCCATGAATAAATGATCCTCATCTATCTTCATCATGTCCAGAATTCCGTGATCATTCCTACTCAATGCATCAACCACCATGTTTTTGTAATGACCCAAAATTCTATCAATGAAAATTCCCTTCTTATAATTATTTCACATAGTAGAAATCACATAAAATCACATATAAAACGCAATAAAAATTTTATAGATGAATAATTAATGGTATAAGAGGTATTTCTAGAATTTAAAGAACCTATACCAATGGAATAGTAACTTGACCTTTGGAATAGTAATATAACCCTTATGAATAGTAAACTGGCCAATAGAATAGTAACCACACCCATGAAATTATAAATAAAATTTAGTCATCTTATAAATGTTAATATTATATAATTATATCATCACATTAGTAAATAAATGTTTTAGAAATTATTAATTAAGTGTTGATATTTTTATAAAACATTAATGTTTATTTTAAATTTTATAATTAATATAATAATTTAAAATAAAATTTTATTTTCATAAAATTTATTAAAAAATTAATATTTTTTTGTCTTATGGTTATAATATAATTTTACGAGACCTTAATTAATTTTTCAAAGTGTTATAAAACCAGTAATAATTTTAAAATTTATATTTTATAAGTAAATGATGATTTTAATTAAAAATTAAATTTATTAAATTTATAAAATTATTTTCATGAAATTATTTTCAATTTTTAATTCTACACATTGAAAAAAATTTAGGGTGAATTTTTGAATATTTTCTGAAATACTTGATTTTTTGTGAATAGTGAAATACAGTAATTTACGATATAAATACATTATAAATTAAATACTCTATTCCTTAATTCATGGATTATGTAAGCACCATAATCTAGAGATTACCTTTATTATTTAATATATTTGGTGATAATTTTCAAACCATTCAAAGTCTTGAGCCAAAACAATAAACTAATGAAAAAAATAATGAGAAAACACCATGCTCCTCCCCTATAAATATCACACATCAACACCTCGTCTCCTCACACCTTAAAATATTTGAGACTTATCCAAATTCTATCCAAACCTCTTCCAAATCCCCTTCCTAACATCTAGTAGATCTTTTTCTCATTAAAATACCAAACCCTTTCCCAAAAGAGGTTCTCAAAGAGAAGAAATTCAAGAGGTAATATCCTCTTTCCTTTTCTTTTAATGTTTTTTCAATTTATTTTAATTTATTATCCAATTCACATATCCCCTTATCCAAGTCACATGGTAACTAAAATATATTATATATACTATAATGTAGTTTTTTTAATAGAAAAATATATCATCAAACCTCTTCTCCTCTAACTTTTATTTTAAAAATGGAAAGGTCATCCGTGAGGTGCTATTTTTATCACCTTCTAGGATGAAAAGTTTTTATTTTCCTTTACCACCTTAAATTATAGTCTTAAAAACATTATAATGGTTGAAAAATATTTTAAAATTTATTTTATAACCTTTTTAATGTTTTTGAACTAAATTATTCACATAATGTTAAATAATTAGACAAAACAAGTTCATTGTGATCAAAAAATGCCAAATGTAATCTAAATTATTATCATTAAAATTTTATTTAATGATTCATCCTCATAAAAAATGACATATAATACCAATTACACTTATTTATGTTCATTAATAACATATATTTTCTATTTTTTATAATCATTCTCATTATATATGAACTTCTATACTTATAAACAAGCGAACTGATCATGAAAACCAAGAAAGGTTTAACACCCCGAGCTTCCACGATACGCTTCTCTTTCAATAATGCAATAGCTTGCATTGTACGCAAGTTCGAGATTTTAACACACTGCGACTAATAAAAATAGCCATTATGAATATTAATACCCACTTTTTGAAATTATATATATTTTATATTTCAAAATGGACTTCATTTTTGGATTCGGAATGTCGAAATTAGCCTATGTTGAATTTTTTGTAATTTTCTGAGAACTTTCAAATTTTTATGAATAGTGAAAAATACTTAAAACAAATTTTTTAATCAAAATAATTTATAGTGATAAGTTATAATATTGAGTGGTTTTAATGTATAATTAGAATATATTTTTACCATTTTATCCAATGGTGTTCATTATAATTAATTTCACTTTGAAATTGGACATAAACAATTGTCAATCTTTTGATATATATTGTTTCTTAAAAACACGCTATTTGTTGTGACAGCGGGAATTAATTATAAAATTAATTAATGCAACTTATATGTTTGTAATTTCATAAAATAGAAATAATTTTTGAATTCATAATATCAATTATAGCTTAGGGTGAAATTTTGGCATTGTTCTGAAAAACTTCAATTTTTGATGAATAGTGAAACCACTAAGTGGTAGTTAAATAACTGATTTTTCATTTAAATGAAATATTACCACTTTTTTGATTTGATTTTCAAAAATCCTACATACATGGTTGTCATTAAGAATTAAAATTTGATTCAATGGGATTAAAATAATTTTTTTGTGAATAGTAACTTTTAAGTTTAATTAATCGCGATTAAAGGTAATTAATGAAATTTAAGGTAAAGATAGTGTTATAATGATATTAAATGACCATGACACTTATCCTACCCCTATTGGATGAGTCATGGCCGACCAAGACAATAAATGGGTCAACTTGGGGACCCCATGTAGCCACTTTGGTTGGAAAATGACATTAAAAACGTTTATTTAATGTTAAAATAAAAATGTCACAAACATGAGTTGTGTTACTAAAAAAAACTTTAAATGGGGTTATACAAGTCATATTTTTGACTATAAATATTCATTAGAAAGATAAAAAGATTTCCTACATTATGATAATTTTTTTATAATTTTTAGACATTAAATTAATTAAATTATATATGACACCATGATGAGGTCGTGATTACCTCATTAATTAACCATTTAAATAAAATGAAAGAATAATGTAAAATATAATGATTAAACTTGTAAAAAACCTATTGTATGAGTATATTTAGAACCCTTATCACCTTATCCTCGAAATATATCATTGTGGGACCTTTAGAATCCGAAAAGCATTTCTTAATAAAGTAACATTTCATGACATTCCAAGAGTGCCCCTCCTCTTCACTTATAAAAGGCCCCCACCACTACCACCTTACTCACACTTTCAAAGCCTTTTGGCTTAGACAAACTATGCCCAAATACTCTCCCAACCTCCCTCCCTTACTCCTATAAGACTCACTTTGGGCATAATTCTTCCCAAGGAAGCCTTTGGCTCAAATCAAAAGAGTTACCCGATTTTAAGGTAATCTCTTCGCTTATGTTATTTTTTTTTATTTTGCTTATCCAACCCCCTAAACGCATTTTATTAATTTCTTTTGTAACAACACCAGTATCCTAAATATACTAGGATGTTTTTATAAGAAGTATTAGAGCTACACTTACACACACCTACATCTAATGGTTAAAGAACATACTGTTTCTGTGGATGGCGAATTTCTACCTCACGAAATGATGATTGTTCAACACTCATATAACACCTTCAAAGGTGGCCATTAAGATGTCACTATATTTATAAAAAATATATAATATGTTTATGTTTTACTTAAGGTTCTATATTTTTCATTTATGGCATACCTTTATTGTTTCCATTATGGGTAAATGTGATATTTTTATTTTAGGAAGTGCGGACTACCGCCCCCTCAAAGTGATTTTAATCGTTAATGACATATATAAAGGATGGAGTAAATGATATTATATATGATATTATACTGGAATTATAATATACCTTTATATCATTATGATTTCATTAAATACGAAATAGAAATGAAAGTAGCGTTCATGCGTACGTACGGCTTACCGTCTCCATGAACGGTGCATTTCATTTCTTACCTCTAAACGTCATGGAATGTTATAAATGCATGTATATACTGGATATATATGAGATATATGATATCTATTTCATGAATATAATTCTGGATATAATGGATATTTCACCACATGAACAACTTGTAATTATAATAAGTTTATTTTTAACCCAAGTACCAACGATAGACAAAACGACCGTTATTAACTTAAATAATTACATAATGTTCATAACATGGTAATAAGTGATATAAAAGGAATAAAATACTTGAAAAAGGTTCTTAAGAAATTATAAATTAACTCTAGTTTATTAATCAGGAGGTTAAAGAACGGTCGAGTCAAGACAGGACGCAAGGTAAGGGAACTTCTTAACCCAATTTCTAATCTTTGTGTTAATCTCCTACTTTCAAATTATGTCATGATATTATTATATCCTATCTTGTATTTTTACTTTATTTATGTGTAATTACAGTGAATACGCATAATATATGTACTTTATTTAAAAAAAATGATCTTTGTAAGGGTCTTCGTCTCAATCTCCGTTCATTGAGGCATATTTTGTTTTATACACAACTTTCTTTTATACGGTGTATAAACCCCTTTGACTTTGACTTTTATTCAAAAAGGAATATTTTTTTAAAATGCATTTTACTAAATGAAAAAAGGAATGTTTTTGTCTTACGTATGCGGCGACAACGACTTCTCTGTTGCCGTGACCATTATTTGTGTTTCGGCTTCCTCTACAAGCCATAACTTTTTTTTAATGAAAAATAAATACAAAGTTTTAACTTTCTTTTATTTTGGTATTGCAAATGGTTTTGAAAGTGTTTTTATTATATCAATGTGTTGTATTGATATCTTGTGATTGAAATGTGGAAATTTTATGTTTCCTTTATGCATGTTTTATGTGATACGATTATGTTATGGTTTATGATATGTTTAAACCTATTCATATGAGGAATGCATTGGACTTAATAAGTGATGGGTAGAGCCCACTACAGGTCCTCAATGCATCGGTAGGTCTCATGAGACAAACTAGTTTCTTGGCACAAGGCCTTGAAAAAATCTTATTTTTGGTCTTGGCACGAGGCCTTGGCTACGTGGTTATGATTGTCTGGCATTATGCATTCCATCATTATGAAAGTGGTTATTGATATTTCATGTGATTATTCGACTAGTAGAATATCCATGTGAGTAAGTAAATGGCATTATTTCATTTTACTTTTTCCATATTAATCTAAATTTCAAGTTTTAAATGCTTTTGTTGTATTTATACATTGCCTTAAATGTTAATGTTTATTTATGAAAGCTTCCGCTATATTGTTATCCTTACTGAGCATCTGAGCTCACCCCTTTCAATGTTTTAATATTTTCCAGGATGTGAATAAGTATTTTATGAATGACATGCAGGGATAGTTAGAAGAGGATATGAGTGTGGATTATGGAGACTTTGTTATTGTAGTTTTTCAATTTATTATGTAATGTAACATTTATGAATGTATCTAGTGTTTCCAAGGCTACTAAACTAATCGGTCTTTCGAGACTTGATCTTTTGTGATCATGCCAATGCTACAAAATAATGAACCGACTCTGGGTAACTGGGGTCGGGGCGTTATAGTTGGTATCAGAGGGAGGTTAGTACTAAACTTGGAAGCTATATTTAGATAAACTCTGATTAGAGCACATCGCCCAAAGATAGACTTTGAGGAATAGTATAGAAGAACTTCCTAGAATTTTGGTATTATAGAGATTTTGTGAGTATTCCGAGCAATACATCCCTATCTGGATACGAGCAGGTAGAGGTGGCTCTGGCACAGATGTACCTAGGGGTAAAACCTGAAAACACCGCTTTTAGCTAGACTCGAACGGGAACTGGTGCATGACAACGGGCCTTGCTGCACTATTGGTTACGACACTCCTGGGGGATATGCTTAGGATAATTCTCATTTTCTTTACAAACCACTATGAAGGGTTATGAGTATATACTTCTTCAAAGAAAACTTTTTTATGATTATGGATTATATCCATAAATAGTTCAATTTATGTTAATTATTTTACAAGTTTGGAATTATTCATTGCAATTCATAAAATAACCTAGTTTATGTCATTGTATAGAAATGGTACCCAGTGGAAGGAATGTGAACTCCATTAATATGTATGATCCAAAGCATAAGAAGGATCATATCTTTCATAGTATTAAGCCAACATTTAGAAGGGAAATAATCTCCCATGTGTTCTCAACATATGAATAAATAGTATCATGTGTTAATAAGATAAGTAAATAATTCTCTAAGTCTTATGGCTTTGAAGGGAAGAAATAGAAGAAAAGGATGGAAGAGAGAATGATGGAAAAAGGGACGTGGGAAAAGAAGAATTTTCCAATATGTGATAACTGTGGGAAGAAACACCTTGGAACTTGCCTGAAGGGAATGGTAGTTTGTTATAAGTGTGGAGAAAAAGGACACCAAGTGCGTGACTGAAAGGGTAAGAAAAAGTTTTCAAATGTACAATGATCCATCTTCAAGGAGTGGGGACACTACGCAAACCAATGTCCAAATCATCAGAGTGTTCCCCAAATGATGTTATTGGATAATAATCAAGTTATGATACTACCACAGATGAGGAGGAATGATTAGAGTTCTTATGTTGTTATTAAAGAATTTTGTAATTTGAGTGTTTTATCAATGATGTACTGGTTATAATAATTATGGAGTATATAAGGATTGTACTGCAGTACTATTTCATCAAGGACTTGAGATTGTGTGGAACCAATAAAAGTGACTCCAAAGTAGGTTAAATTTTTGGAAAATATATGGTTGAGAGAAAGATAAACCATAATATGGTTCTGATACCGAGATAGTGATTTTGGAATAAGACATGATTGATTTGGATAAATTATATTGGATATTCTTAACTTCCTTGAAACTGATTGATGATTTGTATACATTTTTGGATAGAAGGAGTATATCTAGTATTCTATAAGGAATAAGGGATCATGGTAATTCAGGATGTTGCAGTGTTTTAAAAGAATACATGATGAAGGTGTTCATATGTTGTTACACGGAAAAAAAGGGGATCTTCATTATTTTTACCTTCCTCATAATATTTGGACTGTGAGTTGGACGAAAGTATTTTGGATAACTATAAAGGTTGTAATGGATTAAGTTAAACCTTGGATAGTAATTTTTAAGGTTAAAAGATTTCTGAATATTATTTTTGTAATATTATAGAA
This sequence comes from Viscum album, assembly GCA_963277665.1. NCBI lineage: Eukaryota > Viridiplantae > Streptophyta > Magnoliopsida > Santalales > Viscaceae > Viscum > Viscum album. The sequence continues at coordinate 2,007,441,712 of OY728122.1, read as the reverse complement.
AAAGGACAACCTTCAGGTTGGGCGATAAGTCGTCTCTTTGGACAAAGCTGCAGGAATCGAACCCACAACCATATTGCGACAGACCTTTATGACCTACCACTAGCCTACAGGAAGTCCCTGGTTATTACAAAATATTTTTCATAATCTAAATAGTATGTTTTAATATTTTGAACCTTGTACGATTCAGATAAATATAATATTTTTGAGTTCTATTATCTTTTTGAGTGAAAGATAAGTTTGTGGTAGAAATTAGTTGAAGGTTGAAACTCTACCTGTCAAGCAAAAATATATATATATATACCTATATCTTATTCTACGAATAAATTAATTCTTAAACTTTAGTAAAGTGATATTTAAGCAAAAAAAAATGTGTTATCCTAATACCTTATGTCTCGTTGAACTGATGATATTTTAAATCAACATAGATTAAAGGCTTTGAGGCCCTCAATTTGACACTTGTTTTTGATTGATGACCTCAATCACTCCCTACAAATATTTACATTTTTCCTCCAATTATTTGTCTCTAATTTCCACCAATGTTCTCCTAATCGAGATCATAATTGGGTGGTGACTTTTTCATTTCCCTTTCCCTCTTATTAAGGCTAAATTTTATTAACCTTATTTCCGATGTGGGTTTTACACAAAGTTATTTTTTATTTTCAACCTTTTATTTTCAAGGAAAATTTTCAAATTGAGAGGATGCAATTTATTGAAGGAGGGGAGAATTTAGCACCCCGATCTTCCACGATACGCTTCTCTTTCAATAATGCAATAGCTTGCATTGTACGCAAGTTCGAGATTCTAACACACCACGACTAATCAAAATAGCCATTATGAATATTAATATCCACTTTTTGAAATTATATATATTTTATATTTCAAAATGGACTTCATTTTTGGATTCGGAATGTCGAAATTAGCCTATGTTGAATTTTTTGTAATTTTCTGAGAACTTCCAAATTTTTATGAATAGTGAAAAATACTTAAAACAACTTTTTTAATCAAAATAATTTATATTGATAAGTTATACTATTGAGTGGTTTTAAAGTATAATTAGAATATATTTTTACCATTTTATCCAATGGTGTTCATTAGAATTAATTTCACTTTGAAATTGGACATAAACAATTGTCAATCTTTTGATATATATTGTTTCTTAAAAACACGTTATTTGTTGTGACAGTGGGAATTAATTATAAAATTAATTAATGAAACTTATATGTTTGTAATTTCATAAAATAGACATGATTTTTTAATTCGTAATATCAATTATATCTTAGGGTGAAATTTTGGCATTGTTCTGAAAAACTTCAATTTTTGATGAATAGTGAAACCACTAAGTGGTAGTTAAATAACTGATTTTTCGTTTAAATGAAATATTACCACTTCTGTGATTTGATTTTCAAAAATCTGACATACATGGTTGTAATTAGGAAGTAAAATGTAGTTAAATGGTATTAAAATAATTTTTTGGTGAATGGTAACTTTTAAGTTTAATTAATCGCGATTAAAGGTAATTAGTGAAATTTAAGGTAAAGATAGTGTTATAATAATATGAAATGACCATGACACTTGTCCTACCACTATTGGATGAGTCATGGCCGACCAAGACAATCCATGGGTCAACTTGGGGACCCCATGGAGCCACTTTGGTTGGAAAATGACATTAAAAACTTTTATTTAATGTTAAAATAAAAATGTCACAAACATGAGTTGTTTTACTAAAAAAAAATTCAAATGTTGTTATACAAGTCATATTTTTGACTATAAATATTCATTAGAAATATAAAAAGATTTCCTACATCATGATAATTTTTTTATAATTTTTAGACATTAAATTAATTAAATTATTTATGACACCATGATGATGCCGTGATTACCTCATTAATTAACGATTTAAATAAAATGAAAGGATAATGTAAAATCTAAGGCTTACACTTGTCAAAAACCTATTGTATGAGGATATTTCGAACCCTTATCACCTTATCCTCTAAATATATCATTTTGGGACCTTTAGAATCTGAAAATAATTTCTTAATAAATTAACATTTCATGACATTCCAAGAGTGCCCCTCCTCTTCACTTATAAAAGGCCCCCACCACTACCACCTTACTCACACTTTAAAAGCCTTTTGGCTCAGCCAAACTATGCCCAAATACTCTCCAAACGTCCCTCCTTTACTCCTAGAAGCCTCACATTGGGCATAATTCTTCCCAAGGAAGCCTTTGTCTCAAATCAAAAGAGTTACCCGATTTTATGGTAATGTCTTCGCTTATGTTATTTTGTTTTATTTTTCTTATACAACCCCCTAAACTCGTTTTATTCATTTCTTTTGTAACAAAACCAGTATCCTCAATATACTAGGATGTTTTTATAAGAAGTATTCGAGCTACAGTTACACACACCTACATCTAAAGGTTAAATAACATACTGTTTCTGTGGATGGAGAATTTCTGCCTCACGAAACGATGATTGTTCAACACTCATATAACACCTTCAAAGGTGGCCATTAATATGTCACTATATTTATACAAAATATATAATATTTTTATATTTTACTTAAGGTTATATATTTTTAATTTATGTCATACCTTTATTGTTTCCATTATGGGTAAACGCGATATTTTCATTTTAGGAAGTGCGGACCACCGCCCCTTCAAAGTGATTTGAATCGTTAATGCCATATGTGTGATGTATAAAGGATGGAGTAAATGATATTATATATGATATTATACTGGAATTATAATATACCTTTATATAATTATGATTTCATTAAATACGAAATAGAAATGAAAGTAGCGTTCATGCGTACGTACGGCTTACCGTCTCCATGAACGGTGCATTTCATTTCTTACCTCTAAACATTATGGAATGTTATAAATGCATGTATGTACTGGATATATATGAGATATATGATATCTATATCATGAATATAATTCTGGATATAATGGATATTTCACCACATGAACAACTTGTAATTATAAGAAGTTTATTTTTGACTCAAGTACCAACGATCGACAAAACGACCGTTATTAACTTAAATAATTACATAATGTTCATAACATGGTAATAAGTGATATAAAAGGAATAAAAAACTTGAAAAATGTTCTTAAGAAATTATAAATTAACTCTAGTTTATTATTCATGAGGTTAAAGAACGGTCGAGTCAAGACAGGACGCATGGTAAGGGAACTTCTTAACCCAATTTCTAATCTTTGTGTTAATCTCCTACTTTCAAATTATGTCATGATATTATTATGTCCTATCTTGTATTTGTACTTTATTTATATGTACTTATAGTGAATACACATAATAGATGTACTTTATTTTAAAAAAAATTATCTTTTTAAGGGTCTTCGTCTCAATCTCCTTTCATTGAGGCATATTTTGTTTTATACACAACTTTTTTTTATACGGTGTATAAACCCCTTTGACTTTGACTTTTATTCAAAAAGGAATCTTTTTTTAAAAAGCGTTTTACTAAATGACAAAATGAATGTTTTTGTCTTACATATGCGGCGACAACAACTTCTCCGCTGTCGTGACCATTATTTGTGTTTCAGCTTCCTCTACAAGCCATAACTTTTTTTAATGAAAAATAAATACAAAGTTTTAACTTTCTTTTATTTTGGTATTGAAAATGGTTTTGAAAGAGTTTTTATTATATCAATGTGTTGTATTGATATCTTTTGATTGAAATATGGAAATGTTATGTTTCCTTTATGCATGTTTTATGCGATACGATTATGTTATGGTTTATGATATGTTTAAACCTATTCATATGAGGAATGCATTGGACTTAATAAGTGACGGGTGGAGCCCGCTATAGCTCCTCGATGCATCGGTAGGTCTCATGAGACAAACTAGTGCCTTGGCACGAGGTCTTGACAAAATCTTATTTGTGGTCTTGGCACGAGGCCTTGGCTATGTGGTTATGATAGTCTGGCATTATGCATTCCATCATTATGAAAGTGGTTATTGATATTTCATGTGATTATTCGACTAGTAGAATATCCATGTGAGTAATTAAATGTCATTATTTCATTTTACTTTTGCCATATTATTCTAAAGTTCAAGTTTAAAAGGCTTTTTTTGTAGTTATACATTGCCTTAAATGTTAATTTTTATTTATGAAAGCTTCCTCTATATTGTTATCCTTACTGAGCATCTGATCTCACCCCTTTCAATGTTTTAATATTTTCCAGGATGTGAAGAAGTATTTTATGAATGACCTGTAGGGACAGTTAGAAGAGGATATGAGTGTGGACTATGGAGACTTTGCTATTGTAGTTTTTTACTTTATGATGTAATATAACATTTATGAATGTATCTAGTGTTTCCAGGATACTAAACTAATTGGTCTTTCGAGACTTGATCTTTTGTGATCATGCCAATGCTACGAAGTAATGCACCGACTTTGGGTAACTGGGGTCGGGGCGTTACAAAAGTAAACACCCACAAATGATGAAATTTAACTATATAACTCAGAAAAAATAAAAAAATAAACTTAATAAAACTATGATGAATCAGAAAAGTTTATAAGAGGTTCTTTATTTTTTAATTAATGAATTTAATTTTATTATCCGGGATATTAATATGAAGAAAGCACTGGGACATAAGGTAAGGTGATTCTTCGAATCCAACTCTCTTTATTTGGGTTTTCCCACTTTCACTCCATTTTTAGTATGGATTTTCATTTAATGTTACTTAAATATCATTTATTTTTCATTTACACTTATTTTCTTTTATATACATTTTTTCAATCTGATTTTATTACAAATGAAAATATTTTTCTAAAATAAATCTTCCTTTAAAAAACACATCTTTTACTAATCTTGATATTGTTTCTTCTTCACTCAAGATTAATGATTCTTATACCAATTAAGTTATTCCATTTTTATTTTGGGAACCCAAAAGTTTATCCATGAATTTATGCTTTATTAAATTCTTATGAAACCCATTTCCTTTCCATGGGTTATTTTATGGAAAATATTGTGATATTTTATATGTGGCATGCATGATTATGTAAATGTTCTGATGTGATGGGTGCACCCAAAATTATAAAACACTTCAATTCATTGTTTAATGTGATTTATCTAATGAGATAATGTTTAATATGTGTGAAAATTATTCTATCTTTGTTAATAATTTTTATTTTATCATTATTCACATATGTTATGTGTCAACATGATGCTAGCTTTGTTTAAAACTATGTGTGGTAGTTGACCACTAAGAAATGATGTTTTATTGTTAGGAATTTCCACATTACATGATTTTATCTAATACTTCCTATAATGATTATAATTATGACATCATGCTTATTTTATGATAATGATGATTATTCTCACCCATGTTATATTCATTCATGTTCTTATGTATCCTCTTATTGGGATTTTAGTTCATCCCTTTTTTTGATGTATATCCTCACATGATTACTTGTACTAAGGAGAAAATAAGGGTAATTAAGAAGATATAGAATAAGTAATTAAATAGTGTTTGTGTTTTGTTCTGTAAATTTTATGTTTGGTCCTAATTTTGCCAAGACACTAAACCTTTGGATCGTGTTTTTACAACACTTTTTGTTTTTTATCTCTAAAATGATGTAATAGTAATGTAAGAAAAGTAGGGTTTTCATATTTTTTTATTAGATAATGGTTTATTTAATTTGAGAATTATGATTAGAGAACCTTAGTGAAAATCCTTATTATTTGACTAAGTATAAGTAATCACCCAAGAAGCTTTATTTTAGAAAAATTCTAAACATAGGGATCCCACAAGATATTCTTTTAAATTTAATTTCACAAAGGAATAATTTATTTATTCATTACTTGTTGAGTTATGTTTTGTTTAAACCTTTTATATTTTAGAAAATAGTGGTAACTAGGAGAAATTAGTCCAACAAGCCATGAGAGGGATAATTCATTTATTTCCCGAACTACATCCCCAATGCCTTGGGAGGTGGAGTTCAAAATTTCATGGTGATTCTTACCCAGCTATCTTAAGATATGAATAATAAACTAAATATGTGGAATTTATTACTTCACCAAAGAGGTATCCACTAGAAATAAAGTCTTTTATGTGGAAAAAACCATTGATGTTTAGTTGATCTTCTGATCCACTCATCACAAAACAGTGGGTCAACTCATTGACGGAGATATTTTTGGTACTTCGATGTTCTAAGATAGAGAAGGTGACTCTGTTCATTTATCATCTAGATGGATAGGCTGACCAATGGTGATAATTAATTAATAACACCAATTCTAAGGAATAAATCAAATAGATTGAGTGGAAAGACTTTAATATAATGTTTCTTAAAAAATATTTACCTCAAACTCTTTATATAAAGATTGAGAGAGAATTAATAGAGGTGAATCAAAAGGAATGTGATTTTTTTTATAGATTATGAAGAAAATTTCACAAGTCTTTCAAGGTATACATCAGGTTTTTTTATCAATAATGATAGAAAAATTGATAGATTTTTCAGTGGTTTAAAATAACACCTTCAAAATTATATATAAATTTAGGACTTTGGGAGTTATAAATAATTTGTTCGATGTGATCTCAAAGTGTAAATGGAGTTTGGTGAATGGTCCCATGGCCATGGTGGTAAGAAATTAAAGATGGGGTTTCATGTTGGAGGATCTAATGAAAAAGGTGGGAAGAAAAATCAACCACCCACATGTCAAAATTGTGGGAAGAAGCATCATGGGAATTGTCTCAAAGGGATAAGAAAATGATTCAAGTGTGGGAGATAATTCCTCCAAGATCATGAATGTTTAATATATATGAGTAATTAGGATAATGTGGTGGAGTAAAGGAGAGAACCACCCCTAGTTTAATGATTCAATTGTAGGGAGAAAAGTAACTATGCAATCCAGTGCACTAAAACTCAATTCCTTTAGGGTAATCAGTGTCAACAACCACTAAAGAAAAAGGAGAAAGGGAAATATTATACCATCACTACTACCGATGTGGATCCTAACAATGAAATGGTGAAAGGTTCGTTAGTTATTCATTCATGAATAGATAAAATACTATTTGATTCTGGTTCTATGTATTCTTTCATGTCTTTCAAGTTTAGTGAAACAACTCAAAAATCACCTCAAAATATGGTGTTTGAGTTATCTGTGAGAATAGAAAATGGTGAAATTATTTTATACAAAGTATATAAATCCACCACAATTAATTTCAATGGACTAAACCTCCCATAAAGTCTTGTCTTAATTCATTTGGTGGAGTTTGATTCTATTTTGGGCATGGGTTAGCTATCTTTATACAAATCCAACATTAACTGTTGGGAAAGGTAAATCACTCTCCACATCTTGAGGAAACCTCCAATTATATAAAAGTGTGAGGAGGATGAATCCCCTTCAGAATCATCATCTCAAGTGTGGATGTTATTTCCATATAAGAAAGTATATCTAGCTCAAATTATTGAGACAAAGGAGAGAATCATGATCGAATACATGCCCATTGTGAAGGACTACACTAATGTATTATGTGAATAGTTTCCTAGTCTTCATCCTGACTAAGAAGTTGAGTTTCAATTGAACTTATTCCTGGATCTCTACCTATATCAAAGACACTTTATAGAATTATCACTTTTGAGTTGGAATAACTAAATAATCAGTTACAAGAGAATTCGTACAATGGTTTTATACTCCCAAGTTCTTCACCATAGGGTGCTCTAGTCCTCTTCATCAAGAATAAATATGGGTCAATGCACCTCTTCATTGATTATCATGATCTCAACAAAATCATGATAAAGAACAATTATCCCCTACCTTGTATAGATGACTAGTTCGATCAACTATATGGGGCTAACTATTTATCTAAGGTGGACCTTCGGTCAAGATATCACCAATTAAAGGTAAGGAAAGAAGATATTCCTAAGACTACCTTTTGAATGACGTATGGACACTATGAGTTCACAATGAAGCCTTTGATACTCACTAATTCTCCATTAATATTCATGTAATTAATGAATATAGTCTTTAGGGATTTCCTCAACAAGTTTGTGGTAGTATTTATAGATGATATTATAGTATACTCTAAGATAAAGGAGGAACATGAGGAGTATTTGAATACTATGATAAATACCTTGCGAAGAGAGAATCTATATGTAACGTACAATAATTGTGAGTTCTAGATGAAGTAAATATCATTATTAGGGAATGTTATCACTTGGAAAGGAATATATATAGACCCCTCCAAGACAAATTCAATCAAAGAGTGTCCCAGTTCAATATCTATAATAGATATTCATAGTTTCCTTTGTCTATAAGGGTATTATCAATGATTTTTGAAGAACTTATCATGATTTTAATACCCACTGACCAAGCCAATTCATAAGGGAGAAATGTTTGTGTGGCCCAATGAGTGTGAAGACTTCTTCAAAGAGTTAAAAAGGAGTCTTATCACCATTGTAGTACTCACACTTCCAACAGGTGTAGAAATCTTTGTGGTATTTAGAGATACATCAAATAAGGTATTAGGATTTTCAATGATGAAAAATGAAAAATTAATAGCCTATTCCTCATGGAAGTTGAAAATTCATGATCAAAACAATCTCATGCTTGATCTGGAGTGGGAAATTGTGATCTTTGTATTGAAAATTAATTGGAATTATCTCTATGGGTAGAAGTGTGAGATATATACTAATCATAAGATCCTCAAATATATATTCACATAGATTGAGATTAATATATCCCAACAAAGATGGTTAAATCTCATCAAGTATTATGATTGCTCAATCCCCTACCATCTAGGTAAGGAAAATAAAGTGGCAGATGCCTTAAGTATAAAATATCCTACAAAATTATCAATGATGAGAATTAAAAATGAAAAAAAATTATTATATTTTCAAAGGATGGACATGGGAATTATTTTGGAAGGAACATCATCAATCCTTTATTAAGTTATTTCTCAACCATCCCTTATGGAGAAAATAAAGGATGCTCAAAGAAATGATGTGTAAATTCAGAAGAATGTGGAATCCATGAGAAATGGGAAATCCTCATAGTTAAAAATAAATGTGGAAGGTGTTGTAAGATTTGGGTCATGACTATGTTTGTCATCAAATCCAAAGATAAACAATGAGCTTCTTAATGATTCACATAATTCAAACTTCTCTATTCACCCAAGGATTACAAATTCTTATCAAGATCTCTGAGAGAACTATTAGTGGTACAATATGAAAAAGTAGATTGCTGATTATACATCAAAGTTCCTAGTATGTCATCAAGTGAAGGATAAAAGACAAAAGTCTAAGGGGATGATGAAACCATTACCCATACCAACATAGAAGTGGTAAAACATCACCATGGACTTTATCACTAGGCATATGAAGACATACAGAGGAAACAATTCTATATAGGTTGTTATGGATTATCTTATAAAGACATCTCACTTTATTTAAATATGAGAGGACTTATCACTAGATAAAATTGCATGGATATAAATTAGAGAAGTGGTAAGGATTCCTAATGTACCACTATCAATGGTATATGATCGAGATCCAAGATTCACCTCTAAGTTCTAGAAAAGTATCTAATATTCTTTAAAAATTGATTTGATCATCAGTATGGCTTATCATCCTCAATCTAATTTACAATCTGAACAAACTATTTAGACATAGGAAGAAATGTTGATAGAATTTTCTATAGACTTAAAATGACTGTGGTACCAATATCTACCTATTTCTTTGTTCTCTTACAAAAAACATTTTCCACTTGATCATCTAAATGGCTCTATATAAAGCCCTTTATGGGAAAAGATGCAGAACACCAGCATGCTAAGATGAATTCATTGAACGTAAGATGATTGGACCTTAAATGGTCTAAGAAATGGGGGAAAAGGTGAAAAACATTTAGTATCAAATAATGGAATCCCAAAGTTTATAGAAGATCTATGCATTAACTTTTCGACGATATCTTGAGTTTAAGGATTGAGACATAGTATTCCTCTGCATATCTCCATGGAAGAGGATAATTATATTTGGGAAGAAAGGATAGTTATTTACTAGGTACATCATCCCCTTATAGATTCTTGATCATGTTGGTGTTGTGTCATATTGACTATAACTTCCACCTACCATGTCTCAATTACACGATGTATTATACATATCCCTCTTGAGGAAGTATATACCAGATCCCTCAAATGTACTGAATCCATAGGTGGTATAGTTGGAAAATGATCTCTCTTACAAGGAGTAGCCAGTGAAGATCTTGGACTGAATAAATAAAGTTCTACACAACAAGACTACTCACCTGGTCAAAGTACTATGGAGAAACCATAAGTATAAATAGGAAACATGGAAACTTGAGGAAGTGATGAAGGAGAAGTACCCTCAACTATTTTAAACTTAGAATGTAAAATTAAATTTTGAGGATGAAATTTCATAATGGGAAAAGAATGTAACAACCCAAAATTCTATCAATGGAAATTCCCTTCTTATAATTATGTCATATAGTATAAATCATATAAATCACCTAGTGAACACAATACAAACTTTATAAATGTATAATAAATGGTATAAGAGTAATTTCTAGAAGTTAAGAAACCTATACCAATGGAATAGTAATATGACCCTTATGAATTGTAAACTGGTTAATAGAATATTAACCTAACCCATTGAAGTATAAATAAAATTAAGTTAATATGACATAATTATATCACAATATAAGTAAAATTGGTTATAATTTTAAAATTTATATTTTCCATGTAAATTATGATTTTAATTAAAAAATAAATTTCACATATTCTGAAAAAAATTAATTAAATGAATTTATTTTTTTAATTCTACATTTAAAAAAATGGTTGGGGTGAATTTTTGGGATTTTTTTTAAATACTTGAATTTTTGTGAATATTAAAATATGGTAATTTATGGTATATACACATTATAGATTAAATATAATATTCCTTAATTAATGGCTATTGTAAGAACCATAATCTCATAATTAACTTCATTATTTAATATATTTAGTAATAATGTTCAAACTACTCATAGTCTTGAGCCAAAATAATAAACTAATGGATAAAATTATGAGAAAACACCACTCTCCTACCCTATAAAAATAACCCCTCACCACCTCTTCTCCTCACAACTTAAAAGATTTGAGACTTTTCCAAATTTAAACCAAAAATCTTCCCAAGACCCTCCCCCACATCTAGGATCTATTTTTCTCATCTAAATATCAAACCCTTTTCCTTAAGGAGGTACTCAAAGAGGAGAAATTCAAGAGGTAAAATCCTCTCTTATTTTCTTTTAATTTCTTCTTAATTTATTTTCTTTTATTATTTTATCCATGTATCCCATTATAAAAGTGTAATGGTAACTCCATTATCTTATATAAATAGGAATTTTATTATGTTAATTTAATATTCTTTCATCAAACCTCTTCTCCTCTCCCTTTTATTCTAAAAATGGAAATATTTCCATGATGTGTTGTTTTACCACCTTCAAGGACAACAAGTTTTCATTTTCATTTACCGCCTTCAAATATGGTATTAAAACAATTATAATGGTTGAAAAATATTTTAAAATGCATGTTATAACCTTTTTAATGTTCTATAACTAATTTTTACACATAATATTAAATAATTAAACAAAAAAATTTGTTGTGATCGAAAACCATCAAAATTAATCTAAACGATTATCATTAACATTGTATCTAATGATTAATCATCATACCATATAACCAAATGATATATAAGACCAATTAAAAAAATTTATTTTCATTAATAATGGATAATTTCTATTATATTGAATCATTCTCATTGTACATGAACTTTCATACTTATAAACAAGAGAACCGATCATGAAAACCAAGAAAATGAACACTCCCGAACAATGAAATTGAACTCTATAAGTCATCAAAAAGGCCAAAAATGAACTTAATAAAATTATAATGAATCAAAAACATGTAAAATAGTTTATTTATTTTTTAATTAATTAATTTTATTTTATTATCCATGATATTAAAGTGAATAAAGCACTCGGACATAAGGTAAGAGGGTTCTCAAACCCAACTCTCTTTCTTTGGGTTTTCCCCCTTTCACTCCATTTTAAATATGTATGTTCCATTAATATTCCTTAAATATAATTTATTTTTCTATACCTATTATTTTCTTGGAAATACATGTTTTCAATCTGATTTTATGACAAATGAAAATATTTTTTCTAAAATAACTATTCCTTCTAAAACACATCTTTTACTTCTATCGAAATTGTTTCTTCTTCACTCAAGATATATAATTATTATACCAAGTATTTTATTTAAATTTTATTTTTGAAGCCCCAAAGTTTATCCATGAATGTATGCTTTTTGAAATTATCATGAAACCTGTTTCTTTTCCATGGGTTATTTTATGGAAAATATTTTTATACGTTCTATGTGGAATGCATGATTATGTAAATGTTATGATGTGACAGGTGAAATAATAATTATATATAACTCTAATGAATTGGTTAATGTGATGTATCTCACGAGATAATTTAAAGTATGCATGAACATGATGCTATATTTCTTCACAATTATGGTTTTATGATTATGCACATATGTTATGAGGGGACATGATGCTATATTTGTTCACAACTATGTGTGGTAGTTGACCACTAAGACATGATGTTTCATTATTATGCATTTACACATTCCATTATTTTATATAATGATTCTTATCATGATTATTATTATGATCCCATGCTTATGTTAGGATGATTATGATTATTCTCACCCATGTTATATTGATTCATGTTTTTTTATCCTCTTACTGGACTCTTAGCTCACCCCTTTATTTGATGTATATCCTCTAGTGAATACTTGTAATAAGGAGAACACAAGGTACACTAAGAATCTATAGAATAAGGAATTAAATAATGTTTCTGTTTTATTATTTAAATGTTATGTTTGGTCCTAATTTTTCCAAGAAAATAAACCATTTGATCCTAGTTTTGTAATAATTTTATGTTTTTTATCTCTAAAATGATGTAATGGTGATGTAAGAAAAGTAAAGTTGTTATATTTTTACTTCTCAAGGTGTTAGTGTATTGAACAGTTATAGTCCTTGAGTAGTTATATCCATCTCCTTTGTCTCAAGTTGAGCTATTTCTATGAGAATATGTACTTAAAAACATTTGATCCATATATATGTCATATATTTCACCATAGATATAGTGTCTCCATACCATTAAATTAAATATTTCAAGTACCAAATAAATATCATGAGTCGGATAATTTTGTTCATGGATATTTTATTTTTAATGATGCATTAGAAAAAATTATTTTAATTTGTACTAGGACACACCCTAGTCCTTTATTTTATGAATAACTATATTTCAAAAATCCTTCCTTCACAAATGGTAAATTTAATATTGGTTTATTGACCAATATTGTAACATCCCACAATTTTACTATGTATTTCTCTAATAAATATTCCATTGGATAACTTGGTTCACATGCAATATCGAACCAAAAAAACCACGATACATGTCATTAAGTTAATATTTTAGGTAGTAAATATAACCATTATAATTTAGTCATTTAATTGTAAAGTATAAATTGGTTTATCCACAATATGAAATAAATTTAAAAACAAAACTAATGCCACTTTTAATGAAAATGCACTAATGAAATTCAATTATTATAGCTAAATAACTAATAATATTTCTTTCAATTTTATTTGTTTCTAAAATTTGATAAATATATTATTCTTAAATAACTATAAAATATATTATTTATATTAATAATAGATTAACACTAATTTATAGGAAATAATAATAAGAATAGTTAATATTTGAACAATTAATTTTCTAATAAAAACATGTTTTCATTAAATTTTGTGTTTCCATTTAAAATTTAAAACCTAAATTTCATAATTTTAATTAAAAAAAGAACATAATTTTTTGGATTCATAATAACAATATTATATTTGGATGAATTTTTTTGATTTTTCTGAAAAGATTTATTTTTTAAAAATTAGTATAAAATACTATTTTTAAAAATATAGTTATTTTTATGAAATAATTAGGATATAACAATCAGATAAAATTTTATGAAAATTATTTAATGAGAAAATAAGTATTTTATAAGTGAAATTATATATTTAAAAATATTATATTTAGTTTAAAAATATATATTTCATGTTTTATAACTTAAGTTATATTTTTCTCTAAAACTATTTTCAATACATTATGCATTTATTATTTCAAAATTAATTTTTACCACTTTAAGAAATTTTATATAATAAAATAGTTTTTATAGTTTAAATCATAAGTTTAAAATTATTTAATAAATCCTAATTTATTTTTATCCATAAAAATAAATTACTTATTTAAAACATAGTTACGATGAGAAAAGTCAAAATGGAAAATGGGTTAAATGAATAGGGTAAAAGACATAAAACATAATAAAAATATGTCTCAAAATGAGTGGTGGAGGTATTTATAAAACTTATCATATCCTATTCTCTATTATCATCCTATTTTGGATCCACTTTCTTTGAACAGTTAACCTCTTATTAAAAAAACATCACTCCTCTATCTTATAGAAGGAGCCCTTCACCGCCCCACTTATCCTCACACCAAAATCCCTCTAGATCAACCGAAATCCACCCAAATACCTCCAAAAAACTCATATACACATATTATATGTCCTTATATCATAAAATTACCTCCATTTAAAGGATTTATCTAATTTTAAAAGGAGTTATTCCAAGTTGTAAGGTAAAAAATTCATAATCACTCCTTTTTCATTTTTATTCATTTATTTCTTCTTCAACCTCCTAAAAATATAATATACCCAAGATAGAATAATTAAATAAGTATAATAATTATAATAAAATGCAATTTTTTTAATTTAATAATCATTTTCAACCTTCCTCCCTTGTCTTTCAAAAAATAAAAGTGTCACTCATGTGTGTGTGTAGACTACTAACTCCATGAATGGCATATTTTGTTTTTCATTACCACCTCACATATATTTTTATAATAATGTATTTAATGAATAAATATGATATTTATTATTTTATTAATATATTATAAAGATAAATTGTGTATTTTATAAATAATATCATTTATTAGAAAGTGAAAATTTCACTCATGCATACATGAGGACTACTGCCTCCATGGGCGACGTGTTTCATTTTCATCAAGGCATAATGTGGATATTTATAAAATATATTTGATGTATATATATATGAGATTAAGGAGTAATATATATCATTAAAATGGTTATTAAATGACATCAAAAAAATTTATGATCATTATAAAGTAGTCTATTGATATCAGTAAATTACCCGTAACAAGCGCATCATGGATCTGGTTCTCTGAAATCATTCCCATAGTTTCCATAAAATGAACATATAAATGTATAAAAATTGGAATAAAATAATTTTAATATATTTTATAATCTATATTAATGATTAACTTGGTATTAATGAATGGGGTTAAATATCTCCATTGTGAAAAATTTGTGAAACAATCAAAATTACCAACATCCAATCATTAAAATAAAAGATAAAAACTAATGAATGTATAATAAATGATTATAATTTAAGAGTAGAAAATGTTAATGATAAAAATAATTTTATTAAATAGGTTATTCATATGTTTATTTTTATTATATAGGTGGTTCAATGGATTTTGTGGAATTTGGGAGTAAAAAAGTAAGGGGTTTCTCATCTCAGATTTCTTTCTTTGAGATATATGTCATATTCACCACTTGTTTCTTTTTGATTGGTGTATATACTACCCTATGGATGCCTTTTATCACAACATTCATAAAATTTAAGGGATTTAAAAATCCATCTCAAGTTATCTCTTTCATGGGATTTCAATTTAAATACTACCAAATCTATAATGATTTTTTATTTACAATCTCATTTTGGATTTCAGATTAATATGACCAAGTTACAATCTATGGAAACTGCGTAATATTTCTCTATAAAATCATACTTATTTTATTTTACGCTTTTTTTTATAATTTTTACCTATTATCCTACCTTGTCACTTCCTATTTGGTTCATAATTCACTTGAAGTGATATTTATAATAGAAACCAACCTCTCCTATTTGTTTCAATTAAGAACTTTTTTCGACCATGCCCATATTATTTACTTTATTTTATGGACATTCATATCACTACTTATATGATTATTTTTATACCCACAAAATAATCATCAAAAATTTTAGGATCGAATAAATACTTTAAGAATGGGTATTATTTTCTCTACAAGGAAAAGGAAGGAGCAGCATTTCTACATGAAGATCAGATGGCTAGGTTATGAAAATTACATGACCCCCAGAAGGAAATGTGATCACATGACCTTGGGAACATCACATGAATGAGTCATTTTTTTCATGATATATTCATGATCATGAGAATAACCTCCTAAAATCCCTCCAATTCTTGTGAAGGCATCCAGACAGGTAATGATGATCATGTGAAGGATTCCATATGATCTCTTCTAATCAGGAAACATATCAATAGAAAAACACCTGACAATCATATAATTACCCATGTAAAATAAAATTTGAAAAGGTAGGATAATTGTGTGAAGGAACTCACAATTATTTTCATAAAAATTTGTAATACAACTCACGTGATAAGTTCAATTATCACATGAGATCCCCAATGGAATGATATCCATACCGCACAAATTTTTTTTTGGATATGTCACCTTCAATTTGAAAATGCCCTCGAACACATCCATTTGATTATGTGATGCCACTTCGGATCCATGGAAAATAAAGGCAATTATCCATGATAATTATTTCATGATATCATGAGATCCATAATTGATCACATAATGCACCATAGGAAAGAAGAGTGACTATCCATGAAAATACTCGCATGTATTCATGAGATCCAGTATTGATCATGTGATGCCCTGATAGACACCCAATGGGATGGTCATGGAAAATATCAGATAAAAATATGAAAAAGGATTAACCCTTATGAAAAGGATAGATATGTTATTTTCATGATAAATCCCAATAGTTATCCAAATCAATCTCGCAAATTCCCTATGATTATCCAAATCAATCACCTAAATGACCCCAAACAAGTCTCTAATAATCATGTGATACCCTCTTTAGCAAGAGTCTTGGTCTCATGAAGAATCCCAAATAGTTCATCCTAATCTTTCAAAGACTCTTTGACATGTTGACATGATTACTAAAAATACCTTTTAACAATCCATGGTTCCAATAAATATTTCAATGAAAGAGTGATCTCATGGTCGTTGTTTATTATGTGACAGAAGGATAACATCATGGACAACCCACAACCGGTTCATGAAAAACATATGATGCTACACCAACTCAAAAACATATCTTATATATATGAACCATTCAAGGTGGAGTAGATATAGGGTATCGAGGCCTATAAATACCTCCCTCTCAGCACAAAAAAATGGATACACTCATGTGAGATATGAATGGGAGGGAAAAAGTGAGAGCAGCCTTCTTATAGTGGAAATTCATGAAATTGTAAAGGTTTTCCACCAAGTAAACACAGGGAATGTCCTAATAGATTATCCAACATGTATATATGCTTTGAAATATCACCATATTGATCACATGAAGGAATTATGATGTGTCAACCAGATTATGCGAAGGAGTTTTCACATGTTGACTTGCTCATGAGAACCCTAAACAATCTAATTATTGAAAAAAGTTGAGTCATATATACAATAAAGGATGAAAAATATGAAAGCCATATACAAATAAGGATACATTTGTTTTCACACAAATGAATCGTGTGATTCGCATGACTTATCCATAACATGTGGCAATACCCGGACATGTCAGTCAGATCATATGAAATCATTCAGACATGTCATCCAAGTCATGTGAAGTCTACTAGACATGTTAGTCGAGTCACACATTGTCCTCTAGGAATATCATCCAAATTATGTGAAGTATTCCAAAAATTTCATCCATGTATGTGAAGTCCTCCATACATGTTATCCAAGTCACGTGAATTTCTCCGAACATGTCATCCAAGTCACATGAAGTCCCCTATACGTGCTACCAGATCATTTAGAAACCCTCTAGAAAAGTCAGTTGAATCACACGACGTCCCTCTAACATGTCCACTTCAATCATACAAAGAATATTGGACATTTAATCCATTTCATGTGGTGTCACCCAAACAATTCAGCTATATCACATGGAATACACCCTAGTACATGTCTATAAATACTCAAACATCTCAAGAAAACAACTAGGACATATCCATACATCCTCAAAAATGTTAGGCAGATAACCAGGACATCTCTAGAAGACATCCTTGACATGTCAGGCATGTCAGGAAGACACCTCAGGACATGATAAACTTGTCTGGTAGGAACACATAGACATGCACCAAACTAAACTATGAGGACTCTGATTCCTGTCCAAATAGGATATATAAGATAACTTCCTAAGGACCATGCTCCAATGGTCATCCAACCTAGTTTAAGTCCAAACATATCTCAAATGTTCTTAAATAATGGGACTTAATTCTCCCATAAGTCCACCATCCTTCCTTATCCATCATCGAATGAGAAGTTGGATTAAACACAGGAATCCTTTTATGTTTAATCCCCTATAATTCCCTCAAATACCTCAAACACATCTATGGATTGGGAACTCTTTGAACTATGATGAATCTGATTCCTACCGAAAAGGATAGGTAGAATACCTTCCTAATAACTGAGATCTAATTGGGCATCCACCTCGGTGTAAGTCCCTATATATCTCAGACACTATAACCCATGGGAACCAAACTCTCATATGGTTTTATCATACTTCATCACCCATCATCATATTGAGAAGCTAATTGAACTACAAAGAATATGATTCTTTTCCAAATAGGAAACATAGATTTCCTTCCTAAGGCTAAATATCTATATCAAACACCCCATTAGGTACTCTTCAATGTATAATTCTTGTATCCATATATAGTGAGTCCAGTCACTTGTTATCCCTTCATTCTCACACCAAGCATGAATCATGTTGTCTTAAATATTTTCAATGACCATATCACTCGCATCATAAATTTTCCCCATATAGGGTAAACTTAGTGTGTAATCACCATTCAGTGACATGATACGAATATCCCTATACAAGGAAATACACCTTAGGGTAAGTCCTGAATGCATTCCCATGTTGGTAAAACATATGGAAATGACCCACACAAGTGTTAATTACCTATCACCATCCATTATCAGTTTGAGGGCCAATAAAATTATGGTGAATCATATTCATACTATAATAAATATATTTAAGACACCATCATAAGGCTGGATCTCTAAACCTGGTGCCTAAGTTCCCTCATATAATTCCTTTCTGCATAACATTAAATTGTATATCTTGTATTTAAATGGACTATGTGGGTTTTGATTCCTATTTTTAAAAAGATATGTAGGATACCACATGAAAGTTTAATATCATCATAGAAACACCAATAAACTTCATGGATGGTAGTAAACTTTAGAGTGCCTAGTTATATAGCTTCAAAATATAAGAATTTACCCATTTCTAAGAAATAAAGGGAAATGTATGGAGAACCTCATATACATATAGATTATATCATTAATAGAACCCCCTTTACATGTATAAGGATCCAACACCTTATCATTCTATTTGGGTGACCAATCCCATTTTGGGATTTGGGATAGATTCAAAAACATATCATAAATCTATAAGAGAGTCCTGTAATAGGCAACAATTCCCCCCAAAAGGGTGTGATGAGTCTGACCTCCCATCCTCTCGACCAATGTGAGTTCCTAAGTGCCATTGGGTTTGAAACCCTAAATGACCACCTACCATTAAAATGTAGGAATGTAACTTTTTATATATTTGGGGGTCATTAGGAGTTTCTATCGAATATTATAATGGTAAAGCCAATGTGAATGATTGTGAAACCATAATTAAACCCCCAATAATCAATTATTAGAGATTATATCTCTCTACAAGAAACATAAATGGTAAACCCAACATGAAATCATGTAATGATAGAATAATTAAATCATTATAGGAATTGGGAATCATGTATCCTAAACCTCATAGATACCAAACATAATCTTTTAAATGAAACAAAATGGTGAACCAGATATAAATCTCACAAATAAAAAAAAATCATTTGACTTTGTGTCAGATCATTTTTTCCCTAAAAAAACAAAAATGGTATTCCCAATATGATATCCTTAAATAATAAACCATAATTGGGGTTCCCATGAAATAAGGATATTCTCATCATGAAAATTTCACGTGATAAAAATGGATGAACCAGGAACAAGAAAGGACAATTTTTCTACCCATGCATATATGACTAATCATGTTTCACACTTGAAATAATTCACAGATCAGTCAATGTGTTCCTTATTGTCTTTGTGACTATAAAAACTCATCTCACAAAAATCTTGACTTGAGATCATGTCTTCAATAAGAAAATGTTATGGAACATCAGCTACAATAGTAACCTCTGTGTGTCATAAAAAAACTTCACCCACCTAATGCCTTCAACTTCATGTGGCTAACACAATGGTTCGGGGATACCACTGACATGGTATAATATAGACCCTTGAGGTTGTATGTATAGGTATTTAGAAGCTAAATCTGACAAGGTTGTCTTGTTTGGGGAAAGATACAATGAAACAAGTGGAAATTTTAGCCACAACCAATCACTTTGGAAGCTTATCCCTGGAGTGTGGAAATTAGTACCTTCCATATCTTAGGAAGGTGGATCAATGATTCAACTATGGATCCATCCAAATTCAAGACCTATTGAGGAAGGATCTTGTTAACCACTTTCACCAGCATCATCCCACCGGTACTCCTTAGTTGTCTGCTAAGGGAACCACCTAAAAAATTATCACCATAGACACTCATGAATGGGTACCATGGAGGTCTCACATGGTGCAAAAAGATGATGATAAACATGAGTGGGATCATATCCCTCCTTCCATAGATAAATATAATTAATATATTCTAGGGATATCTAGTGGTCAAGCTCATATCCATGCTCACTCAGATCAAGTATGCATGCATATTCCTATGGAAATCATGGGGGAGGCACATAAACCTTCCCACACACATGAATTCCATCAACATATTTTGATAGAAAAAACGATAATATGAGTGGGATTATATCGATGCTTTAATCAAAGACATTTTCCAGTATATTTGGAGACTAAAAATGTACAGGACTGCATTACTTCACAAACGTTTCTAAAGTATCACTACATTCTAGAAATAGTAGAAGAGCCCCACTGTCATATTATAGCATTGGTACAGATAAATGAACAGGAACATATATTCCTATCCTGATAGCCATATAAGAATATCACCATGATCAGTATGAACAGGTGGCTACTCTAGAGAAATATCACATTATTTCTACTATCTGGGATGATTATTGGCATTTTCTGATAATGGATGAGGCACTGGACTGGGCTCATATCCCCATTTCAATTGAGGATCACCAACTCAGTTTGGAACATGCCTCAGGTTGGAATACATTCTTTATAATAAGGATATATGGAATGCTCCAATGTCACAAGACCGGGTGCATATCCTCATTCCAACTGAGGCTCACTAAGTTGGTTTGGCACATTCCTCAAGACAGACACATGTTCCGGTTAAAAAAGACCAGAGGCATAATCTAAAGTTAAATTATTGAGCTCATATCCTCACTCCAACTGAGGTTTTTCATGAAAATATTTAAATCACCTCATATTAGGCTCATATCCTTTCTAATAGATCCACTTAACATATTCCAGTAGCTTACAGAATCTAGGATCATATCCCTACTTCCATTGATGAATGACTGCACCAACATCATTTAGAGGCTATATAGGAGGAGGAGGATATTACTTATCCTATTATGGAGGCATGTCAGCATTTTCCAATTGGGAATGCATATTTAAATAGGGATAATATCTCCAATTTATCCAATATTTATGGGAATATTTTGACAACCACCTACATATAGGCTCATATTCCTTCTAATAATACAGAAGCTCATCGGCATACTCCAATAGCTTCTCAGCAAATGGTTCATATCCCTAAATCACTAGAAAGTTATCAATATATTACAAAAACCATAATTCAATAGGCTCATATCCCTAATCAACCCTAGAAGGTAGGTTGGAATCTTCCATCCACAATGCAGAATGAGGATCATATCCTAGATCTTCTCAATGCTAGTTTCCTTGAGGTTGTTTGATTCATATCTGCAACACCTCAAGGGTATGTTTAATCTTAAACCAAAGAATAAGGTGATCATTACCTTGATATTCCTCCTTGGGGTAGTGCATAGATGGATCGCAGGGACTCTACTCCTGACATCCTTCGTGGTTAACCTCCCCACTATGATATCTCTCTTAGATAAGAAAATACTCCCCTTTCCTAGACACCTTCTTATATAGAGGTGCTCAAAACTCAGAAACCTTAGTATAGATAGGTTCTCAAAATATCAAGGTTAATTATATATAGTTCTCTATCAACTATGAACAACACTTCACTGTAGTCAGTAGGCGACCCAAAGAAGAAAACTCAATGGTATGACTAGGAGGAGGCATATAAATCTAATGAAGAAGATTCAAAAATGGATATATGGAAAGATTTATCTAGATAAAACCTACCAACCATGTTTTGGACAATCACCACTTCCAAATAAATGATCCCAAATAATATATATAAGGATTAAATGTCTTACCTATGACAAAACATGTGGGTAACTCATCAACGGTTGAAGGCTAAAAATATCCCCTGTCTAGGATACAAGGGTCACCTTCAGACCATAAAAATACTTTATTTTAAAATAGACTTGAATGCTATCATTATGTATTAGGACTTGAGACTGGAATATCATAGTGAAAATCAATAACACACATTACACTATTGCGCCCCAACTCTTTGGCAACTGGTCATTGAAATCTCATCAGATATTTGTATCTAAGGATGGGGAAATTATGGAGTGTTGTACTTCAACATGTCTCTAGAACATAAGAAATATCTAGATATGGAATCTTGTAATTTCATATCCATAGAGGAAATTAGTGGACCAGGTAATGCATGGGTCAATTGGTCAATACAGTGAAACTCCCACACTTTAAATATGCAATGACGTCACAAATGGAGGGAGAGGGCTGCCAATAAACTCCTATGTTAGGCCCCTAAAAAATGGGAATGCATTTTATAAATGTAATATGAAGTTGTGGACCACCTGAAATCTTACCGTGAAAATGAATCCCATTATATGAATCCATTGCACCTAGATCATACATGATAATAATTGTGAGAAATGAAATGGATCAAAATAACAGCTTCCATAGAATATGTCCATGAGTGAACCCATCCCACAGAGATAGGTTCATTTTTACCACATTCTCCACCCCATAGTCATCAATCCCTGAGAGGATCTAGAAAATATCAACATCAGCTACAAACCAAATCAATACCATAGGTCTAGGGGAATTTTTATCTCAATCTTCATCACTTAGTTCATCACACCCCAAGAGGATCCTAGATAAATCAATAGAAGTTCTAGATTAACCTTATCCCATAGGGTTGTGGGAATTTATATCTATATTTCCATCTCATAAGCCATCATATAAATTAATAGAATCATTAAATCATCAACAAGATCATAAAGAGCCAATAATGGCCCTAAATCATCCCTATCCCATAGGTCTGGGGGAATTTTTATCATTATCATCATGATATAAGAAATAATTATTCTCTAGGTTGTGAGGAAAATATTGGCAGTTAGAATCCCATCCATTCCTCCCCCTCCACGAGACATAACTTTTCTATATGGGGCTAATTCAGAAAACATGATTCGAAACTACCTTAATGTAACTATTCATAGACTAATACAGAAGGAATTTATGGGAAATTAAATAAAAACCCAAAAGTTTTGTAAGAAAAAATGGTCCAATAAGGACAAGGGTTAGAGAAATGGACCTTATGCAACCCTTGAAAGATGAGTAAGTGGTAAAAGATCACCCTATTGCATTGAGAGTAATGGGATAAATACCATTTCCCAATATGCCTTAGAGAATTCCATCACCATCAACACAATAGATAATGTGGTCCAAGATTAAAATGCATGAGTATGCAATGTAGAAAATATACCTTTAGAGGAGGGTGATATTGATACACAAACTAAGGTTACATGTACATGGAATCAGAGAAGGATTCAGAACCTAGAACCTCTGAATAATTAATTTCCACAACTATGATGAAACACTACCAATGATAAAGGTAAAGGTTTGGCTATATCCCACTCACCACCTAGAGGAGACAGAATCCCCTCCGTAGAGGAATATTTGGCACAATATGAGAATTTGATACAAAATTGAAGTTAGCTTGATGAGGAACTACTCAGGTGAAACATTTCCCAATAGGTATTATCTTTAGACAAAGATGAATATCCCTCCTTCCACGTGTCAGAAGAGATATAATCCACCTAAAATAGCATCATATGAGCGTTAGGATAGCTCTAGATCTTGGAAAATGGTATATATAAATGAAGAAGTTGTGGATGATCATGAATTTCTTCCATTGTGGTGAAAGTATGTCCCTCATCAAGGTGATCATTCAATCCTATAACATATGGATAATCAAATGGATATAAAAACAAGTCCACATCATCAATCCATGCCTACTCCCTATAGATGGGAGGAATCCCATACATCGGTACCTCTATAACTCCACAATGCCATTGAATCCCTTGATGCCTAAATGGAAGTCATGGAAGGGTGGAATACACCCCTAGATCCTAAAAAGAATCCATACCCCAAATGGGTCGATGAAACTTTTCCCCCACCCAATTTTAGAAACCCTACCTTCTCAACCTTTGATGGTGTGGGAGATATAGAACAACATCTCACACACTCTGTACCCCAATATAGCCCGATGATGGTCCCTCAAGATTTGTAGGATGTGACCAAGCTGAGATGTTTTGTACAAACTCTGGTGGTTCCATCCTTCATTTGGTAAATCAGCCTTCCAGGTAAATCCTTTTTGAGATGGGAAGACCTTCTTCATCAATTTATTTATCAGTTCATATCCATTTTTATGAAAACAACAATTTTTTACCTCAAAAACTA
Source organism: Viscum album (assembly GCA_963277665.1). Lineage (NCBI taxonomy): Eukaryota > Viridiplantae > Streptophyta > Magnoliopsida > Santalales > Viscaceae > Viscum > Viscum album. The sequence goes on along the minus strand of OY728122.1, from coordinate 2,007,416,610 downwards.
AAAACAACATGAAAAATAGAGTTTTTATGACTTCATCACTATATGGGAAGGTTTATCTTATTCACTCAGTATCACTCTATCATACTATTAACTATTGGAACTCTATGCTAAAAATATTAGTGATGAGCTACAAACACATTTGGTTCTGATGAAGTATTAAAGCGGGTTCTATGAGTTTTTAGAAATAGCATAATTCCTAGAAGATTCCATTCAGTACACTCAAGCTAAATCTCAACCCATGCCATCAGCATATGGAAAAAGGTTTGGTAAGGAAGAGACTGGTGTTGTTATCCTAAAACCAGTAGAAGTTCCTATTTAAGCACCCAATCAGGCCCTGAATCATCTATCACCTGTAATAAAATCTCCCTCAAATAGAATAAAAAAGAGATAAGGTTCTCCCATGATTTGAGGAATGGATGAATAATTAATACAACTTCCTAAATGAGAAGGTCCCCAATTATTTCTTGAATCCATGGAAAATAACCTACTCAAGCTACAAGATCCTAGTAAACCCAATGAGGTCGACCAAACTGATCATTCTGACTACTACCCTTTCTATAGGAGGCTGGATCACACCATCCATAACTTATTTTTCTTCAAATACATTCTCCAAAGAATGGTTTATTCTAGATAGGTGATACTAGATAATTCCCCCGTATAGGTGACCAATATAATTTTCACTCAACTAGAAGAAAAGGGTGACTCACAAGAAGTTTCAGCCAGGTGTTGATAGAAGTTTAATAACTGGATTAATAAAAATAAAATTGACTGAGATCATGCCGCACTAATTGCACAGCTTCACAAACCAAAAACTAACCCATCACCTAGAGAGAACTATAGCATTACCAAAAAAACATGGAGATTCCTCATATCCCTCCAGCAATTATCCAAGCCCTTTCATCTTACACAACCATCTAGCGGGGGTTCAATTTTCTGATTAGCCTAGAAAAATGGTAGGGTTTATATGACCCATACCATTGGAAGTAGATTCTCCCTCAAACTATACTCAAGAACGAGACCCATACACCTAAAATGACTCAACTCATGTGACACATAATAATGAGAAACCCCACCTTTGGAATCACATACCTCTCGAACAAAACTATGAAATTCTGAAATAGTTGGCAGTTGTCCCATCCAAACTCTCAATCCTTGATTCTCTATATATTTCAAAATAACTTAGAGAGTTACTCATCAATTCCATAAAGATCCCATATTATTTTGAGATAGATGTCACTACAACCAAGGTATATCGAGTGGATACTATTCTAACAGAATGTCATGTCACTATCTCATTCACAAAACAGGATTAGAAATAAGTAATATAGGGACATATCAGACCCATGTATGTTTCAAGGAAAATCGAAAATGTCGACATCATAGGGTATCTGGTTGATAATGGTTTTGGGATCAACTACATCCCAATTTAAACCCTCCGATGTTTGGGATATAGTGAGGGTGAATTATCTCAGAAAAAGCTAACCATTCAAGGGTATGATAAGAGTGATCAAAGGCCTCTAATAAATATCAATATCAATGATTAGTTTGGGAATATCTCATCTTAACTGAGTTTATGTTTATCTAGAAAGACATAACATATAATTTCCTACTTGTAAGACCTTTTCTTCATAGCCACATAATGGTACCTTTAACATTTCATCAATTCATGAAATACCCCATTGATGGGAAGGTCATCATACTACATAATGATGGTTCCCCATTAGAGTCTTGTAAATCTTTATATATTGAGGTAGGTTTCTACAAAAAGGAATGTAAGCAACCAATAGTGGATAAAGATATGACGGTTACATCTCCCAATGTCTTGGGGAATGCCCCTATAAATCCTTGGAGTATGCTCGAAAGTGACTATGTGATACCCATAAACTTGAGTTAGGCAGTTGATTTAATCCTAGTAAGCTATTGTAAACTTCAAACTACATTGTCTTATATCCATGTGATAACATTCACGTCAGCTAAAAGGGATTATTCTAAAGGGGGTAAGATAATGCTTTGTTGGGATTTAATAATTCCCTTTTGCCATCATAACAAATTTATGATGCCTCCATGACATTAACTTAGGATGCCCAGGCTCTTCCTTCCCTATTGTTAGTATAAAAGAAAAAAAGAATCCTTAAAATCTCTTTACAATGAATCTGGTAGTTCGAGATGATAATGTATCCTCCCAAGGATCATCTTACTGTGACAGTGATAGATATTCACTAGGATTACCTACCATGTCTAAAAATTCCTCCATGGACTCGGAGATGGTAGAAGAAGAGAATGACCTCAAGAACACCCCTCTCACATTTGTGGAAGGCATCTCCATCATCATCTATGAGCCTAGGAAAGAGAATCTAGGAACTGAATAAGACCTCTGGCCTATGTTTATTAGTTTCACCATACCTCTTGAGGAGAAGGATATGTATATTGAATTACAATAGAAGAATAGATATGTGTTTTCTTGGAATTATACAAAAAATATTGGGTTGAACCCCAATGGGGATACACATCATCTAGGTTTACGAGATAACCATAGAGGTTTCAAATAGGAAATGAGGAGAATAAACCCCTCTCATGAAAATAATATAGAATCGTAAATTTAAAAATTGATCAAATCCAACTTTAATTGGTAAGTGAAATACCCAAAATGGCTTTCCAACATAAACCCTATCAAGAAAAGTAATGGGCATACTAGGGTATGCATCAATATTAGAGACCTTAATCAAAACTACCTGAAGGATGATTTCCCATTGTCAATCACTGAAATTTTGGAAGATATAATAGGTGGATTCCAAGACCTTTCTTTTATGGATGGGTATTCAATGTATAATATGATAAAGATGACCCTTGTATATGGGGAAGCTACTATCATTAGAGAACCTTAGGGGATTTTTTCTATCAGGTCATGAACTTTGGATTAAATAACATTGGAACTATATACTAGTGCACTAAGAATAATATTTTTAAGCACTTCTTGGGATGAATAGTAGAATTCTATGTCAATGACCTAGTAGTCAAATCTTTATAGTGATGACACTTCATGGATCATCAAAAAATATTCAAAAACTTTTGGTAGTACAATTTGAAGATGAATCATGTGAGGTGTGGTTTTAGAGTAATGTAAAGTAAATTCATTGGATTTTTGGTGTGCCATTGTGGAATCAAGGTCGATCCAGAAAACACTAGTGAAATCCTAACAATGTCACCTCCTTATAATCTCAAAGAATTGATGGGGCAAAAGGGGAACCTCGGTTACATTTAGAATTTAATAGCTAAAATGGCTAGAAAATCTATCCACTTAACCAAGTTAATGAAGAATGGATTTTCCTATCAATGAGATGAGGACTGCCAATAAGCCTTTGAGAATTACAAGTGGTACTTTCTACACCACTAGTTTTGATGCTGCTAGTAAAAGGAAATCTGGTTATCTTATATGTGGCTGCTATGGAACGATCTCTTAGTGATATCAATGCATAAAAATGATGTGGGGAATGAAAATAGCCTATAATACCTCAGTAAAGTGATTCTAGGTACCATTACCCGATATTCTGATATTGATAAGAACTACCTCACACTCATCTTTGTAGTGAAAAAGCTGGGTCATAACCTTCAGTATCACAAATTCCACCCGGTCTCTTATATAAACCCGCTCAAGTACATCCTTGGTTTTCCTATATTGACTATATTTTTGGCCTAGTGGTCAATTATTCTACAACAATATGACATCCATTTTTTATCACATAAAGTAGATGAATGGCATCTCCTGGATAATTTCCATGCAGCACATCCCACCCCAGAAAGCACACTATTGGACACCGAACATCCATAATAAGAGGTTTTATATACCTAAGATACTCCTAAAACATGGGACATGTATTTTAACAGTACATATTGAAGTCTTATTGGTAAGAGGATGGAGAAACCAAATATCAACTAGGTTTTTCTACAGATTGTATTTCTTTCCCTAAAAAAATATTTCCCTACTTCTCATTGTTCGAAGACTACACTAATAATGAGGAAAAATAACAAGCTCTTGTTGTGGATTGGAACTAACCCTAAAGCTATAGATATCCTAACTAAACATAAAATGGGATTCAGATCTAGTGATCAAGAAAACCAGTGGTGAATATGAAATCAGGATGGAATAATTGTCCTCTCTCATAGGCTACATCAAAGGACTAATGGAAGAGTTCCCTTTTGAACCAACATTGCATCATGTAACTTTATCATAAAATGCTTGTGTTAATGAACTTTATAATGTATCCACAATCCTAGATAACCCTTATCAGTATGATAATATTATCCACATTACATGTCAAAGGATGGTATCATTAATCATCATCTATGACATTGAAGAAATCAATCAGGTCAACACGTCCCCAGAGCGTTATGAACCAATATCCACCCCTGAATGGGACCCTACTATTATATTAAGAAAACATTTTATATAATTGATGTTGAGTAGTTAAATTTTCCCTTTATGGTAGTCAAAATGAGAAAAAATCCCTCTAAAACAAGGCTTTGATAGAATCCTCCTAATATGAATAACAGATGAGGAGATTCTAACCATCATGGAATAATTCCATGCACGTTCTCATAGATCTCATCATAATGGGACTAAAAACTCCCACCAAATTAGGAGTCTTAGTTAATACTAGAAAATAATGATAAAAGACTATTTGGAATTCACCAGGAAATTTTATGCATGGAAGATTCATGAAAAAATCATCCACCAACCCCCATAGGTGCTACATATAGCTAAATATTTTTGTTTTTTTCATATGGGGAATGGATGTTGTGGGTTTATATCTCCTAGACACAGTTAAGTGGTTTAAGTGTATCCTTAATATAACTAACTTCATTCCTAAATGGGCTGAGGAAATACCCTTATATGAATTAGGGTCATAGAATATCATTAACTTTGTAAATTCTAATACCATCACCAGATCTAGAGTCCCTCCCATGATATTAACAAACAATGACACCAAATTTTATTCTGATGAATTGAAGAAATTGTCCCTGGAGTATAGCATCGAATCCAACCATTCATCCTGCTATCATGTAGTGTAAAATGAAAAATATAGGCCTTAAATAAGACTATAAAATATACTCTAGAATATGGTGGATAACAATAATAATTTATGTATGGATAAGATCTTTCATGCTTTATGGGCCTACCGTACCACCACATGCACTGCCATTCAAGAGATGAAATATTCATTGGTTTATGGGTCTAGAGAAGTTTTTACCATAGAATTCTAGTTTCTCTCACATATAATAGCTATCTTTAGACAACTATCATATGATGAACAATCAAAAAAAGTGACTAGATGAGTTAGAAAAGATCAATGAGAAATGATTGTATAAAATACACAACCTCAAAGTACATCGGAATTGGATCTCATGAGCCTTAAATAAAAAAGTTCACCTCTACTTATTCCTATAAAGGGAATTTGTATTGTCTCTCAGAAACTCAATGATACCAGAAAAGAAACATCCAAACTTGAAACCTAAGTGGCAGGGGTGTTACATCATACATAATCTCTATTCTACTGGAGATTAATCATTGGCCATAATGGATGGGGAACATGTTACACCCCCCACCAATGAAATGTTTCTCAAAAATTACTTTCTATAACTTCTATAAAAAATCCTAAGTCCTGGAAGGAAGAATTTAAACTGTGCAACATCTTTTTTCCGTATTACGTGATGTTAAACTACATGAAATTTATCCTTACCACATGATATTAAACTTCATGTAAGTATTTATTACTGTGTGAAATTAAACTACATAGAATTCATCTTCATTTCATTCTATTAAAATTCATAGAAGAAATACTTACTACATGATGTTAAAATGCATAGAAAACATTACTTCATAGATGGATCACTACAAATGATCTTGATCTGTGAAAATTAAAAATGAATTTCTCTCATCCCTATGTGTGAGTTAGATCCACATAAGGAATCTACACACTTAGGAACTATGTGTATCTTGATTACTACCACTATAGGATATGTAGTAATTCCTAGATCCCAAATCCTGGGTTTATCCACAATATAAATAGAAAAAAATGCCCCCTCTGTATATGGGTTAGACCTACATGGAGATTTTTTTATTCAAGAACTGCATGTGGCTTGATTATAATCTCAAATAGATACATAGTAACACCTATATAACATATCCTATCCCAGCCACCACATGATAAAAATGTACTTGTCATTTCTATTAATCACACCAGTGCATTAAAAGAAACTTTTTTCATTCCTTGTTTCTCAAATAGATCATAGATCATATGGGCTTAGGAATTTTGGTAAGGGATTCACCACATGATCTATAAGTATCAGTTCACATCAAGGTTATCATATTCCAATATTAAATAACTTAAAAATCACATTAAACATCTTTACTACATGATGTTAAACTTTATGGTTAATATATCTTTCCTGACGTAAAACTGTTCATTTCTATGACCTTCTCCCTAGAGGACGACTACCCTTGGTTTTAGTCTCCCACCAAATATCAACTAAATATATATGTGTAGCTTTATTCCTACCATTATAGTATATGTAATTATTCCCATATCCCAAATATTGGGTCCATCCACAATAATCATTAGGAAAAATACCCCCTTCTAATAGGTTAGACCTATATGGAGATTTTTCTTCTCAAGAACTATATGTGGCTTGATTCCTACTATTAAAGGACACATAGTGATGCCTAGATCCCAAATCATGGGTCCATATGTAATAATCAATGGTAAAAATTTCCCCTTCTTTATATGGGTTAGACTAACGTGGAGATTTATCCACTCAAGGACTATGTGTGTCTTGATTCCTACCATGACTAGATATATAGTGATGATTATATCCCAAATCCTAAATCTATCTGTAATAATAAATAGGAAAAATACCCCCCTCTTCTGATGGGTTATACCTGAATGTAGATATTTTCATTCAAGAGCTACATGTGGCTTGATTCTTATAATCAAAGGATACATAGTGACACCTAGATCCCAAATTCTAGGTCCATCAGCAATAATAAATGATAAAAATCCCCCCCTCTATGTATGGGTCAGACCTATTTAGAGATTTTTACATTCAATAATTATTTGTGGCTTCATTCCTACCATTATACGATACTTAGTGACTCCCAAATTCCAAATCTTGGGTCCATCCGTAATAAACAATGAGAAAAAATCCCCCTTCTACATATGGGTAAGACCTGAATGCAGAGTTTTCCATTCAATAACTATGTGTGGATTGATTCCTTCCATCAAAGGATACCTAGTGACACCAGAATATCCAATCCTGGGTCCAGTTGCAATTTCAATGGAAAATAATTACCCTATCATATGGTTCAGACTTTCATAGAGAGTTTTTCATTCAAGAACTACATGTGGCTTGATTCCTGTTACTATAGGATACATTGTAATTCCTAGATATCCAATATTGGTCTATATACAATATATAGAATGATATAAATGCACCCCCTATGTATGGGTCCGATCTATATTGGGAACTATATGATAACTACATGTGGCTTGATTCCTGTAATCATAGGATATGTAGTGAAACCTAGATCCATAATTTCTGGCCCATCCATGGGTTTACATCACACCCACTCATGTTCCTAAAAGAGAGTCATGTCTATGTGGATACTTTGGCACATAATAAATTTTTAACACCCTCATGTATTCCTTATCACTTACTCTCACACAGCTTAATTAGATGCCCAATTATCCCTTATTTATCATGCTGATAATGGATCATGTGAGATTAGGGGACCTAAAAGGCCTCTCTATCCAGAAAAATCGAGATGTGTATTGGAAATTGATCATTTTCCTAGTCACATGACATTAAACTTCACAATGAATTCCTAGTCACATAATATTAAACTACATGACAAGTGGTCTTCATATTGAAAACATCACCCCCCTGATGACTGTGTACTCAAGAATTTCTTGTTTTATCCCCTTTCCTCAAGATTTTTCAATGCATGTTGGCATATACTTTAGGGTGTTTAAACCCCTCCTGAATCTCATTTTCTCCATGAACCAGCTTCATATCTTTAATATCTGAGCTAAGACAACCAATTCCTTAAGTTGTTGTCCTTATCTTAGAACCTCATGGACCTCGGGCTCCCATGATATTATTTATTCCCTATAGAAAACCGGTAACATGGACTAACTAATATAAATGGACCCCACTAGGATTCCCTATAGAATTGACACCCTTCCAAATATCTTCTTCCTAGAGGATGCTTGGCCCTAGAGGAGTGGTACCACTTAAATCTAGAAGTTATTTTCCTGACTGTGTGGAATATAGAATTCCTATATTATCAATGGTTAACATGTACCTGTTGGTTTCCACCTATAGTTGACTGATATATTCTTGGGTTATGATTTATGCTCACCATAACCAAATTATTTAACTGTATTTAGATAATCTTTATATTAAAATTTTTTTCATTATACACATTTTAAAATCAAGATTATGACATTGTATTCCTATACCATTCCATTTTGGGTATGAATCTTCCGTAAACACCAAATTTCTCCAACTTATTCATTCCTATTAGTGATATTTCCTTGTCATAAGAAATTAAACATCATAATAATTTCCTACTTGCATGATGTAAAACTACATGACATATGGACCACCCTGTAATACCTAAAAGTACTCAGAGTGGGATATCCTATCCATGAATCTGTAATAAGGATAGAGTCTTCACCTCCATACTAGAATAAAATATGGAAATTACCTATCCCTATGTATGATCTCAATCTATGTAGAATACCCCTTATCCAACCTTGGTGCCAAGACTCGCTAAGAGAAGAAGATAGAATGCCCCCACTCTCCCACATATGAGTTAAATCTACATAGATATATCTCCTTAATGGAGATGATTATGTAATGATTCTTGAATTTACAATATAGATAGGGAAACTTAGGGAATCCCAACTATAAAAATTTAATATACCTCTAATTAAAGAGGTCCAATTCATACAGACTCTCTCTACCTATGTATGAGTTACATCCACATACATATTGGTTGTGCATGAGATAAATCTATGCAAGAAGGGATCTAGCATATAGGTATCCATAAATAATCCAATGCATGGATAAAAGGAGTTTCCCACATCTAACTACCCCCAAATATCAAAAAGTTTCCCCAATAATATCTTTCATAATTTCACATCATTTTCTACGTCCTTACCACATGACGTTAAACTATAAAGAAAATGTCATTATTTCATAATGTTAAATTGCACGATAGATACATCCCCAATACATGATGTTAAAATGTGAAGACCATCACCCATCATCATTCATTTTCAAATGACTACAAGATCATGACCCTAGTAAACTATAGTATAGGGTGCTTCCATCATCTTTTAAGAACCTCAATCCATAAATCACACTTCATTTCTTAAGCAACTTGGGTTGTCGTAAACCTTCCATGGCCCTTGGAAAGAAAAAGATATCTATTTATTTTACCATGTAATAGGTGAATCTATATAAGGGCCTTAGAATCATCAATGAAAGGAATATTTTCCCTATATAAAGGTCTTTTTGATCCTTGTAAGCTATGAAATCATTTTAGGGGAGCTCATCACCTTAGATTGATTCATAATAATTTTCATCATGATTCTCTCATACCATTACACATGATCCAAGAACATTGAGCCATGATTTACTACATTTTCATCTCCCACCCAAAATGATGTTAGAGTACTCTTAAACATGGGTATCCAAATTAAGATATCGTTTAAAACTCCCCTCATATAAGTCCTATGTGTATCATGACCTTAAATTTTATGAAATTTAGTCAAAGTTGTATGACATTAAACTTTATCCATTAATATTCCCAAACATAATACCCTAAAAAGATAGTGAAAGATTCATAAAACTAGTCAGGATGAAAACCCAAAAAAGGGAATCTTGGGAAAACATCTAGTATATGATCATTAAATTATTCATCTATAGAGTTTAGGAAGAATATAGAGTGTAAATAAACATGGAATAAATCTCATGGGGGCCACCTTATCACCCTAGTAAAAGTCAAGCTATGCTCGCTGGTTCCCATGGTCTAAGAAAAAGTTATAGTAATGATTTTTCATATATCATCACCATAATAAAGTGTTCACTATGTAGTAAAACAAATTTTATGGAGATAAAACCCTTCTTGAATGTGACATTTTATATAAAACACCTTCATGACTTTGAATTATGAGCTGGCATAACTAATTCCTCGAGTTGGTATTCTTCTCTTAGAACCCCATGGACCTTGGGATCCCTTACTCCTGGTTCTTCCCTATAAAAACCAATAATAGGGACTGGTTAATAAACAATTACCCCACTAGGATTTTATGTATAATTGACACCCTATCAAAGATCTTGTGCCTATATGATGTTTGGATACAGAGGAGAGGTCCCCCTTAAATCTAGGAGTTATTGTCCTGGCCATATAGAATATGGTCTTCCTCTATTATCAATGGTTAACCTATACCCACTGATATCCACCTTCAATTAACTTAGATATCCCTTGAACATGATTTACAATTCCCATATCTAGACTACTTCTTTGGATTCTACCTCCTTGATGTTACATCATCATGTATTATACCCTTTATCAAAGAAATAATGCAACATTACCTTACTAAACCTTTTAATGTTCCACACCACATTACTCGAAATCACATGGCATAGGGTCCAAGCCTTCCAACCAAAAACTAAACTACCCTATGGTTCTAGAAACCTTCTTTGATAGCCTTTGTCCCACATTCAAATTCAACACCCAAATGTTTGAATCCTCAAAAATCATCCATGGCCCTTGGAAAAGAATTGGGATCCCCCTTACATGACCATAAAAGTAATCCATATGGGCCCATTCATAAGGACGTCTGACCCACCGACTAGAGGAATATCTTAATTATAGAAAAGGAACACCAATCCTCCTGGCCCCTGACAACACCAATGAGGAACTCAGCACCTTAGGGTTTTTTCATACATCCCTGGCATGTCTACCCCATTCCATATTCATTGATTCAAACTCCTAGATGTGGGATTAGAATATTAAAAAATCTTCCACTGCCCTTGGAAAAGATTAGGGATCCCCTTTAATTGACCATGAATTTAATCCCTATGGGCCCATGCATAAGAGATACTGACCCACCAACTAGAGGAATATCCTCCTTATAGTAAAGATACATTAATCGGAATGAGCCCCAGAAACACAAAGGAGAAACTTATCACCTTAGGGTTTTTTTCAGTCATTCTCGCCATGTATTCCTCATTCCATATTCACTGATTCAAGTTATTGGACACATGATTTACACAACCCGTATTCTAACTATCCATGTGGACTCTGATTCCCTAATATTTTACCATCCACCAATACCCTTTAATATAAGGATGCATGGGTGTCACAACCTAACATGGGATTTCATCCTTCATGTTTTTTGAAAGAACATAAGGTCACTGAACCTTTCATGAACATTCATTCTCCAAAATCCCATCAATGATTCATGTTTCTTGAACCCTTCATGAATTTCATCTTATACTTCTAGCAGTATACAATCTGATCTAAAAGATCTTAAGCTATAACAGTAGATGTTCCAAGCTAAAAGACCCAAAAATACATTGATGGTATAGTTTTAAAGACCTTAAAACAACCAATTAAAAGAGACACAATTCTCTCTAGGTTGAAAACTTGAAAAGGGAACCATATGAAAAAGTTTGAGTCCTTACTCACTAGACATGAACTTTGTGTGATCCATGCATTATTGGGAACTTATAAAATGAAAAAGTCATAAAACTTGTTGGGTTAGAAACTTCTAAAAGGATGGCCTGATAAAAATCCAATCCACACCCTCTAAAATTTTCCCTATATAAAAAATAGTCAAAATATAGAGAAATAAATAAAAATAATAAGGTAAAAATCTTGAAGGGATCATTATTTTTCCCTAGAAAAAAATCAAGCTATGATCACTAATTCTACTAACTTAGGAAGAAATTAGAGCACTCTCCCTCTAGGACATGTATTTCATCCAAATTATCCTTTTTAAACTAGGTTATCCCCAGAAAACCGGAGAAAATATATCAATGATGAATATCATGTTGGTAGGCATTCTAAATAAATTCTCAAGAGAAATATGGTGTAATTCAAACATTCAAATACAGGAATTTGGGTTTACTTGGTATTATAAAAAGTATATGTATCATTGATATTCTATATGATTTCAAGTAAATGAAATTACATACATATTATTGATGAAATAAATCCCAATAGTGACATGAAATATTCAAAAAGGTTTGTTTGTTGATAATGTACAAAAAAGGGGAAGAATCTCTATAGACCAGAGTCTCTCCCATGGATCCTCAAACAAACTAAAGTTCATGAAACTACAAGACCATTACATCATTACCCCAGATGATTCCTTGAACTCTTCAAATATATTCTATAGTGAGTTTATATATTGGTGAAATTGATCAATGGATTCATTTTTTGCCTCCACAATCTATTGTAATGCTTTTTCCTTGGCAACAACATCAACTCTAGCCTTCTCTGGCTAGTCAAAGAGACCATGTTTCTCTAACAAATTTGTCTCTAAGGTATGAATTTCATGATATAAAAAGGAAATATCTTCCTAGAGATGACTTATTTCATACTGTAATTGGTAAATTTCAACCTTCCCAATGATGATCATGTTTTAGTGAGCAGTCGCCTCCACCACACATTGAGAATCCTTATTCAAGGCATCATCCCAACTTAATTTAACTGAAGATGAACTATCTTCCACTATTACCTTTAATTAAAGGGTCCCTCTATACTCTATCATAGAAATATCTTCTTTCATATAATAATGAATAGTTATATATTCAAATCCTCCATAGACAAGGGTGGTAAAAATATACCTAAGATGACCTAGTTGGTCCTTCAGTACTTCTAAAAGGGACTCTGAGATTAGGGTCCAAATTTCTATCCACACTTATTGTATCATTAGTTCATAGAGTTATACATACACCAATCCTTGAATCAAGCCCATTTTGATAATAGGAATATATTCTGGGACTAAGTCACTAAGAGAGGGCCTCATACTCACATCCTTAAATGAGGTGGGTATGAATCTAGCCTCTGTATTAGTCAACTCAGTCAAAGGAAATCTCAAATAATAAGGGATCGAAACTCCCATGATCTGATGTGAAGGTACAACAAGAATAGGTACCAAGGATTATCAGTCTGAAGGTAAATAATATGATGTTATTAGATAGTCAATGGGTGTGATAAATATTGGAAACATAACTTTCTCAGTTGCATCACTGGAGATGTATATTTCCCTAACCCCATATTTAGGTGAAGAGGAAACACCCTCTTACAATGAGTGACCTGGTGGTACCACTAATGTTTTCTATGTTGGGATAATTTTCTCTCCACCTTCAAGGGTGGTGATTAATAATAAATTTTAGGATATATACTACAAAGTGGGAAATATGTTTGTTCTACGAAGAAGTTCTCACCAACAACCATAGATTCCTCCATCAAGGTTAAATTAGTAGAGGAATAACTACCAACATCCACCTCCTTCATAAGTGTTTTTTCTTATTCTGGGTAAAATGGAATGACCACCGAAGAATCAATAGAAGGTGTTAGGTCTGGCTATGTTGGCACCTCAATTGTTTCCACTTCTTTATGAATCGGGTTTAATATTCATGGTTTTACTATAAAAAATGAATCCCACAAATATCCTCAGGTGCAGATATATATGCCTCTAGGTGGGATCGATGAGGACCTATGTATTTTTCAAAAACTAGAATGATTTATTAAGATTATTGAGAATATGAAAAGAAGTAAAGTTTAATGATTAATTGAGGATTTTTTTCTAAGAGGGGTCTGATAGTTTAGAGTGCTTCCTTTTCCCTTTCCTCTTTAAGGAAGGGCCCCCAGAAGGGGCCGATGCTAAAGGATTTGAGGATAGAACTGATGGAAGTCTAGATTGTGATGCCTCATGAATGGTAGTAGATTCTTTCATCAGATCTATTTGACTAGGGTATCCATCATCATCAGTTCCATATCCACCACTTAAGTTAGCTCTAGTAGTCATACCCTCAGGAGAATACACTAGGGATGGTGGGAGTGACTGGTCTGCTACATATTCCTTCCATTCCCATGAAAATTCAAAAGACCTTAGTATGGATTAAATGTTAGAAAAATCATTTTAATATGATGGTAAGGCTAGTATTACCACATCCTTGATGATATGGTGTCCCTTTTCATCCATGGAAACCTCCATCATTCTAGGAACCACTATTCACTGCACGAAGGGTGAGTAGTGGATCCTACCCTTCACACTTTCCATCGTTGCATCAAAGTGTTGAAGGAAAGCCTAAAACTTAGTGGTATGGTGTTTTGAATTATATTCTTATGTGAGAAGTAATGAATGAAAATTTGTCCAAGTGTATCTCCACCTGACGTAGTACCCCCCAAAGCTTAAAATCTAAGTTCATCACCCTCCATTTTTACCATTGTTGAAATGCAAGGGGACATTTTGGTGTAGATGTGGCTTAGATTATATTTTCTACACTCATTATATCCATGATAGTTGGAACCTATCTTAGTCATAAATCTAAGGATAAATGTCTCATTTCCTTGTAAGGTATCACCAAGGTCAATGGTCTGCTAGAAGTGAGTTGCTTTATGAGCCTTGGATTGGCTTCAGTGGTTAGTGGTAACTTCAAAGCCTTAGGTACTGATGTGGATAATTTCTTATTCTTATATGAGTTAATCAGAATCTCATAATAATTTTGATAAAAACCAATATTAGCATTGTTTTGAGGAAAGTCTCTCTAAATTTGGGTTTCTTATCTTGTGAACATTAGGAAAAACTAATGGGACACCATTGGATGATTTTAAAATCATACATGAAGAGGGGAAAGACAGTTTTTATAAATGCACTGAAACTGATGAATGAATCAACAAGGTGCATACGATTCATAGAAAATTATTCCATCAATACGGGTAAAAATGAATCTCTCATAGATTGACATTAGATATGCCTGATTCTTATATATTCCCCCACCATTTTAAGCTATACTACTAGTGAGAATCACATAGGGTTTAAAAAGATAAGAGATCATAATGAAACATGAAGACCCTGATTTTATAATCCTTTAATGTGATGGGCCTCACCCCATTGATACACTATATAAAAGACTTGAAATGAACATAGGGAATGTTCTCGATGCTCAGGTATCCGTAGCCACCCAGGTGATCCTCCATCCAACCCAATAGAACCAAAAAGGGACCATAAATTCTGTGTGGGGATCTTATTCCATAAATTTTGATTATAAGATGATATAGTTTGTCCAACATAAAATAGAAAACCCAACATGACTCCCTCCTTCCATAGAGGCCTCCATCTTAAAGGTGTAAACTCTGACTCCACCCTTCTCCTAGATCAGGAGTAGGTGCCCACTTAGGTACATAACAAGAAAACTAGACAAATAAATGGCTTGATCAATGTCAGGAATAACCTCCCACCCTAGTTGGTAAATGAAGCCTCTTTAATTTTGGACCAGTAGGAACCTTCATAACTTTGGGAATATTTTTTGGGGAAATCCTTCATCTTATGGGATTTTGATTCAGAACGGAACTTCTTAATAAAATATCATGCCCCCTTCTTAAATAGGATGTCTTTCCCTAGAAGAGGGGTATTCCCAAGGGACTTCTCAACCAACTTTATTAGCTACCAAGAAATAGGAGGGGTCCTATCCATGTTATCCCAAATAGAATATAGAGGTGGAAAGTCATTATACATGTCTCCTAAAATTGGTGCACCAAAAATCTACTATGTGTCACAGAGACTGATGTCCACCTCATCATGAATTAGATAGAATGTATTTGTGTATAGACTCCACCATCTGACCAATTCCACCATCAAGCCTTTTTTATAATAAGAAAATATTTGGGAGATCCAGATGAATATATACATCCCAATGATTTTTAGATAAAAAAAATAGAATTAATATGTTGCACCTAGAAGGGTCATCCCCAATCCATACCGAATCTCCCTCCTAGTCGAAGGTCCCTACTAAAAAAACACCTAAAATTATAGTTTGTTTTAGATTTCCACATTATGGATCAGTGCATATGGATGTCTGAATAGAATTTATGATAATTCTTTCCGAAGTTTGTTGGCATAAACTTCAACATATACCCATCTGATAATTTTTACTTAGCAATAAAGTGACCCATATGAGAGATGTTTACTATGAATGTATTATGGCTCCTTAGAACACAATAAGAAGGAATTATTGATGAATATGGTGGAAGGATAAGAACATCATTCATAATACTAAACCCATAAAGGGGTAAGAAGTTTGGTAGAGGATATTACATAAGACTTATCCCCATCAGGTCCATAAGATTCATCTGGAATGACTGGATAATATAACAATGATCGGTGTCCACAATTGAGACTATGACATTTCAATGATCCACTACTATTATGGCCCCCCTTTTTTAAATTTTTTGTGAACTATAAGACATCTTTACAGAATAATAGATGTGTGTCAGATGGGAGAAAAACCTTACTAGATGGAGTAAAAAAGGGGTACATATCTTAGGCAATATCTCGTAAATTACATGACCCATATAAGTGTTTTTTATCACATAACCCACCACTTGTGTCATGAGGTATATGAACCATGTAAAATTTCCTAACCACATGATACATTTCAAAACTTGTGATTGTGTGACCATATAAAGGTCATGAAAATCACATGAAGATTGAGTGATCATGAAACAATCCCTGAGAACCTGTGAATCATGAAAAAATACCCTGAATCCAAGGAATGTATCACAATTAATAAAATACCTTAAATAAACTATAAATTTTATCACATGGGTCATTGAGAAAAGAAAATTATGAGAAATGATTTCAGGATGGGATTGCATGTTTGGAACTTGCAGGTGGTTCTTGTGAAGTAGTATTATGAAGCAAGCACATGAGAAAGGAAATATCAAGATATTTGGAAGTATAATTCATTAATGGAATGATTGGATCCCTAAATATCCTATTTATAAGGTTACCCATATAAAACCAAAAGTCACTCTGGTGACCAAAATCTTCTTAGGACACTGATCAGCAGAAGCCACAAGGACTCAAGTAGGAATTTACTCTCCTCAGAACTGAGTCATTGTCCCTACTAACCTCACTACAAAGGTGGGTCATTTGTTGATGTTCACCAAATAAACATCATAAATTCTAGGATCTAAGAAATACTATAAGCATAGGTGTTATTTTATCCCAAAAAAATGAAGGAGTATCATGGCTACATGAAGATCAGGTGGCTAGGTTATATGGATTGTGTGAACCCCATGTGAACACTTGATTGTATAACCTTGGGAACTTCATGTGAATGGGTCATGTGATTTGTATGATATGGTCATGATCATGTTAATACCCTCTAAAAATCCCTTTTAATCTTGTTAAGGTTCCCATAAAAGTGATGATGAACATGTTAAGTCTACCAGATGACTTATCCGATAAGGTAGCATGTCAACTGACAGATGCCTAACGATCATATAAAGCCTCTTAAAAAATAAAAAGTGAAAATATAGGATCATAGTGCAAAACAATTTATGTTTATTTTAATGTAAATGGATTATATGAGTCACATGATAAGTTCAATGATCAAGAGAGATCCCTAACGACATTACATCCATGCTATACGAAAGCCTTTGGGTATGTCACCTTCATCATGTGAAGGCCCTTAGGTTCATCCATTTGATCATGTGATGCCCCTTAAGATCCATAGACAATCGAGGTGAATATCCATGAAAATGATCACATTATTTCACAAGATGCATCATTGATCACACGACACACCATGTACAAGGGAAACGACCATCCATGAAAATGTTCATAGGCCATCGTGAGATCTATTATTGATCATGCGATTCCCTGAAGGACACCCAATGGGGAGGTCTTGGAAAATAGAAGATAAAAAGATAAAAAAATAGTAACCCTTATATGAAGGATATTTAAAATATTTTTCTTGTTAATCCCCTACAATAAGACAAATTTATCTCATGAAGTCCTTCAGAAAATCCAACTTGGTCTCATGAAGGACTATAGACAAGTCTCCCTTGATCATGTGAAATCCTCTTTGACAGGCGTCCTAATATCACTATGTATCCCATACTTGTCAAACTTATCTTTCAAAGGATCTTTGATATATAGAAATGATTATATGAAATCCCTTTGAAAATTCATGGATCTAATATATATTCTAATGATGGAGTGATCTCATGGTCTCTATTTATTACATGAAAGAATGATGATGTCATGTATGACCCATAGTTGGTCCATACAAAATGTGCGATTCTCCACTAACTCAAGACCATATATACAATATAAAAACCATGAGACACACACATGAGTGCAGAAGTGATAGTGGAATTTTCTGAGTGGAAATTCATGCAATCGAAAAGGTCTTCCACTAGGTAGACCCAAGGAATGATCTAAGTGAATACATGATGTGCATATACACTTCACATGATCACCCTATTGATCATTCAAAGGACTCATGGTGCACCAGACAAATTATGTGAAGGATTTTACACATTTTTACTTGGTCATAGGAAACCTAGAGAAGCTAATGCTTGAAAAATATTGAGTCATATATGGAATAAAGGTTAAAAATACAAAAGCCTTACGCAATGACAGATATGTTGAATTTCATGTGAAGGAATCATGTGATTCACATGACCAATCTGGATCCTGAGATAGCACCCAGACATGTCATATAGATCTGGAAAAATCCTCCTTACATGTCAACCATGTTATGTGAAGTCTTCCATCAATGTCATCCAAGTCATGTGAAGTCCTCCAAACATGTCAAACAAGTCACACAAAGTCTTCTAGACATGTTAGTAGATTAATGAAATGTTCTTCAGATATGTCATAAAAGTCACGTGAATTCCTCTATACATGTCATCCAAGTCATGTGAAGTCCTTCAGGCATGCTAGTCAGATCATATGGCACAACTTTGTGCAAGTTAGTTGAATCATGCGGCAACCCACTAACATGCATGTTTCAATCATGTGAAGTATATTGGAAATATAATCCTTGTTATGTGGAGGCCCCTAGAAAATGTTTTTAGATCACATGGAACACCCCAGGACATGCCCATAAATCATCATAAATGTTAGTCAGAAAACTAGGACATGTTTATACATCCTCAAAATTGTCAAAAATACAACCAAGACATGTCTAGAAGACATCCTTGACATGTTAGGGATGTCAAGAAGACACTCTGAGACATGATAACCTTCTTTGGTAGACACACCTGGACATACTCCAAATTGAACTACAAGGACTCTGATTCTTGTCCAAATAGTATACATAGGATTCCTTCCTATGGCCTGAGTTCCAATGGGAATATACCATAGTGTAAGTCCCTCCATATCTCAAATATTCTTAACTAATGGGACTGAATTCTATTATATGACTGTCATCCTTCCTCATCCATCAACAGATGATAAGTGGGCTTATATAGGGGAATTCATTTATGTGTAAGCCTCAACCATGCACTCAAGTACTTCAAACCCATCAGTGGGTTAGGGATGCATCGAACTATGAGGACTCAGATTCCAATGAAAATAGGATATATAGGACACATTTCTAAGGATGGATCTCCAATTGTGTATCCAACATGGTGTAAGTCCCTCCATATCTCAGAAACTCTGACTCATGGGACCATAACTCTCTTATGGTTTTATTATTCTTCCTCATCCATTGGTCGATTGATAAGATAATTAAACTATAAGGAATCTAAATCCTATCAAAATAGGATATGTATGATGCATTCCTAAGGCCCATGCTCTATATCACACACCCCATTAGGGTCACCCCAGTTCATAAGTCCTATATCCATATGTGGTGTGTTTGATCCCTTTTTATCCCTTGTTTCTCACACTGAGCATGACTCATGTGGGATTAGATATTTGTAATGATCATATCACTCACATAATAAATTTTCCCAATTAAGGTAAATCTATATGTGTAATCCCCATTCAGTGGAATGGTATGACTACCCCCATACAAGGGAAACCTCCACAGGGTAAGTTCTAATGGAATTTTTATATTGGTGAACCCAAGGGAAATAACCCTCGAGTGAGTTAATTACTAGTCAACATCCATAAACAGGGTGAGGGAAAATAAAACTACAATGACTCAAATTCCTAATATAAATAGGATATGTATGATTCCTTTCAAATGTTAAAGATACATACCCAGTGCCTAAGTTCCCTCATATATGTCCTTTTTTCATGACTTTAAACTAAATAGCTTGGACTTAAATGAACTACATGGGTTTTGATTCATTTTATACACAAGATATGTTGGACACCTCATGAAGGTTAAATCCCATCATAAAAACAATAATTGCCTTCTTGGATGGTAGTAAACTCTAGAGTTCCTGGTTATATGAATTTAAAATATATGCAGCTACCCATTATTAAGAAATAAATGGAAACAAATAAATAACCATAGATATATACAAATGATCTCATCAATAGATTCCCCTTTACATGCATAAGGATTCAACACACAATCATTTTATTAGGGTAACCAATCCTATATCAAGATTTGGAAGAGATTCATGAACATAAATAAAATCTATAAGAGAGTTCTGGAATAGGTAATAATCCTCCCCAAGGGTGTGCTGTGCTTAGCCTCCCATCCTCTCAACCAATGAAATTTCCTAAGTGACATTGGGTTTGAAACTCCAAATGATCGCCTAACTTTGGAAAGTAAGTATGTAAATTATTATGGATGTGGTATTTATTAGGACTTTCTATGGGAGATGAAAATGGTAAAACCAATGTGAATGATTTTTCAACCATACTTAAACCCCAAAAAATAAATCGTCGAATATCATATCTCTCTGATGGAAACAAATAATGGTGAACTTGACATGAAATCATGTAATCATAGAATAAATATATCATTATTGGCATTAGGAATCATGTATCTTAAACCCTATGGATACCATCTATCTTATTTTGAAGGAAAATTTTAAGATGATTGTTTTCACCAACTTTGACTTTTTACCAAATGTGAAAGGAATCATCTCTTTTAACATTTTATATACAAAATTATTTTCCCACCTCCTTTATTGGATTTATTTAAGAAACTTCCTATTAATGTTTTCATTTTTTATAAATAAATTTATATTAATTTTTTTTATAAAATAAATTCTAAAAATAGATTAAAAACATAAATAATATTTCATCTTATTTCTCCAATTAAATTTTAAAGAACTTATAAAAGTGTTTTTAAGCTATATAAACATCCTTTAATGTTTCTCATGTATCAATGGGAATATTATTTAAGGATATAATCCACCTTATTTCTCTATATGGATTATGAAATGTTACATATAAGTTTTAAGTAAACCTATATATTTTCCCCATATTAATTAAGTCGTTTTTGAAATGATAATGTTTTCATGTTCTGGTGGCACACATGTATGGTATTCATTATGTCATGGGTGGGACCAAAATTATATATCTTTCCAATACATTGGGTAAAGTTTTATATCTCATAAGATAATTATTTTGTGTGTGGGTGTAATTATAGTTATTCTATGCTCACAATATTGTTCATGGTTATAATCATAGTTAAGCTATACTCACAAGATTGTGCATGGACGTAATTATGGTTATGATATGTTCACAATGATATGTTTTTTCTATGATCATGTTTTTGAAACATGCATATTTTTTCATCATACTCATGCTATGGTTTTTTGTTTATTATGTTATGTTCATATCCTTAATTTATGTATTATGATACGTGTTTATTTGGGTATGATATCATAATGTTATGCTCTTGGACATTGATTATGTTATCATACGCACATTTATATCTTATGATAATATATGGTCTTAAATGTTTACCCCTACTGATCATTTGATTTTACCACTTCTTATGTTTCCATTCCCTAGGTTATGAAGGATGGAATTTTGTTTGATGTTTATATAGGGTATCATTTGTGAAGAATTATTGTGGGATAATTGAAAATGATTAAGAATAAATTCTTTATGTTTCTAGTATCCAAAGTCACTAAACATTTGGGTTCTTGGTGTAATTAATTTTGAGATGTAATTAATAATCATGTGAAATTAAGTATTATATATATATATATATATTTATATCAGGTCACCTCAGTTGGTATCAAAGTAGGTTTTAGTTATTTTGGATATTATTTAAGTTTTTTGGGGGGATTTAGACTAGATAACATTAGTAGAAACCCAAAGGATAAGTCTAAATATGAAAAAACATACTAATATCTTGGTAAGTTATGAATTTTGTGTCTTACTAACAATAATATCACTATCTAGATACAAAAAACTGGATGCATTCTTTGAAAAAGATGAACCTATGGGTAATAAGCATGAAAAAGGATGGTTGGGTATTAACTCTATCTTTAATTAGTGTACAAAAAATAATCCTAACTACACACATAGTTTGAAACTCCCATGGGATATTCTTTGGTGATTTTCATATTATTTATAAACCATTATAAATGATTTTAGAACATTTTTATGGTTAGAGGATCTAATAGTAAATAAAAGATGAATGACCTATATTTAAACCTATAAATTTATAAGTTAGGGTACATACTTCATTTATGATTTATTCCTTTTATGCGAATAGTTTTACTTTCTATAATATTATAAAATTAATTATTATTATATTTAACTTTCCTTTATTTAAGTACTGGGTGGAGTAAGGAGAAATTGAGCTAGCATTGGGTGTGATGGGAAATGTAGTGAATGTCCTAATAAAAAAATCAAACAAGATGGGAACAGGGGTATGGAATCTTGTGGGGGTTATCACAAAACTATCCTAATATATGAATAATAACACAAATCATGTTTATCTCCTAAATTCACATAGTAGAAACATGCTATTGAGTACTTCATGTATCAATGACTATCCTATTTTAGTGGTTCATATAACCCACTAATTGTTGAGTAGTAGATTATTGTAATATAGAAGATATTTTTAATTCTCCAGTGCTCATACCATGAGAAGTTTGTTTTAGTTGTTTATTATCAGGAGGGTGAGGTTGACCAATGGTAGAATATTATTAAGAATACAAATCTGAAGGAGGAAGTTAACTTAATAGAATGGGAGAATTTTAAGAAAATATTATTCATTAAATATTTTCATCAAACTTTTCAAAAATATAGAGAGTGAATACGTCAGGTTGAAATAAAATAAGGATTAATCCACTATTACATATGAAGAAAACATCATGAGACTTTCAAGGTATGTATCCTATTTAATTTCAGGCCACAAAAGTAAGATCAAAAGATTATTTAGTGGATTAAACCAATTATTCAAAAAGTATTCTTATAAAATTATTTAGAAGCTACAAATAAATTGTTTGATGTGTGCTTAAGGTGGAAATAGAAACTAGAGAATATAATTATTTTGGAGATAGAGAAAGGAATATGGGGTTTCAAAGAAAATCAAGTGATAAATCACATAAGTAAACATGGTTTCCTACCTAGAAAAAATGTGGGGTAAGAAACCCGAGAGAATTTTGAAAATGATTAGGAAAATTATTTATGTGTGGAAGGGGTTGTCCATCGATCTCATGATTTCTGAGTGAATGTGAAAGGTCCAATTAAAGAAACATGGTAAAATATGGTCACAACTAATGTTTCACTCACACTTCAATGTTTCAAGTGCAAAGAGTTTTGGAATTATGAAAATAAATGCCTTAATACAAAGGTTAATAAATAGAATAGACCCGAGATACATCCTAGACCAAGGGAATAAGGAAGATAATATACAGTTACTACCATTGAGTTGGATCATGAAAATTAAGTGTGGAAAGGTGCACTTTTTATCCACTATAAAACTATGAATGTTTTATTTGATTCAGGTTATACACACTCATTTATATGTATAAGATTTTATAAAGACATCAAATCACCACCCAAATGATTAAATAATAAATTTTCATTGAAAATTATTGACGGTGTTATAATTACATCTAAATCCTATAAATCCTCTCTAATAAAATTTTATGGGATTATTCTTCCTACACATATTATAATTATTCATTTGGTTGACTTCAATGTAATTTTAAGAAGGGATTGGATCTATTTATATAGATCTTATATTAATTTCTAGGATAGAGAGGTCACATTTAATATCCCAAATCAACCCATGATCATATATTAGTGCAAGTATGACTTTGAACCTCATATGGAAATTACTCCCATTATACGGGTCTTAATACCCAATCACGAAGGTTATTTAGATAAAATGGTTGTGTAAGAACACAATATTGTATATGTTCTTATTTTTTGGAAACATGTTGATGTATTTATTGATAAATTGTCTAGTATTCCCCAAAATCGTGAGATTTAGTTTTCAATTGAACTTATACCAGGTTGTATTCTTATATCAAAGACTCATTATAGAATGGATCTAATTGAATTAGAGGAATTGAATAAACAAATCTAAGAAAATCTAGATAAGGGTTTTATATTCCTAGGTGCTTCTATATCGAGTGCACCAGTTCTATTTTTTAAGAATAAGGATAGATAAAAGAGACTCTCCATTGACTGTCATGAACTTAATAAGATCATTATTAAGAAAAAATATCATCTACCCCATATTGATTATTCTTTTATTCAACTATAAGGATCTTAATATTTCACAATAAATATTCAATCTAGATATCATCAAATAAGGGTAAATTGAGATTATATACTTAAGAAAACTATGAAGACCCAGAAATTCCATATATATTTTTTAAATTATTTGGGATTATTATGAGTCTTATAAAATTTATGGTGCTTGATTCTGAGGCCCGGTGTGCCTGGAATGGAATTTTGAACTTTTGTTAAGGTATATTCAGTAAACATATGGGTGATGTTTTCTAACTTTTGAACCAGTGATCGGAATTGAAATCTGAGGACACCATTGAGTCTGTAGTGTCGGGGTTCGCTTAAGGGAGGATTCACATCGACCGTAGTGGGTTGGGAGAAAAAGATAGTTTTTTGGACTTTTAAAAGAATAATAAAATAACATGAAAATGTTATTTTATTTTCTCTCCAGTGGTTGAGTGGCGTGGTGGGAACACTGAGTTGTCAAGCCATTTAATGGTTTTACTCTTGGTTTTTGTAGCCACGATGATGAAACATTAAATGCAGTTTATAAATGAACCTCATTAATATTTTCCAACTCGGTTGATTCTTCTATCTATTTAATTGAAGCTTGGACGTGGGCTTTTGGGATAGCTGTGAGGAACCTTTGGCAAAATACCACAACACCTTCCACCGACAGAGGATGGAGGCTTGTTCAGTAACGAACTAGGATCGACGAACGTCAGCAGCTTCATCAAATGCAGAATCTTCTTCCACCAACGCAACGTCACCTCCATTTAAGAGGTAGGGGGTTTGACTTGATTTAATTCTATGAAGAGGCTGATGAATTTATTGCTGCCTTTTTTTATGATGCTAACGCAGAGGGTGTGGGCCAAAAAAACAAGTCCTGGACCCTCCACCGCTTATTTCTTGTCACATTCTTTGGGGGATGATTTTCCAACATGACAGAAACTTGAATTAGGGAGCCACACAGCGACGACGGCATCTTAGGAGGCCCGTAGGTGCAAGCGGAAGAGAGAAAAAACCACTGAAGCTCACCCGGTGGCCCAAGGAAGATCTGCCGGTGCGGCACCGGAGACCAGTGCCAGCGATGAAGACGGTGGCCAGCGCTCGCCGGCTGTGGAAGTGAGAGGTGCTACGGCAGACCCAAAGGGGAAGCCAGCACTTGGCCAGCAGCGTTGGTGAGGAGTCGCGCCATCACGCACCATGGTGAAAGGTTCATGACATCAAAGCAGCAGCATAGGAGGACCCATTCCCCATAGGTCCCATGGACCACGTGGAGGTGCCACATGGTTCCACTGATTGAAGATTCAAACAGCTCTTTGATTCATTTGGGAAGCTGGGTTGCCACCCGGCTGACAAGTCGCGCCAGTGCACCGGGCCGCGTCGCCCGGCGGGCCGGACCGGTCCTTGGCCCAACGGGCCGAGCCCGCCGCATCCTAGCCCAATTGGGCTGGGTTAGACTCGGACTATTTCAGGTCGACCCAAAATGGGTCGGGTCGGCCCAAGCTGGGTTGGGCCAGTTCGGACCGTACCTGGACCCATTCGGGTCTAGTTTCGCTTAAAGAGTCGTATCTTGCAAAGTAGATTTCCGTTTGACGAACCATCTATGGTGCTAGGATCCTTGGAGCGAGATGGCCTTTTTGAGATACTCCACCTGAGTCTTGAAGAAATTTGGAGTACATCTGGGTTGGATCATTCCCTAATCGAACCGGGCCCTCGGCACTAAAATGCCAATAACTCATAGACCGAGCGTCCTGTTGACATGTCGTCAGTTGCGTTGGAACCCTTATGACATGGTAGTTATTTGGGTTACTCCTTTGTGGAAATTTGTGGAATATGAGGCATGATCGATATCTAGAGGATCAAATACTATAGATCTCAAGTGCACCGGGTGCAGGGAATCCTGTAGTTGACAGTCATATGACTAGCGACCCTGTGTAGATCAGTATCTAGCAACCCTGTGTGGATCAACATCATAGTGACCCTGTGTAGATCAACATCATAGAGACCCTGTATGGATCAGAATCTAGCAACCCTATGTGGATCAGAATCATAGAGACCCTATGTGGATCAGTATCATAACAACCCTATGTGGATCAGCATCTAGTGACCTTGTGTCGATCAGCACCATAGCGACCCTGTGTGGTTCAACATTCTAGAGACCCTGTGTGGATTTGAAGAATGAAACCCGATGAGGACCATCCTTAGAGTGGCCCTTCATGGATCAGCAACATACATCCCAATGTGGATTGACATTAGAATAACTCCTCTGTGGTTTAGTTATGGAGACTTCCTAATGGAATAAAATGATATAGCACAAGACTAATCATCTTTATTCCTAAACTCTAAGTTGTATACCTGGTTTGAGCTAAGTCTTTACTTTGTTCTTTGTGATTGATATCATGATTTTGGTTTTCCTTTGTGTAATTCTGAGATACCTTCGGGGGTCTTGGGGTCTCTACTGGGTATTGTTGTACTCACCCCTACACGGGATTCACCCACACCTTGTTGTGTCATGTGCAGACGATGGGCAGCCTTGACTGAGACTCGGGGAGCTAGGACCTGACGGTGGATGGTGGAGACAGTTTATGTGGAGAGATGTGGAGATGAGTTATAACTACCCTTCAGGTAGGATCCTTGGTGGACGATTCTAGGAGTTGTTTAATCTTTTCTGTTGTAGTTGAATCTTTTAGTTGGGCTGGTATTCCAGCCCCTTTAATTTCGGTACATACTTTTACTAATGCAGTTTTACTTCATTGTTGCATATTTATGCGGTCCTGGGCTATGTGTTTGTATAGATGTAAAGTAAATTTCTTCCCATTTTAGGGATACGCCTTTCCGGTGCTAGTCATCAACCCCTAGCCTATGGAAGGCAGGCTTGGGGTAGTCACAGCACGGGCCCCGGGGGATGGGTCATGACAAAATGGTATCAGAGGGGTCAGTTCTACTGAAGAACTAGGACTATGATATTTCCAATGGAGCAATAATTTTAAGTGTTTTGAGTGTGGTTTTCAGTTAGGGTAGTCCAGTGTTGGTGTGGTGCCCAACGTATCCATGAACCAGGACCCTGAATTCTAATTTCTAACTCAGTGCATGAAAACACTAATTGTGTGTGTTTTGGAAATGTTTTACTTTTGATATCTTTTGAGTTAGGTCACCAGGTATAACTTATTGACCATGGCGCACCAATTTCTTTTCAAGATGCCACCACATAGATAGCTAGACAAGATTCCCAAGAGAGTTCATGATGATGACCCACTAACGCATGCCTGTCGTAGGGCATGGAAAAACAATTTTAATATATTCCCTAGTGTAGTATAGTGATTAACCATAGGAAGTTTCCTGAAGAGGAGTTCACACAAAACAATTTTTCACTTTTAAACAAGGGTAAAAATGGGGTGTTTTTTAGAATTAATTGATAAGAAAACGATTTAATAGAAATTAGAAATTCAAAGGATTAAAAACTGTGATATTAAATGTGTGATTAGGTTGGGGTCAGTTCCCTAATTGTTATTCTATCCTTGCTCAATTTAATTCAAACCTCTTCTTCTTAGTTGATTAAAGTGTGTTTTCATAATCATTTCCTCTCACTTACTTGATAAATTATGATGGTGAGAGAAAACCTTACCAAGATCTTAGTTTGGTCAACTCACCCTCCATGTGCAAAATATTTGTATTGAATATCCCCAATTGATTTAGGAAATACCTGATCGGGTCTTGTTAATCCCAAAAAATCAAGAACATTCACTACCACTTTTACACATACTGACAATCGTCGAGTACTTCATCACTAATCCCTAATCTATTCCATCGTATATAAACCAGAAATCAGTGGAGGGAGATAATAATTATTTAACCAAGGAAAAAAACAATAATAGAATCAAAATTCAAGAATGATCTCACTTGATAATAAAATCCTCCATATGAAATTGAAAACAACTTTGAAGAATAAAGAAATTTCATTCAATTTTGTACAAGAACTCAAACATTAAAAAATAGAAAACCAACCCTTCCCCAATCACTCAAAATGATTACCCCACCATGGTAAGGGTAATTGATATGAATGAGGAATAATAATTCATTAAAAATATATGGAAAAGAAAATAAATAAAAGAGAAAATGTCAAAAAGTTCTCCTCCTTGGTGTCCTCGATGGAATGGGATGGAATGAGATGATTTGAGAGGGAGGAGCACCCATCCTTTTATAGCCAGGATATGTCCTCAAAGGTTGACACCTTGTAGCCCCATTAAATTACCTATTCACTCATTTCACCCTTATTTAATTTTGTTCATGATTATCTTGGTCGTTTCTCCTCAAAATCTCATCATATTTGGACAAGTATTCTGAGAGTTATGTCTGTTTTACTTTGATAATTTATTATGTCCAGTCAGACTCTCCAAATCGCAAATGTTTGGATTAGGATGCTTTAATAACCACTAAAATGGAAAATTAATGCATCCTCACCTTAATGGAATATGTTCAAAAATTTCTTGCGCGTCCACCTACCGAATTTCACATCAATTGGGCCCACCATGAACGAGTTAGGGACCCCACACCAAATATCGATAGATCTATAAATGGTTTTCATAGTCCAACTTGTGAGATTCTTTTGAGCTTCCATATGGCCGATTCATGTTTTGGTCAAGAAGTATTAAATAAATCCTTGGATGTTTACAATTTTGAAAAGAAATAATTTTTCAATTTGTATTAGTGTAGAAAATGTTGTGACAAAAATACAGAAATAATTTGAAATAGTTAAAAATATGAAATGGGTCATTTTTACTATGAAGATCAAAATATCACCAATATCATAAAATTTGGAAATTTATCTTAAATTAACATGTTGGTGGGATTTAAAATAATGAAATTAAATGTAAATTGATTGAAAATATTTTCTCTATCAATTCCCCCACACTTAGCACTTGGAATCCTGGACAAGTAAACATCAAAATCAAATCAAATCAAATCCAAAACACATACCAATGAGATCTACCAAATCCACACTAAGAAACAAAAAGACGTCATGCCTCATCAAAAATAATTATTTCAAGTTATCAATTTTAGATTATTTAATATATTTAGACTTCATTTATTATCCCATGCACACAAAACACCTACCTTACATGAATTTTCTCTCATCTCACAAATGTAAATGTTCAACAAGACTTTTCTCATCCAAAATCACACAAGAGTCACCATAGGATTGATAAATTCCTACCTCTCCACCTGATGTGATTCAATTACATGTGTTCATCAAAAGGACTTTTCAGGGTTGTTCTGTGGCTTCCAGTTGGTAAGATTTAGATGTTAAAAATTCTGAGGCCAAAAAGGGAGGTCTTGGCTCTTTTTGAAGCAAAATTGAAAGATTCTAATTTTCACTCAAGCATGGTCTCCTTCTCTTCCCCTTTGTAGAAAATCAGCTCTATCATCATAAGAACTCAAGGAATGTTCATGCCATTTAGCATTTTACCAGCAAAAATTTCTTCTCAAACATAGTTTTTCTTGAAAGCTCCAGATAGGCAGAGCTTTCTTTTAACATTGGAATATCCATAAAGGTACAACTTATTTTATTATGAAATATCCTGAAAAGGAAAAACTTTTTAAAAAAATGAAATCTTTAATGGAAACATCAGCTCTTCAACATTTTAATTTCATGTTTGACGCACACCTTTTATAGGGTATGGAAAAAACAATTTTAATATATTCCCTAGTGTAGTCTAGTGATTAACCAAAGGAAGTCTCCCGAAGAGGAGTGCACACAAAATAGTTTTTCACTTTTAAATGAGGGTAAAATGGTGTGTTTTTTTATTGAATTTATAATAAAATGATTAAATTTAAATTAGAAATTCAAAGGACTAAAAACTATGATATTAAAAGGGTGATTAGGTCGGGGTCGGTTTCCCAATTGTAATGTCATCTTTGTTCAATTTAATTCAAACCTCTTATTCTTAGTTTATTAAAGTGAGTTTCCTTTCTTAGTGAAATTATGATGGTGAGATAAAATCTTACCAAGATTTCAGTTTGGTCAACTCTCCTTACATGTGAAAAAGAGTTGTATTGAATATCCTTAATTGATTTAGGAAATACTCGATTGGGACTTGTTCATCCCAAACAATCAAAAACATTCACTACCCCTTTTACACATACTGAAAATCCTTGAATATTTCACCACTAATATATGGTCTATTCCATCATATATAAACCAGAAATTAGTGGAGGTAAATAATGATTATTTAACCAAGGAAAAAATAAATAAAGGAATAAAAATTTAAGAACGATTGCACTTGATAATAAAATCCTATACATGGAATTGAAAACAACTTTGAAGAAGAAATAAATTTCATTTAATTATGTCCAAGAACTCAAGCATTAAAAAATAAAAAACCAACCCTTCCCCAATCACTCAAAATGTTTACCCCAACATGGTAAGGGTAATCGAGATGAATGGGGAAGAAGAAGGAATTACAAATATATGGAAAATAAAATAAATAAAAGATAGAAATCTAAAAAGTTCTCCTCCTTGGTGTCCTCAATGGAATGGGATGGAATGAGGTGATTTGAGAGGGAGGATCTACCCTCATTTTTTATCAAGAATTGGTCTCCGAAGGTTGACTCATTTTATCCCCATTAAATGACCTCTTCACTCATTTCACCCTTCTTGAATTTTGTTTATGATTATCTTTTCCATCTTTCCTCAAAAGTTTAATGTATTTGGACAAGTATTCTGAGAGTTATTCCTGCTTTACTTTGAAACTTTATTCTGTCGAGTTAGACTCTCCAAATCGCAAACCTCCAGATTAGGATGCTTTAATGATCACTAAAATGGACAATTCACGCATCTTTGCCTTAATAGAAGATGTTATAAAACTTCTTTTACATATACCTACCAAATTTCATAGAAATTATCCCCCCAAGAATGCGTTATAGACCCCACACCAAAATAGAAAAATTTATAAACAGTTTTAATGGTCCAACTTTTGAGCTTCTTTTGAGCTTCTATATGGCCTATTTAGATTTTGTTCAATAAGGATTAAATGAATAATTGGATGTGTAGAATCTAGAAAAGAAAGAAATTTTCAATTTGGATTAGTGTAGAAAATGTTATGGACAAAATACAAAAATAATTTGAAATAGTTAAAAATACAAAATGGGTCATTTTTACTATTAAGATCAAAATATCACAAATATCATAAAATGTGGCAACTTATCTTAAATTAACATGTTTTTGGGATTTGAAATAATTAAATTAAATGTAAATTGATTAAAAATATTTTCTCTATCAATTCCTCCATACTTATCACTTGGACTCCTGGACAATTAAACATCAAAATGAAATGAAACCAAATCCAAACACATACCAATGAGATCTACCGAATCCACACTAAGAAACAAAAAGACATCATGTGTCATCAAAAACAATTATTTCAAGTTCTCCATTTTAGATTATTTAATATATTTAAACTTCATTTCTTATCCCATGCACACAAAACACCTACCTCACTTGAATTTTCTCTCATCTCACAAATGTAAATGTTCAATAAGACTTTTCTCGTCCAAACTCACACAAGAGTCACCATAGGCTTGATAAATTTCTTATTATCCACATAATGTGAGTCAGGGACATGTGTTTCTCATGAGGACTTTTCAGGGTTGTTCTGTGGATTCTGGTTGGTAGGATTTAAATGTTAAAAATTTTGAGGCTGAAAAAGGAGGGCTTGGCTCTTTTTGAAGCAAAAATGCAAGATTATAATTTTCATTCAAGAATGGTCTCCTTATCTTACCATTTGTTGCAAATAGGATCCATCATCATAATAACTCAAGGAATGTTCATTCCATTTAGAATTTTACCAGCAAAAATTTCTTCTCAAACATAGTTTTTCTTGAAAGCTCTAGATAGGCATAGATTTCTTTTTACATTGGAATCTCCAGAAAATCACAACTTCTTTTATCATGAAAGATCCAGAAAAGGCACTATTTTTTAAAAAAATCTTCAATGGAAACATAATCCCTTAAAATTTTAATTTCCACCCAAATTATCACCTAATGATGTAGTAAACCACAAGACATATTCCCTCACACTTAAGTTAAACTAGATCATGCAATTTCATTTCAAGAGCAGGTTGGATATGGAAAATTGTCTTATAATGTGGCTAACCTAACAGGATATTCATGGATTCTAAGATATGCAAGTATTAATGTATAAGTTAGGCCATAATAAAAAGGATTATTTTGAAAAGGGAGCTTAAAACCAAATAAATGCCTCAATCATTTAAAACACAAGTACCTTAAACCCTAATTTTTTGACAGGAATAAATAAAATTATTGTTAAAGAAATAATGGTTTGGTTCTCTCAAGAAATAAGGTGAATGTAAAGAATATGAAAATAATGGTAAATAAGCCTCACAAGAAAGTGATTTAAAAAATAAAGACAGTGAGATGTGTCATGTGATTTAAAAATCAGAGTACTTTTCTTCAAATTCTAAAATATTTGAACGTGAAATAAAGTCATTTCAGCATTCACTTAAGCTCAGTTTCATGGAATAGATAGCTTCACTCACTGAAATGGGTTTTGAAAATACAAATGATAATCATTTTAGCTCAAAAATTTTTACAACACACTAAATTTTAAAAATAAGCACACAAATATCTGAAAAACAAAAAATTATTTTTTATGAAAATATTAAACCAAACATAAAATGAAAATCCTAAACTACAAAGGTTACCTTACCCATGATTGAATGGTGAATTTTATTCAATGAATTCAAATAGATTTAACATGTAATAAGATTTTAAAATGAATCACATAAAGTAAGAAAGTGTAAAGGAGAGGTACAACCTAACTAATTTGCAATGCAACATTGAGTTAGGCTCCTAAGTGTTTCTCTTTGTAAACCTAAAAAAGGTAAAAAGATAACATAAGAAATTTATTAAAAGAAATGAAAATAGAATTTTAATAAGAAAATAAGGATAAATCTTGGTTTAATCCCCCAAGTGGGCCCTGTACTTTGACAGCCTGCAGAGGGGTAGTTCTAATCGGTTGTCCCCAATCTGATGGTGGGTGAGGTGTCTTGCTCATGAACCAAATAAATTATTCTTTACAACATTAACTTGTTCCTTTTTGTTGAGGACTCCATGGATATAGCATACCAAGTCCACCCACACTATAATGAGATACAACATTCATGATGGGGTTAGGACAATGAATGAGTCCTCATCTTTCTTGGTTTCTGCTTTCACAACATCTTCTTTATTCTCCAATGGTTGTTGAAGGTATGATATATCAGTGGAAAATCAAAGGGAAGGTCAGATTATAATTCTATTAGAACAAAATTAAAGCATGAAGTGTCAATATCAAATTTTTCCCTTTCAATGTCTACATATTTTTTCTTTATTTTCTCAAGAAAATCCACTTTGGTCTTCTCTTGAACACCCTCCAATAAATGTTCAAAAAATTCGGGGAGCTCTCGAAGTTCCTCTTTAGATGAATATTCTTTTTCATCGTCTTCCTTAAAGGAAATACAAGTGTTGGATGAATCTGAAAAATTAAAACAAGGGGGGGTAATACTTAACTCAGTTTTGAAAATATCAATAGATAATGAGTTAATGAAATGATTATCTCCATGAGTTTGTTCATCTTTAATCTCTTTTTTATTTAAAATCACCTCTTGGAGTTGAGTAGTAGCAGGTAGAGTTAGGTAGTCAGTCTACACTATATCTTGGATCTCCATATAAAAATTAGGGATGACTAAGGGAGGATCTTATTGGACCTTGGAAACTTCATAAAATTCTAGAAAGTATTGGTATAACTCAGTTAGATTTTGGGCCATCACTTTAAAAACTTCTTTGTTAATTTCCTCCCTTAGTCTATCTATGAATTCTTTGAATGTTTGCCACTTATTATTTTTTTTTAAAATAACCTCACCTGTCTAACAATAGAAGAAGCACCATCCTCCATAGAAAATTTTTAGTCAATAATTGGTTCATTTATAGGTGGGTAATTGTTCCATAAATTAAAGAAATAATCATTTGAAAAAAACATGGAAAATTATTTTTTTTTAATTTGAAAAGAGTCAAATATTTATAATTAGGTTGTGGCACTGCCTCCCTGGAAACGACACCAAGTTTGACACAAACCTATTGTAGGGAATCGCAAAAATAATTTTAATATATTTCCTAGTTTAGTATAGTGATTAACCCTAGGAATTCTCCTTAAGAGTAGTGCACACAAAAAAGTTTGTCACTTTTAAACGAGGGTAAAAATGGTGTGTTTTTTAGAATAAATTGATAAGAAAATTATTGAATGGAAATTTGAAATTTAAAAGATTAAAAACTATGATATTAAAAGGGTTATTAAGTTAGGTTCAGTTTCCCATTTTCAATTCCATCCATGTTTAATTTAATTCAAACATATTCTTATTAGTTGATTAAATTGATTTTCCATAATCATTTCCTCTCACTTCCTTGGTGAAATTATGATGGTGAGAGAAAACCTTACCAAGATCTTAGTTTGGTCAACTCTCCTTCCATGTGTAAAATAGTTGTATTGAATATCCTCAATTGATTTAGGCAATACCCGATCAGGTCTTGTTCATCCCAAAAAATCAAGAACATTCACTACCCCTTTTACACATACTGATGATCATTGAGTACTTCACCACTAATCCCTAGTATATTCCATCATATATAAACTAGAAATTAGTGGAGGGAGATAATTATTATTTAAAAAAGGAAAAAATAAATAATTTAATCAAAATTCAAGAATGATTTCACTTTATAATAAAATACGCTATATTAAATTGAAAACAACTTTGAAGAAGAAAGAAATTTTATTCAATTATGTCCAAGAACTCAAGCATTAAAAAATATAAAACCAACCCTTCCCCAATCACTAAAAATGTTTACCCCACCATGGTAAGGGTAATTGAGATGAATGGGGAAGAATAAGGCATTAAAAATCTATGAAAAAGAAAAGAAATAAAAGATATAAAGCTGAAAAGTTATCCTCCTTGGTGTCCTCAATGGAATGGGATGGAATGAGATGATTTGAGAGGGAGGAGCTGCCCTCTTTTTATATCCATAATCTATCCCCAAAATTTGATTCATTTTATCCCCATTAAATAACCTCTTCACATGTTTTACCCTTCTTTAATGTTGTTCATGATTATCTTTTCTATCTCCCATCAAAAGATCAATGTATTTGGACGAGTGTTCCGAGAGTTATGCCCATTTTACTTGGACAATTTATTCTCTCCAGTCAGACTCTCCAAATTGAAAATCTCCAGATTAAGATTATTTAATGACCTCTAAAAGGAAAATTCACGCATCATATCCTTTATGGAAGATGTTAAAAAATGTCTTTCATCTCCACCTATCAAATTTCGTAGAAATTGGGCCCACCATGAATGAGTTATGCACCCCACACCAAAAATCAATAGATATGTAAACAGTTTTCATGGTCCAACTTGTGATCTTCTTTTGAGCTTCCATATAAACGATTAAGCTTTTGGTAAAGTAGGATTAAATTAATCATTGTATTTTTAGAATTTGGAAAAGAAATAATTTTTCAATTTGGATTAGTGTAGAAAATGTTATTGCCAAAATACAGAAATAATTTGAAATAGTTAAAAATATGAAATGGGACATTTTTACTATTAAGCTCAAAATATCACCAGTATCATAAAATGTGGGAATTTATCTTAAATTAACATGTTGTTGTGATTTAAAACAATTAAATTAAATTTAAATTGATTTAAAATATTTTCTCTATCACCCACTGAGCGACGAGGATTTGGTACAGTGCCCTCTTACAGTGTTAGAACCTTCAGGTGGTGCACCAGCAGCACCATCATCCATTGGGAAGCTATTTCCACCATCCCCACTAAAGGAAGGTTCACATTGACTGAGAATGTTGTATGAGTTCTAGTGGTAGAGTTATCTAAGGTTTTGAGGTGAGACAGATCCCCAGGCAGCTAAGGACTGGCTGGAGGTTGCGGCTAGAGTTTTCTGCTTAGTTGGGACACCAGCAGAGCAGATGGTGATCCTTAATGATAGAATTTTCTAGTCCACTTCATGGAGATGGTGGAGTTTGACACTCTAGATGCATGAGTAGGTGACACTCTCCTAGTTGGACTTCGAGGCCCTTTTTAGGGTGGAGTTCGTACCAACAACTTTATGTTCAGTGCATATCTAGGAGCTACTGCACTTACAGAAGGGAAACCTTTCAGTGGCCTGGTACTCGGTGAGATTTACTAACCTCTCATGCTACTCCACCGACATGGTATGAGACTCATTCTTTAGGGCCCAGACCTTTGAGTAGGGTCTCCAGTTGGATTTTAGAGCGTCGATGATATCGCTAAATATCACGACGCAGGCTAGAGTGCTTGAGTGATCATTATTAGTGGAGAGCTTCTTAGCCGAGCAGGCACTGACGGTGAGAGCCACCACCAGACGATAGGTGACCGAGTCATCTATAGTAAGCATTAGGCAGATGATGCAGAGGTCCAAACAGGCCAGACCCTCTGGTGGATGACCCCAGGATGTAGGGTTAGAGGTGTGGAGCTTGCGAGGTATAGTGGGTCAGCTAGGAAGTAGGTTGTACTTCACGTGCGGTGGACAGGGTCACATGTCTTGTGATTTCCCAACCCGTCATACCAACGATCAACAGACGGTCGAGGGACCATTGAGGCAGAGGTACATATTCGAGTGAGGAGGTCTATAGGGCAGCAGGTGTGGCAGAGGAGCAGGTCTTGCAGTAGGCGGTGGATTATGTTTTGAGGCTCTACTACCACCACCCCCAGGTGGTCCACCTCGACCACAAGGAGCATGTGGATAGGGGAGAGCACAACTACAGAAAGCAGAGGACTGCGACCACGTCACTCCAGAGATGATTAGAGGTATGATCTGTGTCTATTCCACCCTAGATATAGTACTTATAGACACAGGTTCCAGCCACTCTTTTATTTCCATGACACTCGTTCGAAGATCAAAGATTCTGATGAAGTTGTTGGCTCGATCCTTACGATTAGAGACTTCTATGGGAGAATATTCGATGATTACACATTGGTGTAGGTAGTGTTAGCACACTATAGGAAGTGAGAGCTTCAGCTGGGATCTCTTAGTATCAGCGTCAAGGCCTTACGACGTCATATTGGGTATGGACTGGCTATCCACAGTCCATACTCAGATTGAATATTTTTGACACAAAGTGCAGTGTGTCCACAAGGATGGTATCAATTTTTCCTTCACCGGTGAGAAGGAAACTTTTTCAGCACAGAATGGACATTCTTGGAGGAGGGTACAACCGATCACTCATCAGTTGGCTAGCCTTACCCTCAGAGAAGTTGACATGAGGAGTCTGAGTTATCTTGTAGTGGTGGACCAATATGATGATGTTTTTCCTGATGATGTTCCAGGACTACCACCTCGTATATAGGTAGAATTATACATTGAAATTTACCCCGATATGGCATTGATATCTATGCCATCATATCGGATGGCTCCCACGGAGCTTCATGAGTTGCGGGTACAATTGGAGGACTTGCAGGGGAAGGGGTTCATAAGGCCCAACGTTTCCCCATGGGAATCCCAAATTTTGTTCTACAAGAAGGCGGATGGGAGTATGAGTATTTTTGCGGACTATCAGCGCCTGAACTAGGTGACTGTGAATAAAAATTATCCACTTCTGAGGATTGATGACCTCTTCGACCAGCTAAAGGGAGCTCGATGGTTTTCGAAGATAGACCTCAGATCAGGATATCACCAGCTCAGGGTATGGGATGAGGAAATACTGAAGATGACCTTCAGGTGTTGGTATATCCATTATGAGTTATTGGTAATGCCCTTTGGTGTGACCAATGCTCCGGTAGTGTTCATGGGGCCCATGAGAATGATCTTCTAGCCTTATCTCAATCTCTTTGTGGTAGTCTTTATTGACGACATCCTGATATACTCAGCATTGGAGGAGGAGCACGCCGCGCACCTAAATATAGTTCTGGATACACTCCAAGGGTACTATATTTATGAAAATATCTCAAAGTTCCAGTTATAGATACGATAATTCCACTTCCTGGGGAAAATTATATCAGAGGCTGGAGTTGTAGTGGATTTGGTGAAGATAGAGGTAGTGTTTTCTTGGGAGCCACCCAGGAGTGTGACCGAGGTGTAGAGTTTCTTGGGATTGGCTGGGTACTACTGTAGGTCCGTACTTGACTTATCCAGGGTAGTGGAACCCTTGTCAACTTTGAAGAATAAGGGGAATCCTTTCTTATGGAAGGAGAAGTGCTAGTAGATTTTCCAAGAGCTGAGTCATAGGCTGATGAGTTCCCCCATCTTGAGGCTACTAGAAGAGGGCGTTGGGTATTTAGTCTACTGTGACGCATCAAGGACTGGACTAGGTTGTGTCCTGATGTAGGAGTGAGTAGTGATCACCTATGGCTCATGGAAGTTGAAACAAAATGAGAAGATTTATGCTACCCATGATCTAGAGTTAGCAGTAGTGGTATTTGCGTTGAAGATGTAGTGGAACTACTATATGGGTGAATGGTTTACTGTTTACTCTAATCAAAAGAGTCTCAGGTATATCTTCTCACAAAAGGACCTGAACCTAAGACAATAGCGATGGCTAGAGTTCCTGTAAGACTATGACTTTGAGATAGTCTACACTCCTAGGAAGGGGAACATAGTAGTAGACACACTCAACAGGAGGTCCGGTTTACAGTTGTTGAGTGAGGTGACAGAGCAGATAGCCAAATTTTATTTATCCTTTATGGATAGTGATGGAGAAACTTATCTCTAGTCTATGACTTTCACTCCCCAACTTCTTTAGTGAGTTTGAGAGGCACAACTTGGGGATGGGAAATGCGAGGCCCGATGTGCTCATATATCCTCAGGACAGACTCCGGATAGATTTTTTGAATGTGGGGAGAACGTTATCCTCTTCAGAGGATGAACCATGGTACTAGTGACTCTCCGAGAGGAGGTATTGAGGGAGTTCCACACATCTCCTTTGGCAGTACATCCTGGAGTAGATAATATGTACCATTACCTCTTACATCAGTACTAGTGTCCAGGAATTAAGAAAGCAGTGGAGGAGTTTGTATGACGTTGCCTCACTTGTCAGCAATTGAAGGCCGAGAATTCGGTACCAGTAGGCTTAGCTCAGCCACTTGAGTTACCAGAGTAGAAGTGGGATGGAATATCCATGGACTTTGTGGCAGGGCTACCAAGTATGTACAAGGTCCATAATTCCATCTGGGTGATTGTTGACTGACTCACCAAGTTGTCCCACTTTCTACCCATCCAAGAGAATGGATCAATAGAGAGCTTGGGATGTCTCTACATATAGGAGATTGTACGACTTCACGGGGTGACATCGACAATCGTCTCAGACCACGATGCTCGTTTTATATCCCACTTATGGAAGGGATTACAGGAGTCATTCAGGAATCAGCTATGCTTGATCATCTCCTTTCATCCTCAAACAGATGGTTAGACGGAGCGGACCATACAGACACTCGATAACATGCTTCGTGCTTGTGTCCTTGATTTTGGCCATAGTTGGGAGGACCACCAACCACTGGTGGAATTTTCATACAATAAAAGTTATCAATCCACCATCGGTATGGCTCCTTTTGAGGCCCTGTATGAGAGACCTTGCAGATCACCTCTATGCTGGACATACCCAGGGGAGTCAACACTTATGGGTCCAGAGTTAGTACAGGATACCATAGAGAAGGTGAAAATCATCCAGGAGTGGATGAAGATTGCACAGAGCCGGAAGAAGTCTTATGCCGATAGGAGATGGAGACCCTTGGATTTTGAGGTGGGAGACCATGTCTTCCTATGATTCTCAACCCAATGAGGATTATAGAGGTTTGGACGAGGTGGAAAACCTTATTCAAGGTTCATTGGACCCTTTCAGATCCTCAACAGATTAGGCAAGGTGGCGTATCGTCTAGCACTTTCCCCATAGATGCACCAGGTGCATAATGTTTTACATGTGTCTCGGATGAGGTGGTATGTGCATGACCCATCATACATTATCGACTGGGGTGATCTAGACATTAATGATGGGACAACGTTTGCAGAGTTCCCGATGGAGATAGAGGATGGATAGGAGCGGGTCCTTCATGGGTGGTTGGTTCCTCTGGTGCGAGTTCTTTGGTATCACAGGAATCTTTAGGAGAGTATATGGGAGAGGGAGGCTCAAATACATGATCAGTACCCCCATTTTTTCCCCTAGTTTTTTTGTAGCTTTTGGGGAAGAAAATCCCTAAGTTGGGGAGAATTTAAAGACCAGGAAATTCCATATAATTTTTTTAAAGTATTTGGGATTATTACGAGTTTGAGAAAATTGACGGTGCTTGATTCTAAGGCCTCGTGTGCCCAAAATGGAATTTTGAACTTTTTTTAAGGTAAGTTCAGTAAAACGTATAGTTGGTAGTTTCTAACTTTTGAACTTGTTCTCAGAATTGAAATATGAGGACACTGTTGAATCTTCAGTGCTGGG
The DNA here is from genome assembly GCA_963277665.1 of Viscum album. Classification (NCBI taxonomy): domain Eukaryota; kingdom Viridiplantae; phylum Streptophyta; class Magnoliopsida; order Santalales; family Viscaceae; genus Viscum; species Viscum album. The sequence goes on along the minus strand of OY728122.1, from coordinate 2,007,375,396 downwards.
GTTCGCTTAACGGAGGCTTCACTTCGACCGTAGTGGGTTGGGAGAAAAAGACAGTTTTTCAAACTTTTAAAAGAATAATAAAATAACATGAAAATGTTATTTTATTTTCTCTCTAGTGGTTTAGTGGCATGGAGGGACAACTAAGTTTTCAATCCATTTAATGTCTTGACTCTTGGTTTTTGTAACCATGACGTTGAAACATTATATGTGGTTCATAAATGAACCGCATTAATGTGGTTCAACTCGGTTGATTCTTCCATCTATTTAATTGAAGCTCGAGCGTGGGCTTTTGGTATGGTCATGAGGAACCTCTAGAGAAATATTGTGACACCTTCCACTGATGGAGGATAGAGGATTAGATGACAATGAACTTGGATCGATAAATGCGGACAGCTTCATCAAACATGGAATCTTCTTCCACCACCACGACGTCACCTCCATTTATGAGGTAGGGGGTTTGAATTGATTTAATTATAAGTGGATGTTGATGAATTTATTGCGGCCCATTTGTTATGATGATAACATGGAGGGAGTGAGCCAAAAGAACAAGGCCCATACCCTCTACTACTTTGTTCTTGTCGCATTCTTTAGGGGATAATTTTATAACACAATAGAACCTTGAATCCAGGAGCCGCGTAGCGACGACAGGGAGGCTCGTAGGCACGAGAGTAAGGTTAAATAAACTAGCAGAGCTCACCCAGTGGTTCGAAAAAGATATTCTAGCATGACACTGATGACTGGTGCTGGCGGTGAAGGAGGCGGTCGGCGCCCGTCGACCGCAGACGAGGCCGCCGTCACGACGGACCCAAAGGGGTGGCCGACACTTGACTGACCGCGTTGGAGAGGCGGTGTTCCATCACACGCCACGGTGAAGTGGTCATGGAATCAAATCCACGACAGAGGGGAACCCGCACCCATGGGTCGCACGGACCACATGGTGGCGCCACATGGTGAGTCTGATTGAGGAGCCGAATGGCTCTTTGAGTCGTTTGGGGAGCTGGGCGGCCACCCGGCTGGCGATCCGCACCATTGCACCGGGCCGCATCGCCTAGTGGGTTGTGCCCAACAAGCGAGCTGGACCGGTCTGCGGTCCATCTGGATGATCCCACCGCAGCCCGGACCTGGCCAGTTCTGGTCAGGCCTGGTCGGACCAAACCCAAACGCATTCAAGGCCAATTTCACTTAAAGAGTCATATCTTGTGAACCAGACATCCGTTTTATGAACCTTCTGCGGTGATCAGATCCTTATAGTGAGATATTCCTTTTGAGATACTCCAACTAATTTTTGGATAAAGCTAGAGTACAACTAGGTTGGATCATCTCAGAATCCAACCAGGCCATCGACACTAAAATGCCAATAACTCATAGACCAGATGTCCAGTTGATGCTCCATCTATCGTATTGGAACCCTTATGACATTATGGTCCTTTGGGTTACTCCTTTGTAGAACTTTGTGGTAGTTTATGCATGACCGATATCCATAGGAGAAGATACTATGGATATCAAGCGCACCGTGTGAGGGGAATCTTATGGCTGGCTGTCATCTGAATAGTGACCTTCTGTGGATCAGCATCTAGCGACCCTGTGTAGATTAGTATCATAGCGACTCTATGTGGATCATCATCATAGTGACCCTGTGTGGATCAAAATCTATAAACCCTATGTGGATCAGCATCATAGAGACCCTGTGTGGATCAGCATCATAGCGACCCTGTGTGGATCAGCATCTAGAGACCCTGTGTCGATCAGCACCATAGAGACCCAGTGTGGATCAGTATTCTAGATACCCTGTGTGGATCAGTAGAATGTGACCTGATGAGTACTAGCCTTATAGAGGCCCATCTTTGATCAGTGACATATGAACTTGTGTGGATCGACATTGGAACAACTCCTTCGTGGTTTAGTTGTGGAGAATTCCTAATGAAATAAAATGATATAGCATAATACTAATCATCATTATTTCTGAACTCTAAGATGTATACCTAGTTTTATATGAGTCTTTTATTTGTGTTTTGTGATTGAGATCATTCTTGTGGTTTTCCTTTGTGTAATTCTGAGATACTCTCAGGGGTCTCACGGTCCCTATTGGGTATTGTTATACTCACCCCTGCACGGGTTTCGCTCGCACCTTATTGTGTCATGTGAAGATGATGAGCAGCCTTGACTAATACTCGGGGAGCTAGGACCTGATGGTGGATGATGGTGATGATTGACGTGGAGTGATGTGCAGACGAGTTGTACCTACCCTTCAGGTAGGATCCTTGGTGGAAGATTCCAAGAGCTATTTACTATTTTTTGTTGTAGTTGTATCTTTCTGTTGGGCTTGTATTCCGACCACTTTACTTTCAGTACACACTATTACTACTACAGTTTTACTTTGTGGTTTCATCTTATTGTGTTCTTGGGCTATGTGTTTGTACTTACTTAAAGGAAATGTCTTCCCGTTTAAGGGATATGCCTTTCCGGTGCTAGTCGCCAACCCTTTACCTATGGAAGGCTGGTTTGGGGTAGTCATGACACAGGCTCCAGGGGATGGGTTGTGAAAAAAACTTTCCACACAAGGTATGAACATTATGAATTCATATTAATTTCATTTGGACTCAAAAATTCCCAAGAAATATTTATGAATTTGATGAGTATAATATTTATAGATTACTTTGAAAAATACATGGTATTAAAAAAAATTAGGTACAGCCGCGAAAGCGGCACACGACGCAAGGAAGAAAATTACATTAAATTGAAAGCCCAGGGACTTGACCCTGCGACCTGCCCCTCACCCCCCCAAACCCTTACCACCCCACCACCAACGATGGGGCGAAAAATACATGGTATTATTTATTTATTATATTCTAATATATTTTAAGATCAAGGAAGAACATGAAGACAATTTGAGGATTGTCCGAAAGACCCTATGATATGAGAAATTACATGCCTAGTTCAACAAGTGTGAATTTTAGATATAAAAAAATTTACTTCTTGGGTCATGTAATCACCAGTGAGTTAAGTGTATGGATCTATTAAAGAAAAGAGTGATTGAAGAATGGTAATTAACAACCACTATGATAGAAATATGAAATTTTCTTGTATTAATGAAATACTACCATTTATTTATGAAAAATTTCTAACAATTTTCCAATACTCTAACCAAGTTAACATTAAGGGGAGTAAAGTTACTCTAGATGGAAAATTTTGAGAAAACATTCAAGGATATTAATAAGATATTGGTCATGATAAATTTTTTACATTACCATACAGTGGTGAAGGGTTCTTAATACAGTGATGCTTTGAATAATGTCTTGGGATGTGTCCTCATATAGAATGATAAGAAAATTTCTTATGCCTCAATCTAATTAAAAATTTGTGAGAAAAAATACATGATGCATGATTTGGATCTAGATTCATAGTTCTTTGAATTAATTATTTGGATGAGTTATCTATATGAGGAAAAGTGTGATATTTATACTAACTATAATAGCTTGAAATATATATTCACACAAAATGAGTTAAACACAGGCCAAATGATATGGTTATAATTGATCAATGACTATGAATTATCAATACATTACCACTCAATGAATGAAAACAAGGTATATAATGCTCTGATTAGGAATTATCATGCTACCTTACTAAAGATGAGCATTTAAAAAGAACTAATACTCATGGATTTTTAAAGGATAAATCTTGAAGTCGTAAGGTAAGGGGAGAAATCCTTTCATTCCCAAATTTATTATCAACCATCCATCCATGTGAATATCAAAGAATCCTAAATAGATGATATGGAGGTATAAAAAAAGGTAATGAATATTCTAGAGTTTAAATTTGATAAATATGGAATTATAAGATTTGAAAAATTGATATATATCCTATCGATACTATAATTGAAGATGGTGTTTTTGGATGATGCCCATGGATCATCATTATATATCTGTCCTAGAAGCATAACAAATGTATAGAGATCTCAAGGAGCATTTCTGGTGGGATAACATAAATATGGTGATTCCAAAATATATATCATGATTCTTGGTATTCCAACAATTTAAGGATGAATGAAAGAATTCTAAGGGGATTATGAAATAATTACCCATACCAATATAAAAGTGGTATAATATCACTATGTATTTCATCATAGGACTATAAAAACATAAAAGTTCTATAATATTATTTAGGTTGATTTTGATCACCATAGTAAGAGTATTTTATTATTATTATTGAATATTTCTCACTTAACAAAATTTCTAAGATATATATAAGGGTATTAGTAAAACTACATGATGTACCACTTTCCATTATATCATATAGGGATATAAGGTTCACCTCAATGTTTTTTATAAATGTTCAATAGGATTTGGATACAAAGTTGTTCTTTATTACTGCTTATCTTCCCTAGTATGATGGTCAATAAGAAAGGACCATTCAAACACTAGAGGATATGTTGATATCCTATTCAATGGATTTAAAAGGAGGTTGGGATTAGACTTTCCCTTTATATAGTTATCAAACAATAAAAATTTACATTCTATCACTCAAATGGAACTTTATAGGTATCTATATGGGAAAAATTGTAGAACTAAAAAATGATAGAATGAAATGGGAGACCATAAGTTGGTGGGACCAAACCTTGCTCAGGAAATGACATAGAAGATCCAAACTATCCAGAATATCATTAAATATATGAAAATAGAAAAAAGAGTTATGTTGATAACCATTGATCATATTTGAAGTTTGAAGTCATAGATAAGGTTTTCGTGTGAATATCACCGTGGAATAAAGGTATAAGATTTTGAAATAAGGGGAAATTAAGTCCTAGATACATTAGTCCCTTTGAAATCCTCAATTATGTTGGGATAGTATCTTATCATCTTACACTTCCTATGAACCTCTTCCAAGTACATGATGTATTTTATTTATCACTTTTGATAAAGTATAGATTTTATCCATCGCTTTTACTAAACTCAAAGTTTATACAGCTGTAATATGATTTGTAATAACCTCAACTCTATTAACCTATATATGGTGTTTACTTTATTTTAATTATACAAGATACAACGGATAATACCATATAGGATTGATCATTTTAGTAGTATTGTAAATCTAGATACATAAATGATTCCCATATTACATTGAAAATATAAAACATTGCATAAGAAACACTCTTGCATCCTTTAAATCATTCAATGAATTATTCTTCTTATCTTTGGGAAAAGAAAACAAATAAAGTGTCCACTCAGATGATCACTAAGGATTATGTATAGTAGAATATATCATGAGTAAAAAATTTATAATAAATATGTAACTGTAGATAATTAAATACCATGTAATTTAATAACTATCTTGAGTTCAAATTACATCTATGGATAATATTAACATAGAAATCCAAAGTATAATGGAAACAAAATTCTCAATAAAGGAAATGCATAGTTCGGAATTTTCATGATCTTACCATAAATGACTCAGAAAAAAAATTATTAATAAATGGGTAGATGTAAACTAGATAAACATATAATATGGAATGCCTTCTATTTTTTCTCATGAGACCTATAAATGCATAAAGGGACTATCTAAAACTAGGCCCCACCTATCACTTGCACATCCAGTGCATTCCTTATATATTGAATGTGTGACACTTGAGATTTAATTATAGTAAGTGAAAATTATATTTTAATAAAACTATAATAAAATTAATATTTTAATATTTAACTTCACAAAAATTATAATTTTATAGGATTAATATCAATTTTGAACATGGTCAAAAGAATATTAAAATAATTTTTGAAAATTTATCTTAGAAATAAGATTCTATGAATAATTGAAAATGTAGTATTTAACTATTAATGATTTTATTTATAATATTTTTTATAATATGTATAATTAACCATTTATTTACTATAAATTTGATATAAATAAATATAATAACATTTGGTGGTAAAAAGGTATATTTTTTAGAAAAATATTTTAAATGCATAATATATTTCCATTTTAATTAATTAAAATAATATTTTATGATGAATTATTTAAATTAAATGTAAAGACTATTTATCTAAATATATTAATTTAAATACATATAATTATTATTACTAGTCATATAGTTAATGTATGATCATCTTATGCTTGAAAATTATTTTTTTAACCGTTTTTTGACATGGTTTGTGGATTTATTTTTAAATTAAATTATAGCACTTAAGTGGATTGAATTTGAAAAAATGTATTCCATATTTGGAATAAGAATAATTAAAATTAGGTAATAAGTTCAACTTAATTTTTTGAGATAATTAATAGTAAAAATAGTAAAAAAATCAATTACCACGGTTAAGGATAAAATAAGTTCACCATGGGGTTAACATAAAAAGATAAGGATTAAAATAACCTAAACACTTACTGAAAACCAATTGTGTTGTTTTATTTATACCATAAACTTGTAAACTTATAATATGGTCCATTTTTCTAATAAATTTACTTGACATTATTTTAAAACTTTGAAAAATTACAGGTGTGATGCTTGCCTCAACTATAAACGGGCACCTCCACCCCTCACTCCTTAAAACCTATTGAACCATTTATCTCAATAAAACCCCACAAAAAAATATCTCACAAAAATCCTTATACATTTTATATAGCTTATTTTCTTCCTAAAATACCAACTATAGGGTTCCTAATAAGAGATCCAAAGGAGGTTTTCTAAGCAAAGGTAATCATCTTTACCAATCTATTTCTTTTTTACTTCTTCTTTTACAAAATTAAATTATGAATTAATAATTCCAATATAATAACAAATTTATATAAAATATAATAAGATTTTATTATACTTATTTCATAATATTTATCCATTTCCTCTTCCATCAAATGGGAAATGAAACGGTTGATCGTGTGTACAATGAACAATCACCTTGCAAACCGATGTAATTCGTTTTGAATCACCACATCTCGTGACTAGATATAATATGAATTTAATTTATGTAACATTCCCAACTAGGGTTCCACTAAATTGGTTCCTTGATCCAGGTCGTTACATGACCTCAAGCATGCCTCCCCATACGCTATAGGTTTCCGGCTAGTAGCGAGGGTCTAAGAGGTCAGGTGGGGAGACTACACCATCTTTACCAGAGCAAGACACATCATATCACAATATAAATAGCAGGAATAATAGGAAACAACAAATTAAATGAATATCCAAACATCTCCAACTGGTTACAACCCATAAGAAATATTAAATATGTCATGTCATGCTATAATACCAAGTGAAAAAAACCCAAAATAAATACAGACAGCAGAATCCCCCAAAACAGTCCTGACTCCAAGTCAGGAACCTCATCCATGCATGCCCCAGGTCCAACTCAACTCCCTAGCTTAGGGACCTTGGCCTTGTCCTAACCTAAAAGCATTAAATCTGCTCGGGTACCCAACATCGTCCTGAGTAGGGTGTGAGTACAACTCAGTAGGCCACCACCAATGGTGTCTAAAAAATATCCAGTATAAACCTATAGTGCATGCAATTCAAAATGAATGAAAAATAAGTGAAAGACAATAAAAGGGACATTAGTTTAGAATATCTACTTTTCTTATACTATTAGGATTGTTGTTCCAAGTTCATTATGTACATCATCTCATCGTTTAGTTCACCGTCAACATGTAACCCATGGGTTAGACATTTACCTCATTCACACAATATTCATGGAATTTATCATTCCGTATAAGAGAACAAGTTAAGTCCCTATCTCAATAAGTATGATCATATAAAGTAATCACCACTCTTATCACAGAGCCTCATTCCTTGTATTTTCATTGAATACAACAATTGGGGGCATAGAGCATTAGTCCGACTCCCTAACGTGTGCATTCCTAGGTAGGTAAGAGCGTCAGTCCAACCCTACTCGTGGGAGGAGCATTAGTCCTGTATCCCACCACCAATCCATGTTCAAATTCTTATTCATCCATTCACAACACATAAAACATATCACAACCAATTCATCCAATACATATGTTAATCATGATTTATGACAATCAACAAGGAAATCCAATGTTATCCCATAATCTATTAACACCATTCCCATTTACAATACTTAGATCATTTCATAAAATCACCATTCTCATTCCTAGATTACTAAGCATATTCAATAATTTCCCATTATCATACCATTTCACATATTCATCAATTCAAAAATTAGCATGTTCAACATTTCCTATATGCTAACCCTCTTGGGAATTTCCAGTAAATTCATAAGGAACAAGCCATAATACAAATTAACCAATTTAACCCATTTATATGTCATATTAAACATCCATTTAACCATTATCAAACATAAACACAATAAAAATAACCCACTTTTTACTCTCATCAACATATAAACATGTTTATCAAGGGCTTTATGTTATCCCATAATGACCATGCACTTACTTAGCTAACATCTAAGTCCAAAAAGTATCAGCACACCCCATGGGTGGCCATAAATAGTTCTACTCATCCTCGGTGTGTCTTATAGGAACCATGAAGTTTTTCATTCATCATTAAGATACTAATTTTACCAAATATCACCAAATTCAATAAAAACACAACAATAGGTGATCAAGAGTAAAACCAAACATTCACAAATCCACCACAAAACTTTGGGATATGACTTGTAGACCACCTACCATGGATCTATTTATGATAGAACACCTAATCAAGGACTTGGAACTCAATTAAACACCCCTTTGAAGCCTCAACCAAGATCTCATCAGAAAATAAGAGTTTTATAGTTTTTTAAGGAGAGAAATAATAAATGTGAACCCTAAACTAAAAAGAGAAGCAAGAGGGGAATTAGCCTTATCCGGATCTTCGATTCACAACCGACAAAACTCAAAATGACCTAGAGATGAGGGAGAATCCCCCTTGGAAGATCTTGGGAGATCTTACTCATCACTAGGGTTTCAAGGGGGAAGAAAGGAGAAAATCCTAAGTTGGGTTTAAAAATACCATAATGGAATTTTTGTAAATTTCTCAACTTTACAGGGATGTACGGTTTTCCAAACCATGCACAAACTGTACAAGAGATACTACCCCAAAATCACCCCTTCACACAGTTTCCTGGGAATTCTACATGGTCATCTTAACCATGTGGTAACTGTGTGTAGGCCTTTTCCCATGGCTGCACAATTACCTTGGATGATCAGGACGATTTTCACTAACCATGCGCAAACTGTGAAACATGCCCAAAAAACTCTTTTTCTTCATTTTTCATGTCCCGAACCCCCATAAGTCTTCCATTTCTTCCCATGAAATTGGGGAACACGTACTTAACCAAAATAAGTGTCAAAAACTAAAACATAAATAAAAACATACCTTAAAAAACATGATCTTACAACCTCCCCACCTTAGGACAGCTCATCCTAGAACCACTCTTACCAAGCATCATTGATCTTACAAAGAAAAGAGATCGGACCACTGGGCCTGCATATCTGATTATCTCTCTCAAGTTTCTTCCTAAACATTTCCATGCTATCATATAATATGAACCAAAAGTACAACCTTTCCCTGCAAAACCTTCTCACTATGATCCATAATACAAATCGGACACTCCTCAAAGGATTTATTACACTAAATATCAACATCATCAATGTTTATCACATGAGATAGATAAGGATAATACTAAAAAAGTTTTAAAACATGAAAAACATTGTGCATCCCACTATACTATTGTGGAAGATCCAATCAGTAAGCCACTGGTCCAATCCTATCCACAATATCGAATGGCCCCACATACCTGAGCACCAACATTCCCTGTCTCTGAATTTGATGGTGACCCAACCTTGGAGACACCCGAAGAAACACACTATCCCCAAACACAAAATAAAGAGGTCTATGATGCCGATATGCATATAAATTATGCCAACTCTAAGTCATTACCATACTCTGTTGAAATAACCAAACCTTCTTTGACGTCTCCTGCACAAGATTCAGTCCTAAGAGCTCAGACTCCCCAGCTTCTAACCAACATAATGGAGATCTAAATGGCCTCCTATGGAGTACCTAAAAATGTGTCATATGAACCATATCCTAAAAACTGTCATTATAGGAAAACACAACACGTGATAAATTCTTTTCCCATGAACCACATAAATCAAGAACATGGGCTCTCAACATGTCCTCCAATACCTGAATCATACACTTAGACTTCCCGTCAGTCTGTGGGTGATAAGATATACTCAAAAACACTTGGGAACCAAGCTCCCTCTGCATCCCTTGCTAGAATCACAATGTGAAATGAAGATTATGATATGAAACTATGGTTTTCAGTACACCATGAAGTCGCACTATCTCTCAAACATATAAATCACTCAATTGATCAACTGTATAATTTTCCTAGATTGGTAAGAAATTGGCCACTTTAGTCAACTGATCCACAATGACCCAGATTGAATCATTCTTCTAAGGCATCCTCAAAAGTACCACTAAAAAATCCATCATTACATCATTCAATTTCCATTTCAGAATGGGAAATGACTATAACAAACCACCTGGATGCTGATGCTTAGCTTTTACCTATTGACAGGTAAGGCATCATGCCATGAATCCCACAACTTAATTCTTAATTCTTGGCCACCACTACTTCCGACAAAGATCATGATGCATTTTAGTCAATCCATGATGTACTTCCCACTTTGATGTATATAACTCACACATCAACTCTTCATGTGCACCCACCGATACCACAACATGGCCCTGAACATAGACAAATCCATCAGCACCAATATCCCAACTAGATGGTGACTCAATATCTTTAAGACTTTCCTTTATGGACAAACACTCCATATCTTCCAGCTAATATTCCTTGACCCAGATCAAAAGTACAGATTAAAATTTTATAGATGCAAGGGTCATTTTTTGGTTCCAATACTACATCTCCAGGTGCATATCAGCAAACAAATCCATCATTTTCCATTCAAAGTTGAATTCCTGAACCACCTAATTCTGAGTCTTCCAGTTCAGATCATCTACAACACTATTCTCTTTCCCAAGTGTGTACACTAACTAAAAATATAAGTATTTAAGGTAATAAAACCACCTTCACTGTCAAAGATTCAAATCCTACTAAGAGAATATATAATTAAGAATTTTATAATCAGTAAACACCGCGAACTAATCCACCAACAAGTAGTGCCTCCAATATTTCAAGGTATAAACCATAGAATCTAAATCAAGATCATGGGTAGGGTAATTTATTTCATATGTTATTAACTACATTAACCCATAAACCATAACTTGATCATCTTGCATCAACACTACCCGAATTCCAACATTTGATGCGTCACATAACAATGTGTATTTCCTACCAGGTTTATGTAAGATTAGAATTGGTTTGGTAGTCAACCGCTTCTTAAATTCTTGAAAATTAGTTTCACATGCCTCCAACCACTCCAACATAACACCATTATTGATTAAACTTGAGAGTGGTGCTTCCAAATGATAGAAATCCCTAATGAACCTCCACTAATATCCGGAAAAACCAAGAAAACTTTGGATATCAGAAACATTTTTAGGATACTCCCAAGACACCAAAGCCTGCACCTTCTCTGTATCCACCAACACACCTGAAACGAAAATGATATATCCCAAGAAATGAACTTTATCAATCCAAAACTAAAATTTTGATAGATTGGCGTAAATCCTATTCTCTCTCAGTGTACTCAAGACGATGTCAAGATATTTGGCATGATCGTCAAGAGTTCGTGAGTACACTAAGATTTCATTAACAAAGACAACCACTAACTGGTCTAGATAGGGGTGAAATATTCAGTTCATTAGTACCATGAACACAGCCGATGCATTAGTCAACGCGAACGACATCACCAAAAATTCATACAACCCGTACCTGCTCTGGAAAGCTGTCGGTGGTATGTTAGAGGGTCTCACCCTCAACTGATTGTATCCTAATCTCAAATATATCTTTTCAAACACTAAGGCACCCATCAGTTAGTCAAATAGGTCATCAATTCTAGGAAGTGGGTATCGGTTCTTAACCGTCATCTAATTCAACTTCCTATAATCGACACATAACCTCAACAACCTGTCAGCCATCTTAAAAAAAGAAAGGGTGATCCCCATGGAAAATTACTAAGTTGAATGAATCCTTTATACTCCAACTCTTCTAATTGAGCCATAATCCCCTAGAGTTCTCTTGAATCCAGTCGATATGGTGGAATAGAAACTAGTTCTTCCCCTGGTAGCAACTCGATCATGTACTCCACATACCTTCTGGGAGGCAATCCCATGAAATCCTCAATAAACATATCCCAAAACTAATCTATCATAGGAGGAAAGGCACATTGCTCCACCTCTCCATCATCAAGAATAAGGAATTCCACTTGGGCTTTGAGTTCCCCCAAATACTGACAAAATGGCCCTACATGACCTACTCGAACATCCCACTCACCATGAAGGACATTTGTGTCTCCATAGGGAGATGTAATCATTACCCTACGATGATAAAAATCGATATGGGTATGATACATCACTATCCAGTCCATTACCAAAATTATGTCAAAACCTGACATCTCAAGAACAAACAGGTTCCATAGAAAATGATAACCACCAACCTCTAAAGCACAACCTCTATACTATCTAATATCCTCAACTTGTACCCCCAACAAAGTATCAATTGACATAACCCCACAAACTTGCTTCCCAACTAGGCCCAACACAACCAAAAATTGTGCAAAGGTAAAAGAGTGTGCGACACCTATGTCAAATAAGGAATTAACAAGTGTGGAAGCTACAATAATTGTACCTAGAATGGTAGATGGTCCAACCTTGCCACCTCTTGGTGTAGAATGAACTACGTGAAGATGGCATGTCCCTCTACCCTGGGATCCATCCTGAGTACCCTGCACTGCACCAACCTGCTGGTGTGGATAGTCTTGTCCCAGAGTTCCACATCCCCCACCCCTACTGGTACAGCCAGTGGAGCTCCAACTACCTGCCTAATATGGGGTGATCTACCCCCTGCCTTCACTCTACACTGATCTCGGTCCTCCAACATTTTCTGATTATCATGGGTTCTTATAGAACCTCTACACATGGCCCATTTTTTTACATGATCTGCACTCAAAAGGTGGTTGGGAACACTAACTTCGCACATTACCCAGCCTACCACACTGATAACACCAAACTCGATTACTAACTTGAGAGACTGTTTTTTTTTTCTGGCTTTGTTTTCCACCACTACCCTGGTGGAATTTCTCAAAGAGGTGCTTCCTACTATCAGAATTCACACCACCGGTTCACCCCACTAGAACTGTATTTCTACTTCTAGGGGACTCTTTGAGGTTTCCTTCTAAGATGAGGGCCTAATAAATCACTTATGTGAACCTCTTAAGCTGAAAGATATTTACCTGGGATCTGATATTATGCCGAAGTCTATCCTGAAAGCACCTTTCCATTGTTTCCTCATCCCCCACTAAATTAGGAAAAAAATGTTGCAAGTCTGTGAACCAATCTGCATACTCCATTACTAACATCGTCCCATGATTTAAACTCATAAACTCCATATCATTTTTCTACCTTAAGTTTTATGGGTAGTAATTCTATAGAAACCTTTCCTAAAAACTTTTCCACACCACTCCCTCTACTTGTTCAGTCTGAACTAAGATATCCCACCAATGCTTTTCCTGGCCCCAAAACATATAGTCTTTTAACTTAACTTTCTTCTCAAAAGTAGTATTCATATGATCAAGAATTTTTCGGATAGACTCTATCCATAACTCAGCTACCTTTAGCCCACCCTCTTCGGTAAAGGTCAGAGGGTGTTGTTGCTGAAACTCTCTAGTCAACTCAAACATGCTTAGTGTGACCCACCCGAGGTCTCATTCCAATATCTACATAAAATGAGAAATTTTCACATGAAAATTATCTTCCCTATCATCCTAAACCACTAGATATTATTGTTCCACTGCTGGGGGTGCATTCTCGGCAACATCCTCTTATCACCAAACCAACACATGCCTTCGTGGTTTCATTTCTCTACAATTCCAAACACAAACCTTTTAGAACACAACCACGAAACATTCACAAAGTATAAGGGAAGGATAATCACTGGACATAAACAAAAAAAAATCATACACTAACCATTGGGCTCTATTATATTTGGAACACTACCCTCAACCATCCTTCCTAAGTCCATGGCTATCACGAGGTAACTAACTAACATTGTTACAAGACCTATCTTTTACACCTTTTAAAAACGATTTCCTTATCCCAATTTACTCTAATAGCATTTCATTTCACATACCACCATTTATCAAGAATAATTATTTAATTATATTTAAATATTTTTCGCCCCTTTTTAACCAACTTGTATTGTTTCATTAAACATAATTTCCACCACTTTTAAGGAAGTAAAATGCATTATACCCTTTATGTCCCACACACTTATCCCTTGTGTGTGTTCCTACTATATTAAATGTCACTTATATACATATGTGCCTATAATTATTCATGAATGAACAACATCATGCCATTCTTTCCACATGAAAAATATCATAAAACTATCACATCACACCACATGTGCATCACCCTATAATGAAATATCATCAAATGTAACAATGCGCAATAAGAACAAAAATTCTAACCCTAGGTGACTTGGGTTTTCCTCCATACTTGGGTTAGATACTCCTAGACATGAGCTCATTACTAAGGCCTGACACTATCCCAACATCCTGTATACCATCCCCAAATAGTAAGAAAGAGAAAATAACCTCCTCTGATACCACTTTGTAACGTCCCCAACCACTAAATCGGTGCCTCGAGTCGTGTCGTTACATGACCTCAAGCATGCCTCCCCATATGCCAAAGGTTTCTAACTAGCATTGAGGGTCTAATAGGTCACATGGGGAGACTATACCCACTTTACTAGAGAAAGCCACAACTGATCACAATATAAATATCAGGAAAAATAGGAAACAACCAATAAAATGCATAGCCAAACATCTCCCAAACTGGGTACAATCCACAAGAAATAGTAAATATGTCATGTCATTCTATAATACCAAGTGAACGAAACCCAAAATAAATACATACAATGGAATCCCCCAAAATGGTTCTGACTCCAAGTCGGGAACCTCATCCATGCATGTCCCATGTCTAACTCAACTCCCTAGATTAGGGACCTTTCCTTTGTCCTCACTTGCAGGCATGAAATCTTCTTGGGTACCCAACGACGGCTCAAGAAAGGTGTGAGTGAAAATCAGTAGGCCACCACCAATGGTGTCCACAAAATATCCAGTATAAACCGATAATACATACAAGTAAAAATGAATGACAAGTAAGTGAAATACAATACAGGGTCCACTAGTTAGGAATATCTACTTTGATAATACTATTAATATTTTTTTTCCAAGTTCATTATGTACATAATCTCATCATTTAGTTCATCATCAACATGTAACACATGGGTTATAAATTTACCTCATTAAAACACTATTCATGGCATTTATCATTCCACATAAGTGAAGTATTTAAGTCCCTATATCACTGGGGATAAGAGTATCAAGTGATCACCACACTTACCTTGGAGCCTTAGTCCGTGTATTTTCATTGAATAAAATCATTGGGGGAATAGATCATCAGTTTAACTCTCCAACCCATGCATTCTTGGGTAGGTTAGATTGTTAGTACAACCCTACCCATGGGAGGAGCATCATTCCCTTATCCCACCACCAAGACATGTGCACATGCTTATTCATCCATTCACCAAACATAAACCATATAACAATGAATTCATCCAATATATATGTCAATCATGATTTATGATAATCAACAAGGAAATCCAATGTTATTCCATAACCCATTAACACCATTCCCATTTACAATACTTAACTCATTTCTACAAATTCCAATTCTCATTCCTAGATTTCTAATCTTATTCAATAATTTCCCATTATCATACCATTTCACATATTCATAAATTCTAAATTATAATGCTCAACATTTCTTATATACTAAACCTCTTGGGAATTTCTAGTAAATTCATAAGGCACAAGCCACAATCCCAATTAACAAATTTAACCAATTTTTATGCCATTATAAACAACCATTTAAGCATTATAAAACATAGATACAATACCAAAAAACCACTTTTCACTCTCATTAACATATCAATATGTTTATCAAGGTCTCTATGTTATCCCACAATGGCCATGCACTTACTTAACTAAAATCTAAGTCTGGAAAGTATCGGCACACCCCATGGGTGGCCTTAAATAGGTATAATCATCCTCGGTGCATCTTATGGGAACCATGAAGGTTTCCATTCATCAATTAGATACTCATTTTACCAAATATCAGCAAAGGCAACAAAATCAAAATAATAGGTGATCATGAGTAAAACCAAACATGCACAAATCCACCATGAAACTTTAGGATATAACTTGTAGACCACCTACCTTGGATCTGTTGATGAACGTACACCTAATAGAAGCCTTAGAAGTCTATTAAACATCCCTTTAAATCCTCAACCAAATATCACTAAAAAATATGGGTTTTAGAGTTTTGAAATGCGATAAAGAATAAATTTGAACTGTAAACCAAAAAGAGAAGTGAGAGGGGAATTATCCTTACTCGGATCTTCGATTAACAACTAAAGTCACTCTAAATGACCTATAGATGATGAAAAATCACCCTTGTAAGCTCTTGGGAGCTCATCCTCATCACTAGGGTTGCACGAGGAGGAAGGAGGAAATCCCGAGTTGGGGTTAAAAATACCATAATGTAATTTTTGTAAATTTATCAAATTTACTAGGCTTCGAGATTTACCCGCACGGTTTTCCAAACCATGTTCAAACCCTATGTGAGATATTTCCCCAAAATCACCTGTTCACATGGTTTCCTTGGAATTATGCACAGTTAGCTTAACCATGTAGTAACTGTGCACAAGCCTCTAACTAAGGTTGTACGGTTACCTGGGATGCTCCACATTGTTTTCACTAACCATGCACAAACTGTGCAACATTCCCAGAAAACTCCTTTTCCACATTTTTCGTGTCCTAAATCCCCATAACTCCCCCTGGGTCTTCCCATGAACTTGGATAACACTTATTTAACCAAAATAAGGGTCTAAAACTGAAACATAAACAAAAACATACCTTAAGAAAAAATGTTGGCTTTTATAATTTATATATATGATATCTATGAAATAATTATTCTTCTGTGATTATAATATCACGTCTAAATTCTTACCTTATAAAATTTTGTAAAATGATAATGTCGATCATGCGTATGTGTGAACTACCACCTCCACAAAGCGATGCGAATCATTTTTTGTTTTATTTTGACATAGATGGTAATAATGATAGATTTAACGAATATTTATGATATATATGATATAATAATGATTCATCAAAGGTGAATTGAAATTTAAATTTCTTTAATTCAATCTACTTAAAAGTGAAAATGGAGTTCATGTGTATGTACGACCTACTATCTCGAGGAACGATGTAATTAATTTTTATACCTCTGAATTTTATGGATAACTCTATATGTGTGTGTGTGTGTGTGTTTGTTTAATATATACAATATTTATATCATTATTAACATTCTAGAGATAATGGAACCATGATCAAAGTGCAAGGACCGAAACTCTCAAACCAAAACTTACATGAAAAATAAAGAGTTAACACTTGAAAATGAAAATTTTAATAAATAATTATCGATAAATAGGTATTTAAATGTTATAACTTGATCATATATGATATTATAATTATGTATATGGTTATACTATATAATTATAATAAATTTAAATTATTATAAATGAATATAATATCACTTACAATGCAAATTTTTCCTGAGGTAAGGGTTTATTTCACAATTTCATCATTATTTAGAATTATTTATGTTTAAATATCTACTGGGGGAATTTTTTGATATTTATATCTTAAACCCATTATATTTTATTATTATATATTTATTTATTTAAATTAAAAGTTTTACTTTCATTTTCCTCTCTTTATGTTCTAAGGATACTGAAATAGTATTTTTAAGAAAAATTGGCCTTGTTTTTCTACCTAATCGGAATCTTCCTCTTACATATACATATTTCCCTTAAAATATTGAAAAGAATATTTTCAATATTTTAAAATTATTTATTATATAAATTTTTAACCATTTTTTACTTTTTACAAAATTGTTTAATATGAATCTTATTATCATTTTCCAAATGAGTTACTTTTGACATTTTTACAAAAAAATTGTTAAAGAGGTGTTTTTTAACTTATATGGCATGAATGGAATTTTATTCCATAATGAACACTCATTTAATTGAAGATTACTTTACAAGTTTATGATATTCCTTTAATATAATATTTTTTCATAATATTAGGGAAATTTTTATATTTTGAATAAGTTATTTAAAAATGAAAAAGGTATTTCCCTCTAAAAATATTCCAGTGATCTTTTAAAAGTATATTCATTTATGTTGATAAATTTTTGTGATTATTATACATTACTGGGGATGTACTCATCTCATACAATTATTCATATTACTTTGTATAGAATATGATTATGTTTATTGATTGGAGAATTATTAATATTTCATATGATATTTTTAAATTCTAATGCTTACATTGATTATATTTCACCCCTTTCATATGTTGAATGCATTAGAATTAGTAAGTGACAAGTGGGGCCTTCTATATACCATTGATGTGTCAGTAGGTGACATGAGGTAAACTGGTTTGGATATTTAGAGTACACCTTGCTTGTTTATATATGTTGTCTTGGAATAATCCTTGATGGTAAGATTATGGTATCTGACACTATGTATTCAATCATTATGAAACTAATTATTATTATCGATGTGATTATTTATGTTGTTATTTTATCCATGTATTTAGTCCCATTTTTGGTATTATTTATATAAAATATTTAATTATTATCTCATCCATATTATTCATGTTTTATTTACTTTTTGATAGATTTTGTCATACGATATCCCATACTGAGCATTTTATCTCACCCTTATTATGTTTTCCTTTCATCTGGATAAGAATAATGGATCTATTAATGAAATAATGGATTTACTAGAATAAATAATAAAGTTATCAAAAGAATTATTTTATTATATTTCATGTTTTCTTATGTCATGTGAGAATCATGTATGTATCTAATCTCCTAAGACTATTATAATATTTAGCACTTTAGAATGTGATCCCTTGTTCTTATGCCAATGTAGTAAATTAACCATTAGCTCTGGGATATTGGATTTGAGGTGTTATAGTTGGAATCAAAGGAATTTGAGTAGAAACCTTGGGAACTAGATTTAGAAAAACATAGATTATGGAATAAAACCCTATGAAAAACTTTGAGGATGTGTCTAATTATAGATTAACATCCTAAAGTTTTTGGTAAGGTATATATTATGTGGTTTTAATAGAAATACACCCCTATCTAGATACTGCAAGTGGATTTCATTTTTTAATAGATGCATCTAGGGGTAATAACCCCAAAAAGAGTTGGTCAAGTATAACTTGTCCATCATTCTAGAACATGATGAGGGTACCCTTACTTCACACATAGTTTGACACTCCCAGGGGATATCAATTGGTTAATTCACATTTCCTTTACAAATAATTATGAAATATTGGGAAATATTAAGAATAATCCCAATGATACAAAGCTTATGACTCTAATATTAGTTTTGAATAAATTTTCAAGTTATGTCAAGTGCTTCACATGTTTGGAAATTATACATTATGTTTCATAATTTTATGATCTAATATAGTGTATTCCATTTTTTTGAGATAGAGCCTAGTGGAAAGAATAATAACCATATCAATGCACATAATTCATATAGGGGTTTCTATCCTGGACTAGATAATGAAGTTGTAGCTAGATCTAGTGTTAGAGCTAAACTAATTATAACTATATTATGGTAGCAGAATCAGGTTATGACCAATAACCTTTCCCTTATGGAGTAGTTTACTAATCCAAAATGTGGTGAAACAATGTTGGGACACTTCATGTGTCATAAAATACCATCATTCAATGGTACTGAAGATCCATTTTTGGACAATAAATGGATAAGTTCCTTAAAGAAGATATTTCTTTCTATAAAAAGTAATGAAAGAGAAATGGTTTTCGTGGTATTTTAGCATCTAATGGGGTATCCATACCAATGGTGGTAATTAATTCAAAACACTAAGGATTGGAAGAAATATCAAACATATAGTGGGAGGATTTAAAGGTACTTTTCTTGGAAAAATATTTTTCTTATGAGCAATGAGAAGATATAGAGATACAATTCCTAAGTTTAAGAAAAAAGGAAGATGAAAATGTTGATAAGTATGAATCTAAATTTATAAGGTTTTAAAGGCATGTTATGGACTACATAAATAATCCAAAGTGTAATATTAACCATTTATTTGATAGCCTAAAGATAATACTTTAAAGGGAACTAGTCCCCCAAACCTTTTCATCATACAAGGACATAGTATCATGTGCTATCAAGAGTGAGAAATAATTGTCCAAGTCTTGTGAATTTTATTGAAAGAAAGATAAGAAGAGGGAGAATGGGAACTCTAGAAAAGGAAATATAGAAAAAACTAAATAAGGGAAAGGTGTAAATTATTAATTGTAATAAATATAGAATGAAACACCATGGAACATGCTGGTAATGGGAGTTTTATTAAAGTGAGGAAAAAAATTCCATCAGGATCATGATTTTAAATGAAAGAAGGAGCTGAAGATGTTCAATGATTTATCTATAAGTATATGGAAAACTATGAAAATGATTTTCCTAAGCATGAAGGGAATTTTAATCAAAAAATTACATGGCATTAAGGCTAATCGTATGAAATAACAACATCTAAGGTTTAAGTTCTTAAGATGTGCTAGAAGTTACTTTAATCATAGCCTCAAATTTATTCAATGATTATTTGATTTTGGTTCTTCACACTCTTTTATATCTTCCATGTTTTCTAAGAAAATTAGATATTTACCTATCACCTTAAGAGGATATTTATCAGTCAAGACTCCTAGTGGAAGTCTCACTATAATAAGGATGAATCAGTCAATTCCCATTATGGAAAATAAACGTTCTATATTCAGTGACTTTATTATTATATCTATGGTTAATTTTGAAATAATCCTTAGTATGGAATGTCTTTTAAAATATGATGAAAATTTTATTAAAAATATTAGGAAAGTATGTATTATGATGAAGATGTGGGATTCCTTATCTTTAGAGGGGACACGTCATCATATAGGTCATGCATAGATCTACCTCCAATAGCTCTTATAAATAATATTCTTGGGGAAGAATAGAAGACATAATATATGGATGGAAAAGGTAATATTAAAATAGAGTATGTACCTATTATATAGGAATATTTTTTTATTTTCTGGGGAATTACCTAGACATCCAACAGAGCATGAAGTTGAGTTTTCCATTGATTTAATCCTATAAGAAAGAACTATATCAAAGACTCCATATATAATGTCCACTATAGAATTAGTATAATTTAGTAAATGACTATATTATTTTTCTAATATGTAGTTTATACACCCTAGTGTTTCACATTGGGGAGCCCCTATTCATTCCGTTAAGAAGAAATATGGATCCATAAGGTTGTTCATTGTTTTTTGAGAAATCATTTCTATTGTGATAAATAAAAAGTTTTCTCTAAATTTCATTGATAACTTATTCAGTCAATTTCTTAGATCTAAATATTTTTCAAAGATTTACCATCTTTATGGGTATCATCAATTTTGTGTAAAGAAGGAAGATATTCTAAATATTTCATTTTGAATAAGGTATGAACATTATAATTTTACAGTAATTCCATTTGGATTGACTAATACACCCTCTATTTTTATGGATACAATGAATTGAGTATTCATGTAATTTATTGATGATTTTGTGTGGTATTTATTGATGATATCTTGGTGTATTATAAAATCTATAATAACCATGAGAATAACTTGAAAAATATTCTTGAGACTCTTAAAAGAAAATATTTATATAGGAAATTTAGAAAGTGTGAATTATGGTTTCAGAAAGTTTCTTTTATTGGCCATATTTTCTATAAGAATGGAATATAATTTTATCCTATGAAAATAAATGTGGTCAAATAATGGTCTACACCATCAAACATAAGTGAGGTATCTGGTTTCATTGGTTTAGTAGGTTATTATCAGCAATTTGTTCAAAAAAATCCTGATTGGAAAACCCCTTAACCAAGTTTATATGAAAAGGGGTTAAGTTTGTATGGAAAAAGGAATTTGAGTAATGTTTTGAATAATTAAAAAGAATATTGGTTGATGCTTTGATTTTGAATCTACCACAAATAAATGATATATTTGTGATGTATAGTGATTCATCAAATAATAAACTTGGTTGTGTCCTTATTCAGAATGATAAATTTTTTTCCTATGCATCAATGTAGTTAAAAACTCATGAATAGAACTATAAAAATCATGATCTAGAGTTGGAAGACATAATATTTTATCTAAATATATAGATGAATTATCTATATTATAAAATATGTGAGATATACAGAGATCATAAGACTCTAAAATACATCTTTTCATAGAAAAATCCCAACTTGAGGAAAAGAATATTGCTCAAGCTACTTTAAGATTATGATTTCTTAATACACTACCATCTAATAAATAAAACTAAGGTATTGGATTCACTGAGAAAGAAATATCAGGGATTTTTGTCCAAAATGAGGATTGAAAAGGATCCTATGTTCATGGATTTAGTAAATATAGATCTGGGGATTATTAAGGAAGAGGAAACATCACTCCTTTTTTAAATAATTTCTAAACCATCTTTATAAAAAAATATAAAAAGTTCCCAACCTGATTTTAGAGACCCGGTTTTCACCTTTTAATACTTTTGGATATTTCTACATATATTTCCAGAGCTAGGAACTAAGACGACATGAAATTATGAGGCTTGGTGTTCCCAAAATAAATTATACAAAGATATTAAGTTTTTTGTACTATTCACATAATAGAAATGGGACATCTATTAAACGGTTGATCCGATCAGAAATATGAGACCATGGTTGGGTCTAAACATGGTTTTTACCCTAGTCAAGACATAAAACATGTCGACACAGGACGTTTGGACCCCTCTCTCATTAGCAGTATGTTAAATGGATGAATTAATTTATTAATTCATTCATTTAATAGCTCAAACCCAAAAAACTATCAAACGGTAACTCTGATCAGAAATATGAGGCCATGGTTTAGTATCTAGTGTGATTTCTACCCTATTAGGGGTATAAGATTGGTCGGCATAGGCCTTCTGTAGAAAAATTCTTGGAGGGAAAAACTATAAATAAAATAATTAAATAAAATTGTTTTATTTGAAATGCTAATTTGAATAAATTCCAAACGGGGATTAGGATTGGATATTTGAGATCTTCGTTTAGTTCATATCATGGTGTTTACCCTAGGGGTGACCTCAGTTGTGAGGGTGTGGGAGGTTTGGATTTTGGGACTACTTACAGTTTCCTATAAATAGGAGGTTAGAGGAATGAATCAGGGTTGGCTCATTTCTCTCTCGGACGATGGAGATCTGGCCGATGGTGAATCAACGTCTAAACATCATCGATTACAACAAAACTTAAAAATATGATATATTAGAGCACAGTGAATGCAACAAAAAATTGGATTCGAGGTAGGATTTCTATTTCAGATTCTTCATCGCCCCCCCCCTGATTGAATCATTTGTCGTCATTTTTTACTTCTGTTCATTTTCACTACTTTGGAATCCTTTAACGATGGCTAAAAAAAAGGTCACCATCTGTTTCAATTTTGGATTGACCGTTCTTCATGTTCTTCACGTTATTCATCGCAAAACTTTTTGTCTTTCACAAATGATCTCTGATCATGGAGTTAGACCCATATCTGTGAAGCTCTTGACCTGAGGAGTCCCGACTTGTGATCGGGTTCACATTTCAAGCATCAGAGGAAATGCAGTGGAGATTAGAAGTAGAGGTAACTTTTCACAATGCTGAAACATAGACTTATCATTGAGTGGAGGCTAGCACTATGAAGGTATCCTCCTGGGGAGTCCGGGTCTGGTCTTGGATCGAAATTTGGATCATCAGAGTGATCGTAGTGGTCCATGGAAGTTTTACGATGGTGGGTTTCAGCGAGAGGCTACGGTGGGTGGTAGAGCGTGGAGACAACATGGTAGAGTGTGGTGGATGGTGGCAGAGATACGGTGGATGGTGGCGGGGATATGACAATGTCATGGAGGCCAGCAGCTCGATCCAGACTGACCGGTTCAGACTATGGTTTTTAATAAAAACCATGTATCGTTCAATCTGGGGGTCCATTTTGTGTGCCGTCTGTGAGCACGTGATCCTTGTTTCACGGAAGACCTTTTGAGGATGTTTTGAGATGTTTTTGTCTTGGTATTGATGCTTAGTGATATGAAACGTAACTTTAAAATAGTAATAATATAATAATTATTATTTTATGATTCTCATACCAGACGTAACTTCTGTATCTGACGTCCGATTGACACGGCGTCAGAGGCATTGTGACCCTGAAGTGGATGCATAATTTTCAAGGCCGGTTTTGGGCACTTAAATTGGAATAGTTGTGTGGGACCCATGAGGATTTTTTTGAGCTTTTAAGGTGGAATGTGACTTTTTCACTGGGTATCCATTTTGGATGATCAATTATTCGAACTTGTGTGTTTTCTTGTGAGATTTACAATGGTGTGATCTGCCTGACTTAATTTGGGGCCAAGGCATGGGCCCCATGGGATGCCTTTTGAGCGTAATGTAGCGTTTTACAACTTATGCATCAAAAGTACTTTTGGGGAAAGTGAATTGTCAAACTTTTGTGTTTTTCTGCAAGGATCGCAATGGTGTGATCTATTTGGAAGTGTGGAGCCTTTTCATGATTGGTAGTGATCGAGCACCGATAGAGCATTTATAGTGAAAAGAACCATTTTCACCGGTTGTCTATTTTGGAAAAATGAATAGCCAATATTGTGTGTTTTTTCAAGTGGATCTCAATGGCATGATCTGTGTGATGTGTTATAGGATCGAGGTGTTGACCCCATAGGGCACTATTTGTACACAGTATGGTGGAATGAATTTTCTTCACCGGGAGTCTGTTTCGGGCGAATGAATAGTCGATCATGTGCATTTTTCCGCAAGGATCACAATGGTGTGATCTGTTTGGTTATCCAAGGCTGTTTTCAAGAGGCATGATGGTAAAATTTCATTTTTTTTACTTCAGATTAGTAACGAGAAACATGTGCTCGTCATCCTTTTGGCTAGATGTGCCATGTACTTTGGGAGTACACTAGCACGCCTTGTGGGTACTAGTTCATAGTTTAGTGCCTTAGTACATATAGGTGCATGACTAGATGATGTGGTGGGTTCACACATCTTGTACCACTTTACAAATCTTCTACTTCTCATATTTCTTTCTTATGAACTCGGATTTTGGCATGTGAGTAGCCTATTCTAAGTGATTTTCTACGTAGAAGGAGATGGTTCCCTATATAGTGTATTTTGAGGTAAGAAGTGAGATGTTCCAAGTGTGATGCCTATTCGAGGTGATTCCTGATGAAGACAGTGATGGAAGTGATGTTTTCAGAATTACCAGAGAAGGGGTGGATTACCCTCCAGCACAGCTAGGCAGTGAGGTTCACCGTTCTATTTTCAAGACTTACCCACCATCAAGACTGGGAAGTGAGGTTTTTCATTTAATCTTATGGGATTACCCTCTAGCGAGGTTGGGTAGTGAAGTTTGTAGTTCACTCTTTAGAGCTTACCCTCCAGCCCAGTTGGTCAGTGAGGTTTGCCCGTTACTCTTTCAGGACTTGGCCTCTAGTGGGGCTGGGTAGTGAGGTTCGTCATTTACTCTTTCAGGCTTACCCTCTATTTAAGCTGGGAAGTGGGTTCGCCAATTGATCTTCTGAGTATACCCTCCAGTGATTCTAGTAATTTAGTTCATGACATTGTGACACTATATCTTGATTGTGAAGAGTAGTGACAAGACATTCTTAACGTGACTTTGGACTCTCAAATAATAGGGGTGATTTTCCCACCAAGACGTGTCCTTGTCACGTGACCTAAAACCATGCAGGAAAGACAGACCCGCCTAAAGTGGATAGTATCAAGTTGTGTTGATTGAACCCCTTTGACTTTCAGTTCAAAAAAGATGTGTTGGATGATGGGCATCGATGGTGGTTACTTCTGGGACTGTTGGATACTCTCTTTTCTTAGGCAGAGCTATGATATGTATATCCCCTTAGTCTCTCATTTTGGATTCTTTGGTTGAGAATATATATATATATATATATATATCATATTTTTAGTACCCACACCTTGGGTTTTGGTTACTCTCATTCCAGGAGAGGCAAAGACACACAGGGTATGCCACGTGATTTCCGTGTTTAGATTCTCATGGTTGGATGAGTCTACTATCCTACTATAGGTAGTGAAGACTCGACAATAAGTTCATCTTATCACTGTTTCTATCTCCTCTTGTTTATACAATCTTACTTCACTTTTTTGTTGGGTTGAACTTCACTCTTTTACTGTACATTGTTATGTCTACTAGTTCCCTCTTTAGTACCTCTCATCCTACTCCCTTAATCCTTCAGGCATCCTATTGAGTATTTTTATACTCACCCCTTCTTGGGCTATTCCCACACTCGGTGTGCCCTTCCAGATAATGGACAGGTTGATCGTGACTTCAAAGGATCATAGGGATATGGGGTGCTTGGACCGCATGTGGTGGTCATAGCTTGGGATCCAAGAGTGGGGATCTCTCAGTTGTTTTACTTTTCCACCTATTTCTGGGTTGTGGCACTTTTCTGGTTGGTCATGTATTCTACCACTTTTCCTTTCAGTTTACTTTTCTGTACTTATATTGTTTAGAGGTCGATTCATATTTTTGTTTTATATATATATCAGTGTTGTATCATATTTTCCTTTTCCTATGCACTTTTTCATTGTGTTGGCTGCATGTGTGTGTACAGGTACTTAGGAAAAGGCCTCCCTAAGTTTGTTATGCCTTCAACACTGGTCACTAGCCCCTATTCTATAGAGTAAGGCTTGGGTTAGTTGCGGCTCAAGCCCCGGTACGGGTCGGTTCGTTACACTGATGATGAGGATATTTAAAATAAAATTAAAGTTGTTAATGATGGAAAATTGGTAGACTTTATATATGAAGGTGGTGTTCTAAATTTTAGAAAGATGATATGAATTCCAGCTATACCTAAGTTGAAAAGGTAATTATTATATGATTCTCATAAGTTGAATTTCTATATACACCCTAGTAGAATTAATATTTATAGTGATTTAAAGGAATATTTTTGGTGGGATAACATAAAGTAGGAAATTATTAATTATGTACCAAGATACTTGATTTGTCAACAAGTGAAGGATTAGAGATAACATCCTAGAAGATTCATGAAACCTATAACTATTCCTATATGGAAATGGGATGACATTACTATATAATTGGTCATTGGATTACCAAAGACTCCTATAAAGAATGATGCAATATGGTTTATTGTTAATCTCCTTATAAAATTTTCAAATTTCCTTAATATAATATAAGATTTAAATTTAGAGAGCCTTGAATGAATCTATATTAATGAAATTATAAGACTTCATGGTGTTCCCATTTCAATTGTGTATGATCATGATCCATAATTTACATCAAAATTTTATAAAAGTCTTCATAAGGCTCTTTATACTAAGCTTTATTTGAGTTCCTCATATCATCCTTAGACTGATGGATATCCTAAAAGAACTATTAAAACATTAGAATACATGTTTGGATCATGATAAAATGACTTTAAAGGTATTTTTAATCAGTATTTACCTTTGATAGAGTCTTTCTATAACAATAGCTCACATTAAATTATTCAAATGGAATCATATGAATCATTATATGGAAAGGTATTTCATACCCCAGCTTGTTGGTATAAATTTGGTGAAAGGAAACATGTATTCCTAGAACTTTTTTAGGATAAAATGAAAAGGGTAAAGACTATTCATACTCATATAAAAAGTAAATAAAATTAGGAAAATGAGTTTTTTGGATAACTAGATGAAAGATTTTATATTTCAAGTGTGTAATCATGTTTTCTTAAAATTATCTCCATTGAAGTGTGTTATAAGGTTTGGTAAGAAGGAAAAATTGAACCCCAGGTACATTGGACCTTTTGAAATTCAAGAAAGAGTTAGTTCTATAGATTATAGATTGGAAATTACATTAATCCTCTTTAAATTACATGATGTGTTCCATATCTCATTTTTAAGGAAGGACATGCCAGACCTAACACATGTGCTCACCTATAAAGAAATAGAATTGGAACCTGATCTATATTACTATGAAGATAATATCCAGATTCTTGACACTATAGAGCTAGTATTGAGTAATTAGAAGATTCGACTGGTAGATATACTTTTTAGAAATTATAAAATGGAGGAATCAACATGAGAACCATAGGATGATATGAAGAAGATACACTCTGATTTTTTAGAAAGTAATATCTATAAAATTTTCAAGGATTAAATTTTTGTAGGATGGAAGAATGTAACACCAAAGATCCAACCATAGTAAGTAATAATTTTATATTAATAAAAATATAATAAAATTATTTTTAAAAAATTCCATGGCATAAAAATTCTAATTTTATAGGATGAATATTGATTTTGAACTTACATGGTTAAAATAAGACTAGAATGAGTTTTTGAAATTATCCCTTAGAAATAAGCTTTTATGAATATTTGAAATTGTACTATTTAACTATTTATAATTTTATTTATATATTTTTTAATAATATATAGAATTAATCATGTATTTACTATCAATTTTATAGAAATAAAGATAAGCTCATTTGGTGGTAAAAGGGACATTTTTCATAAAATTATTTTTAAAAGCATAATTTATTTCCATTTTTATTAATTAAAATAATCTTTAATAATGAATTATTTAAATAAAATTTATAGATTATATATATAAATATATGAATTTAAATCTATATATTTATTATTACTGTTCATATATTTAATTTATGATCATCTTATGCTTGAAAAAATGAATTTCTTTTTAAAAAAACTTTTTTCGACACGATTTGTTGGTTTACATTTAAATTAAATCTTTAAAATTATATGAATTGAAATTGATTTAATAGATTACATATTTGTAATAATAATAACTAATATTAGTTAATAAGTTCAACTTAATATTATTTTCATAATGAATAGTAAAAATAGTGAAAAAATAATTACCACAGTTAAGGTTAAAATGGGTTTACTAGGGGGTTAACCTAAAAATATAAGGGTTAAAATGACCTAAACACTTTTTTAACCAAATTGGTTGGTTTAATTTCTAACATAAAATTATCACCTTATAATATAATCCATTTTGGATGCATTTTTTCAAAAAAAGTGTCTTTAAATTATTTTAAAACCTTAAAAAATTACAAGTGTGTCACTCACCTCAATTATAAAAGGGAAACTCCTCCTCTCACTCATTCACACATCTTGAACCATTTATCTTAAAAAAACCCACCAAAATCTCACCCAAAATTAATTATAAATTCTCTATATCTTATAATATTTCCAAATTACTAACCCTATGGTTCTTAATAAGATATCCAAATGATGTTTCTCTAAGTGAAGGTAATCGTATTCACCAAGATATTTCTTTTTACTTTTTATTTAACCACCTTTGATAATGTATTAGTAATTCCAATATAATAACACCAATATATAACATATACTAAGATTATATTATGTTTATAGTGTAATATTTATCCATATCCACCTCCATTAATTTGGAAATGAAACTGTCAATTGTGTGTGTCGTGGACTATAGCCACACAAACAGATATAATTTGTTTGCTATCACCACCTCTCACAGTTGGATATAATGATATATTTAATATATATATATATATATATTATTTATGAAATTATTATACTTATGTAATTATAATATTACATCAATATTCTTACCTTCCAATCTTCTGGTAATTGATAACGTCGCTCGTGTGTACGTGTGGACTACCACCTCCACGAAGCGATGTGATTAATTTTTCATTTTATTTTGAAATGAATGGTAATAAGAATAGATATAAGGAGTATAAATGATATATATGATATAATAATGATTTTTTTATGGTTAATTACCATTTAAATTTCTTTTTTTCCATCCATCTAAAAGTGAAAACAGTATTCATGCGTACATGCAGCCTACCGTCTCTATAAACAATGTAATTAATTTTTTTATCTCTACCTATTATGGATAATTATAAATATATATATATTGAATATATATTATATTTATATTATTATTAAAATTATTTGTATTATGGAACCATGATCAAATTACAAGGACTGAAATTACAAAACTGAAACTTATATGGAAAACGAAATAGTTAACACTCAAAAACGAAGAATTTAATAAATAATTATTGATAAATGGGTATATAAATGTTATAATTATATTATATATGATATTATAAGTATTTATATGGTTATTTATTAGAATTATAATAAATTTAAATTACTATACATGTGGCTAAAAGCTCTTATAATGCAAGTCAGACCTGAGGTAAGGGTTTATTTCACAATCACATCATTATTTGGGATTTTTTATGTTAAGTATAAACTGGGGGTATTATTTGATATTTATATATTAAACCCAATATATTTTATTATTATATGGTTATTTCAATAAATTCAAATTTTTTCTATTATTTTCCACTCTTTAAACACTCAAGATACAAAAAATAATGTTTTTATGGAAAACCAAACTTTTTTTTCTACACGGTCGAGAATCTTTATCTTCCATGTCTATATTTCCCTTAAAATATCAAAAAAATATTTTTATTATTCTATATTTATTCAATAAATTCAATTTTACCTATGTTTTTATTTTTACAAAATAGTTTAAATGGAATCTTCTTGTCAATTTCTAAATGAGGTACTATTGACCCTTTTACAATAGTCTTAAAGGAATGTTTTTTAACTTATATAGAATGAACATAATTTCTCACCATCATGAATAATCATTTATTTAAAGATTCCTTTCCAATTTTATAATATTCCTTTTAAATAAAATGTTTTCCTTAATATTTGGGGATTTTTAATATGTTATTTCAAAACAAAAAGTGTATTACCCTCAAGAAATATTCCAGTGATATTTTTAAAGGGTATTCATATATGTCATTATAATTTGGTGAATATTATGATTTCTTGGGATGTACTCTTCTCGTAATATACGCTATATTTCTCTGGATTAATTATGATTATTTTTATTGATTGGATAATTTTTAACATTGTGTATGTTGTTTTTTCAATATGAATGTTTATGTTGATTATGTTTCACCCCTTTCCTATGATGAATGAATTAGACTTAGTAAGTTATGGTTGGGGCCCTCTATATCCCCTTGATGAATTGGTATGTCTCAAGATAAAAACTATATTGGTTATTTTTCCTACTCTTTACCTATTTATGTATATTGTCTTAGCATTAGGACTTAATAATAAGATTATGATGTCCAACATTATACATTAAATCATTATGAAACAATTTATTATTTTCCATATGATTATTTATATTGTTGTGTTATTCATGTATTTAGTCCCCTTTTATGGTATTATTTATATAGAATATTTAATTATTGTTTATCTTAGCCATATTATTAATATTTTATTTACTTTTCGATAGCTTTTTTTGTACACTTTTCCTTACCGAGCAAATGATCTCACCCCTTATTATGTTTTACTTTCCTCAAGATTTGAAGAAGGCATATATGAATGAAATAAGAGATTTAAAAGAATAAATAATAAAGTTTTCAACATAATTATTATATTATATTTCATGTTCTCTTATGTAATGTGGGAATCATGTGTGTATCTAGTCTTCCAATACTATTAAACTATTTTGTCCTTTGGAATGTGATCCCTTGTTCTTGTGCCAATGTACTGAAATAACCACTACCTCTAGGATACTGTATTAGGAGTGTTATATAATGATCAAAAATATCATTCTCAAAATTCCTTATAAATAAACAATTATCCATATTGAATCAACGAGATATAATATTTCCCCAATCAATCAAATAAATTTATTAATAATATTTTTTCAACTAAAACTAGGTATTGAAATGGTATACGATTAATAAAATATCAAAGTAGTGGAAATAATACCATATAAATCCATGATAATTAAAAAATACACATGTAAAATAAAATAATTTCCCATGAAATGTTAGATATTGATAGGTAATGTGATTATGAGAAAGTTAATAACCACAAAACCATGAATCAGTAAAAGAGGAAAGAATGTCATCAATTAATCAAAAATGAATATTATGTTATAAAAAAATACATTAATAAAAATAAAATAAATTAAATTAAAACATTAAAAATACCTTCCTTATACCTTTGTATAATAATTAAGTTATAAATCACATTCAAAATTATTTTCATTACTTCAAAAAATTACAATTTTCATTTGATGAAATTTTAAATAGGAAACCCCAATATATTTAGAAAAAATAATTGAAAATAACCCTGGAAAATTTTAAACCAAGATTCAAATGAAATAATGGTCATGGTGTCAATAAATTCCATTCATGCAATAAATGTTAGAAAAAATATTTCGTTCACATTTTTTGTAAAAATTTAAAAAGTACCTCATTCAAAAAAAAGATTAATTTTAAAAAAATTAAATAAAGTAAAATATGGTTTAAAATTAATTGAAATAATATTTTGAGTTTAAATAAGAACATTCATGAAAATTTTAAAAGAACCTCAATATGGAATAAAAAGAGTTTGAAGGAAACATTAAAAAATGATTTTTAAAAGAAATTCACTTACAGGTAACTTACTTATTGATTCGTGATCCTAAAAGAGAATAAATGGAATATAAATATCTAAAACCTAAACATAACTATAGGATAATAAAATATATTTTATTTAATAGATCTATAACATATAATTTTCCCAAGGGAAAATTGAACATAAATAATCCCAAAATAAAATGAGATTGTAGCATAAATCCCTAACCTTAGGCCTCTGCTTAGTCGGTACGTGTTTGATCCTTCTGTGTAATGAATTTATATTTAATAAATACTTAATAAATTTTTTCCTATATATTAATTTTAAATCCATTTATTGAATAACTATTTCTTTCGCTGACTACTTAAGGTTGTTCATTCAATTTCTCCAAAATTACTTCAATATATTATCCATGATTAAATAGGTTATTAAATGGTTAAATAATATTAAAAATGTTAATAATTTAATGAATATATTTTTTTAATTTTATAAAATTTAGTAATTATCAATTAATTATTGTAATATAAAAACAAATCTCATCTCTTTGTAGAGGCGGTAGTCCGCACATACGCACGAGAGACATTATCATTTTCCAATGGATGGAAGGGTAAGAAGGTATATGATATATTATATATCCATAATCATAATTATATCATAAATATTATATTTATTCATTAATTACATCTATATAACCATCCATCCAAAATGGTTATGAAAAATGAATTACATCGCTAAGTGGAGACAATAGGTCATGCGTACGCACGAGTGATGTTTTTGTTTTCCATAAGATGAAAAGGAGATAGAAAATGGATGTACCATTAACTTAATAGTATATTAATATAGTTAATATAATAATTTAATTATTTTAATATGGTTATTAAATATTCTTAGGAGGTTTGAAAATAAAGGAACTTGAAAAATATCATTAATAACATATAAATATTCATTTGGAAACCACCTTTGAATTACACATAAATCATTCTTGAAGTGGTCTTATGGTGATACTGAGAACCCTAGTATGTGATGATGTATTTTATTAATATATTTTTTAGGTATTTTCTGAGATAAGCGGATCAAATTTTGTGCATTAGAGTAGAGATGGGTTCCCTTTTATATGTGAAGTGGGTGGAAATATTTTTAATACTTGAAATATTATTATATATTATAAGTATTAATCAATTAAATTAGCTAAAAATTATCAAAACATAAAATATTTTAGGTATGAGTTATAAATATAATCAACCAATATAATTTAGACAATTTTTTAGGTCATTTTAACACTTAGCTTATTATTTTAACCCCTTTTAACCCATTTTAACCCATTTTAACCTTTACCATAGTAATGAATTTTTACCTTGGTTACTATTCACTATGAACAAAAAATAAATTGATCTATTTAGAAAAAATATTCTTTTTTTAAATTTTGAAATATTTTTATCAAATTAAATTTCTATAAGTGGTGGAAATTTATTTAAAAATAAACCCATAAAACATGATGAAAACAATTTTTAAGAAAATACATTTTTCAAGCATAAGATAAATTTATTCAAACAATTTTCCTAGTAACCACCATTATATGAATATAAATTTATTTAATTTAATATATAACCTATACAATTACTTAAAACCATTCATTAATAGAGATTATTTTAACTTATAAATACATTGTGCGCTTAAAATAGTTTTTTGGAAAAAAAATTAACCCTTTTTACTTTCAAGTAATTTTATATTTATTTATTACCAATTGATAATAAATGTATGATTACTTATATATTTTATAAAACATTATTACAAATAAAATAAAATTAATAAAATAATTTGTTGTTAAATATTCATAAAAATTCATTTTTAAGGGAAATTTTCAAAAATTTCATTCTATTATTATTTCGATATGGTAACTTCAAAAGTTATAGCCAAAAAGTCCGAGAGACAGGAAAATACTGCTCCCACCAAATTATTAATAAAAAAGTGATAAACAACAGAGCAACAGCTCAAAGAAGTGGAGCCTTACAAATCCTCGTATAAACAACACCAGCACTATCATCATGCACTAGGTCATTGCAATAACTAGGTAACACAAAAGACCAGCTGGAACTGACCTCCATAATTGCTCTTTTAGAAAGAGCATCAGCAACCTGATTTGCCTCTCTATAGACATGTGAGACATCAAGAAAAATCCTCTCAACAAGCTTGAGACACTTTATCCACGCATGTAGCATTCTCCATGGAACATTCTTGGACCGATCCTTCAGGATCTGCACAGCAAAAGAGGAATCCGACTCGAGCCATAACTTTCGCCAGCCATATCGGACCGCATACCTGATTGCTTTTATAATCGCCCAAAGTTCTGCTTCAATCGCATGCCCAATCCCAATGTAATGAAAGTAGCAGCCTTTCACAAAGCCCCGACAAGTCCAAAAAACTCCACCACAGCCAGCCAGGCCCGGTGCACCATGGGCCGCTCCATCCACATTGACCTTCAACCAATCACGGATTGGAGGGATCCATCTAATGTACTTCATCACACACGACCGCCTCTCCCTGCCACTTACACCAAGAGTCTTCAACAGTGTAAAGTCAGAAATATCATTGTTCATGCTTCCATATTGATGTGCCGAAGCAATCTGAATGCTTCGGTGAATA
Organism: Viscum album; assembly: GCA_963277665.1. Taxonomy (NCBI): domain Eukaryota; kingdom Viridiplantae; phylum Streptophyta; class Magnoliopsida; order Santalales; family Viscaceae; genus Viscum; species Viscum album. The sequence goes on along the minus strand of OY728122.1, from coordinate 2,007,339,942 downwards.
AACAAAAAACCTTCCTTAAACATGGGGTTGCCATTATTAAAGACCACACTATTGCGAGCTCTCCAGATATATGAAAAAACTAAAACAGTAGCAGCAGTGAGCATGTTTTTCACTTGCTAACTTGCTTCTATTTGAAGCACCGAGTTGAAGAATGCATCAACCGAATAGAATATGAAACAGCAGTGAAAAATGGACTATAAATACAGCCATAATCGTGCAGCAATAGGACATTCAAGGAACAAATGGAGGGCAGATTCCTCATTACTCAATCAAATAGGACACACCGAGGCAAGATGTACACCAGTAAGTTGAAGGGAAGACTGAATCGGTAACCTTTTCTTCCAGATTCTCCAAATCAGCAGAATTTCATTTGGAAAAATAAAAGGCCTATGAATGCCTTTGAACCATGAGGGTATAGTAGATGCAGTACCACATTCCAGCTTATAAAAAACACGACTTAAGAAAAGTACATTTAATGCAGGTTTCCAAAAAATAATCTCATGATCAGCATAGTCATAATTTGTAATTTCCACACAAAAGTTACTAGGTATAATAGCCATAACATTAGCATTCCTCTGCATGTCACATATATACATTTTCCTCCAAGATGATGGAATATCAATGACTTACTTAAGGAGAGAGGAAAGCCATAAAGTATTCCAGTAGCTCAAAGAAGAATTGATACATACCCGCCATTTGGATTGTTCCATGAGTTGAGAATAGGTACTCCGGATAGAGGTCCACACAGAGGACTGCAGGTAAGAATCACTATGATTATGAAGCTTGTGAGTAAACCTGTTGGTCAGGAATTCCAAGGATTTATCTCCATTTATAAGTCTCCATGTAAAGTTCATAATCAAAGCATCATTAAATATCCTAACATCTTTCACCCCCATCCCACCAATGTCCACCGGCTTGATACATTCTTTCCATGACACCATGACAATTTTTCTCTGATTAATAGAGCCAGTCCATATAAAGTTGTGTATCATCCCACTTAACTCCTTTAATAATGTTTTGGGCCACTTATATAATGAGAAGGAATAAAAAAACATTGAAGTGATGACAGAGTTGACAAAACATACTCTCCCAGCTTGGGACATGGTTTTCCCCTTCCAGCTAGCTAGCTGGTTAGTGATTTTTATAGCTATCTCCTCCAGATATACCCTTTTTACCCTCCCCCAAAATAGAGGAAGTCCAAGATAAGTGAATGGAAAACTACCTCTCTTCACACCAAGCCTGCTAGAAACTCTTATCTGCTTCTGTGTTCGAATCCCTTCCCCAAAGACAACAAAAGACTTCCCCCAGCTAATGACCTGGCCTACCACTTCCTCATAATGTGCAAAGAGATTCTTGATGAAATAGATAGTTTTCCAATCAGCCTTGGAGAATAAGAGGATATCATCAGTATATAACAAGTGAGATGGTGCAAGACAATTCCTACCAGCTCTCATCCTTTGATATAACCCACTATTGACATGATTATTCAAACAGACACTCAAGTAATCCTCAGCAATGGAAAAAAGTAGCCCAGAAAGAGGGTCACCCTGCCTGACCCCTCTAGAACATCAAAAGAATCCCCTAGGGGATCCATTGATCAGAATCGAGAGGCTGGCACTTTTCAAAATTGCAAAGATCAAACTAATGAACTTCCCTGAAAATTCATGCATTTTAAGAACATTGAAAATAAAGTCCCATCTTATTGTGTCAAAGGCCTTCGAAATGTCAATCTTCAAGGCCATATGACCATCTTTGACTTTCCTTCTCATGATATTAACACACTCTGAAGTAGTGAATAGGAAATTCTAGATATTCCTACCGGGAACAAAACCAAACTGATTAGAAGAAATAATATGATTAGCAATATCACCTAGCCGTACAGCAATGACTTTACTGATAACTTTAGGATTCAAGTTCCCAATGGCAACAGGCCTGAATTCCTTGATATCCAAAGCACTATCCTTCTTTGGAATAAGGCCAATGAAATTGGAGTTCATCCCAAAAGGCATGTAGGAATAACAGAAGAATTATTTCATAGCATCAATCACCTATTTTTGGATGATATCCCAATAAAACATAAAAAAAATTGTTGGGGAATCCATCAGGACCAGAGACACTATCCATATTTATAGAAAATAGAGAAGAATGGACCTCCTTGAGTGTAGGAATGTCAGTGAGATTTTTATTTTTGATGTCATCAACACTTGGCTCTATGCATTGAATGATCTTGCTGGAATTATCATCCCCAGATTCAGAGTATAGATTCTCAAAGTAACAAGTCACGACATTGGATATCTCATTCTCAGTAGTAAATATGTTTCCATCAATCTGCAGCACCTTAAGAGACTTCTTTACCTTTTTTTCTTTGTGAATACAATGAAAAAATCTTGAGTTTCTGTCCCCTTCCTTTAACCATCTCACATTGGACTGATATCGAGCAATGTTATCCTTAAGAGACAATAAAGAATCAAGCTTTGCAGCCGCCAATATATCCTCTTGAGATGGTATGTCATGATGCATATTAGCTTGATAACAGTTAGCTAGGTGAAATTCATCTTCCTTAATGTCATTTTCCAAATTGGAGAAAGACTTTTTGCTCCACTCCTTAATTCTGATCTTCACATTTTTCAGTTTGGTAGTCAAAATATGCATAGCACTACCCTGTACAGCAACCTCCCAGGCCTCTTTAACAACTTCCCTGCATCCTGGTACAACTAACCAGGAATTTTTGAATTTAAATGGAAAGGGAGAAAATATTATGTTGCTGAAACAAAGATCAAGTAGTAAGGGATGATGGTCAGAATGGAATCTGGATAAAGTCATGCCAGGGATTTCCATAAAATCATTCCCTTCAGTCACTTGCACAAGGCACCTATCTAGCCTGCTCGCTTGCCTTCCATTTATAGTGTATCTGGTCCATGTGAAATCAGCTCCTGAGACTGGTATTTCAGCCAGCCTACACTTATCAATACAAGAGGAGAATTCTTTAGATGATGCTCTGCAGAAATTACTTCCTGTGTTTTCAGTAGGCCTCAAGACTGTGTTGAAGTCACCCACTAGGATCCATCGCATATCCATGATGTCAGAAATTTCAGATAGGATCCTCCAAAAATCTCTTCTCTTGATATAATTGTTGAGTGCATACACAAAGGTAACATAAAAGTAGTTTGACTGAAAGCAGCAGGTTATTGATACCGACTGTAGATTAGTTTGACAGGAATCAACAGTAACACTATTGTGCTTTAGCACCCATAAGGACTTCATCTCATTCTCTGAATGATTAGAAGATATGAAGGAATACCCAAGAGCATGCCAATAAAAATCCATCCAACTCAAAAACTTTAATCTAGGTTTAGCAATCCCAAGGAGCATGGGTTTATTGATCAAAATTATATTTCTCAGGGCTCTGACCGTGGGTGTGTTCCCAAGGCCCTGACAGTTCCAAAAGATAATTTTCATTGATGGGAAGACCTTTTCCTTGTGCAGGGTCCAGTATAACCAGATGCTACGCATTCTTCAGATGCAGTGAGGTCTTCCTCCATATTGTTTTCTTCTCCCCGGCCAGATTCAGGTTCATCCTCAGGAAGAGATGTGAACCTGTTACACGAGATTACAGGTGCTGTCAAAGTTGCTGGTAGAATCCTCTTTACAGCCTTAGCGAGGGGAACTTGCAAAAAACCTCCATCCAACTCACCACTTTCCATCCCAGCAGTTCGCCCTTCAAGGTGTAACTCATCCCCCATAGGGGTGTCAAGTCTTGTCGGGGAAGTAACCCCTACAGATGTATCAGGTGAATCACGAAGGACCACCTACGCACTGTGGCTATGAGTGATCACCGCATCAACCATCCCTGCAACCTGTCCTTGAACAGGATTATCATCAGCATGAGCAATAGCAATGTCATCTTCAGGTTTACCATCATACTCATCAGGTTTCCCATCCTCGGATTTCCTATCACACCCATTACCTGTCTCAATAAAGAAAGAATCTTTAGGAGGATCAGCAATGACAATATTACCATCGGCTGCATCATTCCCTTTACTGCATCCTGTGTGATCAAGTGCCTTGGGAATAGAATGACCATTGTCAGTAGATTTTTTCTTGCAATGATCAGCATCATGTCCTCTAATGTTGCAGAAACTACATACCTTATTCCTCTGACATTCAGGCATAGTATGCCCAAAAACATGACAGTTGAGGAAAAATTTTGGTTTCCGCTCATAACCTATTTCCAGGTTAATACTTTCATCCCTTGTGGTGAATAAAACCTCCTCCACTAGTGTGTTATACATATCCACTTCAACAAGAATCCTTGCAAAGTGTCCAAATCTTGGATTGTATGTCTGCTTGTCAAGCCTGATGGGATTACCCACTGATGAAGCAATATCCCACAAAATTTGTGGGTGCCAATAAAGCCAACTCAACTTATGGATGCATATCCATATCTGTGAAAAGGTATTCTTGATAGAGTTAGGGTCAAAGTTTCGATCCCATTCATGAATTCTAAGGAAGCCAGGTTTCAACAGAATGGAACCCAGACTCCATGCATGCCTCTTACACTCATCCGTAGGAAAGACAACATGATAGAAACCCCTTCCCATAGCCGTCATTTTCCAATTGATCAAACCCCATAAATCCGCCAATCTGTTGGTGATATCATGAAATTTCTAGGGACGAACCCCTTTAGCAATTACCACACGAGCAATGATTGATAATTTGCATAATTTCACCCGTTCTTCAATAACCACCTGATTCGCAGAAACATGCACGACTCATATATATTATGATTTTTATAAAGTACCTTCACAAATTGATTCATACAATTATGTAACACTTATTCTATATTTTCAAGAATCTAGATAGTCTCTTTACAGTAAGATAAATTAGGTTCCAATTATATTTAATCATAGGTGAGAATATTCATTGGGTTTGTACTTCCTTAATAAAGAGATATAGAACACATCATTAACTTTAGAGAGGTTGTTCTGAATTTCCAAATGGTAATCCATAGATCTAATTTTATTTATAATTTCAAAAGGCTTTATGTACCTAGGACTTATTTTACCTTTCTTATTGAACCTTATAATGGCCTTCTATGGAGACACCTTCAAGAAAATATAATATCACACTTGAAATTCTAAATACTTCCTTCAGTTATTGGCATATATCTTTTGTATGATTTGAGATACCTTAATATGGCTATAAATAGTTTTCACTTTTTTCATTATCTCCTCAAAATGTTCAAATCCTAAAAAATTCATTTCACTAACTTTATCCCAACAAGATGGTGTACGATATCTTTTCACATACAACTATTTGTATGAGGCCATTTGAATACTTTAATGGAAGCTATTATTATATGTGAATTACACTAAAGGAAAATACTAATTCCACATACCTTAAAAATAATTTTATCACAACCTTAACATATCTTATAATGTTTTAAAATTCCTTTTGGATTTTCCATCCATATAAGGATGATAAGTAGTGCACAAATATAACTTGATGTTAAGAGACTTCTCAAGACTCTTCTTGAATTTTTATGTAAACCATGGATTGTGATTGGATACAACTGAAATAGTTTCACCATTAAGTCTTAAAAATTCACTAATATGGAATATCATGAGGTGATAAAGAGTTAGATTCTACCTTATAGTGAGGAAATGTGTGGAATTGGTATGGAAATAAAAAATAAACCATATAGAATCATTCTTTATTGGAGTATTTTGAAATGTAATCACAAATTACATTATAATATCATCCCATTTAAATATATTAATAGTCATATTTTTCATGAATCCTTTATTTTAATGCCTCACCTTGGATCACTCTATACAGTAGTTAGACCAATTCTACACAAGACCTCAAGCACACATCCTCGTATGCCAAAGGTTGCCGACTAGCAGTAGGGGTCTAATGTGGTATTGTCAGAAGACTATACCCCCATATCATAGTATGAAATAATAGTAAAATAACCAAGAATAATTCACATCATAGTATCCATAAATAATAAATAAATTGAACAATTTATAATAAAATGAAATGTAGCATACAACTAAAATGGTCATGATATACAGAACAATTGGTTCCCCACTAGGCCAACCACATATACATGAATAAATAAAATAAATAAACAAAAAGGATCCATGTAAACTCCAATCCATACCACATAATCGATCTCTAAACCCCTATTAATCTAACCCTGTCCAATAATAAGACTCCATAGGAGTGGCTCTGCTCGATTGTACAATTCTAATCATCCTCCATATCCACTGCATCTTATACAAAACATGAAAGCATACATAAGGTTTGAACGCACACTGAGGTACATGTAAAGGGGTGAGAAATTAATCCTAGTTAGATACCCCCAATGGTGGACTTATAACCTAATTTCATAAGTGTGTGATCATGAAATATACCCAACCTATAGGAGAAATAACTTGAATAAATAATAAATAATAAAACTAATGTTGATCATCGGGTTTAATCATCGAACCTGATAGACTCAAACTTTATTTTTCTAGTTATAATATGTATTTGAGTATATCAGGATGAATATTCCAACATCATAAACACCTAAAGGGACAAATTCCTACCTTGTATCCATCAAACAAAATCGATCCTCAGGTCTATAACCCCGATTGACCATACTTTCCTCAACTCAGTACTGGAATGTCTCTAAGAATGAGCATCACCTCATGAACCTTCTTCCTCTCTCTAAGGATCCCATTATCACACCTCCACTAATGAGTAGTGGATAATATGGTGTCACCAGGTATCCCTCATCCCCAATCCCTTAGGACCCCATGGTGGTACTTGGGCATTCTCAATCTCAGGTCGATTACTAATTCCTGTGAGGGGGAATCCATATGTAATCTTATACATCTATGCATGAATTATTCCTAAGAGAAATAAGTAATCAAATGGAATACCCTCCCTGTATTCCATAGATAATAGCATGGGAATAAAATATATCATGTATTCTCAGTTAATCTATCACGAATGCATCCATCCAATCCAAAAGTGGTATCCAAGGAATCAATCAAGGGGGTCCAATAGTTACCCTAGGGATGTAAAACATCCATTCTTAGAGATATATTCCCACATAGATGCTCATTATACCATTAGAATCCTAGTCATTTCAAGTATTTTCAATGGTCTACTGGTATCTCCATCTGAATCCCATCACTCGAGCATTGAAAATGGTATCACTATATCGAAGGAACCTCTGCCATCTTAGGAATTCCTATATACATGGACACACACACACAGATGTTAGATCCTAGGTACCACCTCTAGGCATCCACTCCCACAACAACCAAATAACTAGTGGATCTAGGAATTTATTACCAATGTGTTGTGAATCTAGATCCCAACCATGATGTAAATCCTAGTATCTCATCCATCTCATCAAGTTATTCTTGGGAATCTTGGGAAATAACATTTGTATCTTGTCCAATAGTTGATTCCCAATCATCCTAGTAAATCACTTGTCATTAAGAATAAATATAAGTCAAAATAATAAATCACAAGTGTTCTTTAAACTCCAACAATTATCATCATCATATCAGCTCCATCAGTCTTACACATTAGTTCAGGTTCTATGATAACACCTAAAACTATATCTACCCATAGTCATACGCACTCAATTAGGGCCATTCAAGTCAATAGGCACCCATCGGGGTCCCCTAGGTCATATTTTTAAGTATATGAATAACTATTGGGATCCTAGGATTTTATATGTAAGAAGAGGAATACCTCTTCGGATCCTCTAGGTCATAACATAAGTGGAGGCATCCCTCTTAGGATCCTCAAACACAACTATTCTTTCTGTCCATTACCTATCTCTTAGGGGTAACGCATCCCACAAACTAGACTATAACATCTCATGTCCACATGGGCCTAATAGGGAAAATATCGCAAAGGAGATAGCCTCAAGATTATCCCCTTTTTAAGTCACTCTAGGTTGGCCCAAACACCCTACTTATCCATCTCTTGGAACCAAAATCCAGTCCCTCTAACCATGTAAATTCCTAATATAACACCAAATGACGACCTTGGTGATACCATTCCAAGTCCTCCCATCATTCTCTTGATCCTTACCTAAGTCTTATATCATGTCTCTTATAAGATACCTCAAAACCCATTTAATAAAGGGTGAGCCTCTTAATCATATATTTCTCTCCTTGAATCACCTCTTAGAAGTCATAAAAATACCCCAAGGGATCCACTATAGCATTCTATATGAAAAAACACTTAGAATGGACACCACTTAAGCCAATTCTATCTTCTATGTAAAAAATCACCCAAAACCATCAAATGGGTAACAAGGGAGTAGTACACAATGTGTGCTCCAAGTACATGGTGTATACTCAAAAATATCTACCCCAACCATGTACTAATATATTCACTAGGTACACCTAGATTCTTTCTATGTAATACTACACATCATGGGTACACCTAGGGTCTAGTTGTGTACTATTAAACAACCATGTCCCCCTCACATGGGGTGTCAAGCCAAGTACTTATCCACTTGTCCATGTCCCGCTACATGTAATGTACTTATAATACACATCATGTAGCCCCAAAAACACCATATTACCTGAACAATAAGAACACACAACATGTGTTCATAAAACCAAACATTGTTTGATTGGGTTTTCCAAATGGAAAACCCCTATGATCCTCCTAAAACCCTCATTCAACCCAAAATAACCCCAAATCAACCCCCATGGGGTCCCCAAAAACCCATATATGGATTTATAAATTAAAATAAACTAATTAATGGTGATATGTGAATAAAAACATAAAATTATCCTACCACATGGTAAAAGCGCTAAAGCTTCAGGTCTAAATATGTTCCCAAATGTCATGACCCGTCCTTAGGGCCCGTGCCGTGACTAGCCCAAGCCCGCCTCCATAGGCTAGGGGCTGGGGACTAGCACCAAGGCGTAAATCCCAGTAAAAAGGGAAGACATTGCCTTTGTAAAGTAAACCACAAACGACATAGAGCAAGAAAGCAGAAGTAAACACTAAGTAAAAACCGAGTACAACAGTAAGTGCAGAAAAGCAAGTGGGCCAGTATACAAACCCAAACTGAAAGTAAAGTACAACTGGAAAGGGAAAACAGAAACTGAAAAGTAAAGCCGCAATGTCGAGTTGTCCACTGGAAATCCCACCTGAAGGGTGGATACAGATAGCCACCACTGCTCCTCGGGTCCAGCTGACCACTCCGAGTACGTCCCGCCCAGTGGTCCACCTCTAGGTACTGTCCTGCTCCGCAAGCCTCAACCACGATCAGCATTGTCCGTCGTCTACAACCAACACATCGTAGTGCGGGCATAGCCCATGAAAGGGTGAGTATAATATACTCAGTAGGGACCCCGAGACCCCCAAAGGTCTCCCAGAATCCACAAAGGATAATCCACAAAGGAAAGATACAATCACGAAGTAACATCCGACACTGCTTAGGTATATGCCCATACATATACCTAAGTCGTGAATTCTCGTTCGACTCCAACATACGAACCCAAGTACAACCCAGTCCACACAGGAAAGAAAAACGTAAATCCACACAGGATAGCACAACACAATCCACATAGGAAAGCAAAACAGGATTCATCTCACACAGGTATACTTCTTTGTATGAAGATAGAGATGATCAGATATTGCCATTGATTCATCTAAGCCATCGGACCCACAAAGGATCGATAGGTACTAACCCCCGAAATGACCCACAAAGGATCTGACCCACACAGGATCGATAGGTAACTAACCCCCGCAATGACCCATAAAGGATCTGACCCACACAGGATTGATAGGTAACTAACCCCCGCAAGACCCACACAGGATCGGACCCACACAGGATCGGTAGCACTGATCCACAAAGGATCACTGAGTGCTGTAGTCGTCGTCAAATCCACTGAGGATCTCTGCACAGTCGTTGTCGAATCCACTGAGGATCTCTGCACAGTCGTCGTCGTCGTCACAGTCGCAGCCAGCACTAGGGTTCTCGCACACAGCAATCTTGTTCGGGAGGGTCCGCTCCACGAGCCGAGAGGCTGATACATCAACTGACACATAGTCCATGGTTGATGTATCCAAAAGATCTGTATCGTCAATAGGAACTCAACGTCACAGAGGGCGCGTCAATCGGACGCCCGGTCTGAGAGTTATTGGCTTTTTCATCCCAGGGGCCCGGTTGGTTTTTAAGTTAAAACCAACCTGACCGTACTCCACCTGCGTCCAAACCTCAGGAGGAGTAATCCAAAAGATTCGTCTCACTTATAGGAATCCAACAAAGTCAACGGCATGTCAATCAGATGTCTGGAGTTCAAGTTATAAGCGTTTCTGCTCCGAGGGCCCGGTTGGTTTCGTGTACGAACCGACCCGGCCAAACACAAAGTACTCCTAAACCTTGAGTGCGATATACCGAAACGACCGTATCGTTCCAAGGATCACATCGCCGCTGACGGTTCGTCTATCAGAGGCCCATAGCTCAAGTTATGAGAAAAAGACCGAAAAGGTCTGAAAACGGGGGTATGGGCCCGGACCGACCCGGCCCAACCCCCCCCCCCCCCCCGGGTCGACCCGAACCGGGTTGACTCGACCCGGGTTCGGGTCCGACCCGGCCGGTGCGGCCCGGACCGGCCTGGACGCGACCCGGATGGCCGGTTGGCCAGTGGGTCGGCTCGGCTGTTACGGCCGACCCGCAGGCGGGGGGCACGCTGCCCCCGCGTGAAGAAGTCGCGACCTCGCATGGGGTCGCCCTTGCCAGCGGACGCAGCAGCCGGACGCGTCCAGTGCTCCTCCGGTCCCGCGCGGTCGCGGGACCGCACTGTTTCCGCCGCGGCTTCAACCGTGGCGGCTCCCCCCGGCGGCGCTCCGTGCACCGCCGGCGCCGCCGTGCCGGTGTGGCTCGCCGGCGGTCTGCTCCGCGGACCACCGGACAAGTTCCGGTGGTTGGAAATTCGCACCGTCTTCGTCAAAGGTCATCCCGGGGTTCTTCCTTCACTGCGAGGACCCCGCCTCATCCGTGCGGCCTGCTTTGTCGACGTCCGTCATTTCGCACACCAAGAACGAAAGGGGCTTTGGGTTCGGACTTGTTTGTTGGTCCGCACCCACCACGTTAGCGGTTTTAAAATATCTCACAACAAATATTTAATCAAAGCCGCGGGTATAAATCACAAGGATATAAATAAAACAAACCCCTACCTATTCGTTGTCGTCGGACGAGAGTTCTTCGCGGAATTGACCGTCGTGAAAGAAGAGGATCGTCGCGTCATGGAAGGGGGCATCGCGTCATCGCGGCACACGGCGTCGCGTCGACGATCTCTGAGGGTTAAAGAAAACACACATATTCAATTTCACGAATTAAATCCATGTTGAGGATAAAATCCACAAAGGAAATTTAAAAGATCCATATTCCCCTACCTTAAGCAGTTGATGATCAGAGATTGTTGCGGGGAAGGATTGTCGCAGAAGAACATCCCAGGAGGAGGATCGTCGGCATCGCGGTACACAGCGTTGCGTCGTCGATCTCCGAGGGTTCGGCGTTCTTCGTCGCCTTTCGTCGAAGGCCGGCATTCTTCGTATTCTTGGCATTCTTCGTGAAGGAGGATGAAGATAGAGTTTCTCCAAATCCTCTAAACAATCCGAACCCAATAAAAACGTGTGTTGGTCTTATTTTATTACATGCTAACAATTTGAAAAACAAGTTAAGAAACGAACTATTAATTCAGTGAATTAATGGTAAAGTCTTAACTGTCCAATTAATATGAGCGTTAAGAGTTTTATAAAATGCACCAGTTAACTTACATTAAAGAGGAGTTTTCGCGGCTGCGTTACTTAGAGGAAAAGAAACGGTGGGGCTCGTGTGGGTCCCACCTCACAAATATCCTACCAAGTGGGTAGGATATTTTGGATTCCACCCTATCCGCTTCAACTTAGCTTAAGTGGCTTTAAGTGGCTTTAAGTGAAATAAAATAAAGTTGTCGCACCACTTTATTTTATTTCTTAACTTAACCCCAAAAACTAAAAACCACACCCGAGAAAACACAACTCCGGAAAAGGAGTTTCTAAGAAAATACCAGCGCTGTGATTCCATCGGTGCCCTTGGAATTCGATTCCGATCACCGGTTCAAAAGTTAGAAAAATCCGCTCGTTCGTTCACTAAACGTACCCGAGCCAAACTTTGGAAAATGATTCCGGGCACACCAGGCCTCGGAATCAGGTGCTGTCAGAAACTGCGTTCTTGTAAAATTCCAAAGAAAATTAAGAAAAAAATTTCCTTGAATTTTACGGGTCTTTACATCACTCCCACCTTAGGGCTTTACGTCCCCGTAAAGATACATCATAAACTAGGGAAACAAATGTGGGTACTGAGCACGCATCTCAGCCTCCTGCTCCCAAGTTCTCTCCTGGAGGTTCCCGTGCTGCCATCTGATGCGCACTAGAGGAATCGACCGTCCACATAAGACTCGCTCCTATTGATCCTCTATCTCCACCGGAACCTCCACAAAATTTTCCCCATCATCAACGTCTACCTCCCCATGGTCAATGATATGCGTCGGGTCGTGCACATATCTCCTCAGCTGAGATACGTGGAAGACGTTGTGCACCCGGTGCAACTGAGGTGGTAGAGCCAGGCGATAAGCCACCTCTCCAAACCTGCTGAGGACCTGGAATGGTCTGATGAAGCATGGAGACAACTTGCCGCCTTAGCCAAATCTTCGTAATCCACGTCGAGGTGAGACACGCAAGAAGACGTGGTCGCCATCCTCGAACTCCAGTGGCCTCTGCCTCCTGTCAGCATAAGACTTTTTCCGGCTCTGAGCTGTCCTCATCCGCTCCTGGATGACCTGGACCTTCTCTTTCATGGCCTGGACCATCTCTTTCCAACAAGTGCTGACTCCCCAGGGTCTGTCCAGCACAAAGGAGATCTGCAAGGTCAGCCGTACAATTCCTCATACGGTGCCATCCCGATGGTGGAGTGGTAGCTGTTGTTGTACGCAAACTCCACCAAGGGTAGGTGGTCCTCCCAGGTACGACCAAAGTCGAGGAAACATGCGTGGAGCATGTCCTCGAGAGTCTGAATGCTCCTCTCCATCTGACTATCCGTCTGAGGGTGAAAGGCGGTGCTCAGACGTAGCTGCGTCCCAAACGCCTCCTGTAACCCCTTCCAAATCTGGGAAGTAAAGTGAGCATCTCGATCGGAGATGATAGATGATGGCACAACGTGAAGCCATAAAATCTCGTAAATGTAGAGACGTCCTAAGCTCTTCACTGAGCCCTGCTCTCTGATGGGTAAGAAGTGAGCCGACTTGGTGAGTCGGTCGACAATCACCCAAATGGAGTCGCGACCTCTGGAAGTGCGTGGAAGCCCAGTCACGAAGTCCATAGATATTCTGTCCCACTTCCACTCTGGGACCTCCAAGGGTTGTACGAAGCCTGCTGGTACCTGATGCTCTGCCTTCACCTACTAGCAGGTGAGGCATCGAGAAACAAACTCTGCCATAGCCTTCTTCATGTCTGGCCACCAGTGTTGTCGTCTAAGATCCTGGTGCATCTTTGGCACTCCACGATGTACCTCCAAAGGGGAAGTGTGAAACTCTCTCAGCACCTCCTCTCGTAAAGAAACTGGTACCAAGGTACATCCTCTAAAAAGGACGTCATGCTCTGCTCCAAAGGAAAAACCATCAGGTGCCTGACCTGAGGAAATTTTTGCACGCTGCGTATCACAGTCAGCGTCCCTACGATGTGCCTCTCTGACCCGCTGTAGTAGTGGAGGAGAGACTGTGAGTGACTGAAGGAAATATGTTCCATCTCTATCCACAAAGGATATCTGCAAGGTGGCTATCTGCTCTGTCACCTCCTCAAGTAGCTGAATGCTCATCCTCCTGCTGAGAGCATCGGCTACCCTGTTTACCTTCCCAGGAGTATAGATTATCTCAAAGTCATAGTCCTGGAGGAACTTGAGCCATCGTCGCTGTCTCAGGTTCAGGTTCTTCTGAGAGAATATGTACCTGAGACTCTGATGGTCAGAAAAGACTGTAAAGCGCTCGCCCATTAGGTAGTGTCTCCATGTCTTCAGAGCGAAGAACACTGCTGCTAACTTCAGGTCATGGGTAGCGTAGTTCTGCTCATGCGGCCTCAACTGACGTGATCCATAGGTGATCACTGCCCACTCCTGCATCAGGACACATCTGAGTTTGGTCCCTGATGCATCGCAGTAGACTACGTACCCTACTCCCTCCTCAGGCAACCTCAAGATAGGGGCGCTGGTCAGTCTCTTTCTCAGCTCCTGGAAGCTCTGCTGACATCTGTCTGACCACACAAATGGTTTACCCTTCTTCATCAAAGTTGAGAGTGGTGCCGCAACTTTGGAGAAGTCTGGCATAAATCTCCGGTAGTATCCAGCTAGTCCCAAGAAACTCTGCACCTCCGTCACGCTCCTGGGTGGCTCCCAAGCTAGAACTGCCTCGATCTTCGCAGGATCCACCGCAACTCCTGCCTTAGAGATGACGTGCCCTAAGAAGTGGACCTCGCGTATCCAGAACTGAAACTTCGAGAGATTTCCATAAAGCTGGTGCTCTTGGAGTGTGTCCAGTACAACTCAAAAGTGGTAGGCGTGCTCCTCCTCAGTGGTCGAGTAAATCAAAATGTCGTCGATGAAGACCACAAAAAATCGATCGAGGTATGGATGAAAGATGTTGTTCATGAGGCCCATGAACACTTCTGGAGCATTGGTTACACCGAATGGCATAACCAAGAACTCATAGTGGCCATACCGACATCTGAAGGCCGTCTTTTGCACGTCCTCTTCCCGAACTCTGAGCTGATGATAGCCTAACCTTAGGTCTATCTTAGAGAACCACCATGCTCCCTTGAGCTGATCGAAGAGGTCATCAATCCTCGGTAACGGATACTTGTTCCTCACTGTCACCTGGTTCAGGCGACGATAGTCGAAACAAAGTCGCAAGCTCCTGTCTGCCTTCTTAGCGAACAATATCGGGGAAGCCCAAGGTGAAACACTGGGTCGGATGAATCCCTTGCCCTGGAAGTCCTCCAAATGTACCCGTAGCTCTCAAAGCTCAGCGGGGGCCATCTGATATGCTGGAGTGGATATCAGGGCTATCCCAGAGTACATGTCAATATAAAAGTCTACGTCTCTACGAGGAGGTAGTCCTGAAACGTCGTCGGGAAAGACGTCCGCATACTGATCCACCACTGCAGGAAAACTAGGACTCCGCACGTCAACTACTCCTAGGATGAGGCTAGCCCACTGATGAGTGATGGGATTTACTCTCCTCTGCGGAATTCCATCCTGTGCTGCGAAGGCTCCCTTCTCGCCGGTGAAGGTGAACCTGCTCCCGTCGGTGCGTACACATCGCACCTTGCACCTAAAACAGTCAATCTGTGCATAGACTCTAGATAACCAATCCATGCCCAAGATGACGTCGTGAGGCCTCGACGCCGCTACAAGAAGATCCCAGCCAAAGCTCTTGTCTCCTAGAGTAAGCTCACATTACCGGCACCAGTGCGTAATCGTCGAGTCTGCTCCTGTAGGCATCTCTATCCATAAGGATCGAGCCAACAGCTCTGTCGTAATCTCCGAGCTCCGAACAAGGGCAGCGGCTATGAAAGAGTGACTCACTCCTGTGTCTATAAGAACTGCAGCAAGGGTGGAATAGACACAGATAGTACCTCGAATCATCTCGAGCACACCGTGGTTGTAGGCCTCCGCTGCCTGGAGCTGTGGCATTCTCTGCCCGCCAGCTCCCTATGGCCGGGGTGGACCTCCTCGTGGTGGTGGTGGTAGAGACTCAAAGAGTCTCCCACCACCTACTGCTCGGCCAGCTCCTCCGCCTCGTCCGCCTGCTCCCTACGGACTGCCACGGTCGACCCTCTGCCTCTGCCTGAGTGTCCCCTCAACTGTCTACCGCTCCTCGGCACGGTGGTTCAGGAAGTCACGAGCCATGTGACCATGCCCTCTGCATGTGTAGCACTTCCTGCCTCTCGAAAGACTGGATCCGCGTTGTGTGCCCCACACTGCTGAGCCAGTGTCCTGAGGTCGTCTGCGTGAGGTTCTGGTCTGCCTGGACTCATGATTCATCCGTCGACTGCCTTCCGTAGAAGACTCTACTACGTGTCGCCCCACGGTAGGTCTCACCGCTGGTGTAGACTCGGAAAGAAATCTCTCGATCAAAAGGGCTCGCTCTAGTAATCCTACCTGGGTTGGAATGCTGAGGGAGATCAGTGATGCCCTGATCTCATGTCTCAAACCCTGCTCAAAGGTCCGGGCCCAGAAGAATGGGTCTCGTACCATATCTGTCAAGTAGTGCGAGAGATCGGTAAATCTCGCCGAGTACTGGGCGACCATCAAGCTTCCCTGCCGCAGCTGAAGAAGCTCCTGGATGCGCACCGCACGGAGGGTGGCTGGGACGAACTCTGAGCGGAAGAGGCTCTCAAAGTACATCCAGATAAGAGATGCATCATCGTGCACCTGGAGCATCAAGCTACACCATCTGCCTGCTTCCGCGTGCAGTAGGCTCGCTGTGAGGATCACCATGAGGTCTGCTAGTGTCCTCACTAACCTGAGAACTCGTACCACTACCTCCAGCCAATCCTCGGCTGCCTGGGGGTCCATCTCCCCGCAGAACCTGGGCGGTCGCTGGTGCTGGAACTCATGCAGTGCACTAAGGCGACGTGCATCATCAGTGGTTGGGGCTGGAAGCATCGTTAGCTCGGCGGGTAGAGGTACCGCCGGTGCCTCAGCTGTCAAAGGACCCTGTACTGAGGCCTCGTCGCTCGGTGGGCTATCGTCACGCTCAACTCTCGGAACCCTAGCTGGCTGCCATCGTGGGGCCATCCTGAAAAAGGAAACAGATGCACCACGGTCAGAACAGTATACCTGGTGAGCTGACACAAATTAATCACATAGAAAACTTGAAAAACACACGCAATCAATGTTTTCATGCATTAAGTCAGAAATCAGAAGTCAGGGTCCTGGTGTACGGATACGTCGGCCGCCGCACCAACACTGGACTCCCTGGACTAATAACCACACCCAATACGCTAAACACTATTGCTTCACATAGAAAAATATCAGAGTCCTGAGTTCTGTGGTAGAACTGAACTCCTCTGATACCAATTTGTCACGACCTGTCCTCGGGGCCCGTGTCGTGACTACCCCAAGCCCGCCTTCCATAGGCCAGGGGATGGCGACTAGCACCAAGGCGTAAATCCTGGTAAAAAGGGAAGGCATTTCCTTTGTAAAGTAAACCACAAACACCACAGAGCAAGCAGGCAGAAGTAAACACTAAGTAAAAAATGAGTACAACAGTAAGTGCGGAAAAGCAAGTGGGCCAGTATACAAACCCAAACTGAAAGTAAAGTACAACTGGAAAGGGAAAACAACAACTAAAAAGTAAATCCGCAACGTTGAGTTGTCCACTGGAAATCCCACCTGAAGGGTGGTTACAGATAGCCACCACTGCTCCTCAGGTTCAGCCGACCGCTTCGAGTACGTCCCGCCCAGTGGTCCACCTTCAGGTACCGTCCTGCTCTGCAAGCCTCAACCAAGATCAGCGCTGTCCGTCGTCTGCAACCAACACATCGTAGTGCGGGCATAGCCCATGCAGGGGTGAGTATAATCTACTCAGTAGGGACCCCAAGACCCCCGAAGGTCTCCCAGAATCCACAAAGGATAATCGACAAAGGAAAGATACAATCACGAAGTAACATCTGACACTGCTTAGGTATATGTCCATACATATACCTAAGTCATCAATTCTCGTTCGGCTCCAAAATCTGAACCCAAGTACAAACCAGTCCATACAGGAAAGAAAAACATAAATCCACACAGGATAGCACAACACAATCCACATAGGAAATCAAAACAGGATTCAGCTCACACAGGTATACTTCTTTGTATGACGATAGAGATGATCAGATATTTCCACTGATTCATCTAAGCCGTCGGACCCACAAAGGATCGATAGTTACTAACCCCCGCAATGAACCACAAAGGATCTGACCCACAGAGGATCGATAGGTAACTAACCCCCGCAATGACCCATAAAGGATCTGACCCACACAGGATCGATAGGTAACTAACCCACGCAAATACCCACAGAGGATCGGACCCACACAGGATCTGTAGGCGCTGGCCCATACAGGACCGCTGAGCATTGACCCACACAGGATCAGTAGCACTAATCTACAAAGGATCACTGAGTTCTGTAGTCGTCGTCGAATCCACTGAGGATCTCTGTACAGTCGTCACCAAATCCACTGAGGATCTATGCACAGTCATCGTCGTCGTCGCAGTCGCAGCTAGCACTAAGGTTCCCGCACACAGCAAGCTCGTTTGGGAGGGTCCGCTCCACGAGCTGAGAGGCTGATACATCAACTGACACATATTTCAGAGTTGATGTATCCAAAAGTTCCGTATCTTCAACATGAACTCAACGTCGCAGACGGCACGTCAATCGGACGCCCGGTCTGAGAGTTATTGGCTTTTTCGTCCCAGGGGCCCGATTGGTTTTTAAGTTAAAACCAACCCGACCTACTCCACCTGTGTCCAAAACTTAGCCGGAGTAAGCCAGAAGATCCGTCTCACTTAGAGGAATCCAATAAAGTCAACGGCACGTCAATCGGACGTCCGGAGTTCAAGTTATAAGTGTTTCCGCTCCGAGGGCCTGGTTGTTTTCGTGTACGAACCGACCCGGCCAAACCCAAAGTACTCTGAAACCTTGAGTGAGATATACCTAAATGACCATATCGATCCAAGGATCGCATCGCCGCTGACGGTGCATCGATCGGAGGCTCGTAGCTCAAGTTATGAGAAAAAGACCGAAAAGGTCCGAAAACGGGGGTATGGGCCCGGACCGACCCGGCCCAACCCCCCTGGGTCGGCCCGAACCAGGTCGACGCAACCCGGGTCCGGGTCTGACCCATTCGGCGTGGCCCGGCCCGTCCGGGGTGGCCCGGTTCGGCCTGGGCGCGACCCGGATGGCCGGTTGTCCAGCGGGTCGGCTCGGCTGTTACGGCCGAGCCGCGGGCAGGGGGTGCGCTGCCCCCACGTGAAGAAGTCGTGACCCCGCGTGGGGCCGCCCTTGCCAGCGGATGCGGCAGCTAGCCACGTCCCGTGATCCTTCGGTCCCGCGCGGTCGCGGGACTGCACTGTTGCCACCGCGGCTTCAGCCGCGGCGGCTCCCTCCGGCGGTGCGCCGGCGGTCTGCTCCGAGGACCACCGGACAAGTTCCAATGGTCAGAAATTTACGTCGTCTTCGCCAAAGGTCCTCCCGGGGTCCGTCCTTCACTACGAGGACCCCGCGTTGTCCGTGCGGCCTGCTTTGTCGACGTCCGCCATTTCGCACACCAATAATGAAAGGGGCGGTGGGTTCGGACTTGTTCATTGTTCCGCACCCACCGCGTTAGCAGTTTTAAAATATCTCAAAACAAATATTTAATCAACTCTGCGGGTATAATTCACAAGGATTTAAATAAAACAAACCCCTACCTCGTCGTTGTCGTCGGACGAGAGTTCTTCGCGGAATTGACCGTCGCGGAAGAAGAGGATCGTAGCGTCGCGGAAGGGGGCGTCGCGTCGACGATCTCTGAGGGTTAAAGAAAACACACAGATTCAATTTCACGAATTAAATCCATGTTGAGGATAAAATCCATAAAGAAAATTTAAAAGATCCGTATTCCACTACCTTAAGCAGTTGATGATCAGAGATTGTTGCGGGGAATGATTTTCGCAGAAGAATGTCGCGGGAGGAGGACCGTCGGCGTCGCGGTACACAGCGTCGCATCGTCGATCTCTGAGGGTTTGGCGTTCTTCGTCGCCTTTTGTCGAAGGCCAGTGTTCTTCACGTTCTTGGCGTTCTTCGTGAAGGAGGATGAAGATAGAGTTTCTCCAAATCCTCTCAACAATCCGCACCCAATAAAAATGTGTGTTGGTCTTATTTTATTACATGCCAAAAATTTGAAAAACAAGTTAAGAAACGAACCATTAATTCAGTGAATTAATGGTAACGTCTTAACTGTCCAATTAATAAGAGCGTTAAGAGTTTTAGAAAACTCACCAGTTGATTTACATTAAAGAGGAGTTTTCGCGGGTGCGTTACTTAGAGGAAAAGAAATGGTGGGGATCATGTGGGTCCCACCTCACAAATATCCTACCCAGTGGGTAGGATATTTTGGATTCCACCCTATCCGCTTCAACTTAGCTTAAGTGGATTTATGTGGCTTTAAGTGAAATAAAATAAAGTTGTCACACCACTTTATTTTATTTCTTAACTTAACTCCAAAAACTAAAAACCACACCTGAGAAAATGCATCTCCGAAAAAGGCGTTTCTAAGAAAATATTGGCACTGCGATTCCATCAGTGCCCTCAGAATTCGATTCCGAGCACCGGTTCAAAAGTTAGAAAAACCTGCTCGTTCGTTCACTGAACGTACCCGAGCCAAACTTCGGAAAATGATTCCGGGCACACCGGGCCTCGGAATCAGGTGCTTTCAAAAACTGCGTTCTTGTAAAATTCCAAAGAAAATTAAGAAAAAAATTTCCTTGAATTTTACGGGTCTTTACACCAAAATCCGTTGCACCCTGATTCGGTCTCGATCGATGCCAAGGACAAAGTTCGGCAGTGACACTTTCCCCCTTAACTCTCAATTCATCTGTCATGTGCAAGGGATAACCCCCCCTCTATCATGAAAATAAATGAAATAGGTATGATGTTATAATAAAAATTAAATTAATTAAATTAAAATACCCATTTAAACGCTCACCCTGAGTCCTGAAACCCGAATTGGGTTTACACCTCGCCTAATAAAAACCCCTTGTTCCTAACTCAACCAAGAAGTCGGAATATCAATATGATACTTCATTAAAAATATATCACTAAAAGAACATGTCTGAATAATTAATATTTAATTAATTATTAATTATTCCATTAAAATTAAAACGGCTCATAATTTGACCAAACTCTTTTACTAGGGTAAACAACCTATTCTAAAACCAATAAAGTTGTCATAAAAATTATCTGAGATCATATGGTTAGGTAAAATGACTACTTCACCCCTCATAGGAATTTGAAACCAAAAATTAAAATTTCTACTTATTTTCACAATCCATAGAAACATTAGTCTTTAAATTATCCCCACCATAGCACTTCTCATCCACGACAAGCCTTGGTAGTCAAACTACTGTCATGATTTCATTTCAAGAACTAGCATAACTAATACTAACCCAACTGTCCTCTAACGACCCGTCCTCGGGGCCCGTGCCATGACTACCCCAAGCCCGCCTTCCATAGTCCAGGGGCTGGTGACTAGCACCAAAGGCGTAATTCCCATTAACTGGGAAGTAATTGCCTTTATAAAAGTAAACAAAACATCACAGAGTACAAGCGGAAGTAATACACTAAGTACAAAAGGAAGTGCTGAAAAGTAAATGGGCTAGAATACAAACCCAATCAAAGTACAACTACAACTGAAAAAAAGTACAACAGAAAAAGACAAACAGCTGGAAGAATGGAAGCAGCTCCTGGGTCATCCTCCTCAGATCCTACCTGAAGGGTAGGTACAGATAGCACAGCTCCTGGATCATCCACCACAGATCCTACCTGAAGGGTAGGTACAGATAGCCTCCACAACGCTCTCATCTGTCAACCTCCTACGAGTGTCGTCTCATCATGAATTCCACCTCCGAATACTGACTCGTCATGATTTCCACCTCTGGGTATCGTCCAGTCTTCGAACACTCGGCCTCCGTCAGCACTGCCTGTCGTCTGCAACCAACACAACGAGGTGCGGGCATAGCCCATGCAGGGGTGAGTATAACGATACTCAGTAGAGACCCCGAGACCCTAAAGGTCTCTCTAAATCCAACGAGGATAACCACAAAGAAGATCTCAATAGATAACCTCTACTTAGGTATATTCCCATACATATACCTAAGTTATCAAGTAACCCATCTCAATCATGAGGAAACACAAAGGTTATGAAATCAACGGATAACCACTACCCAGGTATATGCCCATACATATACCTAAGTTATCAAGTGACCCATCTCAATCATGAGGAAACAAAAAGGTCATTGACTCAGCTCAAACTAGGATTTTCATTATCGAAACTGTAACTGCTGATGAGCCCCGTCTCTGGAGTGTACAGTGATCCTTTCACGACTCTGAGGTACTGCTCACAACCGTAACTGCTGAAGAGCCTCGTCTCTAGAGTGTACAGTGATCCTTTCATGACTCTGAGGTACTGCTCACTAACCTAAGACTACTGAGGTACTCCTCCTATCGAGTACCACGAGTCAGCCACCCAAACACAGTAGTGCTTCCTGCCAGGGTATGCCACCCAAACACAGTAGTGCATCCCCTCTAATAGCTTGCAGAGGTACTCTCCAGACAAGTACCGAGGTTATGCACTGTCAAACAGTAGTGCTTCGTCTGCCATGGGTCTGCACCCAAACAAAGCAGTGCTCCATCCACTGGGCTAGTCGACTCACTCCAAGTCAAGTCGGTCAAGTAGTCGTCAGGTCTCAGCCGGCTACAAGGTCTCCGTACTCCGTACACTCATCTCCGGGAGGGTCCGCTCCATGAGCTACAGTTAGATACTCCAAGTATCTTAAAGTCCCATTAAGAAGTATCTCAAAGGACCACCTCATCATAGGGGTCTCAACGCGACAGACGGCACGTCAATCGGACGCCCGGTCTGTGAGTTACTAGCCTTTTCGTCCCAGGGGCCCGGTTGGTTTCGTGAGCGAACCAACCCGGCCGTATCTCAACTATACCCCAAACTCTCATAGGGTATACTCATAGAGACCGTTTCTCTATGTTATTACCAATGCCACTGACGGTTATCAAATGGACGTCTGGTCTGAAAGTTATCAGCTTTTCCGTTCCAGGGGAACGGTTGGATTTCGGGTGCAATCCAACCCGGCCACTATCCAAATGCAACCAAAACTCAGGCGAAGTTTACCAAAAGTTCTGTCTCATCAAGAGGAATCCAAAAAAGTCAACGGCACATCAATCGGACATCCGGAGCTCAAGATATAAGCATTTCTGCTCCGAGGGCCCGGTTGGTTTCGTGTTCGAACCAACCCGGCCGTACACAAATTTCTCTGAAACCCTAAGTGTAATATACCGAAACGACCTACTCGATCCAAGGATATCTACACAACTAGCAGTGCGTCGTTCGGAGGTCTATGGCCCAAGATATTAGCATTTGAATGGAAACTGCCCGAAAATAGGGGGTTCAGGCCCAGTCCGACCCGGCCCGAGAGCCCCTGGGTCGGCCCGAACCGGGTCGACCCGAACCGGGTCCGGTTCCGGCCCAATAGGGCATGGCCCGGCCCGTTGGGCAAGGCCTGGCCGGTTGCCCTACCGCACTGGCGCGGCCGTGTGGCCGCTCGGCTGTTCGGCTGAGCGGAACAGGGGGGTGCGGTTGCCCCCCCCCCCAGTGAAAGAAGTCGGGGCCCCCGCGTGGGGGCCGCTCCCTGCCAGCAACGCGGCCCAGCGCCGCATCATCCTTGGTCCCGCGCGGCCGCGGGACCAGCCCCCTTCCACCGTGGATTCAGCCGCGGTGGCCCTTCTCGGAGGCGCGCCGACAGGATTTTCCGCGGACCACCGGACGCGCTCTGGTGGTCCGTTTTGCTCGTCGCCTTTGCCAACGGTCCTCCCGGGACCCGACCTTCACTGCGGAGGCTTAAAATTGAATTTTCGGCCCCATTTGTCATTGACCGTCAATCTGCGCACAACGATCAACCAGCGGAGTCTTCGAATCACATCAGCGGCCCCGACTCCGGTCGCGGTTTCGTTCGACCTCAACGGCACGGCGCGACGGCGCCGTGCTTCTTCGTCACGTTCTTTCTTGTTTCTGTGCGGTGTCGTTGCATCGCGTCACCTTTGTTCGTGCCGCAACGAAAAAAACAACAAAGGGGGAGGATATTCGACCGTGTTCGTGCGGTCCGACCTCCTCTCGTTAAGTTGATAACAAGAGGCCCAGAAGACAAAGAACGACCAAGGATTTTTCACGAAAAAAAATAATCAACCCCAACAGTTTTCCCCACAATCAAGAATTACCAACCTGCAAACATATTCTTCGCAGATCAACTTAATATTTAGTTGATCTGCGTTCTATGATATAGAAGGAAGTAAGCATGGGTTCACTAACAATCACAAATAAAATCCCTACCTCAAGTGTAGTTGAATGAAGGCTCGTCGTGGAATTTCACGTCGTGGAAGAAGGCGTCGTGGAAGGGGGATCATCACGTCGCGGAGAAAAGATTCATCGGCATCGTGTCGTCGATCTTCGTGGAAGGCGTCTTTCGCCATCATCCGTCATCGGAGGTCGGTGTTCCTCGTCAGCAGCAGTGCGTTCTTCACGTTATTTGACGAAGAACGAAGAACTTCAAGACTTCTCTTATTCTCCCCAAAAACTCAACAAAATAACCCAACAATAATAAAATAAGCCACCTCTTATTTTATTACTCAAGCCTTAAGTTTGAAATTCAAAAATTGAATCAATCAATTAATTTAATTAATTGAGGAGTTTAAACCGCCCAATTAATGAGGCGTTTATTATTCAAAATAAACGCAAGAGTTGACTTACATTAAAAAGGGGGGTTCAGGTGTGTTACATAATTAAAGGTGGGGTTTCGTGGAAGTTAAAAATGTGGGGCTTGTGTGGGAACCACCCCACAAATATCCTACCTAGTGGAGTAGGATATAGTGGGTCCCACTTCAACCACTTAGCTTAGGTTAAACAACTTAAAATAAAATAAATTGGTTGCCCCATTTATTTTATTCATTTACTTAACCTGAAAATTTTAAAACCACACCCGAGCAAATGCAACTCCGAAAAAGGTGTTCCTAAGAAATTACCGGCGCTTAGATTCCATCGGTGCCCTCAGATTTCAATTCCGAGAACCGATTTAAAAGTTAGAAAAACCCGCTCATTCGTTCACTGAACATACCTGAGGTAAACTTCGGAAATTGATTTCGGGCACACCGGACCTCAGAATCAGGCACCGTCAGAAACTGCGCTCTTGTAAAATTCCAAAGAAAATTAAGAAAAAAAATTCCCTTGAAATTTCCGGGTCTTTACATTAATGAATAGTCTCATGGTTCACATAGCTCTATCCCAACACAAGATGCATCCAACCATGAATAATATGGTACTCCCCACAAAAAAGAGTATCCTTATCTTCTCTTGGAAACCAGATACCAATTTCCATGGCCGACACCCCTTCCATCACCAAACACAATAACTAGCCATGGCCAAACCCCTCACACCTAAGCACCAATATAAAAACATTAACCACCCATTCCCAGATCACTATGAATAGTAAACTCCACACTTAAGAAAACACTTAAAATGAGGATCACATCCTCCAATTTCCTATTGTGTGCTACCCATCATAATGATTTTCTTACACCGTTCCTTAAGTGATGTCCTCAATAGTTCCACCACAGTTACACCACTTGGGTTTCCTCAAGACCCAAACAAACAAAACCAACCCACACATATCCTAATAGATACTATGAATAACCTATGCACACATGCCTTTATTCAATATGGTTTTTCCCAAAAAATACACACCAAACACCACTCTCCTCCTCAAGGAAGAGTGATTCCCAAAGAACCACTTATAGGCACTCACACTTGCCTGAGCCACAAACTAAAGAAACTAAGATAATGCACCTAAAAATACTGACCATTCTCTTCATTCAGTTCAGTTCCAACAAGCTGGAGAACCTTAGACACTCCTATTCAAAAATGGTAACCTATATTATTCCAAACTTAACCACATGTTTAGCCTCTATCCAGCAACATTCCAAGTCATGTGTGTCCATCCAAGTGTTCTACTGCATACTAAAATTCATCTCAATAATAGGTCAAGTAACCCGACCAGTCCTACCCTCAAAACTTACCTTGATACCCAAGAACTCCCAATGACAAACATTTTAATGTGTTATCACTCAATGTTCTTCTCATGAAAAACAAATCCAAGGAATCTCTATTCCCATACCATAAATTTATTTCATCTCTCATGCATTGATCTAAAAATATACCACATATCCATGCCTCCTTCCCCAAAGGTACCAAAAAACTCAGGTCAAACCCTCTCACGGTCTTACCTTAAAAAAAACCTATGACTCACTAAATACTAATTTTCATCCTTAAGGTCTCTAGGTCTCCCACCTAGCCCTAAATTTAAGTATCACACCAACACACAGATTATGGGAAACATCTTGTTCCTGTATCATCAAACTATAGCATCCAACATGCCAAACCACCCACCATGGGATTCCACATATACAATAGGCATCACATTCCAACCTAGAATTTCATTCCAATATATGCTCACTCATTTAACATCTCCCTTTGATGACCCATCTCTAAGAACCGTAAACACGAGGTTCGGTTAGATATAAGTTTATTCCAAAATATGTTTCAAAACACCATATATGTTATTACTAACACATTAAATAATTTAACCTATAAGGTAAATTCAACCATAATCACCCTAAGATGATATGTATCCATTAACACTATTACATAGTTTGGTTAAGTAAAGTATTATTCCAATCTATATGGGAAAACAATATATAGGTTTTTACTGGTACTTTAAATAACTAAACCTAAAAATCAATAACCCCCAAAGGGTTTCCCACTAAATCACTATGCACCTTACTAAACTACTAGGATCACCTCATGTCCCATGCATCATGGGACCAAGTCATCATCGTTTTCAAGAATCTCAGTATAGATCTACATGACCTGCCATCAGAATAAAATCCATATACATGTCATTCCAACTAAGTATAATTCTACTAAGTACGTATATTAGAAAACATTGTATGATAATTTTTTGACACTTTAAGCAGTTGAACCTCTCATCTGTGAAAAAATCACACTAGTATATCCCTACATTTCATGTAAATCCTGTGTGTCAACTCATGATGAATGATATGCCTATTTCCTCTATAGACACAGAGTAAAATGAAAAAAAATCTTACCAATGGGTTAGAATCCAAAATCCAACTAGAAAACCATCAACTAAACATCATTTTCATCACCCAAGGTGAAAATAATATCAAACATAAAATCACATACTATGAACATCAATAAAAAACCTTAGAAACCTATAATTTCTACCAGTGAAGTTTTTCATGATGCACCAACCCGGTATCCATCACAGATTCCAACACATTCGTATCTCTCCTAGATAACATGTCTCAAATAATATGACAAAATAAAAATACCTTTGATAGAACTTTGTGACGCCCTACCCTAGATCACTCCATATAGTAGTTGGACTAGTTCTCCACAAGACCTCAAGAACATCTCCTCATACGCTAAACGCTACTGATTAATAGAAAGGGTATAAGGTGTATTGTGAGGAGACTATACCCCCATATCAATGTGCACAATAATATTAAAATAATAAATAATAATACACATCATAGTATATAGAAATTATAAATAAATTTAACATTCTATAAAAAATGAAATGCAGCATATAACTTGAATGGTTATCCTACACACAACAATTGGTCTCCCATTAGGATAACCATATATACAGAAATAAATAAATGAAACGAACCAAAAGTATCCATGGAAACTCCAATACATACCACATACTTGGTCTCCAAAACCCCATTGAGCTACTCCATATAGATCATAAGACTCTATAAGAGCAGCTCTTCTTGATCATGCAATCCAAGGCCTCTACCTATCCACTATTCCATGTGCTCAACTCGAAAGTAGACATAAGGTCTACACACACACCAAGGATCACATACATGGGGTGAGAAATTAATATCAGTAGGCTACCTCCAATGGTGGAACTATACCTTTTTTCATAAGTGTATGATCATGAAATATACCCATTCTAGAAGAGAAATAATTTGAATAAAAATAAATAATAAAACTATCATTGATCCTTAGGTTCAACTACATAACCCAACCGACCCCAACTTACATTGGCCAATTATGGAATTTATATGAGCATGTATCAATGAATGTTTCAACATCATAAAAATAAATGGTGGACAAGTCCTTCCCTATCTATATTAATCAACATCAATCCTTGGGTCCATGACCCTAATCGACCATACCTGCCTTGACCCAATGTAGGAATGTTTCTTAGCATAAGCATTGCCTCAAGGGAACCTATATCCTCTCTCTATGGATCTTGTTTTCACACTCCCAATAATGAGTAGTGGATCTTAGGGTGTCATCAGAGATCCCTCATCCTCAATCCCTCAAACTAAACCCCATGGTAGTACCTAGGATTTCTTGATATTAGGAAAACAAATGATCTCTAAGAGTGGGAATCCCTAGGAAATATTAAACATCATGGCATGAATGAATCCTAGGTGACCTAGGAAATCAAAAGGAATACCCTCCCTAGATTCCATAGTCAATATAACAGGTATCCAATATCTCACAAATACTTATAAAATCCATCAATTATGTATCCATTGAGTCCTATAAAGGTATCGTAGGCATCGATCAATGGGATTCAATAGTCACACGTGAGATGTCTAACATATATGGTTGGGGATGTACACCCACCTGACACCTCATACTGTCATTAAAATCCTATCCATTTTATGAATTCACAAGGTTATACTAGTATCCTCATCCAAATCCCATCACCTAAGAATTCACAATGGTATCACTATATTCAATGAACCCCTATCATTTTGTGCATTCTTGTATACATGGACACAAATTCTCTGATGTTGGATCCTAGGTACTTCCTCTAGGTATCCACCCTTAAATCGACCAAATCAATGGATTCAAACTGATCTAGGAATTTTTAACCAATATTATATGAGATTAGATCCCAACTATACTAGACATACTAAGGTCTAAACCATCTCATTAAGTGATTCTCAGTAATCCCAAGAAATCACATTTGTGTTAGGATCAACAATTGATTACCAAGATGTAAAGACCTGGAAATTTCAAGGAATTTTTTTTAAATACTTTGGAATTTTATGACTCCACAGTTTCTGACGGTGCCTGATTCCGAGGCCCGGTGTGCCTAGAATCAATTTCTGAAGTTTTGTTAATCTTAAATTAGCACGCATAAGCAGTTTTCCTGAAAAAGTGTAATAACACTTAAACGGTTACTTGGATCAGAAATATGAGGGCACCGTTGCACTCAGGATGGCGGTTTTACCCTAGGTGCGACTTAAGTTTAGTCGGCACGGGCCTCCTGTGAAAAATCCCAAAATGGCATAACCGTAAATAAAATAATTAAATAAATTATTTTATTTTTCAAATTCTTATAACTCGCAAATGGTAGCTCGGATTAAAAATCTGAGACCACTACTGAACTTGTGAGGGCATTCTTTGTTTAAGAAGATACTAACTTTTAGCTGGTGCGGGCCAGCAGAAAAAGTTAGTTTTTGGCCGCAAATTAAATAATTATGTGACAATTATTTTATTGTAAAATTCATAACTTATAAATGGTGAATTGGATTAAAAATCCGAGAGAACCGTTGGGTTCCTTGGGGAATGTTTCACCTAGGCAGAGCATAACCTTGACAGGCATGAGTCGAGGGTGACTGATAATAAATTTCCAAACTTTTTTTTTGAGTACGTTCAATAAACGTACATTCAGGATTTTATATCTTTTGGACCGGTTCTCAGAATTTAAATCTGAGGGCACCGTTGAACTCGCAGCGTCGGTAATTTATTAGTGAGACCTTCACCACAGTTTCATTCTGACGAGTTTGGAAGTTAGTTTTTGGTTTTTTTATTAAATAAAATAATCATAAAATAAAGCACAACACTTTATTTTATTTTTAAGCTGCCATGTGTTGTGTGTGCGGTTTGTTGGAACCTCCCTTTGGGGTTGCTGGTGGGACAGTCACACCCTAACCTCCCATGGGAGGATGATTGGGGTGGGGACCACCTGAGCAGCATAACATCCCATGAGAGGTTATGACGTGGGGTCCACATGGGTCTTAACCCCCCATTTAATGGGGAGGGAGAGGAAACCTCACAACCCTCTCAATTAAGTTTCGTGTGTCAACATAAAATTAATTGTTGTCAATTAATTTTATGTGTTAACGTAAAATTAAATGTTGTGTGTCAACATAAAATTAAAGCTATCAATTAATTTTATGTGTCGACATAAAATTAATTGCTATCAATTAATTTTATGCGCCAACGCTTTTTAATTCGCTTGACCCCCCTTCTTTTTTTTAATTTAAGTAACTGCATCGTTGGAATTTAGGAAGGTTCCTAATAAATGAATCATCATAAATTCCATGATGGTTACATACCTCTCCCCCTATCCTATATATAGGGAGCTTGGAAGGAGGATTTGGGACGGCTTCACCAAGCGACAAAGCGCTGGTAATGTGACGTGATGCCCAAAACTTGCAGGATTACGCTTCCTCCAACGAAGAACACGAAGACGCCGGTGACGACAAATTCTTCCTCATAACCCCCCTTCCGATGTGGGATATCTTCAACGACCCTTCATCCTTCCTCTTCGTCATCAACAGATCGACGCACACACTCGGAAGTGGAAGCGTACGATGAACGACGTCAACATCATCTTCCCCCGCGACGAATGAACGTTCGTCGATTAAAAGGGTCAGGGTTTGTATATTCTTTGAGTGAATAAATTGTACCCCCATTCCTTGTTAATCTTCTGAATTGGCATTGGCTGATTGTTACCGCCTAACGTGGAGGGCGCGGTCTGAACAAACACGGACCGACGACCCTCCGTCGCTCTTTTTTTTATTTTCAATTGGGAAGCAGCGACGATCGAAGGTGGCGGCCGCGCGCCAGCCGCGTGCGGAGGAACCCCGGGCCACTCGGCCGAAGGAGAACCGGCTGGCAAAAGCCGGTGGGCCGAAGGAGGATCGCGGCACCACAAGGGACGTCGCACTGTGGAAGACCGCGGCCCGCGTTCCGCGGGCCTCTTGGCGGGTGAACCGGCCAGCAAGCAGCCGGCCGGGCTGAGAAGAACCACGGTGCCAGGAGGGCGCTGCACTTGAGGAACCGCGGCCCGCCCGAACGGGCTGATTGTGCCATGAAGGCCAACCAGTTTGGGAGGGCGGTGCCGCTTGGCACCGCTGGTTCGGGAAAGCGGGGCCCCCTTCGGACCGCTCGGCCCTCCGGGCCGAGCCACTCTCTTATCCAACCAATCCGCGGCCTGTCGGGCCACACCCTGCTGGGCAAGGCCATGCTCCGTCGGGCCGGGCCGCGCCGGACCGGGCCGCGCCGGGCCGGGCCCCGCCGTGTCGGGCCGCGTCGTGTCGGCCCAAGCCATGCCGTGCCAGTCCGCGCCGCACCGGGCCGGGCCGCGTCGTGCTGGGCTGATCCTAGCGATTCATCCGGTCGGTCCAACCCTCTTCCGGGTTGGACCCGACCCGTCGGCCCACTGGGCTTAACGGGCCGGGCCCGTTTCCACTTAAAGGTGAATATCTTGAAGACCGCGCGTCGGATCGACGCGCCGTCTATGGCACAGGGACCCTTGTGATGTGGTGGTCCTTCTGAGATACTCTAAGTGAGTTTTGGATGAGTTTTTAAAACATCTAGGTTTGGAATGAACGTAATTCCAACTAGGCCCCTGGAACGAAAAAATCAATAACTCTCAGATCGGGTGTCTGATTGACCTGTCGTCTGTCGCATTGGGTTTCTTTTGACGAGAAAAAACTTTGAGATGCATCAACTCTAGACTCCGTGACAATTGATTTATTTACCCCTTTGCTCGAGGAGCGGACCCTCTCGGAATCGAGCGTGCTGTGTGCGGGAACCCTAGAGCTGGTTGCGACTGCGTCGACTACCGTATTGGGATCCTCTGTGGGTTCGACAACGACGTCTACCGTACTGGGATTATCCGTGGGTTCAATGACGACATCTTCCATACTGGGATCCTATGTGGGTTTGACGATGATGACTTCTGTACTAGGATCCTTCGTGGGTTTGATGACGACGTCTACCATACTGGAATCCTCCGTGGGTTCGACGGCAATGACTTCTGTACTGGGATCCTCCGTGGGTTCGACAGCGATGACTTCTGTACTTGTATCATGATTGGGTCCAACAGAGTAGCTATTCTTGTATCCTAAGTGGGTCTAACTGCTTATCTGTTCTAGTATCCTATGTGGGTCCGACAGCTTAGATGAATCAGTGACTACATCTGATCATCCCTATCGCTCTACAAAAGTTGTATACCTGTGTGAGATGAGTCCTGATTTTAAATCATTATCATCGATGTGATCAACTTCCTTCCTATGTGTACTGGGTTGTATTTGGGCTCGAGATTTGGATTCGTACTGTGATTGATAACTTAGGTATATGTATGGGCATATACCTAAGTAGGGTTGTTTGATACTTCATGTTTGTATCTCTCTTCTGTGCTTTATCCTTTGTGGATTCTGGGAGACCTTCGGGGGTCTCGGGGTCCCTATTGAGTATCGTATACTCACACCTGCACGGGCTTTTCCTGCACTACGTTGTGTTTCATGTAGACGACAGAAAGCACTGATCGAGGTAGAGGCTTGTAGAACTGGACGGTACCCGGAGGTGGACCACTTGGTGAGACATACACGGAGCGGACAAACGAACTTGATGTGTTGAGAAGTCCATCTGTACCCACCCTTCAGGTGGGATTCCCAGAGGACGACTCAGTGGTTGTTGTTTTACTTTACTGCAGTTGTGCTAGCTTTAAATTGTACTATAATTTCAGTTGGGGCTTGTATACTGGCCCATTTACTTTTCAGCACTTACTTTTGTTCTCAATTTACTTAGTGCTTACTTCAGTTGTGTACTCTGTTGTGTTTTTTACTTTTATAAATTCAATTCCTTCCCTTTTTATCGGGATTTACGCCTTTGGTGCTAGTCATCAGCCCCTGGCCTATGGAAGGTGGGCTTTGGGTAGTCACGGAACGGGCCTCGAGGACAGGTCGTGAAAAATTGGTATCAGAGGAGTTGGTTCTACCGCAGAACTCAGGACTCTGATTATTCTTTTCTGTGAAGCAATAGTGTTAAGAGTATTGAGTGTGGTTATCAGTCCAGGGAGTCCAATGTTGGTGTGGCGGCTGACGTATCCATACACTAGGACCCTGACCTCTGATTTCTGACTCAGTGCATGAAAACATTGATTGCGGGTGTGTTTCTTTTGAAAAGTTTTCTTTGTGATTACTTTGTGTCAACTCACCAGGTATATTGTTTGACCGTGGAACACCTGTTTCCTTTCAGGATAGCCCTACGAAGGCAGCCAGCTAGGGTTCTGAGTTACGTACGGCATGGTAGCCCACCGAGCAACAAGGCCTTGGTGCAGGGCCCCATCACAACGGAGGCACCAGCGGTGCCACTACCCTCTGAGCCACCGATACCACCAGCCCCAGCAGTAGAGAGTGCACGTCTCTTGAGTGCATTACACGAGTTCCAGCGACAGAGGACGCCCAGGTTCCACGGAGTGACGGACCCACATGAAACTAAGGATTTGCTGGAGACTATCTTCAGAGTTTTCAGATTGGTAGGGACACCAGTCGACCTTATGGTGATCCTTTCCGTGATTATTCTACAAGGAGAAGTTGGTAGATGGTGGATCCTGATGCTACAGGTGCATGATGAGGCATCACTTCTTTGGACAGACTTTCGAGAGTCTCTTCCGCTCGAAGTTTGTTCCATCCACCCTTCTTGTGGTGTAGATTCAGGAGTTACTTCATCTACAGCAGGGCAGCATGACAGTATCTCATTACTCAGCGAGGTTCACCGACCTCTCACGCTACTCCACGGACATGGTATGGGACCCACTATTCAGGGCCAGAACCTTTGAGAAGGGACTCATACATGAGATCAGGGTTTTGATGATCTCCCTCAACATCCCGACACAGGCGGGGGTGCTGGAGAGAGCCCTTATAGTGGAGAGTTTTCTCATTGAGCAGTCACCAGTGTTGAGACCCTCCACAGGACGACACGTAGTAGAGTCTTCTACAGCTACCATTAGACAATTGACGTAGAGGTCCAAGAAGACTAGGCCATCAGGTGAGAAATCTCAGGATACAGGTTCGGTTTTATGGGACACATGAAACAGATCCATCCATATGAGGAGCAGGCAGTGCTATGCATGCGGCGGGTAGGGTCACATGGCTCAAGACTGCCTGACCCACTCTGCAGATGAGCAGAAGGCATTAGAGGGACCTCCCAGGAAGAGGTTCGATCGTGGTGGTCTGCTGGGAGCAGGCGGACATGGTAGAGGAGCTGGCCAAGCAGTAGGTGGTGGAAAATGTTTCGAGTCCCTACCACCACCACCACCAGGAGGTCCACCCTGGCCGTAGGGAACAAATTGGCAGGGGAGAGCTCAGCTTCAGGCAGTTGATGCCTACGACCATAGTGATTCAGGAGCAGTTTGACAGGACCGGGACTAGCTCCAGGCATAGAGACTTTTTGCTTCTAGATTTGTTGATGTCGTTGTATGTGGTTGCTTTGTGTCTTTGTACTTTGGCCTGCTGTAATAAAAGACACTTGTACATGTGATGTTTTCTTTCCTACCTTTTTGTATGGTTGATACTGAGAGGTTCTGGTTAAAACCATTGAATTGACCCTCACATTTACGATTCCTACTGGAGGAGACCCAGTGACTACACACTACTGCCGATGGTGTGACTTGACCCTTAGAGGCGAGAGTAATGGTTGGATCTCTTGGTAGTAGCGTCGAGGCCTTACAACATTGTCCATGGAATGAAATAGTACTGTTCATCCTAGGATTGACTATATTTGGAAAAAAACGTGGTTCATCCAGGGGATGAGACCAGATTTTTATTTTCGGCAAAGGAGAAATCTTAGCATCTCTTGCAGGATGTAAGCGAAAGAGGGTGAGTCGAGTTCTGTACAAATGGCTAGTCACACCCATAGTTCGTTGAGTGAACGTTTTATGGTTTACTCTAATCACAAAATTCTCAGGTGTGTCTTCTCGTAGAAGGACCTGGACCTGAGATGGTGATGTTGGCTTGAGTTCCTCCAGGACTATGACTTTGAGATAGTCTATACTCCTGGGAAGGGGAACGTTGTAGCAGTTTCTCCCAGTAAGAGATCAGGCATTCAGCTGCTAGGAGTGGCGACAGAGCAGCTGGCCACATTCTAGATATCCTTTGTGGATAGGGATGGAGCATCCTTTCTACAGTCCCTCACAGTCACTCCTCCACTACTTCAGCGAGTCAGTGAGGCATTGTACGACTGACCTTACAGATCACCTCTGTGCTGGACTGACCCAGGGAAGTCAGCACTTGTAGGACCAGAGATAGTTCAGGCTACGACGGAGAAGGTGTAGATCATCCAAGAGTGGATGAAGACTGCACAGAGCAGGTAGAAGTCCTATGCTGATAGGAGATGGAGACCACTGGAGTTCGAGGATGGAGACCACGTTTTCCTATGGGTCTCACCTCGATGAGGTCTACAGAGATTTGGTCAGGGCGACAAGTTATCTCCACGATTCCTCGGACCTTTCCAAGTCCTTAGTAGGGTAGGAGAGGTGTCATACAGTCTGGCCCTTCCACCTCATTTGCACAGGGTGCATGACGTCTTCCACATATCTCAGCTGAGGAGATACGTGCTCGGCCCATCCCACATCATCAATCACGGGAAGCTGGACATTGATGACGGGGCGACTTTCACAGAGGTCACGGTGGAGATCGAGGATCGACAGGAGCGGGTCCTATGTGGATGATCGATTCCTCTGGTGCGCATTCGCTAGCAGCACGAGAACCTCCAGGAGATCTCTTGAGAGCGGGAGGCTCATATTCGAGCTCAGTACCCCCATTTGTTCCCCTAGTGTGTGTTGTAGCTTTACGGGGATGTAAATCTCTGAGGTGGGGGTAATGTAAAGACCTGGGAATTTCAAGGAATTTTTTTTAAATACTTTGGAATTTTACGAGTCTGCAATTTCCGACGGTGCCTGATTCCAAGGCCCGGTGTGCCCGAAATCAATTTATGAACTTTTGTTAAGCTTAAATTAACGCGCATAAGCAGTTTTCCTGAAAAAGTGGAATAACTCTTAAAAGGTTACTCAGATCAGAAATATGAGAGCATCGTTGCACTCAGGATGGCGGGTTTACCATAGGTGTGACTTAATTTTAGTCGGCGCGGGCCTCCTGTGAAAAATCACAAAATGGCATAACCGTAAATAAAATAATTAAATAAATTATTTTATTTTTCAAATGCTTATAACTCACAAATGGTAGCTCGGATTAAAAATCTGAGACCACCGCTGAACTCGTGAAAGAATTCTTTATTTAAACAAATACTAACTTTGGTCGGTGTGGGCCAGCAGAAAAAGTTAGTTTTGGTTGCAAATAAAATAATTATGTGACAATTGTTTTATTGTAAAATTAATAACTTCTAAATGGTGAGTTAGATTAAAAATCTGAGAGTATCGTTG
This sequence comes from Viscum album, assembly GCA_963277665.1. Lineage (NCBI taxonomy): Eukaryota > Viridiplantae > Streptophyta > Magnoliopsida > Santalales > Viscaceae > Viscum > Viscum album. Next base: position 2,007,303,500 of record OY728122.1, on the reverse strand, counting down.
GGTTCATTGGGGCGTGTTTCACCTAGGCAGATCATAACCTCGACCGGTTCGAGTCGAGGGTGACTGATAATAATTTTCCGAACTTTTTTTTGTGTACGTTCGGGATTTTATATCTTTTGGACTGGTGCTCGGAATTGAAATATGAGGGCACCGTTGAACTCACAGCATCGGTAATTTCTTAGTGAGACCTTCATCGAAGTTGAATTCTAATGAGTTTGGAAGTTAGTTTTTTGGATTTTTATTAAATAAAATAATAAAAAAATAAAGTACAACACTTTATTTTATTTTTAAGCTGTCATGTGTTGTGTGTGCGGTTAGTTGGAACATATCTTTGGGGGTTGGTGGTGGGACAGCCACACCCTAACCTCCCATGGGAGGATGATTGGGGTGGGGACCACCAGAGCAGCATAACCTCCGGCGAGATGTTATGACGTGGGGTACACATGGGGCTTAACCCCCCATTTAATGGAGAGGGATAGAAAACCTCAGAACCCTCTCAATTAAATGTCGTCTGTCAACATAAAATTAATTGTTGTCAATTAATTTTATGTGTCAACGTGAAATTAAATGTTGTGTGTCAACATAAAATTAAATCTATTAATTAATTTTATGTGTCAACATAAAATTAATTGCTCTCAATTAATTTTAGGCGCCAACGCTTTTTAATTCGCTTGACCCCCCTTCTTTTTTTAATTTGAGTAACTGCATCGTTGGAATTTAGGAAGGTTCCTAATAAATGAGCCTTCATAAATTCCACAATGGTTACATACCTCTCCCCCTCTCCTATATATAGGGAGCCTGGGAGGAGGATTTGGGATAGCTTCACCAAGAGACAAAGCACTGGTAAAGTGATGTGACTCCCAACACTTGGAGGATTACGCTTCCTCCAACGAAGAATGTGAAGACGTCGGCGACGACAAATTCTTCCTCGGAACCCCCCTTCCGACGTGGGATCTCTTCGATAACCCTTCATCCTTACTCTTCGTCATCAATGGACCGATGCACGAACTCAGAAGTGGAAGCGTATGGCAAACGACGTCAACATCATCTTCCCCCGCGACGAATGAACGCTCGTCGATTAAAAAGGTAGGGGTTTGTATATTCTTTGAGTGAATAAATTGTACCCCCATTCCTTGTTAATATTCTGAATTGGCATTGGCAGATTGTTACCGCCTAATGTGGAGGGCGTGGGCCGAACAAACATGACCCGATGACCCTCCATTGTTCTTTTTTTGATTTTCAATCGAGAAGCGGAGACGATCGAAGGCGGCGGTCGCGCACCGGCCGTGTGCGGAGGAACCACGGCCCGCAACCGTGGGCCGCTCAGCTGAAGGAGAACAGGACGGCTAAAGCCAGACGGGCCAAAGGAGGGCCACAACACCACAAGACGCACCGTGCAGTAGAAGACCGCGGCCCGCGTTTTGTGGGCCGCTTGGCGGGCGAACCGGCCGGCAGGTGGCAAGCCAGGCTGAGAAGAACTGCGGTTCCAGGAGGGCACCGCGCTGGAGGAATCGTGATCCACCTGAGTGGGCTGATTTCATCGTGAAGGCCGGCCGGCTTTAGCCAGCTAGTTTGGGAGGGCAGCGCCACTTGGCGTCACCGATTCGGGAAAGCAGGCCCCCCCTCGGACCGCTCAAACCTCCGGGCTGAGCCGCTCGGTTAGCAAGCCGAGCCGCGGCCAGCCGGGCCGCGCCCTGCCAGGCCGGGCAGCGCCGTGCCGGGCCGCGCCCCCTCAGTCCATGATGCGTGATTCATCGGGCCGGTCTGACCCTCTGTCGGGTCGGACCCGCCAATACCAAGTCGACCCGACCTGTCGGCCCGCTGGGCTTAACAGGCCGGGCCCGTTTCCACTTCAAGGTGAATATCTTGAAGACCGCGCGTCCGATCGATGCGTCGTCTATGGCACAGGGACCCTCGTGATGTGGCGGACCTTTTATAGTACTCTAAGTGAGTTTTGGACAAATTTGTAAAATGGTTAGGTTTGAAACGAACATAATTCCAATGGGGCCCCTGGAATGGAAAAACCAATAACTCTCAGATCGGGCATCCGATTGACATGCCGTCTATCACGTTGGGTTTCTTTTGACAAGATAGAACTTTGGGATGCATCAACTCTGGACTTCTTGATAGTTGATGTATCGAACCCTTTACTTGCGGAGCAGACCCTCCTGGAATCGAGCGTGTTGTGTGCAGGAACCCTTGAGCTGGCTATGACTGCGTCGACTACCGTACTGGGATCCTTTGTGGGTTCGACGACGACGTCAACCGTACTGGGATCCTATGTGGGTTTGACGACGATGTCTTTCGTACTAGGATCCTCCGTGGGTTCGACGATGATGACTTCCGTACTAGGATCCTCAGTGGGTTCGAAGAGGACGACTATCGTACTAGGATCCTTCATGGGTTCGATGACGATTTCTACCATACTGGAATCCTCTGTGGGTTCAACGACAATGACTTCTGTACTGGGATCCTCCATGGGTTCGACACCGATGACTTCTATACTTTTATCCTGAGTGGGTCCGACAGAGTAGCTGTTCTTGTATCCTGAGTGGGTCTGATAGCTTATCTGGTCTTGTATACTTTGTGGGTCTGATAGCTTAGATGAATCAGTGACTACCTCTGATCATCCCTATCACTCTACAAAATTTGTATACCTGTGTGAGATGAGTCTTGATTTTCAGTCATTATCATCAATGTGATTGACTTCCTTCCTATGGGGACTGGGTTGTATTTGGGCTCGAGAGTTAGAGTCGTACTGTGGTTGATAACTTTGGTATATGTTTGGGCATATACCTAAGTAGGGTTGGTTGATACTTAGTGTTTGTATCTCTCTTATGTGGTTTATCCTTTGTGGATTCTGGGAGACCTTCGGGGGTCTTGGGGTCCCTACTGAGTATCGTATACTCACCCCTACACGGTCTTTACCCGCACTACGTTGTGTTGGATGCAGACGACTGATAGCACTGATCGAGGTAGATATTTTTAGAGCTGGACGGTACCTAGAGGTGGACCACTTGGCGAGACGTACACGGAGCAGACAGACGGACTTGAGGTGCTGAGGAGTCCATTTGTACCCACCCTTCAGGTGGGATTCCTGGAGGAAGACTTAGTGGTTGCTGTTTTACATTACTGCAGTTGTGCTAGCTTTCAGTTGTACTGTACTTTCAGTTGGGGTTTGTATACTGGCACATTTACTTTTCAGCACTTAATTTTGTTCTCAGTTTACTTAGTGCTTACTTTAGTTGTGTACTCTGTTGTGTTGTTTACTTTTATAAAGGCAATGCCTTTCCTTTTTATCAGGATTTACGCCTTTGGTTCTAGTCGCCATCCCCTGGCCTATGGAAGGCGGGCTTGGGGTAGTCACGGCACGGGCCCCAAGGATGGGTCGTGACACAAGAATCATGGGTGATCACATGTCATAAATAATAAATATAAATTGAAATAAATAAATCACAAGGGCTGGTCTAATTTCCATACTTGTCATCATCATCTCATCCCCATAGAGTTTACGCATTAGTCTGGGTTCTAGGGTGATGTTTAACACCATCTCTACCCATAGTCATACACACCCTCTTAGGGTAGATCAATTCATTGGTCACCCACTGGGGTCCCCTAGGTCAACTCATAAGTAGATTCATCGCTATTTTGATCATTAGATTTAGTATGTAACTAGAGGTATCCCTCTTGGGGTCCTTTGGGTTAGAACATGAGTATAGGAATGCCTCTTGGGATCCTAAATTCCAACTAGTCACTCAGGCAAACACCCATATCTCAAGGGTAACATATCCCACAATCTAGAATCTTACATCTGATGGCCTCTCATGCCTAATAGGGAAAATATTTCAAGGGATATGGCCTCAAGATTTTCACATTTCCAAGTCACTCTAGATTTTCCTAAACACCCAACCTGTCCATCTATTTGAACCACAATTCCATCCCACTAACCACAAATTATACTAAGCTAACACCAAATGAGGAACTTTTCAATCCCATACTAATTTATCCTATTATTCTCTATTTCCTTACCTGGGTATCATATCATGTCTCCCACTGGAGACCTCTGAATACATTTACTAGAGGAAAAACCACTCCATAATAGATTTTTAACATTGAATCACCTCTTATTATTCCTCAAAACACCCCAAGGGATCCAATATCATGTTTTATATGGAAAAAACTCAAAATGGACTCCTCTTATATTCAATTCTATCCTTGGGGTGAAAATACCTTAAACCCATCAAATGGGTAACAAGGGAGAAGTACAAGATGTTTACTCCAAAATCTACACCATTTATATGTAATTATACATTCTATGGGTGTACTGAGGTCTGGACATGTACTATATGGTGTGGGTGAACCCTAGATCTAGTTGTGTGCTTATACATGGACATATCCCCCTCACAAGGGATGTCTGGACAAGTACTTCGCAACATGTCCATATCCCACTACATAGTGTGTACTAAGACTGCATGAAATGTAGTCCCAAACACTCCATATTCCCTAAAAAGTAATAATACATAGTGTGTACTAATGAAACAACACATCGTTTGATTGGTTTTTTCGAATAGGAAACCCCTACGACCCTCCTGAACCTCCCCCCCCCCCATTCAACCCAATATAACCCCAAATCAACCCCTATGGGGTCCCCAAAAACTCATATTTGGATTTAAAGATTAAAAAAACTATTTTATGGGTATATATTGTAAAAACATAAAATATTACTACCTCATGGTGAAAATTTTGAAGCTTAAAGTCTAAATTCACGACCGGAAGTCGATGCACCCTGATTAGGTCTCGATCGACACCAAGGAAGAAGTCTGAAGGTTCCTCTTTCCCCCTCCCCTATCACTTAAGATATCATGTTCAAGGGAGAACCCTAACCCTTATATCTTTCATAGGAATTAAATAAGGGGAGGTATAATAAAAAATTAATTAATTTTAATTAATTTAATTTAATTTAAACACCCATTTAAATGCTCACCCCAAGTCCCAGAACACGAAGTGGGTTTACACCTCGCCTAAGAAAAACCCCCATTATAACTCAATCATAGATTCAAAATATCAATCCAATTATCCATTAAAAATATTTCACCCAAAACATGCATAAATAATTAATATATAATTAATTAAATATTAAATATTCTATGAAAATTCAAACAACTCAGAATTCCAACAAACTTATATCTTAGGGTGAAAACCCTATTATGGGACCAATTGAGTGGTTAAAAATTATCTAAGATCATATATAAAATTAAAATGACTATTTTACCCATTATAGGCATTTGGAACCAAAAAATAAAATTTCTTCTCATTTTCACAACCTAGAGGAATATGGGTCTTTACATTTAGGATGTTATCTCTTAGCATGTACATGTTGACTAACCAATAATATTGATACATAGCCTAAAATTTTTCATTTCATATTATCCCACCAAAAATATTCCTTCAAATCCTGATACATTTTCATGTTTTTAGGACATATAGAGGAATTTGAGTAATGAGCTTCATCTAATAATTACCTTTTAAGATCAGGAATGGATAAAACACATACCCTTTTTCCAAATTTCAATATACCATCATCATATATAAATTCTTACAACTTCTCATCATTCACATATTTTATTTTCTTCTGAAAATTCTTATCATTAATATATGAACTTTTTATTTTCTCCAATAAGGATATATTGGAAATAATTTGATATAGATGTGATGTTTCCCCTTTCTTAATGATTCCCATATATAAATTTACTAAATATATAGATATAAGATCTTTTTCAATATTAATTTTAGTAAAAATGTAAGAACTAAGATCTTCTTTTCAGGTATGTTTTCCTTTTTCTAGTGTTTTTTAGGAAAAAGATGAGTTTCTGGAAATTTTTTAAGTACACGCGGTGTACTTTATGAGTACAAGTCGTGTACTCAGTTACCGCGGGTAGCTAGGTGTTGGCTGTGTAACGGCCATGCACACGGTCGTGTGTGGGGACCTGGGGACTGCCTAATGCAGTGGCAGGTGAAGGAAAGTACACACCCTGTACTTATAAAGTATATGTCGTGTACTTTCTTTTTTCATTAAATGCATCGGGGTCGCGTCTAATTGGCATAAAGCCCTCCTTCTTGGTCTGGTCCATCCGAGAGCGAGGGTACGTCTGCGATCCTTCTCTGAGATCCCAATCAAGCGTCTATTATCTGAATCGACTATCGTCGATTGCGTTGGGATTGCCTCTGTAATCTCTTCCTTATTCTATAGCTTCATTTCCTGATTACTACTCTTTCTCAAGTTATCTTCAGTTGATCATTTTTAGTGTTTTTGTATATCTATGGTGTTCTTGGGATATTCAAGGCTTTAGGTTCATGTATAATGATCCTATAATACTGAGGTAGGTCGTTTTTCCTTTCTGTTGAAAGTCTTTGAGTTATATGTGCAAAATTTCCCAATACCCTTGAACAGGGTATTACATGTTTACGGTTTTAGCCCTGTTAATTTCCTTCTACGCTTTTATGCTTGATTAGAGGTAAATTGAATGAAAATAGGGTTAATTGCTATGATTTGGAAGTTTTTTCCCATGAATGTTTTTTTATGACCGTTTGGTCTTTCTTAGCCTGTTAGGATGCCTTGTTGGTTTCCCATGCCTAGTATTGTAGGATGGAGTGATTTTGTTTATCTGAACTGTTGTTATGATTTAGATTGTTATCCAAGTAGTTATTGAGGTTTAATTTGGACGATATGAATTGTCATTCTTGTTTGACTTACACAGGTTCATGAGAACCTGGTGTAGTAGACCATAGGGAGAATGGATGTAAGGGCTTCTCCAGAGTGTCTGTTTTTACTGTTACGATATGAGACCATAGGGGGAATTGAGGTAAGTGCTTCCTCAGAGTGTCTGTAGTTCCTTGATGTGGACCACAGGGGGAATGTGACGTATGTTCTTCCCTAGATCACCTTTAGTTATTGATACGATACTATTGGGGGAATTGACGGTGAGTGATTCCTCAGAGAGTCTATACTAAAGCTGAACCAGAGGGGTTATACTATGAGTACTTCCAAGAGGGTTGCTTGTGTTTTCTATGTAGCACCAGAAGGGATAGGCTGTGAGTACATTCCATATGGTTACCTATTTGTGATTATCTATTTACTTGCTATGTGTAACTGAATGCTTTAAAACTGTGGAATTGTTACTGTTGAGTACTTCCTTGTTTACAACTTCTTTTGTTTATTGCCTGTCATATATATTCACTGTCTGTTAGGCACATATATCTTGGTGGTTGCCTACTAGGATTTAGTCTCACACCATGTTTGGGTCATGCTTTGGGCCCAAACAGATTATTTTTCTGCAGGTATAGATAAGGGCAATAGCCCTTTTACTTCAGGTACTTGACTGCTTTGGATCTGGAGAGCATGGGACCAAGATGAGGCTTGTGATGCTGAGGATTTGTTTAATTTTTTCTTTTGTACTTTTGTTTAGTATTGTATTTCAGCATTGTGAAGTGTTTGGCTTCTTTCCTAGAAATATGTATCATACATCATTATATATATGTGCTCCAACTTCTTATTACTTTCAGTCTTCTGTTGTTTACTGTTATATGCCATTATTACTACTTCCACTACTATACTCTCTTTCTCTTTTGTTGTGTTACTCTGCCAATGAGGACATAGTTTTCCCACTATCACACCTAAGGCCCCTGCTGCAAGTTGTCAGCCTCTGGCATTAGGGGAAATGTGCTTGAGGGCATGTGACCAACTGGGTACAGGGCGCCTCTGGGCAGCTTCCAAAACCAGGACGTTACAAAGTGGTATCAAAGTAATTATGTTTTTCTTGAATTACTATTTGGATCCTATAGATAAGGATAAGAAGGAATAGGTACTTGGTAATAATCTGTGCCCGAGAGTACCTAACCCATGTACAGGGAAAATCCAATCTACCTCATTAATTGCAAGTTTTATGGTTTTGAAATTTTACAGTTAATTTTATTTTCACCGTTGGGTGACCCACATGTATTATTCTGTTATTATTGTTTTTATTGAGGTTCTATTTCTTTTGAAACCCGATGATATGAGGGTATTCCATCTCATGCATCATATAGACACTTGTTAGGAATCACATTTCATGAATTTTTGCCATTCCATTTAGGGTGAATTAGCGATTTCATGTTGTTGTGATAGTTTTTGTGCTGGATATACATGTTGTTGTGATAGATGTCTTGATAAAAATATATTTTGTTTGATAGGGTATTGGTTGTGTAAAGTTTTGTTTGAATGAACTCAAAAATTTGGTTATTGAGGTGTTATGGGCCCTCATGGATCAGAATTTGGTGGATCATTGATCTGTTATGCTTGTTTATAACATATATAAGATGCCAAGATTTGATTTTCAGGGAGTATGAGCCCTCATGGATCAGAATTTGGCACCTTAAAGGTTCCTTTTAGTGTTTTTTTGGGTTCCGAGGTTGTTTCTGAGGCTTACTGTCTGGAAAAACCCAAAATACACGGTGTGTAATGTTGAATACACGCCATGTGTTCTTCCTTTTGGGAAGAAACTATTTTTCTTAAGTACACACTGTGTACCGTATGTACACATAGTGTAGTCTCTAACTGTGTATTAGACCGTGTAGGTAGAGACACGAGGTTTGGAATCTTTGTTAGGACACACCGTGTACCAAATGTACATGTCATGTTATAGAACCGTGTAGCCGACTGTGTCACTAACAACACAGGTCAGTTGAGTCTTCTCTAATGCATGATGTGTTAGTCTTAAATACGCCGTGTAGTGTAATCCCCAGAATCTGGCCGTGTCACTAACAACACAGGTTGGAAAATTCTTCCTAGTATATGATGTGTCCATCTGGAACATGCCGTGTAGTGAGCCGTGTATCCGGCCGTGTCACTAACAACATAGGTTGATGAAGCTCGTGTAGTACACACCGTGTCAGGAACTAACATGCCATGTAGTCTTGTTCTAGGAGAACCGTGTGGCCTAGTCGTGTAAGGGAACTCAGGAAGGGGAAGAGGATTCAAGTACACACTGTGTGTAACGACAACACGCCGTGTATGGGGTGTTACATGACCAGTTTTGGCAGAGGTACACTCCCATGTGAAAGGCTTAAGGGAACACGCCATGTAGGCATTATACACGCTGTGTATTCATGTTTTGAAAAACTTGAATGATTTATTTATCATGTTCCCTACTTACCCTTATATGTTTCAGTCCCTATTAATCTTGATCAAAGGTGTTCTCTTGACCTTGCAGAGTCATGGCATTGAGACGTCCTTCGATTGTACACCAATTTCAGGGCAACGATCAGACACCGGACATGAATGATCAAGAACTACCAGTAAATCCTCCAGTTGTTCCAGTCTTGGCACCAGCCATAATTCTGGACACAGGTACTGATTCACAATTCCGAGAGGGCTTCATGAGGTTCATGTAGACCTTCCGAGGAGTACCGCATTCGGCCCCTTCTATGGTAGAGTTTATGTGGGTCTTTCAGCAGCAGCATCCTCCCATATTCACAAGGTAATGAAGACTTTTGGATGCAGAGTCATGGTTAGAAGCCATGATTTCCATATTCGAGCATCTGGAGATGCCTCTAGAGGGGAGGGTCAAGATTTATAGATACATGCTTCAGGATTATGCCAAGAGATGGTGGGATGTGATCTCACAGGCGGGACGCCAGCAGGTTATAGCTTGGGATGAGTTACAGCATGACTTCTATGACTAATTTTATCTAAAGAACCTAAGGGCTGACTGATCCCGAGAGTTCATGAGTCTGGAGTAGGGTACTCTCTCATTCATGGAGTATTCTTCTCGTTTCACTAAGTTTTATCACTTCACACCTATTCCAGGAGGTGTTGAGTTATTCCTGTCAAGGTAGTTTGAGGATGGTCTGAGGCGCGACATTTGATCATAGGTGAAAATCTTCAGGTTGACTTCCACCACTTCTATTTTCAACCAGGACCTGATCACGGAGAAATATTTGAGGGATTATGGACTTGTGATCTAGGGTGGTTTGACATTCAGAGTTAGTATACCTCCTACTAACAGTAGGAAGCACCGCAGGGGGTCTTCGCGCGGTGATCCAAAGAGGCGAGACACTTCTTCTAGTAGCCAGGTGGTGTGATACCAGTGCGGAAAGAGCGGGCATATGAGGCCACATTGCCCGAGAGACCCAGTAGAGTACCAATATTTTGGAAATATGGGTCATATTCAGCGCTTCTATAAGATCTTCTAACCAGCAGCTGGTGACAAAGGTTGCCCTATGACTCCGTGTTTAGAAGCAGCACCACCAGTTTCTCATCATTCTAGGAATTGGAGTTCTTCCAGCCATTCAGGCTAAGGTGGAGGTTGCAGTCATGGTATTCATTCACTGGGATTTCAGTGACAACAGGGTGGATCAGCTCAGGGTGGCCAGGCAGAGTCACAGGACCACAGTGCAGGTCAGACTTTTGTAGTGGAGCAGACCCAGCAGGAGCAGGGTTCCTGACCCTCTACAGTTCGAGGTACAATCTTAGTTGCCTCAGTTTTAGCTTCTGCTCTTTTCGATACAAGGGCTTCCCATAGCTTTATATCTATTTCTATTATGGAGATCATTGGGCTCTGTGTCTTTACTTTTGATGATATCTTGATGCTAGACACACCGTTGGGGACAAGAACGACTAGTGTACGTTAGTGATAGGAGTTCCCTCTAAAGGTTGTTGGGTGTCACTTCTTATGTGACCTTTATGTCCTAGAGATGATAGGCTATGATGTCATTCTTGGAATGTACTGATCAGTTCTCTTCCAGGAAATTGTCGATTGCTATCTTCATAGGGTGAGTTTCACATCACCATAGGGTGGATCGTTTCATTATAAGGGCGAATGGGATGTCCAGGAAAGCAGAGCAGGACCCGAACATCATGGGTTGGGAGGTGTTACAGCCCAGATTTCTTATCTGGATGACCAGGGGACTTCTCATATGGACTTTCCTCCAGTGGTGGATCATTTTAGGGATGTCTTTCCAAAGGACTTTTCAAGTTTGACTCTAAAGTGAGAGGTGGAATTTTCTGTTGAGATCATTCTAGGAGCAGCACCAGTGTCCATTCCTCCTTATAGGATGGTTACACTAGAGTTGCAGGAGCTCAAGAAGCAGTTGGAGGAGTTGCAGGAAAAGGGTTTTATCTGACCTAGTACTTCTCCTTGGGGTTCGCCTATATTTTTTTGAAGAACATGGATGGTACTCTCTGACTTTGTGTGGATTATCGGAAGCTAAACCAGTTGACGGTCAAGAACCGATATCCCTTAACAAGGATTGATGATCTCTTTGATCAGCTTCGAGGAGCCTGTGTGTTCCAGAAGATTTACTTTAGGTTCAGTTATCATCATTTTCACGTTACACCATCTAATATACCTCTTACATCTTTCTGGAGCAGGTATGGTCTATACGATTATGTGGTTATGCCATTTGGTCTCACGAACGCACCTACAGTTTTCATGGCACTGATGAACTGAGTGTTCCATCCAAACTTGGATTCTTTCATGGTGGTTTTTGTTGATGATATATTGGTTTACTCTCACACTCGACACGACCATGCCACACATCTTGAGATCGTTTTGAGTACACTGAGAGAGCATCTGTTATATACTAAGCTCTCAAAATTCCACTTTTGGATGGACCATATTCACTTCTTGGGTCATGTTATCTCAGATACAGGAGTATCAATAGACCTAGAGAAAGTGAGATAAATAGTTTCCTGGGAGTATCTGAAGAACATTTTTGAGGTGTATAGTTTTCTAGGGCTGGCTGGATACTACAGAAATTTCATACTAGACTTTTAACTCTTCGCAGTGCCACTGACGGGCCTGACTAAGAAGGGTGCAAAGTTCTTGTGGTCATATTTTTGTGAGTCAGCCTTCCAGGAGCTGAAAGGGAGGTTGACTTAAACACTGATACTAGTTTTTCCAAATCCAGGAAAGAGCTATATTTTGTACTATGATGCGTAAGGTATCAGTCTTGGAGTAGTTCTTATACAGGGGGGGAGGATTTGTTGCGTACGGGTCTCAGCAGTTGAGGCAACAAGAGAGAAATTACCTGACGCATGATCTTGAGCTGGCTGCAGTTGTTCATGCTTTATGTTGTTGGAGACATTATATTCTCGGAGAGTATTTTGTGGTTTTTACCGACCACAAAAGTCTCAAATATATCATCACTCAACGTGACCTGAATCTGAGATAGCAAAGTTGGGTTGAGTACCTTCAGTCCTTTGACTTCGATCTTGCCAATACACCAGGGAAAGGCAACGTGGTGGATGATGCACTGAGTAGGAGGACTCAGATACAGGTAGTTCAAGAGGCCAGTAGTGAGTGGAAGCTTATGGCTCTCTTCTCTGAGATGAATTTGGATGTGCATGACAGGCAGGGGTAGACATTTCTTTCTTCTGTATCTATTACCTCTACTCTTCTTGATCGAGTGCGAATGAGGTAGTTATGAGATTCTAAAGGCCTAGTCCTACGGGAAAGTGTGTTAGGAGAGGACCCTATTCCCGAATGGACCATGGGCGAGGATGAGATCCTGCGTTTTTATGGGCACATATGGGTGCCAGCAGACATACGCGAGGAGTTGATGCGTGACTTTCATTCCTCAGTTTGGAAAGTTAATCCTGGTGTCACCAAGATGTATCATGATCTACACCATCAGTATTGGTGGCCATGTATGAAGAGAGATTTTTTTGGGTTCTTCATGAGGTGTTCCATCTGTCAGCAGGTGAAGGCGGAGCATCAGCGACCTGAGGGGATTTTGCAGTAGTTACCCATTCCCGAGTAGAAATGGAATGATTTCGTGATGGACTTCGTGATGGGTTTACCAATGTCGTCTCGAGGGAATGATGTTGTTTGGTTTTTTATTGATAGACTCACGAAGGTTTATCACTTCTTTCTGATCAAGGATACTTTTAGTGTTGATGAGCTGGGACGGTTCTACATCCGAGAGATTATATGTTTACATGGGGTTCCACACTCCATTGTCTCATACAGGGACAAATGTTTTACTTTTCAAGTCTGGTAGGGGCTACAGAAGGCCTTGGGAACATAGGTACTTTTGAGTAAAACTTATCATCCCCAGACTGATAGTCAGTCCAATCGTACGATTCAGGTGCTTGAGGACATGATTCATGCATGAATCCAGGATTTTGGAGGTTCTTGGGAGAAGCGCATACCTCTTATGGAGTTTTCCTACAACAATAGTTTTCAAGAAACTATTCAGATGGCACCTTATGAAGCTTTGTATGGTAGGTCATGCTGGTCACCCTTATGTTGGTTGGAGGCAGGAGAGGCAGCAATGCTGGGACCTCGTCTTGTCCAGGAGACCACATAGCAGATAGAGTTGATTCATAAGAGGATGACTACTGCACAGTCTCGATATAAGTCTTATGATGATCAGTGGAGACGACCTCTGGAGTTTGAGGTCGGGGATCAAGTTTTCCTACGTGTCACACCGAGGTTGGGGAATAGGAGGATTAGGATATATGGTAAGCTTTCACTGAGGTATGTCGGGCCATTTGAGGTTTTGGAGAGAGTTGGGCCGGTTGCCTATCGATTGCAGTTACCTCAGAGGTATCGGGCTATGCACGACATTTTCCATGTTTCTAATCTCCGACATTACTTCTCGACTCGTCTCATGCTTTTCAACCCAAGAAGGTTGATTTAGAGGTGGACGCCTCATTCGAGGAGTATCCTATCTAGATTTTTTATCACAGTACAAAGGTTCTCCGTGGCTAGTTTGTTCCTCTGGTACGAGTGTTATGGTGGCACGTGAAACACCCCAAGATTTTATGAGAAATATTATTTTTAATTTATTTTATGTCTTGTGTTGTATGATACACCAAAATTATCTTACTCTATATGCAACACCATATTAGCTTGTATTATACACAAACACTATTCTTGGCTTGTGTTGCACGCAAAACCGACCTTCCTCAATAGCTTGTGTTGTATGCAATACCGAGTTTCACTAAACAATGATATATTGTTATAATATTATTATGAACTAGACTTTATGAATAGTATTAACCAAATTTTTAATTTTATAACATTATTATTCATCTTACACATATTCTAGAACATAGTATGAGAACAAAATAAATTTTTCGGGTAAAATAAGTATTTTTCAAAAAATGCAGTTTTGCCACCTTTTGATGGCGCACTAACTTTAAATCTAGTTTTTGACACGTTTATAAGTTCTATTTGACAAAATAAACTTATTCATTTCAATAAGGATATAAAAATTAACTTTTGATAATTTTTAACTTTCATATTTTGATGAATTGTAAAAATACGTTAAATTTTAATTAAAAACAACTTTTTTCATCAAGATAATTTATATGGTTAAATTATAATATTGAATGGTTTTAAAGTATAAATAGAATATATTTTTACCATTTAATATAATGAAATTCATTATCATTAATTTTACATTGAATTCATAGGTAAAAACATTTTAATCTTTTGTAATGTTTTAACTTTAAAAACCCACTTTCTCAACAGCGGGATTAATTTTAAATTAAATACATCAACTTATGTGTTTTGAATTTGGAAAAATTTATTCCATATTTGGAATCATTATGTCCAAATTATGTTAATAGTCTACTTTTTATTTTTAGACATTATGAATAGTAACTATGGTAAATTTTATTTACTACAGTTAAAGGGAACCTCCTCCCTTTCCTCCTCACACCATTTTGAGCCGTCAAGCTCATCCAAACCCTGACCATTTCTCTTCTACACTTCCCTATAAACATAATATATGTCCTGGTCTTCTCAAAATACCAACTTTAGTGCCTTAAGAGTAAGTTCAAAGGAAGTGCGTTGAAGAAGAGGTAATCTCTTCTACCGATTCTTTCAAGTTTCTTTATTCTTCTACTTCCTCTTCTTTAGTTGTTTCATTATAAAGTAATAACATAAGTATAAATAATATACTGATATGTTATTATAAATATTAAACAACCACATTTCACCTTCTATCCATCCTATGGAAAACGAAATCACCGCGCGTGCGTACTTACAGAATATCGTCTCCACGTCGTGGTGTAATCTGTTTTCCACCACCACCTTACTTGGATGGGTATAATGGTGTAAAGAATAACTATATAAGGTTATTATAACATGATACTAATTATTATATATTCTATCATCTACTCCAATACCATTCAATAATTATGGAAACGATATCGTCGCTCGTGCGTACGTACGGCTTACCGTCTCCACAGTGCGATGAGATTCATTCTACATGATCTTCATTAAACCATGATTATATAAATGAATTGAACGAATAAATATGATATATATTATACTAATACCATTCATTAAATTATATAACTATAACCTGAAAAGAGGAATATGAACTTATCTGACAAAACATACGTATGAAAATAAAGCAGTTAATACCCAAACAACGAGTAACAATTAAATGTTATTAACAAACGGATGAAACTATGATCATAAATATTATCATAAAAATAATTATGATTCTTTAATAGATCAGTAAAATTATTTAAATCATTATACAGGAGGTTCTGATACACATGAATCATATCAGACCTAAGGTAAGGGATAATTATTCCAATCTCATTCTTATCCGAAATTGTTTATTTGTAAGTATTTATTGGGGTTATGTTTATCATCCATGTCCATGTTTCCTCAAAATGTTTTCATAAAATGTTTACTATTATTCCATGTATTTTTAAAGTCATTTTTACCCTTTTTTGTCTTTTACTATGTGGTGTGGAAGGAATCTTTCTTTTGTTTACAAAACGAGGTACTTTTTCACTTTTCCAGTAAAAGTACGAGGAGAATGTTTTTTTACTTATACGGTGTGAATAGATTTTTACAGTTTCTTAACACCTTATTTTCATGAATATTATTCTACATGATTTCATTATTATTTTCAACAAAGATCATTTTCTTTTAAAATTACATGGCATTTTGTGAAAAGAAATTTATTTTGAATAAGAAAGGATATTTTCCTCAAGAATTCATTTCAAGTGTTTTATCAAAACTATTTCCCATCTAAGATGAAATTATTTTGTATGATTATGTTTGAAGTATAATGTCTCTATTATTTACATGGATTGATTTTTCTTATAATGAAATTATATCCATTTGTTTTATATGGATTATGTTATGATGGGATGATGTTTATGGAACCCATTTTATTCTTTGGGTTATGATGAATGATTTATGTTTATTTTGTGGCACACATAAGAATGATTTCATTATGAGATGGCTGGGACCTATATCACCCTCCAATGCATTGGGTAAAGATTTATATCTCATGAGATAAACATGGCTGGAACGGAAAGTAAATTTGGTTCAATAATTCAAGGCTGGAACAACAAGTAAACCCGACTCAATAATGGACTTTGTCCACTATGATGGTCTTAGCAGCAATGCCTTGGCTACTATGGAAATCATATCATGTGCTTAATGTTTTTCCACAATTACATGTTTTATTCCCGTGATATTTTATCATGATTAATATTCCTTTATGATTTATTCCTTATGTACTGCCAATATTTATATCATTACTCATGATTTTGATGTTTTATGTTCATGTTTTTACGTTCAAATGTTTATGGGTTGTTTTATGTTATCAATGTTTTCCCTTACTGATCATTTGAGCTCACCCTTTTTATATTTTCTTTTCCCCAGGATATAAAGAAATGTTTTATGTAAGAAAACAAAAGGGGAAGTTCTTTATGGGAGATGTTGAAGATCTTTCACCATGATTAGAAGATTATGTTCTGAGTTTCCAAAGACACTAAATTATTACGGTCCTTAGGTGTCTATTTTTGTTATGTATTAAGTACTCCACAAAAGTAATGTAATGTCCATGTATGTCAAGCTTGGGTCTCTAAATTTAGTATCAGAGAAAAGGTTTAGTTATCCTTTGGAAACTAGGATGTGAAAACTTTATTCAGATCCCTAGAGATATTTCTAAGGTATGTATAGGGATGTCCATAAGGTTAAGTATAAAGTATAGATTACAATACTAGAATTAAGATAATGATAAAGAATAACCTAGGATTAAACCTAAGATGTTAGATATTGAAAGTACTCCCCTTTATTATGTTGTTTTCATAGTATTATTTTTTCCTCTCACACTATTCTTTTTGGGTTTTAGAAAATGGATAGAAATAAGAAGATTCACGATAATGGAGGATATGATGGACAATGGAATGCTATTATTCATGAGAAACCAAATGAAATGGGATTTGGAAGTCCAAACAAAGTTATTATGCCTAATCAGAAATCTCATAATATGATCAATAATCTTAATTTTGGTAAGTTTCCTGACTCAGATAATAAGAGAAAGATGGAGTTTCATGATGATAATAGAGGAAAGAAAGTTCAATTTCCATCATGTAAATAATGTGGTAAGAGGCATCAGGGAGAATGTTTCAAAGGAACTAGAAGATGCTTTGGGTGTGGAAAATAAGGACACAAAGCTAGTAATTGAAAAGGAAAAGGTTCGGTTAACACCATGGAAAAGGATAATGGTATTGTTAAGACATCAACAATGGTTAAATGTTTTAAATGTGGAATGTATGGGCATTATGAAAATAAATTCCCTAAGAGAAAATCTCATGAAGAGAATCATCATGGTCATATGGGTAGTGTTTATGTTGATGATGATGAAGAGACTAAAAATGATATATGATATAAAATAAGTGTTGAGGAATAAAATGATGAAGCACGATAAATGGTATAGAAAGTTAGTAGAATGATTTTATGTTTATCAAGAGTAATATTGTATAGGTAATTTAATGGTACCATGGAATAAAAAAACATCTAAGGATTGTTACACTATTTTTTTAAGTATTTGAAAGTATATGTTGAATGGTACTGGTAACCATGAAAGGTTATTCAGATATTTTTGGAAAGTATATGATATACGGATAATGAAGGGATACAGAGAAAATAATATGTTTGATAGTATTAATGAGATCCTAAATGATATACGGACAAAGTGACATCATGGTTTGATTATATAGAAATTTTGGGATTTTGGTATGTCGAAATAATTAACTTTTGATAGCATTCATGTTTTCACTAAGGTTCTATGGTAATTCATGTTTCAAGAGAATAAATGATTAAGGTATTCACATGTTTGGAATGTTACCAACAAGATATATCTTATGATATATGTGGGATAAACAATGGTAATCACATGATTTGTATATGACCTCTCTAGTAATCTTTTTCTTTATACTATGAGATTGGACAGAAGTATTTTGGATAAGCCTAAAGATTGTAATGGATTAAGTTAGACATCAGATAGTATTATTTAAGGCTAGAACTTTTTTATATTATTTTTGAAATTTTATAATAGTATAGTTTTAGAAAAATGACAACTCGTAGGACGAGCAACAAACCATCGTGTCAGACAAGGTTGTGGGAATCGAACCCACAACCGAAGTGTGACAGGCCTTTATCACCTACCACTATCCTACAGGAAGTCCCTGGTTAGTAGAAATTAGTTTTATTTTATTAAGCGGTATGATAGTTGAATTATAAGTCCATTTTTGGAATCATATACTGTTAATCTCACTATAGATGGAGTTATGTATATTTAATAACTTTTTCTAACTTTTTGTTTGAGATAGATGGAATAAACTATCATTCTATCGCATGATATTCTAACATTTAAAGAAGGACAAATTCAACTTAATTTCTTCAAATAAGATATGAATTGGAAATTTTTCATGGAATAACTAATGATGATATTACAATGAAATCAAGTAAGTATTTATCATTATGCAAAAAATCATCAACTTTAGAGAAATGGTCTTGAAACCCAAAAATGTTGTCCTAGTACCCTCATATCTGATGAATCAGATGGTACCTTAGATCATCAAAAATTTATGGCTTTGTGATTGTTGGCTTTTTCATAGCCATGTTCTCTACAACTCTCCATCAGAACATGATGGTTAGATTTCTCTTCCATATCCATATTTTCACCTATGTTCTCATATGTGGAAACCCAGTGATGAGTAAATTTGGGTAACCATTATGTTTCAAAATTTATTTTTTAAAATTAAGTTTTAGTATTTCTTTTTATGATGTGGGTTTCTATGAAAGAAACTTTCAAGTAGTAAACCATTAATAACCCAGATGAATTTTGAGGGCGAAATTCATTTTAAGGGGGGTAGAATGTAACACCCCGAGATTTTATGAGAAATATTATTTTTAATTTCTTTGATGTCTTGTGTTGTACGCTACACCAAAATTAGTTTTCACTATACGCAACACCGTATTAGCTTGTATTATACGTAAACACTATTCTTGACTTTTGTTACACGCAAGAGCGACCTTCCTCAATAGCGCGTGTTGTACGCAATACCGAGTTTCACTAAACAATGATATATTGTTATAATATTATTATGAACTAGCCTTTATGAATAGTATTAACCAAATTTTTAATTTTATAACATTACTATTCATCTTACACATATTCTAGAACATGGTATGAGAACAAAATAAAATTTTCGAGTAAAATAATTATTTTTCAAAAAATGCATTTTTGCCGCCTTTTGATGGAGCACCCACTTTAAATATAGTTTTTTACACATCTATAAGTTCAATTTGACAAAATAAATTTATTCATTTCAATAAGGATATAAAAATTAACTTTGGATAATTTTTAACTTTCATATTTTGATGAATAGTAAAAATATGCTAAATTTTAATTAAAAACAACTTTTTTCATAAAGATAATTTATATGGTTAAATTATAATATTGAATGGTTTTAATGTATAAATATAATATATTTTTACCATTTAATATAATTTAATTCATTATCATTAATTTTACATTTAATTCATAGGTAGAAACATTTCAATATTTTGTAATGTTTTAACTTTAAAAACCCGTTTTCTCAACAGCAGGATTAATTTTAAATTAAATATTGCAACTTATATGTTTTGAATTTTGAAAAATTGATTCCATATTTAGAATCAGTAGGTCCAAATTATATTAATATTCTAAATTTTATTTTTAGACATTAAGAATAGTAACTATGGTAAATTTTATTTACTACAATTAAAGGTAAATCGGGTAATTAAGGGTAAAAATAAGATTATAAAATTAACCTAACACCTGTAAAAATTATATTGGATGAATAAAAGTATACCCATATCACCTAAGGGTCAGAATAGATTCATTTCAAGTACTTATGACCATGAAAAGGATGTAATTATTATTAAAACCAAAGAAAGTGACAACATGTCACTCTCTTATATCTTATAAGTGTAATAACTTTAATTTAGTGATAAACTTCATAAAACTTCAAAAATAAATAGTAAAAAGAAATCTAATAAAATTATCTACATCATTTTAATTTATTTAGAATTTTTAGGGATTAAATAATTATCATTAATGGTGACACAATAGTGATGTAGAAATTATTTTATAGATTGAAATATCAAATAAATGGTTTTAAAAATATTAAAATAAATATTATATAAACTATTTAATGTGCTAAAAAAATTCTAGATAATTATGAAATGTTATTAATCTATTAAATATTTTTTTTTGAATATATCCTCTGTGTTTATTTTATTTAAATTCAAATAAAAGAATAGTGTCAAAATTGACACTATTGTTATTTTATAAAAATAACATATTATTAAATTGTTTAAAAATCACAAAAATATTTAAAAATTAAAATTTTAAATTTATATGGTCTAAAATTTCATAAATTATCCAATTATAGACAATTTACAACACATAAGTAATTATTTATAACAATTTAAAACTTAGAATATTATTACCACAAATAAAATTAAATAGATTAAATAAGGATAAATCAAGTTGATAAGGTTTAAAATAAATTTCCAACATGTATAAATTTTTTTGGTTGATGATATTACAACCCTATATCATCTCATATTTTAATTTGAGTCATTTTGGAGGTTTTTAGGTGGGGTTTGAGTTTATTATAAATTAATATTTTAGAAGTTTCCAAAAGTGCCCCTCTCCTCTCTTATAAAAGGGCACCTCCTCCCTATCCTCATCACACCATTTTGAGCCTTCAAGCTTGGACAAACCCTAAACATTTTCCCTCTACACTTCCCTATAAATATAATATAGGTCTTGGTATTCTCAAAATACCAACTTTAGTGCCTTAAGAAGAAGTTCAAAGGAAGTGCGTCGAAGAAGAGGTAATCTCTTCTATCGATTATTTCAAGTTTCATTGTTCTTATACTTCATATTCTTTAGTTTTTTCATTATAAAGTAATAACATCAGTATAACTAATATATTGATATATTATTATAAATATGAAACAACCCCATTTCACCTTCTATCCATCCTATGGAAAATGAAATCACCGCGTGTGCGTACGTACGGAATACCGTCTCCACGTCGTGGTGTAATCTGTTTTCCACCACCACCATACTTGGATGGGTATAATGGTGTAAACAATAACTATATAAGGTTATTATAAAATGATACTAATTTTTAGATATTATATTATCCACTCCAATACCATTCAATAATTATGGGAATGATATCGTCGCTCGTGCGTACGTACGGCTTACCGTCTCCACGGTGCGATGAGATTCGTTCTACATGTTCTTCATTAAACCATGATTATATAAATGAATTGAAGGAATAAATCTGATATATATTATACTAATACCATTCTTGAAATGATATAAATATAATGTAAAAATATTAATTTGAACTTATCCGACAAAACATACGTATGAAAATAAAGCAGTTAATACCCAAACAACGAGTAATGATGAAATGTTACTAACAAACGGATGAAAATATGATCATAAATGTTATCATAAAAATAATTATTATTCTTTAATATATCATTAACATTATTTAAATTATTATACATGAGGTTTGGATACACACGAAGCATATCGGACCTAAGGTAACAGATAATTATTCCAATCTCGTTCTTATCCGAGATTGTTTATTCGTAAGTATTTACTGGGGTTATGTTTATCATACATGTCCATGTTTTCTCAAAATGTTTTCATAAAATGTTTACTATTATTCCATGTATTTTTAAATTCATTTTTACCCTTTTTTGTCTTTTACTATATGGTTTGAAAGGAATCTTTCTTTTGTTTACAAAACGAGGTACTTTTTCACTTTTCTGGTAAAAGTACGAGGAGAATTTTTTTTTAATTATATGGTGTGAATAGATTGTTATAGTTTCATAACACCTTATTTTCATGAAGTTTCCTCTACATTATTTCATGATTATATTCAAGAAAAATCATTTTCTTTTAAAATTACATGGCATTTTGTGAAAATAAAATGATTTTGAATAAGAAAGGATATTTTCCTCAAGAATTCATTTTAAGTGTTTTATCAAAATTGTTTCCCATATAAGATGACATTATTTAGTATGATTATGTTTCAAGTATAATGTCTCTATTATTTACATGAATTGATTTTTCTTATGATGAAATGATACCCATTTATTTTATATGGATTATGTAATGATGGGATGATGTTTATGAAACCCATTTTATTCTTTGGGTTATGATGAATGATTTATGTTTATTTTGTGGAACACGTAATAATGGTTTCATTATGAGATGGGTGAGACCTATATCTACCTCCAATGAATTAGGTAAAAATTTAAATCTCATGAGATAAACATGGCTAGAATGTCAAGTAAATCCAGTTCAGTAATACTGGGCTGGAACGACAAGTAAACCCCGTTCAGTAATGGACTTAGTCCACTATGATGGTCTTGGAAACAATACCTTGGATACTATGGAAATCATATCATGTGATTAATGGTTTTCCATAATTACATGTTTTATTCCCATGATATTTTATCATTATTAATGTTCCTTTATGATCTATTCCTTATGTACTGCCAAGATTTATGTCATTACTCATGATTTTGATGTTTTATGTTTATGTTTTTACGTTCAAATGTTTATGGGTTGTTTTATGTTCTCAATGTTTGCCCTTACTGATCATTTGAGCTCACCCTTTTTATGTTTTTTTCCAGGATATAAATAAAGTTTTTAGGTAAGAAAACAAAAGGGGAAGATATTTATGGGAGATGTTTAAGATCTTTCACCATGATTAGAAGATTATGTTCCGAGTTTCCAAAGACACTAAACTATTACGGTCCTTGGGTGTCTATTTTTGTTATGTATTAAGTACTTTGAAAACGTAATTTAATGTCCATGTACGTCAAGCTTGGGTCTCTACAGCATGGGCAGGTATAGGATGAGACCTAGGAGAGGGAGGCCTATGTACAATCACAGTGGTCGGAGCTGTTTGAGGATTCTTCTTCTACGCCACCTTGCTAGGGAAATTCGAGGACAAATTTCTTTAAGGGGGGAAGTTTTTAAGAACCCAGATCTTCTTTTCAGGTATGTTTTCCTTTTTATGGTGTTTTTGAGGAAAAATATGAGTTTTTTGAAATTTCTTAAGTACATGTCGTGTACTTTATGAGTACATGTTGTGTACTCGGTAACCACGGGTAGCCGGGTGTTGGTCGTGTAACTGCCATGCACACGGCCATGTGTGGTGACCTGAAAACTGCCAAATGTGGGGGTCGGTGAAGGAAAGTACATGTTGTGTACTTATAAAGTACATGTCGTGTACTTTATTTGTTTTCATTAAACACACCGGGGTCATGTATAATTGGAAGAAATCCCCCCTTCTAGGTCTGGTTCGTCCGAGAGTGAGGGTACGACCGCGATCCATCTCTAATCTCCAGATCGAGCATATGTTATCCGAATTGACCACCATCGATTGTGTTGGAATCACCTCGGTAAGCTCTTCCTTCTTCTAGAGCTTCGTTTCCTAATTCATCCTCTTTCTCATGTTATCTTTGATTGATCTTTTTTAGAATTTTTGTAGATATACGGTGTTCTTGGGTGATTCAAGGCTTGAGGTTCACGTATAACAATCCGACAACACCAAGGTAGGTGGTTTGTGCCTTTCCATTGAAATTATTTAAGTTATATATGCAAAATTGCCCAATACCCTTGAAAGGGGTATTTCGTGTTTACTGTTTTAACCTTGTTAATTGTCTACTATGCTTGTATGCTTGAGTAGAGGTAAATTGAATGAAAATAGGGTTAATTTCTATGCTTTGGAAGTGTTTTCCCATTCAAGTTTTTTATGATCATTTGGTCTTGCTTAGCCTGTTAGGCTACCTTGTTGGTTTTCCATGCCTAGTATTGTAGAAAGGAGTGATTTTGTTTATCTGACATGTTGTTATGTTGTAGATTGTTATCCAAGTAGTTATTGAGGTTTTCTTTGTCTGATATGTATTTCCATGCTTGTTTGACTTACACAGGGCTGTGAGAACCTGTTGTTGTAGACCATAGGGAGAATGGACGTAAGAGATTCTCCAGAGTGTTTGTTTTTACTGTTACGATGTGAGACCACAAGGGGAATTGATGTAAGTGCTTCCTCAGAGTGTCTGTAGTTCCTTGAAGCGGGCCACAGGGGGAATGTGACATAATTTCTTCCCCATAGTGGCTTTAGTTACCGATACGAGACGATTGGGGGAATTGACGGGGGAGTGCTTCCCCGAATATTCTATACTAAAGCTGGACTAGAGGGGTTAGACTATGAGTACTTCCAAGAGGGTTTCTTGTGTTTTCTTGGTAGGAACAGAGGGGATAGGGTGCGAGTACATCCCATAGGGTTACCTATTTGTGATTATCTATTTACTTACTATGTGGAACTGAATGCTTTGAAACTATGGAATTGTTACTGTTGATTACTTCCTTGTTTACTGCTTCTTTTGTTTATTGTCTACCATATATATTCACTGTCTGTTAGGCACAGATCTCTTGGTGGTTACCTACTAGGATTTAGTCTCACACCCTGTTTGGGTCATGCTTTGGGCCCAAACAGATTATATTGTTGCATGTATAGATAAGGTCAATCTCCCTTCTACTTCAGGTACTTGACTGCTTTGGAGCTGGAGAGCATGGGACCAAGCTGAGACTTGCGATGCTGAGGATTTGTTTACTGTTTTCTTTTTTACTTTCTTTTAGTACTGTATTTCATCATTTTGACGTGTTTGGATGCTTTCCTAGACATATGTATCATACATCATTATATATATGTGCTCCAATTTCTTATTACTTTCGGTCTTCTGTTTTTTACTGTTGTATGCCATTATTACTACTTCTGCTATTGTATTTTGTTTATCTTCCACTGTGTTACTCTTCCAATGAGGGAATAGTTTCCCCACTATCACACCCAAGGCCCTCGATGCTAGTCGGTAGCCTATGGAATTAGGTGAAATGCGCTTGAGGCCATGTGACCAACCGGGTATAGGGTGCCTCTGGCAGCTTCCAGAACTGGGACGTTACAAAAACATTGTGATCTTTCCTACTCAATGAATCATCCACCTTATTTTTCTTCTTAAGGTGACAGTTTATTGATAAATAATAATCCTTGATTATTTATTTCCATTACCTTTGCCTCATGTTGAGAACTTTATATGATAATATATATTTAAAACTTTTGTGATCCATATATATTTCACAAATTTCACCGTAAAGGTGATGCCTCCATATCTTCAATGAAAATATTGTGGATGATTACTCAATATCATGGGTTGGATAATTTTTTTCATGAATATTTTACTAACTTAATATGTAAGAAACAAATCTATCATTCTTTATAAGGACACATCTAAGTAACCACTTTGATACATTACTATATATGAAAAAATCATCCCTTATCGATGGTAAAATCAATATCAGTGAATTCATTAATCCTTTATTTAATTCTTCAAAAATTTCTTCAAATTATTTTGAACATATAAACTTAACCCCTTTATGTGTTAGCTTGGTTAACGGGTTATCTAATCAAGAAACATTTTTCACAAATCATCGATAGTAACTTACTAATCCAAAGAACATGTGTGCCTTGGTATATTCATTACCATTTTCCATTTCATCACTACCTTTATCTTTGAAGGTTTAAATTATATTCCATCCTTAGGGATAATATATACAAGAAAAGAAACCTCTTTAAGTAAGAATTCACATTTTATAAATTTTACATATAACTCCTTTTCTCTAAAATTATTAAGAATGACTTGAAAATAAATCTTATATTCATCATAGCTTTTATATTATACCAATATATCATCAATAAATAACATAATGAAATTATGGAGATGATCATAGAATAATATATTAATGAGATCCATAAAAAAGGGTACATTAGTCAATATAAAAGGAATTAATATAAATTTATAATGTTTATACCTCATTCAAAATGTCATATTTAGAATATATTCCTTCTTTACTCACAATTGATGATACCCAGAATGAAGATAAATCTTTGAAAAATATTGAGATCCTTAAAGTTGATCGAATAAGTCATCAATATATATAATAGGATAGTTTTTATTTATATTAATATAATTAATTTCCTTATAATTGATGAATAACCTCCTAGACCCATCTTTCTTATTAATAAAAAGAACATGGTCTCCTCATAGTGAAACACTAGGGTGTATAAACCTCTTATAACACAATTATTGTAGTTATTTTTTTAGTTCCACCAATTCCACTATGTTCATACTATAGGGGTTCTCAGATATAGGTTTTGCATATAGGATGAGATCAATGGAAAACTAAACCTTACGCTCCAGTGGATGTCAAGTTATTTCTTAAAGAAACACATAAATGTATTCTTATACAATAGGTACATCCTATATTATAAGGATACCTTTCACATTCATAGGTTATTTCTTATCTTTTTTCCAAGAATTTCATTAAGGATAGATACTATAGGTGGATACATACATGATTAGGATGATATAGTCTCTCCTATGAAGGAAAGGGACTCTATATCTCCAACCCAAATCACAATATCCTTCTTTTGGAAATATATTTTCATATTATAATTTTAAATACAATCCATAGAAAGGATTTTATCAAATTCAACCATAGGTATAATAAAAAAATTAAAATAGGTTATGTATATTCATCATAATGTTGAATAACTATTATATCTTTATTACAGTATGATTTTTACAAGGAGTATTGATTGAAAACTCCTTTCTTAATGTTTTAGGTAAATATCAAATTTTCATGGCAATCATAAAAGAAATAAAATAGTGTGCAGATCTAGAATCAAATAACTAATTGACTAAATTTGAGGTTATAATCAAAGAACATGCCACCACATATTTAGGAAATTCAACCTCAACTATATTAATTTCATTAGTTTTGACTTCTCCCCTTGGCCTCTTCTACAGTAGGTTCCCTTGATGCTTACGAGAATTTTTTGAATAATGTCTCATCTATTTATAGCTGAAGCATTGGATAACATTGGTTTCTTTCATTCCATTTCATTCATGATTCCTATGACCCTTTTCTTAAAACAAAAAAATATATACTCTTGTTTTTATTAAGAAAGTACCTAGGTGTTTCTTTCCATGGTTATCACATGTTGGAAATATTACCTTTCCTTTATTCTTATTTGAAATGTTTATTTTTTATTATTTCTCAATTAGACTCTTTTTTCTTGATTTCCTTTGGAGATATAAGACCTATAAGATTCTTTCTATGTCTTGATAGCACATAATAATATATCATCATGTGATGAAAACATTTGATAAATCGGTTCCCTTCAAATACTTGGATTAATTCCATCAAATAAATGGTCAATATTTCTTTCTAGATTACATATGTACTTAAAAACATTCCTATATAATCTTTTAAATTTTGCCTTATACTCTATAACACTTTCTTTTTTTATATTATAAGTTAAGTAACTTTATCTCTATTTTAGTTCATTTCTCTCAAGGAAAATATTTCTTGAAGAATATAATTTTAAAATTTATTCATTCCATACTTTCTATTTCATCAACCTCTTTAGTGTTATAGATCAATGGCCACTAGTGATTAGTACCTCCCTTTAAACAACATACTTCCAGGAAAACCTTTTCCTTAAAATTACTTCCTAAGGAAAAAAATATATTTTTGAGGGACTTAGTTCATTTTTCATATACAAATATATTAGTAGTTCCATTAAAAGATTAAGGATTATTTTTCATGAAGTTATCAAACATAGGTGAGTCATGATATGGAACAATAGATTACTCCATACGGGAAAGGTTATTTATCATAACTTGAGTTATATTCCCTAATATGACCATGATTTTCTCAACTACAACACCAACTATATTGTATTTATCATTAGGGAAATCCTTAAATTGACTATGGGTGTTCATTCACTTCCTACCACTAGGTTCCTTCTCTAAAAAATAAGACACACTGATTTTTCTCATAAGCATCATAAATAATAAGTCATAAAATATAAATCCCTATGATGGTAAAATTTATCAAATACTCTAAGGGATTATAATAATTCTCATGTTATCTTTGTTAATTTTAAACTATATCCCAAGGTTCTATTAAACGTTCTCTAATACCAACTATAAGGACCCCAAATCTAGTAACCCAAAGCTAGTTTTTACTTTATTACATTGGTGTAAGATACAAAAGATCACACCACAAAGGGTTAATCAGTATATAAGTCCTGGAAAAGTATATACAGACATGATTCCCATATTATATTGAAAATATAAAAACGTATCATAAGAAACATTCTTGAATCCTTGAAATTATTCGAAGGACCCTTCTTTATATCCTAGGGAAATGAAGCCAAATAAAGGGTGAGATCAGATGCTCAGTAAGGGTTGTGTATTATAGAATTTACCATGAGTAAATAAGTCATAATCAATATGGTAGAGTGGATAATCAAAAAACATTCAATTCAATAAATAACATGAGTTTAAAGTACATCCATGACTAATATAAACATAGAAATCACATGTATAATGAGAAATAAATTTTAAATAATGTAAATAAATAATTCTTTTAATTCATGATATTTCCATCAAGACCTTCTCCAATATATCATGAATATTACCATCAAGGCCTCATCCAATAAATTATTAATAAATAGTTAGGTGTAAACCAGATACCCATCTAATATAGAATTCATGATGTATTATCACATGATAATTTTCAATGAATCAAGGATCTATCTAAAAATATATTCCACTGACCACTTTCACATCCAATTAATTCCTCATATATTTAATGATCAATAAAATTCATTCTCAAAATTCATTATAAATAAAAAATTATCAATATTGAATCAAAAATATAGAATATTTCTTCATATAATCAAATAACTTTCTTAATAATATTTATTCAACTAAAACTATATAGTTGAGTGGTATAGGGTTAATACAATATCAAATTAGTATAAATAATATTGTAAAAATCCATGATAATTAAAATATAGACATGAAGAAAAAATAATTTACAATGAAATGATTGAGAGTGATAGGGAATGTGATCATGAGAAAGTTAATAACCACAAAATAATGAATTATTTTACAATGAAAGAATACCCTAAATTAATTATAAATGAAGGTTTTATTGTAAAATAAAACATTTTAGAAATATAAAATAAAATATAATCAAAATATTAAAAAATAACTTCCTTGTAACTTTGTGTAATAAGGAAGTTATAAATCAATTTCAAAATTATTTTTATTCCTTTAAGAAAATAATACCCTATTCTATCTAAAACATAATAAATAAAAAATCATAAAATATTGATAAAAAACATTTATTTAAAAATAAAAATGGAAATTTATAAAGTAACCTTTATATAAAATAATGGTTATGATGGTGGGAAGTTTTTTTTATGCAGTAAACATTAAAAGAAGTATTCCTTTCACGGTTTTGGAAAAAATTACATAAGTACCAAATTCCTAAAATAACAAGAAGATTCCTTTTAAAAATTTGTAATTAAATCAAAATATGGTTGAAACTGACTTCAAATAATAATTTTAGTATAAATAATAATATTCTTTAAATATTTAAAATAATATAAATATAGAAGAAAAAATATTTTGATGGAAAACTTTAAAACATTATTTTTAAAAGAAAGTCTCTTACATGAAAATTACTTATTGATTATTGGTCCAAAATGATAAGAAATAGAATATAAATGTATAAAAAATAAAAATAACAATATTAAAACAAAATAGATATTATTTAAGAAATTTTTGTCATATAATTTATCAAAAGGAAATATTAATATAAAAAATCCTAATATAAAATGAGATTATATCATAAATCCCACACCTTAGGTATTTTCTTATTCATACATGTTTAATACTATAGTATAATGATTTTTAATTTATTAAATACTTTATTAAGAAAAATTTTCATCAATATTCCATTTTTTAAGGTCCTTTTATAATAATTTGAAATCCATTCATTGAATAATTCTTGCTTACGTCAACTATTTAAGGTTGTTCAGTCAATTTCTTCAAAATTACTTCGATATATTAACCATGGATAAAGGGGTTATGAAATTGATACATCATCTCTATAATTTTAATAATTTAATGAATATATTTTTTGTTAATTATATATAATTTTATAATTATCCATGTGTGGGGTTAATATAAAAACAAATCACATCACTTCATAGAGGTGGTAGTCCACACGTATGCACGAGTGATTTTATCATTTTCCAATGAAAGGAAGGATAAAGAGGTATATGATATCTTATATTTGAGGAATAATAATTATGTATTAAATTTTGTATTTATTAATTAATTCCATATTTATAACCATCCAAGTAAATTAGTGATAAAAAACTAATTATGTCACTACGTGCAAATGGTAGGTCGTGCGTACACACAAGTGATGTTTGTTTCTTTCTATTTGATGAAAAGGAGATAGAAAATGGATGTTTCATTAACATAAAAAAATTATAAGTATGTTGAATGTAATGATTTAATTATTTTTATATGGTTATTGATTATTTGAATGAGGTTTAATAAGAAAGTAACTTGAAAAATATCTATAAGAACATATAACTCATTTTGTGGTAACCTCCTTTGTATTAAACCTTAATCCTTATTAAAGTGATATTTTTTTGTGACCAATACATCTAGGATGTTTGGAGGTATTTTTGGAATTTATTTAGGTAGGTCATGTTTGGTCTATGTCATTCAAATTTTATTAATAAGAGTGGAATGTGTGTGCCCTTTTATAAGTGATGTGGGTTGAAATCTTATAAATAGTTGAAATATTATAATATATTATATGTATTACTCTATTAAATTGGCTCCAAATTATAAAAATTTCAAATATTATATTTATAATATCTAACTGTGATCAACCAATAGAATTTAGACAAGTTTTTATCCATTTTAACCCTTATCTTTTTAGTTTAACCCCCTTTTAACCCATTTTAAACATTACCATAGTAATGAATTTTTACCTAGGTTGCTATTCATTATAACCAAAAATAAAATTGAACTATATAAAAATTAAAAATTATAATTTTAAATTTGGAAACCAATTTATCAAATTAAATTACTATAATTTTTAGAAATTAATTTAAAAAATAAACCCATAAAACTTGATAAAATAATTGTTTAAGAAAATACATTTATTAAGAAAAAGATGAATTTATTCTAAATATTTTCCTAGTAACTGCCATTATATGAATATAAATTTATTTCATTGAATATATAATCTAAAAATTTCATTAAAATCATTCATAAATAAATATTATTCTAATTTATAAATACATTGTGCACTTAAAACGATTTTCTAAAGAAAAATACACTTTTTACTACCAAATGATTTTATCTTTATTTATGACCAATTGATAATAAATTTATGATTAATTATATATGTTATAAAAACTTATTTTAAATAATATTAAATAAGTTAAATATTAAATTTAAATTATTCATAAAAATCATTTTTAAGGGAAATTTTCAAAAAAATCATTCTAGGTTTATTTCAGTGTAGTAAGTTCAAAAACAATATTCATTATATAAAATTAAAAAAAATTATAGAAAATATTAAAATTTGAATTATAATATAGTTTCTCTAGGATGAAAAGTTCACTTACTATAATTGAATATTGGGTCTTGCATGATCACTCTTATAAGGAATAACATGTTGAAATCTTGGATCATAGAGATAAAGTAATATGAAATAAGACTAATCTTATAGTTAAAGTTCTGTAGAGAAATACTCAATTCAAGGAAGTGGAATGGGAACTAGAATAATAAACAAGTCATAGTTATCTTCATATATTTACATTAGATTAATTAACATCTAGGTTGAAGTTCTTAGGGGGTAGAATGTAATATCCCACAACTTAACTATCTATTTCTCCTTTAAATATTCTATTAAATAACTTGTTTTTCAAACAACATCAAACCAAAATCAACCATGATACATTTTATTAAGATAAAATTTTAAGTATTAAATATATCAATTATAATATATCCATTGAATTGGTGGGTATAAATAGGGGTAACCTCATTATTAAATATATGTAGACAGAAAAATAAAGGTCTCTTTTAATACTAATGCACGGATGGAATTCAATTAGTATAGTTAAATAACTAATAAGAACATTTTATTATTTGAAATTTATTACTTTCTAAAATTTTATAAATATATTTTGGTTAAATAATTATAAATTATATTGTTGATATGAATAATAAATTAATAATGATTTATGGTAAATATGAATAAGAATAATTAATATTTGAAAAAAACATTTTCCTATAAAAATATTTTTTTGTTATGTTATATATTTATAATTAAAAGTTAAATAACTAATTTTTAAAATTTTAATTTGAAAAAATGAACTTATTTTTTATATTAATTATAACAATACTATATTAGAATAAATTTTTGATATTTTTTTAAAAATATTGATTTTTAGATGAAAAGTAAAAAATACTATTTTTACAAATACCATGACTTTTATGATATCATTAGGATATGATAAAGACTTAAAATTTTACAAAACCATTCTATTTTCCAAATTGTATTTTATAAGTAAAATTATACATTTGAAAATATTATGTTCAATTTACAAACCTTTATTTGATGTGTTAGAACTTAATTTATATTTTTCTCTAAAACTCCTTTCATTATGTTATAAATCTATTATTTTAGAATTAATATTTACAAATTTTATAAATTTTATCTAATAAAATTTATTTATTATTTGGAATTATAATTTATAAATTATTTAATCATATCTATTTTATTTTTAGGCATAAAAATAAATTACTTAGGTAAAAATTAGTTACCGTTGTAAAAATAAAAATTATATAAGGGTTAAATCAAAATGGTAAAATACATAAACCTTTTTAAAAAATGTTTAAAAATGAGTGTATAGGACTTTATAGAGCTTAAATTATCCTATTCTCTATTATTTTCCTCTTTTGGAGCCACTTTCTTCAAATAGCACACCTCTTATTATAACAAATGTCACTCATCTCACTTATAAAAGGATCCCTTCATCATGTCAATTATCCTCACAAAAAAATACCTCTATATTGACCAAACTCTACCTAAATCCCTCCCGAACAATAATAAAAAATTCCTAGAGTTACTTATCTCATCAAATGACCACCCTTCAAAGGCTTAATCTAATTTTCAAAGGATTTGTTTTATGGAGTAAGATAAAAAATTATTAACCACTCATTTTTCATTTCAATTACTTTATTTTCTATTATACCTCCTTAAAATATATTTTATCCATGATAACATAATTAAATCAGTTTAATGAGTATACTAAAATATTTATATGTTAATTGAATACTCATTTTCTACCTTACTCTCTAACCATTCCAAAAATAAAAATGTCATTCATGCGGATGTGTGGACTACCACCACCATGAATGATGTATTGTTTTCATTACCACCTCGCATGGATAGTTATAAGAATTTATTTAATGAATAAATATAATAATTATTAAATAATTAATATTCAATAAATATAAACTAGGAATTCTATTAATAATATCATTTATTAGAACATGAAAATGTGGCTCTTGTGTATGTGTAGACTACCACCTCCATGGGAAATGTGTTTAATTTTCTTCATATCCTTATATGGATGGTTATAAAATATATTTTATGAACATATATGATATTAATAAGTAATAAATATCATGAAAATGGTTCTGAAATGATGACACTGAAATTTATGATCATTATAAAGTAGTCTATTGATATTAGTAAATAACTCAAAACAAGATCATCGTGGATGTCATTCTCTCAAACGTGGCCATAGTTTAAATTAAATGAACATAGGAATATATAAATAATTGAAAAAAAATGTTTTTTAAATATTTTTATAATCTAGCAATGATGAAATTGGTATCAAGTAATGGGGTATAACCTCACCATTGCGAAACATGTGCAAAACAATCAAAATTACCAACATTCAATGATGGAAATAAATGATAAAAAATAATTAATTTATAATAAATGATTATAATTATATAGTATAAAAGGTTATATACATGAATAATATTGTTAAATATGTTATTAAAATGGTTATTTTTATTATACATGATTTTAAATAGCTTTCATGTAATTCATGAGTAAAAATTTTAAGGGTTTTCTGATCTTAACTTTCTTCCTTTGAGACATATCCTATATTAACTACTTATTTATTTTTTAGTGGTATATATACTTTCATATGGATTCATTTTATCATAATTTTTCATTAAATTAAATTTATTTATAAATCTATCTCATGTTATCACTTTCAAGGGCTTTTAATTAAAATGCTACGAAATCTGTAAGTGTTTTTTTCTTTCCAATCACATTTCGATTCAAGATTGATACGACCAAGTTATTTTCTAGATAAATTGTGTGATATTTTTCTCTAAAAAAATATTTATTTTATTATCCACTTATTTTTCATGAGGTTTACAGGTTATAATACTATTTCACTTCCCCTTTCTTTCATAATTCACTTGAAGTGGTGATTTTAAGTGAAACTGACTATACTTCTTCTTTTTTATTGATAACCTTTTCCCTCCATGTATAAATTACTTAATTTAGTTTATGGAAATTATTATCTCTAAATATATGATTTCTTAAGGTATTTTTCAATTAAATTCACTTTATTTTAAAAAAATAAACATTCTTTTAACGTTTTTGGTGCGGTCATTTTCCACCAACTTCAACTTTTTTCAAAATGTGAAAGGAATATTCTATTTTAAAATTTATAGTTACAAAAAAATTTATCACCACCTTTTTTTGATCTATTTAATAAAATTCCTCTCCATGATTTTTTGTTTTGTCAAATTAGGAAAAAATTTGAACTAATCACTAAAAGCAACCTGTTAAACCAAGGAAACAATGTATTTCAGTTATATTCTTAATCATGAGACATTGTTTGATTGCCTTTTTATTTAAAGTATTAATAGATATTCCATACTTAGTGATAATGTTCAAAATAAAAGAAACTTATTTGAAATAAAATTCATATTTACTAAATTTTTTATACAACTCCTTTTCTCTAAGAGTCTGAATAATAGTATTCAAACGATTCTTATTCACTTAATATCTTTTATAGTACATCAATATATCATCAATAAATACCAAAAAAATTATCAAGATCATCCTTTATTACTCTATTAATCAAATACATAAACATATATGGTGTATTAGTTAATCCAAATGGCATTACCATAAACTCATAATGTACATACCTCATATAGAATGTTGAATTTGGTATATCATCCAAATTCACTCTTAATTGATCATAACAATAACAAATATCAATCCTTGAAAAGTATTGGTCACATTGAATTTAATAAAACAAGTAATAAATGTGTGGTAAAGGATAATTATTATTTATATTAATGAAATTTATTTCTCTATAATTGGTGCACAACATCATAAACCCATCCTTATTTTTTACAAATAGGATAAGGGCTCCCTAAGGTGAAATACTAGTGTGTATGAATTCCTTATCACAGAAATACTACAATTGTTTCTTAAAATACATCAATTACATAAGGGTAATTCTATAGGGAGTCTTAATATAGGTTTTTCATTAGGTATGAGTTCAATAGAAATCTCAACTTCATGCCCAGATGGATGTCTAGGTTATTCTTTAGGGAATAAATCAATGTATTCATACAGAATAGGTACACACTCCATTCTTAGGATGTCATTCCCATCTATATATTTTTTTCCCTTATTCTTCTCCAAAAATTTTATCATGGTGAGAAACTAGAGGTGGATCTCAACAAGACTCAAATAATGAAGTTATCCCTCTTAAAACAATGGATTATATACCTCTATTGAAAATTTTAATCTCATGCTCTTAGCAATAAATTCTTTCATTCTATTTTGATAGAAAATCAATAAAAAGGATTGTCTCAAACTCAACCATAGGTATGAAAATCAAGTTTTTAACTAGATAATATCTATTCATATTTATAGAAACTTCTTGATATGTCCTTATTGTAATAAAATTTACACTAGGTATCTTAATTTACAACTCCTTTAATAGTATATCAAGGTAAGATTAAATGTTCTTAGCAAACATCTAAGATATAAAAGAGTGTGTAGATCCAAAATCAAATAAAACATTAGCTAACTATGAGTTTATGATCAAAGTAAATTTTATCATGTCATTTGGGATTTCAATTTCATCCATAGTAATTTCATATGATTAAACTTTACACATTAGCCTATTATGGGGTAAATTCTATTGGGGAATATCCCATGAAAAACTGATATGTGATTTCAATAAGATCACTGGATTCTTTTATATTAGTCCAGTGAATTATCACACGTATGAAACTCTATATAGTGGGAAAATGATCTTCGAATTTTCTATTCCATGTGACTGAGTGTATCAAAATTAGGTATTCTATGTACCATACACACTGCACAAATTCTACCTTACATATACACTAGTAAAAACAAATAAATCATCAAAAATACATTCAATGATAAGAAATGCAATGGAAATAAAAAATAAATAACACAAGAGTTTTACATGCTTCAGACTATTTACTACCTGCATATAGTAAACACATTTCTTCTTATTTTTATTATAATTGAAAGTCATAGGTGATTAAAAAACAAATTAAAAAGACAAGTAATCCTTAAAAAACTATTATCTCCATAATAAATGCTTAGTTGAATCACACATTGCACTAAAGGTCCCATGAACTTATAAACTAATCACAACTAATCAAAAAAGTTAAAATTTATCCCCTGAAATCCCAGATTAAGAGGCATGATCACCTAATCTTGATTACCAAACTGGTGAACCTTTACATTTTTTGAACACATGGACCTCTTATCACTTCACCATATAACCATAGGTAGAAATGAACTTATAATGGGACTAATTTCATTGGAGAAGTTATTTTATCATTATATTCACCTTGTGTTCATCCCATAACCCATTGTGTGAAATTTCGGAAAACGTAATTCTAATGGATGAAATTTTGATGAACTGAAATAGACTTCACCACCCAAAAATCTACCACTTGAAGATTGTTCAGGGAATATTAGAAACTCTCCAATACTTATCATGTGACAACATTCAATGTTCATTTCCTTCCATCATTCACCTAAGTCCTACTGAGGCTCGATGCTACCTTATGATTTCCTGAATTACCACCTTAGTGAATATGAATGTCAAATTTTGAATTCCTACTATCTTCAATAGTTCCAAATCTTTTTCCTCTAGAAAATTCCTAATAAAATTATACTTATAGTTGATCTGATTTTTCTAAGAATGGAATATCTGATTTTTATCTAAGTGAATAGAACTTTGGTTGTCATAGTAAATCATTGCTTTTGATTGAAACCTTCATAACTCCTTTATAAATTTATTCAGGCATACAATTTCCTTCCTATCTTCTATTACAGTTACATAATCATCTTCTTTTGAACTTAGATTAAAAAGATTTTATAACTTTTATGACTAGCTGATATTCATTCCTCCAAAAGAAAAAAAACCTATTATAATTTTACTTGTATCCATGTCACCCTAAAAGTTTAAATATATGAATCCTAGTAATGTTTCATCAATTACATAGCACATGGCTTGAGTTTATTATCCTTTAAAATTCCATATTATCCACTTTATGGTATCTAAATGTACTTTCCCCAAATTTTACATGTACCAAATCACAACTCCCACTGTATAGGAAATGTTTTTCTGAGTACAAACCATTGCATATATCAATATTATGACCGCTAATTCATATGGTACTTTCCCCATGTACTTGGACTCAACTTCAGTTGATAGCTCCTATGAATTGGAAAAATTTAAGTGAGAAATAATAGGGGTTGAGGCTATCTTACTTCCATCCATTCCAAACATTTCCATGATCTTATGTATATAATCCTTCTAAGATAGAACCAAAGTCTTGGATTTCCTATCTCTCTAGATATCCATCCCCAAAATCATCCTTGAATGCCCAAGATATTTTATCTTTAATATTACAAACAATTCACTCTTAAACTTTTTCATTTTTAAAGAATCCAGTTTAGCTATCAATATATCATCCACATATAAAATAAATATGATAAATGTCCTATATTTTTATTACTTATGATTACAGTAATAATTGTAACGTCATGGTTCTAGAAGCCGCCTAGGGGTGCCCCATACCTGGTTGGTCACATGGCCTCAAGAGAATTTCTCCAAATTCCAGAGGCTTCCAACTAACAGCAAGGGCCTTGGGTGTGATAGTGGGGAAACTATACCCTCATTGGAAGAGTAACGCAATGGAAAATAAATAGATAACAATAGAGGAAGCAGTAATAACATACAAGAAGTAAACAACAAAAGTAATAAACAACTGGAGCACACATATATAAATTATGAATGATAAATATGTCTAGGAAAGTATCCAAACAAGTCACAATGATGGAATACAATACTAAACCAAGGTACAAGGGAAACAAATAAACTCCAGCAACATCTCAAGACTCAACTTGGTCCCATGATCTCCAGATCTACATCAATCAAGTACCTAATGTAGAAGGGCGTTTTCCCTTATCTATACCTGCAGCAATATAATCTATTTGGGCCTAAAAGCATGACCCAAATAGGGTGTGAGAAGAATCCCAGTAGGCAACCTCCCAAAGATTTGTGCCTAAAAATCAGTGAATATATATGGTAGGAAATAAGAAAAATGAAGTAGTAAACAAGGAAGTACTCAAAAGTAAACAATCCTATAGTTTCAATTGCATTCAATTTCATATATCAAGTAAGCATATATCAAATCAAGTAACCCTATAGGTAGTAATCATATCCTAACCCCTCTGTTTTAACTAATCAAACACGAGTAACCCTCTGGGAAGTACTCACAGTCTATCCCCTCTAGTTCATCTTTTAAACAGACTCTCTGAGGAAGCACTCACTGTAAATTCCCCTTGTGGTCTCGTATCAGTAACTATAGACACTCTAGGGAAGCACTAATCATCCAATTCCTCATTTGTTCTTATAACGAGAAAACTACAGACACTCTGAGGGATCACAAAGTCCACCCTCCCTAAGGTCTCACAATGTGAAAGTAAACAGACACTCTAGAGAAGCCCTCAACGTCCATTCTCCCTATGGTCCACTACACCAGGTTCCCATAGCCCTGTGTAAATCAATCATGCACAAACGATATGTGGCATCCAAATTAAACCTCAAGAACTACTTAGATAAAAAATATACATCATATCACATCATGTCAAATAAAATCACTCCATCCTAACAATACTAGGCATGGAAAACAAAACAGCCTAACAGTCAAGGCTAGACCAAACAGTCAAAATAAATCAAACATGGGAAACACATCCATAGAAAGGTAAATAACCCTATTTATAATCATAAATCCTCTACTCAAGAACACAAGGCGTAGTAGGCAAATACAGGTTTAAGAACCATAAACATGCAATACCCTGAAAAAGGGTATTGGGTACTTTTTCACATATCACTCAAAGACTAACTACAGAAAGGCACAAACTACCTACATTGGCATTGTATGATCAATATATGGGAACCTCAGGACTTGAATCATCCTATAACATTTTAGATATACAAAAATGATAAAAATATTCAACTGATTATATCTCATGAAAGAGGAGAAATTAGGAAATGAGGCTCTAGAAGAAGGAAGAGCTTACCGTGATGATTCCAACGCAATCGACGGTGGTCGATTTGGAGAACAGATGGCGAGTTGGAGGCTCAAAGAATATTCTCAGCCTGTGGTCACTCCTAGATGAGACAGGTCGATAAGGAGAAGGTTATGTTGATTAGACACGACCCTAGTCTGTTTAAAGAAAAAAAATAAAATACACGGTGTGTTC
The DNA here is from genome assembly GCA_963277665.1 of Viscum album. NCBI lineage: Eukaryota > Viridiplantae > Streptophyta > Magnoliopsida > Santalales > Viscaceae > Viscum > Viscum album. The sequence continues at coordinate 2,007,263,294 of OY728122.1, read as the reverse complement.
TTTAAAAGTACACGACATGTACTTGACCTAACCAGCCTCCGCTTTAGGTGGCCTACAGGTCACCCCACATTCCCAAGTGTTTGGAAGTTACATGGAAAACACATGGCTACCCTCGAAAACCAAGTACATGGCCTGTACTTATAAGTACACGACATGAACTCTTTCAATTTCTAGAAACTCCTCTTTTTCTCGAAAACACCAGAAAACAAGATTCATACCTAAAAAAAAGATCAGAGTTCTTACAAACTTCTCCCCTTAAAGAAATTCACCCCCAAATTTCCCTTTCAAGGCAGCGTAGAAGAAGAAACCTTGAACAGCTCCGGCCACTGTGATCATACATCGGACTCCCTCTTCTAAGTCTCGTCCTATACTCGCCTGTGCTTCCATAGCACTCATACTAGAGGAACAGACCTGCCATGGAGAACCTTTTCACTATGATCAAAAATATGAAAAGGATGCTCCTCAAACGATGCATACACCTATAGCTCAACCTACTTAGGTTGAAAAACATGAGAGGAGTCTGATAAGTAATGTCGTAGTTGAGAAACATAGAAAACATCATGCATATCCTGGTACCTCTGAGGTAACTACAGCCGATAGGCAACCGTCCTAACCCTTTCCAAAACCTCAAACAACCCGAAATATCTCAGCAAAATCTCTCCCTATCTCCTAATCCTAATGTGTCCCAACCTTGGTGTGACACGTAGAAAAACCTGATCTCCGACCTCGAACTCTAGAGGTCATCTTCATCGATCAGCATAAGACTTATGTAGTGACTATGTTGTAACCATCCTGTTTCGAATCAACTCCACATGCTCCGTGGTCGCCTAGACAAGATGAGGTCCCAGCATAGTTGCCTCTCCTACCTCCAGCCAAAATAAGTGTGATCAGCATGGCCTATCATACAAATCCTCATAAGGTGACATCTAAATAGTTTCTTGAAAACTATTATTATAGGAAAACTCCACAAGAGGTATTTGTTTCTCCCAAGAACCTCCAAAGTCTAGGATACATGATTAAATCATGTCCTCCAGTACCTAAATAGCATGCTCAGACTGGCCTTCTGTCTGGGGGTGGTAAGTTGTACTCAGAAGTACCTATGTACCCAAATCCCTCTGTAGTCCCTTCCAGACCTGAGAAGTAAAATAGGAATCCCTGTCTGAAACAGTGGAGTGTGGAAACCCATGTAGACATACAATCTCTCGGATGTACAACCTTCCTAACTCATCAACACTGAAGGTATACTTGATCGGTAAGAATTTTGAAACCTTTGTGAGTCTATCAATGACAACCCAAACTGCATCATTCCCCCGAGGCGACCTCAGTAAACCTGTCACAAAGACCATTGTGACATCATTCCACTTCCACTCGGAAATGGTTAACTACTGCAAAAGCCTTGCTGGTCATTGATGCTCTGCCTTCACCTAATGACAGGTGGAACACCTCATGAAAAAACTAGCAACATCTCTCTTTATACCTAGCCACCAATACTGACGGTGTAGATCTCGGTACATCTTGGTGACACCAAGATGAACTACCCAAACTAAGGAATAAAAGTACCACATCATCTCCTCACGTATGTCTGCTGAAACCCACACGTGACCATGAAAACAAAATATCTCATCCTCGCCTATGGTCCATCCAGTAATAGGGTCCTCCCCTGACACATTCTCCTATAGGACTAGGCCTTCAGAATCTGATAGTTGCCTCATTTGAACTCGATTAAGAAGAGTAGAGGTAACAGCCACAGAAGAAAGAAACGTCTTCCCCTATCTATCTTGCACCTCTAAATTCATCTCAGAGAATATATCCATAAGCTTCCACTCACTACTGGCCTCCTGAACTGCATGTATTTGAGTCCTCCAGTTCAATGCATCAGCTACTGTGTTGCCTTTCCCAGATGTATAAGCAATCTCAAAACCAAAGGATTGAAGGTACTCAACCCACCTTCACTATCTTAGATTCAGATCACGCTGAGTGAAGATATACTTGATACTTATGTGGTCGGTAAAAACCACAAAATTCTCTCCCAGAAGATAATGTCTCCAACAGTGTAAAGCATGAACAACTGAAACCAACTCGAGATTGTGCGTCAGGTAGTTCCTCTCATGTGACCTCAACTGTCGAGACCCATATGCAACAACTCCTTCCCCCTGCATAATCACAGCTCCCAACCTGATACCTAATGCATCACAGTATACAGTATAGATCTTTCCCGACTCTCGCAATACTAGTATTGGTGCTGAATTCATACTCCATTTCATCTCCTGAAAGGCTGACTCTCAAGAATATGACCATAAGAAATTCACACCCTTCTTAGTCAGGCCCATAAGTGGAATTGCTAAGTGTGAAAAGTCTTGTATGAAGTGCTTGTAGTGTCTAGTCATCCCTAGAAAACTATGCACATCAAAGATGTTCTTTAGCTTCTCCCAGGAAACTACTACTCTCACTTTCTCTGGGTCTACTGATACTCCTATCTATGAGATCACATGACCCAAGAAGTGAATTTGGTCCATCCAAAAGTGGCATTTTGAGAGCTTATCATATAACTAATGCTCTCTCAGTGTACTCAAAATGATCTCCAGATGTGTGGAATGGTCGTTTCGAGTGTGAGAGTACACCAAGATATTGTCCATGAATACCACCATGAAAGAATCCAAGTATGGATGGAACACTCGGTTCATCAGTGCCATGAAAACTGTAGGCACATTTGTGAAACAGAATGGCATAACCACATACTCGTATAGACCATGCCTACTCTGAAAGGTTGTAAGAGGTATATCTGATGTTCTAACGTGCAAATAATGATAACCAGATCTCAAGTTAATCTTTGAGAACACTCAGTATCCTCAAATCTAATCAAAGAGATCATTAATTCTCAACAAGGGATATCGGTTCTTGATCTTCAACTGGTTCAACTTCCGATAATCCACACAAAGTCTGAGGTTACCTTTCGCCTTTTTTCAAATAGGATGGGTGAACCCAAAGGATAAGTATTGGGTTAGATGAAACCCTTTTCCTACAATTCCTCCAACTATTTCATGAGCTCTTGTAACTCTAGTGTAGCTATCCTATAAGGAGGAATGGACACCGGTGCCGCTCCTGACACAAGCTCAATAGAAAATTTCACCTCTCGCTCCAGAGGAAAACCTAAAAAGTCCTATGGAAATACATCTCTAAAATGATCAACCGCTGGAGGAAATTCCAACTATGAAGTCCCATGGTCATCCATATATAGACTAGAAATTTGGGTTATGATTACTCCTAACCCATGATGCTTGGGTCCCGCTCTGCTCGCCTAGACATCCCATTCGCCCTTATGAAGAAACGATCCACCCTCTGGTGATGTGAAACTCACCCTACGATGATAGTAGTCGACAAAATCCTAGAAGGGAACTAACCTATCCATTCCAAGAATGACATCATAACCTATCATCTCTAGGAAATAGAGGTCCCATAAGAAGTGACATATGCCGACCTCAAGAGGGAACTCTCTGCACTGATGTACACTAGCTGTTATTGTCCCCAACAGAGTGTCCAGCATCAAGATATCAGTAGAAGAAAAGATATAGAGCCCAAGGCTCTCCAAAATAGTAATAGATAAGAAACTATGGGAAGATCATGTATCGAAAATTGCAGATTCTAAAACTGAGGCAACTAGGATTGTACCTCAAATTGTAGAGGGTCTGGGATCCTGCTCCTGCTGGGTCTGCTCCACTGCAAAAGTCTAGCATGTACTGCAGCCCTGTGATCCTGGCTGACCACCCTGATCTGATCCACCCTGTTGTCACTGAAAGCCTACTGATTGAACCAAAGTACAAGGAAAATAAATAAAATCCAGCAGAATCGCAAGCCTCAGCTTGGTCCCATACTCTCCAGCTTCACAACAATCAAGTACCTGATGTAGAAAGGCTCATTCCCTTATCTATACTTGAAACAATATAATCTTTTTGGGCCTAAAAGCATGACCCAAACAGGGTGTGAGACGAATCCCAGGAGGCAACCACCCAAAGATATGTGCCTAACAGTCAGTGAATATATATGGCAGGCAATAAGTAAAATGAAGCAGTAAACAAGGAAGTCCTAAAAAGTAAAAAATCCTATAATTTAAATTGCATTCAATTTCATTTATCAAGTAAGAAGCTATTAAAACAAGTAACCCTCTAGGTATTACTCACATCATAACTCCTCTAGTTTAACTAATCAAACATGAGAAACCCTATGGGAAGTACTCATAGTCTAACCCCTCTAGTTCAGATTTTAAACAGACTCTCTGAGGAAGAACTCACTGTCAATTCCCCCTGTGGTCTCATATTAGTAACTATAGACACTTTGGGGAAGTACTCATCATCCAATTCCCCATGTGGTCTTGTAACGAGGAAACTACAGACACTCTGAGGGCACACAAAGTCCATCCCTCTTATGGTATCGCAACATGAAAGTAAACAGACACTCTGGAGAAGCCCTCAACATCCATTCTCCCTATGGTCCACTACACCAGGTTCCCACAGTCCTGTGTAAATAAATCGTGCAAAAATGATATGCAGCATCCAAAGAAAACCTCAAGAACTACTTGAATAAACAGTCTATAGAATATCACAACATGTCAAATAAAATCGCTCCATCCTAACAATACTAGGCATGGAAAACAAAACAGGCTAATAGGAAAGGCTAGACCAAACGGTCAAAATCAAGAAAACATGGGAAACACATCCATAGTAAGGTAGATAACCCTATTTACAAGCATAAATCCTCTATTAAAGTACACAAGGAATAGCAGGAAAATATAAGGTTAATAACCATAAACACGCAATACCCCAAACAAGGGTATTGGGCACTTTTACACATATAACTCAAAGACCAACTACAGAAAGGCAAAAAACACCTACTTCAGCGTTTTATTATTGATATACATGAAACTCAGGCCTTGAATTTCCCTAGAATGTCGTAGATTTACAAAAACTCTAAAAACATTCCACCAAGGATATCTTGTGAGGGAGGATAAATCAAGAAATGAGGCTCTATAAGAAGGAAGAGCTTACCATGGAGATTCCAACGCAATCGATTGTGGTTGATTTGGAGAATGGATGGCGATTCAGAGGCTTGGAGAAGATTTTCGGCCTACGGTCGCTCCTGGATGAGACAGGTCGAGAAGTAGAAGGTTATGTCGATTAGACGTGACCTCGGTCTATTTAAAGAAAAAATAAATAAAATTCATGGTGTTTTCTTTAAAATTACATGGTATGTACTTACCTTAATCATCCTCCGCTTTAGGCGGCCTCTAGGTCACCCCATGCGGTTATGTGTTTAGTCGTTACACAGACAGCACACAGCTACCCGCGGAAATCGAGTACACGGTGTGTACTCCTAAAATTTCCAAAAACTCCTCTTTTTCTTGAAAACACTAGAAAACAATATTCATACCTGAAAATAATATATGTGTTCTTAAAATAATCTATATTGAACCTATTGAACTCTTATTATGAAATGAATGAATTGAATTTATGATTCCATTTTCAAGAGTATTTCTTCACCCCATAAATTTTTTTCTTCATCTTATAAACCAAATTCTAGTTCTCAATCCTCCAAATCATTTTTTTATTATTTTCATAAACCAATTTCATAGATAGAGTGGGAACTGCACATAGTTCAAAACATCAAATAGTCCAAAAGATCAAAACATCAGACAATCAACGGAATTCAAATTTTGAAATTCAAAATCATCAAAACCAACATAATCTTGTAAATCATGCCAGCCACCTAAACCACTACACCATGTTGGGTCAACTGTGCATCTTTCATTGTCATCTCATCACCGCCAACCATTCCAATCCACAAATATAGCATCACTGAGAATGAACATAAACACAGTTTTTATCGCATGAGAAGATCGAGGAAACCATGAACTGGGGAACGTGAACACCAGAATAAAAACTTGAAAAAACCACAGAATTGACATCTTCCAATGATTAAAGCATTCTTATTACTATTTGGATGGTGAAATGTTTAACTACTGGTAAAAAAAATTAGATAAATATACCCCTTCCTTCAGTTGAAACCCTTTAACTACCTTCCTTTATTTGTATTCATTTGTTTCATCAACTTATTCCTTTATCCGGTAAACCCACTTATTCTCATGTACCTATTTACCATCTATAAGTTCATCTATATCCCAAGATCTTTTAACTTTAATGAATCCACATCCTCATTCATTTCTGACTCCCACTGCTTATAGTCACTAAGAAAAAGTTTCCTCCTCTATATTTTTAGGTTCTCTTACATCCTTTAGGAGTAGAAAATTTATATTATCCACGCATCTCTAAACTAGTCTTCTAATTCAGGTTGATCTTCTAAACTGAATTGGATGAAATGAACTATTTGACTTTATGATTTCTGTTGGTACCTGAACTTCAAGTACTTTTACTTTTTGGGAACATTAATATGGTTCTCCCACTTGAGATTTAGTAGATATTAAAATTTATGTATGATCTGATGATATTATGTCTAGAATTCTAGTTCCTTCAGAACCAACATCTGAGTTCTCTAGTTTTTGTGAACAACTAATGCTCTAATCAACCAAGATTTTAACAGTTGTTTCTCCTTCAAATTCCTGCTAAATCAATTTATGGTCTTTCTATAGAACTTTCTCATTGAATATAATATCCTTGATTCTGATGATTTTTTTCTTTCACTATCCCACAAGAGGTATCCAAAATTTTCATCACCATAATTGAGGAGAAAACAAATTTTGGATTTTTAATAAATTTTGTCCCTATCTATAGAATTTACATTTACATCATCCAAACTACCAAAGACTCTAAGGTAATGAACTTTAAAATATTTTTCCGAACTATAACTCATCAATAAGTTTATTCCCAACTAATTATACTACAATTCTATTGGTAAGATAAGTTATTGTGTTGAGTGTCTCTTCCAAAATTATCTCAGTCATTCTCTAATGAAACCTCATGCTCATAGATTTCTCTATTAGAGTCTTGTTTATTCTTTTAGACACATCATTATACTATGGAGTTTCAAGAACCATCTTCTCATAACTTATTCCTTACTTCTTATAAAAATTATAGAAGTTGTGTCTAGTGTACTCACCACCATTTTATTTTCAAATTAACTTCAGCTTCTGAGTGTGCTCCCTTTTTTCAATACTTTCTAGTGAAAAAACACCTAAAATACACCATAATTATTCTTCAAGAAGTAAACCATACTTTCCTTGTAACATCATAAATGAATTTAAGAAATTGTATACAACACCATATGAATAATAGGTGTAGGTAACCAAACATAAAATTGTACAAGCCCCCACTTATGTTCTCCAGTATTCTAACCATCTAAGTTGAAAGTCATTATTTTTTTCTTTCCCAACACACAACTTTCATGCTTTCATATTTCTATATGATTAAGATTTTTTATTCCCTTATCCTTTAGGACCTTCATTTTATTCTCACTAAGGTAACCAAACCTATAATTTTATAGATATGGATCATAATAAATTTAAATTCTAACCATTGTAAATTTTTCTGAATTTATATTCAATTAAAGTTTCATATCCTTTACTCCTTTTTCAATCACCATGGATCCTTGAGTAAATTTATAGACCCCATTTTCAAATTTGGTGAAAAAAACTTCATCATGAAATTATTTAATTGAAATAATATTCTTTCATAGGTGATAAAACACTATTTTGTTGAATATTTTATTGATAATAAATGATATAATTTCCTTACATTGTGCTAAATATATTCATTTATGAAATATTTGGGATTAGATCATTCATTTGAAAATTTGTTGAAAATTCTAGTTTTACCCTTTTAAAATGTACTGTAGTATTTTGAAGATAAATATTTTAATATTTATTATTTGAACTTAATATTTTCTTACAGTGTTAATAACTTAATTTTATACAACTTTTATTCCGGACACTAGAGCTAAATAGTGCATTTGGATGGAGTAAATGGGCCATTAAGACAATGGTGGGTTGGACTCGGCAGAATGGAAATGGGTTCTGTATTTGGTCCATATATTCTTCATACAAGATTGGATTGAGCCCAATTTTTGAGGAAAGATTGGAAGCATTATTTGGCACAAATAATCCTTCTGGAAGGCCAGCCAATTCACGCCTTTTGTAGGTCAACTAGGCGGTTCAACTTGGAATAAAATATTTGGCCGAGTTTTTCATTTCACACTTAAAAGGTTATGTAACTCTAGCCCTCAAAAACTCTATTTAATGGGGGTTTTAACTCTTTGGGAGGGCTTTTCGAGGCATTGTAAAGGTTTGGCCGAAAGGGTGTCTCTTGGGAGCCTCTCAAAACTCTTGGAAGAAGTAAGGCTTTGTGCAAACCTCTCTTCCAAAAAGGCTCTCATCTCCCACCTCCTCTTTGTATTTCTTTTCTTTCATGTTTGTTTCTTGAATTTTTCTTCAAATAATCTTATTTGTTATTCCCTTTTCTTCTTATCTTAATATTCTTAATTGGGTTGAAATCAATATTGGAGACGATATTGGGTTCTACCCTTTCAATCCTTTGCTCATGCAAAACGTCTCCACGATGACTACACCGCCCATGGAAGAGTAGTTCTTTTTAGTAATCGATCGACCTCTATCCTTATTCATTTAATTATTTTGAATCATTGAGATACTGTAATTTACTTAATATGATCCATGAATTATGTTTTTAAATTTTAAGAAACTAAGTAAGCAATTGAATAATTAACACAAAAACACGCGAGGTCAAGATTTTGTGTAAATTGTGAGAGCACGATCTTAATCGGTAATACAAGACCACACGGGATAAATGTGTAGAGTTCAAATATAATCCCTAAACACAATTCATCCTCATTTCCAGAATGGATATGTTCTCTAATTAACCACTGACCATAATCTAACCTTATAATAACAATCAAAGCAGGGTGTTGCGATTGCGTGTTCTGAAGCTAGCCCAGGGTTTAAGTAATTCCATCTTTGTGGTTAAGTTAACTCTTGTAGGGTTCAAGGGTTAACAAATTAGGGGATCATAATTAAGTGTATATTTATTTAAATGATAATTATTAATAAGTAAATGAAGAGGTAGAGTTAGATCGATTATGTCTTTTAAAATATTTCTATAAAAAAAACATATTCTTGTTGTGTCTTTTTAATCAAACTTCATTTCAAAATTAAAAATAAAAAAAATTCAATCTTCTTCCAGCAGAATTCTTCTATATTTATAAACTATAAACAACCCTCATCCTTTTAAGTAGTTTTTCAATTCTATTATCTTTTATTTTTTTTAGAATACCTCTGAAAAGTTGTTTTAATTCACTTCCTTCTTTGAGAGACGACCTTGGTCAGCCACTCTACTGCACCTAAGTACCCCAAAATCACACTAATCATTTGAGGGCACCCACGATAGCGCTCTTTCAAATTGGAATCATTTACAGGGAGGCAAGTAATTATTTAAAAAAATTAGAGGTATTTATTTTATTTTACATTCTAATCTCTTCCGCTCTTCTTTCTTCCTTCTTTATACAATCTGATTTTTTTTCTTCTTTTATTTTATTCTACTTCTTTTTGGACCATCAACTCAAACTTATAATTTTTATTTTACTATGGTCCACTTTCCTTCTTCTAATATTTCATTGATTTATGACACGAACTAATCCTGAGGATCTCTTAGATCTTGACCCTGAGATTGAATGTAGCCTTAGGGAACGAATCGGACATTCTCAGTCTACGGGAAGTTTCAACATTCAACTAGTTGTCGAATTACTCCAATATCAGAACATTGAAATTGTAAGTAATTCAAATTCAACCATAAAACAAGAAAAAATGGATGAAAATAATGGAAATGAACTTAATAGAACCATTCGAGAATTGGCTGCACCTGATATTAATTATCAACCAAATCGTATTGCATACCCAAATCTCGAATCGGACTTTGAACAAAAATCTGGGTTAATTCACTTACTTCTAAAGTTTTAAGGAATCTCTGGTGAGGATCCCAATAAACCTTTTAAGGAATTTAATGTGGTTTTCTCAACCTTAAAACCAAGAAATGTTTCTTAAGATCAAATTAAATTAAGAGCATTCCCATTCTCACTTGATGGAGCTGCAAAAGATTGGATGTATTATTTGCAACCTGAAGATGTAACATGTTGGAATGATTTGAAACGTCTTTTATTGAAAAGATTGTTTCTAGCATCAAGGACCACATCCATTCGAAATGAGATATTAGGGATCAAGAAATCCCAAGGAGAGTCAATTTATGAGCACTGGGAGAGATTCAATAAGTTGTGTGCAAGCTGTCCGCATCACCAAATCGGTGAGCAACTCCTCATCCAATACTTCTACGAAGGACTCACACCCATGGAGAGGAGCATGGTGGATGCTACAGTAGGAGAAGAATTGGTGGACAAGACAAAATTAGCTGAATGTGCATTGATCTACAAGATGGCCCAAAACTCACAACAATTTGGCGATAGAGGTACACCACATAACAGGGGAGTACGTTAGGTAAGTCCTTCTTCTCTTGAAAGTCATTTGATTGATACCATGTTAGAAGAATTGACCACTATGGTGAGGCAGATTTCTTTGGCTCAAAAGACCTCCCAACCCACACCTTCAAGTCCTTGTGGCATTTGCACTGAGACAAGCCACCCAACTGACTGTTGCCCCCAACTACAAGAAATAGAAGATTGTGCAGCAGTATTCCCTGGGAGACCATATCAGCAACAACAACAACCACATCCCCAAAAGAAGTAGGACTCCTTTGCACCAACATTCAACGAAGGGTGGAAGGATCAATTAGACATGAGGTATGGCTCTGGACAACCACAAAGGCCACCCTTTCAACAAAACTTCCAGCAGCCTCCGCCTTACCAATAGGGTTTCCAACAACCGCAAAGGAGATTTGAAGCCCAAGCATCAGCAAGCCAACAACAAGGGAATCCCCCACCCAAGGTAGATTCTAACACTGATGAACTTTTGAAGAAAATTGTTCTTAATCATTAGAATGAGATGAAAAGTCAAGGTTCAGAGCTGAGGGAGTTGAAGACTCAAATGAGCCAGATTGCCACCGCCCTCCATGAACTTGTAAGTAAGAATTTCGGAAATACACATTCTCAACCCACTCCAAATCCAAAGGGTAATGTTAGTGCCATCACATTGAGAAGTGGGAAGCAAATGAATGATATATCTGTACCTACCATTCCACCGGGATTCACCTCAACTCCAGAGAATCCGCATTCCATACCAATTGATGAGCAATCCAAGGAGAAAGATAAAGGTAAGAAAAATATTGATGATGTTCCTCCTAAACCCCTTCCTTTTCCGAACAGGGTTGTTCAAACCAAAAATATGGCTGAAGAAGCAATGCAAAAGGAGGTTTTGGACACATTGAAGAGTGTAGAGATCAACATCCCTCTACTTGAAGCCATCAAAAAAATCCCGAGGTATGCCAAATTCTTAAAAGAACTCTGCACCAATTGAAGAGGGTTCAAGGGAAATGAGAGGATCAACCTTGGAAGGAATGTTTCAGCACTCATTACACCAACTCTAGCAATGCCAACAAAGTGCAAGGATCAAGGGACATTCACCATCCCATGAACCATAGGGGAGTTTCACTTTTCTGATTCACTTTGTGATTTAGGTGCGTCCATAAATGTGATGCCTCACTCTGTATTATCTTCCTTACAGTTTGGTGAGTTGAAGCCGACAAGAGTAGTGGTGCAGTTGGTGAATAGAGCTACGACATATCCAGTGGGAGTCCTTGAGGATGTACTTGTTTGGGTAAGAGACATGATCTTTCCAGTAGACTTATATGTACTTAACATGGAGGATGATCAGGTAAGTTCTCATGACCCCATTATCTTAGGTAGTCCCTTCTTCAAAACTGCAAAAACTATCATAAATGTCAATGAGGGTACACTTTCCATGGAGTTTAGAGATGAAGTTGTGGTATTTAATGTCATGGAATCCATGAAGTACCCCTCAGAGGACCATTCTTCTTTTGTTATCTTTCATTTTGAACCACCAAATAAAAAACTCCATGGAATTTTATTATGCTATGCTTAGGGAGATTATGAGTATTGGTTCGAGTTTGATATCTAAGAGCACTTCCACACATGTTGTTGGTACACAATCCTCTCTTGGATTTGATTTTGATGTGGATTCATATTCGGATTTTGATCATGTTCACTCTGATTATGACATGGTTGTTGAGTATGCTGATGGATTTTATGCTTTATTCGCTGATTTTGGTGATGTCTATTCTGATACTGATGCTCTTTGTGCACATATTTCAGTTCCTTCAATGTCTCCATCCATACTACACCCTCCTTCATTAGAACTCAAGTCATTGCCACCAAATCTAAAATACTCATACTTGTTGAGTGGTGAGAGATTACTTGTTATCATTGCTAACAATATCCCTTTTGAACATGAAGAAAAGATTTTGAATATTTTTAGGGAGAACATCAGGGAGATTGGGTGGACCTTGTCTAACATATCAGGTATTAGCCCCTCAATTTTCATGCATAGGATTCTCTTGGAGTATGGGCTAAACCGGTGAGACAGCCATAAAGGAGACTTAATCCCACCCTCCTGGAAGTTGTTAAAAAATAATTTGAGAAATTTCTTGAGGATGTTATAATCTTTCCCATTTCAGATTCTCAGTGGGTACGTCCTATTCAGGTTGTGCCTAAGAAGAGTGGTGTTACTGTTGTTAAAAATGAGAAAGATGAGTTAGTTCTAATGAGGGTGAAAATAGTTGGCGTGTGTGTATTGATTATAGTAAACTAAATCAGTCCACTCGCAAGGACTATTTCCCCCTCCCATTTATTGATCAAATGCTTGAGAGACTAGCTGGAAAAAACACACTATTGTTTCTTGGATAGATTTTCTAGATATTTTCAGGTTCCTATAGCTCCATAGGATCAGGAGAAGACTATATTCACCTGTCCCTTTGGCACATTTGCCTACCAGAGGATGCCATTTGGACTTTGCAACACCCCAAGTACCTTCCAGAGATGTATGCTGAGTATTTTTTCTGATTTTATTGAGTCCTGCATGGAGGTATTTATGGATGATTTTACAGTGTATGGATCCTCATTTGATGAATGTCTAAATAGTTTGGTAAAGATATTGAATCATTGTATTGAGAATAATATGGTCCTGAACTTTGAAAAGTGTCATTTCATGGTAGAGCATGACATTGTCTTAGGGCATGTAGTGTCAAAACATGGGATAGAGGTTGATAGATCTAAGGTAGACATTATTTCATCCTTACCCTATCCTTCATGTGTGCGTTATGTTAGATCTTTACTAGGGCATGCAGGATTTTATCGGCGCTTCATCAAAGATTTTACTAAGATTTCTCTTCCTATGTCACGATTACTTAAAAAGGATTCTGATTTTGTGTTTGATGATTCTTGCAGAACTTCCTTTGATGAGCTAAAGAAGTGTCTGACCACTCCACCTATCATACATCCCCCACGGTGGGAGATTCATTTTGAGCTTATGTGTTATGCCTCCAACTTCGCGGTTGGAGCTGTCTTATCTCAGAGGGTGGAGGGACCTTCACATGTGATCGTCTATGCATCGAGGACACTGGATTCAGCCCAATCAAATTACACAACCACAGAAAAGGAGTTTCTTGTTGTCATATTTGCTTTATATAAAGTCCATTCATATTTATTGGGCTCTAAAGTAGTTGTTTTTTCTGACCATGCAGCTCTGAGGTACCTCTTGAAGAAGCCAGATGCAAAGCCCAGGCTGATCTGATGGATTCTCCTTCTTCAAGAATTTGATATTGAGATAAAGGACAAAAGGGGGTCAGAAAACATGGTGGCAGACCACATGAGTAGGCTTACTCACACACTAGAGTATGACACCTTGGACCAGGTACCACTTCGGGACACTTTCCCCAATGAGCATCTTTATTCCATCTCAGGTACGCATCCTTGGTATGCAGATTTAGTTAACTACCTTGTTGCCTCTGAAATCCCTGCAAATTTAAAGAAACATCAAGTCCAAAAATTAAATAGTGAGTCAAGATTTTATGTTTGGTATGATCCATACTTATGGTGCATGTGTAGTGACCAAGTTATTAGGAGGTGTGTTCCTAATCATGAGTTTGAGTCTATTTTGTAATTCTGTCAAACACTTGCATGTGGTGGACACTTTGGACCCAAACGGACAGCTAAGAAAGTTTTGGACTCTGGATTATATTCGTGTAGTTTATTCCATGATGCCCATGTGTTTTGTAAGTCATAATCTCATTGCCAATACACTGGGAATATTTCTAGGAGAAATGAGATGCCCCAACAACCCATACTATTCTGTGAGATTTTTGATGTGTGGGGAATTGATTTTATGGGTCCTTTTCCAAGTTCATATGGTTTCTTGTATGTTTTTTTGCTGTTGATTATGTGAGAAAATGGGTGGAGGCCAAGGCCACCAGGACTGATGATTCTCATGTTGTTGTGGACTTTGTCAAAGCATAGATTTTTTGCAGGTTTAGAGTACTGAAGGCCATCATCAGTGACTAAGGGACACATTTCTGCAATTGGAATCTTTCTTCCCTTCTTTGGAAGTATGGGGTAACACAAAAAACATCAACACCATACCACCCCCAAAAAAATGGCCAATCTGAGGTTTCAAATCGTGAGTTGAAACAAATTTTGGAGAAAACTGTGCAGCCAAATAGGAAGGATTGGAGCAAGCTCTTGGATGGTTCATTATGGTCTTATAGGACAGCATACAAGACACCCATTGGTATGTCCCCATTTTGGATTGTTTTTGGGAAAGTGTGTCATCTCCCCGTGGAAGTTTAGAATCGGGCTTATTGGGATATAAAGAAATGAAACATGGATTTGGCCCAAGCTGGAATCCAAAGGAAGCTGCAAATTCAAGAGCTTGAGGAGATTAGATTGTCTTCATATGAGAACTCAAGGCTCTACAAGGAAAGATTGAAAGCAACTCATGATAGACTGATCCAACAAAGGGAGTTTCATGTTGGAGAGAAAGTCCTTCTCTACAGTTCAGGACTGAAGCTGATGCCTGGTAAGTTGCGTTCCAGATGGTTAGGTCCTTATATTGTATCTAATGTTTTTCCTCATGGTGTAGTGGAGATCACACAAGAGGACACTGGAAGGAGATTTACAGTCAATGGGAAACGTTTGAAGAGATACATTGAGGGACTTCCTACTGATACAGTGGATTTTATCACACCGCATGACCCAATCATCACTTGAGCACATCAGGCTGTTCCTAACCCTTTCACTTTTATATTATTTGTCCTATTAAAAACTTCTGCATTTCATGTGCATATATCATCCCATGGGTTCACATTGAGGACAATGCAATATTTTAAGTGTGGGTGAGGGAACCTTTTAGTTTAGTAATTTCAATTGTTTTCCTGTTTAAAAAAACAAAAAAAACAAAAAAATTGTGTGTTTTTTTCAAATTTCGTGTGTTTATTTTTCAATTTTATTTGTGTTTTTGAAATTTTTGATCTGAAATGATTCTCATCACAATTTTTAAATGCATATCAATGAGTGAAACAATTTATCCCTTGAAGCTAAGCTTAAATGAATGCTGAAATAACTTTGTTTCAAGTTCAAATATTTAGTAATTTCATGAAAAGTACACTGAATTTTGAATCCCATGCCACATCTCACTGTCTTTATATTTGAAATCACTTTCCTGTGAGGATTCTGAACCATTATTTTCATATTCTTTACATTCACCTCACTTCTTGAGAGAACCAAACCATGCTTGATTTAACCAGAATTTGATCTATTCTTGTCAAAACGTCAGGGTTTGAGGTACTTATGTTTAAATGATTGAGGCATTTGTTTGGTATTAAAGCCCCTATTTCAAAGAATCATATTTTATAATAGCCTAACTTGAACATTTAATCCTTTTAGCCCTTATAATCCATGAACAACCTGTTAGGTTAGTCACATTACAAGCCAATTTTCTCTATCCAACCAACTCTTGAAGTGAAATTGCATAATATAGTTGAGCTTAAGTGTGGGGGAATCTATCTTGTGTTGTGTTACCACATTCTGTGATACTTTGGGTGGAAAATTAAATTTTTAAGAGATGTGTTTTTGGCTGATGAAAATCATTATATTGAAAGTTGTTCCTTTTCTGGAGCTTCTAGTTGAGGTGGAAAGTTGTGCCTATCTGGAGCTTTCAAGAAAATCATGTTTGAGAAGATTGAAATATTTGATGCTGAAATGATGAATGGTGTAAAATTTTCATGACTTTTAATGATGATAGAGATGAATTGATATTATGGGTATTGAGGAGAATACCATATTTAAGTGAAAATTATATTAATGCAATTTTTCTTCAAAAAGAGTCAAGCCCTCCTCATTCATCCTCAGAGTTTTTCACATCTTAATACTACCAACCAAAAGCCACAGAACAACCCTGAAAAGTCCTCATGATAAGAATACATCCTTGACTCACATAAATTAGTGATATAGGAATTTATCAAGCCTATGGTGACCCTTGTATGAGTTTGGATGAGAAAGACGTTGCAAAAAAATTGACATTTGTGTGATAAGAGAAAATTCAAGCGAGGTAAGTGTTTTGTGCATGTGAGGATAAATAAATTGGAAATATATTGAATGATATAAATGAAGAACTTGAAATAATGGTTTTTTATGAGGCATTATATCTTTTGTTTCTTGGGTGTAATTGTTTGATCTCAAGGATATGTGTTTTAAAATTGGTTTTGATTTGATATTGATGTTTACTTGACATGAGGTTTTGCCCAGGAGTGCAAAAGGGTAAGTGTGAGGGAGTTGAAAAAACACTATTTTTTTGAATATTTTATTTATAATAAATGATATAATTTCCTCACATTGTGCTAAATATATTCATTTATGAAATATTTGGGATTAGATCATTCATTTGAAAATTTGTTGAAAATTTCAGTTTTACCCTTTTAAAATGTACTGTAGTATTTTGAAGATAAATATTTTAATATTTATTATTTCAACTTAATATTTTGTAACCGTGTTACTAACTTAATTTTATAAAACTTTCATTTAGGAGACTAGAGATAAAGAGTGCATTTGTATGGATTAAATGGGCCATTAAGACAATGGTGGGCTGGACTCGGCAGAATGGAAATGGGTTCTATATTTGGGATATATCTTCTTCATCCGGCATTGGATTGAGCCCAAATTTTTTTAAAAGATCGGGGACATGATTTTTCACAAATACTCCTTCTGGAAGGACGGCCAATGCACGCGTTTTGGAGGTTTACTAGGTGGAGAAACTTGGAATAAAATATTTGTCTGAGTTTTTCATTTCACACTTAAAAAGTTATGTAACCCTAGCCCTCACAAACTCTATTTAAAGGGGGTTTTAACTCTTTTGGAGGGCTGGTCGAGGCATTTTAAAGGTGTGGACAAAAGGGTGTCTCTTGGGAGCCCCTCAAAACTCTTGGAAGAAGTAAGGATTTGTGCAAACCTCTCTTCTAAAAAGGCTCTCCTCTCCCACCTCCTCTTTGTATTTCTTTTCTTTCATGTTTGTTTCTTAAATTTTTCTTCAAATAATCTTCTGTGTTCTTACCTTTTCTTATTCTCCTAATCTTATTAATTGGTTTGGAATCAAGAGTGGAGACAATATTGGGTTCTACCCTTTCAATCCTTTGCTCATGCAAAACGTCTCCACGATGACTACACCGCCCATGGAAGAGTACTTCTTTTTAGTAATCGATCGACCTCTATCCTTCTTCATTTTATTATTTTGAATAATTGAGATAATTTAATTCACTTAATATGATACATGAATTGTTTTTTTAAATTGTAAGAAACTTAGTAAGCAATTGAATAATTAACACAAAAACACGGGAGGTCGAGATTTTCTGTAAATTGTGAGAGTGCGATCTTAATCGGTAATACAAGACCACACGAGATAAATTTGTAGAGTTCAAATATAATCCCTAAACAAAATTCATCCTCATTTCAAGAATGGATATGTTCTCTAATTAACCACTAACCATAAGCTAACCTTAGAACAACAATCAAAGTAGGGTGTTGCGATTGCGTGTTCTGAAGCTAGCCCAGGGTTTAAGTAATTCCATCTTTGTGGTTAAGTTAACTCTTGTAGGGTTCAAGGGTTAAGAAATTAGGGGATCATAATTAAGTGGATATTGATTTAAATGATAATTATTAATAATTAAATGAAGAGGTATAGTTAGATTGATTGCGCATTTTAAAATATTTTCTAAAAAAACATCTTTTTGTTGTGTCTTTTCAATCAAACTTCATTTCAAAATTAAAAACAAAAAAAATGAAATCCTCTTCCAGCAAAATTTTTTTAGATTTATAAACTATAAAAAACCCCATCCTTTTAAGTAGTGTTTCAATTATTTTATATTTAATTTTTTTTAGAATACCTCTGAAAAGTTGTTTTAATTCACTTCCTCCTTTGAGAGACGACCTTGGTCAGCCACTATGCTGCACCTAAGTACCCCAAAATCACACTAATAATTTGAGGGTGCCCACGACAACTCTCTTTCAAATTGGAGATGTTTCCAGGGAGGCAAGTAATTATTTCAACCAATTAGAGGTGTTTATTTTATTTTACATTTTAATCTCTTCCTCTCTTCTTTCTTCCTTCTTTATACAATCTAATTTTTTTCTTCTTCTTTTATTTTCTTCTACTTATTTTTGGACCATCAACTCAAACTTCTAATTTTTATTTTACTATGGTCAACTTTCCTTATTCTCATCTTTCATTGATTTATGACACGAACTAATCCCGAGGATCTCTTAGATCTTGACCCTGAGATTGAACGTTGCCTTAGGGCACGAATCAGACATTCTCAGTCTACGGGAAGTTTCAACATTCAACCAGTTGGAGAATTAATACAATATCAGAACATTGAAATTTGAAGTAATTCAAATTAAACCATAAAACAAGAACCAATGGCTAACAATAATGGAAATGAACTTAATAGAACCATTCGATAATTGGTTTCACCTGATATTAATTATCAACCAAATTGTATTGTATACCCAAATCTCGAATCGGACTTTGAACTAAAATCTGGGTTAATTCACTTACTTACAAAGTTTCATGGCCTCTCTGGTGAGGATCCCAATAAACATTTGAAGGAATTTAATGTGGTTTTCTCAACCTTAAAACCAATAAATGTTTTTGGAGATCAAATTAAATTAAGATCATTCCCATTCTCACTTGATGGAGCTGCAAAAGATTGGATGTATTATTTTCAACCTGAAGATGTAACATGTTGGAATGATTTGAAACATCTTTTCTTGCAAAGATCTTTTCTAGCATCAAGGACCACATCCATTCGAAAGGGGATATCTGGGATCAAGCAAACCCGAGGAGAGTCAATGTATGAGTACTGGGAGCGATTCAAGAAGTTGTGCACAAGCTGTCCGCATCACCAAATCTGTGAGAAACTCCTCATCCAATACTTCTACGAAGGACTCACACCCATGGAGAGGAGCATGGTGGATGTTGCAGCAAGAGGAGCATTGGTGGACAAGACACCAGTAGCTGCACATGCATTGATCGACAAGATGGCCCAAAACTCCCAAAAATTTGGCGATAGAGGTACACCACATATCAGGGGAGTACATCAGGTAAGTCCTTCTTCTCTTGAAAGTCATTTGATTGATACCAAGTTGGAAGAATTGACCACTATGGTGAGTCAGATTGCTTTGGATCAAAAGACATCCCAACACACTCCTTCAAGGCCTTGTGGCATTTTCACTGAGACAAGTCACCCAACTGACTATTGCCCCCAACTACAAGAAACATAAGATTGTGCAGCAGTATTCCCTGGGAGACCATATCAGCAACAACAACAACCACATCCCCAAAATAATTATGACTCCTTTACACCAACATTCAACCAAGGGTGGAAGGATCAATTATACATGAGGTATGGCTCTGGAAAACCACAAAGGCCACCCTTTCAACAAAACTTCCAACAGCCTTCGCCTTACCAATAGGGTTTCCAACAACCGCAAAGGAGATTTGAAGCCCAAGCATCAGTAATCCAGTAACAAGGGAATCCCCTACCCAAGGTAGATTCTAACATTGATGACCTTTTGAAGAAAATTGTTCTTAATCAACAGAATGAGATGAAAATTCAAGGTTCAGAGCTGAGGGAGTTGAAGACTCAAATGAGCCAGATTGCCACCGCCCCCCATGAACTTGTAAGTAAGAATTCCAGAAATCTACCTTCCCAACCCACTCCAAATCCAAAGGGTAATGTTAGTTCCATCACATTGAGAAGTGGGAAGCAAATGAACGATACATCTGTACCTACCATTCCACTAGGATTCACCTCAACTCCAGAGAAGCCACATTCTATACCAACTGATGAGCAATCCAAGGAGAAATATAAAGGTAAGAAAAAGATTGATGATGTTCCTCCTAAACCCATTCCTTTTCCAAATTGGGTTGTTCAAACCAAAAATATGGCTGAAGAAGCAATGAAAAATGAGGTTTTGGACACATTCAAGTGTGTAGAGATCAACATCCCTCTACTTGAAGCCATCAAAGAAATCCTGAGGTATGAAAAATTCTTAAAAGAACTCTTCACCAATTTAAGAGGGCTCAAGGGAAATGAGAGGATCAATCTTGGAAGGAATGTGTCATCACTCATTACACCAAATCTAGCAATGCCAACAAAGTGAAAGGATCCAGGGACATTCACCATCCCATGAACCATGGGGGAGTTGCACTTTTCTGATGCACTTTGTGATTTAGGTGCTTCCATAAATGTGATGCCTCACTCTGTATTCTCTTCCTTACATTTTGGTGAGTTGAAGCCGACAAGAGTAGTGGTGTAGTTGGTTAATAGAGCTACGGCATATCCAGCTGGAGTCATTGAGGATGTACTTGTCTGGGTAAGAGACATGATCTTTCCAGCAGACTTCTATGTACTTAACATGGAGGATGATTAGGTAAGATCTCATGCCCCCATTATCTTAGGTAGGCCCTTCCTCAAAACTGCAAAAACTGTCATAAATGTCAATGAGGGTACACTTTCCATGGAGTTTGGAGATGAAGTTGTGGTATTTAATGTCTTGGAATCCATGAAGTACCCCTCAGAGGACCATTCTGCTTTTATTATCTCCCATTTTGAACCACCAAATAAAAACTCCATGGAATTTGATTGTCCTGTGCTTAGGGAAATTATGAGTATTGGTTCGAGTTTGATGTCTAAGATCACTTCCACACATGTTTCTAATACACAATCCTCTCTTGTATTTTATTTTTATGTGGATTAATATTCAGATTTTGATCATATTCACTCTTATTATGACATGGTTGTTGAGTATGCTGATGGATTTGATGCTTTATTCACTGATTTTGATGATGTCTATTCTGATATTAATGCTCTTTGTGCATATATTTCAGTTCCTTCAATGTCTCCATCCATACTACACCCTCCTTCATTAGAACTCAATTCATTTCCACCAAATCTGAAATAATCATACTTGTTGAGTGGTGAGAGATTACCTGTTATCATTGCTAACAATCTCCCTTTTGAACATGAAGAAAATCTTTTGAATATTTTGAGGGAGAACATCAGGGTGATTGGGTGGACCTTGGACGACATATCAGGTATTATCCCCTCCATTTGCATGCATATGATTCTCTTGGAGGATGGGGATAAATCGGTGAGACAGCCACAAAGGAGACTCAATCCCACCCTCCTGGAAGTTGTTAAAAAAGAAGTTGAGAAATTGCTCGTGGTTGTTATAATCTTTCCCATTTTAGATTCTCAGTGGGTAAGTCCTATTCAGGTTGTTCCTAAGAAGAGTGGTGTTACTGTTGTTAAAAATGAGAAAGATGAGTTAGTTCCAATGAGGGTGAAAAACAGTTGGTGTGTGTGTATTGATTATAGGAAACTAAATCAGTCCACTCGCAAGGATCATTTCCCCCTCCCATTTATTGATCAAATGCTTGAGAGACTAGCTGGGAAAACACACTATTGTTTCTTGGATGGATTTTCTGGATATTTTCAGGTTTCTATAGCTCCGGAGGATCAGGAGAAGACTACATTCACCTGTCCCTTTGGCACATTTTCCTACCAGAGGATGCCATTTGGACTTTGCAACACCCCAGGTACCTTCCAGATATGTATGGTGATTATTCTCTCTAATTTTATTGAGACCTGCATGGAGGTATTTATGGATGATTTTACAGTGTATGGATCCTCATTTGATGAATATATAAATAGTTTGGGAAAGGTATTGAATCGTTGTATTGAGAAGAATCTGGTCCTGAACTTTGAAAAGTGTCATTTCATGGTAGAGCATGGAATTTTCTTAGGTCATGTAGTGTCAAAACATGGGATAGAGGTTGATAGATCTAAGGTAGACATTATTTCATCCTTACCATGTCATTCATGTGTGCGTGATGTTAGATCTTTCCTAGGGAATTCAGGATTTTATCGGCACTTCATCAAAGATTTTAGTAAGATTTCTCTCCCTATGTCACGATTACTTCAAAAGGATTCTGATTTAGTGTTTGATGATTCTTGTATAACTTCCTTTGATGAGATAAAGAAGTGTCTGACCACTCCACCTATCATACAGCCCCCACGGTGGGAGATTCCTTTTGAGCTTATGTGTGATGCCTCCAACTTCGCGGTTGGAGCTGTCTTATCTCAGAGGGTGGAGGGACATTCACCTATGATAGCCTATGCATCGAGGACACTGGATTCAGCCCAATCAAATTACACAACCACAAAAAAGGAGTTTCTTGCTATCATATTTGCTTTAGATAAATTCCGTTCATATTTATTGGGCTCTAAATTAGTTGTTTTCTCTGACCATGTAGCTCTGAGGTACCTCTTGAAGAAGCCAGATGCAAAGCCCAGGCTGATTCGATGGATTCTCCTTCTTCAAGAATTTGATATTGAGATAAAGGAGAAAAAGGGGTCTGAAAACATGGTGGCGGACCACATGAGTAGGCTTACTCACACACTAGAGGATGACACCTTGGACCAGGTACCACTTCGGGACACTTTCCCCGATGAGCATCTTTATTCCATCTCAGGTACGCATCCTTGGTATGCAGATTTAGTTAACTACCTTGTTTCCTCTGAAATCCCTGCAAATTTAAAGAAACATCAAGTCCAAAAATTAAAGGTGAGTCAATATTTTATTTTTGGGATGATCCATACTTATGGTGCATGTGTAGTGACCAAGTTATTAGGAGGTGTGTTCCGGATCATGAGTTTGAGTCTGTTTTGAAATTCTGTCAAACACTTGCATGTGGTGGAAACTTTGGACCCCAACAGACATCTAGGAAAGTTTTGGACTCTGGATTATATTGGCCTAGTTTATTCCATGATTCCCATGTGTTTTGTAAGTCATGATCTCATTTCCAATACACTAGGAATATTTCTAGGAGACATGAGATGCCCCAACAACCCATACTATTCTATGAGATTTTTGATGTGTGGGGAATTTATTTTATGGGTCCTTTTCCAAGTTCATATGGTTTCTTGTATATTTTGGTTTTTGTTGATTATGTGAGAAAATGGGTGGAGGCCAAGGCCACCAGGACTGATGATTCTCATGTTGTTGTGGACTTTGTCAAAGCACAGATTTTTTGTAGGTTTGGAGTACCAAAGGCCATAATCAGTGACCAAGGGACGCATTTATACAATCAGAATCTTGCTTCCCTTCTTCAGAAGTATGGGGTAACACACAAAACATCAACACCATACCACCCCCAAACAAATGACCAAGATGAGGTTTCAAATCGTGAGTTGAAACAAATTTTGGAGAAAACTGTGCAGCCAAATAGGAAGGATTGGAGCAAGCGCTTGGATGATGCATTGTGGGCTTATAGGATAGAATACAAGACACCAATTGGTATGTCCCCATTTCGTATTGTTTTTGTGAAATCGTTTCATCTCCCTATGGAAGTTGAGCATTGGGCTTATTGGGATATAAAGAAATGCAACATGGATTTGGCCCAAGCTGGAATCCAAAGGAAGCTGCAAATTCAAGAGCTTGAGGAGATTAGATTGTCTTCATATGAGAACTCAAGGCACTATAAGGAAATATCAAAAGCATATCATGATAGAATGATCCAACAAAGGGAGTTTCATGTTGGAGAGAAAGTCCTTCTCTACAGTTCATGATTGAAGCTAATGCCTGGTAAGTTGCGTTCCAGATGGTTAGGTCCCTATATTGTATCTAATGTTTTTCCTTATGGTGCAGTGGAGATCACACAAGAGGACACTGGAAGGACATTTATAGTCAATGGGCAACATTTGAAGAGATACATTGAGGGAATTCCTATTGATGTAGTGGATTTTATCACACTGTATGACCCCATCATCACTTGAGCACATCAGGCTGTTTCTAACCCTTTCACTTTTATATTATTTTTCCTATTTAAAAATTCTGCATTTCATGTGCATATATCATCTCATGGGTTCACATTGAGGACAATGAAATATTTTAAGTGTGGGGGAGGGAACCATTTTGTTTAGTAATTTCAATTGTTTTCCTGTTTAAAAAAAATTGTGTTTTTTTTCAAATTTTTTGTGTTTATTTTTCAATTTTATTTGTGTTTTTGAAATTTTTAAGCTGAAATGATTCCCATCACAATTTTGAAATGCATATCAATGAGTGAAACAATTTATCCCTTGAAACTAAGCTTAAATGAATGCTGAAATAACTTTCTTTAAAGTTCAAATATTTAGTAATTTCATGAAAAGTACACCAAATTTTGAATCCCATGCCACATCTCACTGTCTTTATATTTGAAATCACTTTCCTGTGAGGCTTCTGAACCATTATTTTCATATTCTTTACATTCACCTCACTTATTGAGAGAACCAAACCATGCTTTATTTAACCATAATTTGATCTATTCCTGTCAAAACTTGAGGGTTTGAGGTACTTATGTTTAAATTATTGAGGCATTTGTTTGGTATTAAAGCCCCTATTTCAAAGAATCATTTTTTATAATAGCCTACCTTAAACATTTAATCCTTTTATCCCTTAGAATCCATGCACAGCCTATTAGGTTAGCCACATTACAAGCCAATTTTCCCTATCCAACTAACTCTTGAAGTGAAATTGCATAATCTAGTTGAGCTTAAGTGTGGGGGAATCTATCTTGTGTTGTGATACCACATTCTGTGATACTTTGGGTGGAAAATTAAATTCTGAAGATATGTGTTTGTGGCTGATGAAAATCATTATATTGAAATTTGTTCCTTTTCTGGAGCTTCTAGTTGAGGTGGAAAGACGTGCCTATCTGGAGATTTCAAGAAAATCATGTTTGAGAAGATTGAAATTTTTTATGCTGAAATGATGAATGATGTAAAATTTTCATTACTTTTCATGATTATGGAGATTAATTGATACTATGGGTATTGAGGAGAAGACCATATTTAAGTGAAAATTAGATTAATGCAATTTTTCTTTAAAAAGAGTCAAGTCCTCCTCATTCAGCCTCAGAGTTTTTCACATTGTAATCCTACCAACTGAAATCCACATAACAACCATGAAATTTCCTCATGATAAACATACGTCCTTGACTCACATCGGGTAGCGATATAGGAATTTATCAAGCCTATGGTGACCCTCTTATGAGTTTGTATGAGAAAGACATTGCAAAAAAATGAAATTTGTGTGATAAGAGAAAATTCAAGTGTCTTAAGTGTTTTGTGCATGGGAGGATAAATAAAGTGGAAATATATTGAATGATATAAATTAAGAACTTGAAATAATGGTTTTTTATGAGGCATGATATCATTTTTTTCTTGGTGTGTAATTGTTTGATCTCAAGGATATGTGTTTTAAAATTGGTTTTCATTTGATATTGATGTTTACTTGACATGAGGTTTTGCCCAGGAGTGCAAAAGGGTAAGTGTGGGGGAGTTGATAAAACAATATTTTTTTGAATATTTTATTGATAATAAATGATATAATTTCCTCACATTGTGGTAAATATATTCATTTATGAAATATTTTGGATTAGATCATTCATTTGAAAATTTGTTGAAAATTCTAGTTTTACCCTTTTAAAATGTACTGTAGTATTTTGAAGATAAATATTTTAATATTTATTATTTAAACTTAATATTTAGTAACAGTGTTACTAACTTAATTTTATATAACTTTCATTCAGGACACTAGAGCTAAAGAGTGAATTTGGATAGAGTAAATGGGCCATTAATCCAATGGTGGGCTGGACTCGGTAGAATGGACATGGGTTCTATATTTGGGCCATATCTTCTTCATCCGGGATTTTATTGAGTCCAATTTTTGAATAAGATCGGGGACATGATTTGGCACAAATAATCCTTCTGGAAGGCCGGACAATTCACGCGTTTTGGAGGTCACTAGGCGGTGAAACTTGGAATAAAATATTTGGCTGAGTTTTTCATTTCACCCTTAAAAATTTATGTAACCCTAGCCCTCACAAACTCTATTTAAAGGGGGTTTTAACTCTTTATGAGGGCTGTTCGAGGAATTGGAAAGGTGTGGCCAAAAGGGTGTCTCTTGGGAACCCCTCATAACTCTTGGAAGAAGTAAGGATTTGTGCAAACCTCTCTTCCAAAAAGGCTCTCCTCTCCCACCTCCTCTTTGTATTTCTTTTCTTTCATGTTTGTTTCTTTAATTTTTCTTCAAATAATATTCTTTGTTCTTCCCTTTTTTTCTTCTCTTAATATTCTTAATTGGTTTGGAATCAAGAGTGGAGACGAGATTGGGTTCTACCCTTTCAATCCTTTGCTCATGCAAAACGTCTCCACGATGACTACACCACCCATGGAAGAGTAGTTATTTTTAGTAATCGATCGACCTCTATCCTTCTTCATTTAATTATTTTGTATCATTGAGATACTGTAATTCACTTAATACAATCCATGAATTGTGTTTTTAAATTGTAAGAAACTAAGTAAGCAATTGAATAATTAACACAAAAACACGCGAGGTTGAGATTTTGTGTAAATTGTGAGAGCGTGATCTTAATCGGTAATGCAAGACCACACGGGATAAATTTGTAGAGTTCAAATATAATCCCTAAACACAATTCATCCTCATTTCCAGAATGGATATGTTCTCTAATTAACCACTAACCATAATCTAACCTTAGAAAAACCATCAAATCTGGGTGGTGCAATTGCGTGTTCCGAAGCTAGCCCAGGGTTTAAGTAATTCCATCTTTGTGGTTAAGTTAAATATTGTAGGGTTCAAGGGTTAACAAATTAGGGGATCATAATTAAGTGGATATTGATTTAAATGATAATGATTAATAAGTAAATGAAGAGTTAGAGTTAGATCGATTATTCCTTTTAAAATATTTTCTTAAAAAACATCTTCTTGTTGTGTCTTTTTAATCAAACTTCATTTCAAAATTAAAAACAAAAAAAATGAAATATTCTTCCCGAAAACTTCTTCTAGATTTATAAACTATAAACAACCACCATCCTTTTAAGTAGTGTTTCAATTCTATTCTCTTTTATTTTGTTTAGAATACCTCTAAAAAGTTGTTTTAATTCACTTCCTCCTTTGAGAGACGACCTTGGTCAGCCACTCTGTTGCACCTAAGTACCCCAAAATCACACTAATCATTTGAGGGCACCCACGAAAGTTCTCTTTCAATAGGCTAGGTATGTGGTGGACTTTTTATAGATTCAAGAATACTCCATTCTAAATTCATACATTGACCTATCCTTCACCAACCACCATATGGAATTTCCCAAACTTCCCAAATAAATATTTAACAATGAATATTTTAATATTAGTTAAATGAAAAGATGCTCCAAATTCAATCACCTAATATTTTACTAAAGTATTAGTACTAATCAAGTAATTCTTGCTATCTTTTATTGTGTTAATGGAATCTAAACAACTGATCATTGATTTTTTTGTGCTCTCATTATGAATTTTTCAATATTTCTTAATGTGTAATTTCTTACAACATGTACAATGGGTTGGAATAAGACCATCTAATTTGACTCAACTCTTCTCCCACTATTTTATTTTGATGGATTCTTCTGATAAACCTGTCTTTGATGGGGTGATTATCCTCATCCATCTACATTGATATAATTTACATATGGTTATTAGGACTACCACTGCCAGAATTATTCATTGAATTTCAAATTCATTATATCCTCAAAAACCAATTCTATTTTTCTACTTGATTTACTAACTATAGTAACCATTTCATCCTAACTCTCCATAAATGATGATAATAGTATAAATTTCCCTAAACCATCAGCAAAACTTACCTTTATATATTTGATTTGTTCAAAGATCATATTGAAATCAATAACATAATATCTTACATGTATTCCTTCCAATAAACTTAATCTGAAAAATTGTCACAAGATTAATACTTTTTTAAGGGTCTTATATTTTTCATACATGTCTACCAACTCATTCATAACATATGTTGTAACATTCATCTCCTAAATATCTAAAGAAAAATTACTTTCAAAATAAATTATTACTATATCCAACGCCTTTCTATCCAAGCACTCTTATTAATATTTCTCCATTAGAACTATATTTACCCCAGATAATGGTACTTACAAGTCCTTATGAATCAGATAGTCTTCAATCTACATTTTCCAGAAACAAAAAAAATCATCGAATCTTTTGACCATGATCTTCCTTTAATTTGATGTCATACCTAAAAATTTGTTAGTTTTTTGAACCAATAAACATTAAAATACCCTTAGATACCACTTATTGGGTAAGATCCCATAAAAATGGATTATTTCTTCAGATATGATTATAGGATTCTTGCACATCATTCCCCCAGAAGATCACACATAGGAGATTCAGCATATCGGAAAACTAATCTTCAGATGTTCACTTCCCCACAACTGATTGTATCAAAAGTATTTATCCTATGAACCCTACTCACTGCAAAAAAATAGATCTTGAATGTGATTCAGACAATATCCTATGTTCATGATAGAGATACGTTTTTTCATGATTTTATTATAACCATAAGATATAAATGATTACAAAATAGATTATAAAGATAAGTAATTGTCACAAAATTCTCATATTTGTAATAAATTCTCAATTGATACACACTTTATACTGAAGGACCCATGCACTTATATACTAATCATAACTAATAAAACAAGATAAATAACTCCTCATACTTTTATACTTAATTCATTTGAAAATAGAGGCTTTTTTCCTTTGAATTTATGGTCTTGATGTCCTTTATCTCCACACTTGTAAAAAACTCTCATTCCCTTAAATAAATTTCTTGGTTGTTTCCTTCCACAATTATTACATATTGGAAATTCCACCCTTCCATTTTTCTCATTTTACAAATTTATATTTACAAGGAACTTATTCTTCCTATTACTCTCTTTATTTCCTTTAAAATATAATATTTAGAGAATTATTTATATATATTTATAGAAATTGATATTATATACTTATATATTAAAATTTTTTTAGATACAAATTGATTTCGAAGGTTTATATTTATCCCCTCAAAGAAGTGATCAATCTTGCTTTTTGGATTACATATGTAGTTCATAGTATATCTTACAAACCTTGTAATGTAAACCTCATACTTGGAAATATTTTCCCCTTCCTTTTGACTTAAATTTAGGGATTATTTTCCATATAATCTTGTTTATCATTAAGAAATTATTTTTCAAAGAATATCATCATGAAAATATTCCATTTTATATTATTTATCTTCTTTTCCTCTTTATTTTTTTGATTCAATTACCACCATTGATAAATATATCCCTTTAGATGATATATATCCCTAATAACCTTATCTCTTTCACTACTTCCTAAATAAATAAATATCTTCTTGAGGGACTTGATCAATTGTTCAGCTACTAATAGATTAGGGGTTCCATTGAAGGGTGGAGGTTTTTTCCATATAAAGCGGTCCAATATTGCTACACCTTTATATGGAGAAATAGTTTATTCTATACATAAATGGTTATTGGTTATAACCTAATTCAAATTCCATAAAATATTTATAATCTTCTTAGCTCCAACAATAGCCTCATTGACTTTCTAAGGAGGGAAATCTCTATATAGATTATGGGTGTTGACATGGTTTCCATTCCTTCCATTATTGTCATTTTTAAAACATTTCATACACTTAATTATATCATAACATTATGAATATTGAATTATAGTATATAATTACTAGATAGGTAAGGTATTCTTGAAAATTTTCTTGAATATCCTAAGGGTTTATCATAATGTTTATGTTGTATAACTATGTTCTTCTAAATCTAGTTCCTAATTATTCTACTAACATGGACCTAATACTAACTATAACAACCCCGACTCCTGTAACTTAGACCCAAAGGTTACTTTATTACTTTAGTAAAGAATACAAGAGATCACATTACACAGGATCCAACTATTTAGTAGCCTTAGGAGACTAGATACATACATGATTCTTTCATTACATTTGAAAACATAAAATATATATTAAAAAATTAGTAAAAATTTCATTATTCCTCTTATTATATCCTTGAAATCATTCATAGTACTTTTTTTAGTTCCTTAAGAAAAGGAAAAAATAAAGGGGTGAAATCAGATGAATAGTAAGGGGTATCATATAGTATAAGATATCATGGAATAAACAAGGCATGAATAATTTAGAAGTAATAAATAATAAACAAATAATTCTATATAACTAATATCATGTGTGTGAAATATATCCACAGATGACATAACAATATAAATAATTACATGGACATCAGTAACTTCATAGTGAAGGAATGCATAATGTCATGCATCATAATTATACTATTAAGCTCTCATTCTAAGGCATTATGCATATATAGGTAAGTCATATTCCAAATACCGAAACTATATTTTCTCATGAGACCTATTAATGCATCGATGGGATATATAATTTCAGGACCCACTTATCACTAAATATGTTCAATGAAATCATCATATGAAAGGAATGAATAAATAATAAAATACATAATAAACATGCCTTAATGTTCAATAATTATCCATATTAAAATAACAATTATATAGAATGTTAATATTTCCATATTCAATAAATGGAATAACTTTCTTGGTAAGTGGCCTTCAAACTGATTTATGTAATATAAGGTATTCACACCATATATTATAATGGGTATACTATTAAGTAAATATTAGAAAAAAAAATATAAAAATAGTAGATTTTATATATAATATATACCTAATATTAAATATCATGGACTTGAAGGTGAAAAATAAATCCAATGGAGAGATGAAGAGTGATATAGAACAAAATCACAAGAAAGAGAATAAACAGAAAATAACCCTTACAAAAAAATTAAGGTATGAACTATAAATCCATAAAGGATAATAGGAGACCATAAATTCATCAAAAAAATAAATTTAATATGGTAAGGTAAATATTCAAGAACTTTAATTTGAGTCATTTAAGATAAAATATGAAATATAATACAATTACTTGAAAATAATAAAGACTTGGAAAATAACCCTTATCTCGAGTCTCATCATACTTTTTATGTTCTATAACCTCTTATATAATAAAATTATATTAATTATTTACTTGATTTATAACCTTTTTTATATTAATTTCACTGTTATTATTCCTTTTAAATCATATTCTCTCATGTTTTAGTCATTTACTAAATTGGTATTGTTCAGGTCAGTTATTTCGAGGTTGTTCGGTACAGAATTTAAAAAAAATTGTGGTGTATTTTTAATAGTTAAAGGTTATCTTACAATGGTTCCATAACCCAAATAAGTGTTAAGTTGTTTTATGGGTTTCATTATAGATTCATATGAGTTCAATAGGTCATGAATTTGATTCCATTTAGATAATCTTCCCTAATTATCTTGTTTTTTATGATTAAAAATGGCTATGATTGTGTACTTTTAATTTCATTATTATGAAGAATATTTTACCATAAAGTAATCATAATCATGAAATTAATTTAATATTAATTATATATTAAATCATGGAATAATTTTTTAATAATATCAATGAAATATTTAAGTTTATGAAAACATCATTGTTCACTTAGGTAGCATAAAACCACTGAGATAAGCAATATTTTCAAAAGATTTTAAAATAAAGGAAAACCCGATAAATATTTTAGTTTAAAAAATTGTTATATTATAAATAAAATAAAATTTTAAGTCTATTTTTATGTATTAATTATCTTATTTAAAATACTAAGATAATAATTGGGATAAAAAGTCGTGATTTTTGAAACCCGAATTTTGTTATAGTAATAACTTATAAAAAAGAGTATGGTCATAGGAAATGGGTGTTATATCATACTTTATAGATAAAAATGATTATAATACCATGAAAATTTAATCATGGAATAAAAATAATTGTAGTTTTAAAATATTTTTAAGATAAATAATCACAAATAAGAAAAGAAAATAGGCTTGGAAACTCTTACTTTACTCTTTGAGTCACCTCCTTTTTATTCAATTGAAAGTCTTCAAATAAAGGGGTCTTGGCTAGAAAATAGTTGCATAAAAATTTAAAGAGGTGATTTAAGAGGTATTTGTGTATAATATAGAGATAAAACTGAACTTTATATGTGTTTTGGAAAGGTTATATTGGGTCCCCTTTTATAGAAAAAAATTGATGACATTTTCACAAATATTTAGTCTTTAAGGGTCATGAATGTAATTTTAAAATACAATTCAGATCATAAATTGAAAATATATTATATTATATACTATTTACCATTAAAATATGACTAAATATAATTATTTGTAATTTTTTATTAATTTATAAACCATTTTTAACATTAAATACCATTTAAAGTTATTCTCGAGGTTATTCTTGTAATTATCCATTAAAATTATCTAGATAACTATGGAATTTAGATTTAAATATTTAAATAATTTTTTAACTATAATTTTTATCTTAAAAAATTTTGAAACACCATAATTCATCTGTATCATATCACTTTAAATATTTTAAAACAGCTATTTTGACTTTTCTCCTTCTTATACTAGCATTGTGTTGACTCTACAAAAAAAATTTGGATAATTATCCTATTATTTAAATTTAATAATAAATTACTAACATAAATATAATTTATTATTCATAATTATTATCATCTAATACCATTCATAAAATATTTTTATTCTTATCTTTATCATGAAAACATATTAAAGATATTATTTTAAGCAAGCATTGGGTAACCATTTTGGATAATTATCTTGTTTTATAATTTTAAAACACATAAATATTCATTAACATCACTGATTAGTCATATTATTTATCATTATATTTGATCATATCCTTTTCCATTATTAAATATTATATTAAATACATTAATTTTTACTTTTAAAATTTTGTGAAAGCATTGCATTAACACCAATAAATGTTTTCATATTTATCTTGATATAAAAATTAATTTATATTATGATATTTTGATTATATTAATAAAACTTTAATCATATTTATACCTTAATATAAATAAAATTGTTTTATAAATTTTTAAGTCATGTTTATATAATGATGGTGTAATAAGTTTTATTCATAAAAACTGGGGTTTTAATATTCACCAAAAAATCCACATTTTTAGAAAAATACTAAAAATTAAAAATAATATAAATTTTACATGATAAATCCAAAAAATATTTCAATTTTATCAAATTAAAATTATAAATTTTATAAATTTTAATTTTAAATTAAATTATGAATGAATTTTTTTATAAGTGGTTACTTTTGTGTATGATATTGTTACTTGTTTTATGATTACTAGTTACAGATGTTATTGTGAATATAATTTTCAAGTTTTTTATTATATTGTAATTATGAAATAATATAATTTACATTATTAAATAGATTTTTTTATGAATTATTTACTTACTATAGAATAATTTCTATTATTATAGATATGTTGGTATCTCACATGGTAAAGGAGAAAAAAGAAGAGAGCTTCAAGGAGAGGGAGAATTAACAAGAAGCAAGGAAGGCTTGAACCATTTAGATGAAAACTATCTCATGGCTAATTCCTCCTTATAAAGGATTCTGGCACCCTCCCCAAGTCTTCATGCATAAACTCATATGTTATATAATGAATGAGTTAAGCATCAGTTGTTCATAAATTCATCACATTAATGCAATATAAATCCTCCCAATCATTTTATCATATATAATGTACAAAATTATGATATCCAGAGTGGAATATTCATGAATAATAAAACTTATAATTTGGTTTTCCAATGAATCATAGGATGCATAGAAAATAATACCCTATGATTCATGAAATACAATATAACCAAGTCATACAATATGAATAGCATACACAGTGGCATGTTATCACTGTAACATGATTTGCGATATTCCCAAATTATACCATATTATATAGCATAAACTCATCATATGTGTTTAAGTTTTTAGGGTATATCTCCTTTATAGGGGACCTTATCTTATAAACCTACATGAAACTACAGGTATCTTGAAAAATATTTAATAATGAAAATAACATATATAAGCAACTATAGTACAACTTGAATTCAACTCATGATATATATCCCAATAAAGTAAAAAATACTTCTGTAAAGTTAAATAAATTGAATACAATGAGAAAATTGAGTGTGTGATGGATCATATACATCTTTCCTAGAACGTGCCTCATGCACCTCCTCCTTTTCTTAACTTTTGATCTGTTTTTGGGATCTATTTTTTTATACCTCCACCAGTGGAGGCATCCTGAACCCCTTCTCAGACATTCATTCTGGTAGGTCTAGCCACATCATCAATGGTGGTGAAATCTTCTTTCCTTATAGGATATCAGGACCCCTCACCTCTAAACTATACTCCTTTTTCTAAGTAGTCACTTCCATATGATGGTGCCTTAGACCTTCTATTCCCACTTATTCCCTCAGTTGTTACACCTTGAACCGAGTTGACCTTTCCTCCTATGAGGTCCTTTAAGTTGTCTCTTTCAATTGAACCTCCACAAAAGGATCTAATTCCTATGATATCACTAATCCCACTTCCATTAGTAGATAGAGTCCTCAAATTTTATCCTAGTTATCCACCTCTCCATGGTCGAGTTCAAGTCTGTAGTTGATTACTATAAATGGAATTTTGTTACTAAATTTAGTGCAGATCATCGCCCCCCCCCCCCCCTTCTGGTGTTTATGTTTGATATGTTTACATATATCCAATTTATTTATACTTTATATTGCATTTATATTCAAATAATTTAATAGTAATTATAATATGTTATTATATATCATTCATAGTTCTGTATGACATTAATATAATAATTTCCCATAGTATCTTCCACGCTAAAAATGTCATAGAAGTTCCCCGCTACAATGAAAACCTTGAAATTCCATGATGATATTATTAAACCTTTATATATGTTTGGATAACATTCTATGATATAGCACATAGTATTTTTACTCTCATATGTGAGTAATCATAAGCATATGAGACTTCATCTCATGAATTTCACACTTGGTAATCTCCAGTGCGTGAGATTATGAGAAAAGACACACCTGAAGAAATCCACATATTTATGTGTCATTGGATGACCTTTTCTATGAACATGTGTATTTATCCTTAGAATTTATGATTATTATTAATTCATATTGTAATTCTTCATACCTTTTGACCCACTACTTTTTAGGAATTATTGTGGTGGATGTTTCTAGGTGGATTTCTGAGGAGATTGGATGGTGAAAGGGGGAGTGTATCTTAGAAAATAAAGGTAATTATATAGATTGGATCATAGTTATGCTCTATAATAGTGGTCATTTTAGTGTAGATAGGATGTCTATGATATAGGGGATCATAGGAGGTTTTTGGTTCTACTATCAAAATCGATATAGCTGCAAAATGGAGAGAGGTTATATTGTGAATATGGGTTTCTTACCTAAGTGTTTTTGATTTAGGGGTTTTGGTTATAGCATAGTGTCTAGAGGTTTAATTTTCAATGGTTCTTACTTTTTAGGCATAGTTTTACCATGGATATAGGGTTACAACATAGCCTCTTCTTAGAATATGGGTTTTGTGGTGTTATGAATTTGGTTGTGACATAGTCCCTTCCCTATTTTATTAGATCAATGGCACATAGATATCCATGTTTCATAGAGATATTTTGACTATCTAGGTTTCAGTGTGGTCCCTCCCCTTTTCAATGTAGTCTTTCTTTCTTTTTATTCATACTACGATGTGGTGTTGTAGGATGCTTCATGGTGTTTTGTTTTATAGACTGGGTATAAATTATAAAATCCCCTCTAAATCCATCATTATTCTATATTTATTTTCATTTATTTGGTGACCAAATTACATACTTTAGAGGTATTTTAGTACCAAATCAGTAGCTTTAAACCCCTTCCTTGGGAGATTGATCTGTGGTGGTTTTAGGTAAGTTTCCTTCTTTCTTTTCCCTTGTTTTCTCCTAGTTCCTTATCTAGGAAGGTTTCTATCAAGAGTAACCAATGGTTTTGGTGTTGTTTTACTGATGGATGATGTTGTTGTTGTGTTCTAGGATATTAAGGGTGTTCTAATTATTGTGGTTCTTAGTGGTGTCCTTCCTTTTGATTCAACCTTGTGAAGTAAATCAAAAAGATTTATTTAAGGTAGGGGATCCTTCATTTCTCATATATTTGCATCATGTGTGGTGGGTTATAATCTTTTTATCTTTTGGGAATATAGTATGCACCATCCTAAAAAACATAAAGAATTGGTTTAATTTAAAATTAAGGGGAAGGGTAAGGAAACCAAATGTTTTTCCATTTTTATATTATTTATATTGTGATTATACAGACTTAATGTCTTGCTAAAAATTATAATTTTTGGGGTATTTTTTTGCATTGTGATTGTTATGATTATTGAACCTTTGTTATTTTATTCTTTGTTATTTCCTAAAATGGAATTGGTTAAAAACTTATATTTAGTTAATTAAATGGTTTCTCATGAAAATTATGTCTTTTATGAGAATTAAATTGAATAAATAAGTGTGAGTGATGAAAATCCCCATGGTAAATCTGAAAATGATATGTAAATGTGTTGTGAAAGTTTTGTTATGTGTGGTGGTGATGTGTTGTTGTGATGTATGGGGAATATTTTATGATAAGTGGATGTGGTATTTAGTAGTTGTGATGTGGAAAGTGGTTGTGATGTGGAAAGTGGTTATGATAGGGAAAGTGGATGTGGTTGTGAAATGGTGGAAATTTAGGGTTCATTGGCATAATAAATATGGGTTGTCATTTTTTTGTGGTGTTGTGGTAGTTTCCACATATTTATTGAAAAATTGTTTAATAATAAAATTTAAATGGATTGGGATGGTTTTGCTAATGGGTTTAAATTATTCATGGATACTTGTTTTGAAATGGGCAGTGTGGTTTAAATGGGCATTTATAAATGTGAAATGAATGGGATTAATGAATGAATTTCTTGGTAAATGGGAAATTTTGAATTTGGATTAACTTAAAAAGGTATGTAAAATGTTTCTTATGGATTTTAGTGTGTCTTGTTTTGTGGTTTTGTAAATTTAGTGGTGGTGGATAAAGTGACAGAGGTTGTGATGCTTGGTGGAAATGTTGTGTGTTAGGATAGTTCTTTTGTTGTAAACTCATAGGTTGGTCTTGTGTGCATGTGTATTAAATATATATATACACACACACATTGTATATTCCTTATAATTTATATAAACTCCCTACCCATGTTGAGTACCTTATGAATATAACCAAATATTTTGGGGGTGTTTTTCCCAACATCACAGTGGTAAGGATGGATGGTTGGTTACCCACTCTTCCCCACTCTCTCTTCCATGTGATGTTTACATGCAAGAGTTTTGATTTCCAAAAGTAAAAAGTTCTCCATAGTGATGTTGTAATTATGAGATGGATTATGGTGGGGGTCGTGCATGGTAGGAGGAGGGAATGAGGTTGAAGTCCTTCATGTTCATGATACCCTACTTCTTTGGTTATGGATATGGTTATGATGTGATGTGATGGAACAGGTGTCTATGGAAAATATTTTATGTGGTGTGATAGCCCAGGTGTCTATGGTTGAGTTGTGATGTTTTGTGATGGCCTAGGTTTCTATAATAATTATGTTATATAGAAGATATGGGAGCGCCAAGATATATGATGTTGGGGTGTGGGAGTGGAAAATTAGTGGGAAAGTGGTGTACGATTCCTTTTTATCGTATGATTTTTATTTTTTTACTATAATTGGATGCATTATTTGGTGATTATTTCATGGTGAGGATAATATTGGTAAGTTGACTTGTGTAGGTGTTGTTGCTTCTATTTTTTGATCACTTGTTTATTATAATGATATTTTCACATGTGCATGATAAAATTTAGGTATGATCCTACTGAGTATACTTGTATGCTCACCCTTTGTATATAAAAACTATTTTTAGGTTTCCATAAGGACTTTGTGGACTATTCTATACATTACAAGCTCATACCATTAGAGCTTCTATTGAGTTGCTGCTATAGGACTTTTCATTTGGGTATTTATTTGGAGACCCTTGTATCTATTTATTCAATATATGAATTATGGGATGTTTTTTGGTTTACTTTTTATATTATT
Source organism: Viscum album (assembly GCA_963277665.1). Classification (NCBI taxonomy): domain Eukaryota; kingdom Viridiplantae; phylum Streptophyta; class Magnoliopsida; order Santalales; family Viscaceae; genus Viscum; species Viscum album. The sequence goes on along the minus strand of OY728122.1, from coordinate 2,007,224,743 downwards.
TCATGTATTTGATTGATTTTTTATATCTTATCTCCGGATAATATATCATTGTAGAGAATAATACCTTCCATATATGATATTTTTTATACCCTCGGTGCTAGTCGCCAACCCGGGGCCTGCTAAAGGTGGGACTCGGGGGTCATTATTCTTCTTCCTTCATTGATGTCCTATGAGTGGTACCTTTGGAGGGAGGGGTCATGAAAGATTGGTATACAATTCGGGTTTTATTTTAAGGATAGGATAGAGTTCAAAGTTTGGCATAGCAAGGAGTACATGGGTTGGTAAGGCAATGAGTTAGGTTGATCTTGGTTCATGACATAGGCTAGGGAAAACCCACTAGGTCATAGGATTTTAAGGCACCCCATGATCTGATGTGAGGAATTTGAGCCTACCAAACAACCAAGTGATGTTGTGCCACTTATAGGGTGGAGACCTAGGAGAGTTAAATAAACCATGATTGATTTTTGTTATTGTTTGAATTGGGTGATATTGGGAAGTTAAAATGAGAAAAATGAATCTTAATAAAATTATATACTACTGGTATTAGGAAATATCTATTAACCTTTCAGTTACAGAACCTCTTCATCATCCACATGTGGTTCAGACAGTGGAAGTTTAGTAGGTTGATCCATTTGATCACTAGAGGGTTGATTTGGTTAATGAGGATGACCAGTGGTAGAGTATGTCGTGAACCTTTCAGTGATATATTTTAAGGAAGTATGAGGGTAGTATCTCTAATTTTGAGATAGAGATCTGGTTGGATGATCCCAATATCACCTTTAGTTTGATTCAAACCCTGATGGATCACTGGGTTCTATTAAAGGTTATTTAAAAGTGAGGGAATGTTTATAAGTGGTGTACATTTTTTCTTAGTGAGTGGAAAGATGAATATGTTTCATGGTTTTACTTTTAAAATAATTTCTGAGAGGATTTCAACTCATTGACCCTGAAGGTAGTGAAGCAGTAGAAAATTATCTCTTATTAATAGGGAATCATGTCTATGAATCATATGGGGATCATGTTCAAGGACCTTTTTTGTTTCAACCTAGATATTTTCCCTAATGAGGAATCCCATATTATACATATTGAGATGGTAATTTTTCCTTCTATCTAGTATATAGTTACTACTTTTATGTTTCCAACATAGCTAGAGGTTCATAATAAAGCATAAGTGATCAAGAATATGCACTTATGAGGTGGTTTACCATGAGAGGGGAACTAGTAGGATTCCTTGAAGAGTAGAGTTGTCAGAACTAGTTCTTGTGTGCCAAGACCTTCAAGGTTTTAACCAGCAAGGAGTTGACCATGAAATCTTCCCTTTAAAACTTATAGGGAGAGTGATTTCCATGATTTTCCTAGGGTATTTGGGGTAGTTTGATTCATCTTTGGGGACTATGGAAAACATCAGATTCAATTCCCCATGGTTCTTGGAGATCAGTATGGTGGAGGTGATCTAGTTCAGTATCAGCCTCAATAGCATCCACTAGTGAGGTTGATTCAACATTAGGGGCGAAAGGCTTATCCTTTGCAGAGATGAGATGGGGAAGACAAGGTTCAACCTCAATATGTTCCACATATTCAAAGACCCATACCTTCGAATGTATATGTAGGTGGTCATTAGTAGAGAGGCAGTGGATCGAATTATAATCAGTTACATGCGATCGAGGTGGCTGTGCCAGAGGGTTCAAATATTGTTAGAGTTATTATCATATTTTCGTCTACCCCTGTGTGTTATTTGTTTTATTTTGGATCTTATCACTTATTTATTTAACCTTCTTGAATTTATTCTCTATGGATAAATGTAGAGAGTATTCCTATGTCCCTGGTTTTTACTACACTAGTCTAAGGACATACTATATTTCTTAATGTGCATTTGATTATAGACTGATGATGGGTGCACATTAGTTTCATGGGGATCTTTTCTTGGTGTGAATATAGTCATATGATTTCATTATCACCACCAACTAATTTTAATCCATGCATGATATTATAAACTTCTTCTTGAGGAGTGTCATGTTCTAGGATGTGGATGACCAGTGTGTGGTTTTCAATGGTGAGTAGAGTTTTTAGGTGGGAATTAGACGTGTGGATCCCATTATTTCTTTGATGGTTTGGTTATATATGGAATCAATGTATGTTTGGATGGATGAGTCTCTCGTGATTTTCAAGTAGTTTTAGGATGTTTTTTTAAGGAGGTTGTGATGCTACCCCCTCAATGTGATGTTGATTTTGGGATATAATTGCAGCCTAGTGCTTCTTTGATTTCAATGGAACCTTATTGGATGGAACCTTATGTGTTGTCGGAGATAATGATTTAGATAGATAATTTAGTATAGAAATGTTTCATCTGGCCTAGTGTGTCAATATAGGGTGCTCTAGTGTTATTCTACAAGAAGGAAAATGGTTATATAAGGTTGTGTATAGACTACCAGAGTTTGAATTAGGTAAAGATAAAAAATCAATACCCTCTCCTAAGGATTGATGATCTTTTAAATCAGTTTAGGGGAGCTAGTTAGTTTTATAAGATTGGTATATAGTCAGGATATCACCAGTTAAGGTTGAATGAGGATAATATCTCGAAGACTTCCTTTAAATGTAGGTATGGGCACTTTGATTTCATGGTCATTCTATTCAGTGTAAAAAACACACTAGTTGTGTTCATGGGGATCATTAACTTTTTGTTCTATAAATTATCATACTAGTTTGTAGTCATGTTCATTAATGACATATTGATCTACTCAAAGTCATATTAGGAGAATTTTGGTTATATAATAGTTGTCTTGAAAGTTCGTTGATGCCACTAAATATATGAAAAGTTTTGTTAAGTGTAAGTTTTGGACATGATAGGTGAATTTCCGTGGGCCTTTGGTGTTCTATTAAGGTGAGGTTGTGGACCTATCAAAGACCGGGGTAGTTTTTTCTTAGGAAGTACCCAAGAATGTGACATAGTTTCATAGTTTTCTCAATCTAGAGGGATATTACCAAATTTTTTTGTCTAATTTATCATGTATTGAGGCCATGTTTACAAATCTAACCAAGAAAGATCAGGATTTTATCTGAACTAGTCAGTTTTGGATAGTGTTTAACTACCTTATGGGAAAATTGATCAGTTCTTTAGTACTTCAGTTTCCAAAGTAAGGGGTAATGTTTGAGGTGTTTTGTGACACTTATCATCTGGGTTTAGGATGAATATTGATTCTACAAAAAATGATGGTCTCTTATAGATCTATTTAGTTATTTTCCCACTAGTGTAAATATCCCACTCATGATCTGGATCTAGCAGTATTTGTGTTTGTGTTGATGATGTAACGACATTACCTCATTGGGGATCACTTTACAGTCTTCACGGATCACTAGAGCTTTAAGTATATATTTTATCATCATGATTTGAATCTATAGAAATAGAGGTTATGGATATTCTTCAAGATTATGACTTTTAGATCTCCTACACCTTAGAAAAGTGGAATGACTTATTTTATTCTTTTAGCATGAAGACATAAAAATATATTGCTCAGAAGTCCAAAGATACTTGTAGGGAAATTGAGGAGTTATAGTGCCTATACTTAGATTTAAGGGTGGTTTATGATGGATGTTACTTATTTTATATGATATTATAGTCTTATCTAATGTGATAGGTGTAGTAGGAAGACTCTGAGGTAGAGTTGATGCATGATCATGTTGGCCATAGTGATACTTCATAGGGATGGTCGAAGGATGGTCAGAACTAGATAATGTTTCATAGAAGGTTGTCTATTTTAGTAGCTATGTTCAATGGATTCCTTCTTGATTTTAATATCTCACCTTTTTTGGTATAAATATTAGTTTCTAATATGTACTATGACTTGAGGATGCAATTTTTATGGATCGGTATGAAACAGGAGGTGGTAGATTTTGTGGCTCGATGTCTATTTTACCAGTTGGTAAAGGCTGAGCACCATGTTCCTAGAAATTTTTTATATCCCTTGGATGTTCATAAGTGGAAGTGGTATAAAATATTGATATAATTCTTCATATGGTTACCCCAAGATCAAGGGGGCCGTGGTTCTATCTAGGTAATGGTGGATTGGTTTATGAAATTGGATTGGGAACCATGGATGGATTTGAAAATAGGTATGTGGATGAGGTTGTGTAGCTGTATGGAGTTACAAGGTCCATTATCTTGAATCAAGATTCTTATTTTACCTCATGAGTCTAAAGATGATTATATCATTCTTTTAGCACTCAGTTACTCCTCAAAACTAATTTCCAACCTCAGAAAAATGGGAAGATGAAGTAGACTATATAGATGTTAGAGGATATGTTGTGGTCATGCATCATGTACTTTGGTAGATCTTGGGGAAAAAACTTTTCTTTGTTTAAATTTAATTATAACAATGGTTATAATTCATCCATTGGTATGTACTCATTTGAGGATTTTTATGATAGGTTGTTTCATTCTTCATTGTGATGGTCCGAGGTTGGGGAGTCGTTGGTTCTTGGTCCCAATGTGGTACAGAGCACAACAGAGAAGGTTCAAGTTGTTCATGAGAGTATAAAATTAGAAAAGGACTGACATAATTATTATGCTAATCATAAGAGGAGGAAGTTGGATTTCTAGGTTAGTACCATGTTTTCTTAAGAGTCTCCCCTTGACATGGGTAGTGGAGGTTTGGAAGGGGGAGTAAGCTCTCACCCTAGTTTGATGGACCCTTTGAGGTGTTGGGGTGTGTTGGTGAGGGGGCTTGTTGGTTAGAACTCTCACGATGACAAGATTGGGTTCATGAAATCTTCCACATCTCTCAAATATATTTGTATATTTACAATGACTCCTTTGTCATTTACTATGGATAGATGGATATTTATTATGATGTAATGTTTATGGAGAGGCCAATAGAGATCTAGGGTCATCGAGAGAAGGTGATGTGTGGACAGACCATTCCTTAGGTTCATGTGTTTTAGAGTTATAGTTTCCTAGGGGATAGTTCTTGGGAGCGTGATATGCATATGGGTTCCCAATACCAATATTTTTTTTGTTTTTTTTTTCTTTTTTTTTACTTTCCTTTTCGATGTGATGTTTGGATCTTGTTGGTTATAAAAAGTGATTTTCTTTTATAATGTGATGTGTGTTGAAAACTTCAAGCATTTGAAGAAGGAAAAACCTAATTCCCAATCAAGATGTGTTATACTATGACACTTTTTAAAGTCATACGAGTAATTCATTGCCACCCAAAGAGGATAATATCTTGATATGGAATATGGAATTACATAATTTCTATTCTTGGGTTCTTATTGTGTGATGTTTTTGGTGATCATTGGATTGGTCTATGTGATGTTTGAGGTGGGGGTGTGGACAGTTATGTGAAATTTTGGTGGATTTTGGATGAGATATAATAGTGTGGTGGTGTGTTTGTGAGGAGTGTTTGGTGAATGTTTTCAGTTGGGTTGGTGTGTTTGGTTGATGGTGATGTTTAGTTGTAACGAGATCCTTGAGTGGTATCTTATGAGATGGTCATTTTTACCTTTTACCCTCTTTCCTTTTTAGTTTGGTTTTGAGTTCTCAAGGATAAGAATAGTTTGAGAGGTATCTCATGTAATAGTATGAACCTTATAACCTATTACTTTGAAATAATTCTAGTGGTGGAGGTGTTTGGGTGAATTTCTAGGAAGTTTGGAGTGTGAGAGGAGGAGTTTAGCTGAGTAAATCGACAAAGGTAGTTATTTATCATGGTGTATGGGGTTTTCCCATAAGGGTGGATGTTACAGTATAGGGAGGATGGTTGTGGTGTAGGGGCTTAGAGGAGGTTTTTGGTGCTACTTCCAAAATCATCATAGATATGGTGTGGATAGAGTTTGCGGTATAGAGATGTTTTTCTTACCCAAGTGACTATGGAATAGGGGTTTTGGCTACATTATAGTGTCCAAGGTTATATTTTACAATGGATCTTCCTTTTTAATCATAGCTACATCGTGGAGTTGGGGTGGTTTAAGCTCTTTGTGGAAGATGGGTTCTGCAGTGTGGTGTATTTGGATACTCCATAAACTCTTCCCTATTTTATAGGATATATGGCATATAGATATTCATGTTTCTCAAAGGTAGTTTGACTATCCAGGCTATGGAATGGCCACTCCCATTTGAGTCATAGTCTTTCTTTTTTTAGCCATACTATGTTGTGGTGTTGTAGGTTGTGTTCTGGTGTTGTGTTTTGCAGACTGGGTATAAATTATAAAATACCCTCAAGCCCCATCATTATTCTGGATTTCTTCTTGTTTATTGGGAAACCCATGTGCATCCTTTAAAGGTATTTTATCCCCAAATAAAGTTGTTTCAACCCTATCCTTAGTATATTGATCTGTTCTATTTTTAGGTAAGATTCATTCTTCCCTTACCCTTATTTTCTCCTCATTCCTTGTTTGGGAAGGTTTATATCGAGTGGAACAAGTGTTTTTGGTGTTTTTAGTGATTATATGATGTTGTTGTTTTTTATACTATTAAGGGTATTCTCCTTATTGTGGTGCTTAATAGTTAAATTCATCTTGATTTAGCCTTGTGTAATGAATTGGAAAGCTTCATATGAGGTAGGGGTCCTTTATTTCTCATCTAGTTATATCATACGAGAGGGGTTATTATCTTTTTAAATTTTGTTAATATAGTATTAACTACCTTAATAAAGATAAATAATTAGTTTAATTAAAATTTAAGGGTTATTGGGAATAAATTTCATGTTTTACCATTTTGATATTATTGATATTGTGATTGTACGAGCTTAATTCCTTACTGAAAATCATAGTCATTTGGGGATTTTTTTTCACTATTATTATTATGAATATGGAACCCTTATTGAGTGGTTTATTTTTATCACCTAAAATGGAATTTTCTAACCACTTATATCTATTTAATGAAATGTTTTCCCCTAAAAATTATGGATTGTGTGAGAATCACCTTGAATAAAAAAGTATAATTGATGGAAATACCCTTTCTAAATCTAAAAAATAACATGTGAATGTTATGTAAAAAGTGTTTGATACGTGGTTTTAATTTTTGGTGGTGATTTGTGGATTTTTTGTGTGGGGAAGATGTGATGAGAATTGTATGTGGTATATATTTTTTTTATATGGAAAGTGTTTTTGATGTGAAAAGCAATTGTAGTGTGGAAAGTGGTTATGGTTGTGAAATGGTGGCAATGTGGGGTTTGATGGCATGATAAAGATGGGTTATCATTGTGTTGCGTGGTTTTGTGGTAGTTTCCTGGTATTTATGGAACAATTGGATAATAAAAAATTTTAATGGATTTAGCTAGTTTGTTTAATGGTTTGAAATGATTAATGAAAAGTTATTTTAAAATGGGTGGTGTGGTTTAAATGGTTGTTAATAAATATGAAATTAATGGGATTAATGAATGAATTGGTTGTTAAATGGTAAATCTATAATTTTTCTTAACTTAAAAATGTAATTGGAATGTGTCTTGTGTCTTGTGTCTTGAGGTGTATCTTGTTGTGTAGTGTTGTGCATTTAGTGGTGGAAATGAAAGTGTTGGAGCTTGTAAGGCTTGGTGGAAATATTGTGATTCAGGATAGTGATTTTTTGTGAGCCTATAGGTTGGACTTGTGCATTCCTATTACATATATATATACATTTTCTATTCCATATGATTTATAAACATGCCCCACTCATTTAGAGAACCTTATGACAACCACCAAATGTTTTGGGGGGTATTTTACCAATATCATGATGGTGAGTATGAATAGATGGCTACCCGATTGTAATGTCCCGGATCCAGGTGCCACACAATGGGTGCCCCGAACCCGGTTGGTCACATGACCTCAAGCACATTTCCCCAAACGCTAGAGGCTTCTGACTAGCAGTGAGGGCCTAGGACTGATAGTGGGGAAACTATGCCCTCATTTTTCATAGTGTAGCACAGCGAAATAAATATAAAACACAAAAGTGGGAGAAGGAAACAATATAAACCTAAAATGGACAATGGAAATAAAGTAAAAAAGATAACCAACAGTCATATATATGATGATGCAACATGTCACTAATTATAAGAAAGCATCAAAAATAGGATACACTGTAATCAGATACAATACATCACAAAGTACAAAGTATAGTCAAACAAAACTAAAGCAGTGCAACAGGAACTCAGCAGCATCGCAATCCTAAGCTTGGTCCCATGCTCTCCCACTCCTCTACAAAAATCATGTACCTGTGTAGGTACCCTTTCCCTTATCGATACCTGCAGCAATATAATCTGTTTGGGCCCAAGACATGACCCAAATAGGGTGTGAGAAATAAATCTCAGTAGGCAACCACCAAAGGCCCGTGCCCAACTGTGAGTGAAAAAGTGCAATAGCAGCATGCAATAATGAAATTTAATAAACTAGTAAGTAATCAAAAGTAACTATTACTACCAATTACATTACCATTTTAATAATTACTTAACAATTCCAAGCATGTGCTTTAGCTTGTAAAGTACAACGTAAGAAATCACCACAATGAATGTTCAAATTAAACATTGTCCACAGACATGAAAATCCTTGCCCTTAGACATACAGAACGAAACCCTCAGGTGACTGCCCTTAGGCATAATGAACATTTCCCTCAGGCATAAGAACCATTTCCCTAAGGCTAAACAAAACCTTGCCCTTGGGCTAAACAGAACCTTTCCCTTAGGCTAAAGAGAACCTTTCCCTCAGGCTAAAGAGAACCTTGCCCTCAGGATAAATAGAACCTTTCCCTCAAGCTAAAAAGAACCTTTCCCTCAGGCTAAACAAAACCTTTCCCTCAGGCTAAACAAAACCTTTCCTGCAGGCTAAACAGAACAAAATCAAGTAATCGGGTTGATCCCAAAGAATAAGCAAGCAATTTATATATTTTTCTTCTCAAGAAAACTCAAAACATGTTATAATCATGGCATACCCATGGGTATCTTGGCCAAACAGATAAACAAGAGAAATGCACCCTCGGGGTGGCCTTGGATCCAAGCAACGATCCCAACAGTAGTTTATACTTATTCATTAGATTAACTATGCAGTTCTATGTATCTAAACAGTCAAGGCATCAGCCACACGACACCCCAAACATGGGTGTGTGGCACAACGGTGTAGTAAATTAACTCGACAGTTGGAAATAAATACAAGACCACCTACCTCGATCTCCTCTGATCGATATACATGAAAAGAACCTCTCAAAACACCCAAGAATGATGTAGATCTATGATAAAATATTACCTATTAAAACCTAAATAACTTCCCTTAGGAAAGTAATTGTAAGGAAATATTCAAGAAGAGGGAAGACCTTGCCCACGTGGTTCAAACGAGGTCGACGGCGGAAGAATTGGAGTCCCGGTGTGCGATCGGGAGCTCCTCCAAGTCCTGGCTTCCTCTCCCGCAGCTCCAGTGATTTCTCTACCTCCTCTGTCAAATGAGGAGGATATTGACTATTTTTAAAAAAAACATAACTATACGAAGTGTAATCTCAAGTAAATGGCGTGTAATCTCAATTACACGGTGCGTACTTTCCATTTTTTTAACTGCTCCACTGGAGGATTCTTTCCACCGCCTCACTGTTCATCTACCAACTTGATTGCATGGCGTGTATTACTAAGTACACAACGTGTATTACTAAGTACACGGTGTGTACTATAGTTCTTCTAGCGGCTACTTTCACCACCTTACTGTTCACCTACCGATTGATTACACAGTTTGTATTACTAAGTACACGGCGTGTAGTTAGTTTTTACACCCTTAATCGCCGACAAGCCTACACGCCCTATATTCTCATCCCACATGGCCAAAGTACACAGCGTGTGTACAAAATTAAATGGCGTGTACCCATAAATTTGGGATTTTTCCCACATTTCCCTTGTTTTCTCAAAAACACTTAAGGAAAAAGGAAAAGAAGAAACTCATACCACAAGAATAAGAACCGGGTTCTTACAAACTTCCCCCCTTAAAGAAATTTGTACCCGAATTTCCCTTCTAAGGGTGGTGAAGATAAATCTGAGAACAACTCTGGCCACTGAGCACGTACGTTGGTCTCCCGCTCTCAGTTTTTGTCCTGCACTCGACCATGCTTTCATAGCACCCGTGCGATAGGAACTGACCAACCTCAGAGAACCTTTGTGCTCCTATCAACAATACGAATCGGATGCTCATAAAAGGATGCATCGACCTAAAGTTCAACCTCCTCGGGCTGAAAAACATGAGATGGGTCTGAGTGATAACGGCGTAGATGAGATACGTGGAAGACATTATGCATGGCCCGGTACCTTTATGGTAATTGCAACTGATAGGCAACCGGCCCGACTCTCTCCAGAATCCCAAACGGCCCTACATACCTCTGTGAAAGTTTACCCTATCTCCTGATCTACCTGTGTCCCAACCTTGGTGAAACACACAAGAAAACCTGATCCCCGACCACAAACTCCAAGGGTCATTTCTGATGATTAGCATAATATTTCTGACGAGACTGTGCAGTATCCATCCACTTCGGAATCAACTAGACCTACTCTGAAGTCTCCTACACAAGACGTGGTCCCAGTAAAACTGCCTCACATGCCTCGAACCAGCACAAGGGTGATCGGTATGGCCTGCTATATAAATCCTCGTAAGGTGCCATCTCAATAGTTGCCTGAAAAATATTATTGTAAGCAAACTCGACCAGGGGTATGTGCTTCTCCCAAGATCCCCCAAAGTCTAGGACACATGCACGCAGCATGTCCTCCAGCACCTGTATCATACGCTCTGACTGGCCATCGATCTGAGGGTGGTAAGCTTTGCTCATAAGCACCTGTTTACCCAGTGCCCTCTGAAAACTCTTCTAGAAACGAGACATAAAACGGGCATCCCTATCTGAAATGATTGAATGAGGGACCCCATGAAGACGTACTACCTCTCGAATATACAAATTTCTGAGCTCGTCAACACCAAAGGTCTCCTTGATCAGAAAAAAGTGAGCTACCTTCATAAGTCTATCCACAACAACCCATATGGCATCATTTCCTCAAGTTGACCTCGGTAACCCGGTCACGAAGTCTATCACGAAATCATCCCATTTCCACTCTGGAATGGGTAACTGTTATAACAGTCCGGCTAGCCTCTGATGCTTCAGATTCACCTGCTGACAGGTGGAACATCTCGTAACAAAACTAGCTACCTCTCTTTTCATACCTGACCACCAATACTGACGTCTCAAGTCACGGTACATTTTGGTAAATCTGGAATGCACTGCCCAAGCTGAATCATGAAATTCCTGCATCAAATCCTCAAGTATTTCTCCTGGAACCCACACTCGTCCATGGATACGCGGTACCTCATCATCGCCTATCATCCAACCAGGAGGAGGGTCCTCACTTTCCACCAAATCCCGTAGAACTAGGCCTTTTGAATCTGATAGTTGTCTCATCCTCACTCTATCTAGGAGGGTAAAAGTCACCGTAAGGAAGAAAGATAGGTTCACCCCTGACTATCGTGCACCTCCAAATGCATCTCAGAGAACAAAGTCATAATCTTACACTCACCACTGTCCTCCTACACTGCCTATATCTGAGTCCTCCTACTCAGTGCATCAGCTACTACATTACCCTTACCAGGTGTATAGGCAAGCTCAAAGTTGAAGGACTGAAGGTATTCAACCCACCTTCGTTGTCTCAAATTCAAGTCACGCTGGTTAAAGATGTATTTAAGAATTTTTTGGTCTGTAAACACCAAAAAATGTTCTCCCAAGAGATAATGTGTCCAACAACATAACATATGAACAACTACAACCAACTCGAGATCATGCGTTGGGTAATTACTCTCATGTGGCCTTAACTACCAAGACTCGTACGCAACTACTCAATCGCCATGCATCAACACTACTCCCATCCCAATATATGATGCATCACAGTAAACTATATAGATCTTCCCTTTCTCTGGAAGTATCAGGACTGGTGCTGATGTCAACCTTCCCTTCAACTCCTGAAAGGTTGTCTCGCAAGCTTCTGACCAAACGAACTTCATACCCTTCTTAGTCAAACTCGTCAACAGTGATGATAAGCAGGAGAATCCATGTATAAATCACCTGTAGTAACCAAACATCCCCAAGAAACTCCATATTTCAAACATGTTCTTAGGATTCTCCCAGGAAACTACTGCTCTCACTTTCTCTGGGTCTACTAAAACTCCTTCCTCTGAGATAATATGACTCAGTAAGTGAATATGGTCCATCCAAAAGTGTCACTTTGAGATCTTATCATATAATTGATTCTCTCTCATTGTAATAAAAATGATCTCAAGATGCGTGGCATGATCGTGTCGAGTGTGAGAGTACACTAAGATATCATCCATGAAGGCTACCACAAAATAATCCAGATATGGGTGGAACACACGATTCATCAGAGCCATGAAAACTGCTGGCATGTTTGTGAGTCCGAACGGCATAACCAAGTACTCATATTGACCATGTCTGCTCTGAAAGGCTGTAAGTGGTATGTCTAATGGTCTAACACACAACTGACGATATCAGGATATCAAGTCAATATCAGAGAACACTCGTGCTCCTTGAAGTTGATCAAAAGTATCATAAATTCTCGGAAAGGGATATCGGTTCTTGAACACCAACTGGTTCAACTTCCGATAATCTACACAAAGTCTGAGGGTACCATCCACCTTCTTCACAAACAGGACAGGTAAGCCCCAAGGAGAAGTACTGGGTCAGATGAAACTCTTTTCCTAAAACTCCTCTAACTGCCTCTTGAGCTCCTGCAACTCTGGTGTAGCCATCCTGTAAGGAGGAATGGACACCAGTGCCGCTCTTGGAAAAGATCAATATATGAATCCACCTCTCGCTCCAGAGGTAGACCTAAAAAGTCATCCGGGAAGATATCCCTGAAATTATTAACCACATGAGGGAAATCCTTCTGACAAGTTCCTCGGTCATCGAGATATAAACTCGCAATCTGGGCTATCACTCCACCTCTCCCACAATGCTCGAGTCCAGCTCGGCTTGCCTAGACATCCCATTCACCCTTGTATAGAAACTCTCTACCCTCTGGTGACGTGAAACTCACCCTGTGATGATAGCAATCTACAAAGGCTCAAAAGGTTACCAACCAGTCCATTCTGAGAATTAAATCATATCCTTTCATCTCTAAGACATAAATCTCCCATAGAAAGTGACACCCACTAACCTCTAGGGGTAACTCCTTGCATTGATGCACACCTACCATTCTAATTCCCAACGAAGTGTCTAGCGTCATGATATCCAAAGAAGAAGAAACACAGAGCCCAAGGCTCTCCACAATGGGCATAGATATAAAGTTATGCGTAACACCAATATCGAAAAGTGCAGAAGATAAAACAGAAGCAACTGGAATAGTACCTCTAACAGTGGAAGGTCTGGGATCCTGCTCCTGTTCGGTCTGTTTCACTGTATATGTCTGCCCAGTGATGTGGCCCTACGACACAGCCTAGCTACCCTGAGCTGACCATCCCTGCTATCTCTGAGATCTCGGTGTCTGGCTACCACAACCACGACCACCACCTCGTCCAAAACGTCCTAACGTATTCCAATTCCCTAACTGGTAAGAAGCTTCTAGACCTGATCCTGCATGCGGAGTCTTCACAGAACCCCTCTCACTAGTCACTGGGGGAAACACCCTGCAAAAATGCTGAAGATGACCTATCTTGCCACAAGCTCAGCACTCAACTGGGTCATGGGGAAACTGAGGTCTCTTGTTCCCCTATTTACCACACTGATAGCACATCACCAGGCCACCTAAAGAATTATTCTGGCTAGTACTTCCACCGTGAGAGAAATTCATCTGCCTTTTCCTCTTGCCAGTAGAAATAGTACCAAAGACTGGTGTCGAACCGCCCTGGTCCACGCCACTAGCTTCCCACAGATTCCGCTCAGTAATCAATTCCTGGTTTATAATAGCATGCACTGTAGGCAACCTAAAAATATTCACTAGCACTCAAATGTCATATCAAAGACCATCCTTAAAGCATATATCCCTCAACGTATCATCACCCACTAGAATAGGTGCAAAACGTTGTAGCTCGGTGAAGCGAGAAAAATAGTCCATCACTGATGTGGCGCCCTGCTACAGATTCATGAACTCTAAAGCTCGATCTTCTCTCAGTGTCTCCAAAAAGAAAAATTCATATAATACTGCATGAAAATATTCCCAGACCATGTCTCGGTGATGCTCAGTCTGGGTGGTAAAATCCCACCATCTCTTGGTGAAATCACGCAGCATGTAAGAAGTGAGCTTGACCCTCCTCCCAGGAGGCGTCTTCAGATGCTCGAAGATCGTCTGCATATAATCCATCCATGACTCCGTAGCCTGTGGTCCGTCATCCCCTGAAAACTTAGGCAGATGCTGCTATAGGAATATACGCATCAACTCTACCATAGATGTGGCAACTGGTGGTGCTCCCTGAAAGGTCTGCATGAACTGCATAAAGCCTTCACGTAACTACACATCCATGCCTGCGTCTGGTATAACGGTTGGCACCACATATATAACTGCTGGAGGATCCATCAGTAGCCCATGTCCTACCATATTTGGAGTATAATATTTTCCACTCTCTTAGAGAACAACTCATGGTCGTCTTGGCGGCATGACTCTACAAGGTCAAACACATGCCTTAGATTAAGATCATCAAGGACTAATAATTGGAAACGTATCAAGGGAATAAAAGAAAGAAAACATTCAAGTTTTTCAAAACAAGACTACATGGCATGTATAATAACTACACGGCGTGTGCCCTTAATTCCTTCACATGGTCGTGTACTCCTTCTAGAATTGGTCGTGTAACACCCCAACACACGGAGTGTTGTCCTTACACACGACATGTACTTGAATTTCCTTCCCCTACCTGAGTCCTTCTACACGGCTAAGCCACACGGATCCCCTTATAACAAGGTTACACGGTGTGTTACACCCGCACACGGTGTGTACGCCACCCTATTTCCCCAGCCACATAGCCAATTCCACACATTCTCTCACCGGTCAAGACTACATGGCATGTCCCACAGGTACACGGTGTGTACTTAGAAAGTTTTCATTTTTTCTCGAACAGAAGAGTACACGGCGTGTAATCAAGATTACACAGCATATATTCAGGATTTTTCCGGACATTAATCCTCAGAAACTACTCCAGAGTCCAAAACACACTGAAACGAAAACCAAAGTTCCAAATTACGATCTGTGAGGGCCCATACTCCCCACGAACCAAATCTTGGAATCTTATACGTGTTATAACAAAGTAAACAAGTCGATTATCCACCACATTCCGGTTGATGAGGGCCCATACTCTTCAAGAACCAAAGTTTTGGCATTCATTCAAAAAACCTTACATAACAATACCCTATCAAATTGCAGGTATTTTATCAAGGAATCTATCACAACAGCTTGAATTTTCTAGCACCACATATATCACAATAACATGAAATTTATAATGCACCTACATGGCATGGAAACTATGCATGACATGTGATTCTAACATGTTCCTAAATGATGCATGAGATGGCATACCCTCATCTCATTGGGTTGCAACTAAATATAACCCAAGTATAAAATATAAAAAGCACACCACAAGTGTGTCACCCAACGATGAAAATCAAATCAACTATAAAATTGAAAAATAGAAAATAAAAAGTGCAATTAAACGAGGTAGATTGGCTTTTCCCTGTACATGGGTTAGCTACTCTCGGGCACAGCTTATTACCAAGTACCTATTCCTTCCTATCTCGGGCTAAAGTCTCCAATAGTAAGTCAAGAGAAAAGAACCCTCTGATACCACTTTGTAACATCCCAGATCTGGATGCCACACAACGGGTGTCCCGAACCCGGTTGGTCACATGACCTCAAGTGAATTTCCCCAAACACCAGAGGCTTCCGACTAGCAGCAAGGGCCTAGGACTGATAGTGGGGAAACTATGCCCTCATTTTTCAAAGTGTAGTGAAGCAGAATAAATATAAAACACAAAAGTGGAAGAAGGAAAGAATATAAACCTGAAATGGACAATGGAACTGAAGTAAAAAAAAAGATAACCAACAGTCATATATATGATGATGCAACATGTCACTAATTCTAAGAAAGTATCCAAAATAGGATACACTGCAATCGGATACAATACAGCACAAAGTACAAAGTATAGTCTAACAAAACCAAAGCAGAGAAATAGGAACTCGGTAGCATCGCAAGCCTAATATCGGTCTCATGCTCTCCTACTCCTCTACAACAATCATGTACCTGTGTAGGGACCCTTTCCCTTATCGATACCTACAACAATATAATATGTTTGGGCCCAAGACATGACCCAATAGGGTTTGAGAAATAAATCCCAGTAGGCAACCACCAAGGGCATGTGCCCAATTGTCAGTGAAAAAGTGCAACAGCAGCGTGCAATAATGAAATGTAGTAAACTAGGAAGTACTCAAAAGTAATTATTCCTACCAATTAAATTTCCATTTTAATAATTATTTAACAATTCCAATCTTGTGCTTTAGCTTGGAAAGTACAATGTAAGAAATCACCACAGTGAATATTCAAAGTAAAAATTGTCCTTAGACGTGAAAATCATTACCCTCATGCATACTAAACAAAACCCTCTGGTGACTGCCCTCAGGCATAATGAAAATTTCCCTCAGGAAAAACAAAACCTTTCCCTAAGGCTAAAAATAACCTTTCCCTCAGGCTAAACAGAACCTTTCCCTTAGGCTAAAGAGAACCTTTCCCTAAAGCTAAACAGAACCTTTCCCTCAAGATAAACAGAACCTTTCCCTCAGGCTAAACAAAAAATTTCCCTCAAGCTAAACAGAACCTTACCCTCAGGTTAAACATAACAAAAGAAAGTAATTGGGCCAAGCCCAAAGCATAAGAAATAAATTTATATATGTTTCTTCTCAAGAAAACTCAAAACATGTTATAATCACGAAATACCCCTGGGTATCCTGGCTAAACGTTTAAACAAGGGAAACACACCCTTGGGGTGGCCTTGGATCCAAGAAACAATCCCAACAGCATTTTATACTTATTCATTAGATTACCTATGTTGTTCTAGGTATCTAAACAGTCAAGGCCTCAGCCACACGACACCCCAAACATGGGCTTGTGGCACAAAGGTGCACGAAATTAACTCGGTAGTTGGAAATAAACACAAGACCACCTACCTCGATCTCCTCTGATCGATATATGTGAAAAGCACCTCCCGAAACAACCAAGAACAACGTAGATCTGCGATAAACAATTACCCGTTAAAACCTAAATAACTTCCCTTAGGGAAATAATTGGAAGGAAAGATTAAAGAAGAGGGAATACCTTACCCACGCGGTTCAAACGAGGTCGACGATAGAAGAATCAGAGTCCCGTTGTGAGATCGGGAGCTCCTCCAAGTCTCAGCTTCCTCTCCTGTGGCTCCGGTGAGTTCTCTACCTCCTCTGTCGAATGAAAAGGCTATTGCCTATTTTTTAATGAAAAAACATAACTAGACAGCATGTACTCTTAAGTACATAATGTGTACTTTCCGTTTTTTTAACTGCTCTGCTGGTGGCTTCTTTCCTCCGCCTCACTATTCATCTACCAACTTGATTACACGACGTGTATTACTAAGTAAACGGTGTGTACTATTGTTCCTCTAGCGGCTACTTTCACTGCCTTACTGTTCACCTTCCGACTGATTACACGGCATGTATTACTAAGTACATGGCGTGTAGTTATTTTTTACCACCTTAATCACCGACAAGCCTACACACCCTGTATTCTCATCCTACATGGCCAAAATACCTAGATTGTACCCATAAATTTGGGATTTTTCCCACATTTCTCTTGTTTTCTCAAAAACACTTAAGGAAAAAGGAAAAGAAGAAACTTGTACCTCAAGAATAAGAACTAGATTCTTACACCGATATTTCCCAATCTCTCTTCCAGTGATGTTGACATGCACGAGCTATGATTCCCAAAATTCAAAAATTCACTATAGTGATGTTTATTGAGATGATGATATGGCTTGTGGTGGGGCTTGTTCATGGTAGGAGGAGGGAATGAGGTTGATGTCTTTCATGTTCATGATACCCAACTATGTTGGTGATTTTTGTGGTTGTAATGTGATGTGATGCGATATCCTTGGTGTCTTCAATATAGATTTGATATGATTTGATAGCTTAGGTGCCTATGGGAGATATGTGATGTGTTGTGATGGCCTAGATATATATTCATAGGATGTTATACAGAAGAGATGGGATCACCAAGATGTACGAGGTTGGGGTGTGAGAGAGGAAAATTAGTGGGAAAGCAGTGTGGGTTGACTTTGTATTGATATACTTCTTATTATGTTACTATACATGGAATATTTATTTAGTGGATGAGATATTTTGAGAATGGTATTGTTTAGTTGACCTATTTTGATGATGTTGGTTCAATTGTTTGATCACTAGTGCATTAGTATGCTCTTTTCACATGATCACGAGATACATTGGGTATTATCCTACTGAGTATACTTGTATTTTCACCCTACATATATAAAAACTATTTTTACGTTTCATGGAGGACCTTGTGGACCGTGATGTACATTACTAGCTTAGACCTTTGGAGCTATTGTTGAGTCACAACTATATGACTTTTCTTTTGGGAATTTATTTGGAGACCTTTGTATCTGTTTATTCTATACATGAATTTTGGGATGGTTTTTGGTTTACTTTTTATATTATTTCATGGATTTTATTGATTGATAATATCCTATCTTATGGTCTTATATCATTATAGAGGGAATTTCCTTCCATGTGTGAGATTTTTTATACCCTTGGTACTAATCTCCAACCTGGGGCCTACTAGAGGTGGGACTCATGGGTCATTATCCTTCTTCCTCTATTACCAGCTTAGGAGGGGTACCTTTGGAAGGATAGGGTCATGACACATATCATGACTCACACACTTAGATATATTTCTATAAACCATGATGAGATAGTTCATGGTTAAGTTGGGTATGTTGGGTGCATCATGAATAATATGTTTTTAATAAATAATTAGAGGAAGGATTTGTCCCTTTGATATTCATATAAGTTGATATCTTAGATCCTTTATTGAAATAGAGAAATTTCATTAAATTCTATATCCATTTTGTAACAATGAGTTTATTTCAGGTAGTCAAATAAAGACGTGTCAAGCATATAGGTTGATGACACAAGTGTGCAACCTGTTTGATGATATATCATGACAAAGGGCTTATATTACACTGTGGTTGTTTTTATTGTGACGTATCATCTTCCTCTATGGGTTCCTTAACCCATTACTATATATTAATCTAGGAATTTAGTTAAGATTTCCTAATTCCACTGAGAAATAGGCATAGAGGGTCACACGTAAAGTGTTTTTATCTCAGTTACATATTATTTATATTTAATAATTTGAATAAATATTATTATCCAGGATGAGATTTAATATTTATTCAATATTTATTAAATGGTCATAAATATTAAATAAATAATTATTTTCAAGGTAATTTTTTAATTTTGTGAATATATAATTTACTGTTATTAATAAATTTTTAGGACCGGCTTTTTCCGGATCCTCGGTCTTCTTAGTATGTGAATAAATAATATGTATTTATCTCTTTTTATTCGTGATATAGTAAATATTTATTTATTCATTAAATAATTTATTTAGTTATGTGAATATTAAATAAATATTTACTTTCAAATATTTGAATATAATATTTATTTATTTATTTAATAAAAAAATATTTAATACTAATATTTATTCGAGTGTTCGATAAATGTCGAGGAGGATGAGAAGGATGAGATTGGGTCTAGTGATAAATATTAATATGAAAAACTATAAAATAATATTTATCATTGTTTCAGTTAGTGCACACCATGGAATAAAATAATATTATTATTTTATTATAAGGAATGGGGTTTCTCAGGGTTTAATATTTTATTAAAGGGGCCTTTTGAAAATAATTAAATATTAAACCCTATCCCTAGGTCTATAAATGGACTATTATCACATTCTAGAATATGTTAATCATTATGCATAGTGAATTAATCTATAGATCTTCCTCCCCATATCATCCTATCAAAAACAAGAAGAATAAGAGAGATTCTTTCAAGACCAAAAGAACATGAAGCAATCAAAGGTGAATAACACTAGATGATCAATCATTCATTCTTGCACCTGATGATTCATTAGCATTGTTCAAAGATCAAAGGAGCATAGTGGATCACTGTTAGAGGGGCTCTTATTTGGGTCCTTATAATGCAATGATACTTAACCAATCATGTTAGAACAATCAACATCCTAAATTAATTATAAAATTGATATGAAAATATTTTCTCTTGGTTCTGGTATTTTATTTTTCAATATTATTTGAAAAAAATTGTCCATCATGAAATTTACATCTTGTACATTGAGAATAATTTTTTGAATTCAACAAAATCCAAGTTGTACTTTTTCCCAATAGGCACTTCTACTACATCAAAAAACCATAATTTTGAACATTTTGTGATTCCATGGGATCTTGTTGTACCTATAGTAGTTTTAATCCAAAATCATAGGTCTTTCTTCATTCACTTATTCTCTGATCTTTTTCATTAAATCTTGGGCTTGGTAATCTCACTCCTTTGAGAAGAGGATATTACTCTTACTTCTTTGGTTGTTGGAATGACATAGGGTCTAGGATTTGACTTTGATCGCAATCTGGATCTAGATTATAGGTCTTCCCCTTCTATTCCATAACCCTGCTATTCTCAACTGTATTTGTAATTATTTTTGGTAAGTTTATTTACACCAATTAAGCCACTATTGCGATGAAGAATACCATGGTGTCATGCATCTGTGTTGAATTAGATGTGTCAACCCTACTCTCATACTGTGTTATCCTAAGAGCTGGCTCAGAGATCTCTTCTTTTAGAAGATCCTTTTCTCTAATCTTGTTGGTTTTTACTCCCTTTTAAATCTTCAAGGCCATTCATATGTTGTTTTTAAGAACTAGAATAAGGTGTCCCCATTCCATTCCAGTGGTTCCCATTGGGATTCCTCTGAATAATGCTTCCAATCCCTCCCTAGATGGGGTTCTTCCTAGTACTGATGATACCTTTTCAAATATTCCCAAGGAGGTTGTTCTCAAGTACAGTTATCCAATTTCATGTTATTGGTCATAGTTTTCATCTTAATATTTTTCATGTGTCTCTTATGAAGATAATTTCTCCCTACCAAAGGGTCCTGATCTCCCTTTAATATTGAGTAGTGATCCTCTAATTGGATCTCCATATTAAACTATTAATCAGGACATGTTGGACCCTATTTTCCCTTCCATAGGATCTTCTCTTGAGGCTATGATTCCAGACCCTATGGAGGATCCTTATCTGGTTAGTTATTCTACTCTTGATCTTGAGCGATAGTTATATCTCTCATAGGATGTGTTTCCTGGATCTCAGAATGTACACTCAATTCCCAAGTATTATGATGTTTTTATGGATTCTATGAAAAAAAAATTATACTTCTCATCCTACAATTACTTTAGGTATTTGGACCATATTTATCCTGAACTTCAAATTTTTACTCATGTTTGGGGATCAAAGGGGAAGAAAAATTAGCGGTCGAACACTCCAAGGAATGTGATTACTCATTATATGTTTGTATCTTTGCATGTTGGAAACCCAAATGGAAATCAATGTGCTTTAAGGATGAAGTCATTCCCCGCCTAGAAATGAATTCAACCATAGTTTTTAATTTCATGGGAGGCTCCCCTACTAAGGGTGATTTTTTTTTCAAGATGCTTTAGCAAAACCACATTTATTTTTTAGCCACTATACAAACCAAACTCAAATAGGATTATATTAAATAATTTTATAAAAAAATTCATGTATATAATTATTTACATGGGATACCAACCAACTCTCATATTTTAATATTTTGGAATTATTATACAAAAGTCAAGATTATGAGTGTTTCCTCTAAAAACATCATGATCAAGTCCAGTAAGGAATATAATCTCTTCTTCTTTTCTATAATTTATGAAAAATGTATAGATAAATATAGAGAAGATATTTAGATAGTCTTTTCCTCTTTTGATCTAGGACTATATGCTTGGTTCTTAAAGGAAAAACTCAACACTATCATTGAACAATCAAAAAATAAATGAGGGGGTTATACTCAAGTAAGGTGGTGGAGGATTTTCAATATTTAACAATGTAAAAAACCTTATGAAATTGGTATTATTTTGAGATAGGTTCACTTGGTGAAAAAATAGATGATAAAATTCTAGAATTTGGATCCAGATAGATAATTTTTTAGCCAATCTTTAGGCCATATCTAGCTTCTTGATATCTTTTGTTATACAGATGGACCAATCATTATTGGATCACTCTTCTTTATTAGTTTGGATCAAATCTATTTTTATAATAGATCAAAACGTCATGTTTAAAAAATTTTGGATAGAGTATGAAGTGTTCAAAATTATGGTTATCTCATCATGGAATCTTCCAACTTAGGTTCATCTTTGAGTTTCCCTAAAAAGTAAACTCAAATGCTTAAAAGGGTCTATTCTAGAATAGATGAACAAAAAACCTATTTTTCATTGAAATATGGAAGAACTAGAAAAATATTGAAGTCATATTGATGGTGATATTTAGGAACACTGGAATGGGGTAACCTTCATGATTCTTTCAAGTGGTCGCTTATTGAAGGGTAATGGTTATCTGAAGAGAGAGATCCTAAAACAAGGGATCTAGTGAGATAATTGGAGGGAGGTGATAAAAATAAATTATTTGTTTATGCATGTTTTTTGGAAAATAAATATGTTGGTAAGATTTATCTACATATAGAATATGGATCCTACACAAATGATGTGGATATTACTGGTCCTAGGGCAGTTTCCTTTTTCATATATCTTCTTGCGGACTCTCATAAAGTCTTAGATGGGATGACTCTAATGGAATAAGGATCATATTGGTTCTATTATAAAGTTCCAAGTATTATTGAGAAGAGTGAAAATTACCAGATAAATTCAATTCCAAATTAATCTTAGGTTCATAAATATTTTAAAATTCTAGATCCAAATAGTGCTCTGGGACCTGTTGGCTTCCCCAACTATTTCTAAGTGGCATATTGGGATTTTATTAAAAATGATCTAGGGGTGGTGATGAAGGACTTCATCATCAGAGCTACACTCCCAAGATTTTATATAGTGTCTATTCTTGTTCTTATACTGAAGGTATATCAAATCAATGGATTTGGTCAATTTCATACCATCAACATGTGTAATTTCTTCTATAAGGTTCTTATTACCATCCACAGTAAGATTTGGTGACCTTACCTTCCTAAAATTGTGATTGAATGGAATGGGGATTAATCCTGAAATTTATCAAGAAATATAGATTTCCCATGTGATTTTGTGACCTATTTTTTAGGTGTTATTCACCCACCTTATTCACAATCTCTCTTATGGTTATAAGATTCAGATTCTTTAAATTGGTTAAGGGCCTTCATCTAGGGGATCTTCTCTCTCTAATATTATTTATGATGGATCATGATGTTCTTAGTAGTAATCTTAATTTTGGGGTCTCAAGAGGGATAATCCATCCTTTTATAGGTAGTATTAGATTTAAAGTCATCTTCTATCTTTTCATTATGGAAGACATTCTATTTTTTACCAATGAGAGAAGCAATCTGATCCAAAAAGTTAAAGAGACTTTTAAATAGTACAGTAATAGTAGTGGAAAGAGAATCAATGTTGCTAAGAGCAGTGTTTACATTTCTTTAAAATTTTATTACAAACATGTTAGAATCATTGAGGAGTATCTTGATATTTATAGAAGGAATCTACCCATATATTATCTAGGGGATCCATCTCAAACAAAAGAATTTTTTTCATCTCTTTAATGGAATTTATAATAGGATTATGGGTGTTATAACCAAATATAAGATAAGACTCTTGTCCTTTTATGGAAGGATCACTCTTTTGAATAGTGTTCTTGTGTCTATTATAATGAATATTTTATCTATTATATGGGTCCCAAAATCAGTCATCATAAGGATTGAAAAAACCCCCAACAGCTTCATTTGGGACTCATAACAAAATGGTAGACACCACTTGGATAGCTAGGATAGGTTGGTTTTACCCCTTAATTAGGGGGGTATTAACCTCAGAAAGTTCGATGATAACATGAAGAGAATACAAGCCATACTTTCCTGGGATGCTATATAAGGGTATTCGTTATAGAATAATTTCATCCAAAAATAAATATGGATCTTCTCCCTCATGTTGTTTGGATATGGATATCAAGGGATCCATGTTATGGCGCGACCAGTAAGAACATATAGGTTTCATTATGGATAGTTCTCAATGGATTTTGGGTAGGGGATATTGAATTCTAGTAATCGAATTGGATAGGTAATATTTTCTTCTTCCTAGGGTGTTTTGAACCTAATATCAATAATAGGGAAAGCATGTACTCATCCTAATTTTCTGGATGTTGTGTTGAATTAAGAACAGAAATCCTTGTGCTCCTTTATCCATCTCACTAATGATAGATATTTTTTTACCTTTATTCCATCTAATTTAGGATCATTTTCTTCTACAAAGTATTGTAAAATTACCCATATTCAGTTTGGTATCAATGTAAGGTCCACTAACATTTGGTGCACCTGTATCCCTCTAAAATATAATTTTATTGTGTGACGGGTGCGGAATTAGGCCATCTCTATTGATGTTTTTGTTCAAAACATTAGGATCACTCTTACTTTTAAATGTATATGTCATGCATATGGAAAAGAGGATTCCATCATGTATCTTTTTATCTGATAGTGAATGGGTGAGTTATATCTATTTCATTATGGAGGACTTCCTAAGAGGTCATATTTAGTTTAGTTTGATTAACCATTTCATATCCACCTACTTTCAGATCAATGATAGTGATTCCTTAGACTCTCTATCCCAGATACTCCTTTTTATATAAGGTTATTGGTTGATCTAGGAGGTATCTAATGAGACCTGGCACAATGGAGTGAGTCTGACACAATCCTATATCAAATTGAAATTTATGGCTCTTTTCATCTCCTTGTACTTTCTCTTCAATAATCTTTATCTACCACCCTTTATATAAAACCATATATCCCCTTCTAACCATATGAGGACCTAAGATTTTAGGGAAAATATCAAGCATTAGGTGGTATGTAAAGCACCATATGAGGGGCTCAAACTCAATATTGATGGATCTTTTGTTCATGGGGTGATGCATAGAAGAGGTATTATTCAGGATCAGTGAGGCACTTTTATTTTAGCTTTATTTGTTTTTTATAGTGATGGAAATTCTATTGTTTCAAAAAAATCAGGCTCTCTTGTCTTTCTTATCCCTTTACACCTCTAAAAATTTGTCTCTCTCAGTGATTGAATTGGATTATACTTTTGTAGTTAAGTTCTTGGTAGGCACAACCCTGATCCACTAGAGTGTTTTATATCACATCAAAACTTACAGAGGAATGATTCAAAATATAGTATAGATCATGCACACCTAGTGTGAGGGAAATTATGTGGCTGATTTTTTGAAATCTAAAGAAGATTAAGTGGAGGTGTTTATAATTTACTCTAACATTGGTTCTTTAATTGAGGATTGTATGTAATTTATTTTTGGGGATGCCCATGGTCTCCACTATTTCTGAGCTCCATGATGTTTGGAATACATCCCCCCCCCCCACACACACTTTTTGTTTTGGACTTTTTCTCTCATAATAAAAATTCAAATTTTCAATCAGTAAAAAACCAAATGCTAGTAAATGAGTGTAAAATACAAGGATCAATAGTATCCCATGGTAAATACCAACCTTAAAAACTAGTACAAATGTACCCCATGTCAAGACAACTCTGAATCAAGCACAACCAGCAACAAACACCACCAAAATATTCTGTTCACTAGAACCACTAGTACCATGTCTGCCATAATTTCCACTAAAATTTTCATTGTTTTCATAGACACAAAATGTGTGGGTACAGGTCCCATGCATGGGTGAGTATAAAAATTACTAATAGGACTCCCCAAAAACAAAAAAATAAAATATAAATTGGATAACAATTCATCTCAAACAGAATAAACCCAAATATGATTTAGGGGAATGATTTAACCAAATTTAATAAGGTTCTTAATATTCTTATCTCTACTCCATTGAATTTGTACATCATAGGGAATCTGAAACACTCCAAAAATATCCATATCTAAATAACCTAAACTTCCCAACTTCCATCACTCCCACATAATCCCTTTATAGTAGTAATAGTGGGGGACTCATACCTCACTAATGTGTTTATATCAGTTAAGGGGGTACTAACCCTTATGGAGGACCCACCCCTCATAGTGTGGAGTATCCATCGACTGATGGGATTACATACTCCATAAGTATAGGAAATGTTCCCTATCACTAGTGTGTTTCCTACTCCACTAGTATATTTAGGAACCACATTTCGGGAATGGTATGCTACCCAGGGGGGTTACTGACCTCATGTCTTCTCAAACCATCTCACCCACTCTCTATCATCAGATCTATACTGATAAATAACATAATTTAACAAAACCACCTTATAAAAACCCTGGATAATGAATAGATACACTTCATTACATTCTATATGGAAACAATTCTCAGAATGGTTGAATTATAAATCCTATTTTGATACTCGAATGAAAAAATATAAAGAATGTTGAAAATTATCTAGTACATGAAAAATATTATGGATTACATGACGTTTAGGTATCAATAGTGGTCAGGTATATGTCATTGTGGTCCATTTTTTGTGGGATTTATCCTTATGGGGTACATAGTGTATGGGGCCCATGGACAAGTTGAGCGTATATCGCTTCAAGTGACTATGTTATGCAGAGTATGCATCGAGCGATGGGGTTACCAACTCCATAAGTGGATAAATTATGCCTCATCACTAGGGGGTTAAAAACTCCAATCATATACAAAGGACCCATGTCCTAGGAATAGTATGCTACCTGGAGGGATTATTAACCTCGTGTATACTCCAACCATCTTTCCCACTCTACATTATCATCTCTATGAATCTAAAGAACTCCATCTGCCCAAACCTCATCATAAAAACCCTAGATGATGAAGAGATATGATAAATCATGTTATAAATGGAAAAAAAACATTCATAATAGACTGATTATACATTTGATTCTAATACCTAGGTGAGAAAATGTGAATAACACTAAAAATTGTCTAGTACACAACATGTATTCTGGTGTACATGATGTATAGGACTTTAAAGTAATCGAGAATATGTTTTTGCAGTAAAATTTGTGTGGAATCAACCTACACGATGTGTACCTATGGTATACATAGTGTGTGGGACCAACAAACAAGTCAGGAGTGTACTACCATAGGTATTCATGCCACATAACCAAAGTACACATCATATAATTTATCCATGTAATGTGTGGAGTCTATGGATTACTTGATAATTTTATGGAAAAGATTACAGAGTTGGGTCATTGAGATACATGGTGTCCCTGTTAGACTGCATGATTTGTGGTGCAAGATCATTAGCCGAGCATGTAATCAGGTACCCATCAAAGCACACAGTTCTGTAATACACAGAATATGACCCATGGTTACACCTCATTTTATATTTATATAGTTTAAAAAACTATAGCATTATGGTGAGAAGAATATATGATTTGGGTTTCAAAGACTATATGATTTTTAGTCATGTTTTCAATGTCATATCCATAATTTTCATCACCCACATTTCCAGCTACATCTTTTGCTGATTTCTCCACCCACCACACCATCTATCACACCTGCCACCATCAATATCCTTTGATAGTTCCCATCTGGTCATTGTTTCCTCCCTTTACACGGTACCTAGACATCTTCTGAGCCCTCACACCACCTCCTTAATACCACATCACTAGACAGACACCCTTATCATGGGACTCTAACCATTATCCCATCATGGTTACCCAATTATTGAAATTTTGTCTATTATGAAGTTCAACGATGAATGAATTTCATGATAGGGGAAAGAAGGGGGATGGAAAATCAATGGGTAGTCTCAGCAGTCAATAAACCATTGTTCGTAATCATTATTCATGTGTCGAATGTGGTTTAATAAAATATTGAGAATGGAATTATTATACAAAATAATAATTTATTAACACATCAACAATAAATTTTCAAAATTTCATTAGTGAAGAAAACAATAATGAAATTATAATTTGATTTTAACTATAAATATAATGTTAATATTCATATAATTAAGGAGTGATGAAATCAATATTTTTTTCTAAATAAAAAGAATGAATCAATAATGAACTTCCAAAATTCAATCCATGGTAATTATTCGATTATAAGGTTTGAACCAAAAATATTAATCATGGAAACTAAATTAGGAATCATAAAATTTCTCACATTTTTAATCAATTAATCACAAAATTAAAATTGAATAATACTAAGAACGGCATGAAAAATGAAGGTCATAATCTAACCAAGAATTTTAATCATGGATTCATGTGAGGTATCAAATAAAACAAACACAAGATATGTTGATTTATTCACATGAATAATGATGTGAAAGGTGAACATGAAAATTGTCTTTCCTCGTGGTGTAAAAACCAAAGCTTTAAGAATTAGACTATGATCCATGTTCATTGTTAACGTCTCCATAAAGAAAAACCACTCAAACACCTCTAGATTATAATATCCGGTGATAGATTCCCTATGAAAAAATATATAATAGTGTATTTATAGGAAAGTCTTAGGTTTATGTGATGGAAATCATTAATTTAATTAAAAACCCAAAAACTATGGGTTTGATTACTTAATCCCAAACTTGAATATTATACCTCTCCTAAACAAAAATCACATTATGGAAAAAACTGCAGTGTCATAATTTCAATACAAGGATTTTTTTAGGAGTTTATTGGTGTTGAAAATATATATCGACCATATAAGGAGAGTTTTATTCAAGAAAATTACACATCCCAACTCATTAAATCATTTCTAATCCAAGGTATTAAGTGTGTAAAACTTATAGGCATCATGTTAAACTCTCTATTTCATCAGGAAAATAACTTGGACGTGAAAGGTGACATCAAAGAGGTAAAGTTTCTTGGGTTCTTAAGAAGGGACCAAGTTCCAAAAATTATCAAGTACACAATATTTGAACCATGTGTGCAACCCTAAATACATGCATGGAAAATAGTGCATGAGAAAGGCATTGTTGAACCACTACCTTATGCGAACCTATCCCGAAGGAAAAGGTATGGTTAGTGTACAATAGGTTTTCCTGGCACAATAAGAGTTACATGCCAAAATACACCAATTTTGGATATAAATAAAACATCACCCCCCCCCATTTGAAGAGGGAGATCTGGAATTCGAAGCATAAACTCTAGCTCATGTAAACCCTCTCCCATGACATCGCACAACTTTGAACCTCCATAGATTCCCAAAGGTAGAGAAATTTCATGACTAACCTCAAATTGTCCCCAACTTGGCCTGGCTTGTGTTTGAGATTTCATCATGTATCTTCCCTTAAAGGATAAGTGGTTTTTCTCAAGAGAAGCAGCCTTTAAGTAACCCCAAGTATCATGTGACTTTGTAAGTTGCGTGAATAAATGCCTCTAAGGTCA
Organism: Viscum album; assembly: GCA_963277665.1. Classification (NCBI taxonomy): domain Eukaryota; kingdom Viridiplantae; phylum Streptophyta; class Magnoliopsida; order Santalales; family Viscaceae; genus Viscum; species Viscum album. Next base: position 2,007,195,140 of record OY728122.1, on the reverse strand, counting down.
ATGTTGTGGCTTTTTGCTAGAGACCATGGTTCACAAAACCCTATTTTCATTCCCAACTATAGATTTACTCACAAAAACCTTAAATTCCCTAATACTTTACCTACTTATTCCAAACATAGTTGTGCGTAATTTGAGTGCTCAGTTTCCCCACACCTACTCTAATAGGTTTTCTATGCACCTCCATCACCAGCATTATCGGTACCACAAACCCTCATGTATGGCCTCTTTACCTTAGGAATATCCTGGATAGTTGTAACACCTCTTGATCTTAATCATAGGAACTCTAACATTGGGATCCATGTTTTTAACTTCATCATGGTAGTGTTTACGCCATGCACCGCCCATAGGTACATGTGCAATAGATATGTAAGCCCTCAAGGTGGCATCATCAAGGGAAACTTACAAACTTTCCTAATATGAAGACCTAGTGCCATATCCTTATCTCTTACCTAGAAATAGTATCCCAGGGTGTAGTCTGATCCCATTTCCAATCTATATGATGTAAAATTGACTAGACCAACATCCTAATCATACGATTTTAAACTGCACAACAACATCCTTAGCACGTGATGTTAAACTATAGCGTTAACTTGTGTAACAAAAATAGGATTCCTCGTGCACGAAACACGTGTGATGACACCCTACCCCCAACCATCATATGTGACTCCCATCCTATGAATCTCATAAGCATAATACCCACACCATCCTTCCCCACCATCTGATGTGACTCCCATTCCAGGAAGCTCATACACATAATCCCCACACTATCCCTTGGGGTCACTCCTTCCATGATGCGAGTGTCTTTACCATGTGACATTAAACTGAATGGACTAGTCTTGTGATGTGAAATTAAATTATGGCACCAAACTATGTGTTTTTGTATACTTGTCTCCTAATTGGGTACATAGGATACCTCCATGAGGTTCAATCTTGACATCCTAGTATATTTGGGGTACCTCCCTAAGGATTAATCCTAACACCCCAATATTCCCATAAAATCTACATGTATTTACCTTCAAATATGGAAACTCTAAAGTTTTATCATCTTACCCACTAGATTACACTAAAATCCACCTACCTATCCCCAAAATATGTTAATATTGTGAGCCACATATCCCCACAATATGTTAAACCTATGACCCACTTATCCCCATAAGATGTTAAAATTGTAACCTACTGATCTCCATAAGATGTTAAACCTATGACTCACCTACCCTAAGAAGATTTTAATCCTATGAAATAATCCATAATATTTACCCTATACAATAAACATGGGATTCCTGGGGTAAAAACCCTTGAAATTCTTACACCCTTGGTGTCAGTTACCCCATGGTTGACATGGGATTCCTTGGGTTCCACCCCTAATATTACTCACACGTGATATGAACTCCCAAATAGAAAGACTTTATAGGTTCCCAACATGACCAATGTCTAAAAATTCTCATAAAATCCCAATGTTACCATCTACTCTGACAGTAGGTTACAACCCTATTTAGATAGAAGCAGCATAATTAATCAGCATCCACCTCTAGATGGTGTTGGGAATAAGTTTCTCAAACATAAAACAAATATTTTAGGGGGAATTAAACTAGGAAATGATCTCTAATGATGAATCCATGCAAGGAGGAACCAATATCCCATCATCCTATTTTGATCAAGGAGCCAACATCACCAACCACGGTGGTGGAGGCCGCCCGCCTTTGGAAAGTGGGAATTCAGGGAAAGAAGAGTGCATCGCCACCTTGATGTGTGGCCCTATTGGAAATAATTGGAAACAAACATATTGAACCCAATGTAAAATTATTATCCTTTAATAGTGATTACATCAGAAATCCTATGCACTATCAGATTTGAGCATGATCGGATCTAGATATCCAGCATAATTCCCCTACTAAACAGAAGGTGGGATAAGTGTGGAAATCTTCTCCTATATTTGGGGTCAAGTAAAGGATTATAGACATCCTTGGTCTAAGAAATTTTTATATGGGTCCTCCCTCTACCTTGGATAAGTATTAATAACATTGGGTTCATTGAGAATCACTTTCATAGTGCATTTACTGACATATGTCTCTACATATTTATAAAGGAATCAAGCCACCAGAAACATGTGATAGCCCACCACTAATAGGAATGGGGGAATGGAAACTAACAATTTAGTAATCTCACACCATTATATTCCCAACAAAATGGATACATCTTTCACAACTACTAAGTACCCCCGCCCCATCTCCCCTTATGAGCTTATCCAAATAGGGGTTATCAACACTCTTTATTATTAGTATGAGAAATAAGGGGTCATCCTAACCAAGGATATGGCTTGGAAATATCTAGAATCCATAGTCTTACACCATCACCGCCAACCATTAGGGTTGTTCCAGGGGAAATCCCCCCCCCCAATCACGATGATGAACCATTTAGGGAGCCTCTCCTTGAAATTATTTGATGGATTCCTCCCCTATGCTAATGAAGTAGGGGGAATATAGGTCACACCCATAGTGAACACCACCCAGGATCCATCCTAGAGGTCTCCCACATGTCCATGTTGATGATGTTATCTAGCCCTATGGGTATAAGAGATGGTCTATCTCACCCCTATTCCACCAACCTTGGTCTAGAAAAATCGACATTAGTGCCAGGGGAAGGCCATGAGCCTTGCTTTTTAAGAGGCTTCTTCTCCAGCTCTAGTGTACCCAAACACCACTAGCGCATTTTATCTTTCCCCCAAAAACACATTGTAGTTCCCCAACTTCACCCTCTTGAGATTAAGACCCCATATAACTCTTAGTTAGGCCAAGTTGACTATCCCATTCATTGTGCCACTAGAAACCATTATAGGTCATCCCGTGATGAATAATATCACTACGAAGGCCCTCCCAACTTTACTAATAACCAACATAGAAGTCCTCCCCAAGCCGAAGATATTTCCTTCTCTGAATATTTTTCTTGGGGTAGGAGGAAAAACAACTTTTTTGGGGGTCATTCCCATGGTTCAGGTCTCAATGCACATGGAAGAAACCCAAGTGACTTCTAGAAACTAGTACTTTGGGAACATCTCACCATCAAATAAAAGGCCACAGGAAGCATTGTTTCACCATAGATCTCTCAGATGATGAGATGAAGGATTACTCTATGAAGTTTCCTTCACATCTATTCTGAGGTATAGGGGTAGAAACCCATCAACTAAGGCTAAAAATCCCTAAATTTATGGTCCATAAAATACCAAAATCCCTCCATAGATACCTATAGATAGAGGATTTCCTAGCCACTTTACAAGGACTCATAGTGAAACTATATCTTAGGAAATCACCTTCCCTCCTATCAGCCTCCACACTAGAAGTGGGAGATAAATCGGGCTATGGATTGACACCCTCAGATGATGGTGAACACTCCATTGAGTTCTACAGATACGTTTCCACTCTCTCTCTCTCATGAGGAAGTTTTTAACACCTCGTCCTACATGGACATTGTCTTGAAGTTATCTCTACCTCCAAAATACATTCAAATATTTTGTGTATTATTGGCTTGTGTGACACCCCACCTACCAAAAATTCAACAGTAAAGAAGGTCTACATCAGTCACTGCCAATTTCTCGACTAGCACCAGTTGGGGTTTAGGCCAATCAAGGATAGGATAATGCTCCATGTAATGAACCAAAGGGATTATGGGGGATCCTAACCATCAATCAGTTGTATTTACCATTATATTCAGCCACAACCCTAAATTTAATCATCATAGAGTCCCTCACGGAGGACCAGGTGGAATACTTCCTTCAGAGTATCTAGGTAATGCTCAACTACCTTTAGGGTCATCAGATGACCTACCCAGGAAGCCATGAACATCTCAATGTCATCCATTGATAGTGTAGGAGGGTTGAAATCTCAGTGCTCCCAGTTTCTTAGTGACCTGATGCATATGGATACTTCTAGACTTTACAAAAGACCTATGTTGGGAGCCTCACTATGCTCCAATGAGTCATGGAAGAGGCATCCCAACATGTGAAAATTAGAGGGTGGGGTAGTAATCTTCCCTCTATTTCAACCCTATCCCACAAAAACAACTGGATCGCCAGTTTGTCCCACCCAATGATGGTGAAAGTTATTTTATGGCCACCATCATGGTGAATATTGTCATTATTGACCCTCCTAAGGATCAAAAGATCTGGACCACCGACACAGGTAATGATTGGGATAACCCTCCCCAAGGAGCGGCATAGTACCAGGTGAATCCCCCAACAGGAACTCGAACTCATTAGAAGAGACTATTGTTGGGACTTGGGAGTCCCCCAATGAGATATTTTTCCTTCTCACTGATATCATGACAAAGTAAAGTGGTCTGTTGATCTTGTTAGTCCATCCAATAGTGCACCAAAAACTGAGTCAGACACCAGGTTGGCCACTTTTTTATATGATATTAAAGGATACAATAGGATTAATACTGATATTATCTCTAAAAATCATCTAGTTCGTGATAATGTAAAAAAGTTATCTCATATATCCTCTAGATGGGCATCTAGTACTCTTTAAAAAGGTTCCTAGATTTGAACTAGGAGGTTTTACACATCTTATATTGAAAGAATTTGGGGGATATAGTAAATAACTAACATATCAATCACCCACTCTACCTGAACACCATGATTATCCTCTTCGAGATCAAGTTTTCTCTGTCTCCCAAGACAATGATCTAGTCAAAGCATTGGTGACCACAAATCCTCACTAGGATGATGTTATAGTAGCTCTCATATCCCACCTTGAGCCTCTATAAATGATATAGGTTTCAATTATACCTAAAGAAAATCTATATCCACATGAGTAGACCATATGAACCCACTGCTAGAATTTGGAAATCCAAGATTCACCTCATTCAACAATATAGGTTATCCACTACAACATGTGGCCCACTTCACCTTGTAGTGAGGCCTAATGTTAGGGACTCTAAAACAAAAAGAAACTACTAAGATCTAGTGTTTTATCCAAATTCTGGAAGGAATCATATTTTTATGGTACAACCAACTACCCCCATGATATGTTTTCAGTTGTGAGGATCTATGTAGGTAGTTCCTTTATCATTTCAGCTCCACTATATGCAAGAATAGTATTGTGGACCTCTCTAAATGAAAGCAAAGGACTGATGAGCGAGTTTCTATATTCATATCCCAATGGAAGTGGATCACATACTCTCTTGATATGTAGATTTCCCAATAGAATCTAATCATAATGTGTGGATAATTTCAAAGATAAGTTAGTCCCTACCCTCATCTCCCTGAATTTTCTAGGTGGATTTTGAGAGTTCACTGAAAATATCATCATCTAGAAGAATCCTTATAGAGGAATAAGAAGTATCCATTCCCATTACCCCTTACATATCACCTGAAAAGTCATGTGAAGGGATAAATAGCTACTTCCATGCATACATAGGCTACTGAGTCGGTCCACCTATAGGACCCTTTACTATATGAGCCTCTCCACACACAACCTCACCCAGTGCAGCCTTGACTGGTGCAGACACACCAAGAGAATGCTTCCCCATCCCTCTATCCAGGCTAGGAACCTAGGTTTCCTTTTGTGTAAAGGAAGAATAAGACTTACTCCTTAAAGGATGCATAGGTCCTAGGGTATTTCATTTACGCCCTAGAAAAGGGTATTCTGAAATTTTCATAAATAAAGAGACCCCAAAAGGACAAATTTACCAACCATGATAATCACTTACTATACCATAATATCCTTAGATATTCCATCAAATAATGCTTCATCTTTAAATATTGGCTCCAAGATCATGTGGATCTTTGCCTATTCAAATTAAGAAATATTTTGACACAAGTAAAACATGTCTCAACTGACCTCAATGGTGATAGTGAATACTCTAGTGAATGGAAGCATGCCCTTGGTCATGTAATGAAGAAGTATGATGACTGGTTAGTTTTAAAGATAGTCACTCTTTTCCATGGTATCATCTATTCCCAATTGAGAAAACCATAACTTTCTGTTGTTACCATGTCTCCTCCAGTCACCACCTCCACATCGGTGTAACAATACTCTATGTCTTAGAGGAATAGGTGTCGATAACGTAAAGGGAATCAGAGTCCCCCACTAGTGCTGGAACTATTTTTAACCCTTGGTAACTTTATACCTCTTAAGTTGGGAGATACACAACTTCTAATGAAATATTCCACCTACAAGGAGCAATAGTACACCTTTATGAATGTTTTAAAACTGGTGGTTCACTATATGATGATCAATGATAAGGAATTCCATAAGAACCCTTCAATTACCTCTATATGATGTTGTCAAAGGGTAAAGGGACATTATAATAGATAGAATGTCCAAGATGGTGTTTTAGATCAAACTATTCACGATAATGAGTATGGAAATTAGTCCTCGTATGGGGCTCAGTAAATGCTTCCCTCCTAATTAACTTTGTTGGGAGAACCTCCACAACTAACTATATTAGTTGACTGCTTGACTCAAACGTAACCACAACATGATCAAACACACCCATTTAGGGCATGAACTCAAGCGTTTGGTGCCTAGATGTTAGGTGTTCATAGTAAACTAGATAACCAATAACAGAGTACATCCTGTACTAGTCGGTCCCCAATGCCTCAGCCAACAGTGCCTACTACACTCCCTACTAAATAACAACCATTGGAAGGAAAATTATACCCCTTAAATGGAAATAAAACATGTTGAAATTCCTCATCTACATACCATAAAGGCTCCCAATCCTCTAACTGATCCACCTATAAAAGGATATGTGTGATACCCTTATTGAATCCATGAAGAGTCCCCTTCAATTTGATATTGGGGTAGATGGTGTCGAGGACTATTGTATAAAGAATATCGAGATGGAATAATTACAAGTCATTATTTTCTTATAAAAGGAAGATGAGTGTGATACCATTCAGGGGAATATAAACCCATTATATATCATATTCCATTTCAATGGTGTGGAAATCCACCACTACCTAGTAGATATTATCTCTAGGATCAATATCATCCTGACTCAAATTCTCCACAAATTGGGGGTTATAGAATCAGATATGAGTCCCTACAAATTAAAAATTAAAGGGTATGATAAGAGAGATTATATGTAACATGTCAAGATTTAGCTAATGATTCAATTCAGTTACCTAGTATAAAGAATTGAATTTATGGTAGTCTCGCATGATACAACCTATAGTGCCCTACTAAGAATGGCATGGCTTCATTTTCATGTAGTGTTTCCCTCTTCATACAACCAGTGCCTTAAATACTCCCTTTATGGTTGAGTAGGGGTACTCCAGAGCAATGAATCCCACTTAAACTATTCTAAGTCCCACTATATGGATGTCAATTAATATAAAAGGGATAGAAAATAGATCTAGAACAATGGGGTCGATCAAATCAATGCCCCCAATGATCTGAGAGGCACAACCATAGATCCTTGGATAGGCTTAAAAGATAGATTTGTCCTCCTGATCCACTGGTTGAAACCCATGACTGCATGCCTAGGGAGATTTTTCATTATCTCCAAGAAGAAATATTGATCAAATATTACCTCATAATACTATATGGGATAGGCTCAGATAGCATTAGAGGACCTTACTCCTGTGGAGTACTGAGGGATCTTCCCCATGGTTGTTGACCCACAACATTGCCTTATGTTTTAAAATGAAAGGTTAAATCGGTAGAAGTCAACCTAAAATTGGTGATTTGATATCGAAAGTGGGCCTCACAATAGGAAACCACACAATATAGGCTCATAGAAATTTTTTCACCATAATTTCTATAGAATTTGAGCTCCTCACCTAGGGTCACGCATCTACGGGAGTAGAAACTAATACTACCCCTAGTTCCACCGATCAGGAAGAGTCTCCTTATACCTACGATCCACCTACATCATATGATTAATTGGATCTAAATGACTACCCTATAGAATTTTAAGAGGGTGACTCCACCACTACTAATGAGTTAACACAGGTAAACCATAGCATTGGGTAAGATCTGAAGCCTACATTGATCGGTGAATCTATATTTCCAGAGGAAAAATAGTAGTCTGTGACATTCTTGAAATAGTATTTTAATGTGTTTTGTGGGATCCATAATGAGATGTTAGGCTTCAATCCATAGGTTTTCATTTATCACCTTGGCCTCCTAGTGGGTCATCGTGGGTTCAAAAAGGCTCCTATAAAGATACACCCCTCCCACAGTGACATGGTCGAGGCCAGATTTGACAATATTATTAAGGAAAATTTCATCAAAGAGGTCTAGTACCCGAGGTGGGTAGCCATCATTGTCCCAATTATAAATAATAGTGGGAAGATCAGAGTATACATCAATTTTTTATACATCAACTTCCATTTCCCAAAGGATGATTTTCCCCTTCTAGTGACAGAGCTACTCATTGATGTTACATCTTAGTTTCAAGACCTCTCCTTCATGGAAAGATATTATGGGTACAATCAGATATGGATGGCCACTAGGAATGAGGATTCCACTACCTTCAAGTCACCTCAAAGGACCTTATTCTACCAAGTACTGCCTTTTGGTTTGAAGAATGTCGAAACCACCTACCAATGGGATATGCACCATATCTTAAAGTTTCTCATCGAGAAACTAGTGGGATGTTATGTGGAAGATTTTGTGGTAAAGTCCTGATAACTCTAAGACCATATCAAACATATTGAGAAATTATTTTCCTTCCTATGATCCTATCACTGGAAGATAAAGAATTTGATGTGCACATTTGAGGTTACCTCTAGAAATTTTCTTGTCTTAATTGTCAGATATAGAGGAATTGAAGTCAATATTGATAAAATAAAGACTATCAGCCAAATTCCTACTCCACACAACCTTTGGGAGTTGGGAGGTCTCCAAGTCCACTTATCCTATATTCTCTGATTTATAAAAAATCTATCCAACTAGAGTAATCCCTTCACAAGGCTTATAAATAAAGATGATTTTTGCCAATGGGATGAGGACTTCTTGATTTACTTTGATGGAATTAATTAATATCTTATAAATCCTCTAGTTCTGATGCCACATTTCTTGGGAAATCCTTTGGTCCTTTAGGTAACTACCCCAGAACAATACCTTGGCACTCTTGTATCCCATAAAAATAATGAGGGTAGGTATAAAACCATATATTATATTAATTTCATTCTCCATGGCATAGAAACTAGATATTCCCCTATCAAGAAGAATTTTCCCATACTAGTATTTGTAGTGAAAAGGTAATGAAATTACTTGTATCATCACAAGATATAGATGGTATCTCGTATTGACCCACTAAAATACATTCTCAACTTCCCCATGCTGATAGGGAAATTGGTGTGTGGGGTAGTAATCCTCCAGCAGTTCGACATCAGATTTTTCTTGTAGAAATCCATCAAGGTCCAAATGCCATAATACTTTCTAGCTACACATACATCCCCTAAGTAACTTCCCCTGGATATTGATTTCTTAGAAAAATCCATTCTCTCAATGGATCATGCCACACTATGTTGGTAGATACTTTTCGATTGTGCCTCCTTGAGTCCAACCAGTAGAAGGATCAATGACCCCAAACTCAATAGAGTAGGTCTATATATTTTCTTCATCACTCCTATGAAGTCCATATAATTTCACTCATTCCTATAATAAAAAGGTTGTACCAACAATGAGGTAGACTATTGGTCCCTTATCACCAGTCTCGAGTTGACCCTTGAGGTTGATGTACCCTACTTTCATGTGAAGGGAGACTCTGAGTTAGTCATAAAATAGATCAATGGTGACTATGTCATCACAAAGAAAGAACTTATGCCCATTATAGAATGTAATCTCCAACTAATAGCCTAATTACCTTCCTAGATAAAGTTTAATCATATTTCTAGATCACAAAATAGCCAAGTTGATGCTCAATGTTTCATAGCCACATCCCTAGTAGAGCATGATTAAGATGATTTGGCCATTCATGTAGAACATCGGAGGGTAATATCCCCCGCCACTTTAGATGATGTTAACCAATAGATAAATCATATATCCACTGGTACTTCTATTCTAGAGCCCTAAAAATCCTCTATGGTTGAAGAAATTCCTAATTGGATGACTCCTTTCATTGAGTATATCCAACATGGAATTATCCCATCAGGCTGAGATGAGCATGAGAAAATTTACTGGTGTGCAGCACAGTTCACCCTTTATAGTGTACCTAACCATGATAAGACCCCCTATGGGAGCAGGTTCAATTTAATTAGAATATTTTCATTCAAGGGAAGGAGATACTTTAGGTCTTGCAAGAGGTCCATGCTGGATTTTGGAGAACCCATCAAGCATGATTGAATATCTCCCACAAAATTCGGAGTTTGGGGTAATTTTGGCCTATCATGGTTCATGACTACATTGAATTCACCAAGAGGTGTCATGTATTCCAAATAAATTCCAATTTTTCACACCAACCGCAAAATTTCTTCCACTCCACAAAATATTATTGGCCCTTTACAGTTTAGGGACTCTATATTTTGGGTCCCTACTCACCAGTGACATCTTGACAATGCAGATTCATTATGAACACAATATAATTATTCTCAAAATAGGTAAAATCAGTTTCCCTCAAATAATTTAAAACTCAATCTGTGATAAAGTTCGTGAACTCCCACATCACTCATCATTTTGGGGTTCCTCACACTATTCTCATGGATAATGGAACTTACTTCTGGGATACCAAGTTGAAGGAGTTTACACCAATTATAATATCTAATCTAACCACACTTCTCACTATCATGAATGGGAAAATGGAAATATTGGGGAATTCAAAAAAACCCTCTCTAACATCATACAGAAGATAGTGGGCCATAACAAAATGAGTTGGCCTGATAATAGCCCTAATGCCATATGGGCCTATTAGAAGACAACTCAAAGTTCCACTCAAGTGACCCCATACTTCTTATTGTATGGAAAAAAGGAAATTTTACCTATAGAGGTTCAGTTATTATCACTCTGAATGACTTTTTATGACTAATAGATGCCAGATAGAATAGAGGAAGTCCATTTAGATAATTTGGAATTCATAAAGGAAAATAGGCTATAAGCATTGCATAGATTATAGAGGTAACAGAACTGAGTATAATGATCATTCAATAATATGGTTTTCCATTGATCATTATTTTAAGGTGATATGGTATTGACTCTTAGAATTTCAATGATACCCAATAAGAATCAGTTGAATATAGAACCCAAATGAGAAGGACCTTACATTATTAAAAAGTTATATTCTAATGGTTAGAACTAGTTGATCACCATGGATGGAGATATTATTACACCTCCTACTAATTTCAGTCTCCTCAAGAGTTACTATGCATAAACCCCCATTGTCCAAGTTCTATGACCCTAAAATAGTAGTTGATCCCATTTTCTGATATGTATGACTTTAAACTACAAATCCTAACATCCTTAGCACATGATGTTAAACTGTATCCTTACCCTATGTGGTGAAAATAGGTTTCCTCATATGAAAAATGTGAGATGACAAAAACTAACATCCTCATCACATGACATTAAACGATGGCCCATTTTTGATAAACATAGGATTCCTCATATAAAAATTATTATATGACCAAAACCAATGTTCTCACCACATGATGTTAAACTATATCCTTACACTATGTTATTATCATAGGATTCCTCATGCAATAAGCATGAGAAAACTCCATTCCCCAATCAGTTTCATTGGGACCTTCCCAATATAGCTTCCTCCCCCCCCCCTCTCTATTTTGAAACCCCTCGATGTAAAGAGAACTCTACAACACTCCTTGTTTCTCAAACTGATCATAGATCATGTGGGGTTAGGAGTCATATAACCTTTCTCCATATGTGTTCAAGGTATTTAGTAATTCCAAAATAGGATGCCCCTCCTTGGTTCCAAGAATCGTGGCCTTAAACTATGTGTGAATTGTCTCATAAATGTCTTGTGTGATGCAGTTCCCCCATTGTCCCTCTCTTCATATCGGGTTTTTTCTATTTTTTAGTGAATGTTCATTACCAAGAAACACTTCCCCTACTTCGGTCTAAGATCTATCACCTTAAACTAGCAGCATACATGGTCCAAACACTATGAAATTAAACTAGTAACTACTCCCATAGTCCAAGCCATATGACTTTAAACTAAAAATCATTACGTCCTCATCACATGATGATAAAATATAAACTTACCCTATGTGGTGAACATAGGATGCCTCATATGACAAATTTGATATGACCCAAAACTAACGTCCTTAGTACAATATGTTAAACTATAGCCCTACCCTATATGAAAAACATTGGATGCATCATATGAAAAATGTGAGATGACCCAAAACCAACATCCTTAGCACATGATGATAAACTTTAGCCTTAGCCTATGTGGTGAACGTAGGATGCATCATATGATAAATGTGAGATGACCCAAAACCAACATCCTAAGTGCATGGTGTTAAACTATAGCCTTACACTATGTGACGAACATAGGATTCCTCATGTGATAAATATGAGATGTTTCCATGTCCTCATAGTATGATGTAAAATTGTATGATACTATGAGTCCTCACCAGAGGGGATGTCATTATCCCCCCCTCAGTAATGGTCTCCTACCATGCCACACTCTAGAAATATGTGTTTCTTGATTCCCAACTTAGAGGTATATATAGTGATGCCTAGACCTTTTGTCTTCAATTCTAGATACATTTTTTCGTTTCTGGATCAAGTTTATCTTTGATAGTAATGAGATCATAATGGACTCTTTACTAGTACGAGAAAAGATTCCATGGGCCCCCTCATCGGGTGAAATCCCTAATCATATCCCTCAACCCATCAACAAATTGAGATTCTCTCTTGACCTGATATGAGGAATAAATAATGGGAAGCTTAGTGTATAATCCCCACACACATCCTCAACACATGATGTTAAACTATATCCTTATCCTGTGTGAAAAAACACAGGATACGTCAACTGAAAATTTTGAGATGACCAAAACTAATGTCCCCATAACATGATGTTAAACTATATCTTTACCCTATATGATAACATAGGATTCCTCATATAGTAATAATGATATGATTCATCATCCTTTTCAAAGAGGACACAACCCTTCTGGCATTGGTCACCTATAAGACGCATCCCAGAACTACATGTGGATTTATTCTCCTTCTAATGGGATACATAGAAACACCCAGATATCATATCATAGTTCTAAACCCACCACCAACTCATTTCAAGTTCTTCCCCCTTTTTTAGGCTCTATATTTATCCACTGATATATATTCTCATTAATCGTGTTCAAGTGCAAGGTGGAGTGGTCCCCAGATCCATCTTCCCTAGAACATCCTCCACTTCCACACTTTTTAATTCCTTCTATTTAGATCCTCATTATCCTATCAATTCAAACACCCCCCCCCCTAATGTAAATGGTTTCTAGCCAAATTTTCTCACCTACCATCCTAAGCACATTACCCAAAAAACCCTTGGTGACATCTGGAAGTCTCTGTGTTTCGAAAATGGTCAACATCCAACCCTTATTTGTATATCCCATCCTTGACTAGCGTGGTTATGGAACCTTTTTTTAGAATATGGTAAATAGTGTTCCCTACCCATCTATTACCCTTTTCTTTAGTCCATATATTGGATTTCATAATTTACTATCCTTCCCACCTTCCCTTATCTAATAGTAAATTCATCACCCTATGTGTCATTATTCTTTACACATGCATATGATGACAAATTATGCATCATTGTAACTTCCCCATGTTAGATTCTTTTTCCCCTTATTGTTCTCTCCCTTGAGATAATGATAACTTCGTGCCAATCCTTGTTTCTCACACTGAGCATGCATCATGTGTGCTTAGGATTCAAGGAGGAATTTCCCTAAGTGAGTTTGATACATGTGGCCATCCCTTAAATGTATTATTGCACCTTTTTTTCCAAACCCTATAACCTTAAACTAGGATCTGAATTCCAAGAATCATGAACTTAAACTATGTAAAAGTTTCCCCTTTTGGTTTAAGAATCATGACCTTATGTTGTGTGAAATTTTTCTCAGAGACATTTTATGTGACATGGGGGCCCATTTGGATCTCTCTTCATGTCAGTTTTACTTTCCTTCTGTATCGTATAAACATCCCTAAGACACTAATTTTCCCCTGATCAAATCTACATGACCTTAAATTAAAGCAACCCTTGGTCCAAGCATTATAACCTTAAACTATGAGAAAGTGGCCAACTGTGTCCCATAATTCTCATTTTATTTTCCTCACCTCTAGTTCCTAGGAAAACTAATTCCCCCTTGGTTGCGCCCAAATTTACCCAATTTTTATGGTGTAAGTGGTCATTATAGTACGGCTTGGGTTATCGATCATCAGATACCTAAGAATAAACCTAAGAAACATGCATTCTAAGAAGGTGATTTGATGGTGTTGATTTGGCTATGAAGTGGCCAACTTTGGTTTGAATTGATTGTATTATTTTATATTTTAAATACTTAAGTGAATTCAATTTAAAATAATGAGTTGATCCTTGGTTATCGAATGGGGTGTATTAGATGAATTTATTTTTAAATTATTTTAATGTCTTAAATTTGAGTGTTTCCTTTAACGAAATACAACTGTCCCAAATCACTCACCAATTTTGAGTTTTCACTATCCTAAGGATAATCACCTATACACTTGGAGGATCATATTGATGAGAAATCCAAGTTAGAGGATCATTTTAGCACTAGAGATTTGTATCCTTAAAATTGGTGAGTTTAAAGGACAATGTACATCATTAAATTAAAATCTAAAAAATATAATTGATTAAGAATTGTTAAATTAAGAAATTACATCCAATTCACCACTTGATACTCCCTTGGATCAACCCATTATAGTATTATCCCTATATTGATGCTATTCTATCAATAAAAGTGGGGAGTAGACTTATGATAGTATAATTGGAGAAGAAGAAAAAATTAAATAACAATCACACCACCGTTGTGTAAAGAGTTTCACAAAAGATAATGTGAATAACCTCACTCCCTAAAGCAAAGGTATCAACATGATATTGAAAAATAAATAAGAAATTAAGAATAAGAATATTATGATGATATTTTATTAATTAAATGAAGGTGAATGAAAAACTTACATGGGAGAAGTTGACAAATCGATTACAAAATGAAAGCATGACAATACAATTGAAAGAAAATAAAAACTTCCATTCCAAAGAAAAATATTCGATGATATTTCCATTCACCACCAGCTCCTTATATAGGAATATTAGGATCCTTAGAGACACCCCATATCAATAAATTCCATCCCCATTATTTTATAGAGTCAATAGGAGGGTGAGAAAATCAAGGGATTTGGACGTTTCAAAGTTGTCCATAAGTTTCATCCAGATTCGTCCTCCATTTTGACATGTAAATTTGTAACTAAAGGAGGCCGAATACGGAGGGTTCATAGAATATAAATTTCCTCATAAATATGTTCTATTTTATCTGTAAAAATTTCTGGTCATTTGGTGCACCCATTTGGAAGTTATGATCTAAATGGTGGGAAGCCTTTATGTGCATTCATATCGGGCCCACCATTTAAATCTCAACTTCATATCCCTTTATCATCATGAAAACTTCAGAATTATCTCTGGGAAAATTTGAATAAAATGATCCCCATATTTGTATCTTTCTTAATAAAAAATTTGAGCTTCATTGGGCCTGGTTTGTGGGCCCCATTTTTGTTTGATGTGCCTTAGGCACATTATGCTTTCTCCAGAAAATTTATTCATTCATGCTGAAAAATTTTCATCTTCTCTTAGGATTCATTCATCATTCCTAAAAGAAAAAATGTTCAAAAAAAAGTGGTAAATCATATTCCAAAATATAGAATTCAAAAAATGAATATAATTTTGTCCACAAATAGATGAATGATTGGGCCCAAATTTTCATTTTAAACTTGAATTGTATTTAAGATGAGAAATGAAGTTCAATTTCTATAATTCACTAAAAATGATGTTTATGGACTTTGAAACACGTTATTATTAAGATATTAACAATGAATATTAGCCTCTTTCAGTGGCTAATCACCCCTCCTCTCATATCATCCTCATTTGAGGGGATTTTGTATTTCTGGAATTGGTCTCCCACCATGTCATGTTCCAAAACTGTGTGAAGCTTGATTCCCATCTTAAATGGATACGTAGTAATACCTAGACATTTTTTATTTGATCCCAGACACAAATTACCCATCAATTGATGTCTCCTTTATTAGAAGGTTTCATAACTTGACCAATTCAAAAAAATATCCTTAGGAGTTCTTGGTATGATGGGTTTTAACCCCCCCCCCCCCCCATACCATCCAAACCTCCATGGAGTATCCCAAACTAGTCTAAGCATCACAACCTTAAGCTATTTGTAACTTCTTGGTCTAAATGGAATGACCTTAAACTACCTAAGGTAAGAGACACAAACAAATTTCATATTAAAAACCCTTTGGGTAAATCTAAGTAAGATTCGGACTTTCATCCGCTAGGTCTCCCTTGTGATTTGGGAAAAACAAGGGTGTAAATAAAAAGATAAAATGCTTATGATAATAATTATTGATCCTAGGAAAAAAACTAGTCTATTATTATTAGACCCTATTGGTTCAGGAAAAACACTACTATAATAAAAGGTTATACTAATGGTTTGGAACCATTGGTATATCCCCTAAAACTATTGGTATAGACTATACCAATGGTTTTAGAGACTTTTGGTTGATTTTCTATCAGTATAAACCTATACCAATGGTTTGACCAAAAAATTGGTATATAACATCTATACCAATGGTTCCCAAACCATTGGTATAGGAAATTTAAATGGAAATACCTATACCAACAGTTTGACCAAACCGTTGGTATAGGAATTCAATTGAAAATATATATATAGTGATGGGTATTGATCCCACAACCTTTAGCTTATATTTCAAACACATTACCACTATCTTACAACATGTTTTATCTTTTTATTTAAAAATATATATATATATATATATATATATATGTATATGTATAACAAACTATTTATATTAAAGTATTTATTATTACTGTTATTAATATGCATAAATATTGAAATAACCTATACCAACAGTTTGGTCAAACCATTGGTATAGGTGTCCAGAATCAACACCAATACCAATAATTTGACAAAATGGTTGGTATAGGTATCTAGAATCAATACCTATACCAAAGGTTTGGTCAAAATATTGTAATATGTGTCTATAAACAATACCTATACCAATGGGTTGTTCAAACCATTGGTATAGGTTTCATATACCAAACCTATACCAACGGTTTGGAAAAACTATTGGTATAGGTGTCTAAAATCAATACCTATACCAAGAGTTTGGGAAAACTATTGGTATAGGTGTATAAAATCAATTATTATGCCAATTATTTGATCAAACCATTGGTATAGGTTTCCAAAAACAAAATCTATACCAACGATTTGGTCAAACCATTGGTATAGGCTTCATATACCATACCTATACCAATGATTTTAACAAACTATTGGTATAGGGTTCTTATACAAATATTTTTTCAAAACGTTGGTATGGTTCATATTTATAATAGTGTAAGTTAGAGAAAAATCTTATCTCCATTTTCTTAATGAGATCCTCTATGAGGTTCCACCCATTTTTTCCTTTTATTACATCCCATAACCCTAATTAGGTGGGATTTATCCACATCGGTTCACACATCCTGGTCATAAGATGCTAAATTGTTCTATTAACATCATAATCACATGAAATTAAACTATATGACACATCATCCTCACTCTAATATTCTAAACTACTCATTAAATTCCCTTTATATAAGATTCTAAACTATACATCCTCTATCCTCCTGTGATGATGAAAAACTATGAAGCCTCTTAGGACCTTTCCTGAGAAACCATGTTCTCCCTTCAATGTTGGTCACCTACCATGAAAATTAACTTCCTTGAACTTCACTTGGAATCCAAGATGACTCTACCCTTGGAAGATTATTTTGGACTTCATTCAGACTAATACACCCCTTTATGCATTCAAATCCATGGTGGCATGAACCTAAGAGTGCTAAAATCCATATGAACATTCCATTCATTCAGCACATGTTTCACATCTTCCTTGATTTGGACACCCACTATCATCCACATATGAATGGAATACCTTAATGGAATTGGTGTTTGGATTCACTGGATCACCTACCATCTTGGGAACACACTCTAAAGGACTTCCGACAACATTTGATAGGTCTTGTTTTTTGAATATGGTCAAATACCAACCCTCATTTGTTTTTCCCCATTCTAGGAGATATGATAGAGTCTATGTTTTGAATTTGGAAATTAGTCATACTTTATCGGAATTTACTCCAATTTTTATTCCAAATAATGGTAATCTTGATTCATTCCCTTCATCCTTCCCCTTTTTTTAGGTAGAATTCAATTCCCCTAGCATTACCCCGCTTGTGCACCTATCCACATTGGGAAAGAAATTTAGATGTGAAGAGCCCCACTCTCTAACCAAGGCTTACCTGGTCAGGAATCCCCTAGAGTTCGATGAATAATTCTAACCCCACCCTTCTTGTCACTCTCATATAAGTAATAGGACCTCTATTTATCTCTTGCTTCTCACACTGATCTTGACTCGCATGGGATTAGAGGTTTATAGTTGATCATCTTACTAAGTGTGATTGAGACATAGTAAAAAGAGACATGCACATACAAGAAATTAAAAAAATAACTCTAAAGTTGTTATTAAGAAGGGTCATCTGTAGTCTAGATCCTCTCCTTGATTTAAAAAAAAGAGGGTTATGTGCTTCCTAAGGCTCAACTTTATAAACCAAGCGCTCCTGTCATGAATCGGTCCAGATACCCTAGTAACCTGATACCTAATCTAGCTCTAACATAGCCTGAAGGTCATTCCCATTCCCTAAAGGTTGGAGACTAGTACCTAGAATCATACAAGAATTAAGAGAGAATTAATTTTCCACAAAAATAATGGTAGGTAAAAGATATAAGTTAGTATTTTTAACACTCCAAAGGGAGAAAGTACCAGGGAAAAAACTTGTAAAAAAGTACCTGGATAGAAATATAAACATACCATTCTCAAAATATTTTGTGCTACAAGTGGAAAATAGCTCCACCAATAAGCATCATCACTCTGCGGTCCCAAGGATCAAGAACATCCACCACCTCCAAGTGGCACTTTCCCTTTTCTCAAACTTGGAATAAGAAAATCTATAAATGCATTTAGGAAAAGGTAGGTTGTAAGATATAAACCCTAGTAGGGTCTCACCAAGTGTTCCATAATCAATGCCATAATAAGTAAACCAACCATGATTTAATTTAAAAATTAAACAAGGTATGGTATTTCATTCACATATTTTAAACAAAACATGATTTCACATTTAAAGAGATTGAAAATATATCAAAACTATATTAAATGAAAATTTTATATAAAACACTTATATAAATAATTTGGAATGAATAAAACAGTTCAATAATCATTGGAATGTATATTCAAGTCAAAAAATCACATCACCATGTACAAAAGCCATGCAGTATATCATATCATGTAATAGGATCATTACACATCTCAATAATTATCTTGGATTAATATAGGTGTTCACACTCAAATAAATCTACACCCAAAATAGGGAACCCTCTTGGGATATCTACACCCCCAAAGGGGAACATTCTCAGGAATTCATTCCATAATTATTTTGTTAGAGTTTTCAATATTAATCCATTTCTAAGGAGTCAAAGTCCTAGTATTCTTGTCCCAGTTACCACTAACTACCCATGATAACATGTGCTTAAAAAAATAAATCATTAAAACATGGTCAAATAAAACATTTCAAATCATTTTAAATTATAATTGATCAGTTTTGGTTTTCAACGTATCTTTCTCATTTCAAAACAAAAATAGAGGTTTTCATCAATTCATGTAATTTCAAATAATCTTTCACTTTAACCCATTTTTTCTTGAGTTTTAACATCAAATAAATTTATCAAATATATTTAAAAATAAATCCATAACTTTTCCTAAAATCCTCCCCACATTTTAATTCCATTAATATTGGAGTTTTCATCAATTCCATTAAAGTCTCAAAATAAAACATCAAATCCTCTCAAATTAGGGTTTTTAAATTAATTAAAAACTATTTTAAATTCAATCATGAAATTTGAGGTTTCAATCATAGATCAAAGCATTATGGAACCACCAAACTTTAAATAAATATATCACAACATGCAATTCCCACAATGAGGAATGCTAATGGAGAAGAAAGAAAAGATAGATCGAGAAAAACAACCTGAAATCAAGACCTATCAAAATGGAGATTAGATCCATCCATAACATGATGATTTATCACTCTCTAAGGAGGATATAAAGAGATATCATAAGAAACCAGATGAGAGGAGATCCAATTACCCATAGGAGATTGAATGCAATCACCAGAGCTTTGGTCCACCAAGAAAATGGTTTGGGGGAGTCAAAATCATCTATTGGGAGCCTTAAAAGACCAACAATTTGGGTTAGGGTTGAAATAGGGTGATTATGAGTTAAACTAGAGGTTTTTTTGGATTTTAATAAAAAAAATAGGGGAAATAAAACCTATTCACATGATTTCCTTAGTAGGGATGAAAATTAGTTGTAATTTTTCACCCTAACGGTGTTCCCCCATTGGTCTTCTTTTTGGAATGCATGGTTTGGCCACACTATTAAAATAACCATTCACCAATTTTAGATTTCCCACTATCCATGGAGTGCATAGTTTGGAGTGGTTTCTATACAGTTTTGAAAAAACATGCACCCCCTTCTAATGGCATTCAAAAGGATACACGGTTTGTTGGGGAAAACTGTATGGTTTTCCCTAACCATACACCAACCATGAATAGCCCCTTGGGCTTCCAAAATTTTCAAAATTCTCCTAAAATGACCCCAAAACAAGACCTAACCTAAATGAGATCAACACATTGGTCAAGGAATACCTAAAATAAGGTAACATGATGTTACAACCTCCCCACCATGAAAAATATTTATCCCTAGAAATCCTATCAAGAAGACTCCACACTAAATATATGAGTACACTACTATATCATCAATGCCTCATGATCCCAAGTATTATGTGAACCAAAACCATGTTTCCATAGAACACAGACCAAAGGTATCATCTTTTGATGAATAACTTATGTCTTAGAATTAATGATTCAAAATGGATTCTTGGTCATGGATAAATTAGACTCAACATAAATATTCTCCCACCTCAGGACATGATATGGGTCAAAAATATACTTTTGAAGTTGTGATACATGGAACATACTATTTATTGACATCAACCATGGTGGAAGTTCTAAATAGTAATCCAATTAACCCACTTGATCAGCAACCAAAAAAGGTCCTTCAAACTATGGATCAAGTTTCCTCTATTTCCAAAGTCATCGATGACCAAAACAAGGTGAAACTCTCAAAAATACTTGTTCACCAACTGAAAGCTCCAAAGGTCACCTATGAAGGTCATCATATTATTTTTACTAGATCTGTGCCATCAACATCCTCTAAAAAATTAATTGAATTCTCACCATCATCTCTTGGACCAAGATTGATCCAATCAAAGAAATTTCACCAATCTCCAATCAATACAATGGATATTTACAAGACCTTTTATAAAAGGCCTCAAAAGGAGACATATGAATTGAATACTGGTAATTTTTATTATAATAAAACTCAAAAATCCCAAAATGGATGTCCCAAGATCCACCAAAGTTGATAACACAGAACAAATCATTTACTCAAGAAGCTATATAGATCGTTCTATCAATCTTTCACACCCTGACATTTTGAATTATTTTATTTTATTCTTTTCTCATATTTGGATTTTTTTTTGAGGTTTGGGTGGAGGCCCAATTTAAATTTTAGAATTTTGGAATGCTTGGGTGAGTTTTTGTCCAGTGCATGGGAAGCGCACGATTAAGGGAAGCTATGAGGCCTCACTCAGGTAATTGTGAATCTTATGGTTTGAGGTCTGTGACATGGCACACAAGTTGTGAATGGTTTAGAAAACTGTATGGAAAACGTATAGTTTGGTACTATAATCAGATAGAGGCATTTATCATGGTCGGTGCATAGTTTATAAACCATACGGATAGCCCATGTGAGGTACCCCCTCCTTTCTAGTAGTTAGTGCATGGTTAGCACATGTTTTGGAAAACCGTGTGAGCTATCCAATCATTAAAAATCTGAATTTACCTCTTTTCCCCTCTGATCTTTTAAACCCATTTTGGGTTTATCCTCTATCCTTTGACCTAGGAACACCAAGGGGACCTTGGAGACCCTCCTCCCTTACTTCCAATCATTTGTGCATGCTTCTCCTTCTAATCTAAGGTAAGATCCTTCATTTTTTAATCGATTTCCCCCTTACCTCTCCCTTATCTCTCAAGTTCTTAGGGTTTCCTTGTGGTTTTTCCCTCTTAGATGAACCCTAAGGGTTAGGTTTTGTGTGTGACTCAATTTTCTTGATGTTTAGGGTGTGTGGATTGTTCTTTAGGGTGTTTTATTCCTTATCCATGGGTTTCATCGCATCTTCACTCCATTGTGGTAGGTGTCTCCATACTTTTCCTTTTTCATGCATTCCATTGATTCTTGGGAGCTTTTAATAAATTTATAAATAAATTTCACATGATTTTGATGCATTTGGTTAATTTATTATGATCCTTTCATGTTGGAAAATTCGATAAAATAGTATTTGAAGAGCTTCTTTCATTATGCTTATAAATATGTGCACATAATGTGCTCGATGAAATGTCAGTTTATTTTTAAATGGATTTTCTTGAACATACCTATATTTATATGAAATTAAGGTGTTTGAGGAAATTTAATTTTTCCTTTAAGAGTAAAATTGGGTGTTTTGAATTGATTTTTCTTTTGGTTATTCCCTAGTGGCTTGGTTTATTGTTAAATTGGATAACGTGTGTTATAAATGGTGACTTCATGGAATGAGGTTTATGAAAGGGTTGTTGTGAATGGTGGATTTTAAAAAATGGTTTTTTATTCTATTTTTTTAAATTGAAGTTCCATTATATGTGGGAACATCCATATGTTCATAGAGTGAACATGTGGATGGGAACACAAAGGATAATGGCCCTGGACAAACTTCCTCAACTTAAGAACCCAGATTTCAATAATTTATTTCCCTTACTTACTTACTCAAACATATCCTTTAAAAATTATTATTTCAATCCCTTGTTTGTTCTCTAAATAATCCTTGGTTTCAAAATTAATATAATTTTTTTTTAAAAAGTCACTTAAAGTCATGTCCCGTTTGTAATTTTATGGTGTGGCTTGATTTCTAAAATATTTAACGACCTATTTGGAAAGTTATTGTGAAAGTAATGTTTTGGAAATGGTTTGGGATATTTTGTGATATATTTGAGTCATTATTATTTGAGTCCTTTTCGGCACTTTAAGTTGTTTTGAAAATGGGTTGCGGTTTTAAAATTACAAATGTTCGGTTGGAAATTTCCAATGTTTGAGAATTTTTTTGAAGCTAGAATGATGTGATGGCCTAGTTGGAACCTATGTATGGATTTTTTTTTTATAACGGGAACCCCTGTGGAGTATTTCCTTATGTGGTTTAGCACAAGGTGGTTTTGGTGATTGGGGTTGGGAAGTGCGGTGGTGACAGGTAAGGTGAGTCACACGTGCGAGGGCCTCCTCTTTCACCAAGTAATTTTACTATGAGAGTCATGGGAATCTTTTATAGGGTCAAGTTATGGTTTCTTATCAACATAAATTATACGGGTTGGTAACCCCTTAACTTGATAGGGATTGGTGGGATGTTCTACTAGATTGGTTAGTTTAGGTCGATCATTTGGTTATAGACTATGGAGTTGCACCATATGTCGATAGGTGAGTCCAACTCAAGTATATATAGGGATCACTATAAGATTGTTTAAAAAAATTTCATGGTTTATTATCTATATTTTCTTAGTTATTGTTCATACTTATTTTTTATTTTCATCATTTTGTGGTATTTCCTTGTTTGTATTTTTGGTGTGGGGTTTGATTCTTAAATGGTAACCCGTTTTGAAAATGGAGATGTGGTGTGTGTTGTTTTGAAAAAGGGAAATCTATGTTTGTCTATTAAAAATGAGAAAAACCTATTTTATATGTTTATTTACAAACTAGTATTTATGGACTATTTTTAGGAAATAAAATGTATATATTCCTTGGTGATTTCCTACTAAGATTTCAAGATTACGCCCTACTTATACCATTCAGTGTTGGTAGACTCTAGTTATTTTGTAGGTTCAGGTTTTCTGATTCAAGTGCTCATTATTAGAGTAGTTTGGCCATGTGGTTAGTTGGTTAGTAGACGGTGGTGACTGTGAGGTCACATGCAAATCATTTCAATGGCAGTTTGGTTTGGTTTTGTATTTAGTTTTCAGATTGTTCGGTTGTATCTTATATCTGGATTTTTTTTGTATATTTATTAATATTTAGTTATTGTTAGTTATTATTTTTTTCAGTTATTTTATTTTATCCTAGTTATTGGGATAAAATCATTCCCACTTGGTTTATATTTGATTTCTGGGACTAGTTGTTAGTCTGTGGGGATCAGAAACACCCTTCAGTTCATGTCTCAAACCGGGTCGGATTTTAGGTTGGATAGAATATTAGCTTGGTTTGTGAAAAAATGGTATCAGAGGGAGGTAATTTTTTTGTTTGGGGTGTTAGAAAGTTGGAGATAGTATTTTCAATACTCGAGAGGTAGGTAAGGTAAGGGCGTCGTGAACTCTTGCTCGTTCTGATCCTCGAGTTTCTAGGGATAGTATAGGATTTTATTCTTTTGTCTTTGTTTTGGATTAAGGAATGATAATGGAGGTGAGACAGTGTTATATCGTGATACCGCATGGAGTAGTGATCCATGTGGAATTTTAGTGCATGGTTCAAGTTCTTCTTAGTTTTTATTATTGCTTAGGGCATGTCCCACTACCATGTTGTCAAGTTAGGTATATACACTAGTTCCTCATTCTGGTGGTTTGGTTTAAGTCATGTTTTGTTTTGGCCACGGTTGATTAAAATGAAAACGGTTTTTGAAAATGAAAATGAATTCTTTCTAATGGGTTTGTATTGGAAAATGGGTTTTAAAAGAAGGTGTTTTGGGTTGAAGATTTGGTAAGTTCTTGGGTTTTGATAATTAAATGGTAAGTTTGACCCTTGATAATCCTGATAGATGTTCATGCATGTGCAAGTGTGAATGGGAAGTGCATGTTGGCACTTGTGTGTGGATGATTCAAGTGGGAATAGATGGACACATATGTGAAGATTCATGGTCTTCCATGGGTGATTATTTGAAATCAATGGTTTGTATTGGGTTTTTCAAAATGGGTTTCGAGTGAAGAATGATTTGGGTTTGAGTTTTCCTTGAAAAAGGGTGTTTTTTTGTCCTGTTAAAAGGGATTTTGGTTTTGATAGTGGCCTTAGAAGAAGTCTGTTTTTGAAATTAAAATTAAAATGGTGATTTTTGAAAATATGATTTTTTATTTTGTTTGGTTTGTGAGCCTGTTGTTTTGGCTCGGGATTTCATTTTCGATTATGCTTTAGATTGATGTTGGTAATGAATTGGTGTTCCTTTTTTTATTCAAAATATGCCGCCCAGAAAGGTCCCCAATGTTTCTAGTGGGTCATGCCTAATTCCTGATTCTTCTCAAGTGTTGCTTATCCTTTGTAGTTATCAAGGTCCACTAGAGGTAGTGAAGTGGCTTGAGGAAGTAGAGTGTGTCTTAAGATTATTGAGAACTCCCAAAGTTGTTAGATTTCATTCTGTTTTAGGTTTATTTGAGGGGCTGGTTTTGGAGGAATGGGAGTTATTTTCCCCACAATCGATAAAATTTGGGATGAAGTGGGAAGTGTTTAAATCTGTCTTTGACCGATGGTTTATACCCAAGGAGGTGAAGAAAATGAAAATAGAAGAGCTCATAAATGTTCAACAAGTCTAATGAATGGTGAAGGCTTATGTTGAACACTTCAAGGATCTATTTTCCTTTTCTCTAGAGGTAGCATCATAGGATCTATTTAAGGTATATATTTTCATTGGGGGTCTTCATCTAGAGATCAAGGAGTGAGTCCTCTCCTCTAAGGATCTTCATTTTGAGAAGTTTGTGGATGAATTGTTCTTCGTTGAGTTGGTTACCGGAGTGCAGGTAGTTAGAAATTTGGTGCCTCTTGTTTCTCATGAAGGTTCCCCATCTAGTGAGAAGTGTGTGCCAGAGGAGCCTATTTTTGAAAATCTGTTTCCTTTGGTTCTTTCTCCCAGTTTGTCAGAATGTTCACCAGTGTGTTTTTAGTGCGTCTAGTTTGGGTATTCAAAAAAATCATGTCATAATACTCTAAATACCAACCATCATTGTGTCTGTTTGGGTATCATGTAGAAGTTGTATAAGAATAGTTTCCCTAAGAAGAAGTCATGATAGGAGGATTCTTGATCCTGGATATGAGGTAGGATATACTTTAGACATTAGGTCTCTAGACATAGGCCCCAGAGTGAAGCTCGCGTGTATTTGGGAAATCACCAGGGGTATGTGGAACCTCTACTCAATATTTGTCTCCCATATTGGGTTTGGGATGTTTAAAGTCTCATTATTTTAGTTTTTCTGTTGTTTTAAGTTCATATTTCCATTGTGAGAGTGCAATGAACCAATTATTTTGTATCCCTACTGGTTATGTTTATCTGAATGAAGATCTTAAAATGGTTATCCTTTCATGAATTGGTTCCCTATTTTCAATTTTTCTTATTTAGTGATATCTATTTTTTTGGAAATCATAGAATTAAAGCTCATGTTTAGGTTTGTTTTTTGGTTTGGTCTCCTTTCATGGATTATCCCCTTATATTGGAAGTTTTGGATTGTGTTGAGAATTTTATGTTCCGAAAGTGGTGTTTTTTATCCAGTGTGAAGAATTTTGGGTTAGTTGTGTTGGTAGTTCCCTTTTTGGGTTGATCTGAAGTCGTGGAAAGGGTGGTTGTTGAGTTCTTGTGGTGGGGATAACCCTCTCATGTTCTCCCCTCATTCATGTGTTGTGGTTTCTTCTTGATCGGTTGGGTGTGACTTTTAGAGTGAAATGTCAACCTAATGTTTATGATTTATTTCGAATTTGATCGTGCATGGATTCATGTTTCAACTATCTTTCAAATCAATGAATTTTGGGGGGAATAAAGTGTCTATGTTGAGGATAATTGTCACACATTAACCTTTTGAATTATTTTATTTTATTCTTTTCTCATCTTTGGATATTTTGGTTGAGGTTCAGGTTGAGCCCCAATTTAAATTTTCGAATTTTGGAATGCTTGGGTGAATTTTTGGTATGTGCAAAGGCAGTGCACAGTTAGGGGAAACTGTGCAGATTTACCTAGGTAACTATGTGTCTCATGGTTTGAGGTATGGGACAAGGCACATGGGTTGCGTATGGTTTGGGAAACCATGAGGTAACTTTGCAGTTTGGTTCTGTAACCAGACAAAGGCATTCGGTATAGTTGATGCATGGTTTGGAAACCGTGTGGATAGCCCATGCAGAGTACTCCTCCTTTCCAGTAGCTCATACATGGTTAGCACATAGTTTGGTAAACTGTGTGGCCCAACAATGTGAGTTGTCCGATCATTAAAAATATTAAATACCTCTTTTCCCCTCCGACTTTTTAACCCCATTTTAGGTTTCTCCTCCCTCCCCTGACCTATAAACACTAGGGGGCCTTAGAGACCCTCCTCACTTTCTCCCAATCATATGTGCATGATTCTCCTTAGAATCTAAGGTAAGATCATTTGGTTTTTAATCGATTTCCCCCTTACCTCTCCCTTATCTCGCAATTTATTAGGGTTTCCTAGTGGTTTTTCCCTATTGGATGAACCCTAAGGGTTGGGATTTGTGTGTGACTCAATTTTCTTGATGTTTAGGGTGTGTGGATTGTTCTTTAGGTTTTTTTCTTCCTTCTCCAAGGTTTTCATCACATCATCACTCCATTGAGGTAGGTTTCTTCATAATTTTTCTTTTCTATGCATTATATTGATTCTTGGGAGCTTTTAATAAATTTATAAATATATTTCACATGATTTTGATTCATTTGGTTAATTTATTATGATGCTTTAATGTTGTAAAAATTTAATAAAAATGGTATTTGAAGAGATTCTTTCATTATGCTTGTAAATATGTGCACATAATGTGTTCAATGAAATGTAAATTGATTTTTAAAGGGGTTTTATTGAATATACCTATATTTATATGCAAGTAATATGTTTTAGGAAATTTCATTTGGCCTTTAAGAATAAAATTGGGTGTTTTGAATTGAGTTTTATTTTGGTTATTCCCTAGTGGATTGGTTTATTGTGTAATAGGATGTCGTGTGTTATAAATGGTGACTACATGGAATGAGGTTTATGTGAGGGTTGTTGTGAATTGTTTCTTTTCCAAAATGGTCCTTGTATGGTATTTTGGTTTAAAATAAAATTTCCATTGTATTTGGGCACATCCATATGTGTACAGAGTACACATATGGATGGGCACACAAAGGATAATGGCCTTGGAAAAAATTTCTCAACTTAAGAACCCAGATTTCAAGAATTTATTTCCCTTCCTTCCTTCCACAAACCTCTCCTTTTTAAATTTTTATTTAAATCCCTTTTTGGTTCTCTAAATTATACTTGGTTTAAAAATGAATAGAAAATGGTTTTAAAAAGGCACTTAAAGTTATGGCCCATTTGGAATTTTGTGGTGTGGCTTGATTTCTAAAATCTTTAATGACCCATTTAGCAAGTGCTTGTGAAAGTGATGTTTTGGAAATGGTTTGGGATATTTTTTGATATATTGTATTTGGTAGTATTGTAGGCCCAGTTGTAAATTTAATTTTTTTTTTTTAAATGGATTGCGGTTTTAAAAGTACAAATGCTCAATTAGCACTTTCCAGTGTTTGAGAAATGTTTTGAAGCTTGAATGATGTGAAGGCCTGGTTGGAACCTATGTATGGATTTTTTTATGATGGTAACCCCTATGGAGTATTTCCCTATGTGGGTTAGCATATATTTTGTGTCGATTATTGGGGTAGGAAAGTGTGGTGGCGGCATGTAAGGTGAGTCACATGTGCAAGGGCATCCTCTTTCACCAAGTACTTTTACCATGGGACTCCTGGGAATATTTTAGAGGCTCTGGTGATGGTTTCTTATCAACCTAGATTAGAAGGGTTGGTACCCCCTTTAATTGATTGGGATTAGTTTTATGTGCCACTCGATTGGTCAATTTAGTGTGGCTAGTTGGTTATAGACTATGGAGCTGCACTATATACTGGTAGGTGAGTCTGTCTCAAGTACGTCTAGGGATCACTCTAGGGATTTTTAGAAAATTACCATGGTTTATTTTCTATATTTTATTGGTTATTTCTCATAATGTTTGTTTATTTTCAGAATTGTGTGGTATTTCCCTTTTTGGATTTTTGGTGTGGGTTTGGTTCTTAAATGGTAACCCGTTTTGAAAATAGAGATGTGGTGTACATTGTTTTGAAAAAGGGAAAAGGTGTGTTTATCTATTCAAAATGAGAAAAACCTATTTTATATGTGTATTTATAAACTAGTATTTATGTAATATTTTTGGGGAAGGAAAATTATGGATTATTTGGTGATATCCTACTCAACTATCAAGCTCACACCCTACTTATACCATTCAGTGTTAGTAGACCCAAGCTATTTTTTGGGTTAATGTTTTCTGGTTCGAGTGATCATCATTGAAGCAGGTTGTCCATGTGGTTGGTCGGTTAGTTGATGGTGGTGACTATGAGGTCAAATGGATATTGTTTTAGTAGAATTTTGGTTTGGTTTTTTATTTAGTTTTTGTATTTTTTTAGTTGTATCTTATATCTAGATTTGTTTGTATATTTATTGAGACTCAAATATTGTTAGTTCTTATGCTTGTTCAGTTATTTTATTTGATCTTTTATATTGGGATAAAATCATTCCCAATTGGTTTATATTTGATACCCAATATTAGTTTCCAACCCATTTGGATTAGGAACTCGCTTTGGGCCATGTCTTAGAGTGGGTTGGATGTCGGGTTGGATGGCATCTCGGCTTGGTTTGTGACACTGGTCATCCATATGTGAATGATATGTTGTGCTCAAACATACTTGAGATCCCAGTACTACCTGAAGGACTCTCCAAAAGTGATAATTAAAATGGGTATCCCTATCAGAGACTATAATACAGGGGACTCCATGAAATATGAAAATATATTGTATATAGAGATTCCCCAAGTCCTCAAATTTGTTTGTATCATGAATGGGTAATAAGTGAGCTGATTTGGTCAGCTGATTGATCACAAACCATATCGCATTCTTCTTATGAGGGGTATGAGGAAACCCAAATATGAAGTCCATAGAGATCTCATACCACTTCCAAGTCAACACTGGAAGTGGCTGAAGCAAACCCAAATGTATTTGGTGCTCAGTTTTAACCTGTTGATAGGTATAATATGAGAAACAAAGTTAGTGATGTCTTATCTCA
Source organism: Viscum album (assembly GCA_963277665.1). Lineage (NCBI taxonomy): Eukaryota > Viridiplantae > Streptophyta > Magnoliopsida > Santalales > Viscaceae > Viscum > Viscum album. The sequence continues at coordinate 2,007,164,623 of OY728122.1, read as the reverse complement.
AACCTATCCATTATAATAAATATCATATATCATAAAACATATTTTTGGTTCTAGGGTGCATCGCCCATTAAGAATTATGTAAATCCCTCATTATGAGATTTATTATGGGAAAAGGTACAATAAACCAATTCTAAAAACATAAGATTTCCTCAGAAGATAAAATATACTCACAGATGGTCTCCCCACTATAAATAGAGTCCCTAATACCATGAAATTCACCATCAAGTTGCTTCTCCTGAAGAATCATCTCAAGAAGAGCGGAGGTCAACTAAAAGCTTTCTAATACAACCTTTTCCTCTTCCTCCTAGACTCTTAAATGAAATTATGAAAAAAAACATCAATTTCCACTCTTATGATGATTCCTTCATGACCTGGGTTGTAATTTTCCTACTCAAAACATCAGCAATGACATTCATCCTCCATGAGGTGTAGGAAATGTTGAAATCAAAATATTTCAGGTACTCTACCCAGCACCTCTATTGGAAGTTCAAATATTTTTGAGAGAATATATAACTCAAGCTTTTGTGGTCAGAATAAATAGTAAACCTTTCTCTGAAAAGTTAATGTCACCAACTCTTAAGATCATACCTCATAGCTACAATTTCAAGATCATGGGTCGGATAATTATTCTCATGTGATCTAAGTTATCTGGATCCATAGGCTACCAAGTGATCACCCAACATAATAACATAACCCAAACTCAAACTTGATGCTTCACAGATGACCACATAGCCTTTCCCATCCTCTAAAAGAGTCAACACTAGTGCATAATTCAAAATAAATTTCAACTCATAAAAATAACTCTGACATTTATCATCCCAAATAAACTTCACTCCCTTCCAAGGAGAGTAGTCATTAGAGAATCCAACTTCTAGAAATATTTGAAAAACCCGTGGTAATACCCCATTAAGCCCAAGAATTTCTATATCTCAAGAATATTACATAGTTTATCCCATGTCATAACATACTTTACCTTCTCAGGATCGACTGGGATACCCTATTTTGACACCATGTATCCCTAGAATTTCATTTCCAGAATCCAAAAATTTCATTTTATAAGATTCATGTAAAGTTTGTTATTTTTCAATATTTATAGGACTGCTGTTATATAAAACATGTGATCCTCCTAAATTTTGGAGTAAACCAAAATATCACCCACAAATACCGCCATGAAAAAATCGAGTTACACATGGAATATTTTATTCATCGAAGCCATAAAGACCACAAGATCATTAATCAGATCAAAGGGTATAACAGGATACTCATTATGACCATACCTTCTTTTGAAGGTAGTCTTTGGAATGTCATATTATTTTATTCTCAACTGGTGATAACCATATCAAATATTGATCTTTGAGAACCACTTTTCCCCTTTCAAATGATCAAATAAATTTTCAATATATGGTAATAGATACTTATTCTATACTAAAAATCAATTGAGTTTCTGATAATCAACACAGAGACAAAGTTTTTCATTATCTTTCTTCGCAAGGATAATAGGTTCCACCCAAGGTGACACACTCAGAAATATGAATCCTTTCTCTAAAATATCATCCAAATGAGTATTTAACTCTTTAAAATATTCTGTTTCCATATGGTAATAAAAATAGATATCATATATGTACCAAACACTGAATAAATAGAGAACTCTACTTCTACTGCTGGTGGAAGACTAGATAAATCAGAAAGAAACACATCAGAAAACTCGACAAATACTGGGGGGAGATCATCACTCAAAGATTATTTCTCTAAGTCAAAATCAAATACTGATATTAACCTACTCAACTCTAGAAAATATGGTCCAGCTCTACTCAACCCTGAGTCTCATTCTCCCTGAAAGACATGGTACACCCCATAAGGAATAGTAAAGGAGGCCCACAAAAAGTAATAGTCTATTTGGGTCCTATGATCGATCATCCAATCCATCGCAAAAATAATATCAATAGTTTTCATGTTGAGAACAAAAAAATATAGGTAATATCAATCTCTGACAAGTAGAAAACACAAGAAGGACAATGAATACCCTGATCACACTTTGTTTTGAGGGGCGTAGTAATATCCATCACATAAGACAAAAGCTCCACAAGAATATTTAGTAGGTTCTCAATACAAGTTGATATAAACAAGTGACATGCACAAATATAAAATAAATCATCCACTAATGATGAATCTATCATGATGGTATCTCTCATAATCACTAAACCTATATTATCTTCTACTAGAAACTATTCCACTATATAAAGAAGCTTCGTTCCAAATGCTTGTGGCTAGAACCCCTTATATCAAAAAGCATCTGATTTCACCACAGTAATTTTTAAATATGATGAGAATGTGCTACTATATGGAGTAAAAAATAAGTGGAATAACTTCTATAGATATCCTGAGAGACTATAAGAACTTTAGATTTGTTTTATTTCAGTACAAACATGTATTGAATGTCAAACCTCTCCATATAGAAAGTAGGTCAGTAGGCCTATTCCAAGCACTGCAGGAGGTCTAGAAGATGCATGTTTTCTATAACCACCATGAGACTCATCACTCTTCCTCTTTCCTTTAAAATAACTCATAGAATTACCAATGGGAGAAAAAGGAACCCTCATAAACCCTGAATTATCAGCCCAGTCAAGCTCAACCATCAACGCCCTACCCATCACATCATTATAAGAAGTCATCTTTGGTAAGAAGACCTAATATTGGATTTCAGATTGAAGACACATCTCAAATCTTCATGCCTTTGGATTCTCATTATTCACCGCATTTGTATAAAATTGAACAAGCTCAGCAAAGTGGTTTTCGTATTGAGTCATAGTTATGTCACCCTACTTGAGTTTGAGAAACTTCATGGATTTCGCTAATACCATTGATTCTAGATAGAACTAATCAGTGAAAATAACTCTAAAATATTTCCATTCTAAACCCTCATGCTTCTTCATTTTCACCATCGAATACCACTGTCTCATTTTATGCCCTTCCATCTTAAAGGTATCACATTTCACTTTAATAGATTTGACAGTTTCTAATATGTCAAAAAGAAGTTCTATATTTTTTAACCAGTCCTCAGCCTCTTGAAGATCATTAGAGACTTGGAAATAAGGTGTCTTCTAGAGAATAAAATCTTGAGCATGATCATGATATTTGACCATTTGAAGTTCCACTATCGGATCCTAAATGGGAATGAGTGTAGGTACTTTTCGTAGATCTTGGACATCCCATGACACTATCTCAATAAGATTCTAGGACACTAGAGGATTTTCTCACTGTGGTTCACCATTATCTTCCTCTTATGGCCTATTCACACATCTTCTTGGAGGCATGATGCTAAAAAAAATCAAAAGACAACACTGAAGGCATCAGAAGGGACACAGAGATCAACAATTTAGACAAGAGATATAAGAATATCAATCCTATCGAGCAAAAATTAAAGATTGGAATTTAAACATACTCAGATCAAAGGTAGGTAAAAGACTAGTATCATATCAAAGTATTCCTCAAAGACACTTTTCCCAAACACCCATGGTGTCTTAAGGTTTTTTATGGTGAGAGTTTTCTAGGCACCCACTCACAACTACCACCTAAGTACCATTAAGACATCCCAAATTGCATACTGACATCAAGGAAATATGTTTAACCTACATGTTTAATGCCCATTTTATCAGGAACCATTCTAGATACCCCAGTACCCTAATACCTGAGATGGATCTAACATATCCTGAAGGGTGTTCATAATCCCAATAGTTTGTAAACTAGAACCTATAATCATACAAGAATCAAGAGGGAACAAATTTTCCACAAAAACAACAAAAGGTAAAATATACAAGTCAGTGCGCTCAACACTCCAAAAGGAGAAAGTACCAAAAACAAATAGGTAAAATAGTACCTAGATAAAAAGATGAACATCCTAAAAGAAACCACAACATCAATCAAAAAAAGTCTCAAAAACTCATGTCTAACAAGTGGACAGTAGCTCCACCAGTCTCTATTATCACTCCACAGTCCCAAGGATCAAGAACATCCACCACCTCCAAGTGGAACTTTCCCTTTTCTCAGACCTAAAATAAGAAAATATACAAATTCCTGAAGGAAAAAGGTAGGGTGTGGGCTATAAATCACAGTAGGGTCTCACCAAGTTTTCTATAATCAATGACATAACAATTAAACCAACCATTCTTTCATTTAAAAATTAAAGTCATGGTATTTCATTCGCATATTTTAAACGAAATGTTCTTTCACATTTAAAGAGATGGAAGATATATCAAAACTATCTTAAATGAACATTTTATATAAAACACTTATATAAATTAGTTTTCATGAATAAAACAGTTCAATGATCAATGGCATGTATATTCAAGTCAAAAAATCATATTACCATGTACAAAATCCCTGTGGTTTGTTAGTTCAAGTAATAGGATCCTCACACGTCTCAATAATTATCTCATATAAAGATAGGTGTGCACACTCAAATCAATATACACCCCATATGGGGAACCCTCATGGGCTATCTACACCCCTAAATGGGAACCCTCTTAGGAATTCATGCTACAATTGTTTAGTTAGAGTTGTCAACATCAATCCATTGTTAGGGATTCAAGGTCCTAGAATGCTTTTCCTAGTTACCAATAACTACCCAGGCTAACATGTGATTCAAACAATCAATCAATAAAACATAGGCAAATAAAACATTTCAAATCAATTTAAATTACAATTTCCCAGTTTTAATTTTCAACATACCTTGATCATTTCAAACCCAAAATAGAGGTTTTCATCAATTCATGCCATTTCAAATCATCTTTCACTTAAATCCATTTTTTTCTTGAGTTATAACATAAAATAAATTTATCAAATCAATTTCAAAATTAAAACATCATTTTTCCTGAAATCCACTCCACGTTTAAATTCCATTAAAATTTGGGTTTTCATAAATTTCATGAAAATATCAAAATCAAACATCAAATATTTTCAGATCGGGGTTTTTAAATCATTTAAAAACTCATTTATATTCAATCAAATAATTTAAGGTTTCAATTGTTGGTTAAAGCATTATAGAACCACCTACATTTAAATCAAGAGATCACAACACACAATTCCCACAACGGGGAACACCAGTAGAGAATAAATGTAAGAGAGATCATTAAATGAAACTTAGAATCAAGATATATCAAAAAAGAGTTTATATCCATAAATAACATGATGATCCATCACTCTCAAATGATGATATAAAGATATATTGGAAGAAACCACATGAGAGGAGATCCACTTACCTAGAGGATATTGAACACAATAAATAGAGCTTCAATCCACAAAGAAAGGGGTTTGGAGGACTCAAAATCACCTCTTAAGAGCCTTCAAAGACCAAGGATTTGATTTATGTTAAAAATAGGGTGATTAGAGGTTAAAATGGATGATCTGTGGATTTTAATAAAATTTTTAGGGGAAATAAAACTTTCACATGCAATTTGATGGGTAGGGATACATGGTTAGTAGTAACGGTTCACCCTAATTGTGTGCCCCCATTGGTCTTCTATTTGAGGTGCACGGTTTGGCCGCATGGTTAAACTAACTGTGCACTAACTATTCATTTTCCACTATCCATGGGTTTCATGGTTTGGAGGGTTGGTTGCATAGTTTGGACAAACTGTATTCCCCATTCTAGTGGCTTTCGATGGGACTCATAGTTTTTTGGTCCAAACTACACAGTTTTCCCTAACCATGTACCAACCGTTCACAGCCCCTTAGGCTTCTAAAATTTTCTAAATTCTCCTAAAATTAACCCAAAACAATACCCAACTTAAAGGATATCAAAACAAGGTTCAAGGAATACCTAAAAGAAAGGTAATATGATATTATATCTCTAACTCAACCAGCCTGTGTCGAGTAGCCTCTAGTGCCTGGTCACCTAGTAAGCTCTATCTCTTCCTCCTTAGCCATGGGGAAAACCTCATTGGCATAAATCCACACCCAGACCTTCTCAACCTAGAATTCAGCTTCCAGATATGCTTCCCCCATGGCCCTAGCCTCAATTACCACCAATTTTACCCTTAGATGATTGATGGTCTCCACTTTAGTACTGACAACAGCCTTGTGCTTTTTCACTTGTTCCTCTAGTTTTGCAAGCTCTTATTCGGCTTCCTAGAGCACCTTGGTCCCTTAGGATTTCTTCTTATGTAAAGAAACACCAAAATCTTGATGATATACATACACCCACTTGGTGAGATATTCTCAGTTTAGCACATGTGTAGTATGACCATACACCCCTCTAGTTCCCAGGTTCAGCAAATAGTGGCAGAGGGACCCCATCCGGATCAATAGATCTACCTCTATGGTGTAGGTGATGAAGGTATTCATGCTTCTTCACTCCTTGCATCGTACAACATGGTTCTCTTCATTGACATTGGACCTAAAATCATCCAAATCCTCAGTTGGCACAGGCTTGTATTCATGGAAAGTCGCAAGGACCGTGGTAGTTGGGTCCTCCTCAGGTAGCCTCTCAAATGGGATAGGATCCATGTTGAGGGGATGGTCCTCCTGATCTAACTCTTCACTAGTGGTAGAAGCTTCCCCAGATTTGAGCTCTGCCTCCCTTGTAGTTGTATCCACGTCTGCAATGGGTTTCCCTACTGGGATTGAGGTCATATCACCCTAAATGGTTGTGTCCCCAATAGTTGCCTCAACAGCTGGAGAAGGTTCCCTGACTCCCTTGACCACACCTGATTTTTTAGGATGCATTACCTCGAGAACTATTTCAAAAAAAGGTAGCATGGCCAGTTCAACCAACAAACAAGGTGGACATACAAAAAGGAAAAAGAGACTTATATGTAGTAAGTGCTTAAGGGATATCCATGTATGGGGCATCGAATGGGAAATCCACTACTAAAAACCCTTCAGTACCAGTCAGCACCTCGATAGATGTCCTGGGATCCATCAATGCCACATGTATGAAATCTTTATGAGGAAAAGGAATCATTATAGCAAATTTGAGCATCTATTAATGCTTTGGGAGGACCGGGGTATATGGAACTCAAAACTTCAACTTAGTAAGGCATATGGATCTCAATGATCTATTATATTAGGAGGCCTCCCCCACTAATAGTATAGGATACTACTAGGATTCTAGGATGAGTCCCCCCGTAGTTGACCGGGAGGGTCAGAGTGTTAGGAAATTACCATCCAGTTTCCTCTGTGGGAACCTCCTCCATTAAGGTCTCAAGAGTAAACTCTGATCTAGGATCCTCGGTTCCCATTGAGTCACTCTCTTCACTCTCATCATTGGTTACCTAACTCTACTCATATATTTCCTAAATGAGTCAAGATTATAGGTTAGAGTTTCTAAAGAAAAATAAATATGAATTACATGGTCACAAAAAATTACCTCAGAAAATAGGGTATCATTCAGATTGTCCTCCTCAGGAGTGACCTACCCACTCTCCTAGGAACTTGATCGGTTAGCATCAGATCCCCATGACTCCTCATTATTGGATCCATGTACGTCAACATCAGGATATGGAACATTTTGTGCCATCGACTCAATAGAAATCTTCTCTTAAATCCCCATATCAAATGTCATGTTCACCCATGGAGTGGTAGGCTCACCCTCCCCATACTAGTGTGTGAAGGCAGCCATGTATTTTAGGTACTTGAATCACTCTCGGAATTTCACTCGATTCATGATCCTTGTGATTCCAACTATTGTAAGCTTGATACCCTCCCAGTTAAGACTCTTTCATAGTTGATCTGCTAATTGGGATAGACTTAACATCCCCCATATCTTGTAAAGTTCAAGGAAGTAGGCATCATCAGATGGCTACACCAAGTAGCGCAAATTCTTCCTTGGGGCCTCTCTAGACAGGCGCATACCCATGCAGGAGCTCTCCATTTTTTCCTATAGATGGTTTTAAGGGAGACCTACCCCTTTAGGAGGTAGATGTTTAGTCAACCCTTGATCTTTTGTTGTCACTCTAGATTAACCCATCAATGCCCATTACTCACTTCTAAGTGCATCCCTCCCTCCAACTTGTTGCACCTGTATCTCATCTAATAATGCCATATTCCTTACCTGTTGGTGAAAGATCACCCCTAGGTATGCCACAATCCAATTCCTAACATAGGTATAAGATAGGTCCGTGTTAATTTTAGTTTGTAGCAGTATGATGTTTACTTGGTGCCTTCAAATGTAAACATCCACCATAGATAATGAATGATATAGGGGTTCCTCTCTTCATGAACCCCTATATACACTTGATTTAACGGCTACTGGATGCATCTGAATTATCAAGAAAACCAGGATGGATTGTACGACTCGTAGTATGTGTTTCCATAAATCCTCACAACCAACACTCTACCATGAAAAGCCTACAAATATCCCCTCTACTCTAGAATCCCCTCCCAATTATTAACCATCTCTCTAAAAGGGTTTGGGAAAGGATGAAATTTCAAACCCTCGGGGCTATCTATTTTTTCCATCACTCCAGCCTCATTGAGTGTCACTAGCTGAACCCCAATGATGTTGAGGAGATAAGGTCATAGGCTATCATTTGAAGGGGTAATGGAATTTGAAAACTCATACCCCCAAAGTTTTTCACAATCTACCCATGTAGAAACTAAAATAGACCACAGATGTTACTGGGCATGCCCCCCTCACAACATGCCCCAATTGATGGTAGAGTCAGGACAGTACCGGCACCCCTAAATTCACCCAGTTGTCAGATGCCAGGATTCCTACCATCACCAATGTCCCGGGTCACAGACTCATACGGGCATCCCTAACTAGTAGCATCCAACCATTTAGGAAGGTGTCTGGGAATATCTTAAATATGGCCATTGGTGGCCATACCTTCACTCTATATCCCCATTCTTGGTAGAAGCCCTATTCCAAGATCATCTGGTAGGAACCCATCATCCTCCTTTGTCATGTTGTTGGACATTTATTTATCCACTCTATAATTTTCATGGATAGTTCATTGAGTAGAAAACCCAACCATGTCTTGAATTCAATATCCTTGTGAAATGTTTGATGATACATTAACACTAAGTTCAATCGGTCCAGAAGGGTCACCAACGCAACTGGAATTTTCTCTAAGTTCCCCCAAGCTTTGGGTGCTGGGAGGAAATAATAATACTAAACCCTCTTCAGGAGAATCATGTTGATATGATGGATGTCCCACAGTTGGATTCTCACCTTCCCATGATGAAGGTGGAAGGAGTTTGTATCTGGCAGCCACCTACTGAGAAGGTCTGTAAGTAGCTCTTGCTGGTGGTAGACATGGAATTGGGATGTCTACACTGCTTTATACAAACCAATATGTCTCAGATCAACCCCATACTCTTCACATGTGAACTGCACCCAGTACAACCACACCCCCTCATCAGTGAAATTTCCCCTGGCTCACAGGTTTAAATCTTCATACTAACCCATGTGGTTGTTTCAGATTTTGACTTAGATAATGTTGATATAATGGACGGGGAAATATTTGTCTGTTTGTTGTTCCCCTATCACCATATTTTTCCTTCCTCTCAAGGTATAAATAATAGCATCCTCTTGATCCCTCACTAGATGACTAGTAGCACTAATATTCCAACAGTTCAGCTCGTCAGGACGAGCAAACCAAAACCTTGGTGTGTTCACTTACACGGTTGGGATTTCCATGTCATACAATAACCCAAAGTTGTATGGTGGAAGATTGTTATATAGAAAATACTCCCTTTGATCCTCTATCATTAGGATCAATATCTCTACATTCTCATATATAACTCTCCTAGACCATGGAATTTTTGTATTTCCATCCATTTTTTCCCTCCTAGTAGTAGCAGTAGTAGCGATGGCAACTTGGTCGGCTTGATTGACCATTTATGGGTTCTGAGGATTCACCAAGGGAGATTCATGCAACTAGATTTAGTTTCACACAAGTGGACCATATTCATGAAAATTGAGGTCTATTTGTGCAAAGGGTGCCTTAAGCGCACAAAAAAATGTTTCTTAAAGAATAGTTATGCGAATGTCTTGGCAAAGCTGAAGAGTTCATGAAAATTATTCGAGTTCCGTGCATGAGATATGGCTTATCATGCATGGAAGTTAGTTGACCATACAAGGGACCACCTCACCCAATTTATAGGCATGGGACTCCTTAGGTTATGTTCATGTGACCAGGTTTCATGACCTAGAATGAAAGTTGCACAACATGACAGAACTTTTCACTACACTTCGGCATTCTCCTCAGAACTTGACCTTCTGGTCCCCTGTCAGCTCTAATTTAGAGGGGGGGTTTGGTGTTAAAAACACATATCAACCCTAGAATGAGGGTTTTCTCTGAAACAATTATTCACCCTGGTACATTGAATCATTTTTTATCCAAGAGAATAAGTGCACACAACTTCTGGGCATCAGGTGCAACTCTCTGTTTCGTCACACAACTGCTTGTGCACAAAAGGATGCATCGAAGAGGCCAAGTTTCATGGACTCCATAGAAGGGACCAAGTTCTGAAAAGTTTCATGCATGAAACATTTGAACCATGTGTTCAACCCTGAACATAGGCACAGAAAATAGTTGCGTGAAAAATGAGTCATTGAACCACTGCCTTACGCAACCCTGCCCTGACAGCAAAGGCGGGGTTAGCGCACAACATATTTACATGACATGGGGATATTTGAGATCCAAAATAATCCCATTTCATCTATAAATATAACATCACCCCCCCCCCCCCATTTGAGTATAGATCTCCATAATTTTAAGCATCAACTCTTTCTTGCACAAACCCCTCTTCTGCGACATCACACAGCTCTAAACCTCCATAGATTACCAAAGGTAGAGAACTTGCATGACTGACCTCACATGGTCCCCAACTTGGCATGGCTTTTTTTTGATATTTACATGCACAACTTACCTAAAAGGCTAATTGGTTACGTTCAAGAGAAACTATATTCGTGTAGCCCCAAGTTTTACATGACTCCAAAAGTTGCGCGAACAAATGCCTCTAAGGTTCATGTAGTGGCCTTGTGCTAGAGCTCATGGTTCACGCAACCTCATTTGCGTGCACAACTATAGAGTTGTGTGCAACAACCTCCAGGTCCCTGGTCCTTTTCCTCCCTCTACCAAACACAATTTCATGCAAGTTGAGTGCTCAGGTACCCCACATTTACTTCAACTAGCTTCCTCTATACCTTTATCACCTGTGTGACTGGTATCATCAACCCTTGCGCCTAGTCTCTTTTCCTCAAGCATGACCTGGATAGTTGTATTTCCTCTTTATCCTAATCATAGGAATTCTAAAGTTAGGATCCCCATTTTTCACTTCATCGCGACAGTGTTTACACCATGTACCACCCAGAGGTGTATGTGTAGTAGATGTGTAAACCCCAAATGTGGCAGCATAAAGGGAAACTTTCCACCTTTCTTGGTATGGAGACATAGTGTTGGATTCTTCTCTCCTACCTGGAAATGGTCTCCCTAAGTGTAGGCCCATCCCACGTCTGATTTTTATGATGTAAAATTATCTAGCCCAACATCCTAGTTGTATGACATTAAACTGCACGAGAATGTGCTCACCACATTACGTTAAACTATAGTCTTTCCCTATGTAACAAACACAAGATGCCTTGTGCATGGCACACATGGGATGACACCCTACCCCCAACCATTGGATGTGATTCACATCCCAGGTAGCTCATATGTGCAATCCCTACACTATCCATCCCCACCATCATATGTGAATCCCATTTAGGGAATCACATACGCGTAATCCCCACACTATCCATTGTGGTTACTCTTTCCATGGCACTAACATCCTTACCACATGACGTTAAACTGCATGGACAGGTCTTGTCACACGTCCTTAAACTGTAGCATTTAACTATTTGGGTTTTGATCCCTGTCTCCTAATAGGGTATTTTGGATCCTCCATGAGGTTCAATCCCAACATCCTAACGCAATAGGGTACCTCCATGAGTCTTAATCTTGACACCCCAACATTCTCATCAAATCTTCATGTCTTCCTCTTAGAAGACGACAAATCCACAGTGTCTCATTTTCCCCACAAGGATACACTAAAATTCACCTATCTGTCCCCACAAGATGTTAAACCTATGATCCACTTATCCTCATAAGATGTTAAACCTGTGATCCACCTATCCCTATAAGATGTTAAACCTGTAACCTACTTGTTCTCACAAGGCGTTAAACTTGTGACCCATATATCCCCACAAGTCATTAAGCTTGTGACCCAATCCAAAATATTTACCCCATACAATAAACATGGGATATCCGTGGTAAAAAGCATCATAAGTCTTATGCCCCTGGAATCAACTACCTCATGACCGACATGGTATGCCTTGGGTTTCATGCCTCAGATGCCTCACGCATGAGATGCCCTCCAAAAGGGGAAGACTCTACAGGTGTCCAACAAGCACAATGTCCAGAAATGCTCAGAAATGTCCAACATTACCATCTACTCTAACTGTAGGTTTCTAATCTATCGAGACATAAATATCATAATTAACTGGTGTCCACCTTGAGATGGCGACGAGAATGAGTTTCATGAACACAACTCAAATCATTAAAGGAGACCCAGACTAGGCGAGGAGCTCTAAGGAGGAATCCATGGAAGGAGGAACCAACATCTCATCATCTCATTTCGATCAAGGAGCCAACATCACCAACCACAGTGGCAGAGGCTTCCTGCCTTTGGAAAGAAGGAATGAGGAGCAAGAAGAGTGCATCACCACCTCGATATGTGGCTGATTGTACCATGATTCACTGTGTAATTTTCACCTTTACACCACTGTGCTAAACTTGTTTTATATTGAAAATTATAAAAATAATGACAAGTTACATCCCGGGTTTGAATAATTTATTTTATGTTTATCACTATTAAAAAGGTAAATTTTACTTGTTTTGATGATTCCATTTTAGGAGGTTGTGGTTTGGAGGACCCATGATGATGTCCAAGAAAAATGGGCCAAACTGCGCAGGATCCAAGTACACCGGTGGATTAATCCGAACACTTCTACTAGACAGTGCATCAAATTGGAATGAAATTTTGTGGGCTGGTCCAAACTTCATTGGTCTACATTTCATATTAAATAACACAAGACTCATTCATCCATCTGGTGGCCCAACTGACCTGATCTGTCCAGCACACCAAATTTGCACAAAGTCAAAAGTGGTGTACTGTGATCTGTCCATATCTCGTGCTATAGGTGTCCAAATTATGCCAAAACTTCGGTGGAGACATCCAAGAGGTGGGGATACAACTTTTTTATTTTATAAAAATCGAGATAAGGCAATCTAGAGGTTGAAACACCTATGACAAGTGGTTTTAAGAATTCTGTGTGCTCAAAACCACCTTCCCATTTTCCTATAAAATGGCACCTTGGGATCCTCATTTGCAAGTTCGGATAGGAGGAAAATCTATGGTATTTTAGAGACCCAAATTATCCCTCTCATCATCCAAGGAGTTCTGGAGGGGCCTATCCTCATAGGGGAATCAAGGATGAAGAGGGAGTTCCACCCGAGCCTCCTCCTCCTCCTCTCGATGGCGAGCTAAATAGAGGACGATCATTTCGAGGGAGCTACAAAAACTTGGGAGGGAGTTCCATCACATGTTCTTCTAATGGTTTTGTATAATTTGTGTGTTGAATGTTTCACTTATTTTTTTTCTTGATATGTTTCCCCCTAATTACATTTCATTTGATATAATTAAGTGGAACGCTTTTTATTTCAACACCGATTAGGTTGATATTTCAAGTGGGAATATTGGGTTGATCTGATTGGACAACACAATAATCCAATTTATCTCACACATACATAAGATTTAAGTATTATTTGGTAGACCTCTTATTATATGTTTGATAACAAAATCTTAGAAACATGATTGTTGTGCCCAGGGGTGGTTCTTTAAGCATCATTTTAAGAGGCAAGAGGGGAGTCAAGATCTTGACAACCTTCAACCAAATAATTAAACAAAACCATGTTAAATTTTCAGAACAATGAACTATCCAAGATGTGTAGTGAACTTAAAATGATATTATTCTCTCATAATTATTAATACACCACCTTTATTTATCAACTATTTAACTCTTTAATTAATTATTTTACTTAAATATATTTTCAAAACCTCCCCCCTCTTTTAGTAATTCTTATTAAAAATACATACTAAAAACCTATCAATGCTCCTTGAGAGACGACCTAGGGTCTTCCCTAGACTATAAATAAATCTTAAAATCATAATAAATATGATGTTTCATGACACCATCGGTAAAATTTTGGCGTCGTTGCCAGGGATCGAACCTGGGTCATCCGCATGACAGGCGGATATATTGACCACGATTCACTGTGTAATTTTCACCTTTACACCACTGTGCTAAACTTGTTTTATATTGAAAATTATAAAAATAATGACAAATTTAATTCCATGTTTGAATCATTTATTTTTTTTATCACTTTTAAAAATATCAATGTTACTTGTTTTGAGGATTCCATTGCAGGAGGAGGTGGTTTGGAGGGACCATGACGATGTCCAAGAAAAATGAGTCAAACTGCGCAGGATCCAAGTACACCAGTGGATTAATCCACTCACTGCTACTATACTGTGAATCCAATTGGGCTGATATTTTGTGTACTGGTCCAAAATTCATGTTTCTACATTTCCTATTAAAGAACCCAAGGCTCATTCGGCCATATGGTGGCCCAAAATACCTGATATTTCCATCATACCAAATCTGAACAAAGTCAAAAGTGGTGTGCTGTGATTTGTCCATATCTCGTGCTATAGGTGTCCAAATTATACCAAACTTTCAGTGGAGACATCCAAGATGTGGGGATAAAACTTTTTTATTTTCTCCAAATCTAGATAAGGCTGTATGGAGGTACAAACACCTATGACAAGTGGTTTTATTAATTCTATGTGCTCAAAACCACCTTCCCATTTTCCTATAAAATGGCACCTTGGGATCCTCATTTGCAAGTTCATCCAGGAAGAAAATCTCTGGTATTTTGGAGACCCAAAGAATCCCTCGCATCATCCAAGGTGTTCTGAAGGACCCTATCCATATAGGGGAATCAAGGATGAAGAGGGAGTTCCACCCGAGCCACCTCCTCCTCTCGATGGCGAGCTAAACGGAGGATGATCATTTCGAGGGAGATACACAAACTTGGGAGGGAGTTTCGTCACATGTTCTTCTACTGGTTTTGTATAATTTATGTGTTGAATATTTCACTTATTTTTTTCCTTGATATTCTTCCCCCTGATTACATTTCATTTGATATAATTAAGTGGAACGCTTTTTATTTCAACACCGATTGGGTTGAGATTTCAAGTGGGAATATTGGGTTGATCCGATTGGACAACACAATAATACTATTTATCTCACACATACATAATATTTAAGTATTCTTTTTTAGACCTCTTATTCTATGTTTTATAACCAAGTATTTGCAACATGATTGTTGTGCCAAGGGGTGGTTCTTTAAGCATCATTTGAAGAGGCAAGAGAGGAGTCAAGATCTTGACAACCTTCAACCAAAGAATTAAACAAAACCATGTTAAATTTTCAGAACAATGAACTATCCAAGATGTTTAGTGAACTTGAAATGATCTTCTTCTCTCATAATTATTAACACACTAATTTTATTTATCAACTATTTAACTCTTTAATTAAGTAATTTACTTAAATCTGTTTTCAAAACCTCCCCCCTCTTTTAGTAATTCTTATTAAAAATACATACTCAAAACCTATCAATGCTCCTCAAGAGATGACCTAGGGTCTTCCCTAGACTATAAATAAATCTTAAAATCATAATCAATTTGATGTGTCATGACACCATCGGTCAAATTTTGGCACCGTTTTCGGGGAGATTTTTGGTTTTAGTGCATGTTTTTTATAAGTTTTTTGTAATTTTTTGTGAATATTTATACCTATACCTATCTTTTTGTATTATGGTCTATTTGTTTTGTAGGTTTGGTTCATGACGCGCTCTACTCTGGGAGACTTACAACCTTTCGAACCTGAACCGAAGAGAATCCTACATCAGCGACCCCAAGATACACAAGAGGAACATTTGAAGGAGGATGCACAAAACATCAACACTCATATTGATCCTTCTTCTTATTCGGGAACCCACATTACAACTAAAATTAACAAAAATAACATGACGGAAAATAGTAGAACACTAAAATAACTAACCTCACCTAATGTTGATATCCAACCAACCTATATTTAATTACAAGGCGAGGCACCCAATTTTGAACTAAAACCCGGTTTAATTCATCTATTACCAAGATTCCATGGACTTCCTGGAGAGGATCCACACAAGCATTTAAAAGAATTTCACACTGTGTGTTCTACATTAAAACCTAAAAATGTGGATGAAGAACAAGTAAAGTTAAGGTAATTCTCTTTTTCATTAGAAGACACAGTAAAAGATTGGTTATATTATGTTAATTCCCCAATAAGAGGTTGGGAGTACATGAAATGCCTTTTCCTTGAAAAATATTTCCCAGCCTCTCAAAATGCAAAAATAAGGAAAGAAATTTGTGGGATAAGACAATCGCAAAGGGAAACATTACATGAATATTTGGAATGCTTTAAAAGGTTATGTTCATATTTCCCACACTACCAAATATGTGATCAACTTTTAATTCAATATTTTTATGAAGGTTTAATCCCTATTGATCGAAATATGATCTATGCTACTGTAGGTGGTGCGCTAGTTGATAAGACCCCAATTACTGCAAGAACCCTAATTGAGAACATGGCACAAAACACACAACAATTTGGTTCAAGGTCCAATGTACCGATTTGAGGTGTCCATGAGGTACAAAGTACTGAATTCGAGAAGAAGGTGGACACAAAGTTCGAAGAGGTAAGTACCCTTCTTAGACAACTTGCTCTTTCCCAAGGGAAATCCCAATCTCCTCCTCCCATCCATTGAGGTATATGATCTTTTAACACCCACTACTCTGAACAATCTCCTCAATTGAGGGAAACATCTGAGAGTTGTGAGGAAATATTTCCAAGCCTCCCCTATAACCAACCCTTTAGGAAAGAACCTTACTATTCATCCAACCCTGGGTGGGAGGAGAACCAAGACTATAGGAAAGGGGGGTATTCAAACCAACCTCAACAATAATGGAACCAATCGGGGCAGAGTAGTCATCCACCACCACCACCCAGAAATCCTCAACTACCTCAAAGGCCTTTCCAACAAACCCCTCCAAAACCCGAGCCTAGACTAGAAGATATGATGGAAAAAATGGCTACCAACAATATTCAATTCCAAAAAACCACTCAGGTAGTCATACAAGACCTTAAAACCCAATTAGACTAACTAGCTAGCTCAGTGGGTGAAATTCAAAGTCACGGATTAGGTAAACTTCCCTCTCAACCAGCAGTTAACCCTAGGGATAAAGTAAATGTTAGTCCCATCACCCTTAGGAGTGTAAAAAACTAGAAAGTAAGATGAATCATCCATTAGAGTCATCCCCTCATGAGGAAACCTCTATCCCAACCATTAAAAATGTTCCAAATGTTGAAGAACCTTGTCTTGAGAGAAGCCCTTCCAAAGGAAAGAGTGTGTACATTGATGAGTCACCTAGCCCAACCATTCCTCTTCCATTTCCTCAAAGGGACACCCAACCAAGAAAACAAAAGGAAACTGAACCTGATAAGGAAATATTGGATATTTTCAAGAAAGTGTATGTTAACATCCCATTTATTGATGTTGTGAAGAAAATTCCATGGTATGATAAGTTTCTAAAGGAGATGTGTACACACCAAAGGAGACTTCGAGGTGATGAGAAAGTGAGCTTGGGGAGGAATGTTTCAGCATTGATAGATCCATAAATTCCAACCAAGTGCAATGATCCTGGAATATTTTCAATTTTGTGCACCATAGGGGAGTATTCTTTTTCTAATTCTATGATTGATTTAGGTGCTTCTATAAATGTGATGCCTCACTCCATTTACTCTAAATTGAAAGTCGGGGAACTGAACCCCACTAGAATTGTTGTTCAACTTGCCAACTAGAGTACCACACACCCATCTGGTGTGTTAGAGGATGTTCTTGTGAGGGTTCAAAATTTAATTTTTCTTGCTAACTTTTATGTGCTTAAAATGGAGGATGATAGGATGAATGGGCATGCCCCGATTATATTGGGGAGACCCTTCCTGAAAACTACCAAATCCATAATTAATGTCCATAATGGTACATTATCTATGGAATTTGGTGGTGACATAGTCCATTTAAACATCCTTGATTCCATGAAGCACCCCTTAGAAGAACATTCCTCTCTCTCTCTGTTAATTCAATTGATGTACTCCCTACCCCTGAAAAAACAACTTTTCTTTCCCCTGATCTCCTTTCTGAGTTTTCTTCATTGATAGAAATGTTAGGAAATGATTCATGCATTGATTGTTGTAGTGGTCTAGAAAAGTGTCATGCTTGTTCATTGATTGATGATTTCTTGATCATTGAGGATCCACTGGCCATCAATGATACTGTTAAGCTTGTAAAAGCTCATTCCTCATTCGAGGATGATACCATTGAGCAGTTAGATGAGATTAGTGATCTCTCACTTTCACACACACTCCCATCAGTCCAAAATAAACCTAAATTGGAACTTAAAAAATTGCCTTAAGATTTAAAATATTCATATCTTGAGAATGGAAACAAGTTGTCTGTCATCATTGCTAGTTAACTACCTCCTAAGTATGAATTAAAATTGCTTGAAATTTTGAGGGAGTATAAACAAGATTTGGTATGGAAACTTGCTGACATTCCTGGTATTAGACCATCAATTTGTAAACATAATATTTTATTAAATGATGAGGCTAACCCAGTGAGGCAGCCACAACGTCGAATGAATCCAAACCTCCTAGAAGTTGTGAAAAATGAGGTAACAAAATTATTGTCTACTGGAATCATTTACCCCATCTCTGACAGCCAATGGTTCAGTCCCGTTCAAGTAGTTCCTAAAAAGACTGGCCTTATAGTAATCAAAAATGAAAACAATGAATTGGTTCCAACTCATGTGCAGAATAGTTGGTGTGTCTGTATAGACTATCATTGACTAAACTAACACACTAGGAATGACCATTTCCATTTTCCATTCATTGACCAAATGCTATAGAGGCTAGTGGGTAAGTCCCACTACTGTTTCCTTGATGTGTATTCTGGATAATTTCAAATCCATATTTCCCCCAAGGATCAGAAAAAGACAACCTTCACTTTCCCCTTTGGCACATTTTCCTATAGAAGGATGTCATTTGGTTTGTTCAATGCTCTGGGTACTTTCTAACGATGCATGGTTAGTATTTTTTTGGATTACCTGGAGAATTTCATGGAAGTATTCATGGATGATTTCACTATTTATAGATCCTATTTTGATGAATGTTTGAGTAGTCTTGGTCTAGTCCTATGTCACTGTATTTAAAAGAATATTGTATTAAATTATGAGAAATGTCATTTCATTGTGCGACAAGGTATAGTTTTGGGCATGTTATTTCTGAGGATGGAATACAAGTAGATAAATCAAAAGTGGATGTCATTTCTTCCCTACCATTCCCCAAAAATGTATGATATTCATGGTATTTCCTAGGTCATTCTAGATTTTACCGTCGTTTCATTTGTGACTTTAGTAAAATTACACTCCCCATCTCCCGATTACTCCAAAAAGAAAAGGAATTTGTTTTTGATAAAGAATGTGAGGAAGCTTTTAATAAGTTAAAATGGAGTCTCACATCACCCCCATTAATCCAACCACCTCGTTGGGATTTACCATTTGAGCTCATGTGTGATGCCTCTAACTATGCAGTTGGGGCAGTCTTGTCACAAAGGGTCGATCGATCTCCACATGTCATTGCCTATGTCTCACGTACTTTGAACCCTGCCCAAGAAAAATACACCACAACTAAAAAATAATTACTTTCCATTGTATTTGCCTTAGACAAATTCAGTTCATACCTTTTTGGGTCCAAAGTCATTGTGTTCTCAGACCATAAAGCCCTCTAGTATCTCCTTAAGAAACCGAAAGCCAAGACACATCTCATTCGCTAGATGCTCCTCCTTCAGGAATTTAATCTATAAATTAGAGATAAAAAAGGAGCATAAAATGTGGTGGCTGAACATATCAGTAGGATTCCCTTATCCTTAGAAATTGACTCATCCCCCTATATTCCCATTAATGACATGTTTCCTGATGAGCAATTGTACTGCGCGCAAGATGTTATTCCTTGGTATGCTGAAATTGTAAATTATTTGGTAGCATCTTTCATTCCTATTGATTTCAATAAAAACCAAGCTATTTTTATGAAACATGAGTCTCGTTGGTACATTTGGGATGACCCCTACCTCTGGCGCACATGTAGTGATCAAGTCCTTAGGAGTTGTGTTACCGATAGCAAGTTTCAGTCTGTCCTTAGATTCTGTCACACTCTTGCTTGTGGGGGCACTTTGGTCCCCAACAGACTTCCCACAAGGTCCTTGATTCAGGTCTATTTTGGCCAAGACTTTTTCAAGATTCCCATGAGTTTTTCAAATCTTGTCCTCATTGTCAAAGAATGGGGAATGTCTCTAAAAGAAATAAAATGCCACAAAAAACATTTCTATTTCATGACATTTTTTATGTTTGGGGCATTGAATTTATGGGTCCATTTCCCAATTCCTTTGGCAACTTGTACATTCTTATGGAAGTTGATTACATGTCAAAAATGGGTAGAGGCATGAGCTACAAGTACTGATGATTCTAAGGTAGTTGTAGAATTTTTGAGAACCCAAATCTTCTGTAGGTTTGGCTTACCTAGGTTCATCATCAGTGACCAGGGTTCCCATTTCTGTAACCAAACAATGCAATCACTTTTGTGTCGGTATGGGGTCGGTCATAGAGTGTCTACTGGATATCACCCATAGACCAATGGTCAAGCCAAGGTGTCAAATAGAGAGGTAAAACAGATTCTTGAAAAAATAGTTCAACCCAATAGAAAAGATTGGAGTCTTCGACTTGATGATTCATTATGGGCCTACCATACTACTTTCAAAACTCCCATTGGAATGTAACCCTATCGTATTTTGTTTGGAAAGAGTTGTCACCTCCCTGTTGAGATTGAGCATCGGGCCTACTGGGCCATCAAACAATGCAATTCTAATCTTTATGGTGTAGGTTCTCAAAGGAAGTTGCAGATTCAGGAGTTGGAAGAAATGAGAAGAGATGCATATGAAAACTCCAGAATTTATAAGGAGCAAACCAAGGCTACCCATGACTATCTTATACTTCATCATCAGTTCCACATTGGGAAGAAGGTCCTCCTTTATAATTCAATGTTGAAGTTTCATCCAGTTAATCTTCGTTCCTGCTATTTTGGCCCATATACTATTATTAATGTACCTCCATTTGGTGTTGTTTAGGTTCAAAATGAAGAAACCAAGCAAACATTCATTGTCAATGGGAAGTGGCTAAAACACTTCCACAAATCCCTTTTGGAGTTCCCGATAGAGGAACTCCATGTTCAAGAAGAAACATACCAGTGAAACACACCAGGTTTTATCCTTCCTTCTCACCTTCTCAATTATTACAGCGAGGACACTGCATATTCTAGGTGTGGGGGGATGGGTACATTCCTGAGTTAGATAGGAATTTTCATCATTTTTTTCTCTTTATTCTCTTTTTCACCTTATCCATAGTATTTTCACTTTTCCCCATCTTGTTGAGTTCATTAGGATTTTCATTGTCTTTCTTCTTTCTTCTCTTTCTCGCCTTCTTTATGGTATTTTTATTTTTTTCCCCCATCAAAAATTTCAAAGTTCCATGATTTGCTGACCATAAGGGGGGGAAAGTAAAAATACCATAAAGAATGGTGAAAAGGAATATTTGTATGAAGTTAACATTAGGGAGTGGTTTTTAGTGAATTGGTTTTCTGTTAATGATATAAATGGTTTTATCACTGTGAAACATTTGAGAAGATTGATTCCCCTTGTGTGAGTAGTTTTTGGGAAAACTGTGTCACTAATATCTCCATACATTTTTGCACCAAACCACGAAGTGTGAATATTTATTACTTAATATAAGTTAAATATATGTTAGTTTAATATTTTTCAGCTTTAAATGATATTTTTATACGTTCGTTCCTTATCCAATCTGTTTCATTACTGTACCATATTGACCTATGTGTGTGTACCTAATGTCTGACTGTTGTGCACCCTAAAAAAAGTTTGTGTCTTGGGAAGGTCAAAAACCACTCCTCCTCAACCTTTAATATTGTTATAACTATTTCAATTAGTGTCAGGAGGATATCAAACAAGGATTGAGAGATGATTGTGAGATTTGTTCCAAATGCAACTTCTAAAAAAACAAAAATAATAAATGTGGGGAGTGATGAAATGTAAAACATATGGGGATATCTAGGTCAGGATCTTATAGTTTGAATTCTAGGAATGCTTAATTGAGTGGGTCTTGAAATATGATTGCAAAGGATGTAGGGAAGGTTCGGTGAAAATTCATTTAAAGCTGAATAATTTTAAAATAACCTATATTTATTGGATTAAAAGTGGAAAAAATAGCATGGAATGGTTTTCACACACACACTTGGGGACTTAGTGTAATGGTTGACTTTTTAATTCCTTTCTCTTATTGGTTTCATTAATATCTTTGAATTTCATTGTGGTATGATTTATGAGACATCTTTTTCTATTTTCACTAGGAAGAACTCCTTTGTGTGGTTCGTGCATTGATCACATTACTGTAGAGAATAAAAATTTCCTCAAATGTTAAATGTTAATGATGTTGGTAATATATATATGCCTCATTTTATTTAGATATATGACTTTTCCCAGTAGTGAAAATGTTTAGGTGTGGGGGTGTGATCGTACCATGATTCACTATGTAATTTTTACCTTTACACCACTGTGCCAAACCTGTTTTATATTGAAAAGTATAAAAATAATGACAAGTTTCATTCCATGTTTGAATCATTTATTTTGTTTTTATCACTATTAAAAAGGGAAATGTTACTTGTTTTGATGATTCCATTGCAGGAGGAGGTGGTTTGGAGGGCCCATGACGATGTCCAAGAAAAATGGGCCAAACTGTGCAGGATCCAATTACATCAGTGGATTAATCCGCAAACTGATACTAGACCGTGATTCCAATTGGGATTAAATTTTTTGTTCTGGTCCAAAATTTATTGTGATACATTTCATATGAAGGAACCCAAGACAAATTTGGCCATCTGGTGGCCCAACTGACCTGATCTGTCCAGCACACCAAATCTACACAAAGTCAAAAGTGGTGTGTTGTGATCTGTCCATATCTCGTGCTATAGGTGTCCAAATTATTCCAAACATTCAGTGGATACATCCAAGAGGTGGTTATGCAACTTTTTTATTTTCTCAAAATCGAGATAAGGCTGTTTGGAGGTTGAAAAACCTATGACAAGTGGTTTTAATAATTCTATGTGCTCAAAACCACCTTCCCATTTTCCTATAAAATGGCACCTTGGGCTCTTCATTTTCAAGTTCGGACAGGAGGCAA
Organism: Viscum album; assembly: GCA_963277665.1. Classification (NCBI taxonomy): domain Eukaryota; kingdom Viridiplantae; phylum Streptophyta; class Magnoliopsida; order Santalales; family Viscaceae; genus Viscum; species Viscum album. The sequence continues at coordinate 2,007,141,112 of OY728122.1, read as the reverse complement.
AGCACTGGTATTTTGGAGACCCAAATAATCCCTCTCATCATCCAAGGATTTCTTGAGGCCCCTATCCTCGTAGGGGAATCATAGATGAAGAGGTAGTTCCACTCGAGCCTCCTCCTCTTCTCGATGAAGAGTTAAACAGAGGACAATCATTTCGAGGGAGCTACACAAACTTGGGAGGGAGTTCCATCACATGTTATTCTACTATTTTTGTATAATTTATGTGTGGAATATTTCACTTATTTTTTTATTGATATTCTTCCCCCTTATTACATTTCATTTGATATAATTAAGTGGAACGCTTTTTATTTCAACACCGATTAGGTTGAGATTTCAAGTGGGAATATTGGGTTGATCTGATTAGACAACACAATAATCCTATTTATCTCACACATACATAAGATTTAAGTATTATGTGGTATACCTCTTATTCTATGTTTGATAACCAAATCTTGGAAACACGATTGTTGTGCCAAGGGGTGGTTCTTTAAGCATCATTTGAAGAGGCAAGAGGGGAGTCAAGATCTGGACAACCTTCAACCAAAGAATTAAACAAAACCATGTTAAATTTTTAGAACAATGAACTATACAAGATGTGTAGTGAACTTGAAATGATCTTATTCTCTCATAATTATTAATACACCACCTTTATTTATCAACTATTTAACTCTTTAATTACGTAATTTACTTAAATTTGTTTTCAAAACCTCCCCCCTCTTTTAGTAATTCTTATTAAAAATACATACTCAAAACCTATCAACGCTCCTCAAGAGATGACCTAGGATCTTCCCTAGACTATAAATCAATCTTAAAATCATAATCAATTTTACATTTTAGGACACCATCAGTCAAATTTTGGCATCGTTGCCGAGGATGGAACCCGGGTCATCCGCGTGACAGGCGGATATATTGACCACGATTCACTGTGTAATTTTCACCTTTACACCACTATGCTAAACTTGTTTTATATTGAAAATTATAAAAATAATGACAAGTTTTATTCCATGTTTGAATAATTTATTTTGTGTTTATCACTGTTAAAAAGGAAAATGCTACTTGTTTTGATGATTCAATTGCAGGAGGAGGTGGTTTGAAGGGCTCATGACGATGTCCAAGAAAAATGGGCCAAACTGCGTACGATCCAAGTACACCAGTGTATTAATCCGCAAACTGATACTATACCGTGCATCCAATTGGGATTAAATTTTGTGGGATAGTCTAGAATTAATTTTTATACATTTCATATGAAGGAACCCAAGACTCATTCGGTCATCTGGTGGCCCAAACGACCTGATATTTCCAGCACACCAAATCTGCACAATGTCAAAAATAGTGTGTTGTGATCTATCCATATCTCGTGATATAGGTGTCTAACTTATGCCAAAACTTCGGTGTATATATCCAAAATTTGGTTCTACAACTTTTTTATTTTCTCCAAATTGAGATAAGGTTGTCTGGAGGTCAAAAAACCTATGACAAGTGCTTTTAAGAATTCTGTGTGCTCAAAATTATCTTCTCATTTTCCTATAAAATGGAACCTTGGGATCCTCATTTGCAAGTTTGGCCATGAGGAAAAGCTCTGGTATTTTAAAGATTCAAAGAATCCCTATCATCATCCAAGGAGTTCTGTAGTCCCCAATCCTCATAGGGGAATCAAGGATGAAGAGGGAGTTCCACCCGAGCCTCCTCCTCCTCTCGATGGCGAGCTAAATGGATGATGATCATTTCAAGGGAGCTACACAAACTTGGGAGGGAGTTCCATCACATGTTCTTCTGCTGGTTTTGTATAATTTTTGTGTTGAATATTTCACTTATTTTTTTTCTTGATATGCTTCCCCCTGATTACATTTCATTTTATATAATTAAGTGGAACGCTTTTAATTTCAACACTGATTAGGTTGAGATTTCAAGTGGGAATATTTGGTTGATCCGATTGGACAACACAATAATCCTATTTATCTCAAACATACATAATATTTAAGTATGATTTTGTTGACCTCTTATTCTATGTTTGATAACCAAATCTTGTCAACACGATTTTTGTTCCAAGGGGTGGTTCTTTAAACATTATTTGAAGAGGAAAGAGGGAAGTCAAGATCTTGAAAACCTTCAACCAAAGAATTAAAAAAAACCATGTTAAATTTTCATAACAATGAACTATCCAAGATGTGTAGTGAACTTGAAATGATCTTCTTGTTGGGACCACTTTGTGTATAAGGTTGTATTTTTTTCAATATTCATTAATGAAGATCAAAATGAAGGAGATCAAGAAGTACTCTAATGAAATGGAGGAATGGAAATTCAGATGATTGTTGTACTGATCATAAATTCAAAGAACTTGTGTCAATAAAAGGTGACACATTATTTACAACAATGAATAATTGTGAGGTATAATTCATCTGAGGATTATTGAATAAGAATTTGGATTTGATGAATACCATGAAATTCTTCATGATTGCATGAGAACCATGCAAGAGCCTACTGGAAGAATTGAATCATATGATTTGCATGAAGTAGAGAATAACGGTTGAATAAGAAGAGTTGTCAAAGAAGGAAAATCACATAAAAGAATCATGAAGGTTACGGCCGAAGCATATATTGAAGGTGGTGCCGTTTCCCAATGTTTGCCAAATTTTTGGGTCTAAAAATCGGAAAATGAAGACATGGGTTGTTGGTAAAAGGAGGTGCGCGCAAAGAGGAAGCGGTGCATAATAAAGGTGGGTTGTGCGCAAAATATTTGAGTTGTGCACGAAAAATAGTGTGGTGTGTGAAATAGCGGATCAAGGTTTTTCGCGCAAGAGGTGTTTTGGAATCAGAATGTCGAAAAATGGAAAAGGCATGGGCTATGCGAAAAAGCCAGAGCAGTGCGCAGAAAAATGGGAATGTGTGCGGAAAAATGTTGTGCGTGAAATAGCTGGGTGAGTTTTTTGCGCAAGCAGTGTCTCGGATTAGAAATACTTAAAATCGGCAATGGTAAGAGGCGTGTGAAAAATCGGAGATGTTTGCACCATGTCTGCGGAAAATCAAACTTGTGCATGAAAAGTTGGTTGTGTGCAAAATGTGGGTTTGATGTTTTGCGTTCAAAGGAGGCTTCAGGTTCAGAATGATGAAAAATAGAAAATTCATGAGGTGTGAAAAAAACCTAGTTGTTGCACGAGAATAAAAGGAAGGTGCATGTAATATAAAGAATTGAGAGACAGTTTTACGCGTAGGAAGGGGTTTTACTCGCAGGAAGGGGTTTTACACACAAGGTCAAAAATGCCTATAAATACGAGATGAACCCCTCTCATTAGTGGTGGCTTTACACTTAGAAAAATCCTGATCTCTGATGCATGGAAAAATTGAGGAATAGAGTGGTGCGTGAAAAGAAGAAGGGTTGCGCAAAAAAGAAGGTGTTGCGTGAAAAAGAGAAGTTCTGCGCGAAAAAGAAGAGTTGCACGAAAAGCCTTTTTTGTGCCAAAAATGTATTTTTATGCGCAAGTTTTGAATTTTATGCGCAAGACACTGGGAAGGGTGTGCAAAAAATTTGGGGGTCTCGTAGGTCTTTGATAGGTGCTTAGCACTCTCAAATATGCTTTGTGAAGACAGAAGAACAGTGCACTATTTGGTTTTACGAAGAGAAGTTGCACCGCACACACATGACTGGTGTTTAACACCCTCATTGTGATTTGTGAAGAGAAGAAGAAAAATTTGTGAAACTAAACTCAGATCTACACAGAAAGAGGGAAATATAACAATACACTCAGGTGTCAGTATTGGGAATTAATGGAAGAGAAGAAGGAGATTTATTGCATTCAGTTATTGCAATAAATTAGAATATTGAATACAAAAGGGAATCAACTCAGGACTCTGATGCAAGCATTGTCTCATGCTGAACAGGAGACAAAGACTTCTATGTTTATATATTGAAGAGACCTTCACGTCTATAAACTGAGTGGGACTTCACCAAAGGTAGTGAGCCAAGGGGAGTCAACGGGAGTGACCCGAGGGACGCAGTGAGCTATCCCTGAACTTTTGTAAAGGCAGTGAGCCTGGGACAGTGTGACTGTGCCCGAATCATTGTAATCCACAACTAGTGAATAATAGTGGAATTAGGTACTATCGGAAACCTTTCGGTGTATGCTCTTTGGACGTAGCCCTTAGTGGTGAACCAAGTAAAAGTTTTGTGTCAACTCCTTGCATGTAAATGTTTGATTGTTGATCATATCCATCATATAGGTTTTACAAGTTCCTACCAACGTGGGGACAAGATCTATCACATTAAGAGAAAAAGTTGACACCCTGATTCACCCCTCCCCTCTTAGGGTGTCCCGGGGTCCTTCACTTCTTCTCTCATAATTATTAATACACCACTTTTATTTATCAACTATTTAACTCTTTAATTAAGTAATTTACTTAAATCTTTTTTCAAAACCTCCTCCCTCTTTTAGTAATTATTATTAAAAATACATACTCAAAACCTATCAATACTCCTCGAGAGATGACGTAGGGTCTTCCCTAGACTATAAATAAATCTTAAAATCATAATCAATTTGACATGTCACAACACCATAGGTCAAATTTTGTCACTGTTGTCGGGGATCGAACCCGGGTCATCCGTGTGACAGGCGGATATACTGACCACGATTCACTGTGTAATTTTCACCTTTACGCCACTATGCTAAACTTGTTTTATATTGAAAATTATAAAAATAATGATAGGTTTAATTCCATGTTTGAATCTTTTATTTTTTTTGTTTATAAATTTTAAAAATGGAAATGTTACTTGTTTTGATGATTCCGTTATAGGAGGAGGTAGTTTGGAGGACCCATGATGATGTCCAAGAAAAATGGGCCAAACTGTGCAGGATCCAAGTACACCAGTGGATTAATCCGCACACTTTTACTATACCGTAAATCCAATTGGGCTGAAATTGTTTTTTCTGGTCTATAATTTATTGGTCTACATTTCATATGAAGGAACCCAAGACTCATTCGGCCATCTGGTGGCCCAAATGACCTGATCTGTCCAGCACACCAAATCTGCACAAAGTCAAAATTGGTGTGCTATGATCTGTCTATATCTCATGATATATGTGTCCAAATTATGCCACCATTTTGGTGGATTCATCCAAGAGGTCGGGATAAAACTTTTTTATCTTCTCCAAATCGAGATAAGGATTTCTGGTGGTCGAAACAACTGTGACAAGTGGTTTTAAGAATTCCATTTGCTCAAGATCACCTTCTCATTTTCCTATAAAATGGCACCTTGGGCTCCTCATTTGCAAGTTCGGCCAGGAGGCAAAGATCTGGTATTTTGGAGACCCAAATAATCCCTTTCATCATCCAAGGAGTTTTGGAGGCCTCTATCCTCATAGGTGAATCAAGGATGAAGAGGGAGTTCCACCCAATCCTCCTCCTCCTCTCGATGGCGAGCTAAACGGAGGACGATCATTTAGAGGGAGCTACACAAACTTGGGAGGGAGTTCCATCACATGTTCTTATACTGGTTTTGTATAATTTGTGTGTTGAATATTTAACTTATTTTTTCTTGATATGCTTCCCCCTGATTACATTTAATTTTATATAATTAAGTGGAAAGCTTTTTATTTCAACACCGATTGGGTTGAGATTTCAAATGGGAATATTGGGTTGATCCGATTGGACAACATAATAATCCTATTTTCTCACACATACATAAGATTTAAGTATGATTTTTTAGACCTCTTATTCTATGTTTGATAACCAAATCTTGGAAACATGATTTTTGTTCCAAGGGGTGGTTCTTTAAGCATCATTTGAAGAGGCAAGAGGGGAGTCAAGATCTTGACAACCTTCAACCAAAGAATTAAACAAAACCATGTTAAATTTTCAGAACAATGAACTATCCAATATGTGTAGTGAACTTGAAATGATATTCTTCTCTCATAATTATTAATACACCACCTTTATTTATCAACTATTTAACTCTTTAATTAATTAATTTACTTAAATTTGTTTTCAAAACCTCCCCCTATTTTAGTAATTCTTATTAAAAATACATACTCAAAACCTATCAACGCTCCTCGAGATATGGCCTAGGGTCTTCCCTATACTATAAATCAATCTTAAAATCATAATCAATTTGACGTGTCACGACACCATAGGTCAGTGGCCCCGATGAAAAGCATCGAAAATAGAGTTATTAATGCTTTCATGTGTGCGGTTAAAAATAATATGTTTAACATAATATATTTTTCCTAAAAACTACATTGCTTTTAAAGGAGAACCAACTTTACAACCAAATTTATAAATATTATTTAAAATACTTGCAGATATTTTTTACAAAAATATAGGTCACTACTGAAAGGAAATACGATGAAATTGAATTCATGATCCTAATCATAATGTGCATTTGTATTTATTGTCCACTTTTATTTTTAGTAGTTATGATGAATGTATATTTCTATTGGACTCACCTATTTTGATAATCTCAATTATGTTTATATATGCTTTGATAATCCCAAATAATGCCTATCTATATATTAATTATACTTTCAAATTATGACATCATGCTAATAAGTTGAAATGAATATCAAAATGATCATATCATATCATTATAATATCTTAATCAATGTTTATTTATGATTATAAGTGTTTAATGATGATTAATCTTGACACTAACTCAATCTTGAAATAAAATGCATAGAACAGATACTGTATAAGCATTCGAGTTTCAGGTTCACTGATATAGACAGTTACCGATAGAAGGAGCTACCGCTACACACACAAGCAGCTACCGATACAAGCAAGCTACCATTACATAGAGTAATAACTACCGATGAAAGACCTAATGTTACAAGTCCACTGCTACAAGTTCACTGATACAAAGAGCTACCAATGGAAACCAGTCATTGTTTCTCTAAACTCTATCTCTGTTTTTTTATTAGCAACGGTCATATTCGGTGCTTTTAATGCAACTGAAATTAATTAATGATGTTTGTTGGATGTCAGGAAACCGTACCTCATACCTGCAGAAGTAGTCACACCTTATGTCGGAAATTAATTAATGATGTTTGTTGGATGGAACCATACCTCGTACCTGCAGAAGTAATCATGCCTTATGTCAAACCACCGCATGAGCTATAAAAGGAAGATCAAAGCTGCGCATAAAATGAGAGACACAGAGGATGCACAAAGCGACATATGTTGGAGAAAAATAAATAGATACACGAGAACTTCAAAGAAGACTTTTACTGGAAGTTGAAGGAAATTGTTGTGCTAAAAAGGACTACTGTAATCTCAAGCAAAACACTCATACCTAAAAGTCAAGAAATAGAACCACGATACTCTATTTTCCAGAAAAATTCTAGGGAAGGACTCAAAACAACATCTGCTCAATCTAAAAGGATTCCAGAGAAGAATTTCCATCACATAGAGCTTTCCAAACTCATATCAATCTTATTAGCTCTACTATGATTTGTTTATTTACATTAAGAGCAGTGTGTGTGCTTCTATTTATCTTATACACACACTGTCTTCTAAGAATAACTGGAGGATATCTGAAATCCTCACTCAAACTCTCTAAACCTTATTGTATCCCACTGTGAATTTTGGTATAGGCCAAGTGTGACCTGGATAGCCTGTGTGCTATTGTTATAGTTTTTCCCACGTTGAACTGTGGTAGAGGTCTTAGTACCTGGACAATCTTAGTACTGTTGTTTACCCTGATCCAGGGTATGGATCAAAGTTTTATATAAACTATTTGAGAGGACTAAGTCTCATCTTGAGACTAAACCTCTTGGTTAAAACTGTTGTGCATCTTATGTTAGTTTAAACTATTTTTCAATATTCTGCTGTTAATTACTTCGAAATTCAAATCTGTTTTAAAGTAACTCTGATAGTTGAACAAGCAAGTGTTTGTAATTATTACTAGCCAGTAAGCTAGTTTCAAAAGCTAACTTAATCTTCAGATTAAGTTGACTGAGAAATAATCAATCTTTGAGAAACTAATTGAACACTTACAATATTTATAAATTCACTACAGTTTAGCTTGTTTTATGAATTGGGGATTTCAATATAAATATTTTAAACAGAAATTTTAATAGTTAATCAATTCAACCCCCCCCCCCCCCCCGCTTATTGAGTATCCTCTCCAGACAACATTTGGTATCAGAGGTAGTGGATAAAGTTTTTTCAAAACACTCTGTTTGTGAAAAGTTTTCAACTGTGATTTTAGTTGTATCTTAAAGATCTCAAAAATTCTGTTAACTCTAAATTTTTATATCTTTATATATCATTTTAAAACTTAGTTATTATGGATAACAGATTAGAAGGTGTAGCTACCAACAGGACACCTTTCTTTAATGGTGTTAATTATGCCCAATGAAAAATCAAAATGATAATTCATTTAGAAAGTATGGGATTTTACATTTGGAATGATATAGAGTCTGAGTATGAGATTACAAAGACTGCTAGAACTACTTGGGATGGTTCTAAAAAATATGATTACAACAATAATTGTGAAGCAATGAATACTCTTTAATTCTCTCTAGGAGATAAAGAGTTTAACAGAATTTCTGGTTGTAGAACATCACATGAAATCTGGGATACCTTGGTTATTTCTCATGAAGGAACAACCAATGTGAAAGATACGAGATTAAACACTTACACTATTAAATATGATAATTTTAAAATGAGGCCTGATGAACCTATTTCTGACATGTATCTCAAGTTCAATCAAATTGTTAACACCATGAGCTCACTTGGAAAAGGTGTTCCAACAAAGGAGAAAATCATGAGAATACTTAGATGTATGCCAGAAAGATGGAGAGGCACGTCAGTTTCAATAATAGAATCATGTGATATAAGTTCACTTCCTGTTAAAGAGCTTATTGGTAAGTTGATGATGTATGAAGAAGAGTTGAAGGTAAAAAAAGAGGAAGATGATGAACCTAAGAATAAGTCAGTGGCATTTAAGTCTACTACCTCAAAGACCAAGGATAAGGAGAAATTTCACATACCTGTCGAAATCTCAACAAGTGAAGGTTTAGATTCAGATAGTGATGAGGAGATGGCTCATATAGCCAGGAGATTCAAGAAATTTTATAAGAAGAAGAAATTTTTCAGAAAATCAAATTGTAAGGGTAATTATAACCAACGAGGTAATTGGAAGAGAGATTGGAAGAAAGCTTATAAAGATGATGAGATAGTCTGTTATGAATGTAAAAGGAAAGTACATGTTAAGGTTGATTGTCCAAAATTGAAGTTTAAGAAGAAATATGATTACAAGGACAAAAAATATAAGAAATCTATGAAGGAAACACGGAGTGCTTCGGAAGACAGCATAAGTGAGTCTGAGGCTTTTGATTCTGTAAAAAAGAATCATGCCAACATGTGTTTCATGACTGAAACATTTAAGGTAACACTTAATTCCCCTATGCATAATGATTATTATTCTGGGAATGAGAGTGATTAAAATAATGATGATAATATGTCTAAAGATGAATTATTTGAATACTGTAATATGTTATAAGATACTTGTGATGAGCTGAAAGATAAGTACAAATCATTAAATAAATAGTATGCCTTGACTAGTACTGTTAAATCTGATCTTAGTATAGAAAAGGAAAATAATTCTCAACTATTAAAGGAGAATACTGAACTTAAATTTTCCAATGAGAAACTTAGAAAAGACTTAGATAAGTTCACAAATGGAAAGAATACTCTGACTCAAATTCTTGGAAAACAAGTTGCACCAAAGTATACTACTGGTTTAGGATACCAACCTAGACAGAGACAGTTTGTTAAGAATAAATTCATTCCAAAATCTGGATAGTATGCTACTAGTTCAAGTTCTGGAAATTCTTATGCTTCATCGAGCTATTCAAATTCTTATAGACCAAACAAATTTTATTTATCAAAATATTATGAATCTATTAACTATAGGAAACATGTTGGACAAATATGAGTGCCTAAAGTTTTACTTGCTAACCTTTCTGGACCCAAGAAAATCTGGGTACCAAAATCATTTTCTGTTTAAAACTGTTTTGTAGGAGACCTGCTTGAAAAGTTCCTATAGGAAGATATGGTACTTGTACATTGGATGTTCATGGCATATGATAGGAGACTACTCATGTTTTAAAAGTTTAATCAAGGTTGATGGAGGGCATGTCACCTTTGGTGATAATTCAAAAGAAAAAATCATCGGCTTAGGCCAGATTGGTAACAATGATTCAATTTTAATTTCTAAATTATTATTTTTTGATGGATTGAAATATAATCTTTTAATTATTTCTCAATTGTGTGATGATGGATTCAATGTGAAATTTGAAAATGATGCTTGCAATGTATTTGACTCCAAAAATGTTTTGTTATTTACTGCATTAAGAAATGAAAATGTATATGCTGTAGATTTTAATTCTGTAAACAAACAAAATGTTACTTGTTTAAATGCTTTTCATAAAGAATCTTGGCTATGGAACAGAAGATTAGGATACTGTAATGTTCATTCAATTAGTAAAATGACTAAGAAAAATTTAGTTAGAGACCTACCCAAACTAAAATTCCCAACTGACAAAGTTTGTAATCCCTGTCAAAAGGGAAAGAAACATAAAGTTTTGTTAAAATTAAAAAAATAAGTTTCAACTTCTCAGACTCTCGAGTTGGTTCACATGGATCTATTTGGACCATCTAGAATTTTTAGTTTAAATGGGAAGCACTTTGTCTATTTTCTAGTAGATGACTTTTCTAGATACACTTGGGTATACTTTCTTTCTCACAAAAGTGAATCTTATTCCTATTTCATTAAATACTCCAAGTCTGTAGATAACCTTAGTGGACTTAAGATTAAGACCCTGAGAAGTGATCATGGTTGTGATTTTGAAAATCATTACTTTGAAACCTATTGCTCACACAATGGATACAGTCACAATTTCTCTACCCTTAGGACACCTCAACAGAATGGTGCAATAGAAAGAAGGAATATAACCCTTCAAGAAATTGCAAGAACTATGCTTAAAGAGTATGACTTACCTGTTTACTTCTGGGCAGAAGTTGTAAATATAGCTTATTATATTATAAATAGAGTCTTGATTAGACCTGTTCTTAAAAATACCCTTTATGAGCTATGGAATAATAGGAAGCCTAAATTTAGTTACTTTATAGTTTTTGGTTGCAAAGTCTTTATTCTCAATACTAAAGATAATCTTGATAAGTTTGCATCCAAAAGTGATGAAGGAATCTTCCTAGGTTACTCTATAACCAGTAAATCCTAGAGTCTTTAACAAAAGAACCAAATGTGTGGAAGAATCAGTACATGTCAAATTTGATGAAACTGATCCGCATAAACCTAAGTCTTCACCTAAAAATCTTGAAGAAGACCTATCCATTCTAGACCTTAATGATAAAAACTATGAACTTGCTGTAAAAACAAGTAATTATGAAAATTTTCCAGAACCTACTTCTGTTGGAACCGAATATATAGAAGAACCTAAACACTCTAGTCCTATCTTGACCAGACCAACTATGATTCTAAATAACCATCCTTTAGATGTTGTTTTAGGATATTTAGATAGAGAAACTCAGACTAGGGCTTCTCTAAGAAATCAGGTTGAACATCAAGCCTTTATTTCACAGTCAGAACCTAAAAATATCAATGATGCTATCAATGATGAATTTTGGGTAATGGCTATGCAAGAAGAAATAAATCAATTTGAAAGAAACAAAGTTTGGGAATTAGTTGAAAGACCTAAGGACACCTTGACCATAGGCACTAAATGGGTTTTTAGAAATAAAGTTGATGAGATGGAAATATAGTTAGAAACAAAAGCTAGGTTAGTTGCACAAGGATATAGTCAAGAAGAAGGAATAGACTATGAGGAAACATTTGCACCTGTAGCTAGGTTAGAAGCTATTAGAATTCTACTTGCTTATGCTGCTCATCTAAATTTCAAGTTATGCCAAATGGATGTTAAAAGTGATTTTCTAAATGGTTTTATAATTGAAGATGTTTTTGTTGAACAACCACCTGGATTTACTAACCCTCATTTTCCAAATCGAGTTTTTAAGATTTCTAAAGCTTTATATGGTTTAAAACAAGCTCCATGAGCTTGGTATGATAGACTTAGTAATTTTCTTATTTCAAAAGGTTTTATTAAAGGGATTGATGATCCAACTCTTTTTATCAAATGGATTTCCAAAGATGTTTTGATAGTACAAATCTATGTTGATGATATTATTTTTGAATCTTCTAAAAATACTTTGTGTATTGATTTTTTAAAGAGTATGCAAAGTGAATTTGAAATGAGTTTAATGGGACAATTCAAATATTTTTTTGGATTTAAAGTTTTTCAAAATAAAAATGGTATTATTTTAAATCAAATAAAATATACAAAGGACCTTCTAAAACGTTTTGGTTTGGATAATAATAAGGAAAGTGATACACCTATGAGTACCACTTGTAAATTGGATGCAGATGAAACTGGGAAACTAGTGGATCAAACCAATTATAGAGGTATGATAGGGAGTTTACTTTATCTTACTACTAGTCAACCATACATTATGTTCAGTGTGTGTATGTGTGAAAGATTTCAAGCTAATCCAAAAGAGTCACACTTTCTTGTTGTTAAAAGGATTTTCAAATATCTTAAACATACCACTAATTTAGGATTATTTTATCCAGAAGGAAAATATTTTGATTTAATAAGTTATTCAGATGTTGTCTTTACTGGTAGAAAGTTAGATAGGAAGAGAACTTCTGAAACATGTCATGTTCTAGGTAAGTCCTTAGTATCTTGGTGTAGTAAAAATTAGAATTATGTTGCATTGTCTACTACTGAAGTAGAATATATTGCTGCTGGTAGTTGTTGTGCACAAATTATGTGGATGAAACATAATTTATTGGACTAGGGATATCAATTTAGGCATGTATCTATAAACTTTGATAACACTAGTGTGATCAATATCTATCACACCCCAACCATGCTTTATTTTATTTTAATTATTTTGGGTCTTACTTTTGAGTTGCGGTTTGAACCAGTTGTTTTTTTTAAGAAATTTGGGATTTTATACGGGTGTGCGACCGTGCGCGCGATTGTGTGTAGTTCCCATCCTTAGTTAGAGAATGTTTTATTATTAAATGTGTTATTGTTTGGGCGCACGACTATGTCACGAACATGAATGCGTCTGTGCGCGGTGTCCAGACTCAACAGTTAATTTAATTACTTTGCAGTGGGTTTTATTATTTTAGTTTTATTACTAGTATTATTATTATTTAAGTTAATGTTTCAATTAGGTTATTATTATTATTATTATTATTTCAGTTAATACCTTAATTTAGATGTTTTTATTAATTTGGTTTAATCATTTTTAGTTTTATTATGAGTATTAAAATTTGTTATTATTGAGTAGAATTTTATTTTATTCTTTTACTTTATTTTTATTTTGAATTTATTTTCTTTTCTCTCTTTTATCCCCCCGCCCTCTTCATTTCTCTCTCCCTCTATTTTCTTTTCTTTTCTTCTCCTCCACCTCTTTTGCACTCCACCCTCCCCACGCGGACCCTCCCCTTCCCTCCTAACCCTACCAAAGCCGCAAGCCCCCCTAGCTCCTTGTGCGGCGTGGCCTCCCAGCCAGGCCCCTGTGCTTCGGCGTCGGCCTCCCCTCATCGCACCCGATTCACCGGCCTCCCCTCTCCACGCCCGACTCGCCGGAACCTCCATCCCCCACTCCGGTCAGATGCTCGCACGCTGCTCCCCTTAAACCGGCACGCCTCCCCCCTTCCTCTTGCTCCATCCGGTCGGCCGCCCTCCATTCTCTCTGATGTGTCGCGGCACACCAGACCCTCTTCCTCAAACCGAATTACACCGCACCCCACCCTCAAACCCTAGCCGGATCCTTTCTGCCCTCCGACGATCCCGCTGTATGGCATCCTCCCTTCCGGTTTGAGACCGTCGTGCACCTCCCTTCGATGGTCGGACCTCCTCGTCGGCGTCCCGACCTCCTCCAGTGCATGCACCTCCCTATGGTAATTCCTTCCCACCTTGCATAGGGTCCTCAATGGGATTTCAGTTTTTTCATTTGGTTTCTTTGTGGTGTGATTGATCTGATTGTTTTATTATAAGGATTAATTGTGTTGTTTTTTGCGCGATTGTTGTGTGGTAGGAGTTTCGCATCAAATTTTTGAAGTTGGTCTACATCGAGGTAGGTGGTTCCACTCTTAATTATTATCTGATTAATTAATTTACAAGTTTAATTAATTTAGTATGTTATTTAATTAATTTGTGTTGTGAAAAATTTATCTTCTTTGATGTTTGATTTTCATTTTAATTCTATGGTAGTATGTTAATATTATGCGCAAGTTTTCTGCTGAAAACTCATATCGAGTTGTTAGTGATTTTTGAATTGCACGGTTAGCTCATTATGCTATGCAATTAATGTGAACTGTATTTTTTTGACATAGTTTCGTGTGCATCTTATCATAAAAGAAGGTTTTGTGTGGGTTAATGGGTGATGCCAAGTTACTTCTTTAAAGTTGTATCATAAGCTTTTGTTTTTGGCTTATTAAGTTGTGTATTTTTTGCAAAAGTGTCTTACATGTGGTGTAAGGTTTTTCATCAAACCGTTTGGGTGTTTCAGGTCACACTTTATATTGTATTTGAGTGCATGCAATGTTGGAATGTGTTTTGGGTTTATAAATAGTTGCTTTTGTGTGTTTCAAACTATGTGACACTCTTTTTCTATTGTTTTGTAAACTTTTTAGTGGTTTACTAGACTATGTCAATAGTGTGAAATGTGTTGGAAAACATTTTAGTAGTGTATTATTTCAAATGGTTTTTGTGTGTGAAAATGGTTGTTTTGGCGTGTGTAGTGTCTTATTGGGTTTTAGTGTATGATTATGAAATGCGACATGAACTCTAAACTACTTGAGCACAAACGGGAAACCTGGGTACTAGGTGGGCGGACTAGGACTAGTGTGCTAGTGATACGGAAGTGGCATCGGTCTGGTTTCACTTAGCTGGACTTTACGACTACAACACTAACTAAACTTTTGGATGATGTTTGGAGACCACTAGGTTATGGATGTGTTACCCTACTAGTGTCTCGTGCACGAGAACGTATACTGTTGTGTTTTTATACCATTGTTCACCGAGACATGATGTTCTAGGGTCCCACTTCTCGCTAGTATCTTTAGGGCCTCTCCCATGTATTGTTCTCCTCTTTTGATTTGCGCTCACCGTCGGCACACGGTGTGACATTAGGGGTTACCAAGAAAGTGTGTGTGTGTGTGTGTGTGTGTGTGTTAATTTAAGTTGTTTTCCATTTAGAGTAGGTTTCCCTTAAAAATTGTTTTCATTAAAATTCTTTAAGCGCTTATTTATTTTTATTCCGTTAAACTGCAAATGTATTTTTCATTTAATAATTATGCATGGAACCTTTTCTTAGTGGCATCTTATTGAGATTTTAGCTCACACCCTACATAAACCCTTGGGTGTATGTAGATTTTGTTTCTTCTACATTCCAGGTTGAGGCATCTTGCACAACATTGGTGGTTCTCGTTGTCAGTAGTGTCCTTGTGTTGGTTTGGTGAATGTAGCTTGAGGTTGTTGCACCTCATGGTGCTTGGAGGTTTGAGTTAGTGTTTCTTTTAGTTTTACCTTTATTATCGTTCCTTTTGGGTTTTTAGTCCAAGTTGTAAAATTTAAATCTAAACTTGGTGTAAGGGTTTGTTTGGTTGTCTGAATTTAGTTTCAATTTATTCATCTTGTTGTTTGTTTTATATTTATTTATTCGGGTAAATCGTTTCCAAGTTTTATTTTGATACCCGAGCACTTGTGCCAGCCCGTGGGGATCGGTAATGCCCTTCGGGCCTTTCTACGGACCGGGTCGGGCAAGGGGTCGGGCGCCGGTTCGGATGGCGACCCGGCCTGGTTCTTGAAAAAATGGTATTTGAGGAGGTTTTGTTCTTGTTATTTGGGGTGTCAGGTAGATCGGAGATAGGATTTTCGGTACTCAAGTGGTAGGTGCGAGAAGAACATTTTGAACTCTTACTCATTTTGATCCTCGAGTGACCAGGGGTAGTTTGGGATTTAAGTTTTCAGATTTTCTCTATGTGGATAGGAGATGAAAATAGGAGTAAACCAGTACTACGCGCATTCTCACATGGAGTAGCGACCTATGTGATGCCCAAGAGTACGGTTCGACACTTCTGGTGGTTGGTGCTTGCCTAGGGCAAGGCCTGCTAAACCATGTAGCCGGGTTAGACACGATCACTAGTCCTCTGTCTAGGTGCTTTAATGTTTGCAATGTCTTGCTTCAGTTTTGGGATTGAAGTGAAATTGATACCTTTAAAAAGGGAAGTGGACTTTGGTGCTGCTCTTATTTTTATTTTGGTGTGTGTTCGACATGATTTTTAGGGCCCGTTTCTCTTGGAAGTTGGCGTTTGATTTGTTGAAAATTGAATCCCTAAAATAATGTCTTGGGTTATCTGAAATTGAAGCGGGTTGTTTTAGAAATGGAAAGAATTTTTAAAATTTGTCATGAATCTTTGAAATGGTTTTTGGAAAAAAAAAAGGAGATTATTTTTGGAATATTGGGAATGTTTTATTTTTGAAAGTGGAAGAACATTTCATTGTCTAGTGGTATTCCTATGGATGCTTGCGTGTGCATGTGGACGTGATTGATGGGAAGTTAGTGGATTGTGTGGATGGGTGCGTGAGTGGCACAAAAATGAAAATCTGTGAGGCATCCAGGAATATCAGTGGTGAGTGATTTCTTTTTAAATATGCTTCTTGTTTCCTAAAAAGTGGGGTTCTCTCTAAAATGGTTTTTTGTGCTTAAATGGTTTTGGAAATTGGAAAATTGTTTTGAGTCTGGAGTGAAATCGATGAGTTTAAAAGAGTTGTTGGGTTTTATTGTATTGTGAATGGTTTTTCCAGCAGGTGTTTTTATTTAAGAATGAATTAATGTTTTAAATTGAAATTGTTGGATTTGTTTCTGGTATATGGATGTTTGCTTTGTGATGTGTTTGGATTTGTGGAAGGTTTTTTGTGTTTCTTGTTTGGGATATGCCCCCTAGAAATGTCCCATGGGTTCCAGCAGGTCTTTCTTAGTTCTTGGCCCAGCCCAAACTCCCGATAGAGTGGCGGAGTTGGGTTCTTCTCGGTGGTGTTGACTGTTCGTAGACGTCGAGGTCAGTTGTATATCGTTGAGTTCTTTGAGAAAGTTGGAAGTGTCTCCAGTTTTGGAGGAACTCCAAAAGTTTTGTGGTGTAAGTTGTCTCGAGTGTGTTTGGAGGAGCGAGACTACACAAGCAAATGATGATCAATCCATTTTCATTGCAAATGAGGATGTCGTGAGTGATCCTCAAGACTAGCCTCATTCCACGGTTGTACCTAAGGTAGTGAAGGTGAGGGAAAGTGGTGTATTTCATAGGTGCTTGACCAATCAACAGGCGGAGATAGAGGTGTGTTAACCTTTCTGATGAGCTATTTTCATGTTTCCCAGAGGTTGTGTGGAACAATCGGTTTAAATCTTTTAATAGTTTTTGGTCTCGTCCATATTGTGGTAAGTGCATGTTCCTCATCCGATGAAGAGTGTGAACCAAAGGGACGTGTTCTCGGAGTTCCCCTCTCGTCAGTTTGCGCCGCACGTTTGACAGACCGCTCAATATCCTACCTCTAGTGTGGTCAGTCGGACGCCCTAAGTCGTTCACTGTAGTTCTTAGTTGGTATGTTTATGGAGTGGCTGATCGAGACATGAGGAGAAGTATGTAGGTTGCTCTTCCAGTGGAGGAAGTTCCAGTCAGAGGTGGTCAGCTTATGACTGCGAGGCAGTATATGCTTCAGACATCAGGGTCCCGGCCATAGGTCTCAGGGTGAAGCATGTGCGTAGTCAAAAAACTCGTTGGACGTGGGATGGGCTTGATCCGACTTAAGTCCGCAGTGACGGGATGAGAATAGCTTAAATTTCCTTATTCTGGTATCGTCTCTGAAGGCATAATTCATGTTGTGAGGGGCATGAAGTGTAACACCCCAGGTAAATAAAGAATATGACATTTTTATATTTATCCATATTTGTGAATAAAATATTAATATTACTTTAAAGGGGATGCTATGCTCGATGGCGTACCCAATACGCAACAACGAGTTTCTTGGGAATCTTACGTTGCACTCTAATAATAAAATAATATTATTTTAAATGGTAGTTAACGCCTAGCCGTTGTAATGGAGGGAATGAACCGAACTAACTACAAAATTATTATATATGTTTGTCAAATATTTTTACTTTTTACAATAAATGTTAGAGGATTAAAAATGTGAATGAATTCAATTTTTAAGCATAAACATTCTAATGTTCTTTAGAAGGTCGATTAACCGCCTTTTGATGGAGAACCTCTTTTAAATCCACTTTCTGACAATTTTATGTGTTATATTTGAAAAAATAAAATTCTTCTTTATAATAGTGACATCAAAATTTACTTTGTGTATATTTTTGGTATCTTTCCGATAAAGTTCATTTTTTAATGAATAATGAAAAATGTTGTATTTTAATTCAAAACCTCTTTTTAATCTAATTTATTTATATGATTAGATTATCTTTTGAATTGTTTTTAAAGTAAAATTATAATATATTTTTACCATTTAATCCAATAGTGGTCATTGGAATTAATTTCACTTTGAAATTGGACTTAAACTAGTGTCAATCTTTTAATAGATATTGTTTCATAAAAACACGCTATTTGTTTTGACAGCGGGAATTAATTATTAAATTAATTAATTCAACTTATATGTTTTGAATTTTGTAAAATAGAAATCATTTTTGATTTTAAAATATCAAATATATCTTAGGGTGAATTTTTGGTATTTTTCTGAAAAACTTCAATTTTTGATGAATAGTGAAACCACTAAGTGGTAGTTAAAGAAATTGATTTTTTGTTTAAATGAAACTTTTCCACCTCTGTGTTTTGAATTTCAAAAATCCGACATACATGGTTTTCATTAGGATTTAAAATGTGGTTCAATGGAATTAAAACAATTTTTTAGTGAATAGTAACTTTTAAGTTTTTAATCGCGATTAGAGGTAATTAGTGTAGTTTAAGGTAAAAATAATGTTTTAATAATATGAAATGACCTAAACACATGTACTACCCTTATTGGATGAGTCATGGCCAACCAAGACAATCCATGGGTCAACTTGGGGACCCCATGGAGCCACTTTTCTTGGAAAATGACATTAATACCTTTTTATTTAAAGTTAAAATTAAAATGTCACAAACATGTGTTGTTTTAATAAAACAATTTTTAGATGGGTTTATAAAAGTCATATTTTTGACTATAAATATTCATTAGAAATATAAAAAGATTTCATAAATCATGATATTTTTTTTATAATTTTTAAACATTAAATAAATTAAATTATTTATGACATCATGATGATGCAGCGATTACCTCATTAATAAAGGATTTAAATAAAATGAAAATATAATGTTAAAACTATAACTTACACTTGTTAAAAACCTATTGGATGAGTATATTTCGAACCCTTACCACCTTATACTCTAAATACATCAGTTTGGGACCTTTAAAATCCGAAATTCATTTGAAAATAAAGTAACATTTTGTAACTTTCCAAGAGTGCCCCTCCTCTCCTCTTATAAAAGGCCTCCACCTCTACCACCTTACCCACACCTCTCAAGCCTTTGGCTCAGCCAAACCCTGCTCATTTTGCCTCTCCACATCCCTATATTAATCCTAGAAGCCTCACTTAGGGAAGAAGTCTTCCCAAGGAAGCCTTTGAGCTCAAATCAAAAAGAGCTACCCGATTTTAAGGTAATGTCTTCACTTGTGTTCTTTTGTTTTATTTTGCTTCTCCAACCCCCTAAACTCTTTTTATTCATTTATTTTGTAACAACTCCAATATCTTCAATATACTAGGATGTTGTTATAAGAATAATTCGAGCTACACTTACACACACCTACATCAAATGGTTAAAGAACATACTGTTTCTGTGGATGGCGAATTTCTGCCTCACGAAACGATGATTGTTCAACACTCATATAACACCTTAAAAGGTGGCCATTAATATGTCACTATACTTATATATGATATATAATATGTTTATGTTTTAGATTCTGTATTTTTCTTTTGTGGCATACCTTTATGGTTTCCATTGTGGGTAAACACGATAATTTCATTTTAGGAAGTGCGGACTACCGCCCCCACAAAGTGATTTGATTCGTTAATGCCATATGTGGGATGTATAAAGGATGGATTTAAAGTTATTATATATGATTTATGTTACATATAAATGATGAATATAATTATGTAATTAAAATATTCATACCTCTCATTTAGTTTTAATTCCATTAATATGACATACAAATGAAAGTAGCATTCATGCGTACGTACGGCTTACCGTCTCCATGAACGGTGCATTTCATTTCTTACCTCTAAATGATTATGTAATATTATAAATACATGTATATTCTGGATATATATGATATATATGATATCCAAATCATGAATATCATTCTGGATATAATAAACCTTTGACCACACGAACAACATGTAATTGTAAGAAGTCCACTTTCGACTTAAGAACCAAATATCGACAAAACAAATATTATTAACTTAAATGATTACATAATATTTATAACATGGAAATAAGCGATATAAAAGGAATAATGAACTTGAAAAATTTTCTTAATCAAGTAGAAATTAACTCAAGTTTATTATTCAGGACGTTAAAGAACGATCGAGTCAAGTCGGACCCGAGGTAAGGGATCCTACTCCTCTCTTTCTTTTTAAGTACACTCTTTTATGTCATTCCTTTTAAGCTCAAATTTCTTGTGATTGGGATGTTCTTTTATATTACTCTTACTGTAATTTTTATGTTCATATGATTAAAGACCCTATTCTCTCTCATCAATCCATTTTGGAAGTTTTAAGTGGCGTCGTTAGGCTGCCGAGTTTTCGTAAGGGATTTTTCATCTCACTTTTATTCTCGTGAGATTTATGCTACATTTGCCACAATTTCCTTTGAGTGGTGTATGTACTGCCCATTATTTTACTCATTGTGTAATATACTTTCATTTATGAGTATTTACATCAATGTTGTATTGTCCTTCTTTCACGGGGTGTATGTTTCGAAAGATACCCATGTCGGTAAGGGAACCTTTCACCCTCCTCTTTTTAAAAGAATTCTTTTGTTATGTATTTTAATTCACATAAAATTATGTTGGGATATGTTCTTCTATATCCTTAGTGATTTAAATTTTATGTCCAAGTGATTAGATACCCTTTTTATCTCTCATCAACTCATTTTCTGAATTTTGTAGTGACGCCGTTAGGCTGTCAAATTTTTACAAGGGAACTTGTTAACCCAATTTTGATTCTTTGGGATAAGCTTGTACTCCTTGAATATTTCGTTATATGAATATTTGTGAATAACCTCTGATTTTTTTACACTTAATATCCACTTATATTTGGTGTATTCGTTTGTCACACATAATTATGTAATTGATTTATCCTTAAACCAAGGATATCATCTTTGTAAGGGACTTCGTCTCAATCTCCTTTCATTGAGGCATATTTTATTTTATACACAACCTTCTTTTATATGGTGTATAAACCCCTTTAACTTTTACGTTTATCCAAAAGGAATCTTTTTTATACGAAGCGTTTTACAAAACGACAAAAGGGAATGTTTTTGTCATACCTATGCGGCGACAACGACTTCTCCACCGCCGTGACCATTATTTGAGTTTCGGCTTCTTCTACAAGCCATACCTTCTTTTTAAAAGAAAAATAAATACCATGTTTTACTTTTCTTTTATTTTGGTATTGAAAATGGTTTTCATAATGTTTTTATATCAATGTGTTGTATTGATATCTTGTGATTGAAAGGTGTAAATGTTATATTTCCTTTATGCATGTTTTATGTGATACGATTATGTTGTGGTTCTTGGGAATTATTATGAAGACAGGTAGTTCCGTGATAAACTAAGGGTTGGTGAGCCCGATATAGCTCTCCAATGCATTGGGTAACGTGAAGGGGTTAAACTTTAAGGTTTCTCTGAAGAGATTTAGGGAATATACTGTGATGGGTATTACAAACGTAACCAAGAGGGTTACTCCCTATGTAAGAATGTTATGAATGCCTCAAGTTACCTTTATGTCTTATGATTTCTATGATTTATTCATGATTTTATGAGGTATTTTAAAGTGATTATGTTTTATGGGTAAATTATGCTTTCATTCTTATATATACATGTACTCATGTTTCCTTTCCATATTTTTATATCCCTTACTGATCTTTTTATGCTCATCCCAAGTTTTTGAAATGTTTTTCACAGGTCAAGGGATGGGTACATGATATGATGATAGTGACAAGGAAGTTTCAAGAAATAATCCATGTTTTATTTTTAATATGTTTCTGTTGATGGGGGAAAACGAGTGTTATCTTTTATGTAACCACTTTGTTTAAAAGTGGAATGTAATTCATGATTTATGATCTAATTCTCTAAAACTCTAAACCTGAAAAGATCCTCAATTTGAATTATTAATTTAATTAAATATTAATTAAGGTTTAAGGCTGGGGCCTTATAGTTGGTATCAAAGGTCGGTTTAGATAACTTTAGATGTTAGGGTATTCTCTAAGCATAAGTGACATTACCATAATG
Source organism: Viscum album (assembly GCA_963277665.1). Taxonomy (NCBI): domain Eukaryota; kingdom Viridiplantae; phylum Streptophyta; class Magnoliopsida; order Santalales; family Viscaceae; genus Viscum; species Viscum album. The sequence continues at coordinate 2,007,118,475 of OY728122.1, read as the reverse complement.
GTTAGGATTTCAGAAAGAGTCCTAGTTTTAAATAAAGTGAATGAGTAAGTATATCTTAGTGTTTACCTTCCTCATTAGTACATGATGGTTTTGTTGATATAATCACACTGACATTTCTGTTTTTAGTGAATGGATGGATCTAGCAGGCACCAAAGAGACAACAGGTTTGAAGGAAACTGTGGTGGTTCTCTGATTAAGATACTAGATAAAATGGGGGATTCAATGAGGAAACTCGTGGTTGTTCTAAACTAACTATCAAGGAGTCATGATCAACCACTTGAACCTTGGTATGATATGTAATGCATCATGTAAGAGATGATCAATCGATGTGGAAGTTCAGGTAATAATTATAAAGGTAACCATTAGAGTTTATATGATCCTTACTTTTGAGGTAATTATGGGTTATTATATGTTATGATGGAAAATGAAAGGCATGAGATAAACTTGAGGTTAAAATATGTTATGATTATTTTTTAATATTTTATCTCGTTTTGTGGGAATGTTTTAAGAATTATATAGTTTTGGAAAAAGGACAACACGTAGACCGTGTGACAACCCGTCGCGTCGGACAAAGCTGCGATAATCGAAACCACAACCAAAGTGCAACTAGTATTTATCGCCTACCACTGGACTATGTGAAGTCCCTGGTTAGTTTGACTAATTATTTTTAGTTAGATGGTTTTAGGAATCAAGAGTAAGTTTATTTTGGGTTATCTATGGAAATGATTAACCTATCATCGAGGATATGTGATTAGGTTAATTACTTTTCAATATAAGAATTTAAGAGAAACTGATGTTATTTGGAGGTAAAAGTTAATTTGTACCTTGGAAGACTATGTGACTAAATCCTTCAAATATTTGGGTTTCAATCTTAGTTTGGTTTACTTTGAAGAATTTTATGGACAAATTGTTTATCAAATGGTCCTCGTTGAACTTTGGGTTTTGTTGGACAAATTTTGGAGATTAAGAATAGCTTTTCTTTTTATAAAGGGTTATCCTTTTCTGGATTATCTGATCTTGTACTAACCATTTTGGTTTTGGTTTTGGATAAAGTCTAAATACATGGGAAGTATATAGTTCTCTTTTGTGGATTAGGTGATTCTCTAGAAGTTGATTATAGTGAATAAGTCTTCCTAAATACTCGTCTTTTGGAGAAAATACGAGTTTGTGTAAGAAATCTAATAAAAGTTGAAAATCAACATGATAAGTAATTATGTTTCCTTATGAATAAATTCCTCAATAAAAAAAACAAAAATGTTTTCTATTAACTTTTCCTACTGGGGAATCGAATACCATTTAACCCATCACAAGTTTGTGATTTTCTTTTGGTTAACTTTCTCCTAAACATGTTTTCTATCACTCTCCATCAGAACATGACCCTATGTTTTCTCCTCCATGTCCATGTTTTCCTACATGGAATCCTAGTATGGGTTAACTCGGGTGACCTCTGTACTTTTCATTCTTTATTTTAAAGTGATTATTTTACCGACTCTTGTTCCGATATGGGACTTTCAAGGAGGTTTTCGAGCCCAATTTTAAAATTGTGAGGACGCAATTCCCAAAAGGGAAGAAGGATGTAACACCCCAGGTAAATAAAGAATATGACATTTTTATATTTATCCATATTTGTGAATAAAATATTAATATTACTTTAAAGTTGACGCTATGCTCGATGACGTACCCAATACGCAACAACGAGTTTTTTGGGAATCTTACGTTGCACTCTAATAATAAAATAATATTATTTTAAATGGTAGTTAACGCCTAGCCGTTGTAATGGCGGGAATGAACAGAAATAACTACAAAATGATTATATATGTTTGTTAAATATTTTTACTTTTTACAATAAATTTTAGAGGATTAAAAATGTGAATGAATTCAATTTTTAAGCGTAAACATTCTAATGTTTTTTAGAAGGTCGATTAACCACTTTTTGATGGCGAACCTCTTTTAAATCCACTTTTTGACAATTTTATGTGTTATATTTGACAAAATAAAATTCTTCTTTAGAATAGAGACATAAAAATTTACTTTGTGTAAATTTTTGGTATCTTTCCGATAAAGTTCATTTTTTAATGAATAGTGAAAAATGTTGTATTTTAATTCAAAACCTCTTTTTAATCTAATTTATTTATGTGATTAGATTATCTTTTGAATTGTTTTTAAAGTAAAATTATAATATATTTTTACCATTTAATCCAATAGTGGTCATTGGAATTAATTTCACTTTGAAATTGGACTTAAACTAGTGTCAATCTTTTAATAGATATTGTTTCATAAAAACACGCTATTTGTTTTGACAGAGGGAATTAATTATTAAATTAATTAATGCAACTTATATGTTTTGAATTTTTAAAAATAGAAATCATTTTTGAGTTCGGAATATCAAATATAGCTTAGGGTAAATTTTTGGTATTTTTCTGAAAAACTTCAATTTTTGATGAATAGTGAAACCACTAAGTGGTAGTTAAAGAAACTGATTTTTTGTTTAAATGAAACTTCGCCGCCTCTATATTTTGAATTTAAAAAATCCAACATACATGGTTGTCATTAGGATTTAAAATTTGGTTCAATGGAATTAAAATAATTTTTTGGTGAATAGTAACTTTTAAGTTTTTAGTCGCGATTAGAGGTAATTAGTGTAGTTTAAGGTAAAAATAATGTTTTAATAATATGAAATGACCTAGAAACATGTCCTACCCTTATTGGATGAGTCATGGCAGACCAATACAATCCATGGGTCAACTTGGGGACCCCATGGAGCCACTTTTCTTAGAAAATGACATTAATACCTTTTTATTTAAAGTTAAAATTAAAATGTCACAAACATGTGTTGTTTTAATAAAACAATTTTTAGATTGGGTTATACAAGTCATATTTTTGACTATAAATATTAATTAGAAAGCTAAAAATATTTCCTACATCATGATATTTTTTTATAATTTTTAAACATTAAATAAATTAAATTATTTATGACATCATGATGATGCAGCGATTACCTCATTAATAAAGGATTTAAATAAAATGAAACGATAATGTTAAAACTATAACTTACACTTGTCAAAAACCTATTGGATGAGTATATTTCGAACCCTTACCACCTTATCCTCGAAATAAATCAATATGGGACCTTTAAAATCCGAAATTCATTTGAAAATAAAGTAACATTTTGTAACTTTCCAAGAGTTCCCCTCCTCTCCTCTTATAAAAGGCCCCCACCTCTACCACCTTAACCACACCTCTCAAGACTTTGGCTCAGACAACCCCTGCTCATTTTTCCTCTCAACATCCCTTTATTACTTCTAGAAGCCTCACTTTGGGCATAAGTCTTCCCAAGGAAGCCTTTGAGCTCAAATCAAAAAGAGTTACCCGATTTTAAGGTAATGTATTCACTTGTGTTCTTTTGTTTTATTTTGCTTCTCCAACACCCTAAACTCTTTTTATTCATTTCTTTTGTAAAAAATACAGTATCTTCAATATACTAGGATGTTGTTATAAGAATAATTCGAGCTACACTTACACACACCTACATCAAATGGTTAAAGAACATATTGTTTCTGTGGATGGATTGTTCAACACTCATATAACACCTTAAAAGGTGGCCATTAAGATGTCACTATACTTATATATGATATATAATATTTTTATGTTTTACTTAAGCTTATGTATTTTTCTTTTGTGGCATACCTTTATGGTTTCCATTGTGGGTAAACACGATAATTTCATTTTAGGAAGTGCGGACTACCGCCCCCTTAAAGTGATTTGATTCGTTAACGCCATATGTGGGATGTATAAAGGATGGATTTAAAGTTATTATATATTATGTATGTTACATATAAATGATGAATATAATTCTGGAATTAAAATATACATACCTCTCATTTAGTTTTAATTCCATTAATATGACATAGAAATGAAAGTAGTGTTCATGCGTACGTACGGCTTACCGTCTCCATGAACGATGCATTTCATTTCTTACCTCTAAATGATTATGTAATATTATAAATACATTTATATTCTGGATATATATGATATATATGATATCCAAATCATTAATATCATTCTGGATATAATGAACCTTTGACCACACGAACAACATGTAATTGTAAGAAGTTCACTTTCGACTTGAGAACCAAATATCGACAAAACAACTATTATTAACTTAAATGATTACATAATGTTTATAACATGGAAATAAGTGATATAAAAGTAATAATGAACTTGAAAAAGGTTCTTAATCAAGTATAAATTAACTCAAGTTTATTATTCAGGACGTTAAAGAACGATCGAGTCGAGTCGGACCCGAGGTAAGGGATCCTACTCCTCTCTTTCTTTTTAAGTACACTCTTTTATGTCATTCCTTTTAAGCTCATCTTTCTTGTGATTGGGATTTTCTTTTATATTACTCTTACTTTAATTTTTATGTTCATATGATGAGAGACCCTATTCTCTCTCATCAATCCATTTTGGAAGTTTTAAGTGGTATCGTTAGGCTGTCGAGTTTTCGTAAGGGATTTTTCATCTCACTTTTATTCCTGTGAGATTTATGCTACATTTGCCATAATTTCCTTTGAGTGGTGTATGTACTGCCCATTATTTTACTCATTGTGTAATATACTTTCATTTATGAGTATTTACATCAATGTTGTATTGTCCTTCTTTCACGGGGTGTATGTTTCGAAAGATACCCATGTCGGTGAGGGAACCTTTCACCCTCCTCTTTTTAAAAGACTTCTTTTGTTATATCTTTTAATTCACATAACATTATGTTGGGATATGTTCTTATATATCCTTAGTGATTTAAATTATATTTCCAAGTGATGAGATACCCTTTTTATCTCTCATCAACTCATTTTCTGAATTTTGTAGTGACGTCGTTAGGCTGTCAAATTTTTGCAAGGGAACTTCTTAACCCAATTTTGATTATTTGGGATAATCTTGTACTCCTTGAATATGTCATTCTATGAATATGTGTGAATAACCTATGATTTTTTTACACTTAATATCCACTTATATTTGGTGTATTCATTTGTCACGCATAATTATGTAATTGATTTATCCTTAAACCAAGGATATTGTCTTTGTAAGGGACTTCGTCTCAATCTCCTTTCATTGAGGCATATTTTATTTTATACACAACCTTCTTTTATATGGTGTATAAACCTCTTTGACTTTTATGTTTATCCAAAAGGAATCTTTTTTATACGAATTGTTTTACAAAATGACAAAAGGGAATGTTTTTTTCATACGTATGCGGCGACAATGACTTCTCCGCCGCCGTGACCATTATTTGAGTTTCGGCTTCCTCTACAAGACATACCTTCTTTTTAAAAGAAAAATAAATACCATGTTTTACTTTTCTTTTATTTTGGTATTGAAAATGGTTTTCATAATGTTTTTATATCAATGTGTTGTATTGATATCTTGTGATTGAAAGGTGGAAATGTTATGTTTCCTTTATGCATGTTTTATGTGATACAATTTTGTTGTGGTTCTTGGGAATTTTTATGAAGACGGGTGGTTCTGTGATAAACTAAGGGCGGGTGAGCCCGATATAGCTCTCCAATGCATTGGGTAACGCGAAGTGGTTAAACGTTAAGGTTTCTCCAAAGAGATTTAGGGAATATACTGTGATGGGTATTCCAAACGTAACCAAGAGGGTTACTCCCTACGTAAGAATGTTATGAATGCCTCAAGTTACCTTTATGTCTTATTATTTCTATGATTTATTCATGATTTTATGAGGTATGTTAAAGTGCTTATGTTTTATGGGTAAAGTATGATTTCATTCTTATGTATACATGTACTCATGTTTCCTTTCCATATTTTTATATCCCTTACTGAGATTTTTATGCTCATCCCAAGTTTTTGAAATGTTTTTCACAGGTCAAGGGATGGGTACATGATATGATGATAGTGACAAGGAAGTTTCAAGAAAGAATCCATGTTTTATTTTTAATATGTTTCCGTTGATGGGGAAAAACGAGTGCTATCTTTTATGTAACCACTTTGTTTAAAAGTGGAATGTAATTCATGATTTATGATCTAATTCTCTAAAACTCTAAACCTGAAAAGATACTCAATGTGAATTATTCATTTAATTAAATATTAAGTAAGGTTTAAGGCTGGGGCCTTATATGAAGTCCTTGTCTCCTTTTCATGGTCTTAATTTATGGGAATTCCTCTTGGGTCTTAAAGAGGTCTGAAGAATCAGTATTCTTGTAAAGCCGGCAGGCGTGCTCTGTGAACCTTCTCGTGGTCGGTTATGGATCGAAACTGTACTTGTTTCAGAGATTCTTATGTCTTGTGGAATTGACGCACGTCTGTCCAGTTTTCCACTAGGTTATGGGTTTCTACTATCAAAACCATCTCATGAAGGGGAGTGTTGTCCACTGTAGGAGTAATCAGTGCAGGTCGACCTGCGTTGGTGGGTTTGTGATGAGGAGTTCAGTCTGTATTTCTCAAAGTAAATTGGGAATGCCCGTAGTGGGTTCCGTGGTATTAAGAAATTATAAAATGGTGGGTAGACCCACCTTGGGTCTCATCGTCGTCACCTCTTATGTTGGTTGGTTAAACTTAGGGAAATTTGATGGTTAAGACAGTGTTAGAGGTTTGTATGAGTTGTGAGTTGTTTTGGTTTGAAGAACCAATGTTTGACGAGAACCCTAATATGGTGGGGAGACCACCATAGGACATGTTTGTGGAAGAATCTATTTTCAAAGTGCATTGTGCGGAGAAATCCCTTACTTCTGCTTCACCCGACCTCGACCATGCTAACTGGTTATCTTGGGTAGTGTGTCGCTTGACAAGCGTTCTTGGAGATCTCGAGTATCTCTGGTGATCCCTAAGTTAGGGGTCGGGGTGTTCCATGTTGTAGTTCTGTTTGAAGTGAATTCCTAGTTGATGGTTATTTTGTTTGGTGATTTTGGTTTAGAGATCATTGAAGTTTCAGGTCATGGGTGTTCTGAATACTGGGCCTTCGGGTGATTGAAGTTTTGTTTTAAGTGTCTTTATGGCCTCGCTTGGAACCCTTGGTTGACAGTCTTTTGGGACTTTCTAGGGGTATAAAGTGTCATGTTGGGGACAATTGTCACACCCTGACCATGCTTTATTTTATTTTAATTATTTTGGGTCTTAATTTTGAGTTGCGGTTTGAACCAATTGTTTTTTTAAGAAATTTGGGATCTTATACGGGTGCGCGACCGTGCGCACGATTGTGTGTAGTGACCATTCTTAGTTAGAGAACGTTTTATTATTAAATTTCTTATTGTTTGGGCGTGCGACTATGTCGCGACCATGAACGCGTCTGTGCGCGGTGTCCAGACTCAACAGTTAATTCAATTACTTTGCAGTGGGTTTTATTATTTTAGTTTTATTACTAGTATTATTATTATTTAAGTTAATGTTTCAATTAAGTTATTATTATTATTATTATTTCAGTTAATACCTTAATTTGGAAGTTTTTATTAATTTGGTTTTATCATTTTTAGTTTTATTATGAGTATTAAAAATTTTTATTATTGAGTAGAATTTTATTCTATTCTTTTACTTTATTTTTCTTTTGAATTTATTTTCTTTTCTCTCTTTTACTCCCCCCCCCTCTTCATTTCTCTCTCCCTCTCTTTTCTTTATTTTTTTTTCTTCTCTTCCACCTCTCTTGCACTCCACCCTCCCCGTGCGGACCCTCCCCTTCCCTCCTAACCCTACCCAAGCTGCAAGCCCCCCCCCCCGGATCCCTGTGCGGCGCAACCTCCCGGCCAGGCCCCTGCGCTCCAGCGGCGGCCTCCCCTCATCACACCTGATTCTCTGGCCTCCCCTCAGTGTGCCCGACTCGCCGAAACCACCCTCCCCCCCTCCGTTCGGATGCTCGCACGATGCTCCCCTTGAACTGGCACGCCTCCCCACTTCCTCTTGCTCCTTTCAGTCGTCCGCCCTCCATTCTCTCCGACGAGTCGCGGCACACCAGACTGTCTTCCTCAAACCGAACTGCACTGCACCCCACCCTCAAACCCTAGCCAGATCCTTGCTGCCCTTCGGCGATCCCACTGTCCGGCATCCTCCCTTCCGATTTGAGACCGCCGCGCGCCTCCCTTTGATGGTCGGACCTCCTCGCCGACATCCCGACCTCCTCCGGTGCACGCACCTCCCTCTGGTAATTCCTTCCCACCTTGCATAGGGTCCTCAATGGGGTTTCAGTTTTTGCATTTGGTTTGTTTACAGTGTGATTGATTCGATTGTTTGATTATAAGGATTAATTGTGTTGTTTGCGGCGCGATTGTTGTGCGGCAGGAGTTTCGCATCAAATTTGTGAAGTTAGTCTACACCGAGGCAGGTGGTTCCACTCTTAATTATTATCTGATTAATTAATTTGCAAGTTTAATTAATTTAGTGTGTTATTTAATTAATTTTCTTTGTTCGAAATTGATCTTCTTTGATGTTTTATTTTCATTTTAATTCTCTGGTAGTATGTTTATATTATGTGCAAGTTTTCTGCTGAAAACTCATATCAAGTTGTTAGTGATTTTTGAATTGTGCGGTTAGCTCATTATGTTGTGCAATTAGTGTGAACTGTATTTTTTTTGACATAGTGTCATGTGCATCTTATCATAAAAGAAGGTTTTGTGTGGGTTAATGGGTGATGCCAAGTTACTTCTTTAAAATTGTATCATAAGCTTTTGTTTTTTCTTTATTAAGTTGTGTAGTTTGTGCAAAAGCGTCTTACATGTGTTGTAAGGTTTTTCATCAAACTATTTGGGTGGTGCAGGTCACACTTTATATTGTATTTGATTGCGTGCAATGTTGGAATGTGTTTTGGGTTTATAAATAGTTACTTTTGTGTGTGTAAAACCATGTGACACTCTTTTTCTATTGTTTTGTAAACTTTTTTAAGTGGTTTACTAGACTATGTCAATAGTGTGAAACATGTTGGAAAACGTTTTAGCAGTGTATTATTTCAAATTGTTTTTGTGTGTGAAAATGGTTGTTTTGGCATGTGTAGTGTCTTATTGGGTTTGAGTGTATGATTATGACATGCGATATGAACTCTGAACTACTTGAGCACAAACGGGAAGCCTAGGTACTAGGTGGGCGGACTAGGACTAGTGTGCTAGTGATACGGAAGTGGCATCGGCCCGGTTTCACTTAGTTGGACTTTACGACTACAACACTAACTAAAATTTTGGATGATGTTCGGAGACCACTAGGTTATATATGTGTTACCCTACTAGTGGCTCGTGCACGAGAATGTATACTGTTGTGTTTTTATACCATTATTCACCGAGACACGATGTTCTAGGGTCCCACTTCTCGCTAGTATCTTTAGGGCATCTCCCATGTATTGTGCTCCTCTTTTGCTTTGCGCTCACCATCGGCACACGTTGTGACATTGGGGGTTACCAAGAAAGTGTGTGTGTGTGTGTGTGTGTGTGTGTGTGTGTGTGTTGATTTAAGTTGTTTTCCATTTAGAGTAGTTTTCCCTTAAAAACTGTTTTCATTAAAATTCTTTAAGCACTTATTTATTTTTATTCTGTTAAATTTCAAATGTATTTGTCATTTAATAATTATGCATGGAACCTTTTCTCGGTGGCATCTTACTGGGATTTTAGCTCACACCCTACATACACCCTTGGGTGTATGTAGATTCTATTTCTTCTACATTCCAGGTTAAGGCATCGTGCACATTATTGGTGGTTCGCATTGTTAGCAGCATCCTCATATTGGTTTGGTGAATGTAGCTTGAGGTTGTTGCACCTCATGGTGCTTGGAGGTTTGAGTTAGTGTTTCTTTTAGTTTTTCCTTTATTGTCGTTCCTTTTGGGTTTTTAGTCCAAGTTGTAAACTTTAAATCTGAACTTGGTGTAAGGGTCTGTTTGGTTGTCTGACTTTAGTTTCAATTTATTCAGCTTGTTGTTTGTTTTATATTTATTTATTCGTTTAAATCGTTCCCAAGTTTTATTTTGATACCCGGACACTTGTGCCAGGCCGTGGGGATCGGGAACGCCTTTCAGGCCTTGTCGCGGACCGGGTCGGGTGCCGGGTCGGATGGCGAACCGGCCTGGTTTGTGACAATATCTCTAAGAATCCTATATCTCACTTTAGAACTAAACACATTGATATAAGACATCACTTTTTGAGAGATCATTATCAAAATGGTGATATTACTCTTGAATTTATAGGTACTGAACATCAATTAGCTGACATTTTCACCAAGCCTTTAAGTTCAGAAAGGTTAAGTTACATTAGACATGAGTTAGGAATGATAAAATGTGTAGAAACCTCACTAATAGATAAACCTCACCGATAGATAAACCTCACTATTAGATAAACCTCACGGATAGATAAACCTCACCATTAGATAAACCTCACCGATAGATAAACCTCACCATTAGATAAACCTCACCGATAGATAAACCTCACCATTAGATAAACCTCACCGATAGATAAACCTCACCGATAGATAAACCTCACCGATAGATAAACCTCGCTGATAGATAAACCACACCGTTAGATAAACCTCACCGATAGATAAACCTCACCGTTAGCAAAACCTCACCATTAGAGAGACCTCACCATTATGATTCTTATCAGTAGTTGTCACTGATATGTTTTGCGCTGTCTGAATTTCATGTTTTTAATGGAAACCTTTATTATTATTTTTTGTATTTATTTTTATTATATCTCAATTCCTAAATGATAAAAATTAAGTCTAAGTCACGTTTCAATCCACCGAGAACTCTCTACACTTCAAACCTTACTTCTCGAACTCCCGTAATTCTTGCGAACCCTAAGTTATTTGATTTGGAAATGGAAAGAGTAAAAAGGATGGTAGTAAGGGATGAAGGTGATGCGCCAAGTGAAAAGAGGTAGAAAGAAGGATCTGAAGGCAGTGGAAATGGAACAAGTCGTGAGAAGATTGTAGTGAACCCGCACTTACTGAATAGAAATATCATAATCGAGAAAGAACTCTGTGCAGAATGGCTCCTGCCTAGAAAATATTTGATTCTAAGGATATTGGAGGAACAAGGATGGATCGAATGTTTTGCGAATAAAAATGGTCCCTATTATCCAAAACTGGTAAAGGAATTCTATGAGTTTTTTCGTTTTGAGAAATCTGAAGGTGAGAACAAAATGGTATTAGTAGTGAATGACAAGATAATATCTTTTTCTTCCATTGAATGGGTTGAGTGCTTGAAAGTTCCACATGAGGGTGAGTTTGGATATTTTTCAAAGTCAGTACCTCCCACTAGTGACATTTTTTAGTATGAAACTGCTTTGGAAGATCTCACTGGAGATGGCACACCAAGAAAAGTAGTTGCTACAGAAATGGATGGAGAAAACCGGTTGTTGTTCAAATTTATCCAGCATGTGTTAAGTCCAAGAAGATGGTATTTTTCAAACCACAGATTCCAATATATATTCTTGTTGTATCTACTAAGGCGTAGTGTTAAGGTAAATTTGTGTAGGCTTCTGATGATCCAAATCGAAGATATGACTAGGCCAAAATCAAAAACAAATGCTCTATTCTTTGCAAAGCTGATTTCTTTGATGATCAAGGTAAAAGGTGTGGCTGAGTCTCAGGATGAGACAGTGGTTGTAAGAGAAAATTTTTGTATTACAAAAACAGTTTGTAAGTATATGAAGATTGGCTAAAACCCATGGAAAAGGGATTGGGTAAATGATGATGAGAAAGTTTATGATAAATTTAACCCTATTGAGCATCCCAATCGGCCAAGAGATAGGAGAGATCTAGGTCTAGGACCTGATGAGGAAGAACCTCAATACAGTGATGATGATGGTGAGGAGGATATCTCTATAGAAGATGGAGGGGATCCTGATTTTCCTCCAAGCCCAGCTGCTGAAAAGGTATCATATGGAAAGGCAATTCCACCTGTGAAGGAAGCAGTTCAAGGAGAAATTGTTGAAGAAATATCTGTAAATGAGGAAGACCTACCTAGATCAGATCATAAGGAGACTGCTCCAGATTCTAGTAGTAGTGATGATGAAGAGGAAGAAGCATCTGAAAATGGAAGTACCTGTTTGAGTCTTAGTCCTCTGATTGAGAGCTCTGTTTTTCCTGTTGAAGAGGTTGTTGAAGTGGACAGACCAGTACCTATTGCTAACATACCCCAGCATGTGCCACCTGGATTGGATATATATATGGTTGTAGATGACTCCTATGAGGAGGATATGGCTACAGATGGTGCTGAAGAGGAAGAATCTCAGGTTGAGGGGGAGCAACTTGTAAGGATAGGATCAGTTTCTGTGACCTATGAAGTGGAAGATTGGTCTGTGGATCCAAGATTTGTTGTATTGGGTCTAGATTATTCTGATTCTGATGATGAGATGCCCATTAGAAGGCATCCTATGTCTTATGATATTTTCTCAGAGGAAGTTACTGCTCAACCAGTAGCTCCTCTAGCTTTTCCTGAAGACATTGTGAGAAAAGGAGATCTTGAGGCTCTGAAATCTGATTTGAAAATCTGTTTCATTGAAGAGCTAAGTAAGATGGAAAGTTCTTTGGTATCTTCTCTGAGAAGTGTTTTTTCAAGTTTTGTGACAGAAGTGATGGATGAAGTGAAAGTGTGTCAAAATCAGATTGGGAGTTTGACAAAGGTTGTTGTTTCTTTGAAGCAATCTATTGCTTCATTTGATACCTTTTTTAGTACCCAATCTCAAGTTGATAATGACATCAACTACATTCGAGGTGCAGTAAAATAGTTTGTGGATGTTTTTGAGAGCTTTAAAGAGACCATAAAATATCATGTCGATACTCAAGATTTAGTTGTGAAGAAACTGATAAGTAATTTGACACAATCCTTCAAAGAAACGGTAGCTTTTACTTTAAAACCTCTTGGTACCTCCAGAGTTTCAGTTGATGTTGAACAGTTTAGATATGTGCTGAAAGAAGAACTTGGTCAAGTTAGTGTCAGTAACTCATCTAACTCTCAGGTGATATCTACCACAAGGGATATCAGAAAGATCATTCAGGACTATATGAGAGATGCTACTGCAGCCCAGAAGGAAATCAAAGACAAAATTGATTATTATTTTCAGAGAGTGTACACCAAGCATCAGCTAACCAATCATTTCAAGATGCTGTTAGAGAATCTGAAACTGCCTCCAGTTACTCAAGCCTTCAAAGAACAAGTTAGTAAGCTCAGGGAGTTGACTCCTGCCTTGGACAAGTTTATGGAGAACAAGGATGATATGGAGAGAGGAGGAGGAATCATCATGGATTTTAGGAACCTGTTACTGCCCTTTCTGCATGTGGACAGTACACCTATTATTATACCTCCATCCCTGCCTGCCTCTGGTCAGTCTTCTTCCACACCTCAGTTGACTCCAACTCCAGCTATCAGAAGTCTTACTCATATGATCACACAAAGGAGAACCCATTACAGTCCCGGCAGTGTTTCAGTAGCTCAACCACCTTTGATCATCACTGGTGTTCCCAAGCCTTCACCTACGTCTACCAAGCTTGAATCCTCTTATGATCCCAAAGTCAAATCCAACTTAACTATTGAGGAGGTGGATTGATTAGTGGTTAGGACATTTGATAGGGATCACTTGTATTCTTTTTGTATCATTTCTGTATTTCTATGTATCTTTGCATGAAGTAATACTTACACGGTCTCATTCTCCTTTACTCCTTTTTGCTAACCACAAAGGGGGAGAAATAATGATATGAAGAAGTGTGGGGGAGAATAATATGGCTAAGGATTATAATGATAATGTGAGTCTCAGATATATAATGAGTCAATTTTTGATTACAAGGAATGCTATTTTGACATCATTTGAAAATATCATTGAACACACTGAGAAGTGAGAACAAATGTATTTTATATTGATACATTAATGATTATTCTGGATTATAATGTCATAATTTTTTATTATCAAAAAGGGGGAGATTGTTGGACTCACCTGTTTTGATAATCTCAATTATGTTTAGATATGCTTTGATAATCCCAAATAATGTCTATCTATATATTAATTATACTTTCAAATTATGACATCATGCTAATAAGTTGAAATGAATATCAAAATGATCATATCATATCATTGGAATATGTTAATCAATGTTTATTTATGATTATAAATGTTTAACGATGATTAATCTTGACACTAACTCAATCTGGAAATGAAATGCATAGAACATATACTTTATAAGCATTCGAGTTTTAGGGTCACTGATACAGACAGTTACCGATAGAAGGAGCTACCGCTACACACACAAGAAGCTACCGATACAAGCAAGCTACCGTTACAGAGAGTAACAGCTACCGATGCAAGACCTACCGTTACAAGTCCACCGCTACAAGTTCACTGATACAAAGAGATACCGATGGAAACCAGTCACTGTTTCTCTAAACTCTATCTTTGTTTGTTTATTAGCAACGGTCGTATTGTGTGCTTTTAATGCAACTGAAATTAATTAATGATGTTTGTTGGATGTCAGGAAACCGTACCTCGTACATGCAGAAGTAATCACGCCTTATGTCGGAAATTAATTAATGATGTTTGTTGGATGGAACCGTACCTCGTACCTGCATAAGTAATCATGTCTTATGTCGAACCACTGCATGAGCTATAAAAGGAAGATTAAAGCTGCGCATAAAATGAGAGACACAGAGGATGCACAAAGCGACATATGTTGGAGAAAAAGAAATAGATACACGAGAACTTCAAAGAAGAATTTTACTGGAAGTCGAAGGACATTACTGTGCTAAAAAGGACTACTGCAATCTCAAGAAAAACACTCATACCTGGAAGTCAAGAAACAAAACCACGATACTCTGTTTTCCAGACAAATTCCAGAGAATGACTCAAAACAACATCTGCTCAATCTAAAAGGAGTCCAGAGTTGCATTGTCATCACTTAGAGCTTTCCAAACTCATCACAATCTTATTAGCTCTACTGTGATTTGTTTATTTACATTACGAGCAGTGTGTGTGCTTCTGTTTATCTTAAACACACACTGTCTCCTAAGTATAACTGGAGGATATCTGAAATCCTCACTCAAACTCTCTAAACCTTATTGTATCTCACTGTGAATTGTGGTAGAGGTCAAGTGTGACCAGGATAGCCTGTGTGCAGGGTTGGCCCTGGGGCAAGCCCAAAGAGCCCCTGGGCTAGGGAAACGCTCAAGAAATAAAGAAAAAAAATACAAAGGGCATCAATTTTATCTTTTTATTGTAGGTCTCAATGCATTTAAGGCAAAATTTCTGATATTGGTCTGGGGAAACTAAATTTTTCGGGCTGCTCCTGCCGGTGTGCTATTGTTATAGTTTTTCCCACATAGAACTGTGGTAGAGGTCTTAGTACCTGAACAATCTCAGTACTGTTTACCCCGATCCAGGGTGTGGATCAAAGTTTTATATAAACTGTTTGAGAGGACTGAGTCTCTGATTGAGACTGAACCTCTTGGTTAAAACTGTTGTGCATCTTAAGTTAGTTTAAACTATTTTTCAATATTTTGCTGCTAATTACTTTGAAATTCAAATCTGTTTTAAAGTAACTCTGATAGTTGAACTAGCAAGTGTTTGTAATTATTGCTAGCCAGTAAGTTAGTTTCAAAAGCTAACTTAATCTTCAGATTAAGTTGACTGAGAAATAATCAATCTTTGAGAAACTAATTGAACACTTACAATCTTTATAAATTCACTACAATTTAACTTGTTTTATGAATTGAGGATTTCAATATAAATCTTTTAAACAGAAATTTTAATAGGTACTCAATTCAACCCCCTCCCCTTCTTGAGTATCCTCTCCGGACAACAATTTCTTATTTGTCCATTTATTTAATGAAATAATGTTTATAATGTCATGTTTATTTATTTATTTATGACGTTTATCTATACCCAATTCTTTGAATCATTAAAAAACTATTAAATAATGACACATATATTAAAGAGAAAGTGTGTGTGTGTAATTTTGATTCGTACAATATATCTATTACTCTGAGTAGAGTAATAACATATAGATTTTCGCATCTCATAATATTTAAGTATGGTCATACACTTCATTAGTCCACTCAATAACATCTACTCGTTGTATAAGTGAATAATCTATTTTGATTCAAATAGTCTTCTATTTATGATTTGTGATGTACACAACAATTATCTATTGAGTTGAACTCAAGAGCAATATAAAATGGGTGTACACAAACTTTCATATTAGAAATTTATATAATCTCATGCTAAGGAAAAAGAATCGGTATACATAAGGTCAATTACATCCACCACCGCGGAACACAACATAAGGAAAGAAAACTGCAGTAAACACACAGGTCCGGAGACTTGACCCCGTGACCTGACTCTCACCCCCTCAAACTCAAACCACTCTACCACCAACGGTGGGACAACAAGAACCAATATATACTATAATGACATTAAATAATTGGTAAACAATTCATGTAATGTCATTTTGAGGGGTTTTCAAAGTCTTATCTTGTATTCTCATGAATCAACTCATCATATTTCTCTGTGATAACTCATGTAACATGACATTACAAGTCATAACAATGCATGACGTGCCCTCAAGTGAGGATGAATCTAGGATGGATTTCCCTCAGAGGTCATTATAAATTACATGTAATAATTGAAAATGTCATGAAATGGATATCATAAAATACATGACTCAAATATCTCAAATATGTCATCTCATTTTTTGATTTAGGGTAGAAATTTTAGCACCTCTGTCATTGTTCTCGTAGATGAATATCACCTACAATCACTGGTCCAAAATTTCCTCCCACAACAAAAAGCATGCATGCCAGAATTTTCATAAAACACAATCAACTCAACAATTCATTACTGGCATTTTGGCCAATGATGTTGCCTGCAATAGGCATTCATTACATTATTTCAGTTCCAATGACAACCAGGGTGCTTTCAACACAACACAAACCAACAAGAGGCTTCTCAGGCTTTTAACACCTTAAACCACTGCTCTACATTGCCTTCAAACCTTCAGTTTGGAGCCCAAACCCGAACGGATAAAGCGGATTATAATGTTGATCCCCAACATTCATCGGCAGTTGCTCCACGCTCCTAAACCAAGTGTGAGGAAGCTTGCCGGCAAAACCATAGTCACCAAATAACACATCAGCAATGCCGTCACCTTCAGTTCCCGGCAACCAAGCAGCAACTATGGCGTCCATTTTGTCAACAAACGGTTCGATCACAACAGGCCGGCCGGAGATGATGATAGTCACACACGCCACTTCTTTACAAACATCCATGGCGGTGGTCAGGCCATGCAGAGGGAGCGCCAAATTCAAGCTGTCGCCATTTGTTTCTGAATATGGTGTCTCCCCCACAACCACGATTGCGAAGGAAAATTTGTTGGACTGGAAAAAAATGGCATCGGGTTTCTCTTCGTAGATCACTTCAGTGCTCTGATCAACCGCGTTCTTAATGGCACGGAGAATTGTAGTTCCTGTTGTTCATCGAAAATGTTCAGTCAAATAAAAAGCTCTGCAAGCACTGTAATGGTGAATCCATCAGTCAAACAATGTACCCGTGGTTATGTTATTTCCTCCAAGTCCTTGCCATGTGATGGTCCATCCACCACACTGATAGCCCAGATTATCTGCATGGCTTCCCGCAACAAGTATCTTTGATTTGTTCTTCGAAAGGGGCAACAATGGCTTGTCAGAATGTTTTCCATTTTTCAGAAGGACTAGAGATTTTCTCACTGCTTCCCTTGCCAAAACCCGGTGCTTCTGTTCAAGTAGAGAAGAACAGATCAAAAATGGTTTGGAGTCTGAATTACATTCCATTTGACAGCACTTACAAAATAATGTTCCTAATTAACCCTTATCAGTTGGGTTCCGTTTGAAAACACTTATTGAAAACTGTTTATTGCACTTATCACTGAAGTACCTGGCTTCCCAGGTGCTTCACCATACTGTAGTCAGCCAAAGGGTTCTCAAATAGTCCCATCAAAAATTTAACCCTCAAGATCCTTGTCACTGCATCTTCAATTCGGGTCATGGGAATGACATTTTTCTTCACCAGGGAGGTCAGGCCATCAATGAATTCTATATAGTTGTATGGAATCATGATCTGTAGCATAACAAGAACACATATTAGAATGCAAAGAACTTGGTTGCAGGCCATCAATTGCTAGAAAAGAGAGTGCAACAACTCATTTGGTATGACTGAAGGCATTTTCAAGATAAAAACGTTTTTTACTGGATCATGCCACGGTTGTCATTCTTGGGAAAAAATAAACTAAAATATTGTTACAAACATTCACATCCTTTATGGAGATAGGCTTGTATTTAGGCTCTGTCTGAATTTGGAAAACAATTTATATTTTCATTTTTTAAAAATGCATTAGAAAATGTATTGGATCATGTAAATGGAAAACTTTATTTAGAAAATGAAAATAGAAATTGTATAATTTTGGGGAAAAAATTTGTTTTCATGTTTCCTAGAAGATGAAAATGCATAGACATGTAACCCACATGTTTTTTTATTTTCTACCATCTAAAACATTGTTTAACATATTTTCAAAAACATTTTTAGAAAATGAACAGAAAAAAAATTCAGCAACCAAACACAACCTTACACTCTATTTTCCTTTTAATTCTGATGGAAATAATAAATAAATTGGACATGCCAAAGAGGGAAACTTCTAGCCTCTTCATCCATAATGAATTTTAGTCAAATTTTATTATTTTATACCAGATGTAAGATAAGTTTCTAATGGATCAATGATTATTTGGGGTTATTTTTAGATCATCAAGTAAGATCATCAAGTAAAATAAATTTCAACGACAGCATATAGTTTATCATCGCATACACGATTCCATTTTAATTATAATCAAAAGTTTGAAGGTATTGTAAACGAAAATGAACACTCTTACAACAAAGAAATGTTCCTTACAATCATGAATCATTCTCACTGAGTGCTACTTTAATCATTCAAAATTAATTCAATTTCATCTTATTTCAATCAAACACACTATAACATTGTTACTTACCATGTCAATGCCAGCACCAACCCCAGCTACAATGGAGTACGTGTAGTTCGCATGCACTGGGGCGGTAATCCTGTCGATTCCCATCCAGTCTGATATGACAAAACCCTAAAACCAACACCACCCACAAACTATGCAGTCAGTTAATCCAGTTCAAACTGATAATTAAGGCTCTGTTTGACAGTACTTATTGAAAACTACTATTAGTACTCATCACTTATGATAAGCAGTTTGAAAAAATAAGTCATGTTTTTTTTCTGTTTTTGTATATTCCAGAAGAAAACACTTAATAAGTGACAAAAAAACGTCTAAAATAAGCGACAAAAAAAAACATTTTCAGTAAGCAATCTGGAAACAATTATACTGAAACACTTATCATAAGTGATAAATGCTATAAACAGTTTTCAATATGAGTTGTCAAACAGAGCCTAAATGAATGTGGCTCGTGGAATGAAACGTTCTTTTATACCTTGAAACCAAGTGTATTCTTAAGATAGTTGGTGATGAGGTCATAATTAGCATGCATCCTCCTTCCATTCAAACTGGAGTAAGAAACCATGATGGTTGAAACTCCCTTGGCAATTGCAGTTACATAGGCCGGCATGTGGATGGCAAACAAGTCGTGGTTACTTGCCAAAGTATTGTTCTCATTGATGCCTTTGGTCGTTCCTCCATCGCCCACAAAATGCTTGGCACAAGCAGCTATCTTTTCCCTGAAAAGGGAAGGATGCAGTACACTAAGACTTTCTTTCATTAAAAGCTTATGCATTTGAAGAATGCTGAAGTTTAAAGGTTCATTCTGGTGTTCTGCTTCGGAACCATCGTCCGGGTTAACCTCATCATTTCCTTACATCATTTTACTTTATTTTTATTTATTGTTCTTACAGTTTAATTAGTGATAAGGGCACACACTGTATAGGCATTTGCTAAAATCAAGCCTTGACATGCACCCATGCCATCTTTGGCATACACTAAGATCCCATTTGGTTGCATGGGGACGGAAGGAATGAAAAGGAAAATTGGGCATTTTACTTCATTTGGGCATGTTAAGTTGAGAACTGGGGATTCCATGGAAATCCCAGTTTTCTCTCATATGACTATGTTACCTCCCATCCATGAGAATAAATGGAGGGAAACAATTGGAAACCTAAAATAAAAAAATAAAATGAATAGTTTTTTATCATTAAATATTATAATATCATTCATCATGTATTTTTATGAATATATCATTATTTTAATTGAATTAAATTAATTTCCTTTCCACAAGCAAGCAAATATCATCCTTCAAAAAAAAAATTCCTTTTCACTCCTCTCTTTTCCTTTCTATTCCTTTCTTTCAATTTACTTTCTATCAACCAAACAGAGCCTCGGGCCCCATTTTGTTGGTCAAGGGGGGATCCTGATAACCAGATTTTAAGAAATCTGGATTATTATTTCACAGCATCGAAGGAATCAGGATTCCTTAGGTTGGAAACATTTCAAAAAAATAAAATAAAATAAATTGCTAAAATGATAACATGGTAAAATAGATAATAAAATAATGAGAATTGATTATTTTAATTAATTATAACAAATTATTAATTATTAATACCGTTGACACGCATCAAACGTCATTCTTCTACACTCCATTCCATTCCATTCCAAACCATTTCATTCCATTGCACTACATTAACATTAGTAAATTCATACCAAACAGGGCCTAAAAAAAAGTTTTCAGTTGGCTGGGGTTCCTAACCCCAATGCAGAGAAAAGTGAGTGGAACAGAGACCAGCAAGTGGAATTAACATGAATACATTTCATTTTGTTTAAAAATTAAAACTTGTTCAAGAAAGTTGTGTGCAAAGTGCACACCTTCCAGCCAAAAATGGGAAGTTCTTGGGGTAATTGGAGGGAATATCTCCCTGTAAACCTGCAATAATCTCAGTCATCTGCTGAACGATCTTTGGATCTTCACTGTAGCTTTCATAGCATCGACCCCATCTTGGATCTCTGCACACCTGTGTTAGAGATGGGGTGAGGAGGAATCAAATTAGCAAATTCATCAATAAGCAAGAGATTTATCTCAACTTCTATGCAATTTGAGGGAGAATTTGATTTGGACAATTACAGCTATACACGGAGCAAAAGTGTAGTGAATGCCGGTGGCTTTCACTTCAAGAGCAGTTGCAACTCCAATCTTCTTCACAAGCTCAGGATCCCTGCATGGAAAGAGACGGGGACACAGTAATGCTGGCTGAACACATACAGAAGGTACTACAAAACCAAATAATCTAAAGCTCTATTTGTTTATGGAAAGCATTTTCAGTTTTCATTTTCCAAAAATGTATTACATTATGTTAATGGAAAACACTTTTTAGGAAATGAAAATGGAAATGAGAGAATTTCAGGAAAAAAGTTGATTTTTATTTTTATTTTTTTGAAAAAAAATGAAATAAAAGGTAAATCAGAAGAATAAATGAGTATTTAGTTTCAGGTTTCTCGAGCACTTGCCTTGTGGCTCCGAGTCCAATGTTATGAGGAAAGATTGTTGCCTTGTACACTGTGTTCTGGCCATGGACAGCGTCAATCCCATAAAGCATTGGAATTCCAAGACGAGTTGATAATGAACCCTTTTGAAATTCATTAACCATGTCTACCCAAACCTCCGGAGAGGCTTGTGGTTTTGGGGCACTCCCTCCACCACTGAGAACACTACCTGTAAAACCCTTTTGGTTATGAAAAATTTGTTTCTTTCTTATCCTTATCCTTTTTTTTCTGTTCAAAAGATATAAATAAACATACCACTATCTAGATGATCTAAAGCTATAAGCCAAAATCATTTCTTCCTCGATGATCTTAATTTTAGAAAACATAGAAGACATCGTATAGGAGTTTTCTAATTGAAAACTTACATAAAACATGCTAATCATAAAATAGCAGGAAAAAAACAAAAAAGAATCCGATTTACCCCATTGAATTTTCATTTTTTGGAAAATATGAAAATTGAATTTTTATTTCAAAAAACTTTTATTTCCATTTCCATTTTCTAAAAAATGCTTTCCATTTACATGACTTAACAAACTTTTAGAAATTAAAATTTTAAAATGTTTTTCAAAACCAAACACCGGCATAAATCGCATTTAGTTTTGAAAAATATTTTCTGATTTAATTTTTTAAAAAATGTATTAGAAAATGTAAATGTGAAATGTTTTTTAGAAAATGGTAAATTTTTTAGGAAAAAAAAAACCTGTTTTCATGTTTTGAGGAAAATGAAAACACTTCAATAGGTAGCTCGTACATCTTCTTGTTTTTTCTAAAATCTTCCAAACATTTTCCAACCAGTTTTTTAATACATATTTGGAAAATGAAAACATAGCACGTTTTCAAAAACTAAATGCAACCTTATTTTCAAAATTCCATAACAAACAATCATATGGAATCTTGTTTGAAAGCGGGAATCAGTCTTCTATGAGTAAGCAAACCTAGCTTAATCCATTCCCACAAAACACATTCCATCAAAATATAGTAAACAATTCAGCTAGACAAATGACAATTAAGTTTACCAATTAAGTAATCTTTCATCACTTGAGCTGATGCAACAGTCCGGTCAATCTGCACCATTTGCCCAATCTTTTCCTCTGTCGTCATCCTCTTCATCAGGTCATCAATTCTTTTATCTACTGGTTGTTTAGGGTCCCTGTACAGCAGGTACTCTGCATTCTCCATGTCTGGCCAGGAACACAAGAGAAGAATAACCCCACTCAAATATAAGGGGACTCTAGCCATTTCCCTTCTCCCCGCAATTTATCTGCAGATTCAAGTTAGATCTTGAATCAAGTCATCATAAAGGGATGAAAATATTATTATGCAAGGGCCGGAGGAAGCAACAAATGCCTCGGGAATCACTACATGCTAGATTGGGCAAGGTTGACCAATCACAAGGATAACGTGCAGAGGCTTCAGAAGTCCATCAAAATATAAAAAATAGTGAATCAATAAGAGAGAACCGTAAGGGGAAAATGAGACTCACTGTACTTCCGCAAAGAAGGATGGCAGCCCAAGAGAAAATCCCTAGCAGGAGAGGGAGAGATCGAGGCTCTTTGGCGAAGCTAAAGTTGAAACCATCTACAGTGTTCGTCTCCGATCCGAAAGATAACTATTAATAGCAAAAGAGAAAACTCAGAAGCACTGCCTGTGGCTGCTGTGTTGACAGACCAGCCTGGCTTATCCCGTTCAGGAGAGGATGTGGGGCGCAGGCAGCCTGGAATTTGCCGCATGAGTCTTATAAAACTAGCGGTTTGCGACTTCAACTTCTCGGGCAGCTGCTTTACGGCGGCCGACCGAGCCCACCCGTAGTGTCACATTGGTCTTGGAAGGGAGCATCCGTTTCCTTGTCTGGCATTATGTACCAGATTTGCGGCTCGTCTGTTTGCACGAGTCAAACGATGCACATCCATTTCACTGTTTGACATTGTTGACCCGATTTACGTGGCACATGTTAAGCGTTTAATATTGACTCATTTTAACAACCACAAAGAACCAACTTTATCTAATCATTGGGAGAGATAAAATCAAAATTTAGCCCTTTTTTAAATAAGCTATTATAAATAAAATTTAATTATGAAAAGCTTAAATTTTTTAGATTTAAAAAAAAAA
This sequence comes from Viscum album, assembly GCA_963277665.1. Lineage (NCBI taxonomy): Eukaryota > Viridiplantae > Streptophyta > Magnoliopsida > Santalales > Viscaceae > Viscum > Viscum album. Next base: position 2,007,094,855 of record OY728122.1, on the reverse strand, counting down.
GTGATAATAAGCTTTACCATAATAAAATTGGTTTTTAGGGATTGTAAGAATTGGTTGGTTAAGGTTTGTAGTGATCGCCTAGTAACTTTCGAAGATTGTGAATGTTTCATTGCCAAATGGCATTAGTGATCACTATTGATCGCTCATGTTAAAAAAAAGTTAAAACAAGCTATAACAACCATCATTGATGATTGCTAAATCATCATTAATGATGTCAATGACAATAGTTAATCCCAACAAAATTAATGCACTAACAATGTCTATGGCGTTCGCTAATGCTCCATTATATTTAAAAAAAACTTCATGCACCAAAAAAATGATTGGTTTCATAATAGCATGATATCTAAATTTACATATAAATTTCAAACAATATGTGATCATTTCTTAAATATAAAAATAATTAACCTGAAAAAAGGAAGGTCATCCTTGTGCAAGAAACCTGCGCTAGGTCCCTACATCCAAGACTTGCGTGGGGAAGCTCCTTCGATCAGGGTCCCCTATTTGCCTATAAATAGGACCATTGAGCTCGTCATTTGCAGGATTGGAAAATCAGAAGAAGCCCCCCAAGCTCTAGTCGCACAGCCCCTTCACCCAGGTCTCCAAAAATTATCAGGTAGTTCTTCAAAACCCAAGAGAAGAGAGGATCAAGGGGAATAAGTGGGCTCAAAGTCTCTTCAGAGTCTGAAACACAAAACACTTGCACGATGACCCCTTCTCCCCCAGTGAACAACCACTTGCACAAGACCCCTTCCCTAACCAGGGACCTGCGTGAGCCTCCTCTAGAGGCACCTGAGAAGACTCGTGGTGCCTAGTCTAAAGCCTCGTCCAAGTGTTGTTGCCCAGGTGGTCTATCGCCCAAGGCATATCCAGCTCGCGCAGGTCTATACCCTCCTCTGCGAAGCACCTCCTGTTCCTCCCAGACCCTGCGTGGGGCATCTAAGCTTTCTAAACCGGGACCTGCGCGAGGAGATATTTTTTAAAAAAATGTTTTGTTACTTTTTTTATTAAATGGGACGAGTTTGGGTAATTTTTCAAAAAATGGTCTAGAGAAGCGTGAACCCCGTTTAGGCTTTTCATTTCGAGAGAGAAGCGTGAACGATGTTTATGCTTCTTCCTCTCGGTCAAAGAGGCCTGAACCTCGTTCACGTCTCTTTGTGTATATATATATATATATATATATATATTTATTTATTATTAATACTAATTTCTATCAATATTCTTTATAATTTTTTGTTAATTTTTTTATTGATGTAAAATATTACTAGTTTGTTGATAAATAATATATTTATCAATAATGAATTGTATTATTTATTATGAGTTAATATTATATTATTATTTTATTAATTAATTAATAGTTAAAAAACTAATATTTATAAGATTTTAATTATAAATCACTGTTTAATATTTTTTTTGATATAATTATTATTAATATATTAATTTTTAATTTTTTTAAATATCAATTGTATTATTTTTTAATAATTAATAATATATTATTATGGTATTAATATAATTAATAGGATTATAACTAATATTTGATGTATAATAATGTAGATAAAAAAATTGTATTTAAAAAAATATTTACTAATTAATAATTATATTATTTGTAATATATTATGTTGTATTATTAAATAATTACTTAAATAAGAAATAAGATAATATTTATTATTAATATTAATTATGCTTATAGAATTAAAAATAACAATAATATTAATATTTACTAATTAATTTAAGATGATTATTTATTATATTAATACTTAGTATTATAATATATATTATATATAATAAATTAATTATTAATTAGTAATAATATATATTGAATTCAAAATAATAATATTATTAATATTTAATAATAAATTTAACAATATTATTTATTATACACAATATGGATAATAATATAAAGTATTAATATAAATAAAAAATAATAATTATTAGTATTACCAATATAGTTATTAATATTAATGTTTCTTATTTGTTGAAAATTATTTGTATAAATTTTCAATTATATCAATTAATTGATTTATGCAACATTATGTAATATATTAGTACGTTTCTAAATACAGTACAAATAATGATTTAAAAAACATACAACATTTATTGTCAATCTAATCTACATCTGTGGCTTGGATGATTCTTTGTGCAATAGCCAAGTGTATATATGATGCGTCCACGCCGTGTCTGTCTACGTCTCCGCTACGGAGCACACTGCTCCTGTATACCATCGTTGACACTCGCCTCCACATCATCCTGTGTGGCAGGTGGTGGATGTACAATCTCGCCACTTGTACCCTATCCTGCCTCTAAGGATAGTGACTGCTGGCTGAAACTCTCGCCAGTATATGAACAAGATGGTTGTTTATACTGCGGGTGTCTGCGAATCAGAGGCTAATAAAGTATACAACACAGACCAGTAGCCCTCAATATGTGTAACAAAACCTGACATGCTAACAGGCTCTGTTTGTACCTCTAGCTGCAACTGTGGTTGCGGCTCATATGCAGTGGGAGCTGGATGAGCATCTGGCTGATCATGATGGACACCCTCTTCCTATGCCACATCTGCATCCATAACAGGGTCATCACCCCCTTACACATCTATATTAGGCTCAGCACCCTCAGCATCGTGTGACAGATCAAAGAAAATCTCATGATAAATCTCGTCAATGGGAGGAACCAACTCGGTCACACCTCTATGAAAATATGTCGGGTCAAATGTGGCTTCCTCTACCGGATCAGAGATGTGAAGGAGATGAGTGATACATGCATCCTCTGAAAAAAAAATTATGTTGTTAAGTAATGTTAATAAAAAAATTGTTCAACAGTGCAAGGAAGAATGATTACCAAGTCATGATAACTCCATTCAGGTTGCGTAAGAAATCTGACTAGGGACATGCGGTACCAGGACGCATAATCCAGCTGATCGAATAAATGCATGCGTACTGTGTCCACCCCTCATAATCGGGACTCATGTCGTCTGTCTTACAGGTAAATATATCCTGCATGATATATCCTCCAATCAAAGTATCACTTCCCTGACATCTTCAGGGCATGAAGTGAAGGTAACTAAGTGGGCGGTGCAGGAATGAGCTGATAGAATCCGAACTACCTCATAACCTTACCAGTCTGATGCCACTCAATGATATGAAAATTGTCACAAACCAGGTCGGGATGCCATCCGACCCAACACTCGACCCAGTCCGCGGCATGACCCGACGGGCGTTCCCAATCTCCACGGGTTGACAACTAGTATCGGGCATCAATTGAAGCACAAGTGGGAACAATTTCAACCCAATAAACTAGGATCGAATAAAACAAAATAAACAAACTGAGCACGCAATAATGTCCGACAATTGAATCTCAAACGAGTATAACAAAACAATTCAGTTACAAGATACAACTGAACAAACAAGAAACCGAAACCGAAACCAAACCGCTACCAACATGATCTCCACGTGACCTCAATGTTACCACCGTCCACAAGACCAAATCACTCCAGGATCCAACTCAACTAGGAAGCCCAAACAAAAAGATGAACCTGTAAAATAGATCGGGTCTACCGACACCGAGTGGTACAAGTAGGGTGTGAGCTAGATAGCTCAGTAGGCAACCACCAAAGAATCCATGTGTTTCCTTTCCAAAAAACAATCCATTAACACTAGTTTGAAATACATTTATGAAAATAGATTTTTCTCATTTTAAATAAACAACATAACTTCCTCTTTTCTAAAACAGCACACACCATACTTTCATTAGTTTAAAACAGTTTAGCATTTTGGAAATCCAAAAAAAAAACCCAGTTCCAAGCAAAAAAAATACCAGGCTATGTTGAAAATAAATTGGCAGTGCAAGTTGAAAACTAAATGCAATAGAAAGTAAACAAGCAGATATAAACAATAACCATGTGTGATCCTAAACATCCCCAGAGCAACCCTTGGACGTACTCGGTTCAGAACCACCTGTCAGCGTATGGTGAAACCCCCAAGTCTATAATCAAGTGGCCGCCCTCAACTAACAAATCTAGTGGCACAATCCACATGAACTCTTAGTAATCCAGGGGGCATCAACCCGTCTAATCGGGGCTGAAAATCTACCATCACTCGATCCTCTAAAAGACACCTAGGAACCCATGGTAAAAGTACGTTGTGTAAGTAGGAAGCCCTCACACGCGTGACTCATCTTATCTGTCGTCACCGTACTTGCCTACCCCAAACACAAACACCACTATACGATAACCCATAAAGGGAAATACCTCCTATAGAGGTGGCCACCACATATATACATATATATCACATCGTCAAAGGTGCCAACCAGGCCATCATGTCACACAAGCTTTCAAAACCATTTCACAAAATATTCTAAAAATGCCAGTCAAGCATTCACATTTGCAAAGCTACCTTCATTTCTCAATATTAAAAAGGTTCCAACTGGGCCTTATATCAAGTCTAACCATTCCCAAATTTGATACAAATAACCACTTTCAAGAACGCGATGCCAAACATGCCTTTATTCCAAATCCCACTTTATTTCAAAACCAAGATGAAAACACACACGACACTTAAATATTCCAAACGAGATTCCTTATCATTTATAAACCAATCATCCTTTATAAAACACCAAATGGTCCATCACTCCCAATATAATCTTGAAACCACTTTATGTCACTTAGGAAAAACATGGAACCATTTTATAAAAAGGAGAAAGAGGAGATGAGGAACCTTTTTAGAAAACTAAATTTCAAGGATAAAATCACTTTTAATGCCATCATCATTTGAAAGACCATCCAAGGGAATTCCACAAGTAGTTTTCCCCACACAATTTCCAAGGAAACAACACATTATTTCCAACTAGTACAACAAACCATCTTATAAAAACCACCGCGTTTCACATAACAATCCCAAACACAATCCAATCCATTTAATAAAACATTTATATGGGAAAACACCACCCAAGCCATCCAATTTAACTATTCAACTCAAATGAAATTTAATCAAACACATTCGGTGTGTGCATAATTAGGCATAATTGAAGATTCACCTCGGAAGCTATTTTTAACAATTTCTACTACCATGAAAACACCATAATAAGCTAACCAAATGTATTATAAAGGTGAAAATCATGTTTAAAAAATTTAATAGAAAACACAAAAGTATCATATGGATTGAATCAGAAAGGAAAGGCATGAAGACACCTACCTCAATGGCATGCGAATGCGATGAAACCTTCAGAGAAAATAGATCTAAGCCCCATGGACCTTTAACATACCCTAGAACCCAAGAAAAAACCAACCAAACATCAACCCTAGCTTCTAAGGTTTGTCCAAATGAGACCCCACCAAATGGAAACCAAGAAATCAAGAGGGAAGAGGATAAAGAGGAAGAAACGAGACCAAGAACCCTAAATATCACCTTGGAATCGAAGAGGATGCACCCAAGGAGGAGGAGGAACCAAGGAGAGGGACTTAAGGGTATCCCTTCATGTGCCAAAACTGACCAAGAGCGAGGGGGTCCAAATAGGGTTAAATGGGCAGGAGGGTAGATTATGAATTTTAACTTTTTAATGATTTGGGATGATTGCATGGCTTGGCCGCACAATTTAACAAACTGTGTGCCAACCGTGCGGTAGCCACTACCCGAACAGGTACCGACCGCATGACTAAACCGCACGGTTTGTGTGGCCATACATAAAACATGCGGTAGCTTATGTCCTGTTCCAGGAGATTCTGCACAGGAACCTGGGCTGATCCACACAGTTTCTACTAATCATGCGGTGCCCATGCGCAAGCCAAACTCCCATAGACTTCCAAAATTTCAAAAATTTCAACCGGGTCTCAACCTGAACCTTAACCAAAAAGACCCAAGATCAATAAAAGAATAAAATAAAGGAGTATCTAAGGTCAGAGTGTGACGATTATCCCCACCACAAACACTTTCTGCCCCCAAAAAGTCACCAAGCCAAAAGTTAACCAAAACTTGAATCCATGCTCGATCAAAACCAAGAGAAATTATGAGTCTTGGGATGACTGTTCACTTCACAAGTCACACCCGACCAATCATGATGAAACCAAAATACAAAAACAATGGGAGAACACGAGAGGATTCTCCCCACCACAAGAAATCAACTAACACAGAAACTTCAAAACTCAAAAAACGCCACCAAAACTTAAACAGGAAACCCACTATAGTGTGACCCAAAAAACTAGGACCCTGATAACTAACTCAAAATTTCTCCACTAAACAAACAACACCATAACTACAACTGAGAACTAGGGAACTCCCAACAATATCACATCCCACTTCCTTAGCACAAATGAAACAACACCACTATCAGATCCCAAAATTTCCCCACACACCAGACCCCAACACACAGGGAAAGTCCATGGAAAGAACTAGAACCAAAACCAAACAGCGAACTGAAACCACTATCTATAAATTCCAAAAAACTCAAGCACTTCCAAATGATCACTGATAAACTGAAACCAACCCACACAATGGTTGATCACACACTAAAAAACAAATGATTTAGAAGGCCACATTCAAATAAACACTACTGCTTGAATTATGATAGAACACGACCAACACACTTTTATAATGAAATGATGAACTCAAAACAACAACAAAGAACTTTAAACATTTCTATCCCGACGCTTAAAACAAAAATTAGGCCAAGGTTTCACACACCCCCGACAACTCCTGACTATGCGTGAGCTTCACTCTAAGTCTTGTGGATGGAGACCTAATAACTGAAGCATCTCCTGCCTCACAGTCAGGCTTAAGCATCCTTTGGTCACAACATCTTCTTTGAGTAACACTTCCTACAAAACTTCTCTAAATGAACCAAATAACCACAATGATGGAAAGTCTTAGGAGGATTGTGACAAGACAACTTTGAATGCCCGAACCGGCCACACTGGTGGCACACAAGTGAACATTCTGACGAAATGTAATCCAAAACCAATGAAAGAGAATCCTTAGAGACAAGTTCCTCTGGAATTCACTCCTCTCTAGATGGAGAACCTTCATGAGAGACAACCACCACTAACTACACCCCAAAAACTAGCTCAGCCAAAAATGTCTCATCCACCAATTTCTCGAAACAAGTTTCACCAGATGAGATCACTTTTTTCTCAATCTCAGGATGAAGACCCCAAAAAAAATAGGAGTTTTAATCAGATCTTCCGATGCTACCTACAAAGAAAATGGAACCAGATATTTAAAGTGTCTAACATAAGATTTCACTAACTACTGGCCCTGCCAAACATCTTGAAACTCTTCCACCTTCCCCAACTTCACCTCCTAAAGTATGAAACTTTGGATGAAAGTAACCTTAAACACTTCCCATATCATCCCAAGTTGCTTCGATGATGGGGAAAAAAAACTCCCACCAGTTCAAAGATGGGCCCTCAAACAACCTCAAAATAGCATGGACTCTAATAGCTTCAAGAGTTCCCAATGATCTGAAGACACACTCAACTTCCTCAGGCCACTCTACTTCCTCTAACGAACCTCAATCACCATGAAGGATAGGAAACATCTGAGAGGAACCAGAAACTGGGCATGACTCCTTAGAAACCTTGGGGACCTTTCTAGGTGGCATTTTATAAATAACACAGAAAATAAAAAACCAAAACTAACATCAAACTAAAGTGAAATCAAAAGGAACACCTCGAGTTAAAGCAACAGGCTCACAAACCAAATAAAACAAAAAATACTCTTTTCAAAAAACCCATTTCCATTTTAATTTTCAAAACTCCCTTCTTCCAAGGTCACTTTCCAAAAACCAAAACCCATTTATTAAACCTAATTAAATTTAAAAAATCATTCCTCTTTCGAAATCACTTTGGAAAAATAAGGCCAAGCCTTTGGTTTCAAATACACACCCATGGAATCCCACAAAACGTCGCACATGTGTTCCTATGTTTCTATCCATACATTCCAACACACACTTTCCACACATACCCACACATATGAAAACATTCATAAGGGAAACCAAGGGTCACACCCATGACACTTACTTATCAAATATAAAAATGTACTAAATTTTCAAACCAAAAAAATTTCTCTTTTTAAAGCCCATTTTACCAATTTCAAAACCACTTGGAAGAAATCATTTTCATTTTCATAAAACAATTTAATTTTAAAATATTACTCACACCAATCGAGACTGAACAAGACACAACTCATGCCAAACCATCAGGAGGAACTAGTTGTCATGCCTAACCCGACGACATGGTAGTGGGCCATTCCCCAAGTAAGTGATAACAAATAAGAGGACCTTGAACCATGCACTTGGACTCCACATGGGTCACTACTACATGTGAGGCCACAACATGACACCAAATCACCTCCATTGTCATCCATCAATCCAAAATAAAGACAAAGGGCTCAAATCCTGGACTACCCCTGGTAACTTGAGGATCAGAATGAGAAAGAGTTCATGAATCTCTTCCCACACCTACCTCCTGAGTCTCGACAATCCTAGTCTCCATCTACCTAACACCCCAAATAAAAAAGGGCTTTCCTATGATACAATTTTTTCATGAACCAGGTCAGGATGCCATCCGACCCGACACCTGACCCAGTCCACAACATGGCTCGAAGGGCATTCTCGATCCCATGGGCTGGTAACTAGTGTCGGATATCAAATGAAACACAAGTGAGAACAATTTCAGCCCAATAAACTAGGATTGAATAAAACAAACTAAAAAAACTGAGCATGAATCAATGACCAACAACTGAATCTCAAACAAATATAATAAAACGATCCAGTTACAATATACAACTGAACAAACAAGAAACCGAAACTGAAACCAAACTGCTACCAACATGATCTCCATGTGACCTCAATGTCACCAATATCCACAAGACTAAACCACTCCAAGATCCAACTCAACCAGGAAACCTGAACAAGAAGCTGAACCTGCAAAACAGATCGGGTCTACCGACACCGAGTGGTACAAGTAGTGTGTGAGCTAGATAGCTTAGTAGGAAACCACCAAAGAATCCATGCATTTCCTTTCCCAAAAAATAGTATATTAACACTAGTTTGAAATATATTTATGAAAATAGACTTTTCTCATTTTAAATAAACAAACCAAATTCCTCTTTTCCAAAATAGTACATGCCGCAATTTCATTAGTTCAAAATAGTTTAACATTTTGGAAATCCAAACCCAAACCCAGTTCCATGAAAAACATATACCAGACTATGTTGAAAATAAATTGGTAGTGAAAGCTGAAAACTAAATACAGTATAAAGTAAACAAGTAGATATAAACATTAACCATGGGAAATCCTAAACATCCCTAGAGGGACCCCTGGACGTGCTTGGTTCGGAACCACCTACTGACATATGGTGAAGACCCTAAGTCTATAACCAATTGACCATCCTCAACTGATCAATCCAGTAGAACAAACCACCTATCCTCTTAGTGATCTAGCAAGTACCAACCCATCTAATCAGGTCTGGCAAGATACCATCACTCAATCCTTTAAAAGACACCTAGCAACCCATGGTAAAAGTACACTATGTAAGTAGGAGGCCCTTTCATGCATGACTCATCTTACCTGCCATCACCATACTTGCCTACCTCAAACACAGACACCACTATACAATAACCCATAAAGGGGAATCCCTCTTATAGAGTTTCCCACTATATATATACATATATATCACAATGTAAAAGGTGACAACTGGGCCATCATGTCACACAAGATTTCAAAACCATTTAAAAAAACATTCTAAAAATTCTAGTCAAGCATTCACATTTGAAAATCTACCTTCATTTATCAATATTAAAAAGGTTCCAACCGAGCCCTATATCAAGTCTTACCATTCCAAAATTCGATACAACTAGCCACTTTCAAGAATGCAAAACTAGCCTTTATTTCAAAACCAAGATGAAACACACAACACACTTAAAGATGCCAAATGAGATTCATTACCATTTAGAAACCAATCATACTTTATAAAACACCAAATGGGACATCAATCCCAATAAAATCTTGAAATCACTTTATATCACTTGGGAAAAAATGGAACCATTTTATAAAAAGAAGGGGAAAGAGGAGATGAGGAACCTTTTTAGAAAACCAAATTTCAAAGAGAGAATCACTTTCAATTCCATCATCATTTGAAATCCCATCCATCTGTGCACTATGTGAACCCATGGATGTTCCCACATCCAAGGTTATTCCACAAGTAGTTTTCCCCAAACAATTTTCAAGGAAACAACACATGCTTTCAACTAGTACAACAATCCATCTTATAAAAACCACCACATTTCACATAACAATCCAAAACACAATCCAATACATTTAATAAAAAAATTTCTATGGGAAAAAACAACTCAAATCATCCAATTTAACTATTTAACTCAAATGACATTTAATCAAACCCATTCGGTGTGTGAATACATAGGAATAATTGAAGATTCACCTTGAAATATATTTTTAACAATTTCTACTACCATGAAAACACCACAATAAGCTAACAAAATGTATTATAAAGGTGTAAATCATGTCTAAAAAATAATAAAAAAAACCAAGTATCATATGGATTGAATTAGAAAGGAAATTCATGAAGACACATACCTTAATGGCATGAAAATGTTATGAAACCTTCAGAGAAGAGATATCTAAGCCCCATGGACCTTTCTCACACCCTAGAACCCAAGAAAACACTCAACCAAACATCAAAACTAGCTTCTAGGGTTCTTCCAAATGATACCCCACCAAAGGGAAACCACGAAATCAAGAGGGAAGAGGAGAAAGAGGAAGAAAAGAGACCAAAACCCCTAAATCTCACCTTGAAATAGAAGAGGAAGCACCCAAGGAGGGGGAGGAACCAATGAGAGGGACCTAGGGGGATCATTTCATGCGCCAAAACCAACCAAGAGGGAGGGGCTGAAATAGAGTTAAATGGGTAGGAGGGTAGATTATAAATTTTAACTTTTTAATGACCTGGGCCGATCGCACGGTTTAACAAACCGTGCACCAACCGTGTGATAGCCACTACTTGAATAGGTACCAACTGCATGACTAAACCACATGGTTTTTGAAACTTTGTGCAAACCATGTAGTATCTTCTGTCCCATTCCAAGAGCTTTCGCATGGGTACCTGGACTGATCCGCGTGGTTTCTACTAATTGTACGGTGCCCGTGCACAATCCAACCCCCCCAAACTTCCAAAATTTCTAAAATTTCAATCGAGTCTCAACCCAAAACTCAACCAAAAGACCCAAGATCAAGAAAAGAAGAAAATAACGGAGTATCCAAGGTCAGGGTGTGACAAAAATGAATCAAAGGAACAATGTAGGAGTCAGCAGGAAGCATCGACGAATAATATGGTGGAAGAATCTGGATGATATCCTTAGTATATGACATCCATAAAATATGATAAAATGAATAATAAATTAATAAATGAAGACATGCATAATAAAAAATAAATAATTAACTATATAAATAATAACCACTTATATCGTCTGGCCGAAGACTATCTAGCATAAGTCTATAAGCATGGACATCATGTCTGGATGTATCTGAATGTTGGTGTGCCCAACTCCACCTATAGATAACATTGTTATAGTTATATTTTATAATTGAAAGTTATACATTTGATTTAGTCATTAGAAGGAAGGAATAATATACCATCATCCACGCATAGACTCTACTACAATATCCGTAGGAAATAGTGCACAAGCATGTGGGGATAAGTAAGGGATGTTCTCCCATATCCACGTCTGTATAAGGATAACACATCTTGTGATCTAGATCATATCAATGCGACATGCACTGCATATCACCCTGTATGTATATGCGAGACATGAAGATCCCCAACTATAACAGCCTACACGGTCCAAGTCCTCCAACAAAGGTAAATACATCAAATGAACAAATGTAGTAGAATGATCAATGAATATTGTGGCATCGTTCAACCTCAAAACATATGCATGTGAAATTCACAACATGATGATCGCGTCGGTATCATCTACTAGATGAGTGAAGTACTGGTCTATCCATGGAATGTGTAATCTACTATCGACGATAGACCTGCCATCATCATAGACCTCAATGCCTAGTAATCTATGAACCAGCTCAAACCAATCTGCTCTGGCTCGGACTATCACAGCCGCATAGTCAATGGGGAGGCCCAACATAATGGACACATCCTAGAGTGTAATAGTTATCCCCCTCTATAAAATGAAATGTATATCTCTCTGACCTCCATCTCTCTATGAGCATGACAATGAACTGATGATCAAAACATGTGAAGTCATACATCATTATGACATAGAACCCAACATGAAAAAGATGGGGGATAATAGCGGGAGGTGGTACAACATGATAGATTTGATGAGATCTCTGTACACTCAAAGCAGGCACTAAACATCCCTATAAAACCAATCGTGAAACATTCCTATCTTGGAATGTGAGAAATGGAGGACCTTCCATATATACATTTGATATCATCATTACTTTTTTATAGTTAATTCAATAAAATTTGTAAACCATTTTTAGAAAAACTACAACAAGCAAAATTATGTAGACGATCAGCATGTATAATTCAACATTATGATGGAAAAAATGGTAAAAATATATATGTGATTGGTGTTGTTGGTTTAGTCTATCAATTTATTGTTTTATTGATCTCCAATGAAGTTTAATTTATTCAAAATATTTATATATAAATCATCCATGATGGAAAACCCACATAGAACATGTGGCTGCATGATATATTAATTTTCCTTGTGTGTTTATTTTTTTTAATAGTTATAGTATCACAAAATTCTTTCTGATTGAATCCAGAAATGAAACAAACTAGATTTGAAATAGGTAAAAAATGGAGAATGTTAAAAATAAAAGGATTCATTAATGAAACATATACATACAAAAAAATATACACATTAATGATAAAATATATAGACTCGATCATGGATGATGGGAAGTAGAGCTCTGTCCTGCCACTTAGGGACATCTCTTACGAGTATACCCTTCTACGTGAAAAATGTTGCATCGTAGTCCCCCTCCCAATTGTCGAGGCCAATCCATCTAATTTTTGATTTGAGTATACTTTAGTATTCCCTGGGGGAACAACCTCACAATATCAAGACAATAATTGAAAAATGAAAGAAATGAAAAAAATCATAAATAAAAAAACCAAATTACGAAACGTGGAAATACTAGGGACGACAGTCAACTGATTCGCAGGAAAGGTGATAGAATGAAAGTCACCAATAGGAATCCAAGATGCACTATAATAGTTAACCATAGTGCTCATGTGATACACTAGGTAAATATAGGTCTACCATGATATGTTTACTGATGCAGAAGTTACAACAGTATGCACACAAGGATATCTCAATGCCTGGAAGTTTCTGTAATCACGATACCTATTATCCAAAATGACCATTAGCACTCAACCACTGTTACATGTAACCCAATTGTATCACTCTCTTACCTAAAAGAAGTTTTTTACCTGATCAAATATTAGAACATAGAATCCTGATGCGTCATATAGTATCTGATCAATGGCACTTTGGAAATACTGAGTAAAATGCATTCCATTTTCTATCCTCTGATAGGCCTGTTGAGACCATTCCACAAAGTATTTCATGCATCTATAAAATTTATCTTGCACTAACCTTGTGGTCAGCAGTTTTCACACACCCTTGAGGACCCCATTTATGCACTCCACTATATTAGTGGTCATATGACCATATCTTTTACCACCATCATATGATAATGACCATTTATCCTTTGAAATACACATCATATAATCATACACATCTTCATTAACCCTTAAAATTTCTTCAATACGTTGATCAAACCTTTCTTTTTGGGGATTGTATGTTGAAACCATAAGAGAATTATTTATTTAAAAGGATATTATATTTTCTTTTTAAAAAAGTAATTTTATAAAAATATACCCAAATTGATGATTGCCTTATTTATTGCCTCACCTATGAAATTATTATACACATTACTTGAAATATGTATAATGCAATATTAATGATAAACATTAATTTATCTCCATGAAATTCCATCACTATTAACATCCTCTATAATCTCTTTATAATGATCAGATATCAGACACACTCCCTGGTTTTGTGTCACATTAATGCGTATATATGGAAAAACCAACTCCAAGATTCAAAATTATACTTTTCAACAATAGTGAATAAAAGTGGTAGAGGATCCTAATTACCATCATGTGTGACATCAAAACTTAGAAAACCTGAATAATTTCCATAAAGGAAAGTGCATCGACCTAAATGAATTGTTTACAATAGGGAAAAGCAGCAATACATGGTCTGAATTCCCAAAACATCCTATTGAACTTCACCTTTGATTAATCAACTCAATGATTGGGGGAGACATACTCAACAGTTTACAAATGATAAATAATTTGATTTTTAATATACAACAATTCCATAAGCTATAGAAACATTTCATACCATTCATCCCAATCACCACACACTTTTACAATTGCCTTTTTTTACATTCCAATATTTGTCATACGATATCTTATAGTTAAAAAACTGTTGTATTCGTTCCTAAAAATGGGACACAGGAATATCCTAGCATGTTAGGATCATCTCTATAATAATAGTTGATATAAACTCTAAATAAAGTGAATATTGATTCTACAATAAGCTTGGATGTACACAAGTGTGTGGGCCTTTTAATTTGGTTATTTTCCAACATGCAAAAAATTTATCATATTTCGCCCTAAATCATAATTTACATTCTGGCCCATATTTTTCACATCGAATGAGTTATTTTTCCTTCTTTGGATAATTAACCACAAATGTGAAATGACACTCTATGTGGCATTGTTTTATCACATTTTTCATAGAAAATTTACTTTTAAACCCCTACTCGACATAGATGGTGTTATCAGTTGATACAAATCTATTCCCTATAATGCTAGGGAATTTAGTAGTTGTTATAAGTAAAACTAATGTTATTTTCAATTTTATAAAATTACATATGCATATATAAATTTTTTGTCATATTTTTACTTTCCAAAATTTAAGTAATTATATTTTATACTTCATTACTTAAAATAATAATTATGTATACTTAATATAATTTAAAATTATTATTTATAGTACACATTTTTTATACTGTTAACAAAAAAACATTATATATATATTTTAATAAATTTGAATATGATAATTAATATAACTAATATATTTTTAATAAAAATATTTAGCTAATTACCTACGTGTATAGAATATTATGATTTAAATTTATGTTACTTTAAATATAAAATATTTTATATAAATATAAATCTATTCAAATATAATTACCCACAATTTAAATTACAAATATATACATTTTTTAAAATAATACTATTTACCTAAATATAAATTACATTTTATACATAACATTTCAATTATATAAACACCATATTTAAATTTCATAAACATTCAATATAAATTATATTATACAAAAAATAATAAATCATTTAGAAATTAAATCATACAAAATAAAATAATTTATACAACCATACATTCATGTATCCATACATATTAAATAAATAAATCATACAAAAATAAATAAATAGCATACAAAAATAAATAAATAAAATCAACTAGACAATTAAAATTTTAAATAGAAATTTTACCTTCTTAAAAACCATAAATATATGTTGAGAAAGAATTCCAGCAGGGCTTCACACCAAAATTCAGTGGAGAAGAATGAAATTTGGAGGGGGGAGGAACCTCCTTTTATAAAAATTGGGGCGGTAAGAGGCATGAACCCTGTTCACACCTCATTTTTGAATTCCACGAAGGAAGCGTGAATGGGGTTAACGCTTATTTGGCAGTAGAGGGAGAAACATTAACCCCATTCATGCCTATCTCTCGAGATTGAAAAGCATGATTGGGGTTTACGCTTCTCCAAACCCTTTTTTGAAAAAAATTCACAACCTAATCCCTTTTTATGAAAAAAAATTTAAATACCCATATTAAAAAATTACTCCCTATGCGATACCACCTTTGAGTCATCTTTTAAGCCACCAATGGAAGGGATCCTCTTCCTTTGGATCCCTCACCCAAGAGGGACCAATTAGAAACCTCCACCAAAGCCTATGGACATGAAAAACTATAGAAATAGGCACACTAGCATGTATCCCATTTGGGTATTCATTCCTACAGTCATAGGTTTCCCGCACTCATTCTACCTGGCGGTTAGGGTCCTCAGGGTGCATGTGAGTATGCATTCTCATGGACATGAGGACCCTGAACCAAGGGATTGTGTCTGGGAGTTCTCAGTCTTGAGTATTAGGGTTAGGACCATGTCCTTCCCTAGTTGTCTCTAAGACCTGAAGACTCTGGTTCCTAGAGGGGAGGGTGATGATCACACTTTCTCTTACATTAAACATGGAATGAGATCCTCCTCCCTTCCCATGGAATCAATTTCAGGGCATCCCTCATGGAGTAATACCCTAACATTTCTTGTGGTAGGTTGAACAATTTCTCCACTTCACCCCATGGGTTGTGTCCATATGGTTAGTCTAATGTGACTATCCTAGATACAAAATAGGAGAGGGAATGAGAGCATCCAAGCCCCTTCTTCTTCTCTCATACCATTAACTTCTTCCACCAGTGGAAGAAGGATCATGTGGTTTTCCAAATCTTCCACTTCCTCTTGTTTCTCACATTCAAGCATGACTCATCATGAACCATGTGGTATTAGAGGATATCCACAATCAAAACATACACATATTCAGATGCATGTTTTTACATAGGATCTTATTCCAAATCTTCCTCTCACCTTCCTTCAGAGTGCCTCCATAGGTGTGGGTACTCAAGGCCATGTATCCAACCTTAAAGAAAATCATATTGTTTGATTCCCTAGATCTATCACTTCCTCTTTTTTCTCACACCAAGCATGACTCATGTGGGTTTAGAGGTTGGATTTGATCACAAAATCCATATGATCCCCAAACCTTAAGGAAACCTTCGTGTGTAAGCCCTGATTGATTGAACTATGAGAACTCTAATTCCTGATATAACCAGGATATATAGGACACCTACCTAAGGCCTAGGCTTAATGGTCATCCTCCTCTAGAGTAATACCCAACCAAACCTATGGGCCTCCAACTTGGTATAAGTCCTAATCACATCACAATACTCATCCATGGGCCTCCTCATCAGGTGTAAGCCTTAGAAAAGCCTCCAAATCACTATGAGTCGAGAAATAACTCATGGACCCTTTAACAGGGAATCCTTTTTAGTAGTAATACAAAAATTAATCCTCTCAAATGGCTATACTCCCTTATGAGACAAACCTTTAGAGGACCTCCATAAGCATGGTTCCTCATAATCGAACTACGTGGGCTTTGATTCCCATCCAAATGGGATATGTAAGAAACCTCCTTGAGATCCAAATCCAACACCTCAAACCAACCCTAATCCTCTCTGGGCCACATTCCTAGTAAAGTATTATCCAAACTAGGAATCCATATCCCTCCTGGGTTTCTTAGGCTTCTTTGGCATAAGTCCCACACCAAACTTTGACTAGGCACATTTTGCCTAAACATCCTCGCCTCATGATGATAAATTGCATGGTTTGGTCCTTATCACTTGACCTTAAAAGGTATTATGTTCCCCATTAAGTGGCACTGAACTACATGGGTTCTTATTTATTTCATGATAATACATAGGAAACCCATTTTATGGGTCCAATACCAAAATCAAAACAACTCCCATATCCCTGGATGACAATACACTCCAGAGTACCCCACTATGTGGATGAAAACCAGCATCATCATAATAATGACCAAATAATCTTTGATCAGTACATAAGAGTACACCATTTTTGGAGAGCCTCAGATACATATAGATATCTCCATTGATGAAGAACCTGTGATACATACAGATGATTCTAAGTTCCATACATTCTAATAATCGATTGTTAATTCAAGGTCAACCCACATCATATCAGGAATTAATGAAGGATTTATGAACATATCTTAAATCTATAAGAGAGTCTCGAAGTAGGTACAAATTCCCCCCAAAAGGGTGCAATGAGCCCGAAACCCCATCCTCTCGACTGATGTGATTTCTTAAGTATTGTTGGCTAAAATTCCCAACAAATTTATGCCTTTGGAAAGTAGGTCCCTCATGGATATAGAACCATTGGGTGTTTCCGGTTCCATGAATAAACCCATTGTAAACCATTCAAAAATAGTGAACTTGATGTGAATGTTTGCACAAAAACTCAACCCCCTGAAATCGACTATCAGACGATGCATCTCCTTCGAAAACAAAAATGGTGAACCTAACGTGAATCCTTAACCAAGATGACGGTGCCATCCACCTGTTATTCCCCTTTCTCTCTCAAAATTAAAGAGGTACAAACAAGACAATCAATCATACATGTGTTCATTTAAATGAGATGCTACTTTGATGGAATTTTATTCTTTTTTTGTCATCTATATTCAAGCACTTTCTCTCAGAACTCCCATCAATCCAATGGCGCCATACCAACTCTCACCAATGTATGCCCCGACTACTATTAATGTAAGGTATTCATCCAAGCATAGGATGCCATCACCAACCCAACGTCTTCAATGCCGAGTCTCGAATGCGCTGGATTGGGAGTACTGCCAGAATGGTACAATCCTAATCCTGAAGGCTGCCTGACAGGCCCTCCAGCTCATGAAGCCCCACCGATCACCCAACCAATGATGAATGATGGCCCAGAAGTAGACAACGCCAACCACCGTCTTCAACTGTTTCAGGATATTATTCCTGAAATGAAACAACCAATACCTACCTTATTTTAGGGAGGTGGTCCAAGAAGCTAGAGACAACCTCATATAGAAGACATGAGGGTCCTTTAAAATGGATACTACTTGAAATTCCCACTTCCAACGCCACATGGTCATGAACCCTCAACATGATGAGGGTGCCATCCTCGATAGACCGGCCCAGGTCGCCCAAATTCAGGCATTCAAGACGACCTAACAGGGGTATAAAACAGAAAACATGGAGTAGGTACACACCCCAATCCCCTACGGAGAATCCCACTAATCAAATTTGGTGGCAATATGTGAGTGGGAACATACATCCAACCGCCTTAATTTAGTTATCCAGTAGACTCACTTAGAAGAATCCAAATAAACTTTCTATTAAAATACAAAGATACATGGTGAGAAGGAATATAAACCTAAACCCACAATCCAAGATTTATAGAAGATTCATTTGGAAGCACTAAAATAAGCCTTCCAACCAAGTTTGGTGGAAAAACATAAGCAGGTTCACACATCTACCTACATTCATAAATCCTGCCATCAGTTTCATCTGGCATCACCCGGAGAAGTCAGTCGGAAAGTATCGATGATGAATAGGGTAATACTAATCTCTCTACCCCACACATGAGTACTATTAGTATCCACTAGTAGGAAAGGAAGTATAGGAGCAGATACATACCCCAAATCTAGATGAAGAATTGACATATATCCCCATTCCGATCACCGAAGTCACTAAGCACATCCTAACAGTGGTGAAAGGGAAGATGAAAATCCCTACCTGAATCATATAGACCTATCAAGACATCATAACAGTAGAAAAATTATTGTTATAGGGAAAAACACATAGCTCTATCCCCAAAAATGGGGTGTCTCATCAGCATGGCACCCCAGAGAAGATACATACATTTTCTCCCATCTATGAGGGTCATGGGGAAAACTCACCTGCGATATACAGACAACCAGATTGGGAACATACACCCATTCCAATAGGAGGAAATTGAACCATTCTAATGGAAAATCTAAGGTAGGCACATAAACCTTCCAAAATTCCAGAAGCCTACTATAAAATTTTAGCAGCAACACATGAGCTAGTTAAACAAGATTCCATGCCTCAAAACCACTTTCCCAACACATTCCCCCAATCGCTCAAAGGAATTCATCCAAAAAGAAGCCTCAACAGAGAAAACTGGAAAATGAAGGGCCGATCTATGATCCCTCTCTACTTAATTATGGAGTTTTTAAAGACCTTATATGATTATCCATGGAATCTCAAGATCCTACTCCCCTGATACTAAATCACAGGGGTAGTATTAGTAATTATGAAGGTCCTCCTTAGACACTTCACCATGAAGTCTTGCTTAATGAGCATAATCTGATCAGTCTCAATAGCCTATCTCCATACGAGAGTCACAAAAAACCTCAATGTGGCCAGAAGATCAAGGATAAATAGGGTCTTCCCCTTACTGTAACCTACCATGGAAGTTCTCCCTATGACGAACTTCACTAAAAAAATTCTCTCCACATTAGTGTTTCGGTTCTTCAAAAGGTTCCTACCCTTGGTGATGTAGTGATGAGAAATCCCTCTTAATGGGAGGCACTTGGGAAGAAAAATATAGTCATGTCTGATGCCTTTTCATTAACAAGTGAAATACTTTCTTAGTCGAAAGAAAACCCAAGGAGACAGTCATTCTCCGGACCACCCTTGAGTCTCCTATCTTCCAACTAGAGGAAGTCCCTAAAAATCTTGTTGTTTATGATAAAGTAGTGGGAAAGGGTCCACCTTGGTCGGTCTGGGTTTAGGTGCCTCTATAAAGAGACAAACATGACTTGCTAAACATGAGGAAACAACTATCTAAAGACAATATACCATACGTGTTTTATCCTTTAGCCACCCCTCAATATAGCATTCTAGAGGCATTTCTATAAGATTGTGTGCATGACACCTGCATCAACATATGGAAAAATATTCATCACTTGAGAGAAAAAGTATTACCCTATGATCAGTATCTAAGTCACGTCAAGGTAATAGAATGGATGAAACACCAAATTGACTCAGAAACTTTCATGGATGTACGACATCCATAGTTTGAGATATAGTAGGGATCCCTTCAACATGCATGCCTTAGCATGTTAAAAATATTGTGACTGCTGATCGCCGATTCCCCATATGGTGTTAATATTAGAGGATTGGGTGAGCACATAGTGTTACATTTCTCCATGCTCCTGGACTAGAAAATCCCACCAAAGGTAGTATCATGAAATGTCATAGATTTGGGTCAACTTCAACAAATAGACTCTATTCACAACTGAAGATTTTCTCAACAAAAACAGGCCCCAGTAGAATCTCACCAACATCGGGCTATAAGAGATCATGATATTGAGAGAATTTTTCATAAAGAATATAGAAATATAGATAAATCCTCTCATTTAGGAGAAGTCATCCATTAGTTATCTCAAATGTTGGAAATAGAACAACGGTCTTCGGAAGTGGGTGATTCAAGTGCATACCAAATGATACACCTAGCCCATGTTTGGACAAAACTATATAGAATCAGAAGGTAAGTCACAACAGTAGTAGCCATGATAGTTTAAGAGAAACCCCAACCCACATGTATGGGGCCTTTTTAACCCAACCTCCAAGGTTAGAAAACCAATCCCAAAGAGCTGTTAAAGTGGAATGGGAATAGCCCTAGCCCTCAAGGCTGAGATATTTTTTTCAACTTAGTAACCTCCTCCTCAGTGGATTTCAGTCTTCTATTGATCAGGGGAAACATCTCATAATGGACCCTCCTAGTTCTTCCTATCTCATGATTCGACACCTTCATTGGAAGATGCACAAACAAACTATCCGAAGATTACCTTCAGATTACCATCTGCTAAACGACTCCTAGAGAATCAGTGAAGGTGAGGAAAATGCCTCGAGGAGGGAATAAAAAGGTAGTTTCTCAAATACATTGATAAAATTCCTACAATGTATTACACATTAGTGAATTTCATTAACACTACCCCTACCAACCCTAAAAAAAGATGCCAATTCGGAAGAGTAATTGGAGGAGGAAGTTTCAATTCAAAATATGGTGTGCACTAAAACGATTGAAGGAGGTGTGCATACCCATAACCAAAGACTTTCCATGAATTTGGTTATTCCCTTAAACAATCCATCATTCCCCTCGAAAGGAATCCAACAAGGAAAATGGTAAGGGTCAGATTGTGCCCCACCCACCTCTTAGAGAGGTTAAGCCCCTTTCACTTAAGGAAAGGTTTTCTCAAAAAGAGGAAGGGATGGAAGAATTGAGGGGAATCAATGCAGAAATAATATAAGGAATTCTTCATACCAGATACATTCTATAAGTAGATCCTCACCAGTTGGAACACCTCAACAAAGAGGGTTTGCTGTAGTGACTGAAATGGATCTGGAACATCTGCACAATATAGGATACCAGCCACTAATATATTTGGATCCTACAATAGTAGATTAGGAATTCCCTCTATTGGGTGCACAACTAGAAAAGGGCCAAGAAATCCTTACAAGCCTACCCCTATAAGCTACCCATGATAGATACCATTAGTACCACAACAGATGGCCCAACTATCTGTTATAGATGTTCAAGGTCCAACTCATCTAGGTATCCCCTGAGGGATCATAAACAATCTTGAGTCACTCACAGATCGATTAGAATACACGGAGGAATGAAATACACCAATAAAACCATAAAATAATCCTTACCCTAAATGGGTAGATCCAACTCTCCCATGCTAAAATTTGGGAATCCTACATTTTCAATTTTTAATGGCTCAGGTGATCCAAAGAAGCATTTGATGCATTTCATATCTTACTGTGATCCCATGATGGGGACCATTAAACAATATAAGATAGTGAAACTCAAGTGCTTCATGCAATCACTACAGGGACTATCCTTTGTATGGTACACTAGCTTGCTGTCTTGGTCAATTACGAGGTGGGAATATCTCAGATAGAAGTTTCTCTTATAGTTTAGCTTGACATTGTAGAAGAAAAAATTCCCCGACCTCTCAAACTATAAGTAGTGGGAGAATGATAGAGTATCATATTTCACTTATTGGTGGAAAGGATTGACATATTCCTTGAACCTACAAATCCATCAAGAATACTTTTTTCCCATCTGTATAGTGAATCTTTACGGTGAGTTGCGCACTCCAATTATCCCTGTGAAATATACAGGGGGTTTCAGTACCTTACCGAAATTTCTCAAATAGTGGAAGACTCTATCATAGAGACCAAATCTAATTCATAAGTAATTCCATCAGATCAAGGAAAGAGAAAAGGGAAAGTAGAGGTCACTATTGTTACACTTAAGTAGGCCCCTATACTCGCTCTCGCTCTAAATCCCACACTGTATTGTGTGGATCCACCTCCCGAGCATCAACAAAAATGTCTGCCTTGTTAGGATGATTAAAGAGAGTATAGGTGAAAATAGTTTGAGGAGATGAAAAAAGGTATATTCTTTCTGAAATGACCAAGTCCTTGACTACTTTATCTCGTAATTGGAGAAAAACTTGATCAAGTTTCCAAAGCCCATGAAGTCCAACAAAGATGGTGAAAAAAATCTCCCAAAATATTTCCCCTTCTATAAAGTATTGGGGCACAAAATTCATGGGTGTTTTTTTTCAAATAACACCTTCAAAAGATGGTGGATTCTAGGAAAGTGAAGCTATGAAGGCCACCTTCCTAAGAAGCATGTGTCTTTATCACCGATCTGAAAGAGGAAAATGAATGGTAGGAAGTTAACAACTAGAGTACATAGAATTTTAGTAACCAGATGGTTATAAATATGATCAAATAGACTCATGATATCTTCCAAACAAAGTTGAAATAGCCAATTATGCCTTCAACCACTTACACTACAACAAAACTAACTTTATCAATAACTCAGTCCTATGAAATCTAGTCTTCCAAAAATAAACATAGATAGAGGATAAAAAGAAAATGCAGAAATATGAGCCTATTCCAAGATGAAGTTGTATTTGAATTTATCATACTTCATGCCTATAGTTCTGAAAGCACAAGCACCGGCCCTCCAACTGTACAACAAGATTCAACCTGCTAGATTGAATCACCATCAAAAGAGAAGACAATATTTAGTTCCATTAATTTTATTCACTTAATGGAACCCTTATCAGATGATGATCATGATTATGAACCCAAATTCCCTACACATGATTGGGGAACTGGGGGGAGAGGCCATCAGAGTCGAGGATACATGGGAATATTTGGTTGCGCTAGGAGTACCTACACATCAAGAGGCTCACATAGCTCCCCTACATGACAATAAAAGTAAGTCCATCCCTGAATGGGAAAACTGAGTTGGGTCCCTACACCCAAGACTTGAGTGGGGAAGATCCTTCAACCAGGATCCCCTATTTTTCTATAAATAGTTCCCTTGGGATCCTCATTTACAGGACTGGAAAATCAAAAGAATCCCCCTAAGCTCTGGTCGCACATCCCCTTTACCCAGGTCACCAAAAATTACTCAGGTAGCTCTACAAAACCCGATAGAAGAGTGGATCAAGAGGAATAAGTGAGATCAAGGTCCCTTTAGGGTTTGAAACACAAGATACCTACACGAGGACCCCTTCTCTTCTATCGAACAACCACCTACGTAAGTCCCCTTTCCTAACTAGGGACCTGTGCGAGAATCATACAAGGTGATTCTCACTCAAATTTACCCAAGAGATGAAGGTAGAATGGTCCTTGTAGTCTAGCTTGGGTTATCGAATCCACAGAGACCTAAGAAGTAACATATAGACACGCACATTCTAAGGACTGTTTTTGGCTATGAAGTGGCCAACTTTGGGTTGATTTTAGATGGGTTTAAGTGAACTCTAAGAGACTTAAGTGAATTCAGATTAAAAGAATGAGTTGATCCTAGGTTATCGCTCGGGGTGGATTGGACGTATTTCCTTTTCAAAGATTTCAATTTCTTATATTTGAGATGGGTTCATTTAAGAAGATAAAACAACATCATCACTTATTGGTTCAATGCCTACACACTTTAATACTAATCACCTATACACTTGAAGGATCAAGGTTTTGAGAACTTCAAGGCAAAGGTTCGTATTAGCACATGAAGCGTGTGGCCTTAAATTCAACAAGGACGATGGAGTTTAAAAATCATCAAATAAAAATCTCAATTTAAGAAGTGATTATAAAATAATGGGGTGATAAATAACATCCAATACAGACCCTTGATACTCCCTTGGATCAACCCATAAGTGGGTTAGCCCTCCATTGATTCTATGGTTTCAATGGAAGTGGAAAGTAGACTCATGGGGGAGGACATGGAGAAGTAAAGAAAACAACAAAAATAAAATGATCACTCCACCGCTGTGTGAATAATTTCACAAGGTTTGGTGTGAATAAATTCACACCTTGATCCAACGGTATCAAAGTGATATGAATAACAACAGAATAATATTATAAGAAGAGCTTTTATTAAGAAACTAAAGTGAATTGAACAACTTACATGTGAAAGACAAATTCGAGACAACAAAATTGTAGCATAACATTACAATTGAACAAAGCACCAAAGATCCTTAAATCCTCCAACAACAATGCCTTAAATAGGAATTTTTGAGCCCTTGGGTCGAGCCTCCAACAGTCTAAGTCTTCTCAATTAATTTTGGTAGGCCATAGGTGGGTGGAAAGTGAGGGAGAGTTGATTTTTCTACCCTTGACCCGAGGTGGCAGCCAGCTTTCCTTCATCGAACAGACGCATTTGGAATACCTTCTATATGGCCGAATAAGAGTAGGACATAGAAGAAGAAAATGGATCTCCGGATGTCTTATAACCTCCTGTAAAATTTGGGCCCATTTGGAGTTGTGGATTTCGAGATATGATCAAATTAGTGGACTTTTTTTCTGGGCCGCAGAATCTGGACCAGAATTTTATCTCTAACTTGGGCCGCCTAAATGACCACCATGGAGGCCTAATTATCATTATCTCATGAAGATTTATTTGTTTTTATACATTTATTATAGCATACCATGAAATTTGGGATTAATTGGGCCTGTATGTTGGGCCCCACAGTCTCATCAGTGGGCTGGTGTCCAATCTGCCTTCTCCAGAATTGCTTCCTTTCATTTCCAAATATCTCCATCATCCTCCATGAATTCTCCACTGATCCCTGAATCAAACATGTTCATATTTAAGTGTAGATAAATTACCAAAAATATAAAATTAAAATATATATAATTAGATTCCTTAAAATCAGATGAATCATTGATAACTTCAAATGATGTTCAAAAATGTATCACATAATAGCGCATTTTAAGAAGGTATTACAATCATAATGTGAAATGATGTTCAAATTGTAAAATGCACTAAAATGGTGTTTATGAATAATAAATAACATGAATATTATGTATATTAACAATGAATATTAGCCTCATTTAGTGGATAATCACACCCCCCAACTTGAGTTTTGGTAGTCCCGAGCAAAATATATCTCATCAAAAATGAAATTCGAATTCCCTTTTCCAAAAAAATTTTAATACACAATGATCACCAAAAAACATTATACCAAACAATCATGAAACCCATCAAAATATTTTAATACAAGATAGTTTCATAAGCAGATCCCAATCCCAAGCCCATTCCTTTGTTCAAATTCATTGCCATATTTCATCCAATATCAATTAAGTATGAGGATGTGTTGTGCATCACAATAGACATGGGGGTTCATCTTTATTCAAGGGGGAAATTACGGAAGCGCTAGGTGGAATAAAATTTCAATATTAAGATGAGTATTCATTTTTTTTTGTATAATTTTTTTGTTTTTTTGTTGTTGTTTTTTTTGTTTTTGCAATTTTTCCATGGTAATTGAAGTTGCACTCAAAAGAGTCAACCCCTATAGCGAGACTTTTCCGATGACTCCCAGGCTCAAGGACCTTAGGGAACCAAGTGAAACCCACATACTCGGGCATCATCTTGAGTTAAATCAGTAAAAAACAAATTCAAATTACCAAAAATAGAGATAAAATTACTAACTCTGGGCCAGACAACTATGGAGTCATGATCCCCAAGTGCCGAAAGCCACGCATTAGGTCATTTCATTGCTCTATGCGCAATTTTTTTTTAATTTTTTTTGAATACTCATATTAAACTAAAATGATCACCAAACCTATTCTATTTATTTGGTGGACCCCATGAACTCAAACTAATACCCCACTATCCAAGGGACGTGCATTGTGATCTTTTTTTTATTTGGATGAAAATATAAACGATGAAATATCACATTGGACAGCCACACTTTCCAAAATCTATGCTCATGAAATTATACAAGGATTAAAATCAGAATCAGGGCATGCTAAATTATTTGATATTCAGTTTCAAAGTGTGCAATGTGTATTACCATGTTCAAAGTTAAAGGAATTCTTCCTTCCATTTACACAATTTTTTTTCTTCAAATCATTCATTTTTTTTGACACGAAATAATTTTTTATTTTATCTCCCCCCCAACTTAAAATAACACTGTCCCCAGTGTTTAAATAAAAGAAAATTTAGAAGGGGGTAGAGGTAGATAATGAAAGTTCAAAAAGGAAATTGAAACTGAGGATCATGGAATGAAATCACCTGGTGATTGAAGTTGAAGTTCTTGCCACTCCAAATTAGTCCTTTGATCTCTTGGGGGATGTAGGCACCTCCTTGATTAAACATGTATCACCCAAAATAGTACCTTAACAAAAAGAATAACAAACCAGACAAAACAAACAACACAACGACTTATTTAATTCCAAGTATCATAATTTTTATGGGTTTTCCTGTTTTTTTATTTTTTTAAATCAAACTAATGATACATTGTCTTCTTTTTAATTTTCTGGGTAAGGTATTACTCAGGGATCACACCGTGTGACACGGATGAATACGATGCCCCCCTTTCATACCCATCCATACTCATAATAGAAGAACAAGTCAATAGTCCTTTTTTAAATGTGAAAATGATTAATTAATCCTATTTAAAATATAAAGTTTATTAAAACAACAAAATGATAAGAAACTTGAAAACCATGGGTTGCCTCCTATGCAGCGCTTTGTTTAACGTCGTTAGCCCGACATGGATCCTAAATATATCAATTTTTTCCTTATTCATAGGTTGGATCAGTTAACTCAACCTCTATTTCTTTTTTATTGAATGATTCAATGAATGGTTTTAACCTTTGACCATTTACCTTGAAAATGTAACCACTTGCGGGATCTTGAATCTCTACTGCCCCATGGGGGAATACATGATGCACTATGAAAGGACCTGACCATCTAGACCTTAACTTTCCTGGGTGTAAATGAAGTTTTGAACTATACAAGAGCACAAGTTTTCCCAGTTCAAAATGTTTGACCTTGATATTCCTAGATTGGTAGGCTTGAACTCTAGCTTTATTGATCCTTGAATTTTTATAAGCCTCCATCCTTAGTTCCTACAGTTCATTGAGATCTAATTTCCTTTTTGTTCTGGCCAATAAGAGGTTATAATCCATTTTCTTAATTGCCCAAAAGGCCTTATGTTCAATCTCCACTGGAAAATGGCATGCTTTACCATAAACCAACCTATATGGGGATATTCCTAAAATGGTTTTTTATGCTGTACGATATGCCCAAAGAGCATCTAAGTGTTTCTCAGACCAATCTTTCCTAGAAGGATTGACAGTTTTCTCAAGAATTTTCTTAATCTCCCTATTCGCTAACTCAGCTTGACCATTGGTTTGAGTATGGTATGAAGTGGACACTTTATGAGAAATACCATACTTAGACATGAGTGAAGAGAATGGGCGGTTGCAGAAATGGGTTCCTCGATCACTGATTATAGCCCTAGGAATTCCAAATCTTGAAAATATGTTCTCTTTCAGAAATCGAATCACAACTTGATGATCATTGGACTTAGTGGGAATGGCCTCAACCCATTTTGAGACATAATCAACAACTAAGAGTATGTATAGGTATCCCCAAGAGTTTGGGAAGGGACCCATGAAGTCAATTCCCCAACATTCAAATATTTCAACCACTAAGATGGGAGTGAGTGGAATTTGATTCCTTTTTGTGATGGACCCTACTTGTTGACACCTAGGACAACTTTGACAAAATGTGTAGGAGTCCCTTGAGAGGGTGGGCCAGAAAAGACCACATTGAAGAATCTTAGCAGATGTTTTCTTAGAGGAAAAGTGACCTCCACATGCCTCACTATGACAGAATTTAAGGATGGACTCTTGTTCAGATTCTGGAACACACCTCCTAATGACTTGATCAGGGCAGAACTTATAGAGGTATGGATCATCAAACACATAGTGTCTAACATCAGAAAGGAATTTCCCTCGAGCTTGAGTCCCTAAGAATTTTGGAATGACTCTTGTAACTAAGAAATTGGCTATGTCGGCATACCAAGGGCAGTCACTCACAGAGTATAGGTGTTCATCAGGAAATGAATCAGACACAGAAAGGTGATTGGAGTTATCTTTGAATTCCATTCTAGAGAGGTGATCAGCTACAACATTTTTAAAAACCTTTTTATCCTTGATTGTGAGGTCAAATTCTTGTAAGAGAAGGACCCACCTAATCAGTCTAGCCTTGGAATCTTGTTTTTGGAAGAGGTATTTTAGTGCAGAATGGTCAGTGAACACAATGATGGGGGATCCTAAGAGGTAGGACCTAAACTTCTCTAAGGAAAACACAATAGCAAGTAACTCCTTTTCAGTGGTGGTGTAGTTGATTTGGGCATCATTTAAGGATTTGATTTCATAAGCAATGACATAAGGAGTTTTATCACAACGTTTTCCTAACACAGCTCCTACAACAAAGTCACTGGCATCACACATAAGTTAGAAAGGAAGGTTCCAATTTAGAGATTTCATAATGGGAGGAGAGGTGAGAGAGGATTTGAGGGTTGAGAATGAACCCTCACAGCTTTCGGTCCAAACAAATGGAGCATCCTTTACTAGCAGAGCACAAAGGGGATGGGAAATTGAACTAAAGTCCTTGATGAATCTTCTATAGAAACCAGAATGTCCTAAGAAATACCTCACTTCCTTGACAGTTTTGGGTGATGGAAGGTGACGAATGATGTCAACCTTGGCTTTATCAACTTCAATCCCCCTACCTGAGACCAGATGGCCTAGAACTAGTCCCTCTTTAACCATGAAATGGCATTTTTCCCAGTTTAGGACTAGATTATTTTCTTCACATCTTGACAAGACTCTCTCTACATTCCTCAGACATCCCTCAAAAGTATCCCCAAACACAGAGAAGTCATCCATGAAGACCTCTAGAAAATCCCCTACCATGTCTGAGAAGATTCCCATCATGCATCGCTGGAAGGTTCCAGGAGCATTGCATAAACCAAAGGGCATGCGTTTGAAGGCAAAGGTACCGAAAGGACATGTGAATGTAGTCTTCCCTTGATCCTCTAGGGAGACCTCAATTTGATTGTACCCAGAGTACCCATCTAAGAAACAGTAGAAGGCATGACCTGCCACTCTCTCAAGGACTTGGTCAATGAATGGTAAGGGGAAATGATCCTTCTTGGTGAATGAGTTTAGCTTCCTATAGTCAATGCAGACCCTCCATCCACTACTCACCCTTGTTGGAAGAATCTCTCCATCCTCATTTGTTATCACTGTGATTCCAGCCTTTTTTGGAACCACTTGAATTGGGCTCACCCACTCTCTCTCAGCTATGGGATATATGATACCAGATTTTAACAATTTAGAAGTTCCTTCCTTACTACCTCCATGATATTAGGATTGAGTCACCGTTGAGGTTGACGACATGGCTTTGAATCAGATTCCAGAACAATCCTATGAGTCCCAACAAGTGGGCTAATCCCAGGAATATCAGAAAGGGTCCAACCAATGGCTTTCTTATGCTTCCTAAGGACATCTAGAAGCATCCTCTCATGATTAGATTCAAGAGAAGAATAAATGAAAATAGGATGTGTTTGATTGTCCCCTAGGAAAGCATACTTGAGTGTACCAGGAAGTTCCTTCAATTCAAGATCAGGTTGGTTCAGAATTTCAGCAGAATATTGGGACATTGGATCAAGTTCAATTTCTTTTTTTAGAGTTTCAGATAGGATTGATTCCCCACATGTAGAAGTTTCAGCTACTAGATTGGATTGATCAGATTTAGGGAAGGAAATTGGAGCGGTCTCTATGAAAGTGGTTTCTTGAAAGGTTTCACTAATTTTTGGACCTAAGACTTCATCATAAGAGCAATTTGAAAATGATTCAAGCCAAGGAGATAAACTTCCTTTATATGAACAAAGGAAATCAATCTCATCCTAACTTAAACATTCATTAAATATTCCTTGATGTTCCATGGATTCATTACCAATTCTTCCTATCATGTTTACTTCATGAATGTCCTCATCATCCCCTATTTGTGAGCTTGCATTATAGATGTTCAAGTCTAGACTCATGTCCCCAAAGGTGATGGTCATGTTCCCATTTCGAACTCGGATAACAGAGTTGATTGTTGCAAGAAAAGGAAGACCAAGGATGATTGGGGTTTGTTCCTTATTTCCTAAGTTTGGATGGTTGTCAAGGATAATGAAATCAGTAGGGTAGATGAAGTTTTCAACCTTTACCAGAACGTCCTTTAAAATCCCCTTTGGAACCCTAATGCTATGATCAGCAAGCTGAAGTGTGACAGATGTGGGTTGGAGTTCTTTTAGGCCTAACTGGCAATACACGACATAGGGGATGAGATTGACACTAGCACCTAGATCACACAAGGCCTTGACAACTTTTCTCTCTCCTAGTTCAACATTGATGTAAGGGAAACCCAGGTCTTTCAACTTAGGAGGAATGGTCCCTTGAATGGTGGTACTCACATTAGTAGCCAAAAGGACTTGGTTTTTATGTGAAAATTTTCTTTTAAAAGTGCACAAGTCCTTAAGGTACTTTGATTAGGCAGGTATGGTTTGGATGGAATCGAGAAGAGGAATTTTCAACTTGACTTGTGAGAATATTTCCCTCAATGTTTCATTCAGTTCAGGCTTGGGTTTCCCCCTCATGCGTTGAGGAAATGATGCAGGTTGTTGGGTTGTTTGTTGAAGAGTTGTTTCTTTGACAATGTTATCAGTTCCCTCAGTTTGATCATTTGGTTCATTTGAATTTTCATCCATGTTTGAATCTTCAGGTGGGTTCTGAATTAGTTGTTCAGGTTTCTCAATTGATTTCCCACTTCTTAAAACAATCACAGCCTTTAGTTGTTCATGAGTTGTTTGAGTACAACCTGACTCTCCCCTTGAAGTTGAGGATGGAACCGCCTGAGTAGGCATGGGTGCCTTTCCAGTTTTGATGGTTTGAAGTTCTTGTTTAAGAGAAGAGACTTCTGAGTTCATCCTTTCCATTTGTTTGCACAATTGTTCTAGTAGGATTTGTGGAACAGTTTGGGTGGGTGCTTGAGTAGGTTGGTTTATCCCAGGGGGATATTTTGGAGGTGGGATGGTTTGTTGAAAATGGACCGGTGGATGTTGGTATTGGATAGGTTGGGTTTGGAACTGGTTATGGGTTTGGTAGTTCTGATGGGGGTAAGGATTTTGTCCCTGTGGTTGGTTAGGTTGTTGGTTATCTTTCCAGCAGAAGCCTGGGTGGTCGTTATACCTTGGGTTGAAGTTGTTTTGGTATTGAGGCTTTTTAAAGTTCAAAGAATTTACTTCCGCTGGGGGTCCTCCTAAAATAACATCCTTGATGGATGGAATGGTTGGGAAGTTGTCTGTCTTATGGTCATTTTTGTCACAAATTGTGCAAACAGGGTCAACAGTTTGGATTTCATGGACTTTCCTAAGGTCTATCTCTTCAACCTTCCTAGAGAGTGCTGCAAGTTTAGCCCTAAGGCTTTCCTCTTCTCTAAGTGTATGAATTCCAGTAGTTCTTTATGGATTTTAAGAATAAGGTGAAGTTCCCCATGTTTGGTTTTGTTCAGAAAGGCTTTCTAGATACTCGTAAGCATCATTTGGGGCTTTGTTTTTAAAGGTTCCATTACACATCATGTCAATGAATTGTTTGTTCCCCGGACCCAACCCTTCATAGAAAATTCTCACTTGTTTAGGAATAGAGAAACCATGATGTGGAACCATTTTTAGAGTGTCTTTGAACCTCTCCCATGTTTCATAGAATGACTCTCCCTCTTTTTCAAAAAAGTTTTGGATACTCTTTTTAAGTGCAATTGTTTTGTGGTGGGGAAAGTATTTTTTGTAGAATTCTCTTTGTAGTTGGTCCAAAGAGTTTATGGATGATGTTATCAAATTGTTTATCCAATTTTTAGCTTGATCCTTTAAAGAAAAAGGAAATAGCCTCATATTAGCTGATTCTAGTTGATGTGGGGGACACATGGTTTCTACAATGTCATTGAACTCCTTAATGTGAAGGTATGGCATCTCGGACTCCATTCCATGGAATGTGGGAAGGCGGTTTAGGAAATGGAGTTTAAAGATGTAGTTGGAATCTCCTAGGGAATTGTGTATAATGCATGAGGGGGCATTGGTCCAGGAAGGTGTGAGGTAGTCATTCATGGTTTGATCAATTGTATTCCCCAAGTTTGGGGCTTCCTCATTTGGGTTTCCATTTTGGTTCCCACCCGGGTTTATGAGTTGGTTTCTTTGAAGACCTTCCATTGAAATTGGATCAATTTTGGAATCTAAAGTATTAGGAAGATTATGATCTAATGGAATGAGTTCCCTTGGTGTACTTGACTCCCTAACCCCAGGACTATCCACCCTAACTAGACGGTTTGATTGATCGCGGGTGTAGGCGGACATGCGCCAAAAGAAAAAAAAACGAGAAAGGGAAAAGATAAGAGAATTTGGATGAGAAAAGAATAAATGGGGGAGAATAGAATGGGTGTTTAGATGACTTACTTGGGTCCCCGGAAATGGAACCAAAATTTTATTCTCGCTCAAATTTACCCAAGAGATGAAGGTAGAACGGTCCTTGTAGTCTAGCTTGGGTTATCGAATCCACAGAGACCTAAGAAGTAACCTATAGACACACACATTCTAAGGACTGTTTTTGGCTATGAAGTGGCCAACTTTGGGTTGATTTTATATGGGTTTAAGTGAACTCTAAGAGACTTAAGTGAATTCATATTAAAAGAATGAGTTGATCCTAGGTTATCGCTCGGGGTGGATTGGACGTATTTCCTTTTCAAAGATTTCAATTTCTTATATTTGAGATGGGTTCATTTAAGAAGATAAAACAACATCATCACTTAATGGTTAAATTCCTACACACTTTAATACTAATCACCTATACACTTGAAGGATCAAAGTTTTGATCACTTCAAGGCAAAGGTTCGTATTAGCACATGAAGCGTGTGGCCTTAAATTCAACAAGGACGATGGAGTTTAAAAATCATCAAATAAAAATCTCAATTTAAGAAGTGATTATACAATAATGGGGTGATAAATAACATCCAATACAGCCCCTTGATACTCCCTTGGATCAACCCATAAGTGGGTTAGCCCTCCATTGATTCTATGGTTTCAATGGAAGTGGAAAGTAGACTCATGAGGGAGGACATGGAGAAGTAAAGAAAACAACAAAAATAAAATGATCACTCCACCGTTGTGTGAATAATTTAACAAGGTTTGGTGTGAATAAATTCACACCTTGATCCAACGGTATCAAATTGATATGAAGAACAAAAGAATAAGAGTAGAAGAATAGCTTTTATTAAGAAACTAAAGTGAATTGAACAACTTACATGTGAAAGACAAATTCGAGACAACAAAATTGCAGCATAACATTACAATTGAATAAAGCACCAAAGATCCTTCAATCCTCCAACACCACTGCCTTAAATAGGCATTTTTGAGCCCTTGGGTAGAGCCTCAAACAGTACAAGTCTCCTCAATTAATTGTGGTAGGCCATAGGTGGGTGGAAAGTAAGGGAGAGTTGATTTTTCCACCTTTGACCCGAGGTGGCAGCCAGCTTTCCTTCACCGAATAGACGCGTCTGGAAGACCTTCTAGATGGCCGAATCAGAGTGGGCCATAGAATAATAAAATGGATATACGGATGTCTTCTAACCTCATGTAAAATTTGGGCCCATTTGGATTTTTGGAGTCCGAGATATGATCAAATTAGTGGGCTGTTTTTCTGGGCCGCAGAATCTGGACCAGAATTTTATCTCTAACTTGGGCCGCCTAAATGACCACCATGGAGGCCGAATTATCATTAGATCATGAAGAGTTATTTGTTCCTATACATGTAGTATAGTATCCCACGAAATTTTGGATTAATTGGGCCTGTATGTTGGGCCCCAAAGTCTCATCAGTGGGCCGGTGTCCAATCTTCCTTCTCCAGAATTGCTTCCTTTCATTTCCAAATATCTCCATCATCCTCCATGAATTATCCACTGATCCCTGAATAAAACATGTTAATATTTAAGTGTAGATAAATATCCAAAAATATAAAATTAAAAAATATATAATTATATTCCTTAAAATCAGATGAATCATTGGTAACTTCAAATGATGTTAAAAAATGTATCTCATAATAGCGCATTTTAAGAAGGCATTACAATCATAATGTGAAATGATGTTCAAATTGTAAAATGCACTAAAATGGTGTTTATTAATAATAAAGAACATGAATATTATGTATATTAACAATGAATATTATCCTCATTTAGTGGCTAATCACAAGGACACCTAAGGATACCTATGGTGTCTAGTCTAAAGCCTCTACTAAGTGTTGCTGCCTAGGTAGTCCATATCCTAAGGCATATACATCTTTTATAGGCCTATACCCCCATGATAAACACCTCCAATTCCTACCAAGACCTGCGTGAGGCACCTTTTATCTCTAAAAAAGGTCTTGTGTGAGCCCCCCTTTGATTAATCTTCCAAGTCACCAATGGAAGGGCTCCTCTTCCTTTGGATCCCTCACCCGAGGGGGACTAATCAGTAGCCTCCACCGAAGCCTCCAAACTTTCAAAACCATGGAAATAGGAACCCTAGTGTGTCTCCCATTTAGGTATGAATTCATATGGTCAGAGGTTTCCCGCAATTTTCCCACCTAATGGTTAGGGTCTTCAGGGTGATTACGAGCATGAATTCCCATGGTCACAAGGACCCTAACCCTATGGATGATGTCAAGGAGTTCTCAGTCTTGGTTACTAGGGTTAGAACCATGTCCTTACATAGACACCTATAAGACTTGGAGCCTCTGATTCTCAGTGGGGAGGGTGAGAATCACACTTTATTTTCCATTCAACATAGAATGAGATCCTCCTTCCTTCCCATGGAACCAATTTCAGGGCATAAATCATAGAGTAAGCTCCTACCCTTTCTTGCAGGAGGTTTCAATATTTCTCCTATTTTCCCCTTGGGTTGTGTCCAGATGGGTGGTCTAATGTGACTATCCTAGATACGAAATGAGAGAAGTAATGGGTGCATCCAAGACCCTTCTTCTTCTCCCATACCCTCAGCCTCTTTCACTAGTGAAAGAGGGATCATGTGGTTTTCTGAATATCACACTTCCTCTTGTTTCACACAATCAAGAATGACTCATCATGACCCATGTGGGATTAAAGGATATCTAAAATCACAACATCCACATAGTCAGATCCATGTTTTGTCATAATATCTTCTTTTAAATCTTCCTATCGCCTTCCTTAAGAGTGCCTCCATAGGCATGGGTCCTCAAGGCCATGTATCTAACCTTAGGGAAAAGAAGATTGTTTGATTCTCCATATTTATCTCTTTATCTTTTTTCTTGCACCGATCATGAATCATGTGGGATTAGAGGTTGAATATTATCATGGAATCCATACGATACCCAAACATTAAGGTTGACATAGTGTGTAGGCCCTAATTAATTAAACTATGAGAAATATTATTCCTAATATAAACAAGATACATAGGATGCCTACCTAAGGCCTAAGATCAATGGGAATCCTCCTCAATATTAATCTCAAACTAAACATATGGGCCCCATACTTGGTATAATTCCCAATCACATCACTATACCCATCCATGGGACTCCTACTTAGGTGTAAGCCCCAAACAACCCTACAAATCTTTATGAGTCGAGACATCACTCATGGACCCTTTCACAGGGAATACTTTTTAGGAGTAATCCCCAACTTAATACTCTCAAAGGGATACAATACCCTACAAGAAAAACCTTTATAGGTCCTCCATAGGCATGGGTCCTCACAACTGAACTACGTGGGATTTGATACCTGTCCAAATGGGATACATAGGAAGCCTCCCTGAGGTCCAAACCCAACAAATCAAACCAACCCTAATACTATCTGGGTCACATTAACAGTAAGTATTATCCAATATGGGAGTCTATATCCCTCCCAGGTTCCCTAGTACACTTTGGCATAAGTCCCACACCAAACTTTGACTAGACACCTTTCACCTAAATGTCCTAGCCATATAATGTTAAACTGCATGGTTTTATCTTCATCACATGACCTTAAAAGGCATGTTGTTCCCCATTAAGTGTCATTGAACTATGTGGGTTCTGATTCCTTTCATGAGGATATGTAGGAATCCCATTTTATGGGTCTTATCCCAACATCAAAAAAAATCTCATCTCCCTGGACGATGATACACTCCAAAGTGCCACACTATGTGGCTAAAAACCAACATCATTATAATAATGAAAAAATAATATTTAATTAATACATAGGAGGACACCATTGATGGAGAGCCTTAAATACATAAAATATCTCCATTGATGAATAACCTCATATACATACAGGTGATTCTAAGTTCTATACATGCTAATGATCAATTTTTAATTCAAGGGAGACCCATGTCATACTTGGGAATCAATGAAGGATTTATGAACATATCTTAAATCTATAAGAGATTCCTAGAGTAGACAACAATTCCCTCCAAAAGGGTGTGATGAGCCTGACCTCCCATCCTATCGACCGATGTGAGTTCTTAAGTACCATTGGCCAAAATCCCCAACGAGCACCTACCTTTGGAAAGTAGGTCCCTAATGGATATATAACAATTGGGTGTTTTTTGTTCCAAGAATAGACCCTTTGGGAACCATTTGGAAGCAGTGAAACCGATGTGAATGATTTCACAAAACTCAACCTCCTGCAATCGACTGTCGGATGACACGTCTCCATTAGAAACACATTTCCATATAAAAAATAAAATACATAAAAGTTAAAAATTCAAATTGATAACCCATTTTGTCATTTTTTACAATGTATAAATAGATTATTTTACACTGATAACACATTTTTATCCAAAACGGTACTCTTAATCACTTTAAGCACATCCAACATTGGATTTATGCACGATTTATTCATACATGTCATAAATGATTTGAGAAACATTGTCCTAAAATTTACACTCTAAACTGAGTATATTTTCTCTTTTTTAATAGTTTGAATCATGTTTGATGCTTATAAATGAATTATAATTTTTAAAATTTATTTTTGATAAATCTAAACACCTAAAATGTTAGATTCATGCATGATTTTTCTATATGTCACAAATGACTTTAGGATCATTTTACTAAATTTTCACAAAAAATAGATATTTTTTGCATATCCTTGTATCATTTGGTGTTCATTTGGCACTTATGAATGAATTATAATTCTTAAAATACCTTTCAATCATTCAAAATACCTCAAAACCCCAAATTCTTGCATGGTTTATCCCCACATGTCAAAAATGACTTGAGGATTGTTTTACTAAATTTTCATGAAAAAACGAGTTTACTTTATCATTTGTTATTGTTTTATGTTTATTTAAAAGATAAAAATGGATTTTAATTATTAAAATGTTTTTTTGATCATTTAAAACACATCACATGTCAGTTTCATGCACAATTTATTTATACACATTAAAAATTACTTGAGAGATGTTTTCCTAAATTAAGACAACAAATTGAGACTGATTTTTCAATTTTTTTTTATTTAATGAACTTTGACATTTAGAAAAAAAACATTAATACTTAAAAGACACCATCTATCATTTTGATCACATTGCATGTCTGATTCATATTAAATTGGTTCCTATGAGACTCAAATAACTCAAGAATCATCGTCATATAGATTTTCATGACAAACTGAGTTCAATTACTTTAAAATTTTGACACTCATTTCATATCTAAAAATTAATTAGAATTCTTTAAATAATTTTCCCATCATTCTAAAAACCTCAATCATCATATTAATGTGAGGTTTGGTTAAAAGGCAATATTCTATAAAGCCCTTATATCATAGTGTATGATTATACATGTCGTATGGTATGATATGTGATAAAAAAGCATATTTTATACATTTTAAGGCATATTATAGAGCATGATATACAAATACAATTCCATTTACTTATCTAATCATAATATACAATTTTTTCTGGATTATGACACTATTAATCATAGTGTACGGTTCACATTGTATTTGCAATTAATTATAGTAGAACAAATTTTAAATGTTGACATATGTTAATCTTCCACTAATAGGTTATCATTAATTTTTTCATAAGATGAAACAATTGGGAGATCAACTACACTTAATGAGTTAGGTTCATGGTCAAGTATTTACAAATTTTTTAAATAATTGTCTTTACTTGAACATTAATGAAACTTTCGAGTAAATTCCACGAGATGGCCCAGGAATGTCCCTATGCCCATATAAATAATATGAAGACCATGAAACCATGAAAGTGGTGCATGGAATTATATGGGTTCTCCCTCAAATATATCTTCATTATCCCCCATTTACTACATTGGATACTAGAATATCATGTGTTAAAGAGGGTTCAACTCATACAATGGGTGATTCAGTTCAACCCATGGATACACTATAGGGGATGAATTCTTTCGACTGCCTTTGAGGTATATTCATCAAAACATTTTATGGAATAAAGGAGTAGAGACCATAAATAGTGTAAGGTATACATCAATGTTCTTTATTTTAGTTTATACATGGTTTCAGTTTCTAGCATGGTTGATCTTGGGAAATGTGGTTTTTAATTGCTTCCGCTGCATTTAACAATCATTGTTTGATCCTTAAAAATACATCCATGGTATAAGAGTCATAACCATTCATTTTTATTCAAAAAAAATGTAAAAAAATGAATAAATCATATATCATATGATTTCTATATTTGATATCGTATAAAATGATATAGATAATGAACTATGGTTGTTATTATGATATATGCTATCATAAGAAATTATATGTGTTTTTAACCATGGATTGTTTTGTGATGCATGATATCATAAGCCATGATAAGAATGTATTATATGATATAGGATATAATTAATAATGATACAATGAAAATACTATTGCTTTTGATATAGCATAGCATATAATATGGCAAATCGTAGTGTGTGATGGTGCTAAAGTGAACCCTCAAAACAAAGTATCATATCATCGATATAATATAAAATCTATATCATAAAATATGATATATAATAGTGTTATTATCTATCATACACCACTAGACACCAATCTTAAAATACAAAATGAACAGAAGGCATGCTACACCTTATTATATATAATATATTGTTAAATATGATATTGAAGAAAAAATTGATTTTTTTATTTTCAGTTATGAATTGATTTATGTAATTTATAAATTGTTTATAAATTATAGAAAAAGGTATCTAAAGACATTTATTTATTTTATAAAGGTGTTTATAAATAAATTAATTATAAATTGGTTATAATTAATCACTAAATGTTTATAAAACATTTATTAAATAAATATTCCATAATATTAATTGTTAATATTAAATACCTTTGAAATTATATGGAATGAATTATAATTTGGTTATTAATGGTTTATATTGAAATTATAAGTATAGCTTTTTAAGTGTTTAAAATTACAAAATAAGGAATAATATATAATAGTTTATATTTATAATTTTGAATTGTTCATAATTATTTAATGTGAATTGTTCAAATTAAAATTTCATATTTGATAAAATTATTTAAACAAGATCAAAATGAGTTTTTATAATTAATTTTATCAAGGTTTAATTAATATTAAATGTTTGATATTATGAATTTTTATATAATATATTAATAGTTCATATATATAATGTTTATATTTCAGATATCATACGTTTGAGTAAAATTTCATCTAAAGGATAATATGAAGAAGTCTATATGAAAATAAATATAAAGTGTTTATATTTATCTAATTACAGAACATTCAAAATTTATGGTTTAATGATAAACTCTTTATAATTATTGATTTATGAATTTTTTATAAATATTTTTCTCAAGTTTAAATATATGAATTTTTCATTCATTTAATTTATTATCTTTTATATTAATGGATATAAATTATTTATATTATGAATGGTTGTATGCTTTAGTTTAAATTTTCAATCTTATTCTATGAATTTCCATACATACATTCAATGAGTTACATGCTAGGTATGATAATTTATTTAGTTTTCTTATACCTTGACTATGGATTATATTAGGTTATGAGATTGAATTAAGTAGTTAATTATAGTTTATACATATCGGGTGTTAGCATTTTTATGGGATAAAGGTCTATCTTGAGTAAAGTATCCTTGTGTAGAGATACTCAGGATCAAACTTCTCATTAGACCGAAGGCTTATTCCTTAACTAGAAATGTGGTGGTTGGATATCCATCATTCCAAGTTTATACTTGTGGGGATTGTTGATTTCATATGATTCCAAAACTTTACATGAAAGGGTTTTGTGTACCTTATACATGAGATGAATTTGGGAATGCATAAATATAATTAAATTTTAATTTGGATTAGTGACGCAAGCTATGAAATGTATAAAGATTTATAAATAAATATGATTTTAAAATATTTATTTGGTGAAAAAAGGATTACAAAGTAAACCACTAGAAGCATGCATACATATAAAGAGAATAACATAAGATAAGATGAAAATATTAAATCCCTTTTAAAAGACAATTTGTTAGATTCATTCCTAAGAAAACACTTTTCAATACCTTGATCATTTAGTAAAGGTGACCCTAACTGTTATGTTCCCATGAATTATCTTATGCTAACCAAATAAGTAATGAGGCGACCATAACCATTAGGTGCCTCATCTTTGGAATTTTAATTGAGTTACACTTTTTTGAGAAACCCTAATCACTAGGATACTAATAGAATAGATTTGAGTGAATCTTTATGATGGATTATGGTAAAGAATTATCCACTCAACTATTTAAGTGTAATGCATGATTTAAATGATTGTATATTATATATAGTCATGGATTATTTACATGATTAACCGATGTAATTCATGTTGAAATATGGATTTAGTCCCACTAATGGATATGGTATATTTTAAAAGAAGGCTATATTTTTAATGGGGTCACATTTAATATAAGTCCTTATTAAATGGAT
This sequence comes from Viscum album, assembly GCA_963277665.1. Lineage (NCBI taxonomy): Eukaryota > Viridiplantae > Streptophyta > Magnoliopsida > Santalales > Viscaceae > Viscum > Viscum album. The sequence goes on along the minus strand of OY728122.1, from coordinate 2,007,052,737 downwards.
GAAAAATATATTACTCATCCGATAAAATATTTTGTTTTAGATATAATATCATCATTATCTTCAATATTTACTTTGAGATCAATTATTTAAAATAATAATCTTATGGAAAGAAACTTCTTATACTAGTATAAAAACTTAAGAATTATTCTTAAGTAAGAAGGAAATTTCTATGTGTTAGAGAAACCCCTTTATGAGTTACCAACTATTTATGTTGTTCAAAACTTGAATCTATATGATTATGAGAATTGTAGAGACCCAAATCTTGATGTACATGGATATTACATTACTTTAATGGAATACTTAATACATAACAATAACAGACACACAAGGATCGTAATAGTTTAGTGTCTTTGGAAACTTGGAACGTAATCTTCTAATCGTGGTGAAAGATCTTCAACATCTCCCATAAAGATCTTCCCCTTTTTTTTCTTACCTAAAACCTTTCTTTATATCCTGGGGAAAAGAAAACATAAAAAGGGTGAGCTCAAATGCTCAGTAAGGGTAAGCATGGATAAAATAAAACATACCATATACATTTGAACTTAAAAACATGAACATAATGTTTAAACATCAAAAGCTTGAGCAATGACATAAATCATGGAAGTACGTAAGACATAGATCATAAAGAAACATTAAGAATGATAAAATAACATGGAAATAAAACATGTAATTGTGGCAACCATTAAGCACATGATATGATTTACATATTAGCCAAGGCATTGATGCTAAGACCATCTTAGTGGACAAAGTCCCTTTCTGAATCGAGTTCACTCCTCGTTCCAGTCCTGTATTACTGAACCGATTTAACTTGCCGTTCCAGCCATGTCTATCTCATGAGATATAAATCTTTACCCAATGAATTGGAGAGAGATATAGGTCCCACCCATCTCATAATGAAATCATTCTTTTGTGTGCCACAAAATCATAAATCATACATCATAGCATAACCCATGAAATAAAATGGGATTCTTAAACATCATGCCATCATAACATAATCCATAAACAATTGATATCATTTCATCATAAGAAAATTGAAACCATTTAAATCATAGAGACATTTTACTTAAAACATACACATATGAAATAATGTCATCTTAGATGGAAAATAGTTTTGACAAAACACTTGAAATGAATTCTTGAGGAAAATATCCTTTCTTCTTTAAAATCATTTTCTTTTCACAGAATTCCATAAAATTTTAAAATATAAGGATTTTTTTGAAAATAATCATGCAATCTTGTAGAGGAAGATTCTTGAAAATGAGGCGTTATGAAATAGTAAAAATCTGTTCACGCCGTATAAGTTAAAAATAACATTCTCCTCGTACTTTTTTCAAAAAAGTCAAAAAGTACCTTATATGGTAACCAAAGGAAAGATTCCATTCATACAATGTGGTAAAAAGTCAATAAAGGGTAAAAATGACTTTAAACATCCATGTAAGAATGGTAAACATTTTATGAAATAATTTTTAGAAAACATGGTCATGGATGATAAACGTAACCCCAATAAATACTTACGTATAAACAATCTCAGATAAAAATGAGATTGAAAATTTATCCCTTACCTTAGGTCCAATATGCTTCGTACGTATCCAAACCTCCTGTATAATGATTTAAATAATGTCATTGACTTATTACAGAATCATATTCATTGTTATGATATCATATATGTTTCACTTATGACTTTATATTACCCGTTCTTTTGTAAATTCCATGTTAAAGCAGCGTTTTAGGTAAAATCATTTCATTTATCGTATGTGTTTTGACTTGTAGTTCTTGATATTATTACTTACATCCTGATTTACATAATTTCATAATGTAAAACATGATTTACATATATTCATCATATACATATATATATTATAGGTTGATAAAAGGAATGAAATACACCGTTCATGGAGACGGTAGGTCGTACGTACGCATGAACGCTGTTTTCGTTTCCTTATTGAATTGAATGAAACTAAATAGACGACATACACATATATATATATATATACACATAAATCCATTAGAATTATTATTTTATATATTTTATTATTATTCATTAAATAAACTTTATGATCATTCATGTATGGTTAACATGGAGAATGAATCTCATCGCGTCGTGGAGACGGTAGTCCGTACGTACACACGAGCGATGATATCATTTCCATAATCATTGAATTGAATTGGATTGGATGATACAATATATCAGAATCAGTATGATTTTATAATAACTATTTATAGTTATTATTTACACCATTATACCCATCCAATTAAGGTGGTGTTGGAAAAACAGATTACACCACGGCATGGAGATGGTATTCCGTACGTACGTACGCGCGGTGATTTCATTTTCCGTAGGATGGATAGATGGTGAAATAGGGTTGTTTCATACTTATAATAACATATCAGTATATGAGTGATACTGATGTTATTACTTCATAATGAAACAACTAAAGAAGAAGAAGTGGAAGAAGAAATAAAGTTGAAAGAATCGGTAATGGACATTACCTCTTCTTTGAAGCGCCTCTTTGAGACCTCCTTTTAGGTCACTGAAATTGGTCTTTGAAGAAGACCAGGACCTCTAGGATGTTTCTAGGGAAGTTGAGAAGAGAATTTGTCAGGGGTTGGCCGAGCTTGAAGGCTCAAAGTGGTGTGAGGAAGAGAGGGAGGAGGTGCCCTTTTATAAGGGAGGAGAGGGGCACCTTTGGAATAACTAAAAATATTATTTTATTATAAAGCCAAATTCCGTTTTAAATTGCTCAAAATTAATTTATTTCGAAGCTAAGATGGGTATGGGTCTAAATACTCTCATCCAATATAATTTAGACAAGTTTAGGTTCCTATTATATCCTTATCATTTAGATTTAACATTAAGTTAGATAATTTTACTTTTACCGTGTCTTTTTGTGTTCTTACACTATAAGGTTAATAAACTTACTATAAGAAGCCAAACGAACCCCAAGTTGTTTATTATTAATATATATAACCTTATCTAAGTCATTTGTCTGAACCTTATATTTTTAGGAATAAAATAACAATTAATAATATAATATTTATGTTAAAAACTATTTTATGTCAATTTTGACACTATTTAGTAATTGATTTTTGTGAAAACCATAACAGACTGATTAGTTCGAAAAACATTAATTATATCAATACTAACATGTCATATTAACCTATAACATTAGTGTAATTCATAAAAAGTCTAAAATTACATTTATTTTGGTATTTATAACATCAATTATGTCAATATTTCATTAATAAGATAATTACTGCATCATCTTTGTATCATAAATAAATTAAATTATTTAATGTCTAAAAATTACAAATAAAATACCACTATGTAGGAAATATTTTTATCTTTCTAATGAATATTTATAGTAGAATTCATATTATCTATAACCCTATATTAAAAATGATATAATTATTAAACTTTGATTTTAACTATTTTAACCCTTCTTTAAATAAATTAATAATAAATGTCCTAATCTAATCCAAGTGGGCCTAAATGGTCATATTTTATTCCTAAGGTTGTTTTTGGTCGAATTAAACTTATCAAATAGAATTAGTACATGTTTTAGGGTAATAATAATATCATTTTTACCCTTAATTACCCTATTTACTTTTAACCGTGGTAAAAAAAAGTAAAAAGTTACTATTCACTAAAAATTATTTTCATCTCATTGAACCACATTTTACTTACTGACATCAACCGTGTCTCTTGGATTTTTGAAATTCCACTCACAGAAGCGGTAAAATTAAGTTTTATGAAAAATTCATTTTTTTAACTACCACTTAGTGGTTTCACTATTCATCAAAAAATGAAAATTTCTAGAAAAATACCAAAAATTAGGCCTAAGATATATTTGATATTATGAACTGAAAAATGATGTCTATTTTACCAAATTAAAAACATATTAGTTTCATTACTTAATTTAAAAATTAATTCCCGTCGTCAAAACAAATAGCGTGTTCTTAAGAGATAATAACTATCAAAAGATTGACATTTGTTTATGTCTGGTTTAAATGTGAAATTACATCCAATGACCAACATTGTATTAAATTGTAAAAATATATTCTAAATATACTTTAAAACCACTCAAATTAATAATTTATCACTATTAATTATTTCGATTAAAAAGGTTGTTTTTAATTAAAATTTAGTAATTTTCACTATTCATCAGAAAATGAAAGTTATCCGAAAAGTTCCAAAATTTTACCCTAAGCTAATTTCGATATTCCGAATCCAAAAATGAAGTCCATTTTGAAAAATAAAATTTACAAAATTTCAAAAATTGGTTATTACTATTCATAACGGCTAGTTTTAATAATATTTTAATAGCATATCATTGTTTAGCGAAACTCGGTATTGCGTACAACACACGCTATCGCGGAAGGTCACGCTTGTGTGTAATGCAAGAGAAGTCAGGGTTGCGTGTTGTGCAAGAATCCTTCATTGTTTCGTATAACACAATCCAACCATATTTCATTTATACATTGAATATATATATATATACTCAATGTTGCGTAGAATAACTATTATCAAAATTGTGTGTAACACGATCCAAGAATAGTGTTGCGTATACTGCAAGCTAATACGGTGTTGCGTATAGCGCAAGGTAATCTTGGTGTATCATACAACACAAGACATTAATGAAATTAAAAGAATATTTTTCATAAAATCTCGTGGTGTTACATTCTACCCCCCTTAAAATGAATTTCACCCTCAAAATTCATCGGGGTTATAAATGGTTTACTACTCGAAAGTTTGTTTAATAGAAACCCACATCGTAAAAAGGAATACCCAAACTTGGCTTTAAAAACTAAAGTATGAAATGTAACGGTTACCCAAATTAACTCATCACTGGGTTTCCACATAGGAGAACATAGGTGAAAATATGGATATGGAAGAAAAATCTAACCATCAAGTTCTGATGGAGAGTGGTAGAGAACATGGCTATGAAATAGCCAACAATCACAAAGCCATAGATTTGTGATGATCTAAGGTACCATCTGATTCATCATATATAAGGGCACTAGGACAACATTTTTTGGTTTTCAAGATCATTTCCCTAAAGTTGGTGAATTAAAAGAAATACTTACATGATTTTGGTACAATTTCACTATTGTTCGTGAATTGAACAATTTCCCCTTCATCCCTTAAAGAAATGAAGTTTAATTTGTTATTCGTGATGTGTTAGCAGATCATGTGATAGAATGATGGGTCATTCCATCTGTTTCGAACAAAAGGCTAGCAAAAGTTATAAGTCCATATTATGGTCAGATTAATCGTATATGGTTCCAAAAATGAACTTATACTTCATATATCATACCGCTTAATAAAATAAAACTAGTTTCTACTAACCAGGGACTTACTGTAGGCCAGTGGTAGGCAATAAAGGCTAGTCGCACTTCGGTTGTGGGTTCAATTCCCACAGCCTTGTCCGACGCGATGGGATGTCACCCGTTCTATAGGTTGTCCTTTTTTCTAAAACTACATTACTATAACATCCCATCAATAATATCTAAAAAACTTCTATCCTTAAACAATACTAACTTATGTCCAACATAATCCATTCCAATCTTTAGGCTTATCCATAATACTGCAGTCCACTCTCATAATATAGTGAAAACGATTACCATAGATTTCATATAACAAGCATGTTAATACCATCGTTGATCCCCATATATCATAAGATATGTCTTGCTGGTCACATTCCAAATATTCTAAGGCCTTAATCATGTATTCTCTTGAAAAATGAATACCCATTGAATCTTAGTAAAAACATGAGTGCTGTCAAAAGTTAACTCATTCCACATACCAAAAACCCAAAATTATATATACTCAAACCATGATAAAACTATTTCCTTATATCAGTCATGAGCTCATGAATACTATCAAACATTTAATTTTGTTCTTATCCCTTCATTATGTGCATATCATCTACATTCCAAAAATATCTGAATAACCTTTCATGGATACTGGTACCATTAATCATACACTTTCAAAACTCAAGGAAAGACAACAGTGTAACAATCCTTAGATGTCTATTTATTCCATAGTACCATGAGATTACTTATACAACATTACACATGATAAACATGTAATCATTCCACTACATTCTTAAACCATTGACCGAGCTTCAACAATTCTTTCATCTCACATATCATTTGTAGTGTCTTCATCATCACCAACATAAATACTACCCATATGACCATACTGATTCTCTTCATGAGACTTTCCCTTTGGTCATTGGTTTGTATAATGCCCGTACATTCCACATTTAAAACATTTAACCATTGTGGATGTCGTAGCAATACCATTATCCTCATCCCTGGTGTTAACTGAACCTTTTCCTTTGCACTTACTGGCTTTGTGTCCTTCTTTTCCACACCCAAAGCATCTTCTAGTTCCTTTGAAACATTCTCCTTGATGCCTCTTCCCACATGATTTACATAGGGGAAATTGAACTTTCTTTCCTCTATGATCATCATGAAACTCCATCTTTATCTTATTAGCCGAGTCAGGAAACTTACCAAATTTTACTTTATTGATCATATTATGAGATTGCTGATTCGGCATAATAATGATGTTTGGACTTCCAAATCCCATTTCATTTGGTTGCTCATGAATAATATCATTCCATTGTCCATCATATCCTCCATTATCGTGAATCATCTTGTTTCCAGCCATTTTCTAAAAACCAAAAAGAATAGTGTGAGAGGCAAAAATCATAATAAATGTGGAGTAACTTCAATATATAAAATCTTTGGTTTAATCTAATATCATTACCATAGTTCTAGGACTATATCCTATACGTATACTGATCCTTAGGGACATCCCTAGACATACCTTAGAAATATCTCTAGGGATCTCACTAACGTTTTCGCATCCTAGTTTCCAAAGGTTGACTAAAATTTTCCTCTGATACCAACTGTAGAGACCCAAAGCTTGACGTACATGGATATTACATTAATTTAGCAGAATACTTAATACATAAAAATAACAGACACACAAGGATCGTAATAGTTTAGTGTCTTTGGAAACTTGGAACGTAATCTTCTAATCGTGGTGAAAGATCTTCAACATCTCCCATAAAGATCTTCCCCTTTTTTTTCTTACCTAAAACCTTTCTTTATATCCTGGGGAAAAGAAAACATAAAAAGGGTGAGCTCAAATGCTCAGTAAGGGTAAGCATGGATAAAATAAAACATACCATATACATTTGAACTTAAAAACATGAACATAATGTTTAAACATTAAAAGCTTGAGCAATGACATAAAACATGGAAGTACGTAAGGCATAGATCATAAAGAAAAATTAATAATGATAAAATATCATGGAAATAAAACATGTAATTGTGGCAACCATTAATCACATTATATGATTTCCATAGTAGCCAAGGCATTTCTGCCAAGACCATCTTAGTGGACAAAGTCCCTTTCTGAATCGAGTTCACTCCTTGTTCCAGTCCTGTATTATTGAACCGGTTTAACTTTCCATTCCAGCCATGTCTATCTCATGAGATATAAATCTTTACCCAATGCATTAGAGGGAGATATAGGTCCCACCCATCTCATAATGAAATCATTCTTTCGTGTGCCACAAAATCATAAATCATACATCATAGCATAACCCATGAAATAAAATGAGATTCTTAAACATCATGCCATCATAACATAATCCATAAACAATTTATATAATTTCATCATAAGAAAATTGAAACCATTTAAATCATAGAGACATTTTACTTGAAACATACACATATGAAATAATGTCATCTTAGATGGAAAATAGTTTTGACAAAACACTTGAAATGAATTCTTGAAGAAAATATCCTTTCTTCTTTAAAATCATTTTCTTTTCACAAAATTCCATGCAATTTTAAAAGATAAGGGTTTTGTTGAAAATAATCATGAAATATTGTAGAGGAATCTTCTTGAAAATGATGTGTTATGGAATTGTAAAAATCCGTTCATGCTGTATAAGTTAAAAATAACATTCTCCTCGTACTTTTGTCGGAAAAGTCAAAAAGTACCTTATATGGTAACCAAAGGAAAGATTCCATTCATACAATGTGGTAAAAAGTCAATAAAGGGTAAAAATGACTTTAAACATCCATGGAATAATGGTAAACATTTTATGAAAGCATTTTTAGAAAACATGGTCATGGATGATAAATGTAACCCCAGTAAATACTTACGTATAAGCAATCTCAGATAAAAATGAGATTGAAAATTTATCCCTTACCTTAGGTCTGATATGCTTCGTACATATTTGAACCTCCTGTATAATGATTTAAATAATTTCATTGACTTATTACAGAATCATATTAATTGTTATGATATCATATATGTTTCACTTATGACTTTATATTACCCGTTCTTTTGTAAATTCCATGTTAAAGCAGCGTTTTGGGTAAAATCATTTCATTTATCATATGTGTTTCGACTTGTCGTTATTGATATTATTACTTATATCCTGATTTACATAATTTCATAATATAAAACATGATTTACATATATTCATCATATACATATATATATTATAGGTCAATAAAAGGAATGAAATACACCGTTCATGGAGACGGTAGGCCGTACGTACGCATGAACGCTGTTTTCATTTCCTTATTGAATTGAATGAAACTAAATAGACGACATACATATATATATATACATAAATCTAGTAGAATTATTATTTCATATATTTCATTATTATTCATTAAATAAACTTTATGATCATTCATGTATGGTTAACATGGAGAATGAATCTCATCGCGTCGTGGAGACGGTAGTCTGTACGTACGCACAAATGATGATATCATTTCCATAATCATTGAATTGAATTGGAGTGGATGATACAATATATTAGAATCAGTATGATTTTATAATAACTATTTATAGTTATTATTTACACCATTATACCCATCCAAGTAAGGTGGTATTGGAAAAACAGATTACACCACGGCGTGGAGACGGTATTCCGTACGTACGCACGCACGATGATTTCGTTTTCCGTAGGATGGATAGATGGTGAAATAGGGTTGTTTCATAATTATAATAACATATCAGTATATTAGTGATACTTATTTTATTACTTCATAATGAAACAACTAAAGAAGAAGAAGTGGAAGAAGAAATAAAGTTGAAAGAATCGGTAACGGACATTACCTCTTCTTTGAAGCGCCTCTTTGAGACCTCCTTTTAGGGCACTGAAATTGGTATTTTAAGAATACCAGGACCTATAGGATGTTTCTAGGGAAGTGGAGAAGAGAATTTGTCAGGGGTTGGTCGATATTGAAGGCTCAAAGTGGTGTGAGGAAGAGAGGGAGGAGGTGCCCTTTTATAAGGGAGGAGAGGGGCACCTTTGGAATAACTAAAAATATTATTTTATTATAAAGCCAAATTCGGTTTTAAATAGCTCCAAATTGATTTATTTAGAAGCTAAGGTGGGTATGGGTCTAAATACTCTCATCCAATAGAATTTAGACAAGTTTAGGTTCCTATTTTAACCTCATCATTTAGATTTAACATTAAGTTAGATAATTTTACTTTTACCGTGTCTTTTTGTGTTCTTACACTATAAGGTTAATAAACTTACTATAAGAAGCCAAAAGAACCCCAAGTTGTTTATTATTAATATATATAACCTTATCTAAGTCATTTTTCCAAACCTTATATTTTTAGGAATAAAATAACAATTAATAATATAATATTTGTTTTAAAAACTATTTTATGTCAATTTTGACACTATTTAGTAATTGATTTTTTGTGAAAATAATAACAGACTGATTAGTTTTAAAAACGTTAATTATATCAATACTAACATGTCATATTAACCTAAAAAATTAGTGGAATTCATAAAAAGTCTCAAATTACATTTATTTTGGTATTTATAACATCAATTATGTCAATATTTCATTAATAAGATAATTACTGCATCATCTTTGTGTCATAAATAAATTAAATTATTTAATGTCTAAAGATTACAAATAAAATACCATTATGTATGAAATATTTTTAGCTTTCTAATTAATATTTATAGCCTAATTTATCTTATGTATAACCCTATATTAAAAATAATATACTTATTAAACTTTGATTTTAACTATTTTAACCCTTCTTTAAATAAATTAATAATAAATGTCCTAATCTAATCCAAGTGGGCCTAAATGGTCATATTTTATTACTAAGGTTGCTTTTGGTCTAATTAAACTTATCCAATAGAATTAGGACATGTGTTAGGGTAATAATAATATCATTTTTACCCTTAATTACCCTATTTACTTTTAACCGTGGTAAAAAAAAGTAAAAAGTTACTATTCACCAAAAATTATTTTCATCTCATTGAACCACATTTTACTTACTAACATCAACCGTGTCTCTAGGATTTTTTAAATTCCACTCACAGAAGCGGTAAAATTAAGTTTTATGAAAAATTCATTTTTTTTAACTACCACTTAGTGGTTTCACTATTCATCAAAAAATGAAAGTTTCCAGAAAAATACCAAAAATTAGGCCTAAGCTATATTTGATATTATGAACTGAAAAATTATGTCTATTTTACCAAATTCAAAAAATATTAGTTAAATTACTTAATTTAAAAATTAATTCCCATCGTCAAAACAAATAGCGTGTTCTTAAGAGATAATAACTATCAAAAGATTGACATTTGTTTATGTCTGGTTTAAATATGAAATTACATCCAATGACCAAAATTGTATTAAATTGTAAAAATATATTCTAAATATACTTTAAAACCACTCAAATTAATAATTTATCACTATTAATTATTTCGATTAAAAAGGTTGTTTTTAATTAAAATTTAGTAATTTTCACTATTCATCAGAAAATGAAAGTTATCCGAAAAGTACCAAAATTTCACCCTAAGCTAATTTCGATATTCTGAATCCAAAAATGAAGTCCATTTTGAAAAATAAAATTTACAAAATTTCAAAAAGTGGTTATTACTATTCATAACGACTAGTTTTAATAATATTTTAATAGCATATCATTGTTTAGCGAAACTCGGTATTGCGTACAACACACGCTATCACGGAAGGTCGCGCTTGCGTGTAATGCAAGCCAAGTCAGGGTTGCGTGTTGTGAAAGAATCCTTCATTGTTTCGTATAACATAATCCAACCATATTTCATTTATACATTGAATATATATATATATATACTCAATGTTGCGTAGAATAACTATTATCAAAATTGTGTGTAACACGATCCAAGAATAGTGTTGCGTATACTGCAAGCTAATACGGTGTTGCGTATAGTGCAAGGTAATCTTGGTGTAGCATACAACACAAGACATTAATGAAATTAAAAGAATATTTTTCATAAAATCTCGAGGTGTTACAAGAATCATAGGATTATTCACTTAAGATTTCAAAAGTATTAGATGAAAAATTACATGGGAAACTTTAGTCTTTAATCATGTATTCAATATGATTGCTAATATTAATGAATTTTTGAGAATATAAGTTTCCTATAATTCATGCTTTGAATATGATTTATTTTTATAGATTTTTTTCGGTAATATGAATGATTTCAATAAAATTTTACCCTATTTTCTTAAATTGTTATAAATAGATGAACTGGACATGTAATGTCCAGAATATGGTGCTGTATCGACAGTAAAAGTAAGTAAAAGTCTAAAATAGAAGAAGAAAAGTTAATTAGAAAGTCCAAAAATGTTTCTTCAAGTATTAAACCAAAGTAATTGAAACCTAAATGAAGATTTCGGAAGAAGGGAAATGTTCTATATAATGGAATTTTACAGGATATTTGAAGGGGTATAGAAACTCCATGGAAAGTCCATGTTAGGTTTCAGTGTTATAAAAACTATTTTTTTTATTTTAAAGGGTATATGATAACGATTGTATGTTTTAATAGTGTTATAAATATACAGGAGTTCAAAATCTAGGAATTAATTGATAAAGCTTGCAGTTTTTTATTAAAACAATGAATCAAAAGTTTGCAAAATCATGAATTGAATGCAAAGGAAAATATCAAGATCAGATGAATCTAAATAAAGGACACATGTTTTCATATTATTTATCTTATGTGATAAGATAAGTTTTATGTTAGAAAATATTTGTTATGAATTAAATGAGAATATTCACATGGTTTATGATTCATCAGATTCTATAACATGTTTTAAAAGAAGATAAGGATAAAATATAAGGTCATAGATTTCTAAATCCCTTACCTTTGTATTTTCATGAGGATTGAGAGGTGTTGTGATGAAGTTAATAGGATTTATGGAGGCTATAGAATAGGTTTGTACTTTTTAAGAGTCACCACATAGTAATTTTAGGTGTTTCACTAGCTGTTTTGAATCTTGCTTGGAGGCTTGAGTGTGGGGAAGGCTGTTTTGGCATTGGGTTTTTAGAGATTGGATGTGGTGTTGGATGTTTGGTGTTGGAGTGTACAATGATGAGTTTAATGGATTACCTGGATGTTTTACAAGGTGTTTCACCTTATAGTTTCTCCTATTAGAAACAAGGATGAGGAAAATGACTTGATAGTCTTTTTTTGAGGAAGGTATGCTGAGTGTGGTGCACGATGAGTCTCGTTGTTGGAAATGGGGAATATGAAGCATGACACACCGCAGTGATAATCATGGTGGGGGTAAAACAACTTGGGTTTCTACACCACACCATGGCGGATGATGTGGTGGTAATCAAAATGGTTCTATGCTAGTGTTAAAGGCACACAACTTTCAAAATTCAAACACATTGAAAACTAGATCACACTTTTACCGGAGGCACCACAAGTGTTTTGGGAGTTCACCACACCATGATGAAGGATTTTGGGAATCTTCAATAAATAGAGGCCCCAAGATTCCTTGTTTTGGATTTTATCTCCCTATATTGAACCCTAGTTGATCCCTACACCTATCTCCCCTCTCTAGCCACACCTTGAAGTCCTTGAATCGTCAAATTGAAGTCTCTGGTCAATGTATTATCCTCTTTCTCTTCTCAACCTCATTTTACCTATTCATTTTTACTTCCAATATCCATTCTTAGTGGAGTCCCCCTATTTTTGGGCTAGAAATAAAGTTAGTGTTGATGGTGGTTGTTGTTATTAGGTTTTTATGGAGTTTTTTTCCTTTTTGGAAGTGTTTCCTTCGGTGGTGGTTGATCCTCGATCATCTATTCTTGATTGGAGATTGTTAAGGTTCTAAGTGAGGAAAGGGATATGTTACTGATCATTTTTTATGTTAAAGTGTGAACTAATCATGCTTTATCCCCTTATTTAAATGGGTGATATTGAACTTAATAAGATAATGATTTGGAAAAGGGATCACATGTTAAATGATTATTCAATAATATAGAAATTGTGAGGAAATGAGAAATTATATTGCATAAATTTTTTAAATTTATTATTTGAAATTAATCACATGCCTTAGGATAATGTTTTTATCATTAATTCAAGAATTTAATTACATTTTAGATCACATGTCATAGCTTAAAGGGTTAAACTTATTTAATCTGAAATTTTAAGGAATGAAATTAATAATTGCATGCTATTGTATCAACTACTTTTATCTTATGATAATAATTTTTTTTAAATTTTACGATATAAATGGGAATTATCACATGTTCATGGTAATAAATATTTCATATGAATAATTAAATGAATGGTTGGGGTGTGATTTATTAGGTATTACATTTTTGATTCATGATGCCTCTTATTATTTTATTTGGTAGTGTGATATTTATATTTGGAAGCATATTTTCATTGTTATTTTTTTATCTTGGTTAGATCCTTGAAACTATAAAAAAATAAATCTAAATAATGACAAAATTAAGTGTCATAAGAATATTAATTACTTCTCATATTGGATAGATTAAAAATGGGAATTATGCTTTAAAGCATGTTTACTTTTATTCATAGTTATGGTTAGTTATTACCTCTAGAATGCCTTGTGTGGATATCCTATGTTTACTGAACTAGTTAATTCAATATGTAATTAAAATGGTTGTTTATTAAAGAATTAATGTTTGAGGATAAACATTCCCATTCTTTATTATTAGAGGATTAAAAACCTAGAATATCTAGCCCTAGTGCCTTTACCCATGTGAAGAAAATACATTTGAATTGTATGTGTGATCTATAGATCAAGATACTTTATTTATTTATTAATGACTTTCTTGTGGTTCATAACCTTTGACAAGAAATGGTATGGAGGCCTGAGGATATTTTTTATGTTTACTTTGATAGGTGTTGCACTGAGATCCTGGGCTGCAGTGTTGGTTGATGCTGATGATGGTAGGATATAATTTTTTACTATGAATAATGGTGTGGAACATCGGGAAAGAGTAGGGATTTATCATTGATATTTTTAATATTGTTTGATGTCTAGATGTCTGGATGCTATTTATATGTCCAGTTTACAATAACTTGACACAATTTTATGTTATGAACTACAAGTGAATATTGAAGTGGTAACTTAGGCTGTATCCTAGAGTTCCCAAATGATAATGAATTGATAATTGAACTAATAAATGAATGGAGTTGGTTCATGGTGTTTAAAAATGATAATGATAACTTTTTTGATAATAAGAAAATAATTAATCATGGCATAGACACTTGGTTTAGAATATTAAAATATTAATCTTGGAAATGAGAATGGTAATAATTAATTAATGGATAATTAATTAATTAATAATGAACTTGTTTCCTGTATGATTATTTGATATCTTTAACTTTGAAGTGGAAACTAGGGGTCCATTGTGATGATATTGGTAGATTAGTTTAAGGCCAGGCAGTTTCCCTTAGTGTGGTTTGTGTGTGATATTATTCTATATTTTCTAATTTCATATTCTACCCCACCTGTGTTAGTAGGGAAAACAACACCGAAATGTTTTTTTGGGGGGAGTGTTTTATCCAATATCTTGGATGGAGAGGGAATGTATGACTGGATTCTCCCTCTCCCTTTCTCTCCCTCTAGATGTAGATGAGTAGGCATATCCTGAGCTATAATGATTTACAACATAGGGTGAGTTCCTACCTGTTGTACCTCTCATTCCCCTCGTTGTTTGATTTTCATGATCACAATCATCTTAGTATTTATCTAACATTGTTTTAAGTGTTTGTGTTTTATAGGCAAAAGATTGCCAAGGAAATGGGCCATGAAGCACATCAAATGGACTGAATTGCAGTCCACCGGCCAGCCGGTGGACCTGGCAGAGGCATTGCCCACTGCCAGGTTCCACCGGTCAGCCGGTGGCTCTGTCACCGGCCAGCCGGTGGCACCCAGACTCAAGGGGTAGCTACTGCCTCCCCACCGGCCAACCGGTGGCCTCAGCACCGGCCAGCCGGTGGCACCCAGCCCCAACAGTGATGGCTACTGTCTGCCCACCGGCCAGCCGGTGGCTCTGGCACCGGTCGGCCGGTGCTGCCTGGGCAGAAGGACTTCTCAACATCCAAGGCACCGGCCAGCCGGTGGCCCTGCACCGGTCAGCCGGTGGCCCAGTCAAACTAGCCGTTGCAGTTTGACCAGGCTGGCCCACTTGGCTCCCAACGGCTCTTTAAGCCTCTCCAACGGCTCCGAAGCCTCCCCAAGGGTTCCATGCCTATAAATAAAGGCCAAGGAAGCCCCGGACACCTACCGGAACTATACGGAAGCCCACGGACACCTTGTTGATCATTTGGCGTACCTCCGGCGCATTCCTCCAAGGGAACCCCAATAGATCCAACTCAATTCCACATCCAAGGAGCTCAATCATAGAAGCTTGGGAGTGCACGTCTTCAACTCCAATCATCCTCCGGCGCCCAAGGCTTCTCCAAATACGGTTTTTCATTGTTTTATTTATTTTGAGCTTAAATTGGGTTTGTGCCTACAAACCCCAAACCCTTTTCTCATCCCCCTTTCTTTTGGGTTTCACACCACCATTAAGGTGTGAAGAGGTTTCTTCAAGCCTTTCCTTTTAAAAGGCTTGAGTTTTCAGTGAGCTAGCCTTCACCCGTTAAAAAGGCTAGTGGGTTCTTGCTAAACCATTAAAAGCAAGTGGGTTCTTGCTCAACCATCAAAAGCAAGCTATAATAGGTCCTAGTGCTACCTCAAAGCCTAGTGGGTTTCTTGCTAAAACCATTGAAAAGCAAGCGGTAGGAATCTCTCAACGGTTAAGTTGGGAGCGGAGACGTAGGCCGGGTTTTGGCCGAACTCCGTTATCAATTTCGTGTGTCTTGCCTCTTTACTTTCCGCTGCACTTAAACTTTGATTCAATTTGTTTTTAAATTGGTTTTTATTTTTAAAAGGCAATTCACCCCCCTCTTGCCATCACTCCTTGTTTCTCCGGCCTAACATTTGGTATCAGAGGAAAATTTTGAGTAATACCCTAACCCGGTTTCAAATTTAAGATCTTTTTTTGATGGCATCTACCTCTTTCGCCCCCGAGGGCTACTCATTGGGTCAGGCTCCATTTTTTGATGGGACCGACTATAATTATTGGAAAACCCGCATGACCACTTTTTTAAGAAGCATAGGATATCCGATTTTCAAAATTGTCATGCAAGGTTATACTTTGTCTACCTCCGACGAATCCAAATGGACCCCCGCCGATATTAGAAACTTTGAGCTTGATGGCAAAGCCATGAATGCTCTCCATTGTGGCTTAGATAGAAATGAGTTCAATCGAGTGTCTACTTGCACCTCCTCACATGAAATTTGGAAACTTTTAGAAGTAACTCATGAGGGCACTAACAAAGTTAAGGACACTCGGTTAGACATGTATAGACAAGATTTTGAAAGCTTTACTATGCATCCTTCCGAATCTATTACCGATATGTTTACACGCTTCACTGACATTTGCAATGGAAGGAAATCTCTTGGTGATGATGTTTCAGCCGAGACGATGGTCAAGAAGATCTTATGGGTCCTTCCGAGCTCATGGGCACCAAAGGTGACGGCGATCCAAGAAGCTAAGGACGTCAAAAATATGCCGGTAGAGGAGCTCATCGGATCTCTCATGACTTATGAGATCACGATGAGGAGGCAAGCTCAAAAGGAGGGCACACCAATCAAGACACCAAAGAACATTTCCCTCAAGGTACAAAAAGAAGTAAGCTCCTCCTCATCATCCTCATCTTCATCTTCTTCATCATCGAGCGGCGACTCGGAAATGGAGAATCTCGCCCGCCAAATGCAAAAATTCATGAAGAAGCACAAGAATAAGAAGAAATCTCACAAGGCGCGAAAGCAAGAACCCACCACAAGAGCCAAGCCCAAGGTGAAATGCTACGGGTGCGGTGAAAAGGGCCATTACAAGCCCGATTGCCCACTCAACAAAAAACGGGCCACGCCAAAGGAAAAAGGAAAGAAAAAGGTCCTAAAGGCGACTTGGAGTGACACCTCCTCATCATCCTCCTCCTCCTCCGCCTCAAGCGACCAAGGTACAAAATGCCTAATGGCAAAACATGAGGTAACATCTTCCGACTCCTCCTTCTCTTGTTCCTCAAATTCAAATTCTTTCAATCATACGTCTTATGAAGAACTCCAACATGCAAGAGACCAACTTGAAAATGGTTTTCATGAGCTTTCTTCAAAATTTTTCGCTTTAAAAAAGAATTTCAAAAAACTCTCTTCCGAAAAAGAACAACTTCTCAAAGAAAAGGAAGAGTTGACCCTTAAAATCCAAAATTTTCCAAATGTTGATTCCATGGAATCAACCATCAAAGACCTAAGGGAGACCCTAGCTAAGTTCACCCAAGGGGAACAAAATTTGAACAATCTCCTAGGTTCCCAACGAATATCTAGAACCACCCATGGACTTGGCTATACCAACCAAGCCTCCTCCTCCCATGCACCCACTGTTTTTGTAAGGGGGAGCTCTAGTTATAAATTTTGCAATTATTGTAAAAAACCCGGGCACCTCATTTATGAGTGTGATTGCAAAAACGCCCGGTATGGTCAACCCAAAAGTATTTTCTTTTCGGACGAATTTTATAGGAGAAGACCCGCCATGAGACAAGTATGGATTGAAAAATCCCTTCTTGCGAGTCTCTCCGGGCCAAAATTTATTTCCTATCCCCGGTGACTTATTGTTTTTATTTAGGGGGAGAACTTTCTAAATTGTTCTCAAACTTTGTTTCAAAACTCTCAATTTCAAAAATTTCATTTGGTTTCAAATTTCAAATTTCATTTCTTTTTTGATTCAAAACTTTCAATTCAAACTGTTATTCAATTTTCATTTCAAAATTTTCAACAATTGATATCATTTTCAATTGATTTAAAATCTCGTTTTTCATCGTTTTCCCTCAATCAAGTTTTATGCCCCATTCTATTTTGATAATCACAAAGGGGGAGAAATTTCTTGATTGATTGGGGGAGAAACCTTTTGATCATGCTTAGCATTTACTTTCTTTATCCTTTAAGCATGTCTTTCCTTTATGTTTTTACTTTAATTGTTTTGGTGATTGTGATCATCAAAATAGGGGGAGATTGTTGTACCTCTCGTTCCCCTCGTTGTTTGATTTTCATGATCACAATCACCTTAGTATTTATCTAACATTGTTTTAAGTGTTTGTGTTTTATAGGCAAAAGATTGCCAAGGAAATGGGCCATGAAGCACATCAAATGGACTGAATTGCAGTCCACCGGCCAACCGGTGTGATAGCACCGGCCAGCCGGTGGACCTGGCAGAGGCATTGCCCACTGCCAGGTTCCACCGGTCAGCCGGTGGCTCTGTCACCGGCCAGCCGGTGGCACCCAGACTCAAGGGGTAGCTACTGCCTCCCCACCGGGCAACCGGTGGCCTCAGCACCGGCCAGCCGGTGGCACCCAGCCCCAACAGTGATGGCTACTGTCTGCCCACCGGCCAGCCGGTGGCTCTGGCACCGGTCGGCCGGTGCTGCCTGGGCAGAAGGACTTCTCAACATCCAAGGCACCGGCCAGCCGGTGGCCCTGCACCGGTCAGCCGGTGGCCCAGTCAAACTAGCCGTTGCAGTTTGACCAGGCTGGCCCACTTGGCTCCCAACGGCTCTTTAAGCCTCTCCAACGGCTCCGAAGCCTCCCCAAGGGTTCCATGCCTATAAATAAAGTCCAAGGAATCCCCGGACACCTACCGGAACTATACGGAAGCCCACGGACACCTTGTTGATCATTTGGCGTACCTCCGGTGCATTCCTCCAAGGGAACCCCAATAGCTCCAACTCAATTCCACATCCAAGGAGCTCAATCATAGAAGCTTGGGAGTGCACGTCTTCAACTCCAATCATCCTCCGGCGCCCAAGGCTTCTCCAAATACGGTTTTTCATTGTTTTATTTATTTTGAGCTTAAATTGGGTTTGTGCCTACAAACCCCAAACCCTTTTCTCATCCCCCTTTCTTTTGGGTTTCACACCACCATTAAGGTGTGAAGAGGTTTCTTCAAGCCTTTCCTTTTAAAAGGCTTGAGTTTTCGGTGAGCTAGCCTTCACCCGTTAAAAAGGCTAGTGGGTTCTTTCTAAACCATTAAAAGCAAGTGGGTTCTTGCTCAACCATCAAAAGCAAGCTGTAATAGATCCTAGTGCTACCTCAAAGCCTAGTGGGTTTCTTGCTAAAACCATTGAAAAGCAAGCGGTAGGAATCTCTCAACGGTTAAGTTGGGAGCGGAGACGTAGGCCGGGTTTTGGCCAAACTCCGTTATCAATTTCGTGTGTCTTGCCTCTTTACTTTCCGCTGCACTTAAACTTTGATTCAATTTGTTTTTAAATTGGTTTTTATTTTTAAAAGGCAATTCACCCCCCTCTTGCCATCACTCCTTGTTTCTCCGGCCTAACACTACCATGGATTTAATGGCTCACTTATTACTATAAATTTATGTGTGGGTTGTAATGACTTGAGGTATAACACATACTTGTATCTAGACATGGTGGTTTTAGCTTCCCATGGGTGCACTTTCATGGGTTGTGATGGCTTGAGGTATAATACATTTACATAGTCTATAGTGGCTTCCATGCATACACTTGGTTACTATAGGGATATGATGATGATGAGATGTCAGGTTGCATAGGATGGAACAATGTTTGAGATACTATTGCATGATGTGCATGATGAATTACAAGGGGATGAGTATAAGATGTAGCCTTTGGGGTATGAGTGCAAAAAACCAGTGGAGGAGTGGAAGAAAGATACCTTTATATATATATACATATCTCCCTCTATATATATGATTTTGATATAGAATGGTTTTATTTTTGTGCATTATTACATGAATGATCCATGGTGAGGATACAAAAATAGTATTACCTATTTAGGTGATGAGTTAGTTTAATTTTTTATTCATTGGGATTTAGTATTCTTCCTTCACATTCTAAATGAGAGGTTTTAGGTAGGATCCTATCAAGTATACATGTTATTCTCACCTTATATATATATAAAATATTTTTAGGTCAATAGGAGTAGGTTGGTAATCATACTAGAAGTTACAATCTCATAGGAGGTGTTGAGAAGCTATCAGAAGTTATTGGAGTTCGTGGAAACTAACTAGTCTTATTTTTAGTACTTAAAGTTTTCTTTTAATTTTATGTATGACATTACATGTATTGAGTTTGATTAATTTATTTATGCATGGTGTTGTTTGGAGGTTCTTCTCATCACATATCTTACTCCTTAAACTTATATATAGGGTAATGCTACCCATGTGTGTTATTTATATAACCTTGATGTTAGTCTCTAACCTATGGATTATTAGAGGCGGGATTCAGGAATCATTATCTATCTTCCTTCATTTTCGACCTATGTGGGGAATCTTTGGAGGGAGGGTGTAAGATCCCAGTTTTTTATAAAGGTAAAAATACTTTTAATTCTATTATAAACATTTCTTTTTATCTAAAATTAAGTTCCTAAATAGGTTATAGAGGTTTATGGAGTGTTCGGGCTTGGTTCAAGGCCCAAAGTTCTGTTTTTTGGAGAAATAGGCTCAGGTGCACAATTAACACATGGTTAGTACCAATCATGCATCTAAACCATGTGGTCCTATAAGATAGGGGAATGGTTATCTAAACTATGCTACATGGGTTACATGAACATGTAAAATTGGTAATTAATTTAATAGTCACCACACATAGTTTGTGCATGATTTTCCTAACTATGTTCTAAGACTGTGTGGGGTGTGGGCCTTGGGGAAGTTCTAAATGCATGATTTTCATGTGGTTTTTCTAACCATGAATAAAAAATATTCTAAGGGCGCAAAATTGGATAGTAGGTATATACGGTTGGCGTACATTTTTTTAACCATGCGACCAAATTTTGTGCTCTATTAAAAACCCTGAAAATTACATTTTCCCCTCCTTTACCCCTAAAATCTAATTATTTCTTACTCCCCCTCAAATGAATAGTAGATTCACTTGTGGGAGATCTCCTTCTTCCCTCTAGGATTTTAGAGATATCCTCCATCTAAGCTCCAATTCAAATGTCATTGGTTACATTGGACCCCCCTCAATAAGTCTATCATTCCTTTGGATTCCTTTCTCTATTTTCTTCACCATCTTGGATACTATTTCCATGTGAGCTTATATACCCTATTTTTAGAGAATTTATCTGTTTTATATATTTTCTCTTATTTCATCCCAAATTAAAGGATGATACTGGACAATGATTCTACTACCATGTTAAGGCAGGTGGTTTACTACTTTTCCCTAAAAGTCTAGTTGGTTATAATTTTTCACCATTGTTTTTCATGGAAATATTTCCACACATTACTCTTAAAATGTGAAATACATTGAATTAATTATTTATACCATAACCTTGATGTTTTTAGCTCATTTGACATGGTTGTAGGTTAACAACCTCAACCTGAACCACCCTGTAGGAAGGGATTGATTAAATTCTAGATACTAGCATTCTATCCTAATGAATAAACCACCCCTTGGGTGTGTTGAGCTTTCCACTTGATATTAGAATTCATAAATTAATTAAATGAATTGTTAAATGGAAAGGATATGAAACTTATTCCTTTTATCACCTATAAGTGGAATGAATAATTAGATTAATATTTTTTTAAATGGTATGAATGACCATTTTTTCCCTTTGTCATCTATAAATGAAATAGGTAATAGTCTAAATGAAAATTTCAAAATGTGATAGATAATCACTTGGATCATGCTAATTTATTAAATGTAATGTGAATACTATTTATGAACCTGGATCACTTTAGAGGTGTGGCCTACCTTGAGTAAGACTTGGATTGCTGACCTAGAATGCCTTGGGTGAACTCAGAAGATGCCAAATGATTCATTGATGTTACAAATCAATGAGATACCACACTAAGGTTCACTAAATTTCTTATATTAGTGAATGTGTCAATATATCATTGATTATTCACCTTAATCTATGGAAAAAAGAATACCAGGATTATCTCCTTGGATTCGGCTTGATGTCCTCAGATACACAATTCCATGGATTATCTTCTTTGGATCCAAATAAAGTTTATATTCACTTTTTACTATGATCCATGGTTATTAGGACAAACTAAAATGGTCATATGTTTAGATACATTCAGATTTGGATGAAGCAAGTATGTTCGACCAAGCACTCCATAAGGAACCTGAACTTGACATGATTACTATTTATTCACTACTTTTATATTATACTTTCACACCATTACATTTTATATTCACAAGATGAATTTGTATTAGACACCATTGGTGATGGCCTACTAAGTTTTACTCACACCCTATTCAAGCTGCTGTTGGGTACCCAGTAAGATTTCATGGATATAGGTAGAGATAAAGGCAAGCGTTCGGTCCTGGATGCTTGATTTTCTTTTAGGATAAGAGATTGTTAGTAGATGAATGATCAGGTTATCAAGATGCTCATGGAGATAGTTTTTGGACTTTTTTCCTTTTTTATACTAATATTGTATGTATTACTACTTCCATGTATTCTTGTTCATTTTTTATAGACATGACATCATCTTTATATGACATTGCTTATGTATTTTGATTGTTTATTATTATATGGATGTTTATTTTCACCACCATGTCTTATTTTTCTCTTGAATTATATGATTTACACTCCTTTATTACTATTATTACCACTTCTATGATCCACTTTGATAAAGAGGGTATATTCTCCCCACTGTATCACCATAGACCCTCACTTATAGTCAACAACTTCTAACATATAGGGAGGCGTGCTTGAGGCCATGTGGCCAACTGGGTTTGGTTACTTATGAGTAAACCAGGTCCGAGACATCAAAAAGTGGTATCAAATATTCTTTTTCATTTTACTTAATATTTAGGATTGGTATACATGAAACTAGGAATTTTTAGAACTTGGTAATAAATTGTGTATGGGAGTAGCTAACCCATGTTCGGGGGAAAATCCAAGTTACTAGAGATGAGACTGGTTATTTGGGTATTTTCCAGTTACAGTTGCACTATTTTCACAATTCGGTGACACACATGATTTATTAAATTTTTTATTATTATATATCTCTACTCTTAGGATAGTATGACAAGGGAGTATTGCTTCATGCACCATTATAGGCACTTATGAATTTATATGACATGAATATTCTATTTCTTGTTTATTTTATTGTCTGTTGCATATCGCATGTGCCTTGATTACTATATTTTTATATATACTAATTTTTATTGTAGGGAAAAGGAGAAAAATAATTGGTTACTTAAAGTATCTACTTCAACCTAAATGAGTTTTTCTAGCACAACTTGATGGTGGCACCTTAACTAACAAGTTATGATAATGTTTATGCCATGGAATGTTAGTTACATGGGCTGAAACATTAGTTGGTTGTGACTAAATGTATGATAATTGTAATTTATAAAGTTTTTCCTTTATAAAATTGGGAATGATGATCCATATAATCAAATAATTTTATATAGACTTGTTATATCTTGAGACTGGATGTGAAGGTCTGGTTGCAGTTATATGAAGTTCCAATTGTAACTTATAAAGTTATGAATTTATAACTTGGGAATGGTAACTCATCTAACTTAAATTTAATATAAAAATAAAAATCTTATTAATTTTTAAACTCTTGTAATAAATGGTTTATACTAAATTGGGATTACAATTAAAACTTAAAGGGTGTTTTCCCCTATAACTTTCAATTGACACTCTATATAATTGTAATTAAAACTTGGAGTATTACCAATAACCTGACCTTATATTTGTGTAGTTAGGTTAGTATGTTCTGTGTAGTGAGCCCTTGTACCTATATTTTTATCCTAATAAAAATACCTTTTGTCCTATTATTGTGTTCTAATTCATGTGATTAGAATTATAGATATATGCCTCTACGATGGTTTCAGGTCGAGCACCGGGAAGGTGGCGACGACCATGACCCTAAGGTTGTGGGACTTGGCCCACCTATAGTTCCACTAGGGGAACATCTATTAGTACTACCTGATATACCTAGATTTTTTACTATGTTAGAGTTGACAAGGGAGTTCCAGTAATAGTACCCACCTACTTTCTTGGGGGATGGTGGACCCTAGGAATATGACTCATGGATAAATTCCATTCTATTGATATTTGAGCATTTGGATATTCCTCCGAAGAAGAGGTTGAAGCTTAGGGATTATATGATTTGTGGATCTACCAAGAGATGGGGGGATGTTCTAAATTAGTTAGATAAATATATGGGCTTGGTCTATAAGGACTTCCAGACCACCTTCTATGAATAATTTTTCCTAGAAACACCAAGAGATGATCAAGCTGGGGAATTTATTCACATATTATAGGGTAATATGTTCATTATAGATTATTCATCTCACTTCATAGAGTTCCAATGATTTTCATCGACTCTTACTTGTGATGAGCTGTCTAGAGTGAGATTCTTCGAGGATGGGCTTTGGTATGCCATCTGATCATAGGTGAACATCTTCAAATTATCTACCATTTTAAAAATGGAAAATTATTCCCTTATCTCTAAGAATAACCTAAGGTAAGTTGAAGGTATAAGGCATAGTGGTTCAACCCCTAGGCTAGGAAGTGCATCGTCTAGTGACTCAAAGCGTCATTTTGAGGTTTCTCATGATGGAAGTGGCAATCAGAGTGTACACAATGATAGATATATAGTATGTCATCAGTGTGGGAGGAAAGGTCACACGAAGCCTCAGTTTTATAGAAACCCCATTGAGTGAATATCATGTGGCCTAATGGTCCATATTTTGATATTTTGGTAGACCTTTCCATTAGTCCCCAATGGGAGAGGATCCTCACTAGATTAATAATCTAGATCGAGATCAATATCTCTATGATAGTTAGGGAGTTAGAGTCCCAATAGTTTTACAATTTGTTCGGTTGGATGAGGTTGAGGAATCCAAAATTATTATGTGAAACATTAAGACTAAATCAGGGAGGTTAGGCTATATCTTAAGGCCATGGATCTTTCCAGTTACATGAAGTGTAGCCTATTCCCAAGGAGCAGAGTGTTGGGCCATATATAGTAGGAGTTATGATCTTAGTAGCCTTAACTTTAGTATCTTCATTGTTTGTCACATTATCTTCACATTAAGTCATATATATGGATGTAATGGAGAGTAATGGACTTAAAATAGAGTACTTTTGTGGGAAAATGACTCTTGATACTAAGTTGTGAGTATGTCTAGGAATTGTTTTATAATGAAAAGAGTGTCCCATCAAGATCGGTGGATAAAATTTCTTATAGAACCTTTTAATCATTGAGATGTCAGGATTTGGAATAATTCTTGGGATGAACTTGTTAGTAACTTATCACAACCATATTGACTGTTATCACCAGAGGGTGTCTTTTATATATCTTGAGGGAGATATATATGTTCATAAGGGAGAATGATATGTCCATAAAAGTCAAGCTGGACCTAAGAATCATGGTTTGACCAAAGTTCTGACCCATATTTCTAGTCTTTTTCTTGATGATTGAGGATTATGACAGACTATTTTTTCTCCAATGGTTGACTAATTCAGAGATTTTTTCCTCAAAATTTTTTCAAGGATACCTCTTGAGAGAGAGGTATAGATCACCATTGAACTTGTTTTAGGATAAGAACAAGTATCTAATCATACATACAGAATGGCCCCTAAAAATCTTTAGGAACTCAAGAGGTAGTTTGAGGACCTGTAAGCCAAAGGGTTTATAAAATCCAGTACTTCTTCCTATGTTTATCCCATTATTTTCACCAAGAAGGTGAATGGTACCCTAAGTATGTATGTGGATTAGTGGAATTTGAATCATCTTATAGATAAGAACATGTACCAAATTTCTCATATATAAGTTCTCTTTGACCAAATCTGAGGATATAAGGTCTTCTCAAAGATTTATTTTAGGTTATGATATCATCAGGTAAAGGTTAAGCCCTTAGATATACTGCATACAACATTATGAAGCTAGTATGGCCTTTTTAAATATCTTGTGATGTTATTAAGTTGAACAAACACAACAAATATTTTCATGGAATTGATGAATTGGGTTTTCCACCCATACATGGATTATTTCATGGAAATTTTTATGGATGATATCTTAGTGTATTCTCAAACTATACATGATCATGTTAAAAACTTTGACATCGTATTGAGTAAACTAATAGAGCATAGGTTCTATTTCAAGTTCACAAAATTTCACTTATGGAGTGACAATTTTCACTTCATAGGTCATATTATATTGTAATCAGGGTATATATGGATGTAGATAAGGTGGTATTTGTAATTTCTTGGGACTATCCTAATAATTTTTTTGATATTCAAATCTTATTAGGGATATCCAATTACTATTAGCATTTCATTCATAACTTTTCATGACTTTCATCACCACTTATAGGATTGAACAATAAGGGTGTTAAATTATCATTTTCCAAATCTTGTGAGAAATACTTTTAGGAGTTTAATGAAGGCTTATCTCAGCATCGATTCTTATTTTACATGATCCCAATAGAGTATGTACAATTTATTATGATGCATTAGGCATTGGATTAGGAGATATTTTTATGTAAAGAGAACAAGAAATGGTGTAAAAATATCATCTATTAAGGCCTCACAAGCATAATTACCTAACACATGATATTGATCTAACAATTTTTGTTCATGCCTTACACTTATAGAGACATTACTTGTTAGGGGAAAGGTTTGTTGTATATACGGACCATAAAATCCTCAAATAGATATTTACTGAACATGGATTGAACATATGATAGTGAATATGGGTTTAATATCTTAATTTTTTTTGATCTTGATCTTGATTATATTCCAGGTAAGGGAAATACAATTAATGATTCTCCGAGTCGAAAGTCTTAGGCTTAAGTTGTTCATGAATCTAATAGTGAATGGTAGTTGGCGACTCTTATTTTTGAAATGTATCTAGAATTTCAAGAGTTTCATGAATAGACTTTTCTTATAGCTTCAATAATGAACTCATCACTTCTAGATCAAGTGAATAGTGTACAACTTTCTAATCTAAAAGGTTTATTCCTAAGAAAAAGTGTTATAGGTTAGGAACTAGCACTTGGTTGGGTTATTAATGAGGATAAGATCCTGCATATCCATGGGTGTGTCTGGGTGCCTGAAGACCTATAAGAGGAGTTCATGTGAGAATATCATGCTTCCAAATGAAAAGTATATCCTATACTTACAAATATGTACCATGACTTATGTCTCCATCATTGGTGGCTTGGCATGAAGAAGTAGATAACAATTTTTGTTACTCGGTGTTCCACCTATCAACATGTATAGGTAGAACACCAGCGACCTACTGGTATTTTACATCCGTTAAGAATTATAGAGTGGAAATAGTATTATCTAACTATGGATTTCATGAATGGGTTACTAAAGTCACCTCAGGGTAATGATGTATTATGGGTAATTATGGATAGGATGACAAAGGTCACCCACTTCTTACCTATCAAGGAGACCTTCTTAGTGGATGAACTTTGGAGAATTTATGTCTGAGAGATCATGAACCTTTATGGGGATGCATGTACCATTGTATCAAATAAGGATGTTGCATTCACTTCTTAGTTATGACAAGGGTTATATAGGTATATTGGTTCATAGGTACTTCTGAGTACAACATAACAACCTGAGACCAATGGTCAGTCTAAGGGTAATATAAAAATACTCAAGGACATGCTTAGGGAATATATCCTTGAATTTGGAGGTTCTTGGAATTTTTTTTACCTATTGATAAATTATCATATAATAATAGTTTCCAAGATATGATTTAAATGTCTCCATACGTAGTGCTCTATGGAAGGCCTTTCCATTAACCCCTGTATAGGTTAGAGGTAGGGGATGAAATGCTATTGGGACCTCATCTCATTCAAGAGACATCAAATTAGGTAAAATCGATTAGGAAACACATGGATATGACTCAATCTAGGAAGAATTATTATGCTAATCGTCATCATCGACATCTAATTTTGAGGTGGGATATAGGGTATTATTACATGTTCTTCCTAAATTTGGTCATCTATGGATTCAAAGGTAAGGTAAGTTATTTCCTAGATTCATTAGGAATTTCAAGATTTTGGATAGATTTGGGATAACAGACTATCAGATAGATCTTCCTCAGTGGTACCGATCCATGCATGACTTTTTCCATGTTTCTCAGCTCTTCCATTATTATTCTAACCCATTACATTGTTTTGATCATGAGGAAGTTGAGTTATAGGTCAATGATTCTTTTGAAGAGCATCTAATTCATATAATTGACCATGGCATAAATTCTCTTTAAGGTAGGGAAGTTCCTCTAGTACAAGTGCTATAGAAGCATGACCATATACAGGATGAGATGTGGGAGTGAGTGTTCGATATATGTTCTCAGTGGTCAGAAATATTCCTGGATGATATTCAACCACCCTCAAAAGGAAAACCTAGGGATGAGTTGTTTTAAGGAGGATAGGTTGTAAGATCATAGTTTTTCATAAAGGTAAATATTTTTTTAATTCCAATATAATTTTTTAAATCTAAAAGGAAGTTACTAAAGAGTTCATGGATGTTTTGGGAGCATTTATTCTTGGTTTGGCCCCTAGAGTTCTGGTTTTTTAGAAAAATAGGCTAAGGTTCATGGTTAGAACATGTTTAGTACTAACCATGAATCTAAACTATGCGGACTTTTAAGGGATGATCATGGTTATCCAAACCAAGAAACATAGAACACATGACCATGAAAAACCTGTAATTAATTATAAAGGCACCACACACAATTTACACATAGTTTGTCTAACTATGATACTAGACCATGTGGGGTGTGGACCTTGAGATAATTCCAAATGTATCATCTGAACACGGTTTTCTAACCATTCACATAAACCATTCATAGGGTGTCACTTTTAATAGTAGTTTCACAAAGATGGAACAAATTTTTTTTAACCGTGTAACTAAACCATGCACCCTATTAAAACTATATAAATTACCTTTTCCCCCTCCTTTACCCCTAAAATATAATTTCTCCACCCCTCAAATTCATAGAATCTATATGCTTGGGATTTATCCTTCTTCCCTTCTATAGGTTTTGATAGATCTCCTCCATCAGAGCTCTGATTTGAACACATTTGGTCATGTTGTATCCCCCTCGATAAGTTTATCTTTCCCATTATTTCATTTCAATATTTTATTTTCCATTTTTGATGCTATTTTCATGTGAGCTTATATACCCTATTTTCAAGGTGTTCTTAATTTTATCTCATTCCAACCCAAATCATAGGCTGATAGTAGATGATGAGTCTACTACTATGTTAAGGTAGGTATTCTACCACTTTCCCCTAAAAGTATAATTTTTTATAAATTTTCATCATTGTGTCACACATCATACTTTCCATTAATTTATCCTAAAATGATTAATACCTTGAATTAATTGTTTAGACCATAACCTTGATTTTACTTATCCCCATTGACATTGTTGGAGGTTGATGAACTCAACCAGAACCTCCCCATAGGGTGGGTTTGATTAAATTCTAGAAACTACCATTCTTACCTCATGAATAAACCACCCCTCGGGTATGTTGAGCTTTCCACTTACTAGTGTAATCTATAAATGAATTGTTAAATATAAAGGATACAACGCTTATAACTTTTATCACTTGTAAGTGGAATGAATAATGAGATGAATGATTTCTTAACTGGTATAAATATCCATTTTGTCCCATTGTCATCTATAAATGAAATGGGTAATGGAATTTTATAAATAGAAATTGTGAAACAGGATAGATAATCTCTTGGACTTTGCTTATTTATTAAATGAAATATGACTAATGTTTATAGATCCAAATCAATTTAAAAGTTTGGGCTACCATGAGTAATACTTGGATTATTGTCTTGAATTTCCTTGGTATAACTCAGAGGATGATAACTAATTAATTGATGCGACTAATAAGTGATATAACACACTAGGGTTCAATCAATGTATTATATTAGTGAATTAATTAACGTATCACTGAAAAATCACATTTATCTATGGAAAATAGAATGATAGGATTATATTCTTGGATTCATATTGATTTCCTTGTACATGTGTTTCCATGGATTATCTACTTGGGATCTAAATAAATTCTATCCCATGATTACCTTGAAATTTTTCCTTAAACCCAGTTAGAAATATTCATGGTGAAATTCCATGGGTTCACCCCTCATATTATACTCAAACCCCTATAGACAAGATGCATGGGTATTACTATGAGTTGGTTTGACTTACTAAGTTCAAGGATTACTTATTTTATTCTTGGATACTAGATGATTATATTATATGTAATTTTGACCATGTTCCTTGGTTCCTAGTCTGAACTAAAATGGTCTTATGCATAGATACATCTATCTTAGGTTGAAGCCGGTATGGTCATCTAAGCACTCCACATGAACCCTATGCTCGACAATATTACTATTTATTCATTGCTTTTATATTATAGTTTCACACTATTAAATTTTATATTCACAAGATGGATTTTTATTAAACACCATCAATAGTGGCCTACTAAGTTTTACTCACACCATTTTTAGACTACCGTTGGTTACTCAGATAGACTTCATGGATGCATGTAGATATAAAGGCAATCACCCAATCATAGATGCCTGATTTTCTTTTAGGATGGAAGATTGGCAGAAGATGATTTATCCAGTGCTTAGGATACTCATATAGATAGTTTTTGGCCATTTTTTTCTTTTGTTATACATGTATTATATGTATGCCTACTTCCATGTATGCCTATTCATTTTGTATATACATGACATCATATGTATATGATATTACATATGGATTTTGACTATTTATTATTATCTTGATATTTTCCCCCTTCCCTGTCTCATTTCACTATTTCATTATATTATTTTCACTACTTTATTACTATTATTATTACCTTTGTTCTCTATTATGATAAAGAGGGTATAGTCTCCTCACTGCACCACTATATACCCTCACTTCTAATTGGTAGCCTCTGGCATATGGGGAGGAATTATTGAGGCTATTTGGAAAACCAGGTTTGGTTAATTATGAGTAAACTGGGTCTGAGATGTCATATAGAGGATTTTTAAAGAGTGGTATTAAAGTTTATGGTTTAGATATAGGATAGAGTTTAGAGTTATGAATCAGTAATGATGCATGGGTTGGTAGAGAAATAGTATTAGCTGAGCTCAGTACATTTTTTAAACATGGGTGACTTTATAGGACATAATATTTTATGGACACCCATGGTTTGATGTAAGGATCTTCAACTTTACTTAACATGTTGAGTAAGGTGATTTTTCTTATAGGGTAGAGACATAGGTAAGGATCATGAATCATAGAGAAGTGATGCTACTTACTGAACATGTATTGAATTTTTTTTTGTAGATATGGAACTAGGTTGATGTCCCCATCATGTTCTTGAAGAATACATTTAGTGGGATATTCCTATGGATCACCATAGAGTGGAGGTTGATGATGGTGTCACTTAGAGGAGGAAACTCAAAGTGTTCTAGTGTTGGGGTCTAGAAAAGTATTAAGGATCCATTTTTGACCAAGAGAAAAAGGATTGGATATATGAGGTAGATATTTCATTTAGTTTAATCCATTTTTGAAAAGAGCACTAAGTTTCTTTAGTCGTGATGATTCTACATGGTTTAGATCGGTAGTGGTGGATTTTGTTCCTTGAGGATTGTGAGGATTCAACTGTTTTATGGGATAAGTTTAGGGATTTGTTTCAAGAATTTTTTTTATATTTGATCAATAATGTGTCTTATTGATAGAATATAATTACCCTTTGATAGGTATTTCTAGTCTTCAAGAGTTCTATATCTACTATAAGAACCTCCTATTTTATTCTTTAAACCTTTTTCTAGATAAGGAGGTTGGGGAGAGGAATTTCAAGGAGGATTTTCATCCAAAAATCAAACTCTTGTCCACCTCATTTATATTGAAGTAATATTCTTAGGTACTAGAGAAGGAATAGGTCATTGAGATAAAATTTTCTAGGACCAATCATCACATGATGAGAGTCTCCAAGACATTCCACAGAGTAAAAGTGTGATCAAGAGTTATCAGTTGTCTGATTAGAAGAAGAAGTTTTAGTCAGTAGGGAGTAGTTTCCATACCTCTTCAACCCACTTTACCAGATCTAGAAGTTATTAAACCCCTTATAGTGGGTTGGGAATGGTTTATTTATCTTATGTAGGTTGTTTCCATCAAAAGTGAGAGTTCTCGAATTTCCTCAATAGTCAACGTGCGACTGATGTCCTGATCCAGGCCCATCTATTGTAGCTTTTTTAGCCGATTTCATAGAAACTGGGTATCCCATCTTATGATTAGGAGATAGGGGATGGGGTTAGTAGAGGAAAAACTCATAAAATCCCCTATCACAAGGTATATTGGGTAGAGCACAACTATTGAGGTATTCTCCATCAGGTCCATATAGGCCATGAAGCATGATGTTCTTAGATGTATGCTTTAGTATTATCAGTGTCGGTCAAGCCTAACATCGTAAGAGTTACTATCTTCCTATTTTATACTTGAGTTTATGGATTGTTTTATTTAGGATATACGTACTCCTTTATTTCACTCTCTCAAGTCCATGCTCTGGTAATTGAGATGGAGAGACTTTTAATTCCCGTGGAATTGACTAATCCAGCTAGAGGTTAAGCTAAATTGTATAATGCTTGTAGATATTGTAAATTACTTATTGGTAAACATAACTCTTTGGGATATTTTTTATGTTTACAAATACTTCCACATGACATCATACTCGACATGGATTGATAGTATTATGTGAATAATATCATGAATTTATTCAATAGATGTGTCATATTCTATGATGCTGATGGAGACTGGGAGATGTTCTTTGGTAAATGAAACCCTTAAATGGGTCAGAGGCATGTTGAGTATCTATATTAATTATTGGATGGTTTGATGCTGATTTATATTGATAATCAATTAGTGGTGTTTCCTATGATTATTGAATAGTATCCTGGTGTCTATCCCTAAAAGGTTGTTACACTACTCCTTCAATGATAGATCAAGTTTGGGATAGAGATTAAACTAGGTGTTCCTCTAATATTGATGTATTAATATCAAATGAACCCTTATGGGTTATGAGAACTATGGATTTAGGTTGATGATCTCTTGTAGAGAGGATTCATTCAACCTAGTTTTTCATCTTAGGGAGCACATGTTCTAATTTTGAAGAAGGTAGATAACAATTTTCAGTTGTGTGTTTATCACTATTTGAATTATGTAATTCTGAAGAACCTCTATCCTATCACATAGATTGAATATTTTTTCAACCAGTTTAATGTATTTATCTAGTTCAGAAAGATTGACCTATGGTATAAATATCATCAGCTGAGATTGGAGGAAAAAGATATATCGAAGGATACTTTATGACATTTTTATGGGTATTACGGGTTCGTTGTGATATTTTTCAAAGTTATGAATGCTCCAAAAATGTTCATGGGGTTGATGAATTAAATTTTCTATGAGTTTCTATAATGGTTCATAGTTTTCTTTATCGATTAAATCCTTGTTTTTTCAAAATTAGAGGAGAATCATGTAGAGTATCTACAGGTTGTGTTGAGTGTTCTTTAGTTTCATTAGCTATTAGAGAAGCTTTCAAATTGTGAGTTATGGGTTCATGAGGTTTGTTTATTGGGGAATGTTGTATCTCAGTGTGGAGTGTTCATAGTTCCTTAAAATATTGAGGTGGTAGTTTCTTGGGTAGCCGTCAAGAATGTTGCAGAGCTGCAGAGTTTCCTTGTTATATTTAGATATTATAAGAGGTTCATACCTAACTTCTCCTAAATTGAGACTCCTATGATAGTGTTGACTAAAAGGTATGAGGAGTTCATAAGGATTGACCAATTTTGATTTTATTTTAAGTATTTAAAGGACAAGTTTTTCATTACTCTGGTTCTTCATTTTCCAATGGAGAGCATTGAATTATTAGTTTACTGTGATGCTTCATGTATTGGTTTAGGCTATGTGCTGATATAAAATAGGGATGTTATCACTTATGGGTCTTGGTAGTTACAACCTACTGAATTTAATTATGCCACCCATGATCTTGAGATTACCGCATTCATGTTTTATTTGAAGTTTTGGAGAAACTATCTTATCAGTGAACATTTTTTGGTCTTTACAGATCACTAGAGATTGAAGTATGTCTTCTCCCCTCATGAATTACATTTTCAGGAGTGATGGTGTATGGAGTTTTTTTAGGACCAAAACTTCAATATTTATTTTACCCTTAGTAAATGGAATGTTGTGGAAAATTCCTTGGGAATAATTTCACAAGGTGGTGTTGTGTGTGAGTATGGAGACTCATGTGGAGTGATGAAAGAGTTGGATATGATGCACCTTGATATGAGAGAAATTGATGGAAGAGGTTGTCTTTATTAGATTATAATGTATCCACTCTTAGTTCATTAGGTAGAGGAATACCAACTTGGGGATATTGAGGCAGAGATTTTTCATGATCGAGTTGTTTGGGGTGATTCTCCGGAGGGATGGTCTAAGGATAGATAACATTAGGTGTTCTTCCAGAGAATTTTTTTATTCCTTTATCGATGCATGAGGTGGATCTCCATGAGTTTTATAGTTCATCTTTATAATTAAATCCTAGTGTGATAAAGATGAATCGTTCTCTAAGAGACTAGTTTTTGTGGCCCAGTTTGAAGAAGTTAGTTGTAGAGTTTGTCTCTCAGTGTTTGGTTTCCCAGATGGTGAAGCCTGAGCATCATGTTCCCAGTGGTTTTGTTTGCCTACTCGATGTTCTCTAATGGAAGTGGGAGGTAATTTTAATTGGATTCATCACCATTTTACCCATAGATCAAGGTGTTTATTACTTTATATGGTTGATCATAGACCATTAGATAAAGTTATGTAACTTATTAGAGATTAAGGAGTCAAGATCAATGGAGGTGTTTTTGAGGTAGTATCTAAAGAATTTAGTGGGGTTTCATGGGGTCATAAAGATGATCATCTCTGATCATGATCCCTATTTTAACTCTAGGGTGAGTAGAGGAATCCAATAAGGTTTTATCTCTTAGTTATTCCTTAACACCACTTTTCATACACATACGGAAGATCAGATAAAGCATAATATCCAAAATTTAAAGGATATTCTACACATGTGTATTCTGGATTTTGGAGGTTCATGGATGAAGCACCTACACTTAGTGGAGTTTTCTTACAATAATAGTTATCAATACACTATTGGTATGACATATTTAGAATCTCTATATGGTATAACTTGTGATTCTCCATTATTCTATACTGAAGTTGGAGAGTCACCTATTATTGGACTAGAATTTGTGAAGATTTCTACAGAGAAGGTGTAGGTGATCTATGAGTGAATGAAGGCGACACAAGATCATCATAAGTCCTATGATGATCATAGGAGGAGGCCTCTAGAGTTCTATGTCAGAGATCACATGTTCTTGAAGGTGTATCCTTATCATGGGTAGTGAAGTTTTGGTCATAGGATTAATATTTCTCTCAGGTTTTCTAGGTCTTTTGAGATGTTGGATAGGGTTGTAACCATGGAATATCAGTTATTACTACCCCTATATATGAGATAGATTCATAATGTATTCCATGTTTCAAATATTTGTTGGTACCTTCACTATGATTCTCACATCATTGATTGGGGTGACTTATATGTTGAAGTTAGAAATACCTTTGAGGAATGCCTTGTTTAGATTTATAAACACTAGGATAAAGTGTTGAGTGGGTTTTATAATCCCTTGGATTGTGCCATGTAGTGGAATGATGACTTAGAGGAGAGAACTTTGGAGTAGGAGTTGCAAATTCATGCTCAATATCTCAAGTTGTTCGATTCTTGATATTCCTCATTTTTATTATTTTTTTGATCCTTGTTCAGACACTTTATTGATCTTATGATGATATAATAGATTGATTCTCTTCCTTGTTTTATTATGTTACAAGTTTATGTGATATTTATTCATGTTGTATCAGATATGTTCCTATTATAGTAATATCCTTGGGATGTATCTCTTGGGGTGGTTGTTCAGACCCCCTTTATCTTCTTTTGAGTTTGGGTTTAAATTATCTAGGATGAAAATTTCCTGATAAGTATCTTATGTAAGGTCCTAAATTCCTAAATCCCCCCTTTAGATTTTACAGAGGATCAAAGTTTTCATGAGGGAGTTCATAGGAGTTCTAGAGTCTAGAGAAGATGTCTGCCCATTTTGAGGGTCACTACACCATAGCGGTAGGCGTGGTGCTAGCTTTTTTGAATATTTCTTAGATGATTGAGTATGGGGTGGGTCATTTTGGCCTTGGGTGTTAAGAGTTTGGCTATGCTGTTTCCTATTTTGTGTTGGAGTGAACCACAATAAGTGTAATAGCTTGAATGGCCATTTTACATGGAATTTCACCTTAAATTGTATCCTGTTAGAAACATGGAAGAGGAAAATGGAATGGGATGCTATTTTGAGGAAGGAAGGATGGGCATAACGATCAATGATTCCTACTATTGGAAACAAGTAATGTAGATCTTGACACACTTTAGTACTGTGCGTGGTGAGGATAAAACGACTTGGGTTTATACACAATTCCATGGTGGCAGTCAAAATAGTTTGACACTAGTTTTAGAAGGATTTTTTTTGGATTAAAATGCCTTGAAAAATAGATCACACTTTGACTAAATGCACTACAATAATTTTTGGAGTTCACCACACCATGGTGAAGGATTTGAGGCTTCCTACATAAATAGAGGGCCTGATATTCCTTTGTTTATATTTTTCACTCCATCTATCTGACCCTAGAAAATTACTATTCATGTCACCCCTCTCTAGGAATGCTTTGAAGACCTTGGATTTTCAAATTGAAGTCTCAGATCAAGTTATTCTCCTCTTTCTCTGCTCAACCTCATTTCACCAAATATTCTTCCTTTTGGAATCCTTTTTTGGTGGAGTTTCTCTATTCTTGGGATGGAGACCAAGTTAGTGTTGATTGTGGGTGTTGTGCTTAGGTTCTGGTGGTGTTTCCTTCCTTTTTGGTAGTGTTTGATCTTAGAATATCCATTATTTCTCAGATAACATTGATATTCTAAGTGAGGAAGGGGATTTTTTACTTTTCATTTACTTTATGTGAAAGTGTGAATTAATCCCACTTTATCCCATTGTCTAAATGGGTTCAATTGACCTTAATAATATAATAATCCATAAAATTGATCACATGTTTAATGATTATTCAATAATTTGGAAATTGTAAGGAATATGGAATTATGTTTAATAATTTTGTTTAATTTATTAATTGGAATTAATTTATCACTCCTGAATGTGTCATTGACTCTCTCTACAGTGGAAATAATTCCTCCTCTACATCTCAATGTGCCTCCTCCCATCTCAGAGCCTCTAAATCTGCTTCCTTCATGTGCACCAGCTTTGGTTACTATAGGTCCTTCTTTGAAAGAGGTACTTATCTATATGAATCTCTCCAGTTCCTCTTGACCTCCACCATTCTCAGAGATCCTTCTAGGTGGGATCCATGAAGATTCAATGGAAGTCTCCCCTTTGATCAACTTTTCCCTAGATTATTTTGATTCGATGATCCATCTTGATCAATAGATTATTGAATATCAGTTTAGAGAGGACAAACCCCCTCTCCCCTATTTTTAGAATTTTGTGCTGTCATAGGGTTTGATGGCTCTGAATCGTGTCTCCATCCTCAACATGAAGGTCTTCTACATAGTGCTTTACTCCGGAGAGGATTTTTTGAAATAATGGTCTCAGAACCCATGCTTAGTTAGAAAATGGAATTTCAACTTATTTAGATGGTTGATGGATGCTCTCTACGACCATGAATCCCATAAATTTTTGGTATGGATTAATCTTCCAGGTCTCCCCCTCCCTTTCAATAAATCTGATTTCCTCTATGGTATAAGAGATATGCTGAGTGATTTTCTTTGTGCAGATGAATTCATGCTACAACTCCAAGAAACCTGGCAAGGATCTGTGTGGAAATATAATTATCTTATTGTACCCCTTCTCATATTTTGATCAAAGATGGTTATGCTATTTCTTGGTGGTATCTACTGGTTTATCTATTTCTATCTCACTTTTGTATGTATTATTTCATACATGGTCACTCCCTATCTATTTTCTGGAAGTCCCAAAAATAATCGAGATATCCTCCTTCAGATTTCTCTACATCATTAGATTCCACTCTTAGAGAAATAAAGAATTTCCTAGAGTGGTCCCTAGCTACTCCACTAAGCTGACTGGTAATTCCCCTTCACATGCTCTCCCTGATTCCCCTAAATTGAAGTCTCTACCTTCACTGCCCTCCCCACCTTCCAATATAGAGCCCTCTAAACTCCAAATGAATTCTTGCACTAATATTGTTCTATAAAAACCTCCTCATTTCTTACATCCATGTTATGACTTTCCACTCTATTCGGTATTGTTTTGGCCTTTATATCTAGGGAAGGTGTCAACCAAATGGGAAGACCATCCTGCTCGTTGTAAAGGTAAAGAACCCCATTCTTCTTCAAGATCCCCCCAAAATGCTTCCCTACACCAGGAAACCCAATCCTCAAATCTAATGCTTACAATGTATTATTACATAAGGACTTAGACATGGATCCCAGTTTGTTTTCTCCTCCCTCCTATGGAACCTGTACTAGAGCTCAGGCCAAGTGGGAGAAAGCCTCTTCTTCATAGGGTTCATTGTGCTTGTCTATACTGGGGGCCAAAGCTAGGTTCCCCTCTATACAATGATTTCATTTCTCATTTGGAATGCCCAAGTCATGAAAGAGTGGGTTAAAATAAACTTTCTAGAATTTGAGATTCACCTTAATAAGGTGTATTTGGTTACAGTCCTTGAAAAAAATAGCCCCTTCTAATATTGGGGACTTCTCCTACAAACTTTGCCTTCATAATTACATGCATGGTGACCCAATCAATCGGCACATATGGATTTTTTGGGACAAATGACTCTCCATAGATCATATTTCTATCTCATACCAACAAGTATTTACAAGGATAATGTTAAAGAACTTAACTTGTTGCCTATCCATTGTTTATGATAAATGTAATTATAGGGAAAGAGAGGTGATATGGTAGGATTTAATAAAATTCAATCTGGGTGATGAGGCTTATCTCATTGGTGGTGATTTAAAATACATCCTTGATCTATAAGAATAGAAATGGGGGGGGGGGGTCTACCCAATGAGATATAAATAAAATTATATGATATTTTCATCTCTTTAGATACTCCTTGACTTAGGGTTCATAGGGGATACATTCACATGGTACAATAATAAAAAAGGCAACCAAAATATTTAGAGTCATCTCAATCTATGATTGGAAAATTTTCATCTCATATCCTCATTCTCTAATTCCAAAGTTGATCATCTAGGAAGAGTGAACTCTAACCACCCCCCTTATGCTTATCCTTACCGTTAGAAGTACCCATAGTGAACACTTATTTTTCTCAAGTCGTTACATAGATGAACCTGATTATCATAAAGTGGAGTGATCAACATGGAATAAAGGTATGGAAGAAGTTTCTTTTGTGGGGTTTCATAACAAGTTCAGAAGGCTGAAAGAGGACCTACAAATCTGGAATAAGGATAATCCCTCTTGGTTTCTAATCTTGGATAGTATTAAGGCTGAGATTACCGAGGCTGAGCTTGAACTTGAGTCTTGGTGGGATGAGGATGTTTTTAGTAATTTGGTTGGTATGAAGAACCATTTGGGTGAGTTGATCCTTTAATAATAAAGGGTTGTTATAGAGAAATTATGGGTGAAGTGGATAAATAAAGGGGAAAAAACACAACTTTATTTCAGGATTGCATCAAATAGAGGAAGAGATACCATGATGAAAATATTCTTCTCGAGGATGGATCTTTCTCCAATAATACCAAAATTGTTGGAGGTATGGATCATAACCATTTTAATTCATTACTTGAGGATTCTAACCCTCATATACAAGAGGAATATCCAAGTAGACATGCTAAATTTTTTTATGCTATATCTCATGTTATTTCCCATGATATGAATAGTTTTTTAAGAATATTCCAGATGAATAGGAAATTTGGGAAACAGTATCCTCCCTCAACTCAGCTAGTTCTCTGATCCTAGACAGTTTCCCAGGGTCCTTTTATATAATTTCTTAGAATATCATCAAGACTGAGTTGGTTTCCATCATCCAGGATTACTTCCAAGGAGGGATCTTTCTAAGAGTGGTATGTGGCACCATGTTGATCCTTATTCCAAAGGTTGGTTAACCTTACTCCTTTAAAAAATTTAGACATATCAGCATGTGAAACTTAACTAACAAAATAATTGATGCGGTGATCAACCGAATATTAGTAGTGCGCATTCACAAGTGGGTTTCAGATGAACAACAAGGATTTATCCATTGTATATCCACTCAAAATTCCATTGCTTTGACACATGAGATAGTGGGTGAAACTAATAGAAATGTACCATGGTCTAATACAACCTTCAAACTTGATATGGAAAAGTCCTATGATAGGGTTTAATGGAGCTTAATTATTATATTCATGATATGTATGGGCTTCTCTGAATGGGTGATTGACTTGTTCTTTAGATGCATTGAGTATCCATGGTTTTCTATGACCTACATGGGGAAAAGCTATGGCTTATTTAAATCTACTTGGGGGTTAAGGCAGGGAGATCAACTATCCCCCAGTTTGTTCATTATGATCCAAGTATCTTTTAGAAAATATCTAAATAAATGGTGCAATGAAGGTCGTGTTCGTCCCTTCAGGTCTAGATCCAACATCAGTGGTATTTCTCACCTTTTCTTCATGGATGACCTCCTTATTTTCACCAATGGAAGTATTAGGTCCATTCAAGACCTAAATTGGATCCTTGATATTTATTTTAAATGGAGTGGTCTTCTAATTAAAAGAGAAAAGAGTAGTTTCTAAACCTCAATATTATGTTTATATGAAAGGGGTAAGAAAATTGAATAAAAACTCGAGGTCCCTAGAATACATTTTCCCATAGAGTACTTAGGGTCCCCAATTTTATCGAGAATGATATAAATACATCACTTTTATGGTATCATCGATAATATTTTCTCATACATTTTCAACTAGAATTTTTTTTTATTTCATTTATAGGATGCATATCCCTAGTTAACAAAGTCTTAACATCAATTCCTATGCATGTTTTGGTGTCCAAAATTATTCCAAATACATTCATCCATAACATTGAGAATATTATAACTGGATTCATATGGGATGCTCAAGTGGAAGGGAGATACCACTGGGATTCATGGAATAGATTAGACTATAATTCTGAGGATAGTGGAATCAATATTAGAAGTGTATCAGGCACTATGGATATATTTTAAGTGATGATGGAATGGGATGTTATAG
The DNA here is from genome assembly GCA_963277665.1 of Viscum album. Lineage (NCBI taxonomy): Eukaryota > Viridiplantae > Streptophyta > Magnoliopsida > Santalales > Viscaceae > Viscum > Viscum album. The sequence continues at coordinate 2,007,010,981 of OY728122.1, read as the reverse complement.
TTGGGAAATCACTATGGGAAAAGTTCACCTCTAAGAAGTATGGGTCATGATTTGATGTCACAGGTGGAAATAGTTCCAAGATTTGGGATATCACTTGGGGTCACATCTACAAGATCCAACAATATTCAAATGGATTATGAGGGAAGGATTGATTAACTTCTAGAAAGAAAATTGGATGGGAAAGGTTTTGGGTTTCCCTAGTTGTTCGATAATTGATATCACCTTCTCTCAATCCAATATCTTCACTTCCTTCATACAATCTGTTCTCAATCACTAACAACATGAGGTTTATCATGGTATCTCTATCTTCAATAAACCAGAAATAATTTACTTCACCACAGCCTCATCAGGATTATTATCTCCTAAGGTTTACCACCGTTTATTGCACACGAATTTTGACAAAGATACATGGGGTGATTTACTATGGTGTAAAAAAATTCTTACCAAGTTAAATTTTCTTATCTGGTGTATTCTCAATCATGCTCTCCCAACTGATGAGGGGGTCCGATGAAAGGGTATATACATGGTATCTAAGTTATTATTCTATTTCTTACCCAAGGAAGAGAAATATACCCATATTTTCTTTGAAGGTGATTGTTATTTTGTGGTCTAGAAAAACCTTAGCATCCTTTTAGGGAAAGATTTTTGAGGTCTATTTGGCAATTTGTTACTCTGATCATGGTTTCAAAACTTAGATGAAAACTCCCATGAAAGAAATGATCAGGTGACGCTATTCACTAAAGGATATTGAATTTTATGGTATGATCATAATAAGTCCAAACATACAAGACTTGTTATTTATTTTTTGGCTGTGCAGGTGAATTCCAAGTCACTCTCTGTAGAGTTGGCTCCTCTGCTTAAGCACAATGAGCATGCTCCTTCCCTGAATCGGCTCATAGATACATGAACTGCAAGGGTCACACCTCTTCTTACCCATACCCAAGGTAACCGTGTTAGATGGTTCCCTCTATATCATGGATTGAAACTTAATATTGATAGATCATGTACATAAGGATGTATGCAGTGAGGTGGGGTGATACATGATCTGAGTGGCTTAGTTGTTTTTATATTCAGTGTTTGGCTTGGTCAAGGTGATTCTCTCATGGCGGAGGAATCTTCCATGCTTAAAGGGTTATCTTTGTGCCATTATCATGATATTATCCTTAATCATGTGGAATCTAACTCCTTGATCATCCTCAACTCCATCCAACGTGTGATATCTACCCCTTGGGATATCACATATGTTGTTAAAAAATGCAGGGTGTTTATCACCAATAAGAATAATATCACTCACACTTGGAGGGAGTGAAACATGTTCAAAGACTTCTTCACTTCATAGGATACTTATAATAATCCCTATACCATATTTAATTTTATTAGGTCAATTCCCCTTGAGTGCATGAATCTGGTTTGGGATGACGCCCTTGGTCTTCATTACATCAGACCTCCATAACTTGTTTTGGGGTTTCCCCATTATTTTTAATAAAAAATACCTAAATTTGGATGGATAATATAAAGGTATAATCTTATTTAATTTGGAAGTTAAATGAATGTAATTAATAATCACATGCTGTAGTGTTAATTTCTTTTATCTTAGGATAATTTTTTTTAAATTAGGAAATATAAATTTTTTAAATGGGAATAATTACATGTTTAAGGTAATAAATATTTCACATATATAATTAAATAAATGGTTTGGGTGTGTTATCTTATGCCTTGTGAATTTGATTCATTATTCATCTTTCTATTGTATTTGGTATCATGATCTTTATGTTTGGATGTATTTTTTATTGTTGTTTTTTTAGCATAGTTAGATACTTGAAACTGTAAAGAACTTAAATCTTAATGATGATAAAATTAAGATAGATGAGAAGAGTAATTACTGGTCATCTTGGATTGATTTTTTTAAAACAATTGTGAGATCTTGTTCAAGAGGACAAGTCTACTTTGTTAAATGAAAACAAATCACAAAAGTCTAAAGTAAGTCAATTTACAATAATGGGAATAATACTTGAAAGCATGTTTACTTTTATTCACAGATATGGCTAGATATTACCTTTAGTTTTCCTTGTATATATAACCAATGTTTAATGAATTGGTTAATTCAAGATATAATTAAAAATGGTCTTTATTAAATAATAAATGTTTAGGGCTGAACAAGCCTGTTCTTTGTTGCAAGAGCATTAAATTCCTCAATTCCATGATCTTAGTTCCTTTGCTTATGTTAATAAAATACATTTTAAATGTACGTATGATCTAGGGATCTAGATCCTTATTTAATTTTTTGATAACTTTGTTGTGGTTGATAATATTTGGAGAGAAATGGGTTGGTTTCCCAGGGCTGTTTTGTTTGATGTTTGGTTTGATGAGCGATGGACTAGGATTCTGGGCTGTAGTGCTAGTTTATGTTGATAATGGTGATATTTTATTACTATACATAGTGGTGATGGTCACCAGACATCCAGGGTGAGTTCATAGTGGGGCCTGATTATCGATATATTTAATCTTTCTTGATGCTTTCTTGATGGATATATGACCAAATGTTATTTATATGATCATTTTCCAACTACTTGATACAATTTGATGTTATGTAGTGCAAGTGAATCTTAAAGTGGTAGCTCAAGTCATGTCTTAGAGTACCTAGGTGATTATTAATTGATAATTTAACTAATAAATGGATGATGTTGGTTCATGGTGTTTACAAAAGATAATGATAACCTTATTGAGAATAAATAAAGAATTAATAATGTCTTCAACACTTGGTTTAGAAGATTAAAATATTAATATTGTAAATGATAATGACAATAATTAATTAATAGCTAATTAATTAATTAATAATTAACTTGATTCTTGTATGCTTGTTTGATATCTAGACCTTAATAGTTTCAATCGTCACTCTATGGATATGATAGTAGCATACGAGTCTAAGACTAGGTAGTTTTTCTTAGTGCGGGTTTTTCATGATACTATTTTATATTTTCTGATTTCATACATGACCTCAATCGCATCAGTAGGGCAACTGATACCCAAATATTGGGGGGGGGGGGGTGTTTTCTATAATATCCAGGATGGAAAAGGAACATATGGATAACTTCTAACTCTCCCCCACTACTAGAAATATGAGTTATACAACCGGTTCTATACCAACAATTTGAATAACCATTAGTATAGGCACCCTATACCAACAGTTTGGGAAAACCATTTGTATAGATATGTATATGGCCACCTATACTAATGGTTTGACCAAACAATTGGTATATGTCATTTTTATAGAAACCTATACTAATGGCTGGGTCAAACCATTGGTATATGTATGTATATGGACACCTATTCCAATAATTTGACCAAACTATTGGTATATGTAATTTATTTGGCACCTATACCAATGGTTTGGGTAAACTGTTGGTATAGGTATATATATGGACACCTATACCAATAGTTTGATAAAACTATTGGTATAGGTGGTTCCATTATTTATGCATAATAATGATAATAATAATTAATACTTAAATATAAATTATATATATATATATATATATTTGTATGTATATAAACATAAAAAATGTATTAGGATAGTGGTAAAGTCATTGGAATATAAGTGTGAGGTTATAGGATCAATACCCAACTATGGATTTTTTTCTTTAGAGGAACCATTGGTATAGGTATTTAATTTTAAATTAATTATACCAATGATTTGAGAACCATTTGTATAGGTCTACACTGATATAGAATCACCCAATGATCACCCAAACCATTGGTATAGGTTATACCAATGGTTTGGGAAGCTATACCAATGGTTCCAAACCATTGGTATATCCTTTTTTTAGTAGTTCATTCTCCCCCTTTAGATGTAGATGAGTAGGATTATCCAATGCTATAATGGATTACGGTATAGGGTGCATTCCTATCAGGGCTGTGATGAACTGCAATTTACAATACATTTATGTGTGGGTTGTAATGAATTAAGGTATAACACATACTTGTATCCAGATGTGGTGGTTTTATCTTCCCAAGAGTGTACTTGCATTGGATATGATGGTTTGAGGTATAATTCATTTAAATAGGCTACAATGGATTCCAAACATATAATTGGTCACTACGAGGATATTGTTGAGTCTAAATGGTTTTTGTGGTGTTTCAAAGTAGCTAAAGTTATTAAGAAAATGTTGGTTGAGATATAAGAATATTTTCTTAAAGTTTTGCCATTTTTTCAAGGTAAATAAATTAAAATTTTTAAGAACATAATTATCTTAACATTATTGAGTTAGAAAAATGATCGCACGAAGTGAAAACACTTGAGGATATCAGACAGAGTCCATTGGTCTAAGCTCATCAATCAGAGTGTGGTAAAAAAAATTATCCAATAATGATTGTAAGTTACATTGAACATAATTCTTAGTGAATTGAAAACATGCGATGCTTTACTGATCCTTAAGTTACAAAAATCATAGTTACTAAAAGTTCTCATGATCCAAGATTAAGTGAAAATAAAGACTTTGGGGAATTTTTATAAAAAGTTCATGTTATTATTTTTTTATAAGTTCATCATAATTATGTTATCATCCAAAGGATCAGCTATGTAAAGTATAAGGATTATTAAGATATATAGTTATGATGGTGCAAAGTGTTATCAATCATATTTTTATAAAGTATGTCGATCAGATGTTGAATGTTTAAAGTTTTTAGGTTTCTGTGAATAGAGTTTCATCAAAAAAAGTTTTTTATAAATTATTTTAGATATAATTATAAAAATATCATTATATTAAGTGATTAATTTATAGTGTATGAAGTTGAGTAGATCAAAATTGTATATTTTCATCAAAAAAAAGGTTGTGCGTAGGTTCATTGAATGGGGGAACTTAATTTCATCAGATCAAGTTCACCAGATGAACATTTTGTAAATTCATTAGATAGAAAAATGATTATAGAAACTTGGGATTAAAGGGAGTTCAATGGATCTCTATGAATTCATCGAACACATGTTTCCTATGAAGTTTATCTGTTAGAGGCTACTTAGAAAAGGCAACAACCAAATGTTTTCAAAGTAGGTTATCGAATGAAGTAAGTATCTTGTAAAAGATCTTGAGATATTCCTATGAAGTTATAAATGAATTAAAAATGAATTTTCACCATAAAAAACAAGTTTTATGAATTTTTATTATACATAATATTCAAAGTTCTTTTACGAAGTTTTCATAAAGTCATAAATGTGATGAAGCATATCCGGATGTTCAATATTTTAGAAATAATGAAGTAAGTAATTTTATTCTTGTCATGATCTAATGAAGTTTGAAGGATCTTTTTATTATATGTTTTAAGAAAAGTTCTTCATTTTATGGATATTTAAAGGCAGTTAAGCGTTGAAAAGTTTGAGCAAGATTTCCAAAATTTGAGCGGGAAGATTGGAATTTGAATATTTAGAAGGCCACACTTACTCTTGGAGTTTAAAAGGTTATATTCCTATATAAAGTGGTAAATACCACTCTATGAAGTTAAAAAATTGTTACAAAAGAGTGAGAAAAAACGTTGTAGGTTTTATATCACAAGTTTTTAACCTAGGAATCTCCTGGTTGAGGAAGAGATATTGGCCAGAGTTTTCCATTCTTTTGGAAATAGACGAACAATGTGAAATAAAGTGAATGGATGAACATGGTGTAGAGGTATCAATCAAAAAATGTGTAGAATCTATTATATGAACAAGGTTTTAGTAGATACCATGAAAATAGTGGTAGAAAAAATTTCTCTATAAGTTGTTATAAGACATATGAGGTATCAGACAGAGTGTATCAGATCGATGTATCAAACCAAGAATACCGAATGAAGAAGTGATCAAAAGGGTAGTTCTTATATAAGTATAGAAATAAGTTCTCACTTTCTTCTATGCAAGAATGTGAAGTGGAATAATAACTTGCAAGAAGGGAAAATGTAAAGAAAGTTTAACAAGCACAATGAATATATATTGAAGCCTATTGGTGAAGGTTCTTATAGTTGTTACAAAACATTGTTATATATTTTATCCATGTGAGGAGAAAATGAATTTTCAATTGAATAAAGTTATATTAAAGTGAAATGAAATTCTCTACTTATTTTAACCACCCAAATGATTATTTTCTAATGGTTCGTGTGGTCTTGGATTTCTTCCAAACCATTCCAAGGACTAATTACTCTTATTGAGTAGCGAACCTTATAAGTACCTGTGTTCCTTTAGTTATTCTTGTTTTTTATTTTATAGTAGATTCATTTATATATAATCATAGGAGAAGGTTTTTTATAAGAAATAAAACATAAAAAGAAAATAACACCAATTCACCCCTCCCCCTCTCAGTGATCGTATAGATCTTGATTGGTCCTTTCAAGTGGTATTAGAGTAAAGGTTTACTTTTTTGACTCTTTGATGAAGTTTGAAGAAAAGGAAATTTTCCATATATGTTCATAAATATTCCAAAAGTAAGAGGATTGTTGTATTTTATGGGAAAAAATATCACATATAGAAGGATAGAATGTTACCCTATATTTTATCAATTGGATATGAAGTTATTGAAGCTACTATAGATGGTTTTCCTTATCCTATTGAGGATTCTCCCTCAACATCTACTGATAAGAATAATTTTTAGAATTATGGGTGTTCTAGGAAATATATACTTTCATTACTCTCTAAAAGTGAATTTTTGAGGGTTAAAGGCATTGTAATTATTAAAGGCATATGAGACAAGATAAATAAAATTTTTAAAGTAAATATAAAAGTTAGGAAAGTAAAGTTACAAATCTAGAGACAAGTATGAATATATTATAATGAGTAAAGATTAATTTTTTGGTGTCTTATTTACAAGAGTTAATGAAAATGTAATCAACATAATATATTTTGGTGAGAATTTGGAAGATTCAATTGTTGTTAAAATTATTATGAGAATTCTTTTGAATAAATTTGATACTTAAGTATCATATTTAGAAGATAATGATCCTAAAACTCTATATTTGGATAATCTACATAAAATTATCATCACTTATGAAATGAAAAGAGAAAAGGTTATGAAGAACAAAGAAAAGGTTGATCGAGAAATTTATTTCAAATCTTCCAAGAAAGGAAAATCTAAGAAATTTCTTGAGGAAGAAGTCAGTAACTCTAAAATGGAAGATGAGTTATGTAAAAAATTTGATGAATTTATGTCTTTATTTTCTAAAAGGTTAAAAATAGGCATAGTAAAGTAAAAAGGAAAGTTACCTATGAGGTGATTTAGTTGCAGATCCATTGGAAATTTTGTATCAAATTGTCCTCAACAAAAGAAAGATGAAGAAAGTGATGAAGAAGATAGATAGTTAATAAGATTAAAAAATAATAAGTCAAACAAATCAAAATCCTATTCAAAGTGAAATGATAATAACTTCTATAAATATAAAATGAGAAACTTTTTATCCAAGTGTGAGGAAGACAATGATAATGAAGTGGAAGATGAAAAATCCTATAATGATGTTGCTGAAAAATTAGTTATTGAAAAAGTTAATGATGAAAATTTCACTAGTTAATAAAGTCATAGATCTAAATAAGAAGAGTATTCTAAGATGGAGTTTATACTTAAAAGAGTGTTGAGAGAGTGTATCTCAAAGAATGTTAAGCTTGAAATAGAAGAAAAGAATTTGAAGAAAGAAGATATTTTTGTAACCAAATACAAATATTTTCTTGAAGAAAAATACAATTTTTTAGAAGAAATTGACGATTTGAATAAGTTACTTGATGAAGAGAAAAACCTCAAAATAAATCTTATAGAAAATATAAAATTGAAGGAGAAAAAATTTGATCATGTTCAATAAAAACATGTTGAAGTTGAGTGAGGAATTGAAAAATTCCAAAACTTGATTTTATAAGTTGGTGAATGTTATAAGAAAGGAAAATACTATAAGTGTCAACAAAAATAATCCTCAGAGGTTAAAAACATGTTTGAACATGCATAAAACAAGAAGAAAGTTAAGACGACCATGTATGTGTCCAAAACTAATAGAGTTGAAAATATGGAAAATTTCAAAGGTTTCTAAGTATGAATAAAAATATATTATAACTATAAATATTATTAAGGATGAGAATAAATCTAAGTAGTAAAAGAATAAATTTGGAGGCTACCAAAAATTTAGTAAACAAAAAAGTTCCAAGGTGGATTGTAATAAATATAATGGAAAGTTGGTACATTTTTTTGAATAGATTGTAAGTGATAGAGGAAAATATGTATTCTATGGATATTTCTAGTTCTACAGTGGATTTGGGAATATGGTGAAGATGTGATAATTGAATCATCAACACTCTTGGAACCCCTGTTTTAATGATCAAAAAATCATATTTATTATGTTATTAATGAGTTTTATGTTTTATGGTATCATTTTATTAAATAAGGAAGATTCAAAATAATTTGGTTAAGTGTAGGAAAGACTCACTATTAAAGATGATTCACTACCATAAATGACTCACCGTTGAAGAAAAATAACTATTCAGATGAGAATTTGAAAGTGTTAAAAATGCCTATCATCAGAGATAACCCATGGAAATTTGAAAAAGTGTTGAAAACACATATTGTAAGAGATGAGTCACTATTAGTATGAATTTTTGGCTAAGTATGGAAAATAAATACCATTATCAATGATTCACCATCAGGATGGAAAATTGGATAACTACAAGAAAGAATCACTACCTGAGGATAACTCATCCTTAGAACTTAGCACCTCAAAATTTGGAAAAGTGTTGAGATGTCGTACCACTGAGAAGACTCACCGCTGAGAAGACTCACTGCTGAGATGAGTCACCATCGATATGACTCACCACTAGACTAAGTCATCGCTAGTGTTATGTAACCATTTAGAAGAGTCACCGCCATTGTTTCTTTTTATTTTGAATTAAATATCTCTAATGGATATATTATCAATTTTAATACTGAGAGTTATTTTAATGACTATTCTTAAACTATTGAAAAGGATTTATTAAATTTTATTTCAATCATCTAGTATGAGATGAAAATGATTCAAATGATTCTCCATGAATGCTGTTGATATATTTAGAAGCAGACACCCTCATGTAGAGACACAAATATCTAACATAAAATTGATAGACATAGATACACGTACTATAACAAAATTTCAAGAATAAGAGAGTGATGTGAAGTTTTCCTTACAAGAATCATCCTTATCTGTGATTATCTACATAAGGTTGAATATCATTGAACATCAATTTATTTTCCACAGTAAAAACAAAATAGTTCACAACATTCTATTTTACTGAGATTTATAGAAATCCAACTAGAGATCCTACTCAAGCTGCATCCAAGGAGTCGCAAGCTACATAGCACATAAGAATGAGAAATAATATCTTATTTTTATCTTTTAACTACTATGCATGTTTATTATTTTTACATTTTGAGTAGTGTGATTTACTCTGTATATTAAACACACAAACTATCTCCTACATTTTAACTAGAAGATACTTGATATCTTCCTTACTCTCGTTACATATATTTTCCCATGTGTTATGGAAGAGGTCCCTATGTGGTCAATATTTGTTTATTCTAATGGTTATTATGGAAGAGGTCACCGTGTGGATAAGAAAGCTAGTTTTCTATTGTATACCTGATCCAAGTTATGGATCAAAGATTTTTTTATACAATCTACTTGGAAGTGGACGATTTCTAAGTGGAGAGGATTATATCTTGGCTTGAGACCGAACCTATTGTATTTATTCTGCTACGTGTTTTATTTTATTTCAAATATTTAAACTGAATTTGTTTTAAACTGTAAACAAAACCACTACTTTGATAATTAGTCTCAATTAGTATTTATATAATGTTTTGATTAAGTAAATTGATTTCAAAAGTTAAAGTAATATCTATATATTGTTTTAACTGAGATTTAATAAATCTTTTAAAAGATAATAACTTATATTGATTTTATATTTTGATTAATTGGGCTATTTTAATTATTTGGGTGATTTTATTTAAACTTGTTTTAATAGAAATTTTTATTGGGTACTCAATTAATCCCCTCTTGAGATACTCACTCTGACCAACATTTGGTATCAGAGTTTTTTCAAAATATTTTCAACTGTGATTTTAGGCGTGTTTTAAAGATCTTAAATTTATGTCATTTCTAAATTTAGTTCTTCAAATGAATAGTTGAAAATAAGGTTATCTTACCAATAAAACTCTTTCTTTAATGGAAATAACTATGCTCAATAGAAAATAAAAATGAAAAATCATATTGAAAACATGGGTTTTGAAGTTTGATATACTATAGAGGATAAATATGAGTTACTTAAGACTACTAGGAATACTTGGGATTATACTACCAAGCTTTCTTATAATAAAAATTTCAAAGGTATGAATTCTCTTTGTTTTTCATTATGAGATGAATAGTTTAATAGGACATATGGTAGTAAAAATGCTTTTGAAATTTGGGATACATTAGCTATTTCTCATGAAGGAACTACTAATGTTAAAGAAATTAGAATGAATACTTATACAATTAAATATGATACATTTAAGTTGAAACCTGATGAGATGATTTATGATATGTATATCAGGTTCAATGAGATAATGAACACAATGATCTCCTTGGGGAATATAGTGTTAGAAAAAGATCAAATTTTGTGACCATTGAGATGTCTTTTAGAGAGATAGAGAGAGACAACTATTTCAATAAGAGAATCGTGTGGCATTAGTAAACTACTTATTAAGGAATTGATAGGGAATTTGATGATGTATGAGGAATAGATTAAGGTTAATCATGAATACAATGATGAAACTAAGAGGAAATATATTGTCATCAAGTCTATTACATCAAAATAGAAAGAAAAGGAAAAATTTCAAGATGAAAGATTTAGTGATGAGGAATCACCAGTTGAAATTGATGAGGAAATGACCCATTTAGATTAATGGTTTAAGAAATTCTACAAGAAGAATAAATTATTCAGGAAACCAAGATACAAGGGAAAATATGATAGTAGAGGGAATTGGAAAAAGGAATGGAAAATAGATGACAACTCAAATTATATTAACTGTTATGAGTGTAAAAGAAAAGGACATGTAAATGTTGGCTGTCTTAAGTTAAAATATAATAATAAGTATTAGAAAAAAGATAGAAATTATAAAAAATCAATAAAACCCACATGGAGTGCCTCTGAGGAAATCTCCAATGACTTAGAGTCATCTCATAAAGAAAATCATGACAGATGAAAAATATATCTGAGGTACCTACTGTATCTCATGTACTAAATTATGATCATTCTAAAGATGAAAATAAAGATGATGATATGTTTTTGATACTCTGTTCCATCACATCGATGAAAAAGTGACAAATGGAAATGCCTTATAAAAAATAAGATAAAATACATGAAGAAAATCAAGATTTTCTAAGGCTTGAAATCTGGATTGCCCTAGTCAAGCCAAGGTTCCATCAGTGTGCAATGTACTTGCACGACACATATCTGGCATGCAATCCACTTGCGTGCTCAATCACCATTCACCCAAGGTCACTTATTTTCCTATAAATAGAACTTTGGGGCCTTCATTTGTATGGAAGGATTTCCTTGAAGCCCAATTGCTGCTCTGGTCTCCCTAGTGCTTCGCCCAAGTCTTTTGAAACTTTCAAGGTAGTTATTTAACACCTAGAGTAGAGGAATTGAAGGAGGATCATTAGACTTAAGTTACTTTAGTGTTTAAAATCCATAACACTTGTGCGCCTAAAACACCCAATCTCCCTAAATCATAAACACTTGCGAACCACCTATTCTTCTTAAAGGAACTTGAGTGTCACACTTCTAGGAATACTTATGAATACTCTTGAAGTCTTGAGTCAAGTCTCATCCAAGTTTAACATCCTGGTTGTTCATCACTTAAGTAAACATCAGGTCTCCCAAGCCTACTTGCGTGCCCATACTTGACCGCCAGATACCTACTTTGGAACCCTTCTTTGATTCACCTTATCCCTTCAACCTATAAAATACTTTTATCAAGAATTATTCAAAGTCATTCATGGAAAGGATTACTCTTCATTTGATCCCTTTTCTGAAAGGGATTATGTTGAAACCTCCACCAAAACCTCCTGACTTATCAAACCTTTGGGAAGGAAACATCAGTGTGTATTCTATTTTGGGTTTGTATATCCGCAATCAGAGGTTTCCCACATTTTTTTTGCAATGGGGTTCGGATTCATGGAGTGTTTGTGGGTTTTTATATCCGCAGTCACGTGGAATTTATCCCAAGAACAGTGTTGGGGAGTTCCCGGTTTGGAGGATTAGTGTTTGAGCTATGCTCGTACCTTATAAACTCTAAAACCTGGAGCCTCATGTACCTGGTAGGAAAGGTACAATTCACACCTACTTTTCCTTTTGAACAAAGGATAAGTCTCCCTCATCTACCAGGACCAATTTTAGGGCATCCATCCTAGTGTAATCCCCTAGACTTTCATGTATGAGGTTGTAGTATTGCTCCTTCACTCCTTCTTTACATTGGACCCTTGTCTAATGTAAAGTGAAGAGAGGGAAGGTTTGTCGCCCCAGCCTCTTCCACTGTCACTGCCATTGGCCCATCCTCTTACACTAGTGTAAGAAGAAAAGTGTGTGTGAATTTTTTGAATCTTTCAAATCCTCTTGTTTCTCACATCGATCATGACTGATGTGGGATTATAGATTTGTGATGATCACAACATTTTCACAAAAACCTCATTGAATGAACTATGAGAACTCTGATTCCCATCAAAACTGGGATACATAGGAATCCTTCCTAAGGCCTGAGCTCCATATCATTTCATCCATAAATGGTAATCCTTATTTAGATTAATCCCTAAATTAAACCCCCAAATCACCAAGGCATCCTTTTTAAGAAGTAAGCCCAAACTCATTTCTCTCAAATGACCAAACTCTCCTATGATACTTACTAAACTACGTGGGCTTTGATTCCCATCTGAATGGGATATGTAGGAATCCTTCATGATGTTCAAACCCAAAACTAAAAAACAACCCAACACTATAAAACAACCCTTCTTTTATTGGGTCATATTCCCAAAAGGGTTTAATCCAACTTGGAAACTCATATTCTTTCTAGGTTCCTTGGGCTGCTTCAGCATAAGTCCCACACCAAGATTTGACTAAGCAACTTCTTCTTAGATGTAATTACCACATGACATTAGACTATATGATTAGTTCCTTATCACATGAAATTAAAAGGTATGATTTGTCCCATTAAGTGGCACCAAACTATGAGGGTTCTTATTCCTTTCACAAGGATACGTAGGTAGTCCATTTATGGGTATAATCCCAACATCAAAACAAACTTTCATCTCCCTATAAGAAAATAAATTTGAGAGTTCCCCACTGTGTCGGTTAAAAAACATTATTATCATAACAATGGTTAAAAGAATCTCTAAATAGTATATGAGAGGATACCATTGATGGAGAACCTCGAATACATATGGATGTATCCGTTAATTAAGAACCTTGAATACATACAGATGATTCTAAATTTCACACATGATAATAATTGATTTAAAATTTCAAGGGAAACCTATGTTATACTTGGTACATTAATAAGGATTAACAGAAATATCTTAAATCTATAATAGAGTCCTGAAGTAGGTAATAATTTCCACCAAAAGGGTGCGATGAGTCCGACCTCCCATCCTCTCGACCAATGTATGCTCTTAAGTACCATAGGTTTAAACCTAACGAACACATGCCTTTGGAAAGAAGGTACCTTTAGATAAAGAACTATTGGATGTTTTTGGTTCTATAAATAAATCCAATGTAAACCGCCTAAAATTAGTGATTTATAACTAGAACACACATTCCGAGAGACGAAACAAAAAACGGTGAACCCGACGTGAATCCTTAACCAAGTTAATAGTGTTACCCATCTGTCAGGACCCTATAAATTGATAAAGGAAGTCCAAACAAAGGAATCAATCATACATGTGTCTATCTAAAAGACACTGTTTTAATGGAGTTCATTATTTTTAATTTTCTTAGTTTTCTCATAACTCCCTTAACTCCAAATGGGTTTCTTCAAGTTTTCACCCGTGAATGCCTCGACTACTGCTCAAGATAGATCCTCATCCATTGGAAGAACGTCATCACCAACTTAGAATATTAAATGTTAGGTCTCAAATGTATTGGTTAGGGAATAAAATCAACATGGTACTATACCAACCCTGGAGGCTTCTCGACAGGCTCTCCATGTTAACAATAACCCTCGATCATTTGGTCAGTGATGACCGGTGGTCAAGAAGCAAACAGTGCCAACCACCATTTTCAATCATTTCAGGTCCTTATACCCAGAACTCAATAACCAATCCCTCCCATACTATAGGGAGGTGGATATTGAGTTCACTCATGGCATTAACTTGAAGACATAGGGGTCTTTCTTAAGGGCTCCCACCAACAATCTTCGCCAACAGAATCATGCAGCAGTGAACCCCCAACATGATGGGGGTGTTGCATTTAGTTTTTTGGCCCAAGTACATCAGACCTAGGCATGCAAGAATAACTAATGAGGACAACATCCATCCAATAGGGATCATGTTCTTACTTTATCCCATTCTGGAGAAGTCCATCAACCCAACTTGGTGGCAAACAATAAACAATCATATACACCTGTTTGCCTTAATTATGCCAGCCAGTAGACTCATTTGGAGGTGACCAAACAATACCACCATTTAAAACTGGCAGAGTATAATGAACAATCACATACACCTGATTAAAAACCATTATCCAGCTAATATACTCATTTGACTACATTCAAGGAAGCCCGCTAATCAAATATGGTGACAACTTGTAAGCAGGAACATACACCTTTCTGCACTCACCAATCCTTCCATTAGTCTTGTCTATCAAAAGTCCATAAAAAATGCTTAGAATAAAACATTCCGTAGTCACATACACTTGAAAACATCCATCAAGCCTACCAACAGTCTCATTTGGAAGCACCTAGAGAAGTCATTCAGAAAGCTCTGATGAAAAATCTGGGGTAGACTCAATTCTCTGCCCCCATACATGAGTACTATTAGTATCCACTAACCGGAAAGAGAGGAAGGAAGTAGGCACATACATCTAATCCAGATATGAAATGGATGTATATTCCCATTCCGACTACTGAAGTCACCAAACACATTTTAACAATGGTGAAATGGAAGACACAAATTCCTTCCCATATTCTAGAAGCCTACCAGAATATCATAACAGTAACTTCAACAGTACCAGGGGAACAAACACATAATTCTGACCCCACACCTAGGATGACTCATCGACATTAAATCTATGATCAGATACATACCTCTATTCTATTATATGAGGGTTATGGGGGCATACTCCCCCATATCATATGTATAACCAGATCGTGAACATATACCCTTTACAATTGGAGATAATCGATCCATTCTAATGACCACTCCAAGGAAGGCACATACACTTGCCCATGATAACCACTTCTCCCAACAAGTGGACCCAAATACGTGTAAAAGAGAATTTAATAAGAAGTATCTCCAAACATAGTTGGAAAATCAATAGTCAATATGTGATTTGTATCCTCTTAATGTTGGAGTTCTTGAATCTCTTAGACATTTATCAATTGCAACTCAAGATCCTACCCTCCCATTACCAAATTATGGGAGTAGTAGTAGTAATTCTGAAGTTACTCATCAGATACTTAATCATGAAGGCTTGCTTCATGAAAATTCAGTCAATCTAGAGAGACTATATCTAGATGAGAGCCACAGAATCCATTTGTGTGACTATAAGAACAAGGAACAATATTATTTATCCCTTTCTGTAATCTGCCATAGTGGTCCTCCCCATGATGGAATTCGCTGTGAAAGTTATCTCCGTAGTAGTATTTCATATTGTCAAGATAATTCTTCAATTGACAATGTAGTGATGAGAAAACCCTATTATTTCATGGCACTTTCCAACATAAGTCCAGTCCTGTCTGATGCCTTGTTATTAATAGGTGAAATACTTTCTCAACCAGAAGACAACCCAAGGTGACAGACATTCTCCAAACCTTCCTTGGGTTATTTTCCTTCTAATATGACAGAGGAAAAATCAATTGATTCTATTTTTTGTAATAAAACAATCAAGAAGCATCCACTCTGGTTGGGCCAAGTTGAGAAATATATAGAAAAAGATAATGAGGATATGTTGAATATGAGAAAACAACTGTCTAAAGGTGAAATACCAGTCATGTTCTAGCCTTTGGAAACCTCTTAATACAATATTCCATAATTGATGGAAGAAGATTACATTCATGATATATACCTCAACATATAGAAAACTCTTCATCATCTGAAATCCAAATTATTACCATATGATGAACATCAAAGTCATGTAAAGGTAATAGAAGGGTTGCAACGCCAAATTGACTTGGAATCTCTCTCAGTTTCTTGAAATCCAAAGGTCAATAAGTAGTAGGGATCCCTTTAACATGCATGCCTCAATACACTGAAGAGGATATGCCAGTTAATTATTGATAACCCATCTGGTGTTCATATCAGAGGATGGGTTGCACAAAGACAATTGCATTTCACTGCACTCCAAAATCAGCAAAGCCCGCCAAAAGTGGCCTCATGCAATGTTATTGCCTATGGCCGGCTACAATCAACAGATTTTGTGTGTAATCAAAGATATGATCAAGAACATGCCTCGAATATCTCTCATCAAAGTTAGGACCAAAGAGATAAATTTGTTGAGATAATTTTTCATCAAGAATATGATAACATTAATCAGGCCTCCTGTTTAGAGGATTTCAGCCATCAGATTACGCAAATGTTTGAAATAGAAAAACAGACTTCCGAAACAGGAGATTTAAGTGGTTTTTGGATAATGAATCCAGATAATGTTTGAACCAGAATTCACAAAATCAGGAGAGTAACTATGCTAATATTATCCATAACAGTTCTAGAGCCACCCCAGCTTGTAGGGATGGGGGCTTGTTTAACTCAACCATCGAATTCAATAAACAATGTTTAAAGGTTTGAAGAAGAAGAACAGTAATAGCCTAAACTTGTAGGGTTGAGGGATTTTTCACATCTATAACCCCCTCCTCAATGGAATTTAGTTTTCTCCTGATTAGGGAAGAATCCACAAAGTGAATGCACAACTAAACTATCCAAGGATTCCCTTTAGGTTACTATCCATCAAACAGTTCCCGAGAATTCAGTATATAAGAGAATAATTTCTCATAGAGGACACAAAAGGAGACGATCTTACAAAGATACTGACAAAATGATGAAAATGCATTATGCGTTGGTAAATTCCATTAATACCATTATGGAAGATCCTCTAGAAAATGAGTCCAGTTCTGGGGAGTCAGAGGATGAAGTTATTATTCATAATACGGTATACATTGAAGCAAATGAAGAAGGTGTGCATACCTAAAATCAAAGGATTACACAGAATCTAGGTATTCCCTCAAGTAAGTAACTCCCACCCCTTTAAAATAAATCTAACAAGGGGAAATGAAAAGGTCAAATCAGCTCTCACTATTCCACTAGAGAAGGTCAATATCTTTCATTTGAAGAAAGATTTTCCCAGCAAGAGGAGGAGATGAAAGAGTTGAAAAGACTCAATGAAGAGTTACTTCAAAGCTTTATTTCTTCCAGACACGCTCCAAAAGTAGATTCTTAGCTGGCACATCCTATATGATCTCCTCAGAAAAGAAGGTTTGCTGCAAATACATAGATAGATAACGAATTCCCTTCATTGGGTACACAACCAGGACAAGATCAAATGCACCCTTACAGGCCTGTACCCATGGGTTATCCAGGACAAATACTAGCAGAACCACCACCAGTGGTTTTTCCAGTCATAACACCAGTTCAATCCCCAGATTCTATGCCTGTACAGGTCCCATGTCATCCAGATATTCCCCAAATGCTTATAAATACAATTAAGGAATTAAAATATTGATTTTAAGCTATGAAAAAATGGTGTGCACCAGTACAACTAGAAATGAAAGCTTACCCTAAATGAGTAGATCCTATCCCTCCCCCACCAAAATTTGTGAATACCACATTTCCAATATTTAATGGTTCAGGAGATCTAGAGCAGCACTTAATACATTTTGTTTCTCATTGTGATCTCATGATGGGGAACCCTTAACAACAAGAATCAGTAAAGATCATATGTTTTGTGCAATCATTACAGGGGATAGCCTTTTTTTGGTATACAAGTTTGCAGTCTCGATCAATTACTATATGGAAAGACCTATATCAGAAATTCCTTCTCCGATTCAGCTCAACACTACCGAAAACAATAGTTTTTAATCTTAAAAATTGAAAACAAATAGAGAATGAAAGAGTTTTAGATTTCATTTCTCGATGGAAAGGATTAACATATTCCTTAAATCTAACACTCCCTCAAGAAGTGTTTCTACTAATTTGTGTGGAAAATCTGTGTGATAAGTTATGGACACAACTAATCCCTATGAAATACACAGAAGTGTTTCAATACATTGCTTCAATAACCCAACAAGTGGAGGATTCCATTATAGAAACCAAAGATAAATCTCATGTAATCCCATCAGCTTTGGGAAGGAGAATAGGGATAGAAGAGGCTACTATAGTCATACTCAAACAAGAACCTATACCTTCTTCTACTTCAAAATATTCATCATACTAAAGGGATCTACCTCCTGAGTGTTAGCAGTAATGGCCACCTTGTCAAGATGATCAAAAAGATCAAAGGTGGTGATATTTTGAGGAGTTAAAGAACAAATTCTATCCTTTTTGGAATGAACAAGTTCCCAGTTACTTCATTTCAGATTTGGAAAACAATTTAGTTCAGTTGCCAAGGCCGAAGAAACTAAACAAACAAGAAGATGAATATCTTCCAAATTATTTCCCATTTCATTAAATTTTGGGGAATCCCATTCAGTAGTGTTTTGTTTTCAAAGACCTCCTACAAAAAATGATAGACTCTAGATAAGTGAAACTAAAAGGTTCATTATCCCAAGTAGCATGTGTTACTGCTAACGAGGCGGATGACAGGAAGCCAAAAGAAAAAATGCATAGAAGTATGATGATTGGATGATCAGGAAAATGATCAATCAAAATCATTCCATTCTACAAAAATAGTTGAAAAAACCAACTATTTCTCATGCCAATTATACTACAGTAAAACCATCTTCATCAAAAAACCAGTCCTCCAAAGGTCAACCCTTAAAGAAGTGATATGATCATAAAGATAAATAGTTATTTGAAGAAGACGAGCTCACATAAAGGCCAAAATTTCCCTTGAATTTGGCATATTTTGTGCCAACTATCCCAAAAACACAGGCACCAACCTTCAAAATGGAACAAAAAGAATAAACCTGTCAAGAATAATCTTCATCAGATGAGGAAATGATCTTTGGTTCCGTTAACATTATCCACTTAACAAACCCTTATGAAAATGATGATTCTGGTTATGAACCTAAATTACCTGCACAAAACTAGGGAACTAGAGGAATAAGTCAAGGTCGAGGATATAGGGGAAGACATGGATATTATAGAAACCACTATTTTAACTATACCCCTACTCAAACCATTTATGCGGTAGAAAATCATGGGAGAGCCCTTTAGCAGTCTCAGAAATAACAATTAAGTTCTCCCACACATGATAGGATCGAACCTGACATGATCATCTTAGAAGAACAATTAGAGGTTACACCATCACTCTCTCAGCAGGTAGATAAAACTAGTTAGTCTAATCTACCAAGAACAGAAGTATTTCTAGCTTTTTCCCTGACATATACTATATCTACATCAGGAGCATCCACTTCCAAGGCACTTACAAAACCATATTTCCACACTAGAAAATGAAAGTCTTTAGACCAAAAGTATGATGTTTTAAAACAACTTACCAAAGTACTAGAAAACTTATCAATTATGGATGCTTTGAATCTATCAAAATATTTTTGAGAAACACTTATTGAGGCTTTGTCAAGTCCTGAAGAGTTTGAAACCAAGGTTGCTGATGCTGAGGTTTATCGTATAGAGAATGATTCTGTAGAATTTCATGCAGTTATATATTTCATAGATGAAGATGAGGATGATGTTGTAAATTTACACATTCATCCCTTGTATCTATCTACAAAAGGTTAATAATACATACATCCGAAAAGCCTTCATTGATAATGACTTAGGAGTCAACCTCATTAACATCTGCACACTTTGTCGATTGGGTCTCACTGAATCTGACTTATCTCCTTCCACTTTGATGTTTCATGGTTATTATAAGAATGAACAAAAACCTCTAGGAGATATTAAACTCAAAACTTAGTTTGGGTATCTTGTATCTAATTTAGATTTCATGGTTGTCCGACAGGACACAACCTTCAACATTTTACTTAGAAGGCCTTGACTACATCAACATGCGACCAATACTTTTTCATACCACCAATGTCTCAAGTACTACTTCAATGGTCAAATTGGGACATTTTATGGTGACAAGTCCCCATTCAAAACATGTGAATCTCATTATATTGAGGCAAAATTCTATCACACAAAGTGAATGAGGTCTGCGGTAAAAGATGTAACAAGAATCAATGCTCTGAATGGTCTTGAAAATATCTTGGATGACCCATTAAAACATCAGAGTATAGATTATGTGTTTCCTATCAATAAAATTGATTGAATATACCCAGATCTAAGCACTCATCTAGTGACTTTCATAATTTCAGTTGTGGCAATTGAGCCTGACAGCATGGGAGAAATTGTTTATAGTGAAAGCTTAAATAGAGATGCCTTCATCTCATCCACCAAAATTCATCAAGTCTTTTCTCCATTAGTCAAGCTAGAAGAACTTTTCTCATTATTAAAAGAAGATAAGGATGTTGATTCCTTACCCATAAATCTCTCTTCAATACTTTAGGAAGACCCTTCATCATTAGTAGGGTCAGAAGTATTTGCCTCTTCTTCAGGATGTCCAAATACTGACTCTTCCCCTAGCTCTGAAAGTATTGCTTCATCACATACCCTTCAAGAAGAAACATAAGAAGTGACATGTGAGGAAGAAGAAGAAGAAGATCTCAAGGACACCCCTCTAGCATTGGAGGAAGGAATCTCCACCATTGTGGATGAGCTCAGATAAATAAATCTCAGTACATAAGAAGATCTATGCCCCACTTTAATTAGCGTGATCATGAATTTTGAAGAGAAAGATATATACAATTCATTTATAAAGAAAAATAAAGATATATTTTCTTGGAACTATACAAAAACTCTAGGCCTTAATCCTGATGTGGCCACTCGTTATTTTGGTTTTCTAGAAGAGCATCGAGGATTTAAGCAGGCAGCAAGAAGAACACACCCAACTCATGCCTCTAAAATTGAAGCTGAAGTCAACAAGATTATCAAAGATAACTTTGTCAGGGAGGTGAAATATCCCAAATGGATGGAAAAAATTGTCCCAATGAAAAATAATAATGATAAAATTAGAGTTTTTATTGATTTTAGAGATCTTAACCGATATTATCCCAAAGATGACTTCCTGGTTCCAATAAAAAAACTTTTGATTGATTCAACAACCAATTATGAAGCTATCTCCTTCATGGATGTCTACTATGGGTATAATAAAATCCGAATGGCCCCATAGGATGAGGAGTATATATACCTTAGAGTCCCTTAGGGTGTGTTTTTATATTGGGAAATTCCCTTTAGATTAAAGAATACTGGTGCAACATATCAACGTGCCATGCACCATATCTTCAAACACTTCCTGGGAAATTTTGTCGAATGCTATGTGGATGATCTAGTGGTTAATATAGACAACATTTTGACCACCTGAATTATCTGGGGACCATATTTAGTAAACTTCAATGACATAATTTGAAGATGAATCCCTTGAAATGTGCTTTTGGGGTAACCTTAAGGAATTTTTTTTGGTTTTTTTGTACTCCATCGTGGTATCAAAGTTCATCCCAATAAGAAAAAATCAATCCTTGGAATGCCACCTCCTCAAAATTTGAAGGAATTAAGAGGACTTCAAGGACACTAGGCCTATATTCGATGCTTTATCGCCAATTTGGTAGGTAAGTGTTTACAATTTACCAGATCAATGAAGAAGGGAGTTACATATCAATGGACCGGAGACTACCAAGAGGCATTTGATACCCTCAAGAAATATCTCTTGATTCCACCGATATTAATGCCACCTATTGAAGGAAAGCTGCTTATTTTCTATGTTAAAGCCTTAGAGCAACCACTGGGTGCCTTCCTTGCACAAAAGAATGATGCTGAGAATGAAAATAGCCTTTACTATCTCATTAAAACCATGATTGACATGGATACTCAATATTCAAGTATCGAGAAGTGATGCGTGACATTAATATTTGCAGTTCAAAAGCTGAGGCACTACCTGCAACATCATGAGGTCCACTTGGTATCTTACAATAACCTGCTCAAATTTATCCTCATTCATCCTATGCTTAGAGGATTTTTGGCACAGTGGGAAGTTATTTTTCAATAGTTAGATATCCAGTTTGTGCCTTAGAAAGTAATAAAAGGCCAAGCCTTGGCAGAATTACTTGTCGAACAACCATCTGCAGAAGATACATCTTTGAATACTAAACTTCCTGATGAAGAAATATTCTCTATTGAAGTTAATCCCCAAACATGGGAAATATACTTTTATGGTGCTTATAGAAGTCCAATTGGAAAGATAATGGAAAAACATAAACTCAAAAAATTTGGGTTAGGAATTTTGATTATCTCCCCAAAAAAGGTAGTGTTTCCATATTCCTTTCTGTTATCGAAAGGTAGTACCAACAATGAGGCAGAATATCAATCTCTCATTGCAGGACTAGAATTGACACTCTAGGTACAAGTGAATCACCTGAAAGTGAAAGGTGATTCATAATTAGTAATAAAATATATCAATGGTGACTATGATATCATAAAAGAAGAGTTAATCTATTTGTGTGATTATATTAGAGGGTTAATGGCCGAATTTCTCTCAGAACCAATATTTTCATATGTCATGCGATCAAAAAATGACCAAGATGATGCATTGGATAATGCAACTATAACCCTGGAAGATCCAAATCAGGATGATACAATCATTAGTATTTCCCATCTTCATGTGGTTTCACCTTTTGTTCAAGATTGAATGAAGGAAATTAATGAAATCAACCCTATTTACGATCCATATGGTCATGATATAGGATGGATGAAACCTATCATGGAATACCTTAAAAATAGAATACTTCCATATGATAGAGTTGGGAAAGAGAAAATCCGGTGATGAGTGGTCAATTTCACTCTTTATGATAGCCCAGATCACCAAAAGATACTTTACAAATGAGGCTTCGATGTAGTCCTCTTCAGGTGTATTAATGGATATGAAACTATAGCTATCATGAAAGAAGTACATGCAGGATATTGTGGTGATCACTAGTCTGGGCATAGGCTTTCCAATCTAATCCGAAGGGTTGGATACTTCTGGACATCAATGATGCAGGATTGAACAAATTTCACTAAGAAGTGTCACCCCTTCCAAGTGCATTCCAACTTTATTCATCAACCCCCAGAGTTGCTATATACAACTAAATATTCCCATCCATTTTCCACATGGGGAATGGATGTAGTAGGACCTTATCCTCTAGCTATGACTAATCAGTTTAAGTATTTTATTACTGCTACTGATTTCTTCTCCAAATAGGTTGAGGCAATACTTCTCAAAGAAGTTAGAGCCAAAAGCATTGTTAGCCTTTTCAAATCTAACATCATTACCAAATTTAGTGTCCCTCATACTATATTGATGGATAATGGCACCGATTTCTATTATTTTGAGGTAAATAAGTTATATCAGGAGAACAATATCAAATACAACCATTCATCTTGCCATCATGAAGTATCCAATGGACAGATAGAGGATTTCAATAAGAACCTATAAAATATACTCCAAAAAATGGTGGATAAAGATAATAAATCTTGGTCTGATAAACTTTTGCATGCTTTATGGGCTTATAGGACTACTACCTGTACTACCACTCGGGAAACTCCATACTCATTGGTGTACATAAAATAAGTAGTTTTTCCTATTGAAATTCAATTTCCTTCAATCTAAGTTGCAATATGTGATCAGTTATCTACAGATGAATAGTCTAAGAAGTGATTTGATGAGCGGGAATGATTATAAGAAAATAGACTTCATAATGTAGGGTCCCAAAAATTCATAAAAGGGAAGGAAAATACTCCCACAAGTTGGGTGGAGAAAATAAATGCAATTTGAATTGAAAACATGGGAATAAACTTGAATAAATTGATTTTTTAAAAGATTTTTGAGCGACCCACATACCATTATCGGGGAGGGTTTGAAAAATGCATGAATCGTGAACCACCAGTATGCGGAAGGACCCACGTAATGCTGGCTCACGCAGTGATGGACAATGAACCCAGAAAGTTGCGGACCATGTCGTTAGTAGAATCAAGAATGTGAAGGTTGTTCGTATACTATATCATGAACTCAAAAGTTCATAGACGAAGTAAGATCAGAAGAGTTATGCGAACCTTGATGCGAAAACCATAGCCCTCGCAAACCCCAGTTGACCGAGTCTTCCACAGGTTGAGATCGATGTTTATGGGATTCCGTAAATGGTGCCACATTCCCATAGATATTATTTCCCCACTTCTCTATAAAAGGACCACTGGGAGGAGGGGTTTAGGACAGAGAGAGATCTATGGGGTGGGTGAAAAAGGGGACGAAGAACATAGAGGGTGTGGGAGAAATTTCTCCTGCACCCGAGGTAGTTTGAGGGACTCTATCCCGCATCCGAAACATTTTGTAGATTCCTTCTCACGAACCATAAGCAGTTCACATACTTCATCATACGAACCATATGTAGGTTTCAGTTTGTGGAATTTATCCCTGCGAACCGTATTCAGAAGTCCCTACCCAATTAACCAACGAAAAATAAAAAAATATAATAAAAACGGTTTGCGTGCTCTGTATGTAGAAGACAGTACCTAGACCTTCTATATGGAAGAAAGTTTGTGGAAAGCTCCTATGCGTACCATCGTACACGACCAACTCCTCTATGTACCATCCTAAGCAGCCAGCTCCTACGCGGCCAAATCTATGCAGAAAACAGTTCACACCCACTGGTCCATACCGCAGGGGCTGTGCCCCCGCACCCCCTCTCGGGGTCAGTGTCGAGCTGTGGTCCCAGCCCTTCAACCTAGCCCCTTCGCTACCATCACTGACCCCCATGAAAAATGGAGGGTCACATCACAAACTTTTTGGGCTGGGTCAAAGACATTTCCTTTGCGCCCCTTATGCCACCCAAACATCTGTCCATTAAATACCATGAGAAGAGACATTCCTCATGAACCTCCTGAAAACCCTATCACCTGCCTTGTATGCCAGGTTGATCTAGAACTTCATGGACAATCAAAACCTGAATTTTTCTTAAATTCCAAAACACATCCTTTCCATCCATCAAACTCTATGTCTTTGGTGATTATGGATCCTCATAAACCTCCATGGACATCAGAAGAGGAAGGATAGTGTTCAGAGGACACCATTGCATGACTATGCACATCATGCCTCGGTGGCTCTGCATATGTTGCCCACAAAAATTTACATCAACCAAAGGAAAATTCATCCTCAAGAGAGTCCTCTCTTAACTTTGTACCCCTAAATGGATTCCATGCCCCATATCATTTCTCCTGATCTGAGAATCCCTAAAGTCATGATTTACACTTTCCTTCCCGCTCATGTTTGAGGCATATTAGAACATCTTATCTTTATTATCCTACAACTAATCATGGATTCAATAAAAAACAGTCCAAACTCTATGACCTTAAACTATGAGTTATCGTCCTGACCACATGATGTTAAACTGTACGATGTTAGTCCATGCAACACGACGTTAAACTGTGATGCCATCATCCAAGCTATATGACTTTAAACTGTAGTATACTGGGTGATTTTAGATCTTCATAAAACTCCCTGGCCATTAGAATGGACGGTCAGTGTCTTGAGGACACCTCTTCTTGACTATGCACATCATGCTTCGATGGCTCTGCATATGCTTCCCCAAAAAATAGCCAATCAATAAGAGGAAAATTTGTCCTTAGTAGAGGCCTCTCCTACCTCTATAATCCTCAATGGATTCCATACCTCATATCATTTCTCCTAATACAAGATCCTCCAGAATCATAGTTTGCACGTTCCTTCCCTCTCATGCTCGAGGCATGTCAGAACATCCCAACATGATTATCCTCCAGTTAATCATCGTCTAAGCTATATGAATTTAAACTGTAGTATACATCACATGAAATTTCGGGGCCCTTACACTAAGGTAATTACACAATCTTCCAAGGATAATCCACATGCCCTTTAATTTCATCTCACATTAAAGGGTTCATTGCTCTATGCCCTCGCCCACCATCGCCCCGACCTTGTTCACCGTAGGCTCTCCCTCTCCCACCAGCAGGAGAGGAAGCATGTGGTTGGTTGGATATCTCACATCCTCTTGTTTCTCACACCGATCATGACTCATGTGGGCTTAGAGATTTGTGTTGATTACAATATCCACACAATTCAAAACTATGAGAACTCTGATTCCTGATCAAATCAGGATACGTAGGATGCCTACTTGAGGCTCGAGCTCAAAGGGGTAACCTTCCAAAAGGGTTCACCCAATCATGAAATATCAAATGGGTAGATCCCATGAATAATACCCACACAATATAAACTACAAGAACTATGATTCCTAATCAAATCAGGATACATAGGATGCCTACTTGAAGGCCTGACCTCAAAGGGGTTCCCTTCCAAAAGGGTTTACCCAATCATGACATATCAAATGGGAAGATCCCATGCGTAAGACCCACACAATTTGAACTATGAGAACTCTGATTCCTAATCAAATCAGGATACGTAGAACACCCACTCGAAGGCTCGAGCTCAAAAGGGTTTCCATCCAAAAGGGTTCACCCAACCATGTCCCCCCAAATGGGCAACGTCTATGGTAAGCCCCATCCATTTTGAACTATGTGGGTTCTGATTCCTCTCCCGAGGACATGTAGGAAACCCATCTTATGGATCCAATCCCAACATCAAATCACCTTCCATCCCCCCTGGATGATAATAAACTCCCAAGCTCCTTATTTTATGGCTCAAGTCAGCAGTACCTCCGTAACATCAAATATATGCATGCCTACAACGATCCTAAAAACCAAGGGTAGCCCATGGACACACTCTTTGAGAATGAACCAAGGATTCACGAACATATGAACACAAATCAAATATATAATAGAGTCCTTGAACAAGAAATAATCCTCCCCCAGAGGGGTGCGGTGAGCTTGACTTCCCATCCTCTCGACCAATGGACTCATTAAGTGTCGTTGGATGAATCATCAATCAACGAGTTCCAGCCTTTGGAAAGCAGGTCCATGAATCATGGATACTAGGGACATTGGGTGTTTCTGTCTCCACGAATAAACCCGTTGGAGACCATCTGAGGAGGACCAATTGCAAAAGTACTTGACCCTAAACAATCACCCGTTGGGACTGACTGATTGTGGCATCTACTTCGCAATGTGAAAGGGGTGAATTTCCCAGCCCCAATGGGGTTAATACAACCTTATTTTAAAGGATAATGATGTAGAATGGGTCGAAGAAAAATAAATGGTGAATTTGACAAGAAACCATCTCTAGAAAAAGAGACGAGTGCTGATTCACATCAGACCATTTCCTCATCACCTGAAACACGCCACCTCGGAGGGAGAACACATACTTTGCATCATTTGGAAGTCTATCAGAACAGAATAAAATGAGATTTTAACCAGAAAGTTCACCTCTACTCATTTCTTCAAGGATAATTGGTATTAGTTATCAGGACTCCGATGATACTAGGAAAGAAGCCTCTAAAGCTTGAGCCAAAGTGGGAAGGACCTTACTCTATACATAAGGTCTACTCTAATGAAGCTTATTCCCTGATCTCAATGGATGGAGAACTCATTACAACTCCAACCAATGTAATATTCTTGAAGAATTACTTTGTGTAATTACACATCGTATGTCCTCGCTGCATGACTCTAAACTGCATAGCACAAATTCCTAGCTGTGAGATATTAAACTACATAACAACCATATGCATCTATGCTGCACAACATTAAAATGCATAGCATCTTTGTCTTTATCGCACGACATTAAATTGCATGACATCATTTTTCCTCTCTACACAACATTAAATTGTACGGTTAATGTATTATTCATTTGACATTAATAAATCTCATAAAATACTAAAAATTGGTATTCCTTATGGTTCTTAAAAAAATGAGTAGCTTCCATGCACAAGCATTACTCACATCATTGCTACTTCTTAGTGGCACATGAGTTCCATTTCTTCCTATGTTTTAATTAGATCTACATAGATACCTCATTTCAAGAACTATGTATGGATTGATTCTCATTTCAATGAGATACGTAGAGATGCCTAGATCTCCAATATTGGGCCCAACCATGACAAAGAAAATTCCCTCTTTATTCCCTGTGTGTATGAATCAAACCTATATAGGGAATCTTTCTAGAACTACATGTGGCTTGATTCTCATTTCAATGGGATACATAGAGATGCCTGGATCACCAATCTCGGGCTTAGTTACAACCATAAATAAATTTATTTCCTTTTTTCTTCCGGTATATGAATCAAATCTATATAGATTATTCTTCCAAGATACATGGTTTGATCTTCATACCATATTATGTCTTAAGTTTAACCATTCTTCCAGAATGTGTTAAAAGTCCCCGTATCTCACATAAAACTCAATTGGTGTGTGGAATTATTTTATCAAGAACGATGTTTGGATTGATTCTCATTTCAATGGGATATGTAAAGACGCCAAGATCTCCAATCTTGGGCCAAACCATGATAAAAAACCCTGTTATTCCCTGTGTGTATGAATCAAACGTGCATAGGTAATGTTTCAAGAACTATGTGTGGATTGATTCCTATCCATATGAGATATGTAGTGACACCTGAGTTCAATTCTCTGGTCTAGCCACAATATTTCTTTTCACATAAGAATCACTTCATGTCCTCACTACATGACTCTAAACTGCACAACATAGTGTCCTTGCTGCATGACATTAAACTTCAAAGTACCCAAAGAACTACGTATGAATTGATTCTCATCCCATTGAGATACATAGTGAAAACTAGGCCTTAGCTCCTAGTCCCAAACACAAGATAAATTTTTATCCCTCTTCCACATATAATTAACAATCTATGCGAGAGTATTCATTTTGGGTACTCTCCTTAGAGATCCCACCAAGGAAACAAAAAAATGTCCCCATTTTACATATGAGTCAGATCTAAGTAAGGGAGTCTAAACTCATGGCCAATATTGATTCAAATATTTCTCCTGTGCATTGAGAATTACCCAATTAATATTTCACACTCTCAATATTGAATATATTCAGATCTTAATAATATTTCTTATAGTTTTTGGTGGTAGAGTTTCTGATATCTAAGAACTCTTTTGCCTGACTATGCAGTACATGCCCCTAGGTGGCCTTGCGTAAGTTGCCTAGATAACAATCCTATCAGTAAAAAGATACCACTATTTGTTTATGCAGCATATTCCCCAGTTGGCCCTGCATATTACAACCCCCATAATGGGTTTTTTCAAATAATGACAACTTCATTCTTCATAAAATCATCTTCTATCCCCTTAAAAATTTAATGAAAATATACAAGAATCAGTATCTTAAAGAGGTAATCCTTGTATATTTGTACTATTACCTTTCTCTTGATATGAAAGTCTCCAATACTATAGTTTACACATATTTCCTCTCCACGTGTTCAAGGTATATTGAAATAACCTTGGATAATTTGACCAAATATCATCCACTATTTCCATTATATTTTGGTCATAGCCATATGGCCTAAAACTACATACATCATACTTCCTACATTTGGGTTATACCTTCATAGAAATCCTATTTCTATAATTCTTTGAAAATCATGATTGGAAATACTCTTTCTATATTCAGGTGATTTTCTCCATAAACCAAACTCCTTGCTATGGAAAATATAAATCTCTATAACCTTTCTTCGGTTTTTAGCAATAACATGTTTGATACCCAAGAACTCTTTTTCTTGACTATGCAGTATGTACCCCTAGGTGGACTTGCATAAGTTTCCTATATAATAGGCCTTTCAGTCAAAAGATTCCACTGTTTATCTATGAAGCATATGCCCTAGTTGGCCCTACATAATACAACCCCCATAATGGGTTCTCTAAATAATTCTAACTTCGTTCGTGGAAAATACTTCCTCTAATGCCTTTATCCTTTTTCCCATACCATTCTATGGATCCAAAAATTCCCAAATTGCAGTTTAAATTTCTTGATTTCCATACCTGAACATGGTGGTATGTTTCTAGAAAAATTATCAAGTAATTGGAGACTCATAAACCTTTGTTCAAAGCTAAAGAACTTAAATTAAATCCCCCCAATGTCCTTGCAGCATGAATTGAAACTACACAGCCTAATGTTCTTACAACATGAATTGAAACTACATAACCTAATTTACTTGCATCATGAATTGAAACTGCAAAACACAATGTCAGAAGGAACCTTTTTGAACAATTTTAGCCATTATTCACACATCAAATTTATGTAGGAGTGGTTTCCCCATTCATGACCTATGTTGGTATAGATGGTCCTTTATTATTAAAATCTATTTCCTTGGTAAAATCACTTATTGTGGTATTGATTCACCCAAGTATTAATTTATCTTGTATATCAATAATAAAATGTCAATTTTTAGAGCTCTTTTGTCTAACTATATAGTATATTCCCTTCGGTGGCCTCGCATAAAATTCACCTACATAATAGGCATGTTAGTTAAAAGATGCCACTGTTTGGATATACATCATATGCCCTGCAAAATACAGCCCCCATAATGGTATTTTCAAGAAATTTTAACTTCATTCATAGAAAATATCTCCATTTTTATACTTCAATTTTTACATTTTTTGACCATACAAATCATGACTCAAGATTCCCCTTGAAATTATCTAAAGAATATTGGAGAAATTCCTAGACACTATGCCTTATCTGGGATCTAATTTCAAAATTTATGGTCAAATCTATTGGACCTTAAACACTAGCCTTATTAGTCTAATATTCATGCCTCTAAACTGCCCTTAAAAAAAGACATGGTACTCACTAGATTGAAAACCTACAAAGGCCACTCTGGACAAGAGTCAAAGTCTTAGCTTTCTAGACTTACATTTTGAACAGTTTAGGCAATATTGAACAATAAAAAGTCAAAAGATACAAAGTTTGTGGGGTTTTTTGTGTAACCCTAGTAAAAGTCAAACTATGCTCACTAGGCCCACTGGCTTAGGTAAAAAAATGCGCATTCCATCCCTACTATTGTAATTATGGTTATCCAATATGAAAATATCATATTATGGAAGTTAGATTTAACATTACAATTAAAAGGAAGCAAGAATGAAGAAATAGATGATTAGAGACAAAATTCTTTTCATTTGTGAGTAAAAATACACAAAGGAATATCAAAAAACTGGAGTCTTTCTATCATAAATCACAAGAGGTCTTCTACATAACTTCTCATTTGATTAATGGCCTCTTGAGCTCCATCAGCTGCCTATTTAAGTTCAGTTAGCTGACCAGTCTTATTCTATTTATCAAAACAAAGTGATTCCTTAGCATAAAAAATGGGTTTTATACCATATTTTTGGACTTCTCCTATTGAATCATGAAGTTGGTCAAGTTACCTTGTAACAATATACAATTATTGGTGAAGATGCAACTGCTGAATAGTCTTTTCTTTAATTATCTGCTTGAGTTATGTCAAATTTATAGTATGATTGGACTCATCTTGGAATAATTCTACTTGGAATTCATTAGTGTTGGTCAACAATCTAGCTTTTATCAGATCTTGTTGAATTTTCTACTCTTGCTCCCTTTTTCAGAGAATCTCTTTCACTACAGTATGGATTTCATTGTATTAAAAACCACCAAATCCTAGCATAATTAACATAGATGAAAGCTATAGAATTTGTGAGGATAGTTCCTCAAGGGGAATTTCATATATTATCTTCCATATGTTCTACCATTCTTTGAAATGTGCAAGGTGAAGATCCTTTTGTAGCTCCAGATCTAATTCAGAATCACTATCATAAGGAGGAACATATTATGAGATTAATGCACTTAAATAAGTGCCCTATTATACTCCTTCCTTGATAGTGGTTTCTTCACTTCCTAATGCTATTTGAGCTGATGTAGAAGATTCACCTCCAGACCTAGACATTGAAGTTGATAGTCCTATATATTGAATTAAAATTATGGTTATGGTTAGTTTCAAAAGGATAATAAGAGTGAGAATAATCAAAATATTGGTAAACCTTACCTAAAAATAGGTTGGTAGCTTGAGAATACTCCTCCCCAATATTCTCAGCTTCAGTAGTTTTGGTTGATGTCTTTTGGTGGGGAATTATTTATTTAACCTGCTTAAGATTCTATGAATGAGTATTGGGAAGATTTTCTATTTCAAGGTTCACCCGATCCAATGTATCTACAATGGTGGGATTGATAGTGATATCGACACTCACTTTAGGCATCATCACTGTAGCAGTTTCTTTATATGGAACTACATATTTCAATTGACCATGGTTAGAAAATTAATCATAAGAAGATTAATAGGGTGAACAATAAAAACTCACTTCCATTTGGTTCTATACAAGGAACTTCAAAATCTTCTAAATTATTTGGCATATTAATGTGATCTAATACTTCTTCAAAAGACATGACAAGATTCATCATAACATCTAATGATATCCCAAATCCCATGTTAGTCTCAACCATGGGAGCACTTGGAGTGGTTGTTTCACAACCATCCTCTGACAACTTTTGACCCCAAACAGCTTCCTTAGTAATAGCTATGGGGCCAGCATCAGTTGTTGCAGGATTTTATGGGGACTATGATGAACCTAAAGTATCATAGAGTGGATGTCAGTAGTTTTCACACATAGTTTCTCATGAAACACTTCTGATTTACCAGAGGTCTCCTCTCTCTTGGTAGTAGTAACATGATTAGTTCTAGGAACATATGTTGACTCCTCTGGACTAAATGCCCCTTCAGTCAAAGGAACCACTAGGTTGGTGGTAATTTATGATTGTTCAGAATCACCCTTCATGGTTCCTCAAGGCTCATCAGTGATTTCTATAAGATAATAAATAGAATAAGTTTTTATAGTTTTAATAAGTGTAAACAATTTCTATGAATACATCTAAAATTCATGTTGTTAGTAATTCTTACCACTTTTGAGAAAACGTTTAACCATAGTTTTTGTTTCTTTGATGTTTCTGTTTATTTTTCTTATTAGGAGGACTTGCATAATCATCTCCAAAAACAAGTATTGGAGACCGCAATCCCCTTTCTATCTCATCCTCCATGGCCTATTGGCCTGGAGATATTTCTCCCAACTCACTGGGTGATCCAATATCTCCAAGTACAATACCAATAGGTCTATATTGTGGTGATAGAACTTCAATCGATTTTCCTTTATCCAATTACAAGTTGAAATATTATTTACCCTGAGCAACAATTCTTTGGATAAATTCAATTAGCAAAGCATAAAAGAATGTGAGAAAAAAGAAAAACTTATATCTTCAAGATCAACAAAATCATGCCATTCTTCATCCAATGAAATTTCAATACCTCCAGTGGCACCATGATCTATCATCTATTTCACTCATTTTATGGTGGGAATTTATTCATCAGTTGCGTATACAAGCATATCCAGTTCTCAGATATAAGTTCTTACTTCATTAGGGTTGTTCTTAAAAAGAATATCATAATAGGCTCATAGATCCACTATTCCTAGAATATGAAACCCTTCACATAAATCTATCCACGTGGTTTTAGCATCACAATGCAATATTTTCCATGTTTTAACCACCTCTAGTCATATATATTTAGATCACATTCCAGAGGGTTGTGAAGATGATCCTGCTATTTTATATTTGAGTTTCTTCCCAATTCTTGCAGTCACAGATGGTGGATGAGAAAATGGGATCCGCTACTATTCTGAATGATGGAAACTAGAACACCTGAGTAAAAATTCAATTGGTATTTATGGTGTATCTCTCTTGACTTTGATAGGTGGGTTTTATCTTTCATGAGGTCTCCTTGGTGAGATTGGATCCTCATCACCCCCACCCTTTGACTCTAATGAATCAGCCTATGATGATGAGGAATTACCTTCCAAATGTGAGGGTTCCTTACTACTGACTCTATTTATCCCTACTCAAGGGAAAACATGGTTTAGAACCCCTTCAAGGTATGATTCAACCCAGTTCTTAGCATACCAGATAGTCATTATTCTTGTTTCATTTGCAGCAGGTAAGTTGAATATTACCCCAATTTTCTCTACAGTCGTCAGTAACCATAGTTGTAGGGCCACCATCAGATGTTTCTCTAATCTGACATGAAATGGAGGAGATAAAATAATTTTTTACATATATTTTAATTGATGTGAGAATATATAAGTATCATAGGCCTCACATATGATTTCCCCATCAATCATGGTGGCCAATACGCCATCCCTACAAGATAACATATGTGCCCTTAGCTCTAAAATGGTCATCCTATCATCAAAAAATTACCCTGTAGGGAGATTCCCATAAGGAAAAAGATTAAATTACATGTACATACTTAACCTGGCCTTATTATAATAAGCATTCAAATAAATAGGTGAAATAATAGAAAAATATTGAAAAGATGGTCAAAACAAACTTCCTAAGACCTGTACCCCACTTTGCATTGCATAAGTTCTGAAATGAGTGGTGATCCACCCCCCATAAAACCTGGAATGGTCCTAATATTATGAAAGGAGACTTCCCTCTATAGATATGAAAAAATATCCTATGAATCTTTTCCAAAATAGGGGTATCCAATCCTACAATCCTCTTCTTATCCATCTTGGCCGCTATAACAAAAGTTCTTGGCCTTACGCTGCCCTTGGAATCTCAGATAGGTAATAGATATACACTGAACCACATGGCCAGGAAACCCGCAAGATGTGTCTTCACAAGAATTTTGGAATTGACTTCATACCCCCACTTTTAAAACTCTCATTTCTCTAATGTTGGCCAGAAAATGTTGGGCGTACCTCTCTTTTCTGCCTTTGGACAACTTTTTGGATGATTGAAAGTGGGACCCTTATCCTTCTTCTTCACCAGGAATATTTCCATCCACTCCTCTAGGTGAATATCCCTTATTGTGTGAGACTTTTTTGTTTTCGTATTCTTGAGTTTATAAAATATATTTATTAACTCATAAACCAAGGATGGTGTCTTTTCTAAGTCATTCCATGTCGCCTTTGGAGGAATAAATTCATCATACATTTCTCCAAGGATTAGAGCTCCAGAGATCTTGTAGACATCCCATAAACTGATGCATACCTCTCCATGTGTCAAATGGAAGTAATTAGTCTCTGGAATCCATCAGCTCAGAAACTCTAGAACAAAATAATCAATCCTATATACATAGGTTTTCCTGACCCATACTGCCTCATAAATCGCAACACCTTTTAAGTCATCTATAAACTCCGAACATATCTTGTGCACCCAATACACCCACATCCATGCGGGTTTAACACCCCATAATTGGTGAAAATCCCAACTTTTCTTCCATCCATTTGATTGATCTTTCTGAGAATCTCGAAAAATGGATGAATAATAGTGTTGTTGTAACTCAAATGTATGTGCTTTCAAATCTAGAGCACACAGGCTGTGATGTATGAAATGGGCCTTAGCTTCTATCCCAGCATTGATATATGTGCCCACAACAGAAATATTGGAAGACGATAAATTGGTATGGTCTTGAAACCAATAAAGTGGAATAGAATTCTTTGGTTCTGGTATGTTGACATCTAGCAAATGCCCATAACCATACAAAGGAAAATAATTACTCCTTGGAAAATTGAAGTGATATTTCCTTAGATTCTTTTCCAAATCTGGGAGAGTAGTGTCATAGATATCAAAGTAATCATGCCTGAAAATCTTAATCATACCATAAATTCTCTTACTATCCAATTCGTCATCAGTTATGATTCTCTTGGGAGCCATTTAACCTACAAAAGAGATCAAAATTCATCTTTAAGTGATATCATTTTGGATTTTTTTTGACAAAATCATTAAAAAATTTGACAAAGTCATTAAGGTGCGCAAGTATGGATTCGATGTGCAAGTATAAATTTGGTGTAGAAGTATGGCACCCCATTCTTAGCATGCAAATCAAAATCATACAGAAGAAGCGCGACCGACAGGAGCGTCTGAGCGAAAACACTTGTGCGTCGAGAGCTAGATTTCTGGAGTCCTTTGTAATTTTTTTGAAGAAAATACACTATATATAAGAAATGAATATTACCCTAAGTGCCATCACCTTGCGCACATGTACCTCGCGCGCTATCAGTTGGTGCACCGCATCAACCTCTTTGACCCTTTTCATAACTTTACCTTAGTTTGAGACCCTCTCTTCATTTTAGATCCAATTCTAGGGGGAGTTTGTTGAAACCCCTTTCTATAACATCGTTGAAAAATTTACAAAGGGAAACTCCTTATAAAAAATAGGAGAAAATACATGAAGAAAATAAATATTTTCAAAGGCTTGAAATTTGGATCACCCCAGTCAAGTCGAGGCTCCGTCGATGCACAAGGTACCTGCGTGCCACATATCTGGCATGCAAGACACTTTCACTCCCAATCAACATTTGCCTAGGGTCACTTATTTTCCTATAAATAGACCCTTGGGGCCTTTATTTGTATGAATGAATTTACCTGAATCCCAGTTGCTTCTCTGTTTACCTTAGTGATTCACCCAAGTCTTCTGAAACCTTCAAGGTAGTTCTTTAACAACTAGAGTGGAGGAATTGAAGGAGGATCATAGGACTTAAGTTCATTTAGTGTTTGAAATCCATAACACTTGTGTGCCTAAAGATCCCAACCTCCCTAAATCAGAAACACTTGTGCGCCACCTATTCCTCTTAAAGGAACTTGAGCGCCCCACTTTTGGTAATACCTGTGAATACTCTTGAAGGATTGAGTCAAGTATCACCCAAGTTTTAACATCCAAGTTTTTCATCACTTAAGTAAACATCAGGTCACCCAAGCCTACTTGAATGCCCATACCTGCATGCCAGATGCCTACTTGGGTTCCCTTATTTGATTCACCTTATCCCTTTAGCCTATATAATCCTTTCATCAATCCTTCTTCAAAGTCATCCATGTAAAGTCTTCCTCTTCATTGGCTCCCTTCTATGAAAGAGATTATGTTGAAACCTTCACTAAAACCTTATAAATTATCAAACCTTTGGGAAGGGCACATCAGTGTGTCTTCTATTTGGGGTTGTATATCCGTAGTCAGAGGTTTCCCACATTTGTTTTTCAATGGGGTTAGGATTCATGGAGTGTATGTTTGTATATCTACAGTCACATAGACCTTTCTCCCAAGAACAGTGTTGGGGAGTTCTTGGTTTGGAGGATTAGGGTTTGGGCCATGCTCGTCCTGTATCATCTCTAAAACCTGGAGCCTCAGGTCCCTGGTAGGAAAGGTACGGTTCACACTTACTTTTCCTTATGAAAAAAGGAGAAGTCTCCCTCCCATATTGGGGAAAATTTTAGGGCAGCCATCCTGGTGTAATCCCCTAGCCTTTCATGTAGGAGGTTTCAATATTGCTCCTCTATACTTCCTTCACCTTCACTCCTTCCTTACCTTGGACCCTTTTCTAATGTAAAGTAAAGATAGGGAAGGTTTGTCACCCTGTCCTCTTCCACCGTTGCCACTGAAGGCCCATCCTCTTCCACCAATGGAAGAGGAAAAGTGTGTGTGCCTTTTTTGAATCATTTTCAGCCTCTTGTTTCTCACACCGAGCATGAATCACATGGACATATATATTTTTGATGATCACAACATTTGTACAAACATCTCATTGAATGAACTATGAGAACTTTGATTCCCATCAAAACTGCGATACATAGGAAGCCTTCCTAAGTCCTGAGATCCATCTCATTTCATTCATAAATGGGAATCCTCCTTAGGAGTAAGTCCTACATTAAACCCCCAAATCTCCAAGGAATCCTTTTTAAGAAGTAAGCCCAAACTCATTTCTCTCAAAGGACTACAATCTTCTACGAGAATTACTATACTACATGGTATTTGATTCCCATCCGAATGTAATATGTAGGAATCCTTCCCGTGGTTCAAACCCAACACTCCAAAACAATGCTACTCTTAATGGGTCATATTCCCAATAGGGTCTAATCCAACTTAGAACTCATATCTTTTCCAGGTTCCTTGGGTTTCTTAGGCATAATTACCACACCAAGATTTGACTAACACCTTCTTCTTATATTTCCTTACCACATGAACTTAAATTGTATGGTTAGGTCCTTATCACACAACCTTAAAAGGTATGATGTGTCCCATTAAGTGGCACTGAACTACAAGGGTTATGATTTCTTTCACAAGGATATGTAGGTAGCCCATTTATGGGTATGATCCCAAAATCAAAAAAAATTTAATGTCCCTAGACAACATTAAATTCTAGAGTTCCCCACTAAGTGGATTAAAAACTAGTATTATCGTAACAATGGTTAAAATAATCTCTAAATAGTATATGATAGGATACCATTGATGGAGAACCTTGAATACATATAGATGTATCCATTAATGAAGAACCTAAAATGCATACAGATGATTCTAAATTTGACACATGCTAATAATTGATTGAAAATTTCAAGGGAAACCTATGTTATACTTGGTAAATTAATAAGGATTCATGAAAATATCTTAAATCTATAAGAGATTCCCAGAGTAGGAAATAATTCTCCCCAAAAGAGTGTGATGTGTTTGACCTCCCATCTTCTTGACCAATGTATGTTTTTAGGTATCATAGGTCCAAACCTAACGAACACCTTCCTTTAGAAATTAGGTCCCTTTGGATAAATAACCGTTGGATGTTTTCAGTTCCATAAATAAATCCAATGTAAACCACCTAGAAGTAGTGATTCCTAACCATAACACAAATTCTGAGAGATAAAACATATATAAAAATAGGAAATTTTTGAGTACTAAAATATGATTGAAGATAATTTTAATGAACTCAAATAAAAACAAAAATTTCTTAAAAAACAACATGTTTTATCTTCTACTGTTATAATTAACCTCACTGTAGAAAAAGAGAAGAATAATCAATTATTAAAATAAAATACTGAACTAAAATTGTCAAATGATCAACTAAATAAATACTTAGAGAGGTTTAAAAATAGAATATAAAATCTCACTAAAATTCTAGGGAAAAAATTGCTCCTAAATATATTACTAGTATAGGTTACCAACTTTGGAAAAGAAGAACAATTAAGAGAACTTTTTTTCCTAAGTATAATTCTGGAAATTCTGCTGCGAGTTTTTTTCTAAATGGTCTAAACAAAGTTTTTATTTCAAAAATTTCAGAATATTCTTAGAGTAAAAACATAAATAAAATATGGGTTCCTAATTACCTAATTACTAATGCATCTAAACCTAAGAAAATCTATGTACCAAAACCATTCTTGGTATAAACTTTGTTTTGTAGGAAATCTTGTTAAAGAGATCCTATAGAAATCTATGGTACTTGGACATTGACTATTCAAGGAATATGATAGGAGACTAATAGAGCTTAAAGAACCTCATAAATGTTGTTGGTGGTCATGTCACCTTTGGTGATAATGCTAAAGGAAAAATCATTGGTCTTGGCTAAATCAATATCAGCGACTCAGTTTTAATTTCTAAAGTACTTTTTTTATGGTTTAAAATACAATTTTCTTAGCATTTTACAATTATATGATGATTTTTTTCATTTAAAATTTTAAAACAATGCTTTTAATGTTTTGAATTCTAAAAATACCTTCATATTTAATTATTTGAGAAATAAGAATGTGTATGCTATTAATCTTTATTCATTGATTTTTCACAATGTTTCTTGATCAAGTACCTTTCACAGAGAATCTTGGTTTTTCATAGGAGACTAGGACACTATAACATTCAATCACTCAGAAATCTTACCAGGAAAGGGTTAATTAGGGATCTACCCAAAATTAAATTCCCAAATGACAAAGTCTGCAACCCTTTTCAAAAAGAGAAACAACATAAGACATATTTTAAATTAAAGAAATAATTTTCAACTTCTCAGCCTCTTGAGTTAGATCACATGGACTTGTTTGGACCATATAGAGTTTCTAGTTTAAATGGGAAGCACTATGTCTATGAACTAGTAGATTAATTTTCTAAGTATACTTATTATTTTTATCTCACAAAAGTGAAGCTTTTTCTTATTTTACCAAATATTCTAAATATGTAGAAAACCTAAGTGGACATAGAATTAATAACTTAAGAAGTGACCATATATGTGAGTTTTAAAATCAATATTTTTATCCTTTTTCTCAAAAAATGGATATAACCATAACTTATCGGCTCTTAGGATCCCTCAATATAATGGAGTTGTAGAAAGAATAAATAGAACACTTCAAGAGATAGCCTGGACTACTCTTAATGAATATGTCTTACCTATCTATTTTTGGGAAGAGGCTATGAATACTACCTAATATATAATTAATAGAGTTTTAATTAGACCTATATTAAAGAAAACCCCTTATAAACTTTGTAACAATATAAAGCCTAAGTTTAATTACTTTAGAGTTTTTAGTTTCAAATTATTTATTCTTAATACTAAGGATACACTTGAAAATTTTTCCTCCAAAATCGATGAATGAATTTTCCTTGGTTATTCAACTTCTAGTAAATACTATAGAGTTTTTAACAAAAGAACCAAGACTGTAGAAGAGTCTTTCCATTTAAAGTTTGATGATATAGATCCACATGATCCTGAAACCCCTTTAGAAATATTTGAGAATGATTTATCCACCTTAAACTTACATTCCAAACCTTTTGACGCTACTATAAAACATGAAGAAAAATCATCAAGTTCTGAGGAACTTCCAAAACCTAGAACCATAGAGGACCCCAAGGTGACCAACCATTATTTTTATAGAGCTGTTAGGACTCTTAAATACCATACTTTATATTATGTTGTTGGATAATTAGATATAGGTACACAAACTAGATCTTCTCTAAGAAACCAGGTTGAACATGAAGCATTATTGTCACAGATTAAACTTAAGAACATAAATGATGAAATCAATGATGAATTATGGGTAATGTATATGCAAGAATAAAAAAATAAATTTAAAATAAATAAAGTTTGGTAACTTATTGATAGAACCAAATACTCCTTGACTATAGACACTAAATGGGTGTTTAGAAACAAGTGTGATGAATTAGGAACAACAATAATAAATAAGGCTATACTAGTTACATAAGGGTATAGTCAAGAAGAGGGTATTGATTATGAATAAAACTTTACACCTATAGATATATTTGAAGAAATTAGAATACTACTAGCCTATACAGGACATCTAGATTTAAAAATATATCAAATGGTTATCAAAAATGAATTCCGGAATGGGTATATAGCTGATGATGTTTTTTTTGAAAAACCCCCTAAATTTCAAAATCCTCATTTTCTAAATCGTGTTTTCAAGTTATAAAAAGTTTTATATGGTTTAAAATAAGATCCTAGAGATTGGTATGATAGGATAATCTCTTTTATTATTTCAAAAGGTTTTTTAGAAGGCATATATGATCTTAACATATTTATAAAAATAATTACAAAATATTCTTTAGTTGTTTAAATTTATGTAGATGATATTATTTTTGGATCTTTTAAAAATTCATAATGTACTGATTTTTCAAATATGATGAAAAATGAATTTAAAATGAGTTTAATGGGTGGATTGAAATTCTTTCTTGGTTTTTATATTTTTCAAAATAAATAAGGAATTATTTTAAACCAAATTAAATATACTAAATACCTTTTAAAACATTTTGGATTGGATATAACTAAGAGTAGTGACACTCCTATAAGTCCCACTTGTAAATTGGACCTTGATGAAGATAGGAAATCAATCGATCTAACAAGTTACAGAGGTATGATTGTAATTCTTCTCTAATTAACTGTTATCTAACCTAACAATATGTTTAGTGTGTGTATGTGTGATTATTTTCAAGAAAATTAAAAAGATTCGGACTTATTTATTGTAAAAAGGATTTTTAAATACCTCAAGTATACAACCAATTTAGGATTATTCTACCCTAGAGGACAAACATTTGACCTAGTTAGTTATTCAGATGCTAATTTTTTTGGTAGCATGTTAGATAAAAAAACACATTTGGAATATGTCAATGAACAACCAACGCTCAGTTAA
This sequence comes from Viscum album, assembly GCA_963277665.1. Lineage (NCBI taxonomy): Eukaryota > Viridiplantae > Streptophyta > Magnoliopsida > Santalales > Viscaceae > Viscum > Viscum album. The sequence goes on along the minus strand of OY728122.1, from coordinate 2,006,968,632 downwards.
GGTCTCACAGTGGACATAATAGGTCCCAGATAGGGGTAAGATGCCTCCATCTCCTGTTAATACAGGTATAGATGGAGGGTCTAGTAGTTCCCAAAAATGTTTTGCATTGCTGGGTGAAGCTGATCCTCCCCTATCTGAAAATGGATCCCTTGATGAGGAGAGACATGGGAAACTCCATCATTTACACAAGAGGTCAGATGATAAAGCAGAGGTCAATGAGTCTGCCTCAGAACCTTGGTCCTCGGAGGACAAGGATATAAAAATTGCAGAAGAGTACCTCCGGTCCTCTTCTAATAAAGGAAAGAACACCCTGGTTGATTCTGATGGGTTTATTCAGCATAGTCAGAGGCCGTGGAGATGAAAGGACTACTCAAACTTACCTAGTACTCCTGTTACAAGGGTTTCTATCAAAGGCAAAATCCCTCAAGAGAGTTTGGAAGTTGCTGCTAACATGTCAAAGAATAAGGAGGACACTGAATCAGAAAACACCCAGGAGATTCTCATGCATTCTAATGAAGAAATGCTGGAGGAGTCTTTCCTGATCAAGGTATTAGAGGAGGATGCTCAAAGAATGTTCAAAAGACCACTGCACATTGATTTAAATGAAGAACAATCATCTTGGATAGAAAAACATAATAGGATTTTGATACGTGGTTTCAACGAGGGGAAAACAAACCTAGAAGAGCATGTGGTTACTTAGGACAAGATGGAATTTCACTTCGAAGATCTCATCAAGGACAACCCGAATATGGAGGTTACCTCCATCTAATGGCGTCTATTCAAGGTAAAGGACTCTAACCGCTTTAATTTTCTCTAGAATGGCCTGAAAATTTCTTATGAGGTTTAACTTTTTTGTATTTATAACTGGTCGGTTTCCTAATTTTTCCTTAAAAGTGATTTTATAAATAAAAATATTTTATTTGGAATAACCCTGTATCTCACTTTAGAACAAAACACATTGATGAAAGACATCACTTTTTGCGAGAGAATTTTCAAAAATGTGATATGAATCTTGAATACATTATTAAAGAACATAATCTTGCTAATATTTTTATTAATCCTTTGAATTTTGAGATAATAAATTACATCAAACATGAATTAGGAATTATTAATTTTGGTTAAGTTTAATTTTATGGAACCCACCCTTGGAGTTTTACCCACTGTTGGAGTTTTACCCACCATTGAATTTTAACCACCATTGAGTTTTACCCACCATTGAGTTTTACCCACCATTGAGTTTTAACCCACCTTTGGAGTTTTACCCACCATTGATTTTTACCCACTGTTGAATTTTACCCACTATTGATTTACCCACGGTTGGAAATAATCTAGCTTTTTCAATTTCTTATTGTTAGTTTTTAAGCCAACATTTATAATTTATTTTTACAAGTTATTTATTTAATTATTATATGATTCAAATTTTATTTTATTTTTCGATTTTAAATTTTAAAAATTCCTAAATCCATAAATGATATAAAACTAGACACTTGTCTAATTCTCAACGCTCTTACTCCATTCACGCCTTGCTCTCGAACCTCATTGTGGGATTTTCTCTCCCAACTGTCATCCTTTCCTTGCCTTCATCTAAAACTTCTGAGCCGATCACAATCATTAGAGTAAATAGAGCCGCTAAATATTAACTAGATGAGTCGTGTCTTTAAAAGAAGTATAATGGGGAATCTAGTCATTAAACTACTATTAATCCAGTGAATTCAGAGCTTACAAAGAGAGTTGTGGTGCCTAAAAAATATGTTCATGCTGAATGGTTAATGGTGAGTAAGTATTTGGTGCTCAGGGTTTTGTAATACTAGTTATGTATGGAATATTTTTCTTCTAATGAGATACCCTTCTATCCTATGTCATTGCACTAGTTCTATCTATATATCAACTTCTGATTTTGATGAAGATGGAAGCTGGGTAAGAAGAAGAATAAATGGATGAAAAGTTATCTTCTATTCAAGAAAATAAGATAGATGTTTGATAATACCTCATGAATGTGTCTCAAATTACTATGAAGGAACCTTCCCAAGTGAAAGTGATCAATTTATTTATGAGGATGCCTTGGCAGAGGTTACTAGAGATGGGATAGTGAGACCACCATTTTCTACCGAGCTTAATGGAGAATTCCACCTGATTTTAAAGTTTATCCAACACATGATATGACCAAGGAAAGTTGATTTATCTAAAATTAGGTATCAATATGTTTATCTTCTATGTCTTATTAAGAGAGGAGAAAAGATAAATCTTTGTAGACATATGATGAATCACATGATGGAGATGTTCCATCCATCTTCAAGGTCAAATTCCCGAATTTATACCAAGTTTATCTCAACCATGATGGGGGAAAATGGTTTAGTTGATGAATGAGACTAAAAATCTTTAAATTGTAGAATATTTTTCATTATAAGATTCATTTGAAAAAGGGTAAATATTAGTTGGAACCCTAGGAGGAAGTAATGGTTTGTTAATGGTGAAAGACTTTATGAAGACTTAAATCCACTTGATCATCCAACTAGATTGAGGAATATTGTGGATCCTAGATTAGATACAGATAAAGTGGTTGAACATTTAGATGAGGAGGAAAAGGAGTAAGCTATTTCTAGTGAAGAAAAATAATTTTTAGCGGATGAACGTAGTGATCCAGACCTACCCAGAATTTCTCCTTCTATTACTTATGGTTCTCGTAGTACACCTAGGTCTCTCCTAATCCAAGAGACTCTCTTAAAAGAAGGAAGTGAGGAAGAAGAAACCAAAGTTTCTGGTAAATAGAAATTAAAGAGAAATTATAATTATTCTAAAGAAAATGGAAGTGTTGAGAATGGTGATGAAGATAAATAAAAAGGAGGGGAAGATAATAAAAATAGAGATGAAAATGAAAATAAATATGGAAATGGAAATGGATATAGAGATAGAAATGATGGAGGTTCTGAACATGATAGTCCTGCTGGCCGCATTAGAGATGAGGATGTTGAGATTCCTTAGGCACTTATCTCTTCTCCAGGTTTATTAGTTGTCTATAGATCTAATTATATACCCATCCTAGTTGAATATGTTGATAGAATAACCAGAGATGATAGGGAATCATTAGTTGAGGGGGAGGAATCCCCAATCATAGATAGTCATATTGTTTATCCTATAGATGGTGTTCATAGTGAGACTATAACTGATGTATTGATGGTTGCTGAGTAGTCTATTATTGAATAGTTAGTTGATGAGAAGATGAAGGTTGAACTTACTTTTATTGAGAAAATAACTGATGTGCAGAGATTTTTTGATCAATTGGATGTTGTTCCTATTGTTGTGCCTACAGTTTTGAAGACTTATTATAATCCTTCTATGATATTGATGGATCTAGTTCTCTAGGAATGGGATAAGTTTCTAGGGTTTTTCAGACTTGTTCTGGACTACTCAGATTAGGAAGATGAGAGTCACGCTTTTTGAGATGATTGGATCCTAAGGGATATTTGGTATATCATATTAATGTTGTAGGGAAGTTTTATAGGTTTTCTTCTGATATTACTACACCTACTGTTACTTTTACATCCTTTCCTTCTCCTTACATTGCATTAATGCCTATAGATGAAGTATCTAGATCTGACTTGGAATACTTCATAGATAATATGATCTTTGATTTTAGTTTGTTATTGAAGAATCAAGAACCTCAGGTCACTAAGTTAAGTGATAGAGATGAAAGTCATCTATTTGAGCTTGTGATACATCATACTCAACCCAAAATGATTTATCACATCTAAGAAGTGGAAATAGAGAACAAGAGGTTATCCAATGAGTTAGAGTCTTTGATATCCATAGTGGATGAGATGCGATATTCATTTAAATATTCTATAGATTCTTTTCTAAAGACAGTTTAGAATCTTACTTATATAGATTTTACTTCCATTTATCCACCTCCTTCTCTTGATGTTGATTTGATTAGGACAGTTGTCAGGGAGGATCTTTGTGGTGTTTTTGGTGATGTACCTGACCTACCTTAGGAAAGTTTGAGAAAAAATAGACATAATAGTGATCACGTACATATGATGGTTAGAGAGTATATGAAGGATATAAAAGTTGATAGAGAGACAATTACAAAGGCTATAAAGTATTATCTATCTCAGATTTATACTAATCATGAGATGAATGCTCATTTTAAGTTCCTGGCTGAAAATCTAAGAATACATCTAGTCTCCTAGGATTTTAAAGAGAAAGTGAATTAGTTGAAGGTGATGAATCCAATGCTCAATATTTTTATGTAAGTGAAAAAGGATTTCATTAGTTCTATGGAAAGGGGAGGAAATATAATTATGGACTTAATAAATTTGATGAAACTATTTCTCCATGTTTCTGGAACTGAAGTGGTATCTCAAGATTCCATTCCTGTTACTTCTCATCTCACCCCTCTATATTTTGATTGAGAATTATTCAGTCCAGGTGTAACCAGAGATCCAAATTCACCTTTGAATTATTATTTCTATCCTTTTAGTCTAAATCCTAGAGTGGTATTCCAATATATTAGGCCTATAATTATCAGGGAGACTCCTTCTCTACCTTCTATCCCTTCAGCCATCCATGTTGTTACCTTAGCCTCAACTACTGAATCTTATGGTTCTGAAAAAGGGAAGGGAAAGTCCCCACTTGATCCTTCAACTCATCCCCAAAATCATTGAATTTATAATTTTAGACTTTTATGGGGATATTTTTGTATTAATTTTATTTTATCATTTTTATGTACTTAAATTTCTTTTTTCAATGGAAATTATATTATCCTTCCAATTATGTTTCCTTACATTTCCTATTTTATTCTCACTTTTTGATAATCCCAAAAAGGGAGAATGAATATATGACATTTATTTTATACCATTTTACAGTAATGTTCCTTTGATAAAATTCTATCTTTGAGACTATATGTCTTTACTTTTACCTATCTATGATACTATTTATTTCTTGCTATCTTTGATACCATTTATATTTTAATTTTCACCTATTTTCACACCACAATTTTTTCTATTCATGTTTTTTTAAAATGTCATGACTTGTGATCATCAAAAAGGGGGAGATTTTTAGAACCCCTATTTTGCTAATAAAAAAATCATGTTTATTATGTTATTAATGAGTTTTATGATTTATGGTATCATTTTATAATATAAGGTAGATTAGAAAAAATTTGGCTAAGTGTTGGAAAGACTCACCATTGAAGATGAGTTATTTCCAGACATGAATCACCATTGAAGACAACTCACCATCAGGATGAGAATTTGAAAATATTTTTAAAACATCTACCATCAGAGATAACCCATGGAAATGTGATAGTGTTGAAAAAACCCACCGTTAGAGATGAGTCATAGTCAGTATGCATTTTCAGCTAAGTATAGAAAAGGCCTACCATCAGTAATGAGTCATCATTAGGATGGAAAATTGGATAAGTATGAGAATAATTCACCACCATAGGATGAATCACTATTAGAAATTATTCACCTCTAAAGTTGAGATTTTCTACCACTGAGAAGACTCACCGCTGAGATGAGTCACCGTTGATATGATTCACCACCATCCTAAGTCACCACTAGTGTTGTGTCACCATTCAGAAGATTCACTGCCACTATTTATATTTATTTTGAATAAAATATTTCTAATATATATATTATTGAATTTAATATTGAGACTTATTTTAATGATTGTTCTTAAACTATTGCATAAGATTTATTAAAGTATGTTTTAGTTATCTAGTTTAAGGTGAAAAGGATCCAAATGATTCTCCATACATGCTGCTGATATATTTGGAATAATAATCCTTTTTGTAGAGACACAAATATCTAAAATAAAATTTATAGACAGAGATACATGTACATGTGAAGAGAGCTATAACAAAATTGAAAGAATTATAGAGTGTTATGAAGTGTTCCTTACAAAAATCATCCTGACCTATGATCATCTATGGAAGATTTAATCTCATCAAAAATCTAGTTCCTTACCATAAAAATAGTTCATGACACTCTGTTTTACTATGATTTTCAAAAACTCAACTCAAGATCCTACTCAAGATGCATCCAAGGAGTCACAAGCTTTAGATCACATCAAATCGAGCAACAATATATTCTTTACATCCTTTAGTTTCTCTATCTATTTATTATTTTTACATTACGAGAAATGTGTTATTTACTCTATGTATTAAACATGTACACTATCTCGTATATTTTAACCAGAAGATACTTGATATCTTCTCTGCTTACTTTATATCTATTTTCCCACATGTTGTGTAAGAGGTCCATATGTTTCCTGTATTTGTTTATTCCCATGGTTGTTGTGGAAGAGGTCCATGTGTGGCCTGGACAACTAGTTTTCTGCTGTATACTCAATCCAATTTGTGGATGAAAGATTATTTTTTATATAATATACTTAGTAGTGGGTGATTTCCAAGTGGAGAGGATTAAGTCTTGGATTGTGACTGAATTCCTTGTATTTATTCTGTTGCATTTTTTTGTTTCATTTTGTTTTATTTCAAAGATTTAAACTGAATTTGTTTTGAACTGTAAAAAAATCTACCACTTTGATACTTATTCTTAATTAGTGTTTATATAAGGTTTTTATTAATTAAATTTATTTCAAAAGTTAAATTAATATCCATATATTGTTTTAACTGAGACTTAATCAATCTTTGAGAAATATTTTAAAATATCAGAACTTGTATTGATATGCTATTTTGATTAACTAGGATAATTTAATTACTTAGGGGATTTTATTTAAAAAAAATTTAATATAATTTTCTATTGGGTATACAATTCACCTCCCTCTTGACATACTCAATCCAACCAACAACCACTATAATGAATCTAGGAGGAGCTGTAGGCAAAGTTTGATGGGGAGTCAACCCACCCAAAGAGGACAACCTGAGAAAGTCATTTTGAAGATTGAAAATTTATTCCAACATCTGGAAACTTTTTGTAAAATATGTGATTATCCTAGAAATATTTTTTAATATATATATTTTTCTATTATAAATCCAAGAATTTTTATATAAAAAGTCTCAAAATACACATGAGAAGGAAGAAAAAGGAAATAAAAAGTCCATACTTACTAAAACTAATATCAAACATACAAAAGGATAATACCCATGGATACTAGATAGTGGGTGTTATTAACATATGAATTAAGATTTGAAATTATTGAAGAATGTGAAATATTAAAAACAATGGATAGTGTTTTTTAGAAATAAAGAGTCGCCTAGAATCAAAGGTGTAGGATCCGATACCATTAGAAAAAAAAGATAAAATCCAAAAGTGATTTATTTATTTATGGGTTGAAACACAACTTTTTAAGTATATCTATGATTAAGAAAGCAATGTTATTTTCAGAATATATGGATTTTTTTTCAAAATCCTTGAAGATGGGAAAGTTGTTACAAGAGGGAAACGAACCAAGGGAAATGTGTTTCAAGTTGGTGATGTCCAGAGTTATGATAAATGATCATTATGAAAGAAAGTTAGCTATTATATAAGAGTTTGAGACATATGTGCCATAGAAATATGAAGAATTTGATAAAGAGATAACGCATTCTTGATATTTCAAACATGAAAAGAAGAAGAGAGTGGTGTTGTTCCATATCCCAGAAAGAAAATATTACAAACTCAGTATATAATAAAGTTGAGATAAATTCATATCATCCCTTAGAGATTATACATTTTGATATATGTAGGACCATGATAAAGTAATCAATAATTGGATATAATTAATTTTTTTCCTTTATTGATGATTTTACTCACGTTACATGTATTTTTTTAAATCACAAGTTAGAGGATCACAAAATATTTAAGAGTTTTAGGAGAAGTTCTGAAAAAGACTATGAATATTCTGTGAATAAGATTTTAATTGATAATAGTTACAAATACAAAAATGAGAAGTTTAGAGACTATCTTAAAATGTATTACATTCATCATGAATATAGTACCCATACACACCACATCATAATGGTTCTTATAAAATAAGATAGAGAAGTTTGGTGGAGATGTAATGAACTATGTTGATTGAACATGACACCACTAGATTCTATTAGAGGAAAGCTATTAGAGCATCGATTCATATTCCGAATCAATGTTTCTATAGGAAAAACTATGATATGAATAATTATGATATTTATTACAAATAAACCCCAAGTTTGAAATAATTTAGGGTGTTTTATATTCCTTACATTATCAAATTCAAGGGAGATAATCTTGGGAAGTTTGGTCATAGTGGTGTTGTTGGAATCTTTCTTAGCTACTCTCCTAATAGCAGTGGATACAGGTGCTATAATAAAAAACATAAAATATTTTTGACTCTATAGATGTGAAAGTTATAGAATATTATAATATAAAAGTTTTATAAAAAATTTTAGATATTGAATATAGGGAATATGAAGTGGTTGTAATTAAACAACATGATAGAGTTCTTGATAAAAGTAATAATGTTGAAGTAGTTTGTAATGAATATTCTAACTCATCTATCTAAAATGATGAGAAAAAATTATGTTCATCATATCCCAGTCCAAGGAAGCAAGTGGAATCTCAAAACATCATTGGGGATCAAGTTCAATTGGTTTAAACTAGAATAACACCGAGGTTAGTGTCACATACATTCTTATATTCATTGGTTGATCCAATATATGTTGAAGAAGCTTCAGATAATCAAGAGTGAATTGATTCTATTAATGAATATCTAGATCATATTGAGAATAATGATTCATGTTAACTTTTACCCAAACCATAACTTAATAATGTTATTGGTACAAAATGGGTTTTATGAATCAAGTTGAATGAAAAAGGTTAATTGATAAGAAATAAGGCATGGATGGTTTTTAAAGTCTACTCAAAGATTGAAGGAATTGATTTTAATAGTTATTATAGATAGATATAAAGTTTTATTTTATTAATGGAGAGCTATATGAAGAAGTTTATATTATAAAACTATGTGGAACTGTGCTTGGAAAAGATGAAAGTTATGTGTGAAAGTTGAAGAAGGATTTGTATGGGTTGAAGAAAGCTCTGAGTGTTTGATATTCTAAATTGGATAACTTCTTCAGGAATTTGAATTTAAAGAAAGGAAGTGTTAATAATAACCTCTATGTTAAATAAAATCAATATTTTCCCTCATTTAAATTATTTATGTTGATGATTTAATATTTTCAAGGAATGGAAAAGAAAAACGTGAAAGGTTTGTTGAGGTGACGAAGAAAAAGTTTGAAATGTCGATGTTAGGTGGAATGAAATACTTTCTTAGATAATAAATCTCTCAAAAGAAGAAGTAAAATTTTCTATCTCAAGATAAGTATGCTAAGTAACTTCTTAATAAGTTTGATATGTAAGGTTCAAATTATGTTTCTACACCTATTTCAGTGGTAAAAAAGTTTTCAAAAGATGGGGAAGGAAAGAAGGTTGATACTAAAGAGTTTAGAAATCTAGTTAGAATCTTGATATATCTAATGGCTTAAAGGATAGATATAGTGTATTATATTACATTAGGAACCAGGTATCATAGCTATTCAAAGGAATATCATCTTATGATAGGAGAAATAATTCTTAGATATATCCAAGGCACACTTGATTTTGGAATAAAATATGATAGCTTAAGAAATATTGATATGTTTGTATATGTAAATATATATTGGGAAGGTTGTATTGATGATAAAAGATATAAATATGGTGGAGTTTTATACTTGGGATAAATATATGTGATTTTGAATATAAAGAAACAAAATTCAATAACTCCCATCACTGTAGAAGCTGAGTATGTTGCTTCCACGCAATCTGCAACACAACTAATGTAGATGATGACCCAACTGGAAGATTTGTTAGTTGAAGAATACTTTCCCATTATCATAGGTTTTGATAATAAAAGTTCTAAAAATATCACTAAGAATATAATGCAACATTCTCATTATAATCACATTGATTTTAAATATCACTTCATCAAAGAGCATGTAGAAAGAAATGAAGTAAAGATGGAGTTTGTTCCTAGAATAGATCTAGTTACTGAAATTATTACTAAAACATCATATAAGAAGAATTTCATAAATTAATATTGATCATGGATGTTAAACCTCACTCTCTTCAAGGCTAAGGTATGTTATATCCACCTCTCTCTCATATTGAATTTGGATATAGTTTTCAAAGGGTGATAAAATATGTAACATAAATTTATCCATTGGTATGTGTTTTACCTTTATAAGAGAGCATATATTTCAAGGAAGTTTTTAAAAAGGTCAATATATGATTTCATAGTGTGCAAAATATTTTAAAATTTTGTTTAAGTGGATGCAAGAATTTGTTCTTACAAGTTTTTTTGATAAGTTAAAGAAGATGTTTGAAAAGTTCTTAAGAAATGTTTCTTAAATCACTACTTATGGACCACATGGTATTTTTATTCAATGATTCTTATTTACTACATAGATTTTACTAATGTAGGCTTAAATTTTTTGGATAAGTAATCAATTTTTTGATTTTAAAAGTTTCAGTTATTTATGTTCCTTGGTTTCTAGAAAAATAATAGGGGGGATATTGTTGAGGCCAAGTGGTTTTTTAGGCGTTTCATAGAAACTGAAGGTGTTAAGAATAAGAAGGTTGATATATAATAATATTTTCTTAAAGTGTTGTCTTTTTTTGTTTATTTAAATCACTTAAAATTGTAAAGAACATAAATAAATTAACATTGTTGAGCTAAAAAAGTGATTAGATGAAATCTAACAACTTGAGGATATTGGACAGAGTCCATCGGTTTGAGGTTATCAATTAGAGTGTGGCACATAATGTTTATCCAAGAATTATTATAAGTTACATCATATAAAATGTTTAGTGAATTGAAAATAGGTGATGATTTTATGATCCTTAAGTTCCAAACATCATGGTTAATGAAAGTTATCATGATCCAAGCTTAAGTCCAAAGGAGGAGTTTGAGGTATTTTGTACAAAGTTCATACTAATAAGTTTTGTGAAGTTTGTTAGACTAATGTTATCATCCATAGGATTCGATGTGAAAAGTTTGAGGATTATGAATATATAGAGTTATGATGGTGTAAAGTGTTATTAGTTATACTTTTATGAAGTCTTCCAATCATAGGTAGAACATTTAAAGTTTTAAGGTTATTTTGAATAGAGTTGGATCGGTAAAAGAGTTGTATGAAGTATAGTAGATGAAATTATACAAAGATCAAGATATGGAGTGATAAAGTTATATTGTATGAATTTGATCCAATAAATATTATATATGTTCATAAGACAACAGGTTATGTGTAGGTTCATCAGATAGGGAATCTAAATTTTTTTAGATTGAGTTCAATGGATGAACCATTTGTTAATTCATTAGATAGATAAGTGGTTATGGAATATAAGGATGAAATGGAGCTTGATGGAGATATATGAAGTCACTATTAAAATTTTTCATATGAAGTTCATCATATATATGATGGCTAGTGAAGGAAATGTTTGAAATTTTATGAAGCAGGTCATCAGATGAAGGAAGTATCTTGCAAAACATTTTGAGATATTCCTATGAAGTTATGAAGGAACACCAGATAAATTTTCACCAGATGGAAGAGGTTTTATGAAGTAGTATCCCATAAAATATTCTAAGTTCTTTTATGAAGTTTTTATAATGTCATAAATGTGATGATTCTAAGCCGGATGTTCAACATTTAAAAAATCATGAAGGAAGGATCATTATTCTCAAAACAATCTAAGGAAGTTTAAAGGATTTCATTAAAGACAAGTTTTGAGGAAAGTTCTTAACTTTGTGAATATTTAAAGGAAACCAAACATTAAAATGTTTGATCAATATTTCTAAAATTTGAGTAAGAAAATTTGAATTTGAATTTTCATAAGGTTACACTTTTTCCTAGAGTTTTGATGGTTGGATGCCTATATAAAGGGGTGAAGCCCACCACAAAAAGTTACATTATTGTTACATGTGAGTGATTGGGAGTATTGAATCATTTTTATATCAAGTTTCCAACCTAGTAATATCTTAGTTAAGGAAGAGATACCAATTATAGTTTTCCATTCCTTTGGTATCAGATGGATAGTGTGAAGCAAATTTAATTGGAAAACAAGGTGTAGTGGAATTAGAAAAACAATGTGGTAAAGATATCAGATGAATAAGGTTTTAGTGGATATAGAGAAAATTAATTCCATAAATAAGTTCTCAATCAATTGTTATCAGATATATAAGTAATTAGATGGAACATATTAGACTGACATATCAGAAAAAGTATACCATATGAATAAGAGATCAAACAAATATTTCTTATAGAAGTCTAAAAATAAGTTCTTGCTTGTTACCATGTAAGAAAGTAAATAGAAAGAAGAAAAACTTGTGATAAGGGAAAGTGTGAAGAAATTTAAAGTATCATAGTGATAATATACTAAATCCTATTGGTGAAAGTTCTTATAGTTATTACAAAACATTATTATATCTTTTATCTGTGTGAGGAGCACATACACTATCAATTGACTAAAGTTCTATACAAGTGAAAGGATATTCCTTGATTGTTTTAACCACCCAAAGGATTATTTTTAGTGGTTTTTTGGTCTTATATTAATTAAAAACTATACTAAGGAGTAGATAATCTTATTGAGTATTGTACCTTGTAAAACCCTATGTTCTTTTGGTTATTCTTGTTTGTTGTTTTCCTATAGGTTCATTTATCTCTAACTAGAGTTGAAGGTTGTTTCATAAGAAAGAAAACATAAAAGTAATTGATTCAAACCCTCCTCCTATCATTGATCACATAGATCCTGATTGTTCCTTTCAAGTGGTATTAAATTAAAGGTTTCATTCATTGACTCTTTAATGAAGTTTTAAGAAAAGGAAAGTTTTCATAGATGTTTATAAATTTGTCAATAGTAACGGGATTCCTATCTTTGATGAGAAAAACTATCACATATAGAAGGATAAAATGTTACCCCATCTCTTATCCATTTTCTATGAAGTTATTTAAGATACTAAAAATGTTTCCCCCCCTCTTGCTGTGGTTACCACTTAACAAATGCTGATAAGAAGAATTTTGAGAATGATGAGAATTATGAGAATACTATAATTTCCTCACTCTATGAAAGTGATTTTCTAAGGGTTAAAGGTATTGTAACATCTAAAGGCATTTGGAACAAGTTGAAAAATATTTATAAAGGAAATAAAAATATTAAGAAATAAAAGTTACAGATCTTTATACTAAAGTACGAAGATCCTAAAATGGGTTAAGATGAATCTATTGGTGACTTATTTATAAGATTTTGACATTGTAAGAACCATAAAATATTTTGGTAACAATATTAAAGATTTAACTATTGATAAAAACATTTTAAGAATTATTCCAAAAAAATTTATATTATGGTATCATTTAAAATATAGAGTTATTGAAACTCTATCTATGGATGATCAATATAGAATTATAATCAATTATGCAATAATAAGAGAAAAGGTTACAAAGAAAAAGAAAAGGCTAATCAAGAAATTTCTTTAAAAGTTTATATGAAAGGAAAATATAAGATAATTCCTGGGGAATAAGTTAGTAACTCTAATAACCAATAAAAGGCATGTAAAAAATTTGATGAATTTATGTCTTTTTTTTTCTAAAAGGGTGAAAAGTTTCATAGTAAAGTAGAAAAAAAGTTACCTCTGAAGTGATTTAATTGTAGAGCCATTATAAATTTTGCAGAAAATTTCCATCAATGAAAGAAAGATGAAAAAAGTGATGAAGAAGTTGGAAATTTAAGAAGATCCCTAAAGAATAAGGAAAGTAAATCAAAAACATATTAAAGGGAAATGATAATTGGTTCTATAAATACTAAAGGAGAAATTTTTTGTCCAATCGTGAGGAAGATAATGATAGTGAATTCGAAGATGAAAACTCCAGTGATGATGCTACTAAAAAACTACATATCACAAAATTAAATGATGAAAATTTTACCAATGAATAAAGAAATATATATAAATAATAATAGGAGTATCATATGGAGTTTTTGATTAAAATATATTTTAGATAATGTCTCTAAAATATGTTTAATCTTGAAAGAGAAAACAAGAAGTTGAAGAAAGAATATTTTTCAGCATCCAAAAAATAATATTTTCTTGAAAGAAATCTTTGTTGTTAAATGAAATTGATGATATTAAGAATTTAATTTATGAATAGAAAAGCCTCAACATCAATCTTGAAGGAAAGATAAAATTTAAGGAGAAAAAATTTGATCTTGTTTAACAAAAACTTTTTAATGCTAATTGAGGAATAAAAAACTTTCAAAAATCAGTTTTAGAAGTTGATTTTTTTTATAAAATTATAAATCTAATAAGTATAAAAAAAAATCATCATTAAATGTTAACAATAAGTTTAAATATGTTCATAATAAGAATCAAGTTAATAAGACTATGTATTTAACCAAAACTAGAAGAGTTGAAAATCCTAAAATTTCTATGGTTTACAAGCCTAAATCAAAAGATTATATTACTATAAATCCTATTAAGGTTGAGAATAAATCCAAATAGAATAAGAATAAATTCATAGGCTACTAAAAATTTGGTACACAACAAAGTGACAAGGTGGATAATAATAAAATGATGAAAAATAGGTACACAACTCTGAACATCATGTATGTTATACAGGAAAATATACATTCTATGGATATTTCTGTTACTGTAGAGGCTTTGGGTATATGGTGAAGATGTGACGGTTCAATCATCAAAACTATAATGAATCTAGGAGGAACTAGTGGTATATTTTGAGAGGGAGTATACCCAATCAAATAAGACAACCTGATAAAGTTGATTTTGAATATTGAAAATAAATTCCAACCTTCAGAAACTTTTTATGAAAGATGTGACCAACTTAGAAATACTACTAAAAAATGTATTGTTATGTTACCTACACAAAAAATTTAAAATAAAAAGTCTGAAAATCCTCATTAGAAGGAAGTAAATGGAAAGTTAAAGGCCTTAGTTTTTGAAAATCATCTCAAAGCTATAAAAGGAGAATGACCTTGGATATTGTATAGTGGGTGTTATTCACAAATGAATAGAGATTTGAAGTTGTTTAAGAATGTGAAGGATTAAAAACAAAGGATATTGATGTTTAGAAATGACGAGTGGTTATATACAAATTTACCCTATAGGTATAAGAGGTCGTTTTAGTACATGTAGGGGTAAAATCCACTGGGACTGAAGAAGTAACCTTTAAAAACTTAAAGATGTTGGAGGTTTCACTATAAAGTGGCCAACTTTGGTTTTGATTTAAATTGTGAAACTAAAATAATGAAGTTCATAAGACAATGATTTTAAATTTATGAATGAAAACACCTAATGATTTTAATGCAAATAATTAAATAATATGGGTTGATACTAGGTAGTTGTTAGGGTTAGAATGGATGCAATTGTTTTTCTATGAATTTTTCGTTCACTAGTTCAAGAGGTATCTAATAAATGAGATAAATAAATAATATAATTATATGATTTAATCAATAATAAATAACAAGGATAATCACCAATTAAATTATAGGATCACTTTCATGATCACTCTAAGGTATTAGATCATACCATAACTCAAAATGTGTAGTTCTTAAATTCTGTAAAGACAGAAGAAAATAAGTAATCAAATGGAACTATCAAACCATAAAACCAATTTAATAATTTAATAACATCAAATAAAATCCAATAAAAACCCAATAAACTACCCATAATAAAACCACAAAGGGTTTTCTTTACATTTATTCAAGTATCTCAATGGAATGTGGAAGTCGACTTATAAAGGAAGAATTGAAGAAATGAAAAACAAAGAAAAAAACTCCAACATTATGTAAGGAATTTCAAAATTGTTGGTGTGAATAAATTCACATCTCAATTCAATGTTATCAACATGATAATAAAAATGAAATAATAAATGAAAAATAACAATAATAAGAACTTTTATTAAGAGACAAAGGTGAATGAAAAACTTATATGAGGAAAATTGAAGATGCAATTACAAAATGAAAGCGTAAAATTATAATTGGAAGAATAATACATAAACCCTAAATTACTTCACCACCACAACCTTAAATATGAATATTATGATCCTAGGGTATATCATAAATTAAAAAATTCCTAATCTATCAATTAGTAGAGTAAAAGGTTGGTGAGATATCAAAGGAAATTTAACTTTTCAACATTGACTACAAAAATAATACCAGATTCACCCATTTTATACGTGTGAATTTGTCATTGAATATAACCTAATATAAATAGTTTTTATAAATAAAATATATTATTCCAGTTTTCATATAATATTTTCAAAATTTAATTCCAGTTGGATCATCCATTCAGAAGTTATGATGAAATTGGTGGGATGATTTTATGAGCCTTCAAATCTGACCCACAAATTAAATGTCAACTTGGGCTTCCTGGATCCCCTGGAAAATTTCAGAATTATCTATGGAAATAGTTTAATTAAATTATACCCATAATTTTATCTATCTAAATTTAAAATTTGAGCTTCACTGGGCTTGATTTATGGGATCCACTTTTACTTGATGGGCCTAAGGCCCATTATACTTTGTCTAGAAATTTATGCATTCATGGAAAAAATGTATATCTTTCTATATGATTATTCCATTGATCCTAAAATATAAAATATTCCAAAAAATGTGATAAATAATATACCAAAATATTAAATTCAAATAATAAATATAATGAATTCCAAAATCTGTAGATTAATTAGGACCAATTTTACACACTCTAAACATGAATTGCACATGTTATGAGAAATGAAGTTAAATTTATAAAATGAACTAAAATTGGTGTTTATATACATTAAAACACATTAATATTAAAATATAATCAATTAATATTATCCTATTTTAGTGGATAATCACACTCCTAACTTGATTTTTTCTAGTCTTGAGAAAAAAGTTTCTCAAAAATATAAAATTGAATTCCATTTTTCAAAAACATTTAAACATAAAATGTTCACCAAAAGAAATCATGCTAAAAAATCATGAAACCTATAAACATAATTCAACACAATACAAGTTCCAAAGAATATACCATGCCCAATACCATTCCTTTTTTTAAATTCATTACCACATTTTATCCAATTTCAATTAAGCTTGATGATGTGTTGAGTATTTAAAAAGACATGGGGACCATTTTATTATTCATGGGAAAAAATGGAAGCTCTTGGTGGGAATTAAATTAAAAATTAATATGATTATCCAATTCTATCTTTTTTTCTTTCTTCTTTTTTCTTTTTTTTTGTATTTTTAACCGTAATAGAGATGAAAAAACTAACTCTAGGTAAGAAAACTATGGATTCATAATCCCAAAGTGATGTAAACCACACATTTTTTCAATTACATACTCTAAAATAGAGACGTAATTCCAAAATCTAGGGAATTTAACTATGGAGTCACAATACCCAAGTGACAGACTCCATAAATTTGGACAATACATGGCTTTATGTGGTATTTTTAAATTTTTTTTGTTAGATACTCAAATTAAAATGAAAGTGGTCCCAAAACCAATTCAAAAATGTAAGGGACCTAATAACTCAAAATTACACAAAAAATTTAATGGATGCACATTATGGAGTTTTTATTAAAATGATGAAAATGTAAACGTTGAAAAATCACATCGGACGATTGAACTTTCCAAAAACTATGATCATGAACTTAAACATGAAATAAAATCATAATTAAGGAATTCACAATCATTTGATATTCAATTTTTGTGTTTCATAATGTATATTAATTCATGAAAGGATAATTAATTGAAATTCTCCATGAAAGATCAAATTTTTTATTTCCATAAAATCACATATTTTTAGTTCCCCCATCTTAGAATGACACTTCCCTCAATGTTGAAAGAGAATAGAAGAGAGAGATTAAAATTGGGAAGAGATAGGGGAGAAAGTGGTTTGAAATGAAATCATGAAACAAAAACACCTAGTTTTAAGTTGATGACACATCAATAAGAAATTGATAACTTTAGCTTCATGTCACAAGTAGACTCCTAGGGGATGATTGATGGCCGAGTTTGAACTTTAAAAATCATGGGTTTTATTTGGAAATACTAAAATGATCTAGCTACTAAATTTCACACACAATATAAATTATATAACATTTTAAACCCCAAGGGGATTCCCATAACAAAAAAAAAACACAAAAACACAAAAAATAAAAAAATCAAACAGAGAATCTTGGTTTCCACCCAGAAAGTGCTTATTTTAAAGTCGTTAGCTCTACTTGGACCCCCCGACTTACTCAATACCAAATTTCAACATTTTAAGGACCAACCTTTTTCCAACTTATACTATATTAATATTGATTCTTTGTTTATAATTTGTGTCATGTACAATCCTTTATTCTATAATGAGTGGGAAAATCCATGTAATATTTGAAATGGATGATCGAGTTACTTTTATAGTCTTTCCTAAGACATGAATGATCATTCCTACATTATTGGTTTCAAGATAAGAATGAACGATAGCCAAAAGATCTTGGTTATCACCTATGAAGGGATTCTTGAGTGGGGAAGTAAGGAAAATAAATTTGAATTTTGGTTCATTGAAGTTTCTTAAAGAATATTGGAAATGTAAATCTAGATCAATTTCTTTTCCAAATTTTTAAAAAGAATTGGTTCCTTATGAATAGAATATTCAACCACCAAATTGGACAGATCGGTTTTAGTAATGGGTATGGATTCTAAGTTTTTGATTTATCCTAATGGTGTAGTGATTGGTGTTTCTAAAAAATCATCATTGATGTTATATTCTGGAAACTCAATCCATGATGTCAAATTATCCTCTTTTGAATCTAAAAAAATAAAATTACTCCTGATTTAAAGACCCTTCAAAAATTCCTTGATCCTCTTCAACTATCCCAAACCCTAAGGTTGGTTCTTCAGTAAATTCATGAGGGGTTTTTGTGTAATAATATTCTTCTATAAATATTGAGGAAGGGATAGTCTAAGTGGTAATGGGGTTAATAACTATTTAAATAGATTTTAGTTTTGATCTCAATGATGAAACTTCCAAATTCATTTTATTCATTTTTTCACAAAATTATTTAATAAGTTGTTGGGGATTAGGATGGATACGTGGTTGGGTATCATGAACTGCCCTAGGATTTATCTCTTCAACCATACTTCAGAGGGTTTGAAAATTTTCCTTTAAACATTCATCATCCCATTGATTGTACATCTCATAGAGTGCGGGGTAATCATTCAAGGTTCGATAAAAGAAATTCCCTATGTGAGGGGCTTCCCAATGTGGATTTCCCATTTGATTCTAGCTCAAGCTTATGATGGGATATTGTTGATTATACTCTATTATAGAAGACTAAAATTAGGATCCTGGGTTCTCAAGACACACACAAATATAAAGTGGAAAATATAAGAGAAATTTGGGTGAGAATAGAGATTTTGTGGTGAGAAAATGATACTAGTGTATAAGGTAACTTACTTAGGCCCCTATAAATGGTTCCAATTTTTTTATGCCCAAATATTCCCTACAAGTATAAATAGTAATTTTAGTATATGCAGGGGTCAAATATATAGGTATTGAAGAAGTAACATTTAGACATTCAAAGATGTTGGAGGGTTGGTTATGAAGTGGCCAACTTTAATGCTGATTTAAATTGTGAAAATAAATTACTAAAGTTCTTGAGATAATGATTTTAAATTTATGAATGAAAACACATAATGATTTGAATGGAAATAATTAAAGAATATGTGTTGATCCTAGGTAGTATTTAAGTCTAGAATGGATGTAATTTTTTTTCTATGAATTTTCCATTCACTAGTTCAAGAGGTATCCAATCAATGGGATAAGTACCCAATATCATTCTCCAATTTAATCCATACAGAATAAAAAGTATAATAAAAAATTCAGTTAGAAGATAAATTTCATGATCACTATAAGTAATTGTATTGTAATATCACTCAAAATGTGTAGTCATTAAAGTTAGTGAAGACAAATAGGAAAACAAGTCATTGAATGGAACTCTCAAACCATTGAACTAATTTAAGAATTTAATAACATTAAATAACATACAATAAAAACCTAATACACTCTTAAGAATAAAACCATAAAATTTTTATACTTTAATTGACATAAGGATCTCAATAGAAGGTTAAAGTAGACTTATAAAGGTAGAATTGAAGAAATTAAAAACAAAGAAAAAAAATACTCCATCATTGTGTGAGGAATTTCACATTTTCAGAGTGAATAAATTCAAACCTTTATTAAATGATATAAAATGATAATAAAAAGGAAATGAAAAATGAAAAATAAGAAGAAAAATAACTTTTATTAATAAATTAACTGAATGAAAAACTTAAATGAGGAAAATTGAAGACGCAATTACAAAATAAAATCATAAAATTACAATTGAAAGGATAAAACATCCACCCTAAATTACTTACCCACCACCAAATTAAATAGTAATATTATATTTATAGTGTAAATAAACCATAAATAAATGTCTTCCCCATTAATAAGGATAGTAAAATGTGTATGAGAAATCAAAGGAAATTTGACTTTTAAATGTTCACCACAAAAATAGGACCAGATTCATCCCCCTTCTAGACATGTGAATTTGAGATTGAATATTGAATAATATTAAGGTGTTGTATAATGAAAACATATTATTCTAGGTGTACTATAATATCTTTCAAAATTTCATTCCAATTGGATCATCCATTCGGAAGTTATGATGAAATTGATGGGATGGGTTTATAGGCCTTCAAATTTGGCCCACAAATTAAATGTCAACTTAGGCTCCCTAGATCCCCTTGAAAAATTCAGAATTTTCTCCAGAAAAAGTTGAATGAAATTATCCCCATAATTTTCTATCTCTAAATTTAAAATTTTAGCTTCATTGGTCTTGATTTGTGGGATCCACTTTTACTTGATGGGCCTAAGGCCCATTATGCTTTGTCCAGAAATTTCTGCATTCATGGAAAAAAATTTCCATCTTCCCTTGTGATAATTCAATTGATACTAAATGATAAAATTTTCCAAAAAAAGTGATTAATAATATACTAAAATATAAAATTAAAATAATAAATATAATGAATTACAAAATTAGATGATTAATTGGGCCCAAATTTTTCACTCTAAACATGAATTGCACATGTGATGAGAAATGAAGTTCAATTTATAAAATGCACTAAAATTAATGTTTATGGACATTGAAACACATGAATATTAAAATATGATTAATAAATATTATGTTATTTTAGTAGCTAATCAATGAGTCCCTCAAAATCAAAGGTATTGGATCTACTATAATTGGAAAATAAAAGTTAATATCTAAAACATATTTACTTTTTGATAGATTGAAACAAAACATGTTAAGTGTTTCATAACTCTATGATGAAGGAAAAAAAGTTGTTTTAAGAAGATAAAACTTTATTTTTAGAAGCCTTATATATGGGAAAGTTTTTATAAGTGGTAAATTTACCAAGGGAAACTTGTTTCAAGTTGGTGATGTGTAGAGTTCATGCCATCTAAACACGATGGAAGAACATCAAATATATAATAATAGGTTCAGATATATGTTCCATTTGAATATGAGAAATCTAACAAAGAGAAAATGCATTTGTGACATTTATGACATAAAAAGAATAATATATTGGTGTTTTTTCATTACTAAAAATGGATAACTATAGAATTAGTACATAAGAAGGTTGAGATACATTCAACTTATCCCTCAGAGACTATAAATTCTAATATATATGGTCCTAAGAGAAAACCATAAAAAAATGGAGATAAGTACATTATTTCGTTTATTGATTTTTTTTCAATATTTGTATTTTTTTTAAAAATAAGTCAAATTCTCTTAAAATGTTTAAGAGTTTTAAAATAATTATTGAAAAAGAATGTGGATATTCTGTGAAGAAGATTCAAACTGATAATGGTGTCAGATACACAAATGGGATACTTAGATTATTTTCTTGAAAAATGGATATTCATCATGAATTTGGTGCACCATACACGACATAATAGAATAGTGTTTCTAAAAAAAATGAAATATAAGTTTGGTGCTGATGGAACAAACTATGTTGATTGAACGTGATACTTCTTAATTATTTTGGAGGAAATCTATTGGAGCAGTGGTTCATATTCAGAATATATGTTTCTACTTGATAAAATTTGATATGACTCCTTATGAGATGTATTATAAAGAAACCCCAAGTTTAAAATATCTTAGGGTGTTTGTAATTCCTTGAATTATCACATTCAAGGATTAGAATCTTGTGAAGTTTAATCAGAGAGGTGTTAATAGAATATTTCTTGGATACCCTCATAATGGTAGATGATAAATATTCTATAATAAATAAAAAATAAATATTATTTACTCTATAAATGTGAAAGTTCTAGAATATTAAGGTAATAAAGTTTTTCTAATAATTGTTGATATGAAATATAGGTAATATAAGGTGGATGTAGTTAAAGAGCATGAAAAATTTCTTGATAAAAGTAATAATATCAAAGTGTTTTGTGATGAAGATTCTATATCATCTATCTTAAGTGATGAGGAAAAATTATGTTCATCTCATCCTAGGATAAGGAAGTAAGTGGAATCTCAAAACATCATTGGAGATAAAGTTCAAAAAGTTCCAACTTGAAGAACATCGAGGTTAGTATCACATACATACTTATATTCATAGGTTGATCCAAGATATGTTAAATAATCTTTCAAGCATCAAGAGTGGATTGATTCTATGAATGAAGAGATGGATAATATTTTTAATAATGATACATAGGAAATTATACCCAAACCATAAAATAAGAATTTTATTGGATCATAATAGGTTTTACAAAACAAGTTGAATGGAAAAGGTGAAGTGATAAGAAACAAGGAAAAACTAGGTTTTAAAGGCTACTCATAGATTTAAGACATTTATTTTGATGATACATTTTCCCTAAAATAAAGGATAGAAACTATTATATTTTTTTTTATTGATTCTAAAAGAAGATATAATAAATTCATAATGGATTTCATGTTGTATTTTTTTTAATATAAAGCTCTATAAAAGAGGTTTTATTGAGAAACCATATGGATTCATTCTTAGAGAAGATGAAATTTATCTGTTCAAGTTATATGGGTTGAATAAAACTCTAAGATCTTGGTATTCTAAATTGGATACCTACTAAAGTTTAATTTTAAGAAATGAAGAGTTTATAATAACCTCTATATTAAAAAATCAAGAGGTTTAACTCATTTTAATTGTTTATGTTGATGACATAATAATTATAGGTAATGATGAAGAAAAGTGTGAAAAGTTTTCCAAGGCGATGAAGAAACTTTGAAATGTATATGCTTGGTGAAATTAAATAATTTATTGGCTTACAAATCTCTCAAAAGAATAAGTACATTTTTCTATCTCAAGATAATTATACTAATGAACCTTTGAAGAATTTAGGAATAAAATATTCGAATCCTATTTCTACACTTATTTTAGTGGGAAACAAGTTGTCAAAAATGGGGAAAGAAAGGAGGTTTATCCTAAAAAGTTTAGAAAGTTAGTTTGAAGCTTTGTATATCTAACTACTTCAATGTTAGATATAGTTTATGTAGTTACATTTTGTTACAAGTATCAAAGTGCTCCAAAGGAATATTATCTTATTAAAGGAAAATAATTCTTAGATATATCAAAAGAAAAATTGATTTCAAAATAAAATATGATATATTAAGAAATATTTATATGTTTGGATATAAAGATGAAAATTGGGAAGATTATGTCGATTAAAGAAGATCACATATGGTGGAATTTTCTTCTTGGGATAAATTATTGTGAGTTTTAATAAAAAAATTCAAAAACTCTCATCACTGCATAAGATGAGTAAATATCTTCCACTCAAGATGTAACACAACTAAAGTGGATGAATACACAAATGGAAGATTTTTTAGTTGATTTAGTTTTTCCCCTTATCTTGAGTTTTGATAATCAAAGTTATATAAATATAACTAAGAATATAGCGCAACATTGTCATTCTAAGCACATTGATATTAAATATGACTTCATCAAATGGAATGTGGAAATAAGTTAACTAAATTTGGAGTCTTTTCCTATAAAAAAACAAGTTTCTAATATCTTTATTAAACCATTACCAAAGGAAACATTTCATAGACCTAGGTTGATCATGGTTGTACAACCTCATTATCTTCAAGGCTAAGGTATGTGATATTTTAAACCTCTCTCATCCTGTATTTAGATAGTATTTTCAAAGGGGGAGAAAATATTAACATAAATCTATCTATTAGTATGTGTTTTATCTTTATAGGAAGGGAATGTATTTAGGGGGAGTTTTTTAAAATGGATAATCTATGATTTTAGTAGGTGTGAACTATTTTAAAATCTTTTTGAAGTGGATGTAGAAATTTATTCTTATAGGTTGTTATTAAAAGTGAAAGTACCTATTTTAAATTTTTTAAGAAAAGTTTCTTAAAACACTACTTATAGACAAAATGGTATTTTTGTTCAATTATTCTTGTTTCCTACATCTATTACTCTCACATAGTCTTAGAAATAATGGATAAACAACCCATTTATTGAGTTTGAAAGTTTTAGTGAAATAAGTTCTTTGGTTTCAGACAAAATCCAAAGGGAGATATTACTAAGTCCAAGAGGTTTTAGAGGTGATTCAATGAAGATGAAGGTGTTAAAAGAAATATGGTTTAGATATAAGAAGGTTTAATTAAGGTTTTGTATTTTATTTTTCAATGTAAAGTACATATCATTATTAATAACATACTCAATTTACATTATTGAGTTACAAATGTGATTGAATAGAGTCCAAAAACTCGTGGTTATCGAAAGGAGTCCATTGATATGTGGTCATCGATTAGAGTGTGGCATAAAATTATTATCCAATAATTCTTATAAGTTCCATTGGAATTTTTTTTAGTTAAGTAAAAATAGGAGATTCTTTGATGATTCTTATGTTCCAAAAATCATGGTTATTGAAATATATCATGATCCAAGATTAAGTCCAAAGATGAAGTTTAAGGTACATATATACAAATTTAATTCTATGATGTTTTCTGAATTTTACCAGAATAATGTTATCAGTTGAAGGATCAACTATATAAAATTCAAGGATTATAAAGATATAGATTCATGTTGGTGAAAAGTGTTACCGGTCATACTTTTATGAAGTTTATCGATCAGATGTAGAATTATTAAAGTTTTTAGAATAATAATAAAATAGTTGAATTAAAGAAATATTTGTATAAATTATATCAAATATAATTTTACAAATATCATGATATGATGTGATGAAGTTATAGTGTATGAATTTTAACTGATGAAACTTATATAAGTTCATTAGACATAAGTTTGTGCGTAAGTTCATTGGACGAGGAATCTAAAATTCATAAGATCGAGTTCACCGAATGAAAATTTTATAAATTCATGAGATAGAGAAATGTTTATGGAATATTAATATGAAAAGGAGTTAAATGGAGCTATATTAATTCACAAGATAAATGTTTCCAATAAAGTTCATCAGATAGAGGTTTCCCAATGAAAGAAATGGTTGAAAGTTTTCAAAGCAGTTCATTGGGTGAAGGAAGAATCTTGTGAAATATTTTGACCTATTCTTACAAAGTTATAAAGGAAAACCACAAGAAGTTTCACCAGATTAAATAAGTTTTCTGAAGTTGTACCAAATTGAATATTCAAATTTCTTTTTTTGAAGTTTTCTTAAAGTCATAAATAAGACGATGCTGATATGGATATTCAACATTTCAAAAATCAAGAAGGAAGGATCGTGATTCTCATTGTGATATAAAGAAGTTTTAAGGATTTTGTTGATGAATTTTTTTAAGGAAATATCTTAAATTTTTGTATATTTGAAGGTAGTCAATCATTGAAAATTTTTGAGCAAGATTTCCAAAATTTGAGTGCAGAAATTCAAATTTGAATTTTTAGAAGGCCACCTTTTCTCCTGGATTTTTAGAGGTTGGACACCTATATAAAGGGGTGAATCCCACTTTAAAAAGTTACAATATTGTTATTAATAAGTGAGTGGAATTAATATAGGTTTTATAGAATAAATTTACTACCTAGTAATGTCCTAGATGAGGAAGAGATACTAGTAAAAGTTTTATATTCTTTTAGAATCCAAAAAATAGTGTACAACAAATTGAATAGATGAACAGGGTGTGGAGGAATCAGAAAAATAGCATGGGTAAGAGGTTAGAAAAACAAGTTTTCAGTGGATAACATATGAAGTAGTAATGGATATATAATCAACATCAGTTGGTATCAGACATATGAGGTATCAGATTGACGTATTAGACTGAGCATACTAGACGAAGAAGTGATTGAACAAAAAGTTCCTACATAATTCTATAAATAAGTTCTTAATAATTATTGTGCAATAAAGTGAAGAGGATGAAGAAGAAATTTGGAGATGGTAATGTGTGAATAAAGTTTAATTATCACAATGACAACGTACTGAGGTTTGTTGGTGAAGGTTCTTATAGTTGTTACAAAATATTATTATATCTTTTATCGGTGAGAGGTTCACATGTACTATCGATTGAAAAAAAGTTCCATTCAAGTGAATGAATATTCTCTACATGATGTAACCACCCAAAGGATTATTTTATAGTATTTTTTGGGTCTTTTATTACTTCCAAAACATCCAAGGACTCACTAATCTTATTGAATAATTAATCTTGTAAATACTTGTGTTCTTATGTTTGTGCTTGTATGTTGTTTTCTAGTAGATTAATTTCTCTCTAATCAGTGGAAAAAGGTTTTTTCATAAGAAAGAAAATATAAAAGGAAAAGATCACTGAGTCACCCCCTCCTC
This sequence comes from Viscum album, assembly GCA_963277665.1. Classification (NCBI taxonomy): domain Eukaryota; kingdom Viridiplantae; phylum Streptophyta; class Magnoliopsida; order Santalales; family Viscaceae; genus Viscum; species Viscum album. The sequence continues at coordinate 2,006,941,820 of OY728122.1, read as the reverse complement.
CTCTCAGTGACCACATAGATCCTAATTGCTCCTTTCAGATATGATGATGATGAGATGTTGGGTTGTACAAGTTGTAACATCCCGACTCAGATGCCACTAAATCGGTGCTCCAAAATGGTTCCACACAATGACAAAAGCACACCTATCCATACTCTATAGGATGCCGATTAGTAGTGAGTGCCTAAGGTGTTTCCATAGAGATATTATTCCCTCATATAATAGTAAACAACAGAGGAAATAACCAAATATCATCCAAGTAGTAAATTACTAGAGTGAAGAAGTAGTAAATAACTAAAATAGAAGCATGCTATAATAATAAGTGAAGTTATATAGAATTAAAAATATCCATGTCATACATAAAACACTGGTAACCCACTAGTATAACCATACATGCAAGATTATATAAATGAAACCGAAATAAAGTACAAGTCTATACTACTAACTTTGAGACCGACCACATACTCAGTCTCGATGATATTTCTAAGCTTCTTTATCATGATCAATATAATGCACATGAGAAACTTTTCTCAATCATGAAACCCTAGGCCTCAACCCTATCCATCATTTATATGTGTTTAACCTAAAAAAAGACATAAGATCTACATTCACACTAAGGTGAATGTAAAGTGGTGAGAAATAATCTCATTAGGCCACCCCAATGATGAATCTATAAATCCACTATCATGAATTCACGCTCATGCAATATGCTCAGTCTATCCGAGACACATATGGAAAGAAAACTAAATCAAATAATGTGACACCACATTCGAACCCTAGGTTCACAATCCCAGTTAACTGGTCCTGGTTCCATCATGTGTGTATATATATATTCCTATATATATATATACATATATATATATATACGAGTAAGGTGAAAATAACATAATCAATCATAGTCAATCCTTGGGTATTTAAATCCTGATAATCTAGACATCTTGTAAAAACAGAATTAAGATAGATGTCATATCACTCAAGATGTGTATAATTAAGTCAATATATAAGTCCATAATACCAATAAAAAATACCTATTTCAGCCAGTGATAGAAATTTTTCTGAGCAAGCTATGTCACTTTAGGGGGATACATGTCCTAACCCTGGTCTCACCTGTATTCACCTCCAATCACTATAAAGAAGGATTTAATATACCGATGGATGATAAAACAAAATTTTATTGAAAATTTTATTGATAATAAATTAAATAATTTCCTCATATTGTGATAAATATGTTAATTTATAGAATATTTGGGATTAGATCATTCATTTGAAAATTTGATGGAAATTCCAGTTTTACCCTATTAAAATTCACTGTAGTATTTTGGGAATAAATATTTTTATGTAAATTATTTTGACTTGAAATTTTGTAACTGTGTTTATGAATTAATCATATACAAATTCTATTTAGTACATGGGATCTAGATCGTGCATTGGAGTGGAGTAAATGTCCCATGAAGACAAATTTAGACTGAACTATCCAGATTGGACATCACTTCACCATTTGGGCCGTATCTTCTTTATCCAGGCTTGGATTGGGACAAAATTTTCAGGGAAGCTCGGGGATATGATTATGCACAAATAATACTTCTATAAGGACAACCCATTCACACGTTTTTTTGTTCAACTATGTGGTGAAAGTGGGATTAAACAATTGTTACGAATTTCCCTTTCACACTTAAATAAATCATGTAATCCTAGACCTCCCTAACTATATTTAATGAATATTTTCACTCTTTGGGAGGGTTGATCAAGGAATTGGGAAGGTTTTTCCGAAAGGGTGTCTCTTGGGAGCCCCTCACAACTATTGGAAGAAGTATGGCCTTGTGAAAACATCTCTTCCAAGAAGGCTCTCCTCTCCCACCTCCTCTTTGTATTTATTTTCTTTCATGATTGTATCTTGAATTTTTCTTCAATTAATCTTCTATGTTTTTCCATTTTCTTATTCTTCTTCTTCTTCTTGGTCTGCAATATAAGAGTGTAGATGAGATTAGGTGTTCCCCAATCAATCCATTGCTTATGAAAAATGTCTCCACGATGACAACTCCGCCCATAGAAGCATGATTTCATTCATAGTTTATCTAATCCATACTCCCTTAATTTATTCATTTTTAATCCATAAACATATGACAATTAATAAATTGTGATCAATTAATTGAGTTCTAATTTATATGTTACTTGATCAACTTGCATTTGACCGCTTGGTCGGGCTTGTGTAAATCGTGAGAGTGAAACTTTAACCACAAACTACAATCAACTTGGGATATAATTGTAGGGTTCAAGTATCATCACAAACTCAATTAATTCTCCAATATATGGCGGAGATACTTCCCTAATTGAACACTATCCACAATTTTTATTTTGGATCTCTATCAAAGCAGGGTGCTGCGATTGGAGGTTCCAAAGTTAATCTAGGGATCATTTTCACAAATTTGTGGTCTTGTTAATTTCTATATGGTTAGGGGGTTGAAAAGGTTATGGGATCAAAATTGAATGAATTATAATCCTATGGGATAAGGATAAATGAATGATTAATGGGGAATATTAGATCAACAATGTCTTCTCATATAAGTATTTTTAAAGAAATTGTGTCTTTGATTGTTCAATCTCATTCGCTTGTTTAGTGTATTGTTTGAAAGTCAAAAAACCAAACCCCCACATATTGTGTTTCATTTATCTTCACTTATTTTTTTTGTTTTATTCAAGCCTATTAAGGGTTGTTTAATTCACTTCCTCCTTGAGAGAATGACCTAGGTCAGCCACTATGTTGTACTTAGTAAAATCACAAATAATTATTTTTGAGAGCATGTGCGATAACTCTCATCAAATTGGCACCGTTTCCATACAGTAAAGTGTTTTATTCAAATAATTTTAGGTAAGTTATTTATTATTATTTGTTATTTTTTTTCTCTTATTATCATCCCCTTTCTTTTCAGTTATTTCTTCCCCACCTCATTTTGGTTTCTCTCGGACCATCAATGGAAACCTCATTTAATGATATTGGTGTCCGCTGATTTTTCTATATTTTATATGATTTATGACATGATCCCATCCTAAGGATATCCTTGATCTAGACCCTGAGATTGAGCGTATCCATAGGGCTTGAATCAGACAGTCTCAGTCTACAGGAAGTGTCAACATTTACCCAACTTGGGAATTCCTCTACTAGGAATTTTGAAATTGGAAACTCTTCAAAAAAATATTAAACAAGATACAATGGATGAAAATAACAATAATTAACTCAATAATACTATTCTAGAGTTTTCTACACCTGATATTAATTATCAACCAACATGCATTGCATATCCAACTCTTGAATTACACTTTGAGTTGAAATCTGGGTAAATTCACCTTCTTCTAAAATTTCATGGCTTATATGGTGAGGATCCAAAAAAACATTTAAAAGAATTAAATGTGGTATGATCAAAAATTAAACCAAGAAATGTCTCTGAAGATCAAATAAAACTTAGATCATTCCCATTCTCACTTGATGGAACTACTAAGGATTAGATGTATTATTTACTACCTGAATATGTAACATGTTGGAATGATTGTAAATGTCTTTTATTGCAGAGATTTTTTCTAGTATTAAGGATAAAATCCATCCTAAAGGAGATATCTAGGATAAATCAGGAACATGGGGACTCAATGTATGAGTATTGGGAGAGATTCAAGAAGTTGTGTGCAAGCTACCTGCTTCACCAAATCAGTGAGAAACTCCTCATCCAGTACTTCTATGAAGGAATCACACCTATGGAGAGAAGCATGGTGGATTCCATAGCTAGAGGGGAATTACGTGACAAAACACCACCAGCTGTATGTGTGTTGATCGACAAGATGACACAAAACTCCCAACAATTTGGAGATTGAGGTACCCCACATGTTAGAAGAGTACATCATGTAAGTATATCTTCTCTTGAAAGTCATTTGATTGATACAAAGTAGGAAGAATTGATAACTATGGTGAGACAGTCTTATTTGGATCAAAATACATTCCAAACCCCTCCTTAAAGGCCTTGTGGAATTTTCACCGAGACAAGCCACCCAACTGACTGTTGCCCCCAACTACAAGAATCAAAGATTGTGCAGTAGTGTTTCCTAGGAGACCATTTCAGCAACAACAACAACCATATCCCCAAAAGAAGTTTGATTCCTTTTCTCCAACATACAACCAAGGGTGGAAGGATTAATCAGACATGAGGTATATCTCTGGACAACAACAAAGGCCCCACTTTCAAAAAAACTTCCAGTAGCCTCCACCATACCAGTAGGATTTCCAATAACCCCAAAAGAGATTTGAATCCCAAGAATCAACAAGCCTATAAAAAGGGTCTCTCAACGAAAGTTTTATTCTAATAATGATGATCTTTTGAAAAAAAAAGTTCTTAATCAATAGAATGAGTTGAAGAGTCAAGGTTCGGAGCTAAGGGAGTTGAAGACTCAAATGAGCCCGATTACCACTGCCCTCCATGAACTGGTAAGTAAGAATTCTGGAAATCTACCTTTCCAACCTTCTCTAAATCCCATGGGTAATGTTAGTTCCATCACATTGAGAAGTGGGAAGAAAATTAATGATACATTTGTACCTACCATTCCACTGGGATTCACCTCAACACCAAAGAAACCCATTCAAAACCAGCTGATGAGCAACCCAAGGAGAAAGATAAAGGTAAGAAAAAGATTAATGATGATACTCCTAAACCCCTTACCTTCCCAAAAAAGGTTTTTCAAACCATGATTATGGATAAAGAGGAAATGAAAAATGAGGTTTTGGACACATTCAAGTGTGTAGAGATAAACATTCCCTTGATCGGGGCCATTAAGAAAATCCCAAGGTATGAAAAATTCTTAAAATAACTTTTTACCAATCGAAGAGGGATCAAGGGAAATGAGAGGATCAATCTTGGAAGGAACGTGTTAGCACTAATTACACCAACTCTAGTGATGACAAAAAAGTGAAAGGATCCTGGGATATTCACTATCCCATGCACCATAGGAGAGTTACACTTTTCTAATGCTTTATGTGATTTAGGAGCATCTATAAATGTGATGCCTCACTTTGTATTCTATTCTTTATAGGTTGGGGAGTTAAAGACGACAATAGTAGTGGTGCATCTGGTGAATAGAGCTAGAACATATCTAGTGGGATTCCTTGAGGATGTACTTGTTAGGGTAAGAGACATAATCTTTCTAGAAGACTTCTATGTTCTTAACATGGAGGATGATCAAGTAAGTTCTCATGATTCAATTATCTTAGGTATGCCCTTCCTAAAAACCACAAAAACAATCATAAATTTCCATGAGGGTACACTTTCCATGGAGTTTGGAGATGAAGTTGTGATATTTAATATTATGGATTCCATGAAGTACCCCTCGGAGGACCATTATGATTTTGTTATCTCCCATTTTGAACCACCAAATAAAAAACCCATGGAATGTGATTGTCCTATGATTAAGGAGATTATGAGCATTGGTTCTAGTTTTATGTCTAAGATCACTTCCACACCCATTTATAATGAACAATATTCTCTTAGATTTGGTTTTGAAATGGATTCATATTCTGATTTTTATCATGTGAACTCTGATTATGATATAGATGTTGAGTAAACTGATGGATTTGACGAACTATTTTATGATTTTGATGATGTATATTCTAATACTGATGCTCTTTGTATACATATTTCAATTCCTTCACTATCTCCATCCATAATACAACCCCCTATATTGGAACTTAAGACATTTCCACCTAATCTCAAATACTCATACTTGTTGAGTGGTAAAATATTACCTGTTATCATTGCTAACAATCTCTCTTTTAAACATGAAGAAAAACTTTTGAAACTTTTGAGGGAGAACATCAGAGCAACTGGGTGGACCTTGGGTGACATATCAGGTATTAGCCCCTACATTTTCATGCATAGGATTATTTTGGTGGATGGGGCTAAACTAGTGAGGCAGCCACAAAGGAGACTCAATCCAACCCTTTTGGAAGTTGTTGAAAAAGAAGTTGAGAAATTGCTTGAGGTAGGTATAATATTTATCATTTCAGATTCTCAGTGGGTAAGTCCTATTCAGGTTGTGCCTAAGAAAATTGGTGTTACAATTTTTAAAAATTAGAAAGATGATTTAGTTCCAATGAGGGTGAAAAACATTTGGTGTGTGTGTATTGATTATAGGAAACTAAATAAAACCACTCGCAAGGACCATTCCCCCCTCCCATTTATTGATAAAATGCTTGAGAGACTAGCTAGGAAGACACATTATTATTTCTTGGATGGATTTTTTGGATATTTTCAGGTTCCTATAGCTCTGGAGGATCAGTAGAAGACAACATTCACTTGTCCATTCGTCACATTTGCCTATCGGAGGATGCTGTTTGGACTTTTCAATTCCCCAAGTACCTTCCAAAGATGCATGGTGATTATTTTTTTCTAATTTTCTTGAGACCTGTGTAGAGTTATTTATGGATGAATTTATAGTATATGTATCCTCATTTGATGAATGTATAAATAGTTTGGGAAAGGTGTTGAATCTTTTTATTGAGAATAATCTAGTCTTGAACTTTGAAAAGTGTCATTTCATGGTATAGCATGGCATTGTCTTTTGGCATATAGTGTCAAAACATGGGATAAAGGTTGATAGATCTAAGATAGATATCATTTCATCCTTACCCTATCCTTCATGTGTGAGTGATGTTAGATCTTTCCTAGGGAATGCATGGTTTTATCAGCACTTCATCAAATATTTTAGTAATATTTCTCTTCCTTTGTCGCGATTAGTTAAAAAGGATTATGATTTTGTGTTTGATGATTCATTCAGGGTATCATTTGATGAGCTGAAGAAGTGTCTGACCACTCCACCGATCATACAACCCCTACAATGGGACATTCCTTTTGAGATTATGTGTGACTCATTCAACTTTGTGGTTGGAGATGTCTTATCACAGAGGGTGGAGGGATGTTCAGATGTGATTTCCTATGCTTCTAGGACATTGGATTCATCCCAATAAAACTACACAACCACATAAAAGGAGTTTCTTTCTGTAATATTTTCTTTAGATAAATTCCATTCATATTTATTAGGCTCTAAATTAGTTGTTTTTTCTGACCATGTAGCTCTGAGGTACCTTTTGAAGAATCCAAATGCAAATCCAAGACTTATCTGATGGATGCTCCTTCAAGAATTAGATATTGAAATAAAGGATAAGAAGGGGTCCGAAAACCTGGTGGTGGACCACATGAGTAGGATTACTCACACACTAGAGGTTGACACCCTAGACCAGGTTACACTTCGGGACACTTTCCCCAATGAGAATCTTTATTCCATCTCAGGTACACGTCCTTGGTATACTGATTTAGTGAACTACCTTGTTGAATCCAAAATCCCTGCAAATTTAAATAAAAATAAAGTCCAAAAATTAAAAAGTGAGTCTTGATATTATGTGTGGGATGATCAATACCTATGGAACATGTGTAGTGATCAAGTTATTAAGAGGTGTGTTCTTGATCCTGAGTTTGAGTCTGTTATGAAATTCTATTATACATTTACTTGTGGTGGACACTTTGGACCGCAACAGGTAGCTAGGAAAGTTTTAGACTCTGAATTATATTGTCCTAGCTTATTCCATGATGCATATGTGTTTTGTAAGTCATACTCTCATTTCCAACACATGAGAAACATTTCTAAGATACATGAGATGCCCCAACAACCTATACTATTCTGTGAGATTTTTGATGTGTGGGGCATTGATTTTATGGGTCCTTTTCCTAGTTCATTTGGTTTTTTGTATATTTTTATTTCTGTTGATTATGTGAGTAAATGAGTGGAGGCTAAGGCCACCAGGACTGATGATTCTCATGTTTTAGTGGACTTTGTCAAGGAACAAATGTTTTTAGGTTTGGAGTACCAAAGGCCATCATCAGTGACCAAGGGTCACACTTTTGCAATTAGAATTTGGCTTCCCTACTTCGAAAGTATGGGGTGAAACATAAAACTTTAACACCATACCACCCCCAAACAAATTGCTAGGATGAGGTTTCAAACCGCGAGTTGAAACAAATTTTGGAGAAAACTGTGCAACCAAATAGGAAGGATTAGAGAAAGTGCTTGGATGATGAGCTATGGTCTTATAGGATAGCATAAAGACACCCATTGGTATGTCCCCATTTCGAATTGTTTTTGGGAAATCATGTCACTCCCCATGGAAGTCGATCATCGGGCTTATTGGGCTATAAATAAATGAAACATGGATTTGGCCCAAGATGGAATCCAAAGGAAGCTGCAAATTCAAGAGCTTGAGGAGATTTGATTGTCTTCATATGATAACTCAAGGCTCTATAAGGAAAGATCAAAATCAGCTCATGATAGAATCATCCAACAAAGGGAGTTTCATGTTGGAGAGAAAGTTCTTCTCTATAGTTCATGACTAAAGCTGAAGCCTGGTAAGTTGTGTTCTAGATGGTTAGGTCCTTATATTGTATCTAATGTTTTTCCTTATGGTGCAGTGGAGATCACACAATAGGACACTAGAAGGATATTTACAGTCAACGGTCAACATTTTAATAAATACATTGAGGGACTTCCTACTGATGCAGCAGATTTCATCACACTGCATAACCCCACCATCACTTTAGCATATCAGGATATTCCTAACCCTTTCACTTTTATATTATTTTTTCTATTTAAAATTCTGATTTTCATGTTCACATATCATCTCATAGGATCACATTGAGGACAATGTAATATTTTAAGTGTGGGGGAGGGGACAATATTTTAGGGTAGAAATTTAGGATTTTCATTTGTTTGTTTTGTGTGTATTTTCTATTATGTTTTTGATTAAAATTTTCAAAAAAAAAAAAACTAAAAAAAACAAAACAAAAAAAATCAATATATATATATATATCATCTAACATTCTCAAGTGGAACATATAGAAAACACATGTTTTCAAAATTCATTGGTAGAATGATAAGCGTGAGTAAGATTTCATCATCAAGGGTTGATTTTTATAAAAATTGAAGTCGTCGATGACATGATTGGTTATGTCATAATAAAACCTTTTATATTTTGACACCATTCATTGTGATTTTTGTTCATGGTAAATTGTGTCATTAATTTCTCTGCACATCTTTTCACACAATCATGACTTGTGAGTTTCTCTTACCCAATTGAATGTGTATTTAGGGTAAGTAATTCTTTTCAGCTTATAACATGGTCTTTCTATATGTACGTTTATCTTATAATCATTTCCATTACTATACCAGATTGACCTATGTGTGTGAACCTAATATCTGATTGTTGTACACCCTCAAAAAAAAATTCAAAATAATATATATAAAAAAACAATAAAGAGGGGAGTGAATAAATGTAAAACATGTAGGGATATTTAGGTCGGGAGCTCAAGTTTTGACTTCTGGGAATGCTTAAATGAGTGGGTTTTGTAATTTTATTACAAAAGATGTTGAACAGGTTCAGTGGAATAGAATCAAGTAAGAAGAAAAGTTTTTATTGAACTAAATATAATGGATTAAGGGTGGAGAGACAAGCTTGAAATGATTGACACACACACACGTGGGGAATTAGTGGCATGGTAGACCCATGAATTATTTTTTCTCTGATTAGTGTTATTAATGTCACTAGATTTTGTTTTGATACAAACTATGAGACAATGACTTTAAAATTAATTAATATTTACTCTTGATTTGATACTTACTTTCCCTATTTTTCCACTATGGATTGTGGAATATGAACATGCATATCTTGTCACAATTTTTTGGAATACATGATATGAGGTTTTTCCTAGGAGTGAAAAAGGGTAAGTGTGGGGGAATTGATAAAACACAATTTTATTGAATATTTTATTGATAATAAATGAAATAATTTCCTCACATTGTGCTAAATATGTTAATTTATAGAATATTTGGGATTAGATCATTCATTTGAAAATTTGATAGAAATTCCAGTTTTACCCTTTTAAAATTCAATGTAGTATTTCGGGAATAAATATTTTTATGTAAATTATTTTGACTTGAAATTTTGTAACTATGTTCCTGACCTAATGAGATAAAAATTATATTTATGACATGGGATCTGGATCGTGCATTGGAGTGGAGTAAATGGCCCATGTAGACAAAGTTGGACTGAACTATCCAGATTGGACATCACTTCAACATTTGGGCCGTATCGTCTTCATCCTGGCTTGGATTGGGAACACATTTTGAGGTAATCTCAGAGACATGATTATTCACAAATAATCCTGCTATAAGTCTATCCACTTCACACGTTTTGGAGGTCAACTATGCAGTGCAAGTGGGATTAAACAATTTGTCCAAATTTCCCTTTCACACTTAAATAAACCATGTAACCCTAGCCCTCACAAACTCTATTTAATGTATATTTTCACTCTTTGGGAGGGTTTTTTGAGGCATTGGTAAGGTTTGGATGAAAGGGTGTCTCTTGGGATCCCCTCAAAACTATTGTAAGAAGTAAGTCCTTGTGCAAACATCTCTTCCAAGAAGGGTCTCCTCTCCCACCTCCTCTTTGTATTTCTTTGCTTTCATGCTTCTATCTTGAATTTTTATTCAATTAATATTATGTTTTTTTTCCATTTTCTTATTCTCATTCTTCTTGGGATGGAATATAAGAGTGTATATGAGATTGGGTGTTCCCCAATCAATCCATTTCTTATGCAAAACGTATCCACCATGACAACTCCACCCATGGAAGTGTGATTTATTTCATAGTTGATCTAATCCATACTCCCTTAATTGATTCATTTTGAATCCATAAACATACTTTAATTCATAAATTGTGATCAATTAATTGATTTTTAATTTCTATGTTACTATATCGACTTGAATTTGACCACATGGTCAGTCTTGTGTAAATGATGAGAGTGAAACTTAAACCATAAAATCTGATCAACTTGGGATAGAATTGTAGGGTTCAACTCTCATCCAAAACTCAATTAATTCTACACTCCAGGGAGGAGATTATTCCCTAATTTACCACTGACCAAAAGTTGGATTTTGGATCACTATCAAAGAAGGTTGTTGCGATTAGAGGTCCTGAAGTTAACCTAGGTCTCATTTTAACAAATTTGTGGTCTTGTTAATTTCTATAGGGTTTGGGGGTTGAAAAGGTTATGGGATTACAATTGAATGAATTATAATCATATGGGATAAGGATAAATTAATGATGAAGGAGGAATATTTGATCAAATACGCCTTCTCATATAAGCATTTTTAAATAAATTGTGTCTTTGATGGTTCCATCTCATTCGCTTATTTAGTGTATTGACTGAAAGTCAAAAAACCAAACCCCCACATCTTGTGTTTCATTTGTGTTCACTTATTTCCTTTTTTTGTTTTCTTCAAGCCTATTAAGGGTTGTTTAATTCACTTCCTCCTTGAGAGAACGACCTAGGTCAACCACTGTGTTTCACTTAGTAATATCATAAATATTTATTTTTTAGAGCGTGTGCGATAACACTCATCAATGGAAAATTATATAAATGGTCTCTAAGCTAGATTCCATATCACACAATCCATGTAAATATAGTCTGATGTCTAAATCCTAGGTTTTGGTCTGTATAAAATCATTACACTACGAATCAGTAAATACTGAAGGGTGGTAACCCTTAGGTAATGTGGAAAGAGAACTCTATGTGGAATTCCATGTCCAATAATCAGATCCATGTGGGTGTGGAGTGTCATGACCAACAACCCTAACCATGGGGTGTGAAGAGCTATATTCAACAACCCAATCCAATGGGTGTGGATCACTATTTCTAATAACCTAATCATAGCTGTGGAATTCCATGTCCACTAATGAGGAAATCTATGTCCAATTGTATTTAAAAGGAATGAGGAACACCATGTCCAACATCCCAGTCAATTAGTCAATCAAGGAGATCATAATAGATCCATTAGAATATAATAAATCAATGATGAGAAATTCCATGTCTAGCACCACAGTCAAGTAATCAATCAGGGAGAGTGTAATCATCCCCATTACTCGAGTATCACAATCAATAGGGATTTCATTCACAAAAATCATAATCATAGGGACTCCATGATTGAATATCATAATAAATATGGCTCCAAATCTAGATCCTATGAAATATGTATGGATATAAAAATATATAAAATAATTTTTTTGAAGCCGAATCCCATGAAATACATCTAGGCATCCCAATAAAGAAAGTATCACCACATCAGGCTCATAATCCACAAACTAGAAAGCACATATGGTTATCATCGTTTCATTAGAAGAAAAAAATTGATTTTATAGATAAAATAATGAGGGTAGATGAATTCATAAAACCCACCACTACTACCACAACCTCACAACTTAAAATTTTGGTACAGGTTCTAAGGTGACACCCGCTACCATCTCTACCGAAACCCATCATACTGGATTAAGGTTAGTCAAACATCAGGGTACCCTTTGAGTCCATCAAATCAACACATAGAAGTGGAATCCTAATCAAGATACTCAAGGTCTACACATAATTGAGGGAATATTACTAGTGATCCTCAGGAATAAAGGTAATGGGAGAAATCCTACATGGGATCCTCTAATAGTAAGTAATCAAGGACCCCCTATATGAGATCCTCAAAATGGTACATAGGAAGAGGAATACAATATATAATCATCCAAAATAGTAAAATAGTAGATAGATCTTATAAGGTAGAGATCCTATAAGGTATTCCCTAGATCATCATGTAATCAAAGTCATACCATTAGGGACCCTTAGTAACAGTAGTCAAGTTGAGGCATCCTACATACGATCCTCGAAAAAAAAATAATCTCACAACATCATAGGACATAAGGGAACATATCACATGGGATTAATCCTTAAATAAATATATAATAAAGGACCATTCAAGAGAGATAAATCATGACCCATCTCATATCAAAGGATCTCAGTCTTAGTAGACAACTAAATTCAATCACTAGAGGAAGAACCTCTCTGTTTAAGAAAACTCAAAAAATGAAACCTTGGAGTCCCCAAATCACCTCAAGGGTTTCAACATCATAAGATATATGTAAAGATAATCAAAATGGACTACTCATGCATATAATTATGACTCCAGGGTGTAAATACATGAAAAAATCACCAACGGGTAGCAATGGTAATTACATAGCTTGTATACTCAAGGACACAATGTGTACTCCCAAATCTCTACCTTTTCATCTACTCCAGCCAGAATTAGCATGTAAAAACCCAAGTACATGGTGTTTTGATCATGTACATAGAATTTACCCTACATAGGGTACCTTCTCATGTACCTCGCATGGCTTTTCATTTCCAGGTCATATACTTCTATATGGTGTGCAACCCACACAGAGTCTGGTTGTGTACTTTACATGACCATGTGCCCCTACACGTGCTGTCTGGTTGGGTACTTAGATACACATTCGATAACCAATAGATAAAGTGTATAACCCAGACATGGAGTATACTTATAAAAATACCATCTTCCCTAAACAGGAATAACACATAGTGTGTGGTCCTAAACTACATGTAGTGCGATCAGGATTTATGAATGGGAAACCCCTCAAATAGGAATGAAACCCTCATTTTCTCACCAAAAGGTATAGATCGAACCACAAGGGGTCATAATTAGTTATAATAGGGTTTAAAACTTTTAAATTATAAATCTATAGGGATTTATGGAAAAACATAAAAATGGCCTACCTTTGGGTGGAAGTTTCTAAATGTTCACCCATTTCCATGATTCATGGTTGCCGCACGACGATCCAACTCCTCCCAATCTCCATGATGGTACCTCTATTCACATATATCTCTTTATATTTTTACCTATCTCTATTATCTCATAGTATCATGGAATAAGAATCCCATAGGGGTGTGCTCCATAAGCTAGGGAATGAAAAGAAAAGAAAAGAAATAAAAGGATGAAAAGAAAATAAAAACTAAAAAGAAAAATAGGATCGGGAAAACATTGATGGTTGACCTGAATTTATGAATCTCCCAGGGAAAAATCCTCATTAAAGAATCTATAGTGAAGATATAATCTCAATATGATAATATATTCAAAATTTATTTCCAAATGAACATGTGTAAATAAATTAATATTTAATTAATTAAATATTAAAATTTTATTTTCCATGAAATTTTGAATGGTTTGAAATTCCAAAAAACTCTTATCCTAAGGTAAAAATGTTATTTAGGGACCAACAGTGTGGTAAAAAAATTATATAAGATTATTTAATAGGGGAAAATTACCATTTTCCCCTTATAAGAATCCAATAGAAAAAAATAAAATTTATGCTCAAATTTCTAGTCTAAAAAAACATGGGTTCTTATAGTCTTCCCACCCTAAAAATTATCATCCTCGAGAATACTTGGTGGTAAAATAAATCCATGCTCTCAACCTGAGAATCTACAAAAATATGAAATCTTGATTTTTCAATGACCGGTCCCATAGTTTCTATAAATCTCTCCTACATAGAAGATGATTAACTACAGTCGATCTACCACTCCCACCATAGGAATTCCCTTATCATTGTCTCAGAAATCAAACATCAAACTCAACATCCCATGAGAATCATTTAATTTCAACTAAAAAAAGGTTCACCACCCTAAAACTACCAATGGTTCACCCCACACCATAATTCTTAACTTATAACTCTCCTTAAGAGAAACCTAAATAGGTTCCTTCCCCAAACCAGGAAAGATATTTAAGAAGAAAAGAAGCTCGATGTAGAGATGAAACTTGCTCAATGTTTTAAAGATGATGTTAAGATAAATAATGATCATATATAACTATTATTATAATAATATTCTATAAAATGGTGTGTATATCTCGTTTTGATCCACACTCACATCAAAATAGGCTACACTTTCCTTTAACCAACTCCTCACACCACGTTTCCCAACAATGCTTGTCCAGGTCCAAAAAAGGTCAACCGTCGCATATCACTTGGTCCATTATCGATGTATCCTCTAAAATTAAGGGAAATTATTATTAATATAAAAGTTCCCATGAAACTCCTCTTCAAAATCAGGAACCTTTCCTATTCCAAAATTTATTCCATGACCGCTCATCACCTGGTATCGTTCTAGTCATGAGACTATACCCACACTTTGACCACATTAACAATAGTGGAAACACTGGTCAACAAGGCTAAAAACCCAAAAAATCAATCCCATCAAAGCTAGTCTTGATACCAAATCACCATAGGGGCTTCATCAAAATCTAAAGGCATATACATACCCACATCACAAAACTCAATCACTTACTATGCATCGATCTAAAAACAAGAATATAAACAAGATTAATGCCTAAAAATGCATCCATAAACCTAGAACAAACCTACTCATAAGTTTCCCTTGATCAAAATGGACTTTGAACTACAAAGGTATGAATCAAAACTTAGATCATCTAGGTATCCCACTAAGCCCTACCAATCAGGTCTCACAACTGGGTCACAAGGTCTAACCACCTAGCCCAAAAGTAAAGCCTCTCTAAGGTAAGGATAAAAAAGGCCTATTAGGGTCATAACTGTCAAGTTTTTTTCCTAATAGGGACCTGATCCTATCCAATCATCCTCTTAAGGACTTCTCTCTAGAGGTCATGATGTCAATTTAGGAATAAAAATGAACTAACACTCATCAGGAATCCATATACAGTAATACCCCTGGCAGTTTTGTACTCTATAAACTATTAGGTGTCTATAGGAATTATATAGAGTGACTTGACTATATCAACTAAAAAGAAAGGATATAACCATAAATGGTATACTATAAAATAATTAACTGATGATATTTACCTACCTGGGTTATTACCATAAGAACATAGTTTAGTTAAGTATAATTTTATTCCAAACTATGCAAGAAAAGATTGTATATATTTTTGCTGACACTTTAAATAACCAAAACTAAGAAAAAAAACCCTAAGAGGGGTTGAAAACCTGGGAAGTGTGTTACCTATCGACCTAAATGGTCACTTGACCTATCATAAATTAAGAATAAGTCATTATACCCACCATCAAACATCTCAATGCAGGTCCACATAGCCTAGAATCAGAAGTAAATATATATAAAAGTTGGTCCAATTGAGTAGAAATACACCAAAAGGCTATATGATAAAACACCATTTGACTTTTTGTTGAAACTTTAAACAATTGGACTCCACTATTAGTAAAAATCACACACTAACATGTTAATAATAGGTGAATCCTATGTGCCAAATATGATTCATATGATGCCTCTTACCTTTCCTGGTCAAGATTGAAAATCAATCACTGGACAATTGCCAAAGAATAAAAGAAAAATATCCATCAATAAATCATAACATACACACAAAATGTTCATCTATCAAAGAGAAGATCATATATAACTATAACATCATAGATTAGAATAGTAATCCCATATCCTTGGTAACTAATAATTCTTACCAGAACTAGTGTTCTAGATGCACCGTTATAATATCTATCACAGATTCTGACAAATTCCTAATAATCCTATCCATCATATCCCAAATAGTAATACAATAAGAAATGAAAAAATATGATTCCAATTTGTAATGTCCCAACCCACATTCCACTAAACTGGTAATTCAATTTGTTTTACCATAAGGCCTCAAGTGCACCTCTCCATATGCCATAGGCTACCGAATAGAAGTGAGGGTCTATGGTGTGCCCGTGGAGAGACTATTCCCTCATATCAGAGTCCAAAAATAATAGAAATAACCATATATCATACATTTAGTAAATAAATAGAGGTATTAATCACTAAATAACTAAAATAGAAGCATTCTATAATAATAAATGAAATGCTATATAAGCCTGAACAACTATGTCATACTTACAACACTGGTCACCCACTGGGCCGACCATACATTCAGTAGTAAATAAAAGTAACTAAAATAAAATTACAAGGATATATTACTAATTCTAATCTATAAGACATACATGTTATCCATGAAACTACCAAGATGCTCAATCCTAATAAAAATAATCCAAAAAAGTGGCTCTAATCGATCATTCAACCTTGGGCCTCATCCCTATCCATCATGTATTTGTGATAAACCAAAAAATCAGACATAAGGTATGCACACACACTGAGGTGCATGTACAATAGTGAGAAATAATCTCAGTAGGCCACCCAAATTATGAACCTATAAATCTATTGTCATAAGTGCATGCTCATGCAATATACTCAGCCTAAGTGAGACACAACTAAAAAGATAAATAAGTCAAATAATGTGAAACCATAGCCGAACCCTGGGTCCACAATCATAGTCAACTGGGAAAGGTTCTATCATGTATATATATATTCCCATAAAAATTTATATACATAAATATGTATATACATGAGTAGGGTGAAAATAACATAATCAACAATAGTCGATCCTTGGGTACGTAAATACCGATCATCTAGACATCCTATAAAAGGGAATTGAGATGGATGTATTACCACTCAATCCATAATTAAGTCAATATCTGGGTTAGTAATTCCAATAAAAAATACCCAATTTAGACGACATTGGAAATGACTCTTAGTTAGCTACATCATCATAGGGGGATACATGTTCTAACCCTGGACTCACCCGTACTCGCCTTCTATCAATATAAATAAGGATGTCATATACCGACAGAAAATCCTATAAATAGTCTATAAGATAGATGGAATACCACTTAAGCCATGTAAATTCAGTATGATTTCTAAATCCTAGGACCCGGTCCATAGGAAATCACGACATTGTGTCTCGGATAATCCCTAAGGGGTATGACCCTTAGACAATGTGTAAAGAGAACTCTATAGGGAATTCCATGTCTAATAACCATATCCATAGAGGTGTGGATTGCCATGTAAAACAACACTAACCATGGGGGTGTGAATTTCCATGTTCAATAACCCAGTCCATGAGGTGTAGAGAACCATGTCAAAAAACCCAATCATAGCTGTGGAATGCCATGTCTACTAATGAGGAATACCATGTCCAATTACATTCAAAAGGGATGAGGAACACTATGTACAACATAAAATTCAAGTATTAAATTAGTGAGATCATAATAAATCCATGATAATATAAGAAATTAATGATGAGTAGTGCCATGTCCAACACTACAGTCAAGAAATCGACCAAGGAGAGCATAATCACCCCCATCACTCAAGTATCACAATCAATAGGGACACCATTCCCTGACATCATAATCATAGGGATTACATGTATTAATATCATAATTAATAAGGATCAAAAGATAGATCCCAATAAATATATCTAGGAACACCAATATATTAAATAAAGTATCACAATCCAAATCTTAGGAAATACGTTCGTGCATCCAAATAAAGAAAGTCACACCACACCATGCTCATCATCCACATACCAAGAAGTACCTATCGTAATCATCGAAACACAAGTATTAAACAAGTGAATGCATAGAAAAAAGAGTGAGGGTTTCCTAACACCTAAAACCCACCACTACTTCCATATACTCATGACTTACAAGTTTGGTATGGGTTCTAAGGCGACACCTGCTACCATCTCTACCCAAACACATCATACTAGCTCAGAGTTGGTCAAACATTAGGGAAACCACTAGGTCACTCAAGTCAACACAGAGAAGAGGAATCATAGTCAAGATACTCTAAGTCTACACATAAGTGAGGGTATCCTACTAGGGGTCCTCATTAGTGAAGGTAAAGAGAGGAATCCTACATGGGATCCTCTAATGGAAAGTAAGCAGAGGCACCCTACATAAGATCCTTGGAACAATACATGGGAAGAGACATCCTACATGGAACACTAAATGATATTAAATGGGTATAGGGATCTTACAAGGTATTCCCTAGATTATTATGTAATCAAATGCATCCAATAGGGGACCCTTGGTAACATCAGTTAGGTATAGGCATCCTATGTGGGATCCTTAGAAATAACTAATCTGACATCCTTATAACCCAAAAGGAAACATACTTAAATAAAGAGCTAAAAAATCATTTATCCAGAGAGATATCTCATGGACCACCACAGATCAATGGGTCCCACTTTTAAGAGACCAATGAATTCAGTTACCAGAGGAAGCACCTCTCCATTTAAGAAAACTCCCAAAACACCACCTAGGAGTCCGAAAATCACCTCAAGGGTTTCACCATCGCGAACTATGTGTAAATATACTCAAAATTGACTAATAATGCTTCCAAGTCTTACTACAGGGTGTAAATACATGAAAAAACCACGTACAGGTAGCAAGGGGGCAGTACATGGTGTGTATAACATAGTACATAATGTGTACTCCCAAATCCCCACTTGGGTGTGTACTCCAGTCAGACTTGACATGTAAAAACCCAATTACATAACATGTTGCTCATGTATATGGTGCATACCATACATGTGGTACCTACCCATGTACCACACATGGCCTATCCATGAATATTTCCTGACTATGTACTTATACATGGCATGAAACCCACATAGGGTCTAGCTATATACCTTACACGACCATGTGACCCTACACGAGCCGTCTAGTAGAGTAATCAGCTTCACAGTTGTGTCCCATTACATGGTGTGTATACCCCATACATGTAATTTAATTCTAAAAATATCATATTCCTTGAATTGGAAGAACACACAGTGTGTTGTCCTGAACTAGTCACTGTGTAAACATGATTTCCAAACAGGAAACCCCTCAAATCATCCTGAAACCCCCATTTTCTCCCCAAAACATATAGATAAACCCAAAAGGGATCCAAAGTAGTGATAATTGGGGTTTAAAACTTTAAAATGATAAATATAAGGGTATTTACAAAAAAACATAAAAAAAACTAACTTTGGGAAGAATCTGCCAAAGCTTCACCTGTTTCCATGATCCACGGCTGCCGCATGATGATTGAGATCCGCTTGAGCTCCATGGTGGTACATATATTCCCCCTATATATTTATATATCTCCCTAAAACTATTATTTCTTGGTCATTAAAAGAATTAATCCCATGAGTGAACACATGAGAATCTAAGGAAATAAAATAAAAGAAAAGAAAGAAAGGGAAGAAAAGAAAAGAAAAAGAAAAAGGGGCCCAATTTGGCCCATGTGGAAGACCTTAGTTTGTTACTCACATAGGAAAAAATAAACATTATAGACTCAATGGTGTAGAATTAATCTCAATACAATGATTTATTTAAAATTTATGGTTAAATGAACATGTGAAAATAAATTAATATTTAATTAATTAAATATTAAATATTAATTATTCAAAAAAATTCAAATGGTTTGGAATTCCACCAAACTCCCATCGTAGGGAAAACACACTATTCTAGGACCAAATTAGTGGTTTTAAAATCTATCCGAGATCACATTCAAGGGTAAAATTACCATTTTATCCCTTATAAAAATCCAATAGAAAAAATTCAAATTTATGCTCTAATTTATAGTCCAAAAAACATGGGTTCTTACACAAGATGTAGCAATTGCTAAGATACTATTTCATGAGGTGAAAGATGGATTACAAGTGGAATGAGAACTTGATACAACCATTAGGGCATGAGGGTAACAAACCAATAGAGAAGTGGAAGAAGAGAATCTTTATATATATATATATATATATATTCTTTTGATATAGAATGGTTTTATTTTTGTACATTATTTGATGAGTGAGATACAATGAGGATAGAAAACTATAATTACCTATTTAGGTGATGAGTTAGTTTTATTTGTTTATTCATCAAAATTTAGTATGCTTCCTTCAAATTCTACATAGGAGGTTTTAGGGAGTATACTACTGAGTATACATTTTATGCTCACCCTACACATATAAAAATTGTTTTTAGGTTAGTGGGAGTAGTTTGGTGATCAAGATGGATATTAATAGTGAGAGGACCACTTTAGGACATTCTTATCACTGAGAGGGGGGGGGGGTGAATTGGCGTTGGG
Organism: Viscum album; assembly: GCA_963277665.1. Lineage (NCBI taxonomy): Eukaryota > Viridiplantae > Streptophyta > Magnoliopsida > Santalales > Viscaceae > Viscum > Viscum album. The sequence goes on along the minus strand of OY728122.1, from coordinate 2,006,920,926 downwards.
GATTTTTTAAAACTAATTAATACTATTTATTCTTTTACCTTTTAGACCTATTAGGATCTCAATTATCTTGTAATATTTTTGTTATCATATGAAAGTATATGAAAGAAATTAAAGAATGACACATGATATTTTTACAAGGTTCACTACTCAATAATAGTATCCATTCTTTTCTGTATATAGTGATAAAAATAAAATAAATTATCCTATACAATGAGATACCAAATATAGTAGTTTGGCATGGAAATAATCCAACACCCATGTGTGGTTCCCTACACTTTATAAGGGGGGATTGAAAACAATCCTAAATCCCTGGACTAGTGAATGCCTAGTAAAAATACAACTCCTTTTTTGGGTATTTATACTTCCTATATTGAAAAAATTAAAATTATTCAGTTTCTTTGAAACAAAAATTAATTCTTCTACCATTTGAGACTTATATTTAATGTCGTGGTGCTAATTTATTCTTTTTATACCTTATTTTTCTAATGTTACTCACAAATTAATAGGAAAGAAACTCTCCCTTTTCTTTATAGTAGAAAATTAGAGTGATGGTTTTATTAAATGGGTGAAAGAACTATTTTCTATTATTTTTTCCTTATTCATCCAATAGCACTGTTCATCTGATTCTTCTTTCTGGTAGATATCCATCCGATTCTTCTGCATCTGATACTATTCATCTATTTCTATTGGTATGAAACTAGTTCTTATAATACCTTATTATATTATTCATATGATACATGTTCATCTAGTATTTATCTATTTGATAAAGTTTTTCCAATTACTTCTTCATCTAGTGCCTCACTTATTTATCTGGTGATTTATTGCTATTTTCGGTGCTTCCACTCTGTCTAGTACCCCATTCTCCATCCGTACCTCATTTTATGATACTTCAACCAAAAATATAATTTCTATCAAGATTCATGAACAAAAATTTACTATGAAACTTTACTTCTTCAATAATAAGCACAATCATAATCACTTGAACAACCAATTTCCTGATCAACCATTACTCAGAACACTCACTCTCCTTTATATAGGTCTCATTTATCTGAAACATTTGGGAGAAGAAGAATCTCTCTTCAAAATTTGAATATCCTACTCGATTATTTATTCATTTGAGTACATTAAAACTTCATAAAAGATATAAGTCAATGATCTCTATATAAACTCTCCTTGGTTATTAGAATCATCGACCACTTCAAACCTTCCTAAAATCTTGGATATAATCATGATAATTCCTTCATTATTGAATCATTGATAATCCAACTCAACATCATCACACTAATGAATTTAAAAAATACATTGTAGTGATCTTAAAACCTTCAATTGATAATTATTTATAGGAACTCCTTTGACTATTTATTATTCATGAAAACCCCTCTATCTGATAATACTCTATTTGGTGTTCCTTCACAATGATCTTCTTTGTCTGGTACTTCTTTATCTAATGACTTTGTTCGATCCACCCTTGGAATTTTTTCCAACATACTTTCAAATGGATATTCCTCTGTCTGATGGTTTCCCAGGTGTTTGTCCATTTTTCTTCATCCAATAAACCCTTAGAGATCTAATATTCATCCCCTATCTATTGAATTTATAGAAATACATCTAATGAATTTTTAATACTCTATCTGATTACATTTCTCAGAGACTTATGTTGATGGATCTTCTTGGAAACTTTTATCCAATACAACTTGAGGTGGAAACTTTTATTTGATACCGCTTCTCAAAAACTTATTTCTGATTCCTCTACTCAAAAAACTTTATGTGATGATCTTCACATGTTTCCTATATCTATTGAATTTATTAATAAACCTCTATTTGATCATTCAAGAGTTTCTTTTTGATACAAATTCACTCAAAATCCTATATGTGATCATTCAAAACTATCTATCAGATAGAGTTTGTATGATGATTCATAAACTTCTATCCAAATACTACTCAAAATTTGTTTGATAGTCTTTATATGTATCACAATTTCATCTAACTCCATCCATAAATTCCATAACACTTTTCTTTGTGAAGGGACCATAGTTCCACCAAGTTCCACAAAATGCTTCCGACAAACACCTTTAGCTTGAATCAGAAATACCTTTGTATAAACATGATGTTTAAGTACATTGATGATTAGGAAAGAATCAACCAATTTTCCTATTTTTCCAAAAATATTTTCTTCTTCCAATATCACCTTGAATCATAAAAATAAATAATTTATATGTTTAATCAATAAATAATACATCACTAAGAATCAAATGATATTTTTCTATAGATATCTATCTAATGGAACTAGTAATTTATTTTAGATATCATTTGGTTCTATCCTCCATCTGATCACCTCAATCCTCTAGACTCTGTCCAATCACATCGGTCCAATTGAATCCATCCAATCACCTAGGTCTATTGGAATCTATCAAATTATCTCATCTTTCTCCATCCATTTGTCTCTTAATTATCTATTGAAAAACTTTATAAGGAAACTCATTAAGGAAACTTTATAATGTTGACAAAAAATGTGGTTCTTAAAATTTCAGGGCATATGTTATATACATAACTTGGGAACTTTATAAATCCCTCTCTTCTTCATTAAACCATTTAATCTATATATTTATTATTAATAGACTTTGATAGTTTAATCAAGATTCCAATAAAATTCTTATTTATAGTATTCTCGATATATTAACATCAATGAAATATTTCATTGACAACCATTGACGAAAAATACTACTCACAAAAAGTGTAATACCCACCTTTATATTTGTTATAAATTACTCCAAAGTATATTTAAAATGAATATATAAATCTATGAATCTTTATCTTCTTTATCCCCCCTTGTTATAATTTAAATTCACCTTCTCTCCCCATTATTGTTAAGAAATAAAAAGTACATGGGAAAAGGGTATCAGTTCATTCTTAAGAAATATTCCATCAATAATTTCACTCTATGTCTACATGATCCATGCTTGATGTAGAAAACAATAGGATTTTATTTAAACAACAAAGATATCCTTTATCAACCGATCTTGATACCAAATGAAATGAGAACCCATAATTTTGTCTTCAAAGGTTTTTCAATTTTGTTTTAGGCTGAATATAAAAATTGTTATATATAATAGTTATAGAATGAATCAATATAAAACTCTTTCACTCACTTCAATAAATAAATTAAATGAATTCAAGTATAAATGATAGGATAGACAACCTTGGTACACTTTCATTCTTCCATTTTCTTATGTCCTTGATTAATTCAATTTATCCACCTTTATGTTATGATTTTTATCTTTTATAACTTAGGTTGAGATATTAATAAAGATATACCTTATTCAATGAAATTACTTTTGGAACATCCTATAATAATCATAATTTTCATGAAATAACAATTTTAGAAACCTCTTTAACATTCTCCAATTGTATCCCCAATAATGATACATTTATCTCGATCTTTATAATGATGAATCTATTCAATAAGTATGCTCCAGGACCTCTATATTGAGAATAAACCAAAATTAATCTTCTTTATATGGCTGTTAAGATTTAAAAATTTCCACATCTTCACCAGGGATAATATTCTTCAATATATTCCTTTGGAATTCCAAGAGTTAGATCAAACTAGGATGGTATCTTATTCACTTTTCTATAAATAATTTATATCCACCACTTCCTTAAATATTCACCAAATATGATCCTTTATTTTATTTTTCTAAATATCAACAGAGAGACCAATGAGAGATATTTACTTCTTCATATGGTATTTCTAAATTTGGTATCCATTATTCTTACTCAGGTTACCTCCCCTGAGATCATGCTTGAGCTTAATTCCATACATTGTTAACAAAAAATATATTTTGGGAATAAGGTGGAACTTTGAAGATTCTTCAATGTGAACAAAAAGGTTGGGATGGTTTTCTTAGCCAAGTTTTTTTTATTTCCCCCATTATTCATGCTTTCACTTTTTTTTTTCAAAACTAATATTGTTTTTGGTAGAATGGATCTTCTCACATTCTATTCCGCTTTGTGTAAAGACATTTTATTTTAAACACCCTTAATAGATAATACATTATTTATTCTTATTAAGGATTATTATTATTTTGTAATAATGGTTAAACAATATTTTGTAGTATATTAAGCCTAATTGAATCACTCATATATAACTTCTTTAACACAAGAGTTTCCTTGTTTTGACAAACTCTCATGAAATTTAAATTCTTAATGAGTAAAATGTCCTCTTTTCCTTTTGTAATATCCTTTTATTTTGTATCTTCTATTTTTCTTACTCTCTCCAAATATTCTAGCTAGATTACTAAAATATCATTTGGTATATTGGTAGAAAGTTTGGGTTTTCCACATCGCTTATTCTGAATGCCTTTCTTATTATCAGTTATTTTAGATAATACACTCTTTTTTAACCTTTTGGATTCAGAATCCAAGGACTCCTTACCTATCTTCATTGATATTTTCTAGGGAGAAATCTTATTTTTAATATTCTTTTACTTACTTCCCAAGGTTTATTTTTTATTTATTCAACAAATTCCATGGTCTTACTTTCTTATCTAATTTTGATACATGTCAAGATAAGCATGAACCATTATTATAACCACCATTATTTCACACATAACATATATTTTGAATCATTATAAATCTAATTTAAGTATATAAAATTTTCTTAATCTTGGTATATTGCTTCTTTATCTTTATCTTGATCCTCCTTGACATGGGCTTCCTTTGTACTTTTGAATTTATATAATTGTACCAAAAATACAGTTCAAAATTCCTAAATTCACCACAATACTAACATTTACCCACAAAACTTGATCTTTATATATCTACTTCATATGATTCAAAATTTCTAGAAAAATGAGCATGTTGTTTTTGGGTTTTCTTCATAACTTGTTAGGATCTTCATTGGGAACCAGCTTGCACACTTCTTCTTCTATACACCCCAGCCATGGTGGTAGGAAATTTATCATTTTTATTCATACATTATTGTATTGATTTTGTTTTCTATATTTCACAATTCACAAAAACTATTTTAGATAAATTATTACAATAAGGTATGGATAATACATCTTCCTTCACGGATACTTGGGATAGATTACTAAATGAGGTCATTGTGTTATTATTTTATGTTAGAGGGATTTTATTATCATAATCCTCTATTGAGATTTGTTTGGTAGCATAAAATTTATCTTTATTTTGTGAAGACTCAATATATTCCTTTTCTAGATTTATCATCTTATTTTACATTTATAGACATTTAATATTGAAGGTTTTTTTCTAATCTTCAATCATCATCAACTTTTCATCACAACTATTCTTACTTACATCAACCTCTTCAAAATGCATCTTAACCTTTTATTATAAAAACGAGTCATATTACTTGATCTTATTCAATTTCACTTCCAATTGTAAATCCTTGACATCAGTACTACTTTTCAAATTTTCTTTAAGTGCATAAATCTTTTCATCAAGAGTATTTTTGACTCCATTTTTCTCTTCATCTTATTTGAGCCATTTAGTTCCAAATTTGGAGGAACTTATTTCAAGATCCTCCTTTTTAGCATCAAAGGATCTAACTTTCTTGGATATCTTTATACATTCTATAACTTTTTCCTACAAACACTTATCTATATCATTTTCTTCTTCTTCAAGATGGGTGATATATTCCTATATTCTTTGAAAGATTCCAAAAACAAGAGAGAATATTTCTTGGGAAATTCAGTATAGAATTTATTTGAATGTACTAATTGATATATCTCTAGAACTTATAGATAGATCATTATCCCCACTTATGACAGGTTCTTATTCTTGATGATAGTTTGTATAAAATTTTCACATACATAATGATCAATTGACTTCCTTGATTCAAATGATATGTGGATATTATCCTTATCCTTGGTGGTAATTTGAACCACCTATTATTTAATTTATAAACCAATTATGTATTCTTTGTTGTCATGGCATGGAGAAACTGAACTTTATTACTCTTAGATTAAGAGGGACATCCTTTTCAACTTTCTTTTCTCTTTCTTCCTCTTTTTCATCATGGTCTTGGTACAAATAGAATTATTTTATGAGATAATATAATCTTTACTAAAATTGAACTTCATTGTAAATATAATAAAGAAGGTCAAATATTCAATAATAGAACACACTTAAATGTAGAGAATCAAATAGAGGTGAACTTGCCTCTAATACCAATTGTGAGGAACACTTTAGGATATGATCAAATTTGATAGGGGGAAGGGGTGAATAAATATTAGGGAATTTTTAAACCAATCAATAATTTTTTATCTCTTTACGTTATAGAACTTATAGGATCTTGTTTATCTTATTCTATCTCCATTAACATATGAAAGTATATGAATGAAAGTAAAGAATGAAACATGATTTTTTACAAGGTTTACTACTCAATAAGAGTAGCTGGTCATTTTCATGTATAGTGATGACCAGTACAAATATTCTATACTATAATGAGATACCAAATATAGTGGTTTGGCCTAGAATTAATCCAATTCCCAAATAAGGTTCCCTACACTCTAAGAGGGGGGATATAAAACAATACTAAATACATAGACTAGTGAATTACTAGTCTAAATATAGATCCTTGATGGATATTTATACTACTGATATAGATAATCTTAAACTCCTTTAGCTTCTTTGTAACTCCTTTAGCTGCTTTGTAACTCCTTCAAGTAAGTAGTCCACCGATTGTGACTTTTATTAAATGTTATAGTGATTCTTTGTTCTTATTTCACCTTCTTCTTATAATGTTACTCACACAAAAATAGGAAATAAACTCTCATTTTTATTTAAAGAAGAAAAATATATTTCTTCTTTACTTGTGTAGGAGAAAGACTTCTCTTCTTCTGTTCTTCTTAATTATTTTTTTGGTACGAAAGTTCACTCGATTATTTCATCTGATACCTATTTGTCTAATTCTCTTTCATATTATATTGTTCATCAAAAACCAATTCATCTAATAACTTCTTCTCTTCTTTATTTGATACTAATTTATTTGGATTTTCTCTGTATAATACATTTCATCCAATTCCTTCTTCTTCAGTACCTAACTTCTTCATCCGGTGCTTTACTACTCTGTCTGGTGCTTCCACTCCATCTGGTACCCCTTACTACATTTGGTACCTCTTCGTACTATACATCAACCCAAAAAATAATTGCTCTCAATATTTGTGGCTCACACTTTACTATGACACTTTACTTCTTCAACAACAAACACAACCACAATCACTCAAACAACTAATAGCTCGATCAACCTCTACTTGATGCACTCACTCCCCTTTATATAGGAATCAATTCTCTAAAACCTTAGAGATAAGCATGAAATAAAATTTGAATTTCCCAGATACAAATTTGAATATACCACTCAATTATTTCTTTATTTTATCACCATCAAACTTCCCAAAACCTAAGAGTCAATGATCTTCATAGGAACTATCCTTAGATCTTGGAATCAATGAACATTTCAAACCTTCATGAAATATTTTCTAGAATCATGATATTTTCTTTTGAATATTGAAGCATTGATTATCCACTATAGTATTGTCATACTGATGACTTTACAAAATACTTTGAAAATATCTTTGAACCTTCATCCATTACTTCTTTATATGAACTTATTTGACATTTTATTCTTCATAAGAACTCCATATGATAATTCTACATTTGGTATTCCTTTACAATGGCCTTCTTCATATGATACTTATTTTTCCAATGACAATATTTGATCCACCCATAAAGTTTATTTGGAAAACTTTCACAAGGATCTTCCTCCATCTGATGGGTTCCTAGATGTTTGTTAATTTTTCTTCATCCAATGAACCCTTAGAGATCTGTTCTCCTTCCTATATCTAACTTATTCATATAACTACATCCAATTAATTTTTAATACTCTATTTAATGGAATAAATTGGATACTTTTGTCAAGTTCCTTTTCTCATAACCTTCTATTTGATACATATTTTTTCGGAAACTTCTACTTGATTCTGGTTCTTCGAAACTTATGTCAGATTCATATGATCAGAAACTTTTATATAGTGATATTCATATTTTTCCTATATCTGTTAAATTTTTTAAGAAACCTCTATTCTATCATTCAAGATATCTTGTTCGATATATCTTTGTTAAAAATACTATATACAATCAACTAGAACTCTCTTTATAATAGAGTCTAACTAATGATTCAAAAACCTTTATCCAAATGCTTTTCAAAGTTCATTCAGTAGTAACCATATGTATCATAATCTAATTCAACATCATCTATAACTTCAATAACACTTTTACTTATGTGGGAACCATAGTTCCAATAAGTCCCACCAACTTCTTCTTATGAATAACTTTTTCTAGAATCATGAATACCTTTTTATAAACATGATGTTTGAGTACTTTGAATATCAAAAAAGCATAACCTAAATTTCCACCTTTTTAAAAAGACTTTTCTTTTTCTAATCATTATCTTGAAACATAGTAACAAGGCATTATGATGTTAAATAAATGAGTAATACACCACTAATAATTGAATGATATTAATATAGAGTTATTTTTATAATGGAACTGGAAGTTTTTTTGAGTTATCATGTAGATCTATCCTCTGTCTATTCACCTCAGTATAATTGACTCCATATGATCACCTCAGTTCAATCAACTCTGTATAATCACCTCGGTATGATGAAATTAGTTCGATTATCTCAACTTTATCTATTAGTTTGTTTTATGATTATCTATCTATAAAATTCATAAGGAGACTCCTTATGGAAACTTTATAATTTTGATTACAAATTTACTTGTTCAAATATTAAGAAAAATGTTGTAGACATGAATTGGAAACTTTCTAACTCATTATTTTATTCATTAAATTATCCAATCTTCATATTCATTATTTATAGGCTTGGATACTTTAATCAATCTTCTAAACAACTTATTCTTTATAATCTACTTAACATATTGACATCAATGGAATATTTCATTAGAAACCATTGATAAAAAACAAAACTCTCACACAAAGTGGTATCTTCAATTAGCTCATAGGATTTCTTGATAATATTTAAGGAGTTTTCAGAGTTTGTGGGCGATGCCTAGTATTAAGTTTGGTACTTATAGTTTTATTTTCATTATATATATATGTATTAGGATTGTATATTTTATTTATGTATTATGCCATTTGGTGGTTCTTCTCATATTATATCTTACTCCTTAAACTTATATGGAGGGGAATTCATCTCATGTGTGTGATTGGTATACCCTCATTGCTAGTCACCAACCCGAGACCTATTGGATGTGAGATTAAAGATTCATTATATATATTATTTCATTTCCTACCCAGGAGGGGTTCCTTTAGAGGGAGTGGGTTATGTCAATAAAGTATAATTAACCAGGATAAAATATCTTATCGAGTTTCTTGTTTAAATATGAAGGAATGATCCCACCATCAATGTAATATTTTAAATAATAAAGACTTATTTTTAGAATAACTCTCCAAATGCATATAATTCAATATAAGATGTGGATATTAATTATTTTCTAAATATTCCTACCAAAAGGAAATAAGAGAAATTTCTTAACACAAAGTAGTTTGTGTATTTTAGCATGAGATTATAAAAATTAATATAATTCCTAAGATATTGGGAGTATGTTTGGACTTTGATAAGTTAAAAATTAATAAGTAAAGGATTGAAATAGTCAAAATAAAAAGTAAATGTCACTTAAATTTTCTAAAGAGGTTTAGGGAATGTTAGTAAAAGATTAATGTAAATAATTACATTAGTTAATAAAATATTTGAAGTGAAAATTTTGATAGAATAGGTTCCAAGGATGATGGTCATGAACTTATAAAATTTCTCTAAGTAGACAAAAAAAGTTATTATCATCATAAAATTTTATGTTGTAAAGTTAAGGAGTTTAAATATTGTCACGAACCAGCCCTGGTACCCTGGTAACCTGATAACTGAACCAGCACTGATATGGCTTCAAGGGAATCACCAATCCCCATGGGTTGGAGAAAAGTACATGAAATCATAAAAATGAAGGTGGGAATGATTTTTGAAACAAAAATTATAGAAGCAGATAAACAAGTCAGGATTCATATAAGAAAAACTCAACTTAGAGAACTATACTAGAAGTCAAACAGGAATGAAAACCCAAAGTACTACAACAATTTACTATAAAATAGGATAAAAACCCAAGTCCCAATGAAAATTACTTTCCAAGACAAAGGATCAATAAATAAAACCACCACCAAGTGGTTCCTTACCCTTAATCGACCCCAAAATAAGATAATATAAAAACAACTGAAGGCACAGGTAGGGTGTGGGCTAAAATACCAGTAGGATCTCACCATGGATTCCATAATAGATTCCCACATTTAATTAGCCAAATAAAGACTTCAATTTTAATAAAAGGTATGGAAGTTCAAAGAATAATTAAAATAATTAATGATTTACATTTCAAATGATGGAAATAATTTAAATAAATGGATTAATAAACATTCTATATAAAACAGTTTATATAAATTCACAAGGCATGTGTGAAACAATTTACAAACAATGTCATATATTTCAAATATAACTATGAGAAACATGGACATATGCCAAAAGGTATGATATTTACAGGCTATGGGATTCTCACACACTCAAAGGTGATCATTGAAATATGTGTATACACACGTCCCTCTGACATTATCCAAAGGAAACTCATCACCATCCCATCAGGGATGTGACCTACTGTACTAGGTTTTGTTTGAGTTTTAAAGAATAAAAGGGTACTATCCCAATAACTCACTAACTACATAGGATTTAATGTTCCCTAATAATAACCAATTATGGGAAATTTATTTTAATTTTTTTTAAAATACAATTCATCCAATTCCACATTTAAAATATGATAATTTCCATTTAAAAACCAACACATAGGTTTTTAATAAAAAATGCCCTTTTACAAGATAAAACTACAAGGTTTCTATCAAAACAATTTTAATCCATTTTTCTCAAATAAAACTTTGAGATAAATTTCATAATTTAAATTCAAAAATTTAAATTCCACATTTTTCCATCAATTTCATAAACACACCCATACTCAATGGAATTCGTTTTTTTCCAATTTCATACCAAATAAAATCCAAATCCCCCAATTCAATGGAATTGGGTTTTTAATAATCCAATTGAATGAAATTCCAATAAATTGAATTTAAATAAAATGATTGAACTAATTCAAGAAATTTAGGTTTAATTAAATTTGTCCAATCAAAATGGAACCACCTACCATTTCTCATAGAAATGCAAAGCCCGCAACAGAACCCACCAACAAGAACGAAGGCATAGAATATCTAGGAACTCAACCTAGAAACAAGAATCCAAAACATGGAGTTTAGATCCATCAATCCCAATATTATCTGTCAAAATCCAAAGAGGGAAAGAGAATGAGATAAAGATACATGGAGAACTCTTTCCCGAAAAGTCACACCGCAATCGCAACAAAGTTCAATGGTTGAAATAAATGACTCGGAAGGGTTTGAGGGATCCAAAATCACATAGGGATGAATCTTAGGTTGAGATAATGGATTTATGGAGAATAGGAAATAAAATTTTTAGTCGATCCACCTGTTTAAAAACAACACTCAGGACTTTACATGACATGTAACCCAATTACATGTCATGTAAATGAAAAATCCAAAAATCACCGAAAAACCCGTCACTTTTTATTAAATATGGATTTATTATGTTTTTAGACTTTACACTTCATATAACCATATTACACGGTGTGTAAATTCCAAGTAGGATATAGAACCGATAGGTTTTATGCTAAAAATTCCAATAAATCTCCGACTTCACCATTATAGGTATCTTCCTAATTCCTTCTCAGACCTACCCATATAATAAAACAAGGAAAACCATGAAAATATTTAAAACATACATAATATAAAGGTAATGGGATGTTACAACCTCCGCACCATAAAATCTTTCTATCCCTAGAAAGCCTATCAAGAAGCTTTCATATCGAAAAGGTGAGGCCACTACTCTCTCATCAGTGCCTCACACTCCCATGTATCATAAGAATCTAAACCATGCTACCATATCACACAAAAAAAAGGCATCATCCCCCGAAAAATTACTTTGGTTTTAGAATCAACTATCCCAACTGGTTGTTTAGTCATCGATAAATAAGATTCAACTTCAATATCACTCCATCTTAAAACATGAGATGGATAAGATAGATACTTTTGTAGTTAAGATACATGGAACATGCTATGTATCAATATCAACTATGGTGTAAGTGATAAATTGTAATAAAATTTCCCCACTTTCTAGAAAACTTCAAAAGATCCCTCAAAATGAGGAGAAATCTTCCCTTACCTCCCAAGCCATTGATGACCCAAACGAGGTGAAACTTTCAAGAACACCTAGTCACCAAATAAAAATTCCAATAGTTTATGATGATGATCAACATAATATTTATAATAGCTATGTTCCATCCACAATATTTGACAAATAAACTGAATCTTTTTTTTGTTGTCTCTTGAACCAATCTTGGTCCAACCAAGGAAATTTCACCATTCTATAACCAACACAACTGAGATCTGTAAGGATGGCCATACAATGACTCAAAAGGATGCATTCTAATTTTTTATTGGTAACTATTATTATAAGAAAACTCAACCTTACCTATATGGTCATCCCAATATCCAACAAAGTCAAGAACACAAGCATGAAACATATCCTCAATAATTTTTATAAATCTTTCTATTTGTCTATTTGATTATAGATAGTATTCCATGTTCAAATGGACCTAAGATCCCAGTGTTTCTTGAAGGCCTCTCTAAAAGTGAGAAGTGAACCTAGTATCCCTATCAAAGACTATAACAGATGGGATTCCATTCAAATGAACAATCTATTTCACATAGTGATTTGAAATCTCCTCAACTTTGATTGTATCAAAAATGGGTAAAAAGTGAGTGGATTTTGTCAGCCGATTGATCTCAACCTATATCACATTATTCTTTATCTAGGTACACAAAAACCAAACCACAAAGTCCATCGAGATCTGATCCCACTTCCAAGTCATAAATGGAAGTTGATGAAGCAAACCCAAAGGTTTATGGTGCTCAACCTTGACCTGTTGTCACATTTAACAATGATAGAAACAATCAACAATTCCCCATATCATACATGGCCACCAAAACTACCACCGCATGTCATAGAACATCTTCATGCTTCCTGGGTGTATATACCACTAAGAGTTATGGAAATTTCTCATCACAACTTTCCTTACCACTAACAGCACAATAAAGCAGTTCCTATAGCATAAAATTACCTCATTAGAGAATGATCAGTTAGATACGGTCTCCCCACTATAAAGAGAGTCTCTAATTCAACGTAATTCATTATCAAGATGCTATTCTTAAAGAATCATCTCAATGTGGGAGGATGTTAACTAAAAACTGTCCAAATAAACCTCAACCACTGATTCCTAGACTCCTATATGAAATTGTGAAAAGATATCCATAAATTTACACTCTTCCAAAGATTCTTTCATGGACTAGGTTGGAAGATTCCTACTCAAATAACCTCTTAAAAATTTACCATTCCCTAGGGTATAAGTGATGTCAAATTTGAAATATTTCTAGTATTCCACCCAACACCTATTCCAGAGATTCAAATCTTTTTGAGAATATAACTCAAGATTTTGTGGTCTGAAAACATGATAAACCTTTCTATGAAAAGTTAATGCTACCAAATCTTAATATCATGAATAAAAAATGTATGTTCAAGGTCACGGGTCAGGTAACTATTCTCGTGTGTCCTAATATGACGAGATCCATAAACAAAGACATGATCACCCTTCATAAGAATGCAACCCAAACCTAAAACCAATGCATCACATAAGGCCACATAGCTCTGCCTGGCCTCTGGGAGAGTCAACATCGGTGTAGTAGTAAAAATAAATTTTAGATCAACAAAATAATTCTGAAATTTCTCATCCCAATAAAATTTTACTCCCTTTAGAGTTAGAGTAGTCATCATAAAATAAAACTTTGAGAATTCCTTAATGAAATCATGATAATACCTAACTAAACCCAAGAAGCTCTGAATCTCAAACACATTTCATGGTTGTTCCCATGTCATAAAAAATTTCACCTTTTGAGGAAAAACTACTACACCATGTTTCAACACTACGTGTACCAAGAATTTCACTTCCCGAATATAGAAATTACATTTAAATACCTTGGAATAAATACAGTGATTTCTCAATAATATCAGAACTGCTCTTTGATGACATACATGATCCTCCAATGACTTAGAGTAAATGAGGATGTCATCCAAATAGAATACCACAAAGGTATAAAGATACTCATGGAAAACCCTATTTATCAAATCCATAAAGACCACATGAGAATTTTTTAGACCAAAAGGCATGACTAGGTACTCATAATGGTCGTACCTTCTTCAAAAGGTGTTTTTCTGAATGTTATATATTTTTATTCTCAACTGATGGTAAATATATCGAAGATTAATCTTTGAGAACCACTTTTCCCTTTTCAACTGATCAAATATATCATCAATCAGTGGAAATGAATACTTGTTCTTTACCATGAATCTATTGAGTTTTTGGTAATCAAAACAAAGGTGAAGTGAGCCATCACCTTTCTTAGCAAATAGTACTGGTGCCCCCCCAAGGTGACATTATCAGATATAAAAATACTTTCTCTAAAAGATCATCCAACAGAATATTCAAATCTTTCATTTTAGATGGTTACATTCGGTAAGAAGGAATTGAAATTGTTTGAGTACTAGTTACTAAATTGATAGTAAAATCTACCTCCCTCACTAGTGGAAAACCAAAGAAGTCATAAGGAAACATATTTGGAAACTCGACGACAACTAGAGGGAGATAATTGCTCAAATATTATCACTACAGATCAAAATTGAACACATATTTCACTTTCCCCAACTCCAGATAAGAAGGTCCAACTCTACTCAACCTTGGGTCCCATTCTCCCTGAAATACATGACATACACCATAGAGTGTATTAAAGGAGACCCATCAAAGATAACAATCAATATAGGATTTATTAGAAATGAGACAATCCATCCTAAATGTGATATCAAGTGGTTTCATGTGTAGGACTAGAAAACTCCAAGAAATCTCAACATATGGTAGAGAGAAAACACAAGTGGGACTATAAAGACCCTTCTCTGTCTTTGTTACAAGGGGGGTAGTAATATCCATCACATAAGAAAAAATCTATGTAGGAAGATTTAGCAGATTAACAAAATGGGTTGAAATAAAAAAATGTTATACACCAGTATCAAATAAATCAATCAGTAATGACAAAGCTATAGCGATGGTGCCTCTCATTATCACTGGACCTGTATCTGCTTCATCTAGAGACTCTTCCACTACATGAAGAAGCTCTGTTATGGATGCCTATGGCTAAAAACCCTTTATACATGAAGCATCTGATTACACCATAGTTTTAATAGGTGATGATGATCCCGTGCCACTATGTGGAGTAGAAAAGTCATGGAAGAACTTCTGTAGGTGACCCAAGAATCCGCAGGAGACACATAACTTAGGTACCTCAGTGAAAATATGATTAGAATACCTAGGTTTTCACACTGGTTTCAAATCAAAGGGCCTCTTCAAATAACTGTAGGAGGTCTAGAAGAACCCAGCTATTGAGAGACACTATTAGAATCATCATGATTACTCTTTCCCTTAGAGTAATTTACACTACCACTAGGAGAAAAAGAAACTTCCGACAACCATGACTTTTTAGCCAAGTCCATTTCGACCATCAATGCTCTATACAACACTTCTTCATAAGAAGGGAAATTACACAAGAAAACCTAATAATGGATTTCAAATCAAAGTACTAACTAGAACTATCGAGTCTTTATCTTCTCATTCAATACTATCTCATGTGAAAACTGCACTAACTCATAAAAATAGTTTGTGTACTTCATCATGGTCTTTTCAACCTACTCAAGTTTGAAGAACTCAATGACCTTGTCTAGATCCATTGACTCTAGATAGAACTGGTCAGCGAAAAGATCCTTGATGTCTTTACAATATAATCCCTCAAGCTTCTTCACCATCAATATCATGTCCCACTATATCCTCCTAGGTATCTCGAGCATGAAGGTGACACACTTAAACTCAATTTCATCAGGTGTCCCCAAGAATTCAAACAAACATTCCATCCTGATCAACCATTTCTCAGCCTCTTGAGGATTGTTGGAACCTTTGAACACTGGTGGTTTCTAGAAAAGAAAATCCTGAGAACAATTTCATAAAGCATCCCTATGAGATTCCAAAACTAGATCCTGAATGGGAAGGAGTGGTGGTGCCTGTCTTAAAGATTGGATAGTAAAAACAATCACCTTAACCAGACTCGAGTCAATAGGAGGATTTTATCGCTGTGGTTTATCAGCATCTCCCTCACGGTTTTGATTCAAACATCTTCTCGAAGGCATTATGCTACAAAAAATAAATAGACAACATTGATGACATCATATCAATACTCAAATAGAGAAACAAGGGAAATTAATCCCAGTAGATAAAAAAAAATATTTGGATTTCAACCTATCCAAATAAAAAATAGGGAAAAGAATAGAACTAATCTTCAATATGCCTTTTAGAAAACACCTCTGGTGACTTAAGTCTCATTTTGGTGAAAGATGGCCAGCTATTGAATAAAAAATACCTCATAAGTCCCAAAACTAATACACAACTACATACTTACATGGAGTCAAGATGCAAAACCTGCACCTTTGATACCACTTTTTCATGAACCATCCTAGTTACCTAGGTAACCCGATAACTGATCCAATACCGACATGGACCAAATGGTGTCCCCAATCACCATGGCTTGGAAACAAGCACCTAGAATCATATAAAATTAAAGTGGGAACAATTTTCACCATAAACATTGTGGAAGCATATAAACAAGTCAGGATGCATACAATAACAACTCCACAGGGATAAGTATACCAGAAGTCAAACGTGTATGAAAACCCGAAGTACTACAGTAAAGCACCAGAAAACAGGGTAAAAATACTAGTCCTAATGGAAAAAAACTCTCTTATCCCAAGGATCAACAGCTAAAACCACCTCCAAGTGGTGCCTTACCCTTGCTCGAACCTGGAATAATATAATATAAAAACACTCAAAGGCATAGGTAGGGTGTGAGCTAAAATCCTAGTAGGGTCTCACAAAGGATTCTATAATAGATGCAAACATTTAATTAACCAAATAAATATTTCAATTTTAATAAACAGATATGGAAGTCCAAATTATAATTAAAACAATTCATGATTTACTTTTCAAATTATGGAAATACTTTAAACAAATGGATTAATATTTTTTTATATAAAATATTTTATATAAATTCCCAAGGAATGTGTAAACCAGTTTACAAACAATGGAATAAATTTCAAATACAACAACGAGAAATATTATCATTTTCCAAAAGGTATGATAGTTACAGGATATAGGATTCTCACACATTTTAAGGTGATAATGACAATATGTGTATACACATGTCCCTCTAACACTGGCCAAAGATGACTCATCACCATACCACCAGGGATGTGGCCTATTACACTAGGTTTTTTTTTCATTTTTAATGAGTCAAAAAGAGTACTGTCTTGATGACTCACTAACTACCTTGGATTGTATGTGCTCTAATAGAAACCAATGATGATAAATTTAATTTAAAACTATTTAAAATACAATTCATCCCATTCCACTTTTCAAATATTCTAATTTCCATTTTAAAACCAACACACAAGTTTTTAATCCAAACATGCCTTTTTCCAATATAAAACCATTGGGGTTTATCAAAACCATTTAATCCATTTTTCTCAAATAAAAATTTTAAATCAATTTCAACAAATCAATTTCATAATTTAAATTTAACAATTTAAATTCCACAATTTTCCATCAATTTCACAAACACACCCAAAATCAATGTAATTAAGGGTTTTTCCCAATTTCATGCCAAATCAAATAACCCCCTATTCAATGGAATTGTGTTTTTAATAAACCGATTCAAATAAATTTAATGAAATTGAATTTAAATAAAAAAATTTAATTTAAATCAAGCAATCCATGTTTAATCAAATTTGGTCAATCATAACAGAACCATCTACCTTTTCTCATGGAAACACAAAGCCCACAATGAAAACCACTAACAAGAAAAAAGGTGTAGAAGATATATGAACTCAACATAGAAAAAAGATTTAACAACATGAAGCATAAATCCATCAATCCCAAGAAGGTCTATCAAACTACAAGGAGGGAAAGAGAGAGAGACGAAGAGATAGAGGTAACTCTTACTTAGAAAGTCACACTACAATCAAAACAACATTCAATTGAGGAAGTAAATGACCTTTAAGGGTTTTAGGGATCCAAATTTCATGGGTATGGATCTTATGTCGAGATCAAGGAAGTCTTGAGAAGAGGAAAAATAATTTTCATCCAAGCCAACTATTTAAAAACAAAACTCAGGACTTTACACGAAGTGTAAACCAATTACACATCTTTTAATTAACAAGTCCCAAAATCACTGAAAAAACTATCACATTTTTTTAAAGATGGATTTATTATTATTTTAGACTTTACACATCATGTAACCATATTACATGTCATGTAAATTCCTAGTAGGCTACAGAACCAACAAATTTTTTACTGAAAATTCAAATAAATCTCTGACTTCACCATTATAGGTATCCTCCAAATTACATCTTGGACCTACCCAAACAATGAAAAAGGAAAACCATGAAAAAGTTTAAAACATACCTAAAATAAAGGTAAAGAGATGCTACAAATACTATATTCAAAGATTTGAAAATTAGGAATAATATTCTTGAGTCACACCATTATTCAAGCTATCATTCTTCATATATTTTTTCTCACTAAAGAGTTTAGTTAGAGGGTTTTATATGTTGCTCACATAGAGATTTGGAAGGTATTAGATTTAGCTTTAATGAGTTTAGAAAAAACCTAAAAGTGTGGAAAACATGAGATTGGTTAGGTAGTCAATCATATATGATATGAAAAGATAATAATTTTTGTATGGGTTTGTAAAGTATTATTAAAAGGGTCTGAGAATATAAAATATATCATGTTATAAAAAATTCAGTATCCATTTTATTATTATTTTATGTTGGCTGCATATAGTCATGAAATGAAATAATAATTAACATTTAAAAGTATGATTTTTAGTTATATCTAGTTTATGTTCATCATTAAGTAGTATAGGTTGTTATGAAATGTTACTATCAGAATGGGTAGGATTTTATATAAATATATGAAATATTATCATGAGGTATAAAATGGATTTTGTGCACCAGATGAACCACCAAGTATACTACACATAGTATCATAAACTATATGTTTGATATAATATGGGTTCATGTTTCATATTTATATTTCCCCATAACTGAGGTTGGGGAGATTCCATGCATGAGAACCTTTATACTTTGATACCTTTCTTATGAAAGCCTTTAGGTTTAACTAATCAAGGGGTGGTTAGTTATATTACTAATCATGTTTTCAGTTGAAAAAAAACTAAGATGAGATTTTCCATCTTATATTTATATATTTGAAAAGGTTGAGGTTCAATCCCTCTTTATTAAATATATAAAGAGATAATCCCCTGATGAAATTATAAAAAGAGGGAACCCATTACATGAACAAATGAAAAAACATCTTAAAAAACAATACCTGAAGGATCTGACATGGCCCTAAATTCCCAAAGGAACTAAACATCACGACAAGTACCAATCAAAAGTCTTGTCTCCCCCTAATTGAGATAGTATGGTGAAGTGTATGGCTATACCTAGATAAGTCATGTGATTTACTTATTTATCAGATGAGGGGCATATGATGTTCTCATCTATAAGGGTGAATAACATGTGATGTATTCATCAACCTGGTCGGTATATACTCATATAATCAAGAACATATGATTTAGCTATATAAGATTGAAATAATCTATGTATAATGGTCATTTAATGTATTGTAAAAAGGGATTATATGAAAATTCATGATTATATATGATATAACTGGTGTACATAGGTATAAAGATACATGTGTTTGATAGAGAACATGCCAGATCCCTTTATTACTTAATTAACATTGTTGTTTTACTAGAATCCACCTTTTCCTTATATTTAATAATTTGGGAATTTATATTTGTTTTCAGTAATAAAAAGTCCCAATGGGGTCACAAATTATGGTTAACTAAATTGGTATTGAGTTTAACTTAGAGAGATACTCTAAAAGTGTTTTAGAGTTTATCCAAAAAGAGTTTTATATGAGAATTCACAAGGTATTTCATATGATGTGATACATGGTGAATTTGATGATAAAATTTGAAAAGTGTTTAGGAAGATATATAGAATGATTTTTGGATATGGTTTCATAATTTATTATATATGATATAATATAAATCTAAATGACACTAAGACTACAAGCCTTTAGTTTAAGTGAGATATTGAAAGAGACATGACCAAAATCCCCTATATCGTATTATATGATTATACATGTCATATGGTATGAAATATGGGAAATAAATCATATCATATAAAGGAAATGATATGCCATAAATCCCATTCTAATGTGATGTAATAGGGCCTACTGTATTTAACCATTTAGGTATGGGATATTTCATGAACTATGATTTCATGTTACTACCCATTTCAATCATAAGGTACACTAAGATGTGTGTAATAAAGTGAAATTTCCCGCAGGCTTGTGGTTACATTGCTAACAAACATATCCTTGAGTAGGGGATTGAGAATATATTGGTGAAAATATAATATGATATGCATATGGTGCATATATTAAGATAGTGTTTCCCTTAAAATATCATGGGATTGAGATTTATGATAGATGAAAATTAAGTTTCAACATTTATGTAATCTTACATGATCAACTATCATTAATAAACCATTTCATATGATGAAATTGATGTGATATTTAAGGCTGAGATTTAAATGCAATGTAACTCAATCCATTACACATATGTTTATGAAACTTATTAGTAAATGATCAATATAGTTTCATGGATTAGTGAGCATCCTTATAATATATATAAAGAAGGTTAATCCCTTGGGAATGTGTATGTAATCATCCGAAAAAACCTATACTTAAAAACAATCTCTATTTAAGATCTCTATTTATATTTCTTTTTTAAGATACTAGCATATCCTTAAGGTTTATATAATCCCACCTAAAGAGTTTATGTGATTTAGTACTTCCCATGGATACACCCAAGAGGGAAGAAGTATTTGGTTTTTACTTTGGTGATATTTATAAAAAATGAAGGTTTTTTATATTCTTTGGGTCATAGTTATGTTAAATTTTGACTTTGGTTCATCAATTTTGAGGTTCTAGAGGATTTTGGGAGCTGGGGGTTGAAAATTTAGAGTTTTAGAGAAAATAATATAGGTGCGCGGTTTAGGTACACAGTTAGTGGTAACCGTGTGATATGGAATTGTTGGTTCCATATGTAATTTGAATAGTATAAATCATAGTTTATCTAACTATGTGAGTATATATGAAAATTGTGTAGATTCTTGGGTTAGGTCTAGAGGTTGGTGCATAGTTTTTCAAACCGTTCAGCTGTTTCCATGAAACCATGTGACTTAGTTTTCAAGGTACAATATCCATCACATGGTTAACATACAACTTATCTAACCATGAAGCCTGATCCAAACTTCTTAAAATATAAAATTACCTTATTTACCTTGCTCTATTTAACCTCTAATATCCTATTAATCCCTCATTATCTTGAAACAACCTCTCTATGATTCTATAGATAGCTCTCCCTTTGATTCCTTGTTGATCCTCAATCAATTTGGGAGGATCACTTAAAGTTTAATTTAGATTTTCTCTTAGTTTCTCCTATTTTATTTGGATATTATCTTGATCTATCCTCCCCTTATCTTTTTAGAACCCTAATGGGTTGTGGTTTCTAAATATAGAGGGTTTTATGAGGAATTTATAGTGTTTGTCTTAGATATAGGCTTGTGAGGACCTAATATATTCATTTATGATTACCAATTTAGAATGAGGTATTGTTCTCTCTATTGGTGACATAGGTGTCTATATCCTATAGAAAATTACTTGGAATTATTATATTATTGTGATGTTATCCTTTGGTTTTGATTTATAAAATTGAATTATGATATTATACATGTTCTTTTTTCATAAAAGGAAAGTGTTTTCAAAAGTGGTTTTCTTTGAAAGCTAGATTTTATGACCATGGTGTGTTTGATAAAATGCCTCAAATATGGTCTTGAATTTGAAATGGTTTTTCAAGCATATAAGTGATGTGGAATCACCATATAACATGTTTTATAAAATATGGTCTTCATTTTCTTGAAATGTAATGATGATATGTAGTACATTAGGAGACCTTGGGGTATAAGGAAAAACTAAATGTAGACAAATATTAGTGCTGTAAGCTATCACTAGGGTAGGTTCCTATGATTTCAGGGTTTTTAGTGGGCATATTTACCAAGAGAATAAGGTTCCTATACTTTATTCACTTATATTGGCTAGTGTTCCTATGTGATTCTTAGTTTTTTACCCCCTCATGCCGTGGATTTCCCTTTTGGGATTTGTGGATACATTACATTCATGTTTATTTGATATGATTATTTTCCCACTTGATATGGATATTAATACATGAAAACCTATTTCATTCATCTGATTATTCCCCATGGATATATGTTATTTCATATTTCTTTGATTATTAGAATATGACATGTTTTGGAATAGAAAAACAAAGGATGTTTTTATATAAAAAATGATTTCTTTTGAATTTTTTTAAATATGTTTCAAACAAGAACTAACAAATGCATGTTGATAGAAATTGTATAAATTATTTAGTGGTATCCTACTAAGATTTAGTGCTCACACCCAAATTTTTCCTTAAAATATTTATAAAATTGGATTTATAGGGTACAGGTAAAGGGAAGAACATTATTTAGAAGATGATTCCCCTGGATCATGTCGCCTTTTGGTGGATTGGGATGGTGGTGGAATATGGTAACACATATATGGAATTATGGGTCACTTCGAGTTCCATGTTGTTGGTATTTCAGTTTTTTCATTTAGACCTCATTATCCAGTTATTAGATGTTACATTTATAGTTTTAATGTTTTGACATATGTTGTGTTATGGTTATTAGCTATGATACTCTAGTTGTTTATATATGATCATATGTTTGTTGGAGGATGAAATAATTCCCATTTTTTTCTTGATACCTAGGTTCTTGTTGCTATGATATGGTGATCGGGAACATACTTCATTCCTTATTTCTAGATAGGCCAGGTGACATTATGGGTTGACCAAAGTTGGTTTGTTACAAATTAATATCAAAGGGGAAGGTTGTTATTAAAATCCTATGCTCCTTATTTTGTATCACCCTCTTATGTTTAGGGGTTTTTTATAGACTAGAGATAGGACCATCGAAAATAAAAAGATAGTGTGGGAGTGTGCCTGGCAAAATCAATTTCATGAAAAAACTCAAGTTACCATGGGAAGTTCAGGGTTGTCTAGTATAATTTATTTATGATTATATCCTTTTTTATTTATTTCTTGAAATTCAGTTTATTATGAAGGAATCAAACGTTATTTTAAGGGGTTTTCTATCCTATTTGTTTTATTGAATATTCCTCCTTCAATAATACCATCTTTGAATGCTAGAGTGGAATTTGTGAAGTGAGCCCCATAGGAATATCCTTTAGATGACTTGGTTTTGGTGGAAACTATAGTATGAACAATATAATCCTTGAGATATATAACTAGAATTTAACTAGAATGGAAGGTGGACCATGATTTAGAATACATAAGTAGTATCCACCAATATTTCATGGTGAAACGGGACCATATGGATCAGGATAATGGATCAAGAGGACCAAGGTGATTTTTTTACTTCCTAAAAACTCTGAAAGACCACAGGGTTGGTTTCTTCACATATATGCTTTATGGGATGAGAAGGAAGTGGTGGTAATCTATTTTGTAAGCCAAATTTCATATAAATCTCACCTAGAATACTTTTAATAAATCATTCAATCAACATTTATATCTTGATATACTAAGTGTTAAAGGCATGATAGTTCATTACTATGGATCTAGGAGATCATTCTGTCATGAAGTATTCTACTCAGTTTTCTAACTTGGTGAACCTATCTCTAGAGCTTGTTTTAAAGGGAAACCTCAAGGAATGGAGTTTTTAAATGGGTTTGAGTCCTGATATTTGGTATATGATGAATCTTATATGCCTAACCACCTTTAAAAAGGTTAATGACAAGGAAAATATGCCTGAGAAAAACATAGTTGGGAAAATATAACTCTTTAGAGCATTAGTGACAACTAGAGGTGGTCAGAGTTCATATTCTGGTTAGAAGAAGAACTAGGGTGACCATCAACATTGTGGATTTAGGGGTAACAATAGATGTCATGGCATGTTTAAGAGGTCTATTATCAATGTGAGATAAAGGGATACCTCAAACCTGATTGCACGGTAGAATCCAATGTGTGTCCTACATGTGGATAATCTATTCATCTTCAGTGTTTCTATGAGAGATAATTCTAGGGTGATAGGGATAGATCCACTTTCAATAAGGGATATCAATTTTGAATTGATACCGAAAAAGGGTTGGGATCTCAATCTCCTAATAAGGGTGACACTTAGGTTATGGAGAAAGTGAAGAATAAGGCTGCATGCATCTATGTAGTGGATTTTTCACCAAAGGAGTCAGAGTCATGACCAACTTTCATGAGAGGTAAAATTTTTATTTCATATTATATGGTTATGGAATAATTTGATATCAATGTTACACATTAATTTATCTCATCCAATCTTATTAATGAGTTGATTTTTTGTTAAGAGATTATGCCTTCCATGATGAATCTTTCCAATACTTTGGGAAAGAATTAGGAGCATGGTTTAAGATGTCCCGGATTTTACATTATTATCACTGAACATGAAACTGTATGGAATTTTCTAGTTCTTAATATTGATAAATTTTATCTCATCATTGAAATGTATTAGATTATTATATATAAATTCCAGATCGATTTCAATCATCATCAGGTTTTTTTTTCATTCTTCCAAAGGGAAAACTCATGTCTTTTTGGGTGAGTGAGATTCTAGATATAGGAGATTAGTGCCCATTTTCCTAAGTTCTAAGATGATTCCATTATAGTTATCAGAGATTATTCTTGATACCATTGATCCATGTCTTATTGGACCTCTTCCTATGCTGGTAAGTGAGTATCTTGATGTTTTTTCCAGATGATTTCTATAGGTTCCTACCTCAAAGGGAAGTCAAGTTTACTATAGACTTTCTTCTAGGTATGAGGACCATTTACTTATCTATATACTATATGGTACCCACTAAATTTAAATAATTAAAGGTTCACCATAAGGATCTTGAGCCTAATAGGATTATTCATCCTATCATTTCACCTTAGCCATTTTTAGTACTCTTTGAAAAAAAGGTAGATGAGATTATTTGACTTTTTTTGATCACTATAAACTTAAAAAGGTAACAATTAATAAAAAATATTCATTTCCCCGGATTTATGAACTTTTTAATCAGCTCAAGGGAGCCTGGTGGTTTTTAAAAATTGATCCAAGATCAGGGTACCATAAACTGAGGGTTCACGAGGAAGATATTACTAAGATGGTTTTTGGGATAAGTTATTGCCATCTTGAGTATTTAGTTTGGTTTTTTTGTCTTAATAACTATATTCTGGTATTTATGGATTTAATGAATCAAATCTTCCATCGATTCTTGGATTATTTCATGGGTTTTTTGTGGATTATGTCATTTTTATTCTAGATTGGATCAGGATCATGCTGAGCATTTTAATATCATCCTGGGAATTATGAAAGAGCATAATCTCTATGGGAAGCTATCCAAATTCTATTTTTTTATTCAATATGTGAGATTTCTAGGCCATGTGATTTATGAGAAGGGTGTATCAATGAATACTAAGAATATTTGGGTGGTGATTTCTTGGGAGAAACCTATGAATGTGTCTAAGATATGGAGTTTATTGGGATTAGAAGGTTATTTTAGGAGATTTGTTTGAGTCTTATCCAAGATTTCACCTCTTATTACAGAGTTAACTCATAAGGGTGTAATTTTTTTTGAGTGATCAGTGCTAGAGATATTTTTATGAGTTTAAAGTGAGATTTAATTTAGCTACAATATTGATTCTTCCTAAGTCTGTTTTGGGATATGATGTCTACTACTATGCCTTAGGTATGGGATTGGGTTGTGTTATGATGTAGGGAAGACATGTTATTACTTATATATCTCATCAATTAAACCCTCATCAAAAGAAATACCCCATTAATGATCTTGAGTTGGTGGTAGTGATGCATCATCTTAAGACTTGGCACCACTTCCTCTTTAGGTAGTGGTTTATAGCGTATTCAGACCATCGAAGTCTAAATTATATCTTCACTTATAGGGATATAAACTTGAGAAATAGATGCAAGGTGGAGTACCATTAGATATTTTATATTTATATTACATACACCCATAGAAAAATAAATGTGGTCATAGATTCTTTGAGTAGAAAATTATCGGCTCAGGAAATGAAGGAATCATTGGAAAAGTGGTGCTTGATGGGATTGTTTCCTAAGATTCACTTGGATAAAGGGAGTGATGAAAGATGGGTATTATATTCTTGTGCTCAATTTGGACCATATATGGATGATTATATTCATCTTGTATAGGCATAGGATGTAGAGTTTCAATGCTTTAGTAGGATTATTTATGGTGGGGAGACCTCAGATGAGTGGTATCAGTCCCTCGATGGGGTTATTGACTTTAGTTGAAAAAATGATTATTATAATTGACCTAAGGCAATAATTGTGGATAATTAACACCAATATAATTTGTATATTCACTTTGGATCTACCACAATGTATCACGACCTGATACTTCACTATAGGCCATTAGGAATGAGATGATCATTTGTAGATTTTCTATCTCGATCCCTTATGCGTCAGAGAATTAAGAAATAACATCATAGGATTGATGGATTTATACAACCCTTACCCATTCCACTATGGAAATGGTATGAGATATCCATAGACTTTATGATTAGGATACCTCATACTTCTAGTTTTAAGGATGGGATATGGGTGATATTATTGATAAACTCACATAATTAGTGCATTTACTACATATTAATGAGTCAAATAAGGTAGAGGTTATTAGGAACTTGTATGTTAATGATATTTTCATAATCCATGGTGTTCCATTAAACATCATTTTAGATATGTACCCTCACTTAAAATATATTTTTTTTGGAGTGTATTATAGATAGGGTTGGGTCTTAATTAAAGTTGAGCATGAATTATCATCCCCAGATAGATTCCCATACTGAGAAAGCCATGTATATTATTTAAGACATGATTCAGGAATGAATTATTGACTTTAGTGGATCATGGGATAATCATTTTACCTTAGTGGAGTTTTCTTATAAAAATAGTTAACATGATTCGATCAGTATGGAACCATATGAGACATTTTATGGGAGGCCTTATAGATTTCCTCTTTATTGGGTAGATATTAGAGAACAGTCTTGGTTATATTGAGTATCATTTAGAAGATGTTGAATATTATGAAAATGATTAGGATTAGGTTATAAAAAAATTAGATTCATTAGAAAAAATATTCAGATCAGTTTCATCATTCATTAGAATTTGAGGTAAGTGATCAGGTTTTCCTCAAAGTTTCACCTCAGTTGGGACATAGGTGTTTGGGGAGGCAGGGTAAGTTAGAACCTTGTTATGATAGTACATTAGAAATTATATAGTGACTTAGGAAGGTGTATAATTTATTTAACTTACCCACTTATTTTAATTGTATCCATGATGTGTTTCATGTTTCCCAATTGAAGAAGTACCAACTAGACCCACCCCATGTGATTGAGTGGGAGGATGTTGAAATTGAACTCAACAAATCTATGATTAAAAGGAATACTTACATAGTGTAATAATAGGATAAGAAGATATGTGGAAATACAATCCCATTAGTTTGAGTGAATTGACAGTGTGGTAGAGAAGACCATGAGACATGGGAGCGAAAGGCCTTGATGAAGTAGTAATAACTTGATATCTTTTCATGTTCATGAACTTGAGCCCTTCTGGGGACATAAATATTTTATGGTGGGGTAGAATTGTGAGGCCCTACAGGTTATAGGTATGTTTAATTATGAACTTAGTTCATCTATTTTGAGTTTTTAGAGTCTTTTAGGTGTTAGGTGTTAAATATTTTTAGTTTCATAGAAAAAAATCTAGGAGCATTGTTTAGGAATATAGTTAGTGGTAACAGTGTAATATAGAAATTTTGGTTCCAAAAGTGATTTAAATAGTATAAAGTCGGGTTTATATAACCATGTTAGTGTCCATGAAAATTGTGTAGATGTTTGGGTTGATTTTAGATGTTATATCATAGTTTTTCAAATCATGTGGCTATTCCTAGGAAACCACAAAATATAGTTTTCATAGGATGGTGGATACCATATGGTTAGCACACAATTTTTCTAAACATGTGGACCAACCATGTGACCCAATATGAACTTCTTAAAATATAAAATTATCTTTTTCCCTCACTCAATTTAACCTACAATCTCCTCCTAATCCCTCATTAACTCGACTATCCCCTCAATAACTTTTCATAGGAATCTACCCTTGATTCTTTGGTGACCGTGGATCAATTTTGGGGGATATATTCTAGGTATGTTCATATATAATCTCAATTTCTTCTCTTTTATCTAGATTTTATCTAGATCTTGTCTTGATCTCTCTTCCCCTTGTATTTTTGGAACCCCAATGGGACTTGATTTTTGAATCTAGAGGGTTTTATGGGGAATTGATAGTGATTCTATTATATCTAGGCTTGTGAGGACCTGATATATTCATTTCCCATCACCGATTTCAAAGGAGACACCATTCTCTCTATTAGAGTGGTAGGTGTCTCTATATTATGGTATATAACTTGGAACAATTGTATTCTTATGATTCTCTCATTCAGTTTCGATTTATGAAATTGAATGTTGATATTGACCTTAATCTTTGGTAGTAATTGAAAGTGTTTTCAAAATACGTTTTTTTATAAAAACTATATTTTGTGCACATAGTGTTCTTGATAGAATTACTCAAATATGTTTTTTAATTGGAAATTGGTTTTCAAGCATTAAAGTGGTATGAAATTACTATAAAAAATGTTTTATAAAATTTGGACTCAATTTTTGTGAAACATAATGATGATATATAGAACATTGGGAGACCTTGGGGTATGTGAAAAAAGAAAATAAAGACAAACTTTAGTGGAGTAAGTTATAACTAGGGTAGGTTCCCATGATACCATGGTTGATAATGGGTAGACTTAACGGGGGAGTGAGGTTCCTAGAATTTAGGATTCACTTATGTCAGATAATGTTCTTTGTGAGTCTTAGTAGAGTACTCCCTCATGTCGTGGATTGTCCATTGGTTCTTTGTGGATACATTACATGCATGTTTATTTGATATGATTATTTTACCACATAATATTGATTTTGATGCATGAAAACTTTGTTTACTCATCTTCTTATTCCCTATGGATATATGTTATGTCATTTTACTTTGATTATTAGAATATGGTATGTTTTTGAAAGGAAAACCAAATGATGATTTTATATGGAAAACTGATTTCTTTTGAAATGTTTTGAAATCTATTTTATAAAAGAACTAATAGATTCATGTGGATAGAAATTGTATATATTTTTTTGTGGTACCCTACAAAGATTTAGTGATCACACCTAACTTTTTCCCTTTGGGTATTGGAAGACTTTTTTTTGTAGGATACAATTAAAGGGAAGAGTGTCATATAGAGAATGACTCTCTTGGATCTTGTTTCCTTCCGATGTGTTGGGATGGTGGTGACATATAGTCATATAGTTTTTTATTAGAAATTATTATCCAATTATTGGATGTTACATTTATGGTTCAGATGTTTTGATATATGACATGTTATGATTATCTACAATGATATTCTGGTTGTTTCTATCTTATCATATATCTATTGAAGGGTGAAACCATTTCAATTTTCCTTTTCTTGATACCTAGGTTCTTATCTTTATATCGTGGTGATCAGGAACATGCTTTGGGCCTTTTGGTCTTCCATGTTAGTAATATTATTGGTTAACCCAATTTGGTTTGTTACAAAGATGGCATTAATAAAAATATTTCAACAGTAAAAGGTATACAAGTTCTTCATTTCATAGTTTTTCATGATTTTTGTTTCATAAGCATGGTGATCTTGGTTTAAGTTTTATTATTTTAATTTCTTTATTAATGGTTAATCTATGTTGAGAAACCTTTATGTGGTATCAATGTTTTTCTATGTTTTTTGATTTGTGAAAATATTTGAGAAATGGATATTTTTTTTGTCATAATGTCTATCATATTTCATATCATAAAATATTATTCAATACAAAACCCATATTTTTTTACATGTCATAACATAAAAAATGCGACAATCATATTAGATGATAGATATTTATGCAAGTTTCAAAAATAGAGCATCATATTGCTTATATGATATCTCCTTAAATCATAAAATTTAATTTCCTATCAAATTTAATAATTGGATTATCAATAGTAGTGTATGAATAATAACACATAAAGAGTTTATGTGTCACATGATATCAATCATAATGTACGATTGATACTAAATTGTAAAATAAAATTTCTTAAGAAAATGTTTTTCATAATTTTCAATCATGAATTGAATTTTATTATTTATAAATTGTTTATAAATAATGATAATATATATTTTAGTTATATTAATTTATTTATAAATATTTATAAATTAAATAATTATAAAATGTTATGATTATTTAATAACGTTTGGGAAAAATTTGTAAATGATTTTTCCATTATATTAAAAGTTAATATTAAAATGAATTTTGAAAATTA
Source organism: Viscum album (assembly GCA_963277665.1). NCBI lineage: Eukaryota > Viridiplantae > Streptophyta > Magnoliopsida > Santalales > Viscaceae > Viscum > Viscum album. The sequence continues at coordinate 2,006,889,913 of OY728122.1, read as the reverse complement.
TATGGCATGACTCATAATTTGGATAAAAATTGTTTATATAAAATTTATAAGTATAATTTATAAAAGGTTTATAAATTACAAAGAATAAGAAAAAATATGAAGTGTTTCTATTCAATAATTATGAATTGTCCATAATGTTTTATTGGAAATATTCCCATTAAAATGGAATTATTTGGAGATTATTTAAACCATATCAAAAGGATTTTTGATAAGTGATGCGATCAAAGGTTTAAATAATGTTGTAATATGATATATATATTATATAAAAGGTTTAAATAATAGAAACTGAAATATAAAATGTTTATATCTCATGGAATAATATATATTAAAGTTAAATTTAATATATAAATAATATGGAAGAGTTCATATTAATAATAAATATAAAGTTTTTATATTTATCAATTTACAAAATTTCCTAAATAAATTATAAAATGTTTATAATCATTTATTTATGAATTTTTCATAAATTCTCATCACATTTTTGTTAAATAAATAAAATATTTATTTATTCTATTCATTTTGAATATTCATGTTTATAATTTTTTTATGAATTGTGAATATTAGGTATGTATTAATTTATTTGATAAATTTATTCTTATAAGTTGTTTATCCATACCTGACATGTTGGGTACAACAACATAAGAATTATTTTTCAACTAACCCAACCTCAATTTGTAATTAAAGTTATTATTTTGAATTTATTTGTTAAATATATTTTGTTTATATTAAGGCTTAGAGTTATGAAGAATTGGATCTTGAATAAATTTTCCCCAAGGAGAGGAACATTGGGTCAAACTTTCCACTCGTCTGAAGACTTATGCCTTGATATAGAAAGGTTGGGGTTAAATGTATATCACTCTGAGCTTACTCATGAAGATATTACCAATATCATATAATTTTAAGCCTTTATATGAAGAGTTAATGAACCTCATGTATATGATGCATTTGGATATGTATGAATATGTTTAGATTCTATTTTTGGGTGAGTAAAACAAACCATGGGTTGTGTAAAGAGTTACACATTAATATGGTGTGAACAAATTAATTTAGTGGATAGAATAGGGATTCCAAAAACTAAATCATAAAAATCATGTATGGATAAAGGAATAAAACATGAGATAATAAATATTTCATGTGATGTAATAGTTATGAATTTAATACGTATATGATGAATATTAGAGTGAAAAGACATTAAAATACAACTCCTCAAATACTAAGTGTTAGATTCCTTCCAAAGAAACACTTTTCAAGACCTTGATCATCTAACTGGGTGGTTCATTCAGTATTTGGGTGCCCCTATATTATCTTTTGTAAGGAAAGTATTAGATAACCATGATAGGATTAAATACCCTTTATATATGTTTTCTTTGGTATACACTCATCTGATAAACCCTAATAGGATTAGGTTACTAGTAGAATAGAGTTGGGTTCATCAATATGATGGATTAGATAAAGTGTCATCTGATCAACTATCCAAGAATAATATGTGATATGATTGTGATGATTACCTACCTTAATAACTAAGTGGTGAGAGAAACTCCATAAAAAATCATTACTTAGTGAAATATGGATATTGTTTTTCTAATGGGTATGATGAAATTTAAAAGAGTTTATCATTTTAGTGGGAGATTATTTAATAAAAGTACTTTTCAAATAGTAATAAAATGTGATACTCATCAGATAAAATATTATGCTATAGATAATGACATCATCATAATAGTTATCAAGATTGACCTTTAAATCCATTTTGGATGAGGAAAAAATAAATGGTAGTAAATTCCTCAACCAGTACATGTACTTGAAAATTATTCTCAAGCAAGAAGGAAAATTCAATGCAGTAGAGGAACCCCTTCATAAGAAACTAACCAGTGAAGATAATCAACATAAGGAGCTATGTGATTATTATAAGCATCCAAAATATTCATTCTATGTCTCTTCACTCAATTTCGTAACCATGGAAGTGAGGTTTCATAAGAAATACATGACCATAGATCCTTATAAAATAATAAATAACCTAAAAAGACTCAAATAAGAGAAAAATAGGCATAAAAAGTATAATATTTCAAAGGCTATTTTTTAATGTAAAATGGAAGAGGGAACATCATTCTCAAATCAGGGACCCAATATGATTGGGTAAGTAATCATCTTATGTAACCTCATTATCAAATTAGGGACTCAAAATGATTGGGAAATTAATGACCTAAAATTTTATAATATATTTCTCTTTAATAAATTTGACGTGTTTGATAGCTTATGATACATGAAACACAAAACATAATTGAATAATGTCTTGCTAAAAAATATTAAATGAAATAAATTAAAATATAGTTAACTGAAATGAATAAAATAAATGATTTTTTAAAAGGTTCAAAGTAACCTAAAGAAATACCATTGATCCTAGAGAAACTATTGAGAGCTATTTTATTGCATTATATTTTTTTGTTAAATTTAGTACTTTTGAGGAATGGTATCAATAAAAGTTATTAAAAAAAATCAATTAATAAAATCAAGTAATTAAATTCAATAAATATTTGATAAATGATAATGAATATTTATCTAGTAATTCTTGGATAAACGGAAATGATTTGTTAACAAATATTATTTTTATCATTTATATTTTATTTAAAAGATAATTTATTTTATTTTGAGTATTAAAATTATATAAAATTATTATTTAAATATGTAATAAAATGGGTGATATTTCATACATTTATTATCAAATGTGTATAAATGATGATAAAATTATTTGAATGTAAAAAAAATATATTTTTTAAAAACTGTTTTCATGTGAGAAATGTGTTTTTATGTTAATAAATTAAATTGATCACTATTTATGAACGGTTTTAATGAAATTTTTAGATAATAAATTTAATTAAATAAATTAACATTCATATAATTCTTGTTAATATTAATTTAATGATAATAGAATCATTTTTAAGCTTAAAAATACATTATTTCTAAAAGTGGTTTTTACACATTTTGTGAGAAGATATTAGAATTAACTTATGACCCATATAAGAATTGAATCTTAAAAAATGGATACTATAATTGAAATATTCATAATAAATATTAGTTGTTAATTGAAACTTTTGTTTTATCCATAATTAATAGTTACCATGGTATAAATCTTATCGCTACGATAAGGGTTAGCGCGCGTGCATGGGGGGGTGGTTAAAGTAAGAGACAATGATTTAAAAATATCTATAAATTGTATTAATTTGATTAGATGAGTGTATTTAGAAACTAAATTATCTTATATTGTTTTTTTCTAATTGGTTTCTCTTTCCCATGAAAATGACTTTATGTTATTTTAAAACTTTAAATACTTTAAAGGGTTCCACTCCCCTCACTTATAAAAGGGAACCTCCTCCTATCACTTATTACACAATTTGAGCACTCTATCTTGGATAATACCTATCCAAATATATTCCCAAATTTACTTCCTACATCCTATAGGTTCTTCTCTCAGCAGAATACTATCCTAAGAAGTGTTAAGGTGCAATCCAAAGGAAGATACTAAAAGAAGAGGTAATCATCTTAACCAAGTTATTTCAAGTTTATTTATAATTAAAAATCATTTAAATCTATTGTATCCATAATAATATAATGACATAATTATCATAAATATACTGAAATTTTATTAAAATTATAGAGAAACCATTACCTATTTCTCATTCATCCAATGAAAAATGAAAGTGTCACTCATGCATACGTAAGAATTACCATTTCCATAAAGAGATGTATTTTATTTTTAATCACAACCTCACATGGATGGTTATATTGATGGATTTAATGAATATATATGATATTTATGATATAGTTATGATTATTTAAAGATAAATTATTATTTACCTTCCATTATTTATATTCATTGAAAAATGAATGTAGCACCCATGCGTACATGCAGACTACCATCTCCATGAAGTGATGAAATTAATTTTTCATGAATGCCTTACGTGGAATGTTTTAAAATAATATAAAATTAATAAATATTATATTAATGAAATTAATAATATTATATCTATTATAAAACCATGACTAAATTTTAAGGACTGTAACCCTCAAACCGAAAATTCCTGGAAAACGAAATAGTTAACACCCAAATATTGATTTTAATAAATAATTGTTAATAAATGTGTAATTGTAAATTATAAATAAATGAAATTTAATAATATAAGTATTATTATGGTTCTAGTATAGATTAATAATAAATATAAATTTATTATATCGGAGTTTATAGAGTGTATGAAGAAAATCGAGACTTTAAGTAGGGGTTTATATTGCAATCTCATTTTTAATTGGAATTGTTTATATTTAAATATATATTGAGAAAATTGTATTATCTCTATATCTCTATATAAAACCCCATATATTTTATTTTAATTTGTTTATTTATGGAGTTTTCAAGTATTCTTTCCATTTTCTCCCTGTTTTATACTCAAAAGGTTGAAAGAATGTTTTTAAACAAAGTTGACCTTATTTATTATTTTAGGTTGGAAATATTTTTATTCCATATCCATACTCTTTAAAATGTTTCTTGAATGTGAATTTATACCATGAAATGATTTTTAAAGTTATTTTAAATCATATTTTACTTTATTTTCAAAGTTTTAAAAATTAATCTTTCTAAGGTTTTCCGTATGAGATATATTTTAATTTGAACAAAAGTATGAAAATAATATTTTTTAATGTTTACCAAATTAATGGGTTTTCCCACCATCAGGATATTTTTTAAGATTAATTGATAATTTTACACGGTTTAAAAAAAATATTATTCCCATTATTCTAGAAATATTAAGTTTTAAAATATTCCAAAAGAAAAGGATGTTTTATCTTGTTTTTTAAAGAATATTTCTAAAACTTTAATAAAAGAATTTTTTATTTATGAAAACATCCTTTAAGGATTTTTTTGATTGAATGGGGATATTATATTATGATTTAATACATTTTATTTCTCTTGATGAGTTATAATTATTATGATTTGATGTTGTTTTTTATCAAACTTGTTTCCTTCCCATGAGTTAATTAATCTATGATGAAATAATGAATGTTTTATGATAATGTTGCACACATATGTATAGTATTAATTATGTTATGGGTGGGAAAATAATTATATATCACTTTAATTTATTGGTTAAATATTTATATCTCATGATATAATATTAAAAGTAATTGGGAGTGAACCCAATCCAATATAGGACTCTATCTACCATGAATGAAAAGTGAATAGAGAGTGAACCTAATCCACCATGGGACTCTGTCTACTTTGTTATGATGGTCTTAGCAGTGATCCTTGACTAATGAAATTATTTTTTATACTTATGATTCTTCCACACTCTTATGAAATGTTATTATACTTATGATATTCTCTCATTAGTCATAATTGATTATTGATGAATCCACACTCTTATGACTCATGTATTTTGTTATGAAAAATCCTTATTACATTAATCATGATTTATATTATATGACTTGTTGGGTATGTTTTCATAAGTTATGAACATGATATCATAACCATATACTTATCTTATTATCACTTGTGATATTTTGTTGATGTCTCCCAATTTTACCCTTACTGAGCATCTAATCTCACCATTTCATACGTTTCCATTTTCCTTAGGTTTTGAAGAAATATATTAAGTATGATAAATATAAGAAGGGTAATATGTGAAAATAATTTTATGGGATATATTGAAGATTTTTTTTAAATAAGTTGATTATGTATTCAGTATCTAAATACACTAAACCTTTATAGTTATGGGGTGTAAATTACTATGTAATATATTAATTTCTCATAAAAAATGATAAAATATGTATGTACATTATAATTTGGTCACCTTAGTTTATATCATAGAAAGGTTTAGTCATTTTTGAAGATTTGATTATGAGGAATATGAGGAAAAGTATGATGAAATGAAAGTGATATAGGATAATCCTAAAGTTCCATAGTTTGATAAAATAGTTTCAAAATTTAGGGAATCTTAGGAATTATTTTCATGATTATATGATTTTTCACTATGATTAATGTTTTTTGATGCTTACACTATGAATTTTGGTTTTAGTCAATGGATGGAACTGGGATGAATCATGTTAATAATGAATGTGGTGGGAATGTAATGATTTTCATAATGAGTAGCCGAATAACATGAGGACTAGAAAGAAATATCTTGTTTCTATACTTATTAAACTTTTTCATGATATGAATCATGATAAGCTTCCAAATAATCAAAGTAAGGATAAATATACCATCAATTAATTCATGAGGAAACATACACCATCCTTTAGTGGGTATTATGATACACTAATTTGAATATAATGGATTGGTACCACTAAAAAGATATTTTATGTTATCCAGTGTTTGAAGCATGAAAAATGTTTCTTATTCATTTATCATTTGGAATGTGAAGTAGATAAATGGTGGAAGATTATTAATAAAATGAGTAAATATTAAGAAATTAACTTCATGGAATAGGAAGAGTTCAAGAGGTTATTTTTTAGTAAGTACTATCCACAAAAGTTTTATAAGAAAATATAAAGGGAATTCTTTGAGCTAATGTAGAATGATAATGAATCCATTGGAACCTAGGTGGAAAATTTTATAAGACTTTTGAGGTAAAATTAAGGTTTTTTCATCAACCTTGAAAGTAAAATTGATATATTCTTTAGTGTCTTAAAACAAAGTCTTTGAAATTCATTAGCCATAAGGGACTTCAATATCTATGAAGAAATCATTCAATGTGCTATTAAGGTAGAAATAAAAATTATAGACTCCAATTATTATTGTGATTTTGGGGGAAATAATATAAAGATAGAGTTTTGATAAAATTCTATTAATAAGACCCATTAAGGAAAGAAAATTAATCTTACTTCATGTCTAAATAGTGTAAATAAGCATGGTGGGAATTTCCTTAAGGGTACTAGTAAATGTTTTAATTATGGAAAATATAGTCATAATGAAAATGAATACTGAAGGGATACAAAGAGGAAATTCAATGAAATTAATGGATATAAATATCAACTAAATGAACTACCGACACTCTAATTCTTTAATTGAAAAGAGTATAGGAATTATTCCAACTAGTGTATAAATTTGAGGGTTAATGATAATAATATACCTCAACAACCTCTTAATCCAAGAGAAACATGGAAAGATCATGTGGAAATAATCACCAAAATTGGCCATGAGAATGAAGTGGTGAAAGGAACAATTATCATCCAATCTAGTACTACAAATATATTATTTGATTAGTATTTACCTAGTATTTTATATTCAAAAAATTTCTTAAGTGTATCAGATCACTACCTCAATGATTATATGTTTAATTATTGGTGAATAATTTTAATGGTATGATTATTTCATCAAATTTCTATAACTCATCTCTAATAAAATTTTGTGGGAATGTGATTCTATATATCTTATTATTATCACTCTTGTTTAATTTTATGAGATTTTGGTAATGTATTAATTATCTCTATATAGACCCCATATTAATTTATGGGGATGGGAATTCATGTTTGATATTTTGAAACAACCTATGATCATGTATCATATTAAGGATGAATATGAACTTCAAATGAAAATTACTTCCATTATATGAGTCTTATTACCTATTAATGATGGGTATTTATCTCATATGGTTGTGGAGAAACTCAACTTTGAAGATATTCCTATTATGTGGGAATATGTTGATGTGTTTCCCAAAGAGTTTTATAGTATCACCCTGAATCCTGAAGTTAATTTTTTTAATAAAACTCATACCTAGTGGTATAAATATTTTAAATAATCATTATAAAATTTCCATTATTAAGTTGCAGTAATTAAATAAGAAACTCTAAGAGAATATAGATATGGGATTCATTCTACCAAGTGATTATATATTGGGTTTAACTATTATTTTTGTTAAAAATAAATAAGGTTAAATGAATCTATTGATTTATTATCATGAACTTAATAATATCACAATTAATAATAAGCAACCTATACCCCATATTGATGATTATTTTGATCAACTCTGAGGATATCAATACTTTCCAAGATTGATATTCAATTTGGATATCCTCAGTTAAGGGTCAAAAGAGAGGAAATAACTAATAAAACCTTCTATATAAGGTATGGAAACTATGAATTTATAGTTATTCCATTTGGACTTAATAACTTCCTCACAATCTTCATGGATATAATGAGAAGAGTTATTAGATATTACCTTGATCAATTTTTAGTGGTCTTTATAGATGTTATTATTATATATTCCAATATCAAGTAAGATCATGGAGGTCATTTAATGATTTTATTTAAGGCCTTATGAAATCATAATCTATATTATAAATTTAGAAAGTATAAATTATGGCTATAGAAAGTATCAATATTTGGTCACATAATTACAAGAGAGGGTATATCAGTGGATCATTTAAATATTAAAGTTATTTAACATCATTTAAGACCAACCATAGTGATTGAGATCCACATTTTTCTTTTATTGAATGTATACTATCAATTAATTATGAATCATTTCTTATGGACATTAAATATACAAACCAAGTTGACATGAAAGTGAGTAAAATTAATTTGGATTGATAAATGTTAAGATAATTTCAAGGAACTTAAGAGAAGGTTATTTAGTTAACTAATTAACCCACTACCCTATAGTAGAGAAGTGTTTATGATCTATAGTGATGAATTAAATAAGGGAATGAGATATGTTCTCATGAATAATGACATGGTGTTAGTGTATATCTTTGTCTAATTGAAGGTTTATGGTAAAATTTACTCAACTCATAATTTGGAGTTGGAAGTGATAGTTTTTTATTTAAAGATATGTGTGCATTACCTTTATGGTGAAAGTTTTGACATATATACACTAATCATCAAATATTGAAATATAAATTCACATATAAAGATTTAAATATACACCAATGGATATGGTTGGAGTTGGTTAAATATTATGACTGCTAAATATGTTACTACCATGGAAGGATGAATAAGGTGGAAGATTATTTGAGTTAGATGGAAAATGATAGAATATACATGATGAGGATTTAAATAGATCCAATATTTATGGATTTGTAGAGGATGGATCTTAAAATTATTATGGATCTATATAAATCCTATCTTTCTTATATGAATATTCAAACATCCATTTATAAGAATATATAAGAGGTGTAGAAAGAAGATATGGAGCAAAAAAATATGTTAAAGAATATTCCTAAGTACAACAATGATAGTGATGGAATGATCTGGTTTAGGATATGATTATGTGTCTTATAAATACCATAATTTAAGAAAGAGATATTAGATAAACACATATATCATCATTCTCTATACATATTGAGAGTATAAATTTTGATAAAGATATTAAAGAGGATTTATGGTGGGAAAACATGAAGAGTGGTATTGAGGAGTATGTATGTTAATTATTGGTATGTAAATAAGTTAAGACTGAATGTTAGAAGTATAAGGGTTTGATGAAACCATTACCCATACCTATATATAAGTGAGAAAACATCACCATGGATCTTTTCATAGGACACACTAAGACATCTAAAAGGCATAATGTCATTTGGGTTGTTGTTGATTACCTTAAGAAGTTAGTGAATTTAATTACAATTTGGTAAGATTTATCACTTGAAATACTTTCCAAGATATTCATTAAATAAGTGGTAAGGTTACATGATGTACCACTCTAAATTTTATTTGATTGATATTATAGGTTCAACTCAAATTTTTGTAGAAGTATTAAAAAATATTTGAATATTAAGTTGATATTTAACACCATATATCATACTTAGATAGATAGTATGTCTAAGAGAAATATTCAGACCCTAGAATACATGTTGAGATATTAATCTATGGATTTTAGAGTTTTTTGGAATTAACATATTCCTATGGTTTAATTTTATTATATAAATATCTTTCACTAGATAATTTAGATGTATTATTATTAATATCTTTATAGAAATAATTACAGAACACCAATTTGTTAGGATGAACTTATAGAATGAAAGATATTGGGAATTGAGATAGTTGAGGTAATGGTAGATAAAGTTATATCTATTCATTGAAACATTAGGGAAGATCATAGTTGACATAAGAGTTATGATGATAACTATCGAAAACATCTATAATTTGATGTTAGGGAGAAGGTATTATTATCAATATCTCCTTATAAGAAGGTTATGAGATTTATAAGCAAGTAAAATCTAATACCCAGATATATCAGTGCCTATGATACTCTTGATCATATCGAGATAGTATCTTATCACTTCGTGCTCCCACTAAACCTCTACCAAGTTTATGATGTGTTCCACATATATATTTTAAGGAATTACATACCTAATCCTTCACATATACTTAACATAGAATTTGTACCATTGGGGAATGATATGTCTTATAAGGAACAAATTGTGGAGATTCTGGATTAAATAGATAAAATTCTACAGAACAAGACCACTCACCTAGTCAAATTTTTGTGGAAAAACCATAATATTGTTGAAGATACATGGGAACCAAAATATGTAATAATTCATAATTATCCTCATTTTTTTCATCAGAGTAACATAATTTTGTGGGTGAAATTATTTTAAGGGGATAGAACGCAACACCCTGAGATTTAGATTATATTTCTCTTTAATAAATTTGATGTGTTCAATAGGTTATAATGAATGAAACACTGAAAAAAGTGAATAATTCCTTATTAATAAATATAAAATGAAATAAATTAATATATAGTAAAATTTAGTTGATAAAATAAATGATTTTTAAAAGGAAAAAAGTCACTTAAGGAAGTACCATTGATCCTATAGAATCTATCGTGAACTATTTTGTTGAATTATAATTTTTTTGTTAAATTTAATACTTTTGAGTAATTATATCAATAAAATTTATTAATTAAAGTTAAGAGAATAAAATAAATTAATTACATTCATGAAATTATTGAGAAATTATAAAGAATATTAGTCTATTAGTTCTTATCTAAATGATTTTTTTTTACAAACAATATTTTAATATTTATGTTTTATTTAAATGATAATATTATTTATTTTGAGTGTTAAACTAATGGATAATTATTGTTTAAATATTTTTAAAAATTATTACTCTTTAATATATTGATTATGGAATGGTTATTAAGTAATATAAAATCATTTGAAGGTAAAATGAGATATTTTTCAGAAAACTATTTTTATGCACACAATATGTTTTTATGTTAATAAATTAAATTTATCACTATGAATAAATGATTTTAATGAAATTTTTAGATAATATATTTAATTAAATAAATTAAAATTCATGCAATGGTTTTTGCTAGTCATTAAATGAGAATAAAATCATTTTTATGATTAAAAATACATTTTTTTTTTCTAAAAACGGTTTTTATGAATTTTGTACACAGATATTAGAATCAACTTATCCTATCTATATAAACTGAATATTGAAAAATTGATTCCATATTTTTAATCATCATAATAAATATTATGTGTAACACCTTAATTTTATGGTATTTACTATTATTGTGTTTTTGAGATTTGGTTTGATTAGGCTTAGTTTCAAGAGGTTTATATGATATTTTGGAAAGTTTTAGAAGTGTTTGATAGGTTGATGTTGAATAGAACTATGTTGTTACACTATATATCATACAATTATATATATTTTGATGCTCAAAAAATCTACATTTGTTTTACTAAAATGTTTATCTTAAGTTTTTAAGTAACATATATCATGTATATTAAAATTTTATTAACTTGTTTGAATTATTTTAGTTTTCATTAAAAAATTATTTAAGGAATTTATCTGTTGATATAAAGAATTATCTTATGGACAATATAGAAACGCTACTTTTTCTTACTTAACTATTACATCATTTTAAAGATAAACAACATAATAGAGTTACAAAACCAGGATCCAATGGTTGAGTGTCTTGGGAAAATTAGGGCTATACATAAAATTTACATAATAAAACATAAAAATTATTTAATTCCTTATTCTATAGATTCTTAGTGGCCCTCATGTAATCCTTAGTATAAGTAGTCACCTGAGAATATACATCAAATAAAGGGGTGAGATAAAATCCCAGTAAGAGGATTGAAAAGAACATGAATCAATATAACATGGGTGAGAATACTCATCATCATCATAACATAAGTATGGGATCATCATCATAATCATGAGAGGAATCATTGGATAAAGGCATGGAATGTGGTAATGCATAAAAAAGAAACATTTTGTCCTAGTGTTCAAATACCACACATAGTTTCAAACAAATATAGAATCATGTTTATGCATATCATATGTGAATAGTCATAACATCATCATTGTAGAAAAATATAGAATCATGTTCATTCATACTGCACATTATTTCATGAGACATATCACATTACCCAATGAATTAGAGTGCTATACAATTATGGGAACACCCATCACATCATAACATTTACATAATCATATATGCCACATAGAACATATATCAATATTAGATATAAAACTCCCCATGGAAATGAATGAGTTTAATTTCATACAGAAAACATTCATGAATATACTTTGGGTTTCCCTGATGATAATGGTAAAAACATATTTTGTGTAAGATTCATCATTCTTGAGAGAAGAAAAAACAACTCAAGAGGAGTCAAAATGCATTTTGGAAAGAAAAGTTCTTTCGAAAAATATTTTTATTTAAAAAAAACCATATTATAAACATATATACCCTAGAAAAGAAAAGGGTAGAACAATTAAAGAACATCCATATTGAAATTTTTCATGATATAAGAATGAAATTGGGATCGAGAATCCCCTTACTTTATGTCCAAATTATTTCTTTACTTTAATATCAAAGATAATAAAATTAAATTCATTAATTACTAAATCCATAACCTCTTATACTTGTATTTTATTCATTATAATTTTATTAAGTTCTTTTATTTCCATTTTTGTGAGTTATAGTGTTCAATTTCATCGTTCAAGAGTGTTCATTTTCTTGGTTTTAATGATCAGTTCACTTTTATATATGTATGGAAGATCACATAAAATAAGAATAATTATCCAGAATTGAAATTATATGTTATTAATGAACTTATATAATTTTAAATGTTATTATATATTTTTTTCCAAATATGAGTATGATTAATTATACTAAACACTAATGACAATTGTTTAGATTAATTTGGTAGTTTTTCTATCATCACAAACTAGTTTTGTTTTATCATTTAGTATTATGTATATATGTTAGTTCCATAAAATAAGAAGGTTATAACATACTCTTTACAATATTTTTCAACCATTATAATTGTTTTATGAATATCCTTAAATTTGGTAAAGGAAAATGAAAACTTTTCATTCTCAAAAGAGATAAATCAATACCTCATGGATAATGTTTTCATTTTTAGAATAAAAGGGGGAGGAGAAGAGGTTTGATGATAGATTATTACATTAAAAAAATTATATTATATATAAGATATTTGATTTAACATGAAAATTGGATATGGGTAGGTGAGGATATAACAATAAAATAAAATAAATTGAAAAGAAATTTAAAGAAAATGAAAGAGGATTTTACCTCTTGAAAATTTCTCCTTGAGAATCTCCTTAGGGAAATTGGGTTTGACATTTTGTTGAGACCAAAAGATCTTAGATGTGGGGGAGAGTCTTGGGAATATAATTGGGTATAATTTTAACAAGATTCAAAGATTTGGATGTTTGAGGATAAGAGGTGGTGAGGGGTGGTATTTATAGGGGAGGAGAGGGGTGTTTTTTGATTATTTTCTTCGTTAGTTTATTAGTTTGGATCAAGATTATGATTAGTTTAAAAATTATCACTAAATATATTAAATAATAAATAATATTTATATATTATGTTCTTACATCATCTATACATCATATATGACTCAACAATTCATGTATTTATTAAATACTGTAAATTACCGTATTTCACTATTCACAAAAAATTCAACTATTTTAGAAAAAACCCAAAAAACCCCTAACTATTTTTCAACATTTAGAATTAAAAAATGAAATCCATTTTATAAAATCAATTTTATAAATATGAAAAATTTAATTTTTAATTAAAATCATTATTTATTTTAAAAATACCGATTTTAAAATTATAACCGATTTTATGACACTTAGAAAAATCAGTTAAGGACTCATAAAATTATCTTATAATCATAAGACAACAAAATATTAATTTATGAATATATTTTATGAAAATAAATTTTCTTTTAAATCATTCTATTAATTATAAAACTTTAAATAAAAAGTTATGATTTATAAAAATACCAACACTTAATTTATCATTTTTAAAACATTTATTTACTTATAATATGATATAATTATAAAATATTTTAATTTATAAGATGAATAAATTTTATTTATACTTTCATAGGTGAGGTTACTATTCTACTATTCATATCACTATTCCTAATGGTCACATTAATATTCCAATCATCAAGTTACTATTCTATTGGTATAAGTTCCTTAATTTCTATGAATACCACTTATTTCATCCTTGTTTCATGAAAATAATATTTTTATTAAGAATAATTACAAGAAGGAAAAAAATTCCATTAATAATTTTTTTGCTACATTCTTCCCCCCCCTTTGAAATTTCTCCCTTGAAATTTCATTTTATATACTAAGATGAGAATAGGTGAGGGTACTTTTCCTTCATGTTTTCTTCAGTTCCCATGTTGCCTCTTCTTTCTTATGGTTCTACCATAGTACTTTGACCAGGGGAGTAGTCTTATTGATTAGAACTTTATCTCTATGGTCCATGATCTTAGCTTACTGCTCCCCGTAAAAGATATCATTTTCTAATTGTTCCACCTATGAATTTAGTACATGTGAGGTATTTGTTATGTACTTTATCAAGAGGCATATGTGGAATACATTTTATACTTGAGACATGGTTGGTGGAAGTTCTATTCGATAAGATACATCTCTGAAATGATCAAGAATCACAAAGGGGAAAATGTACCTAAGACTTAGCTTTCCTTTCTTCCCAAATCTCAAGATCCTATTCCGTGGAGATATTATAAGAAATACCATGTCTCCAACCTTAAACTCTAAGTCTCATCGATGATTGTCAACATAGCCCTTTTGTCAAATTTGTGATTCCATAATGTGTTGTTGAATGGATTTTACCTTCTCTACAATTTCTTGAACCATTTCAGGTCCTATCAACTTACATACACTAAATTTATCCCATCATGCCAATGTTCTACATCTTTTCCAATAAATAGATTCATATAGAGCCATTTGGATGCTCATGTGGAAACTTTTGTGATAAGAGAATTCAAACAGAGAAAGATGATTTTCCCATCCTTCCTTAAAGTCCATAGAACATGATCTCAATATGTATTTTAGTGTCTGAATAGTCTTCTCAGATTGACCATCAGTTTGAGGATGATAAGCTGTACTAAAGTTTAGCTCAATGTTTAGAGAATAATGGAGACTTTTTCTAGAACTTAGAGGTTAATATCAAATATCAATTGGATACAATTAATAGTGGTACTCTATGCAGATTGACTATTTATCTAATGTATATCCATTTAAGTCGATCTAGTGAGAAGTACTCTTGAATTTTGATAAATATACCTTTATTTGTGAGATGATCCACAACAAACCATATTACATTGTTTCCTGTAGATGTCTTCAGAAGTCTGGTGACAAAGTCCATGGTGATGTTTTCCCATTTTCATGTTGTTATGGGTATTAGTTGCGTCATCCCCTTTGACTTTTTTCTTTTAGCCTTCACTTGTTGATATACCAGGTACTATTATGTATATTCAAAAATATCCTTTTTCATATTGTCCCACCAATAGTGCTCTCGAAGAACTCAATAAATATTTTTTCTTCCTAGGTGAATAGAGAAATTTGATATATGTGTATCATTTAGAATCTCTTTATTTATCTTTGGATTGGATAGTACACCTAATAGTGATCCAAATCTTACAAATAATTCCTCATCAATCGTAAACTATGAGGATTTATCCTTTTTGATAGCTTCCACCTTCTACTGAATTTTCACATCATTACTTTGAGCATCCTTTATCTTCCCAATGACATGTGGTTGATAAATCATTTGAGAAAGGATTGGTGATGTTCCTTTTTTAATGATTCCCATTTCCATCCTTTTAAAATTTAAAAATATTGGATCCTTCTCAATTTTCATCATTGATAACTTTTTAGGATCCTTTCTACTTAGGGCATCTGCTACTTTTTTACCTTACTGGGATGGCAGTGGATTGAGTAGTCATAATACTTGATGAGATGTAACCATATTCACTGGAACATATTAATCTCTTTCTATGTGAATATATATTTGAGGCTCTTATGATCAGTATTTATCACACTTTCCTCCCCATAAGGATAATGCCACTATATTTTCAATGTGAAGATCACAAATACCAACTCTAGATCATCGATGAGATTGTTTTTCTCATTAATTTTTACCTACCTTGAGGTGTATGGAATAAATTTATCGTTTTTCATTCATAAATATCCTAAGACCTTATTTGAAGCATCGCTGCATACCAAAAAGAGTTCCCACTTATCATTAGTGTGAGTACTGGTGTAGTGATAAGCCTATTTTAAACTCTTTGAAGAATTATTTACATACACTATTCTAGTCAAAATTTACTCCCTTCCGATTCAACTTGGTTATTGGGTTTGAAAATCATGATAAATTCTTCCCAATTTTTCAGTAATACCCAACTAGAGAAAGAAGACTATGGATCATTATTACTGATGTTGGCCTGGGCCACTCTTCGATTGCCTTTGTATTGGAAGGGTCCATATATATTTTTTTTCTACTAATAACATGCCTCAATAATGATACTTATTCCATCTAGAACTCACATTTACTATACTTGTTATATAACTTATCCCTTTTCAAGGTCTTTATCATAATATTCAAATGCTCATCATGTTCCTTATTTCTCTTGGAGTATATCAGAATATCATCAATAAAGACTACCACAAATTTTTCAAGATAATCTTTAAAGAATATATTAATGAATTCCATGAATATTTATGGAGAATTAGTGAGTTGTAAAGGCATCAATATGAACTCATAGTGTCTATACCTCATTCGAAAGGCAGTCTTGGGAATATCTTCCTTCCTCACCTTTAATTAGTGATATCCTGACCAAAGATCATTCTTAGGGAAATACTTGTCCCCACATATCTGATCGAACAAGTAATGTGTCCATGGAAGGGGATTCTAGTTATTTAGCGTGATTTTGTTGATCTCATGATAATTAATGCAGAGGCACATTGATCTATACTTATTTCTGACGAAGAGAACTGAAACACCCCATGGTGAAGCACTCAGGCATATAAAACCCTTGTTCAGATTATCTTGTAATTGCTTATTTAGTTCTTCTAACTCAATGGTGGCTATTATATAATGGGTATTTAATATAGAGAGAGATCTATGAATAATTTCAATTGAGAAATAAACCCCTAATTTTGGAGGGAGACCAGGAAATTCTTCAAGGAACACATCAATGTAGTTTCTCACAATGGGCATGTCTTCGATCATGGTTATCTTATTTATATCAATCATTTTAGATAGATATGCATGATTATAAGGCAATAATATCTAAAACTGAGATGAATATTCTGAAGAAGATTCATCCTCCTTCTTACACTTGTACATAATTATAGGATGCCTCATGATGTGAAGAGTGATCTCCCTTTCCTGAAAGTTGACATTGTCTTTATATAAATATAGGAAACCCATTTGAAAAATAGAATCAAAATCTACTAAAAAAAGTAAGACGAGATTTTATGGGAGGTTTTGTCCACAAAAATTAACCAGGGAGGAGTTATACACTCTAGATGCAATAATTTCCCTATTTTCTATTCTCATAGATTACTCAACCTGCATATTTTAAGGTGGTGTTTGAATTGTTTTGCTAAACTTTCAAGATATGAAAGAATTCATAAAACCAAAATTAAATAGTATATTCACTATTCTTGAATGAAAAATAACATACCTATCACCACATCATTTTCGGGTTTCACCAAAGAATTAGTGATGAAAAAATATTTCCCTTTCTCGTTTGTATTTGGTTACTATTGATGCTCATTTCCCTTGATGGCTCCAGGTTTAGTTCAATGGCTTTAATTGTGCCCTTTCTCCCTATAATTTAATCCTTGAACCATAGGTGGTTCCTGTAACACCCCGAGCTTCCACGATACGCTTCTCATTCAATAATACAATAGCTTGCATTGTACGCAACTTCGAGTTCTAAAACATCGCGACAAATCAAACTAGCCGTTATGAATAGTAATAACCACTTTTTAAAATTATAGAAATTTTATATTTCAAAATGGACTTCATTTTTGTATTCGTAATATCGAAATTAGCCTATGTTGAATTTTTGGTATTTTTCTGAGAACTTCTAATTTTTTATGAATAGTGAAAAATACATAAAAACAACTTTTTTAATCAAAATAATTTATACAGATAAATTATACTATTTAGTGGTTTTAAGGTATAATTAGAAAATATTTTTACCATTTTATCCAATGGTGGTCATTAGAATTAATTTAACATTGAAATTGGACATAAACAATTGCCAAACTTTTGATATAAATTGTTTCTTAAAAACACGCTATTTGTTGTAACAGCGGGAATTAATTATGAAATTAATTAATACAACTTATATGTTTGGAATTTTGTAAAATAGACATCATTTTTGAATTCGGAATATCAATTATAGCTTAGGGTGAAATTTTGGCCTTATTCTGAAAAACTTCAATTTTTGATGAATAGTGAAACCACTAAGTGGTAGTTAAATAACTGATTTTTCGTTTAAATGAAATATTACAACTTCTGTGATTTGATTTTCAAAAATCCGACATACATGGTTGTCATTAAGAAGTAAAATGTGGTTCAATGAGATTATAATAATTTTTTGGTGAATAGTAACTTATTAAGTTCTTAATCGCGATTAGTGGTAATTAGTGTAGTTTAAGGTATAGATAATACTTTAATAATATTAAATGACCTAGACACATGTCCCAACCTCATTGGTTGAGTCATGGCCGACCAAGACAAGCCATGGCCTAACTTGGGAACCCCATGGATCCACTTTTGTTGGGAAATGACATAAATTAGTTTTTATTTATTTAATGTTAAAGTGAAAATGACACTAACATAAATTGTTCTACTAAAACAATTTTTAATTGGGGTTATACAAGTCCAAATTTTGATTATAAATAGTCATTGGAAAGCTAAAAAGATTTCCTACATCATAGTATTTGTTTTATAATTTTTAGACATTAAATAAATTAAAGTATTTATGACATAATAATGATGCAGCGATGACATCATTATTTGACGATTTAAATAAAATGAGAAGATAATGCAAAATCCGAGGCTTACACTTGTCCAAAGCCTATTGGATGAAGATATTTCGAAACCTTATCACCTTAGCCTCGAATTATATAAGTGTGGGACCTTTAGAATCCGAAAAGCATTTTGAAATAATGTAACATTTCATTACTTTCCAAAAGTGCCCCTCCTCTCCACTTATAAAAGGCCCCCACCTCTCCCACCTTATTCACACCTTCAAGCCATTTGGCTCGGCCAACCTCTGCCCAAATACTCTCCTAACATCCCTCTCTTACTCCTAGAATCCTCACTTTGGGCAGAACTCTTCCCAAGGAAGCCTTTGGCTCAAATCAAAAAGAGTTACCCGATTTTGAGGTAATGTCTTTTATAATGTTGTTTTGTTTTATTTTTCTTCTCCAACCCCCTAAACTCTTTTTATTCATTTCTTTTGTAACAACACCAGTATCCTCAATATACTAGGATGTTGTTATAAGAAGGATTCGAGCTACACTTACACACACCTACATCTAATGGTTAAAGAACATACGGTTTCTGTGGATGGCGAATTTCTGCCTCACGAAGCGATGATTGTTCAACACTCATATAACACCTTCAAAGGTGGCCATTAAGATGTCACTATTTTTATATATGATATATAATATGTTTTTGTTTTACTTATGCTTCTGTATTTCTCATTTATGGCATACTTTATGATTTCCATTATGGGTAAAACGCGATAATTTCATTTTAGGAAGTGCGGACTACCGCCCCCTCAAAGTGATTTGAATCGTAAATGCCATATGTGGGATGTATAAAGGATGGAGTAAATGGTATTAGACACTATATTATACTGGAATTATATTATACATTTATATCATTATGATTTACTTCCATTAAATATGAAATTGAAATGAAAGTAGCGTTCATGCGTACGTACGGCTTACCGTCTCCATGAACGGTGCATTTCATTTCTTACCTCTAAATGTTACGTAATATTATAAATGAATGTATATACTGGATATATAAGATATATATGACATATAAATCATGAATATAATTCTGGATATAATGGATATTTCATCACATAAACAACTTGTAATTATAAGAAGCTTATTGTTGACTCAAGTACCAAAGATCGACAAAACGACCGTTATTAACTTAAATAATTACATAATGTTCATATCATTGTAATAAGTGATATAATAAGGATAATGAAGTTGAAAATGGTTCTTAATAAGGTATATATTAACTCTAGTTTATTATTCAGGAGGTTAAAGAACGGTTGAGTCAAGTCAGACACGAGGTAAGGGAATTTCTTAACCCAACTTCCATTTTTGGGTTAATCTCCTACTTTCAAATTATGTCATGATATTATTATGTCCTATTTTGTATTTTTACTTTCTTTATGTGTACCTATAGTGAATACACATAATAGATCTATTTTATTTTGAAAATGATCTTTTTAAGGGACTTCGTCTCAATCTCCATTCATTGAGGCATATTTTGTTTTATACACAAATTTCTTTTATACAGTGTATAAACCCCGTTGACTTTTACGTTTATTCAAAAGGAATCTTTTTATACGAAGTGTTTTACTAAACGACAAAAAGGGAATGTTTTTCTTTCCGTACATATGCGGCGACAACGACTTCTCCGCCGCCGTGACCATTATTTGAGTTTCGGCTTCCTCTACAAGCCATCACTTTTTTTTAATGAAAAATAAATACAAAGTTTTGAATTTCTTTTATTTTGGTATTGAAAATGGTTTTGAAAGCATTTTTATTATATCAATGTGTTGTATTGATATCTTGTGATTGAAATGTGGAAATGATATGTTTCCTTTATGCATGTTTTATGTGATATGATTATGTTATGGTTTATGAAATGTTTAAACCTACTCATATGAGGAATGCATTGGACTTAATAAGTGACGGGTGGAGCCCGCTATAGCTCCTCGATGCATCGGCAGGTCTCATGAGACAAACTAGTGTCTTGGCACAAGGCCTTGACAAAATCTTATTTGTAGTCTTGGCACGAGGCCTTGGCTATGTGGTTATGATAGTCTGGCATTATGCATTCCATCATTATGAAAGTGGTTATTGATATTGCATGTGATTATTCGACCAGTAGAATATCCATGTGAAGAAGAGAATGGCATTATCTCATTTTACTTTTGCCATATTATGTTGAAGTTCATGTTTAAAAGGCTTTTGTTTTAGTTATACATTGCCTTAAATGTTAATGTTTATTTATGAAAGCTTCCGCAATATTGTTATCCTTACTGAGCATCTGAGCTCACCCCTTTCAATGTTTTAATATTTTCCAGGATGTGAAGAAGTATTTTATGAATGACCTGCAGGGATAGTCAGAAGAGGATATGAGTGTGGACTATGGAGACTTTGTTATTGTAGTTTTTCACTTTATGATGTAATGTAACGTTTACGAATGTATCTAGTGTTTCCAAGGCTACTAAACTAATCGGTCTTTCGAGACTTGATCTTTTGTGATCATGCCAATGTTACGAAGTAATGCACCGACTCTGGGTAGCTGGGGTCGGGGCGTTACAGTTGGTATCAGAGGCAGTTTAGTACTAACCTTGGATGCTAGATTTAGATAAACTCTGATTAGAGCACATAGCCCGAAGATAGACTTTGAGGATTAGTATAGAAGAACTTCCTAGAATTTTGGTATTGTAGAGATGTTGTGAGTTTTCCGAGCAATACATCCCTGTCTGGATACGAGCAGGTAGAGGCGGCTCTGGCACAGATGTACCTAGGGGTAAAACCCGAAAACACCGCTTTGAGATAGACTCGAACGGGAACTGGTGCACGACAACGGGCCTTGCTGCACTCTTGGTTACGACACTCCCGGGGGATATGCTTAGGATAATTCTCATTTTATTTACAAACCACTATGAAGGGTTATGAGTATATACTTCCTCAAAGAAAACATTTCTTTTTATGATTATGGATTATATCCATAAATAGTTCAATTTATGTAAAGTGTTTTACAAGTATGGAATTATGTATTTTGATTCATAAACTAATCTAGTTTATGCCATTGTTTAGAAATGGCGCCTAGTGGAAGGAATGGAAACCGTATCAATGCACGAACTCCGTGTAGGGATTGCCCTCCTGCTCAAGATAATTATTGTGGATCTGGGGATACAACTGGTGCTGATCAACTTACTACCATACTGGGACAACTCACTCAGGTTATGAATAATAACCTTACTCGTATGGAGCACCCTGATCCGCAACGTGGAGGATCAATGCTAGACCGTTTCATGAGGCAACAACCACCAACCTTCAATGGGAGTACAAATCCTATAGTAGCTGAGCAATGGATAAATTCCTTAGAGAAAATATTCCATGCCTTGGGGAGTAGTGAAAGGGAGAAGGTTGTCATGGCAGTTTACCGCCTCACTGGAGATGCCGATCAGTGGTGGTCGCTGATTCAAAACACAAAGGAAGATGATGACGTATCGAATATGGAATGGAGGGAGTTCAAAGAGCTTTTCTTAGAAAAATACTTTCCTCGTGACCATCGAGCAGATATTGAAAGGAAATTTCTGAGTCTGAGGCAGAAGGAGGATGAGAATGTCGTAAAGTATGAGGCTAACTTTACAAGGTTAGCGAGGCATGCTGCCGATTATATACGTAACCCAAGGAGTAAGATTGATCGTTTCTTTGATGGGTTAAAACCATTTCTCCGTCGAGCTTTAGTATCACAATCCTTCTCATCATACGAAGATATTGTCTCGTGTGCTATCAAGACAGAAAATGAATTCTCTAAGTCTTATGACAACAAAGTAAAGCAAGAGAAGAAGAGAACGGTGGAACAAGAGACAGATAAAGGGAAAAAGGGAAAGAAGGATTTTCCATTATGTGATAATTGTGGGAAGAATCACCCTGGTACTTGCCTAAAAGGAATGAGAGTTTGTTATAAATGTGGAGAAAAGGGTCACCAGGCGCGTGATTGCAAGGGAAAGAAAGAGGCTATCAATGTTGAATGCTACAATTGTGGAGAAATGGGTCATTATGCAAATGAATGTCCTAAGCGTTAGGGAAACTTACCTCAGAAAAGTCCAAGGGATCAAGGCCAATCTTATGCTGTGACTACAGTTGAAGCGGAATAACTAATGTATTGGTGCTTTTGGACTCATGGATTATATTCTGGTTATAAGAATAATGTGATATATATAAAGATTGTACTGCAGTACTTTTTGATTTCAGTAAGGTTTTAATATGATTAAGGTAATCATATTTTTAGTATGTGACAATAAGAGAAACTTTTCTTTGTTTGGGGAATCTGATGTTACAATTGATTTTGGAATTTAGAGACCTTTTAGAGAAAGTCTGGATGGAGGTATTTTGGATAACTATTAAGGTTGGAATGGATTAAGTTGATCTTTGGATAGTATTGTTTAAGGTTAAAAAATTTATGAAGATTATTTTTGGAATATTATAATACTATAGTTTTAGGAAAAGGACAACCTGCAGGGTGGGGAATAACCTGACGCGTCGGACAAAGCTGCAGGAATCGAACCCATAATCATAGTGCGACAGGCCTTTATTTCCTACCACTAGCCTACAGGAAGTCCCTGGTTATTACAAAATAATTTTACTAATCTAAATGGTATGTATTAACATTTGGAACCTTATACAATTAGGATAAGTATGATATTTTTGAGTTCTATTATCTTTTTGAGTGAAAGATGAGTTGAAGGTTGAAACTCTAATTGTCAAGCATAAATATATATATACCTATCTCTTATTCAATGAATAAATTAATTCTTAAACTTTAGTAAAGGGATATTAAAACAAAAAAATGTGTTATCCTAATACCTTATGTCTTGTTGAACTGATGATATTTTAAATCAATATAGATTGAAGGCTTTGAGGCCCTCAATTTGACAGTTGATTGTTATTGATGACCTCAATCACTCCCTACAAATATTTACGTTTTTCCTCCAATTATATGTCTCTAATTGCCACCAATGTTCTCCTTATCGAGATTATAATTTGGTGGTGACTTTCTTATTTCCATTTACCTCTTATTAAGGCTAAATTTTATTAATCTTATTTCCGATGTGGGTTTTCCACAAAGGTATTTTCCCTTTTCAACCTTTTATTTTCCAAGAAAAATTTCAAATTGCGAGGACGCAATTTATTGAAGGAGGGGAGAATGTAACACCCCGAGCTTCCACGATACGCTTCTCATTCAATAATACAATAGCTTGCATTGTACGCAACTTCGAGTTCTAAAACATCGCGACAAATCAAACTAGCCGTTATGAATAGTAATAACCACTTTTTAAAATTATAGAAATTTTATATTTCAAAATGGACTTCATTTTTGTATTCGTAATATCGAAATTAGCCTATGTTGAATTTTTGGTATTTTTCTGAGAACTTCTAATTTTTTATGAATAGTGAAAAATACATAAAAACAACTTTTTTAATCAAAATAATTTATACAGATAAATTATACTATTTAGTGGTTTTAAGGTATAATTAGAAAATATTTTTACCATTTTATCCAATGGTGGTCATTAGAATTAATTTAACATTGAAATTGGACATAAACAATTGCCAAACTTTTGATATAAATTGTTTCTTAAAAACACGCTATTTGTTGTAACAGCGGGAATTAATTATGAAATTAATTAATACAACTTATATGTTTGGAATTTTGTAAAATAGACATCATTTTTGAATTCGGAATATCAATTATAGCTTAGGGTGAAATTTTGGCCTTATTCTGAAAAACTTCAATTTTTGATGAATAGTGAAACCACTAAGTGGTAGTTAAATAACTGATTTTTCGTTTAAATGAAATATTACAACTTCTGTGATTTGATTTTCAAAAATCCGACATACATGGTTGTCATTAAGAAGTAAAATGTGGTTCAATGAGATTATAATAATTTTTTGGTGAATAGTAACTTATTAAGTTCTTAATCGCGATTAGTGGTAATTAGTGTAGTTTAAGGTATAGATAATACTTTAATAATATTAAATGACCTAGACACATGTCCCAACCTCATTGGTTGAGTCATGGCCGACCAAGACAAGCCATGGCCTAACTTGGGGACCCCATGGATCCACTTTTGTTGGGAAATGACATAAATTAGTTTTTATTTATTTAATGTTAAAGTGAAAATGACACTAACATAAATTGTTCTACTAAAACAATTTTTAATTGGGGTTATACAAGTCCAAATTTTGATTATAAATAGTCATTGGAAAGCTAAAAAGATTTCCTACATCATAGTATTTGTTTTATAATTTTTAGACATTAAATAAATTAAAGTATTTATGACATAATAATGATGCAGCGATGACATCATTATTTGACGATTTAAATAAAATGAGAAGATAATGCAAAATCCGAGGCTTACACTTGTCCAAAGCCTATTGGATGAAGATATTTCGAAACCTTATCACCTTAGCCTCGAATTATATAAGTGTGGGACCTTTAGAATCCGAAAAGCATTTTGAAATAATGTAACATTTCATTACTTTCCAAAAGTGCCCCTCCTCTCCACTTATAAAAGGCCCCCACCTCTCCCACCTTATTCACACCTTCAAGCCATTTGGCTCGGCCAAACTCTGCCCAAATACTCTCCCAACATCCCTCTCTTACTCCTAGAATCCTCACTTTGGGCAGAACTCTTCCCAAGGAAGCCTTTGGCTCAAATCAAAAAGAGTTACCCGATTTTGAGGTAATGTCTTTTATAATGTTGTTTTGTTTTATTTTTCTTCTCCAACCCCCTAAACTCTTTTTATTAATTTCTTTTGTAACAACACCAGTATCCTCAATATACTAGGATGTTGTTATAAGAAGGATTCGAGCTACACTTACACACACCTACATCTAATGGTTAAAGAACATACGGTTTCTGTGGATGGCGAATTTCTGCCTCACGAAGCGATGATTGTTCAACACTCATATAACACCTTCAAAGGTGGCCATTAAGATGTCACTATTTTTATATATGATATATAATATGTTTTTGTTTTACTTATGCTTCTGTATTTCTCATTTATGGCATACTTTATGATTTCCATTATGGGTAAAACGCGATAATTTCATTTTAGGAAGTGCGGACTACCGCCCCCTCAAAGTGATTTGAATCGTAAATGCCATATGTGGGATGTATAAAGGATGGAGTAAATGGTATTATACACTATATTATACTGGAATTATATTATACATTTATATCATTATGATTTACTTCCATTAAATATGAAATTGAAATGAAAGTAGCGTTCATGCGTACGTACGGCTTACCGTCTCCATGAACGGTGCATTTCATTTCTTACCTCTAAATGTTACGTAATATTATAAATGAATGTATATACTGGATATATAAGATATATATGACATATAAATCATGAATATAATTCTGGATATAATGGATATTTCATCACATAAACAACTTGTAATTATAAGAAGCTTATTGTTGACTCAAGTACCAAAGATCGACAAAACGACCGTTATTAACTTAAATAATTACATAATGTTCATATCATTGTAATAAGTGATATAATAAGGATAATGAAGTTGAAAATGGTTCTTAATAAGGTATATATTAACTCTAGTTTATTATTCAGGAGGTTAAAGAACGGTTGAGTCAAGTCAGACACGAGGTAAGGGAATTTCTTAACCCAACTTCCATTCTTTGGGTTAATCTCCTACTTTCAAATTATGTCATGATATTATTATGTCCTATTTTGTATTTTTACTTTCTTTATGTGTACCTATAGTGAATACACATAATAGATCTATTTTATTTTGAAAATTATCTTTTTAAGGGACTTCGTCTCAATCTCCATTCATTGAGGCATATTTTGTTTTATACACAAATTTCTTTTATACAGTGTATAAACCCCGTTGACTTTTACGTTTATTCAAAAGGAATCTTTTTATACGAAGTGTTTTACTAAACGACAAAAAGGGAATGTTTTTCTTTCCGTACATATGCGGCGACAACGACTTCTCCGCCGCCGTGACCATTATTTGAGTTTCGGCTTCCTCTACAAGCCATCACTTTTTTTTAATGAAAAATAAATACAAAGTTTTGAATTTCTTTTATTTTGGTATTGAAAATGGTTTTGAAAGCATTTTTATTATATCAATGTGTTGTATTGATATCTTGTGATTGAAATGTGGAAATGATATGTTTCCTTTATGCATGTTTTATGTGATATGATTATGTTATGGTTTATGAAATGTTTAAACCTACTCATATGAGGAATGCATTGGACTTAATAAGTGACGGGTGGAGCCCGCTATAGCTCCTCGATGCATCGGCAGGTCTCATGAGACAAACTAGTGTCTTGGCACAAGGCCTTGACAAAATCTTATTTGTAGTCTTGGCACGAGGCCTTGGCTATGTGGTTATGATAGTCTGGCATTATGCATTCCATCATTATGAAAGTGGTTATTGATATTGCATGTGATTATTCGACCAGTAGAATATCCATGTGAAGAAGAGAATGGCATTATCTCATTTTACTTTTGCCATATTATGTTGAAGTTCATGTTTAAAAGGCTTTTGTTTTAGTTATACATTGCCTTAAATGTTAATGTTTATTTATGAAAGCTTCCGCAATATTGTTATCCTTACTGAGCATCTGAGCTCACCCCTTTCAATGTTTTAATATTTTCCAGGATGTGAAGAAGTATTTTATGAATGACCTGCAGGGATAGTCAGAAGAGGATATGAGTGTGGACTATGGAGACTTTGTTATTGTAGTTTTTCACTTTATGATGTAATGTAACGTTTACGAATGTATCTAGTGTTTCCAAGGCTACTAAACTAATCGGTCTTTCGAGACTTGATCTTTTGTGATCATGCCAATGTTACGAAGTAATGCACCGACTCTGGGTAGCTGGGGTCGGGGCGTTACAGTTCCCTCCTTTCCTCCACCACATTATCTATATTCCTCATGTATATTAGACATTCATGAGCTTATTGAACTTATCTCCCACAATTGAATCATTTACCCATCCCTTTTAGGAAATTCCTATGATACTTCTTCCCACATTTTTGACATTTGAGTGAATGATTTTTCTTTCCACCTTTTCCATTAGATCCTCCGGCTTGAAACTCCATATTTTGTTTTTATCTCTTTATCCAGAGTAAAATTCTCCAAAATTTATCTCCACTTTGAGGGCACATTGAACAACTTATTCATAACTACCAAATCCTTGAATAGCTAGAGACTTTTGAAGGTGTGTTTTTAAACCACTAAAGAATTTATCTATTTTTCTATCATTATTGATAACAAAACCTAAGGGGTACCTTGGAAGCCTTGTGAAATTTTATTCATAATCCATAAATGATTCAATAAACTTTTTATTCAGCTTTATGAATTCTCTCTCTATGTTTTTCTGAAGAGTTCAAGGGAAATAATTTCTAAGAAATAATTTCTTAAATTTTTCCCGCTCAATATCTTCAATTTTATCCTTTATCTTGGTGTTCTTAATCAAAACCCACTATTGATCAACCTATCAATCTAACTGATAGATGGATATAGTCACCTTCTCCTTCTCATAATAGTGAAGAAAAGAAAATATATTCTCCATTGAGTTATCCCACTATTCCATGACAAGTGGATCATAATATTCACTAAATTTCAGTGGTCATTGCCATATAAAATATTCCATATCCAATTGCTCCCTCTTAGGCAAAGGAGGATGTTCTACATTACTTAGGTTCTTATTCATAGCCTAATATAGTTAGGTAAGCATCTCTATGAAATTTTGAACTCATCCTCTCAAGTCATTAAATATATTATTCAGGCATTCGCTACATTGTCCCTCACATGGGTTTTTGGCCTAGTTTCTCCTAGTTCCCACCATTTTCTAAAATAAAAAAGGTTTAAACAAAAAATAAGACCCAAAGTCATGAATAAATAATTTATTCCTATGTAAATTAATTCTAAAGGCATATATTGTGGGATCCCTATGTTTATCAATTTTCTAAAACAATATTATTGGGTTCTTACATTTACTTAGTCTCATACTAAGGGTTTTAACTAATTTTCTCTTATCCTAATTCCCAAATTAACTAAACCATGCCCTGATACCAACTATAGAGACCCTAATTTTTCTTACATAACTATTACATCATTTTAAATATAAAAAACATAATAGTGTTTCAAAACCAAGATCCATAGGTTTAGTTTCTTGGGAAAATTCGGACCATTCATAACATTTACATAATAAAACATAAACATTATTTAATTCCTTCTTCTCTAGCTTCTCAGTGGCCCACATGTACTCCATAGTATTAATATTCCCTTGAGGATATAGATCAAATAAAGGGGTGAGATAAAAGATTAGTAAGAGGATAGATAAGAACATGAATCAATATAACATGGGTGAGCATAATCATCACCATCGTAACATAAGTATAGGATCATCATGATAATAATGAGAGGAATTATTAGATAAAGTAATGGAATGTTTCAATGCATAAAATGAAACATCATGTCTTAGTGGTCAAATTACACACATAGTTGTGAACAAAGATAGCATAATGTTAATGAATATCATATGTGCATAATCATAAAATCATCATTGTGAAAAAATATAGAATCATGTTCATACATATTGAACATTATCTCATGAAATACATCACATTACCCAAGGCATTGTAGTGCTATATAATTGGGGGCACACCCATTACATCATAAAATTTACATAATAATGAATTCCACAAAGAACATATATAAATATTGGACATAAAATTACCCATGGAAAGGGATGAGTTTCATTTCATACAATATACATTCATGAATAAACTTTGGAGTTCCCAAATGAGAAAGGGGAAAACATATTTTTTTATAATATTTATCATTATTGAGAGAAGAAAACCAACTCAAGAGGAGTCAAAATGTGTTTTGTAAAGAAGAGTTATTTTTGAAAATATTTTTATTTGTCATAAAACTATATTAGAATAATTTATATCCCAGAAAAGAAAATGGTATAACAAAAAAAGAATGTACACACTAAAATTTGACATAAAAGAGGAATAACCTAAAGAAAGGAAATTGGGTTCGAGAATCCCCTTACCTCATGTATGAATACTTAATTCACTATAATATCATGGATAATAAAATTAGATTCATTAATTAATAAATAAAAAACCTATTATACATGTAATTGATTAATTATAATTTTTTATGTTCATTTATGGCCATTTTCATGAGTTATAGAGTTCAATTTTATCATTCAGAAGTGTTCGATTTCTTGGTTTTCATGATTAGTTCACTTGTATATATATATGGAAGATCTTGTAAAATGAGAATAATGATTTATAATTGAATTTATATGTTATTAATTAAATTACATAAGTTTAAATGGTCTTATATATTATTTTTTCCCATATATTATTATGATTAATTAGATTAAACATTAATGATAATCATTTAGATTAATTTGGTGGTTTTTTTATCATCATGAACTAGTTTTGTTTTATCATTTAGTATTATGTATATATGTTAGTTCCAAAACATATAAAATGTTATAAAATAAATTTTAATTTTTTTCAACCATTATAATGGTTTTATGACCATCCTTTAAGGTGATAATGGAAAATCCAAACTTATCTTCCTCGAAGGAGATAAATCAACACCTCACAGACGATGATTTCAATTTTAGAATAGAAGGGAGAGGAAAAGAGGTTTGATGATGGATTATTCCATCAACATATAAAAATTATATTATATATAAGATAATATAATTATCATGATTCTTTTATAAGGGGTGGAGAGTAAGTAATAATAAAATAAAAGAAATTGAAAATAAATTAAAAGAAAATGGAAGAGGATTTTACCTCTTGAGTTTTTCTCCTTTAGAACCTCCTTATGGAAAATGGGTTTGGAATTTTGTTGGGGCCAAAGGATCCTAGAAGTGTGGGAGGGGATTTGGAAGAATATTGGGTAGAAGTTTTACAAGATTAAAATCTT
Source organism: Viscum album (assembly GCA_963277665.1). NCBI lineage: Eukaryota > Viridiplantae > Streptophyta > Magnoliopsida > Santalales > Viscaceae > Viscum > Viscum album. The sequence continues at coordinate 2,006,858,601 of OY728122.1, read as the reverse complement.
TAGATGTGTGAGGAGAAGAGGTGGTGAGGGGTGGTATTTATAGGGGAGTAGAGGGGTGTTTTTTGATATTTTATTCATTAGTTTATTATTTTGACTCAAAAATATGAATAGTTTGGAAATTATCACAAAATATATTAAATAATTAATTTTTTTTATATTATGATATTACATCCTCCATACATCATCTATGACTGAATAATTCATGTATGTGTTAAATACCATAAATTACCATATTTCACTATTAAGATTTTTTTAAACAATTTTAGAAAAGTCACAAAAAATTTACCCTATTTTTTTGATGTGTAGAATTAAAAAATAAACTCTAGTTTATGAAAATAATTTTCTAAATATGATAAATTTTATTTCTTAATTAAAATCATCATTTATTCAAAAAATACTGATTTTAAAATTATAACTGATTTTATAAAACTTTGAAAAATTAGTTAAGGTCTCATAAAATTATCTTATAATCATAATAAGTAAGCATATTAATTTATGAATCTATTTTATCAAAATAAATTTTCTTCTAAATATTTATATTAATTATTAAATTTTAAGTAAAATTTTATGTTTTATAAAAATACCAACACTTAATTTATTATTTCTAAAATATTTATTTACTTATACTATGATATAATTATATCATATTTTCATTTATAAGATGGATAAATTTTATTTATACTTTCATAGGTAAATTTAATATTCTATTGGATGAATTACTATTCCTAATGGTCACATTACCATTCAAAAGGTCAAGTTACTATTAAATTGGTACAAGTTCCTTAATTTATATGAATACTATTTATTTCATTCTTAATTATTGAAAATAATGTTTTTATTGGGCATAATTAAAAGTTGGAAAAAAATTACATTGATAAAAATTTTCATTTTTACAAAAAGTCTCACAAATTTTTATAAAATTTAGTTTTTGTTAAATTAATTTATCTTATGGAAGAAAAATGTAAGTAAATTATCTTACAATGTAATTGAATTATCTTGCAGAAAGGAGTCACACTCATAAGGATATAGAAAATGAATATTCCTCTAATTCATTTCTCTTACATGTATCTCGATTTATCTTATGAAAAAGAACTTCATAAGTAAATTATATTATGTGTTTGAAAGTCAAAGAACTAATAAATTATATCTCGTGTAGAATCTGATTTATTCAATATTGATGGAATTATCTTATGAGAATAGTGATTTGAGATCATTTATCTTACACAAATCAAATTGTCTTATAAAGAATCAATTTTTATCCTCATTTAGGATGTTCTTTGTTATTATCACATATTTTATAAATTCACCTTATTTTTTTATGTGTATAAAAAAAATATGGTGTCTAAATATAGAAAGGTTGATTTAAGTAAAGCATATATTTACAAGAATAAAATGTTCCAATGAAGACATTCTCTACTACAACCTGCTACATATGTTTTTCCAATATTTTGAGAAGAAAGAAACATGATAATTAAGATCTCAACTTTTCATATTTGAAATAGATTATTCCCTTAATCATTGTATTTAACAAGAAATATGAGTTCAAATTTATAAATAGGAGCTATAAAAGAAGAACACTGATGTATGTGCAAGAGATTTCTATACTCTTCTATTTATGATCAATCCTATTACAAAAACAATATTTGAGAATCAACTATTGTTGTGATTTAAAATTATATATCCTATAATAATATAACCTCCAAATATACTCTTTAAATCTATTTTATCTATCTGGATGTTTCTTCTTTATATTTCAGTTACTCCTTGAAATTATGTATGGAACCCACAACATTCCCTTCATTTATTCTTTATAATAATTTCACTCATTGTTATGAGTGTTCTAGGATAATGGATAAGTCTTATAAATGAATTTCATGGTTAAAAACTCTCTTACCTTTGTACCAAGTGACGTATACTTGCACTTAGTTGGTAAGCCCATGGAAAATGGTTTGGTCAAGTTGAGATCACCAAACTCAAGAGGTAGAGTGTGGGTGGAGTGGACTAGGGGATATTTATTCCTTAAAACACTATAAATCCTTCATGTTCTGTATTTTCTCTTAATTTTTTTTCTTTAAACCTCTTATTTATGATAAGAAAAGATTAGAATCATTTATAACTTGAGGGAGGGTGGTTTTAAGTGGAGAAAATTTTAAGAATTGAATTCACCACCACTCTTGAGTCATTGTGAAACCCCTATCTGACCTATAATTTTCATTAAAGGTTATTACTGTGGAGTTAAAAACAATCATTATTTGAAGTTACAAGATCTATTTGTGATCATATATGATTATAAAGAATGTGTTTTTATGGTTAGATCAATATATTTCAATAGAGAAAATTATGGGAAATAGAAGACTCATATGATTATTTATTTAAATAAATTTGGAATAAAAGTATATATTAAAGATGTTAAGCCCTATGAAATTACCAATACTGAACTCAAGACATGGGATACCAGTCAAGAGGCTATTTTTTATCTCACCTCAAAATCCATGAATGATATCATTTACAGTCTAGGTCTTGATGAGTTCAATCAAGTCTCACATTGTAACATAGCTCATGAAATATATATTTACATTTTAGTTTCTTAATAATGTTTGTGAACTTCTATGCAACACAAAAAACCTCAAGTTTGAAACCTTCATAATAATGTAAGAAGATATCATGAAACATTTAAATATAATGTTAAATAAGACTGTAAATAATGTTACTACTCTACGAACACCTATTCTTAGACCTGATCAAGCTTTAAAAATTATAAGAAATCTACCTTTAAAATGAAGAGTAATATCAACTTCTATATATCATTAAACTTCTATTAAGGATATTAAGATAAAAGATATAATAGATACTCTTATGAGGTATTAGGCTAAAATTAAATAATAGGGTTATGATCATAAGTTTATCAAAAAGGATAATAATACTTTAAAAGTTTCTATATCTAAAGTTTAAAATAAATCGAAAGAAAAAAATTATCAACTCATCTAAATAATAATACTCAAGTGGTTTATATTCAAGTGAACAACTTTCTCAGTTTTTGTGAAAGATCAAAAAGTTATACAAACAAAAGAAGATGTTTTTGGAAACCCTTTAATAAATATAATTTTTTGATGGAAATTCAAAACAGGTTCGATGTTATAAATGAAAAAATATAGGACATATCAATCCTAACTGTCCATAGTTAAAAAATAATAAAAAGTATAAAAATAATTTCATTAAGAAATTTGGGTATAATAAGAAAGGAAAGAAAGCTATAAAATCCACTTAGAGTGATTTATAAGACTCAATTAATGATTCTTCTACTAGTTTATAAGTTAACTTTTTAATATTAATATTAATATGTGATTTATGGATCAGATAGATGAGGTACATAATATTTATTATTCTGCATCTAAATATGAATTTGAAAGTTTTACTTTTTAAAAACTTAGTGAATATTTCTCAATGTAAGAAGATAAATATGAATCTATTAAAAATAAAAACAAGTATTTTAAAAATTTTCTTGATGATGTTATCTAGTAAATAAAAGATTTATCTAAACACATTTTTAAATTAAAATTAAATTTAGAGAAATTTGTTTCTACACATGATCTTCATGATAGAAAAATTAAGGAATTAATAGTAGAAGTGGAATATATTAAAAGGTTTGTTAGTATTTTTAATAAGTGGGAGGAGTACCCAAATAAAATATTTGGTATGAAAAAAAAAATAAAAAAAATATGGAATGTGAAGTAATGGTTGGAATCCAAAAATGTACATAAATTACTTTTTTCCTAGAAAAAATAACAAAATCATTTATAGTATTACCTAATTTCATTATGGATTTTCTAGAAATTATTCCAATAACTATAGTATCATAAATCATCAAATAAGTGGAATAAAATATACTCATATAACTATGAAATTACTTGATAATAAATATGAGTTTTTTACTTGGTGTAAACAGATCTGGTTAACTAAATCTTTAATAGATAACACTACTATACCCAAGAGTATTTGGGTATGAAAAAATTCCTTTGTTTGATTTCCTTTATAGGTAAAATTTTACAAGGACAGTGACATTAAATGGTATACTGAAAGTGGATGTTCAAGGCATATGAGTGGTGAATTAGTGAAGTTTAACTCTCTTTCTAAAGTTGAATAGTGTTATGTCACTTTCGATGATAATACTAAAGTAAATATCATTATGTTTGGTACCTTTGGAGATATAATTTCAATTATTAACAATAATTTTATTTATGTTGAATGTTTGAATAATAATATGATAAGTATATCCTAAGTTTTTGATTATGGTTATTCTATTGATTTTTTTGATAATGCTTGTATTGTTTTTAAATATAATATTATTAATTTCAAAGAAACAAGAAATAAAAGTATTTATACAATATATATTTATTCCTTTTTAAAAAAAATGTATACTATCTGAATAATAAAATTAATAAATCTTGGATTTGATATAGAAGGATTAAATATTTTAATGTTTACTCTTTAAGAAAGTTTTCAAAGAAAAATTTTATGATTGATTTTAATCACCATAGATTAAACAAAAAAACTATATGATGCATTCCAAATGGGAAAGAAAAACTAGTCATATTTTAAATCAATTAAAGATCTTTCTATTACTAGACCATAAAATATAATCCATAAGGATATGTTTGGATATTCTAGAATAACAAGAATTAGTGGTAAACATTTTTTTTGTGTTTTAGTTTATGATTTTACTAATTTAATAGGGTTTATTTTTTAATAATTAAAAGTATATACTATTATTTTTAGTAACATTTTCAAGATTATAAAAAATGAAAAATATAAAAAAATTATGGCTTTAAGAAGTGACCATGGGGAAGAATTTTAGAATCATGAATTCGATTAATTTTTCTCAAAGCATGGCATTAAACTTAAATTCTCTACCCCATGAACACCTCAAAAAAATATTTGTTAAAAAGAGAAATATGAATTTTCAAGAAATTACTAGAACTATGTTATGTGAATATAGAATATCCACTCATTTCTAGGATAAGGTTGTTAACACAACATATTATGAATTAATAGAGTTTTAATAAGGGTTATCTTAAAGAAAACCCCCTATGAGTTATATAGTTGTAGGAAACCAAATTTTGAATGCTTTAAAGTCTTTTGATATAAAGTGTACATCTTGAACACTAAGGATAATCATGAAATGTTTGAACCAAAGGATGATGAAGGAATATTCCTAGGTTACTCTACTACTTTCAATGCTTATAAAATTTTCAATAAGAATTCAAAGGTAGTTAAAGAATCTGCTCATGTTACATTTGATGTGAATGATACTTTTGATAAAAAAAACTAAAATTGATAACATTAGTGATTATATGGAAAACCTAACAATTTAACCAGTCTTTGATAACAAAAAAGATGATGATTTGGAATATGATCAAGCACAGTACAATTCTGAAGGGATTGGTTCTGAAGAACCTGATACTGTGCTTCTTTGACATTATAGAACCATTAGAAATAGTTATTGGAAACCTAGATATAGGTTTTAGGACTAAAATAATTATAAGATACTTTGTTGAGTTTTCTACCAATTTTCCCATCTTGAACCTACAACCATATAATAATCCTTAGAAGGTGAAAATTGGGTAGTTTCAATAAAATAAGAGTGAATCCATTTCAAGAGGAATAATTCATGAGAAGTAGTTGATAGATGCTGTTATTATCCTATTATTGTAACTAAATATGTTTTTTGGAACAAACATGATTATCAATGTGTAATCACTATAAATAAGGATAGATTAGATGAACAAGGATACAATGAGGAAGAAATAATATATTATGAGGAAACCATTACCCCCATTTATATATAAGAATCCATTAGAATATTTTTAGCATATAAATCCCATATGAAGTTTAAATTATAAAATATGGACATTAAATCTATATTTCTAAATGTATTTTTTATGGGGTAAGTATATATTAAAAAACCTCTATGATTTGAAGACTATCATTTTCAAAACTGTGTTTTAAAACTTACAAAAACTTTTTATGGTCTTAAATAAGAACCTATAACTTGGTATGAAAAATTATATTCTTTTATTTTGTAAAATGGTTCTAATGTGGGTTTGTTAGACCCCACTCTTTTCATGAAAAATTCCTAAAAGGATACTTTACTTTTATACATCTATATTAATGATATTATTTTTTGTTATACAAACCAAAAATTGTGTAGTGACTTTTCAAAATCCATACAAAAATAATTTAATATAAACATGATGGGTGAATTTAAACTTTTATTGGTTTTTATATTTAAAAAAATAATTTTTGAAATATTTTAAACCAAATCAAAAGAAATTTACTTACTAAAAATATTTGGACTTGAATGCATCAAGACTTATTCAACTCATTTGAGTTATAATATTAATCTTGACTTGGATGAAGCTGGAAAATTAGTTGACAATAATCTATATAGATGAATAATTGGGGGCTTAATTTACCTCAGTGCAAGTAGACCAAATATTATGTTTTCAATATATATTTGTGCTTATTTTCCATCTAATCCAAAAAAATATCATTTTATTGTTTCCAAAATAATTTTAAGGTATTTTAAAGGAACAATATATTTATATTTTCTTTTTACACAAACCTATGAATTTTATTTATCATCATTTTTGGATAATGATTTTGTCGAGAGTAGGTTAGATAGAAAGATTACCTTAGGAACATATCAATTTCTAGGAAAATATTTAGTTTCATGCTCAAGTAAGAAGTAATAACCTATTGCAAGTCAAATGAAGAAGATAAATACATTTTCTATTATAGTTTTTGTGTATAATTATTGTGGATGAAATATACCCTGATGGATTTTGGATTTAATTTTAATCATATACCAGTCAAATGTGACAACACTAGTACTATCAACATTTCAAAAAAATCTAATAAAAAATTCAAGAAAAAATAACATATATTTAGGGAATAAATTTCTATGCAATCATACACAAAAGGGAGATATTTTATTTAGATTTAGTTTTATAGAAATTCAATTAGAAGATTAATATCTTGGGTTTCTAATAGTCACATAAATCCTAACTTAAGTTACCCCCCTAAAATACTGTAGTATAATAGTACCCAAGGTTGTCTCCTATGAGGTTTCCTTTTAGGATTTTACTACTGTCATGATTTTTGATATTTTTAATTTTGTATTTTGATCTAGAAATTCCTTACTTAGGTAAAACAAAACTTATGAAAATGAAATAATTAGTAAGTGAGTAGTAGTTAATTTAATAGAATTAAAAAGAAATGGATAGAATTAGAAATTCTTGTGGATAAATGTATCTTCATTATTTTAAAATAACTTCTCAATTATAACTATCTCAATGTATAAATTGAAATATCTGATCATTCATTTAATTTAGTTTATTAAATTGAGATCAAGAAATAATATCTCATCTATCAGTATCCTTTAAGTAAGATTCAATCAATGAACTCAACAATCACTGATTAAAATGACATAGTTAACTCTCTCTTTACTCACAATCCTTTATTGATGATTAAGAAATTTTAAAAAATAGGATTGACTTCAAACTCTTAAACAACTTGAAATTTCAAGCCACATTAATAGATAAATGAAATTTAATTGATAATGTGACATTTTAAAAATGGAATAAAAAGAATAATTAAGTGATAGAAGAAGTAAAAATCAATCAATGATTATATTTCAATGTTCAATAATCTAGAAAGAATTATAATTACAAAATAAAAGAGATAAAAACTCATTGAGATGTCACCATTTGAATCCACTATTTATGGAAACTAAAAATATATCTGGAAATGATCAAAGTGTATAAGAAAACTTCAATATTAATCTTTATTATAATGACCAGCAACATATTCCCTTCGATCCCTCTAGAAGATCTTTTTTGTTCTATTCTTCATATTCTGTTCCTGACCTTCTTCTACTATGTATTTATATTTTACATATTTTATTAAATTTTATGTATCATTTTTTGATATATAACCTCAATTTTTATGAAAAATTAGTCATTTAGAATAAAAATCTTCAACAATCACCTACTTATAGTCTGATTTCCTTAGTGAAAATTTCTAGTTGGTCCTTTAGCTCTAATTCTGTCAGGGCTACATGATGAAAATTTTTCACTTTAACATTCATAGTAGATGAACATGAAATTTATGTTTGAGGTTTTATAATAATAATAATTCATTAGCTTCAATATTTTATAAATTTACTACATCATGTTTAGGATAAAGAACTGGAAGAATGCTCTCCTGATCAAGCCTCTATTCACCACTCATTAGGGGTATGGTACATGGCAATAATAACATTAATATTTATATAGAATTTTATTGATGTTATAAAAATTATGATCTAATTCACCAATGTGGGGTTCATCTTAAAAATTTTAGGTTACTGAACCTAACACGAGGGATACCAACGCGTGATTTATTAACAAATGTTAGGTTTCCAAACCTAATTTTATGGATATCAATGTGGGGTTTATAATTTAATGTTAGGTTCCCAAATATAATGTTCTAATAAAATATGTGGATAATATTTCATTAAATATTCCCACTAGACACAGTCACCAGGCCCTCTTTTCATATTTCTATCAACCAATATTTGGACATGCCTTTATTGTGCACAGATCGACTACACCTGGGGAAAGTCAAAAATTAAATACATTAACTATTTGAATAAAAGTTAATAAATTTATTAAAATAAAAAATAAAGGAATTAAATATTTAAATAATATAACTCAGATAAAATCAAACACAAATAAAAATTATCTATAGAAAACACGCATATATATTATAATTTACATTAATTTAAAAAATTTCTATAAATTAATCAAAAACTATAATTAACCATTTAAATAATAATTTAAGAATTTTATAACTAGAAATTAAAATGAAAATGGTGTGTAAACAAATGAAAATTAGGTTATATCAAATCCCCAACACTAATATTTTTATTTAACTCAAGAAAATAATTAGTTAAATTCGATGGAATAAAATGAATCTTAAGACTACAAAATAGAAATGACACTAAGAATTGATTTTCATAAAGATCTTCCCTCATGTATTTTATTAAGAAGAAAAATGTGAATTCACTCTAAAAAATAAACGATGTTAGTGTGAAATTAGTTATTATCTAACAAAAAATATTAGAAATTGAAAATTTTAAAGTGATTTTAAAAAACTTCAATTTGCATCTAATTATAAGTCCAAACTTATCTTTACCTCTAGGAGAATTGACTCACATAATTTAATAAGACATAATAAATATAAATTCTATTGAATGGAGGTGAATCGATAATTTATTAGTGGAATAAATAACCCATTTAATAGTAAATAAAGAAATAATTAAGAGATATAGAATAAGGACCTCAACCTAGATCATGATTTTCATTTTATAATTTATTTTCATGCATATATTAAGATTTAAATTTAAATTTAAAAGTTCAAAATAACAATAATAATTGTATAACATCATCCCAAAATTTTATCAAATTATTTTTTAAAGATTGTAAGAAATAGGATATATCTAATTAAATCCATAAGGTAATAAAGATTAATCTCCTCAATCTGGCATCACAACCTTTAATTTTAATAAAAAATTTCACCCATGGATAAATTTCTAAGTGATGTTTAGAAAATCACAATTTTCAAAAAATTTAAGGGGTTTTTGATGGGTTTAAATTTATGCATAGTTTAGCATGTTAAATACCCCCACACTTAAAGTTTAATATTATCCTCAATATTGAATTCAAGGTGGAATAAACACTTAACACAATTTTTTTCAAAAATATATCTAACTCAAAAGTTCAAAAACATGCTCAAGGGTAATAAGAAATTAAAAAGTCATTTGTTGATAAAAATTGTGATTTCAAAAAATTTTCTAAAAGAAAATGTTTGTTCTCTTTTATCATTGGAAAAAAATTTAAAAAAAAAATACAAATTATATAGCATTTTTTATAATGATTACAATATGAATATAAGTTTAAATTCAATGGAATTTCATAGAGTTAATATTAGAAAATATATTTTATTAAATAGCTTGTAAAGGAGTAGAATTAGAACTAATAGATCTCCTAATATAGAAGATTTATTTTCCTTTTTCATATTCTCAAATACACCGCTTCTTGCCTTTGAAGTAAGTCTCTCTGGTTGATGAGATTCAATCTCCTAAATATGAAAAAATTAACATTAAATTTCAGAAATATTCATTCAAATAAAATATAACCATTTTTCAAAAATTAAAGGGGATTTATAAAAGTTTCTTTAGTATATATATTCTTATGATCCTCTCAGATGATAGAGGTTCTACTCTATTTAGTCTTCAACACTTTCTTAATTTATTTATGGATTCTTCAAGGGTTTAAGCAAGAAAAACAACTTACACTAATATTTAATACTTTATTCACTGATAAAAAAATAAAAATAAAAACCTAAGACTAAAAAAGGTTGTTACCTCCCCCCTAAACTTATTCTAAACAAAATAAGAAAGTGAAGGTACAACCTGAATTATTTAGTGGTATTCAACTTCTAATAAAATGAACTCATATCCTAGATATTACTTAATAACTTCTCTAAATAATTTAATCATATATCCATTTATATTGAATAGAACATCCTTTCCAGGATCTATAATCCACACAACACCAAATTTAAAAACATGGGTTACAATAAAAGTAAATTCCCATCTAGAATTAAATTTACCTATGAAAAGATTAATCATAGATTTTTATAGTATCACATTATCTCCAATTCTAAATTATTTGTTCAAAATCAATTTTTTTAATGAAAGGCATTTGTTTTAACTTTAAAAATACTTTAATTTTCATAGGAATTGTTTTTTATTTCTTTTAAATCTTTCAAACCCAACTTCCTCTCTCTTCCTGCTTCAAATAGATTCAATTTCATGACTTCATAGCGAAAAAATATCAATAATCTAACTTCTTAAGAAAATTATAGGCTCTTAAAATAACTATATGGTATTATAACACCCCTATTGGAGTCTTATAGGATTTACTATAAACCCATAAAGCATATTCAATCCTTAAGATCTAATATTTCAGGTTTGGTTTAAATTTTTTCTTAGTGATATGATTGATCTCTCTATTTGAAACTTGATCCACACCATTTTTTGAGGAAGATAGGGTCTAAACACTTTATGACTAACCTCATATCGTTTTAACAAGTCTTTGAATGTGTTATTATAGAAATGTGTTCCCTGGTTTTTTAAGAATGGGCCTTGGTATCCCAAATCTTCAAAATAAATTTCTCTTAACAAACTAGGACACCACCCTAGCATCATCCAACCTAATTGGTATAGATTTAATCCATATAGAGACATAGTCAATAATAATAAATATATATAAATATCCAAAAGGAATTAGAAAATGGGCCCATAAAATTCCCAAACTAAACATAAAAGATATAAAAAAATAAAAAAGTTATTGTGGCATATCATGTCTATAAGAAATGTTTCTTTGGAATTTACATGTGGTACAGGTCCTATAGAACTCATGAGAATATTTGAAAATAGTAGGCCAAAATAGGTTTAATTGTTTCAATTTTATAACAGTCTTATATGGCCCAATGTTCCCTTCACAGCTCAAACTATGGAAGAATTTCATTATAAAAGAAATTTTAGAATTTGGGATTCATATCCTAAAAATATGATCACTTCCTATATTATAAAAGCAAGGATCATCCAATAATTATTTACTTGACTCACTAATCATTTTTTCAATATAATTGTTGGAAAAACAGTTAGGAGGAACACTAGTAGCTAAGAAATTCACTATGTTAAATTTTTATGGTATATTTTCTACAATAGTATAATACAACCTCTCCCTAAGGAAAAACTCTCTAATGGGTTCAAAAGATGATTTTTATATAAAATATCATACTGAAATGGTCAGATATACTATTCTCAATTACTTTCCTATCTTGGATATCTATGTCAAATTCCTAGAGAAACACGATCCATCTAACCAATCTTGGTTTTGACTATTATTTCTTTATGATATATATAATAGTAGAATGGACAGTGAAAACCACTACCTTATATACCAATATATAACACCTAAACTCATCAATGGAAAACACAATAGCCAATAATTACTTCTTTTTTGTTGTGTAGTTTTACTTGGAAACATCTATAGATATAGAATCATAAGTAATGATATATGTTTTTATTTCCTCTATCTTTCCAAGAACATCCCCTAAAGGGAATTCTGAAGCATCATTCATCAACTCAAAAGGAAAGTCACAATTGGGTTGTTGAAATACTGGTACAAATATGCAATTCTTTTTATGTTCATTAAAGGATTCCACACCCTTACCATTAAATATAAAAAGAATATATATTTTTAGAATTATTTTTAAAGGAAAATCAATTTAGATAAAATATTTTATAAGAATTATATAAAATATAGTGTTTCTAAGAAAATATCAAATATCTTTCACAATCTTTATAAAATTAAGTGGATAAATAATGTAAAACTTAGAATTATACATTATAATTCCATTTATATACACTTCATGACCAAGAAAAATTCATCTCTCAACCATAAAATGAAATTTTTCATAGTTTGAAAGAAGGTTCTTTTCAATACACACTCTAATCACAACCCATAAAATTATAAAAAATCTTCCAAAAGATAGACCATACATAATAAAATAATTCACAACACCTCTATATATTCCTCAAGAAACTCAAAAAATACTAATCATGGATCTTTGGAAGGTGAAAGGGGAATTACATAGTTCAAATGAGATTTTCTTATAAGAAAAGGTGATGAAAGGACATGTAAAAGTATTTTTATACAGGTCCTCTAGAGAAATGTGAATTCGAAAGTATCCTACATACCTATATATAAATCAATAATGGTATTGTACAGCCAACATTTTACGAATTTGATCAAGAAAAGTCAAGGGAATGTGTCACTTCTTAGTAACTAAATTCAGCCACATGTAGTCAATGCATACCCTATACTTATTGGGAAACCTAGTATGAAAGAGTTATCTAAATTAATTATTAAAAAATATGAACCCACCCTTTTTTAGGAATAATATAAAATGGACTTAGCCATAGAATATCATACATGATATAAATTATACCTATAAACAACAAGGTAATCACATATTTTTTAACAACCTCAATAAGGGTGAGATTTAATCCTCTCTGAAATTGTCTAACAGGTTTGGAATTATCCTCTAGAAGTATATTGTATACACACACAAAAGGACCAATCCTAGACAATTCATCTAAAGACTATCCTATGGCCTTATAATTATCCATAAGGGCATCTAAAAGTTGGTTCACTTGTTCACATGAAAAACCACTAGCAATTATGATTAGCTTTTTTTACCTCCCAAGTAGGAATATTTAAAATTTTCAAGGAAGGATTTATATTTAAGTGTGTGTGTTTTTTATTCTTTAGAAAAAGGGTTATATGTTTTTCTTGGCTTATCATTTTGCCTCTAAATCATTATCCATCATAGTAGCTTCACAATACTCTAAATCAACAGTTTAAATATTCTTAGACAAAGTACATGTGTCATCCTCAAAAATAAATTTCATATTTAAGTGAAAAAATATAGGCTGAACATTCAATTAAAATTTGAGAAGCTTTTAAGTTCAAAATAGTGGACTTACATGAAACAATTTCTATAAAATAAGAATTTTACATAGTTTTTTTTTATTTTGAGAAGAATTAAAATTAATTTCATTCATTTTAGGTTTAATTTCACATTGTAATTCTAAAATTATATTATCATTAAATGATCTAAAAAACTCAAGAATATCCTCACCCATTTCAACATAATTTTCAACATAACCTTAAAATTTCCACCATTTTCATGTTATTTTTTTTTAAAAAATACATTTTTATCAAAAATACATTTTTTACAAAATCATTATAGATTTCAAGATTTTCAGTTTCACAAGACTCATGATCATGAAAAAGTTAATTTATTAAAGAATCCAGAGGTTATTTATTCTAAATAAAACTAGGAAACAACTATATGGAAAACAAATCAATCATGTTATCTTTTCAGGATGAATGGTATTCCAATGGGTGTTTAATTGATTCAAAATGAAAAAAATAACCATATTACCTCCAAAATCTAAAGACAAAGTCTCTTTATATACATTAATTATATCCTTAGTAGTTTTCAAATTCAGTCTTCCTAAAATAAAAGGTGAATGTGTGGTAGACCTTCCACTATCCACATCTAACCATAAAAATAAGTAGAGAAAACAATATATTTTAACCTTACCAAAACACCTTCAATGACTCCAACTAGATTAACTAAAATTCTATTAGCCAACTATATTACTATTCCAGACTACTTTATCTCTCCAACATGCATAGATGAAAATATTGAATAAGGAATAAAATTTCTGGGGGTTCTTAAATATAACATTTAATTATCAAATTGATGATTTTAAATAACATAATTAATATAAAATGTAATTGGGTACTTGAATTTAATAGGGATAGAATATTGGATCCTGGAGGAAACATCCCTCCCTAAGTTAACTTTCTCACCTCCCTAGAACTTCATTTTTTTAGTGAATAATTCCTTAATAAATTTAGAATGTCTAGGGATCTGTTTCACAACAACTAACATGGGAATATAAACTTGTAATTTCCTAAAATGTTTAAGCACTTTTTTATCCATTTTCATTTCAATATTACTTCTGATATGAGGACTACTCATTGGGTAAGGTAATTTATCTCTATAGATTTTCAAGTCATATTCAACTTTGTTCTTCCATTTATAAGAACCTAAAAAATTTCTAACATCCCAAAAATTTCTTTCAAGATTGTTTTCTTATTTATTATTTATTATTTTTTTTTATTATGTAGGTTTTTGGACTACAGGTTCATGAATAGATTTAGTAATTTCAAAAACCTGATCAGCAGGTGGTTTTGTAACTTATTCAAGTGGTTTTCCATTTATTTCAAAAGTGGGGATATACTTTTTAAGTTCTTGGTAATTTATATCATCTTGTGAGTTTTGAATTTTAGTTCCACTTCTTATAATTATGGATCTAAAATTTTCTCTTCCACTTAGGTTGATATTTTTTTATGATAGAAAACTACCACTTCTTTGATTTTTTAGACCACTAATTTTAGTTTCCATTTAAACCATTTGAGTTACCCTATTCTATAATATATATATATTGTTTTAAATAAATTTATTATAATTTTTTAATAATATTATCAAGGTGTGAATCATTTATTTTAATTTATTTTATATTTTTTGTTATCTTGATTATAAAAATTTGTGAAATTCACACCAGCTTGGTTACCAAATTAGTCCTGACTCTACCTAAGATGTTGACTGAAAATTTGAGGTTTGAAATACCTATTTTGATGTTCAGGTTTTCAAAAATATTTTTCTATTGGTATTTTTAATTTTGGTGGTAATTCTGGTTGGATTTAAAAGACCTAGATTGACTGTTTTGGTTGGGAAATTAACTATTTGGTTTATTCTAGAAAGTTTTTCCATAGAAGATAAGATTAAATAATTTATATTCTTATTGTAATTAAATACATTAATCATTTAAATGATTAGAAGTGGGAAATATTTCATAGTTCATCTAGATGGGATAAATTGATTCAGGTTGATTTTGTGAAGAGACAGAGTTAGATTACATCCGTCTCATTACATTGGTGAGATCACACAACTAACATTCAATACAAAAATTTTCAAAATTTGAAGTATAAAATTAATTGGTAGGTTTTACATGAATTAAACACTTATTACCAAACCATTATAAATGTTAGTCTATATTCAAAAAGATATTTATAGAATCAACAAGATTATCATCCCCTAACACTCCTCTATAAACAACATCTATCATGCTCCAATACATTAAAATTATATCATCATAAAAAATATTATATTCATATTTGATCATAAATATAGTGGTGAGGGAATCTAGAAAAAAACTTCTCAAACCTCTCCCAATGTTCATGTGGAGTTTCCCCTTACAACACCCTAATCCCACATAAATCTTTTCTATGTGAGGCAGTCTTAGTGGATGGGACAAAATTTTCTAAGAAAATGTTCTTGAGCTAATACCAATTCCCTATAATGGTAGATTGGGAGTTAAAGAACCACTATTTAGCCTCTTCATCAAGAGAAAAGGGGAAGACCCTCACCTTTATTTGGTCTTCACTATCTACTTATAGTTTTGTGGTGATCCACACAATGTGGATTTTTTTCAATTACTTGCATGGGTCCTCACTTGACATACCATAGAATTTATGAACATGATGAATAATTCCTAAATGAAGTGAAAATATAGGGGCTGTCTTATGGTAAACTAATAATTTTGTTTTTATTTTTATATTCATTAGTAGAAATCTCCTTAAATTTTATTTATTAAACCAATTTATATAAGTTTTGAAAATTCTTTATTATTAGTGAATCTATTTTTGGTGATTTTGGGGATGAAGTTTTAACCATATAAAAATTATTAATTTCAATTTACTATTAATTTTTTTTTAATTTTTATGTTTATCGGATAATAATAATTTCATGTTTTAAAAATTTCAAGGTTATTATTTGACATACAATCAAAACTTTGATTATATTATTTTTTAACATTTTTTTTGAATGTAGATTATTTTTTTTTAAATTTTCAAAACTACTTGGAAGCCTCCGTATCAATGAACCCAATTGAAGAGATATGATTTTTAATACTCTCCTAAATCCTACTTCAAGTTTTCCCCTAAAATATTATAGTGTAGATGTACCCAAGGTTATCTTCTGTGAGGTTTCCTTTTAAGAGTTTCTTACCCTCACATTTTTTTTATATTTTTACTTTCATATTTCTATGGGGAAATTCATCATTGAGGAAAAAATAACTAATTTTCTAAACTAAGGAAAACTAAAGAATCAGTAAACAAGTAGTAGTAAATTTAACAAAATAAAAAATTAATGGACATAACTATCAATTCTCATGGATAAATCTCTTTTCTTTGTTTTAAACTAAATTTTAAATTATAATTCCCTAATTATATAGATTGGAATATGTAATCATGAATTTTATTAACTTTATTAAACTGAGGTAGAAAAATAAGATATTTAATATCAATATTCTTTTTATAAGAGTTGATCAATACACTTAATGATCACTAATTACATTGACAAAGTGAACTCCCTTTGTAATCACAATACTCAATCGAGGATTTAGAAATTTAAACAAAGAGGATTGACTTTAATCTCTTACTCGGATTGAACTTTCAATATTCATTAAGAGATTGAAACACTCCTATAGGTAATGTTCTATTTTCAGAATGAAAGATAAATATTAACAAAGTGATAGAGGAATAAAACATCAATCAATGATCTTATTTTAATGTTCAATAATCTGTAGAGAATTAAAATTAAAAAAATAAAAGAGATAAAAAATCAGAGATATGCCACCATTCAAATCCACTAGTTATGACCACTAAAAATATATCTATACATGAGAAAAGTGTAGAAGAAAACTTTAATATTCATCTTCATCAGAAATATTAGCAATATATCCTCTTCAATCCTTCTAGAAGATCTTCTGGTTCTAATCTCCGTGCTCTATTCCCACTCCTATTCAATTGCGTGTGTCTGTTTTTGATCCCTCCTTTGATATAATGTATCATTTTTTTATCTCTAATCCCACATTTTATAAAAAAAATAATCTTTGAGAATAAAATTATTTAGTAATAACAAACTAATATCTTGGTTAGGCAGGTAGAAATCTCTAGTTGGTCCTTCAGCTCTGATTCTATCATGGTTGTGTGATGAAAATTTTCACCTTTAACTATCATAGAAGATGCACGTGCAACTGAAGTTTCAGGGTTTCCAATCCAAATACTTCATCAGATTCAAACTTATTTAATGTTCCCACATCGATTTTGAGAGGAATCATATGTGGAAAGCTCTCTTTCTTAAGCCCCAGTTCACCACTCATGTGGTGTTGGGTACATGGCTATAACAACATCAAGATTTATACAACATGGGGTTGATGATTTAAATTTTAGTACCGACTTCTCCAACATGGGGTTAATCTCACAAATGTTAGGTTATTGAACTTATTATGAGAGATATCAATGTGGGGTTTAGCAATGAAAATTAGGTTTCCAAAGCTAATATGGGGGATATAATATGGGGTTCATCAATGAATGTTTGGTTACCAAACCTAACATTCCACTTAAATATAGGGATCAACTTTTAGTAAATATCCCCCCTAGATATGGTTACCCAAATTTTTCATATTTCCATCAATAAATATCCATATTTACCTCTGTTAGAAATAATACACATGGATAAAAAACACCTAGATAAAATCAAAAATTAAATGCATTAGCTATTCGAAGAAAATTTAATAAATAGATAAAAATAAAAATAAATGAATTAAATATTTAAATAATATAATTCGAATAAAATCAAATACGATCTCAAATCATCTATAAAAAAAGCATAAATATTATAATTAAAATTAATTTACAGACTTTCTATAAATTAACCAAAAACATTAATTAACCATTTATAGACTAATTTAAACATTTAAAATATAGAAAATACAATGAAAATGATGTGAAAAAATACATAGAAAATAGGATACATCATCATAAATTTTTACTAATACATTTCTTATTGATATATTTTATTTTACTAAATGTGAGTTAGGTTTGTTAGATTTTAAATGATTTTATTCTATGTGATTTTATTTGGTTACCTAACTAAATTTTTTATGATTTTATGTGTGGAAATGTATTTTTAGATATGTTTTTTTGCTATTTTTACTAGTTATGATGTAAAGACCACGACCCTAGTAGCTCTGAGCTAGTGCCTTACTTTATTACATTCATATTATAAACAAACAAGTCACATCCCGATGGACTAAATTGTTCAGTATCTTTGTAAAATTTGATACAAACATAAGTTTTACATAATAGCTTTAAAGGAAAAAAAACTCTATTGGAAACATCCATAAAATCCTAGATTATCCCTGAAAGTCATTCATAACATACATCTTAACATCTTGGGGAAAAAATAAAACATAATAAAGGGGTGAGATCAAATACTCGGTAAGGGTAAACAATATCATGGAATCTATAAACATAAACAATAAGGTGAGGGGAATATCTAATAACACATGAAATTAAAGAAAAAACATGAACATAGAATGGTGGGAATAAAAGTTGATCAAAATAATTCCATATAAATAATCATATAAGAATAAAACTTAACCACTTATATTCTACTAGTTGAATAATCACATGGATTATCAATTACTAATATTATAATAAGGGAATTTATAATTCCAAACATCATAAATATATTGTCAAGGATTTGACCAAGGTGCCATACATGAATCGGTAAAAACCCGGTCTAGTTAGTCTCATGAGACATACCAATGCATAAGGGGCTATAGTGGGTCCTTCCTATCACTTACTAAGTCCAATTAGTTCCTCATATGAAAAGGTTGAAACATAATCAACATATAAATTCATATTGAAACTAGAATATGAAATGTAATTAATATTCCTAATCAGTAAACATAATCATAAACTATCCAGAGTAATATGGAAAATATTATCAATACTGTAATCATAAACCATTCAATAAATTATGGTAGATGGTAACATAAGAAATTAATCTCAATTAATCATAATATTAAATAAAGGGTATTTAATTAGATTAAAATACTCTAACAAAATCATTGAGAAATTCTTTAAAGAAATACCCTTTTACTTTGGAAAGAAGAGTTCTTTTGGAAAATCATTTGTATCTGTCATAAAAATTAGATTGTAAACATGTATATCCCTAAAAAGAAAAGGGAATGAAATTTTATTTTATGAATATTAAAATAACATTTTTAATGAAATTTGGAAACTAAAGTGAAAACATGTAAAAAATGTGTTTAAGAAATTTTAGAAATGAGCCACTTCAGTGTGGTTTAAGGGAAAATATAAAATAGACTTTAAAGAAGAAAAAATAATAATTGTTTACATAAAACCATAAATGAACTAGGATAGTTTTTCATTATAAAAAATAGATTTTAGAAAAATATTTTATGATTAAAACAAATTATGGATTATACTTAAAAATGGGTAAGAAATTAAGATGTTCCCTTTAATTGGGTTTACTTATCAGGAAGAATTGAAAAAAAACCTTATAAAACATGTAGTTCCCCATAAAATAAATAATAATTAATCTAGATAAATATATTTGGAAGATACATACATAATTTAATAGGATTATACAATAATAATTAAGAATTACATTTGGGTAAAGAGAGAGATAACATAACTCGAATGAAAATGGAGGTTCAGGGAGAATCCCTCATGACTTTACAAACTGTAACACCCCAATATTTCATATTAAGTTATATATTTAAATTAAGTCAATATCTTATACTACACGCAACACCAACTTTGATTGTGTTATACACAGGATTGAGTTTATGTGAAACAATACATTAGTATTATAATTATTTAAATGATATATTTATTTATCAATTAAATATTGTGATATTATTAGTAACAAATAAAATTTTATTGTTATTTATAATGTTTTCACATAAACAAAACATATTTATAATGAAATGTATATGTTTTGTTAAAATAGTTATATATTTAGAAAAACTATTTTCTCAAAAGAACTAATTTTTATATCCTATTGTGAACAATAATAAAATTAATATTAGACACTCCTAGAAATTGAATTTGGTAATATAGACTTCATTTTTGGATTCAGAATATCAAAATTATCTTAGGGTGATTTTTTGTATTTTTCTGAAAACTTTCAATTTTTGATGAATAGTGAAAAACACTACGTTATTGTTTAAAACCAACTTTACTTTAAATTTATTTTAAAGTCAAAACAGATATATAACACCTATATTAGTTCAATTTAATTCATTAAATCCATTTTATAATAAGATTAGATATATAAAATTTTATTGAACTATTTATCGTCTTTTACCCACCTTTTAGGAAAATTTGCAAATTTGCATAAAACATAATTTTACCGCTTCTGTGAATTTAATTTCAATAATTTGAAAGACATGGTTGACATCAGTAAGTAAAATTTGGTTCAATAGGATGAAAATAAATTATTGTGAATAGTAACTTTTGAATTTTATTTACCACGATTAAAATTAAATTGGTTAATTAAAGGTAAAAATGATATTATAATTAACCTAAAACATTTCCTAATTAAATTGGATAAGTTTATTTCGACCAAAATAACCTTAGGAATAAAATATGGTTCTTTTTGATCCCCTTGGATTATATTAGGACGTTTATTATATTTTATTTAAAGAAGAGTTAAAATTGTTAAATTCAAATTTTAATAAATAAACATTTTTAATATAGGGTTATACATAAGATAAATTCAACTATAAATATTCATTATAAAGATAAAAATATTTCCTACATAATTGTATTTTATTTATAATTTTTATATATTAAATAATTAAATTTATTTATGACACATTGATGATGCACTAATTTTCTTATTAACGAAATATTAAAATATTTGAAATTTTAAATATTAAAATAAATTTAAATTGAGAATTTTGATGAATTATAAGAATTTTATAGGTTAATATGATATGTTAGGGTTAATTAAATATTTTTTTCGAAGTGATAAATTTTTTATGACTTTTACAAAAACCAAATACCAAATGGTGTCAAAACTGACATAAATGAGTTTTAAAAAACAATACTAATTTATTAAATTATATAATTGTCCAAAAATTCCAGTGTTAGGAAAAAGGACTTATATACTGATATATATGTCATTAATTAACCACTTTAGTTTCTCTTGTCATTTTATAGTAAGTTTGTTAAGCATGTATTATAAAAATACCAAAAGACATGGTGAATGTTAAACTATTTAACTAAGAGTTAAATCTAAAAGTTAAGGTTAATATAGTAAAATAAACTTGTATAAAACCTATTGGTTGAGAGGATTTATACCCATCACCACCTTATCCTCTAAATTAATCCATTTGTATCCATTATAAACCAAAAATGATTTTATAATAAAATTACATTTCAAGCTTTTCTTAAAGTGCCACTCACCTCTCTTATAAAAGGGTACTTTCACTTCTCTTAATTTCACACCTCCAAATCCATTTGGCTCAGACAAAACCAACTCAAATATACTCCAAAATACCCTCACTTCAACCTATAGGCCTTACTTTGATCAGAAAACCAACCTAAATATCCCTTTTGGTCAAATAAAAAAGGAAGCACCCGAAGAAGAGGTAATAATTTCATCACCTCTTTCAAAGTTCTTTTCTTCTTACACTTCATATTTCTTTGTTGTTTACATACCAAAATAATTACTCCAATACCTTATAAATACCATGATGTTATTATAAATATAGTATAACCATATTCATTATTCTATCCATCCTATGAAAGAAAAAGTCACCATACGTGCGTACATACGGCTTACCGTCTCCACGTCGTGGTGCAGTTTGTTATTCAACACTTAATTATTTGGATGAGTATAATAATGAGTATAATTGATGTAAATAAAAAATATAACTTTTTAATGATTCTGTTTATATGATATACCATCCAATTACATATGATTTTACCATTAATAGAATGATATTGTCGCTCGTGCATATGTTCGGATTACCGTCTCCACGAACGCGATGAGATTCATTCCCCATCGTAAAAATTCAAGAATAATTTTCATTTTATGATTGAAAATAATGTTTATAAACTTAATATCATTATGTATATGAATCAAATACATCCTATCCATAAAAAAATATGACTTATGTAACAAAATATATAAATGAAAATGAATCAGTTAACACCCGAAACAATGACACTAATGAAAAATTATTAACAATGAAATATTAGAAGAAAGTATATGATATCATATTTATGTGGTTATAGTATAATTTAATAACAATTATTTAACTATTATATAGGATTTTAACGTAATCTCAACTAAGGAAAAGTACAAGGTAAGGGTTAATTTTACAATCTCTTTATTATCCGAGGTTGTTTATACATAAGTATCTACTGAGAGTTCTTTATCATCCACATCCGTGTTTCTTAAAAATGTATTTTAAAAACATTTTTTCTATTTCCTAGAATATGGGTTAAATTAATTTATACCCTTTTTTGAATTTTTATAAATTTTTCTGAAAGGAATATTTCTATCATTTTCCAAACAATGTAATTTACGACCTTTTTGACAAATTAAGGTAAGAATGTTTTTTTAACTTATATAGCGGGTGCGGCTATTTTCTGCCGTTATAACATATTCGAAGCTTCCCTTACAAGATTATAAGAATATTTTCAAAATAAATGTTTTCTTTTATAATTATGTGACTTTTAAATGATTTCAAAATAGAAAGAGATACTTCTCTCAAATAGTTTTGATTTCATTTATGTTAACATCCTTTGATGGATTTTACACTTGTTTGAAGTTGATTTATTATATAATAATCCATATTGTATTTAAGGTTTCTTGATATGTTTGACTGTGGATATATTATTTTTACACCATTCATGGTTTATGGTTAAATTATTAACATTTAGTATGGTAGTTTTAATACAAATGTTTATGTTATGTTTCAACCTTTTCATATGAGGATTGCATTGGACTTAGTAAGTGACAGGTAGAGCCCGATATAGATCCTCAATGCATCAATAGGTCTCATGAGACAAACTAGTGACCTGGAATAACGCCATGACAAAATATTATTTTTAGTCTTGGCATGGGGCCTTGACTATGTGGTTATGATGTCCGACATTTTGCATTCTATCCTTATGAAATTAGCTATTGATATTATATGTGATTATTCGACTAGTAGAATATCCATGTGAATAATTAAATGGAATTATTTGATTTATATTTTCCATATTATGCTGAAGTTTAAGTTTAAAATTCTTGTGTTTTAGTATTATACATTTCCTTAAATGTTTATGCTTATTTATGATAGTTTCTGCTATATTGTTATCCTTACTAAGCCTCTAAGCTCACCCCTTTATTATGTTTTATTTTTCCTATGATGTGAAGAAGTATATTATTATTAACCTATAGGGATAGGTCAAATTATATGAGTGTGTTCAAAGGGGACACAATGTGGGTTTTTTTATTTCATGATGTAATGTAAAACTTATGTATGTATCTAGTAATTCCAAGGATACTAAACTAATAGGTCTTTCGAGACTTGATCTCTTGTGATCATGATAATATTATGTAATAATGCATTGAATATAGATAAATAGGGTTGGGGAATTACAGTTGGTATCAGATGAAGTTTAGTATAAACCTTGGAAACTAGATTTATAAAAAACCTGATTAGAGAACATTACCCTAAGATAAAATTTGAGGATTAGTATAGAAGAACGTCCAAAAAATTTGGTAGTGTAAATATTATGTGGGTTTTAAAATCAAATACATCCCTTTCTAGATACAAAGAGGTAGAAGTGGCTCTGGCACAGATGTACCAAGGAGTGAAAATTTTTAAAAGGAGTTTGGGCTTGACCCGGGGTATCCTGGTACATGACAATGGGCCTTGTTTCACTCTTGGTATTGACACTTCTAGGGGATATTCTTAGGATAATTCACATTTTCTTTATAAACCATTATAAAGGATATATGAGTAAATACTTACTCAAAGAATTTTTTTTATGATTATGGATTATATGCATAAAATTTTCAATTTATGTTAGGTATTTTAAAAATTTGGAATTATGCATTGAGATTTATAAAATAACCTAGTGTATGCCATTGTTTAGAAATGGTGCCCAGTAGAAGGAATGAGAACTCCAACAATACACATGATCTAAAGAGTAAGAAGGATCATATATTTCATGGTCTTAATCCAACATTTAGAAGGTAAATAGTCTCCCACGTATTCTCATCATATGAAGAAATTGCATCAAGTGTTAATAATATAAGTAAATAATTATCTGAGTCCTATGGATTTGAAGGGAAGCCAGATAAGAAAAGGATGGTAGAGATAAAGATGGATAAAGGGAAGAAGGGAAAGAAGGATTTTCCTATATGTGATAACTGTGGAAAGAATCACCTTGTTAAATGCTTGAAGGGACTGGGAATTTATTATAAGTTTGGAGAAAAATGACATCAAGTACATGATTGCAAGGGCACGAAAAAAGTTTCAAATATACAATGATTCATATTCAAGGAGTTGGGACACTATGTGAATAAATGTCCCAATCATCAGAGTATACCCCAAATAATGCTATTGGATAATATTAAAGTTATGATACTACTGTAGATAAAGAGAAATAATTAGTGTTATTATATTTTTATTAATTAATTATGTCATTTGGGTGTTATATCAACAATGTACTGGTTATATCAATTATAGAAATAAATAAGGATTGTACTGCAGTACTATTTTATTGAGGATTTGAGATTATATCATACTAAAAAAAGTGACTGAACAACAAGTTAAACTTTTTAGAAAATATATGGTTGAAGGAATGATAAAGCTCAATATGGTTCTGATACTGAGGTAGTGATTTTGAAATAATAGATGGTTTATTTGGATAAATTATATTGTATATTATTGACTACCTTGGAACTGATTAATGGTTTGTTTATTCCATTATTGTTAGAGTATTAATTTTTTTTGGATATAAGGAATATATCTATTATTCTATAAGGAATAAGGGAGAATGATTGTAATCAATAAGGTTTTATTGTAATTCAGGGTGTTACCATGTTTTAAGAGAATACATGATGAAGGTACTCATATTTTATTATGTGGAAAAAAGAGATCTTCATTATGTTATGTTGAACATCCTTATAAATTTTTGGACTATGAGTTTGGACACAAGTATTTTGGATAAGTCTAAATGTTGGAATTGATTAAGTTGGAAATTGGATTCTATGGTTTAAGTTTAAAACATTTCTTAAGATTATTTTTGGATTTTAATAAGAATGAAAACCCAAAGGTCGGGCGGCAACTCGTCGCGTCCGGCAAGGCTGCGGGACTTGAACTCGCAACCGAAGGGAGACAAGGGTGCATCACCTAACACTGGCCTGTGTGATATCCTGGTTTGTATAATGTATTTTTCTAAATGATTTGATAGATGAATTATAAATTCATATTTTTAAAACCCTATAGAATTAGGATAAATAGAAGATTTTGAGTTCTATTATCTTTTGGAGTGAAAGATGGGTTTGTGGTAGAAATTTGTTAAAGGATGGAACTCTACTTGTCAAGTATTTTTATTCTACTTATTTGAAGAAATTAATGCTTAAACTTTAGGGAAAGGATCTTAAAGCCAAAAATGTTTTATCCTAATACCTTGTGTTTTGATGAACCAATGATATTTTAAGTCATCATAGATTTATGGCTTTAAGGCCCACAATTTTCTATTTATTGTTTACTTTTTTGTGATTGATGACCTCAATCACTCCCTATAAATAATTACATTTTTCCTCCAATCATGTGTCTCAAATTTAATCCAATGTTCTTCTATTCGAAATCCTAATTTGGTGGTGAATTTTTCATTTCCCTTTCCCTCTTATTAATACGAAATTTTATTAACCCTATTTTCAATGTGGGTTTTCCACAAATGTATTTTCTATTTTTAACCTTTTATTTTCGAAGAACAATTTAAAATTGCAAGGAAGCAATTTATTGATGGAGGGTAGAATGTAACACCCCAATATTTCATAGAAAGTTATATCTTTAAAGTAAGTCGATATCTTATACTGCATGCAACACTGACATGGCTTGCGTTATATGCAAGATTGAGTTTCTACGGAACAACACATTAGTATTATAATTATTTAAATGATATATTTATTTATCAATTAAATATTGTGATATGAATAGTAAAAAATAAAATTTTATTGTTATTTATAATTTTTTCACATAAATAAACCATATTTATAATGAAATTTATATGTTTTGTTAAAATAGTTATATATTTTGAAAAACTATTTTCTTAAAAGAACTAATTTTTATGTACTTTTGTGAACAATATTTTTTTTGAAAAGACAGATTCATTAATGTAGAAGATCAGCAGACATACAAAGTCCAAGCCATGAAGGAAAATGATCCAGCCATAGCTGGTTAACATCATAGGGGCCTAAGGCTACCAGTTGATGGGGAACATTTATTCCTTCCCTTTTAGTAAAGGAGAATGTGCATAAGGAGAAGCCTTGATGGAGAGAAAGGATTCGCCTGATTAGGGATCCAAAAGACTGGAGGCCGCCATCTTTGAAATTGATAGCATTAATAAAATTTATATTAGGCACTCCTAAAAATTGAATTTGGTAAAATAGACTTCATTTTTGGATTTGGAATATAAAAATTAGCTTTGGGTGAATTTTTGGTATTTTTCTGAAAACATTCAATTTTTTATGAATAGTTAAAAACACTACGTTATTGTTTAAAACCGAATTTTATTTAAATAATTATTATTTCTATTTAAATTTATTTTAAAGTTAAAATAGATACATAATACCTATATTAATTCAATGTAATTAATTGGAGTCATTTTATAATAAGATTAGATATATAAAATTTTATTGAACTATTTAACTCTTTTTACCCACCTTCTAATCACATTTGAAAATTTGTATAAAACGTAATTTTACCACTTCTGTGAATTGAATTTCAAAAATCTGAGAGATAAATATGACATTAGTAAGTAAAATTTGGTTCAATAGGATGAAAATAATTTTTGGTGAATAATAACTTTTGAATTTTATTTACCACGGTTAAAAGTAAATAGGGTAATTAAAGGTATAAATGATATTATAATTACCCTAACACATGTCCTAATTCTATTGGACAAGTGTATTTGGACCAAAATAAACCTTAGGAATAAAATACGGTCTTTTTTGATCTACTTGGATTAGATTAGGACATTTATTATATTTTATTTAACGAAGAGTTAAAAATATAAAATTCAAATTTTAATCTAAAACATTTTTAATATAGGGTTATACAGAAGATAAATTAGACTATAAATATTCATTATAAATATAAAAATATTTCCTACATAATTGTATTTTATTTATAATTTTTATACATTAAATAAGTAAATTTATTTATGACACAATGATGATGTAATAATTAACATATTAACGAAAGATTAAAATAATTGACATTTTAAATATTAAAATAAATGTAAATTGAGAATTTTTATGAATTACAAGAATTTTCTAGGTTAATATGAATTTTTTGGGTTTATTAAATAATTTTTTTTCTAAGTGATAAAGTTTTTATGAATTTCACAAAAACCAAATACCAAAAAGTGTCAAAATTGACATAAATGAGTTTTAAAAACAAATACTATTTTATTAAATTATATAATCGTCCTAAAAATATAAGGTTAGGAAAAAAGACTTATATAATTATAGATATGTCATTAATGAATCACTTGAGGTTCTCTTGGCATTTTATAGTAAGTTTATTAACCATGTATTATAAAAATAGAAGAAGACATGATAAAAGTTAAACTATTTAACTAAGAGTTAAATCTAAAAGATAAGGTTAATATAGTGACCTGAAATTGTCTAAAATCTATTGGTTGAGAGTATTTTTACCCAAACACACCTTATCCTCTAAATAAATACATTTTGAGCCATTATTAACCGAAAATTATTTTATAATAAAACAATATTTCAATCTTTTCCTAAAGTGCCCCTCACCTCTCTTATAAAAGGGTACTTTCCCTTCTCTTAATTTCACACCTCTAAAGCCATTTGGATCGGCCAAAACCAACTAAAATCTCATAAAAACTACCCTAAATTTAACCTATATGCCTTAATTGGATCATAAAGCCATCCTGAGGTGCCATTTTGATCAAATCAAAAAGGAAGCACCTGAAGAAGAGGTAATAATTTCATCACCTCTTTCAAAGTTCTTTTCTTCTTCCAATTCCCCTTTCTTTTTTGTTTCCATACCAAAATAATAAATCCAGTAAATTATACATACTATTATGTTATTATAAATATGGTAAAACCATATTAATTATTCTATCCATCCTATGAATGACAAAGTCACCATATGTGCGTATGTACGACTTACTGTCTCCATGTCGTGGTGTAGTTTGTTATTCAATACTTCATTATTTGGTCGGATATAATAATGAGTATAATTGATGTAAATAATAAATATAACATTTTAATGATTATGTATATATGATATAACATCCAATTACATATGATTTCACCATCAATAAAATGATATTGTCGCTCGTGCATACGTACGGATTACCGTCTCCACAAATGCTTTGAGATTCATTCCCCATCGAAACCATTCAAGAATAATTTTTATTTTATGATTTAAAATAATATTTAAGAACTTAATATAATTATTTATATGAATCAAATACATCCTATACATAAGAAAATATGACTTACGTAACAAAACATATAAAGTAATATGAATCAGTTAACATCCGAAACAATGATACTGCTGAAATATTATTATCAAAGCAATATTAGAAGATCATATATGATATCATTTTTATATGGTTATTGTATAATTTAATAAAAATGATCTAAATATTATAAAGGAGTTTTAGGTACCCTATACTAAGTAAAAGTACAAGGTAAGGGTTAATTTTACAATCTCATTATTATCTGAGGTTGTTTATATGTAAGTATATACTGAGACTTCTTTATCATCCACATCCGTGTTTCTTAAAAATGTAATTCAAAAACATTTTTACTATTTCCTAGAATATGGGTTAAAGTAATTTATAGCCTTATTTTACTTTTTATAAATTTTTTTGAAAGGAATATTTTCTTCGTTTTCCAAACAATGTACTTTACGACCTTTTTGAAAAATTAAGGTAAGAATGTTTTTTAACTTAGATGGCGGGTGCAGCTATTTTCCGCCATTATAACACCTTCAAAGATTCCCTTACAAGATTATAATAATATTTTCAAAATAAATGTTTACTTCTACAATTACATGTCTTTTAAATGATTTCAAAATAGAAAGATATATTTCTCTCAATTAGTTTTGATTTCATCTATGTCAACATCCTTTGATGGATTTTACACTTGTTTGAAGTTGATTTATTATACAATCTTTCATATTGTATTGAAGGTTTTGTGATATGTTTGATTGTGGATGTATTATTTTTATACTGTTAATGTTTTATGGTTAAAGTATCAACATTTCATATGCTAGTTTTAATACAAATGTTTATGTTATGTTTTAACCTTTTCATATGAGGAATGCATTGTACTTATTAAGTGATAGGTGGAGCCCACTATAGCTCTTCGATGCATCGATAGGTCTCATGAAACAAACTAGTGTTTTGGCATGAGGCCTTGACAAAATATTATTTGTAGTCTTGGAATGAGGCTTTGACTATGTGGTTATGATGTCTGGAATTATTCATTCCATCATTATGAAATTATCTATTGATATTATATGTGATTATTTGACTAGTAGAATATCCATGTGAATAAGTAAATGACATTATTTGATTTATATTTACCATATTATGCTGAATTTTAAGTCTAAAAGGATTTTGTTTTTGTCTTATACATTGCCGTAAATGTTTTTTCTTTTTTATGATAGTTTCCTCTATATTTGTATCCTTACTGATCATCGGAGATCACCCCTTTCTTATGTTTTCTTCTTTCCAGGATGTGAAGAAGTATACTATGATTAACTTACTGGGATATGCCAAAGGATATGAGTGTGTTAAAAGGTGACACAATGTTTTTTTATTTCATAATGAAATATAAAACTTATGTATGTATCTATTACTTACAAGGCTACTAAACTAATCGGTCTTTCAAGAATTGATCTCTTGTGATCATGCCAATGTTATGTAATAATGCACCGAATATAGGTAACTGGGGTTAGGGCGTTACACAAACAGTCAAACCGTATACCCCATAAAATTAGTGATCATCAAATGAAAAATTTAATACCATAGAGATAAATAGATTTATTATATGATACATCAAAGGTAATTATACATACACCACACACAAAAAATAGTGTTGAATAAGGCGTATCTCACAGAAATAAAAGTGAGATGAGAAAACACTTATCATGTGTCCGAAAGTGTTCTACAATTTTAATTAATTACATGTATAATGAAATTAAATTAATTAATAGTTTAATTAAAAAACTATTAAACATTTATTTTATTTAGAATAATTTTATTAAGTTCATTTATTCCCTTTTTTATGAGTTATAAGATTAAAAATTTCCTTTTGTGAGTGTTTGTTTCCTTGGTTTTCATTATTGGTTCACTTGTATACATGTATGAAAGATCATGTAAAATGGAAATAGTTATCTAGAAACGAAATTATATGTTATTAATGAAACTGAAAAATATTTAATGGTCTTATTTATCATTTTTTCTGTACATTAGGATTATTCAATAGATAGAGCATTAATGATAATCATTTAGATTATTTTGGGGTTTTTTTCGATTATCACAAGATAGTTTTTTCTTATGAATTAATATTATATATATATATAGGTTAAAGAACATTAAATAAGTTGTATTACATATATTAAAGGATTTTTTAACCCTAAAAATGGTTTTATGACTATCCTTGAAGGTGGAATTGAAAAATGAAAACTTATCATCCATGAAGGTGGTAAATCGACACCTCACGGACGATGTTATCATTTTTAGAATAAAAAGGGGAAGAGAAGAGAATTGATGGTTGATATACCATTAACACAATAAAATTAAAGTATATAAATTATAATGGAGTTATCATATAACTTTTTATAGGGGAGGTTAGGGAAGGATAAGAAAAGAAAAGAAATTGAAAGAGAGAGAGAGACAGTTTTACCTCTTGAGTGTCGCCTTCTTGAGAACCTCCTTAAGGGACTTGGAAATTGTCTTTTGGTGAGGCAAAAAATACCAAAACATGGGTTAGGGGTTTTTGAGATGAAATTGGTATAATATATGAAAACATAAAGGCTTTGGAGGTGTGAGGATAAGGTGTAGTGAGGGGTGGTATTTATAGTGGATGAGAGGGGTGTTTTTTGATTATTTAATTCATTTGTTTATTATTTTAGCTCAAGACTATGAATAGTGTTGGTTATTGTGACTAAATACCATAAATAGTGCATGTGAGTTTTAACCAATCGGTTCTTACCTCATCCATACATCATCCATGACTCAATAATTCATTTATTTACTTATAATGTTTAATACCGTAAATTACCGTATTTCAATACTCACCAAAATTTCAACTATTTTAGAAAAATACCAAAAACTTAGACTAACCATTTTTCAATTTTTATCATTAAAAATTAAATCAATTTTATGAAAATAATTTTCTAAAAATGATTTTTTTAATTAAATTCACCATTTATTCAAAAAATACTGATTTTAAAATTATAACCGATTTTATAACACCTTGAAAATTAATTAATGCCTCATAAAATTATCTTATAATCATAAAAAAACAAAATATTAATTAATATATATTTTTTAAATAATTTTCTTCTAAATCAATATATTTATTATAAAATTTTAAATAAATATTTATGCTTTTCAAAAATACCAACACTTAATTTATTATTTTTGAAACATTTATTTACTTATTCTATAATATAAATATTTAATTGTTTCATTTATAAGATACCCAAACTTTTTATACACTTTAATAGGTGATGTTAATATGAAAATTGTAAATATACTATTAATATAACGAAAATGAGTTTTATAAAAATCGATATTTTTCACTATTCACTGGAAAATAAATATTTTTAGAAAAATACCCAAAATTCACCCTAAAATAATTTTGAAATTACTATTTAAAAAATGAAGTTTATTTTGTTCAATAGAATTTATAAAAGTGTACAAATTTAGTTTTAAATAAGTGCACCATTAAAAGGCGGTAAAATTGTCTTTAGAAAGAATAGTCTTTTATGTGTAAAATGGGATTTATTCTTATATTAATCCTATCAAACTTATTAGTTGAATTTAAAAACATTTTATTGAATATTTAACATGTAAATTTCATTAATATCTTTCCCTAATAGTGAATAATTTAATTTATTAACATTAAATACCATTTTGGTTAGAAAAATAGTTTTTTTATAAAAACACATCTTTTATGTTCAATTGATTTTTATTTTGATACATAATTAATTTGTAACCAAAGAATTAATTTTATAAAAATGTGTAAACTATATTATAAAAATTTACCTAGTAACTTTCATTCTTTTCATTCCAACAACTAGGTGATAACTATCACAATAATAATATTTAATCATTTGTTTAAGCTCAGTGTTCTATCTAATGTACAATATCGAAGAAGATGAATTTAAAAAGAGACTTTCCATAAAATATTGGGGTGTTACATTATTTCCTTATTTAATAAATTTCATCCTTGAAATTGAAAATTTTACTTCAAAAATCAAAGGTTAATACTTCAAATTTCATTTGTGGGAAACCCATATTGTAAATAGTGTCAATAAAACACCTCTTAAAAATAGGGAAAGGAAAATGTGATGGTCAACAAAAAACTTGGATTTCTAATAGAATAATATTAGTGCAAAGTGAAAATATATGAATGGAAGAAAAATATAACTATCATATTCTGATGAAGGGTGATATAGAACATGATCATTATAAAATCTACCATAACAAAACCATAAATTTTTGATCGGTTAAAAGTCCATTGATTTCTTAGAAAAAAATTATATGGATGATATTTTTGTTCCAAAATTATTTTCCTAGATTTTAGGGTGTCTTTTAGTATCCACAAAAGCACATTGAGAAAATAAACTTATTTGATTCCTTTCCATGTCATAATCTCATCATTTGGTTGTGATTCGATCTATCTCCACTTTATTTCTTAAATTTGGAGATAGACATTCAAGGAAATTTTTTATTACTAAAGCACTTTTATGAATCATAATATCCAAAAGTCTTTCCTTTAGCCTTTAAATTTTCAGTGAAACCAAAATGGTTAGAACATGTTATCCAATATGATAAAACATATCCTTAATCCATTCCATAAGTAGCTAACCTTATGTCTCATCCAAAATATGTCTGTCCACATTCAACAACCAAAATTTTAAATGGATTGTCACTAAATTTTCAAAATAAACTTAACATAATATTCCCCAAATAATGTATCTCTTAATCCCACACACCAAATATATGTATACCTTGATCACTTTAAAACCTTAATGGAAACATGCATGATTCCAAATCCATAAAGAAGTACTATAGTATAATCCTTATATATCTCATGATTATTTTAACCAGAATTTCATAACATAATTATTTAATCCAAAACCATAAATACATTAATTAATCCACTTCAATAGTAGTAACAAAATAATTTTTAACTTGAACCCCATGCTTTTTCTAAGCTATATTTCCTTGACTCTTGGGACATTAATTTGTGTAGTGCCCCATATCCGTACAACTAAAGAACTTCACATTACAGACTTCATTATTTCCATTTCAATCACGAGCTTGGTGTCATTTTTCTCCATACTTATAACAAACTCCCATTCCCTTCAATAAAGTAATGAGCTTTTTCTTTCCATAATTATCATATATAGGAAAATCCTTCTTTCCATTCTTCCCTTTATTCATATTTTTCTCTACCATATTATTCTTCTCTTTATTTGTTTTAGATTCATAGGGCTTTGAAAATTCTTTCTCCATCTTGATAGAACATGATACTATATCCTCATTTGATGAAATTTTTTTTGAGACTAGTTCCCATTATATAATTGTCTTAAGAACATCAAAGAAACAATCAATCTTTCTCCTTGGTTACATATGTAGTCTGAAATACTCCTTGAGAACCATGTAAAGTTATATTCATACTTGGAAACATTTTTATTCTATTTCTGTCTCATAAAGAATAATTTCCTCTACATGTCCGCTCACTTCTCATGAGGGAAATATTTTTCGAATATTTTTTTAAAAACCTTCCACTATATATTTGAAAATTTTTCCTCCTCCCTTGTGTTTTGAACTAATGGACACCATTGATCTGTATATCCTGAGAGATGATATAATTCCATAATAACCTTCTCCCTTTAGTTACTTAACAAAGAAAGAAATACATTCTTTATAGAACTTTTCCATTACTCACCTACAAATGGATTTGTAGCCCCATTGAATAATTGAGGTTTTTGTCACATGAAGCAGTCTAACATTGTTACACCATGCTGTAGATCAGGATGATCCATGAGAGTAAGGTTATTAATCATAACTTGAGTCAGTTGTCCAAATCTAGTTATAAGTTTCTCAGATCTAGTTTTAGCTCCTTCTCTAACATCATTATCCTGAATAGGAGGGAAATCCCTACATGGAATACATGTGTTGATATGGTTTACATTCCTACCACTAGGTAACATTTATAAACAATGGAATACACTAGATTAGATCATAACATTATGGAACATAATATATAATCTAAAACTAGTGAAACACTTAATGTAAATTAAATAATTTATGCATAGTTAAACTCATAAACATGTTTTTTTTGGTATTTTATTCTCTAGTTATTCTCAAATTATATCATAGGGTTATGTTTTATAATATATTTTTTTCCTAAATATAGTTTTTAAAGTTTCTACTAAACTTCCCCTGATATCAATTGTAAAGACCTTGACCCTAATATCCCAGATCTGGTGCCTTACTTTATTACATTGGTATAATAAACAAGGAAGTAACATCCCAAAGGAACACATTGTTTAGTAAATTTAGAAAACATGATATAAAAATAAGTTTTACAGTACAAATTGAAAGGAAAAACAACATAGTAACTCCATTATAAACATCTATAAACTCTAAGATTATCCTTATAATCCATTCATTATATACATCTTCACTTCCAAGGAAAAATAAACCATATGAAAGGGGTGAGATTAGATGCTTAGTAAGGGTAAATAATATAGTAAAATCTATAATCCTAAACAATAATTTGAGCTTAATATCTAACAACACATGTCATTAAAGCATAAACTTGAACATATTATGGAAGGAATAAAAGTTGATCAACATAATTTCATATAAATAATCATATGAGAATAAAACTTAACCAACAATATTCTACTAGACCAATAATCACATAGATTATCAATTATTAATATCATAATAAGGGAATATATAATGATAGACATCGTAAACATATCATCAAGGCTTTAGAAAATACACCAAACATAAATAGGTAAAATATGGTCTAGTTTGTCAAATGAAACCTACTGATGTATCGAGGGGATATAGAGGGCCCCGCCTATCACTTTCTAAGTATGATGCATTCCTCATATGAAATGGGTGAAACATAATCAACATATAAATTCATATTGAAAATATAACATGAAATGTAAATAATATTCCCAATCAGTAAACATAATCATGAACTACCCAGAGTAATACGACAAATGGTATCAAGAAAGAAATCATAAACCATTAACAAAATTATGGAAGATGGTAACATAATAAATAAATTCAAATTAATCATAATATTAAACAAAGGGTATTCAAATAGATGAAAATACTCTAATAAAATCATTGAGAAATTCTTAAGATAAATACTCTTTTACTTTGGAAAGAAGTGTTATTTTGGAAAATCATTTTTATTTGTCATAAAAATCATATTGTAAACACTTATATCCCAAAAAATGAAGTGGAATGAAATTATATTTGAGGAATATTAAAATAAAATTCACATATAAATTTTTCAATTGAAGTTAAATGTAACACCCTGATATTTTTATGAGATAGATTATTTTTAATTTATATGATGTATTATGTTTTATTCTACACCAATATAATCTTGTGATACACAAAACACTGGAATAACTTATTTTATAGGTAACATTATTCTTGGATTGTGTTATACAGAATTTTGAGTTCTTTTGATATATTTAATTTCCCATAACACCGAGTGTAAGCGAACAACTAAATATTATTATATTACCTTATAACCTAGACATTATAATGGAAGGTATGAAAAATATTAATTGAATTAAAAAAATATTCTTTACACATGTATATATAATTAATTCTTTGTTGAGAAATTAATTATAAATGAAAATAAAACCCTTTTTAAATAAACGAAAATGTTTTTATGAAAATAAGTGAGTTTATATAATAATAAAATAAATCTTGATAGATTTTATTAGTGAAATATATATGTAATATATTCAATATAATATTTAAAATTAACCTTATATATTTTCTAGACATTATATAAGAACAAATTCATTTTTTTAGATAAATGAAGTATTTTTCAAAAAATGCAGTTTTACCTCTTTCGGTGGAGCACCCATTTTTATTCTAGTTTTGAAACTTTTTTATATTATATTAGAAAAAATAAACTTATTTTTTGAAATATGAGTATCAAAATTTACTTTGTTTGATTTTTTCTCTGACAAGTTTCACATTTTTATGAATAGTAAAAAAATAATGCATTTTAATTGAAAACTACTTTTTCATAAAATTTATTTATAGTGTTAGATTATATATTTTATTGGTTTTAAAGTATAAATAGATTATTTTTTTTATAATTTAATATAATTTATTCCATTGGAATTAATTTTACATTGAATTTAGATGTAAAAATATTTCAATCTTTTGCATGTTTTAAATTTTAGGACATGTTATCTCATTCCAACAATGAGATTAATTTTAAATTAATTAATAAAAATTATGTGTTTTGAATTTTAAAAAATGGATTCCATATTTGTTATTAGTGGTACCAAATTATTTAAAAATATTTATTTTATTTTTGGGTATTATGAAGAGAAATTTCAGTAATTTTTATTAATATAGTAAAAAGGTAAATCAAGTAATTAAGGGTAAAAATAATATTATAAAATAAGCCTAACACATGTTATAATTTTATTGGATGAATTTTTTTGACCTAAACCATACTTTTATAGAAATGGTATCCTTTGGAAACCAATTGGATGAGATTAGAACATTTAGTATAATTTATTTAATGAAAAGTTAAATATGTCTCACTCAAATTTAATAACTATTTCATTTTTAATATATGGTTATACACAATATAATTTCTACTATAAATACTAATTTGAAATATAATTTCTTTATCTATAATGGTAATTTATTTTTAATTTTTAGGAAATAAATAATCACCTTAAAGGTTTATACATTGATGATGTAGAAATTATTTAATTGATGAAAAATCAGTAAAATAATCTTCATTAAAATGATAATAACCTTTAAAAGACAAAACAAACTTGAAAAAATCTTATTTTATGAGTATATATCATCCATAATCATCCAAGGGTCGAATTATGGACCGTTTGGAGCCACATGGAAAAGATTATGACACTTATAATATTTTATTTAAAGTGATGTTAAAGTTGTCACATTCATGTTTTAATAAATATAAAATTTTAATGTAGGATTTTACGGAATTTATATTCTACTATAAATATTATTCTAAAATATAAAAGAATTATAATCATCATAGTATTTTTAATTTTAAATTTTACACAACATGTAAGTATATTAAATAATTACACAAAACTGATGTAATAGTTATTTTATTAATGAAAATATCAAATTAATGTTATTAAAAATATTAAAATAAATATAATTTTGGATAATTAATATAAATAAATAATTTTATATATTAAAAAGTCCACTTAGGGATATATAAAATATTTTTTTCGAGGATAACATCTTATCTTGATATTTTTAAAAAACCAAGAAAAGAATAGTGTAAAAATTGATACTATTGATATTTTGTCAAAATAATATTTTATTAAATTATTTAAAAATAATAGAATATTATTTAAAAATATAAAATAATTATTATATTGTCTAAAATATTCTATATTTTTCATTTATGGTCTAATTGACATAATTTTTTTAAATATTACTCTCTTTTAATATTGAAACATTTGTTAGTTTTGTTATAATTAAAATAGAATAACTAAGGTTTAATTAAAATGATAAGGTATAAATTGACATTAAAACTTGTCTAAAATTTATTTTTTTTATGATATTACAAACCTATATAATCTAATATTCTAAAATATTACATTTTTAGGGTTTTTATAGGATTTTTATTTATTATAAATTAATATTTTTAGAGATTCCAAAAGTACCCCTCACCTTAATTATAAAAGGGAACCTCCTCCCACACTTATTCACTTTACTCTGAGCATTGATGCTCAGATATCCCCTAAACATTTCTATTCAATACTTACCTAGTCACAAACTAGAGCTATTGGTCTTATTAAAAGTCCAACACTAGTGCCTTTAAGAGGAGATCTAGAGAGAGATCATTGAAGAAGAGGTAATATCCTCAACTGATTCTTTAAAACTTATTTCTTTTTCTACTTCCTCTTCATGAGTTGTTTTCATTATAAAGTATTAAATCCAGTATCAATTATATTATGAGATGTTATTATCATTATGTAATAACTATATTCCACTTTCTATCCATCCTACAAAAAATGAAATCACCACGCGTGTGTATGCACGACTTACCGTCTCCACACCATAGTGTAATCTATTTTTCACCATCACTTTAATTGGATGGGTATAATTATGGAAATAATAACTATATATATTTATTATAAAATTATATTTATTATTTAACAAAATATATACCATCCACTTCCATACCATTTCATAATTATGGGAATTATATTGTCACTCGTGCGTACGTACGACCTACCATCTCCACTACGTGATGTGATTCATTTTCCATGATCTCATTTAAATAATGATTATTTAAATGTATAGAATCAATAAATATAATATATATTAAATTATTATTACTATTATTTAAATGATATAAAGTAAACCCATGAAGAATAACTGGGATTTATATGACAAAACATGCAACAAATAATTCCCAAAAGAAGAGTAATGATGAAATATTATTAAGTGGGTGATAATATGATCATATATGATATCATAAATATAAATATGGCTCTGGATAAAGTTTATAAAACTATT
Source organism: Viscum album (assembly GCA_963277665.1). Lineage (NCBI taxonomy): Eukaryota > Viridiplantae > Streptophyta > Magnoliopsida > Santalales > Viscaceae > Viscum > Viscum album. The sequence continues at coordinate 2,006,818,651 of OY728122.1, read as the reverse complement.
TAATCCATTATACATGAGTTTTTGATACATACAAAATAAACCATACGTAAGGTAAGGGATTTATGTCTCACCTTTATTTCTGTGAGACACATGCGTTATACACTACCGTTTTATTTTACATGGTGTATATAATGCACATGAATTACTTTTATGAGTATTAAATATATTATTATGATATTTCCATATCCATATAATTTTATTTATTTTTTGGGGTATACAATTCTACTGATTTTAAGTGATAAGAATTTATTTCACAACCTGTTCAATATTTGGGATTGTTTTGTTTTAAGTCTCCATTAGGGAATATTTATCATCCAAGTCCATGTTTTACAAAAATGTTTTCAAATAAATGTTTTACTATTATCCTATTTATTTTTGAATAAATTATTACCATTTTTTACTATTCCCTACATGGTTTGAAAGGAATCTTTTTTGTCATTTTCCAAACAAGGTACTTTGTGACTATTCTGCAAAGGTAGGAGAAGAATGTTTTATTTTAACTTATATGAGATGAAAATAATTTTATTCCATTATGTAACCTTAATTATTTGAAGATTCATTTACAATCTTAAAATTTTATTTTCAAATAAAATGTTTTCTTTTAAAATTTCACATAATTTTAAGAAAATGTTTTCAAAGAAAAATGGTATTTCTCTAAGAATTGTTTTCAATTAATATTTCAAAAATCATTTTCCCATATAAAATAACATCCAGTAGTGTTACTCATGAATTTATGGTAAATTATTCACATTTACATTCATGGTTTATGTGTTAAAGACATGATGTTTGTAAACCCTATTTATCTTTTACTGGTTGTATGGTTTTGAAACCTTCTACTTTTTATGGGTTATTCTTTTGATGAATGATTATGAAACCTGCATATTTTCCATAGGTTATGATATGATTACTTGTTTAGGATTCCCATTTATTTTAATGGGTTATGATATGATTTTTTATGATTCAGTGGAACCTATATGTATGATTTTATTATGATATGGGTGAGACCTATATCTCCCTCCGATGTATTGGGTAAAGATGGATAACTCCTGAGGATATATATATTATACATGGACCCGATTTCATATTCAAAATTATATGTGTGGACTTATTTTTCATGTCCATAATTTTATGCATAGACCTGGTATTCATGTCCATATATTTATGCAAGGGCCTGATTTCATGACCTTAATTTAATGAGTGAACCTTTTACTATTTATACATGTTCACAAAGTTATATGTTTTTGTGTATACCACAATTTCATGCCTTATGTCAATTTTATGTTCGTATATATTATGTTATTTTATTTCCTTATGATTAAAGTTTACCTTTGATATGTAGGGCTTGATCTTCTAATGTTATGATCACGTTCTCATACCCTTTATGCTTATGTTTATGTTTACATATCACCCCTAGTTACTCATAATTATAATCTGAGTTCACCCTTTCTTATGTTTTATTTTCCCCAGGTTATAAAGAAAGGTTTTAGGTAGGAGTACAAAAGGATAAGATCTTTGCCGGAAACATTGAAGATATTTCACTAGACTAGAAGTTTGTCTTCCAAGTTTCCAAAGGCACTAAACTAATACGACCATTAGGTGTATATTTGTATAATGTATTAAGTATTTCGCAAAAGTAATGTAATGTCCATGTATGTCAATATTGGGTATTTAAAGTTGGTATCCGAGCGAAGGATTAATCAACCTTTAGAAACTAGGATGTGAACACTTTAGAGAAATATCTAGCGATATTTCTAAGGACATATCTCAGGATGTCCCTAAGGATAAATATAACTATAGGTTTCAATCTTATAAATTTGGTAACAATCATGAATAACCTAGGAGTAATCCTAAGGTGTCATAGATTGAAATATTATAAGTAATTTTCCTTGGTTATGTGATTTTAATCTATGATAATTGTTTCTCACACTTTACTTTCTAGTCTTAGTCAATAACCAAAACTAGATAGAACATAGTTAACATTGAATGTTTCAGATATGGAGAGTATGGGAATTATTAAAATTTATTTCAAAATTGGAAATCTCATAAAGATAATCATGAAGGCAGTATGAGTATTGGTTATAATTATGAGGATACAAATATTATAAATTTCATGTGTAAGGTATGGGATGTTATAGCATTATTATTTACATTATACCTAAGAAGATTTGAAAGATTAAAGTTTAGGAACCTTAAGTCATGATTCATATTTTAGGAAATACTAAGATGATGGATCCAGAGTAATGGTTTAAGAATAAATTTGGATGATTGAGTTTTATGTGTTTCGGAATTAAAATATTATATTATATGAATCATGAAATATATAAATGTATTCAGTGTAAGTTTTTCATTAAGGATTTGAAAGGATGTGTTGAATAGTTATAAAGTATTAGAAAAGTGATTTAAGGGTAAGGTGCTATATTTGGAGAACACATTATTAAGGTAAATATTACCCCCAATATGTCCCTTATGTTAAGATAATGATGTTTGGATAAAGATATGTTGGATATGAATAAGTAAATTGGATTATACTAGTTTCTTGAGAAATAATTATGGATTTATTGTCAAGAGGGTTATGATGTCATGGATGAAGTATAAAACTTTTTGGGACTGAAGGAATACATCTAATAAGATTTGGAATAAGGAAACATGCATATTTTCAATAAGGATATATGGTAATTCAGGTTATTACTATTACTCAAGAGAATACACGATGAAGGTGTTCACATGTTTGTAAGGTGACCGACAAGAGATACACTATGATATATGGTGGATAAATGTTAAGCTGAGTTAGTAAACCTATTTCTAAAGTTTTTGATTTTACGCTTTTTGTAAGGATTGTAATCTTAACCATTTATAGAAAGTTTAAGTTAAACTTTAGATGAAGTTTGTTAGAATAATGTATTATCTCACCATATGTGGACTTATGTATATTTGATAACTTGTGCTAAACATTTTTTTGTGATAAAGACAGATGAAATGACCTTTCATTATATTTATGGGTCTCATGATCTGATAATGATTAAGGAATTAAAAATTCAACTTCATTTCTTGGAATAATAGATGAAGTGGAAATTGATCAAGGCACAAGGAAAATATTAGATTATACTTAATCAAGTAAGTATTTCTTATCATTATTCAACTATAGGGAAAGTATTTTGAAACCAAAAATGTTATCATAATTGTAACAACCCAAAGTTTCATTAATGGAAAATCCCTCTTGATCCAGTTAAATGTTTCTTTATGAAAAATGTTTTTATAAGATGTCAACTTCTTTAGTTTTACGTTAAGATTTGTGACCGTTACTTTTATAGACGTTGAATAGTGATCATCTGAGTAGTATAAATATAAGGCTTTAAAGAACCCATTTCTACTCAGACAAAGGAAGCGATGGCCTCATCGAGTAGAATTTCCCCTTACGAAGCCCATTTGTCGGAGCTCGGAAAAGAGATGGCGTCTTTGGGCTTTTCCCTTGACCAAGCCCAAGCTGAGCTTCATCAAGTCAAGCTCGAACGTGATCGTCTACGGGAAAAGTGGAAGTTGATTGAAATTACCACTCGAGCGATATTATCTGAGCCGCCCCAAGAGTTTGTCACTATCGCACACCTTACCCTTAGGTCTTATGCGGCTATTTTAAGGGGTTATGTAACAAATAAGTAGCACCATGTTCATGTACATTATTTTTGTATATAATAATGAATATAATTTCTTGTCATTTTTGATACATTGTAATTAGTTTTTAAAGTACGGATGGTGTTTTTAGTTATTATTTAATTAAGAATTATATTTTATTAAATTAAAGGATTTTTGAATTAAATAATATTTTAATAAAATATTATTATTAATATTAAATTAATTTTTTATTAAGTATAAATAATCTTATAATTTTATGAATTCAATTAAAATTTTTATTAAGGTTTGAAGCCATTTCTTTCAAAACCCGTGAATTTTTTATAAATGTCGGTTTTTATTTTAAAAGTGAAAATTCACATATTTAGAAAATTATTTAGATAAAATAAATATTATTTTTGGAATCAGGACGTCGAAATTATCCAACGGTGAATTTTTCATAATTTTCTGAGACAGTCAAATTTTTAGGTAAAAATTAAATACCATTTAAATATATAATGTGTTTTATGACATCATAATGACCCAATGGTGATGTAATAAAATAACATAATCCTTATGTTCGGCCAATATGTGTTTTATCATTAAAATAATGAGGTTTTGGGTTTGTTTGACTTACTTTTCAAAGCATTAATGGAGCCCTCAAGACTTATTCAACACTTTGCCTTTTTAAATTAATTTCCATGGGAGTGTGACTCACCTCCACATAAGCAACCCTAATTTTTTAATAAGTTCGGACCTTGTCCTTGTAAAATATTGTTTCCCTCTTTCCTTTTCCAGAAACCATGGGCAAATACCATGGGATGGTTTGTTGTTTGGATTATTTTAATATAAGGGGTCCCAAACCTAAATAATAAAGAATTCTCTCACCTTTCCTATATAAACCCACCCAAGCTCCCACTTCCTCCTCACTCAAAGCCCTTGGAGTTCGTCCAACCTATGCCCTACTCTCTCTAGAATCCTCTCAAGGTGCCCCAAGCTCCCAAGAAGCCTCTCACAAGCCTCTCTCTAGCCTTTGGAAGCACACTTCCAAGTAAGGGTTTTTTTCTTCCTTTCTCATTTTTGTCAATTTTCTTTAAGTTGTATTGCCCTTTTAATTCCAATTATGAATGTTGGGGTATGGTTTCGCACCTCCCCCATACTACCCTCTTATTTTTTTAATTATGGTAGAACCATTTCTCTCTCATTAGATGCCTCCCATGTACACCCGTTACTATGCCGAAATTCCAAAAGGAACTTCTCTCTCTTCTTTTACATTCAAGAAATACTTTTGTATCATGAATCTAAATTCCTTTTAAATTGTTGGGACATGTTTATATATGACCTACTTACTGTCCATTACATGTAAATATGATGAGGAACACCTTTCTCTCTCATCAACTTTTTTTATGAGTTCTTATGTCACGCCGTTACGCTGCCGAAATCGCACCGATTTTCTAAGCCAATGTCATTATGTAGTGAATACCATGCCCATTTCTCCATCAAGGGTATTCACTTTTATGCACATTTACTTATTGATTATAAAGTTTCATGTATGAATTCCACATTCCTTTATCGTGTAATAAATGATTATGTTTTATGAATCCATGTTTTATGATCCATGTGGAACACTTATGCATGAAATGAAATGTTTAAGAAGGGTGTGCCCTGATAGCACTCCAATGCATTGGGTAAAGTATAGTATCATGATACGTCATGTGCAATGAGTGTTGACTCATACTAATTCAAGTGCAACGAGGGTTTACTCGTGCTTCAAGTGTAATGAGGGTTTACTCATGCTCCTTGTGCAATGAGCCTTGGGTCATGCTAATTCAACGTTAAGTGTTGTTGCCACATTTCCATGTTATGGTTATCATGCTTTATCATGACTTTATGTTCATGTTACTCTAATGCTCTATTGATGTTCCTATTTCCTAACATGTATTTTACTCCTCATGTTATTCATTGTGTACTCCCTTACTGGGCTTTATAGCTCACCCTTTTCTTATGCATGTCCTCAGGTTATCCCATGCAATGCTAAGTACGAAGGAATGTAGTGGTCATGTAAAGGAAGTTTTCAATAAATATGTTGTATTTCAAGTTTAATGTTTTTATGTAATGATCCTAAGCCCCAAAGACACTAAACCTCTTGATCTTCTTTGTTGTATCAAGTGAAGTTTTACGTAATAAAGCATGCTTAAGTTGTAATAAAAAGCAGGGTTTTCATAGTTGGTATCAAAGGATAGGTTTAGTTATTTTTGGGATTAGGAAACCCTAGTAAAGCCTTAGATACAAGACTAAGTATAATAAAAGCATCCCTATGTTTTGGTAAATACTAAGTAAGTGGTTTATCAAACAAATACGTCCCTGTCTGGATACGAGCAGGTAGAGGCGGCTCTGGAATAGATGTATCCTAGGGATAAAACCTGAAAACACCGCTTTGAGCTAGACTCGAACGGGAACTAGTGCACGACAACGGGCCTTGCTACACTCTTGGTTACGACACTCCCGGGAGATATGTTTTGATAAATTCACAATCTTATTATGAACCCTTATTAAGGGAAAAATGCCCCTAAGAATATATGTTAGAAGGAAGATCATGAAAAGCATGGATTGAATCCTATAGACTCATGAGTTAAAGAGATTAAAGTTTATTTATAAGTCATCAACTTTTGTCTTTGTATTACCCTTTATGTGTTACCCCTAACTTTCCTTTTATTCCATCCAATGGCCGGTAATAGGAGAACTCGGGCTAACAACCGTTGGGAAGATCAGTGTGATGATTGTACTTATGAGATGCCCAATCCAATGGGAGTGGGAATCGCGAACTTTGTCACGCTTCTCTCTCAGCTAACCCAAGTTTTGAATAGAAACACTGGTCAAGAGGAACGTTCAACCCCCCCTAAGAAAGAACAAGTTGCTATCGAGAGCTTCATGAGACAAAGGCCTCCTACTTTTAGTGGATCATCTGATCCCACGATCGCTGAACAATGGATCAACTCCATTGAAAAGATATTATCCATCCTCCAATGCTCTGAAAAAGAGAAGGTTCTCCTGGCGGCTTATCGTATGGAGGGTGAAGCTGATCAATGGTGGATGTTGATCAAAAATATGAAGCCTGATGAGGAGATCGAGGCTTTGGAATGGAAGGAATTCTGGAAGATGTTTTTTGATAAATATTTTCCACGCACCCTCCGTCTTAAGATGGAAAGGGACTTCCTTTCCCTCAAAAAGAAAGATGAAGAATCTGTGGGAGCGTACGAGGCAAACTTCACAAGGCTTGCACGATACGCTTCCAGCTTTATCGTTACTCCCGAATGCAAGGTTGACCGCTTCTTTGGTGGGCTGAAGCCTAGTTTGCGGAAAGCATTAGCGATCCGTGACTTTGAGAGTTATGAGGAAATTGTCCGATGTGCCCTCAAAGTTGAAATGGAGATCGGAGAATCACAAGGGTATCATGGGGACAAGAAACGTAAGGTGGACTTAAATGCTGGTGGTTCGATGGATAAATCCAACGGTGCTAAGAAGTTCCAGCACCCCACTTGCCAAAAGTGTGGAAAGAAGCACCCTGGAAATTGCATTAGGGGGACAAGAAAATGCTTCAAGTGTTGAAGAGAAGGGCACCTAGCTGTTAACTGTCAGCAAGAAGGACCCGCGACTACGACAGAGGAGAGGAACGCTTCGTTCGAACCTCAACGCGTTGTTCAATGCTACAAATGAAAAGAACCAGGTCATTTTGCGAATCAGTGCCCTAATCCAAGGGTTATCGAAGGCAACCAACAACCTCCAAGACATCAAGGAAGAACTTTTGCCATCACTTCTGCCGAAGCGAACCCCGACAACGAAGTGGTGATAGGTATGCTAGTTATTCATTCAAGAATAGTGAACATACTTTTTGATTCAGGTTCTACGCATTTTTTTATATCTCAAAAGTTTAGTAGAACAATACCTGCACCACCACAAATCATGGAAGTAAAGATGTCGGTGAGTACGAAAAATGGGGCAATCATTGCATCCCATGAGTAGAAGTCCTCCCCTATTATAATCTGTGGATTGAATTTCCCGGCGAACCTCATCATACTCCCTCTGGTGGAATTTGACGCAATTCTTGGCATGGATTGGCTTTCCTTATATAGAGACAACATAAATTGTCTGGAGAGGGAAATCACACTCCATATGGAGAATCGACCCCCGATTCTTTACAAGTGTCAGGAGGAATATGAATCTCCTTTAGCTCCATCATCTCAAGCATGGATATTACTGCCTTATGAGCATGCATATCTGGCTCAGATGATTAAGTCCAAGGAAGAAACCACCCTTGAAGAAATGCCTATTGTGAGGGAATTCGCTGAAGTATTTCCCGAGGAACTTCCTGGTCTTCCTCCAAGAAGAGATGTTGAGTTCTCAATTGAACTTATACCTGGGGCGCTACCAATATCTAAGACTCCATATAGAATGTCTGTTGTTGAGCTTGAAGAGCTGAAGAAACAACTATAAGAGAATCTGGATAAAGGGTTTATACGCCCAAGTGCATCACCATGGGGTGCACCAATCCTCTTCGTCAAGAAGAAGGATGGGTCAATGCAGCTTTGCATCGATTATCGTGAACTTAACAAAATCACAATAAAGAATAATTATCCTCTCCCAAGAATCGATGACTTGTTTGATCAGCTGCGTGGAGCACAATACTTCTCCAAGGTGGACTTGCGGTCGGGATATTATCAAGTAAGGGTGAAGAAGGAAGATATCCCCAAGACTGCTTTTCGTATAAGGTACGGGCACTATGAATTCATAGTAATGCCTTTTGGACTCACCAATGCTCCAGCAATATTCATGGACTTGATGAATAGAGTCTTTAGAGATTACCTTGACAAATTTGTGGTAGTCTTTATAGATGATATTCTAATATACTCCAAAACCAAGGAGGACCATGAGGAGCATTTAAAAACTGTACTAGAGACTTCACGCAAGGAGAATATCTATGAAAAGTACAGAAAGTGTGAGTTTTGGTTGAAGGAAGTCTCATTCTTGGGCCATATCATCACAAGCAATGGGATATCTGTGGACCCCTCCAAAACAGATGCAATTGAGGGATGACCGAGGCCAACATCGGTAACTGATATCCGTAGCTTCTTGGGGTTAGCTGGATATTATCGACGATTTGTGAGAAATTTCTCACGATTGTCCAACCCTCTTACCAAGCTAACTCGAAAAGGAGTAAAGTTTGCTTGGAGTGATGAATGTGAAGAAATCTTCAAGGAGTTGAAGAGGAGGCTTATTACTGCACCCGTGCTCACTTTACCCACAAGTGGGGAGCTTTTTGTGGTATTCAGTGATGCTTCGAAGAAGGGCTTAGGATGTGTGATGATGCAGAATGATAAAGTGATATCCTATGCCTCAAGGCAGTTGAAAATCCATGAGCGAAACTATCCAACGCATGATCTGGAGTTGGTGGCGGTGATCTTTTCCTTGAAAATATGGCGGCATTATCTCTATGGAGAGAAATGTGAGATATATACTGACCACAAGAGTCTTAAATATATATTCACACAGAAAGAGATTAATATGCGCCAGAGAAGATGGATAGAGCTCATCAAGGATTATGACTGTTCAATACATTACCACCCTGGGAAGACGAACAAGGTGGCGGATGCCCTAAGTAGAAAGGATCCAGCGATTCTATCAATGATGAGAATTGAAAAGGATCCAATCTTCTTAGACTTGATGAAGATGGACGTGGGAATCATAAAGAATGGAACATCATCAATCCTTTCACAAATGATTTCTCAACCATCTCTTTTGGAAAGGATAAAGGATGTTCAAAAGGATGATGCAGGAATCCAAGAAAAAGTGGAAGCTATCAAAAAGGGAAAATCCTTACAGTTTAATGTTAATGAAGAAGGAATTGTGCGGTTTTGGAAAAGACTATGTGTTCCATCAAGTTCGGAGATGAAGAAGGAACTTTTGGATGATGCACATAGTTCAAATTTCTCTATTCACCCAAGGATCACAAAGATGTATCGAGATCTCCGAGAAAACTTTTGGTGGGATAATATGAAGAAGGAGATCACTGAATATACATCAAAGTGCCTGGTGTGTCAGCAAGTGAAGGCAGAGAGGCAGAAGTCTAAGGGGATGATGAAACCATTGCCCATACCAGAATGGAAATGGGAGAACATCACCATGGACTTCGTCACTAGACTTCCAAGGACATCAAAAGGCAACAATGCAATCTGGGTTGTTGTGGATCGTCTTACAAAGACTGCACACTTCATTGCTATTCGAGAGGATTTCTCTTTGGATCAACTGGCACGAATATATATCAGGGAAGTGGTACGGTTGCATGGAGTAACACTATCTATTGTGTCTGACCGAGATCCAAGATTTACCTCTAAGTTTTGGAAGAGTCTTCAACATGCTCTGAATACTGAACTGAAATTCAGTACGGCCTATCATCCTCAAACTAATGGTCAATCCGAGCGGACTATCCAAACACTTGAGGATATGTTGAGAGCATGCTCAATGGACTTTAAAGGAGGATGGGATCAACATCTTCCTCCAGTTGAGTTCTCTTATAATAATAGTTTCCACTCGAGCATCCAAATGGCACCATATGAAGCCCTGTATGGGAAAAGGTGTAGAACACCGGCATGTTGGGATGAGGTCGGTGAACGTAAGCTGCTTGGACCAGAAATGGTCGAAGAAATGGTGGAGAAGGTGAAAACCATTCAGCAGTATATCAAGGTAGCCCAAAGTCGACAGAAGAGTTATGCAGATAATCGTCGACGAGACCTTGAGTTTAAAGTCAGAGACATGGTGTTTTTACACATATCTCCGTGGAAGAAGGTCATGAGGTTTGGAAAGAAAGGGAAGTTAAGTCCAAGGTACATCAGCCCCTTCGAGATTCTTGATCATGTTGGGGATGTGGCCTATCGACTAGCACTTACACCTACTATGGCCAAGGTGCATGATGTCTTCCATGTATCCCTCTTAAGGAAGTACATACCAGACCCTTCACATGTACTCTCTTCCGAGGTGGTACAATTAGAAGACGATCTTTCTTATGAGGAGCAACCAGTGAATATCTTAAATCATAGAGAAAAAGTTCTATGAAATAAGACAATGCCCCTCGTCAAGGTGTTGTGGAGAAACCACAAGTTTGAAGAAGCAACTTGGGATTCGGAGGATATGATGAAGCTAAGTTACCCACATTTGTTTTAGTGTGGGAAAAGGAAAATTTCGAGGGAGAAATTTCTTAAGGGGGGAATGTTGTAACGACCCAAAGTTTCATTAATGGAAAATCCCTCTTGATCCAGTTAAATGTTTCTTTATGAAAAATGTTTTTATAAGATGTCAACTTCTTTAGTTTTACGTTAAGATTTGTGACTGTTACTTTTATAGCCGTTGAATAGTGATCATCTAAGTAGTATAAATATAAGGCTTTAACGAACCCATTTCTACTCAGACAAAGGAAGCGATGGCTTCATCCAGTAGAATTTCCCCTTACGAAGCCCATTTGTTGGAGCTCGAAAAAGAGGTGGCATCTTTGGGCTTTGCCCTTGACCAAGCCCAAGCTGAGCTTCATCAAGCCAAGATCGAACGTGATCGTCTACTGGAAAAGTGGAAGTTGATTGAAATTACCACTCGAGCGATGTTATCCGAGCCGCCCCAAGAGTCTGTCACCATCGCACACCTTACCCTTAGGTCTTATGCGACTATTTTAAGGGGTTATGTAACAAATAAGTAGCACCATGTTCATGTACATTATTTTTGTATATAATAATAAATATAATTTCTAGTCATTTTTGATACATTGTAATTAGTTTTTAAAGTACGAATGTTGTTTTTAGTTATTATTTAATTAAGAATTATATTTTATTAAATTAAAGGATTTTTGAATTAAATAATATTTTAATAAAATATTATTATTAATATTAAATTAATTTTTTATTAAGTATAAATGATCTTATAATTTTATGAATGCAATTAAAATTTTTATTAAGGTTTGAAAGCCATTTCTGTCAAAACCCGTGAATTTTTTATAAATGTCGGTTTTTATTTTAAAAGTGAAAATTCACATATTTAGAAAATTATTTAGATAAAATAAATATTATTTTTGGAATCAGGACGTCGAAATTATCCAACAGTGAATTTTTCATAATTTTCTGAGACAGTCAAATTTTTGGTAAAAATTAAATACCATTTAAATATATAATGTGTTTTATGACATCATAATGACCCAATGGTGATGTAATAAAATAAAATAATCCTTATGTTCGGCGAATATGTGTTTTATCATTAAAATAATGAGGTTTTGGGTTTGTTTGACTTACTTTTCAAAGCATTAATGGAGCCCTCAAGACTTATTCAACACTTTGCCTTTTTAAATTAATTTCCATGGGAGTGTGACTCACCTCCACATAAGCAACCCTAATTTTTTAATAAGTTCGGACCTTTTACTTGTAAAATATTGTTTTCCTATTTCCTTTTCCAGAAACCATGGGAAAATACCATGGGATGGTTTGTGGTTTGGATTATTTTAATATAAGGGGTCCCAAACCTAAATAATAAAGAATTCTCTCACCTTTCCTATATAAACCCACCCAAGCTCCCACTTCCTCCTCACTCAAAGCCCTTGGAGTTCGTCCAATCTATGCCCTACTCTCTCTAGAATCCTCTCAAGGTGCCCCAAGCTCCCAAGATTCCTCTCACAAGCCTCTCTCTAGCCTTTAGAAGCACACTTCCAAGTAAGGGTTTTTTTCTTCCTTTCTCATTTTTGTCAATTTTCTTTAAGTTGTATTTCCCTTTTAATTCCAATTATGAATGTTGGGGTATGGTTTAGCACCTCCCCCATACTTCCCTCTTATTGTTTGAATGATGGGAGAACCCTTTCTCTCTCATTAGATGCCTCCTATGTACACCTGTTACTATGCCGAAATTCCGAAAGGAACTTCTCTCTCTTCTTTTACATTCAAGAAATACTTTTGTATCATGAATCTAAATTCCTTTTAAATTGTTGGGACATGTTTATATATGACCTCCTTACTGTCCATTACATGTAAATATGATGAGGAACCCCTTTATCTCTTATCAACCTTTTTTATGAGTTCTTATGTCACGCCGTTACGTTGCCGAAATCGCACCGATTTTCTAAGCCAATGTCATTGTGTAGTGAATACCATGCCCATTTCTCCATCAAGGGTATTCAACTTTATGCACATTTACTTATTGATTATAAAGTTTCATGTATGAATTCCACATTCCTTTATTGTGGAATAAATGATTATGTTTTATGAATCCATGTTTTATGATCCATGTGGCACACTTATGCATGAAATGAAATGTTTAAGAAGGGTGCACCCTGATAGCGCTCCAATGCATTAGGTAAAGTATAGTATCATGATACGTCATGTGCAATGAGTGTTGACTCATGCTAATTCAAGTGAAATGAGGGTTTACTCGTGCTTCAAGTGCAATGAGGGTTTACTCATGCTCCATGTGCAATGATCCTTGGCTCATGCTAATTCAATGTTAAGTATTGTTGCCACATTTCAATGTTATGGTTATCATGATTTATCATGCCTTTATGTTCATGTTACTATAATTCTCTATTTATGTTCCTATTGCCTAACATGTATTGTACTCCTCATGTTATTCATTGTGTACTCCCTTACTGGGCTTTATAGCTCACCCTTTTCTTATGCATGTCCTCTGGTTATCCCATGCAATGCTAAGTACGAAGGAATTTAGTGGTCATTTAAAGTAAGTTTTCAATAAATATGTTGTATTTCAAGTTTAAAGTTTTTATGTAATGATCCTAAGCCCCAAATACACTAAACCTCTCGATCTTCTTTGTTGTATCAAGTGAAGTTTTATGTAATAAAGCATGCTTAAGTTGTAATAAAAAGCAGGGTTGTCATAATAATACCATAATTTCTGATGAATCAAATATCCCCTTAAATCATCACATATTTATGGGTTTTTTATTGTCAAAATTTTCCTAACCTCTTTCTATATCACCCTCTATCAAAACTTGATAGTTATATTTCTCTTCCATATCCTTGTTTTCACTTTCCACCCATGTTCTCCTATGTGAAAACCCAAAGATGAGTTACTTTGGGTAACCATTATATTTATAACTATGACTTTTAAAAGGAAGTTTTAGTCTTTATTTTTACGTTGTGGGTTTCTATAAAAGAAACTTTCAAGTATTAATCCTTTTTTAACCTAGATGAATTTTGTGGGTAAAATTCATTTTAAGTGGGGTATAATGTAACACCCCAAGATTTTTATGAGATATATTTTTTAATTTCTTTGAAGTATTGTGTTCCATGATAAACCAATATAAGATAGTGTTACATGCAACACTAGCATAGCTTGCAGTATATACAACACTATTCATGGCTTGTGTTACACACAAGTTCAAGTTCTTTTGATAGATTTCATTTCACGTAACACTGAGTTTAAGAGAATAACTAAATATTATTATGTTACTTTATAACCTAGAAATTATAGTGTCTCATATGAATAATATTAATTCAATTCTGAAAATATTCTTTACCCATGTATATATAATTAATTCTTTAGTGAGAAATTAATTATAAAGGAAAATAAAAACCTTTTTAAAAAAAGGAAATGTTTTTCTTCAAATAATTGAGTTTATAAAATAACAAAATCAATCTTGATGGATTTTATTAATAAAATATATATTAAATATATTAAATATAACATTTAAAATTCATCTTATATGTTTTCTAAACATGATATAAGTAAAAATTCATTATTTTGGATAAAAGAAGTATTTTTCAAAAAATGCAGTTTTTGCCACCTTTTGTTGGAGCACCCATTTTAAATCTAGTTTTTGAAACTTTTTTATATTATATTTGAAAAAATAAAATTCCTATTTAAAAGAGGATTATCAAATTTACTATTTTTTTTTGAATTTTTGTTAATTTTCTAACAAGTTTAACATTTTAATGAATAATAAAAATATAATGCATTTTAATTGATTTTTTTTCAAATTTATATATAGTGTTAAATTATAAATTTTATTGGTTTTAAAGCATAAATAGATTAAATTTTTATCAGTTAATATAATATAGGTCATTGGCATTAATTTTACATTGAATTTAGATGTAAAAACTTTTCAATGTTTTGCATGTGTTAACTTTTAAAACCTGTTATCTCATTCTGACAGTAAGATTAATTTAAATTAATTACTATGACTTATGTATTTTGAATTTTTAAAAAAGGATTCCATATTTTGAATCAATGAGACCAAATTATGTAAATATATTTCTTTTATATTTGGTCATTAGGAATAGTAACTTTAGTAATTTTTATTGATACGGTAAAAAGGAAAATAAGGTAATTAATGGTAAAAATAATATTATAAAATTACCATAACATATTTCTTAATTTAATTAGATGACTTTTTTTCAACATAAATAATCCTTGTGTCAAAATGATAACCTTTAGAAGCCACTTGGATGAAATTAGGACATTTAATTTATTTTATTTAAAGAAAAGTTAAATATGTCTCACTCAAATTTAATAACTATTTCATTTTTAATATAAGGTTATACATAATCTAAGATCAACTATAAATAATTATTTTAAATCTAATTTGCTTTTATTTGTCATGGTAATTTATTTTTAATTTTTATGAACTAATAATCACTTTAAAAGCTTAAACATTGATGATGTAGAAATTATTTAATTGATGAAAAACCAATAAAATACTTTTTATTAAAATGATAATAACCTTTAAAAGAAAATAAAAACTCAAAAAAGCTTATTGGTAAAGTATATCTCAACCATAATTATCCAAGGTTCGAATCATGGACCATTTAGATCCACAAGAATAAGATTATGATACTTATAATATTTTATTTAAAGTGATGTTAAAGTTGTCACATTCATGTTTTAATAAAATTAACATTTTTATTGTAGGACATTACAGAAGCTATATTTGACTATAAATATTCCTCTAAAATATTGATGAACTATATTCATCATATTATTTTTATTTTTAATTTTTATCCAAAAATAGGTAGGTTAAATAATTACAAAAAATTGATGTAGTAATTATTTTATCAATGGAAATATCAAATTAATGTTATTAAAAATATTAAAATAAATACAAATTAGAATAATTAATATATTTAAATAATTTTATAGATGACCATGAAAAATTATGGATATAATAAAATATTTTTTTCAAGGATAACATCTTACCTTGATATTTTTAAAAATACAAGAAATGAATAGTGTCAAAATTGACACTATTGATATTTTGTTAAAATAAAGTTTTATTAAATTATTTAAAAATAATATAATATTTCTAAAAAATATAAAATAATTATTATATGGTATTAAATATTTTAAATTTGTCATTTATGGTCTAATTCACATAAAATTAGTAAATATTACACTCTTTTAATATTGAAATATTTGTTACTTATGTTAAAATTATAATAGAATAACTAAGGGTTAATTTAAATCATAAGGTATAAATTGAAATAGTATAAAATTCATTATTTTATGAGATTAAAATACTATATCATATAATATTTTAAAATATGATTTTTTTTGATTTTTTTGGATGAGATTTTATATTTTTATAAATTAATAGTTTTGGAGATTCCAAAAGTGCCCCTCACCTCAATTATAAAAGGGCACCAACTCCCTAACTTCTTCAATTGAATTTGAGCCTTAAATATCATATATTACCTATCCATTTACCTTATAAAATTCCATTGTAACGTACTATAGGTTTTGGTATTCTCTAAAGGCGAACTCTACTGCCTTTAAGTGGAGCTAGAGGGAGCTCGTCAAAGAAGAGGTAATCTCCTCAATCGATTATTTCAATCTTATTTCTTCTCCTACTTATTATTAAAGAATAATTTCAATTATAAATTAGTAAATCCAGTATTAGTTATATTCTAAGATGTTATTATGATTATGGAACAACCATATTCAACCTTATATCCATCCTACAAAAAATGAAATCATCTTGCATGCGTTCGTACAACTTACCATCTCCATGACATGGTGTAATCTGTTTTTTTCACCATCACTTTACTTGGATGAGTATAATGATGGAAATAATAACTATATATTATTATTATTATAACATGATATTTATTTTGTAACAAAATATATACCATCCACTTCCACACCATTTCACAAGTATGGTAATGATATCAGCGCTCGTGCTTACGTAAAACCGACTGTCTCCGCGATGCAATGTGATTCATTCTACTTGATCTCATTTAAATAATGATTATATAAATTTATATAATGAATAAATACAACATATATATATTAAATTATTATCATTCTATGAATGATATAACAAATATTCCTGAATAATAACTGAGATTTATACGACAAAACATGCAATAAATAACACCCAAAAGAAGAGTAATAATGGAATATTATTAGGAGGGTGATAATATGATCACATATGATATCATAAATATATATATAGTTATAGATCAAGTTTATAACACTATAAAAACCATTATACAAGATTTTTTGATACATAAGAAGGAACCAAGACCTAAGGTAAGGGATTTATGTCTCACCTTTATTTCTGTGAAGCACATGCCTTATACACTACTTGTTTCTTCTACGTGTTGTATATACTATCCATGATTTAATTTTATGAGTCTTAAATATATTAATATGTTACTTCCATATCATTATAATTTTATTTATTTTATGGGGCATATGATTTTACTAATTTCAAGTGATAAGTATTTATTTCACAACCTCTTCAATATTTGGGATTATTTCATTTTAAGTCTATGTTGGGGAATATTTATCATCCATGTACATGTTTAAAAAAAATCAAATAAATGTTTTAATATTCTCCTATGTATGTTTAAAGACATTTTTACCAATTTTTGATTTTTCACTACATGGTTCTAAAGGAATATGTTTTGTCATTTTCCAAACAATGTACTTTGTGACTATTTTGCAAAGGTACAATAAGAATGTTTTCTTTTAATTTATATGGTATGAAAAAAAATTTCCACCATCTTGGAGCCTTAATTATTTGAAGCTTCATTTATAATATTAAATGTTTATTTTGAAATAAAATATTTTCTTTTAAAATTTCATGAAATTTTAAGAAAATTTTTTCAAATAAAAATGAAATTTTCTTCAAGAAATTTTTCAAGTAATATTTTAAAATTATTTCCCATCTAAGCTAAAATCTGTTAGTGTTACTCATTCCTTTTTGGTAAATGATTCAAGTTTCTATTCATGTTTTATGTTTTTATGACATGATGTTTGTGAACCCTATTTCTCTTTTATGGGTTATATGATTTTGAAACCCACTACATTTCATGGGTTATTCTTTTAAGGAATGATTATGGAACTCGTATATTTTCCATGGGTTATGATATGATTACAAGTTTATGATTCCCCTCTGACGCATTTGGTAAAGATGGTTAACTCATGAGGTATATATGCTATGTGTGAACCATATTTCATTTTCACCAATCTATGCATGGACCTAGTTTTCATTTCTATAATTTTATGTGTGGACTTGGTTTTCATGTTCATATGTTTATGCAAGGGCCTAATTTCATGACCTTAATTTAATGAGTAAACCTGTTACTATTTTTATATATTCAAAAAGTTATATGTTTATGCGTATGCCACAATTTCATGAATTATGTCAATTTTAAGATCTTATGGATTACGTTCTTTGATTTCCTTACGATTCAAGTTTACCTTTGATATGAAGGTCATGATTTTCTAATGTTTTGATCACATTATCATACCATTTATGCTCATGTTTATGTTTACATATCACCATTTTTTACTCTAACTGAGCATCTGACATCACCCTTTATTATGTTTTATTTTTCCCAGGTTATAAAGAATGGTTTTCATTAGGAGTAAAAAAGGGGAAGAACTTTGTGGGAAACATTGAAGATCTTTCACTAGACTAGAATTTTGTGTTCCAAGTTTCCAAATGCACTAAACTAATATGGTCTTTGGGAATCATTTTTGTTGGGAAAAAATCCCTCAAGGTATCATTGAATCATTTTTGAGGTGATTGTGTTTGTTGACAAAGTG
Source organism: Viscum album (assembly GCA_963277665.1). NCBI lineage: Eukaryota > Viridiplantae > Streptophyta > Magnoliopsida > Santalales > Viscaceae > Viscum > Viscum album. Next base: position 2,006,799,955 of record OY728122.1, on the reverse strand, counting down.
GACATCTGTGTTGTGATTATTGACAAAGAAAACCATGTCATACAAATTTGTTGACAAAGGGGATTTCATAGTGGAATGTTGCATTCAAGCGATGTGGTTAACGATCCATGTTTGATTCAAGAACTTCGATAAAGGAATGGATGATCTGGAGGCGGTACAAAAAATAAGATACAAGGTGGTGCCATTTTCCAGTGTTTGTCAAAGTTTTGGGCCTGAAAATCGACAAATGAAGAAAAGTGTTTTTTGGAAAAGGGACTTGCGCGCCAGGTACTTAAAGGCTTGGAAACTTTCACGCCATATGTTTTTCAAGATGAAAGCATCAAAATATGGAAAATGGATAAGGGTCGTGCAAGTTTTGGAGTTGGTCGCGCAAGTGTTTTGCGCGGCAGGAGACCTGCGTGCCGAGACTTGCGCACCGAGGGGAGAATTGAATGTCGTTGCGTAGGGTTTCCAAATGCCTATAAATACAAGTCAACCCCTTCTCATTCATTAGAGAGTTCAACACTTAGAAAAATCAGAGCTCCTGTCGCGCAGGTGTGGTGGTCGCACAAGTGGTGTGTGGTTGCGCAAGTAGAGGTTGTGTGCCAAGTGATAGTTGCACATCCAAGGTGGTCTGGACGAGGTAAGAAGAGAGTTGCGCAAGTTCTGTGTTGAAGAAGGAAGTGTCGCACAAGTAGTTTGGTGACACTTGTGCGCCAATTTTTGAAGAAGCGTGAAAGTTTTTGGTTGCACGCCAAAATAGGTTTGGGTAAAAAAGGGTGTGCGTCGCACAAGTTTTTAGTTGAAGAAGCTTGTGTCGCACAAGTGGTTGAGGTGGGCTTGCGCGCCAGTTTTGTATTGTGTGCCGAGACTTTCCCCCCAGCTTTGGGAAGGGCGCCAAGTAAGGTTGATTCCTCGGTAGTGATTCAGGGCTGCGTGAAAGCTGGAAGATTTCCCGATACCTTCGGTGCAAAGAGAGATTCATCTACGGGTTAAAATTGGACTTCAACAGAGCATCCACATACAACAGAGGATGTATTCATTAGTGATAATGAAGAGAACTACATGTCTATAAACTGTGAGTGGATCCTTTCCAGAGTAGTGAGAAAAGGAAGAGGAAGAATGTGATCCTCTCCAGCAGCAATGAGCTAGAGAGAGAGAGACAGGGAGTGACCCTTGGGAAAGCAGTGAGCTGACCCTAAACCTTGTAAAGGCAGTGAGCCTGGGCATAAAAGTGATCTAGCCCGAACATTGTAAATAGCAGTGTTCTTTAGTGGCTTGGTACAACGACACATCGCCGTTGTATGCTCCTTGGACGTTGCCTAGTGAGGGTGAACCAAGTAAAAATCTACGTGTCTTCCTGATTACTTTCCGGCATTTCATGAAAAGCATCATCATCAGATAAATAAGAAAATAAGTGGTCATAATAAACACACAAGTGAAAACAAAGTGACCCTTTTAATAAAGTGGTCAAGATCCAGTGGGTCAGGAAGAATTTTGAAAAAGAATATTCATACCTTGATTCACCCCCCTCTCAGGGTATATAGGCCCCTATTGGTCCTAATAATTGGTATCAGAGGGAAGGTTTCTTTTAAAAGATTTGTTTTCTCTGACTTGGTGTAGTTGATTTTTGTGGTTAAATCAGTTTTCTCTTTTCTCGATGTGCCATGGAAAATGGAAAAACATCAAAGAAGAATCATAAGTTAAGTGGTATTACTTAGTGTGGAAGTGTTTATAGAAAAAGTGTGATTCAACTAAAATAATCAAATAGATTACTGAAGGAAGGTCTGGATGAATATGATAGGGAAAAGATTGATTCACTCAATCATGATATTGGAATGAGTGAAGTACATGAACATCAAAGTGATACCGAAACAACTGATGATGAAGAAGTTTTAATAAGGAGGCCACCAGTAGATGTTGTCAACATGACAAAGAAATTAGATCAGAAATTGGATGAAGAAGTTAAATCTAAAGATATCCAGATCCAAGTATTGGAAATTGAGGTCAACAAGCTAAGAGGATTAAATCAAAGGATTATTGATGTGACTACTGACCTAAGGGAGAATATTGATTCTCAAGGTGAATAACTACAAAAGATGGCTAAAATGATGGGAAAACAAAAGGCTAGTGATTATGAAGAGAATCAAAAGTCAAAAAAAGTTCAGAATTTGAAAGCTAGAAATGATGATCTATCAACATAGTTGTCAGAAGATGTTCAGAAGAATCAAAGGCTACAATAAGAGAATGAATCTGTCTCCGAATCAGTTTCTAAGGAAAAATTGAAAGTAATGAATCAAGGTGACATGGTAGAAAATATCCCACGAGAACTGGAAGATGAGATGAGTTTTGGAATGAATCTTAGAATAGAACTCAATTCCAAAATTGAATCAAGGGAGATAAAGATTCAAAAGTTGGAATAAGAGCTAGAATCAGTGAATAAGGAAGTGGAGAAATCCAATGCTAAAGGAAATCCTAAAATTAAGGATGCACTACACCTATTATTGGATTATCCTTCAGCAGGTAATGATGAAATGAAATACAAATATGCTACGTCAGAGGAGAAGCATGAAACGATTGTATCATACCAAAGGACATCCATTTTGGGAAAATCTGGAATTAGATATGATGATATCACTCCTATGCATGATAGGAAAAGTGTAGTGAAAATCTCTAGAGATAAGAAAAACCATGTAGGTGCTGGAGATAGACCTAAAAAGGCTTTTACAGGAAGAAATGATAACATATGCTATTTTAGTGGGACTCATGGTCAAACATCAAGCTTCTATTCAGAGGCACAGGAATTCATCTCAGGCTATGAAAATAGAAACATTACTTGATCTGAGAAGAATAAGATGTGTTATGAGGAATAATAAAGAAGAGTCTCTCAGAGGAAAGAATTTGTTAGATGCTATTACTGTGGAAGAATGGGGCACACCATGAGTATGTTTTAGGAAGCTCAAAATCTCAATGTCAGAGGAAGAAATCAATATGCATCAACATCTTGATAGAGAAATGATGAAATGAGGTTTGACTTTGATGGAACATGTTTTATATGTTCTGGTAATTGGAATTTGGCAATATATTGCAGCAAGAAGAAAGCAGGAAAGGAAAAGGAACTTGAAAAGAGATCTCCACCATAGGAAGTGTACAACATGGAATCCTATACTAGAAGAAAACATGGTAATATGAAAAATAGGTTTACAGTCTCATGGAAATCACAAAGTGCTGAAATAAAGGTGTATCAATCACCTTCTCTATCACACTCACAAAAACACTTGTGGAGAGAATGTGAAAAAACATGGAAGATTAAGGGAAAATCTACTCCAGATATGAGAAAGAAGAATGAGCATTCAATGGAGGATTCACCACCAGAGAAAAAAGGTGTGGTGAATTTAAAATAAAATAAGAGAAAGATGAGAAAAGAATGCATTGAAAAATTCTCATGTAGTGTTTCGCAACGAGAAGTGGAGAAAATAGAAAGACCCCTGAAATGGTGGAAGAAGAAATAGAAGGTGAAAAGTAGAGAGATTTATACCGAAAGAAGGAATCAAGGGAAATTGAATTTTGGTGGAACATTAAAGACAGAAATGTGTACTAGTGGGTTTAAACCTCAAATGGGGAGAAAGGCCAGGCCTGCAAAATCATCATATCAAAAAAAGACTCAGCATGCAGGTGATGAATGCTTAGTCATATGGCCAGAGCAGTTGAAGTTGGCTAGGCATATAGAAGAAGCCAGGAAGGAGTGTGATGCTCTGTAAAAAAGAATCATAGGGTTGACCCATCAGGATCAATCGCAATCCTCATCCCGAGGATTCCAAAAGAACCCCTCTCCCTATGTATATAAATATTGTTAACTGATGATTCAAGTGTTTCAGGTTTTAGGGAGATATGATCCAAGGGTAAGTGGCATCTAAATATGTAAAGTGGAGAATTTATATGCTTCAGAGTTTCAATTTACTCGAATCAGGTACCAAAGTTGAATAAGAAGAGGAGAAACAAAGCACAATAATAATTGATTGTGTTATTAACTCTATCTCTTGTTTCCTACACCGAGTTACAACTCAGTAGGCTTAGATATTTGGTTAATGGATCGATGTTGAGTGCCAGATTAGAATAAATGATGCATGAGGAGAAGAATTTTTATGAGTCTAAACAGTGGGACTAACCCCAGGAAGCATTTCATAACATAAGGTGAGCATTCAATAACAAAATCAGATGCAAGATCCATCAATGAAATAATTGGATGACTCGGATCAGGTGTTGTCTATGGAGGGAAGACATATTGAGGGGAAGAAACAATAATCTAGCATTTCATGATTATTTATTTTTCTCTAACAATGTGGTATCAGCTGACTGTGTTCAGGATACCAAGAAGCTACGAGAGAGTATCAACAATGTTTCAACAAGAAGATCAGAAAAGTAGTAGAAAGAAATGACATCATTGAAAAATGATACAATGAAATGTTTTTTGTTAAAAGTAATGAAGTAGTAAGAGACTCAGGGAGAGCATAAGTGGCTGAAGTTGATTTAGAATAAGATACTGATGGTGAGTACGAGGAAGTAAAATCATTTTCTACACAAAAGCCAAAGAGTCAAGCTGAAATTGACAGGCAGAATATCATTGGTGATTAGTTAGCTCCAGTTCATACAAGGAGAATGAAATCACTACAGTAGGCATATTTTCTATCTTAGGTTGAGCCGAAATGCTTTGCTGATGTAGCTAAAGATGAAAACTAGGTTCAGGCTATGAATGAAGAGCTTGATCAGATTGAAAAGAACCTGATGTGGGATATTGTTTCGAGACCAGCAGATAACAATTTCATCAGGACTAAGTGGGTCTTTCGCAAGAATATGAACGAAGATGGAACAATGATTCAAAACAAAGCACGACTTGTATGCAAGGGGTACTCCCAGATAGAGGGAATAGATGTTGATGAGACATTTGCACCAGTTGCAAGGCTGGAGACAATCAGATTATTCCTATCCATTGCAGTGCAACAGAAGTTCAAAGTCTTCCAGATGGATGTCAAATCTACATTCTTTAATTGGATTTTGGAGGAAGGAGTGTATATCGATCAATTAGATGGTTTTCTCATTCATGAGGATGAGAAAAAGGATTTTCGGTAGAATAAGGCGTAATATGGGCTGAAACAAGCAACGAGAGAATGGTATTCAATATTGAATCAATATTTGAAGAATCTATGTTTCAAATGAAGCATAGTGAAGGTGGTTTTTAGAAATATGAAAAGAAGGTTCTGATGATATTTGGAATTGAAAATTCCAAGGAGATGAAGACTCCGGTTGCTACCCGGATGAAATCATCAAAAGATGATAGTGGCAGGGCAGGTAATATCACGGAATACAAGCATATTATCAGCAGTTTACTATACCTAATAGCAACAAGACCTGATATTGTTTTTTCCACATTCCAAGCAGCACGTTACCAAAGAAATAAAAAAGAAAGCCACATGCTCGTAGTGAAAATAATACTTCGTTATATCAAAGGCACCATGGATTTCGGTCTGATGTATAATGACAAATCTCAATCAGTGTTATTGGGGTACACAGATGCAGATTGGGATGGATCAATAGATGACAGAAAATCAACGTCAGGAGGTTCATTATATCTTGGTTAATTGTGTATTTCTTGGCTAATCAAGAAGAAATATTTCATTTCATTGAGCATTGTAGTCGATGAGTATATTATGTCCACTCAAGCATGCACACAATTATTGTGGATGAAGTAACAGCTTGAAGATATGGGAGTTGAAGTGAATTCTCTGATCGGAATCCTGTGTGATAATTCAAGTGATATAAATCTCAGCAAAAATCCCATCCATCACTCAAGGAAAAAGCACATTGAGATAAAGTATCATTTTATCAAGGAGAAATTTGGGCAGGGAATCGTGAAGTTGGAGTATGTGCCTATAGAGCTATAGGGTGTAGACATTCTGACAAAGGAATTACCCAAGGAAGCTTTTGAGAGGCATCAACTAGCTCTGAGTGTTCATTCGACTCCCCTCACCTAAAATATTGTGGATGTGGGACCATACCCCTCTCCCCAAGGTATGATGTGTTTTTCCCTAATGTGCTGATATGTGTTCTCTACTCTGTTACAGACTGCAAAAGAGTGACCTTTGGGTTCATTGACAAAGGGGGAGAAAATAGTGATTGTTCAAGGGGGAGACAGTGTGGAAGTTTGATAAATCATTATTGATATGGGGAGAAGCTGGCAAGTGGAGAAGTGAGATATAGGAGAAATGAGAAAGGGGTAGAGTATTAAATATGACAATGCTAGAAGTGATCGTTCAAAGAATAGATATCACGACAGCTGAGGATCGTGATAAAAGAAAAAGAGTGGTGTTGGAATGTGGTAATAATATTTTCAAAAATTGGTTTCAATTTGGTGTCAATAGTGGGTGTTAGATATGAAGTGATTCATTGATGAACTTTTCATTTACTCTTGTTTCTCACATCGAGAATTGCTCATGTGAGCTTAGAGTATGTGTTGAGTAAATCCTTAATCGCTATTGGAATTGCAATAGGTAAATGGTGGATGAAGAATTAATGATGTATCTTTTTATGGAAGAGTTTTCAACAAACCAAAAGGGGGAGATTGTTGGGCAAAAATACCTCAAGGTATCATTGAAGCATTTTTGAGGTGATTGTGTTTGCTGAAAAAGTGGAAATCTGTGTTGTGATTGTTGACAAACCAAACCATTTCATACAAATTTGTTGACAAAGGGGATTTCATAGTGGCATGTCGCATTCAAGGGCTGTGGTTAACGATCCATGTTTTATTCAAGAACATTGACAAAGGAATGGATGATCTGGAGGCGGTACAAAAATAGCAGATACAAGGTGGCGCCGTTTTCCAGTGTTTGCCAAATTTTTGGGCCTGAAAATCGACAAATGAAGAAAAGTGGTTTTTGGAAAAGGGACTTGCGCGCCATGTACTTGATGGATTGGAAACTTTCACACCATATTTTTTTTCAAGATCAAAGCATCAAAATATGGCAAATGGATAAGGGTCAAGCAAGTTTTGGACTTGGTCGCACAAGTGTTTTGCGCGGTAGGAGACTTGCGTGCCGAGACTTGTGCACCGAGGGGAGACTTGCGCTCCATCTTTCAGGGTGTGAAAATGCCTATAAATATAGGTCTACCCCTCCTCATTCATTGTAGAGTTCAACAATTAGAAAAATTAGAGCTCCCGTCGCGTAGGTGTGGTGGTCGCACAAGTGGTGTGTGGTCGCGCAAGAAGAGGTTGCACGCCAGGTGATAGTTGCACGTCCAAGGTGGTCTAAGCAGGGAAAGAAGAGAGTCACGCAAGTTCTGTGTTGAATAATGAAGTGTCGAACAAGTAGTTTGGTGAAACTTGCATGCCAATTTTTGAAGAAGTGCGAAATTTGTTGGTTGTGCCCCAAAATAGGTTTGGGTGAAAAAGGGTGTGCGTCGAGCAAGTTTGGAGTTGAAGAAGCTTGTGTCGCACAAGTGGTTGAGGTGGGCTTGCACTCCAGTTTTGACTTGCTCACGGAGACTTGCGCACCGGCTTAGGGAAGGGTTCCAAGTAAGGTTGATTCCCAGGCAGTGATTCAGGGCTGCATGGAAGCTGGAAGATTGCCTGATACCTTCGGTGCAAAGAGAGATTCATCTACGGGTGAAAGTTGGACTTCAATAGAGCATCCAAATACAACAGAGGATGTATTCATTAGTGATAATGAAGAGTCCTACAAGTCTATAAACTATGAGATGATCCTTTCCAGAGTAGTGAGCAAAGGAAGAGGAAGAAGGTGATCCTCTCCACCGGCAGTGATACAGGGAGAGAGAGATAGGGAGTGACCCTTGGGAAAGTAGTGAGCTGACCCTAAACCTTGTAAAGGCAGTGATCCTAGGCATAAAAGTGATATATCCCAAACCTTGTAAACAATAGTGTGCTTTAGTGGATTTGGTACAACGACACATCACCGTTGTATTCTCCTTGGTCCTAGCCCTGTGAGGGTGAAGCAAGTAAAAATCTCCGTGTCTGCCTGATTAGTTTCCTGCATTGCATTTAAAGCATCATCATCAAATGAAGAAGAAAATAAGTGGTCATAATAAACACACAAGTGAAAACAAAGTGACCCTTGTAATAAAGTGGTCAAGATCCTGTGGGTTAGGAAGAATTTTGTAAAAGAATATCCATACCTTGATTCACCCCCCTCTCAGGGTATATAAACCCCTATTGGTCCTAAATTTTTTTATAATGTATTAATTATTTTGAAAAATTAATGGAATATCCATGTATGTCAAGCTCTATTTTTTACATTAAAACATGTAAAAATATTTTTTAAGAAACTGTAGAAATGAGCCACTTCTATGTGGTTTTTGGGAAAATATAAAAGAGTATTAAAAGAGGAAAAATGAATAATTGTTTACATAAAAATGGAAATGAACTAATACAGTTTTTCATGACAAAATGATTTATTTTAGAAAAATATTGGGTTATTAATATAGATATGGAGTGTAATTGAAAATTGGTATGAAATTGGGAATTTTCCTTTAATTGACCATGTTTATCAGGATGAATTGAAATAGGGATATTATAAAACATGTATTTACCCATAAAAGAAAGAATAATTGAGCTATATACATATATTTGGAACATAAACACCGAATTTAGTAGGATTTTATAAGAATAATTTAGAATTATATTTGGGTAATGAGAGAGATAACATAACCCGAATGAAAAATGGAGGTTCAAGGAGAATCCATTACAACTTTGCAAACAGTCGAACCATATGCCCCATAAAATTGATGATAATCAAATGAAACATTGAATAACATGTATATAAATAGATTTATGACATGATACATAAAATTTAAGTATAAATACACCACACACAAAAAATAGTGGTGAATAAGTCGTATCTCATAGAAATAAAAGTGAGATGAGAAAACTCTTACCTTATGTCCGAATATATTCTGCACTTTTACTTAATATCCTGGATAATGAAATTAGATTCATTAATAATTTAATTAAAAAAATATTAAAAATTTATTTGATTTATTATAATTTTATTAAGTTCATTTATTCCCTTTTTTATGAGTTATAAGATTCAATTTCGTGTTTTAGGAGTATTTGTTTCCTTGGTTTTCATGATTGGTTCACTTGTATACATGTATGAAAGATCATGTAAATTGGAAATAGTTATCCAAAATTGAAATTATATTTTATTAATGAAATTACATGAGATTTAATGGTCTCATATATCATTTTTTTATATATATGAGTATTATAAATTATACAAATCATTAATGATAACCATTTATATTATTTTGTGATTTTTTTCGATCATCACAAACTAGTTTTGTCTTATAAATTAATATAATGTATATATACTAGTTATAGAATATTCAATAAGTTTTATTATATACATTAATGTCTTGTGTAACAAAAAAAAAATAGTTTTGTGACCATCCTTGAAGGTGGAATTGAAAAATGAAAACTCCTCATCCATGAAGGTGGTAAATCGACACCTCACAAATGATGTTTTCATTTTTATAATAGAAAGGGGATGAGAAGAGAATTTATAATTGATATAAAATTAACATAATAAAATTAATGTATATAAAACATATTGTAATTATTATATCACTTTGGAAAAGACATGTGAGGTAAGTATAAGAAAATAAAATAAATTGTAAGAGAGAGTGAGAGAGAGAGAGAGTGAGAGATAAGGTTTTACCTCTTGAGTGTCAGCTCCTTGAGAACCACCTTAAGGGACTTGGAAATGGAATTTTGGTGATAAAACCAAGAAAAAAACCCAGGGTATTGTTTTTTGAGAGTAAATGGGAAGAATATATGAAACATTCAAGGCTTTGGAGGTGTGTGGAGAATAAGTGGTATTTATAATGGAGGAGAGGGGTGTTTTTGGATTATATAATTTATTTGTTTATTATTTTGGCTCAATACTATGAATAATGTTGGTTATTTTGAATAATAAAATAAATGGTGAATGTTATTTTGAACCAATGGGTGTTTACCTCATCCATACATCATCCATGACTCAATAATTTATTTATTTACTTATAATGTCAAATACCGTAAATTACCGTATTTCACTATTCACCAAAATTTCAACTATTTTAGAAAAATACCCAAAATTCACCCTAACCAATTTTAGATGTGTAAAATTAAAAAATATACCCCATTTTATGAAAATAATTTTCTAAATATAATGAATTTAATTTTTAAGTGAAATCATCATTTATTCAAAAATACAATTTTTAAAATTATAACTGATTTTATAACACTTTGAAAAATTAATGAAGGAAAGTAAAATTATATTATAATCATAATAAAACAAAATATTAATTCATGAATATATTTTGTGAAAATAATATTCTTTAAAATTATTATATTAATTATAAAATTGTAAATAAACATTTATGCTTTACAAAAATACCAACCCTTAATTTACCACTTTTACATTTATTTAATTATTCCATGATATAAATATATAATATTTTCATTTATAATATACCCAAATTTTATTTACACTTTCACATGTGAGGTTACTATCTAGTCATAAATAGACTATAAATATAATAAAAATGACAGTTTTATAAAAATCGGGATATTTCACTATTCACTCTAAAATAAATATTTTTAGAAAAATTCCCAAAATTTTACCCTAAGATAATTTTTAAACTCTTATTTTAATTTTTTTTATTTTGTTAAATATAATTTATAAAATTTTCAAAATTTATTTTTTAGACAAGCACTCCATTAAAATGCAGTAAAACTTTCTTTAGAAAAAATAGTCTTTTATGCGCAAAATATGATCTATTCTTAATTAATCCTATCAAACTTATTGGTTGAATTTAAAAACATTTGATTGAATATATAACATATAAATTTCATTAATATATTTCACTAATATTTATTAATCTAATTTATTAATATTAAATACCATTGTGGTCATAAATATATATTTTTATAAAAACACATCTTTTACATTCAATTTAATTTTATTTTCATTTATAATTAATTGGTAACCAAAGAATTAATTTTATAAACACGTGTAAACTATATTTTCATAATTTATATAATACTTTTAATTCTTTCGATTCCAAATTTTTTTTGATAACTACCACACTAATAATATTTAATCATTAGTTTAAGCTCAGTGTTCTGTGTAATGTACACCATCGAATAAGATGAATTTAAAGAGTTATACCATAAAATATTTGGGTGTTACATATGTACTTAGATTTTCCTATTTATTTCTCAACATCTCATAAAGTTACATGTTGATATTTTTTTTATTTTTCACGTTACATTGTAGGTGACCATTCATATATCTCAAATAGAGGAAATCGGAACATCCTATGAAAACCTCAAACCTTTTAATAAATTGAATTTCTCCCTTCATCCAAAAGAATTTTTTCCCTCAATAATTTGAACCACACTTATTTTCTTTTTACCGAATATGGGAAAGACTTTGTTCTCAGACAATGCTACTACCAGTAGTTTGAAGAGGCCAAAAGTGTCAAGGAAGGTCCTCAAATGGAAAAGATATCAATTTCAGTTGGTTGGATAAAACTGATATGATTTTGAAGAAAGTTTTGAATCAATAAGGATTGGAGTTTTTCTATAAATAAATATAAACAAAGTGTTTTATGGGAAAGAAGTTTGATATTTTATCATATTTTTTTACTTTGGATATAATGAAGATCTTGTTACCTCAATGGTCAATCAAACGAAGTTTTTGATGTCATTTATGGAGATGGATGGAGTTTTTTTCCACCTAAGGGAAGCTATAACTTTTATAACTCTCTCAATAATATTGATTTTTTATAACTCTTGATATCATAAAATATCTTTTTTGATTAATGATTGTAAATACAAAATATATCAAGGACCTTGAGCTAGAACAAAAAGTTCTCATGAAGTTTATCAAATCTTCAATTACTTATAGAGCCAATGAGTTTGAGAATATTCTATTTCTAGATATTTATTTTATATAACTATTCCTAATAGAGAATAAATTAAATATTCTAATATATCTTCTAAGATATACGTGTCATGTATAGAATATGTAGGTGAACTTATATCTATTTGGATGAATATTGACACTCATCATTGTGAAATATAGGGATCCTTTTAGTGATGTAATTGCCTCCCAATGTCATGGTTTGATAAATCTTGAAGTATGATTACTCAAGAGACATTGGTACTTCTGGAGTGTTTCTATGAATAAAATACTTCCTATCAGAGTTTATGAAGATGATGAAATTGATATTTCTCTATATTAGGGGGAGTATAATAGAGAAATTTTTGTTATTGAAAGAAAAAAAAGTAGTTGCTACCAATATAGAACTAGAAAATTATTTATATTATATATAATTTTATATTATAATAAGTGTTAGAATTTTATTTTTGAGGATATTAGATCTGAAGTTGATGATATATTTTCAAATATGATCAAGGATATCAATTAATTTTAAATTAGGTTGTGGTTCAACCACATAAGGTTGCAGCTATCTCACCACCAATACATGAATATGAGAACCCTAAAAAACACTTCTAAAGAACATTGTTATAATTTATAAATCTTATGAAAGGTTTTATACAATCATCCCTAATATTATTACCATTGTTCAAGGATAACATAGAACTATCACTATAATTATTGATACACTTTATCCCTTTGAGGTTCTTAGACATGCTAATATTGAAAGGATCTGTAAGGAGAGATTAGATTTATCCTAAGTGATTTAATTGAATTTGATAGATAAAGATAATATAAGGAGGATGTTAATTTATCCTCTAATAAGAATATAGTTTCACCTAAACCCTCTTATTTAGAAGAAAATTGGGAAGTTATAACCCTTGAGTGAGATGAAGCCGAACACAGTTTCTTTGATGTGAACACCAGGGATGTTTTATACTTTATTAAATGAATCTTTTCAAATTTTTTTGAGTTAATAATAGAAGTTTATTACTTGAAGGTTTCATTGACTAAATCCAAATCTGAAGTATAAACTCTTTGTGTAAATTCAGTCTCAAAAGATGATCTGGACTCATTAAAAAAGATGATGGTATCAAAATTTGAGTATATCAAAAGGATAAAAATGACACAACCAAATATATTTTACAATACATATTTGAAGGTTTTAAAATCATGCTCCAATATATTTTTGATGCCTTTCAAGGATCCGCAGTTACTGGACCAAGTAATAAAGGATATGTTTCTCAAGTAACCATGGAAGATAAACAGGAAGGTGTTTCTCTTTCTCTTGTTACTATAACTATGAAGACTATATCTATGTAGTATGATCACAATTCACATGAAAATATATAATAAATTAATATATTTATTTCTACTATCATTCAAATAATTTCAATTTTTCCAAGAATTTATCATCAAATTTTTTATTATACCTTGAACAAGTTGAATAGTTTTGTTTAGGAGAATGTTCATTTAGTAAAGGATATGTTATCCAAGATCTCAAAGGTCACAATTTTTATTGTGACTAGAATTGGAAATATGGTTTATTCCCAATCCAATAATTTTTATTATTTGGAGAATAATCTCATATAAATTCATTTTTTTGAAGAAGATTAATTTTTTAAAATGATAGTGAAATGTGTTACCACGAAGGGTAAATTGGTTATTTTGGTTGATAATACTCAAGTTGTTATAATTATCTCTACACCCACAACCAATGATTTTAGTATATCAGATGTGTATATATACATGTTGAATTAGATGATCAAATGTTTTTCCTGGAATTATAATATTTATTGTTTCATAATAACCTTTAGAATGAAATCATGATAATGTTTTACCACACTTATATTATAGTTATATAGTGAAATGGATCCATATGTATGAATATTCACTTTTTCATTTTCATGGAATACATTCTTCTAGACCTTCCATTCTAGAACACCATCTTTCCACATCATAGAGCTTGAAAGATATTTTTATCCATATGTAATATATTATAAGTAAAATTATAATACCCTACTCAAAGAGTCATTACTTGATTCCACTACTTCCACCTCATAAAATATTTTTTTTCACACCTATAGATATCTACAAAATAGCCAAATTTTAGGAAAAGTTTTCTAGAATTCAATCACGTACCATAAAGACAGTTCCACATGATTGAACTGACAATGGAGGATAGTTTAATTATGATGTATCTATTTGTGATATTTGTATAGAAAGTGATAATGATCCTCTACCCACCCCTTCCTTACCACCAAAACTCACTCAATATTTTAAGTAAACTCCGCAAAAAATTAAACATCTTGATAACCTTCTAGAAGGATTATATCTCTTTTCTATTGTATGTTACTGTTGTTTTTGTTTATATTTTTTTCTTTTGAATGGATTTTTCATTAATTTAGTTATTTTCATCATTTAATTCTTTGAATGTTAACTTTTTAAATCCCATTCCAACTCTTATTAATTTCATCAATTTATATTCAAAATTTCTATACTAATTAATGTTTTATAATAAATGTATTTTATCAATAATTTTACTATATGTTTTGTTCTCATAAAAAAAGGGGCGTGTTTATGGTATTTATGAGACAACACAACATTTTATTTCCATTATTTTCCTCTAATCACTTTGTAAACTCTTGTTGGTTATTTACATTTTTATGGGTTTTTTGATTATCAAAAAGGGGAAGATTATTGGATAGACTTATGTTATTCCACCATATCTCATAAAATCCTCTATATTTTGATGCTCCCAAAATCTTCATTTGATTTTCTGATATGTTTATCATAAGTGTTTTAGGATCATAAATCACGTTTATTCAAATATTATTAACTCAATTTAATTCATTAAGTTTTCAAAAAAAAAATTCCTAAGGAATTTCTATTACATAATAAATAATTATCTTATGGATAATATCATTAATTTTACTAAAACTTAATTTTTAAAAGAATTTATGTCATGAAAGACCAACATATGTAAATTCTCTTATAATGTAAATGAATTATCTTATATAAAAGAGTCATGCTTAGAAAGAAAAATCAAATGAATATTCAGATATGTCATTTATCTTACATAGATCTTGGCTTATCTTACAAAAATGAAATTATGTTGTAAATTATCTTACATGCTGAAAAATTCAAAGAGATGATATATCATGTATCTTACAGAAATAGATTTATCCTTTCATTGGAATTATCTTACAAGAACAATGATTATAGATCATTTATTTTACACAAATCAAATTATCTTATAAATAAGTGTTTTCCCCATTCAAGACACTCTTTACCGTTATTTCATCATTTAAAAATTCACATTATGATTTTATGTGTATTAGAAAAGAAGGCATCCAAATAAAGAAATATTTATTTAAATAAAGAACTTATTTATAAAAATTGAAAGTTCTAGTGAATATATAATATACTATAACCTTACAACTCTATATTTTCTATATTTGGAGAAGAAGGATACACACTAATTAAGAGTTTTTAATTTCATTTTAAAAATAGATTATTTTCCTAGCTATTGTATTTAATGAAAAAGATGAGTTCAAATTCAATAAGGGGAGTTATAAAATAAGAACACTTATGTATGTGTAAGAAATTTAGATGCTCTGATATTCATGATCAGTCTTATTTCATGACTAATATTTGAGAATTTAATGTTTATGTGCTATTAAATTATATATCATACAATTAAAGAATCTCTAGAGCTACTCTTTGAAGCTATTATATCTATCTGGATTTTTTTCTTCATCAATAAATTATTGTTTGAAACTCTGTGCCAAACCGAAAACATTCTATTTTCTTCTTCTTTGTAAATATTTCACTCATTGTTTTGAGCGTTTGAAGACCATATGCAGGTCTTATGAAGGGAGATCCTAGTTATAATCTCTTATACCTTTTTACCGAGTAAAAATGAATTCACACTACTTGGTAACACACAAAAGAGTTGGTTGAGTGAAAATCATTAAGATTAAGGAGTATAGTGACAATGGAGTGGACTAAGGGATCTTTGTGCCTTGAAAAACTATAAACAATCTATGTTCTAAATTTTATATTTCTATTTTTCTTTAAACAACTTATTTGTGGTAAGATAAGATTAGAATCATCATACCTTGAGAGAGGTTGGTTTTAAGTGGTGGAAATTTTAAGAACTCAATTCACCCCCTCTAGAGTCTTTTTAAAATGCATATCTGACTAATTGTTGAATAGTTGGAATATACTTAGGGTAAACCATCTAGATTCCTCATGTAACCAAGTGAAATATTGAGAGAGTCCAGGAAGAGGCACACTATTGGTTCATTTTTTGGGTAAAATATGTGGATTCCATTGGAAACTATCTGACATGGGATCAAGGTGTTTTATAGGTTGGAACATGTTTTTAAACATGTTCTGACAAACAAGGAAACCTAGGAGTTTGGATATGGTGGAACCCACACATTTGGAACATAGTTTGGTAAACCGTTTGGCCTAACATGAAATGAAAATATTCAAATCTAAAAGTTTTATTTTTAACCCTAAAACTCACTAAAAATCCTCAATATTACTCCATTATTATAGGATCTCAATCCGAAGGACTCTTATGGGAATTTTTGGCAATTATACTATATTCAAATCCTGATTTCAATAGATCTTGGTGAATTAGGTCTTGAGAATCAAGTTATGTTATCCGTTTCTCATTCTCCTTCTCAATCTCTCCATTTCCACTTTGTAAGAACACTATAAATGAACTATTATTCCCAGTTCTATGGTTTAAGACATGTTTTGACATGGTTTTATTTGGATTTATTCAAATAAGGAAGGAGAAAGACCAGATCTACGTTGTTTATTTCATTTTCTCTTGTGATGATTTCCATTGAGAGGAAGATGTATTCTCTATATCTACTCTTCTTCTAGAACTTAAAGGCTTTGTATTTATAAAAGTCTTAATTTTTATTTGTTATAAAAATCATTCGATGAAATAATTAGTGAAAACCATTCTATTATATGGTTTTAAAACTATGGTTTAGAAAGATGCACACAATATGTTCACTTAAATGTTTAAAATAAAAAATATTTTTAAAAACTATGTTTTGAAGATATTTTGGCATGAAAAAGTTAGCGTGTGTTCATTATTTCATTATGATGGGAATTGTTGGATTCAAACTTGGTTTCATGTGCCATTTTGGGAATACATGTGTATGACCAAGTGATGACATGGTATAGATAGCGAGTTATCACTCATGAGTATTGGGGCTATCATCTTATATGCATGAATATGTGTGTTAGTAAATGGATTGGGTATTCCCATAGGAATGATTGGAAATATAATTAAAAAAATATTTATTTAAGAACCAATTTCATTATGGAAATCTTTCAAAAATATACTTTTGATATAAGATGTTTTACTATATCTTCTTCCGGATTTTATGTGTAATTATCTTGATAACTACTTTCATACTCATAATTATTTATATAAACTATTATAAATCATTCTAGGATTTGTGGTGTGTGTGGGAATCTTCTAGAGGATTGCCTACAGATTCAATATACTCACCCCTATATATACACCATGGTGTGTATACAGATATTGTTTGTTGTGACATAGGTAAGGGGGATGTTTCTTATTTATTTAGTGAAGCATCTTGGTGTTTAGATGATGGGAGAAAAATCTTGGGAGTTGGTTGAGTTTTTGAATCAATAGTTGTGACACCTTGGTGCTCGAAGTCTTCCTTATATTTTGATTTTTGGTTTCCTATTTTGTATTATACTATGCTTTTAATATGATTTATCTTTTTGTATTAAATTTTGAGTTTTCATGTTTACTATCATACATCATATAGTATTATGGTTATTATTATTATTGTATAATATAAGTTGTGTATGTTAAAGTTAAAATCATCCACCAAAAATATTGTAAGCCCTTGGAATTTATTTCTAACCATTGGTGTCTTGGGGATGTCCCTTAAAGATAGTAGTTTCTCCACCTCTTCCAAAGACAATGGGTGAAATGAGGGATGCTATAAATGATATTAGTTTTTTCTGGTTTATTTGTTGAGATGGTAGTTCTAGAGATATGATATGTTATAAATTGAAATATAGAGAATAAAAAGGCATCGCTAACCACTTTATACTAAAATTTAAGTTACTAGGGTGGTTTAGGTATAAAATGTGTTCATATACACCTTAGGAGTGTCATTACCTCATTGTCATGGGTTTAGTCGATGAGTGTAGAGTATCATTCATTTCTAGAGAGAATTCCCACTTGGATGACAACATCAATGTTGTATTTTAAACTATTTGAATATTGTTGTGATAATTTGTTTTTTTATGATTTAAAATATCCTAAGCCTTTAGTTTAGTTATAATGTAGTGACTAAGTGGCACTTAGATATGATTATAGAGAGATGAAACAATTTCAAAGATCAGGAAATCAATAGGAGGAAGCTAATAGGAATATGGTTTAACCTGAACAATAGGTGAATAAAAAACTAATACAAAGTATTGTTCAAGACTTCTAAACTATTGATTAGGGAAATTAGATTCAGAAACCACAGCATGATAATCACTCATTATAATTTTAGATTTATAATACACCAATATTTCAGGGGGATTCAAGACTAGAAAACATAAAGGAATGGCTTGGTCAGATTAATAGAATCTTTAGTTTTTTGGGAATCACATCCAATATCAAGGTAAAGCTAGTGGTATACATGATATAACAACTTGTAAGGAAATAGTGGGATATTTTTTTTTCAAACTAATCAAGTATAATACCTTACATGGAAATAATTTGAGGAATTTTTTAACAAAAAATTATGCCCACATACCTTCAAGATAATATATATAAAAAAATTCTTTACTCTCAATAAATAAAACCAACCTATCACAGAGTATGGAACTAAATCAAAAAAGATGGATTTCATTTTTCTATTGGTTTACACTAGAATTTACCTGAAACCAAACATCATTTAGGTTTATGTGAAACAAAAAATTATTTCTAAAGTAGTCGTATTCTGTATTGATGATTATAAAGAGATAATCAATAGAGTTACTGTGGTGAAAAAATATAGAGTAGGAACCTATGGTGTGGGAAACACTTTTAACTATAGGGGTAAAAGTGAGAACTCTAATAATGGAAACAAGTGGAAAAGGGAAACTTATTCTCAAGGAAGTATAACACTGGAGAACCAATCGACTAAATCAACTTATTTTACTCATCATCACAACACCACAACCGGTTTTTTCAATTTGGAATGTTAGATCACATGAAAAATGGATTGTATGACACAATCTCTGAAGTATCATAATTGTGGTGAAATGTGGAACCTCAAATGATATTATACTAGCACCCTTAATAAATTAGTGAAAATGGTTATAACATGTCACAAGCCTATTATACTTATATGGACTCATTTTTAATAATATTTCTCATCCCTAGAACTGAGGAGGTCAAGGTAATTCTTGGAACAACTTGAAATCATAGAAACTTCCACAAAAATTTGGAAGAAAAGAGTATTTGGGAGTACTTATTTTTCAGTTTTATAGTCTATAGAAAATACCCATAAATCAATTAATTACTTTGATGGTGTGAGGTAAAATCCTTCTAAACCTAACTCTTATGAAAGTATTGTTTGATACAAGTTCATCCACTAATTTTATTTATTCTCATGTCATAAATTATATAAGCTTCATGTGGAAATGATTCCTTTTGTTATGATCATCCCAACACCTCCTAGGAAATGGTAGTGCATATTCTTCAAATTTGCATCATGTTTGGTAACTATTGATAGGGATAAGTTTGTTTGGTATTTTTATGTTTTGGATACAGAAATATTTGATCTAATTTGGGGAATGGATTGGTTGGTAGATTTCATACCCCACATCTATTTTTATGCTTGGAAAGTGCATTTTATACTCCCAGATATAATTGTACATCTATTTAAGTGATATTGGTTTCTAAATACTGGTAGAGAGGGTCCTTTGGTACCAATGGTCAGAACTGTCTCTTATTAATTGGCAATAGTAACATGTAAAACTATTTATGTAATGAAGAAAACATATTTCCAGCCATCATAGATTGATATCCTGATTTTTTCCCTGAAAACTTCTATGAGAAAGATTTTTTTCCGATTGATCTTATATGAGGGACCAATCCTATTTCACTTACGTATTATAGAATAGAACAAATAGAATTGAGGGAATTAAATGTTTAGTTTTAAGAGTTATAAAGTAAATGTTTTATATGACCTAGTACATCACCTTGGGATTCTCCCATTCCATTTATGAAAAAGGCAGATGGTTATCTTCAGCTTTGTATTGATTATCATAAGATAAATCTAGTTATGATAAAGAATCAATATCCTCTTTTATGAATTGATAATATTTTTGATCAATTAAAGGGAACCAAATTGTTCTCTTAAATTGAATTATGATCAGTGTATCACCAACTATAAGTTTGGAAGAATTATATTCTAAAGACATTTTTATAAGTTTTTATATTCATTATGAATACCTTGTTATTCCCTTCAGTATTATAAATACAACAATAATTTTCAAGGAATTTAGGAATTGTTTATTTTAGAGGTACCTTGAATCCTTTTTTTGGTATTTTTGATGGAATCTTGGTGTAATATTAGAATAAATGTGACCATAAAAACACTTGGAGATATTATTGATCACCTAACAGTAACCCAAAATTTATGCTAAATTCTCTATGTGTGGATTCTAGATATAAGAATCAAACTTTCTTTAACTTGTGATTTGTGAGAAAGGTGTATATGTATGTACTAAAAATATAAAATCTATCATCTCTTGGGAACCTCACAAGAATATCTTTCATATACACAATTGTTTTTGGCTTAGTAGGTTATTACCATCACTTAGTTTGTTTCTTTGAACACATTGAATCTCAAATGAAAACTTTTTTGAGGAAAGGAATTCAATTATAATGAAGTGATGAATATTATAAATCCTTTCAGGATCATAAATCTAGACTCACTTCAACACCTATCATTACATTTCTAGAATGAGTTAAAGGTTATGTGCTAGTTTTTTAATCCTATGGATTTTGTTTGGGATGTGTTCTCATGAAAGGGGATCATGTTGTAGCTTATGGCTCACTAAAATTATGCGTGTATGAAAATAATTACAAAATGTAAAATCTAGAACTAACTATGGTAGTCCATGATTTGAAGATATGGAATCAGTATCCCTTTTGTGAAAATATTACTATGTTTACTGTTCATAAAATCTTGAAATATTTCTTTTCACAAATAGATTCAAACCTTGGGAAACAATGATGGATAAAATAGCATGAGATGTTTTAATTTAACATAGTTTATAAATTGGGTAAAGGGAATTAGGTTTATGATACTCTAATTCTAAATTAATATAATCTATTGGATAAAGAAGCTTTTAATCAGTGGTATTTGATGATAGTAATTGCTGACATGCATTTGGATTGTGCTTAGTAAGTGTTTTTTTCTATATTTTTTAGGTGTCTTTTGTTCCTAATTTGGTCTAGTAGGTTAATGATACTAAAATATCAACCTTGATTTTCTATCCATGAGTTCAAAAATCATTATTTGTCTGAACATTGATGGATAGAAAAATGATAGAAACTTACCCAAAATCTGAAAGGGCTTAGTAGTTCCTTCATCCTACCAGGAACATCTTCTTGCTACTTATCACTATTCAAAATGGGCTATTCATACAAGCATCCAAAACATATATAAGGAACCAAGAAACCATTTTTTTCCTCATGTGTGAAATCAAGAGTGGATGAATATGATTCCGGATGACTCACTTTTTAGAAAATAAATGTTAAACATCAAAGACTAACTGATATGTTTCAATTCTTACCTATACTAGTATAGAATTAAGATTAAATTACTATAGACTTTGTTATGGGTTTACTATGAATGATATGGAAGAGTGATGCAATATGAGTGATTGTAGACCAAATCAAAAATTCATCCCACTTCATTCCTATTAGTTAATCCAATACAATAGATTATAAAAAACAATTATATTCAAGAAGTGGTAAAGCTGCATGGTGTGCTAGTTTCTATAGTATCTGACCTAGATCTGTGCTTTACCTTATAGTTTTGGCGGTATTTATAATAATCCATTAGAACCAAATTTATCATGATAATGACAGATCATCCTAAAATAGACAGGCAATCAGAATGTATGATCCATACATTGGAATACATGATCAGATCCTGTGTTATGGATTTTGGTGTCTCATAGGAGGATTATTTAACTTTAGTGGAGTTCTTATACAACAAAAGTTATCAATCCATAATAAAATGGCTCTATTTAAAGCATTATGTGGATTTCCCTATCACTCTCTACTTTATTGGGTATATATAGGGTAGAATTCATGGATTAGACCAAGATTAGTTCTTGAGAGGATATAAAATAGTCTAATGATGAGGAAAATAATAGCAATGAACTAGAGTTGTCAAAAATATTTTTCAGATCAACATCATAGACCATTATCATTTTCTAGGGGGAAATATTTTTTTGAAGGTATCTCCAAGGCTAGGTAATTATCATTTGGGTAAACAAGGAAAGTTATTTCCTCAGTATTTTGGAAAATTTGAGATACTTGAATAGATTAATGATGAGTATTATTGATTGGGTTTACCAAAAATTTTCAGTTTGGGTCATAATGTGTATCATGTATCTTAACTAAAGAAGTATATTTTTGACCTTAAACATGTGATTTGATGGGATCATGTCGATCTTAATCCAAATTATATATTTATCCATGCACCAATACATATTATGGATAGACTAAAGAAGCTATTGCATGGGATATATATTTGTTTAGTATGGGTATTATGGCAGCATGGTCTAAGTTAGGAGGAGACATGGGAAAGTGGGATTTCTTGCTAGAGTAATGTCTTCAACTCTTCTAAAGAATAACCAATATCTATCTTTCTGAGGAAGGAAATACCAATAGTAGAGAGAATGTAACAAACCTAGTTTGAGGTATGTAATGATATTTTATGTGTTTTGATCTTTGGTTTGATTGAGCTTAGTCTCAGGATGTTTCTAGGAGATTTTGGAAAGTTTTTGAAGTATTTGAGAAGTCGCACATTTGGCATATACTTAGGGGAAAACATGTAGATTCTACAGGTAATTTTATAACTCTTCATAGAGTCTAAGAAGAGGAGCATATTTGGTTCATATTTTGGGTAAATTATGTGTATTACCCTAGGAAATATGTGATGTGGGATAGGTAAGGCCAAACCATGTGACCCAGGTGTTTGGAGACAGTGGTTCCCATATTTTTGGTGCAAAGTTTGGTAAACTGTGAGTCTTAATAATATAACAAGATTAATTAAATCCAAAAAATTGAATTTTCAACCCAAAACGTCCTTAAAACCCTCATCCTTCCTCTATTTTTCTATTCTCTCTAACTATAAGACTCTTCTACAAATTGTTGATGATTTTCTTTGATTTGAAGCCCAATTTCTATGAATCTTTGTGTGTTGGATATAGATAATCAAGGTATGTCGTCTATTTCTCCTTATATTTCTTGATCTCTTCATTTAATCTCGGGGAAAACCCTATAACCTAACTATTATGCCTATATCTATGGGATAATAATTGGTTTGGATGTGTTTTTGTTGGGATTTGTTAAATAAAGGAAGGAGAAAGACCAAGTCTACCTTATTTATTGTGTTTTCTACAGTGATGGTTTCTATTGAGAGTTGAATGGATTCTCCCTTTCTTCTATTATTATAAAACATGAAGGATTCAGATTTATAAAACTATTTCTTTTGGTTTTTTGGAAAAAATGTGAATGATTTTTAAGTACATATTGTTATGTGGTTTTAAAACTATGGGTTAGAAAGATACACACAGTACACTCTTTTAAAATTTCAAAAGAAAAATTGTTTTAAGAAAGTATGTTTTTAAGAGATATTGGCATACAAGGGTTAGTGTATGTTCATGATTTCATTACAAGGGGCCTCATTAGATCCATAATCAGTTTTTATGCCATTTTGAGAATTTGGGTGTATGAACAAGTGTTGAATTGGTATGGATGATGAGTTACCTATCATAAGTATTCGAACTATTATATTGGATACATGCATGTGTGTGTAGGTATGTGGAATGAGTATATTAAGATGAATGAATAGATATATTGGTTATAACATAAATGGTTGATTTATAAACCACATTGGTAATGGAAATTTTTTTGAATTATGATTATGATATAAATAGTTTTTCTATGTATTATTTGTGATTTTATATTTAATTATCTTAATAACTATTTTCATACTCATACTTTCTTATATAAACTATGATAACTTGTTTTAGTCTTAGTGGAATGTCTGGGAAGCTTTCAGAGGATTTCCTAATAATTTTATATTCTTACCCCCTATATATACACCTTGTTGTGTATGAACACATCATTTATCATGACACATGTAAGGGGAATATCTATTGTTTCCCTAGCTGATCATCATAACATTTAAATCATGGATGATTAGAGATTGAGCATGGGAGTTATTCAAGTCCTGGAATTTGGAGTGGTGTCACCTTAGTTCCTAGAGTATTTCATGTCTTTGGATTTGCGGTTTCCTGTTTTTTATTATTTCTTAATGATAATTAGATTTATATTATTATTTTTTTGTTATTCACTACTGGAAAATGGGTCTACACCAACGGTTTTGAACCATTTTTATAGGATGGATAATCGTTGGTATAGCTAATAACAACTATTTTCTAAACCATTGTATATAATTCCATGGGTATTTCCTTATACCAATGGTTTATTATAAATAATTGGTATAGAAAACCCAAGATCACATTTTACCAATAATTTTATGAAACTCTTGGCATTGAGCTATGTCAATTGTTAGAAAATCCACTAGTATAGATTTATACCAACAGTTTTTCTAACTATTGGAATAACCATTCTTAAATGAAAAGTATACCAATGTTTTTATAAAACCATTCGTTTAGGTTAATACCAATTGTTTTTAAAACTATTAGTATAAAATTTTCTTACTTTGGAAACTGGCATCACCTCCACCTTGGGATGAAATCATCAGGAAAAACTCTCATCCCTCCACTATGGACCAAAACCTATAAACATCATCAAACACCAAAACATTTAAGAATAAAAACCCAAACCACTCCCATACAATATAAAAAATTCAAGAAACTAATTAATCCATTGAACCAGTTATAACACATATTTAAAAATCACATATATTTATTCACATCCCATAGTCAAACATTATGTGTCATAAATATCAGTCAAAATTGTAAATGATTAATCTCTCCCCCATTATGGCCAATATATTCACCATCACCATCTTCATCATTATAATCATTATCATCATCATCATCCTTATCCTCAAAATCATCTTTAACACTATCCTCACCATCATCCTCACCATAATCCTCACCACCACCATCACCAATAGTGTCATTGTCCTGACCACCACTTGGACCATCACCCAATGCACCAAATAAAGTATGAATGATTGAAATATATATGTATATATATATCATAAGATGATGTGGTATCTGGTGGAAGTAATGGAAATAAGGATTCCATAAATTTAATAAATTCATCGTTGGCCATTTGATTCCATTTATGCTCCTACATGACCATTTTTTTAGCCTCTTTTTCCTTTGTACAAGCCTGTTCTACCTTTGCATGAGATATTTCCAACCCGAAGAATCCTGAACTAGAACCTGAAGTGGGACAATATCTAGTGGGAACAATAATCTTCCTTGGTTGACATCTTACTCTCCCATGGCTCTCATATCCCAATAAATGATGCAAATGACCATTTGGTCCAAAGTTGTCAGCTTTCTGCTCATCAATGGCCTCCAAAGCACACTGTTAAAAATATAAATAAACTATCTAGATGTAAAATAGATATTAAAATCTTGAAATCGACAAATTAAAACTTAAAATATTTGGTTTTGTATGTTCATATACCACACTTCAATATTTCTTCTTTCTTATTGATAAAATCAAATTTTCTCAAGGCACATGTCCTTTAATATTCAATACCACCCTATGAAATAACATTGAATGTATAAAACCACTATTCAAAAAGTATCGAGGCATTATTCTCACAGTTAAAATTAATATAACCAAAGTAAATTCAATTTTTTTAGAAAATAGATCATGAAAAATTCTTATACCAATAACCTGAAATTCCAGTGAAATTAGTAGTCAATATTTCTTTCAAACAAACAGAAATATTTTTAATTTCTAGGATATACAGACATAGTGAAGTGTTTATCAATATGTAAAGTATATCATAGTCTAAGAAAAAACAATAACCAATGCATGAACAATAAAATAAATTATGTACCCATAAATTAATAGGATGAAATATATTAGAAAATATCTCTCGCATACAAAATTTTCATTAACAATTAAGTGATTTTAATATAGATTAAAAACCAATTTCAAAGGTATCATGAAGTAGCTTGGATAGATATAAAATCAAAAATAGGATTATAGATAAAATAAACATCCCTTTAGTTGAAGATTAATTCCTTTGGGTTTCCTTTCATTAATATATGGATATATTATTTACATGACTATGATTTTCTTATAACATGGTCTATAGTTTTGTTTGGGGATTTATTTCATATAAATTTCTAGTATTTTTTAATTTATTATAATTTTAAAATATATTTTACAGTTATTTATTTTATGTATTTTTTGATATTACTAAGGTTATCATATCCCCAAATAGACTTTCAGTATTAATGCAATTAAGGATATAATGCCAGATGTGATTTCCATTTAGCATATTATAATGGGCGCTATAAGAAATGGGGAATGAGAAATGCATGGTCATATTTTTGAGGGTATAATTATTCCATTAAATTTATCATCATCATCATTTTTCATGGGGAACAATTTGGTATGATATTAGTGTAGTAGGATAGAGCATAAGAGGCCTATGTACTGATCAAATCCTAGTAACAATCAAAATTTTATCCTTTTTTGTAATTTTCAATGGGTTTGTAATCGATTATTCTGTAAAATAGTTCAATCCAGATCTACCCATTGGTAAGATCCATATGATGAACCTTATGAACCTAATCCAGTTAATGTGGATCCAGGATAAAGTAAATACTGAACCTACAAAGGTAGTAGTCAAAAGAAAATGTTTTATAAAACATATTTTAAAGGAATAAATTAATAATATAAATTTTATAGAAAATTTTGAAACCAATGATTGATGGTTTTACAATTAATGAGTTATGTGTTATATTATTCATATATAATAATCAATCATTATCCTACCTTGAATATGTAAATATAAAAATAAGATAAAAATGGATAGTGGACATTAATTAAGAAATGGATCCTATATATCATAATAATTTCTATATTATGGGATTATTTCCAACTAATGTAGAATTCATAAGGTCCAAATGGGTATTCAATAAAAGTTGGACATGTATTTTAATGATACTACATATAAAAAAAGTTTTTAAATGTTTAATATTATAAATGGTGTTGCGTTTATGAAAACCAAATCACTAATAGAGATGTTTAAATTATTTTGCAATAAAAATTATATATTAGATAAACCTGAGTAATATAAAAAGTTGAACAAATAGGTTTATTTATAAAATAAAGTATTAAACCATGGGATATTTTCTGAAATGTGTATACTATTGAACTCATCGAGGATAATTTCATATTTATTATCAATACAGGGGAATAATAATTTGATATGGCTAAAAATGTTCTGTGATGTTTTGATATTTCTAAAGATTAATTTTATAAGTTATTGGAGTTTAAAGATACTAATTAATTGATAATAGATTAAATATGTAAATGTTATTTTAAATCTATACTATGTATATAATTCACTTTGAAATTACTATATCTAATTATGAGTAAAATTGACACTCTAAGTAATATGTTAGAGTAAATCTAAGTCTTTTACGTACAAGTTACAATAATTTTTTTCTATATTTTATTTACGAGATTCCAAGGGATTATTCATGATTCATAAGAATGAATATAATTTTATAAAGGTTACGTAATACTTATTGGAATACATAAAATGTTATGTTTCATTCATAATAGAGATATAGAATATTGATTCCAAATGTCCTAGGGGTATGGATGATTTTTTAGAAGTAAGAGTTTATTTTAGATGAGGTGTTCTAAATATATATTTCAGAATAAACTATATCTACAAAAAAATATGTCGTTTCATTAAGTTGGGGATGAATATGCTTGGGAATTCCATAGAAAAAATAATAATTTTTTCTATTAATAGATCTCAGTCCAAAAAACATGAAATTGCATTAGATTATTTAGAATCATGTTAATGCTATGTCAAAATGAGTATGATCCTATAAAAGATTTATATGTAGATTTTCCAAAGGATAAATAAAATGGAAAATAATTCAGTTGATTCTTGTATTTTTATTCAGTGATTTAAATATATATATTACTATTATAATAATTAATCAATCTATTGGTTTTAGTGATGATGATTATTGAACTAGAAGGTGTGTGCCATGATTAAATAATAACACCACAATTGGTTTAATACATGTGTTAAAGCACATGTTGATTAATGAAAATTGTTTTTTAGAATTAAACGGAAATGGATGATTGTGAGAGGGTTATGGAATACCACAATGACAAGTATATACTATGATTTATAAGATGTAATAGATGTATTTTATCAATACTGTTAATTTTTTTATAGTTTTAATCAGTTATTTATGAATCCAAATACCATGGAATATATCATGGACATATAATATGTAGTCATTAAAATGTTTTATATGTATATAAACTAATAATGTAATTGATGGTGGGGTCTATTGAAACTAGAGGAAGAATTTTTTTTCTTAAACATTGTAGGTGAGACTTCCAAATAGGGTGATACTGAATATTTTAGTTATGAGAATGAGATCTTTGAGAGAGGGATATAGATGAATATTGTTAAAGATTTTATTTATTCAGTGAATGAATTTATAGAGGAAAAACATACACTTTCTAACAAGTATAGAGTGACTCCACCAAACATAGGATGGGTAGAACATGGAAATTAAATATATAATATTTTTTAATATACCACTAAGTAGAAATTAAAATGTTCTAATATAGTGCATGAATATTGAGTTTTCTATGAATTGTATAAAAACAAAGATGAAAGATGCCTGAATCACTTAGTTTATTAAATTAGAGAGAACAGAACGAACACCCTTTATAAAAATCTATGAGCTTATAAAACACATACACAAACAAACACACATATATATGTATAGAACATTTATCTTGAGTGAATATGTGGCATTGAAATTTCTAATAGATCAATTTTGGATTAATTAAGAATAATTTTTATAATGATATCTAAAAATAATAAGACAAATTATAACTTGATATATCGAAGAATGCATATTGACTGAAGGTATAAATTTTTTCCCTTAATATATGAATATATTTTTATGAGATTGTGTTCTTGAAAGTAGGATATTAGAATATATTTCTCTATATTGAAGCTTATCAAAAATGAATTATGAAATAATTTATCATAAAATATGATTTTTTTTTCTTATGCATGCTACATATAACACAAGGATCATAAGAAAAAAATATTTTCCTCTATGATCTAGTTATAAATGATTTATTATAGAAAAATATTATATTCATTTTATATCATATTTTTCTAAATTTTATTGAACATTTTAGTGGAATTTTATGGTTGAAGAGAAAATTTTAAGAGAATAAAATATAGTCAGATAATAATAGAGCATATATTATAAAATTAACTAATTGTATTATTTTTTTATTTCATCTGAGTATATACCAAGTTAAATAAATAGATATTTATTTATAAAATGTTGAGATATAAATCTAACGTTTTTTCATTTTAAATTATGCTACATAAGTAATGGGGATATATAAAAAAAATTCATTTCTAATTATTAACTATGATAATATATTTTCAATAACCATCATAATTATTAAAAATATGAGCTTAATAAGTGTTTTAAATTTTTATAAAGTATTTTTAAATAGTTTATATATAATTTATATGAGAATTTCATTGCTTCTAAAGAGGCTTTATATAACCAAATAGTTTGAATATGAAATAAAAAAACATTTATATTGAGCAGATTAAAGGAAATCATTTTATTTTAATATAATTGGTTAGACTATGTAGGTTATATAAATATATTACTGAACATATTTTATGAGATGGAAATATATTTTTATGAACTAATAATTAAAAAATACTCTTATAATTAAATGGATCTATAATGCATTGAATTTAAAATACTTGTTTCCTCTCATGTTTTGGTATCATAGTCCACCCAAAAGTGTTAAGGTATTTAATAACATCTTTCTTTTGGATTCTTCCTGAAAAAAGAATTTTCAATAATAAAAAATAGAGTATTAATGTAAATCATCATAATTTTCATTCGAAAACCTAAAATTTGATAATACCTTAAACTTAGTACCCTTAAAATGAGAAATTATTTCCTGATAATGTGATGATGGACACTTATTAATAATAGGTATGGTCTCTAAATCCATTCCATCTCTAGAAAACTAGAGACTACGCAACTCATACTTATATAATCTCCACAACTCACTTAATTACATGAGATGTGAATTCCTCATAGTCTCACCATTGGGAAAATTAAATTGAATCTAGTACAAAAATATTAATTCATATAAATAAAATTATAATATAACATTAAATGTAATTAATTTTCTTACCCATATGTTCACCCAAGCATTATCCTTTACTTCATTTTAAAAGTTTCACTAGGAGAATGGTCTGATGGGAATGATGATAGAGTATTTGGAAAGCATCTCCATAAAACTCATATATTCTCACCATGTTTTTCAATCTTTTTATTATTCTAATTATACTCAACCATCAGCTATGTGTGGTAGTTCCACACCTCACACATGCATGTACACCTAGACCGCATAGTATAAGATCCAACTATATAAGAAAAAAATATTAAATCAATAAATCTTATAATGAAAATAAATTATTGTCAAAAAAATTTACTTGGATTATATAAATATACCCAAGCCAGGATGATCAGTGGGTACTGCTATATCCATAGGCTTGAAAGGATCATCGACCTATAAAGTAATAGTTGGATCCAATGACTTCTCATGAGGCTCAAAAATATTTATTGGTATTACTTCAACAATGACACCAAATTCTCGTAGAGAATGATATTTCACATAAAACCTATTTTTACAATGATTTCAATATATATGGATAATCCATAGAAAAATTGAGACTCATGACAGTAACCCAAAATCCAAATTCATTGATAAATGTGCCATGTATCAGCATAAAATCAAACCACTTTCATTTCATCGTAGTGACTCGACCATGAGAGTAATAATCCAATATTAATATTTTTTCAATGACACCATAATAAGATACATTTTCAAATTGAGGTATATTATCTGATGCACTAGCATAATAGTTTGTTGTGGCAGTTACCATAACACCGTCATGTTTTATTATCATGTTCATTGATCATTCAGTGATAATAAATTTTTACCCATTGATCAGAATTGATTTGCATTCACAAACCACAAAATTAGGACCAAAAGACAAAGATATTATTTCCTCATAGACAAAGTCAGTAGGAAAACTCAACACATGAAATATAAATGAATATTAAAATTAACTAAATATCAATTTTATTAACTTATTGTTGTAATACTTATACCTTTAATTTCAACCAAGAAGAAAACTATTTTCTATGAAAAGTCCCTCTCTTTATTAAAGATAAAGAATGACAATTTATATTTATAATTTGTTTATGTTCCCTATTAAGAAATAGAAATAGTTTAAAATATATGTACAATTATAGGAGATGTGATAACATATACATGTTCAATTTATATACATGATGTTGTTATAAAAAGAATCACTGTTAAACAAAATTGCATGATGTGCCATCTAGCACTATTCAAGGCTTAATAAAGTCAATGTATATGATCCGGGAATTCACTTTTTTTTGGATAAGTGATGGAAAACTAGGTTAAATTTTCTCATACTATTTTTCTTTTTTTCTCATTGGTTTGTTCCATATCATAGTTGCATAAGACAAATTTATTGAACACAAATCCATATATTCTTGAGCCAAGTAACCTTTCATGATATAACCTTTGGGATGATTCTTATTTTGGACATAAGACTTAAATGTGTACAGATTTCTTTTAGTTGGATACATCCAATGAAAAGAAATAGGTCCTCTAAGAAGTATTTCAGTTGGTATATGGACAGTTAGATGAAACAGGCATATGACAAATGATAAAAGAAAGATTTTCTCTAACTCACAATAAACAAATGGTGCCTCTTATAGAATTTTTTGTTATAAATACTTAGAAAACTTCTTATATAACACCCCAAGTTATTAAAAATTAATTTAATATAGAATGTAATACAAACAACATTGAGTCTCTGTGAAACAATACTTTTTTATTATTTAAACAAGATAATTATAACTTATCCATTAAACACAATTTTTTCACTTTTGTGAATTAAATTTAGAAAATGATACATACATAGTTGTGATTAGTAAGATATTTAGAGTTTGATAGGATGAACTCAAATATTTTGGTGAATAGTAACTTGACCCTTTTGAATAGTAATGTCACCCTTATAAATAGTAATATGAACCTTATGAATAGTAAATCAGCCAAATGAATAGTAACATCACCCATGAATGTATAAATAAAATTTATGCATCTTATAAATGAAGGTATGATATAATTATATCATAGTATAAGTAAGTGAATATTTTAAAAATTAATATTTAAGTGTTGGTATTTTTGTATCTCATAAATATTTAATTACAATTTTATAATTAATAAATTGATTTAAAATAAAATTAACTTTAATAAAATGTATTAATAAATAAATATTTTGTTGTCTTATGATTTTAGTATAATTTAATGAGACCTTAATTAATCTTTCTGAGTGTTATAAAATCAGTTATAATTTAAAAAACTATATTTTTCAAGTAAATGATGAATTTAATTAAAAATTAAATTTCTCATATTTATAATTTTTTTTTATAAAATGGAGTTAATTTTTTAATTCAACATGTTGAAAAATGGTTAGGGTGATTTTTTTATATTTTTCTAAAATACTTGAATTTTTGGTGAATAGTATAATATGATAATTTACGATAAATGCTAAATACATGGTTTATTAAGTCATATGTGATTCATGGATGATTTAAGCCCATAATATCAAAATATAATTCATTATTTTAATATATTTTATAATAATACTCAAACTATTCATAGTCTTGAGCCAAAATAATAAACAAATGAATAAAATATTCAAAAATCACCCCTCTCCTCCACTATAAATACCACCACTCATCCCCTCTTCTCCTTACACCTTCCAAGATTTTAGGCTTGTAATATTTCTCCCCAATCCTTTTCCCAAATACCTCCCCCATGTCCATGAGCTCTTGGTCTTAACAAAAGACCAAAACCAATTCCCTTAAGGAGGTTCTTAGGGAATACTATTTAAAAGGTAAAATGCTCTTCCTTTTCCTTTTAATTTCATTTCAAGTTATTTTATTTTATTATTATTTACTCACATTACCTAATAAAAAATATAATTCAACTCCATTACCTTACATTTAATTGAATTTTATTTTTCTAATGGAATAATTAATCATCAATCCCCTTCTTCTCTTCCTTTTATTCTAAAAATGGAAACATCGACCACGAGGTGTTGTTCCACCACCTTCAAGGACGATGAGTTTTCATTTTCCTTCAATGTCTTCAAGGATAGTCATGAAACCAATTTAATGGTGGAAAAATATTGTAAAATTTATATTATATACCTTTTTATGTTCTATATGTAACATATTTACATAATACTGAATGATAAAACAAAATGAGTTTTTTATAATCAATAACTGCTGTAATAATCTAAACGATTATCAC
Source organism: Viscum album (assembly GCA_963277665.1). NCBI lineage: Eukaryota > Viridiplantae > Streptophyta > Magnoliopsida > Santalales > Viscaceae > Viscum > Viscum album. The sequence goes on along the minus strand of OY728122.1, from coordinate 2,006,766,010 downwards.
TAAATGTCTTATCTAATGATTCATAGTCATACCATATAAAAAAATAAATATATAACCATTTACAATTCTGGATGCTCATAAATAACATATAATTCCATTTTTTTAGAATTATACCCATTTTAAATTAACTCCATTTATTATAAATAATAGAATCGATCATGAAAACCAATGAAATGAATGTTCCTGAATGATAAAATTGTACCTTATAACTAATCAAAAAGACTATAAATGAACTTAATAAAATAATAAAAAATTAATTACATGTATAAAAGGTTAGTAATTAATTAATAAATGTATTAAATTTTATTATCCAGAACCTTAGGGTCTAGTGCAGAACACATTCAGACATAACGTAATGGTTTTCTTCCTAAACCTCCATTTTCATTCTAGTTATATGTTCTTTCTCTATAAACCTACATAATTATTCATTATTTGTGTATAATTATTATAAATTATATATATTTTCTAAAATCATATATCCTTATCAATTCATCATCCGTTTCTAGGATAATAAACGTTTTACAAGGTTACATTTTCATTGCTTCCCGATACACAAGCCCGATTAAAGGGGATGCCTCAATTTCTTACCAATTTTCAAGTACCATATATAATCTATCTTAATAAACCATTATTTTTATAAAATCACTAATTTTTTCATGAAAAACTATCTTATCTCATTTCTGTTTTTATAAAAAAAATTCCCAAAAGAACTATTCTTTGCAAATAAAAAAGTGTATTTCTCTCAACAATTACTCAATGATTTTATAAGAGTATTTTCATCTATTTCAACACCATTTTTGATTATTATATTTAATTGGGATTAATATTTTGTGATATCATATACCAAATTTTATTGAATTTTTTATGATTAGTTTGATTTTGGATTTTCTATCTTGATATCAATCCATGTATTACTCTGAATGGTTAGTGATTATGTTTACTGATTGAGGAAAGTTATTTACATTTCACATGTTATTTTCAATATGAATGTATATATTGATTATGTTTCAACCCTTTCATATGAGAAATTAATTGGACTTAGTAAGTGTCAGGTGGGGCTCGCTATATCCTCTAAGTACATCGATAGGTCCCATGAGACAAACTAGTTTGGGTATGGGCTAACGTCTTACCCGATTATGTATGGTTTCTTGGTCGAAACCTTGATGGTATGTTTATGATGTACCACATTATGATATTAGTATTTTATATATCATGCGATTATTCTACTAGTATAATATCCATGGGTAAGTATCCTTTCCATGGTAATGTTTTATTATGGAATTATTTAAGCATTTTTTATTCTTTCCATATTATTCTCAAGTTTTGTTTCAATAGAAAGTGTTTTAGTTATTTACCTTTACTTATTGTTTATTTTTTTATTCCACTGAATTATCACCCTTACAGAGCATTAGAACTCAACCATTTCTTATGTTTCCTTTCCCCAGGTTATGAAGAAGAAAACATTGAATAAGATTTCAATGATGTAGTTTATTTCATTTTTTATTGTATCATGTTTTATTTTATTTTCCCAATAAATTATGGGTATCATGAATGTAATATGGTATTAAGATATTTCTAACCTATTTGGTCCTTTGGTATGAGACTTACTTGTTTATATGAGAATGTAATAAAGTAAGGCACTGGCTTTAAATTACTAGGGTCGGGGAGTTACAGTTCTTATCAAATAAATTTTAACAGAAACCTTGGAAAATGGATTTAGAAAAAATAGATTAAGGAACATATCCCTAAGATATACTTTGAGGGAAATAATAGAAGAAAATTATAGAATTTTGTTAAAGTATAGATTATGTGATTCTTCCTAGAAATACATCCCTATCTAGATACTATAAGTAGACGTGGTTTAGACAAAAATATACTTAGGGGTAACAACTCTGAAAAGGTGTCCCAAGCCGGACTCGGGGTAACCTGATACCCAACAATGAGCCTTACTATACACCTAGTTTAACAATCCTAGGGGATATTCTTAGGATAAGTCACATTTTTTTACAAACCATTATGAATGATTTAAAAGTAAATATGTCCCCAAAGAATCCATGTTTATGATTATTAGATTATATACACATTAAAATTTCAATTTATGTTGAATTATTTCACTATTATTAGGATTATACATTATTTTTCATAATTTTATGATCTAATCTAGTGCATGAAATTGTTTATAAATGGTGCCTAACAGAAGGAATGAGAACCACATCAATTCATATAATCCAAAGAGTAAGAATGATCATTTCTTCAATGGATTTAATCCAGTATTTCGAAGGGAACTAGTCGATAAAATATTATCATCATATAGGGAGATAATATCATGTACTAAAAAGATGAATAAATAGTTTTCTATGTATTCTGGCTTCAGAAGGATGTAAGATAATATGAAGAAAACTAGGTAAAAAGATAAATAAATGGAATAATTGAAAGAATTATTTTCCCACATGTGATAAATATTGAAGGAAACACTATGGTATATTCTTAAAAAGAACTAGAGTTTGGTAAAAGTTTAGAGAGAAGGACCACCATTCTTGTAATTTCAAGGGTAAGAAAAAGTTTTCCAATGTATAATGCTTTAAATTAAAGGAGATTGGACATTGAACAAATAAATATCCTATGCGTTGAAAGAATATACACCAAAAGAAGAAAATAAATCATGGTAAAGATTATTTTACTACCACAGATGAAGAGGAATGATTATTGTTCTTATGTTTAGATTCAAGAATTATGTATTTTGAGTATTTTAATCAATGATGTACATGTTATAAAAATTATAGAATATATAAGGATTATACTAAAGTACTATTTCATTAAGGATTTGTGGTCATATGATGAATGGTACTAATGCACGCCTGTCGTAGGGCTTGGGAAAAGTATATTTTTATGTTTGCCAAGTGCAACAAAGAGGCTGACCAGGGTCATCTCACTTGAGGAGCTTTCTTAGTTTGTTCACCTAATTAATCTAATTCACCTAAGGAATATTTTTTTTGATTTATATTTGATGAAAAAAATGAATTTAATAAAAAAATTAAATTAAAAATAATAGGAAACTGAAATTTAATTCTAAATTTCCTCGCAATACTAAACAAAATGGAATTATGGAAGAAAGGAAGTTCTCCTAAGAGAACTTTCAGGGAGCACCTTCATTGACCAGCATCAAATATTCTTAGTGAATACACTCCATCTTATGTGTGCACACCTTAATCTACCCCAGTTTTGAATGAAATGTTTACTTAGCGATTGCGAAGAACACCCTCCAACCACATCCTCAATCAAGGGAAAATGGTTGTAGATTAAGAAGTTAAACTTTAGACAACCAGAATGAGGATTACACCCATAATAAATTATCCTTATAATTAACTCAAAGAATATTAAAAACATGGTCTTGGGTTCAAGAACCTGATTACTCCCTAAAGATATTCTTCAGATTTGTTACTCATGATCATGAGTATTATAGTTCACGATGGTAAGATAAGAAGAAGAAAAGGGGGTGGATGGGTGGACACAATAATAAAAACGATGCATTAATTTATTAGAAATATAAATTAAAATTTAAAACTAAAATAAAAAAATAAAGAAAATAAATAAATTAAAAATAGGTGGGGAAGATTTGATGCTGGACTCCATTGGTGGAGATCCCCTCCTTTGTGCCTGGAAGTAATATAATGGAGAATGTGATTCTTTGAGAGGTGGTAGATCCCCTCCTTTTATAGGCAGATTCTGTCCTTCCAAAGTTCATGTGTTTTTGGACCCATTAATGGCTGATTCAATCCTTACATCCATCAAAAAAGTTATTCAAAAATATCTTGTGCGTTCACCTTCCAAAGTTAAGCTTTATGGGATGCACAAATATTGAGGTATGGATTTTTTATTGACAATCACTTTTTATGTCTGAAATTTCTAGGAAGCTTCCTCCAACAATATGTCGTTCAATGTACTCCTTAATGGATTCCTAACTCCCTAAAATTTATTGTGTCAGAGCCACTATGTGTCATATTTCTATTCCAAGTGGAATTACTACAATTTAAGGTGTTTAGGCTGTGAGAGACTTCTATTATGGTGGTAGGGTCCATGCTGTCCGCCCGAAAAAGTCTTCAAATTCATTGATTTTTACGGCCTATAGATGTTTGAATCAGCCTTTCCTCCTGAAGAAAAATTTCTAGTAAATAAATAATTTATTTTTTTTGAAAAAAATAATCACACAATTTGGAGTCAAAATGTAAATGTTATGACCAAAATACCCTTATAATAAAAATCATCCAAAATTCCAGATTTAAACGCTTTTTGCATTTAAGATAAAATTACCACTAAAACCTAAAAATGTGACAATTAACCATATAATAACACTATTTTGGGATTATAAACAATGATTTAAAGTATGAAATATATTAAAATGTGAGCTTAATCACTCCCACACACTTAAACATTGCACTTTTGGGCAATCATCTTACATGCAAATCAAAATCCACACAACAATCAAAAATGAGAGAATATCATTGATCTTATCAAAAATAGAATTCCATCATGTATCATCTAGGAAAAATAATTCTATCTCATTTTAATTTCAATAATACAAATTTTCTCAACCTCATAAATCAATCCATGTCCCAATCAAAACCTACCTCACATTGAATTTTATGTCACTCTTCACTCAAAGGAAATTGAATCTAGAGTTATATTCATACTTGAAAATCACATGTATCACCATAGGTTTGTAAAAATTATCATTTATCCATAGCATGAAACATGAAAATGAATTCAATAATGAGGTATTTAATTATTGGTTAAAATGATTCCGTGGCTTAGAGTTGGTGGGAAAATGATTGAAAAAAGTTTCAGGCCAAGAAGAGGAGGCTGGACTCTTAAGTAAGATGCATGATTAATTCAAGTGAAAACATATGAAATTACTCTCTCAAACCCACTTGAAAATGTGAAAAAAACACCACCCCATTTTACGACATGGTGCATGATCCAAGATATGATTAAAAATAATGATATCATCTATGTTCTCCATTTTTTAAGCTCCAGAAAGGCACACCTTTATTTTCTTTTTTTTGATTTTTTTTCATGGAGGATGAGATGAAAATAGAATACAATGAATGAATAAAAATTCATGACCATGATTTTTTATAGGTACACGAGTCATAAAAGAATGTAAAATGATTAATTCAAGATCATCTCTTTTTTTTCATTTTTAAAGAGAAATGGATGAAAAAATAAAGCACAATGAAATGACGACACATGCCCAATTCTCTTATTATCCACTAACCAAAATATTGAAACACACCCCACACCACCCATAAATGATACAAATCCCAATGAACACATGCAAAAGGCCCTTCCCACACCCTCAAACTTGAAATATCCATGCGAAAATACTAAGAGTGCAGGTAGGTAAAGAAAAATTGGCTTGTGATGTGGCTTAAACCTATAAAAAAATTCATGGCATCTAAGGGCTTATGAAGGATAAATGTAAAGGTGGGTCTCAAGATAAAATATGGATAGAGAAAGAGATTCCTCAATCATTTAAAATACATTCCATGAAATCCAAATATTTGAAAGAGAAAAATCACAAATTCTGGTTCTCACACAAAATTAAAGTTTCTCTCAAGAAAGTGTGTGTATTAGGAAGAATATTTCAAATTAGTTTAGAATACCTCACATGATTGGAAAAATATTTTGAGTCACGGTTTTATGGGAATGGATTTCAAAAAATCAATTAAACTCACAAAAATTCTTGAAAATCCATTTCATGGAAAAATAATTCACATTAACAATGATTTAAAATCCATTATTTCTAAAACATTTCAACTCTTTCCAAAACAATTGATGTGTGAAAAGTGATAAGAATATTAAAGCTAAAAAATCCTAAGAATATTATAAACAAAAATAAAAATCACACAATAAGAACTAAGTAGGTTGACGCTCCCCCACACATAAATTTTACTACCCCTCATTTTAACTCAAAAAATATAAATATAAAGCTATAAAAGCCAAGGGAAGGAAAGATACAACCTGCCATTATTTTTGAAGTGGATTCCTTCAGTTAATCTCCTAGAAGATTCCACTTTAATACTATAATAAAGTAATTAAAATACATAAGTAAAATAAATAAAAAGAAAGATAAAGGGAATATAAAAGAGATAATGCTTGGTTTAGACCCCCAAGCAGGTTCTAGGTTTTTACTGCCCCTACCAGAAGATTATCCCCAATAATAAGGTGGGTGTAGTTTCTTTGAGATGAACCACCACATGTGAGTTTTCCCGATGTCCATGATTAAACACTAATTGTGGAGAATCCCAAAGAAGATAAGATAGTTTCCAACCCCGAATAAATAATAAATATAGAAATTAAGGTCCATAGTGGGATGGAAAATAAGATATGGGTTCTCCTTATTGACTTCCATGGTGTCCTCCTCACTATGGTAGGAAAGTTGATATAGAGGATTTGGTCGCACCACATAATTCTCTATATCTTCTTCTTCATTCAACAACACATGGTTTGTCTCTTCAATAACATCCAAAACCTGCTTCATTTTCATTGTACTAGAAATTTAAAAGAAAGAGATATCAAAAAACAATTTAGATTGAATAAGATTAAATCATGAATAATTAATAAATAAATATTCTATTTCAAGTAATTAAGCTTGGTAATTAATCTCTTCAGGCAGGACCATTGGCAACACAATCTCAGTAGGTGCATATTATTCATTATCTTCCAAATCAAGAGAGAGGTGTAAATTTTCTGATATTTCATTATCAAGGATGGGAAGATCATGTTTCAAGTTATCTTCTACAAAGCTATTCCAGGATTCTTCCAAAAAATGTTGATCTCCCATTAGTGCATCAGCTGGAATGTGTACTTCTGGGACCTACTCAAGCAATGGTTGCGTGCGATATGATATAATTAGTTCCTTCAGAAGTTATTTCTCTCCTGCCTCAGGTTCTTTAACATAAAAAATTATTGGTGAAATATCTTCCACCACTTGTTCTGGTTTAGGTTCCAGATCACATTCATATTGTTCATGGGATGTGTGTACATATTTAGAAATCAATTCTATTCGACTCTCAAGGTTTTTAACTTTATCACTAATCCTATGAAAACGAGCATCAATATCATTACAAACATTTTCTAGCACTTGAGATTGTTCAATACATGAATAATAATTTGAATTGAAGGAAATAATGAAAAAAGAGTTTTTTATAGTTTTTTTTTGAAATTTATGATTTTTTGAATGAAAATCTATCTATAATATTAAAATAGAAAAATATAAGTAAAATAATGATTTGATCCCAGATAATGATGCCAGTTTTGACACATGCCTGTTGTAGGGTGTGGAAAAAGTATATTTTTATGTTTTCCTAGTGCAGTATAGAGGCTGACTAGGGTCATCTCACTTGAGGAGATTTCTCAGTTCGTTCACCTACTTAATCTAATTCACATAAGAAGTAATTATTTTTGTTGTTTTATGTTTTATGAAATAAATATAATTTAATAAAATAAATTAAATGAAAAATAATATGAAACTAACATTCAATTCTAAATTACCATGCAATGCTAAACCAAATGGAATTATGGAAGAAAGAAGTTCTCCCGAGAGAACTTTTAGGGAACACCTTCATTGACCAGCATCAATTATTCTTAGTGAACACACTCCATATTATGTATGCACACCTTAGTATACCCCAGTTATTAATGAAAATTATACTTAGCGATCGCTAAGCACACCCTCCATCCACCTCCTAAATCGAGGGAAAATGGTTGTAGATTAAGAAGTTAAACTTTAGACAACCACAATGAGTATTACACCCACTATAAATTATCCTTCTAATTAACTCAAAGAATATTAAAAACATGGTATTAGGTTCAATAACCTGATTAATCCCCTAAAATATTCATCGGATTATTTACTCAAGATCATGAGTATTATAGTTCACAATGGTAAGATGAGAAGAAGAAAAGAGGGTGGATGGGTGGACATAATAATAAAAACAATGCATTAATTTGTTAAAAAACTAAATTAAAATTGAAAACTAAAATAAAAATAAAGAAAAGAAATAAATTTAAAACAAATGGGGAGGATTTGCAACTGACCTACCTCAGTGGAGATCTCCTCCTTGGTTCCTTGAAGTAATGGAATGGAGAATGTGATGCTTTGAGAGGTGGGAGCTCCCCTCCTTTTATAGGAATATTATGTCCACAGAAATTTGACGCATTTTTAGCCCCATTAATGTCTGATTAATTCCTTACATCCTTCATAAAAGTTATTAAAAAATATATTTTTTCATTCACCCTCCAAATTTCAGCTTTATTGGACATGCAAATAGGGAGGTATGGATTTTTTATTGACAATGATTTTTTCTGTTCAAAATTTCTAGGAAGCTTCCTCAAAAAATATGTCATTCAATGTACAACTTAAAGGATTCATAACTCCCTAAATTTATTATTTAGGTGCCCCTATGCATTATAGTTCCATTCTATGTGGAAGAACTGCAATTGAAGGTGTTTAGGCTGAGATAAACTTCTGTTATGGTGGTGGGATCCATACTGTCTGCCCAAAAAAGTCTTCAAATTCATTGATTTTTTATGGCCTCTAGATGTTAAAATAATCCTTTCCTCCTGAAGAAAAAGTTATATTAAATAAATAATTGGTTTCCAAAAAAAAAGAATCACACTATTTGGAGTCAAAATGTAAATGTTATGACCAAAATACCCATATGATAAAAATTTGTCAAAATTTCAGATTTAGCCGCCTTTTGAATTTAAGCATAAATTACCACTAAAACCTAAAAATGTGACAATTACCCATATAATAACACTATGGTGGGATTATAAACAATGATTTACAATATAAAATATTTTAAAATGTGAGCTTCATCAGGTACCCTGGAAAAGTGACTCAGTAGCAAGTTAAACTTTTGGAAAAATATATGGTTAAGGGAAATACAACCCATAATATGTTCCTGATATTGAGATATTGATTTGGGAAAAAAGATGATTGATTTGGATAATGTAAATTAGATAAAACTTATTATCTTGGATCTAAATAATGGATTTTCAACAAAGTGGTAGAGTCTACAACATTTCGGAATTAAGGAATATATCGAAATTCTTATGTTTTATATAAGGAATAAGGAAGCATGAACATATTCAATAAGGTTTTATAGTAATTCGTATTATTATGATGATGATTCAACAAAATACAAATATAATGTACTCACATGTTTTTATTTGATGATTAAGATCCACTAAATGTTGTTTAATACGTTCATTATGGAAATTTAGTGGCCTTATATCTAAAGTGTTTTATCCTGATATTTTGGAAAATTTAACCATTTATGAAATGGTTTAATTTGATATTTGGACAAGGTTTTAGAGATTATTTTGCCCTATGATACAACTTGTGCCATGAAATGAAGTAGGAATAGTTAAAGGCACAACCAAAGGATAAAAGTTTGCTTATAGAAATTTACCAAGCACTCCTATTTCATTACATTATTATAGAGTGAAATAATTTCTCAACATTAGGTAAAGGATATTGAAATAAAAAAATGTTATCCTAGTAAATTCTTTTCTGATGTGTGTTTTCCATAAATTTATTTTCTAGTATCAAACTTTTTTTTACTTTTTCAAAGTGAAATTTTAAATTTCAAGGTCATAATTTTTTGAAGGATGTGAGAATGTAACACCCTAAGGATTTATAAATAAATATAATATAGAATACAATTCACACAACACTAAGTCTCTACGATACAATAATTTTTTATTTTTTAAACAAGATAGTTATAAACTAGACATTAAATATAATTTTTCCACTTCTATTAATTTAATTTTGAAAAATGGACATTCACAAATGTGATCAGTAAGATATTTAGAGTTTGATAGGATCAACTAATTTTTTTTGCTGAATAATAACTTGACCCTTTTGAATAGTAATGTTACCCTTATGAATAGTAATATGACCCTTATGAATAATAAACCATCCAAATGAATAGTAACCTCCCCCATGAATTTATTAATAAAATTTAGGCATCTTATAAATGAAGGTATGATATAATTATATCATAGTATAAGTAAGTGAATAATTTGAAAATTAATATTTAAGTGTTGGTATTTCTGTAAGTCCTAAATATTTAATTAAAATTTTATAATTAAAAAAATGATTTAAACGGAAATTAATTTTCATAAAATGTATTCATAAATAAATATTTTTTTTCATATGATTTTAGTATAATTTAATGTAACCTCAGTTAATTTTTTAGAGTGTTATAAAATCAGTTATAATTTAAAAAACTATATTTTTCAAGTAAATGATGAATTTAATTAAAAACTAAATTTATTATATTTATTAAATTATTTTCAAAAAATTGAGTTCTTTTTTTAATTTTACACATCAATAAATAGTTAGGGTGAATTTTTTACATTTTTCTAAAATACTTGAATTTTTAGTGAATAGTAAAATATGATAATTTATGATAAATGCTAAATACAAAATTTATTGAGTCATAAGTGATGCATTAATGATTAAAGCCCATAATATTGAACTATAATTTATTATATTAATATATTTGATGATAATTCTCAAACTATTCATATTCTTGATCCAAAATAATAAAAAAATGAATAAAATATCCCAAAATCACCCCTATCCTCCACTATAAATACCACCCCTCACCACCTATTCTCCTCACACCTTCCAAGACTTGAGCCTTGTAAAATTTCTACCGAATAATATTCCAAAGTACCTCCCCCATGTCTAGGTTATTTTTTTCTTAACAAAAGACCAAAAACAATTTCCTTAAGGAGGTTCTCAAGGAGGAGTATTTAAGAGGTAAAATCATCTTCCTTTTCATTTTAATTTCATTTGAAGTTCTTTTATTTTATTATTCAGTCCTCACTAAACTTCATAAAAAATAGAAATAAAACTCCAGTAACATACATGTACTAGAATGTTATTATGATAATGGAATAATCCTTCATCAAACCCCTTCTCCCCACCCTTTTATTCTAATAATGGAAGCATTGTCCGCGAGGTGATGTTCCATCACCTTCAAGGATGAAAAGTTTTAATTTTACTTAACCATCTTCAAGGCTGTTCATGAAACCATTTTAATGGTGGAAAAACATTTTAAAATTTATATTATAACCCTTCTTCTGTTCTGTATGTAAAATATTTACATAATGCTAAATGATAAAACAAAATGAGTTCGTTATGATAAATAACTATCGTAATAATCTAAACAATTATCACTAAATGTATTATCTGATGATTCATACTCATACCATATAAAAAATGATATATATAATCATTTACACTTATGTATTTTCATAAATAACATATAATTCCAATTCTAGAGAATTATACCCATTTTACATGAACTGCATTACTTATAAATAAGCGAATTGATCATGAAAACCAAGGAAACAAACACTTATGAATGATAAGATTGTATCTTATAACTAATAAAAAAGACCACAAATGAACTTAATAAAATTATAAAAAATAAATTATATGTTTAAAAGGTTCGGAAATAATTAATTAATTTATTTAATTTGATAATCCATGACATTAAGGTCAAGTGCAGAACACATTTAGACCTAAGGTAAGGATTTTCTTTCCAAACCTCTGTTTTCTTTTGGGTTATGCTTTCTTCCTCTATACACCAATGTAATTATTCATTATTTTTATATAACTATTATAAATTATATATATATATGTTCCAAAATCATATATCCATACCATTTCATCATTATTTTATGGGATAATAAATATTTTATAATGTCCCCTTCTCATTTCTTCACGATACACGAGCCCGATTAAAGGGAACATCTCAATTTCTTACCCATTTTAAAGTACCACCATTAATATAGTTTAAGACACCATTATTTTTATAAAATCACTAATTTTTTCATGAAAAAATATATTAGTTCATTTCTGGATTTATACAAAGTTTTTTCCCAAAAGAACATTTATTTTCAAAGTAAGAGTATTTCTCTCAAGGATTCCTCGATGATTTTATAAGAGTATTTTCATCTATTTCAACACCCATGTTGATTATTATGTTTAATTGGGATTAATATTTTATGATATCATATACCATATTTTATTAAATGTTTTTTGATTAGTTTGACTATGGATGTGGTATCTTGATACCATTCACCATATTACTTTAAATGGTTAGTGATTATGTTTACTGATTGGGGAAAGTTATTTATATTTTATATGTTAGTTTCAATATGAATATATATGTTGATTATGTTTCACCCATTTAATATTATGAATGAATTGTACTTATTATGTTTTTGGTGGGGCCCTCTATATCCCCTCGGTGCATCTGTAGGTCTCATGAGACAAACTAGTTTGGGTATGGGCTAACGTCTTACCCGATTATGTATTGTGTCTTGGAAGAAGCCTTGACGGTTTGTCAATGATGTACCACATTATGGATTCCTTCACTATGAGATTAGTATTTGATATTCCATGTGATTATTTAACTAGTATAATATCTATGGGTAAGTATCATTTCCATGGTTATGTTTTATTATAGAATTATTTAATCATTTTTTATTCCCGTCATATTATGATCATGTTTTGTTTCAATAGAAAGTATTTTTAGTTATTCACCTTACCTTATGGTTTATTTGTATCATTCACTAAATTCTTACCCTTACTGAGCATTATATATTACCCATTTCTTATGTTTCCTTTCCCTAGGTTATGAAGATGAAAACTTTGAATAAGATTTCAAGGATGAAGTTTATTTCATTTTATATTGTATCATGTTTTATTTTATTTTCCCAATGTATTATGGGTATCATGAATGTAGTTTGGTCTTCCAGGACTACTAAACTATTTTTTCCTTTAGTATGTGACTTTATTTTTTATATTACAATGTAATAAAGGCACTGGGTCCGAGCTACTGGGGTCAGGAGATTACAAATTAGCACAATGATCTCTATAAAAATAGTACAACAGAATAAATTCCACCCTTATATAATTGTTTAGTAGTTAAAAGATTGCTATTGTAATCAACTCACGTAGAAAGATGTGGTAACCATGAGTCTAATATTTCATATTAAACTCTCTTCTATTGACCCATTTTGATATGTTACTTGAATATAAATTATAAACATTGATTGTCTCTTGTACTTACAAAAATAAATTATTTTATATAGGTGTCATCATATAAGAAGAACACATAAATTTCCATTTGTTTTCCTTGATACATTGAGGATGAAATTCTATTCGGATACACCAATCAACCAAGTCACACCATGATCATAAATCATCTTTTTTCATTACCTTGACGTTTATAATAATTGAAAGTAATATTTAATATTTTTTTCAATGTGTATTACGTCTAATAAATGAGGTAATAAATTGTGTTACCAATAAATAAACTCAAATAATATACTTTTCTTATTCAAATTGTAGTTTGATTATGTAACATCCCAGATCTAGGTGCCACACAACTGGTGCCCTGAACCCGGTTGGCCACATGGCCTCAAGTGAATTTCCCCAAGCACTAGAGGCTACTAACTAGCAGTGAGGGCCTAGGGCGTGATAGTGGGGAAACTATGCCCTCATTGGCAGAGTGTAACCTAGAAGAATCAATAATAAGACCAAAAAAATAGTGAACAACATACAACTAAAATAAACAGTGGAACACTGATAAGAATCCAAACATCATTCTATTCAAAATATGATGCAACATGTTATGTTGTAGGAAAACCAAAAAAAGGTACACTACATAAATCCACAATATATTTTCCAAAATAATAAAATAAACAAAGGAATATAAGAAGCATCATAAGCCTTGGCTCAGTCCCATGCTCTCTTACTCTTAAATAGAAAATCAAGTACTAGTAGAAGGGACCTCCCCTGATCAACACCTGTAATCATATAATCTGTTTGGGCCCAAACGCATGACCCAAACAAGGTGTAAGAATAAATCCTAGTAGGAAACCACCCAAGATTTCTTCCATTCTATCAATGAATATATATATATATATATATATATAACAAGTTGTGTATAATAGTTAAAGTAGTAAATAGTAGTAACTCAAAAGTAAGCACAATAGATGTTTCAGAAGGAAATGTAATCAAATATGGGTGAAGAATGAATCCAAGCTTGTGATTTAGCTTGGCAGATGTGTCATTAGTCATTTCATTTCATTATTCAATTTATAACTGAGTCTGCTACTAACATCCTAATGTGGAATTTGAGTATCACTCCTGGTGTGTTTAACCAAAACCATATAACCATGGTATAACATAGCACCAAACTAGATGAAAACCAGCTATGTAAGAATTTCAATAGTCAATCAGGGTCGAAACCCATTATATAAGAATTTAAACATGTTCTATGGTCAAAAAATGGTATATAAGAATTTCAACATGTATCAGGGGAAATCCCAGTGTATAAGCATTTCAGTATAAAAATAACACATGTAACTTACACTATTACATGATTAACAACATAATAACTCATGTGGGAATGAAACATGCCACAAACCTTTCAAGTAATCTAGTCATTAGCCAGATTATCAATTATAACTCACATGGGAAACTCATATCAGAAGACTAACATGTGAATTAAACTATCAAAAGGAATAACTATTTATTATCTAATGTGGGAAATCATTCAACTAACCAATTCCAATTTAAATAAACCAAAAAAGGAAAACAAAGGCATTCCCATAGGCATCCTAGTCCAAATGGCTAAACGTTTGTCATCCAAGGGAAAACACACCCACGAGGTGGCCCTAAATCAAGGATAATAATCTCAAACATGTCTTACAATCATTTAATCAATTACCTAATCAACATTATGTAACAACATAGGTCAATATTCAATTAGGCGATACCCAAAAATGTGCACACGACACTCCAGCACATATAGTCAACTTGACAATTTTCAAAAGGCACAAGACCACCTACCTCATACTCGTACGACTCTCCTCATCTAGTGTTGAGATTTGATTCTACCTAGAATGAAGTAGATCGAGGGGATTTCAATGGATTCGATGATGTTCGAATCATGCATCAGACGAATAAACATAAGGAAAATTAACATTTGAATTGCCTGGGCATGCTACTCGTTGAGGGGGGGGGATTCGTTTCTATCTGTATGGAAAAAATGATGTTACTTCTTGACTTAATCAGAAAAAGAAAAGTACAAGGCCTGTACTTGAGACTATAAATAGTGTCCGTACAATTTCTATCCAGACCATTACATGGACGTGTACTAAAATTACATGGAAAGTAACCATCCATAGACAGTGTGTACCTAAAATTACATAGTGTGTAGGCCCCAATCATATCATGTAATAGGCCTGAAACCTGCCCTTGACTTATTTTCCCCATTTTCTTAAGTATAAACTAAAAAGGAGAGATCCATACCTTAAAGGAAGAACGAGGTTCTTACAAACGTCCCCCCTTAAATCAATTCGTCCCTGAATTTCCCTTCCAAGGGTGGTGAATAAATATTCTTGAATAACTCTAACCACTAGGATTGTACATCGGCCTCCCTCTTTTAGGTCTCATCCTACACTCAACCATGCTTCTATAGCACCCATACTAAAGGAACAAATTATCTATGTAGAACCTTCATGGTATGATCCACAATACAAATAGGATGCTCCTCAAAAGATGCATCTACCTACAACTCAACTTCCTTAGGATGAAAGGTGTGAGGCAGATATAGATGATAGATGCGTAGCTGAGATATATGGAAGATGTCATGCATAGCCCTGTACCTCTGAGGTTACTACAACCAATAGGCAACTGACCCGACCCAGTCTAGAATCTCAAATGACCTAACATATCTCGGTGAAAGCTTACCTAATATCCTATTTTGCCTATGTCCAAGCCTTGGTGAAACATGCAAGAAAACCTGATCCCCAAACTCGAACTCTAGAGGTCGTCTATGTTGATTGGTATATGATTTCTAATGAGACTGCATAGTAGCCATCCACTTTTGAATCACCTAAATCTATTTAGTGGTCTCCTGGACAAGATAAGCTCCTAGTATAGCTACCTCTCCTACCTCCAGTCAACATAGGGGTGATCAGTATATCCTACCATACAATGCCTCATATAGAGCCATATAAAAAGTATCCTGAAAGATATCGTTATAGGATAACTCAACCAAGAGTATGAGTCTTTCCCAAGAACCCTAAAAATTCAAGACGCATACCCGAAACATTTCCTCCAGCACCAGAATCATGCACTTTGACTGGCTATCCATTTGGAAGTGGTAATCTATGCTTAGAAGCACATATGTACCCAGCGCCCTTTGGATAATTTTTTAGAAATGAGAAGTAAACCGAGAATCCCTATCTAAAATGATAGAATACAAAACCTCAAACAATCATAAAATCTTACGGATGTACAACCTCCCAAGTTCATCAACACTGAAATTTTCCTTGATCGGTAGGAAAGGTGCAACCTTTGTGACCTTGTTAAGAACAATGAAAAAAACATCATTACCATAACACCCCCACCATTGGAAAACTCCACTAATCATTCCCTTGATCATTCTAGTGATGCTTCTTGCATGGTTTTCCTTTAACTAGGAAAGCCTGAACATTACTGGGGTCATAACAGCGGCCTCACAATAAATAATGGTCCAACCCTATTTGAAAGTATCAAAAGAGGTCACACAATCTTTCCTCAAAGTACATTGTGGAATTCTACACCATACCTGCCTTAAACTGGCGGAGTGTTTAAACTGTTCCAATGGAACGAAACACAAAGAGAAAGACGGATAATGAGTCAAACCATCACTAGATGACTTATCTCTGAAATACCCAGCTTAGAAGGCCAACGTGTTGTAACAGAAACCCAACTCCTTCTCCTAAGGCACCACATGCCCAAAATGATCCTGCTCACCAAAGCTCATACCTGTCTCCTGGTGATACTCCTTCGTCAAGCCATCCCATGATCAATTAAAAGGTTATTCCAAAACATTAGTAAAAGCATAATTCCATATCCACCCGACTGGGATCACTACCTATTATTAAGAATCACATCTAAGCTTAAAGATTATTTGAAGATAAACTTAGATTCACAAAAATAGAGTCTAAGAAACCCACCAAGGTGGCCCATACTCCCCATTACAAGTGAGACTTTGGTACAAGGCTGAAAGCCCACATAAGAACACTCACTGAACCCAGAGCGGCATCTTCCTGGCGATCATGTACAAGAAAGAGGCATGCATCTAGGGTTCGTCCAAGGCGTTCATACACCGAAACCCAAGTATCAATCAGGATTAACCATGCCTCAACAAAACCATGCAGCCAACACATAACATGAATGGAGATCACGAACTAGCCCAACAACCTTCATCTATAGCATGACATATAACCGACACTTTCTTAATGCATTCAGAACGATGTCATGATAGGGGACATGATCATAACTTAAGAAAGAGCACACTTATAGGATTTATTGGATCACTATAAAAGGATAGATAAACCACTAACGGTCGAACTCTGAAAAGAAACTTAGATTCAATTGCTGATACATCATCATTTAACTGACCATAATGTCTTTATCCCCAGGAATTTCCATAAAATCTCATGCTTAATCACTGAGTTCTACTCATGATCATCAGTTCCTCACAAGGACTACACACACATCCAAAATTAAACAGCATGAAATAAGACTCACAAGTTTCAAAGGAATTCACGTAGAGATAACCATTTCTAAATGGTCCATAATTGTGATCATTCTAAATGGAAGGTTATATTTTAAACAGAACTGATGTGATGCTCCATACCTAGGAGTGTCCTGTAGGTTGAGAATAAGAAATATCCACTCTCAAATGTTCTAGTTTAGAACCAACCTAAATGCATGAGTGTCGTTCCATGAACCACAACCAATTCGTCATATCACTTGGCATAAAAGATGAAATTAAACTAACTGGCGTGTCATAACACCCAAGTCCCAGAAAGTTCTCCCAAGCAATGGGAAGAACAGGGTTCCACAAATATTAGTTCACTATACTCCGGAGATAACCTGAGGGTATACAAAACAGCTCAAATATCAATGATTTAATCGAACTCAAGGTCTCGTTTTTAACATTTAACACTCGACGGGTACCGGGTATGTCAACATATACTACCCCAAGTTTACAAGAACAAACGACACATTCTGGTTAATATTCATAGGCTATCCACCCTATTCACCCTAGCACCAGATGGATCACACAAAAACTGGCTCAAAATATCATCATCTACACAACCATTTACATGGATGGCGATGTACTAAGTCACCCATCATTTAATTAAAGAGAGGTTCTCATGAACTCCTAATTATCTCACCATGCCCGGGGCATGTCTAACTTACTAAACTGAGCATTCCTTAATGATCATTCACATAGTAAGGGTCAAGATAAAACAAATCTCATAGCCCAAAAGTGCCGGTATCAAAAAAGGACATGCCAACACCTTCCTCTAAACACTCACTCTTCTTCCTTCCCCATGGGTCTGGTCTAGGTGTCAAACAATGAGGGATATTACCAAAATCCCACTACAAAGTTTAGGTTTGGTCAAGTCAAACACTAAGAGGCATCCTACATGGGTTCCTCCAGGTAAACATGATTGAAGTCATCCTACACAGGATCCTAAAAAATGGTACATAGGAGAGGGATCCTGAAAGGGACTCCATAGACCATTATATAAGAGAAGGAATCCCTTAGGGGATCCTTACAAGCAATAGGTCTCATGGCCTCATAGGCCGGAAGGGCACATCTCACATGGGAAAAATACTCAAAGGCATAGGTCATGAGATATGGATGACAAATCATCTCAAATAAAAGGTCTCAATTAGGTTGGTCCAAACACCCAACCGACCATCCATGCCAAGTCGCACTCTCAGGTGATAACTAGAAATAATAACTAGAGGAAGAACCTCTCCATTTAGATAAAAGCCTCAAAACACCCATTAGGAGTCATCATAATGCTCTACGGGTTTCACCATCACGATCTACATGTGAAACTACTCAAAAAGGACTACTCATAGGTCCAAAACTGATATTAGGGGATAAAACAAGAAAAGGACTTAAAAGGGTACCAAAAGGAGAGTACACGACGTGTTGAAAACATACACGACATGTACCCTCAAGTTCCCACATGGGCATGTACCACTGTCATCCTGTGAATGTAAGTTTTCCTACCTTGGTCATGTAAACTTCTTAGGTAAACGACCTTCCAGACTGGCACATGGCATGTACTCAAGTTTCCCGTCCTAGCTAGGTTCTTATATATGGCCAGACTCACGTGGGTTCTGCCTATGTAAAACCACATGGGGTGTACCTAATGCACACGACATGTTCTGATCAAAACCCAACATCTCATGTTCTATCTCACACTGTCAGACACACGATCATATACCACATGGTGGGTACTCAGAGCACACAACCTATACTTAAAAAAAATCATTTCTTCCTAAACATAAGGACACATGGCATGTGTTCATGAACCCACATGTCGTGTTGTCTGGGTTTCTAGACAGTAAGCCTGTGAAACTTCCCTAGAACCTCTATTTTTGAAAAGTAAAGAAACAGTGTTCCAAATTATGACCTGTGGGGGCCCATACTCCCCACAAATCAAAAATTTTCATCACATATAGCACATAAATACACAATTTCAGCTGATAGACAAAACATGGTCTACCAAATTCTGATCCAAGAGGGCCCATACTCATCAGGGGCCAAATTTTAGTGTCCATACAATTAAACCATGACACATACCAATATACCTATCACAATAGTAGGAATTTATATCATGGTACCTATCATAACAACATGCATATCTAGAACAATATCTGTCACAAAAACATGCAATTTTTAATTCTCTCTAAATGGAATAGAAAGAATACATGAAAGGTGATTTCTAATAAGTGCCTATATGATGCATGAGATGGAATAACCTCATATAAATAGGTTTCAATAAACCAAACCACAATTATATAAATAATAACATCACAATTACAAGTGTGTCGCCCAATGGTGAAATCAAATCAACTGTAATAGCTCAAAATCCAAAAAATCACAATTCTATTCAAGGAAATCTGGATTTTCCCTATACACAGGGTAGCTACTCCCAGACATATTTATTACCAAACTCCATTTCCTTCCCATACCTGTCTAATGTCTCCAAATAGTAAGACAAACCAGAAAAGAAAAACTCCTCTGATACCACTTTGTAACGTCTCGGATCCGAGTGCCACTCAACTGGTGCCCTATACCTAGTTAGCCACATGGCCTCAAGCACATTTCCACAATGGACAGAGGCTTCCAAATAGAAGAGAGGTCCTAGGGTGTGATAGTGGGGAAACTATGCCCTCATTGGTAGATTGTAACACAACAAAATCAATAATAATACAACAACTGAAACAGTAAACAACATAAAACTAAAATTAACAGCTGAAGACTGATAGGAAACCAAACATAATTTCATATAAAATATGATGAAGTATGTTATATTCTAAGAAAATAGTTAATATAGGCACACTGCAAAAATCCAAAATACGTGTTCCAAAATCACAAAAGAAACAAAGGAATCTATGAATCATCACAAGCCTCAGCTCAGTCTCATGCCCTCCTGCTCTTAAATAGAAAATCAAGTACCATTAGAAGACCACTTACCCTGATCAACACTTGAAATCATATAATCTATTTGGGCCCAAAATCATGACCCAAATAGGGTGTGAGAATAAATCCCATTAGGAAACCAACCCTGATTTGTGATAATCTGTCATTGAATATATATATATAATAGACAATGTACAATAGTGAAAGTAGTAAACAATATTTACTAAAAAGTAATCACAAAATATGTCTCAAAAGACAATCTAATCAAGTATGGGTGAAGACTGAATCCAAGTTTGTGATTTGGATTGGAAGATGTGTCATTAGTCATTTCATTTCATTATTAAATTTATATCTAATTTCAGTCCTGACATCCTAAAGTGGAATTCAAGTAGCACTCCTGGTGTGTTTAACCAAAACCATATAACCATGGTATAACATAACACCAAAATGAATCAAAACCAGCTATATAAGAATTTTAGTAGTCAATCAGGGTTGAAACCCAGTATATAGGAATTTCAGCATGTTATAAGGACAAAAACTAGTATATAAGAATTTAAGCATGTATCAGGTCCAAACCAAATGTATAATAATTTCAGCATAAAAAAAACACATGTAACTTACACTATTACATGGTTAACAACATAATAACTCATGTAGGAATCAAACATGACAAAAACCTTTCAAGTAATCTAACCATTACCAGGATTATCAATTCTAAATCACATGGGAAACTCATATCACAAGCCTAATATGTGAATTAAGCTATCATAAGGCATAACCATTTATTATCTCATGTGGGAAAATCATTTAGTTAACCAATTTCATTTTAAATAATCCAAAAAATGAAAAAAGGCATGCCCATAAACATCCTAGGGCAAACGACTAAATGTTGTTCATACAAGGGAAAACACATCAATGGGGTGGCTGTCAATCAAGGATAACAATATCAAACATGCCATATAATCATTTAATAATTTACCTAATAAACATTAGGAAACAAAATATGTCAATATTCAATTAGTTGAAACCCAAAAACAGGTGGGCGACACTCTGACACATAGAATTAACTTAAAAATTTGAGAAAGGTTGGAGACCACCTACCTCATACTCATAAGAATCTCCTCATCCAGTGTTGGGATTTGATTTGACCTATAATAGAGTAGATCAAGGGGATTTCAATGGATCTGACTGTTTTCAAATCGGGCGTCAGACGATAAAATGGGAAGCAAATTCCCATTCAGATTGCCCGGGCACGCTGTTTGTCAAAGGGTGGGGGGGGGGTGTTCATTTATTTTCATTTGGAAAAAATAACTCTACTACATGACTTAATAAAAAAATAAAAGTACACAATGTGTAATTGAGACCATGTTCCATTTACATAAAGTTTTTGGCCAAACCATTACATGGGCATGTATCGGGATTACATGGCATGTATCCCTATATACATGATGTGTATATATAAGTACACAACGTTTAGGTCCTAGTCACATCGTGTAATAGGCCTGCATCAATACCATGACCCCTTTCCCCCCATTTTATTAAGTATAAATTGAAAAGGAAATATCTGTACCTCAACAGAAGAACCAGGTTCTTATAGATTCAATGGAAACATTTTTCCTCTTTATAAATTTTATCTAAACCTTCTCGAATGAAAAATTGACATCATGAAATTTATTAAGCACATCAATTCTAGAAATAAGTTTTGGTGTATTTTCAGTCTCCATTTTTCTTTATAACTATCAAATATTATTCTTATATGTATGATCCATTGGAAAAGATCATCGATTTTCCATAAAACAAAAACTACATCGATATTTAATTATTCCCAAACGTGTATTATTCACAGAAATAGGACATACAGTTTTCCATTCATTCACCATATAGATATCATTAAATAAATAGAAAAATCATTTGTTTTCCACATAAGCACATAACTTATATGAAATATGTCTTTGAAACAAGAATTGTATGTACACACACCCACGTTCCAAATATTCTTCAACTATTTTATTAATGGTTTCATATATACATATATATCATTTCCAGGATCAAAAGGTCTATATAAGAGTATACTCATGAAAGTGAAAGTTTTTTTATACACATCCATGAGGGAAGGTTATAAATGTGAATGAAAACCAACCACATGTTTTGAAAAGTAAGAGTCTAACCAAAGTGATTGAAAGCAATACATGATAGATCCAAACTCACATTATAAATGTTAGATGAAAAATAAGGATATCGAGCATCAAAAGTCCACCATTCTAATACATCTGTAGGATGAATGAAATAATCATTATCATTTATTGTATCATATAATTCCATAAAATATTTATTGATATTTCATGATACATGAAATGATTATGAAGTTTATGAATCATCTAAAAGTTCCACATTATTTTTTTTGGAACAAAAGATGGTGTTCCATCAATATTTGGATTCTTTCAGGATATACCAAATTTTGTACAATCATTTCATCTAGAAGTTTCCTCATAGAATAAGATTAAATCTTTCTTGTAATCATGAATTTTGTTTCTAAAAAATCCAAATTTATCAACTAACTTCCATGCCGTATAATGGTTTGAGGAAATATCTGCATCATTTGGAAGTAAGTCCTTCAAAAAGTTAAGAATATAATCGTAGATAGTATTAAAAATCCCATACATGGTTTTCCCATAAAAATTCAAATTAAACTTTCCATATTTTTCATTTTACCACATTGTTGGTATACTGGAGTCATGGAAGCATCATTCAATTTTTTTACTCTGCCAACATCATACGTTTTATTACATGCATCATGTGTGCTCATTTTTAGGTCTTATTAGGTCAGGATCCTTTCTTTCTCATGAATACGAATAAAATAAAATCGTTCATCTAATAAATTCTCTAATATATTCCTCTCATTCTTATCATGGAAAATTTGAGATTTTGTTTTATCCCCATTGTGATAAAAGATATAGTAGTTTGTTTGAAAATCATATTTGTTTATATCATAGATAACTTATTCAGGACTTAAATAAGGTATTCCAACACCATTATAACATGGATAGTGTATAAGAACTCTATCTAAGGAATTAATAAATAAAGAAATATAAATTTCTATCTAACTTTTTTTGAAAACCACTTGAGATCTGATCAATTTCATGCTTCCAAAATCAATCCATCCTATAAAAATGTTATATGTCTTGTCGTAAAAGAAATGAAATAATATTGAAGTTAAATACAAAATATGTTTAATGAAATGAGGATTTTTCACTTTATATAAAACAATAAATGAAACACTATTGTATATAATAATTATAATATAAAAAAGGAAGTTATATATATATACATACTATATATATAAAACCATGATATTGAATTCCATTATATCAATTGGTTTCTTGAAATGTTTTTCCATAATTTTTTATTATTATAGGATGACCAAACCTATTCTAAAGTATTAATGATATCCATCAAGAGTCATCAAACAGTCAATAACTGTCTAGGATCCTTTCCAAAAAACAAGACTAACTAGTAATAAGTATTTAGGTGATTTGAAAAGGAAAACTCAATTGTATATTGTCAATTGAAATTAGTGTAGTTTGAATCACTAGTGAACTATTGGTCAACATGTCAATCTTTTACTCAAGAATAATTATTTTTATTATTTGAAATATTGATATTCTCATACTACACATATTATTAAAAGGATAAAAATAAAAAATAATGAGTGGGAAAACTACCCAAGAGAGTCAAATTAGCTTCCACATATCAAAAAACGCAAGGCTGGAAATTATAGTGAGAAACACATCACTAAAAAAGTCACCTATAGAGATTGAACTAATAAAATAATCCACTAAAAAACTAAAATTAAATAGATAGAAATAATTCATGTAAAAGAGAAGAGAAATAAAGAGAGTGAACATGAAGAAAACTAAGAAACTCTCCTTCAATAGATGTATGAAAAACCCTTGTTTCGATAATATACAAGCATCAAGAATTATATAAAATCAGAGTAGATGTCACAAGAAAATTAGACCCATCCCATTAACATAGATCACCCACATAATAATAGAACCTTATAAAAATAGAAAAATCCACCCACCCCCACATCATTTATACACTATCCTTGTCAAACCACCTCCACCAAAAAAATCATCATTAAAATTCTAAAAATAATTACATGTATCCAATAAAACTCTAATAATAGTAAGGATAACCAGAAAAAAATAAAGAATAAAAAATTAATTACTACAATCCATGAGTACCGGTACTAACCATTGTTCAATGAATCTGGAAGAATAGTACCATAAAAAATCTAGGTTATAATTTTATACCTAAAAAAATTAAAAGGATTCTCGGAAGAATATATGATAGATTTAAAACTCACAAATTTCTTGTTGAAGAATAAACAAATGAAAAAAATTTAGGATAGATCACCATGGATGATGAAGAGAATGGAAGGCAATCATAGGGTTGGAATTGGATGAGAGTCATATATAAGGAGGGGGAGGTTGTGAGCTAGGATTTTTACAGAGTTCTATACTAAAGTTTTTTTTAAAACAATTGTATAATTATTCTATACAAATGGTTAACTAAAACCATTGGTTAAAATTTAATTTTATCTCTATATACCAATAGTTTATTGAAACCATTGGTATAACCTTCATAAAAACATCCTATACCAACGATTTTTTGAAACCATTGGTATAGCCTTCACTAAAACATAATATACCAACAACTATAGTAAATCATTGGTATAAAGGGACCTATAACAATGGTTTAAGAAAAATTTTGGTATATCTCCCTTTACACTATTGATTATTGTACCTTGAAGGTTGTGTATGTCAAAGGGAAAGTCACCCCAATGATCTTATAAGCCCTTGTAATTTATTTCCATTTATTGGTGTCTCGGAGATGTCACTAAGGTTAGTGGAACAACTACCAATTCTAAATCTAATGGATGAGGGGTGAGATATTAAATTTGGTAATAAAGTCAATTTAATTTTTAGCCAAAATGGATAATTACCATGGTAAAAATATTGTCATCACGATAAGGGTTAAAAGGGTTAATGAGGGGGTTAAACTAAGATATAAAACTTCAAATATCTATAAAATTTTTATAACTTTTATTGAATGATTATATTTCAACGCCCTTATCCTATCATGTAAATTTTTTCCATTTAGTGCCACTTTCCCAAGAAAATGGACATATTATTTTAAAACATTGAATATTTATAATGGAACCACTCCCTAACATATACAATGCACCCAATCTTCTTGATTTTCCATAAACTTTGAGCTCTTTATATTTACTAATACCAACCCAAATATATTCCTAACTTTCCTCCCAATATCCTAAATGTCTTGGTATCACCAAAATACCATCCTAAGAAAGTGTAAGGTGAAAGTTAAGGGAATATACTCAAAGAATAGGTAATTATATTAACTGAGTTATTTCATGTTTATTTTATAGATTATTTAATTATATTATATCTATCATAATATTTTAGTATCATAAATATAATTTTTTTATTATTCTAATGATACAACCACTATCTATTTCTCATCCATATAATGGAAAATCAAAGCATCTCTCATGCTTATGTATGGACTAACATCTCTATGAAGCGACATGTTAAATTTTTCACCACCACCTAACTTGGTTGATTATATTGAGGGATTTAATGAATATATATTATATATATTACATAATTATGATTATGTAAAGATAAATTATTATTCACCTTAATTTATTTCCATTCATTGAAAAATGAAGGAATCACCTGTAACACCACAAGGTTTTGAAAATAAATATAGAATTCAATTTTATAATCTATCCTCTTCGATGTTTTGAATTTCAAGAAATGGTCATCTAGAGTTGTGTTCAGTAAGTCATTTGGAGTCTGATAGAACAAACATGATTTTTGGTGAATATTAACATACCCTTATGAATAATAATATGAATAGTAATATGACCTCATGAATAGTAAATAATAATATTATTTTATTTTCTTGGCAATAGGATAAGGGGATCTTAATTAATTTTCCAATGTCACATAAAACTAATTGCACTTCGAGATTGTTATTTTTCCAATTAACTATGAACTTATTTAAAAATTAAATTAATAATATTTAGAAAATTATTTTTGAAAAATGGATTTCAATTTTTAATTATACACGTAGAAAAATGGTAGGGGTGAATTTTTGGGATTTTTCTAAAATACTTGAATTTTTCGTGAATAGTGAAAAATACAGTTTTGAGTATTCAGTAGTTTAATGAAATCATAATGACATAATAATTAAAATAAAAGGATGGTAGACTTGTGTATATTAAATTATGATATTAGGTGTACCAAGTGGCTTAAACCATGGGCAAATACCATGGGCAAGCCCATGGTTTGGCAAAAACCATTAATGAGGTGTCCCTTTGAAATTATTAAAAAATTACCTCTTTTTATCTGTAAATACGCACTCATCCATTCGTTTTATTTCATTAAAAATCCATCATCTTAGAAGCTATGGTGGTTTTACCTCTCTAAGAGTCCTCCCAAGGTGTCATTAAGCCCCCAAGGTTCCAACCTTAAAGATCTAGGAGTTATTCTACAAGGTAAGGGAATCCTTCATTCTCTTCTTTAAGTCGACACTTCTTTTATGTTATCTCTTTGAATTTCCATTATAATATGTTGGGGTTTGATTTTATGTATTTTTATTACTTTAATTTTGATTTAAATATGATTAGTTACCCTTTTGATCTTATCATTTCATTTTATGAACTATTAAGCGACGCCGTTAGGCTGCCAAATTTTCATAAGGGATCTCTCAACTTTTCTCTTGTTTTCAAGATCATCTCTATTCTTTTTCTCTCCTCACCTCATCTATACAAATTATCATGATAAATACATTAAAATATATATAATGTATTTATTTAATGTTAATGGAAGGCCCATCATAAATATTCTTACTCCCTCCCTTTTATTTTTATAAACGAAATCAACGTCCACAAGGTTCCAATTTATAGCCTTCGTGGACGACGAAGTTTCGTTATTCAATTTCTTCATCATTACTGATCATGAAACCATATTTATGGTTGACCCAGACTATAATATATTTATTATAACATAATTAATATTCAAGAACCAGAATATGTACATATAATTAAGTTATATGACAAAACTAGTTCATAATAATCCAAATACCGCCAAATAATCGAAGTGGTTCTCATCTAATGATTCATCCTCATTCCATATAACCAAATGATATAAATGACCATTGACATTTCTTTATGTTCCTAAATAATATATAATTCTAATCCTGAATATTTATAACCATTCCACATGAACTCCATTACTTAAAAACAAGTGAACCGATTATGAAAATAAAGAAAATGAACACCCCAGAACAATGAAATTCAATCTAATAACTTAGAAATAAGGGTATAAATGAACTAATCAGAATTATGATAAACTAAATACATGTATAATAGGGTTTTAAATAAGTTATTAATAAATATAATTTCATATACTAGGAGCTTAAGTTCGATAGATGAACACGTTTGGAGTTAAGGTAAGGGTTTTTCACCCGAACTTCCATTTTCATTCGGGTTACTTTCATTGTCTAAATACCTCAATGAAATTATTATGTATTATTATGTAATCCTCATATATTCTATGTGAGTATCATATATATGTTTAAAAACCATAATAATTCCTTATTTTATGGATTGTTACACATTTTAAAAGGAACTTTCAAAATTGTTTCCAAAATAGAAGCCCAATTCAAGGGAATTTCTTCAATTCATATCTATTTAGAAGGGCACTCTATAATATGTTTTTGGAAACCATTATATTTCTAAAAATAATAATTTTATTATGAAAATACTATCTTACTTAACTTATGGTTTTATACAAAGATTTTCCAAAAGAACTCTTCTTTTCAAAATAAAAGAGTATTTATCTCAAAATTGCTTAATGATTTTATAAGAGTATTTTCGTTCAATGATCTTATTGATTCCATGTTATTATTGGGTTTAATAATTTGTGATGTCATATAACATATTTTATTTAATGGTTTATGACTAAATTTATTTTGGATGATCTATCCTGAAACCATTCATCATATTATTCCGAATAGTTAGTGTTTATGCTCAATAATTGGTGAAAGTTAGTTACATTTCATATGATAGTTTCAATATGAATGTATATGTTGTTTATGTTGATCCTAGATCATATGAGGAATGAATTGGAATTATTATGTGATGGGTGGGGCCTACTATAGCCCCTCTATGCATCAGTAGGTATCATGAGACAAACTATGGTCTTGGCACGAGGCCTTGACAAAATGATTATTTTATGGTCCTAGCATAAGGCTTGGACAATATAGTTATGATGTCCGGCATATGAACTTCCCTCATTATGATGCTAGTATTTGAAGTTCATGTGGTTATTAGACTAGTATAATACCCATGATTATGTTTCATTATGAAATTATTTATTTAGCTCATATTCCTGCCATAATATGTTTCAAGTTTATCATTAAAGGCATGTGTTTCAATTATTCACCATTTCTAATGTTTATATTATCTTCCGCTGTATTGCTTAAACTTACTGAGCATTTAAGATCACCCCTTTCTTATGTTTCATTTTCTCAGTACATGAAGATGTAATTTATGAATGACGTGCAAGCATAATCTAGGAGACATGATGTTTCTAGTGGAATAAAATAGTGTTTTGTTTCCCATCATGTTGTAATGAAAAACTTATGTATGTAACTTGTTTCAATAATACTAAACTACCCGGTCTTTTGGGATTCGTATTACTTGTATGTATGCCAATGTAATCAAATAAGGCACCAGCTCTAGGCAACTGAGGTCGGGTCCTTACATCACCCATGTGTACGTGCAGACTACCGCCTTTACGAAGTGATGCAATTAACAACCAAATATTGATTTTAAGGAAGAATTGTTAATAAATGTGTAATTGGAAATTATAATGATATGATATGTAATAACATAAGTATGAATATAGTTTTAAAATATATTTATAATAAATACAAATTTATTATACAAAATGTTAGATATTTTATGAAGAAGTTTAGGACTTTAGGTAATGGTTTGTGTTGTAATCTCATTTTTAATCAGGACTGTTCATGTTTAAATCACCATTAGGGAAATTTTATGTTCTCTATCTTATAAAACCCATATATTTTCTTAAATTATATTTATTTATTGTATTTTTAATTATTATTTCCATTTTCCACCTCTTTGATACTCAAAATTATGAAATAATGTTTTTAAGTAAAATGACCTAATTTCTTATTTTAGGTTGGGAATATTTTTCTCAGAAGCCCATATTCTTTGAAAAGTTTCAAGAATTTTTTTATACTCACCAATTATTGCATAAATTATTTTTTAAAATAATTAAATTTATTTTAAAAGTTTTAAAAATAAATCTTTATAATGATTTCCATATGATAAATATTTTAATTTTTATAAAAATGTGAAAATATTTTTTTTAATGTTCACAAAATAAATGAATTTTCTCAAAATCATGACTGTTATTTGTTTTTAAGCTCCCTTTATAATTTTACGTGGTTTTGAAAGGAAAATACTATTATATAATAATTTTTAGTATTAAAATTTTACCAAAAGAAGAGGATGTTTTCAATTATTTTTCAAAGAATATTTCTAATGGTTTAATATAAGTATTTTTCACCAATGTTAACATCATTTAATGATTGTTATGCTTCACTAGGGATATGATATTATGAAAACATCCACTTAATTTCTTTTTATGGATTATTATGATGATTTTTTAATGATTTTTTTATCAAACTCATTTATTTCCCATAATTTGATTAAGTTATGACGAAATGATGAATATTTTTACAAGATTATGGAACATATATATATGGTTTTCATTATGTGAAAGGTGGGACTAAATTATATATTCATACAATGCATTGGGTAAATATTCATATCTCATGAGATAATATGAAAGGTAATGTGGATTAAACCTAATCCAATACAAGACTCTATCCACCATGAATGAAAAGGGAATGAGGAGTGAACCCAATCCACTATGGTATTATATCCATTATGTTATGATGGTCTTGGTGGAGAGCCTTTACTAATGAAATTATTTTATATGATTATGATTATGCCACAATCCTAATAAATGTTCTTATTCATATGATATTTTCTTATTTATCATGATTGAATATCAAATATTTTTCACTCTTATGACTCATATACACTACAAAAAAATTGATTTATACCAATAGAAATTTATTGACAGATAATATATCTGTTGGTAAAAATTGGAAATTCCAACTGATATTAACTTTTATTGGTATTAATTTTAAGTACCAACACTTGTTTTTTCCAACATATATTTATGTTTATATTGATCATTTAGTACCAAAAAATATTTTACCAATGGTTAAATCAATTTCATTATCATATTAATACCAAATTATTTTACCAACATAATAATTTTATTGTAATAATAAAAATTACTAACAAATCATTTACCACAAATATTTTTTTAAAAATAAGTCATTCAATAAAAAAAATATTTTATCAATATCCAATTAATTGAAAACTAACTTTTATATATATTATTATTTTATGACTGAAGTTAATATTCATTTCTTGAGGTCTTATAAAAAATATATCATTCATTGATATTAATTTTAAATTTTTACTAAATATCAACAGTGTTTATATTTTTTTAATGTTGTTCATTTAATAATCATTTAAATATTTTTTATAAAAAAAATTACATCATCATGATATTTGATATATTTACATATAAGTTTCATAATATCTATATACATGATAATTTAATTTTTATATTTAAATTTAATAAGCATAATTAAGTCGAACTGATATAAATTCAAAAAATTGATTATTTAAATTTAATAAATAAGAAGCATAACAATCAATTCAATAATGTTATTTTATTAGCAGTGGATATTCATGTATTGAAATTTTATTTTATATTATAACAAATTATTATTTTCTATAAAATCTTATTCCATTCATACAAATATGTAGTGTATTTTTAATTTAAAAAACTAAATGGTATTTGTTACTTTTTAATTTAATTTAATTTTTAAAAATCACAACCCATTGGTAACCCTAATTCGACCCCACCTCATCCACCCTAATTTCGCGGAATCACTGCCCTCCATAGCTGCCTCCGCCTTTGCAACCCCCTGCTTCCTCCGCAACCCCCAATTTCCTCCACGACCACCACTACCCTTGAATATCCCCACCGCATACTCCACCACTCTTCTCCATTGCTACCCGCCCCCTTCGTGACCCCTGATTCCTCCTCCGAGACCCTCCGCCAACACCTCTGGCTCCATCGACCATCACCCTCTACCCTCTTTCAGCAACTATTACGCCGACATTATTGTCCCCACTAGACAACTCTTGTCGTCCCCGACCTTCCTCAGTTGGCCCACGCCATCTTGGACCTTTCCTGTTCAACCCCCAACCATCCTCGGGATTCCCCACATGACCATGCCATACCTATGTTTTTCCTCTCCCTCTCGGTCAATTTATTGACAGTGAGTTAGGCTTCTTCAGAGTAGTTTAATCCTGGTTTTCTTACTAGAATTCAATAACTCCCTATGAAATTCTGTATGAATTATATTAGCTAATGTCTTGACTATGGTTCTATTTGGATAGAATGGAAATATTTTGTGAGCTCAGGTATGATATTACAATCCTTTAAGTTTTTCATTCCAGTTCTCTCTATTTTTAATCATCTTGACTATTTTTTGTTCTGCTCGTACATCTCTGCAGATGTGATTCAGTTATTATCATCGTTGATAGTGCATGTGAATAAGATAGTGATGTGTAGAAGAGTGTACATTTATATTCAAATTTCATCATGGTTCATGTATTAATGTATATTGTATCCAAACATTGTCAGTCATCCTATCTTCACCTTGATTATTCACATCTTTTTTTTGGAATTGCAGTGGCTAGGTGTGCAGGAACTATTCATTTTATTCAATGGCGGACAAAAAATGTGAATTATGAGGGCCATGACTTGTAGCTTGAACAATCTAACATGTAAGAAGCTTCCTCCTGAACCCCTAGAATTTTGGTTTTTCTGTCCTTAAATGTTTGATGGAGGTGTATTTGGATCTTGGATTGATACTATGATGTGTTTATCCTACTATAAATTTGATCACGTAATAATATGTGTAAAGGTATTGAGTTTCTTTATCTAAGGTCCCTCTTAAATTTCATAGCCATGTAAGAAGATTTAGAACTAGAACTTGATTTAACATAAGACTCAGTTTTTAAGGAATATTCAACTTTATAGTGAATACACTAGTGAAACATTTACCGACTAATGGAAATTTAATGTTTTTATTATGAAAAAGATGATACAGTTCATGATAAAAAATAAAACCAAGCCTTTATGGGGGACAATATTGATGGATCCCGCAGGCATCTCCTCTGATAATTTTAGTACAGTCCAAAGGAATATAGATAATGATTTTATAGGTGATGCAGGTGTTATCCTACCTGGATTTTGAAGCCAAGTCATCCGCTTACATGATACACTCTCTCCAAGGGCGACTAATAACCATGTCCTAACTGGTGAGACCTGTGACATTTCTAATTTTTTAAACAGTGAACCAATGGATTTGTTTGGTACCACAATGAAATTCAGACACCAAAGAAGAGTTTATTTTCACCATAGGGATTGAAATTGAGTTCATTGAAAAGATAAAGCCAATTAAGTGTGGATTTTCCTTTGGATTTTAGGGAATTTCTCTAGCCATAAAATAGATCTAAGGCCAATACCACCAATCCCTTCCGATTCAAAGGTGATTCATCCACCCTTTATGGTGCCCAGCATACATGCACCATCCAAATTAAATATAAAACTCATGTTGGGAGCACTCCTTCTTACCCACCATCCAAAATTAGATCTGATATAATTCCATCTAATAAAAGGTGGAGTAAGATTCTAGATAGTAGGGAATGATCTGTCTACTTGAACAAGGAGCTAAGATCTATTGTGAGTGATTAGTCTTTCACCTTCATATTATTTGATGATATTCTATTACCACTGCATATATCTTCATTGTGGGCCTCCCAGATGACTCGAAATCCAACAACTACCATCATGTAGTGCTTCCAGATCTCTTTTTTTGAGTTTCTTGAGTCCTGAAACCATGTAGAAATAAAATCTTCTATGGATAGAGCCTGAACCTCTTTTGCTTATGATGTTTCTGAAAATCTTCCAGATAAAGCAAAACTGCTCTCCTCCATGAATAAATGGTGAGTGATCTTGACTTTCTTCCAGATGAAACATGTTCATTTGGAAGCTAACTAAATGACATCACTCCATACTTTTTATCTTTAGGAAGGGCCTAGTTGTGAATTATCTAAATGGCGAAGAAGATTTTAGGTGTAATTGATATATCTCATAAATGGTCTTCCCATACTACGGTCTCATATTGGACACATGTGATCCTCTGAATTTATGCCACCATGAAGCATCCCAAACTAGAATCTATAAACCTATAACAATCGAGTTCTTCTATAAATTGGATACTATCCCTCAAAACCTTCTGTTGTTTTCCAAATACTACTTTCATGAAGATCTGATAGTTTCAAGAATTTCAGAGTGTGATGTCTTGGACTCGGAATGCTGGAAAATGAAGGAGAATTGACTAATAGTCAAACCACAAGTTGATTTTGTCTTTCCCCACAATCCATCTGAACTACTCATGAAGATTATCGAGAGACTATTGAATGTTGTTCAAGAGAGGGTTTCCTTTCAAATCTGGATGAATGCTTTCATTCCTACTATATTTTTCCTTGATAATATTTCCTCAGGCAGTTTTCCCTTTTATCACTTCCCATGATAACTTTTCCTACATGTCATTCATGGGATCTTCCACATTTTTAATATTAATACCTCCCAATTTAATATTTATAGCCATCCACACCTAGCTTTCCTAATGTAATTTTCCTTATTGATGAGATTCCCGAATCAAACCATTCACGATGGCTTCAAATTTCAACACTACAGATTTAGGAACTTTGATAATCGATAGAATGTGCATGGGTATGAAGAGAGTATAAAATTTAAAAATGCAATTCTACCAGTAAAAGAGAAGAACTTATTTTTCCATTTGATGATTCAAGAGGTAATTTTATTCACCATACCTTCAAAATGGTGAATGTGAACACTACCCAAAGCTAGAGGAGCTCTTAACTTCTCCAAAGGGAATAATCATCTTCCAATTCCTAGCCTACTCTTTATCTTACTAGAATGTTTGGGAGTTCACTTCTAGGATATGTACACACTTCTTTTCCCTGAGTTTAGTATTTTCTCACTTAATTTACCTTATTATTTCATGAACCTATTGAAACCTTGAATGGATATTTATTTTTTATTAGGAACATGTTATCAGTGAAAAAAATCATGATACCCTAGAGAATCATTTCCTACCTCTTTATACCACAATATTATCTCTAGCAATGTTATGATTGATGTTGTTACTGAGGACCTCTTGAGCCAAAAACAAACAAACTAAGAGATAAAGGATATCATTGTTGAAACTCTCACCCCAATTTGAAAAAACCATTCATGCAGCCAATATGAGAGATGGAGAACCACGAGGAAGAGAAACATAACAAGAATTGAGGACCTAGTATATGAAGTCGTACCTCTTCATTGTTTTATTAATGAATTTCCACAACATTATATCATAAAACTTATCCATATCCTCTTTGAAAACCACACTTTCACCCATTTATTTCCTATTGATATCACTAATCATATCTTTAGTCAGACTAATGGCTCCATGGACACACCTTCCTTTGACTAATCCATGTCGTTCTTCTGAAATGATGTTTTTACAAATCAATTATAGTATAGTATTAATGATGGACCCTAAGATTTTATAAGGAAAATTGAAAAGATAGATATGCCGATACTAGTTCAAGGAAATGTGACTCATCTTGGGGATGATCACAAGAGTGAAAAAATGGGTGCATTATAAAGATAAGAGAATTATATAAAGAAAATGGTTGAGATATAAAGACAATTAATGGAATAATTATAGAAAATCATGATGATAAGTAATAAATATGATCCACTGAATTATTTCATCCTTTCATTTTTTCAAATGTTCTTTTTCATATTTTTCACAATGAGAATATTTTACAAAATATAAAATATGATGTTTTAATTTTATTATTATTAAAAAATTTCAAGAATTATAGTCATTTTTTAAAAATTATTTGAAAAAATAATCATAAAAAATAAGCTGGTTGAATGCCGAGTCTATTATTTTATTAGAAAGTCTTTATGATGATCAAATCTCGTGGATGAAGGATTTTCATATTCTTATCAAATGTATACAGGGAATTTAGATTGAAAATGGGATTGATCTTTTATAGGTTTCTTCTTCTTAAGTGAGAAAATTTTACATTATAGCTTTGACAATTCTTCTATGTGGCTATTCTACTATTTGAGCAGTAATACATGTAGCAAGGGGGCTGCGTGAGCATATTGTAGAGAATTATAGAGTGCAGTGATAGCAGTTAGACTCATCATTCTTCAATAATTAGGGTCTTTTAATTTTCATCATTTTATTCCTTTTCATTTCATTGAATGAAAGTGGAAGTATGATTGCAGTTTAGTTCTGTCGCAGGTATGCACAAATTTGATAATGTGGATTGAAGGACTCATTAAACCCAACTAACCCATTTCACATGTATTCCATAACATTTTTTAGATAAATCCTTTATTTCTAGGATCTTCTGGATTGTATGTGAACTATTAGTTTTGGGTTCACTATTTTTGTTTCAAGACTATTGCTGAAGCTGTATAGAATCTATTCAAGATGTTAGGGACCACATGAGTTGGTAGTGTTATGACTTATTTTCTATAATTATTTAACACAAGGTCAGGGTGGGGTATTCTAAATTGTATAATGTTATTATTTTTTATTTCATCGAATGAATGGGTGATTTTGATAGATATTTTGTCCTATTATAGGTTTGTAAATAATTGAAGAGAAAGGTGGCTAGAATGTCTGATTTGGTGGTGAGCATAAACCAACTGATTTGATGACCCCCATTTGTGTGCATTCCCTGGTCAAGAAGGAGATATGTCGGTATCTATGTGAATTTCCATCACCATATACACCATAAAGGCAGGATTCCATTTCAGTGACTCGTCCGTGAAATCTTCTAGGAATTCAAGACTGATCTAAGGTTACTGAGCTCTACAGTGGATGTGCTTCAGGAGGCGGGGGTGGCATTCCAACTGGGAATGTTCAAGGAGACCAACCAGTGTTCCATCCATGGGAGGAGGGTGATTATTATGACATAGGATATTCATTTGGCGAGGAGGATTCATGGTGGTAGGTTTTGAATGTTCCGTGGATGTCTTTTGTGTACTCTAATATGATGCCATTTTGATTGAAGTTGATCTGTTTGAATTGAGAGACTCATTGTCCGTGGGATGAGAAATTTGCATGATATTTTCCCGTTACTCTAAACCTTGAGAGGATGATCATTTATAAAATTTTCTTCTAAGTATCTGACTTCTAAAAGTTTAATTCAAACTAATTTTCTAATTATTAATAATTATATTAGTCTTATTATATATAATTATATTTTTTCATACAATGTAATAGATATGGTAATAGAAAAAAAATATTTTTAATTTAAAAAATATATTAAAAACAAATATTATTGTTGGTATTACTTAAAGATCAATAAATTTATTATCTGTTGGTATTATTATAATTTAAATAGAATTATTTTATCTGTTGAAAAAATATTTAGTGACAGAGTTTTTACTGACAGTTTTGTGACAGGGTCAAATATGTTGGTAAAAAGTTTTACCAACAGAAAATACACATTGACCAATAGATATGACCCTGTAGGAAAAAGTGAAATATTTTTTATTGATATTTGGTTATGAAAATCCTTATTTCATGGATCATGATTTATAGTCTATGATTTTTTGGGTTTATTTTCATAAGTTGCGATCATGATCTCATACCTTTTTTCTAATCTTATTCTCACTTATTTTATTTTTTTAAGGTCTCCCATGTTTACTCATATTGATCATATAATCTCATCCTTTCTTATGTTTCCATTTCCCCAGGTTATGAAGGAAGGTATTAAGTGGGGTATATCTAAGAATGGTACTATGTGACAAGAATGTTATCAGATCTGTTTAATATATTTTATGAAATAGTTTGATTGTGTATCCTGTATATAAAGACACTAAACCTTTATTGTTATGGGGCATGGATTATTTTTTAATATATTATTTTTTTCATAAAAACTGATGAAATATGTATGTAAGTTATAATCGGGTCTCCTTTGGGTATATAAATAACTTTTAGAGACTAGGTTACCCTATAAGAATCAATATAGATATAGAATTTATGTCTTCATCTATATCAGAAAGGATCTGATGGTTTATTGTAAATTATAATATGAATTAGTTCAATAAAAGTTTAGATGATATTCTTAACATATTATGGATAGCTGATCATGACATGGGTGGTCTAGTATTGCGTTTAGTAATGAGAATTTATAAGGATAAAGTAAAAGTTTTGGTTAGATAGAGATAGAAGAAAATAGGTCATGTATTATCTATACTTCGAGTTAATATAAAGAAAAAAGAGGGACAATTTTTTCATTGTGGTAATACTAGAAATTAATCAAGGAATTATTTGTAATACCTAAAATGATGTAAGATTACATATGGAGATTTCACTTAAATTATTGATGTTATATTATTCAATTATTTTATTCTAAAAGGTATATGATATAGGCTGTTTATTTAACAAGTGTTCTAAATATACAAGAGGTCATAAGTAAAGAAAGAATTGAATATGGGAGCTCAAAGTTTGGTTTCTAGTAATGGTAAAAAGGATTTATTGAATTGAGATCTCATATGAAAGAATTAATTTGAGCTAGGATGATTTTTAATAAAATCTATTTATTTTTTATCTCATTTTTCTGTCTTATAAAGTGTTTATAATCAATCATTGTTTAAATTAATGAGATGATGTTTTGATACACAAGCTTTATGATTGGTCCAAATTCTATGACATGATTAAAAAAGACTATGATAAAAGATGTATTATTTGGGTTAATGTGTTTATCTAAAAACATAAATGAATATGATTCGTACACTAATAGTGGTAAATTTGGTAGTCTTCTTTTTAGATAAGTTTCCAACACATAGAATACCATATATGATATTGAAATAATAGTTTATTTTTTAATTATTTGAAATAAAAAGAAATATAAGTTAATTACAAAAACATATAAGAGTTTTTATATCTTAATAATGATATCTTGAAAAGGAAATAGTTTCTAGTAGGATAGTGGGAGTATAATTAGACTTAGGAAGATTAAATTTAAAAAATGAAATATTATACCAATCAAAGTTCTACATAAATTTCACTTGATGTCATAAAAGATTTATGATATAATATTAAATAAATCATTTAAAAGTTACATTAGTTACTATAATACAGTGAATTTCACTTGAATACTAAAAGGTTTAGGGTATGTTACTTATAATATAATATTAAAATTACATTAGTTACCATAAGATTTCAAAGAAAATTTTTTATATAAAGAGTGTCTAGGATGATGATGATGTTCTTATAAAATTATTAAATTAGAAACAAAGGTTTTTAACATCAAAACATTTAATGTTGTGGAATTAAAGAGTTTTAATATGTTCAAAGAGTTTAACATTAGAAATATGATTCCTATGTCTAACCATTAATCAAACTTGTTTTCTTTATATATTTTACTCACTAATGAGTTTAGTGGGAGGGTTTTTTAATATGGTCACATAGATATGTAATGATAATTATAAATAGATATAATATGTTAATAAAATCCCAAAAAGTGAAGGAATCATGAGTATGATATAGAATTTTATCATATGTGATATGTTAGAAATGTTGTTATGTAGGGACTCTTTAAGTATTACTAAAATATTTTAAATAATAGAAAATATATTATATAATTTTAAATCTCTACTTTATCATTCCTTCATATTAGATGTGTATATTTATATACAGATATATATTTCATGAAGTTTAATGATAATTTATCTCTCAAAGTATGACTTTTAGTTATACCTAATTAGTGTTCATCATGAATTATAATAGGTTATGATAAAATATTAAGGTTAACATGAGTATGATTCATTTATCAAGATATAGAATATGCTTATGAGGAAAAAGTGTTTTTTTC
This sequence comes from Viscum album, assembly GCA_963277665.1. NCBI lineage: Eukaryota > Viridiplantae > Streptophyta > Magnoliopsida > Santalales > Viscaceae > Viscum > Viscum album. Next base: position 2,006,726,140 of record OY728122.1, on the reverse strand, counting down.
ACTCTAGAACCTAATAAGTATCCCACACAGAGTGTCACACACTTTTAATTTTGTATAATAGGGGTACATTGTTCCTATTTTGTGTCCTCATTACCGGAGTTTAGTGAGTTACCTAGCATGAGAACCTTTAAACTTTTATACCTTTGTTACCCAAGCCTTGAGGCTTAACTATTTAGGGGTTGTTGGGTACATTTCTGATCATGTTATCAACTAGAGATTAACCAAGATGATATTTTTACTCTTGTATAATGTGTATGAAATATGGGCCCTCGATTGAGATATACTGAGGAAATTTATGACCATACCTAGAAGGTATATATAATATGATTATCTACTTGGATAAGGGGCATGCGATGTAATCATTCACTAGATGTATGACATGTGAGGTATTCATTGACCTGGCTAGTTTATACTCAGATAGTTGAGAACATATAATGATACTATATAGGATTGACATATATCATGTACCATGGTATCTTGATGACTTGGGAAAATGAAATGTATGAAAAGGTTTACTAGCTTGTGATCTAGCTAGTGGACATAGGTATCGAGATACATGTATTTGATGGAGATCACATCATATCCCTTTATAGATTGAATAATGTATATACTTTTATAGGGGCCTCTCTTTTCTTATATTTATGGACTTGATGATTCATATTCTTTATCAACTCTACATAGGATCATGGGATTACACTTTGTGGTTGATCAAATGAGGATTGAGTTTTACTTAGAGAGTTTCTCAAAAAAAAATTTATAGTTTTATCTAAAAGAGTTATAGATGGGATACTCACAAGGTATTACATATGATGTAATGTACACTAAATTTAATGAAATCTTTCAAAAAGTGTTTTGGAATATATCTAAAAGTGTATTGGATATTATTTAACAAGTTATCATATATGATATGGAATGAGGTTAAATGACATAAAATTATGTTAGGATTTTGTGAAAGTTGGAGACAAAAGGAGATGCGACCTAAATCTAATTTATATATGATGAAATAGGGATAATCATACTTAATGATCAAGTTATGTCCTATTTAATGAAATATTATTTGACAATACTAACCATTTCAATATGAGTGGGTGTATATCATAAGGTGACATTACCCATGGGATTGAAGTTATATTATTGACAACCATAACTGTGAGAAGAGAATTGAGAATACATTGATTAAAATATAATATGATATTCATATGATGCATATACTGAGAATACATTTCTACTATGTATTATAGGATTACAATTTACAATAGTCAAACATTAAGTTTTAACATCCATGATCAACTATATTAATTAATCATTCAATAGGATGAAACAAATGGAAGAGTTAATGCTGAGAGTTACATGTGATGTAACTTAAACTATTATTAATAGGTTTATAAAATGCATGAGTGAATGTTTGTAATGGTTTCATGGATTGGAGAGCGTCACCATAGACTATATAAAGGTGGATAAACCCTTGGTTAGGTGTGTGTAATCCCATTAAGAAACCTCTACCAGACTAATATCCCTATAAAATATTTCTATTTGTACTTATTTTCTTTTGGGTTACTAATATATTATGAAGTTTTGAAGAATCCCACTAAAATATTTTGGGTGATTCAGTGCTCCCATGGATACACATTAGTGGGAAGAACTATTTGGTTGTTCCTTTGGTGATCTTCATCAAACATAGAATGTTGGCATTGAAAAAAAACATTACAATAGTGAATGGTATACACGTTCTTTATTTCTAATTTTATATGATCTCTATTACATACATATACTGATCTTGGTTCATGGTTTCTTTTATGTTTCTTGATTAATGTTTAATATACACTAAAAACATTTCAATTCCTTATTGAATTCATGTCCTAAAGGATGGTATATATATATATATCATGTTATTACCTTATCCAATAATAATGTACTATTTGGATGGATCATAATACTATAAATCATAATGTATGATTTCTAAGAGTTTGAGATTTATATATTGTTAAATCAGGTGTTTTTTATAGTTTTATTGTTGAATTTGTCTCTTTACATTTTTATTATTTTTATTTTGATAAATTAAAAAAACTAAATATTAGATGATGATTGTAAAAATCTATTTCATTTTTTATACTTATTAATTTTTTTATTTTAATAATGATGTTGAATCTGATGAATTTTCGATTCATAGTTTAATATTTTATTATTTTTTAATCAATTTTTATTTTTTATTATTATTTTGTATATTATTATTTCTTCTCATAATTTCTATTACATGCAATAATTTTTTTATGTAAATTTTCTTATGTTTGAAGTTTAACAGAGAAGAATTACATTATGTATAAAGGATTTTATGTTTTTTTATGTATAAAATATTACACATCATGAGTATTTTTTTAAAAAAACCTAAGTATAAAAAGTCTTCTATTTTGAAAAATTATGTATGCTTAGTATTTAGGAGGAATATATTACATATCCTCTGGTATCCTAAAATTATATTATGTACCGAGTTTTTTTCAAAGAAAAAAATGTTACACATTTTTTTCTTTCTTTATAAATTATCTTAAATATTTCACTAGGGTTCAAAATTATATTATGTATCAATATTTTTAAAGGAAATTATGTTATATATGAAATTTTCTTATGTAGTTGGAAATTATATTATGCATTGTTCTTAAGGATGTTATGTAATAAAATTTATCCAAGTATAATATCTTACGCATTAAAATATATGATGTATTAGTTATGCTTGAAAAAAATCTTACATATGAATATTTTTAAATATTTATAAGTTATTTATATTATTTATTAAATTTATTTTGTTTAATATATTTCATGTCAAGAATTTATCATAGAAAAATATGTTAGGTATTACCTATGTTTGGAAATTATGTTATGCATTTTTTCAGATTAAAATTTTCTTACAATTATCTAATGAATTTTAGTGAATAGATTTTAGAAAAGTTAGTACATGTGAGTTTTATTATGTAGTAATTTAATCTTACTAGAAATGGAATGAAAAATAAGTTTTTCTTTATTCTTATAAAGTTTTTGATTGTAAAGTGTTTGTTATTTTAGTAAAGTGATTATGATATGGTATAACTGAAATAATTTTAGACAATATATATCATTGTGTTGGTATGTATTATTTCTTTTCCAAGAGAGTTATATATATATATATATTTTGCACAATTTTTTATATAAATTCCATATAGGTTTAAATAAATACTCACGAAATCTAGATTTTTTTTTTTACATCAACAGACTACACATAATTTAGAAACCTCAAGTGATCTTACCATTGAATGATATTTAGGAAACACCAAGGATTAAACCACTAAATAATACCCTATAAATAAATCTCAAAGGAACTGGATAGAAGAGAGATATATATGAATTTTTTGAACAACTAAAACATTTTTTATAAAAAGTATTATATTTTCAGTACTACTGTGACCAATTATTGTGATCACTACAACAAGATTCATTATTAAAGAACAATGTCAAAGTGATCAACCTAAATCAATATTTTATTCGTATCTTTTATAATTATTCAGGTTATTGAGTATCATTAATTTATCTTTTTCTTTTGTTTTTAATAGAGTCTGGTTTATTATTTTCTATTAAAAATCAAGTCTTGTATCAGTTATACGTCCACCATAAAAGTAACATAGTTTTTGTCTGTGATAATAATTATAAAAGGCAGGTTTATTGGGTTTTGAATCTTGGTGTAAAAAAGAAATATTTTTGGTTGTTCCATGGTCTAGATAAAGGTAGGTCCATAATAGGGTTGTCACTCCCTTTAAAAGGGAGGTAAAATTGGATTCCATTTCTCTTTAGGAACGTACATAAGAGAAGAGTAGATGTATGATCACTTCAATTTGAACTACCATATTTTTTTATCATGTGGTTTTTAGCTCACCTATATATGAATATTTTATTTTCACATAAAATTAAATTATCTTTTAATTTGAATTCTACTTTTAATATTTTTTTAAAACCTAAAATTGTCAATTAATCCCCCTCTTGAACGTCTCGAAATCTCACACTGGGGAAAAAATTGGAATCAAATAAGGTCCTTGTAAGGATTAATATATCTTTTGTTTTGTTTTATTTTCTTCTAACATTTATCCTAGACTTAATAGTCTAAGGGAAATATATTTTTTGAGTTTTCATGTTTAAATTAAAATGGTGGTTATATTTCACAGAAAATACCATACATTGAAGGAAACAATTATGAATACTGATAGGAAAGAATGGAAGCTTACCTTAATCATATAAGTATTAAACACTAGATTATAATGGTAAAACCTTATAAACTTCCTGATTCTAACACTGATTTATTGATTATTAATAAATATATAATTTATTTTACTATAACACCCTGATATTTTTATGAGATAAATTTTTTATTTGATATATTGTGTTGTATGCTACACCAAGATAAGATTTTTCTACACGCAAGAATAGATTATCTTGAAGTATACACAAAAATAGGCTTGTCTTGTGTTACACATAATTTCAAGTTCTTTTGACAGATTTCTTTTCATGCAAGATGATGTTTGAGCAAACAACTAAATAATACTATGTTACCTTATAACCTAGCCATTATAATGGCTGGTGTTTCCAACACTTTCGCCAGGATGCGCATCCGTTTGTTATTCGGTGGAGGACATGTAGTTATTTCCCCACATTACCACTTTCCAAAGGCGGTCCATATCCGTCTCTTGTATAGGGATGTTTTCTCCTTGATCGAAATGGGATGATGTGATGTTAGTTCCTCCTTCCATGGATTCCTCCTCAGCACTCATTACCTAGTCCGGGTCTCCCTTTTAGATTAAGACATTGTTCGTCAAACTCTTCCCAATTCCATGCCTTCATGGATGCTAATTAATTACACTGCTTATGTTAGGACATTCCAAGGGGTCTGGTCAGGGCATCAACCTTCAGTCATGGTATTAGTCATGTTTGGCATCATTGGTGTGTCTGGGTGCTGGAACACTAGAGCGTCTAGGTTTCTTTCTCTTATGATAGGGATTCTCAAGGATGTGGAATCCTGAGACATACCATGTCGAATGTACAGAATTATTTTTCATAGGCAATAGTCTGAGGTTTTCCTCAGCTTCCCTTGTTTAACATAGGATATGGCATGAGTTTAACGTCTATCGGAGATGGATCAGACTGATCATAACACTAACGAGAGTAGATCGGGTGGGTTCAACCCCTGGAGGGAACACTAATGCTGGGGATAATGCGTGATTTTTTACCTGAGTGCTGCTAAGAGCAGTGAAGAGGTGAATTGGCATGATCTCAATGGGATGTGGAGGCCTGAGTAAGAATCATTATGGATGATGGAGAGTCAACTAAAGTGGTGGGAGAATGAGATGGAACCATCATGAAGGTGATGGTAGTATTGGGCTTGAGCCTTGAAGAGATTTCCTACATATCCTCGTGGTAGGGAAACAATGTCCACGTAGTTTGGTGGAGTGATTGGACACCTGAGGAGGCAACCCGTATGGATTGGACCCGGAGGAAGTGGAACCTCAGGGTTGGGATACGACCTTCCCGAAACACATAGGCTCATTGAAGACACTGGGATGAGACATGGGTGATGATTTTGAAGCTCACAAAGGATTCCTATATACCTTTACTTGGAAAGGATCAAAGTCCACGTAGTTCTGGATGGGGGCATAGGATCGGGTTTTCTGCAGAGAACATCGACCCAATAATATATTGGGGCTTACACATGGTTAGAATCCTGGGTTAGTCTAACGCCATAGGGGCGGACCAGAAATGTGGGTCCAAACAAAGAGGACTACAATGGCTTACTGTAGAATGTGGAACACAACGGATTACCATCAGTTTGGGAACACAATGACTTACCACTGGTTGGGATACAACATATTACCACTGGTTGGGGAACACAGCGGCTTACCGCTGGTTGGGGTACACAACAGCTTACCGCTGATTTGGATGCAATGTATTAATGCTGGTTAGGGAACACAACAACTTACCACTGGTGGGGGAAAACAATAGCTTTCCGCTGATTGGGGTCAAACCTCAGGGAGGCTTCTTACGTACCTTGCATGGGAGACAAAGATCAAATCCCACTTAGTTTTAATGGGTGTAGTTTATTGTCTTACAGGATGAAAAGGGGCCATACATTTTAACATCATGAAGGACGGGGGTGAACTGATGTGAAGTGGTCAGGATTGATGGGTGTTGGGCTTGGACCTCAGGGAGGCTTCCTACATACATTGCCTTGGCAAGGATCAAAGTCCATGTAGTTTGGAGTAGGTTTGGTGAACCGGCTTGAAGGGGGTTATGACAAGTAGGTGTTGGGATTGAACCTCAGGGAGGATTCCTATGTACATTTCCTTAAAAAGGATCAAAGTCTATGTAGTTCAGAGGTGTTGGGGATTACACACTAAGGTAGCCCAAGAAATATTTCATGGTCAATGCTTACTCTAAGCCCACGCGAGTTATGCATTGTGTGAGAAACAAGAGGCATCAAAGACCTGATGATAATGTCATGAAAGGTGCATCTATGGTAAGTGGAGTGGGGATTACACATTGTTAGCCATCCAAAAAGGAAACAGGGGCTTGCACGTGGTTAGCGGCCTAAAGAGGAAATGTGGGATTACATGTGGTTATCAGCCCAGGGATATGGAGATTGAGACTTACTCCAGGATGAATGCCTAGGTGGCGAAAAATCCCAATGGAAGAGGGACGATGTAACGAAGGTCCCGACGATCATCTATCCTCTAGTGTTTTTCACAAAATAGAGGAGGGGGAGTAGGGATAATGCCTCCTGCAAGAAAGACTAGGGGCTTACACCAAGGTTGTTTCCCTTCCCCATGGACAGATGCCGCTCCGATAGAGAGGATCTCATTCCTTGTGGGGGAGAGATCACTCATATGTAGACAAGCAGGGTTAGAGAATGTTTGAGATGGGGTTCCCCACATATGATACATGGGGTGAGGTCACAGTTTAACTTCATGTGCTGAGGATGATGATGCTTGGAATTTTAACCTCCTGCAGCCCGAACGAAGCGAGTTCACTCCGTACCCCTAGGACTTAAATAACTGATACCCGCCTGCCCTTGGGAAAGGGAAGGCATCAGAAATGCCATGGTGAGGGGATGTCATGGAGTGATCCATTGATGTGACCACATTTTCATGGCTATGTGAAGAATAAATAACCATTAGCGTTCCTATGAGAAGAAGCATGAGGCGAAGCAACACAACGGGAAGCACCACCCAAGGGACCTTGAAATCACCTCATACAAGCTTGAAGGGTCATTTGGGAGAATGGTGTGTAACTTATGTGTTTTGTGTGTAAGAAGTTCCCAAAGATGATGCTAGGTGGAGTAACATCAAACACATACTAAAAGGTTCACACAAGAGGAAGGTATTACACACAAAAGGAGTAGTCGGCATGTGATAGGCGCGCAAAGAGGGGACTGTTGCACACAAAAGGCAGGGTGGAGTAGAAAATAATGCGTGCAGGAAAATGGAATAGGTTTTCCTATAAAGAGGGGCATAGGTTTTGATCACAAGTTGGATAGTTTATGCGCAAGTGTAAGGGTTTGCGTGCAAGGGGCCCAACACATAAGGACTTGGGCGAGGGTCATTCCCTAGTGGTCCCGCACGAAGGTGGACCCCTGGGAGATCTGTCGTGGAAAATCCCGTACCTAGAAGGCATGTTTTGTGTGAAGAAGAGCAAAATTTCATGTAGGGGATATGGTTTGTATTCTTTAGGCCTAGAATCAAGGGGGTGACCTTCTATTTATAGGTGAGTGGGAGCCACGAAGGGTGTGCGGAACTCGTCCAGCACAGAAAACCCATTCATTCAGTCAGTTGTGTGCATTTTCCCAAACCAGTGTGTTCAGTCAAAATTTACCATCGATTTTCCTCAAATTTCGGTCTGAGGCCTTCAGTGGATTCTGGCGTCTACAAATGCCCCCTTGGAATTAGAGCTGTAAGTGGGCGCAAAAGTCATATTCTGAGGGAAACACCAAGACAAATGGCCTTTCTGGAGGCGGTGCACGTAAAACCATTTAGGTGCACATAAATCCTTTTTCGCACATGTGTAAAACCCACCCCGAACCTATAAAATCCCTCAGGGGTCCCATGGTCCTTACATATTTTCCCATGTGATAAGCTCCGGTGCTATCATGCGTGGAATATCTCAACTATCTTTTCCTGCAATCTGACCTGCATTGCACAGAATCCCCCAAATTTGGTCATGATTTTGCATGCAACATTAGTTTTATGCACCATTCCTTGGGTTTTCATGCCATATTCTAGTATTTAGCATGTCGTGCATGCTTTTTTTCATGGGGATTCTATAGACTTTACCAAAAGAAGATGACTGCTAATTTGGGTGATACTGAGAGGGAAGCTATGTACGCCGCTCAGAGGGCCATGATGGTCAGGAACCCTAAGGTCTATGGCACCCATAAAGTTGTATCCGACAATCAAACTCTCTTCAACATGCTGACCCAATCCCAGAAGGATTATGTGCTATCTGACAACCTACCGATATGGGACTTCAGTATTATGGAGGAGGTACCAGTGCTGGGATTCAAAGTCGACACACCGGAGTCATGGGTGACTCGTGGGGATGATCTTCCCCGATACAACATCACAAAAAATGGACATCCTTATAGAGAAACTAGGCACATGGCCATATATGATTTGAATCAAAGTACTAGATCCATATCAGGAGGTGAACTAGTCACTGAGGATTCTCCAACCCATTACACAAGTACCTTTCGATAAAGAATCACTAATGAGACTAAGGGATGGCTGCAGGATTGGTACATAAGGTCTAAAGGCAATTTCACAAGTGAGTGGGCCTGGATGTATTGGTTATTCTAATCATGCGATCAGTTTGGGGTAGAACTGTGGCACATCGGGTTGCTCGAGGTGGTGTGGACGTCGTAGTTCCATTTCTACCACTAACAAGAACTTGGACCAGAAATATTTACCCGGTGGTCCTCTGATACCAACACCTTCTGTATCCACCATGGGGAGTTTGGTATTAGTATTTGGGATGTTCATTGCATTGGGGTCATCCCTTTGGATGGGAACCGTTACGATGAATTTATTTCAATAAAGAACATCTAGGGAGATAGGTCGCAGACTGACATCTTAACATGGAACCTATTGGAGCTGGCCAAGGAGAGGTTGGAGGTCAAGGAATTTCTGAAGGACATTGCTTATTCAAATTGGTTCAGCCTGTTTCTGAAGAAAGACCCAAATATCAAGATGTAGGGGCGAGGAAGACGATGTCCGACTATGACACAGAAGATAAAAATCAGATCATATTGGAGGATCTTGGAGGCGGGGGGAATATCAATCCTCGGGCTTTAGTGTGGATGAAATCTAGGACCCAAACGTTCGATATGTCAGATTTCTTGCAACCTTATTAGTGGGTGGAGATTTCCAGTAAGGGACACAAGGATGGGATTCCGCCCCCAACATTGGTGATGGAATTCATTATGGCAGCCAATCAGAGGTTCAACTTGGGGGGTCCCTATACTAGCCCGACTATACGCCATCCTGGGGCGTATTTCAAAAGTGGGTTCAATGAGTAGGATCTTGTGGCCATTTCCAAATCCTTCATGGTTGGATCACAAATCATTGTGGTAGGTACAACTTCCCAAACACCATTCGTCCCCTAGATATAGAATTTATGTCTTCATCTCTATCAGAAAGGATGTGATGGTTTACTGTAAATTATAATATGAATTAGTTCAATAAAAGTTTAGATGATATTCTTAACATATTATGGATATCTGAGCATGACATGTGTGTTCTAGTATTGAGTTTAGTAATGAGAATTTATAAGGATAAAGGTAAAAGTTTTGGTTAGATAGAGAGAGAAGAAAATAGGTCATGTATTATCTATACTTCGAGTTAATATAAAGAAAAAAGAGGGACAATTTTTTCATTGTGGTAATACTAGAAATTAATCAAGGAATTATTTGTAATACCTAAAATGATGTAAGATTCCATATGGAGATTTCACTTAAATTATTGATGTTATATAATTCAATTATTTTATTCTAGAAGGTATATGATATAAGCTGTTTATTTAACAAGTGTTCTAAATATACAAGAGGTCATAAGTAAAGAAAGAATTGAATATGGGAGCTCAAAGTTTGGTTTCTAGTAATGGGAAAAAGGATTTATTGAATTGAGATCTCATATTAAAGAATTAATTTGACCTAGGATGATTTTTAATAAAATCTATTTATTTTTTATCTCATTTTTCTGTCTTATAAAGTGTTTATAAACAATCATTGTTTAAATTAATGAGATGATGTTTTGATACACAAGCTTTATGATTGGTCCAAATTCTATGACATGATAAAAAAAGGCTATGATAAAAGATGTATTATTTGGGTTAATGTGTTTATCTAAAAACATAAATGAATATGATTCGTACACTAATAGTGGTAAATTTGGTAGTCTTATTTTCAGAGAAGTTTCCAACACATAGAATACCATATATGATATTGAAATAATAGTTTATTTGTTAATTATTTGAAATAAAAAGAAATATAAGTTAATTAAAAAAACATATAAGAGTTTTTATATCTTAATAATGATATCTTGAAAAGGAAATAGTTTCTAGTAGGATAGTGGGAGTATAATTAGACTTAGGAAGATTAAATTTAAAAAATGAAATATTATACCAATCAAAGTTCTACATAAATTTCACTTGATGTCATAAAAGATTTATGATATAATATTAAATAAATCATTTAAATGTTACATTAGTTACTATAATACAGTGAATTTCACTTGAATCCTAAAAGGTTTAGGGTATGTTACTTATAATATAATATTAAAATTACATTAGTTACCATAAGATTTCAAAGAAAAATTTTTATATAAAGATTGTCTAGGATGATGATGATGTTCTTATAAAATTATTAAATTAGAAACAAAGGTTTTTAACATCAAAACATTTAATGTTGTGGAATTAAAGAGTTTTAATATGTTCAAAGAGTTTAACATTAGAAATATGATTCCTATGTCTAACCATTAATCAAACTTGTTTTCTTTATATATTTTACTCACTAATGAGTTTAGTGGGAGGGTTTTTTAATATGGTCACATAGATATGTAATGAGAATTATAAATAGATATAATATGTTAATAAAATCCCAAAAAGTGAAGGAATCATGAGTATGATATAGAATTTTATCATATGTGATATGTTAGAAATGTTGTTATGTAGGGACTCTTTAAGTATTCCTAAAATATTTTTAATAATAGAAAATATATTATATAATTGTAAATCTCTACTTTATCATTCCTTCATATTAGATGTGTATATTTATATACAGATGTATATTTCATGAAGTTTAATGATAATTTATCTCTCAAAGTATTACTTTTAGTTATACCTAATTAGTGTTCATCATGAATTATAATAGGTTATGATAAAATATTAGGGTTAACATGAGTATGATTCATTTATCAAGATATAGAATATGCTTATGAAAAAAAAAGTGTTTTTTTCACTCTAGAACCTAATAAGTATCCCACACAGAGTGTCACACACTTTTAATTTTGTATAATAGGGGTACATTGTTCCTATTTTGTGTCCTCATTACCGGAGGTCAGTGAGGTACCTAGCATGAGAACCTTTAAACTTTTATACCTTTGTTACCCAAGACTTGAGGCTTAACTAATTAGGGGTTGTTGGGTACATTTCTGATCATGTTATCAACTAGAGATTAACCAAGATGATATTTTTACTCTTGTATAATGTGTATGAAATATGGGCCCTCAATTGAGATATACCGAGGAAATTTATGACCATACCTAGAAGGTATATATAATATGATTATCTACTTGGATGAGGGGCATGCGATGCAATCATTCACTAGATGTATGACATGTGATGTATTCATTGATCTGGCTAGTTTATACTCAGATAGTTGAGAACATATAATGACACTATATAGGATTGACATATATCATGTACCCTGGTATCTTGATGACTTGGTAAAATGAAATGTATGAAAATTTTTACTAGCATGTGATCTAGCTAGTGGACATAGGTATCGAGATACATGTATTTGATGGAGATCACATCATATCCCTTTATAGATTGAATAATGTATATACTTTTATAGAGGCCTCTATTTTCTTATATTTATGGACTTTCTGATTCATATTCATTATCAACTCTACATATGATCATGGGATTACACTTTGTGGTTGATCAAACGAGGATTGAGTTTTACTTAGAGAGTTTCTCAAAAAAAAAATTATAGTTTTATCTAAAAGAGTTATAGATGGGATATTCACAAGGTATTACATATGATGTAATGTACACTAAATTTAATGAAATCTTTCAAAAAGTGTTTTGAAATATATCCAAAAGTGTATTGGATATTATTTAACAAGTTGTCATATATGATATGGAATAAGGTTAAATGACATAAAATTATGTTAGGATTTTGTGAAAGTGGGAGACAAAAGGAGATGTGACCTAAATATAATTTATATATGATGAAATAGGGCTAATCATACTTAATGATCAAGGTATGTCCTATTTAATTAAATATTATTTGATGATACTAACCATTTCAATATGACTGGGTGTATATCATAAGGTGACATTACCCATGGGATTGAAGTTATATTATTGACAACCATAACTGTGAGAAGAGAATTGAGAATACATTGATTACAATATAATATGATATTCATATGATGCATATACTGAGAATACGTTTCTACTATGTATTATAGGATTACAATTTACAATAGTCAAACATTAAGTTTTAACATCCATGATCAACTATCATTAATTAATCATTCAATAGGATGAAACAAATGGAAGAGTTAATGCTGAGAGTTACATGTGATGTAACTTAAACTATTATTCCTAGGTTTATAAAATGTATGAGTGAATGTTTGTAATGGTTTCATGGATTGGAGAGCGTCACCATAGACTATATAAAGGTGGATAAACCCTTGGTTAGGTGTGTGTAATCCCATTAAGAAACCTCTACCAGACTAATATCCCAATAAAATATTTCTATTTGTACTTATTTTCTTTTGGGTTACTAATATATTGTGAAGTCTTGAAGAATCCCACTAAAAGATTTTGGGTGATTCAGTGCTCCCATGTATACACATTAGTGGGAAGAACTATTTGGTTGTTCCTTTTGTGATCTTCATCAAACATAGAATGTTGGCATTGAGAAAAAACATTACAATAGTGAATGGTATACACATTATTTATTTCTAATTTTATATGATCTCTATTATATACATATACTGATCTTGGTTCATGGTTTCTTTTATGTTTCTTGATTAATGTTTAATATACACTAAAAAAATTTCAATTCCTTATTGAATGCATGTCCTAAAGGATGGTATATATATACCATGTTATTACCTTATCCAATTTTAATGTACTATTTGGATGGATCATAATACTATAAATCATAATGTATGATTTCTAAGAGTTTGAGATTTATATATTGTTAAATCAGGTGTTTTTTACAGTTTTAGTGATGAATTTGTATCTTTACACTTTTATTATTTTTATTTTGATAAATTAAAAAAACTAAAAATTAGATGATGATTGTAAAAATCTATTTCATTTTTTATACTTATTGATTTTTTTATTTTAATAATGATGTTGAATCTGATGAATTTTCGATTCAAAGTTTAATATTTTATTATTTTTTAATCATTTTTTATTTTTTATTATTATTTTGGATATTATTATTTCTTCTCATAATTTCTATTACATGCAATAAAATTTTTTATGTAAATTTTCTTATGTTTAAAGTTTAACAGAGAAGAATTACATTATGTATAAAGGATTTTATGTTTTTGTATGTATAAAATATTACACATCATGAGTATTTTTTTAAAAAAACTTAAGTATAAAAAGTCTTCTATTTTGAAAAATTATGTATTCTTAGTATTTAGGAGGAATATATTACATATCCCCTGGTATCCTAAAATTATATTATGTACCGAGTTTTTTTCAAAGAAAAAAATGTTACACATTGTTTTCTTTCTTTATTAATTATCTTAAATATTTCACTAGGGTTCAAAATTATATTATGTATCAATATTTTTAAAGGAAATTATGTTATATATGAAATTTTCTTATGTAGTTGGAAATTATATTATGCATTGTTCTTAAGGATGTTATGTAATAAAATTTATCCAAGTATAATATCTTACGCATTAAAATATATGATGTATTAGTTATGATTGAAAAAAATCTTAAATATGAATATTTTTAAATATTTATAAGTTATTTATATTATTTATTAAATTTATTTTGTTTAGTATATTACATGTCAAGAATTTATCATAGAAAAATATGTTAGGTATTACCTATGTTTGAAAATTATGTTATGCATTGTTTCTGATTAAATTTTTCTTACAATTATCTAATGAATTTTAGTGAATAGATTTTAGAAAAGTCAGTACATGTGAGTTTTATTATGTAGTAATTTAATCTTACCAGAAATGGAATGAAAAATAAGTTTTTCTTTATTCTTATAAACTTTTTTATTGTAAAGTGTTTGTTATTTTAGTAAAGTGATTATGATATGGTATAACTGAAATAATTTTAGACAATATATATCATTGTGTTGTTATGTATTATTTCTTTTCCTGGAGAGTTTTATTTATATATATGTATATATATATTTTGCACAATTTTTTATATAAATTCCATATAGGTTTAAATAAATACTCACGAAATCTAGAATTTTTTTTATTACATCAACAGGCTACACATAATTTAGAAACCTCAAGTGATATTACCATTGAATGATATTTAGGAAACACCAAGGATTAAACCACTAAATAATACCCTATAAATAGATCTCAAAGGAACTGGATAAAAGAGAGATATATATGAATTTTTTGAACAACTAAAACATTTTTTATAAAAAGTATTATATTTTTAGTACTACTGTGACCAATTGTTGTGATCACTACAACAAGATTCATTATTAAAGAACGATGTCAAAGTGATAAACATAAATCAATATTTTATTCGTATCTTTTATAATTATTCATGTTATTGAGTATCATTAATTTATCTTTTTATTTTGTTTTTAATAGAGTCTAGTTTATTATTTTCTATTAAAAAACAAGTCTTGTATCAGTTATACGTCCACCATAAAAGTAACATAGTTTTTGTCTGTGATAATAATTATAAAAGGCAGGTTTATTGGGTTTTGACTCTTGGTGTAAAATTTGTTTTTTGGTTGTTCCATGGTCTAGATAAAGGTAGGTCCATAATAGGGTTGTCACTCCCTTTAAAAGCGAGGTAAAATTGGATTCCATTTCTCTTTAGGAATGTACATAAGAGAAGAGTAGATGTATGAGCACTTCAATTTGAACTACCATATTTTTTTCTCATGTGGTTTTTAGCTCACCTATATTTGAATATTTTATTTTCACATAAAATTAAATTATCTTTAAATTTGAATTCTACTTTTAATATTTTTTTAAAACCTAAAATTGTCAATTAATCCCCCTCTTGAACGTCTCGAAATCTCACACTAGGAAAAAAATTGGAATCAAATAAGGTCCTTGTAAGGATTAATATATCTTTTTGTTTTGTTTTATTTTCTTCTAACATTTAACCTAGACTTAATAGTCTAAGGGAAATATATTTGTTGAGTTTTCATGTTTAAATTAAAATGGTGGTTATATTTCACAGAAAATACCATACGTCAATGGAAACAATTATGAATACTGATAGGAAAGAATGGAAGCTTACCTTAATCATATAAGTATTAAACACTAGATTATAATGGTAAAACCTTATAAACTTCCTAATTCTAACACTAATTTATTGATTATTAATAAATATATAATTTATTTTATTGTAACACCCTGATATTTTTATGAGATAATTTTTTTTATTTGATATATTGTGTTGTACGCTACACCAAGATAAGATTTTTCTACACACAAGAACATATTATCTTGAAGTATACACAAAAATAGGATTGTCTTGTGTTAAACATAATTTCAAGTTCTTTTGATAGATTTATTTTCATGCAAGATGATGTTTTAGCAAACAACTAAATAATATTATGTTACCTTATAACCTAGCCATTATAATGGCGGGTGTTTCCAACACTTTCGCCAGGACGCACATCCGTTTGTTATTTGGTGGAGGACATGTAGTTATTGCCCCACATTACCACTTTCCAAAGGAGGTCCATATCCGTCTCTTGTATAGGGATGTTTTCTCCTTGATCGAAATTGGATGATGGGATGTTAGTTCCTCCTTCCATGGATTCCTCCTCATAACTCGTTACCTAGTCCGGGTCTCCCTTTTAGATTAAGACATTGTTCGTCAAACTCTTCCCAATTCCATGCCTTCATGGATGCTAATTAATTACACTGCTTATGTTAGGACATTCCAAGGGGTCTGGTCAGGGCATCAACCTTCAGTCATGGTATTAGTCGTGTTGGACATCACTGGTGTGTCTGGGCACTGGAACACTAGAGCGTCTAGGTTTATTTCCCTTATGATAGGGATTCTCAAGGGCGCGGAAGCCTGAGACATACCATGTCGAATGTGCGGAATTATTTTTCATAGGCAATACTCTGAGGTTTTCCTTAGCTTCCCTTTTTTAACATAGGATATGCCATGAGTTTAACGTCTATTGGAGATGGATCAGACTGATCATAACACTAACGGGAGTAGATCAGGTGGGTTCAACCCCTGGAGGGAACACTAATGCTGGGGATAATGCGTGATTTGTTACCTGAGTGCTGCTAAGAGCAGTGAAGAGGTGAATTGGAATGATCTCAATGGGATGTGGAGGCCTGAGTAAGAATCATTATGGATGATGGAGAGTCAACTAAAGTGGTGGGAGAATGAGATGGAACCATCGTGAAGGTGATGGTTGTATTGGGCTTGAGCCTCGAAGAGACTTCCTACATATCCTCGTGGTAGGTAAACAAAGTCCACATAGTTCGGTGGAGTGATTGGACACCTGAGGAGGCAACCCGTATGGATTGGACCCGGAGGAAGTGGAACCTCAGGGTTGGGATACGACCTTCCCGAAACACATAGGCTCATTGGAGATACTGGGATGAGACATGGGTGATGATTTTAAAGCTCACAAAGGATTCCTATATACCTTTACTTTGAAAGGATCAAAGTCCACGTAGTTCTGGATGGGGGAATAGGATCAGGTTTTCTGCAGAGAACATCGAACCAATAATATACTGGGGCTTACACATGGTTAGCATCCTGGGTTAGTCTAACTCCATATGGGCAGACCAGAAATGTGGGTCCCAACAAAGAGGACTACAATGGATTACTGTAGAATGTGGAACACAATGGATTACCATCAGTTTGGGAACACAATGACTTACCACTGGTTGGGATACAATAGATTACCACTGGTTGGGGAACACAACGGCTTACCGCTGTTTGGGGTACACAACAGCTTACCGCTAATTTGGATGCAATGTATTAATGCTGGTTAGGGAAAACAACAACTTACCACTGGTGGGGGAACACAATAGGTTACTGCTTATTGGGGTAAGACCTCAAGGAGGCTTCCTACGTACCTTGCATCGGAGACAAAGATCAAAGCCCACTTAGTTTGAATGGGTGTAGTTTATTGTATTGCAGGATGAAAAGGGGCCATACATTTTAACATCATGAAGGATGGGGGTGAACTGATGTGAAGTGGTCAGTATTGATGGTTGTTGGGCTAGGACCTCAGGGAGGCTTCCTACATACATTTCCTTCACAAGGATCAAAGTCCACATAGTTTGGAGTAGGTTTGCTGAACCGACTTGAAGGGGGTCAGGAAAAGTAGGTGTTGGGATTGAACGTCAGGGAAGATTCCTATGTATGTTGACTTAAAAAGGATCAAAGTCCGTGTAGTTCAGAGGTGTTGGGGATTACACGCTGAGGAAGCCCAAGAAATATTTCATTGTCAATGCTTACTCTAAGCCCACACGAGTTATGCATTGTGTGAGAAACAAGAGGCATCAAAGACCTGATGATAATGTCATGAAAGGTGCGTCCGTGGTAAGTGGAGTGGGTATTACACATGGTTAGCCATCCAAAAAGGAAACAGGGGCTTACACGTGGTTAGCGGCCTAAAGAGGAAATGTGGGATTACATGTGGTTATCAACCCAGGGAGATGGAGATTGAGACTTACTCCAGGATGAATGCCTGGGTGGCGAAAAATCCCAATGGAAGAGGGAAGATGTAACGAATGTCCCGATGATCATCTATCCTCTAGTTTTTTTCACAAAATAGAGGAGGGGAGCAGGGATAATGCCTCCTGCAAGAAAGACTAGGGGCTTACACCAAGGTTGTTTCCCTTCCCCATGGACAGGCGCCGCTCCGACAGAGAGGATCTCATTCCTTGTGGGGGAGAGCTCACTCCTATGGAGATGAGCATGGTTAGAGAATGTCTGAGATGGGGTTCCCCACATATGATACATGGGGTGAGGTCACAGTTTAACGTCATGTGCTAAGGATGATGATGATTGGAATTTTAACTTCCTGCAGCCCGGACGAAGCGAGTTCACTCCGTACCCCTAGGACTTAAATAACTGATACCCGCCTGCCCTTGGGGAAGGGAAGGAATCAAAAATTCCATGGTGAGTGGATGTCATGGAGTGATCCATTGATGGGACCACATTTTCAAGGCTATGGGAAGAATAAATAACCGTTAGCGTTCCTATGCGAAGAAGCATGTGGCGAAGCAACACAACGGGAAGCACCACCCAAGGGACCTTGAAATCACCTCATACAAGCTTGAAGGGTTATATGGGACAAGGGTGTGTAACTTATGTGTTTTTTGTGTAAGAAGTTCCCAAAGATGATGCTAGGTGGAGTAACATCAAACACATACTAAAAGGTGCACACAAGAGGAAGGTATTACACACAAAAGGAGTGGTCGGCATGCGATAGGCGCGCAAAGAGGGGACTGTTTCACACAAAAGGCAGGGTGGAGCAGAAAATAATGCGTGCCGGAAAATGGAAGAGGTTTTCCTATAAAGAGGGGCATAGGTTTTGATCACAAGTGGGATAGTTTGTGCGCAAGTGTAAGGGTTTGCGCGCAAGGGGCCCAACACATAAGGAGTTGGGCGAGGGTCATTCCCTAGTGGTCCTGCGTGAAGGTGTACCCCTGGGAGATCTGTCGTGGAAAATCCCGTACCTAGAAGGCATGTTTTGTGTGCAGAAGAGCTAAATTTCATGTAGGGGAGATGGTTTGTATTCTTCAGGCCTATAATCAAGGGGGTGACCTTCTATTTATAGGTGAGTGGGAGCCACGAAGGGTGTGCGGAACTCGTCCAACACAGAAAACCCATTCATTTAGTCAGTTGTGTGAATTTTCCCAAACCAGTGTGTTCAGTCAAAATTTACCATCGATTTTCCTCGAATTTCGGTCTGAGGCCTTCAGTGGATTCTGGTGTCTACAAATGCCCCCCTTGGAATTAGAGCTGTAAGTGGGCGCAAAAGTCAGATTCTGAGGGAAACGCCAAGACAAATGGCCTTTCTGGAGGCGGTTCACGTAAAACCCTTTAGGTGCACATAAATCCTTTTTCGCACATGTGTAAAACCCACCCCGAACCTATAAAATCCCTCAGGGGTCCCATGGTCCTTACAGATTTTCCCATGTGATAATCTCCGGTGCTATCATGCGTGGAATATCTCAACCGTCTTTTCCTGCAATCTAACCTGCATTGCACAGAATCCCCCGAATTTGGTCATGATTTTGCGTGAAACATCAGTTTTATGCACCATTCCTTGGTTTTTCGTGCCATATTCTAATATTTCGCATGACGTGCATGATTTTTTGCATGGGGATTCTATAGACTTTACCAAAAGAAGATGACTGCTAATTTGGGTGATGCTGAGAGAGAAGCTATGTATGCCGCTCGGAGGGCCATGATGGTCAGGAACCCTAAGGTCTATGGCACCCATAAAGTTGTATCCGACAATTAAAACTCTCTTCAACATGATGACCCAATCCTAGAAGGATTATGTGATATCTGACAACCTACCGATATGGGACTTTAGTATTATGGAGGAGGTACCGGTGTTGGGATTCAAAGTTGACACACCGGAGTCATGGGTGACTCATGGGGATGATCTTCCCCGATACAACATCACAAAAAATGGACATCCTTACAGAGAAACTAGGCACATGGCCATATATGATCTGAATCAAAGTACTAGAACCATATCCGGAGGTGAACTAGTCACTGAGGATTCTCCAACCCATTACACAAGTACCTTTCGATAAAGAATCACTAATGAGACTAAGGGATGGCTGTAGGATTGGGACATGAGGTCTAAAGGCAATTTCACAAGTGAGTGGGCCTGGATGTATTGGGTATTCTAATCATGCGATAAGTTTGGGGTAGAACTGTGGCACATCAGGTTGTTCGAGGTGGTGTGGACGTCATAGTTCCATTTCTACCACTAGCAAGAACTTGGACTAGAAATATTTACCCGGTGGTCCTCTGATACCAACACCTTCCGTATCCACCATGGGGAGTTTGGTATTAGTATTTGGGATGTTCATTGCATTGGGTTCATCCCTTTGGATGGGTGCCATTACGATGAATTTCTTTCAATAAAGAACATCTAGGGAGATAGCTCGCAGACTCACATCTTAACATGGAACTTATTGGAGCTGGCCAAGGAGAGGTTGGAGGTTAAGGAATTTCTGAAGGATATTGCTTATTCAAATTGGTTCAGCCTGTTTCTAAAGAAAGACCCAAATATCAAGATGTCGGGGCGAGGAAGACGGTGTCCGACTGTGACACAGAAGATAAAAAGCAGATCATACTGGAGGATCTTGGATGCGGGGGGAATATCAATACTCGGGCTTTAGTGTGGATGAAATTTAGGACCCAAACGTCTGATATGTTAGATTTATTGCAACCTTATTAATGGGTGGAGATTTCCAGTAAGGGACACAAGGATGGGATTCTGCCCCCAACATTGGTGATGGACTGCATTATGGAAGCCAATCAGAGGTTCAACTTGGGGGGTCCCTATACTGGCCCGACTATACGCCATCCTAGGGAATATTTCAAAAGGGGATTTAATGAGGAGGATCTTGTGGCCATTTCCAAATCCTTCATGGTTGGATCACAACTCATTGTGGTAGGTACAACTTCCCAAACACCATTCGTCCCCTAGGTAAAATCCTATGACCTTCCTTGTTGAACATTGTCGGGGTCATGCCGCTGATGCTCAACGAAGAGGGGATAAGAACCAGGATTGGAAATCACACCAATTTTACCTTTAGTCCATTCACCACCCCGGCTGTCTAGATGATAGATGATGGGAAAGGCTCATTGGAGCAATGAGAATACTTGCAAAGCATCAGAGGTGGGGTGCTTGTGGCCTGGGTCAATGGAAATATTCTTTGCAAGCCTTATCTACTGTCAAGATTTTCCAGGTAGTTTGGATGCCTCCAACGGATGCTGAAGAAGGTATATACAGATTTACGAGAGGAGAATCATCCTTGCGTTCTCCGTAAAATGTGGAAGATGTTCACAACATACGACTCTGGTGAGGTAATTACCTTCGCCCCTATTGGAGTTGACACCGAACTCTCAACAAAATATTCCGAACATTGTGTGGTGGCATATCCCGAAGGACTCCTATGGAAGTGAGTATAGAATCTCAAGTTGGCCAGTGTGAAGCTCGGGTGGTGAGAGAGAGTAGACAAAGTGCCGTCAGGGAGGAAAGGTTGAGTATATTTTGGGCAGATGGGTTGGTACTATCCGGGACTTCCGCAGTGGGAACATCACATGGTGCGGTCATACCCTCATCTTCCAATGGGAGAGGGGACCATGAATAACCTCGTGAAGAGGCCAGGGAGTTTCCTAGGAAGCAGATAAGGTATCTTCTTTAACCTTCTGAGGACACAATGTTCCCTGCACTGTGGTCAGCTTGGTTGACCCTGTGGTAGTCAATGGTCACTAAATCCATTTTTGAAAAGATAGTACGATATGGAATCATTCTTTTAGAAGTTGGACTCATCTAGATTTATGACATGGTTAAATTCAATAATCGACAGACATATTTGACAACCATGGACGAATATACACACTAGTGGGGTCGGCGTGAAGAACTACCCCTCCTGGTGAAGGTAATGCTCGGCCAGGAGCATGATCCAAAAAGAATGTCATCTGAAGATGACGATGACGTTGAGGAGTCAGGGGTAAATGAGTCAAAAGAATAGGAGGGAGAAGGAGAGGGAGAAGGAGAGGGAGATGAAATATGGGAAGCTAAATAGGATCTTGGAGGTGGAGGGTCTCAGGGGACAACCCACCAAGGGAGTATTCTAGAGAGCGGCGAGATTGTTGTCTCTGATATAGAAATAGCTGAGCTACTTGAGGTATGCCTTAATCCTTATCTTATCTTTTCCTCTTTTCATCACTCGTAATTTTCAATCATATTTTTTATCCTATTTGGACACATAATGGTGCCTGTCAAGAAGCTCCACCTAAAGGGGGGGGGGGATGCGTAGATAGAACAAGGTGGGGAGCTGACACCCATTATTGAATTTACAATCACTGAAGGATCTCTTATAGTGATAGGTCCTGTGGCAACAGAAATGCCAGAGGCTGATGTGCTGAGCTCTCGTTTAGACGCTTGTTTCTGTCGCTAAAGAGCTCTGCTAATTAGGGAATTAATTGTTTGTGCACTAATCATAGAACTAGAGGCTCTATGGGCCACTGAATCTAGACCATTCATAGATGATTTGATGAAGAACACACTGACCCAATCAGGACATATTTCTCAATTCAAGCCGGCCCTGACATCAGGTGATAAAATGGATGTGGACGTCGGTGATATTAATTCTGGGGTGGGGTATGAAGTCAGTGGGGGTGAGGCTGCTGAGACTAAGGCGATAGAGGAAGGCTGCCCACATTTTGAAGAGCCGAATCCCTTGGGAGGAGTACCAGAAGAAGACCCTGCCACTGATCTTTTGGATGCTTTCCCCGACTATTGGACTTCAAACCTTGAGGAGATAGATGAATCTAATTCTAAAGCATCCAATGAGATCCGTATGATGCGGCGCAAGGGGTGGAAGTGTATCAAGTGCTTCCTTAGTCATCCACACATATAATGGCTAAAACAGATAGGATCACTCCGGACCTAGCTACGCGTTCTCTATGATAGAGGGGTAGATTCTCACCATCTTCATGTAATGATTCGTGATTACATGGTGGAAAAGATACGGGAGAATAGCCAACATTCCAACATTTTCCAATTCTAGAAAGAGTTAGAGAATAATTAGGCATTATGAAAGGTGGAGTAGGAGGTTCGACACCTTGAAGAGAAAGCGAAAGAAAGGGAAACATTCATTGCAAACCACTCTGAGCTCATCGAGAAATTGAGGGACCGACTGGCGGATGCTTCGGAGAAGATAGTTTTGGTGAATCTATAAATTATTGAGCTCCAAACTAAACAATCACAGAAATAGGCTAGGGATAATGAGTTATGCTCTGCAGTTACTCATGAAGAGAATGATATTAGGGGGCGGGAAACAATGATAGAGGACACAAGTCGGAATGTGGAAGCACTGGAGAAATCCATCCAAAACATCGATCCTTAAGGGCCCTATCTTGGTTGAACTCATAAACTTATTCTTCTTTACTACTGATTATTTTGAACTGCATTCATGAACATATTATTCACGTGTTTTTTTAGTTTGATTCATTCCAAACACAATCATGAAATAATTAACAATCCATCCCTAAGCTCACGTGGGTGGTGCCCGATGTGAGAAATATGGGATGGTCGCATCATCACTTCAGTTGAATGTATGAGTGCCAACCAACCTTTAGGAATTCAGGGTATAAACAACCCTTCCAGGCATACAGGAAGAAAAAGGTGTCACGACCCAGCCTCGGGACCCGTGCCGTGACTACCCCAAGCCTGCCTCCCATAGGCCAGGGGCTGGCGACTAGCACCAGAGGTGTAAATCCCGAAATAAGGGAAGGCATTGACTTTAAGTAAGATAAAAAACAACACAGAGTATGCAAGAAGAAGTAAACACTAAGTAAACTGAGTACAAGGTAAGTGCTGGAAAGTAAATGGGCTAGAATACACCCCAACTGAAAGTAAAGTAAAACTGAAATGAAAGTATAACAACTAAAAGGTAAAGCAGTGTGTCTGAGCTGTCCTCTGGAAATCCCACCTGAAGGGTGGGTACATATGGTCTTCTATGATCCTCGGCTCCAGCCGTCCGCTCTGTGTATGTCCCGTCTAGTGATCCACCTCCAGGTACCATCTAGCTCCACGAACTCCTACCTTGGTCAGCGCTGTCCGTCGTCTGCATCCAACACAACGTAGTGCGGGCATAGCCCATGTAGGGGTGAGTATATGCTACTCAGTAGGGATCCCGAGACCCCCGAAGGTCTCCCAGAATCCACGAAGGATAAACAAAAAAGGAAAGATACAATCACGAAGTAACAACCAACTCTACTTAGGTATATTCCCATACATATACCTAAGTCATTAATTCTAGTTCAGCTCCAACATCCGATCCCAAGTTCGATACAGTCCACACAGGATAGCACAACCAAACCACACAGGATAACACAACCCAATCCACTTAAGAAAGCATTTCAATCATATCAAAGATAATGATTGAAAAGTCAGGACTCAACTCACACATGCATACTTCTTCATAAGATGATAGAGATGATCAGATGTAGACACTGATTCATATAAGCTGTTGGACCCACAAAGGATACAAGACTAGCTAAGCTGTCGGACCCACAAAGGATACAAGACTAGCTACTCCGTCGGACCCACGTAGGATACAAGTACAGAGTCAAATACTGTCGGACCCATGTAGGATACAAGAATAGTAGTCACGTACTACCGGACCCACATAGGATACAAGAATAGTAGTCATCTCCGTCGAATCCACGGAGGATTTCAGTATGGTCGTCGTCGCTGCCGAACCCACGGAGGATCCCAGTACAGTCGTCATCGTCGTCACAGTCGCAGCCAGCTCTAGGGTTCCCGCACACAGCATGCTCAATTCCTGTAGGGTCCACTCCATGAGCCAAGGGGGTCGATACATCAACTGACATGTATTCCGGAGTTTATGTATCCCAAAGTTCCGTCCCGACAATAGGAACTCAACGTGACAGACGGCGCGTCAATCGGACGCCTAGTCTGAGAGTTATTGGCTTTTTCGTCTCAGGGGCGCGGTTGGTTTTTAAGTCAAAATCAACCCGACCATACTCCAAATGTGTCCAAACCTCGAGTGGAGTAATCCAAAAGGTCTGTCTCACTAAGATGAAACCAACAAAGTCGATGACACGTCAATCGGACGTCCGGAGATCAAGTTATAAGTGTTTTCACTCCGAAGGCCCGGTTGGTTTCATGTTCGAACCAACCCGGCCATACCCCAAGTTCTCCAAAACCTTGAGTGTAATATACTGAAATGACCATCTCGATCCATGAATCACTACCCAACTGACGGTGCGTCGATCGGAGGTACGTAGCCCAAGTTATGGGCCTTTGAACGAAGCTGTCCGATTTTAGGGGGTTTTGGGCCCGGACTGACCCGGTCCAAGACACCATGGGTTGGCCCAAACTAGTTTGACCCGACCCAGGTCTGGGTCCGGACCACTAGGGAATGGCCTAACCCGGTTGGCGCGGCCCGGCCCAGCCGGTGTGGCCCGCGTGGCCAGCGGCTCGGCCGTTCGGCCGAGCTGGATGCGGAGGGGGGCGTTGCCCCCCTTGATTAAAGAAACTGACCTGGCATGGGGGGACCGCCTTTTTTCCAGCCGGGGGTTACGACCCCCGGATCTTCCAAAAAAGTCCAGCCGAATTGGCCGGCCGGTGTGCCACTGCAGGACCCCCGCATTTCCCGCCTTCCATGCGCCGGTGACCGGTTGTTCTGGCCACCCCTCCCTGCGCCGCCGCACCCCTCCGCCGCGGCCCGCTCCGGCCGTGGCCCTCCGTGATGCTCCGGCACGGCGCGACAGTGCCGCGCTCCTCCGTTGAGGCTCGTCCTTGGCTGCAGCTTCCTAAGGCTTCACCGGCGCGGTACGACGGCACCGCGCACTTTCACCACGCTTTTCCTTGTTCCCGAGTGGTGTCGTTGCACCACGCCACCTCCATTCCAAACCACGTCGATGATCAACAACAAAGGGGAGGAGGATCGACCGTGTTTGTGCGGTCCGAACTCCTCTCGTTAAATTGATAACAAGCAGCCAAAATAACATAAAACAACTTCGACAAAGCAAAGCACAAATTTAATCCATTAAATTTCAACTTAAAACCCCTACCTCTAAGAAGTCGCTGAAAGGAGATTGTCGCGGGAAACGACGTCGCGAGGTAAAGCTCTGTATGTGTTTGATGTAGATCGTCTGAGGTGGAGCAGCATCTCACACTGGCTGCAGAGAGGAGATGAAAGACACGATGATCACTCATTGCGGTGACGACATTCTTCATCGAGGTCTTGATGTTCTTCGCGTTCTTCAATACTAAGCTTAAGCTCTCCCAAAATCTCCACACAATGAAACCATCCCCAAAATAAAATAAGGTAGGTCCTTATTTTATTAACTCATGTCAAGAATTCAAGAATTCTAAATTCAAACTCTAATTAAATAAATTTACTAGCATTAATCAATCTAATTAATGTGAGAGTTGACATGCCATTAAAGTGGGGGAGTGGGTGAGTTACAAAATTAATTACCAGTGGGGGGTTTAATGGTGTGTTAGGGAAATTGAAGGAGGTGGTGGCTCGTGTAGGGCCCACCCCAACTTCCTCACAACTTCCTTTCCCATAACACTTAAACCATCAGTAAAGAGATAAAAATAAAATTGTAAAACAATTATATTTTTATTCCTCATATTTTTAACATCTCCTCATGAGAAAACACAACTCCAGAAAAAGTCTTCCTAAGCCATTACCGGTGCTGCGGTTTCATCGATGTCCTCAGATTTTGATTCCAAGCACCAGTTCAAAATTTAGGAAAACCCGCTCATTCGTTCACTGAACGTACCCGAGCTAAACTTTGAAAAATGATTCTGGGCACACTGGGCCCCTGAATCAGGTGCTGTCAGAAACTGCATACTCGTAAAATTCCAAAGAAATTAAGAAAAAGAATTTCCTTGAAATTTAAGGGTCTTTACATTAATCTCACCTTAAGGATTTACGTCCCCATAAAGATACATCACAAACTAGGGAAACAAATGAGGGTACTGAGCATGCATCTGAGCCTCCCGCTCCCAAGTGCTCTCCTGGAGGTTCTGGTGCTTCCATCTGATGCGTACTAGAGGAATCGACTGCCCACATAGGACCCACTCCTGTCGATCCTCGATCTCCACTGGGACCTCCGCAAAAGTCACCCCGTCATCAATGTCCAGCTCCCCATGGTCGATGATATGCGTCGGGTCGTGCACGTATCTCCTCAGTTGAGATATGTGGAAGACGTCATGCACCCGGTGCAACTGAGGTGGTAGAGCCAGGCGATAAGCCACCTTGCCTATCCTGCTGAGAATCTGGAATGGTCTGATGAAGCACGGAGATAACTTTCCACCCCGGCCAAATCTTCGTAATCCATGTTGAGGGGAGACCCGCAAGAAAACGTGGTCTCCATCCTCAAACTCTAGTGGTCTCCGCTTCCCATCACCATAAGACTTCTGTCGGCTCTGAGTTGTCCTCATCCGCTCCTAGATGACCTGGACCTTCTCTATCGTGGCCTGGACCATCTCTGGTTCCACAAGTGCTGACTCCCCAGGGTCTGTCCAGCACAGAGGTGATCTTAAAGGTTGGCCATACAATGCCTCGTATGGTGCCATCCTGATGGTGGAGTGGTAGCTGTTGTTGTACGCAAACTCTACCAAGGGTAGGTGATCCTCCCAGCTACGACCAAAGTCGAGGACACATGAATGGAGCATATCCTTGAGAGTATGAATGGTCCTCTCCATCTGACCATCCGTCTGAGGGTGAAAGGTGGTGCTCAGATGTAGCTGCATCCCGAATGCCTCCTGCAACCCCTTCCAAAGCCAGGAAGTAAAGAGAACATCTCGATCGGAGACGATAGATGATGGCACACCATGAAGCCGTACGATATCCTGAACATAGAGGAATCCCAAGCTCTCCACTGAGCCCTGCTATCTGATGGGTAAAAAGTGGGCCAACTTGGTGAGTCGGTTGATAATCACCCAAATGGAGTCGTGACCTCTGGAAGTACGTGGAAGTACAGTCACGAAATACATAGATATCCTGTCCCACTTCCACTCCGGGACCTCCAAGGGCTGTACCAAGCCAGCTAGTACCTGGTGCTCTGCCTTCACCTGCTGACAGGTAAGGCATCGAGAAACGAACTCTGCTACAGCCTTCTTCATACCTGGACACCAGTGCTGTCATCTGAGATCCTGGTACATATTCGCTACCCCTGGATGTACCGCTAAAGGGGGAGTGTGAAACTCTATCAGTACCTCTTCCTGTAAAGCAGCTGGTACCATGGTACGTCCTCTAAAAAGGACGTCGTGCTCTCCTCATACAGAGAATCCATCAGGTG
Organism: Viscum album; assembly: GCA_963277665.1. Taxonomy (NCBI): domain Eukaryota; kingdom Viridiplantae; phylum Streptophyta; class Magnoliopsida; order Santalales; family Viscaceae; genus Viscum; species Viscum album. The sequence goes on along the minus strand of OY728122.1, from coordinate 2,006,697,577 downwards.
CCTGTCCTGAGGATATCTGTGCACTTCGCATCTCACAGTCAAAGTCCCCATGCTGTGCCTCCCTGACCCACTATAGTAGTGGAGGAGAGACTATGAGTAACTATAGAAAGGCTGATCTATCTCTATCCACGAAGGATATCTGCAAAGAGGATATCTGCTCCGTCGCCTCCCCAAGTAGCTCAATGCCCGTCCTCCTGCTGAGAGAATCGGCTACTACGTTCCCCTTTCTAAGAGTATAGACTATCTAAAAGTCATAGTCCTGGAGGAACTTGATCCATCTCCATTGTCTTAGGTTTAGGTCCTTCTGCAAGAAGATGTACCTGAGACTCTGGTGGTCAGAATAGACTGTAAAGTGCTCACCCATTAGATAGTGCCGCCACATCTTCAATATAAATACCACTGCTACTAACTCCGGTTCATAGGTAGCGTAGTTCTGATCATGCTGCCTCAACTGTCATGATCCATAGGCGATCACTGCCTGATCCTTCATCAGGACACACCTGAGTCCGGTCCCTGATGCATCGCAGTAGACTACGTACCCTACTTCCTTCTCTGGTAGGCTCAATATGAGTGCACTGGTCAATCTCTGTCTCAGATCTTGGATGATCTGATGAAATCTATCTAACCACACGAAGGGTTTCCCCTTCTTCTTCAAAGCTGAAAGTTTTGCCACAACTCTGGAGAAGTTTGGCACAAACCTCTGGTAGTACCCAGCTAGACCCAAGAAACTCCGCACCTCCATCACGCTCCTGGGTGGCTCCCAAGCTAGCACTGCCTCGATCTTCGCAGGATCCACCACAACTCTCGCCTCAGAGATGACGTTTCCTAAGAAGTGTACCTCATGTATCCAAAACTGACACTTCGAGAGCTTACCATAAAGCTGGTTCTCTTGGAGTGTGTCTAGTACAACCCACAAGTGGTAGGTGTGCTCCTCCTCAAAAGTCGAGTATATCAATATGTCATCGATGAAGACCACGACAAATCGATCTAGGTAAGGCTGGAAGATCCTATTCATGAGACTCATGAACAATGCTGGAGCGTTCGTTACACCGAAAGTCATAACCAGGAACTCATAGTGTCCATACCGACATCTGAAGGCCGTCTTCTGCACATCCTCGTCCCGAACTCTGAGCTGATGATAGCCTAACCTGAGGTCTATCTTTGAGAACCACCGTGACCCCCTTGAGATGATCGAAGAGGTCATCAATCCTCGGTAGAGGATACTTGTTCCTCACAGTCACCTGGTTCAGGTGACGATAATCAACACATAGTCGCAAGCTCCCATATACCTTCTTGACGAACAAAATCGGGGAAGCCTAGGGTGAAATACTGGGTCGGATGAATCCCTTGCCCTGTAAGTCCTCCAGCTGTACCCGTAGCTCTACAAGCTCAGCGGGAGCCATCCGATATACTGGAGTGGATATCAGGGCTGTCCTAGGGTACAGGTCAATATATAAGTCTACCTCTCTGCGAGGAGGTAGTCCTGGAACGTCGTCAGGAAAAAACGTCCGCATACTGATCCACCACTACAGGAAAACTCAGACTCCGCACGTCAACTGCTCCTAGGATGAGGCTAGCCAATTGATGAGTGATCGGCTGTCCTCAACTCTTCATGAGTCCATCCTGCGCTGCAAAGGCTCCCTTCTCACCGGTGAAGGTGAACCTGCTCCCATCGGTGCAGACACACCGCACCTTGCGCCTAATACAGTCAATCTGAGCATGGACTGTAGATAACCAACCCATGCCCAAGATGATGTCGTAAGGCCTCGACGCCACTACAAGAAGATCCCAGCTGAAGCTCTCACATCCTAGAGTAAGCTCACACTGCTGGCACCAGTGCATAACCGTTGAGTCTACTCCTGTAGGAGTCTCTTACCGTAAAGATCGAGCCAACAGCTCTGTCGGAATCTCTGAGCTCAGAACAAGGGCAGTGAAAATGAAATAATGACTCGCTCCTGTGTCTATAAGAACTGCAACAAGGTTGGAGTAGACATAGATAGTACCTCGAATCATATCTGGTGCACCGTGGTCGTAGGCCTCCACTGCCTGAAGCTGAGCCTGCCTCTGCCCGCCAGCTCCCTGTGGTCGGGGTGGATCTCCTGGTGGTGGTGGTGGTAAAGCCTCAAAGTGTCTCCCACCACCTGCTGCTCGGCCAGATACTTTGCCTCATCCACCTGCTCCCTGCTGACCGCCACGGTCGACCCTCTGCCTCTAACAGGGTGTCCCTCAACCGTCTACTACTCCTCTGCACGGCGGGTCGGGCAGTCACGAGCCATGTGGCCATGCCCGCCACATGCGTAGTACTGTCTGCTCCTCGTAAGACTGGCTCTGTACCCTGTGCCCCATGCCTATGAGCCAGTGTCCTAAGGTCATCTGCCTGATGGTCTGGTCCGCCTAGACCTCTGTGACATCCGTCGACTTCCAGCTGTAGAAGACTCTGCTACATGCCGCCCTGCGGTAGGTCTCACTACTGGTGTAGGCTCAGCAAGAAAGCTCTCTATGAGAAGGGCTCAATCTAGTACTTCTGCCTGCGTCAGAATGCTGAGGGAGATCATAGATGCCCTGATCTCATGCCTCGGTCCTTGCTCGAAGGTCCGGGCCTGGAAGAATGGGTCTCATACCATGTCCATCGAATAGCGTGAGAGATCGGTAAATCTCACCGAGTACTGGGCTACCATCATGCTGCTCTGCCAAAACTGTAGTATCTCCTGAATGCACACCACATGTAGGGTGGCTGGGATGAACTCTAAGCGAAAGAGGCTCTCAAAGTCCGTCCAGAGGAGAGATGTCTCCTCGTGCACCTGGACGATCAGGCTCCACCATCTGCCTGCTGCCGCATGCAGGAGACTCGCTGCAAGGATCACCATGAGGTCAACTGGTGTCCCCACTAACCTGAAAACTCATACAACAGCCTCTAGACAATACTTGGCTGCCTGAGGGTCCGTATCCCCATGGAACCTAGATAGTCTTTGACGCTGACACTCATGTAGTGCACTAAGGTGACGTGCACTCTCAGCGGCTGAGGCTAGTGGCATCGGTGGCTCGGTGGGTAGAGGTACCGCCAGTGCCTCCGCTGTAAAAGGGCCTTGCACCGAGGCCTCATCGCTCGATGGGTGGTCGTCTCGTAAAAAGCTCTGAACCCTAGCTGGATGCCATTGTAGGGCCATCCTGAAAAGTAACCGGTGCACCACGGTCAATATAGTATACCTGGTGAGCTGACACAAAGTAATCACGAAGAAAACTTTTGAAACACACATGCAATCAATGTTTTCGTGCACTGGGTCAGAAATCAGAATTCAGGGTCCTGGTTTATGGATACGTCGGCCACCACACCATCACTGGACTCCCGGGACTGATAACCACACTCAATAACCTTAACACTATTGCTTCACATAGAAGAAAGATCAGAGTCCTGAGTTCTGCCGTAGAACCGAACTCTTCTGATACCAATTTGTCACGACCCATCCTCGGGACCCGTGCCGTGACTACCCCAAGCCCGCCTCCCATAGGCCAGGGAGTCTGATCTGTCCTCTAGAAATCCCACATGAAGGGTGGGTACAAATGGTCTCCTCTGCTCCTCGGCTCCAGCTGTCCGCTCTGTGTACGTCCCGTCCAGTGATCCACCTCCAAGTACCATCCAGCTCCACGAACTCCTACCTCGGTTAGCGCTGTCCGTCGTCTGCATCCAACACAACGTAGTGTAGGCATAGCCCATGCAGGGGTGAGTATACGCTACTCAGTAGGGACCCCGAGACCCCCGAAGGTCACCCAAAATCCACTAAGGATAAACCACAAAGTAAAGATACAATCACGAAGTAACAACCAACTCTACTTAGGTATATGACCATACATATACCTAAGTCATTAATTCCAGTTCGGCTCCAACATCTGAGCCCAAGTTCGATATAGTCCACACAGGATAGCACAACCAAACCACACAGGATAACACAACCCAATCCACTTAGGAAAGCAAATCAATCATATCGAAGATAATGATTGAAAAGTCAAGACTCAGCTCACACGAGTATACTACGTCGTAAGAAGATAGAGATGATCAGATGTAGACACTGATTCATCTAAGCTATCGGACCCACAAAGGATATAAAACCAGCTATGTTGTCGGACCCACAAAGGATACAAGACTAGCTACTCTGCCGGACCCACGTAGGATACAAGTACAGAGTCAAATACTGCCAGACCCACGTTGGATACAAGAATAGTAGTCACGTACTACCGGACCCACATAGGATACAAGAACAGTATTCATCGCCATCGAATCCATGGAGGATTTCAGTACGGTCGTCGTCGCTGCCGAACCCACGAAGGATCCCAGTACAGTCGTCATTGTCGTCACAGTCGCAGCTAGCTCTAGGGTTCCCGCACACAGCATGCATGATTCCGGGAGGGTCCGCTCCACGAGCCAAGGGGGTCGATACATCAACTGACATGTAGTCCGGAGTTTATGTATCCCAAAGTTCTATCCCAACAATAGGAACTCAACATGACAGACGACACGTCAATCAGACGCACGGTCTTAGAGTTATTGGATTTTTCGTCTGAGGGGCCTCGTTGGTTTTTAAGTCAAAACCAACCCTACCGTACTCCAACTGCATCCAAACCTCGAGCGGAGTAATCCAAAAGGTTTTTCTCACTAATAAGAAACCAACAAAGTCGATGGCACATCAGTCGGACGTCCGGAGCTCAAGTTATAAGCGTTTCCGCTTCGAAGGCCTGGTGGGTTTCGTGTTCGAACCAACCCAACCATATCACAAGTTCTTCGAAACCTTGAGTGTAATATACAAAATTGACCGTATCGATCCAAGGATCACTACGAAACTGACGGTGCATCGATTGGAGGTTCGTATCCCAAGTTATGGGCCTTTGAACGAAGCTGTCTGATTTTAGGGGGTTTTGGGCCCAGACCGACCCGACCCAAGACCCCCTGGGTTGGCCCGAACCGGGTCGACCCGACCCGGGTCCGGGTTCGGACCACTAGGGCGCGGCCTGGCCCAGCCGACGCGGGGTCCAGCCCAGCGCGGGTGTTCCGGCCCGGCACGGCCGGCCCGGTCCAGCGCGGGCGCGGTCTGCGTGGCCAGCGACTCGGTCGTTCGACTGAGCGGGATGCAGAGGGGGGCATTTCCCCCCTTGATTGAAGAAACGACCCCTGCATGGGGGGCCCGCCTTTTTTCTAGCTGGGGGTTACGACCCCCAGATCTTCTGAAAACGGCCAACCAAATTGGCCGGCCGGTGTGCCACTGCGGGACCCCCACGGGTCCCACCTTCCATGCGCTGGCGGCCGGCGGTTTCGGCCGCCCCTCCCTGCAATGCTGCGGCCTTGTCCGACCGATGTGGCGCGACGGTGCCGCGCCATGGCCGCGACCCTCCTTGATTCTCCGGCGCGGCGCGACGGCGCCACGTTCCTCCGCCGCGACCCGTCCTTGGCCGCGGCTTCCTAAGGCTTCACCGACACGGCGCGACGGGGCTGTGCACTTTCACCGCGCTTTTCCTTATTCCCTCATGGTGCCGTTGCACCACGCCACCTCCGTTCCAAACCACGTCGATGATCAACAACAAAGGGGAGGAGGATCGGTCGTGTTTGTGCGGTCCGACCTCCTCTCTTTAAATTGATAACAGGCAGCCAAAATAACATAAAAAAACTTCGAAAAAGCAAATCACAAATTTAATTCATTAAATTTGAACTTAAAACCCCTACCTCGAAGAAGTCGTTGAAAGGAGATTGTCGCGGGAAATGGCGTCGCGAGGTAAAGCTCCGTATGTGTTTGACGGAGATCGTCCGAGGTGGAGCGGCATCTCGCACTGGCTGCGGAGAGGAGATGAAAGGCATGACGATCACTCTTTGTGGTGACAACATTCTTTGTCGAGGTCTTGACGTTCTTCGCATTCTTCAAGACTTAGCTTAAGATCTCCCAAAATCTCCACACAACGAAACCACCCCAAAATAAAATAAGATAGGTCCTTATTTTATTAACTCATGTCAAGAATTCAAGAATTCTAAATTCAAACTCTAATTAAATAATTTGATTAGCTTTAATCAATCTAATTAATGTGAGAGTTGACATGCCATTAAAGTGGGGGAGTGGGTGAGTTACAAAATTAATTGCTAGTGGGGGGGGGGTATAATGGGGTGTTAGGGAAATTGAAGGAGGTGGGGGATCGTGTGGGCCCCACCCCAACTTCCTCACAACTTACATTCCCATAACACTTAAACCATCAGTAAAGAGATAAAAATAAAACTGTAAAACAATTATATTTTTATTCCTCACATTTTTAACATCTCCTCCTGAGCAAACACAACTCTAGAAAAAGTCTTCTTAAGCAATTACCGGTGCTGTGGTTTCATCGGTGTCCTCAAATTTTGATTCCGAGAACCGGTTCAAAAGTTAGGAAAAAGCACTCGTTCGTTCACTGAACGTACCCAAGATAAGCTTCAGAAAATGATTTCGGGCACACCAGGCCACAGAACCAGGTGCCGTTAGAAACTGCATACTCATAAAATTCCAAAGAAATTATTAAAAAAAATTTGCTTGAAATTTATGGGTCTTTACAAAAGGGGAGACCTTAATAGAGAATGAAGCTCTTAGAACAATTGAATTGTTGTTTTCCCTATGTGCTATGGTGTATGAGTGGGGTAACACTAGGGGCGTTCGAGTCAATATGAACATAGGGGAGTGGAAAGTGTGAATCATGATACCCAAAATTCAAAACACTATAGAGGTGGCATGATAATGAAGGATAACTGTTGACTGTGTTTGAAACACAACATCCCTATTGCGTTAGCCTGATATAGGGATAACAAATGAGGACCGACCGCTGACCATGTTTGAAACACAGGGTCTGAATAAAAATCTCATCCATTAGTCTTACAGAACGTTGGACCAGGATAATAGGAGAGCCATATTATGAGCATCCTTACTATTAGGGGGTTCTTTTAGACGTGAAAGGAAATAATTATCTAAATAAAGGGAATGCAAAGCATGTAGAGTGGAGTGATTAGTTGTTCAAATAGAGTCCAAAACTCTTGAAATTATGCCACCATGGTGGAAACATGTTAAGAAAATGATTCGGTCTGATCAGGAATCATTCCTACTTCCAGACAAGACCTCTCTTGCATGGAAGCTGATGCATACCATAACTTTCATGCGGAATCCCGAACAATTTAAGGGTACGGTTGCAGTTTAATGTCATGTGTTGAGTACATGGTACCTATAATGGGAAAATGTGGTGCAGTACACACCATGATGTGAATAAAAACTCAAGAGGCACTTTCCACACCACATGTTCCCAAAACATTTTGGGTCAGGGGCTGGGAAAGATGGGGCAGGATTTAAGATTCCTGGGGATGGACCTGAAGACGGAATGTGGGGGCGTTCCTACATATCCCATGAGGATTGGAATCAATCCACACACAGTTCTTGGAATGTTGTCTTTACACCTTGTAGATAAGAGGTAGAGAGATATTAGTTTAATCTCTTAAATCTCAGACCATAAATGGAAAGGAATGAGGGAGAAACATGGCATGATAATTATTAAACCCAATGTGAATGAGGACATAGAGTCCATATCACCATGTGTTACTTGCAAAGGTTTTAGGTCGAGGGACTGAAAATGAAAGATAGGCTGGGCCTGAGGCAAAGTGACTGGGAATTCCTACGTACCCCATGATAATTGGAATCAAGCCATACGTAGTTCTAGAAATAGTATGGTAAGGTACCAGTGCCAGGGATGATAATGTCGTGCGGGTCTGGTCCACACACCAAAAAAAGTGACAATTGATTGATCTTGTTTGTCCTTTAGGATAAAAGTGTGTTTTTTTGAAGTGATTAACTGAGGATAGAGAGTCCTGGTGTTGTTACAAGAATAAATCCACATGTAGGCTTGGAAAAATGGTATCATGGATGACCAATACCCAACATGATGTCCCCCCTCGAGTGAGGGCATCACAATGCAATGCCATTTTTCGTCGTGCGTCTAGGACAATAATATCATAGTTTTGGGTTGTATGATAGGACCAACCAGGTATTTTAACGTCATGTAATAAAGATGCAAAATTTTAAAGTCATTTGGGACCATGCGGCATAGTTTAACATCATATGGCTTGGACACAAACAGATAGAACAAGGTTTTATAGGAGAACGTGCATGGCGTGATAAAGCATACTCGACGTGAATGAGGAACCGGCCCAAGCCACACCCTTCATAATTTCGAGGAATAAACCTCTAGTTGAGGGGCCAACAGAGGTCAGAAAAATATGGTGCTGGACCTATAGATGAAAATTCTAGGTGTTCCTATGTATCCCATGAGTATGGGAATCAAGTCATACGTAGTTCTAAGAATGCAGTTTAGTGTCATGTAGGACGTAATAGTTTAAGGTTATTTAGGACCGTATGCATTTTAACATCATGCAAGACAACATACAGTTTAATTTCATGTGGGATAGGAGGTAGGAGAGACTAGCTCCTAGAAGGAGAGTACGTGGTGAAATTATTGAAAACCTGATGTGAATGAGGACATAATCCCACACATGCCACACCATGGAATCCTATAAGAGTCAGGGCCTAAAAGGCTGAACATAAGAGATAATTAGTGGAACCTTAGATGGACCCAAAGATGAGATGTCTGGGAATTCCTACGTATCCCATGAGCATGTGAATCAATCTAGATGTAGTTCTAAGGAGCGGACGTATAAATAGATATTAGTTTAATGTCTTAGAGCTCGGACCATGGAGAAGAGAAACTCTTCCAAGCGAGTGAAGAACTCGATTAGATCCCTAATCCCACGTGAGTTAAACTCAGTGTGGGAGACAAGGGCAGAAATGGTATTTCCAACACATGGAATACACGTGAAGGGGAAATTAGTGCGGAGCCCTAAATGACGCCCTACCGCGGCTTTATCCTCCCAACATGTAAATTCACACTGAGGGATTGTACTAAGAGTGTTAAAATTCCACTTGGACATGATGGTGTGGAAAGTGATATGAATCTTGCAACCAAAATTTAGGGCTTGATGGGGTTAGTGTGATAATGGAGGATAACTTTCAACCATGTTCAAAACACAACATCCATATCATGTGACCTGAAATGGGAACAACAAATGAGCGTCAACCTCTGACCATATTTGGAATGCGGGATTTGTATCAATTTGTCATTCGAAACCCTCAAGTATGTTGTCCTGAAATGGTAGTAAATCCCTTGGACCGAGCATCCATGCCATTTTGGGGTCCTTTCGTATGTGAAAGATGATGAAAAACCAAATGAAGGGGACACAAATCCTGAAAAAAGGGCGAGAGCATGTATAGGTAGATCCGACACTCTAGGTTCTGAACCAGATTACTGTCAGACACATTGGTGAATTTTCAAAGAGGCTTGAGTGGCCCAAATTAAGAGCAACCAACTTGAAAAGGTGAGTGTAGAATAGGGTAGTGTTGGGCTCTCAGGAGAAAGAGGTATGTGGTGTGGTTGTTACAAACCTGACATAAATGAGGATATAATCCCATACCACACCGTAGACCCCTCCCCTAGAAGGACTATGGCCAAGAGGCCAGAATGATTAAGAGGTTTCTTAGAGATGGGGCTGGACCGGAAGACTAGATGTTCAGGTGGTCCTATGTATCCCATGAGGATGGGAATCAATCCATATGTAGTTCTAAAGGATGATGTGCAGTTTCACATCATGTAGCAAGGGTGCAGATTGGGGCAAGGCATCTCAACGGGAGATGTGCACGAAATGATGAGTAACCCAATGTGAATGAGGACACAATCTAATACCACACCTTAGAATCCTAGATGAGAACTTGGGCAACGTGGCTGAAAAGATTTAGGATCTAAGATAGGAGGTCCCAACCAATTTTCAGTTTAACATCTTTCGACGAGGACGATGACACTCTTAGTTTAAGGTCATAGGGCTTTGACCGTAGATGCCTAGTTTAAATTCATATGCATGGGACATGTTATTGGAGTGTAAGAATCATCATGCTTGTGGAAAACCACAAAACAACAACAATGATAGCAGATAGCTGTTGAACACATTCACAACACAGTATCTATATTTGTGTGACTGAGGTTTGGGGGAAAACAATTGAGCATTGACCGTTGAATTCATTCACAACACGAGACTTGAATCAAATAGTCACTTGAAATCCTTGGGTACATTGGCCTGAAATAGTAAGAGATCCCTAGGTCCTAGCATACTTGGGGGTCCTTTTGGATGTGAATAATGTTGGAAGCCCAAATGACTGGACGTGCAAAGAATGGAAGGACCTGTGCTTGCAAAAGAACAATAGATGGAGGAGGGATATCTCAAGGAGATATGTCTGATGTGGAAAAAATATCACAATATTAATGAGGACGTAAGTCCATACCATACCGTGTAGTCCTAGATGAGAACATGGGCTAGGGGGCTGAAAGGGGGTGAGGGACCTGAGACAGGAAGTCTTGGCCGGTTTTCACTTTAACGGATTGCAATGAGGACGATGGTGCTCTTAGTTTAAGGTTAGAGGGTTTGGACCATAGATATGTTCCCCCCTATTGAGGGTATTATCTTACCAAAGCTCCTAATCCCACGTGAGCAATGATCATTGTGGGAAACAAGGAGTAGGACAAGGCTCTCCCCAACATATAAGGGTACGACAGCTGGACTCACACTCCAGCCCGAGGAAAACTGAAATTTGAAGAAACAATGGTGTAGAATGAACCACTAAAACCAATATTTGGGACATATGGGGGTGGTGAAAATGATAAATGATAGCTATTGATAATGTTCAAAACACAATATCCATATTGTGTGACCTGCAATGGGAACAACTAATGAGAATCAACCACTGACCATATTCACACTGCGGGACTTGTATCAACTTGTCGTTTGTGGTACTCGAGGGAGTTGGCCCAAAATTATTGGAGATCCCTTAGGATAAGTATCTGTACCTCTTGGGGGCCATTTTGGATGTGAAGGATGATGGAATCCCAAGTACGAGGAGTTTTTGAAGCATAAACATGCCCGTGCAATTTAACATCAAGCAGAATGATGAAAGGGGTGGAGATCTCTAGGGAAGGGGATTTATGGTGCGTTAATGATGAACCCGACATAAAGGATATCTTGAAATTCAGGGTTGGGAAAAAGGATGAAATGTCTAGGCATTCCTAGGTATCTCATAAGGATGGGAATCCAGACATACGTAGTTCTTGAAGGCCATGTAGTTTAGTGTCATGCAGTGAGGACATGAGATAATAGAAGAATCAAGAAGGACACATGGTGCGATCATCGTAACCCCAACATGAGTGGTGGCCCAAAGAATCCTACACTACACCATGAGAGATCCCCCAAGAATACTACACCCAGGTGGGGTAGTTAAATAAAAACTTTTGGGGGCTAGACCCAAGACGAGGCATTCGAGCATTCCTACGCATCTCATGAGAATGAGAATCAAGCCATAAGTAGTTCTTGGAGGTGATGTGCATTTTATCTTCATGAAGCAAATACGTTGGACAATTTAAGGTCATGTTAGACCATCTAAAGTTTAACGTTGTGTGGGAGGAAATACAATTTAATTTCCTATAGGACTATACAGTTTAAGGTCATGTAGGACCGTAATGGTACATCTACCTCTCGTAGTTTAACATCATGCATGAGAAATGATGAATAGTTTTACATCCTTCAGTTCAGATGAACCACACATTTTAACAACCTGTGGTATGGATGGAACAGTTTAAAGTCATGTGGTACCAAGTACCATTTAATGTCCTGCGGAATGACATAAAGTTTAATGTCATGCGGTACATGACAGTTTAAGGTCATGTAGGACAACATTTTCTCAGGAAAGCTATTGCTTGAGGTGATTGGAATTGGTGGGAGGAGTTTTACGCTCACCATCTATGGTAATCAGGGAGAATGTGATATTGGGATAAACCTTATGAATGATGTAAGGTACTTCCCATTTTGGCTCCAATTTGGGTGGTTTTCATGCAGGTATCATTTGTGTTATCAAGTCCAACACCAAGTCACCTTGAAAGAAAGAGTGTATGTGAACTTTCTTGTTGAAAGATCTATCCATCTTGTTCTGATGCCTCTCCATATTGTGTAGGGCATGAATACTATTCTCGTAGAGTGCTTCCAATTCAGCCAGATGGGTTTCAATTTCTTTATTTGGTGCTTTCTGATCAAAGACAACTATGTGCAACAAAGGCAACTGAATCTCGATGGGCAGGACGACCTCCGTTCTATACACCCGGGAATATGGTGTCATCTGTGTGGAATTGCGAGTCATCTTTCGATAAGCCCAGAGGTAATTGGGGAGCTTTTCCGGCCAACTCTTTTTTTTCTTATGAACCATCTCATATAGAATGTTAGAGATGGTTTTGTTGAACACCTCAATCTTCCCATTCACTTGTGTGTGATAGCGGGAGGTATAGTTAGCACAGATGTTGTACTTGGCATACGATTTCTTTAGCTCAGCTGCTCGGAAGTTCATGCCATTATAACTGAGGATGGCGTGAGGGACTCCAAAATAGTATATGATATTGGAGCTCACAAAGTTAACGATAGAATGAGCCTTGACCTCCTTTAGCGGGACTGCCTCTGTCCATTTGGAAAAGAAATCCATAGAGGTCAGAATGAACCTGCCTTAGCAAGATGTCGCAGGTGGATATGGTCCCATGATATTGAGTCCCCAAACTACAATGGTCTAGGAGTACTTGGTAGTTCAGAGAGGCTCCGGTGGCTGATGCATAAAGTTGGCATGAATTTGGCACACATGGCATCTCTTGGAAAACTCAATGAACCTCCTGCATGAGCCTCGTAGGAACCAACATGAATCTCCTACATGAATTGAGAAATATCAACCCATTGAATTCAATGGAGGATAATCCCATCAAACCCACACTTTTAGAGAATTTTCTCGAGACCAGGACCACTCTGGAGGGTAAACGGTAGCATGCGGCGTCAGATTTTCTCATGCTCGACTCAATCTGCTGGGAGATTACTATTTTAGAGGTACTCGACAAAGGAGGTTCTCCAGTCAGGAGTCACCTCAATCACTACATCTGGGGGACCTGGAGGTCCTGACGTGGAGGCACCTTCAGTAAGGTGGATTACCTACAGGCTTTCATCATCATATGGAGTGATGAGAGAGATGACTCTTTGTTTTTCCACATGGATAATCAAATCCTCTTGTTCAAGATCTACAAGTGATAAAGATAGGATATCCAATGCCTCAGCTCGACCGTTATGGGATCAAGGGACATGAGTAACTTCTGTACGATATGGGGACTGGGCCAACAACTGAAGGGTACATTCCAACAGTGGTAGGAGATTTGTCTTCCTGATGACATAGTCACCGTTGATCTTCTTGATGAATAGTTTGGAGTCCCCTTTCACTTGAAAGTGGGGAACGTCAATCTCGAGGGCCAACTCAAGGCCAATAATGAGAGCCCGATACTCTGCCTCATTATTGGTGCAGACTTTTAACAACAGGAATGAATACGACATAATAGATTGTGCTGAGGTAATGAAGATGATACCCAAGCCTACTCTGTTGAGCCTGGGGTCATTGAGCCTTATGTTGTTTGGGCTCAGAGAAGCACCATCAAAGTGAATTTTCCAGCATGGAATGGCTTGGTCTACCAAGAGTATTGCCTCATCAGGAATGTCAAGGTCCAAGAATTGATCCGTGGGAGATGGATGGGTGGTGAGGAAATGTAACAACCCAAACTTTTTGAATAGTATATTAACTTGCTCTTAACGATTTAATAGAGATTTTAATGGTTAATGCAGAAAGAGGAGTCGATGGCTTCATCCGGTAGACTCGAACCTTATGAAGCCCATTTATCAGAGATTGGGAAGGAGGTGGCATCTTTGGGCTTCGCTTTGGACCAAGCCAAAGCCGAACTCCAGCGTGTCAAGCTTTAACGGAAATGCCTGCGGGAGAATTTCAAGTTAGTAGAGATTACTACTAGGGCAATGTTATCTGAGCCTCCCTCGGATTCTCTCACCATAGCACACCTTACACTTAGGTCTTATGCTGGTGTTATAAGGGGCTATGTGACGAGACCGTAACTTTTTTGTGTAATCCTTTGGGATGAATAAATTGAGATTTCCTCCTTTAGTGAAGTTTTTAAAATTTCAAATGTCCGGATAATTTTCGGATGTATTTTATTGATGAATTTTGAAAAACAAGGATATTTTAAAATATTTATGTAAACCTTAAATAATTAATGATGTGTAATGATTTTCAAAAAATGGTCTTCTACAATTATGTTCAGAATGAAATTTAGAGTCTAATAAGATCAACTTAATTTTTGATGAATAGTAAATTATGAATAGTGATTTTATGCTTAGGATTAGTAATGTGACCAAAGGGATTAGTAATCTTAGTTAAATAAAGTTTTAATATAATTTATACACCTTGATTAAGTAATGTGATTCAATAAAATGGGTAAATAACAGTTTCATAAATTATTAATCAAGTATCAGTTTTTTCAGGTGAATAGTGTTTTTTCATTAAAAATTACATTAAAAATATTTAAAAAATTATTTTTATAAAATGGAATTTATTTTTGAACTCAGAGCATCGATATTATGTTATGGTAATTTTTTGGGAATTTTTTGAGAAAGATGAATTTTCAGTGAATAGTAAAAATGCAGTTTTAGGGTTTCGATATATTGAATGACATCATTACTATGTCATGATGATGTCATGAGATATTTTAAGGGATGGTCTACTAAAGGGGATGAATTATTGTATGAGGTGTCCCAAGTGTCCAATACCATGGGCAAATACCATGGGCAAGCCCATGGTTTTGCCAATACCACCAATGAGGTGTCCCTTGGCCATTAATGCCTTGTCCCCTCACTTTCCCTATAAATACCAAGCCATCCTCTAATACATTCGACTCCAAAATCATACTCAACGAAGTTATTGTCTCCATACCTCCCAAGGAGTCCTCCCAAGGTTCCCCCAAGCCCCCAAGGCCCCAACCTCTGAGTCTTAAGAGTTACGTTTAAGGTAAGGGATCTGACCACTCTCTTTCTTTTCAAGTAATCTCTTTTATGTCATTTCTTTTATTCTCCATGTTATTATGTTGGATGATGTTCTTTTATATTAATCTTACTTCAATTTTTATGTTCATATCATGTTATACCCTCTCTTTCTCTCATCAATTCGTTTTAAGAATGTTTATGTGGCGCCGTTAGGCTGCCAAATTTTTAAGGGATTCTTTCACCCTTCTCTTTTTCAAAGTTCTACTTTCATGTCAAGTCTTTAAAGTTCCTTTTTATTATGTTGGGGTATGATATCTATATATATCATACTGAAATATTATGTTCATATGATGAGAGACCCTGTTTGATCTCGTCAATTCATTTTTGTTGAAGTTTAAGTGACGCCGTTAGGCTGCCGAATTTTCATAAGAGAAATCTAATTTTTGTCCTCCTTCCATGTTTTTCATTTCAAATGGTATGTCCTAAAATTTCATTAACATGTTCATATATCCTTCATATTCTATCCCTCTACTATTTTTTGGGTCATTTATAAATTTTTGACCCATTTCCCCTCTCTTTTCAATGTTTTCTAAAACCCCGAAACATAGTCATTATGCTGAAAAATTTCCGTCTCAAAATGTCTCTCTCTTTTTCTAAAGTTCTTTTATTTTATTAAGTGAATACTAAAAGATATATCTTCTATATGAGTATTCACATATATACAAAAATGTTCTATTTTAAATTCTGGGATTTAAATACATGCGACCCACCTTCCTTTTCTGTGGGTTTTAAAGTGACACAAAGATCATGTCTTTAAAGCAGTTTTTAAAAAGTTATGATTATGAAATGAAACCCATTCATTTTATTATATATGGGTTGTTTATGAAATTATTTATGATGATATATGTGTCTCACATGACAATAAAGACATGTCAAGGGTGTGCCCTCATAGCGCTCCAATGCATTGGGTAAAAACTTAATCTCTAGAGATGACTATTTTTAACGACGCCTTGGTGAATAACCTTGGTAATTTTTAATGACACCTTGGGGATGGACCTTGGTGAAACAGAAATGATTTCCAATATTAAATGTTGTAGCCACATATTCAAGTTATGAAAAATGTTATTTTTATTATTATATGCCTCCTGATTTCTTTCTCATTCCTTAAAGTTCTTTTCATGACCTTATTGAAGTATCTCAAGTTCACATGTAAAATGTTTCTCTTGTTTCCCTTATTGGGCCTTCTGCTCACCCTTTCTTTTGATGTATACCCCCAGGTTATGAGATGCAGTAATGAACCTATGATGAACTTAAGGAGAAGCCTTTCAAGTGTTTTTGAAGAATTTTTTATGTTGTTCTCATGTTTTATGTTCCTGGTTTCCAAGACACTAAACCTTAAAGATCATTAGTTTTGTGTAATGAAATGAAAGTTTATGTAATAAAATGCGGGATGTTATAGTTGGTATCAAAGGATGATTTAGTTTTTTTGTGGAAATTAAGATATAAAAAATTTAGGAAGAACCCTATAGAAAAATTTAAATATAGGAAAACTTCCTGGTATTTTGGTAAGTATTGAGTAAGTGGTTTATCAAACAAATACATCCCTATCTGGATACGAGTAGGTAGAGGCGGCTCTGGAACAGATGTACATAGGGGTAAAACCCGAAAACACTGCTATGAGCTAGACTCGAATGGAAACTAGTGCACGATAACGGGCCTTTCTGCACTCTTGGTTACGACACTCCCGGGGGGATATGTTTGGTTAATCACAAACTTTTTATGAATCATTATGAAGGAATTATAGAGAAAATTAATTGTCTAAGAATGAAGTATTAGTTAAAAGATTCATAAATAAAATAAGTTTCTCACTAAGGTTTTATCCTTTTATAAAATGTCAGGTAATATGAGGAACCATGCATATGGTGACCACAATGCACCATGTGTTGATGACCCTCTGATGGAAGCTGGAATGGAAACATTTATGCGAATGATGAACCAACTGACTCAAGTTGTGAGTAATAACTTGAATCAAGCTGAGAGGCCAACCTCACCACGAAGGGAACAACACTCTGTTGAGTCCTTCATGCGTCAACGACCACCAACATTCAGTGGATCTACTGACCCATTGGTTGGGGAACAATGGATAAGCTCCATTAAAAAGATCTTTTCTGTACTCCTTTGTTCGGAACAAGAAAAAGTCACCCTTGCTGTTTACCGCCTAGAGGGAGAAGCTGATCAGTGGTGGTCACTAGTCAAAAACACGAAGCCACGAGGAGAGATGGAAGCTATGGAGTGGGAAGAGTTCTGGGGAATATTCTTTAACAAGTATTTCCCTCATTCCATGAGAATTAGAATGGCGAAAGAGTTTCTCGAGCCGAAGGAGAAGGAGAATGAATCTGTCAGAAGCTATGAGATGAACTTCACATGACTTTCACGATATACCTTTAGCTTTGTCATGGATCCAAGTGGGATGGTTGATAGATTTTTCGGTGGACTGAGACCTCATCTGCGGAAGATTATAGCCAACCAGGACTACGATAGCTACGAGGATATCATGCAGAGTGAAATGAAAATCGAGATAGAGTTTGGTGAGACACAATGGTCTCATAAATCAAATGACAAGAAGAGATCGTTGGAGCCCAGCTTAGAGAAGACTTTTGATCAGGGAAGAGGTGGAAAGCAAATGCAACTTACCACATGCGATAAATGTGGGAAGAAACATCTGGTTCACTACTTGATCAGAAGTGGCAAGTGCTACAGGTGTGGAAGAGGAGGCCATGTTGCTCGGAATTGTCGTAGTGAGGTGAAGCCTCAACTCCCCAACACTAACGATAGAGGAAAGATGGTTCCGGCCCTACCCGAAGTCAAATGCTTCAAGTGTGGATAGCTTGGGCACTTTTCTAATCACTGTCCAAATCCAAGGGCAGTGGAGGGGAATCACCATCAACCTCAGCAAAGGCCAGGGGAGAAAGGTCGTGCTTTTTCTATCACAACAACTGAAGTTGAAGCTCCGAATGACGTGGTAGTAGGAACTCTTATTGTCCTCTCAAAGCGAGAAACTACTTTGTTTGATTCTGGTTCTACGCATTCCTTTATTTCCTCTAAGTTTGCAAAGAATATAGAATCAATCCCTGAACTGCTTGAGGTAGAGTTGTCAGTCAAGACTCCAAGTGGGATTATCCATGCATCAATAGTGTTTAGAGACTCTAGTGTTTACTTTAGTGAGCACAATATTATCACAAATCTAGTAGTCATTCCCATGTTGTAATTTGACATTATACTAGGTATGGACTGGCTCTCAAAGTATAATGCGAAGATCAAATGCAGAAGTAAGGAAATCTCAGTAGTCTTGAATGAATGACCTACAATTATCTTCCAAGGAGTGATATCCCGAACTGATCCCTATCTAGAAGCACCTCCTATAGATTTATTTATGGAGTTAATCGGTGATGATGAAGAAGGAAAAGGGAGTGTACAAGTAGAAGATGTTCTGATTGTTCAAGAATACATGGATTTATTTCCTGAGGAGTTACCTGGACCTCCCCCAGAAAGAGAGGTAGAGTTATCCATTGAACTCGTACTTGGGTCTCAACCAATATCAAAGACCCCATATTGAATGGAAAATGTGGAGATAGAAGAGTTAAAGAAACAACTCCAAGACTTATTGGAGAAGGGGTTTATCTGACCGAGTGTGTCTCCTTGGGGATCACCAGTTCTCTTTGTGACGAAGAAGGATGGATCAATGCGGCTATGCATTGATTATAGAGAACTGAACGGGATCATAGTGAAGAACAGATACCCTCTTCTAAGAATTGATGATTTATTTGGCCAACTTCGTGGGGCTCAATTCTTCTCCAAGATTGACCTTCGATCTAGTTATCATCTACTGAGGGTGAAGAAGGAAGATATTCCAAAGACTGCCTTCTGATCAAGATATGGGTATTATGTGTTTACTGTTATGCCCTTCGGCATGACTAATGCTCCTGCTATTTTCATGGATTTGATGAATAGAGTCTTTAAGGACTACCTTGATAACTTTGTGGTAGTTTTTATTGATGATATTTTGATATATTCAAAATGTCGTGAGGAGCATGAAGATCATTTGAGGGTTATTTTGAAAACTCTGCGGAAGGAGAGGCTCTTTGGAAAGTTCAGCAAGTGTGAGTCTTGGTTGCAACAAGTGGCTTTCTTGGGGCACATCATAACCAATAAAGGAATCTCGGTTTACCCTGAAAAGACAATGGTTGTGGAGGAGTGGCCTCAACCCACTACAGTAACTGAGATTTATAGTTTCCTTTGTTTAGCGGGATATTATCGGAGGTTTGTGAAAAAATTTTCATGGCTTTCTAATCCACTAACCAAGTTGACTCGAAAAGGGGTTACGTTCATCTGGACAAATGAATGCAAGGAAAGTTTCCAAGAGCTAAAGAAGAGATTAGTTACTGCACCTGTGTTAACAATACCCTCTATCGGTGAAGGATTCTTTATTTTTAGAGATTAATCTCTGAAAGGGATTGGGTGCGTCCTCATGCAAGATGACAAGGTAATTGCTTATGCATCTCGACAGTTGAAGATTCATGAGCAGAATTATCCTACGCATGATCTAGAGCTAGCGGCAATTGTTTTTTCTCTAAAGATATAGAGGCACTATCTTTATGGGGAGAAATGTGATATATAAACCAACCAACAAAGTTTAAAGTATATTTTCACGTAGAAATAATTGAATATGAGACAAATGAGATGGTTTGAGCTTATTAAGGACTATGATTTTTCAATTCATTATCACTCTGGAAGAGCAAACAAAGTCGCAGATACGTTCTGGAAACAATGAGGATCCTAGGAGATCCCTTGATTAATGATCTAGTAAAACTGGACATGGGAATTGTAATGGAAGAGACATCATCAACCTTATCCCAAATGATTTCTCAACCTTCATTACTAGAGAAGATCAAGAAGGCTCAAAAAAGATCCTTTACTGTAGGAGAAGTTTGAGGCTGTAAAGGATGGGAAGTTCCCCAATTTCAATATTGATCAAGAAGGTGTATTGAAATTTTGTACAAGACTATGTGTTCCATCTATTCCAGAGATAAAGAAATAACTGATGGATGAAGCTCATAGCTCTACTTTCTCTATACATCTAGGAAGCACTAAAATTTATAGAGACCTTAGTTATCATTATTGGTGAGATAACATGAAGAGAGAGATTGCTGATTACACTACAAGGTGCCTGGTGTGTCAACAAGTAAAGGCAGAACGACAACTTCCTAAGGGGGTATTACAACTGCTACCCATACTAGTATGGAAGTGGGATAATATCACTATAGACTTTGTAACTGGTCTCCCGAAAACATCCAAAGGAAATAATGCGATATGGGTTATTGTGGACCGTCTCACCAAGACCGCCCATTTTATCTCTATTCGGGAAGATTTCTCTCTGGATCAACTTGCCAAGATATACATAAAGGAAGTGGTAAGGCTGCATGGGGTACCACTATCCATCATGTCTGATCGTGATCCAAGATTCACATCAAAATTAGGGAGAAGTCTTCAACATGCTCTGAATACTGAATTGAATTTTAGTACGACCTATCATCCTCAAACTGAGGGCCAAATTGAAAGGACTATTCAGACACTCGAAGACATGCTGAGATTATGCTCAATGGAATTTAAAGGAGGATGAGATCAACACCTCCCATTAGTTGAGTTCTCCTATAACAACAGATTCCATTCGAGTATTCAGATAGAACCCTATGAAGATCTGTATGGAAAGCGATGTAGAACTCCTACTTGTTGGGATGAAACTGGTGATAGAAAGCTTCTTGGGCCTGATATTATGCAAGAGATGACAGAACAGGTTCATTCCATCCAACAACACATAAAGGCTGCTCAGAGTCGGCAGAAGAGCTATGATGACAACCGTCGAAGGGACTTGGAGTTTGGTGTTGGAGACAAAGTCGTCCTTCGAATTTCTCCATGGAAGAGAGTCATGCGGTTTGGGAAGAAAGGGAAGCTCAGCCCTAGGTACATTGGCCCTTATGAAATCCTTGATCGCATAGGAGAAGTGGCCTATCGTCTAGCACTTCCACCGAACCTAGCTCAAGTTCACGATGTCTTCCATGTATCTCTCTTGAGGAAGTACATACCCGACCCTTCGCATGTACTGAACCCAGAGGTGCTACAACTGGAACATGACCTCTCTTATGAGGAGCAGCCAGTGGAGATCTTAGACCGTAGAGACAAGGTTCTACGAAACAAGACTACCCACCTTGTGAAAGTGTTGTGGAGGAATCATAAATATGAAGAAGCGACTTGGGAGCCTGAGGAAACAATGAAGCAAACATACCCTCATCTTTTCAACTAGGCCTCAAGTATAAAATTTCGGGGATAAAATTTCTTAAGGGGGGAAGAATGTAATGACCCAAAATTTTTGAATAGTATATTTAATTACTCTTAACGATTTAATAGATATGTTAATGGTTAATGCAGAAAGAGGAGTCGATGACTTCATCCGATAGAATCGAACCTTATGAAGCCCACTTATCAGAGCTTGGGAAGGAGGTGGCATCTTTGGGCTTTGCTTTGGACCAAGCCCAAGCTGAACTCCAGCGTGTCAAGCAGGAAAAGAAACGCCTGCGGGAGAAGTTCAAGTTAGTAGAGGTTACTACTAGGGCAATGTTATCTGAGCCTCCCTCAGATTCTCTCACCATAGCACACCTTACACTTAGGTCTTATGCTGGTGTTATAAGGGGCTATGTGACGAGACCGTAGCTTTTTTGTGTAATCCTCTGGGATGAATAAATTGAGATTTCCTCCTTTAGTGAAGTTTGTGAAATTTCAAATGTCCGGATAATTTTAGTATGTATTTTATTGATGAATTCTGAAAAAAAAAATGATATTTTAAAATATTTATGTAAACCTTAAATAATTAATGATGTGTAATTATTTTCAAAAAAATTTCTTCTACAATTATGTTCATTACAAAATTTAGAGTCTAATAAGATCAACTTAATTTTTGATGAATAGTAAATTATGAATAGTGATTTTATGCTTAGGATTAGTAATGTGACCAAAGGGATTAGTAATATCACTTAAAGAAAGTTTTAATATAATTTTTCCACCTTGATTAAGTAATGTGATTCAATAAAATGGGTAAATAACGGTTTCATAAATTATTAATCAAGTATCAGTTTTTTCAGGTGAATAGTGTTTTTTAATTAAAAATTAAATTAAAAATATTTATAAAAATATTTTTATAAAATGGAATTCATTTTTGAACTCAGAGCATCAAAATTATGTTACGGTAATTTTTTGGGAATTTTCTGAGAAAGATGAATTTTCAGTGAATAGTAAAAATGCAGTTTTAGGGTTTCGGTATGTTAAATGACATCATAACTATGTCATGATGATTTCATGAGATATTTTAAGGGATTGTAGACTAAAGGGGATGAAGTATTGTATGAGGTGTACCAAGTGGCCAATACCATGGGCAAATACCATGGGCAAGCCCATGGTTTTGCCAATACCACCAATGAGGTGTCCCTTGGCCATTAATGCCTTGTCCCCTCACTTTCCCTATAAATACCAAGACATAATCTCATCCATTCGACTCAAAAATCATCCTCAACAACGTTCTGGTCTCCTTACCTCCAAAGGAGTCCTCCCAAGGTGCCCCCAAGCCCTCAAGGTCCCAACCTTTGTGTTTTAAGAGTTACGTTTAAGGTAAGGGATCCGACCTCTCTCTTTCTTTTCAAGTAATCTCTTTTATGTCATTTATTTTATGCTCCATGTACTTATGTTGGAGGAAGTTATTTTATATTCATCTTACTTCCCTTTTTATGTTCATATTAAGGGGTACCCCCTCTTGCTCTCATCAATTCATTTTAAGAATGTTTAAGTGGCGCCGTTAGGCTGCCGAATTTTTAAGGGATTCTTTCACCTTTCTCTTTTTCAAAGTTATACTTTCATGTCAAGTATATCAAGTTTTTTTTATTATGTTGGGGTATGATATATATATCTATCATACTTAACTCTTATGTTCATATGATGAGATACCCTGTTTGATCTCGTCAATTCATTTTTATTGAAGTTTAAGTGACGCCGTTAGGCTGCCGAATTTTCATAAGAGAAATCTAATTTTTGTCTTCCTTCCATGTTTTTCATTTCAAATGGTATGTCTTTCAAATTTCATTAACATGTTCATATATCCTTCGTATTCTGTTCCTCTACTGTTTTATGGGTCATTTATGAATTTTTGACCCATGTCCCCTCTCTTTTCAATGTTTTCTGAAACCCCGAAATATAGTCGTTATGCTGCAGAATTTCCGTCTCAAAATGTCTCTCTCTTTTTCTAAAGTTATTTTATTTTATTAAGTGAATACTCAAAGATCTATATTCTATATGGGTATTCACATATATACCCAAATTTTCTATTTTAAATTCTGGTATTTACATACATGAGACCCACCTTCCTTTTCTGTGGGTTTTAAAGTGACACAAAGATCATGTCTTTAAAGCAGTTTTTAAAACGTTATGATTATGAAATAAAACCCATTCCTTTTATGCTATATGGGTTGTTTATGAAATTATTGATGATGATATATGTGGCTCACATGATAATAAAGACATGTCAAGGGTGCACCCTGATAGCGCTCCAATGCATTGGGTAAAGACTTAATCTCTAGAGATGACTATTTTTAACGACTCCTTGGTGAATAACCTTGGTAAATTTTAATGGCACCTTGGGGATGGACCTTGGTGAAACAGAAATGATTGTAAATATTAAATGTTTTAGCCACATATTCAAGTTATGAAAACTGTTATTTTTATTATGATATGCCTCATGATTTCTTTCTCATTCCTTAAAGTTCTTTTCCTGACCTTATTGAAGTATCTCAAGTTCACATGTAAAATGTTTCTCTTGTTTCCCTTACTGGGCCTTCTGCTCACCCTTTCTTTTGATGTATGTCACCAGGTTTTGAGATACTGTAATGAACCTAGGATGAACTTAAGGAGAAGCCTTTAAAGTGTTTATGAAGAATTTTTTATGTTGTTTTCATGTTTTATGTTCCTGGTTTCCAATACGCTAAACCTTAAAGATCCTCAGTTTTGTGTAATGAAATGAAAGTTTATGTAATAAAATGTAGGATGTTATAGGAAATATTCCAATTCTGGTCCATTAATAGCATTCAAAGGTATGAATCTAATGTCGAACTGCTGAAGGATCACTGCCCACTGGGCTAGACGACCTGTCAATATTGGGCAATTCCGAATGTAGTTCAACAGATCCACCCAGGACATCAGCTATACCTCATGGTTCTGCAAGTAATGTTGTAATTTATATACTGAAAATACCCTCCCAAGGTAGTTCTTCTCGATACAGGAGTATCTAGTATCCATATTTAGGAGCATGTGACTAAGAGAGTAGAGACTATTCTTCTTTCCCTCATTGTTCTTCTGAGTGAGAAGGGCACTGAGATATCATTCCTAGTTGGTCAAATAAAGGACCAGTGGATTTCCAGAAAGTGTTGGCATCAAGACCAAATGCTAGAGAATATAATGCTTTATTTCCTTGAATTTAGTCTAACATTATTCACCCCACAAATAAAAAGTGACTCTCTTCATGAGCTGAGAAAAGAGCTTACACTTTTTGGCTAAATTCGCAATGAATCAGAGTTTATAGACCAAGTGGCCTTGGAAACCTTGAAGCCCCTAGATGTTTCTTAGGGGAGGCATCTGGATTATGGCCTTGATCTTCTCTGAGTCGATCTCAATGCCCCGATATCTGACAACTAAGATTAGAAACATTTCAGAGGTGACCTCGAAGGCACACTTCAATGGATTCATCTTCAGTTGGAGAGAATGGTGGAAGCCGAACACTTTCTCAAGGTCTTTGAGATGGTCCTGATGCTGGCGAGATTTGATAACCAGATCATCCATGTAGCATTACACTAGTTTCCTGAGAATTGGCTTAAATATGTGATGCATAGCACGCTGATAGTTGGAACCTCCATTTTTTAAACCGAAGGGAATTAATTGGTAACAGAAAAGTACCTTGTGGTGCCCTGAAAGCCATAGTCTCCCCATCCTCCGGATCCATTCAGATCTGGTTATACTCAAAGTACCCATCCATGAAAGAGAGGGCCTGGAACCCAGCTGTAACATTGATCAACAATTCCATCACAAGAAGGGGAAAATCATCCTTCATACAGTGATGGTTTTAGTCTCAGAAGTCGATGAAGAATCTAATCTGTCTGTTCTTCTTCCTGAAGAGGACATTGTTGGCTATCCTTCTGGGGTATTTTACTTCCTTAATGAAATTGTCTTTGATGATATTATCAACTTCAACCTCGACTATGGCACTGTGAGAAGGGTGCATCTTTCTGGGAGGCTGCTTAAACCCGCAATGATTTGCTGGGATACTGAGGTGGTGGATGGCTACCTAAGGGTCTAGCCCTTGAATATCATCGTAAATCCAGGATAATACATCACAGTGCTACTTCAATAAGTTGACATACTATTTTTTCTCCTCAAGATGAATAGCGGTATTGATCAATGTGTGTTTCAGATCCACCTTGATATCGAGGTTCACCTGTACCAATTCATCAACCGTGGTATAGATTCCCTCTTCAAAGGCGGGATGAGCGTCCACTAAATCCTCTTCTTCACTTATGGAGGAGGGATCCTCAGTGGGAGGAGTTTCCTCTGAGTCAACAGATCTTGATGGGAGACTGGTACCAGCCTGAGCGGTGGTGTACACTGCATTAGGGGACTCCCATGCTGCCAAAACCAGAGCGATGATAGCTCTCCATCCAATCCCATCTTGTCTTCAGCCCAACGTGGCATAATTTATGATATCAAAGAAATAATGATGAGTTGGATTTATCCAGTTTATACCAGTCCAATGAAACAAGCCTGTATGACGTATTGATGTTTCCATGGGGAGAACATCTCGATACCTTATGTGGGTAGGGGACTTCGGGATCACCTGATCCTGATTTGTGTAGGAGTATGAGGTGATATTCTGGTGTCACATAGAATTCAGAATGTGATCCCCTCTCATTCTGGTAATAATGAATCATTTTTCCATATCCAGGGTCATAGCCTCCAATCTATGGATTGGAAATATGTAGGAATCATCCAGATCTATCCATGGGTCAATCACAAACATCACATGTTCGACTTCGTTAGCCTAAATTTTCTTGTCATTGATCTTTCAATAGTCGGCATCCAGGTAGCGGGCATTATAAGAGTAAAATGGAGACATTTCACCTTGAAGTATGCCCACTCTTACATTAAGGGAGTACTTGAGGCATTGTTGATACGATGAAGGGACCACCGCATATTGGTGGAGCCATGGCTTGCCCATCAACGCATTGTAGGCAGTGTCCTGATAGACAACCATTAACTCATTTCTGGCTACTAGGCCACCGAACTGTATCTTCAGAAGGATATTTCCGATCAGTTTCTATTCTGTCCTATCATAACCTTGGATTTTTAGGTCAGAGGGACTCAAATCATCCTCGAACAACCCCAGTTTTTGTAGTGTTCGAGTTGAGATTAGGTTGATCCCAGAGCCTCTGTTGACAAGACATCAATGAACCTCCATTCCATTAAAATGGATGGTTATGTATAGTGGGAAGATGTGGAACTATATGGGAGATCCTTCAATTTCTCCAGAGAACGAGATGATGTCTTGGCATTCAACATGATCGACTGCCTGATCATGGAAGGCTTCTGTGGATGTTACCTCCATCTTGAACTCGAGGGGGATTCTTAAAGACTCAGTGAGGGATTCACACATATCAACTGATAGGAAAATGGCCTCAAGGATAGAGAGACTTACTGGAATGCTGAAAAAATGTTTTAGGACAGTATACTTCGGTGTTCGGCATGAGCTTCTACTTATAAGAGGTCTCTCTGTGATAGGAGGTATGACATGCCATGCCGGTTGGACCGATGACTGACTGGTGCTGGGAATATCCCATTGCTCACTAGCTGAAGCCTATGGAGTGACTACCGAATAAGGACCAGATGACTCAGAATGGTCCCTAACAGAGCGTGGAAAAGCACAACATAGTCGAGGTGGCTCCTCATGATAAAGTAAAAAAACGGTGATGAAGAGGGATCTGATGAAACTGTATGAGAAGGCTACACATTGAGATTTCTGCGCTGGGCCTGCTATCTAGTTTCAGTGGCATGGACAACCAGGCTGGAAGTGCTGACTGAGGCACTACAACGACCCATATAACCACAGCTCTGTCAATGCTGGTGATGAATGGAAACATTAGGAGGATCTTCCTGGTGCTCCTCACTGTCAGAAATCATGTAGGGGTTTACCAGCTCTATGGTGTTAACAAAGGCATACCCTTGACTATCACTTGAAGAATCATACACTACTAGATGGATTCTGGGGGGGAATTGTCATCTCTAGGGGCATGAAGTCTCAAAGAGTACGGGATGATGACATAATTGGATGGGGACTTTATTTTCCCTTATTACGTCGATGCTTACTCTTATTGGAAGAGGACTGCTAAGCCATTGATGTAGAGGTATTGGTTGCGGGTGACGCAGTGTCTTCTGAAGGTTCAGGTCGATTTAGACATGCATAGATAATACCATGGGCACGGTCGACTACCTTATGAGCCATCCAGTCATCAAACTTATGGGACCCACGGTTAGAAAACTGATGCCACTCGCCTTCGCCATCCCTGCTACTATAAGGCTTCATGAATACACCTTCCACATGTGTTGGAGGTGAGCCTAATCTGACAAAGTTGTTATCAACCTAGTCTTGAAGACAATCCTTAAAACACATATCACTATTTAAGGGTGTTCCCCAGGATCCGGTGATAGGAGAAATAGTTGGGGCGATCTGTGAGATCTGCCTCCTTTGGTCTCCTGTATTCGTGCAACCGTACAATCCCCTGTTCCAAGGCACTGTGGAAATAACCGGGTGCCTGAGCCTCATTGAATGAGTAGGTATGGTTTCTCATTTCTAGGATGGGGGATCTGGGAGCTTGACCCTGAAGAGGGGCTGGAGGAGCTTTTTAAGGAGGCGGGACCTGGTTATCTCACCAGGGAAGTGGTGACGCATTATGTGGGGAGCCTGCTAATTCTGTTGTGGGTGCTATTGGGCCAGAGGCTGTGCCTATGACAGCGGGCCTCTGTGAGGCTATTGAGGTGGCCTACTGGTAATAATTCCAATTGTCTGGGGGACTCTGTTTGAGCCACCACAGTAGGCTCAGCCTTGGCGGCCCTTCACGCGAGAATTACTGGAGGAAACGGATGTGCCTCACTGGCCTGCTTCATGGCTTATTTTAGATATTAGGACGTATCAAAGAAGTCTTAGAGTCCCCCTAGGTAATTCTGGGTGATCAGAGAGGGGGTCAGTTCTGTCTTGACATTCCCCACACACATCATCGACAGTTTCTCTCGAGTTAGTGGAATGTCAAGAGAGTATGCGAGACCCTTAAAATTGGAAACAAGGTCCGCAACACACTCATCAGGGCCCTATTTTCACTTGAAGAGGTCTAAAATACTCGTCTTCCAAGTGGTGGAATTGAACTAGTAAAGAAATTGCCTAAGAATATCTTCCCAACCAGCTACTAACTCGATGGGTAGCTGGCTATATCAGAAAAACATAGGTCCTTCCAATGTTTATACGAAGCATTGGTGTTTGGAGGCCTCCTACTGTGCCGGAGTTCCCAGTATGGGTCTGCACCATGAAATGAAGTGGTCCAAATGCTGCAGTGGGTCACCCGTCCCATTAAATGGGGAGAAGGTGGGATTTCTGAAACCTAGGGGTTCTAGAATATCATCCACCCACGTTGGATATGGCTTTCCATCAGGTGGTATTGACACCTATTGTGTTTCCAATGCCTCGAGGTGAGCAATGAGAGCCTCCATGGGATCATCTGGGTGGGGGGTTTCTGTCTTGATGGGGATCCCTAACCACCAGTGCATTTGCAGGTTCTTCAACGTGATAAGAAGGCCCAACGACTCATGGAACGACTGGTGGGATGACCTGTGGAGTGGATATGGGAACCTGAGCTGGGTCCTAGGGGTTGTCACACCACTCAGGTGGACTGGCCGACACATACCGCGACCTCTTGCTATAAGTTCTAGCCTCTAACCTATCTGCATGGGCAGGATGGTCAGGTTCACCTAGAAGAAATTCACCAAGGGGAAATTTTGCCTGCCCCTGCTGCCCCGGCCGAGGATCACCATAGTCTAGCCGTCATTCCACAACATACTCAGCAAGGAGGTCATCGACCATATTCTTATGCTCTGTGATCTATTTATGCAACATGAGTTTCTTGGGGTCGTCCTATGTTTTTTGTACTGATCGAGATAGGTCAGAAAGTTTGACGGCTCCAAGGTGATCCTTACCATTTTTGGGATTTCAGCTGAGGACCAATGCCTTGGTGGGTATCAAAAGACCCAATAGATTTCTCTTCTGGCGAGTTACCTTTCCTGAGGGATCCAAAAGTTGTGGCACTCCCCTGAGGGGTAAATTTTCCATAAGGATATCTGTTTCCGTCTCTTCCTTCAATAGATCAACCATGTTAACAGTGAATCTACCTAGAGGCATATCCTCGATATCGCCTGGAAAGTCGAGCTGGTTCCAGATAGAACTGAAATGGAGGGTCGGGTACTGCCCCTAACCATAGATCTTCATGTGGGGAAAATAATCCTTGATTATCCTGAGGAGCACATTAAAGCTCTGGGCGGATCATTGTTGGAGGTTCCTATGGTGTCCTGGTGACTCAGGGCGCTAGGCCACAAAGAGTGTGGCCAGATCAACCAGAAGGAATTGTTGGCCAATGTCTTCGAAATTTTCTTAGATTTTGAGGTAAGCCACTCACCAATGGTTAGGATGGAAGTGTGTATCCTAGAGGGTCTGGCGAAAGCATCCAACTTCCTCTTGGGTGAGCGATTCTGGTGCACTAATGTTTGGTGCTATGACTAGACAAAACATCTCTGAGAAATGGTTTTCCGCCAAAATTTCCCACAAGATCCTCAGCCCGGATTTGGGGTTTGGCCCTTGGTTTCCCCACTCATCAACTATAGGCGGCTAGGGAACCAATAGCAGTACTGAAGCAGACCACTGACATGGTAGGATGTACGATGGAGAATATGGAGAGCAAACTGAAAAACCTCTGCATCTTGGGCTATCCTCCAAAGAGTGCAGTAACTTGGCCACCAAATCGCGATAAGTCAGGCTGGGGACTATAGTTTCTGGTGCAACAACTATGACAGCTGTCAGTGAACCGTGTTGTTGCTCTTCCACCATCGGTCCCCAAAATAACTCTTTGTGATCTCTGGTCGAGGTAGCAAATGCTCCTAGTGATGATGGTGGCGATTGCACAGCTGGACCCTGGGGAGATTCCAAATCTTTTTCCTCCTAGATGTATCTATGGAGGGAGGTAGGGATCCAGTAGTCCTCGCATTCTGGAAATATGAGGCTGATGCGCCTTCTTTCTGCCCCAACCCTTGACATGGAGGATCGTGGAGAGGGTGCCTTTGTTGAGTCATATCCTGCCTCAGAATCTGAGAAGCAGATAGGTTTAATCTCAGTCTGAGCCTTCCCAACATTCTTCTTATAGCGGCGATGACCAGCTGTACTGCCCTGGGATGGCTCTTTGAAACATGGTAGATTTCTGGATCAAGGAGGTCCTTTAGCCGAGCTGATGCTGGGGCAGATAGGACTTATTTATGAGTGAGCTGGGGTGCGAGGAGCACCTAGATAGATGTCAAAGGGAACATGGCGAGGACCTACATGTCCACTGGCCGATGTGTAGAAGGAATCTCTGTAAAAATTGATGGAGCGGGTAGGAGCATTGGTAGGGCCTCCACACTTATCTCCCCCAGCAGCGTTAGTGCAAGGAGGGTCCTCATACTGGTCAAGCTGAACATGGGTAGGACCTCCATGCGGGGTGCCAATGAAGCGAGGATGAACTTCACTCCTTTGATTTCTGGGGTGAGGAGGACCTTCTTCGGATGCTGTAAGGACCTGGGGAAGGCTCACATGCTGGAGATTGAACATATGTGTAACATATCCATGTCGACAGCCTGTGGTAGGAGGAATGACTCCATTCCCAATGTTATGGGAATGGAAGAGTGTTTTATACTGAGTATCACTACCATGGGGAGGACCTTCATTCAGATTGAAGGAGGCTTGGGGAGGACCTCCATGACGAGATTAGAAGCAGGGATGACCCACGTTCTCAATGGTGGAAGTAATGGGAGGACCTCCGTATTGGGTGTTGTTGCCGTGGGTTGGTCCGCAGTGGGAACTCCCTGCACCGAAAACCAGGAGAGTCGACCCAGCCTGCCCGTGGAAAAGTTGGGTCCTCAATCCAGGTTGGGAATCTTCATGACACTACATGAAATAGATAGGGAATTTATGGTAAAAGTTGGTGGTGGCACGATCCATGGTATTCATTGACATTGAAAACCCTTGGCGAGCATCCTCCTCAGCCTGCGCCCGACGGTGGCATCGGGTCAGCCGGACTAGGGCTGTCGGTGCAGGCACATAGCTTACCTACTTTTTGACCCATGGGGATAGGTGGTTTCACTTGTGTAGCCAGGTGGGGGCCCTCCATGGGAGCCCCTGGAATGGGATCCTTACTGGGCTGGCCCGAACATCCCCCACTTCATCGGCATAGGGGAGGGAGTCATCAAAGTGTTCTGGGGAGAGGCTCCCGAAACGGTTGTGCGTTAGAGTGGGGAGCAGTGGCTCCCTGCACGGCCCTTGGGGGCGGTGGTGGTGATGAGGCGCTGATGCCTCTAGGTACTGTCGGGCCATGTACTTGGTTGGGATGATACCCTCCTCCTCGTATCGTCGGATGAGGTCGTTTATCACCCTTTGCTGAACGAACTCCGATGGGGAGATGGGGCGTAGGTGCACAGATACTCTGGATGCAGAGTCTGCGATGGGGAAAATGATGCCACATGGGATTTCCGTGATGATGTTTCCCCTACCCCTACATCGGTAGGTGGGAAATGATCGGTTTCCTGATATGGCAGCTTGTGTCCTAGAAGGCAGGGTGATTAAACTATTAGTGCTGAAACAAGGAAATCGACGCCCAGTGACCCAACGACATTCTTCTTTCCATGGATGGTAAGAAGGATCCACGCTGACAACGTCATAGACTGGGATGTCCAACGTTCAACTTCCCCACCTTCTAGTGAGTTTCACACTATTCCACTATTTTGTTAGCGGAACCCGGTGCCGGATACATGTATCCGGTGACACGCTAGTCCACTGATGTCTCAAACGCTACTAATCTTCACATTGAGGAGAATAAATACATGTTAGATTTACTATTCCTATTTTTGAAGCTTTTTCCAGGGCACACATCCATCCATTATTTGTGGGAGGATGAACAACTGTTGCCCTATATTGCTGTTTTCCAAAGGTGGGAAACATCCGTCGCTTGTTCAAGGATGTTTACTCCTTGATCAAAATAAGATGTTGGGATGTTGGTTCCCCCTTCAATGGATTCCTACTCATAACTTGTTCCCCAGTCCGGGTCTCCCTTAGAGAATAATATGTTGTTTGGGAAACTTTTCTTAGTGCCATGTCTTCATGGATGCTAGTTAAATACACTTCTTCTTTCAGGACATTCCAAGGGGTCTGGTCAGGGCCGCAACCTTCAATTAGGGGAGTAGTCACGTTGGACATCATGGGTGTGTCTGGACGCTAGAACACTGTCATGTCTGGGTTTCTTTCCCTTATGATAGGGCTTCTAAAAGTAATTGATGCCCGAGGAACCCCACATCGAATGCGGGGAATTATATGCTGTATGCATATCTCTGAGGTCTTCCTCAGCTTCCCATGTTTAACACAAGGTATATCATGAGTTTAACATCTAGCAGAGATGAA
Organism: Viscum album; assembly: GCA_963277665.1. Taxonomy (NCBI): domain Eukaryota; kingdom Viridiplantae; phylum Streptophyta; class Magnoliopsida; order Santalales; family Viscaceae; genus Viscum; species Viscum album. The sequence continues at coordinate 2,006,664,698 of OY728122.1, read as the reverse complement.
TCAGACTAATCAGAACTCTGACGGGAGTGGATCAGGTGGGTGAAAACCCTGGAGGGAACATTGATGCTGGGGATAATGCATGGTTAGTTACCCGAGTGATGCTAAGATTAGTGAAGAGGTGAATTGGCATGATCTCACCAGGATGCAGTGGGTCGGGTAAGAATTAGGATGGATTATAGAGATTCGACTAAAGTAGCGGGAAAATGAGATGGAACTGTAATGAAGGTGATGGTAGTGTTGGGCTTGAGCCTCGAAGAGACTTCATATGTATCACCGTGGTTGGGAATCAAAGTCTACATAGTTCGGTGGGGTGATGAGACACCTAAGGAGGAAACCCGTATGGATGGGACCTGGAGGAAGTGGAACCTCGAGGTTGGGATATGACCTGCCTGAAACACATAGGATCAAGGGAGAGACTAGGATGAGACATGGTTGATGGGTTTTAACCTCAAAGAGGCTTCCTACATACCTTTTCTTAGCAAGGATCAAAGTCCACGTAGTTCAGGATGGGGGCATAGGATCGGGGTGTCTGCAGAGAACAATGTTCTGATAATATACTAGGGATTACGCATGGTTAGCACCCCGGGATGGTCTGATTCCATGGGGGAGGACTGGAGATGTGGGTCCCAAAAAAGAGGACTACAATGGATTACTATCGAATGTGGAACATAATGTCTTACCATTTGTTGGGGAACACAATGGCTTACCACTAGTTGGGATACAATGGATTACCGCTGGTTGGGGAACACAATGGATTTGCACTAGTTGGGGGACACAACGGCTTACCGCTGCTTGGGATAAAACATATTTGCACTGTTTGGGGAACAAAATGGCTTACCGCTGATTGGGGTTTGACCTTAGAGAGTATTCCTATGTATCTTGATTGGGGGACAAAGATCAAAGCCCACGTAGTTCGAATGGGTACAGTTTAACGTCTTGAGGGACGAAAGGGGGGGGGGAACTATTTAACATTGTGCAGGATAGGGGTGAACGGACATGAAGTGGTCAGGATTGATGGGTTTTGGGCTTGTACCTCATTGAGGCTTCCTACGCACCTTTCCTTAGAAAGGATCAAATTCCATGTAATTCGGAGTGGGTTTGGTGAACCGATGTGAAGGGGGTCGAGATCAGTAGGTGTTGGACTTGAACATCAGGGATGATTCCTATGTACCATGCCTTGGAAAGGATCAAAGTCCATGTAGTTTAGAGGTGTTGGAGATTACATGCTGAGACAAACCAAGAAGGATGTCATTGTTAATGATTACTCTAAGCTTATGTGAGTCATGCTCGATGTGAGAAACAAGAGGCATCAAAGACCTGACAATCACATCACAAAAGGTGCATCCGTGTGAAGTGGAGTGAGGCTTACATGTGGTTAGCCGCTCAAAAAGAAAACAGGGGATTACGTGTGGTTAGCATCGCAAAGAGGAAACATGGGATTACATGTGCTTTGAAGCCTAGGGAGATGGAGATTGGGACTTACTCCAGGATGGAGGCCCGGGTGGCAACAAATCCCAAAGGGAGATAGATGGGGTAATGAAGGTCCCGATGCTCATCTATCCTCTAGTTTTTGGGATGGAAGAGAGGAGGGGGGGGGGTATGGATACTACCTCCCGCAAGAAAGGCCCGAGGCTTACACCAAGGTGGTTGCCCTGGACAATGGACAGACGCTGCTCTGACTGAGAGGATATCATTCCATGTGAGGAAGATCTCACTCCCGTGGAGACGATCAAGCGTAGAGAATGTCCGAGATGGGGTGCCCCACATATAATGAATGGGGATATGTCACCGTTTAACTCCATGTGATGAGGATGAAGGTACTTGGATGAAGTGGGTTCACTCCGTACCCCTAAGACTTACATAACTGATACCCAACCACCATTGGGGAAAGGAAGGAAACAAACATGCCATGGTGAGGGGGTGTAGTGGAGTGATCCATTGAGGGGCCCACATTAGCGTGTCTATATGAAGAAGCAATAGTCGTTAGCATGCCTATGCAGAGAATAATGAGGTGAAGCAACGAAACGGGAAGCACAACCCAAGAGACCTTGAAATTACTTTGTACAAGACTGGAGGGTCGTATGGGAGTAGGGTGTGTAACATAGGTGTTTTTTGTGTAAGAAGTGCCCAAAGATGGTGCCTGGGAGAGTGACATCAAACACATACTAAAAGGAGAACACAAGAGGAAGGTATTGCGCACAAAAGGAGAGGTTTGTGCACAAAAGGATGAGTGGAGCAGAAAGTAAGGCGTGCATGAAAATGGAAGAGGTTTGTGCATAAAGAGGGGCATATGTTTTTTTCACAAGTGGAAGGGTTTGCGCACAAGTGGAAGGGTTTGCGCTGAAGGGGCCCAACACTTAAGGACTTGGGCAAGGTTCAAGCCCTAGAGGTCCCGAGTTTCGGCGGACCCATAAAAGACATTTCGCAGAAAATCCCATACCTAGAAGGCATGTTTTGCATGAATAAGAGGTAAATTCCACATTGGGGAGACAATTCATATTCTTCAGCCCCCAAAGAAAGGGGGCGACCTTCTATTTATAGGCGAGCAGGAGCCATAGAGGGCATGCAGAACTTGACCGGCGTGGAAAACCCATTTCTTCAGTCGGCTGCGTGAAAATTTCCACAAGACGCTTAAAATATTTATTTGACGCAGAATTTTCTGTGCTGTGGGATGGCTTTACTTGTGTTACTTGGATATTTCCTGTGGCCTTTTGGGATGTCCCAGACCAGTGCCTTCGGTCAAAATTTGCCTTCGGTTTTCCTCGAATTTCGGTCTGAGGCTTTTGGTGGATTCCGATGTCTACACTTGGTATAATGATTATTAACTAAATTATAAAAATATTATTTACACATGTATATCTAATTAATTAATTGGTTATAAATTAATTATAAATGAAAATAAAACTCTTTTTAAATAAAAGGGAATGTTTTTATGAAAAACTATTTAAATATAAACAAGCGAGTTTATAAAATAATAAAATCATTTTTGATGGATTTTATTAATGAAATATATATTTAATATATTCAATATAAGTTTTAAAATTTATCTTATATGTTTTTTAAACATGATATAAGAACAAATTCAATTTTTCAGATAAAAGAAGTATTTTTTCCAAAAAAGGTAGTTTTGCTGCCTTTTGATGGTGCACCTATTTCAAATCAAGTTTTTTAACATATTTTTATATTTTATTTGAAAAAATAAACTTTTTATTTGTAATTGGGATATGAAAATTTACTTTTCATGAATTTTTTATATTTTTCTGATAAGTTTCAAGTTTTGATAAATAATAAAAGTATACTAAATTTTAATTGAAAACAACTTTTTTCCTTGAAATAATTTATATTGTTATATTATATTATTTAATGGTTTTAAAATATAAATATATTATATTTTTACTATTTAATATAATTTATTTCATTCACATTTATTTTATGTTGAATTTTGATGTAAAAACATTTCAATCTTTTGCAATGTTTTAACTTTTAAAAATCGTCTTCTCATTCAGAAAAGAAGATTAATTAATTTTAAAATAATTATTGAAACTTATGAGTTTTGAATTTTGAAAAATTAATTCTATATTTAGAATAATTAGGTCTAAATTATAATAATATATTTCTTTTATTTTTGGGAATTATGAATAATAACTTTGGTAATTTTTATTAAACAAGTAAAAGGGTAAATCAGGTAATTAAGGGTAAAAATAATATTATAAAATTACTCTAACACGTGTACCAATATCATTGTATGAGTTTTATGTGACCAAAATAATCCCTGGGTTAAAATGGTATCATTTGGTTACCACTTGAACAATATTAGGATATTTAATATATTTTTATTTTAAGAAATGTTAAAAATGTCTTACTCAAATTTTAATAGCTTTATAATTTTTAATATAAGGTTATACATAATATAAGTTCGACTAAAAATAATCATTTTAAATATAAAATGTTTTTATTTATCATTGTAATTTATTTGTAATTTTTAGAAAGTAAATAATAACTTTAAAGGATTATACATTGATGATGCAGAAATTATTTAATTGATGAAAAATAAATCAATTTTTTTATAGTATATCTTGACCATAATCATCCAAGGTTTGAGTTGTTGACCATTTGGAGTTATATGGAAAATATTACTAAACTTATAATATTTTATTTATAGTGATGTTAAGGTAGTCACATTCATCTTTTAATACATATAACACTTTTAATGAAGAATCTTACAGAAGTTATATTTTACTATAAGAATTTTTAGGAAATCTGTAGGATTTATTTTCAAAATAGTATTTTTTTTATTTTTTATTCAACAACTAAGTTTATTACAAAATTACACAAAATTGATGTATTAATTATTTTATTAATGGAACTATCAAATTAATGTTATTAAAAATATTAAAATAAATATAATTTGGGATAATAAATATATAAAATAAATTTTATAGATAAACTTGAAAACTAATGGATATAAAATTTTTTTGGTTCTTGGATAATATATTATGTTGATATTTTTGGAAATAAAAAAATTCAATAGTGTCAAAATTGAGATAATCGATTGTTTATAAAAATAATGTATTTTTAAATTATTTAAAAATCCTAAAACATTTTAAAAAATATAGAATAATTATTATATAGTGTAAAATGTTCTAAATTATTAATTTATTGTATAATTTACATCAAATAAGTAAATATTTTAACCTTTTAATATTGAAATATTTGTTACCTTAGTTAAAAATTAAATAGAATAAATAAGTGTTAATTAAAAGGATAAGGTTTAAATTGACAACAAAACTTTTATAAAATTTATTTTTTGATCATATTAAAACATTATCTCATATCCTATTCTAAACTAGGATATTTTTTTACTTTTTTATGGGTTTGGATTTTATTATAAATTAATATTCTCTGAGATTCCGAAAGTACCCCTCTCCTCAATTATAAATGGGAACATCCTCCCTCACTTATTTAATTAAATTTGAGACTTAAATTTCATTAATCCCCATTATATTTCCATTATAAACTTCATTAGTTACATTCTAGAAGTTATGTTCTTATAAATAAACAAAATCTAGTGTCTTTATGTGGAGATCTATTGGGAGCTCATCGAAGAAGATGCAATCTGGTCTACCGATTCTTTCAAACTTATTTCTTCTTCTACTTACTCATCATGAGTTTTTTAAATTATAAAGTAATAAATATAGTATAAATTATATTATTTGATTTTATTATTATTATATAACAACCATAATCTACTTTCTATCCATCCTATGAAAAACGAAATCACAATGCGTGCGTACGTACGACCTACCATCTCCACGTCGTGGTGTAATCTGTTATTAATCATCACTTTACTTAGATGAGTATAATGATGGAAATAGTAAATATATATGATTATTATAACAATATATTAATTCTGGAATAATATATATATATACCATCCAGTTCAATACCATTTCATAATCAAAGGAATTATATCATATCGTGTACGTACGTACGACGTACCATCTCTCCGATGCGATGTGATTCATTATCCATGATCTCATTTAAATCATGATTATATAAATGTATATAATGAATAAACATGTTATATATTACGTTATTGTAATTCTATAAATGATATAATGGATACCGATGAATAATAACTGGTATTGAAATGACAAAATATTCAACAAATAATGCTCAAAAGAAGAGTAATAATGAAATATTATTAAACGAGTGATAATGCGATCACATATGATATCATAAATATAAATATGGTTTTGGATCAAGTTTATAACACTATTTAATCCATTATATAGGATTTTTAGATACATATGAGGGAACCCAGACCTAAGGTAAGGGATAATTTCTCAATGTCATTATTATCCAAGATTATTTATATGTATGTATTTACTGGGGATTATTTATCCTCTGTGTCCATAGTTTCTAAAAATTATTTAATAATTTCCTTTACTATTTTACTATAGATATTTAAAGTTATTTTTACACATTTTGACTATTTACTACATGGTTTAAAAGTAATATTTCTTTCATTTTCCAAATGAGGTACTTTTTGACTTTTACAGCAAAAGAATGAGAAAAATGTTTTTTAAATTACACGGCATGAAGAAATTTCAACTCTATCATAACTTCTTATTTACACTAATACCACCTTAAAATATTTCAAGGTTATTTACCAAGAAGTTATTTTCTTTTAAATTTTTATGATATTTTATGAAAAAAATGTTTTCGAAGAAGAAATGTTATTTTCATAAAGAATTAATTTCAAGTGTTCTATCAAAATTATTTTCCATATAAGATGGAATTATTTAACAGGGTTATGTTTCATGTATACTATCCCTATTATTCCAAAGTTTTTATTGTGTTTATGATGGAATGATATTTAAGAAATCAATTTATTTTACATGGATTATTTTATGATGAAATGATGTTTAAGAAACCCATTTTATTCAATGGGTTATGCTATTATGAATGATTTATGTTTTTGTGGAACCTGTAAGAATTATTTCATTATAAGATGAGTGAGATTGATATCTCCATCAAATTCTTTTGGTAAAGATTTATATCTCATGAAATATACTTTTATGGAATGGAAAATGATCTTGGTTTAGTAATATATGGTAGGAATGATAAATGATATTGGTTCAGTAATAGAGGGTTGGAATGGTAAATAAACCATGTTCAGTAATATAGGGATGAAATGAGGAGTGAAATCAGTTCAGTTAAGTAATTTTTCCACTATGATGGTCTTGAAAATGGTCCTTAGATAATATAAAAAAGATTTTCTATGCTTATGTGTTTTACAAAATTCCATGTTTCATACAAATTCTATTTTCTCATGGCTTGTGTAACTTTATGATTTATGCCTTATGAACTTACAATATTTATTTCTGATTGAAAAATAACTTTTTTATTATCAAAACAATTTTGAGGAAAAATTGAGAAACCGCAAGATCCAAAAATTACAACCAAATAAATCCATGAAAGAGGACACCCCAGGTAAAGACTATAAGATTTTACCCTTCCCACAATTACATCATGATGAAAGGCCTTCACCATCACATGACTGCTCGGCTAGCTGTCCTGTGAAGGGTTTCACATGCCCGATAATAATGTAACATCCATACCCTCTTCTACTTCCAAATCAAAAAGGCATGTTAAGGTGAAAGATTCCTTCTCGGGTCCTCATCTGAAGCAGACCCATGCAATTTATTGGTTCAAAACACACCCAAAATTCAACAAGAGATCTGTATACTCAAAACCCACCCATACAACATCCATTAACCGCCACTGAACTTTTAAAAATTTAGATCCAGAAGCTTCATCCAAAACAGTATAAGAAGTGTCACCCAAAACCAATATCAGAGTCTTCTAAACCGAAATTGTGAGCAGAACATGTACAAGGCAGGAAGATTCATCCAAAACATGAATGAAAGATTAACAAGGATCCTATAAATCCTTCACTTCTCCACCACTATCAGAATCAAAAAACCCCCCAAAATAATTAAACATCACTGCTAATATGAACCATGCCGCTACCGCAACACCGGAGCAGAACAACAGAAAAACACAAATCCAAATCCAAAACACAAACCAGAAACACACTCAAACTGCCCAACCAAAATCAAAAAACACACCCAACATAAAAAATAATCTCCAAAAATAGTCACCCAAATACCATAAAAACCCACTGTAAGAATGAAACATAAAACACCATCGCCTCCTTTTAGACCACACACGATGACCCGATCCTCCCCACACACCCACAACCAGTATAGAAACGTAACATCAATCTTCACTACAAAAGATGGAAACTCGAATATTTGACCCTCACCATGCTACCATGAGAAGTGCTATCCAAATCAAAGGGTAAGGAATGATAAGTCCAACAATAGGTTAGTTCATCAAAATTTTGAATCCCACAGAGTTGCACGATGCTGCTATAGGAAGAAACACCGCACACCATGAGAACATTGGGCTAAAGCGTTGAGGAGAGGAACAACTGATCCACAATGGTAGAGTAAGGAAGTGGCGTGGTGAAGCCCTGCTGTGGATCCCCTTAAAGGTGAATTATAAAAATAAATTAATATAATTCATTAACACAATAATAATCATCGCTTATTTATTTCATGACTCAAGATTTTTATATATGTTATATGTGGTATGGTTTTCCAAAGTTATGTTCATGTTTTTACATTCTTACGTTCATGTTTTATTAGATGTTTTTCCTTGTTTACCCTCACTGAGAATTAGAGGTAACCCATTTTATATGTTTTCTTTTCCCCAGTATATAAAGAAAAGATTTAGGTAGGAAAACTAAAAGGGAAGATCTTTATGAGATATGTTGAAGATCTTTCACCAAATTAGAATAATGTGTTCCAAGTTTGCAAAGGCATTAAACTAATACAGTGTTTGTGATTATATTTTTTTAGTGTATTAATTATTACAAAAAAGTAATGTAATGTCCATGTACGTCATTCTTGGGTTTCTATAGTTGGTATTAAAGAAAAGATTTAGTTAACTTTGAAACTAGGTTGAGAAAACTTTAGTGAGATACCTAGAAATATTTATAAGGATATGTATAAGGATGTTTCTATGGATGAGTCAATGTATAGGTTACAATGCTTGAATTTTGGTAATGATCATGGTTAGTCTAGGAAAAAACCCAAGATGTTTTAGATTGAAAGTACTTCCCCTTGATTATGCTATTTTTCCTAGTATGATTTTTTCCCTCTCACACTATTCTTTTTAGGTTTTAGATAATGGATGGAACCTGAAAGAACCATGTTAATGATGAATGAAATGGGAAATTCAATGATTTCCCTCCCAAACAACCAAATGTAATGGGAGCTGGAATGAAAAGTCTTATTGCTATACTTACAAAATATATGAATCATTCTGGATTTCTAAATCACCATAGAAGGGAACAAAATTATATTGAGTCGTTCAGACAACGTCCACATTCTTTCAATGGTTATTATAGTCCACTTGTTGCTAAAAAGTGGATCAGTACCATTGAAAACATATTTTCCATGCTTCAATTTTTAGAATAAGAAAAGGTCATTTTGGATGTTTATCATTTAGAAGGTGTAGCAGACTAGTGGTGGAATCTAATCAGGAATACGAGGTAGCAAGATGAAATTGAATCCATGGAATGAGACAAGTTGAAGAACTTATTTTTCAATAAGCACTTTCATCTTATTATCCATACAAAGATGTAAAAGGAGTTCCTTGAGATTAAGAAAAAGGATGATGGATTTGTTGGTACATACAAGTTAAATTTTACAAGACTTTCAAGGTATACTTATGGATTTATCATCCAAACTGAAATTAAGGTTGATTGATTATTTAGTTGATGGAAACCAAGTCATCGAAGGAAGATATCCATAATAGACTTTAGTAGATATGAAGATATTGTGAATTGTGAAATCAAGGTATAAATGAAAGTTGGGGTTATGTATCAATCTCATATTTTTTATAAGAAACTGAAGATGGAGTTTAATGGAAAATCTTAAAACGATGGTGATTAGAAGATGAGAATTTCCTTGTGATCAAAGTGTGGAAAGAAGAATGGTGAAGATTGTATTAAAGGGACTAGTAATTGTTTTAAGTGTAAAAAAGAAGGTCATCATGAATTTTAGTGCTAAAGTAATGATAAAAAGATATATATAATGATGCGAATAGAGAGAAGGATACTCATAATGCACCCCTCACACTTCAATGATCCAAGTGAAATGAAATGCAAAATTATACTAACCAATGACCTAATCAAAGGGTCATTGATGATGATCGATGCCAATAACCTCTTATGTCTAATGACAAAGGAAAATTGCATGTGATCACTATTAGTGATATAGAGCATGACAATGAAGTGGTGGAATGATTGAATTTTTATGTAATGGGATTCTAGAATTATATAGTGGAAGTGCATTTACTATATTATAGAATAATAAAACATCTATGTATTGGTCCAATGTAGTTTTTCCATAAGAATTTAAGAGCATATACTAAATGGTACTGGTAACCATCAAAAGTGATTTAGGTAATAAGTTGATATTTTTGGAAAAGATATGTTGGTTAAGAATAAGTAAATTGAATGGTAATGATTTCCTTAGAACTGATTAAGGATTTGTTGAAAAGTGGTTTATGCTATCATGGATGAAGTTTACAACTTTTTGGACTTAATAATAAGGAAACATGCATGTTTTCAATAATGATGTATAGTAAATTAGGTTATTTACATGTTTCTAGACAATACACGATTAAGGTGTTCAAATGTTTGGAATGTGACAACCAAGAACTGCCTTATGAGATATGGGAGATAAATGTTAAGATGATATATTTTACCTATTTCTAAAGTTTAGGTTTTTTAACATTTAAATGGATTGTAAGGTTATCAATTTATGGAATGTTTACGTTAAACTTTGGATTATTTTTTTAGAAAAAAGTATTATCTCACCATTGGTGGATTTATGCATATATAATAACTTGTGCCAATGTTTTTGTTGTGATAAAGACATATGTAATGAACTGTCATTCTATTTATAGATCGCATGATCTGCTAATGCATCAAGAATGAAAAATTCAACTTCATTTATTTGAATAAGAGATGAAGTATTTCCATGAAGCCAGAGGGGGTCAACCTCATCAGAGGGGATGCCCTTGGCCTCCATTACTTTCATCCGCCTTAGGCCTCGGTCTTGGTTTTTTGGTCTACCCTTGTTATTTATCTTTTGTCTTCTTGAATAAAAATTTACATGATTGATTGATGTAAAGTAAGTATTTCTTTTCATTATTTAACTCTATAGAATGGATCTTGAAACAAAAAATGTTATAATAGTACATTATTTATAGATGAATCATATGGTACCTTATATCATCATAGATTTATGGATTTTGATTGTTAAATTTCTCATAAGGATGTTCTCTATCACTCTCCATTAGAAATTGATAGCGTGGTATATCTTCCATGTCAAAGTTTTCACTTTCCACCTATGTTTTACTAAGTGGAAACCCATTTATTTATGACATTGGGTAACCATTATGTTTCTAACATTCCTTTTTAAAAGGAAATTTTATTATTCTATTTTACTATGTGGGTTTCTATGAATGGGACTTTCAATTATTAATCCTTCTATAACCTAGATGAATTTTAAGAGATAAATTCATTTTAAGAGGGGTAGAATGTAACAACCCAAGATTTTCATGAGATAGATTTGTTTCTTTGATGTCTTGTGTTGTATGCTAAAACAAGATAATATTATGCTACATGCAATACTGGATCATCTTTTAGTATACACAACACTATGCTTGACTTTTGTAACACACTATTTCAAGTTCTTTTGATAGATTTAATTTCACACAAGACCAAGTTTAAGTGAATAACTAAATATTATTATCTTACCTTATTACTTAGCCATTATAATAGAAGTTATGAATAATATTAATTGAATTATGAAAATATTATTTACACATGTATATATAATTAATTCTTTCATGAGAAATTAATTGTAAATGAAAATAATTTTTTTTAAATAAAAGGAAATATTTTTCTGGAAAAACATTTAAATACAAATTAGTGAGTTTATAAAATAATAAAATAACTCTTAATGGATTTTATTACGAAATATATATTTAATATTTCCAATATAATTTTTAAAATTAATCATATATTTCTTCTAGATATGATTTAAGAACAAATTCATTTTTTCGGATAAAATACGTATTATTCAAAAACTACAGTTTTGCTGCATTTTGATGGAGTACCCAATTTAAATCAATATTTTAACACATTTTAATAATCTATTTTACTAAATAAGCTTCTTATTTTTAATGGGGATATAAAAACTTACATTGGATGTATTTTTTATATTTTTCTAATATGTTTCAAGTTTCGATAAATAGTAAAAATATACTAAATTTTAATTAAAAACAAATTTTTTCATAGAAATAAATTATATTATTAAGTTATATTAATTAATGATTTAAAAAAATAAATATACGATATATTTATCATTTAAAATAATTTAGGTCATTTTCATTAATTTTTCAGTGAATTTTGATGTAAAAATATTTCAATCTTTTGTAATGTTTTAACTTTTAAAACCCATTTTATCATTAAGACAAAAAAATTAATTTTAAATTAATTATTAAAACTTATATATTATGAATTTTGAAAAACAGATTCTATTTTTTTAATAAAATTTTCCAAATTATGTAAATATATTTCTTTTATATTTGGTCATTATGAATAATAACTTCATCAATTTTTATTAATACGATAAAAGGGTAAATAATTTAATTAAAGGTCAATTTAATATTATAAAATTACCCTAAAACTTTTCCTAATATAATTGGATGTTTTTTTCATCCTAAATCATCCTTGGGTCGAAATGGTATCATTTTTAAGACACTTGGATGATATTAATACATTTAATATATTTTATTTTAAGAAAATTTAAATATATCTTACTCAAATTTTAATAACTGTATCATTTTTAATATATGGTTATATAAAAGATAAGTTCAAACATAAATAATCATTTTAAATGTAATTTTTTTATTCATCGTGCCAATTTATTTTCAATTATTAGGAAATAAATAATGACCTTAAAGTCCCTTATATTGATGATGAAGAAATTTTTTAATTGATGAAAAATAAATAAAATAATTTTTTATTAAAATGATAATAATCATTACAAGATAAAAAACCTGACCAAATATTATTGGACTAGTATATATCGACCATAATCATTCAATGATCGAGTTATTGACCATTTGGATCCATATGGAAAAGATTATGATACTTATAATATGTTATTTAAAGTGATATTAATGTTGTCACATTCATGTTTTAATCCATATAACATTTTTTATGTTGGATTTTATAGAATATATATTTGAATATAAGTACTGTTATGAAATATAGAGGAGTTTTATTCATAATATTATTTATGTTTTTATTTTTAAGCAAAAAATATGCATATTAAATAATTAAGCAAAACAGATGTAATAATTATTTTATTAATGGATGTATCAAATTAATATTATTAAAAATATTAAAATAAATATAATTTTGGATAATTAATATATCCAATGAATTTTATAGATTACCCTGACCCATTAGGGATATAATAAAATATTTTCTTCCAGTATAACATGTTATATTGATATTTATTAAAATAAATAAATTGAATATGGTCAAAATTGACACTACTGATTGTTTATCAAAATAATGTATTATTAAATTAGTTAAAAATCATAAGAAGTTTTAAAAAATATATAATAATTATTATATTGGGTAAAATGTTCTAAATTATTCATTTATTGTCTAATTTATGTCAAATAAGTAAATATTTCACCATTTTAATTTTGAAATATTTGTTACCCTAGTTAAAAATTAAATAGAATAACTAAGTGTTAATTAAAAGGATAAGGTTTAAATTGATAGAATAAATTGTATAATTTCTTTTGATGATATTAAAACATTATATAATATAATATTTCAATATATGACATTTTTAAGGTTTTTGTTTGGTTTTTTATTTTAATATAAATTAATATTCTTGGTGATTCCTAGAGTTCCCCTCACCTCAATTATAAAAGGGTACACCCTACCTCACCTATTTAATTCACTTTGAGCATTCAAGATTGAAAATAACCTACCCATTTTCCATCTAAAATTCCTTAGTTACATTATAAAGGTTTTTTTCATCTCAAAAGACAAACTCTAGTCTCTTTAAGAGGAGATATAGAGGGAGTCGTCGAAAAAGATATAATCTCCTGTACCGATTCTTTCAAACTTATTTCTTATTATAATTAATATTCATGAGTTTTTTACATTATAAAGTAGTAAATAAAGTATAAATTATATTCTGAGATGTTATTATTGTTATGTAACAACCAAATTATACCTTTTATCCATCCTACCAAAAATTAAATCACTACACTTGTGTATGTACGACCTATTGTCTTCACATCATGGTGTAATATGTTTTTCATCCCCACTTTACTTGGATGGGTATAATGATGGAAATAATAAATATATATGATTATTATAAAAATATATTGATTTTTTAACAATATATATACCATCCAATTCTATACCATTTTCTAACTAAAGGAATGATATCATTGCTTTTGCTTATATACACCCTATAGTCCCCACAATGCGATATGATTCATTATCCATGATCTCATTTAAATAATGTCTATATAATTGTATATATTGAATAAACATGATATATATTACTTTATTATAGTTATGAAAATTATATAAAGGAGAACCATGAATAATAATATGGATTTATATTACAAAACATGCAACAAATAATGCCCAAAAGACGAGTAATATTGAAATATTATTAAACGAGTGATAATATGATCACATATGATATCATAAATATAAATAAGGTTATGGATAATGTTTATAACACTATTTAATCCATTATAAATGAGTTTATGATAAATATGAGGGAACCCATACCTAAGTTAATGGATAATTTCACAATCTCATTATTATCCGAGATTGTTTATACGCAAGTATTCACTAGGGATTATTTATCATCCATGTCCATGTTTTCTAAAAATACTTTCATAAAATGTTTTAATATTTTAATATGGATGTTTAAATTCATTTTTACACATTTTTTACTTTTTAATACATGGTTTGAAATGAAAATTTCTTTCATTTTCCAAACAAGGTAATTTTTAACTTTTTTGACAAAAGTACGATAAGAATGTTTTTTTAACTTATACAACCTAAAAAGATTTTTATGCTTTCATAATTCCTTGTTTCCATGAATCATACCTTAAAATATTTCAAGGTTATTTATCAATAAATTATTTTCTTTTAAAATTAAATGGTATTTTAAGAAAAGAAAATATTTTTGAAGAAGAAAGGTTATTTTACTCAAGAATTAATTTCAAGTGTTCTATCGAAACTATTTTCCATATAAGGTGGAATTATTTAATAAGGTTATGTTTCAAGTATAATATACCTATTATTCGTATGGTTTTATTGTGTTAATGATGAATTTTTTTTAATGAAATCCATTTTTTAGATGGATTATGTTATGATGAAATGCTTTTTAAGAAATCCATTTTATTCCTTAGGTTATGCTATGATGAATTATTTATGTTTTTATTGGAACATGTAATAATCATTTCATTATGAGATGGGTGGGACCTATATCTCCCTCTAATGAATTGGGAAAATATTATATCTCATGATATAGATTGGGAAGGAACAAGAAATTATATTGGTTCAGTAATATAGGGTCATAATGGGAAATGATCCTGGTTCATTAATACAGGGTTGGAATGGTAAGTAAACCCGGTTTAGTAATACAGGTTTGGAATTAGGAGTGAAATTAATTCATTAAAATAATTTTTACACTAGGATGGTCTTGGAAATGTTCCTTAGAAAACATTGAAATGATTTTCTATGCTTATGCGTTTTCCAAAATTCAATGTTTTATGCTAATGCTATTTTCTCAGAGCCTGTGTTACTTTATGAATTATTCCTTATGAACATCAAATATTTATTTCACGACTCAATATTTTGATATATGTTATATGTGGTATGGTTTTAAAAAGTTATGTTCATTTTTTTAAATTCTTATATTATTTTTTTGTTTGATTTTTTTCCCTTGTTTACCCTTACTGAGCATCAAAGCTAACTCTTTTCATATGTTTAATTTTTCCCCTAGATATAAATAAAGGATTTAGGTAGGAAAAATAAAATTCACGATCTTTATGGGAGATGTTAAAGATATTTCCCCAAATTAGAAGAATATGTTACAATTTTCCAAAGGCACTAAAATAATACAATACTTAGGTGTCTATTTGTGTAATTTATTAAGTATTCCTCAAAAGTAACATAATTTCCATGTATGCTAATCTTGGGTAGCTATTGTTTGTTTTAGAGTGAAGGTTTAGTTAACCTTTGGAAACTAGGTTGAGAAAAAATTAGTAAGACCCCTAGAAATATTTCTAAGGATATGTCTAGGGATGTCCCTAATGATAAGTCAAAGTATAAGTTACAATCCATGAATTTTGGTAATGATCATGGTTAACATAGGACTAAACCTAAGATGTTATAGATTTAAAGTACTTACCATTGATTATGTTTTTTTTTCATGTATGTTTTCCCTCTCAAACTATTCTTTTTGGGTTTTAGACAATGGATGTCACCTGAATGAACCATATTAATGTTGAATGCAATGGGAAATGCAATGATTTTCCTCTTGAACAACTAAATGGTATGTGAACTAGAATGAAAAATATTATCTCTATACTTACACAATATTTTAATCATTATGGACTTCCAAATGTGTATAGAATGGAACAAAATTTTGGTGAGTCCTTCATGAGACAACATCCACCTTTTTTTGTAGGTCTTCTGATTCACTTATTACTGAAAAATGGATCCGTACCATTAAAAATATATTTTCCATAATTCATTATTAATAACATGAAAATATCATATTAGATGTTTATCATTTAGAAGGTGAAGCAGACCATTTTCAGACTCTAATAAATAATAAGAGGCAACAAGATGAAATTTAATCCATGGAATGGGATGAGTTCAAGAACTTATTTTTTAATAAGTACTTTCCTTTTATTCTTCATACGAAGATTAAAAATAAGATCCTTGAGATTAATAAAAAGGATTATGAATCTGTTGGTATATACGAGGTGAATTTTAAAAAACTTTCAAGGTAAGATTCATTATTTATCATCCTACCTGAAGGTAAGGTAGATCAATTCTTCACTGTCCTAAAACCTAGTATTATAAGGGTGTTAACCATAATAGACTATAGTAGCTATGAAGAGATTATTAATTTTGTTATCAAGGTATAAATAGAAGTGAGGGTTACATATCAGTCTCTTGGTTTTGAAAGGAAATAAAAGATGGAGTTCAGGAAAAAATATCAAAAACCATGGTGAAAAGAAGATGAGTGTTTCTTTATGCTAAATGTGTGGATAGAATTATGGTGGATATTGTATTAAATGGAATATTAAATATTTTAAGTTTGTAAAATATGGTCATTAGGCAGTTCAATGCTGAAGTACTGGGAAAAAGATAGACAATGCTGTGAATAGAGAAAAGGATACACAGAATGCTCCCCCCACACTTAAATACTGCAACTACAATGAAATATGGAATTATGCTAACCAATGCCATAATCCAAGGGTTATCGATGATGATCGACATCATCAACTTATTAAGGTCAATGAAAAAGGAAAATCACATGTGATCACTATTGGAGATGTAGAGTTTGACAACGAAGTGGTGGAATGATTGAGTTTTTATGTAACGGGATTCCAGAATAATGTGCACATGAGCATAAACCTAGTTGGTGAGGTATCCTTAAATGCATCCATAAGACCCGGGTTAAAAACTAGGTAGAGGAATATTTTTGGGTATTGTACCAGTACTGTAGAAAGCACTGTAGCATCACTGTACACTGTGCGGGAAATGTAGCAGGACTGTACACTGTACAGGTACTGTTCGGTACTGTAGCAGCTGGAACTATTCACCTTGGGCCATCAGTTTGGTCTTGGAGTCCTTAAGGATTTTGGGCCACCCAGGCCTTCAGGTCAGTAGGGATTTCGGGCCATCTTTAAGGCCTTCAGGCCACCTCAAGGCCTTCGGTCCACATGCAGTTTCCCTAGACACACTATAAAAAAAAGAAGCATCCTCGAAAGAGGATTTAGAGAAGGTGCACTCACCAGAGCAGAGCCAAATGGATTTTTCAGAATGAGAGGGTATGGCTATTCCATCAGGACCAGCCTGTGCTTTCATGGGAAGCCTATCCAGACGACCATGCGAAGGTGGAGAGCTACTATCATGATGAAGATGCTGGGGAGGGGCAGTTCCTTATAGATAATCTGGTTGAATTCCCTAAGACCTTCGGGTCATGTAATCTCCTAAGCCTACGAGCCATGTAATGTCTAAGCCTATGGGACTTGTAAGGGTCCCCCCTCATCCCTTGAAAGGGGGTCTTCAAAAAACAATAAAAATGAAGGCCTTCGGGCCATTCTAGGTATTCTAGAATAATGTTGTGCAAGTAAATTTATGGTAGTATGTAATAATAAAACATCTATGTATTGGTCCATTTTAATTTTTTTATAATGATTTAAGAGTATATACTAAATGGTACTGGTAACCATGAAAGGTGATTTAGGTAATAAGTTGATATTTTTGGAAAAGATATGTTGGTTATTAATACGTAAATTGGATGGTAATGATTTTCTTACAATCGATTAAGGATTTGTTTGAAAGTGGTTTATGATATCATAGATGAATTTAATGGATTTTTGGACTTAAGAATATAGAAACATGCATGTTTTCAATAATGATGTAAGGTAAATTAGGTTATTATCATGTTTTAAGTGAATACATGATTAAGGTATTCACATGTTTGGAATTTGAAGACCAAGAACTGCCTTATGAGATAAGAGAGATAAATGATAATCCTATTTAGTTATCCTCTTTCTAAAGTTCAGTATTTTTAGATTTTAGAAGTATTGTAAGGATATAAATTTATGGAATGTTTACGTTAAACTTTGGATGAAATTTTTTAGAATAAAATATTATCTCACCATTGGTGGACTTATGCATATTTGATAACTTGTGTTAATGTATTTGTTGTGATAAAGACAGATAAAATGACCTATCATTCTCTTTATGGCTCACAATATCTTCTAATGATTTAGGAATAAAAAAATCTACACCATTTATTTGAATAAGAGATGAATTGGAAATTTATCAAGGCACAATTAATAGATGAGATTATACTTAATCAAGTATTTCTCCTCACTCTTCAAATCTATGGAAAAGATCTTGAAAACAAAAATGTTATCCTAGTACCTTCTTTATCGATAAACTATATGGTCCCTTAGATCATCATAGATTTATTGATTTTTATTGTTAACTTTATCCTAATGATTTTCTTTATCACTCTCTATCAGAACTTGATAGTTAGATATCTCTTCTATGTTTATTTTTTTCACATTCCACCTATGTTATCCTAGGTGGAAACCCAGTTATTAGTGAATTTGGGTAACTGTTATGTTTCTAACATTCACTTTTAAAGTGAAGTTTTATTATTAATTTTTACAATTTGGGTTTCTATGAATGATACTTTAAAGTATTAATCCTTTTATAAACTTGGTGAATTTCAATAGAGAAATTAATTTTAAGGGAGACAAAATGTAACACCCAAATATTTTTTTGAGGTAGATTTTTTTGTTTGATATATTGTGTTGTATGATACAACAAGATACGTTTGTGCTACACCTAACAATGGATAAACTTCTAGTATATGTAACACTATACTTGTCTTGCATTACATATAATTTTAAATAATTTTGTTAGATTTAATTTCACACAAGACCAAGTTTAAGTGAGCAGTTAAATATTATTAATGTACCTTACAACCGAGCCATTATAACAACAAGTATGAATAGTATTAATTGAATTATAAAAATATTCTTTACAAATTTATATATAATTAATTATTTAGTTTGAAATTAATTATAAATTAAAATAAAACACTTTTTAAATAAAAGGAAAAGTTTTTCTAAAAAACTATTTAAATACAAATAAGCGAGTTTATGAAATAATAAAATCAATATTTATGGATTTTATAAATTAAATATTTATGTAATATATTCAATCTAATGTTTAAAATTCATATTATATTTTTTCTAAACATGATATGAGAACAAATTCAAAATTTAAAATAAAAGAAGTATTTTTCAAAAAAATTTGTTTTGCCTTCTTTTGATGACACACCCATTTTAAATCATGTTTTTAATAGATTTTTATATTCTATTTGAAAAAAATAAAATGATTATTTGGAATCAGGATATAAAAATTTACCTTGGATGAATTTTTTATATTTTCCTGATAAGTTTTAATTTTTGATGAATAGTGAAAATACACTAAATTTTAATTGAAAACAAATTTTTTCATAAAAATAATTTATATGGTTATGTATTATTGTTTAATGGTTTTAATATATAAGTATATTATATTTTTATCAATTAATATCATTTAGGTCATTGTTATTAATTTTAAGTTGAATTTTGATGTAAACACATTTCAATCTTTTGTAATGTTTTAACTTTTAAAATGCATTTTATCATCCAGAAAATATGATTAATATTAAATTAATTAATAAAAATAATCAGTTTTGAATTTTGAAAAATGGATTCTTTATTTGGAATAATTATGCCCAGATTATGTAAATAAATTTATTTTATTTTTGGGCATTATGAATAGTAACTTCTGTAATTTTTATTAATACGAAAAAAGGGTAAACCGAGTAATTAAGGGTAAAAATAATATTATAAAATTTCCCTAACACTTGTCCTAATATCATTTTATGAGTTTTTTTCGACCTAAATCATACTTTGGTCAAAATGATATCCTTTTGAAGCCACTTGGATGAGATTAAGACAATTAATATATTTTATTTTAAGAAAAGTTAAATATGTCTTACTCAAATTTTAATAACTTTATAATTTCTAATATAAGGTTATACAAAAGATAAGTTTTACTATAAATACTAATTGTAAATATAATATTATTGTCTTTTTCATGGTAATTTATTTGTAATTTTTAAGAAATAAATAATGACCTTCAAGGATTATACATTGATGATGGAGAAATTATTTAATTGATGAAAAATCAATAAAATAAATTTTCATTAAAATGATAATAACCATTAAAATAAAAAATCACTTTAAAAAATACTACTGTTCTATTAAATCTTGACATAATCATCCAAGGGTTGATTTATTTACCATTTAGATCCATATGGAAAAGATTATGACACATATGATATTTTATTTAAAGTGATGTTATAGTTGTCACATTCATGTTTTAATACATATAACATTTTTAATGTAGCATTTTCCATAAGATATATTCAACTACAAGTATAGGTATGAAATATATAGGATTTATATTAATCATAGTATTTTATTTTTAATTTTTATTCAACAAATTAGTATGTTAAATAATTACACAAAACTGATGTAGTAATTATTTTATTAATGGAAATATTAAATTAATGTTATTAAAAATATTAAAATAAATATAATTTTGGGATAATTAATATATAAAATTAATTTTCCGAATGACCTTGACCATTTACGGATATAATAAAATATTTTTTTTCAAGGATACAATCATATCTTGATATTTTTAAAGATCAATAAATTAAATATTTTGAAAATTTACATTATTGATTGTTTATCAAAATGATGTATTATTAAGTTATTTTAAAAAAATAATAAAAATTTCCCAAATATATAATAACTATTATATGGTGGAAACTATTATAAATTATTACTTTATTATCTAATTGTCATCAAATAAGTAAATATTTCACCCTTTGAATATAAAAATATTTGTTACGTTAATTAAAAATTAAATAGAATAACTAAGTGTTAATTAAAAGGATAAGGTTTAAATTGATAAAAACTTGTTTAAAATTAATTAGTTGATGATATTGAAACCTTATATCATATAATTTAATAAAAATACATTTTTTTTGGATTTTTGTATGGGGTTTTATTTTATTATAAATTAATATTCTTCGAGATACCAAAAGTACCCCTCACCTTAATTATAAAAGGGAACATCCTCCCTCACTTCTTTAATTAACTTTTAGCATTAAATATAGAAAATAACCTACCCATTTACCTTCTAAAATTCCTTATTAACATTCTATAGGTGATGATATTCTTATAATATAAAATCCAGTGTCTTTAAGAGGAGATCTAGAGGGAGATCATTAAAGAAGAGGTAATCTCCTCTACCGATTCTATCAAAATTATTTTTTCTTCTACTTCTACATCATGAGTTTTTTCCATTCTAAAGTAATAAATCCAGTATAAATTATATTATTAGATTTTTTTATGATTATGGAACAACCATATTCTACCGTCTATCCATTTTATGAAAAAATAAATCACCACACATGCATATGTACAACCTACCGTCTCTATGCCATGGTGTAATATGTTTTTTATCACCACTTTACTTGGATGGGTATAATGATGGAAATAATAACTATATATTATTATTATAACAATATATTGATTCTAGAACAAAATATATACCATCCAATTTCATACCATTTCATAAATAAAGGAATGATATCATCACTTTTGTGTACGTATGACTTACCATCTCCATGATGTGAAGCAATTCATTCTCCATGATCTCATTGAAAGCATGATTAAATAAATTTATTGAATGAATAAACATGTTATATATTAAATTATTATAATTTTATAAATTTTATAAAGGATACCCATGAATAATAACTAGGATTTATACAACAAAACATGCACCAAATAAAGCCTGAAATAAGAGTAATAATGAAATATTATGAAACGGGTGATAATATGATCACATATAATATCATAAATATAAATATGGTTCTTAATCAAGTTTATAAATTTTTTTAATCCATTATAAATGATTTTATGATACATATTAAGGAACCCAAACCTAATTTAAGGAATAATTTTTCAATCTCATTATTATCTCATATTGATTATGTAAGTATTTACTGGGGATTATTTACCATCATTGTACATGTTTTATAAAAATGATTTCATAAAATGTTTAACTATTTATTATGTATTTTTAATGTAAATTTTACCAATTTTTGACTTTTTACTACGTGGTTTTAAAGGAATATTTCTTTTATTTTTCAAATGAGGTATTTTTTGACTTTTCCTGCAAAAGTATGAGAAGAATTATTTTTTAACTTATACAGCATGAACAGGTTTTTACACTTACATAACACCTTATTTCCATGAATATTACATTATAAAATTTCATGTTTATTTAACAATATATAATTTTATTTTAAAATTAGAAGGTATTTTAAGAAAAGAAAACAATATTGAATAAGAAAGATTATTTTCCTCAAGAATTAATTTCAATTTTTCTATCCAAAATATTTTCCATCTAATATGGAATTATTTAACAGGATTTTGTTTCAAGTATACTCTCCCTATTATTCCTATGGTTTTATTGTGTTTATGATTGAATCATATTTATTAAATTCATTTGTTTTACATGGTTTATATTATGCTGAAATGATTTTTAAGAAACACATTTTTTTCCTTAGGTTATGCTATGATGAATGATTTATGTTTTTCTGGCACACGTATGAATGATTTCATTATGATATGGGTGAGACCTATATCTCAATCCAATTAATTGGGTAAATATTTATATCTCATGAGATATACATGGATGAAATGAGAAATGATATTGGTTTATTAATATAAGCATGGAATGGGAAATTATCACAGTTCAGTAATACTAGGATGAAACAGTAAGTAAAAAATGACTCAGTAATACAGGGTTAGAACAAGGAGTGAAATCAGTTTAGTAGTGGACTTCTTCCATTATGATGGTCTTCCTAATGAGCCTCAGATAATATGGAAATTATTTTCAATACTTATGAGTTTGGCACAATTCCATGTTTTATGCCAATGATATTTTCTCATGTCTTGTGTTAATTTATGATTTATGCCTTATAAACTTCCAAGATTTATTTCATGACTCAATATTTTGATATATGTTATATGTGGTATGATTTTCAAAAGTTATGTAAATGTTTTTACAATCTTATGTTCATGTTTTGTTTAATTTTTTTCCTTTTTTACCCTTACTGAGCATCAGATCTCACCCTTTTTATATGCTTTTATTTCCCCAAGATATAAATAAAGGATATGGGTATGAAGAAAAAAATTGAAGATCTTTATGGGAGATGTTGAATATATTTCAGAAAATTAGAAGAATGTGTTCCATGTTTCCAAAGGCACTAATCTAATACGGTCTTTGGGTATTTTTTTTGTAATGTATTAAGTATTCTAAAAAAGTAATGTAATGTCCATGTATGTCAAGGTTGGATCACTATTGTTGGTATCAGAGTGAAGGTTTAGTTAATATTTGAGAACTAGGTTGAAAAAATTTAGTGACATCCCTAAAAATATTTCTAAGGATATATCTAGGGATGTTCTTAAGGATAAGCCAAGTATAGGTTAAAATCCTTGAATTTTGGTAATGATCATGGTTAACCTAGGAATGAACCTTAGATATTAGAGATAGAAAGTACTTACCCTTAATTATTTTGTTTTCCTTGTATGAATTTTTCCTCTCACACTATTATTTTTGGGTTTTAGACAATGTCTAGAACATGAAGGAACCATGTTAATGAATAATATAATATGAAATGAAATGATTGTACTCCTGAACAATTGAATTTTATGGGAGTTGGAATGAAAATTTTTATTTCTATACTTACAAAATATATGAATCATTTGTACTTCCAAATGAGCATAAAAGGGAATTACATTCTGTTTAGTCCTTCCTGAGTCAATGCCCATATTATTTCAGTGGGTCTTCTAATCCACTTATTGCTGAAGAATGAATCAGTACCATTGAAAAGATATTTTACATCCATGAATATTTGGAACATGAAAAATTCTTTTTGGTTTTTCATCATTTAGAAGGTGAAACAAACCCATGGTGAACTCTAATCAAGAATACGAGGCAATAAGATGAAATTGAATCCATGGAATGGGATGAGTTTGAGAAATTATTTTTCCATAAGTACTTTCCTCGTATTCTTTGTCTGAAAATTTAGAAGGAGCTACTTGAGCATAATAAAAGGGATGATGAATCTATTGCTACAGATGAGCAAAATTTCACAATACTTTCAAGGTATGCTTTTGTATTTATCATCTAAACTAAATGTGAGTTGATTGATTCTTCGGTGGCTTAAAACTAAGTATCTCAAGGTCTTCATCCATAAGAGACTTTATTAGATATGAATAGATTGTGTGTTGTGATATAAATGTAGAAATGGACGTTGGTATTACATATCAATCTTATGAGTTTGACAAGAAATGAAAGATAGAGTTCAAGGGAAAATATCAAAACCATAACGAAAAGAAGTTGAGTGTCTCCTTTTTCCAAATGTGTGGAAAGAATCATGGTGGAGATTATCTTAAAGGTACTATTAAAAGTTTTAATTATTGAAAAAATGTCACCAGGAAGTTGAGTGTTGAAGTATTGGAAAAAATATAGCTAATGATGTGAATGGAGAAAAGGCTACACGTAATGCTCCCCCACACTTCAATACTATAAGTGCAATGAAATGGGGAATTATGCTAACCAATGACTTAATGCAATGGTTTTAGATGATGATCAAAATCATCAACCTATTAAGTCCAAAGAAAAAGTAAACTTACATTGGATCACTATTGGAGATGTAGATTATAGCGACAAAGTGGTGGAATAATTGTGTTTTTATATACTGGGATTCCATAATAATGCTGTGTAAGTACATTTACGGTACAATTGAATAATGAAACATCTATATATTGGTCCTCTTTAGTTTTTCAATAAGGGTTTAATAGTATATACTAAAATTTACTGGTAACTATGAAAATTGGTTTAGGTAAAAAGTTTATATTTTTGGAAAAGGTATATTAGTTATCAATAAGTAAATTAGATGGTAATGATTTCTTATAGTTTATTAAGGGTTTAATGAAAAGTGGATTATGCTATCCTGGATGATGTTTATATCTTTTTGGACTTAATAAAAAGGAAACATTCATGTTTTCAATAAGGATGAATGGTAAATTAGGTTATTTCCATGTTTCAAGTGAATACATGATTAAGACATTCACATGTTTAGAACGTGACAACTAAGATACTCCTTATGAGATATGGGAGATAAATGTTAAGAAAATTTAGTTCACCTCTTACTAAAGATTTTGATTTTTATCTTTTATAAGTATTATAAGGTTATTAATTTATGGAAAGTTTAATTTAAACTTTAGATGATGTTTGTTAGAATAATGTATTGTCTCACCATAGGTGTACTTATACATATTTGATAACTTATGCTAACCTTTTTGTAGCGATAAAGACAGATAAAATGACCTGTCATTCTATTTATGGATCACATGATCTTCTAATGTTTCAAGAATGAAAAATTCATCTTCATTTATTTGAACAAGATATGAAGTGGAAATTGATCAAGGCACAATGAAAGGATGAGATTATACTTAATCAAGTAAGTATTTCTACTCATTATTCAAATCTATGGAAATGATCTTGAAACCAAAAATGTTATCCTAGTAATTTATTTACTGATGAATCAGATAGTCCCTTAGATCATCACAGATTTATGGATTTTTATTTTTAACTTTATCATAATGATGTTCTCTATCAATCTGTATCATAACTTGATAGTTAGATATCTCTTCCATGTCCAAGTTTTCACTAGCCACCTATGTTCTCCTAGGTGGGAACCTAATTATTAGTGACTTTGGGTAACAATTATGTTTCTAACATTAATTTTAAAATGATGTTTTATTATTCACATTTATGATGTGGGTTTGTACCAATGAAAGTTTCATGCATTAATACTTTTATAACCCAGATGAATTTGGAGGGTGAAATTAATTTTAAGGGGGTAGAATACAACACCTAGAGATTTTATGAGATAGATTTTTTTCTTTAATGTCTTGTGTTGTTTGATATAAAAAGATAATCTTACACTAAATGAGACACTAGTTCATCTTTTTTTATACATAAAAATATTCCTTTCTTGTGTTACACACAATTTCAAGTACTTTTGATAGATTTCATTTCACACAAGACTGAGTTTAAGAGAACAACTAAATATTATAAAGTTACCTTATAACCTAGCCATTATAATTGTGCATATGAAAAATATTAACTTAATTATGAAAATATTATTTACACATGTATATAAAATTAATTATTTTATGATTAATTAATTATAAATGAAAATAAAACCCTTTTTAAATAAAAGAAAATGTTATTCTGGAATACTATTTTAATATAAAAAAGTGAGTTTATAAGATAATAAAAGCAATATTTATGGATTTTATTAATGAAATATATATGAAATATATTCAATATAATGTTTAAAATTCATCTCTATGTTTTATAAAAATTATATAAGAACAAATTCAATTTTTTGGATAAATGAAGTATTTTTTCAAAAAATGCACTTTTGCCACCTTTTGATGGGAAAACCATTTTAATTCAAGTTTTTAACACAATTTCATATTATATTTTAGAAATTAAACATATGATTTGGATTTGGGATATAAAAATTCACTTTGGATGAATTTTTGATATTTTTCTGATAAGTTTCATGTTTTGATGAATAATAAAAATATAATAAATTTTAATTGAATTTGTTTTTCACAGAATTAATTCATATGGTTAAGTTATATTATTTAATGGTTTTAAAATATAAATAGATTATATTTTTATCATTTAATTTAATTTATGTCATTCACATTAATTTTACATTGAATTTTGATGTAAAAACATTTTAATCTTTGACAATGTTTTAACTTTTAGAAACCGTTTTTTCATTCAAAAAACAAGATTAATTTTAAATTAATTACTGAAACTTCATTGTTTTTAATTTTAAAAAATTTATTCTATACATTGAATATTTTTTTAAAAATTATTTAAATATCTTTATTTATTTTTGGGAATTATTAATAGAAACTTTGGTAATTTTTTTAATACGGTAAAATGGTAAATCATGTAATTAAGAGTAAAATAATATTATCAAATTAACCTAAAACATTTCCTAATATCATTTGATGTGTTTTTTTCAACATAAATAATACTTGGTTTTAACTTTTATCATTTATAAGTCACGTGTCTGAGATTTGGACATTTAATATATTTTATTTTATGAAAAGTTAAATATATCTTACTCAAATTTTAATAACTATATCATTTTTAATATGAGGTTATACAGATTAAAAGTTAGAATATAAATAATTATTTTAAAGATAAAATGTTTTTATTTATCATGGTAACTTATTTTTAATTTTTAGGAAATAAATAATTTCCTTAAAGGCTTTTACATTGATGATGCAAAAATTATTTAATTGATAAAAAATCAATAAAATAATTTTTTTAAATGATAATAACCATTAAAAGACAAAAAAAAACTTTAAAAACTATTATTGGTCTAGTATATCTCGACCATATTCATCCAAGGGTCAAGTTATTTAGCATTTGTAGCCATATGGAAAATATTATGACACTTATACTATTTTAATTAAAGTGATGTTAAAGTTTCCATATACAAGTTTTAATACATATATCATTCTTAATGTAGGATTTTACAGAAGATATATTCATTTATAAAAAATTATTATGGAATATAAGGGATCTATATTTTTCATAGTATTTTATTTTAAAATTTAATCAAAATATATGTATATTAAATATTTACACAAAACTGATGTAGTGATTATTTTATTAATGGAAATATCAAATTAATGTTACTAAAAATATTAAAATAAATATAATTTTGGATAATTAATATATAAAATTAATTTTATAGATTACCTTTACCACTTAGGGATATAATAAAATATTTTTTTCTAGTATAACATCTTATCTAGATATTTTTAAAAATAAATAAATTGAATTGTGTCAAAATTGACACTATAGATTGTTTATCAAAATAATGTATTATTAAATTATTTAAAAATCATAATTTGTTTAAAATATATAATAATTATTATATGGTTTAAAATGTTATAAATTATTAATTTATGGTCTAATTGATATCAAATCATTGAATATTATTTTAATATTGAAATATTTGTTACCTTAGTTAAAAATTAAATAGAATGAATATGTGATAATTAAAAGGATAAGGCTTAAATTGATATAAAAACTTGTCTAAAATATATTTTTTGATGATATTACAAACTTATATATTAAAATATTAAAAAATGTGACATTTGGAGGTTTTTGGATGGGTTTTTTTATAAAACTTAATATTTTTGGAGATTTTGAAAGTTCCCCTCACCTCAATTATAAAATGGGACATCACACCTCACTTATTTAATTAACATTGAGCATTAAATATCAGACATACCCTGACCATTTACCTTATAAACTTTATTATTTAAATTTTAGATTTTCTGGTTTTCTCAAAAGACCAAATCTAGTGTCTTTAAGAGGAGATATAGAGGGAGATCATCGAAGAAGAGGTAATATTTTCTACTAATTCTTTCAAAATTATTTCTTCTTCTACTTCCAATCCATGAGTTGTTTCCATTATAAAGTAATAAATCCATTATAAATTATATGATTATATATTATTATGATTATGGGACAACAATATTATACCTTCAATACATCTTATGAAAAATGAAATCACCAGGTGTGCGTACGTATGACCTACCATCTCCGCACCGTGGGGTAATTTATTTCTCATCACCACTTTACATGGATGTGTATAATGATGTAAATAATAACTATATATGATTATTATAAGAATATATTTATTATATAATAATATATATATTATATCCACTTCAATACCATTTCATAATTAAAGGAATGATATCATCGCTTATGCGTACGTACGTCCTACCATCTCCACAACGTGATGCGATTCATTCTCCCTGATATCATTTAAAGAATGATTATATAAATGTATATAATGAATAAAAAATGATATATATTATGTTATTATCATTAATTCTATTATATAAAGTATAACCATGAATAATAACAAGGATTTATAAGAAAAATCATTCATTAAATAATGCCGAAAAGAAGAGTAATAATGAAATATTATTAAATGAGTGATAATATGATCACATATGATATCATAAGTATAAATATAGTTATAGATAAAGTTTATAACACTATTTAACACATTATATAGTATTTTACGATGCATATTAAGGAACCCTAACCTAAGGTAAGGGATAATTGCTAAATCTTATTATTTTTCGAGATTTATTATACATATGTATTTATTGATTATTATTTATAATCCATTTCCTTGTTTTGTAAAAATTCCTTCATAAAATGTTTTACTATTTTCTGATGGATGTTTAAAGTCATTTTACCCATTTTTTACGTTTTAATACATGGTTTGAAAGGAATCTTTCTTTATTTCTCCAAATGAGGTACCTTTTGACTTTTTGTAGGAAAAGTATGAGAAGAATGATTTTTTAACTTATATGGCATGAATATATTTCTTTGATTCCATAAAACCTTATTTCAATAAAAATTACCTTACAATATTTCATGTTTATTTACCAAAAAATTATTTTCTTTTAAAATTAATGATATTTTAACAAAAGAAAATGATTTTTAAGAAGAATGGTTATTTTCCTCAAGAATTAATTTCAAGTGTTCTATCAAAATTATTTTCTATCTAAGATGGAATTATTTAATAGGGTTATGTTTCAAGTAAACTATCCCTATTATAAATATGGTTTGATTTTTTTATTTAATTCTATTTATGAATTCCATCTGTTTTACATGGATTATGTTATGTTGAAATTATGTTTAAGAAACCCATTTTATTCCTCTGGTTATGCAATAATGAATGATTTATGTTTTTGTGGTACAAGTATGAATTATTTCATTATGGGATGGGTTGGACCTATATCTCCCTCCAATGCATTGGGTAAAGATTTATATCTCATGATATAGACATGGATGGAATGAGAAATGATCTCGGTTCAGTAATATATGTATGGAACGAGAAATGATATCAGTTCAGTAATACAAGGATGAAATGGTAAGTAAACCAAGTTCAGTAATACATGGTTGGAATGAGGAGTGAACTCATTTAAGTAAAGTACTTTTTCCACTATGATGGTCTTGTAAATGAGCCTTGGCTAATATGGAAATGATTTTCTATGCTTACGTGTTTTCTACAATTCCTTGTTTTATACCAATTCTATTTTAGCAAGGATTGAGTTACTTTATGATTTATACCTTATGAACTTGCAAGATTTATTCCGTGACTGAATATTTTGGTATATGTTATTTATGGTATGGTTTTAAAAATTTATGTTCATGTTTTTACATTATTATGTTTTTGTTTTGTTTGTTTTTTCACTATTTACCCTTAATGAGCATCAGGGTTCACCCTTTTTATTTTTTTTCTTTTCTCTATTATATAAATAAAGGTTTTAGGTCGGAAATATAAAAGGTAAGATATTTGTGGGATATGTTGAAGATCTTTCACAAAATTAGAATAATGTATTCCAAGTTTCCAAAGCAACTAAACTGATACAGTCTTTGGGTGTCTATTTGTGTAATGTATTAATTATTCCACAAAAGTAATGTAATTTCCATGTACATCAAGCTTGGGTCATTAGAGTTATACTATAAAGGTTAAGGAAGACCCATTTTTATTAAAAAATAGAAAAATAAAATACAAATGGAAAGATAGTAAGGGTAAAACAAGCATAAATGCCCTTGTGCCAAGCAAAACAAAGAGAAATATCAAATATCATTATCAAAATGATAATAAATATTGTAATAACCATTCCAATTAGAGTTATATTCCAAGGAACCGTGAAACCTGGAAACCATAGTTGGAATCATATGGGAGTAATATTTCCAATGAATTGCTTTCCTAGGAGGAACATGTTAAAAATCTTCATCATCCACCACAACATTTTTCCCTTTTGATTATGCCTGACTATATGAAGGTTTTTTTGTGGAATAATTCTTTATATCCTCCCACCTTCAATGTATGCCCTAGGTTAACTTAATTTTTTAATTTATTATTTAATCCATGAAAGATTCTCACCATCATTCAGATTTAGTTTCCCTTCATCTACAGGAGTAGATTTTTGGAGACACCGATCCAATTCTAAAGTCTCCCCTAGTTTAAGGCCACACTCATATACTTGGACATGCTCTCCATATTTATGAAACATGTCAGGGATAGATCTGAACTAGTTGAAGAACACCTACATCCCTCCATATTTAACTCTTATGGATTAGTCTAGATTTCCCTGGTCACATAAACTTGAGCAGACTCTTCCATTTGTGTAGAACCAACACTGACTTGCACTTGATCCCTATTAAGATGGTAATTCATTCCACCCATAGTGACCAAATTATTTTTTACTTTCTACATTATTTGTTTCTTCATATAAGAATCCCCAATAATTCATTTTAAATAAAAAACAACAAACCACATTATTATGACATATATATTTGACATGACCAATAAACTGGAAATCTGAGAAGAAATAAGGCAGTCTTTCATATTTCACTTTTAGATATATTTCATCATTAATTAAAGATAATACTATGTTATTAAATAGTAAAGTGCTTAAATATAACTCTACTAGTACTCTGGCATAATGAACATATTTGGAAACCTCAGGGTCAAATAAATTTTGATCAGGATTCCCAAAATAGAGGCAATATCAAATAAAATCAAACGATTCCATAAGATCCAGCTGAGACCAATAATTTTAATCCAGACCTAAGATCTAGATTTTTTTATCATAAATGGATTAAATCAAAAATCCCATTATTGAAAGAAAACCATACCTGATTTTAACTCAATTGATCTAATCTCCCATGCTTTTCACATCAAATCCACTGAAGGAAAAATGATATGGTAGAAACCCAAAAAAATTATATTGCATCTCCATTCAAAAGATCCTTATACAAAAGTAATCTTCTGATCTAAATCATTAGTTTTCCACAGTTTTCCTCCAACAAGTAGAATGAGTTTCACAATGATGGAGTGCTTACAAATCTTAAAATTTTCAATAATAGCCTCATTATTGGAAATCACCCAGGATGTGTATCCTTTATTCATAATGAATTCCTAAGAAACATCCTTCATAGATCTATAATTCCTTATATGAAGTTTAGATTCAAAAATACTAATACCAAATTGGGTCTACTCGTTTGACAAGTTACCCAATTTCTTGTTTTCCTCAATGCCTACCATATCTATTGTAGTAGAATCAGATCTGCAATACCTACCTGCTTCATTCTGCAAATTAACAGAAGGTTGAGGGTGAATCTTATAAATCATAACAAAAGACACAAATATGTGAGAATCATTAAATTGGCTACCAACGCCCGAACCTCATTCCCTTCATCAATCCCCACCGTAGTTCGATGTTTATTAGACTCCATATCCATAGCTTTTCACCTATAAAACTCAGAAATCACCATTGGATATTGGAAAACACTAACTCCTTCATCCCCTACCACTGTAGGAAAGGAAACTATCACAGATCTATGAGATATTTCAATATCATTGGTGATTTGCACAATTAGTCGCTAGTTTCTTTGGTGAGATCCATCTAATTCATCCTCCCACCTTCTATGGATACTCTATGATTCCCTTAATTTAATAATTTCCCCTTGAATCATTGAAATATTCTCAACATCATTTAGATTTAGTCATGTTTTAGTATAACAAATATCACAAGATATATGAAGGATTCTACAGGTTATTCACAATTGAACATAAAAACCAAAATAAACCAAATTAGGAATTCTTAAATCAAGACATTAATACTTCAACACAAGAGAATAATAATTTATTAATCAAATGTTTTTTATATTTACAAGTATTTTTAATATTATGGGTACACTTGGTGAAGCCCTGAATAATAAAATACTTGTGGAAAGTGTACTGGGACCCCTACTAAAACAATGTTATTTAAAGAAGGTTTCTATAGATGAAATTAATAATTTCAAAGAGCACACATAGGAACAACATATCACATCACTACTATAATATAAACTTGAGTTGAAGAACATTAGTGACCAAGATACAATAAAAAAGGAGTTTCATTTCAATCTAAAGTAAACATTTCATTTGAATCTTTTGATTTTGACATATAGGGAAGTGAAAATGAATTAGCTCATCTTGTGAAAATGTTCTACAAAAAGATAAAAAGAAAAAATAGATTTAAAAAGTGATTATTAAAGTATTATCAATTGGATTACTGAAAAGGAAATAAGATAGGTAATCCAAGTTCATATAATAGTGTTTCATAATTAAATTGTTGTTAGTTTACATAACAAGGAAATATCAATCTAGAGTACTAAAAACTGAAACATGAGAGGAAAGATAAAAATTTACAAGAAAAAAGAGAGAAGAGAGTTAACAACTAGATGGAGTCACACATAAGACACAAATTATACTCCCGAATTTGGAACTAAACAATAGTATGATAAATCTTGTTTAATGTCTACTAAAAATGAGGTTAGTAGTGATTTTGGTTTTAGTTTAGAATATGATTCTGATTTTGAACAAACCAGCATTTCTAAATTAAATAAATAAAATAAAAAACTAAAATGTGATATATTAATAATTAGTAAATTCAATAAATAATCAAGAAGTAATTATAATAAACTTATTGAGTAAAATATGAGTCTTATTAATAAATATGAAAATAACAACAATACAACTTCAAGCAATATTGATAAATTTTATGATGATCTAGAAATTACACAAAAAGAGAATGAAAATTCAATGAATGAAATTGTATGTTTAATAAATGAGTTCATTAAATTAATATATGAAAATGAAAACTATGATAAAATAATGTCTATGAATAAAGTTAATAAAACAAAACTAGAATTGGTTATGAATGACAACTGCCTAAATTGTAAAAATATTCATTTTGTAAAAGTTTTTATAGAATAATAACAAATATTTCATGTTTTAAATGTAGAATAAAATATCATTATGAAATTGAAAGTTCACTAAGATTTAGAAAATCATTAGGACATAGAAATTTTAATATATTTTCTTTAATATTTTTTTAAACTAATTGTTTAAAATTTGTTTATTTACTAAAAAACTGTTTCACTAATCCCCTTGAACACAATGTAGCATGGGATCCAAAAATATTTTTATAATTATTTTTATGAAAAATGACTTTGAGGTATCAATAATGACATTTGGTACATGTAAAATTGTTGTCTTAGACACATGAATGGAGAACTATAAAAAATTTCTTATCATATAATAACTATGGTGGAGGTAATATTACTTTTAGAGATAACTAAAAATACATAGTTAAAAGATTTGGTTAATTCAGTATTTCTAATTGCATCATTATTTATAAAGTATTGTATTTTTATCATTTAAAACATAATCTTATTTGTATTTCCCAATTATACAATGATGAAATGATTGTAAAATTTAAAAATGATAAATGATTAGTTCTCAAAAATGATTTTATTTTATTTTTTTCTAACACAAATGATTTTTAGTCATTGTAGAAAACTTAAGAGGGGGATAATTTAAAATAAATGCACCCATTTTAAATAAAAAACAATTAACAAATAAAGTCAGTATTACTAATTTAATGGGTTTAACTAACCTATCAAAAGTGCAACCAAAAATCATTTTAGAACAATATTATGAATAGACTAATTGTTTTATATTAATATACTAAACTTAAATAGTATAAATATAACTTTTAAAAACCAATTACCAAATTTTGGTTTTATAAAACATATTTTAAAACATGTTTAAAAATAGAGGAAACAAAAAATTGAAATACATAGTAGAGTAAAAACAAGATGGTTTGTCTTAAGTAGAGACTTATTCCTATCCACTTGGTAGTAACCTACTACCAAGAAATTTTATTAATAAATAAATATATCCATAACCTGGATCAGGTTTTACAAACAACACTCCACATGGATGTTTGGGATATACATAGCCTCTTCTATAGTTTTCGTGGGAGTACAAATATAAAGAAAGAAAATGAGATAATATCTAGTTCTATCAAATATAGTACAAGAGAAAGTGCCAATAAATATACAGTGTAATACAAGCATAACTTGAAGGTAGGATAAAGATATAGAATAAAAGAAGAATAAATAATTTAATACAAAATAAGATTGATGTTATGATGTTCTATAGATGTTTTTTATCTTCTAGATGTTTTTATTTAGGTTAGTTAAGAAGATGTTGAGTTTTTATGATGTTCTTAGATATTAAAATGAAGCTATTATCAAAATATAGTATTGTATAGTTCATGTTTTTATCATTTGTAAGAGTATATATCCCCATCCCTCACTTTATAAAATCTATTTCTTCTACTAAAAAATATTTTCCAAAAAATTGTCATTCGAAACACATCATTACAAATCCTCATACTCTGCTTGAACTTTAGCTGCATTAAATATCTATGATTGAGTATTTAATTTTGTGTAGAAAGATGTTGTAAAATATTATATTTAAAAATAATAACCACTTTTAGAAAATATTACTTTGAGTGTGCCATGTCAGTTAAACCACAATTGGTGTAATGACCTAAACATTTATAAATAAAATTCCCTTTTTGAGAAAATGTTTTATAGTTATAGAAAAAACATGCACTACTTTGGTTACTTTGGACTGATATAGCCTATTGGATTTAAAATTCCATTAAGCATCTTAACCATTGATAATATAGACATTATACAGTGATCGGCATGGTTGGAATATATTAAGGGTTAAGATAAAGTATAATTGAAACAGATAGAAGAAGTAATGGCCCGACCATTAGGATTATACCTTATGAAGCCCATATATCAAAGATTATGAGGGAGATACCATCACTAGGATTTCCCCTTGACCAAGTGTAATATAAGATTCAACAACTAAAACATGTGTAAAATCATTTACGGGATAATTTCAAGCTTATCAAGATCACAACCCAAAACATGTTCATCAAATGACCCTAATAATCACCACAATCACACACCTTGCCCTCGAGGGATACACTAGTGTAATAATAGGTAATGTATCAAAACCATTTAAGTATGAATTTTTATATTTCTTTATTAATGAAATAAATATTATATTTTTCTCTTTTTATTATTACATTATAAATGATTATATAATGAGTTTGATAAAAATTATATTTTGGCAAGAAGAAACCAGAATTATATTTTTAGAAAATATATATTCTCAATTATGTAACTATTATGATAATTTCATTATTTTTTGAAAACAAAATATTTTAATAAAATATTATTTTTAAATATTATTTATCTAATATAAATAATAATATAATATAATGAATTCCAATGTAATTTTTATAAGGGTCACAAAGTTGTTAGTATCTCAAAATCAAGTATTCCTTATAAATAAGGATTTTATTTAAAAAAGAAAATTATATTAATTAGAAAATTATTTTGATAAAAGAAACATTATTTTTTAAATCATTACATCAAAATTATCCAATAGTGAAATTTTCATAATTTTTTGAGATAGTTGAATTTTTTGGTAAAAATTAAATGCGATATACATATACGGTCTGTATTATGACATCATAATTCCCCAAAAGTGATGTAATATATTCCATAAAAATAATCCATGAACAAATTTAGAATTATTTTAAAAAATACATTTTTAAATTATTTTATTAATTTTATAACCCTTTATGAATCATCCAAAACATATATTATATTTTAAGGTTTTAAAATAAATTCTTTATGAACATGAATCACTTACACACCACTAATGGTATTATTTTAAGGATTTAGGTTATTGGAATTATAAATTATTTAATAATTATAATATTTCGTAGAAACCATGGGGAAAATCATGGGAATGTTTATAGTTTTTATTATTTTATCATATAGAGTCCAAAACCAAAGTTTAGAAATTAATAAAAAATTCCCCTCTCTTTTTCTATAAACACCCACACAACCTCCCACACCTATTCACCGAAAACCCATTGATCATTAATTTTACATCCGTATCCATCTGTAAATCCCTCCCAATATTTTCCCAAGAGCATAAGAAGCTCCTCCCAATATTTTAGAAGCATCCTCCCAAGTTAAGGGATTCTTCCCCCTCTTTATTCAAGAACTTTATTTGTTTTATTCCCTTTGATTTCCAATTATTCATATTTTCATATAATTTTACACACCAATTTTACAATCCTTATGATTTCCAAGTAATGATATACACCCTTTCACTTTCATTAAAACCTTCCATGAATCATTACGTACATCCATTATGATTCCAAAATTATTGTATGATTTTTACATGAAAAACATATGTGTAGTGAATACCCACCCCCATTTTCACTCAATATATGTACCTAACCATCATTAATTATGGAATTCCATGTATGTAATGCACACTCCCTAATCATGGGATTAAAATTTATTAAAGGAATTCTAATGTTATAATACTTATATGGACCACTAATACATTTACATGATATGAATGTGATAGGTGGGATTGAAATTATATAGCCCTCAAAGGAATTGGGAAATGTTTTAATCTCATGAGATTACATGTATGGTGCATTGATTTCATGTTTTATGTTTTTTCTACATTCCTATATTTCCTTGATGTTATCATCTTATATCATGCTTCTATATCATGTTTATTATTCTCACCCCTTTTATTTCACCTTGATATACCTCTTGACTAACATTCATTGCTTTCATCATGTTTTGTTTTGATTATTTCCTTACTAGGATTTATTTACCAAACATTTCTTATGTACATCCCCAAGTTATCTCATGTATTTTTAGAAAATTGATGGAATATAGGGGCATGTTTTTATGTTTTAAATAATCTTATTTTAACCATGTTTCAAGTCAGTGTTTTTTGTACCTAATTTCCCAAATACAGTAGGCCTCATGATCTTATGGGATTGAATTAGTTGTATATTTATGAAATAAATCATGAATTAAGGTGTATTAAAGAGATGAATTTTCATAGTTGGTATTAGAGGAATGTATAATTATTTTTATGGACCCAGATCAGAAAACATAGTGAAATACTAAAGAATAATAATAAATGTCGGAAACCATCCCTAAATTAGGGGAAAATATAGATTAAGTTGTTTCAAACAAAAAAAATCCATGTTGGGATATTAAAAGTGGATATGGCTCTAGTACAGTTGTACTTAGGGGTAATAGCCCTGAAAAAGATGCATTAGGAATTTACCAATAATCACCATGGGAATGAAAAAGAGGATTTGCTTCACACCTATTCTAACACTCCTAAGAGATATGCTTTTATAAATTAACAAGATCGTAATGAAATATTATCAATGGAATACAAATTTCCATAAAATTTTATGATAGGAAATAAACCATAAATAAGTTAGATTTAAAACTAGAAATTCATGTTTTAAGGAATGTATTTCATTTATGATTTATTCCTTCAATGTTCATAGTTTCCTTTTATATTTTGAATAGTTTTAAAATCATGATTCATAACTCAATCACGGATGAAGTAAAATATCAGATTCAGAATTGAATAGTGATAGGAAGGCTTGTCGTCCATTTATGAACTTTAAAAATCCTATGTGAATATAGTAACACACATTTATTCATATCTTGAAAGTTTATAATAATGATACAAAAAGCACCTAAAAACATTGAAGTAGACTTATCTATGAATATGGAAAATAGGTAAATTATTTCATCCCAAGTATACAACTTCTTATAGTCTATATTTGTAGGTTGAATTTTACAGCGTACCCTGTGATACTCCTTTTATTGGAATTTGATATAATTCTAGGCATTGATTAACATTAATTATATAGAGAAAAATAAATTTAAAATAGAATGAAATCACCCTTTGTATTATGAATCACCCTAGGATTCTATAGAAGTTCAAGGAGTAGGATTAATTTCCTTTGGGATCATCATATCAAGCATGGATATTATTTCATAATGAGTAAACATATCTTCTACTCTTTCAAAAACCCTCCATAATCTATATGTTAGGGAACCTAGTAGGTAGATTCCTATGTTCTGATAATAGAACATGTTCTGTTTTCCACCCAATTTCTCCTAGAATTTGTGTCAAAGTGGATATGTCAAAAGGTCCACTTGTCTTCATTTTGATTTATGTTAGATAAGTGTTTTGGTATAACAAATTTTTTTGTTATGAATATTCGGTGGATTTTTGTTTGTTATACATGAAGATGGGACATTCAAAAAAAGTGTGTAGATGCGGGGTCAGACAGAGTTCCAAGAGCCAGAGGAGGGACCGGGCAGCAGGCTGTCTATGCCAGGTGAATGTTATAAGGAGTTAGCCTTGTTTGGTGAACCAAGAAATCGAATAAGAAATTCAGAGGTTTTTCTAGTTACTCATCTTGAGGATGAGGAATTTGTGAGGTATGACTTTCAAATGGGGAGTTCAGCTAACCAAAATATTTACTATAGATAAATTAAGGATGTAAGCATCTAACAAAAGGTTCTAGGGATGCTTTCAGATCCAAACGAGTCTGTTGGTGGATGTGAAGGATCTGGTCAAGGTTCTGGAAAGAACG
Organism: Viscum album; assembly: GCA_963277665.1. Lineage (NCBI taxonomy): Eukaryota > Viridiplantae > Streptophyta > Magnoliopsida > Santalales > Viscaceae > Viscum > Viscum album. The sequence goes on along the minus strand of OY728122.1, from coordinate 2,006,624,534 downwards.
TTGGTATTATTTGTTTGGGAGAAGCAATGAAGCAAAACCAGTTAAGGTTTTACCTCATGAACCGATGTTATCTTAAATTTTTAATAGGATGAAGAGCGATTTGGTGTGTCCTCATGGTGACAATTTGATTGTAGGGGAGTAAAAAGGGCAATGCGATCCCAAATCCATGCACCTATGCTATGGCTATGTGTGTAGGAAGTAGTAACAAATATGAATGGGTGATCCAAACAAATGGCGGGAATAAGTATATGGATGGCCATGTGTGGGAGCATACATTGCATGGTGTAAGAAGACATGCCAATACAAGGAGGACTTTGGCTAGTCTCAACTTAAACAACTGATTTTATTGTTTGAGTAATGAAGGAGGTATTGAAAGAAAATCAATTTGTTCTGCCGAGTCTGATGGAGATGGAAAACCCTTAGATGATTATTGTGACAACCGGGTCCCGGTTACAGCATAGGCACCCCACCTTAACATGGCCGCCGGGTTCTGGCCCACCAGGTACCACCAGTTGCCCCGCAGACATGTGGGGCCCACCCCAGGGTCCACCCACGTGCCTTAAAGGGTTATCTGACTAATGACAGTCCCCACGGTCCAACACTTTTCCTTTCCAGTGTGCTTTGTCCTCACTCACACACACCCTGGGAAACTTTCCAGAAGGTCACCCATCCTGATCACTAATCTAGGCCAAGCACGCTTAACTGTGGAGTTCTAACCAGGTAGGTTCTCAAAAAGGAAGGTACACCTTGTTGACATGAGTCATATCATTTAGTCATTTAACCCTTTATCATTTGGGGATGTTACAATTATGTTATAGGAGGTGTCGGTAAAGGCCTGTACAGTCCAAGAAGGAAGAAGGGAAATAAGGAAAACAAGGACCTGTTGAATTGCATTGTTTTCAAGAAGTTAAAACCAAAGGGCCGCAAAGACTACACCTACCTTCCTAGGCCGATGGGGACTCGGTCAGCCAAAAAAGACTGTAAAACCAAGGAAAATGAGGTCAATATAGTGAAAGGAAAGAAGTTTTAGCAATTTATAGACATAATGTCTCAAGATCACGACAATGAGGCCTCAATGGCATAAGGTACCTCGGTAGCTTTGGCGACCCCTCATGGTGATGCTGACAAGATGTTGGAGGAACAGTAAGGGGAGATACATCTTTGATCTGAGGGGGTGATGCTGGTGAAGGAGGCTGGTCTTATACCTAGACAATAGTGTAAGGTAGGGAATCCCAATAGCTCATAGCAATAGAAGGTCGCAGATCTAGAACATAAGATGGATCTAATCATGCTCTCTGGTGAAGAAATAGTGGAGGTCATTCTGAAAATTAAGGTGATGAAGGAAGATATTGATTAAATAATGGGAAGAATACTCCAAGTGGATACTATTAGGGATCAATGTTAGTGGATTTACAAGAAAGATCATATATTTGTTAGAGGCTTCAACATGGGGATGATTAGTAAAGAAGATTACATGAAAGTTTGGGGCTATCTAGCATATCATTATGAAGATATGTTAAAGGATGATCCAGATAGCCAGGAAAATTTCTTTCCTTGGAAATTATTTAGGGAATGCGATTCCAACTATCTTAAACTTGTCTTTAATAATTCAGTTGTCTATTTTGCTACTTGATCTGTTTTAAATGTGAGGGTTTTCACTTTCCCCTTAAAAATGTTTCAATATAAAAAAGTTAATTTGGTGGGAGTAAGAGTATCTTACTAAAATGATTGAGAGTAAGTAAAATATCATCCTTGATGACATTCCCATTGTACGAGAATATACTAATGTGTTTCTTAAATAATTTTATGGTCTTTCTATAATATATGAGGTTGAGTTCTCAATCAAGTTATACCCAAATACTTTCCGATATCTAAGTCTCCATATAAAATGGTCACTATTTAACTTGATGAGATAAAGAAGAAACTATATAAGAATATGGATAAATGGATTATACATCTAAGTCCATCACCATGGGTTGCACTGTCCCTCTTAGTTAGAAATAAGGATGGGTAAATAAAAATCTGCATTGATTATCATGAGCTAAAAAAGATAACGATAAATAATAAGTATCATTTACCACAAATTGATGAATTATTCAATTAGCTACGTGGAGCTCATTACTTCTCTAAGTTGGATCCTTTTTCAATATATTATCAAGTAAGGGTGAAAGAGGGTATCCCTATACTGCTTTTTGTATAAGGTATATGTACTTTGAGTTTATAGTGATTCCATCTTGAATCACTAATGCTCCATATATCTTTATTGACTTAATGGATAGAGTCTTAAGGGATTACTTCTAAAAATTTGTTACAGTATTAATAAAAAATGTTCTTATGTACTCTAAAAGTATGGAGGAATATTTGGTTCATTTTAAAGCTATACTAAAGACCCTAAAATGGGGAAATTTTATGTGAATTACACTAAATATGAGTTTTGGATGGAGTAACATTCCAAGATTATTTTATCACCAAAAAAGAAATATATATGAATCCTTAAAAATAGAGGCAATTAATAGATGATCTAGACCAAATTTATAATAAATACCCATAGTTTCACAGGATTATTTGGGTATTATAATTTATTTGTGAGAAACTTATTCTGAATTTGAAGACTACTAACCAAGCTAACTTAGAAGGGAGTGAAGTTTGTATTGATTGATGAATGTGAGTAGATTTTTTAGGAGTTTAATAAGAGGATAATCATTGCACTTATGCTCACATTACCCAATATTTGGGAAGGATTTATGATCTATAGTGATGCATCCAAAACATTCTAGGGTTATTCACTCATGCAAGATGATAATGTGATAACCTATGCCTCCATAAAATTAAAGATCCATGATCTAAACTACCCCAATCATGAGCTAGAATTGGCTACATTGATATTCAAATTAATGGTTTGACATAATTATCTCTACAGGGAGAAGTGTGACATATATATGGATCATAAAATCCTCATGTGTATATTCACACAAAAGGATCTCAATATGCCCCAATTAAGGTGGTTAGATATGATCATGGATTATGATTTTTCAATCCATTTCAATCCTGAGAAGGGAAACACTCTCACAGATTATCAGGGTAGAAAGGATACAATATTCTAATACATGGTTAGGATTGGAAGGGATTCCATCTTCTTGGACATGAAAAGTATGTAAATATGAATAATAAAAGTAACTTCATCCCACCTTTCTCAAATAACTTCTCAACCATCCATTCATGAGAGGATCAAGGTGGCCAAAAAATATAATGGGGAGCTATAGAAAAATTTAGTGAATATTATGGAGTTAAACATCAATAAACATGTAGTAATTAGGTTTCTAAATAAGATATGTATCCCATAACATCTATAGTTGAAGAGGGAACTTCTATAAAATACACATAACTCATATATCTTTATTCATTAAGGAATCACTAAGATGTATAGAGGTCTAAAGAAAAACTTATGGTGGGAAAATATGAAGAGGTAAATTTCATAATTTAAATCTTGATGAATGGAATGATGGAAAGTTAAGGTTGAACGATATACTTTTGAGGTTATGAGGAAACCATTTCCCATTCCAGTTTTTAAATTTTAATACATAACCATATATTTCATCATAGGAATCCCCACAACATAGAAAGTAAATATCACTATCTAGGTGGTATTGAATCAACTTAAAAAGTAAAATCATTTTATTGGTATCAAAGAAGAATTGTCTCTTTAACAACTCACCAAGATATATATTCTTTATAATACTTCAACAAACACTAGATACAAATTTTTTTTACTACTTATCACACTTATATGGATATTCATTCTATGAGAACCATCCAAACTCTAGAGGATATACTGAGATCTTATTCAATGGATTTATGTGGATGTTAAGATAAAAAAATTCCCATATAAGAGTTCTAATATAACAAAAGCTTATATTATAGAATTCAAATAGAACCTTATGAGTCTCTATATGGAAAGGGGTGTCAGACTCCAACATGATTAGATGAATTTGGGGAGAAAAATATTATGGGACTTGATCTTATCCAGGAGATGAAAGATATGGTGAAAACCATTCAAAAATCATTTTAAATTTGAATAAAGTTGACAGAAAATATATGAAGATAATAATTGATGAGATCTAGAGTTTGAAGTTAGAAATAAGGTGTTCCTTCATATATCATCATGGAATAAATTCATGAGTTTTGGTAAGAAGAGAAAGCTTAGTCCAAGATATTTAAATCCCTTTTATATCCTTGTTATCATAAAAAATGTGTCTTATCTACTATCACTCCCAAATAACCTTTCCCAAGTACATGATGTGTTCCATGTATCCTTCTTATGGAAGATTATACCCAACCAATCATATGTATTGAATACATATATGGTACCCTTGTAGAATGATATTTCATACAAGGAGAAACCAATAAAGATATTATATCATAGATACAAAAGATAACTCACCAGGTCAAAGTGCTCTAGTAGAACTAAAATTTTTAGGACGCAATATGGGATTCCGAAGAGGTAATGAAATAAAAATACCCTCATTTATTCTAGCGTAAAAAATGAAAATTTGAGGGAGAAATTTTTGAATACAGGAATTATGTAACTACATGAAATTTCTTTTTTTGAGTAAATTTATTATAGTTATAAAAAACACATGCATTGCTTTAGTTATTTTGGACTAATATAGCCAGTCATATTTAAAATACCATCCATCATATTGTCCATTGATAATATAAAATTTTTATAGTTATTTTTAATATTGGAATATGTTAATGGTTATGATAAAGAAAAATTTAAATAGATGGAAGGAGCAATGGCCTCGACTAGTAGGATCGTACCTTATGAATCCCAAATATTAGTGCATCCAAGGGTGGTGGCATCACTGAGATTCTCCCTTGTCAAATCACAAGATGATATTTAACAAATTAAGCTCAAGTGAATATTTTTATAGTATAAGTTCAATCATACCAAGATAATGACCCAATCCATATTCTCCAAATCACCCCAAAAAATCATTAGCTTCGCACACCGTACCCACAAGACATACAATGGTGTTATAAGGGGTAATGTGTGTAGAACCTAATAGTATACATTTTTATATTTCATTATTAATTATATAATTATTATATTTTTCCAGTTTTGTTACTAATTTATAAATTATTATATAATAAGTTTGATAAAAATTAGATTTTGGTATAAAGAAATCAATATTGTATTTTTGGGAAATATGTACTCTCAATTAAGAAACTCTTTTGATAATTTTAATAATTTTATATTTTTTTTTATTTTAAAACATTATTCTTGTTAAATAATATTTATTTAAAAATAAGTTATAATAAAATTTAAGGATGTCTAATGTAAATTTTTAAGGGTCATAAAGTTGTTAGTATCGTAAAAACTAGTAATTTTTAGTAAATAAGGATTTTCATTTTAAAGTAAAAATTATCATATTTAGAATTTTTTTTTGATAAAGTAAATATTATTTTTGAAATAATCATGTTAAAATTATCTTATGATGATGTTTTCATAAATATCTCAGATAGTCAATTTTTTGGGTAAAAATCAAATATATAATAAATGTTACACCGCAAGATTTCATAGTACGTTATCTCTTCAAAGTAATTCAATAACTTGCATTACACGCAACACTGAGTTCGAGCACACCACTACTTACTAAACTAGAAGTTCAAACAGCGGTTATGATTAATATTAACTAAATTTAGAATTTTATAAAATCCATATAATTTTAGAATCCATATTATGTGTTTCTTAGACATAATATAAGAACAAATTCATTTTTTGAGATAAAAGAAGTATTTTAAAAAAAAAGAAATTTTACCACCTTTTAATGGAGAACTTTTTTAAAACAAATATTTGACACCTATATGTTAAATTTAATGAAATTAAATTATTCTTTAACATCGGGACATAAAAATTTAGTTTGGATAAATTTTTGGTACTTTTCTTATAACTTTCATATTTTGATGAATAGTGAAAAGTACTAAATTTTAATTAAAAATAACTTTTTAAATTGAAATAATTTATAGTGTTAAATTATAAATTTGAGTGTTTTTAAAGTATCATTAAATTATATTTTTATAATTTAGTATAATTTAGGTCATTAGATGTAATTTCACATTTAAACTGGATATAAACAAGTGTCGATATTTTGATAGTTATTATTTCTTAAAAACATGCTTTTTTGTTTTGACAACGAGAATTAATTTTAAATTAATTTCTTTCACTTATATGTTTTGAATTTGAAAAAACGGATTCCATATTTGGAATCTGGAGGTCCAAATTATGTAAATAGTTAACTTTTATTTTTAGTCATTATGAATATTTACTATAGTAAATATTTTATTTACCATGGTTAAAGGGTAAATCTAGTAAATAACCGTAAACAAATATTATTTTAATAATATTAAATTACCCTAACATGTGTTTTATTCCTATTTGATGATACATTTTTGAACATTCACATCCTTGGGTTGATTTTGGGACCCCATGGATCCACTTGAGAGTGATAATTACATTTTATATTAAATAATCTAATGTAAAGACAAAAATAACAAAAGCATATATCTTTTAGTAAAAAAAATTTTATATGAGGTTATATAATTGATCTATTCTACCATAAGTATAAATTATAAATATAAATTCATTTCATAAATCATGATATTTTATTTATAATTTTGATACATAAAATAAATATATTTATATATGACACAATAATGATGTAGTATTTTCCTTATTAACGAAATAATCAAATAAATGATATTATAAGTATTAAAATAAATATAATATGAAATTTTTGATGCCATAAAAGAACTTTATATATTAATAAGACCTTTTATGATTGATTCAATGTATTTTTTTGAAGTAATAAAGTTTTTATGAATTTCACAAAAACCAAAAACAAAATAATGTCAAAATTGACATAAATGAGTTTTTAAAACAAATATTATATTATTAAATGATATAATATTACTAAAAATATAATGTTCAGAAAAATGACTTATATAAGGTTATATATATTAACAATGAACCACTTGGGGTTCTCTTGGCTTATTATAGTAAGTTTATTATCCATATAATATAAAAATACAAAGAGACATGGTAAATGTCAAACTATTTAACTAAGAGTTAAATCTAAAATATAATGTTAATATGGTGACCTAAACCTGTCTAAAACCTAATGATTGAGAGTTTTTAGACCCATACACACCTTATAATCTAAATAAATCATTTTTATCCATTATAAACTGAAAATGATTTTATTATACAATAATATTTCTAGATTTCCCTAAAGTGACCCTCACCTCTCTTATAAAAGGGTACTTCCCCTTCTCTTAATTTCAAACCTCAAAATCCATTTGGATCTTCTAACCCCTTCCCAAATAGCCTCCCAACTTTCCTAAAATCAACCTAGAGTCCTTACTTTGATCATAAATCCAACGTAAGGATCACTTTTGATCAACTCAAAAGGAAACACCCGAAGAAGAGGTAATAATTTCACTACCCTCTTTCAAGTTATTCTCTTCTTCCACTTCCTCTATATTTGTTGTTTACATACCAAAATAATAACTCCAGTACCTCCTAAATACTGTTATGTTATTATAAATGTGTTACAACCATATTTTTTATTCTATCCATCCAATAAATGACAAAGTCACCATACGTGCGCACGCACGACTTACCGTCTCCACATCGTGGTGTATTTTGTCATTCAACACTTCACTTTTTATGGGTATAATAATGAGTATAATTGATGTAAATAATAAATATAAAATGATAATTATTCTTTATGTATTATATACCATCCAATTACAAATTATTTCACCATCAATATAATGATATTGTCGCTCGTACGTACATACGGATTTCTGTCTGCACGACGTGATGAGATTCATTTCCACATTCACCATTCAACGATGATTGTAAAAATATATATTATTAATAAGTATGTAATATATGATATAATAATTCTACTATATATATAGATATATGTACTTACTAATATCTTATTCACTTACTTCCATTCAATACGATATGAACACGGAAACAACATTTATGCGTAAGTACGACATACCGTCTCCGTAAATGTTGTTTTCCATTTCAAATATCTATATACTATACATATTCATATTATACATATATATGATATATAAATCATGTTTTATATTCATGAATTATTTAAATCATGATCTAAGTGATACGATCAAAAATAAAAAGTTAAAACACGTACGATAAAGAAAGTGATTATTACCAAAAATGTTAATTTAAAATGGAAATCATTATTAAATGGATAGTAGAAAGTCATAAATGAATCATGTATGATATAATAAATTTGAATATTATTCTCATATAATTTAATAACATACTATAGTAATTATACAGGAGGTTAAACGTATCCTCGACCAAAGGAAAGTTCAATGTAAGGGTTAATTCCACAATCTATTTATTATACGAGGTTGTTTTTACATATGTATCTACTGGGAAATATTTATTATCCACATCCATGTTTCATAAAAGAGTTTTCATAGGTATTATTTTTTAGGGACTTTTTATAAAAAATATCATTTTAAATGTTTTAAAGATTTATTCTTCTAAACCTTTCTCATTAATGTCCATGTTTTCAAAATGGTTTTAAGGATTTATTTATATGAACATGAATGTTTTAAAATGATAATTCCTTTAAAAAGTTTCACAGTGGTATGGGACACTTTGATTCAAAACTATATTTTAAATTACTTACTTTATAAATTATGTGACTTTTAAATTATTTCATGAAAAATGGATATTTCTCTCAAATATTTTTACTGATCATTTTCAACTATGTCAACATCATTTAAGAGATATTATTATTAATAGAGGTTGATGTGTTATGATACAAATCTTCCATATTTTATTTGAGGTTTTATGATATGTTTGACTGTTGATGTGTTATTTTTATACCATTCAGGGTTTATGGTTAAAGTATTGACATTTAGTATGCTAGTTTTAATATAAATGTTTATTTTATATTTCAACCTTTTCATATGAGGAATGTATTATACTTAGTAGGTGATGGGTGGAGCCCAATATAGCTCCTTTGGGCATCGGTATGTTACATGAGACAATTAGACATGGTATTGGAAAAGGCCTTTCCCAATTTGATATATGGTTTTGGCTGAGTCCTAAATCATTTTTAGACGTCTTCTCTGTAGCCTTGACAAAATTTTTCAGAATGTCTGACATTATAAATTCCCTCATTATGAAAATATTATTGATGGTTCATGTGGTTATTAGACTAGTAGAATACCCATGACTATGTTTTTTATGGCATTATTTACTTATCTCATATTCTACCATAAAGTTTTGATGATTATTATTTGTAAAGGCATGTGTTTTTAATTATTCACCATGACTAATGTTTATGTTATCTTCCACTGTATTTGTTACACTTATTGTGCGTTTAAGCTCACCCCTTTCTTATGTTTCATTTTCGCAGGATATGAGTAAGTTAGTTATGAGGGACTTGTAGGAATAATCTAGGAGGCTTGGATGTTTCTAATGGAATAAATTAGTGTTGTATTTTTTTCAAGTTTTAATGTTGAACTTATGTATGTATCTTGTTTCCAAGATTGCTAAATTGATTGGTTCTTCAAGACTTGATTCCTTGTAATCATGCCAATGTATTAAAATAATGTACCGGCTCTGGGATTCTAGGGTCTAGGAGTTACAGTTGGTATCACAGGAAGTATAGTACAAACCTTGGAAACTAGATTTAGAAAAAATCTGATTAGATAAGCTTAACCTAATATAGTCATTGAGGATTAGTAAAAAATAATTTCCTAGAATTTTGGTAATGTATAGATTTTGTGTATTTTCCAATAAATACATCCCTATCTGGATATGAACAGGTAGAGGTGACTCTGGCATAGATGTACCTAAGAGTGAAAACTCCAACAAGGAGTTTCGAGCTTGAACAGAGGTATCCTGGTACACAAAAAGGGCCTTGCTCCACTTTGGTTATGACACTCCCAGAGGATATGCTTAGGATAATTCAAATTTTCATTACATGCCATTAAGAATGATTTAGGAGTAAAAACTTTCTCAAATAAAACATTTTTTATGATTATAGATTATATGCATAATCTTTTCAATTTACGTTAGGTGTTTTACAAGTTTGGAATTATGCATTTTGATTCATAAACTAACCTAGTGTATGCCATTGTTTAGAAATGGAGACCAATAGAAGGAATGAGAACTCCAATAATATGCATGATACAAATATTAAGAAGGACAATATCTTTCATGGTATTAATCCAAAATTTAAAAGGGAAATAGTCACCCACGCATTCTCATCATATGAAGAAATAGTATCATGTGTTAATAAAATAAGTAAAAAATTCACTGTGTCCAATGTCTTTGAAGGTAAGAAAGAGAAGAAAAGGAAGGTAGAGAGAAATATGGATAAAGGGAATAGGGGAAAGAAGGATTTTCCTATATGTGATAATTTTGGAAATAATCACCTTGGTAAATGCTTGAATGAAATGATAATTTGTTATAAGTGTCGAGAAAAAGGACACCAAGTACGTGATTGAAAGGGAAAGAAAAAGGTTTGGAAGGCACAATGCTTCATCTGCAAGGAGTTGGGACACTACACGAATCAATGTCCAAATCATCAGAGTATTCCCCAAATTATGCTATTAGATAATAATCAAGTTTTGATACTACCACAGATGAAGAAGAATGACTAGTGTAATTACATTGTTATTTAAGAATTATTTCATTTGAGTGTTGTATCAACGATGTACTGGTTATATGAATTATGGAAATAAATAAGGATTGTACCATAGTACTATTTCATTAATGATTTGATATTATAAGGTTCTAAGAAAAGTGACTCAATAACAAGATAGAATTTTTTGAAAATACATGGTTGAAGTAAAGATAAACCTTAATATGGTTCTGATACTGAGGTAGTTATTGTGGAATAAGATATGATTGATTTGGATAAATTATATTCGATATTCTTGACTACTTTGGAACTAATTAATTGTTTGTTTATTCCATTATTGTTGGAGTTTACAACATTTTTGGATATAAGGAGTATATCCAGTATTATATAATGAATAAGGGATCATGAATGAAATAAATAAGGTTTTATGGTAATTCAGGGTGTTACCATGTTTTAAAATAATACATGATTAAGGCATTCACATGTTATTACGTGGAAAAGAGGATCTTCATTGTGTTTACCCTCCATATAAATTTTGGATTGTGAATTTTGACAGAAGTATTTTGGATAAGTCTAAAGGTTGTAATGGATTAAGTTTTTCATTGGATACTATTATTAAGGTTAAAACATTTCTTAATATTATTTTTGGATTTTTATAAAAAGGACAACCCGGAGGTCGGGCGACAACCCGTCGTGTCTGACAAGGCCACAAGACTTAAACCCGGAACCTAAGGGTGACAAGGGTGCATCACCTACAACTGGACTACATGATGTCCTGGCTTGTATAATTTAGTTTTTTAATATTCTGACAAATGAATTATAAATTCATTATTTTTAGAACCCTATACTATTAGGATAAATTGAATATTTATGAATTCTATTATCTTTTGGAGTGAAAGATGAGTTTGTGTTAGGAATTAGTTGATGGATGAAACTCTAATAATCAATTATATATTTTTTACTCTTATAATATTAATAAATTAATTCTTAAACTTTAGGGAAGGGGTATTAAAACCAAAAAATGTGTTATCCTAATACCTTATGTTTTGTTGAACTGATGATATGTTAAATCATCATAGATTGATGTATTTGAGGCCTTCAATTTTATACTTTCTTGTGATTGATAACCTCCATCAATCCCTATAAATATTTACGTTTTCCTCCAATTATGTGTCTCTAATTTATAACAATGTTTTCCTAATCGATATCATAATTTGGTGGTAATTGTTTTATTTCCCGTTCCCTCTTATGAAGACTAAATTTTATTAACCCAATTTCTGATGTGGGTTTTCCACAAAGGTATTTTTATATTTTTAACATTTTATTTTAGAAGAAAAATTCCAAATTATGAGGATGCAATTTATTTAAGGAGGGGAGAATGTAACCCCCCAAGATTTCATATTACGTTATCTCTTCAAAGTAATTCAATAACTTGAATTACACACAACACTGAGTTCGAGCGCACCACGACTTACCAAACATGCCATTCAAAAAGTAGTTATGAATAGTCTTAACTAAATTTTGAATTTTTTATACTCCATATAATTTTAGAATCCATATTATGTATTTATTATACATAATATAAGAACAAGTTCATTTTTTAGATAAAAGAAGTATTTTTCAAAAAAAGAAATTTTACCGCCTTTTAATGGAGAACCTTTTTTAAAACAAATATTTGAAAGTTTTATATATTCAATTTAATGAAATTAAATTATTATTCTGAATTGGGACATAAAAAATTAGTTTGGATAAATTTATGGTACTTTTCTGATAACTTTCATATTTTGATGAATAATGAAAAATACTAAAATTTAATTAAAAACAACTTTTTAAATCGAAATAATTTATAGTGTTAAATTATAAATTTTAGGGGTTTTAAAGTATCATTGGATTATATTTTTATTTTTTAAAATAATTTAGTACATTGTATGTAATTTCACATTTAAACTGGATATAAACAAGTGTCGATCTTTTGATAGTTATTATTTCTTAAAAATACTCTTTTTGTTTTGACAACAAAAATTAATTTAAATTAATTTCTTCCACTTATGTGTTTTGAATTTGGAAAAATGGATTCCATATTTGGATTCATGAGTTTCAAATTGTGTAAATAGTTAACTTTTATTTTTAGCCATTATGAATATTTACTTCAGTAAATGTTTTATTTACCATTGTTAAAGGGTAAATATGGTAAATAAGGGTAATAAAATATTATTATAATAATAGTAAATTACACTAACATGTTTCCTATTCTTATTTAATGACACATTTATGAACATGGGAATCCTTGGGTCTATTTTGGGACCCCATGGACCCACTTGAGAGTGATAATGACATTTTATATTAAATAATCTAAAGTAAAGAAAAAAATAACAAAAGCATTTATCTTTTAGTAAGACAATTTTTATATGAAGTTATATAATTGATATATTTGACTATAAATATTCATTATAAATATAAAACTATTTCATAAATCATGATATTTTATTTATAATTTTTATACATAACATAAATATATTTATATATGACATAATAATGACGTTGTATTTTCTTTATTAATGAAAGAATCAAATAAATGATAATATAAATATTGAAATAAATATGATTTGAAAGTTTTGACAACAACAAAGAATTTTATATGTGAATATGACATGTTATTATTTATTCAATGTATTTTTTTATAACAAATAATGTTGTTATTAATTTTACAAAAACCAAAACTAAATAATGTCAAAATTGACATAAATGAGTTTTTAAAACATATATTATATTATTAAATGATATAATATTCCTAAAAATCTAAGGTTCGTCCAAAAAACATATATAAGCTTATATATATTAATAATTAACCACTTGTGGTTCTCTTGGATTTTTATAGTAATTTTACAAACCATATAATATAAAAATACAAAGAGACAGGGTAAATATCAAACTATTTAACTAAGAGTTAAATATAAAAGATAATGTTAATATGGAGACCTAAAACTATATAAAACCTATTTGTTTGAGAGTGTTTAGACCCATACACACCTTATACTCAAAATAAATTATTTTAAATCCATTATAAACCGAAAATGATTTTATTATAAAATAATATTTCAAGATTTTCCTAAAGTGACCCTCACCTCTTTTATAAAAGGGTACTTCCCCTTCTATTAATTTCACACCTCCAAATCCATTTGTCTTGGCCAAACCCTGCCCAAATAGCCTCCCAAATTACATAAAATCAAGCTAGAGTCCTTACTTTGATCATAAAGCCAACCTAAGGATCCATTTTGATCAAATCAAAAGGAAACACCTGAAGAAGAGGTAATAATTTCACTACCCTCTTTCAGGTTCTTTTCTTCTTCCACTTACTCTTTCTTTGTTGTTTCTATACCAAAATAATAACTCCAGTACCTCCTACATACTTTGATTTTATTATAAATATGGTACAACCAAATTCATTATTTTATCCATCCTATAAATGACAAAGTGACCATATGTGCGTACGTACGGCTTATCGTCTCCACGTCGGGGTGTAGTTTTTCATTCAACACTTTACTTTTTGGATGGGTATAATAATGATTATAATTGATGTACATAATAAATATAACGTGTTAATTATTATTTATATATGATATATCATCCACTTACATATGATTTCATCATCAATATAATGATATTGTCGCTCGTGCGTACATACAAATTACCGTCTCCATGACGCGATGAGATTCATTTCCACATTCACCATTCAATGATGATTGTAAAAATATATATTATTAATAAGTATGTAATATATGAAATAATAATTCTACTTAATATATATATATATGTATGTATGTATGTATGTATGTATGTACTTACATATATCTTATTCACTTACTTCCATTCAATACAATATGAAAACGGAATCAATGTTTATGCGTACGTACGACATACAGTCTCCATAAACGGTGTTTTCCATTTCATATATAAATATATTATACATATTTATATTCTATATATATATATATTATATAAATCATTTTTTATATTCTATAAGTATTTAAATCATGATCTAAGTGATATGATCAAGAATAACAAGTTAAAACACGTGCGATAAAAAAATGATTATTACCTGAAATGTTAATTAAACATGGAAATCATTACTAAATGGATAATATAAAGTCATAAATGAATCATGTATGATATAATAAATATTAATATGGTTTTTTATAATTTAATAAGATACTATGGTCTTTATATATAAGGTTAACCGTACCCTCGACCGAAGGAAAGTTCATGGTAAGGGTTAATTCCACAATCTCTTTATTATCCAAGGTTGTTTTTACCTAAGTATCTACTGGTACATATTTATTATACATGTCCATGTTTCATAAAAGAGTTTTCAAAGGTATTATTTTTAAGGTAATTTTTACTAAAACATTATTTGAAATGCTTTTAGTATTTATTCTTCTAAACCTTTCTCATTAATGTCTATGTTTTCAAAATGGTTCTAAGGATTTATTTATATGGACTTGAATGTTTTAAAATAATAATTCCTTTCAAAACTTTCAAATTGGTTTGATAAAATTTGATTACAAACTATATTTTAAATGAATTCCTTTATAGATTATGTGACTATTAAATGATTTCATGAAAAAGGGATATTTCTCTCAAAGATTTTTACAGTTCATTTTCAACTATGTCAACATCCTTTACGGGATATTATTCTTGATCAAGTTTGATTTATTATGATACAAATATTCCATATTGTATTGAAGTTTTTGTGATATGTATGATTGTGTATGTGTTATTTTTATACCATTAATGGTTTATGGTTAAATTATTGACATTTCGTATGCTAGTTTTAATACGAATGTTTATGTTATGTTTCAACCATTTCATTTGAGGAATGTATTGGACTTAGTAAGTGATGGGTGGAGCTCTCTATATATCCTCGGTGCATTGGTAGGTCCCATGAGACAATTAGATGTGGAATTGGCTGAGGCCTTTCCCAATTTTATATATGGTTTTGGCTGAGGCCTAAATCATTTTTAGGCATCTTGGCCGAGGCCTTGAAAAAATGTTTCAGAATGTCTGGAATTATAAATTCCCTCATTATGAAAATATTATTGATGGTTCATGTGGATATTAGACCAGTAGAATACCCATGACTATGTTTTTTATGGAATTATTTACTCAGATCATATTCCTGCCATAAAGTGTTAATTTTTATTATTTGTAAAGGCATGTGTTTTCAATTATTCACCATGACTAATGTTTTGATATCATTCACTGTATTTATTACCCTTACTGAGTGTTTGAGCTCATCTATTTCTTATGTTTCATTCACCCTGGATATGAAGAAGTTAGTTATGAGTGAGTTGCAGGCATAATATAGGATTCTTGGATGTTTCTAATGTAATAAATTAGTGTTGTATTTCTTTTGACATTGTAATGTTGAAATTATGTATGTATATTGTTTCCAAGATAGCTAAACTGATCGTTCCTTCAGGACATAATTCCTTTTAATCATTCCAATGTATTAAAATAATGCACCAGCTCTGAGATTCTGGGGTTGGGGCATTATAATAAATATAATCTCTGTATCATGACAATATAATGGACCAAAATTTAGGTAATAAATTTCATAAAAGGTATACATGACCAAATATCTATATATTTCTAAAAGTTAATTTTTAATTTTTTTTATTTATCTTTTTATCCTTTATTGAATCCTAAAAAACCTATTGTATATTTTATTGTTTAAAAAGTAATTATTTATAAACATAACTCACTTCCACATCACCAATGATATTATTTAAAAGTGTTAGCTTATTGGAAATATAAAATATTTAAAATTACTCTTATTTTGAAGAAACTATAGAAAGAAACCATGAAAAGTTTTTTGTTTTTTATTATTTTATTATATAGATTCCAAAGCCTAACTTTAGAAATTAATAAATAATTCTTCTCTCTTTTTCTATAAATATTCACCTAACATCCAAAATCTATTCACCGAAAAACCCATTTAGATTGAATTTTCTCTCTGTATCACTCTTTAAATACCCCCCAAGATGTTCCCAAGCTTCTAAGAAGCTCCTCCGAATCTTTTAGATGAGCCTTCCCAATGTAAGGGATCCTTTCTTCCTCTTTATTCATGAAACTTCTTAATTTTAGGACATTTGATATCCAGTTGTTCATATTGGAATATATTTTTATACATACGATTTATTTTCATTATTATCTACAAGAAATGAGAGACCCCTTTTTTACTATCATTAAACCCATATATGAATCATTATGTACACTCGTTATGTTGCAAAAATTATCTAGTGATATTTTACTTAACAAAAATTTGTGCAGTGAACACCCATACCCATTTACACTCAATGTTATTAAACTATATTAATCTATTTATCATTTATTGGGGAATTCCATGTATGTCACCCACACCCCATACTCATGGGACTGTAAGCGATGAAAGGAATTCCTATGTTTTATGATCTACGTGGCACACTAACACATGTACAAGCTATGAATGTGATGGGTGGGATTATAATTATATATCCCTATAATATATTGGGTTATTTTTTTATCGCATGAGATTCCATTTATGGTTTACAAGAGTTTATCCTAAGTATACTATGTTATGATGTCTCAATAGATAATCTTGAGTTATGCATATGATGTCATGTTTTATGTTGTCTCCACATTCCTATGTTGCCTTAATGTTATCTTATTATATTATGATTCGATGATAATGTTTTTGATTCTCATCCATTTTATGTAACCTTGATATGTATCTTGAATAAAATGTATTAATTTCATCATGTTATGTTTTAATTTTTCCCTTACTAGGATTTATAGGTCACCCTTTTCATATGTACGTCCCAAGGTTATACTATGAAGTATTAGAATATTAATGGAATATAAGTGCTTGTTTTTGAGTTTTAAATAATGTTTTTTACCCATGTTTCATGTGGATGTGTTATGTGCCAAATTTGACAAGGAAACTAGGCCTCACAATCTATGGGGATTTTATTATGCATATGTTTATAAAATAAATTATGAATTAAAGTGTATTAAAGATATGGGTTGTTATAATAGGTCCAACACTTAGAAAAAATTGATCAGATTCCTTGAGAAGGACATACAGTCAATTTAATTTGAACTTATGGTCAATACAATACTTTGTAAAAATTCCATGCGGTTGCTTGAAGTCCATGAAGTGGCCTCAAGACTTTTTCAAAAAACTAGTTTTCCCCGTGGTCTCTTCAACTCAACATGTAGTCACTTGAAATCTCACATAGCTTTAGTTGTTTATAGAAATATAAATCTACCATGATAACTTTAACTTCATCATACATTCAATCCAAGATTTATAATGGTTTCTAATAGATTAAAACACCATGTGGTCTCTTGGTTTTTTGTGTAGTTGATTTAAGTGTTGGTGAGAGATCTTCCATGGTCAATCCACTAGGAATGTTGTCGATCAATTTTCATGTGTTCAATCAACTTACCATATGGATGATCCACTTATCTTGTGGTTGATCCGACTTTCATGCAGTCGATATAATTTTCATGAAGTTTATACACTTTTTGTGTGTTCAATAAATTTGTTGCACATTTGATCTAATCCTTTGAGAATATTTCGACTGTTACATTCACTATAAAATATAATGTATAGTCACTTTATTTCTTTGTGAATATTTCACTATGGTTGATCTTATAGAAATTAAATAAATCATTTTCCATGTATTTGATCTGATAATTAATCAAATATATCTTGTCCAAATTTATTGATATATCTGATGGACTCTTCATGTAGTTGATTTGACACTTTTTGAATCGTATCCTTTTCCATATTCAATAATGGTATTTTGGCTTATTTGGATCCACAATTTTTCCAAGAATTTATGATTTTTTTCAAATTTCTCAAAAGAAATATTTCAATTCCCTAAAAGAAAAAAAAATATTAGAAACAAACTCACATGATTTTATATTATTAAAATAATGAATTTATGGACTAAGCCATCAATATCCCCAATTTTGTTGTTAAAAATCATGACATTAATAAGTATACACATTAACTAATAATGGAACCCTAAAAATAATAATATTAAAATAGTTTGATAATATTCCCTACTTTCAATAAAAATTCCATTCTTTACACACCTTTTGATATTATAAAAAATTACACAGAATGTATAAGAAAGTAAAAATTAATAAATATGAAATTAAATTGACAAAAAATTATAAAATATAACATGAGGGAAAAAATATTTTATTAGAAGGTCAAAATAGTTTTTAAAAAGGCCCAATCAAAATACTTAATTAGAACCCATATCCAATCTTATAAGGGCTGAGGGACTAATTGGTTCATTTTCTCTGCTAATTATAGGGACAAGATATGGTTTAAGGAAAGGTATATAAGCCACTTCTAGAATAATGAAATATTTGGAAACATGAATGATCTATATAAGGGTCTTGGGAAGGTTGAGACTATAAGGTCCAACAGGAGGTGCTACAAGAGTAGATAATAAACTAGTGTAGATACAAATATTGAAACTAAAGTAGATACTACTACTATAGCTTGAGTTGGAGTAGGAAAAAAGATTGTATTTGGTAGAGTCAGAGGCACTAGAACTAGACCATTTGTAACATACATGTAAGTCCTAAGGATCTTGGTAATATCTATTATAGATCTGGACTCATAATCAATTATTTGGGGAAATTCATCCTTCTATAATATGAACTGATCTAAAAGGGTTGACATAATGAGAAAATTCACCACAATAACCTTGAAATATATGTTAAAAAGAGGAATATTAAGGTCCATTTATAATTATTGAAACTAAATTTTCAATTCTACCTTGATGTAAATTCAATTAAGATAATACTTGATCACTCCCTTGATTATAACATTTTCTCTATTAGTCTTGACCGATTCAACTTTATCCATATCATAGATATTATATCCATGTGAATCCACATCCATCTAATATTTATTTTTGATAACCTTTACACAATATTATATACTTTTAATTTATTCATTCAAAAGATTTCTAATCAAATCATCATCTATAGAAACCGATGAAAGAGAATAATTTGATGTTCTGGAAGGAATTATAATCCTTGAAAGATATCTTCTATCTAGTGTAACAAAAAAATTTAATAGATCGAATTGAAGGGATGTAATTTTTACTAAAAAATATTACATTTGAGTTATGAAACTTCCAATCTCACAAGCCATATGATATAACTTGAGAAACAGCTTCGGAAATATATAAGAAACTAAACATTATATGTTATTGGAAACATCCAATTTACTTTCATAATCAATTAAACTATTAATAACAAGAAAAAATTCTTTCAATAATTCTATAAGATCATTCTTGAACTATATGAAATAAAAATAAGTGATAATAGAAGAGGGAATAAAAGTCGGAGAATATTGTTAAGGTAGAAAATATTGTGATGGAGTATGAGTTTCCTATAGAGATAAGTTAGAATCAGTGTCACTGAACTCATACTCTTAAGGAATTTTCATAGATCCTTCATTATCTGATGAGGTACCTAGAGTTTTCTAAAAATATTTAATAGAATAGTCTAATTCTTCGATAACCACCACTTCATTTCTAGGAGATGAATCAGAAACCAGATCACCTTCAAAAAATCATCCATGTTAGGACTTGTGTTTTTTATGAGTTACACATCCCTTTTCTTTAGTTTAAATATTTAAATATGGCCTAATGTAAATTCTATTTGAGATCACAGGTGTATCAGGGGTGTCTAGGGCCTGTTTGAAGCCTAAAACCCATTTTTAAGGTTGGAAAATTCATGGCTCATGGTTAGTTTAAACTGTACAAGGCAAGCCAAATTGTATGATAAACCAAGCGAGGTGTGATAATAGAGCAGGATGAGGCCAAAAAGTTTGGCCAAACTATGTGACTTATACCGAATGACCATGCGACAACCTTTTCGATTTTAATAGAGGATTTTTTCTCAATTTTAACAGAGTTAGTGATACTTTGAGTGGAAACCATGAAGGTCCCCTTCCCTATAGCTAACCATGAAAAATTGGTGTATAGTTTGTCAAAATGTGCGACTAAACTATAAAACCTATTTATTTTGTGTAATTTTATATTTTTAAATAAAATTAAATCCTATTTTATACCTGTTTTCTCATTTTCTTAAACTAAAAGAAACGCAATACCTTTGAAAGCTCCTTAGGTGGCTATTCTTGTTTTGGATCATGTTCCTCCATCCGGTCTCTGATTCAAGCACCGCTCGTTACATTGGATCCAAATCAGTGAGTAAGAGATTCCTTTTTAGCCTTTCTTTATTCTTCTTAGTATCGACTTCACTATTTAGGTGAAAGCTAATATGCCCTAATTTTAGGCTCTTCATATGTACTTCATTTTTCTCCCGATCTGAGTTGATTTAGGAGTTGATACTGGATGAGTACTCTACTACCAAGCTATAGTTGGTGGTCTATACTTATTCCATTGGTTTTGGTGGTTTATAGATCTAGGTTCCATTGTGCCTCCTGCAAAACATTCTAGCATAGTCCCAAAATTGAACTAGTTAAATTGAATTAATTGAATTAGACCTATTATGGATCCCCTTAGGTTCCTTAGTGATGAATTAGTCATTATTTCCCCATCCAAATCCCAGCTATGGTGTGTACCATGTAATTTCCTTGAGTTTTCCCTTACTTGAACCTCCTTTGGGGTGTGTTCCTTTTATTTACTAGTTAGAGGAATATTAATTATAATTTAAGGAAATTGTAATGATTTTTGAGGATATGTTATTCCTCTTTTCCATGTTGAACATGATTTAGAATTATTAAATTGTTTAATTATTGAATTAATTAAATGGTTAAATATTTTTTTGTTTAAAGGAGAGGGTATACTCATTATTGGATTTCCTTTTTTTAAAATGGTAAAATAGGTATATGTACTCATTTTTTGTATTTTAATGTGAATGGTTATATGAGTGGGTAACTAATATGGTATAAATGATTAATGGTGTGAAATGGTAATGGTTTTGGTTGATGAAATAAATGATATGTATTTTAAATGATAGTGGATTCCATGGTAGGTATACCAAAGGTCTGGATTCCATTTAGATTCCTTGGATGTTACTTATTGGATACTGACATGGAAGTGTATGAATATAATGAATATTTATCCTGGGGTATTGATAATGTGTAATTCCATGTGCTTTGATACCCCTTGGATTCAGATTTCTTGGACTTGTGTAGGACATGTTTGGTTGACATGCTCCTAGGGCTCCAACCAATTCCTAACCGAGTTTTCGTGAAGATACTTCTGGGACTAGAAAAGGATTCCATGGTATTCTACACCTTTGATCTGGACCTTCATGTTATGAAACATTGATTATATAGCACGACCATGATTAATACATTATGAGTGGTTGAACAACTCAATTGTGTTTACTATGACACTTCACGGTACAAAAAGGTTGTGGAAGATAGTATATGTATTAATTATAGTGAGGAAATGTTTATTATTTATGTATTGATTATAGCTACCTTGTTAGGATCTTGAAACTAATTTTGCAGGGATTCTTGAGAGGCTATTTTGGTATCACTTGCTGGTAGTAGTTATGCCATGGGCACTTTACATTTATTTACTACTTACCTGCTTTACTTGCACACTTCATAGCTTGTTATATTTCAAAAAATAAAATTGTATATATCTTTGGATGGTTACATACTGGGATTATATCTCACACCTTGTTCGGGCCGCCGATGGGTACCCAAATTGACTATTTGGGAGCGGGTAGAGATATGGGGAATAAATATCAGTTCGATACATAATTTTTTTCCATGCCGAGGAGAAGGGGAGCACGAGAAAGATCTGAGGCTCATGATGATATTTGGGGATATTAATTTTTTGGTATTTTAGATACATATATTTTATTATTATGTTGTATACCTATTTTGGTTTCTTTTTAGAGACATGTATCATTATCATTGTATATGAGATACTTCTATAATTATTGTTATTTATTCCTACTGTTATCTATTGTTTGCATGTTTTAATTATTTATATATTTATATGTTATTGATATTACACTATGTAACCTCTATTAAGAGAGAATAGTCTCCCAACAGACACACCCTAGTCCCTTTATTCTAGTAAAAAGCCTTTGGTATTTGTGGAGATGTTCTTGAGGCCTTGTGGCCTACCGGGATTGGGGCACTGTTGAGTGGCTTTAGAGTCTAGGATGTTACAAAGTAGTGTCAAATACATTTCATTTTATTATTTTCATTACTATTTGGTGAAAATAGAAAGGGATAGGAAGGTATCAGAATTTAGTAATGAGATGTGCTTGGGTACAGCTAACCCACATCCAGGAAAACGCCAAATTACCTCGAATAAAATTGTTATTTTCTAGATTTATTTCTATTATAGTTGATTTGATTCCACTTTTGTGTGATGTAATTTAATTTTGATATTATTATTGATATGACTATGGATTATATTTAATTTCAACCAGATGATATGTTGATATTCCATCTCATGCATCATATAGGCACTTTATATGAATCACATTCCATGCATTATGCCATTCCATATAGGATGCATTGCCTGTTTGCATGCTGTTGTGATAGGTTCTACGATAGATATACTTTCTATTGTGATATATTTTGTGCATTGGATAAAGAAAGTGATTCCATATTTCATTTCATGATTATTTTAGGACCTTATGGAGTGATAAGTGATTCACCTTTTGATTCAATTATTTAAAGTGAATTTGATATGGTATGGATTATATGGGAACCATATTTTGGTTCATTGGATGTTATGGTCCCTCATGGATTGGAATTTGGTGAACCATTGGTTAAAACTATTTAATTAATAAATTATGGTACTTAAATATAAAATAAATTTGAATTGAAATGGAAAATATTAAAAATAAACTGAGACTTTACCTATGTAACTCCTCGGCCCTAGAATCCTGAAGATAGTGTATTATTTTATTACATTGGAATGATTACATGAAATAAAATCCCAAATGGCCAATTAGTTTAGTTGTCTTGATGAATCTAGATACATACATGGAACCAATTTTACATAGGGAAATGAAGACCAAATACAATACACAACAAAATCTAATAAATTACATCCTTGAAAACTCAATAAATGATCTATTATTCATAACCTGTGGATGGAAAAACAAAAAAAAAAGTGTGATATCAAATTCGCAGTAAGAGTTACATATATTGGAATAATGAATCAATAATAAGTGAATCCTAATAAATTAGACATAAATAATATGGCATGGTGAATAATTAAAAACACACACCATCAATAAACTGAGAATGAAAGTGTATCCATAGATTTTGTCATAATGAAAACCACATAGAAAGTAATAACTG
Organism: Viscum album; assembly: GCA_963277665.1. Lineage (NCBI taxonomy): Eukaryota > Viridiplantae > Streptophyta > Magnoliopsida > Santalales > Viscaceae > Viscum > Viscum album. The sequence goes on along the minus strand of OY728122.1, from coordinate 2,006,600,447 downwards.
AATACTGAATAAAGATAATAATAATTATTTGGATTTCATGTATCTAAAACATGAACTGTCATACTATCGAGATAGTTTATGTATGTGGGTCGAAACCCAACTGATTATGTTTTGGAAACAAACTCAAAGGGTTTGTTGCTAAATGTTTTGTCTCATTAGACTTGTCGATGCATGGAGGGGCTATAGAGGGCCCCACCCATCATTGAATGTACAAATAATTATTATAAAAACGTTTATTTCCAAAACAATAAGCCTTAACCCCCCCGAATGTCCCTAATGCCTTATCAAATTATTTATTGAATAGAGAATATCGATTCATCAATATTTCTATAGTTAAAACAACATTCAAAATAAACATTGTATGTAAAATATTATACAACTATGAAAATAATAATATCATGCAAATCATTTTTTTCCATTTTCCAAAGCCAGTTTATGGGTTACTGGTACCCATACAAACAATCCCCAAAATTTCACATTTCAAAATTCAAATTCAAACCAAACCACTGACCATCAAACTCCACGCGCCACACCTCGAGCAGAGAGCCCATCATTACGCATCTCCATTAATGCAGGTCGTCGGCAAGACCATCGGAAGCACCGTCGCCGGAGACAGCATACCGGAGAAACCCGCCGGAATCGCACTCAATGTCATCATCAAATTCACCACAGTCTCATGGAGACCAACTGTCATCGGTCCATCAAGGTGGACACTGCCGAGGACGACCATCACCCACCCCACAATCAAGATCAACAAAAACTTACAACATACAAATGGGAACTTCATCAGAGAACCACCGAAGGAGAACCAGATCTCCATCGACATCCTCCAGGCTGACACCTCCAACACATTCACCGCATCCCTGCAAACACCAGAAATCACAGAATACATATGACAAGCAGTACAATGCCTTCGACAATCACAAACATCCAAAACTCCAGCACATCCATACTTCACCTCACCAAGAAACGAGATGAAACGAAGGAGAAAAACCATTTCAGAAGCGGTCGCAAGAAGATCCACGAAATCAAAAAATATTTAACCATAAACCAAACCATACCTCACACGGAGCACCACCACCTGCAAAAACCCACTTTCCAAGACATTTGAGAACCATCTACAGAAGATCTCGAAAGTGGGGTAAGAGTGGCCATGAGTCACCAACGAAGCTTCATCATTCATTCTAAAAAAAAGCACCCGACATTACCAAAAACCGTCGATCTAAGCACCAACCAAGAGAGACAAGGAAACAAATCAAACCAAATCAGGATCCCGACGCCACCAACCGCAACATCCAGAAAGACAACACTCGACCTCCAACACCCAGAACTATGGACGAAGTGACGAACTCAAACCGCTGGCCAGGAGCTCAGGTGCAGAATCTACACTATGCTAAGAAGAAACACCAGTGTGCGCAATAAGAGCCAACAAAGAACCACATCAACATAGAGCACCACCTCGAACCTCCGAATTCGGGAGAATAAGGAGAGAAGATCCAGGATGGGGAGGGCGGTGCGAGACGAACCCTAAAGCGTCGTTGAACCCCTTACGGGATCATCCAAAAATAATAATATCCATTATAAAATAATATGGGTATTTAATAGGAATGTAATTTCAAAATAAAAATGATCCAAAAGGGGAAGTATATACACCACATAAAAATTATTAGCTACATGATATCAAGTAAGTCTCAAAGAAATGGAAATTGAGATGAAGTCCCTTACCATATTGTAATTAATTGAATTACATGACCAAAAATTAGTAATCATGAAATTAATCATATAATAAAATTAATATAAATAGAATCGTGATATTATATATAAAATGGTATCATAAACATACCACATACAATAATTAAGTGGTGAATAGTGTAAATCTCACGTAAATAGAAGTGAGATGAGGAACCCCTTACGTTATGCCTGAATGTGTTTGTCACTTGATCTTAATGTACTAAATAATCAAATTAAATCAATTAATTAATTAATTAATAACCTTATATACATTTAACTTATTCATTATATTTTTATTAGGTTCATTAATGTCCTTTTTTGAAAAGTTATAAGATTGAATTCCATTGTTCTGGAGTGTCCATTTACTTGATTTTTATGATTGGTTCACTTGGCTATGGGTAATGGAAGTTCATGGGTATAATTATCCAGTATTACAATTGAATGTTATTAATGAACATACATAAGTTTAAATTATTAAGTATATCTTTTGGTTACATGGTATAGGGATGAATCATTAGACAAGTCATTAGTGATAATTGTTTAGATTATTACGACAGTTATTATTCTTAACAAACATTTCATTTCATCATTTAGTATTATGTAAATATGTTAATTACTAAATATAAAAAGGGTTATATTATAAATTTTACATCATTTATAAACCATTAAAATGGTTTCAAGAACATATATGAAGAATAATTTGAATAATGAAACTTTGTCGTCCACGAAGGTAGAAAATTGGCACCTCCCAGTCGATGATTTTGTTTATAAAATAAAAGATGAAGAGTAAGGAGATTGATGAGTTATCTTCCATTAAAATGATATAATTATAGTATATAGATGATACTAGAGTAATCATGGTAATTTTTATAGAGTATTTGAATATATAATAATAAAATAAGATAATTTGAAATGAAATTAAATGAAAAAGGAAGAGGCTTTACCTCTTGAAATAACCTCTAAGAGAACCTTCTTAAGGAAAAGGGTTTTAGTATTTTGGAAAGATAAATGGCTCTTGGAAGTGGGAAGGGACTAGTTAAGAGTATTTGGACTGAAAATTTATATGTTTCAAGTCTTAGAGGAGTGAAGAGAAGAGGGGGGGGGAGTGATTTTTATAGTGGAGGAGAGGAGTGATTTCTCAATATTTTATTCATTATTTTATTATTTTTCTCAAGACAAGTACATGTGTTGATTATTGTGACCACAAATAGTAATAATTGTATTTAAGTTCAAATCAATGCCCATTTATATAATCCATGAACCATTCATGATGCATAAATTCATTTATTTAGCATATTTCGTAAATTATCGAATTTCACTATTCACCAAAAATTCAAGTATTTCAGAAAAATCCCAAAAATTCACCCTAAACATTTATCAATATTTAGAATAAAAAAATGAAATCCATTTTATGAAAATAATTTAATAGGTATGAGAAATTTAATTTTTAATTAAAATCACCATTTTCTCAACAAATAAGTTTTTAAAATTATAACTGATTTTATAATACCCTAAAAAATTAACTAAGGTTTCATTAAATTATCAAAAAATCATAAGAAAACAAAATATAGATTAATGAATACATTTTATGGAAATTAATTATCTTTTAAATTAATTTATTAGTTATAAAATTTTATTTAAATATTTATTACTCACAAAAATTCCAACACCTAATTAGTAATTTTTAAAATATTCACTTTCATTTATAAGGTGCCTAAATTTTATTTATACATTCACAGGTGAGGTTAATATTCATAAGGTTCATATTAATATTCATAAGGGTATATTAATATTCATAGGGGTAACATTACTATTCATAAGGGTAAGTTACTATTCACCAAAAATTATGTTGATCCTATAGTTCTCTAAATATCTTACCGAATGAAACCCTTTATGTTTTAATTTTTTAAATTTAAGTCACAGAAGTGTAAGAATTAAGTTTAACAACCAAGTTATAACTATCTCCTATAATTTTTTTTGTTTCATATAGACTCTATGTTTCATTCACAATAATCAATCTAATGAATTGAAATTATTTAAGAAGAAACATACCATAAAATCTTGGGGTGTTATATTCCTACCTCCTTCAAAAATATCATCATCAAAATGTTTCATTTTTATAGTCCTCTAAAATTATGTGGGTGGTTCATCTTCATAAAATCCTTGGGTTCCCGGGTTGGTTCCTCTATTTTATGGTTTCTCCAAATAACCTTTACCAGTCGAGTTTTCGGATTTCTCAATACTTGATATCATGTGTCCAGAATCTCGATAGTCTCTTTACAGTATGAAAAATCAGGTTCATGTTCTATTTCTTCATAGGTGATTACATGCATTGGGCCTGACATGTAATTATTTAAAAATGACCCATGGTACAAAAAATGAACTCTGGATAGACTTGGGGGCATCACTAAATGGTAAGATATAACTTTAATTCTTTCCATAATTTCAAATGCTCTGATTTACCTAGGGCTCAGTTTCCCTCTATTACCAAACCTTAAGACACACTTAAATGGAGATACTTTTAGAAAGACATGATATCCCACTCAAAATTCCAAATCCTTTATATTGTTTTCAACGTAACTATGTTTACAACTTTGGGATGCTTTAATATGGGGCTGAATTGTCTTTACCTTTGTTTTTTTATCTTCAACATGTTTTAGCCCTATAAGTTTCCTCTCACCAAATTCATCCCAACAAGTTGGAGTTAAAAATATCTTTCCATATAATGATTCATATGACACTATACTAGAATGGAAACTATTATTGTAGGAATATTCTACCAAAGGTACGTACTGATCCCACATACCTTGAAAGTCAAGTTAGCATGACCTCAAAATGTCTTCCAGTATTTAAATAATTCTTTCAAATTGTCCTTCAAGTTGTGGGTGATAAGAATTAATCACTTGAAGCTTGGTATCCAAATCCTTCTTAATAATTTTTCATAATTTTGATGTAAATTGGGGATCTTGATTAGACACAATCGATAGAGGTGAACCATGAAGTCTTAAAACATCATCAATATAGTATCCTACGAGATGCTCGAGTGGAAAATCCTCTCTTATAGCAAGGAAATGTTCTGGTCTTATAATATGATCAACAATTGACTATACTGAATCCTTAATTCATGGTGTCCTTGGTATTCCTATGAAAAAGTCCATCATAATGTCATCCCACTTCCACATAGGAATAGGTACAGGTTTCTTAAATCCTATAGGATATTGTCTCTCGACCTTCACTTGTTGGAAAACAAGACAGCTTGACACATAGTCAGCAATTTATCACTTCATGTTATCCCACCAAAAACGTTCCTTTAGATCTCTATACATCTTGGTTCTACCAGAGTGCATAGAGAAATTTGTGCTATGAGAATCATCTAATAGTTCCCTTTTTAGATCAGGTACTGATGGAACACATAACCACTTTCCAAATTTTAAAACTCTATCCCCAAACATGAAGTCTGCCAATCTTCCTTCCTTAAAACCTTTAATTCTCTTTTGTAAATTCTCATCATTAAATTGAGAGATTTTTATCTTTTATAGTTAATATGGTTTAACTATCATTTAAAAAAGTGTTTATGTTTCCTTTTCCTTATAAATTCCAATATTTATCTTTACTAGATCAATGATTATAGGATCTCTCTCAATCATCATTTGTGTCATAAGTCCATGATATTTCCTTTTCAATGCATATTACACCTTATTTTCCTTTCATGGGTGGTAGTGTATTGAATAATCATAATCTTTGAGTAACTTGAGCCATATCCTTTTACTCATGTTGATTTCTTTCTGTGTAAAAATGTATTTCAAACTCTTTTAATCCATATATATCTCACATATTTCACCATAGAGATAATGTCTCCATATTTTTCAGAGAAATGATTATGACTATTAACTCAAGATCATGAGTTAGATAATTTTGTTCATGAGTCTTCAACTGCCTTATTGCATAAGGAATAACTTTATCATTTTTCATAAGGACACAACTCAGTTGATTCTTTGATGCATCCCTGTATATAAAAAACATATCATTTTCAGATAGAAGAGTCAAAATTGGAGCATTGAACAATATTCTTTTCAATTCTTCAAAACATTCTGTACATTATTTTGTACATATGAACTTAACCCATTTACATGTGAGTTTGGTTTGCGGGTTAGCCAGTCAGGAAAAATTCTAAACGAAATGCCGATAGTAACCTACTAAGACAATAAAACTACATTACTTGGTTATGTTTGTTGGCATATTCCATTCATGGATTGTATTTTTCATCACAAGATCATTTGAGATTACATCATTAGAGACAATATTTCCAATAAAAGAAACATTTTGAAGCTAGAATTCACATTTACTAAACTTCCCATATAACCCTTTTCTTCTAAGAGTCTCCAGAACAACCCACAAGTGGTTTTCATGGTCCTCATATATTGTGGAATATATCAAGATTTCATCAATAAATTCCTCCAAAAAAATCAAGATAATATTTCAAAACTCTGTTCATTAGGTCCATGAAAATGAAGGGTGAATTGGTCAGTCCAAATTGAATTTCTGTAAACTCGTAATTCCCATAATTTGCTTGAAATGTGGTCTTTGGAAAATCATTTTTACTCACATGCAACTGATGATATCCATACTGAAGGCCAATCTTCAAAAAATATTTAGATCCTTGTATTTGATCAAATATATCATCAATGCAAGGAATATGATACTTGTTCTTTATTGTAATAGAATTGATTTCTCTATAATCAATGCACAACACCATGGATCCACATTTCTTCATGACAAAGGGAACATGTGATCCCCTTAGAGAAACACTAGGGAGAATAAATACCTTGTCACTCAATTCCTCTTGTTGTTTCTTTCGATCTACTAATTCTATAGTGGCTATTCTATAAGAAGTCTTTGATATAGGTCTTTCATCGAGAATTAACTCAATAAGGAACTCAACTTCTTGCTATGGAGTATGTCTAGGTAAATCCTCTGGAAATACATTAATTTATTCATTCAAAATACATAAAAATTCAATTTCAAAATCCATAGATGAAGTTTTATCTTGCTCCCTAATAATTTCATTAAGAAGAGCTACTAAAGGTGGATCTGGATAAGATCCTTATGATGATGTTTCTACTTTAAAGATAAGGTATTCTTCATCATTCTCAAAAATTGTAACTTACTTCTTCTTGAAATTGGTTTTCACACCATAATTTTAAATCCAATCCATACAAAGAATTATATCAAATTCAATCATAGGTATTATGATAAGGTCCGCAACTAAAGTACCTTTATGTGTCCCAAAGGGGATTTCCCGACACATTTCGGTTGCAACGATACTTCCCTTAGGATTTTTGACTGACAACTCATTTATTAAATAAAATTGGAAATATCTAATTTTCTTGGTAAACTGGGAAGATATAAAAGAATATGATGATCCAGAATCAAATAAATCAATGGATAAATTATAATAAACAAATAAAGTACCTTCCACTACATCATTAGGAACTTCTACCTCTGTAGTTGTGATCAAATAAGCCTACCCTTTCTCTTGTGGCATTTTCTGAGACAGTTTTCCTTGACATTTAGGACACTCATTTTCATAGTGTCCCATATCCCTATAATTATAGCATTGAAAATAATTTATTTTTTATCTTCCCCTTCCATTCATTAGATCGGTGACCCTTTTCTCCACACATAGAAAGAACTCCTATGCCTTTCAAGGATTTTCCTAGATGGTTCTTTCTATAGTTCTCACATAATAGGAATTGATTATTTCCCTTATTCTTCTTTAGAGATTCACCTTTTCCATGATTATCAGAAGTACTATTCTTATCTTGATTTACCTTGAAGAAATTTGATCTAGAAAATTATTTCTCTCTTTTTATGGAACTTAATACTATTTCATCATATGATGAAATTTTTTCAGAAGGCAGTGCCCTTCGAAGACTTGGATTAATACCTTTAAATTAATGATCAATATTATATTGAAAATCATGTATGTAATCTATAATATACCTAGACATTATTGTGAAAGTATCCTCATACTCCACAATACTCTCTTCTTCCCGTTATTTCAAGATAAGAAATTTTCCCTTCATTTTAGTCCGTTGCTCAAAAGGAAAATATTTTTCAAAGAATACTTCCTTAAAAGTTCTCCATTCCATAACTTATATTTCATATTCCTCCATGGTATTCTAGAACAAGGACCATAATTGATCAACATCACCCTTGAGACAATATACTTCCAGTACTACCTTTTCATTTTCATTGCATATTAATGCTAGAAATATCTTTTCAAGGGACTTGATCCATGACACAACTACCACTGGATTAGTAGTCCCACTAAAAGATGGGGGGCTTTTGTCACATGAAACAATCCAACATAGGTGTAGCATGGTTATTTGTCACAATCTGAGTATGTTTTCCTAAAATGGTCATGATCTGCTCAACTCCAGCACTAACTGTGTTGACTTAATCAGTAGGGAAATCTCTACATTATCCACTAGTATTGATTCCCTTTCATTCATTAGGCACCATCACTAAATAATGGAATACACTAAATTAGGTTATAAATCATAAATCACAATTCTAAACTAGCAAAACACATAACATAATCAAAAAATATATGCACAAATAATCTCATAATCATAAACATGATTTATATTTAAATTTAAATCCTTTATAATGGTTTGTAAGAAAATGTGAATTATCTTAAGCATATCACCCGATAGTGTCAAACTAGGTGCATAGTAAGGCCCTTTTTGTGTACTAGGTTACCCCGAGTAAGGCCCAAAACACCATGTCGAAGTTTTCACTCCTAGTTACATCTGTGCCAGAACAACATCCACTTGTAGTATCTAGACAAGGACGTATTGATAAGAATATCCACATAATATCTACCTTACCAAAATTTCGAGGACATTCATATATACTTATCCTCAATGCCTATCTTAGGGTCTTTCTCCCTAATATATGTTTTCTAAATCCAATTCCCAAGGTTTCTACTAAACTTCCTCTGATTCCAAATGTAACGCCCGACCCCAGAAACCCCAAGCTAGTGCATTATTTTATTAAACTGTCATGATTACAAGAAATAAAATCATGAAGGTCCGGTTAGTTTAGTAGTCCTGAAGAAACTAGATACATATAGGTAACCCATTTTACACAGGTAAAAGAAAACAAAATACAATACCCAACAAAAGCTAATAAACTGCATCCTTGAAAAGTCAATCAATGATCTCTTCTTCATAACTTGGGGAAGGAAAAAAATGAATGTGTGACCTCAAATGATCAGTAAGGGTTACATATAGAGGAATATTGAATAAAAAATAAGTGAATAAAATTAATTATACAAAAATAATATGGTGTAGTTAATTATTGAAAACACATGCCCTCAATAAACTAAGAATAAAAGTAGATCCATAGTTCTTTTTATAGTGAAAACCTCATGTTAAATAATAACCAAATACTGAATAAAGATAATTCTTATTATTTGGAAATAATGTATCTAGCACATGAACCATCATACCGTCAAGAAGGTTTAAGTTTGTGGGTAGAAACCAGTCTGATTATGTTTTGGAAACAAACTCGAAAGATTTATCACCAACTATTTTGTTTCATGAGACCTATCAATGCATCGAGGGGCTATAGAGGGACCCTTAAATCCCTTAAAGTAGAAATTATTCTTATACAAAGGATTAATTCCATAAAAACATGCCTTATCAATTTCTGTATTGAGTAGAGGATACATATTAATCAATATTTCTAAAGTTAAAACAACATTCAAAATAAACACCCAATGTAAAAGGGTATACAGATAAGAAAATAATCATTTAAGTTATATAAGAATAAGAACATTTAATAGGAATGTAATTTAAAATGAAAAATTATCTCAAAGGGGTAGTAGATACACCACATAAAAATTATTAGGTGCACAATACCAATAAGATTCAAATAAATTAAAATTGATATGAAGTCCCTTACCACATTGTAATGAATCGAATCACATGAAAAAAATTAATAATCATGAAATGAGTAGTTTAATCACATTAATATAAATATAAATATTATATTATATGTCAAATGGCATCATACATACACTAGATATAATAAATAAGTGGAAAAAAATTTAAATATCACAGAAATAGAAGTGGGATGAGAAACCCCTTACCTTATGCTCGAATGTGTACTTCACTTGATATTAGTGTCCTGAATAATTAGATTAAATCCATTAATTAATTAATTTATAAACTTATCTAAATTTATATGATTCATTATAGTATTATTAATTTCCTTTATCTCTTTCTTGATAAGTTATAAGATTGAATTATATCGTTCCAGAGTGTTCATTTACTTTATTTTCATGACCGGTTCACTTGACTACGAGTAATGGAGTTCATGGGGTATAATTATAACAAATTTGAATTTCATGTTATTAATGAAAATAAAAATGTTTAAATTATTATTTAAATCATTTGGTTATATGGTATTGGTATGAATCATTAGATAAGTCATTTAGAGATAATTGTTTAGATTATTATGACGATTATTGATCCCAACAAACTCATTTTGTTTTATCATTTAGTATTTTTTAAATTTTTTAATTCCAAAATATAAAACGGGTTATATTATAAATTTTTAAATATCTATCAACCCTTAAAATGGTTTAATGAACATCTTTGAAGAAGAATGTGAAGAATGAAACTTCATCATCTATGAAGGATGTAAATTGGAACCTCATGGATGATGATTTCGTTTATAAAATAAAAGATAGAGAGTAAGGATATTGATGAATTATATTATATTAACATGATATAATTATAGTATATAGATGATACTAGAGTTATCATGGTCATTTAGATAGATGTGGTGGGGTTAGAATAAGAAAAGAAGATAAATTAAAATGAAATTAAATGAAAAAGGAAGAGGATTTGCCTCTTGAAAAACCCTCCTTGAGAACCTCCTTAAGGGAAAGGGTTTTGATATCTTGGAAAAAACAAGGGCTCATGGATGTGGGTAGGAACTGGGGAAGAGTATTTGGGAAAAACATTGAGAATCTCCTAGGATTATAGGAGTGAGGAGAAGAGGGGGTTGATGGGTGGTTTTTATAGTGGAGGAGAGGGGTGATTTCTCAATATTGTAATCATTATTTTATTATTTTTATCAAGATAAAAAATAGTATAGAATATTGTCAAACCAAATAGTAAAGGGTGCATGTGAGTTAGAACCAATGGCCTTTTACATCATTCATTACCCAAGAATGATGCAAAAATTCATTTATTTAGCATATTCAGTAAATTATTGAATTTCTCTATTCAAAAAAAATTCAAGTATTTCATAAAAATCCAAAAATATTAATATTAACCATATTTGTTTGTGTAGAATCCAAAAATTAACTCTAATTTATAAAAATATTTTTTCTAGATATAATAAATTTAATTTTTAATTAAAATCACCATTTTCTCAAAAAATAATTTTTAAAATTATAACTGATTTTATAATACCCTAAAAAATTAACTACGGTCTCATTAATTTATTCTGAAATCATTAGACAACAAAATATTGATTTATAAATAAATTTTATGAAAATTTATTATATTTTAAATCAATTTTTTAATTATAAAATTATAATTAAATATTTATTACTCCCAAAAATACCACCACTTAATTATTAATTTATAAAATATTCACTTTCATTTATAAGGTGCCTAAATTTTATTTATACTTTCATGGGTGAGGTTACAATTAATAAAGGTCATATTACTATTCATAAGGGTACATTATTATTCATAGGGGTAACATTAATTTTCATAAGGGTGTGTTAATATTCACCAAAAAATATGTTGATCCTATCAGTATCTAAATATATTACTGAATGTAATCATGTATGTTAACTTTTTTGAGATTCAAACCACAGAAGTAGGAATATTATTTTTAATGGATAGTTTATAACTATCTCTTATAACAATGTTTTTTCATATAAACTTAGTGTATCATGAATAATAATCTATCTAATGAATTGAAATTATTTAAGAAGAAACATACCATAGAATATTTGGGTGTTATAACCTTGAACCAACTTTTAAGTGGGCAAGAGGCAATGTATCTAGTGGTCTTTGGTGATTGGTCTTACTATTGTCATAGATTTAGGAGTTCATTGTGTGGTATGACCTTTTTTTAGGAGGGTTTTGACCTTTACTATGCTTCTGAGCTGTGAACATTGATATCATTCTTTTTTGAGGCATGCCCCCGTGATTACCTCCAGTCATATGCTAGGAGGTAGGAAACGAGCATCCTTCGGAGATGGTTGGCCATAGGCTACTAGTGGATTCTCTATTAGGTCCATCTACAACACCAGCTATTGGTCTAGACATAAGGGATGAGGCACAGTTCTGCGAGGGATTCTATCGCTTCATGCAAAATTTTCAGGGAGCATTGTAGCCTACCTTGTGTATGGATGAGCTGAAACATGTGTTGTAGTAGTGTCATATTTCCATCTATTTTGGGGATGGAAGTCTATAGGGTGTTGAGATTTGTCTTGATACTACATTTTAGGTCTTTGATCATCTAGATACACCTCCTAATAAGAGGTTGAAGATCGCGATATATATACTTCGCGGGGTAGCAAAGCAATGGTGGGATGCTTTGAACTGGGATGATAGGCTATGAGACATTATTTGGGCCAATTTATAGACAAGGTTCTATGTCTAGTTTTTTCCTAAGACTGTGGATAGATCAGGCTAGTGAGTTCATGTGTCTGGAATAGGGAATGTGGATAGTTATGGAGTACTCAACACACTTTATAGAGTTACAATGTTTTTCACTTACATACCTTAATGGTGAATTATTGAGGGTGAGGCACTTCAAGTAAGGTCCCTAACATGCTATTAGATCTTTGTTCAATGTGTTCATATTGATGTATATTATTGAAATTTTGAAATTAGGTGCTTATTATAGAGAGTAACCTAAGGGATGATGGGGTCGTAGAGCAGAGAGTTATAGTCTCTTGACTTAGTAGCTCGACTTCTAGCAGTATGAAACGATGTTTTGTTGCTTTTCATAAGATGAGTACCAGTCAAGTTGTGAGTAATGGTAGCTCAGTATTCTATCATTAGTGTGTAAGATAGGGCCAAATGAAGAATCAGTGCAATCATGACCCAGTCGAGTGTCGATCTTGTGGTAGGATTGGTCAAGTGCAACTTATTTTTTTATGACCTTCTATCCAAAAGTGTGTGGTGAGGGTTCATCTCAAACACCAGGTTCAATATTGGATTTATCAACTCTACATTAGGTAGGGAGTTGGAGTAGTTTTGGTTGATCTAGCCAAGGTAGTGGTGGTTATGGAAGAGGCAGTCAGACACCAGTTACAATAAGATGTAAGAGTGGACCTACTATGGGCAGTGAGGTTGTGTCACATGGTTGTGGTTCCGGATAGGTTTATTCTATACATCCTACCTCCAAGGAGTAGGGTGTAGGACCGTCTATGGTGATAGGTATGATCTTAGTAGCCTATATTATTGCATATTCTATTTTTGATACAAATTCATTTCATAGTTTCATATATTCTCCTATGATTAAAAGCCCTGGGATCAATATTTTATCTTATGAGGGTGCTATGAAACTAGAAAATCTATTGGGAATCATAATGATGGATGTGTGAAAGTGCAGGGAGTTCCGCATTGAGGTTAGTGGGATTCAATTCAACTAGAATATTTATGTACTTAATATGATAGGGTTTGACGTCTTACTCAGGATGGAATGGCTAGTAGCTTATCGATCTTATGTTGAGTTCTATCACCGGAGGATGACTGTCACATCACTAGAGGGTGCATTTTATACTCACAATGGGTGAATGTGATGTCTAGATGAGATGATCTTGACCACAACATTGTGGGATGGGTGGTATGATAGCCCATATTTCTATTTTGTATTTAGATGACCAGGGAGCATTCCAGATAGTCTTTCCTCTAGTGGTTGATCATTTAAGGGTAGTTTTACCGGATGACTTTTCTAGTTTACCACCATAGATAGAGGTTGAGTTCTACATTGAGCTAGTGTTTGGAGCTACACTGGTATCTATTTATCCTTACAGGATGAATACAAAGGTGTTGCAAGAGTTCAAGAGTCATATAGAGTTCTTGGAGGCAAAGAGTTTTATTCGACCAAATACTTCTATGTGGGGTTCATCAGTCCTTTCTATGAAAAATGAGGATTTTACCCTTAGGATATGTGTGTACTATCATAAAGAGAACAAGATGACAGTTAAAAACTGCTATACCTTACTAAACATAGATGACCTATTTGATCAACTTTAAGGAGATTAGGTGTTATGAAAAATTGATTTTTGGTTTGAATATCACTAAGTGCATGTTCTACCTAGATACATACCTAAAACATACTTTCATAAAAGGTATGGTCTATATGAGTATACGTTTTTTCCATTCGGTCTCATGAATGAACCAGTAATTTTCTTGGCATTGATGAACCGAGTCTTCCATCCTAATCTAGATTCATTTGTGGTGATTTTCATGGATGATATTTTGGTGTATTCTCATAATCAATATGAACATGCCAAGAATCTTGAGATCATTTTGGATACACAAAGAGAGCATCAGTTATATGCTATAGTCACAAAGCATAACTTATGGATGGATCATATTCACTTATTGGGTCACATAATCTTAGAGACACTAGTATCATTAGACATTGAGAAGATGAGAGATTTAGTTTCCTAGGATTATCTAGAGAATATCTTTGACATATGGAGTTTATTGGGTCTGGATGGTTACTACCTGAATTTCATAGAAGACTTATCATGCTTACAAGTGTTGTTCATGAGCTTTACTAAAAACTGTGTGAATTATGTATGGTCAGATGCCTGAGAGACAACCTTTTAGGGGATGAAAGGGAGATTGACTTCAGAACTGGTCCTAATACTTCTAGAGTTGGTTGGAGCTATAGTGATTATTTTGATCCATCAGGTATCAGTCTTGGAGTAGTGTTGATGCATGGGGTTAGAGTCATGGTGTGTGGGCATTTGTTGTTGAGGTCATATTAGTGGAACTACCTAATGCATGATCTCGAGTTATTTTTAGTTGTTCACGATTTTAATTATTGGAGACATTACATACTGTGAGAGAGTTTTTTTCATGTATATGAGCCAAAAATACTCAAGTATATATTTACACAGCATGATCTGAATCGGAGAGAGTGAAGGTGGCTTGAATAGATATATTCTTTTAACTTTGAACTTACCTACATGACTAGTAAAGGCAGTGCAGTGGATGATTCACTGAGCAGGAGGACTAAGGTATAGGAACTTCAGTAGGCCAGAAGTGAGTGGAAGCTAATAGATTTTTTTCTAAGATGCCTTTAGAGGTGCATGAAAATCAGGGGTACATTTTTTATCCTTAGATATGACCTATACCTTACTAGATAGAGTAAGGATGATGCAGTTACAAGATTTAATGGGCCAGGTCCTACGAGAGGGTGTTGTAGGTGAGGATCCACCTCCTGGTTGGAACGTAAGTGAGGATAAAATCAAGCATATCCATGATGGTGTTTGGGTTCAAATGGACATACACAAGGAGATGATGTGGGAGTTTCTTGCCTCAACATGGGAAGTGAATCCTAGATCCACTAAGATATACCATGACTTATGCCGTTAGTACTGGTGACGAGTATGAAATGTGAGGTAGATGGTTTGGTTATACAGTGGTCCAACTTTCAATAGGTAATGGTAGAACATCAACAATCGAGTAAAATTTTATAGTAGTTACCTTTTCTAGAGTGTAAATTTAATGATACCATGATGTATTTCATCACTGGTTTACCATGAGCACATCATGGTAGTGATGTTGTGTGGGTTGTTGTTGATAGTCTCATAATGGTTTCTCATCTCTTGTCGATCAAGGAGACCATCAGTGTTGATGAGATTGGGAGGTTGTATATCTATGAGATAGTATGTCTTCATGGGGTCTTGTGAACTATCATTTCATATATGGACACCCAATTTATGAATAATTTCTAGAAGATTTTTCATACGTATATGGGTGCACATGTTCTTCTATGTACAACATACCACCCTCAGACTGATGGCTAGTCAGAGCATATGATACAGGTGCTTGAAGACATGCTGCGAGTATGTACCCTAGATTTTGGGGGATCTTGGGAGAGGAATATTCTGTAGGTTGAGTTCACCTACAACAATATCTATCAATACACTATATAGATGGAACATTATGAGGATTTTTATGGTAGGCTATGACAATCACCCCTTTGATTGTCAGAGGTAGATGAGGGAGCTTTACTAGGACCACATCTCATATAGGTTGCTTCATATATTGTCTAGTTGATTTATAGGTGGATGGATACTTCACAGTCTTGATTGAAATCTTACAATGATCTTCTAAGATGACCTATAGAGTTTGAGGTGAGAGATTAGGTATTTTATGTGTTTCCCTGAGGATAGGAAACAGATGGATCAGGATATAGGGTATTATTTTAAGATGATATATTGGGCCATTCTAGATTCTGGAGAGAGTTGTGTCGGTAGCCTATTGGTTATAGTTACATTAGAGGTACTGATCCATTCATGACATATTCCATATATCTCAGCCACACCATTATCATTTGGAGACATATCATGCTTTTCATTCCAAGGAGGTATAGTTACAGGTAGATGCATCCTTTGATGAGCATCCTATTCATATCACTGATTGAATCACATATGTTCTTTGAGGTTAGTGAGTTCCTCTATTATGGTTTCAATGGAAGCATGACCATTTATAGGATGAGAAATTGGATTAGGAGGCCTATGTATGTGATCAGTAGATAGAGTTTTTCTCAGATGAATATTATTCACCCTCGAGGGGGAAATTTAGGGAAGAATTTATTTAAGGGGTAATATTGTAAGAACTTAGGTTTTAATATGAGTTATGAATCATTTGTCTTCAGTTTAAATGTTTAAATATAGCCTAATGTGGATCACATTTGAGATCACGAGTGTATCAGTGATGTTTGAGGCTTGTTTGGAGCCTGAAACCCAAATTTAGGGTTGAAGAATTCCCAACATATGGTTAGTTCAAACTATATGGGGTAGGCCACATGATTTGATTAACCATGTGAGGCATGAAAAAAGAGAAGTATGAGGGAACCCAGTTAGGCCAAACCATGCGATTTGGACCGCATAGTCGTGTGGAAACCTTTTCAATTTTAACACATGAGTTTTTCATGGTTTCTATCCAATTATTCAAAACATGAGAGGAAACAGTGTGGGTGACCTTCCCTATAGATAATTGTGCAATTAACTACAAAACCCCTTTATTTTGGGCAATTTCATAATTTTAAATCAAATTATAAACTTTTTTAGACCTATTTTCTCATTTCCCTCAATGGACAACAGCTCAAACCCTTAAGAGGTCCTTTGGTGACTATTATTGGTTTTGACACCCTTCTCACATCTGGTCATTGATTCAAGCACCTCTCATCTCATTGGATCTGCATCAATGAGCACTTGATTTCTTTTCTATCCATTATATGTTCATCTTGGTATTGACTATGCTATTTAAGTGTAATATAATATGCCCTAATTTTAGGCTCTTCATCTGTTATTAAATTTTCTCCCAATATGAGTCGAATCAGGTGTTGATACTGGATGATAAATCTACTACCAATCTATGGTAGGTGGTCTATACTTTTTTATTGGTTTTTGTGATTTATTGACCTAGATACCATTTTTTTTATCTGCCATAATATCTGGAATGACACCAAAATTGAACCGGTTAAATTGAATTAATTTAATTGAACTTGTTAAGAATTCCATTAGGTTCCCTTAGTTGTGAATTAGTGGTTGTTTACCCAACCAAAGCCCACACATGGGGTGTGCCTTGTAATTTCCTTGAGTTTTCCCTTATTTAAACCACCCAAGGGGTGTGTTCCTATTCTTACCAAGTTAAGGGAAAATTAATTATAATTAAATAAAATTGGATTTCTTTCTTACAATATGTTATGTATCATTTCCATGTTGAACATGATGTTAAGTTCTTAAATAGTTTAATTCTTGAATTGATTAAATCGTTAAACATGGTTTTTTTGAATGAGTAGGTATATTAATTATTGGATTGAATTTGTTTGTAAATGGTAAAATGGTAGATTTACTTATTGTTTGTATTTGGATTTGAATGGTTATATGAGTGGGTAGACTCATATGGTATGAATAAATAATTGTATTAAATGGTAATGGTTATGGTTGATAAATGGAATTAGATGTATTTTAAATGATAGTGGACTCCATTCTTGGTATAATAAGAGTCTTTATTTTATTTAGATGACTTGGATGTTACTACTTGGATCTTGATGCGGTAGTGGATGCCTAAGATGGAGATTTCTCATGGGGTCTTGATTATGTGGGATGCCATGGGACTTGATAACCCATTTATCTAGATTTCCTAGAATTGTGTAGGACATGCTCAGTTGACATGCTCCTAGGACTCCAAACAGAGCCTAACCGAGTTTCCATCAATATTCTCTTGGGACTCAATGAGGATGGCTTGGTATTATACAACTTATATCCATCTATTTGAGGTCTGAAACATTTATAATATGGAATGTCCATGGGAAATATGGTATACGTGGCTGAGCGGATCAGTCATTGTTACTCTAACACTTCACTATAGAGAAAGGTCTTGGTTGTCAAGATATGTATGGATTATGGTGAGGTTGTATTGGTTATTTTTGTATTGGTTACAGTTACATTGTTAGGATCCAAATAATTTTTTTGAAGGGATCCTTGAGAGGCTATTTTGGTGTCAATTTATGTTAGTAGATATGCCATGGTAAATTCACATTTATTTACTGCTTACTTGCTTTACTAGCACACTGCTTAACTTGTTTTATTGAACAACCTGTAATTGTATAGCTATTTGTGTGGTTACCTATTGAGATTGTATCTCACACCCTATTTAGGACACCATTTTTTACCCAAATAGACTATTTTGATGCAGGTAAATATAGGGGAAAGCTACATCAGTTCGATATTTGATTTTGTTTCATGCCTTGGAGTATATGAGCACGAGACTAAGCTGGGATCATGATGCTATTTAGGGATAAAACTTTTTTCTGGTATTTTGGATACATGTACTGTATTTTACTAATGTTTAACTATTTTATATTCTTTGTAGAGACATGTATCATCATCATTGTATATGATAAACTTATGGAATTATTTTTATCTATTTACGTTATTATCTATTATCTGAATGTTTTACTGCTTCCCCTATTTATCTATTATTGATATTCTGTTGTGTTATACTTTATTAGGAGGGAATAGTCTCCCCATAGACACACCCTAGTCCTTCACTACTAGTTGAAAACCTCTAAGAATTTGGGAGACGTGCTTGAGTCCATGTGGACAACAGGGCTTAGGGAACTATTGAGTGGAATCTAGGTCCAGGATGTTACAATCTGATATATGTCCTCGAGATCAAGGTGTTTCTAAAATATATAAGACATTCTTAGAGGGATGAAGCCTAACTTGTTCTTATATAACCAATGAGGAAGGGTTTCATATAATATGATATGAAACTCTAGAAACACAAGTAAAGAAGGATTTTCTGGATTAGATGTATTGTTATTATGATCACCATTACAACTATTCTTACCACAACCATTAATAAGAGTAGAGAGATCCATATCAAAGAAGGGATTATATGGTGAAGAATTTTACCCTATATGCATGGAATCAAATATAGGGACTCATCTTATCAACAAGATTGGAGGAATATATTCAGTATGATTATTTTCCTTTTCACTCATTGAATCTATAATAACTATTCTAAATAGTAAATATCCAGGAGTTCACCCCCCTTAAGATTTATTCCTTCCCTTATAGGTTCAACATTAATAAGGACCTAAGAATCCTTTTTAACTTCATGATCTAGAGATCTGACCAAACTCTCTTCACTAGATTTTCTAGCTTATTTAGCAACATCAACCATAGCTTGAGATTCACTCTCTTTAGAATAATAGTTTACCTTGACTATTTCTTAGGATCCAAGTTTAGATCTATATAATCTCAAGGTATGGTTAGGTTCCTTAGTAGATTAAAATTTCTATACAACAAATCTTCACCTACAACCCAATTTTTCTTTTATGGATCCCAACTACTTTTAATCCTTTTTCATGTGGTTTGGTTTAGTCAAATCCTTCTAGAATAGGTTTAATTATAAAATACTATAGAATTATTCATTTAAATTAAAATAATATAAAAATGAACTTATGGTATGTAAGGGTATTAAACCTAGAGTATGAATTTCTAAGCTATTTCATATACCTCATCAAAAAACCAAGGTAGGTTTATCTAAACACATTGTACCATTAGTTATAGGAGTAATATTTCTGGGTCCCTATTAATACTAAAACATTCATTTTGAGGGAAAAATAACATGATTTATAATCTTCAATAACAACCTAAATTCTCTATTCAATTCAATAACACTTTTCCTTAAATGGGATATATCACTATCCCACTCTTCTAACATATTTACAAAATTCAAATGCGTACAGTTTACAAGATATAAGCTTTTTAAGTTCTTATATTCTTCTTTATGTGGAACATTCAAACTTTCAGCCCAAAAATTTGAAGAGAAATCACATTCTTGACCTTCTATAATGGTTATTATAGTGACCCAATCCATTTACACATATTATTACATGTTTTTATCATAAATATAAATTAAATACATCCAAAGTATCAAAAATCAAAGTATATTTGGAAGAATAGGTTCATAATACATCAAATGGAAATGAAACTAAAATGAATTTATTTTAATCTCTATAATGATCTCCTAAAACCACATAAGATAACCCAAAGAATACAGAAAATAAATGGTTTAGCTAAAAATCCCAATAAGGGAATAATAATGATAATGAATCACAAAAAGTTATCCAAAATGACATAAATTAATTTAATAAAAGATAAGGTTCGTGAATAATCACATGGGAGTATAACATAATAAACCCGTTATATTATGACCATGGAAACATTGAAAAGTGGTAGAAAAAAACATAACATAAGCATAAGTCAATGCTAACTGCTAATAGAACATCACATGGTTAAAAGACTAAAATCAGGGATTAGTTTTAGTCCCTAAAACAATACATATCATATCATGAGACAAAAACATTTCCCAATTCCTTAGATTTATATCTAATTGTACCCATTATAAAATGTATGTACTTATGTGTTCCATAAAATGGAATCAATCATAAGGCATAAAATATGGCATTTGAGAAATGAACTTAATGCATGTATTGCTCAATAAAAGGGAGAATAATATAGGTATACATGTAAGATACATATATAAATAATTAATAATCATTTCATAACATAAAATAGAGAGATAGAAAGAGATTTAGGGAGAGAAATGTCATAACCTAAAGAAAAATGGTGGTTCATAGAGATGTCATACCTTATGTCTAGATTCATTCTATACTTGCACTTAACATATTGAATAATTAAACTAGATTCAGTTATTACTTGATCTAGAACCTTTTCCATCTATATTTGGATAATTATAATTTTCTTTCATTCATTTACAACCATTTAATTATGATATAATGTTTAATTTTATTGTTATGAGAGAATTCGTTTCATGTTTCCAAGGTCAGATCAGTTGTGGATAATTATTGATTTTCTTATGAAAATGGGAATAAAAATAAATAAGTTTAATTAAATGGTATTAATTTACTTCCATAAATTGAAATATTCCCAAATACCCATATACTTTCTAACATAGGGATTAATCTTTTATTAAAAACATTATAGTTCTATAGTTAGTTTATTTATGAATTTTTACCGACCATCACGGATAATTTTTTTATTTTATATTATTTACATATATTAATTCTAAAATGTGAAAAAATATATAATATAAAAAATTATTTCATTTTCAAACATTATAAGTGAATTTAAACCTACCATAAAGTAAGTAGTTGGAAACAAAGTCTCATCATCCATGGAGGTGGTAAACCAACATAATATGGTAAATGTTTTCATTTTTAGAATTAGAGGAGAAGGGGAGAAGAGGTATGATAGATATTCCATTAAAACAATAAAACTAAAGAATATATATAATACTATAATTATTATTCCATGTTGGATGGATTTTTTTTGGAGGATTAGGAGGAATAAAATTTACAAAAATCGGTTGGGGAATTACCTTTACCTTTGGATCATCCTTTCAGGATTCCACTTAAGAAATATTTTATTGGAACTTTAATGAGACCATAAGCACTAGGAAATGGGGGAGATAATTTGGAAGGCAATTTTTATGAATTTTAGCATTCTACAAGGCTTAGAAGGTGTGAGGATAAGGGGTTTTATGGGGTCGAATTTATATGGGGAAGAGAGGGGTGTTTTTGAATATTAAAAACATTTGTTTATTTTTTTGGATTAAGAATATCTATACTATTAATTCTTATGAATATATACAATAATTTATGTATGTGATTTTAAAATAATGGGTGCATACATTATACATGGCTAAAGAATTCATATATTTATCTTATAATGCTAAATACCATAATTTATAATATTTCACTATTCACTAAAAATTCATCTGTTTTAGAAAAATACTAAAAATTCACCCTAAACACTTTTTGAAACATATAATAAAAAATGATATCCATTTTAGAAAATATTTTTTTAAATATGGAAAATTTAATCTTTAAATAAAATCCTCCTTTATTTGAAAAATAACTACTTTAATATTATGGTCAATTTTCCAACCCTTTGAAAAATTACTTATAATATCATAAAATTATATTATTATTATTATAAAACATAATATTAATTTACAAAACCATTTTATTTATATAATGTTTCTCTTAAATGTTTATATAATTTTTTAAAATGAAAATAATATAAATAGGTATTACAAAAATACATACACTTATTTTATCATATTTAAAACATTTATTTACTTGTATAATGATATAAATATGTCCTGTAAATCATTTTTTTCATTTTCTAAAATCCGGTTTAAGGGTATCCAGGGCCCATAGAGTACAACCATCAAAACAGTAGACACACCACAAAATACCTCATATTTAATTCATTATTCATTCAATTATATTTTCTCTCAAGTTTATAGATATTTTCATTTTCAAAGTTCATATTTCATTAATAACATTCTATTTCATTTCTACTACATTATTCAAGAGTATAATTATTCTAGTGGATCGATAAAATCCAAATTTTAACATTTTAGTTATCTTATTTTATATTTTGTTTATCCTTTTTAATATTTTTAATTATCATAGAAATTTTTATTCTCCAAATTTAATGTTCAAATTAGTATAATTTTTTTAGTTTATCATGTAGTATACGTGCTTTACTAAAAATGACACATCATAAGGGAAATTCTATTGACATAATTATGGGTCTTTAAAATCACCCCAATTAAGAAATTTCACAATTGAAATTTTTTTCTACATAATAAGGTGAATATAGGTGAAGGTAATTCTACTTCATGTATTACTTTGATTTCCGTGTTTCCTCCAAATACATATGGTTTTTCTATAGTACTTTGACTAGGTGAGTTATATTATTATATAAAAATTTATATCTATATTCAAAGATCTTCATTATCTACCCCTCATAAGATAGATCAATTTACATATATAGAACATATGAATTAAATACATTTGAGGGATCTAGTATATACTTCTTCAAGAGGAAAATGTAGAAAATGTCATATACCAGTTATAGGGTTGATGGGAGTGCTAATAAATAGGCCATAAATCTGATGGGTTTGAGAATCTAAAAGGAGGTGTTGTACCTAAGAATTATATTTCATTTCTTTCCAAATATCAGGACTCTTCCATCGAGATAAACATAGGAACACTTTTTCTACAACCTCAAACTCTAGTATTATTGATGAATTTTAACATATCTCTTAAGTCAACTTTGATAAGCCCTGATGTGATACTGAATGGTCTTGAACTTTTCTACCATTTCCTTAACCATTTAATGTCCCATTAGATTACTTTCATGAACTTCATCCCAGAACATTGGTGTTATACATCTCTTCCCATAAATTGAATCATATTGATCCATTTGGATGACTGAGTGAAAGATATTATTATATGATAGTTTGACCAGAGGAAGATATTTACCTTATCCGCTGAATTCCATCGAGGGTAATATGAAAATTTTCTCAAGTGTCTTGATATTCTTCTCAGATTGGTTATCAGGTTGAGGGTGATGAGCTATAATGAAGTTTAACATAGGGTGTAGATCACATAGGATAATTTCTAGAACATAGTGTTAAATATTAGATCTATTTCAGATATAATAAATAGCGGTGTTCTATGTAGACTTTCCACATCTCTTTTGTATATATTTTCAAGTTGACTGAGTGAGAAGACCTCTCTAGTTATAATTAAGTAGTTTTTCTACGATGATCCACCACAACCCATATATAATTATTTCTTCATTATGTATTCAAAAGATGTGAGAAAAGGTCTATGCTAATGTTTTCCCATTTCTATATAGGTATAGGTAATGGATGTATCATAACCTTATACATTTTACTTTCACACTTTACCTAATTAAATACCTTGAATTTTGATGTATATTTAGTAAACTCTTTCTTTATATTTCCCCACAAATAGTTCTCTTATATATCTCAATACATCTTTTACTCCCTAGGTGGATGGAGAAGGTTGAGCTATGTGAATCATTAAAAAACTCCTTTTATCATTTTTTTATGGTTAAAATAGTCATGAACAAAATCTTACAACTCATTCCTCATCAATTTTTAACTCCAAGGGTTCCTCTTTTCTTATAGATTTCACCTTCTTCTATATTTCCACATCACCTCTTTAAGGATCCTTTATATTATTCAATCGGGATAGTTGGGAAATCATTTGATAAATGAGTGATAATTTTTATCCCTTTATGTTCCCCATGAAAATAATTTTTATGTCTATGAATATTGGACCCTTCTCAATCCTAATCATTGATAAGGTTAGATGATACTTTCTAGTTAGAGAATCTACCAATTTATTTTCTTTCCTAGGATGGTAGTGGATTGAGCAGTCGTAGTCCTTGATCCGTACTAACTATCTTCATTGATTCATATTATGCTCCATCTATGTGAATTTAAAATTGAGGTAGTTTTGATCCATATATAATTTATACCTCTTCTATTAGATATAATGAAACTATATTTTCATCATAAAGATCACCGCAACCAACTCTAGATCTTGCATTTAATAGTTTATCTCAAGAAATTTTAACTTCCATGAGGCTTATGATACCAATTAGTCATTTTTCACATAAATATACTAATACTTTATTTGAAGCATCGCTGTATACTATAAAACGTTCCCCACTTCAGGGTATCATGATGATTGTTTCAGTGATAAGACTCTTTTAAAACTCTTTTAATATCTCTTCATACTCATTTGTTCATAAAAACTTCACTCTCATCCCAGTCATCTTGGTTAGTGGGTTTAATAATCACATGAAGTTTCTCACAAATCATTGGTAATACCCATATAGTCCAAAAAAACTATAGATCTCTATTATAAATTATAGTATAGGACACTCCTCAATCACCTTTGTCTTAAAAGCTTCCACATTTATCCCATTACTAATGATGACATTCCCAAAGAATGATAGTTCTTCCATATAGAACTAGCATTTTTTATAATTTTCATAATATCTATCATTTCTTAATGAATTTAGCATAGTATTAAAATAGTCCTAATTCCCATAAATACTTTTAGAGTATATTTGAAATTCATATAAAAATACTAACATAAAATTGTTGAGGTAATTTATAAATACTCCATTTATTAAGAACATCAATATTTATAGAGAATTAGTGAGTCTAAAGGGAATCATTGAGAACTCGTAGTGTACATAACTTGTTTGAAATGATGTTTTGGGAATATCATCATTATTTACCATTAATTGGTGATATTAAAACTAAAGGCCCGCCATAGAGAAATACTAGGCCCCACATAGTTGATCTAACAAGTCATATATCATTGAAAGGGGTTACTTGTTCTTTATAATGATTATTAGGGTCATGATAATCATTGTAGAGGAACATTTACCCATTATTCATTTGAGAAAGTGGACCAGTACCCCCCACGATGAAGCACCTAAGCATATAATACCACT
The DNA here is from genome assembly GCA_963277665.1 of Viscum album. Lineage (NCBI taxonomy): Eukaryota > Viridiplantae > Streptophyta > Magnoliopsida > Santalales > Viscaceae > Viscum > Viscum album. Next base: position 2,006,574,535 of record OY728122.1, on the reverse strand, counting down.
TTCTAGATTCTCTTGTAACTTCTTTTTTAGTTATTCTAACTCATTAGTGGCCATTATATCAGGATACTTGGATATGGGTAAATGTCTTGGTAAAATTTTGATTGAGAACTAAAACACTCAGTTAGAAGGAAGATCATAAAACTCTTTAAGGAATACATCAATATAGTCTCTCATAATGGGAATATTTTCAAGCATGATTCTCTAGTTTGTTTCAGCAATTTGATCTATATATTCTTACTCATAAATAAATAATACCCACAATTTAGATAATGATTCGAAAGGATATTTATCCTCCTCCTTAAACATGTATAGAATATAAGGATGACTCAAGATGTAAAAAGTGATCTCCCTCTCCAATAATTGATGTTAGATTTATACAAGGACAACAAATCTATGCCCAATATAGCATAAAATTACACTAAATGATGAATAATAATATTTTCAAGAATTACATTCCCATAAAAAAATTTTTGTTACAATAATCATATAAGTTTTTTCCCATTGAAATAAAATCATTTGTGGTGGTGACTCAATGCTCTTAGAAAGCACCCTACACATACTAGATATAAATTAATAGGATTACAAAAATATATGCACAACTATAGTGTGGTGAATAAGTGTGACTTTATTATTAAAATTCATACCAATAATCAACATACTTTATCCCCATCCTATTTCCCTTGGATTTGAGATTGATGGTGTTTATCATCCTTATTATCCCTTGGATTAAGTAATTGAATTGGATAATGAACAAGTTCCCCACATCTATGACATTGAAATGATAGTGGTACCTTAGGTTGAAATATATTTCCCCACATCTTATTATCTAAACTCACTATTTTCATTGGAAATTGGTTGTTATATTCCATCATTTTCCACACATAAAAAATATTACCATTCCTTTAATATATTTACCATAATGCCTCTTCCCAAAATTTTGAAACAAAGGGAATAGAATATTCTTTTCTTTATTATATTTATGACCAGAGCTTCTATGAGATTACAACCTTAGTTTATTTGACATATTTATAAACTAACATATGTTATAGTTATTAATTTTAATTCAAGATAACTAGTTTCTAATAATCACAGGATTACATAATTCCTATCCCATCAGGTTATCCATCTTTTCATGGAAATCATTACATTTCTCATCAAATTATTTTTCGGAATGGTTCCCTCTATTTTCAACCATTAACTAAAATAAATAAGGTATGTGAATACTCAAAAATATTTATATAAAAAGGGAAAATATGCCCATAGAAGGAATAATTTATAAATTGAATGTATATCCACATTTATGAGTCTATAGGTTTAAATCTAGGTTATCTATGGATTTTTTTCTTATTAGGTTTTCTAACCTAACAATCTATTCAACTCATTCATAATGGTTTGTAATGCTTTTTTGAATTGTCTAAACAATATCTCTTAATAGTGTCAAACTAGTTGTACAATACATTCCAATTCACTATTCACTAGGATGATGATTAAGATATACCTGAATAACTCTTTTTGGGGTTATTACCCCTAGATTTATCTAAGCCAAAAACCATGTCCAATCAAAGTATCTAGACAAGAATGTATTTGTTTATAAACAAGTTACTCTATACCTTAACAAAATTTCAGGTTATTTTTACTATATATAGAATTATCCATAGGGATATAAATAAATAATTCTTTTCATAATCATAAAAAAATAACTAGAATATTCTCTGATATAAACCATAGATACCAAAGACTTTTACACATATTACATTATGATTTTTATCATAAATATCCATTAAATACAACTAAAGGATTAAAAATCCCATTTTTTTAGAATAGTAGGTTCACAATACATTAAAGTGAAAATAAAATTATATGAATTTATTTTAATCTAATTAATGAGATTATGAATCCCTTATATCTCCTAAAACTTTATTAGATAACCTTTAAAATACATAAAATAATGGGTGAGCTAAAAATCACCATAATTGAATAAACATGATAAGAAATCATTACATGTGAGTCAACTTACATAAAATGATATCCAAAAATATAAGGATAATGTATAATCACATGGGATAATAACATAAAAAACATGGTATCATATGATCATGTAAACATAGGAAAGTAGAAGCAACATAAAACATGATATAAGGCATGATCACAAGTCATTTGATAAATGAAATTAAGGAATGTATTAACCCATAAAAGGAATGTAGAGTAAGATAAATATATATGTAATATATATATATAGATATATAATTTGGAATCATTTCCTAACATCAAAGATAGAGTTAACCTTAGTTATAGAGAGAAGGCCATAACCCAAATGAAAAGGGTGGTTTAGAGAGATCCTTTACCATATGTTCAGATCCATTCTGATCTTGAACTTAATATCATAGATAATCGAATTATATTAATTAATTACTTAATTTAGAACATTTTCAATTTATATTTTATTTATTATAATTTTTTATGGTCATTTATATCCATTTTAATGAGATATAATGTTTAATTTTGTTGTTTTGGGAGCATTCATTTAATGGTTCCAAAGCTAGATCACTTGTGGATAATCATTTGTATTCTTATGAAATGGAAATTCAACTCTAGAATTGAATTCAAATGATATTAATATACTTTAAAAATTTAAATGGTCCAAAATACTCATATTTTTCAGATATAGGATGATTCTTTTAGTAAAAATGTTAGCGTTATATGGTCAGTTCATTTAGATGGGTTTACCAACCATCATAGACTAGTTTTGTTTTTTTATTATTATAGAAATATAGTCATTAAAATATGTGAAAAATATATAATATACATAATTATTTCATTATCAACCATTATAAGTTAATTTAAATTTATAATGAAGGTGGTACTGGGAAGAAAAAACTCATCATCCACAGAGGCAGTGGACTAACAAAATATGGATGATGTTTTTGTTTTTAGAATAAAAGGAGAAGGGAAGATTATGGAAAATATATATTCCATTAAAACAATAAAATTATATAATATATGTGATACCATAGTTATTATTCCATGATATATGGAATTTGTTTTGGAGTATGAGGAGAATGAAAAATTAAAAGAATCGGTTAAGGGAATTACCTTATCCTTTGGATGTCTCCAATTGGGATACCATTTAAGGAGAATTGAATTAGACTTATGTTGAGAGATGAAGCACTAGGACATCGGGGAGAATATTGGGATGGTATTTTGGTATAATTTTTGTAATACCTAAGGATTATAATGTGTGATGAGAAGGGGTTGTGTGGGGTGGTATTTATAAGGGGATGAGAGTGGTGTTTTTGAAAATTATAATCATTAGTTTAATATTTTGGATCAAGAATATCAATAGTATTTATTACTATGACCATATAAAGTAAATGGTGCATGTGAGTTTGAAATAATGGGTTCTTACATCATCTATAACTCAAAAATTCATGTATATAGCTTATAATGCAAAATACTGTAATTTATCGTAGTTCACTATTCACAAAATCCAGATATCTTAGAAAAATAAAAAAAATCTCCTTGTACATATTTTTGGAATGTAGAATCTAAAAATTTAGTCCATTCTATGAAAATATTTTCCTAAATATGGAAAATTTAAATTTTAAATAAAATCCTCATTTATTTTAAAAATACCAATTTTCATATTATAATAAATTTGATGACACTTTGAAAAATTACTTATGGTCTCATAAAATTATATTATTATTATTATATAGATTAAAATTAACTTAAAAACCCATTTTATTAAAATATATGTTCTTTAAAATCTTTACATTTTATATAAAAATGAAAATAAAGTATATATGTATTAAAAAATACACATTCTTGTTTTGTCATTTTAAAAACATTTATTTACCAGTATTATGATATAAATATTTCATATTTTTATTTTATAAAAATACTATTATGCACTTCAATAGGTGATGATACTATTATAATGTTCTGGTTAATATTCCTAATGGTTAGATTACTATTCTATTTGTCAGGTTACTAATCCTCTATTACAATAGTTAGAATTATAATGATCATATGGGTTTACTACTACCTAAAAATACCTAAAATTTACTTGATTCTTCACTATATCATAATTTTTTCCTAAGGTTATATATATTTTCATTTTCGAAATTTATATTTAATTACTAACTTTCTGTTTCATTTCTATAATGTTGTTCATGAGTGTGATTATTCCGATGGATCGAGTATATCCAAAATTTCATATTTTAGTTATTTTATTTTCTATTTTTTATCCCATTGCAATATTTCCAATTATAATTTCCATTTTTATTCTCTAAATGAAATGTTAACAATAAAAAAATGTTGTTTCTTTCATCATGTAGTATATGTTCTTTACTAAATATGACACGTCATAAGGGAAATTCCATTGACAACATTCTGGGTCATTACTATTCTTTTGATATATTCTTAATATATATATTTGAATACCATGTTCACATATAAATCCATCATTAAATGATAATAGAAATAATTATATTTATCCAAAAACAACTTAGTCCATCCTTGTCAAAGTATAACACTCCAAACTAGAGAATGACTCATTCTGAACCATTTGACATCGAATTCGTTCATAGGGGAAACTTCTGTTGATGGAAGATGTGGATTTGAATGATTATGAGAACAATTGGAGTTCATATTTTATCTATTGGAAGCATTATAAGAATTAGGAACATCTTTCTCAAAATATCGCTTCATCTCTATAATTCATAATAGAGATTCAAAGGTTGAATAACTAAGGATTCAGTATGAAAGGGTTGAAAAAGAGCCCAGTTTGAGTTTGAAAAGAGACATGATTACTAAAATTCTAATTCATAATATTAAAATCATTTATAGATCTAATTTAGAATATCATGCGGGAATAATAAGAAAATATACTTAAAATTCATTTAGTTTTTTTAAAGAAAAGGAAGAACATAACATTAAATTGTAATTGTATACATATGAAGATATATAAATAAAATAATTTAAAAAAAAATAAATTAAAAATTGATAATCATTACTAAATCATGTCTGATATAATTTAATATCTCATAATTCAAAGGATTTATAAATATTCCAGAAAGCTTATTTTCTATTATAATGAATTCTATAGTGATATCTTTCTTTTTTGAAATGATCTCTCAATAAGTGAAATCTTATGTCAATGTGAATTGTCCTCAAGAAATACACAATGTTTTTATAAATTTTTATAGAACTTTTATTATCACAATTTATAGGGACATGTACGAATTGATATGCATAGTTCATTATTGTTTGTTTTATCCACAAAATCTGTGCCCAACAAATACCTTCATCTATGTATCCAATTTCAATAGTTGATAATGAAACACAATTTTATTTCTTACTACACCATGATACAATATACCTTCCTAAAAGTTAACATGTTCTAGAAGTTCATTTTTAGTACACTTGCAACCATTGAAATCAGCATCAAAATAACTAACTTGATCAAAAGCATGTACTCTAGAATATAACTTTCCTAAATTAGTCATATTTTTTAGGAATTTAAAAAATCCTTTAAAAGAAGTTAAATGTTACTCCCTAGAGTTTTCTTGGAAACAATCAAACATACACACATTAAACATAAAATCTAGACCTCTAGATATCAAGTAATGTAAACTCCCTATCATACCTATATAAGTGGTTTTATAAGTAGGATTTATAATTTCAACAATATAAAATTTATAGGTGGTCCTCATTAGATTATCACTTAATTTTAAGATATCTTATCAAAAATGTTTTAAAATATATTCTATGCAACAAATTTGATTTAAAATAATTCCTTATTTATTTTAAAATTTTAAAATCCAAGAAAGAATTTTTGTTCACCCATGAAAATAATTTCAAATTAGTTTTTCATAAGTTTTTAAAATTCCTAAAATAAATATTTTTTAAAGTTCTAAAAATTATTCCATCAACATATATTTGAACTGCTAATTTTTTTTGAAATTTACTTTAAAAATAAATTTTGGTTAACAACACCATTTATAAAACCTTTTAAAATAATAAAATTTATGAACCTATCATAGCACGATTTAGGAGCTTATTTTAAACCATAAAAAACTTTAGTTAATTTAAAAACATGATTTTGAAAATGGGGATTTGAAAAAATAGGGGGATGTTAAAAAAATACTCAATAATATAACCATTTAAAAATTAATACTTAACATATATTTTATATAATTTCAAATTTAGATGTGATGCAGAAGGAAGTAGTATTTTTATGGATTCATGTCTATCGGCTGGTTAAAAGGGTTTTTCATAGTCAATACCTTCTTCTTTACTACAAACTTGCAAAACAAATCTTGATTTATTTCTGATTATTGTGCTAGGCTCATCAACCTTGTTTCTAGACACCCAATTATTGACAATAGTTACGTAGTACTTAGGTCTATCTAACAATTTAAATACTCTATTTATTTAAAAAATATTTAGTTATTTTCCCATAGCCAATACCAAATTTAAATTATTTATATCTTCATTTTTGTTCTTATATTCAATCTGTGAAAAGAAGTCTTGATGTTGGACCTTGTTTCTTAGCGAGGCTTGGTTTTGAGTACCTTTTTCAAGGTATCATAAAACAACATACATGGGAGGGTTTTTGGGGGTTTTAAAGGTTATTAGGACTAACATACTTGGGTATTTTATGTTCAATTATAGGTCAAGAAGGATATAAAGGTCTATTATTTCATAATAATAATGAAAATCCAAAGAAATATCTGAATATTTTGAGGTATTATTGATATTCAAAATTTTAATGTAATGCTTACGATTTTCTATAGAAGTTTTATGTTTTTGTGGGTTTTAAAATCAAATGTGATATGAGAAAAAAAAATCTTCCACAACATTAGATTTATTTTTATGGACTCTATATACTTTACTTGTGGTTGAATAACTGAGGAAAATTCTTTTGTAGTTTTTTAGTGAAAACTTGTCCCCATTATCCTATTCATTTAAAATATAGACTTTGTATCCAAAAACTCTAAAGTAATTTACTTGGTGTATTATATAATTATATAATTCATATAGAGTCCTTTTCATTATAGGTTTGATAATAACTCTATTAATTACATATTAAGTTGTGTTATTAGTTTTAGACAAAAAATAAATAGATGTGTCATATTCACTGAGCATAATCTAAGAAATTTCTTGAAGATTCATATTTATCATTTAAAAAATCCCATTATTTGAGGTGTTCAAGGTGAAGATAAATAGTTAGTATAACTTTAATGTCTCAAGTACAGTTCACTAATAAGTAACCGAACCGGGTTGGTCACATGACCTCAAGCATGGATCCCTATACACCAAAGGTTTCAGACTTACAGAGAGGGTCTAGAGTGGTATTGTTGTATGACTATACACAAATTATTCAAGTGTTTTAAAAAAAATAAATAATAGATAAACTATAAGAAGTAGTATAGTGAAGAAAATCATGGAAATAAAATAAGGTAGTGGAATAATAAAAAATAACCACCAGATATCATAATGGTAATCAAAATTAGAAATTAGTATCATATAAAAAAGGTAATGTGACGATTCTGTACAATAAATTGGGTATAAGGGGAACTAGTTAGCATGCATACATATAATACACCCTATAAAAAAATACCTCAAATCTAAACTCTAATATCATATCAATCACTAGCTCAATCACTTGATCCAACACTACAACCTAGTATAAGAATCAAGCATCCAAGAATGGGAACATCCCTTTATATCTACATGAATCTATGAAGTCTATTTAGTTACTAAATGATAAACCAAATAGGGTGTGAGTAAGACTCAATAGTCCACCACCAATGGTTTCTAATACTATCTAGAAAATGAGTGTAAAATAAACAGTGTGCAAGTATAATAAATATAAATCCATGATATAAATATAACACATATTGAGCTCAGGATCCTTGGGGAACACTTGGTCGACCATACCAACTTCAGACTAATACAAAATGTCTCTGAACATGTGTCAACATATATATCTATATAAATATATATATAATAAGTACTGAACACAGGCTGAGGAATATAAAAAGGGCATCCAAGTATAATATCACGATGGTAAAACCATTTCCACAGAAGGTCATACCAACTCACATCTATCATTGGTGATGTTGTAAACAAGGAAATGAGTGGAATCTAGGGGTGTACTGTTGGGATTGCACACATATAATAATAATTATTCGAATCCCTAATAACAAGTCCCATGTGGCCTCGAGCGTGACTATATTAGAGCCCAATGAAAAAATCCAAGGTGATCTACATCCTTAATACATAAGATGAATCCAGGGAGATAATCCAAGAAAATCTAATTTCAAGAGAGAGAGAGAGAGAGTAGCTGATGAGTCCATAAATCCAGATTAAGGAACTAATCAATGTTAGAAAATGACTGAGACCAAGAGGGGTATCAATTATTTGAAAATGCATCCATAAATTGGGTGGAATCCTCTAGGTATTCAAGGTAGTCCAAGGCGGAGAATCTAAGACTTTCTGTCACGAAGTAGGCGAAGATTCCACCTGACCCGACACCCAACCTAGTCCAAGACATGACCCGAAGGGAATTATCAATCCCCACTATTTGGAAACTAATACTAGACATTAAATATATTCTATTTGGGAATGATTTCATCCAAATAAACTAGGATAAAATAACAAAATAATTAAACAAAGCATGCAACAATAACCAATAAGTGATCATAAATAAATACATAAACATATACGAATAAAAATTTAACTGAATAACGAACTAAAAAATGAATAAATATTAAAAATGGGCTACAGTATGGGATCTCTATATGACCTCTTGGTCAACTCCAATAAAAAGATAAAACTACGCCAATAATGATCACACGAACCAGAAACCTATACCTGCAAAACATCTTGGGTCTACTGACACCGATTGGTACAAGTAGGGTGTGAGCCTCACAACCTAGTAGGAAAACACCACAAAATCCATATGTTTCCTTTCTCAAATATATCCACAAACCCTAGTTTGGAACACAAATACAGAAATATGTTTTTATCATTTTAAAGAATCAGACACATATTTTCCTTTTTCAAAAAAAATACACACAACATTTTTATTTTCAAAACATATTCGCATATTTAAACCCATATCCCAATCCAAAATCTAAACAAGGTAATACAAAACTATGTTGAAAGTAAATCAGAAGTATAAGAAAGAAACCAAGTGCAGAAAAATATAAACAAGCACACACAGATAGTAAACCATGGGTATTTCCTAAACAATCCTAGAGCAATCCTTGGACGTACTCAGTTTGGATCCACCTACCAGCATATGGTGAAACTCCATGGTTTATAACCAACTAGCCACCCTCAACTAGCCAATCCAGCGGCCCTACCCACCTGACCTATATATCCTTCCAAGGGGTGGCAACCCATATAATTAAGTTTTATAAGAAATTTTCACTCATCTATCTAAAGATACCAATGAAACCCCCGGTAATAGTACACTATGTAAGTAGGAGTCCCTCTCACGTGTGACTCACCTTACCAGCCATCACCACACCTGCCTACCCCAAACACTGACACCTATTATATGATAACCCATATAAGGAAATACCTCTATAGAGGTTCCCATCATATAATAATTCATTCATGGGTTCCAACCGAGCCTTTAAATCATATAATATTTGAAAACATTTCTCAAAACATTCTGAGATTCCAAACAAGTAATTGTATTTCCAAAATCACCATAATTTCCAAAACAATATAAAGTCCCAATTCAGCCTAAAAGGATATCAATTCCAACCAAATTTACAGAACCATTTCTAAACTTATGTTAAATATTAAACATTAAGAAATGTTCCAAATGATACTTCACCCTTCATGTTTAATCCCATTTCTCATTCAATTAAAAACAAATATGAAAACACATAACATGTTTAAAGGTTCTAAACAGGATTTCCCTCCATTTTAAAACCAACCATGTTCAAAAATACCAAATGGAACAAGTTTAAAGGACACATTCAAAATCAATTTCAAGCTTCATAACATACCAACATATCATTTAGAAATCAAGGTTCATAGAAAACACTATTTTAATGTTCCATATTCATTTGAATACCCATCCATGTGTGCACCTTTTTCACACATGGATGTACAAACATCAAATGGTTGACCCTAAATATCCATAAAAGCACCCAAAACTATTTTGAAAGAAACACTACATATTTTTCAACCAACACAACAAATCACATATATAATTCATTCCATGAAAATCACAAATTCACCCACACAATTTCAAATTCATAATCGACCAATGTTATTATAATATAATCAAGGTTTAAAAACACTCAAAATTTACAATTTCACTATAAAAGAACAATTGAAATTTTAACAAATACCTTGTGTCCATAACTACATTTAATAATTGAAGGAACCCCTTTAAAACCACTTTCACAAATTGTTTCCAACACAAAAACATCACACCAAACCAATGAATATTACCACCCACATGTGAAACACATTTATGATTAATTTAAAAATAATCAAGCATTAAATGGAATGAATCAGGAAGGGAATGGACTGAAACACCTACCTCAAAGGAGTGTGAATGCGATGAAACCTTCAAAAAAGAGAGATATATGCCCCACAAATGATCCACACAACCTAAAATAACAATAAACACAACCTAAAAACAAACCATATATATTAGGGTTCAACCAAGAGATTCAAACCAAAGAAAAACCAAATAATCAAGAGAGAAGAAGAGAGAGGGGAAAAAATTGAGAAAAACCAAAGAAACATACCTTGGAAGCCTGGGGGAGCATCCATGGAGGAGGAGGAGATAAGGAGAAGGGGATAGGGGGATCCCTTCATGCACCAAAAATGAACCAAGTGGAGGGGACTTGATTTTGGGTTTAAAATGAGAGAGAGAGATAATTAGGGGTTTTAAGATTTAAAATATCTAGGCAGCTGTCACAATTTGGCCACACTGTTTACCAAACCATGCACCAACCGTGAAGTAGCTACATACCAAGAGGAAATAGAATACATGACCAACCCACCTAGTTTGACTTACCATGGTCAAACATTGTGGTACCTTCTGTCCAAATCTAGGACCTACTGCGTGGTTACCTTGGTTGGGCCTCACAGTTTCTACCAACCGTGCTCTACCTGTGCACCAACCAAAATTCACCAAAAACTCAAAAAATCAGATGTTTAAGCCAGTAACTCAACCCAAACCTCAATACAAGGATCCTAGATATAAAAAAGGATAAAATAATGGAATTTAAAAGGTTGGGGTGTGATAATTGTCCTCACTACATACACTTTTTACCCTAGAATGTTATCCAAGTAAAAGTTAACCAAAACTCAAATCCATGCTCGGTCAAAACAAAACTAATTCACAAACCTTGGGGTTACATATCTTTTTAGAAGTCACACCCAAATAATCAAGAGAAAACCAATGCACAATAATTAAGGGAGAACACAAGAGGGTTCTCCCCACCAAAATAGATCAGGAAACATATCCAAGAAAACAATGAACTCACTACATGATCTAACCCAAACTTTCCCACATCAACCAAAAAACACACACTCCATGATTGGGAGATTCCCACAGAAACTGAATCCCCAATACTAGGGAAAGCCCACAAAAGGAATAAGAGCCATGCAATGAACCCGAACTACTATCCATTAATTTTAAAATACTCAAATATCTCTAAACAATCATAATTAAAATCGAAACTGACCCACACAAGGGATGAGCACACCATAGGAGAACTAATGGATTATAGAGTCACATCAAAGTAAACCAAACCATTTGAACCATGAAATGATAACTCCATCATACTTTTATAATCGAAAATATGAACATAAAATAGTAGGAAAACATGAACAAGGAAACAATTAACGTTTACATCCCAACACAAGAGACAAGAACTAGGCCAGGTGAGTTTCCCACACATCCTTAAAAATTTCCGATTACGCATGAGCTTCACACCGAGGCCTATGACTAGATCCCTGGCGACTAAAGCATCTCATGACTGAAAGTTAGGCACTGAAATCCTCCAATCAAGGATTTATATTTGGGGAAAAATTCTTACAAAACTTCTCCAGATAACATAAATGACCACAATGGTGGAAATTCTTCCTAATATTATGATTTGTTGGATTCAAATTACAAAAAATGGCACATTGGAAACACATGAGTGAGTGGTCTAATGAATGAGAAGTTGGGGTCAGTAAAAGAGACTTCTTGGGAACATGCTCCTCTAGACCACACTCCTTGCCATATGTGGAACGTTTATGATCAATAAGAGACACCATATTTCTAACTACCTCTACTATAGAAACCAAAATAGATACAAATTCTTCATCCACTAACATTTTAAAAGGAAAATCATTGTTGGAGAGGACTCCGTCCTTGATTTTTAGATGAAGAACCCCAATGAAAAGAGAAGACTTCATCAGATCCTTAGACACCACCATCGGAGAAAATTGTACAGGATTGTTGAGTTTATCAATATATCCCTTCACCATCCATTGTCCCTACTGAACATTCATGAGCTATTCATTTTTATTATTCTTCACCTCCTCAAGTATAAACCATTGGATGAAAAGAACTTAAACACTTCCCAAATTATCCTAACTTGAATTAATGGTGGGGATAAAATCACACATTCATCCAAATATAGACCCTCAAACAATCACAGAATATCACGAACTCTGATCACTTCGAGAGTTCCCAATTATTTGAAGACACTTTTAACTTCCTCAAGACACTTCAAAACTGGTAACAAACATCAATCACCAAAAAGGACAGAAAAAACTCAATAATAATCAAAAACTAGGAATGAATCAATAATACATTTGTTGATCCTTCTGGGTGGCATATCCTGAACAACACAAGAAGCACAAAACTAGAATCAACATCCAAAAAAAATCCAGAAGAGAACCTCATGGAAAAGAAAAAATGCTCTCAAAATAAACACACAACAACACAACAAAAAACCAAATTAAAAAAAAAACTATTTCCATTTTAATTTTCAAAACTGCCCTATTTCAAGACCACTTTATGAAGAGAGAAACCAATCTTCACAAAGAGAACCTACTTTATAAAACAGAAACAAATTTATAATGTTATTTTGCTCTTTCAAAATCACATTATAAAAACAATTCCAAGCCTTTGATTTAAATCATCCATTTATGGAGTTCCATGAACCTTCATATATGTTTCCTTCCATTTCAATCCACACATGCCAAAATACAACTTCCATACATACCTGCACATACGTGAACATCCATATGGAATGCCAAGGTTTGGACCAATGCCACTTCCTTATCAATTCCAAAAATGTTCCAAATATTCAAACCAAACACTTTCTCTTTTAAAACCCTCTTTTCTGATCTGAAATCATTTTCCATTTAAAAACCATTTTTTTAAAAATATTATTCACATAAAATCAGACCAGAACAAATCATAAATCGCACCCAACCACCAGAATGCAAGACTAGTAGTCTTGCCTAACCTGACAACATGGTAGTGGGACATTAACCAAGTAGACATAGACATTTAGAATGAGATTGAACCATGTACTAGGACTCCACATGGGTCACTACTCTAGGTGAAGTTAGGAAATAACACCAACTCACCTCCATTTTCATCCCTCAATCCAAAACAAAGACCAAAAACTCAAATCCTGAAATTCCCTGGTAGCTTGACGATTATGATGAGTAAATATTTGTGGTGTTATTCCCGTACCTACCTCCCAACTCCTAAAAGTACTAATATATAACCTACCTAACACCCCAAATAACAAAGTACATCCTCTGATACCAATTTTTTAAAAAATAGGTTAGGATTCCATCCGAACCAACACCAACCCAATCTGAGACTTGGTCCGAAGGGCATTTACGATCCCCATGGGATGGAAACTAGTGTCGAGCATCAAATATAAATCATATGGGAATGATTTAATCCCAATAAACCAGGATCAAATAAAAAACTAATAAAATAAAGCACACAACAGTAAACAAAAACTCTTTATAAATAAATTAATAAATAGATTCAGATACAAATATAACTTAAGAATGAACTAAAAACTAAATACAAATGAAAACTGTACTACACCATGGGAAATCCATGTGACCACTTGGTCACCTCCAAGAGCAAGAAAAAACTACTCTAAAATTGAGAACACAAACTAAAATTGGAACCTGAAAAAAAAAACTTGGGTCTATCAACATTGAATGGTACAAGTAGGGTGTGAGCCTCACTGATCAATAGGCCACCACCATAGAATCCATATGTTTTCTTCCCCGAAGAAATACACAAACACTAGTTTTGAATACATATATAAAAATAGGGGTTTCTCATTTCAAGTAAACAAAAAAAAACTGTTAATTTTTTCAAAAACAATAAACACCACCTTTTTATTTTCAAAACGGATTTCCATTTTTAAACCCAAATCCCAATACAAAATATAAACAAGGTAATACCAAACTATAATAAAATTAAATGAGAAGTATAAGTAGGAAACCAATTGTAGAAGAATATAAAAAAATAACATGCATATAGTAAACCATAGGAATTTCCAAAAGATCCATAGGGAGAACCCTGGACAAAATCAGTTCGGAACCACCTACCAACATATGGTGAAACTCCAAGGTTTATAAACAACTAGCCAACCTCAACTATCTGATCCAGAAGCACTAACCACTTGGCCTATAAATCCTTCTAAGGGTTTCAAACCCTTCTAATCAGGGTTGATAAGAAACCATCACTCAACCCTCTAATGAAGCTCAAGAAACCCATGGTAATAGTACACTGTGTAAGTAGCAGGCCTCACATGTGTGACTCACCTTACCCACCATCACCACACATGCCTACCCCAAACACTAACACCACTTATACGATAACACATATAAGAAAATACCTCTATAGGGGTTCTCGATATATAAAAAATCATTCATAGGTTCCAACCAGGCTATCACATCATATATTCTTTCAAAAAATTTCTCAAAACATTATAGGATTCCAACTAGGGAATTGTATTTCCAAAATCTCATTCATTTCCAAAACAATATAACGCTTCAATTGAGCATTAATGGCTATAAATTCCAAAAACATTTACAAAACCATTTTTAAACTAAAGTAAAATATGAAACCTTAAGAAATGTTACAAATGGTCCTTTACCCTTCATGTTCAATCCCATTTCTCATTCCATTAAAAATCATGATGAAAAAACATAACATTTTTAAAGGTGAAAAATGGGATTTCCCCTATTTTAAGACCAACCATGTTACGAAATTCCAAACAGACCAAGTTTAAAGAACACATTCAAATCCAATTTCAATAATCATAACATACCAACATATTAGTTAGAAATCAAGGTTCATGGAAAATACTATTTTAAAGTGAAATCATCATTTGAATTCCCATCCTTGTGTACAGATTGAGAACACCAGGATGATCCAACATCCAATGGAACACCATAAATATCCATGGAAGCATCCAAAACAATTTTTAGAGAAACACCACATAGTTTTCCACTAACACAACAAACCATATATACGATTCTTGCCATGAAAAATCACCAATTTACCAACACAATGTCAAATTAATAATCCAACAACGTTATAATCATATAATCATGGTTTGGAACCACTCAAAATGAACAATTTCACTTTAATAGAACAATTTAAATTTTAACAAATACCTTGTATGCATAACTATATGACATAATTTAAGGAACACCTTTAAAACTTCTTTCACCAATTTTTTCCAACAAAAAAACCTCACACCAAACTAAGGAATCATACCAACGACATGATAAATGAATTTATGATTAATTTAAAAATACTTAATCATTAAATGGAATGAATCTGAAAGGAAACGAATGAAAACACCAACCTTAAAGGAGTGAAAATGTGATGAAACCTTTAGGGAAGAGATATCTAAGCCCCAGTGATGATCCAAACGCCATAAAATACAAAGAAACACAACCCATAAACCAACCCTAGAAATTAGGGTTCATCCAAGATAGAAACCCCCAAAGAAAAACCAAAGAATCAAGAGAGGAGAACATAGAGGAGTGAAAAATGGAAAAAACCATAAGAAACTTACTTTATAAGCATAGAGGAGCATCCACAGAGGAGGATCCAAGGATACGGGGATAGGGGGATCCCTTTGTGAAGAAAAAATGACCCTAGAGGAGGGGCCCAATTTTTGGTTAAAAGAGAGAGAGAGAGAATTATGGATTTTATGATTTAAAATATCCGGGTTGCTCACACGATTTGGCCGTATGATTTACCAAAACAGGCATGAATTGTGCGGTAGCTATTGCCCAAGGGGAGATCAACCACATGACTAAACCACATTTTTTGAATTACTATGGTCAATCCATGTTATAGCTTCTTTACAACTCTAGGACCTACCACATGGTTACCTAGGTTGGGCTACATGGTTTCTACTAACCGTGCTCTACCCGTGCACAGACCAAAATTCACCCAAAACATAAAAAATCAAAATTTTAAGCCATAAACTCAACCCAAACATCAACCCAGGATCCCAGATAATGAAAAGGATAAAATAATGGAATTTGAAAGACTGAGGTGTGAAAATCCTCCCCACCACTGACACTTTCTACCCCCAGAAAGTCACCTAACCGAAAGTTAACCAAAACTCGAAATAATGCTTGGTGAAAACAGAAATAATTCACAATCCTTGGGGTGACATATCATTACACAAGACTCACCCAACTGATCAAGATGAAACCAATGTACAAGAATAAAGGGAGAACGCGAGAGGCTTCTCCCCACCACAAGATATTATGTAACATATCCAATAAAACTAAGAACTCACAACCTGAGCTAACCCAAACTTTCCCCCAACAACCGAGAAAACCCAACACCATGACATGGAAATTCCCACACAAACCAAGCCCCCAACACTAGGGGAATCCCACAAAAGGAATGAGAGCTAAGAAAAAAATCAGAACCACTATCCATTAATTCCATAGGACTCAAATATCTCCAAACAAGCATAATTAAAACTCAAACTAACCCACCCAAGAGTTGAGCACACCATATGAGAACTAACGAATCAAAGAGACACATTCAAGTAAAAGAAACCATTTCAACCATGAAAGGACAATATCATCTCACTTTTAAAATTGCAAACATGAACTTAAAACTGTAGGAAAACCTGAAATGGAAACTTTGAACATTTACATCCCAACATGGAAGACAAGAACTGAGCCAAGGGGGTTCCCCACAAACCCCCCAAAAATTCCTGAATGCATGCGAGCTTCACTCTGAGGTCTATGGATGGATCCCTGGTGACTGAAGCCTCTCCTTTCTCATTGTCAGACACCAAAATCCTCAAATCAAGGCTTTTTCTTTGGGAAACACTTCCAAAGAAACTTCTCCAGATAACCCAAATGGCCTCAACAATGGTAAGTCTTCAGAGGATTATAATAGTATGTATTCAGATGCCCGAACATGCCACATTGGAAACACAAGATTGAGTGTTCTAACAAATGATAACATGGGGACAAAAATATATACTTATTGGGAATAAGCTTCTCTATTACACACTCCTTTACAGATGGGTAACCTTCATGAGAAACAAGATCCACTGGATTGACAACTACCTACACTTTAGAAACCAACTTAGCTCGAAATGATTCTTCCAATAACTTCTCAAAATGAAGATCCTTAGAGGATAGGACTCACTCTTTAATCTCAGGATGAAGACCCATGATGAAAAAGAGAAGCCTTAATCTGATCCTCAGAAGGAAACATTAGAGAAAAGGAGATATACTCCTAGAATTTGTAAACATAGGCCTTCAACATCCACTGGCCTAGATGAATGTTCATGATTTCTTCATTTTTCCTCATCTCCACCTCCTCTAGTATAAACCATTGTATGAAAACAGACTTAAAATCTTCCCAAATCATCCCAACATGCATTTATGGTGAGGTGAACATATCCCATTTTCCCAAATATAGACACTCAAATAGACCCAAAAACATCACAAACTCTGACAACTTTAGGAGTTCCCAATGACCGGAAGGCACTTTGAAATTCGTCAAGTCACTTCACTGCTGCTAACGAACCTCGATCACCATGAAGTATTGAAAAAACTTGAGAATAATTAGAAACTAGGAATGAATCAATATAATATTTGGGGATATTTCTTGGTGGAATATTATAAAGAACATGAGAAACACAAAACTGGAATCAACATCCAAACAAAAAAATGGCAGAAGAGCACCTCAAGCCAAAGACAACAGGCCCTCAAGACAAACACATTCAAGCACAACCAAAAAACATCGTTTCAAAATCCACTATTTCTATTTTAATTTTCAAAACCACCCTATATCAAGGAAAAATTCTAAACACAAAATATACTTTTCAAATATAGATCCCACTTTATAAAATAGAAACCAATTTATGAAATCATTTTCTTCTTTAAAAATCACTTTAGAAAAACAATTTCAAAACATTGGTTTCAATCATACACCCATGTAATCCCATGAACCTTCACATATGTGTCCATCCATTTACATCCACACATTCCAACACACACCTTCTTTACATACCCACACATATCCTAATGTCTATATGGAACACCAAGGGTTTCACCCATGCCACTTCCTTATAAATTCCAAAAATGTAACAAAATTTCAAACCAAATTATTTATATTTTAATGTTAATTTTTCAATCCAAAACCATTTAAAAGAAATAATTTCCATTACAAAACTCTTTTCGTTTCAAAAGATTTTTCACATCAAAAAAGACTGGGGAAAAACCAAACTCCCACCCAACCACCCGAATGAGGGACTAGTAGTCATGCCTAACCCGATGACATTTTAGTGGTCCGTGCCCCAAGTAAACATACAAAAATAGGAATAAATCTAACTGTGTACTCAGAATACACATGGGTCACTACTCTAGGTGAAGTCACGTCATAACACCGACTAACACCATTTTCATCCCTCAATCCAAAACAAAGACCAAATACTCAAATCATGGAATACCCCTAGTAACTAAAGGATCCTGATGATAAAAAGTGTGTGATTATATTCTCGTACCTACCTCACAAGTCCTGAAAGTCCTAATATCCAACTTAATTGACACCCAAAAAAACAAAGTACATACTCTGATACCATTTTGTCAAGAACCAGGATTGGATTTTGACCGACCTAACTTCCAACCCAATCCAGGACATGGCCTGAAGGGCATTACCGATCCCCACGGGCAGAAAAATACTACCTGAAGTCAAATATAATCCAAATGGTAATGATTTAAGATCAATAAACTAGGATCAAATAAAAAACTAATCAAATAGGGCACATAACAGTAACCAAAAATTGATTATAAATAAATACATAAACAGACCCGGATACAAATATAACTAAATAACGAACTGAAAACTGAATAAAAATGAAAACTAGACTACAAAATGAGATCTACATGTGACCTCTTGGTCACCTCCAACAACAAGACCAAAATTATCCAAGAATGAGCACATGATCCAGAGACCTAAACCTATAAAATACCTCAGGGCTACTAGCACCAAATGGTATAAGTAGGGTGTGAGCCTCATAGATCTGTAGGGAATCACCATAGAATCCATACAATTGATTTCCAAAAGAAATCCACAAACAATAGTTTGGAATACATATATGAAAATAGGTTGTTCAAATTTCAATGAAAAAACATATATTTTCCTTTTTCAAAAACAATACACACAACATTTTTATTTTTAAAATGGATTTGAATTTTTAAGCACAAATCCCAATCCAAAATCTAAACAATGTAATACAAATCTATAATAAAAGTAAATGAGCAGTATAAGAAGGAAACCAATTCTAGTAGAATATAAAAAACACATATATATATATATATTAAAACATGGAAATTTCCTAAACATCCCTAGAGTGATTCTTAGATGTACTCAGTTTGGAACCAACTACTAGCATATAATGAAACTACAAGGCCTACAACCAACCAGATGCCCCCAACTATCCAATCTAGTGGAACTAACCACCATGCCTTTAAATCCATCCAAGGGTTTCCAACCAATCTAATTGAGTTGGATAAGAAAATATCACCCAACCCTCTAAAGATGCCTAGGAAACCCGTGATAATAGTACACCGGGTAAGTTGGAGGCCCTCACATGTGTGACTGACCTTACTCGTTATCACAGCACTTGCCTACCCCAAACACTAACAACACTTATACAATAACCCATATAGGGAAGTACCTAAATATGGGTTTCTATCATATAAAAAATCATTCATAGATTATATCTGGGACATAACATCATTTAAGATTTCAAAAACATTTCTCCAAACATTCTATGATGTAAACTGGGAAATTGTATTTCGAAAATATCTTTCATTTACAAAACAATATAAAGTGACAATAGGGCCTTAAAGGCTATAAATTTCAACCATATTTACAAAACAACATCTAAACTAAAGTTAAATATAAAACCTTAATAAATGTTCTAAATGAGCCTTTTCCCTTAATGTTCAATCTCGTTTCTCATTCCATTAAGAACCAAGATGAAAACTCATAACATGTTTAAAGGTTCCAAATGGGATTTCTCTCCATTTTAAAACCAACAATGTTTTTAATTAACAAATAGAACATTTTTAATGAATACATTATAAACTAATTTCAATCTTCATAACATACCAACACATCATTTATAAATCAAGGTTTACAGAAAACATTATTTTAAGGTTTCATCTTCATCTGAATGCCAATCCATGTGTGAACCTTGTGCACACATGTATGTTCCAACATCCAATGTAACACCCTAAATATCCATACAAGAACCCAAAAAAATATTTAGATAAACACCACATATTTTTCAACCAACACAACATACCACATATATGAGTCATGCCATGAAAATCACCAATTCACCCACACAATGTAAAATTTATAATCCAAAAACATTATTATAATATAATCCAGGTTTATCACCACTCAAAACACATAATTTCAATTTAAAATAACTATTTAAAATTTAAAAAATACATTGTATGAAAAACTACATGACATAATTGAAGACACCCCTTTAAAATCAATTTCACCGTTTTTTTTTCAACACAAAAACTTCACACCAAACCAAGGAATCATACCTCCCACATGAAAAACACATTTGTGATTAATTTAAAATTACTCAAGAACTAAATGGAATGAATTATAAATGAAACATACAGAAACACCTACCTCAAAAGAGTGATAATGTGATTAAACCTTCGTATAAGAGATAAAAAATCACCATAGACGATCCACACATGCTAAAATCCAAATAAACACAACCCACAAACCAACCCTATCCATTAGGGTTCTTCCAAAAGAGAAACCCAAAAATAAAGACCAAATAATCAAGAGAACTGAAGAGATATGGGATAAAAATTCACAAAAACCTAAGAAACACAACTTAGATGCTTAGAGGAGAATCCATGGAGGAGGAGGATCCTAGGATATGGGGATAAGTGGATCCTTTGATGTGAAAAAAATGACCCATGAGGAGTGGGCCTGATTTTGGGTTAAAAATGAGGGAGAGAGAACTAAGGGTTTTAAGATTTAAAATATCTGGGAAGCTTGCATGGTTTTCCAAACCATGTGACAACCGTGCGGTAGCTACAACCCAAGAGGAGATCAACTGCATGATTAACCCACAATATTTGACTTACCATTCTCAAATAGTGTGATAGCTTCTTTCAAACTCTTGTATATTCTGTACAGTTACCTGGTTTGGGCTGTGCAGTTTCTACCAACCTTGAACTACCCGTGCATAGGCCAAAATTCCACCAAAACTCAAAAAATAAAAAGTTTAAAATAATGGAATATCAATGGTTGGAGTGTGACAATTATCCACACCATAGACACTTTCTTCTCCCACCAAGGCATCCAGCCAAAAGTTAACCAAAACTCAAATCCATTCCTGGTCAAAACTGAAAAAATTTATAAAACTCAAGGTGAAATATCATTCCACAAGTCACACAAGAATGATCAATAGGAAACCCTACACAATAATGAAGGGGGAACATGAGAGGGTTCTCTCCACCAAAATATCTCAACTAACATATCCAAGAAAACTAATAGCTCACAACACGATCTAACATAAAATTCACCACATCAACCGAGAAATACCCACACCCTGACAAGGAACTTCCCACACAAACTGAACTACCAACACTAGGGGAGGCCCATGAAGGGAAAACAAGAAAAGAAATGTACCAAAACCACTATCCATTAATTTCACAAGACTCAAATATCTCCAAATGAGCCCAATTAAAACCGAAACTAACTCACATAATGGTTGAGCACACCATTGGAGAACAAACGACTCAAGGAGCCACATCAATGTAAAAAACCATTTGAACCGTTAAAATAAAAGCTCATAAAACTTTTAAAATAAAAAAGAGGAACTTACAATAGTAGTATAACATGAAAAACATAACTTCAAATGTTTACATCCCAACATGGGAGACAAGAACTAGTCCAAATGGGTTTCCTTCACACCCCTGAAAATCCCTGACTATGTGCATGGTTCACTCTAAGGAATTTAGTTAGAGCCCTAGTAACTGAAGCATCTCTTCTATTGAAGTTAGGCACTAATATCCTACAATAAAGGATTATTATTTGGGGAACACTTCCTACAAAACATCTCCAGATGAACCAAATGACCACAATGATGGAATGCATTCAGAGAATTATGATAGGATGGATTCAAATGCCTGAAACACACATTAGAATCACACAAGAGATTGGTCTAAAGAATGAGAAGTTGGGGCTAGCAAGAGATACTTATCAGGAACAATATCCTCTATAAAAAACTCATTTCCAGTTGGGGAACCTTCATGAGAAACAAGATACACTAGATTTTCAACTTCTTGAACTCTAGAAACCAACTTAACTATAAATTCTTCATCCAATAACTTCTCAAAATGAAGATCCTTGGATGATAGGACTTGATCCTTGATCTTAGGATAAAGACCCCCGATGAAAAGAGAAGCCTTCATCAGATCCTAAGACACCACCTTTGGAGAAAAAGAGACAATCTCTTTGAATTTTTCAACATATGGATTCACCATCCACTAGCCCTGCTAAAATTTCATGAACTCTTCGTTTCTATTTGTCTTCAACTCCTCATGTATAAACCATCAGATAAAAACAGACTTAAAAACATCCCACATCATCCTAACTTTCATTGATGGCGGGGTGAATATCTCCCATTCTTTTAAATATGGACCCTCAACCAGACCCAAAACAGCACAAAATCTGACATCTTTGGGAGTTCCTAATGATATGAAGACACTTTCAACTTCCTCAAGTCACTTCACCACCTCTATCAAACCTTGATCACCAGGAAGGATAGCCAATAATTGAGAGGAATAAGAAACTGTTCATGACTCATTAGAAACATTTTTTGATCTTTCTGGGTGGCATATTTTGAACAAAATGAGAAACAAAAAACAGAAATCAACATCCAAACAAAAAAACCTAGAAGAGAACCTCAAGCCAAAGACAACAATCACTCAATCCAAACACATACAAGAAAAACGAAAAACTGTTATTTAAAAAAACCAATATTTTCATTTTAATTTTCAAAACCGCCCTATTTCAAGGCCACTTTCCATATATAGAAGCCAATTTTATCAAAAAACCCACTTAATAAAATAGAAACCAATTTTTGAAATCATTTTCCTCTTTCGAAATCACTTTATAAATACAAGGTCATGCCTTTGGTTTCAATAATCCTCCCATGGAATCCCATGAACTGTCACATATGTGTCCATCTGTTTCCATCCACATATGTGAACTCACACTTTCTACACATACCTGTACGTATCCGAACATCAATATGGAACACCAAGGGTTGCATTGATTCAACTTTGTTATCAATTCCAAACATATACCAAATTTTCAAACCAAACACATTCACATTTAAAACCAATTTTTTCAATCCAAAACCATTTCAAATAAATAATTTTCAATTTCAAAACCATTTTCATTTCAAAATATTATTTACATCAAACAAGCCTGAAAAAAAAACTTTCACTTAACCACTTGAATGAGGGACTAGTAGTCATGCCTTACCTGACAACATGATAATGGGATATTCCACATGTAAACATCGAAAACTAGGAGGATATTGAACCATGTACTTGAATTCCACATGGTTCACTACTCCAAGTGAGGTTAAGACATAGCACCATCTCACCTCCATTGTCATCCCTCAATCCAAAACAAATACAAAAGACTCAAATCCAAGAATACCCCTGGTAACTCAAGGATCCAGACAAGTAAAAGTTCACAACACTCTTCCCATACCTACCTATCGATTCCTGACAGTACTAATCTAAAACCTACCTAAAACCCTAAATAACAATATACCTCCTCTGATACCATTTTCTTATGAACCAGGCAAGGATTCCATCCGACCCGACACCCAACCCGGTCCAAGACATTGCCCAAATAAAATTCATGATCCCAAAGGGCTAGAAACTAGTTCCATAAATCAAATATCATCTATATGGGGATGATTTATAACAAAAAATAGGATAAAATAACAAACTAATAAAAAATAGCACACACCAATAACCAAAAAAATTGATAATAAATAAAGTCATAAACAGATCCGATACAAATATAACTGAAGAATGAACTAAAAACTAAATACAAATAAAAAATGGAATACACCATGGGATCTCCATGTGACCTTTGGTCACATCTAACAACAAGTCCAAACTACTCCAACAATGAGCACACGAACCAAAAAATTGAACCTGCAAAATAAATCAGGTCTACTGAAACTGAATGGGAAAAGTAGGGTGTGAGCCTCATAACTCAATAAAAAACCACTATAGAATACATATATTTCCTTTCTTGAAGCAATCCAAAAACACAAGTTTTTAATACATATACTAAAATAGGTTTTCTCATTTCAAAGAATTAAACACATCTTTTCCTTTTTCAAAAATAGTACACACCATATTTTTATTTTCAAAACAGATTTCCATTTTTAAACAAAAACCCCAATCCAAAATATAAAGAAGGTAATATAAAACTATGATAAAAGTAAATGATAATTATAAGCAGGAAACCATGAGTGGAAGAATATAAATAAGAACATACAAATATTAATCTATGGGAATTTACTAAACATCCCAAGAGAGATCCTTGGAAGTAAACGGTTTAGAACCACCTACTTGTGTATGGTGAAACTCCAAGGTCTATAACTAATTGGCCGCCATCAACTATATAGTCCAGTGTAACTACCCACATGGCCTTTAATCCATATAAGGGGTTTCTAACCATCTAATCAGGTTTGATAATAAACTTTCACTTAAAACTATAAAGATTCCAAGGAAACCAATGGAAATAATACACTGTGTTAGTAGGAGGCCCTAATACGTGTGACTCATCTCACATACCATCATTGAAATTGGCTACCCCAAACACTAACACCACCTATACAATAACCCATATAGGGAAATCCATTTATAGGGGTTCTCATTATATAATAAGTAATTAATAGGTTCTAACCAGGCTATCACATCATATAATCTTTTAAAAATATTTCTCAAAACATTCTAAGATGACAATCGGGCAATTATATTACAAAAATCTCCTTAATTTCCAAAACAATATAAAGTTCCTGTTGGTCCTTAAAGGATATAAATTCCACCCATATTTATAAAACCATTTCTAAACTAAAGTAAAATATGAAACCTTAATAAATGCTCCAAATGGGACTTTACCCATCATGTTTAATACTATTTCTCATTCCATTAAAAGCCTGTATGAAAACACATAACATGTTTAAAGGTGTTAAACGTGATTTTCCTCCATTTTAAAACAAAAAATGATCTGAAATACCAAATATACCAAGTTTAAGGAACACATTTAGAACCAATTTAAAGATTCATAACATACCAACATACCATTTAGAAATAAAGGTTCATAGAAAACACTATTCTAAAGTACCATCTTCAGTTAAATGCCCATCCATGTGTGAACCTTGTGCACAAATGGATGTGACAAAATCAAATGGAACACCATAAATATCCATGGAATCACCCAAAAATATTTTTGGAGAAACACCACATATTTTTCAACTAACACAACAAATGACATATATGAGTCATGCCATGAAAATCACTAATTCACCCACAAAATGTCAAATTCATAATCCAAGAACATTATTATAATATAATCAATGTTTAACACCACTAAAAATGCACAATTTCACTTTTAAAGAAAAATTGACATTTTAAAAAATACCTTGTATGCATAACTACAAGACATAGTTGAAGAAACCCATTTAAAACTTATTTCATCAATTTTTTCCAACACAAAAACTTCACACCAAACCAAGGAATCATACCACCCACTTGAAAAAAAACATTTATGATTAATTTAAAAATACTTAGAAATTAAATGGAATGAATCAGAAAGGAAACATAGAGAAATAACTACCTCAATGTAGTTTAGATGTGATGAAACCTTCAGTGAAGAGAAATATATGCCCCAAAGATGATCCCCTGACCCTAAAATCCATAGAAACGCAACCCACAAAACAACCCTAGCCATTATGGTTCTTACAAGAGAGAAACCAAAAAAAGAAAAACCTAATAATGAAGAGAGGCGAAGTGAGAGGGGAGAAAAATGAAAAAAAACCTAAGAAACTTACCTTGGAGGCTTGGAGGAGCATCTATGGAGGAGGAGGATCCAAGGAGAGGGGGATAGGTGTCTCCCATTGTGCTCCAAAAATGACCCAAGAGTAGGGGCATGCTTTTGGGTTAAAAAGGGGGAGAGAGAGAGAGATTTAGGGGTTTCAAAATTTAAATTTTTTGGGCCGCTTGAATGGTTTGGCAACACAGTTTACCAAACCATGTTCCAAACATGTGATAGGTACTACCCAATAGGAGATTGAACGCATGACCAATCCACACTGTTTGACTTATGATGCTCAAACCTTGTGGTAGCTTCGGTCCAGATTAAGGACATATTTCCCAATTACCTAGGTTTGGCCGCACAGTTTCTACCAACCATGTGATGCATGTGCACATGCCAAAATTCACCCAAAACTCAACAAATAAAAATTTTTAAATTGAGAACTCAACTAGAACCTTTACCCAAGGATTCCAAATAAGGAAAAAATATAATAATGGAATTTCAATGGTTGGGGTGTGAAAATTCTCCCCACTAAAGACAGTTTCAGCCCCCAAAAAGTCACCCAGTCAAAATGCAACCAAAAATCTTATCCACGC
Source organism: Viscum album (assembly GCA_963277665.1). Classification (NCBI taxonomy): domain Eukaryota; kingdom Viridiplantae; phylum Streptophyta; class Magnoliopsida; order Santalales; family Viscaceae; genus Viscum; species Viscum album. The sequence continues at coordinate 2,006,547,244 of OY728122.1, read as the reverse complement.
CTAGTCAAAACCAAAATAATTCAAAAACCTTCGGGTTAAATCTCTTTAAAAAATTCACACATGACTGATCAATAGGAAACCACTGCACAAGAATGAAGGGAGAACATGTGAGGGTTCTCTACACCACAAGATATCAATTAATATATACATGAAAACTGAGAACTCACAACATGAGTAAACCCAAACATTCCCACATCAACTGAGAAACACCGACACCATGAAAAAGAACTTCCCACAAAAACTGAACCCCCAAAACTAGAGGAATCCCACAAAAGGAATGAAATCATAGAAAAAAACCATAAACATTATCCATTAATTCCACAAGACTCAAATATATTTAAACGAGCACAATTAAAACTGAAACCGACCCACCCATGGGATGAGCACACCATAGAAGAACAAACAACTCAAAGAGCCACATCTGAGTAGACCAAACCATTTGAAACATGGAAAAAAAGTCCATCAAACATTGAAAATCTTAAAGATGAACTTAAAATAACATGATAACATGAAAACATGAACAAGTAAAATTCAAACATTTATATCCAAAAATTGAATACAAGAACTGGGCCAAGGGAGTTTCCCACAAAAACGTAAAAATTCTTAACTTTGTGAGATATTTAATCCAATATAACACCCTAAATATCCATGGAATGACCCAAAAATAATTTCTAGAGAAACACTGTTTATTTTTCAACTAACACAACACACCACATATATGAGTCATGCCATGAAAATCTCCAATTCACTCACACAATGTCAAATTGATAATCCAAAAACGTTATTACAATATAATAAAGGGTTAGTACCTCTAAAAATGCACAATTTAACTTTAAAATAACAATTTAAATTTTAGAAAATACCTTGTATTCATAACTATACGACATAATTGATGAAAAACCTTTAAAATCGATTTCACCAATTTTTTCATACATAAAAACATCACACCAAACCAATGAATCATATCACCCACATGAGAAAAACATTTATGATTAATTTAAAATTAATCAAGATTTAAATGGAATTAATCAGAAAGAAAACAGATGGAAATACCTTCCTCAAAGGAGTGAGAATGCGACGAAACCTCCAAAAAAGAGAGATCGAAGCCCCATGGATGGTCCAAACACCCTAAAATCCATAGAAACACAACCCACAAACCAACCCTATCCATTAGGGTTCAACCAAGAGATAAACCCCTAAATTAAAACAAAATAATTAAAATAGGAAAGAGAGTGGGGAGAAAAATTCAGAAAACCCTAAAAAACTTACCTTGGAATCTTGGAGGAGAATCCATGGAGGTGGAGTAGCCAAGGATAAGGAGATACCTTGAAGCGCAAAAAAATGAACCAGGAGGTGGGGGCCTAGTTTTGGGTTAAATATGAGAGAGGGAGAGATAATTATATTTTTCAAGATTAAAATTTTTGGGCAGCTTGCACAGTTTGGCCGCATAGTTAACCAAACTATGCACCAACCATGCGGTAGCTATATACTAAGAAGAGATTGACCACCTGAACAACCTACATGATTTGACTGACCATGATCAAACCATAAGGTAGCTTCTATCCAACTCTAAGACCCACCCCAAAGTTACTTGGGCTAGGCCATATAGTTTTTAACACACATGTGCTACCCATGCACAATCCAAACTTCTCCCAAAACTCAAAAAATAAAAACATTAAGCTGAGAACTCAACCTAAAACTCACCCCAAGGATCCCAAATAAGGAAAAGGATAAAATAATGTAATTTCAAATGTTGGGGTGTGAAACTTTCCCAAGGAATACCATCCTATAAAAATATATATTGTTTATAATAAGATCCAAGTATACTCATAAGTTTTCATGGGCTAAATGATACATTTATACCATTTCACATTTAATTTATTCCCATTTATTTTTTTAAATAATTTATTGTTTTACAAGGGTCAAGTGATATGGAATTTCCATTCACATTTCACTTATTCCATTTAATATTTTAAATAATTCATTTTAATCATTTTAAAAATAAATGAAAATACAAACCCACCTTAGGAGGTGGTTTGGTCATATTGGAATAACAAATGGGTCAAGGAACATATATAAACATACCTGAAGGGGTGGTTCAAGTTGAGGTCACTGACCTTTGACAACATCAAAGGTCGATGGGAGTATCTTGATCAAGGTCTAGACCTTTAATTAGGGAAATTTAACCTTTTTAAGTGGCATGTACAAGGTTTGAAATGTGGAACAATGATTTAATTTATATACATTAACACTTTTAGGGAAAATAAAAATACCACCAAAATTATACAGGTAGATGACTCCTCATATGATATCATCTTCAGATAAAAGATAAAACTATATAAATTAGAGAAACTATACAAAAACCCTGAAAATAGGTTATATGATCTCATATTGAAATAACATCTAAGGTTGTCCGATAAATGAAGAAAATAAGAAATAGGAATGTTAGTATTATAGAGGGAGAACCAACTTGAAAAACAATGGTTGATTCCAAGACCAAATGAAGAAGATCCCCCAAATCCTTGGTTAAGAGGAGAAGAGATATACAAAGGTAGAGACCCAATGTTAAATGGGAAATAGAAAGTGGGGAATTAAGGTTAAAGGTTTTAAGGTCAAAGTATTATTTTTACCCATTTTAAAGGGGTAAATGGTTTAGATTCATGGTTTCTAAACCATCTTCTAAATGTGCTATATCCATTGTCTGTGAGGCCACACCACAAAAAGCCTATGTGAATAGATATAAAATTTTCATTCACACTATGAAAAATACCTCTAAAAGTTATTCATGCTTCTCTCTTTAGTGCGATGCATAGTTGAGTCGAACAATTACTAATAACCATACGCCAACCTTGCTCCCCATCCATTTTTTTCAAAAACTAGAACTCTATGATTTGAACCACTCCCTAACATCCCAAAATATTTGTTACTTCCTTTGGAATCATTATTTAAATAAAAAAATATTTAAACTGAAATTAATAGGATTTTTACCTTTCATAAAAACTAGGATACTACAATTTACATATTTTAATTCTCAAACTCTTGGCCATTATCACTTCTCAAAGTTTTGATTATGAGTTCACTAAGGTTCTCCATTGAAATTTCATATTCTGAAAAATATGAAGGACCTTCACTTTTTTGTGCAAGGAAAGAACCCATGTATATCTTGAATAATAAACAAAAATAACATAATTATAGTGTTTTCTAGCTAAACTGAAAACTCTATATGGTATAAATAAATCCATGTGAAATTTATCTAGTGGTTTATAGTTAGATATATATTTTTTTGGTTTGAATGAAATTTTTCAATGCATTCCCTTTTAGTGAGGATTACACACTTTTTATTTAGGGAATTCTATATTAGGTAGATCCTTTACCAAACCCTTATTATTTATCTTTTTAAGTGAGTATATATTGTAGTGCCTTAGACTCCTATTCCTAAAGTATGTTTCTCAAGGAAAATTACTTAAATAAGAAAAATTATGATAAAATAATTAATCTAAATTAACATAACCAACATTATCACCTCTCAAAGAATTAAATACTAAAGAATTATTGAAATCACAAATCTTATAAGAATTATTTTCAAATTTCAAATTAAAGATATCACCACAAAACTAAAAAATAATAAGGAGGTTATATTTTAAACCATCAATGAATAAAAAATTAGTAATATGAATAGATTTAGAGTTACCAATTTATCAATTCCCTATAAAATTTCCTTTTTTAATTTAATCAAAAGGTACGTGTCCACCATCAAATTTTATACGATTATTTAACCTTTAATAGTAATTGTTCATATTTATAAAACATTCACTATATTTATACCATAATTTTTTTTGGATTACTTCATGAATTTTCCTTAATTACAATCAAATATGAAATGATTTTGGTATACAGATTTTCATGGGTCTAGAGAAGTTATAAAATAAATACTTTGTAATCCACATTTTTTTCACAAGATTATTACTAATAAAGATAATATATTTAGATATAAAATATTTTTTAGGTTCAATTTTTAGAATTATTTCCAAAACATGACGTTTCAATATAAACAATTTATTATTTTTGGAACAGGGAAAGAGCTAATTTTTATATAGCTTCCCTTGCTATCCAAATCCATGACTAATTTTAGCTTGGGATCTTATAATTTTTATGTTCACCCAAATTTATATTTAACATTTTTATACTATAAAAAAATTATTCCAAATCCATTTTAAGAGGTTCATTTACCAATTTAACGTTATCATTTTTCTTTATCTTATTAGAGTTTTTTATTTTCTATACTAAGATCATATTTATCTACAACACATTAAACATGAACATTTTCTAGATATTTGTATTTATTTTTTAATTTATTAATGGTGTATTTGAGAATGACATGGTTCTATTTTAATTATTCATTAATAATTTTAGAATCAATATAATAATGAGTAGAAGAAGTAGATTTCATCTTAGAAGCAGTAGTCATAAAGCATACATTTTCTTTTCCATTGATATATTCTCTACATAAACATGAGTTATTGGAGAAATCCTTAGATGCACTCAAAATGTATTTCTTTGATTTATTTGGTATTTTATCTTTTATCCTCATATATATTCTTATAATTTATCTTAGGGTAGTCATATTTTATATATCCTTTTCACTTATATTAAAATATGTAACCTCATTAGAGGAGTCATCCTTTTCCTATATTTAATCCAATTTCCCCATTTTTCATAATTTCCTTTATAATTTGACATGTGTAAGAATTTTTTCTTCTTATAATTTTTTTAATTATTATGGATTTTGAATAAATTTCCTCATTATTTTCAAGATCATCTTCATTTCCACTTATACTGTCTACATTGAAAACATATATATCTTTTGATAGTGTCGCTATAAAGACATAAAATTTCCTTTTCGGTCAATCCTTTTCATTATTAGATTTTATATCTTATTCAAGTGTGGGTCTTTGACTGAGGTATCATATATCCATTATCATGTATGATGTTTAATTTGGTTATTTTTTTCATGGTTTTTGATCTAGTTACTTTGAATAATATTTATGTATACAATTTTGGGAATTTTCTTTATCTAGTATAATTTTTTTATGTGGGGTGATTTTTGAAAGGGTTATCACTAAACCCCTTAAATGTGTCTCTTATTGAAAATGAAAAATTATTTTTAGGATTAGTCTTATTATATACAAGTGTAATAATATTATTCATGATCTCATTGAACCCAAGATATATTTTAAAGATAGATTAATTAGGCTTCATTTTGAAAGTATCATACATGATAATATATGTGTTTAATATCATTTAATTCACATTAGAAGTGACTTCAGGAGAGAGAAAAAAGGTTATCCAAAACTTTGAAAGCAATATCAAAAAATTATATTCAATTAAATCCATCAACTACTAATTCACAAAATACATAATTCATATCTTTATATTTAGAATCATAGGTATCTTTATTTTGATCATCCCATTTTGTTCTAGAAGTTTCATGTTTTTTATATTGATATTCAATAGGTCCCCAAATATCAAAACTCGTACTTTCTAGATGAATTTTTATTTTTATTTTCCACCAATCATAATTATGAACATTGAAGTACATAGGTATGTTGGTTGAATAAACATCAAAATTAACATCCATAATAATAAATTAAAGAATAAATAGATGATAAAAACATCTTTCTAAAAACATGATCAAGGTAAAAGGTAACTAAAGATAAATAACAAAAACCTTGTGATACTAAATGATTTATGGAGTTGAAAACTCAAGATAGAGGGTGAATTGAGTTTCCAGTTATACTTTTTTTAATAAATATATAATTAAAAATATCCCCCCCAAATTTAAATACAACCCAGTTAATTAATGTAGTAGGTATATCTAACTTAATGATTTTAAAAAAACATTCAAAAGTTCAATAAAAATTAAATTTAAAATAATGTTATCACTATCATAAATGATTGAGATTAATGTACTCACATTAAACAATAGAAACATTAGTTGTAAAAAATAACTATCAGTGTATAGTTTTGAAAAATAGATTTTAAAAATATTTTAAAAAGTAGATGAATAAAATCATTTAAATACATTGAGAGGTAATAAAAATAGTTTTATTCAAAAATGAGTCATTATCCCCTCTTCCTAAAAGTAACCTATTAAAAACACATTTTTTAATAAATGAACAGATCCATAACCTAGATCATGTTTTACAAAAAATATCACAAAAGGATGTCTAGGGTATGAAAAACCACTTTTATAGTTTCCATGGGAGTAAAAATATGAAGAAGAAATATGATAGAGTATCTATGTAAGGTATCTTGATTTTGAACCAGATGAAATTTTTAAGGAATTTACATTTTTAGTGATTACTAGATGTGCCATTTTAAAAACCGTACTTCCAAATGAAATTATCAAAGTTGGAATAATTATATGTTTTATTTTTGGATTTGGGTGAAGGCCTAAGAAGTTTCCCAGGTTTCCCAAGGAGTTTCATGAGTGTTGAGCTTGGAAAATAAGGTTTTAAAGGAGTATTAATAGGGTGAAAGGTTTTTATGAAATCGAGAAGACCACAGTAGGAAACGGTGTGACCTTATATAGGTAGACATGATTTATCGTATAGGCCATGCATGGTTTTCCAAACCATGTGCTTATCTATCATGGTTACTGGTTTTGGGTTATACCTAAACCAAATTCACTACACAGTTGGTGCACATTTTCTAAATAATGTGTGATAAGATATGTAGGGTGCCCAGGTTCCCAGTAAAGGGCCCATAGTTATTGGATGGTTTTCTGAACTGTGTGGCCCAAACCATGTGCATTGACTTGTTTAAATTTTTTTTATTATTTTTAATAAAATTAAAATAAAAGAAAACTTAAACAATCACCTCACCCCTTCCTCCCTCTCAATGCAACACACCCCCTGGGGGTTCGTATTGGTTATGCGATGCACCCCCTTTCAGCCTCCTCTTATATCGATGATTATTCTACCAGTTTCCAACATTTTCTCTTTGAATCCTTGAGGTAAGGCCTCATCTCACACTTCTCTCTCGTTTTTTCCAATTTTTGGTCTCCTCAACGCCTATCTTATAAATACAAAACCCTAGGATTTAGGGTTAAACCATTTTTTGTGTTTCTTCCATTTATAGGGTATAAGAAGGGTCTCCCAGGATGTCTTCTTATGTATTCTAGAAACTAGAACTGAAGGTGAAGTAGTTCAAATTGTTTTGGCTCACCTTCATCGATTTGGGTAAGGTTATAAACCCACTTTTTGGGTTTTCCCACTTTATTTAGGGTCTTTCAGTGGGTTTGAGTCACTAATTTTTTTTGTAGATCATTTGGTAATTCCGTGAGGACTTGAAATCATATACATAGGTATATATATATTCCTTGTTTATATTCCCTTATAGTGAAGGGAATATTTACATTCTATTAAGGGGTATATATATATTAATGTTTTTTCATGAAAGTGTGGAGAAACTTTGAGTTAAATTTTCATCAAGTGCCAAAGTAATTCTTCTTGGTCTACTTTTTGAGGTAGGATCCCTATCCTCGACCCTTCAAATTTTAAGAATGATTTAAGTGATTATTTAAATAATTTTAATAATTACTTCCTCTGATTAATTAGATTATGAGTTGTTGGATGAAATTTTTAAGAGGTTAAATGTTTTTTTGATAAGAAGTCATGTTTTTATAATAAAACCCCTCTAATGGAGGTACACTGTATTACAATATGAAAAGTAATGATTAGTTATTTTAAGTCATGATTTCATGTATTTCTTGGATGTTTTATATGCTTGAGTGGAATTTTTGATATGAGTAATGATATCATATAGCGTCTCCTATTATGTTTAAAGGGAATTTCTATAATTAAATTATGTACATAAAATATATAGTAAGGGTCTATGCATTTAAAAGAGGATTAATAACATTATTATAGGCTTAGAACCTTGAGTAACCACCCATTTGGGTGTGTTGGATTAAATGGACACTTTGATGGATTATACTTTGGACCCCTCTTGGGGTGTGCCTTTTTACTCCCTGCCATGGGTCATCAGACATGTAATTGAATTACATATCAAATTTTGAATTAAAAGGACTCAATGGTAAGGGATGAGTGACCATTCCCCTAGGTCCCTATTATTTCATTTATTGATTAAGAAATATATTCGTTTGTATGGATACACCCATGTGATATATATACTTCCATTCTATGTAGTAGTTTATTTAAGCTTGATAATTTTTTAATAATGAATTCCCATGTGAGTTAATTGTTGTTTATACCATTTAATGGATTGTTTATATAGGTGACACTTTTTATATTGAAATTCCCATGAGATTAATTGAGAGAAAAGCCTAGTTATCTTGATCCATAACTTTATCCACCTTTGGGTGTGGTTTCAAATGAGATGTTATTGGCTCGACCATGATATATATAAATGATATTGTGATTGAATGTTATAAGCTATGGGTGACACATGGATTCAAATGTTTAATTCCACGGACGGACTCATTGAGGCTTGAAGTTTATAACCAAGTGATATTTGGATTCAAAGGATGGACTCATAGTGGATTTTTATTATTATATACTGAGAAATAATTGGATCTAGTAGAGGATGCCGAGGATGGACTGAAAGGGAATTGATTATTTATGCCATGGCTGATACTTGGGCTCCTTTAGAGGACCGCTAAGGATGTACTCGGGTGGATTAGTCATTATACCACACCTAGAGTTATACCGAATTTCTGAGATGTTCTCTAAGGGCGGGATTATAGGGTGTTGGTTCATATTAATCCTGGAGTGATACTTGGATTCCAAATTAGGAATTACTAGGGATGGGGTGATGTTCTAAACATTTTAATGAATGAAATGATTCATATGATGCATCTTCCAAGCCAAATAACAAGCTTGGATTTGGTATTGTAATGATTTATTGATGTAATGGTTATGAATATTTGATTATATCTTTACCAGGGATTCTAGGATATGCACCATTTCTTGAGACTTATTTAATTAATGTGTTTAATCCTTATTTATACCAGATAAAATGAAATAGGTATGAGTGTTAAATAAACAACTTCTTACATAAATGAAGTTGATTTAATGTGTTTGGGTATAAGTGGGAAACTAGACATTATAGGATGTTTATTTTTGAGTACATAATTACTTTATATATATCTACTTGCACACTACTAAATTTTCATAACAAAGAATGGATCGGGTTTGACACCGTGGGTATTGGCCTATTGAGATTTATATCTCTAATCCTACTCAGGTACCAATGGTACTAGAGTAGACCTAATTGTTTTCCGGGATATAGACCTTTGCTTGTGCATTTTTTCTTATACCAGAGGATTTAGGAGAATAAGAATGAGCTAGAGCTCATGATTCTTTTTGGAATCACTTTTGGTAATTTTAGTTCGTTTTTTATTTGAGTTCTATATTGCACTAAATTATAAATCAGGATGTATGTTTACTATTTTAGATTATATAATTATCATATATCAATCATTATTTATAAAAATGACATTTTCCATATTCATTATTCATTTGATATTACCTTTATCTTCACCTTCTTTATCATAGCTTATTAATGCATTTGATATTTCTTGTTATTTACTATATGTTGAACACTGTGAAACTATGAGTTTGAGGTAATATTCTCCACACTAAACTATATTTACACCTTCATTGCTAGTCATAAGACTATGGTATATTGAAGACACACTTGGGGCCATCTGGAGACTGATTCAACTATCATTTTAGTGGTTTGTTGGGCCAGGATGTTACAAAGTGGTATCAACGACTATTTTTTTCGTTTTGTCTTACCATTTTGGGCTAGTAGATATGAGACTAGAAATGTGTTGGTACTTGGTTGATAATTGTGTCTAAGTCTGATCACCCCACCCATGGGGAAATGACTAAGTGGCCAGGGTTGGGAATTGTTGTTTATACTGTTTGATGTTATAATTGATATTATTTCACCATTTTTGAATGGTGTATTTTTCATGGATTTTTGATTTATGGAAATTTATGGTATTTTACCCTTGGATTGTAATGGAAATTAAGTGACATGACATTAATCATGTTAGTCACATAGAAAATTTCACATTCCCTTCCACATAGCTGCATTAGTCAGTTTCCTTCTAAGTATGATTCTGTGCCTTGAGTGATTCCATGCTTAGTTTTGCACATATTTAGGTAATATTTTATCTGGAATGTTTATTTAGCATGTATTTCCTATGAAGTAACATGAATATGTGATTATATACCATGATTTTGTTCTTTTTAACATTCCCTATTTGTGTATTTCATGTCATAACATGCTCGTTGTTATATATGAAAATGGTTACATGGGCTGAAATTTGTCAGTTGTGGTTTATGCGGGAGCTAGTTTTCAATTATAGGGTGTATGAGAGCCTTAGGATCCGAGAAAGGGTAACCTATATACTCAAACCATCTTTGTACCTTTATAAATGTTTAGAAACTTTTTTGAAATAAAAAAGGATGCTAAAGTTAAATGTTTAAGTGAGATGATTTTGATTAATGATAGCCAAATGCCAACCATAAGGAGTATGGGCGCATTATAAATTTATAGATGGACACCCATATAACTGAGCCATTATATAACCATGGTATATTTGTGGATGGTTATGAATATGAAAGCTGTTACGTTTTGAACTTAAATGTATTGGTTAACTTTTAAAATGCTCAACTGGACCCAAGTAGGTCAGCTGGGTCAGGCTTTTATTAGATGAACTATTATTGTGATTTTGCTTTCCATAGTTAAACAACTTCTATTGGGTTGCTTTTTTAAGAACCTATGTTAGTTTAATTGGACCCTCATATGCCACCTTATTGGTTAAAATGAATTTATATGAAAAGTTTCCTAATTATGATAGAATTTCAATGAATGTTAAATATTTTAAAATGAATTTTATGAGACTATCCTATTTTTTGAGCTATTAGCTAAATTGGATACCAAGTACCTTGTTTTATAAAATTTTACATGAGGATTTGTTAAAAATTATTACCAATGCTTAATGGATGAAGGGAATTAATCAAATGGATTTAAAATGGGACCTGAAGTTGTGACCTTTTTTATACACTCATGTAAGGGTAGTTAAAATGTTTATAGTGGTATATCTTGGAATCAGGACATGAGAATTTATCCATAGGGTATTTATTTTTAAAAATTGATTAAATAAAGAGGGATCTTGAGCCTATTTAAATCTATTTTTCATGAACTAGTGATAGGGTTTAAGATTATTATTCGTAAGGGTCTAGACCATGGTAGGTAGCACCCTTTAAGATTTAAATTCCTTGATAATAACATGATATTTACTCCACTTAGTGCCGCTTAGGTGACATTGTCCCTAGTAGGACATTAAGTTTTTTTAAAACGATACCCTTGTTCGAATGGGTTGTCATTGCATCTTGACTCATGATGTGGGAATGATAACTGAGAAATTTTTGGTTTAGAAGGTTAGATATTCCTCGAGAATGGTTAGCTACTTAGGATGTCAGGTGAACACCTCTTTTCTTACATGGTGGAAAATCGATACATCATCACATGAGTTAATGATTGTATAAGATGATGTGCTTTTGAGATAGTTTCTACATGATCCATATGATACTAGATTTCATAGGGTGAATAACCTATAGATAATAATCATGATATATCATTTTCTATTGTAAACTTAGGGTAGTATGTGTTGGTATAAATGGTGTCTGTTTAGTGTTTAATGATGTAACAAACCGGTTGAGTTCAGTCAAGTTGTTGAGATTTGAGCTATGGAATATGTTATTGTATCATCTCTAGATTAGAGTTACCTAAGAATTTTAAAATCAATTTCTTCCCATTTCTTGAGAGGAATATCTGAGAATCGTGTGTTTTCACATGCTAGTTGGGTTGGTTTCATATTTCATGCTAATTGATTTTATATGGTAATTGTAGTTTTTGGAACATCACATGTTCATTTAAGGTGAATCTAGATCTAGTGCGGTGGTGAGTTTCTGGTTTATCCTCTCTTTCAATATCTTGTACACCCCTTAGGTGGGGATCATCACTTATGTTTTTGTGGTTATGTTCCCTTCCAAGTAGAAGGAGCAGAGCCTAGGAGGACCATTGGGAAATTGTAAATTTTGTTTGAATTTCATTAAGGTTGTCTTGTATACAATATGTGTCAGTTCATTCTTTGTAGAAAACGTTTTGTGTTTTGTGGTGTATGAAACATTTGGAAACACCTTTAGTCTTTGAGGGACTTTGGTGGTTAGTCTTGAGCAATCACAAGGCTCCTCGGGCAGTAAAGGATTATGATCTATTGTTTGTGATGCGTTAGTAGGGGGAAGACGATATTATTTAAATTGTTTGACCAATAGTTGATTGTCCATTCTTTTTATAGTAATCCTTAAGATAATTTTAGTGTACTCTTTTGAAAGAGATGATCATGCCCCCTATCTTAACATAGTCCTAGATGAACAAGAGAGTGTCGGTCTTATACCATACTAATGTTTAAAACTTACCAGGCTGTTTTGAGCACTCTATATATGTTGTACAACAAAAGGATGTTTTTTTTATGAGGCCAGGTTAGTCCTAAGTTATACATTGTTTCCCACTTAGGAAGTCCTTGGATGAACTTTTGGATATCCACCGCTTCCTTTGACGTGACCATCAATTGGATTTAACTTTGGGATCAATCAATGTTCTTACATGGATGACTTGGCCTTATACGAATGTATCTCTTATATCATGGGGTATGGGATACCTAGGGATAGTTACATAGACTCTAGTGGGTTGAATCAAAGTTTATCCTAAATATGTTATCAGGCTCTGATGTAATTCTTTAAGGGTAATGTTTCCACTGGTCTAGAATTGGACTACACCTTCATTTGTGATGAGGCACAATAGTCTTAAATGGCCATGTTTTAGTTTGGTATTTAAAATTCACCGGATGTCAAGTATGAGCTTCATTTGACTTGTTTGTTTTAAATGAATAATCCTTGAAGGATTTTAGTTTTTTTGAAATATTTTATCCATTTACAGAAATTGTGATCGGAGCATCATTAAAACATTTAGGGGAATGCTTTTAAAGAAAATTACAATGGTGGGAAAAAACCTTTATTAGGATTTGGAATCTTTCTAATATTAAAGACTAAGGTGGGGAAAGCCTTTGTATAGATTTTTAATGTTATGATGGTGTGATTTTTTATTTGGTTAAGAGGTCTCGGGTAAGAGTTTCTTTGATGTTTAGGTTAGTTATCAAGAATTGGATCACGTTTTGATAGCTTAATTTCTGTAGAGTTAAGAGGTACATTGAGGTGAATTTGGAGTTTGTAAATTCAACATGACTATTTTAGAGAACATCACAACCCTTGTAGGTTTTGTTATGTCTTTTTTCCCAAGGGTTCTCGGGGATGAGAAATTCTAAGGTGGGGAGTTTGTAAGGTCCTGTGTTTTTGAACCAGATGAAATTCCAAGGGAATTTAATTTTTTGGTGATTAATGGATGGTCTATTTTACAAACTAGTCTTCAAATTGAAATTATGAGATATTTAATACTTCAATGTTTTTTTCAGGACTTGGGTAAAGGACCGAGATGTTTCTTGGGTTTCCATAGGAGTTTTAGGAGTATCATATCTAGAATATCAGGTTTTAAAGGGGTCTGTATATGGCACATCATTTTTCTGAAACCGTGAAGACCATAGAAAAACATTGTATGGCCTTATATAGGTGGACATGGGTTGTCACATGAGCTATGCATGATTCTGCAAACCATGCACTTAGCCCACACAGTTGGTGGTTTTTCATAGTACCTAAACATTATTCACCACATGGTTGGTGCACGATTTACCAAACTGTGTGGCCTAAACAGTGCGTAGAGACCGGTTTTGAAAAATTGTATTATTTTAATTAAAATTAAAATAAAATAAGACTTAAAAAATCACCACACTCATTCTTCTCTCTCACTCACGACATACCCCTTGGGTTTCCCCTTGGACATGTGATGCACCCCCATCCGTCCTCCTTTTGGATCGATGATTCTTCTACTGATTTCCACCGATTTATCTTTGAATACTCAAGGTAATGTATCATATCACTCTACTATCTAATTGTGGATTATTTTTGGTCTCCCCATCACCTATCTTATTCAGCCACAACTCTAGGATTCAGGGTTTAAATGGTTTTTTTCTTCTTCTTATTCTAGGGTATGTGAATGGTCTCCTGAGACGTCTTCTTTTGTATTCCAGATACCACTACCAAAGGAGTTATTTGGATCATTTTTTATCACTACCTTCAATTTGTATAAGGTTATACACCCTATGTTTGGTTTCACCAACATTATTTAGGGTCTTTAAGTGGTTTTGGGTCTTTAAATTTATTTTTAGGGTGTTTGGAAATTCTGTGAGGACTTACACCCATATACTTATGTATGTATGTATATATCTTCCTTGAACATATTACTTCATGGTTAGGGGAATATGTAAATTGAATAAAGGGTTATATATATAATAATGAATATGCATGAAAGTGTGGAGAAATTTCAAGTTAAATTGTCATCGAGTGACAAAGTAATTCAGCTTGGTTTACATTTTGAGGTAGGATCCCTCTCCTTGACCCTTTAAATTTTCAAAATTATTTCAGTGTTTCTTTAAATAAATTGAATCATGATTTCCATTGATAAATTAGTTTATTTTTTTAATGAAATGATAAATATGTTAAATTATTTGTTGATAAACAAAGTCATATTTTTATAATAAAACCACTCTAATAGAGGTACACTATCTTGCATACTGAAAAGTAATGATTATTTATTTTAAATCATGATTTTCCACATTTCTTGGATATTATATATGATTGAGTGGAATTGTCAATATGAAACATGATAGAATATATCATATCCTATAATGATTAAAGGGAATTTCTATATTGAAAATAATTTCTTAAAATAGCTAGGCATGGCCTATGCATTTAAAAGAGGATTAATAACATTGTTATTGGTTTAAAAACTTGATTAACCATCCCTTTGAGTGTGTTGTATTAAATGGAAAGTTTGATGGATTATGTGCTACACCCCTCTTGTAGAGTGCCTTTTTATCTCATGTCATGGGATTTCAAACATGTAATTGAATTATATATCAAATTGTGAATTAAATGGATTTAATGGTAAAATATGAGTAACCATGACCCTTGGATATTATTATGTCATTGTTTGATTTAGTATGATTTTCCTTTGTATGGCTACGACCATGTGAGATAGATACTACAATGGCATGTTGTATTTTATTTAAACTTAATAATCTTGTTATAAATAGTAACTATGTGAGTTAATTAATGTTTATTCTATGTAATGGATTATTTGTGAAGGTGATTCATTGTGTTTTGAAATTCCCAAGTGAGTAATTATGAGCCAAGCCTAGTTAACTTGCTTTGTGCCTTTAGCCACATTAGGGTGAAGTTTGAAATGAGATTTTATTAGCTCGACCATGTATTATATAAATGATGTTGTGATTGAATGTTATAATCCATGGATGATACATGGATTCAAATAAATAATTCCATAGATGGACTCATTAAGGCTTGACATTTATGCCTGAGTGATACATGGTTTCCAAGGATGGAATCATAAGTGCTATTGATTGTTATATGTCGAGTGATACATATATATCGTATAGGATGACAAGGACTGACCCAAAGGGAATTTATTATTTATTCCATAGGTGATATTTGGTCTCCCACATGGGACCACCAATGACATACTCTGGTGGCTGAGAGATTATAACACACTTAGAGTGATATCAGGTTTTTGAGAGGATCACTAAGGATGGGTCTCTAGGGTGTTGGTTCTTATTTGACCTATATAAATACCTGGATTCCAACTTTGGAACTCCTAGGGATGATCTCAGGTTCTAAATTTTTTAATAAATGAAATGATTCATATGATGCATTCTCTAAGACAAAGCACAAGATTGGATTCCGTATTATTTATATTTATAGATGACCTGGTTAAGCATCTTGGACTACATCTTTATAGGGGAAGCTGGGATACATGACAAGTCTTGAGACTTATTGAATTAATGAGTTTAATCCTCATATGAACTTGGTAAAATTAAACAAGTATGAATATTAAATCAGATACTAATCACATAAAATAAATTGATTTAATGTGTTTAGTTATAAGGGGGAAACTCGAATTTATATGATGTTTACTTTTGAATACATACTTACTCGTCATATATTTTCTTTCACTATACTAAATTTACATAGCGTATAATGGATTGGGCCTGACACCATGGGTTCTAGCCTACTGAAATTTATATCTAACACCCTACTTGGGTACCATTGGTACCTGATTAGACTTGTTTTTAGGGCAATAAAATCATTCCTTGTGCTATTTTTCTTTTATCTTAGGAGTTTGGATAATAGCATTGAGTTAGAGCTTAGGATGCTCATGGAGTTCACCTTTGGTATTTTTAGATATTTTCTTACTCGAGTCCTATATTGTAATGAATTTTAAATCATGTTTTTTTTTTCAATTTTAGCTTTTTTACCATCATCTGTTAAGCATGCTTTGTATAAACTCACATTTTCCATATTTATTATTCAGTTTATAATACCTTTGTCTTCTTCTTATTTATCATATATTATTAATGAACAGAAAGTTTCTTTATATTTATTATCTTCTGACCACTATGAAACTTTGAGTTTGAGGGTATAGTCTCCCCACTGAACTACCTTTACACCCTCACTACTAGTCGGCAGCTTCTGACATATTGGGAGATGTGCTTGAAGCCATGTGACGACATGTCTGACTACCAGTTTAGTGTCTATTATGGATGGGAATTTATAATCTAGTAGTCTCCTATACATTGTAGAATAATTTTATGGTAAATATAAAACATAATACATGCACAATTCAAAGTAGGATAAACATAGAGAATAAAAGAAGAAGAAATAATTTGATGCAAAATTTTATTTATGTTATGATGTTATATAGATTCTTATTCACTTATTGATATTCTCATATATGTTTTATAATGAGACATGAATCGAAGATCATGATCTTAGACATCTGAAATATAGTTCTAATCAAAATATATCATCGTGTAGTTCTCATTTTTCATGTTGGTAAGAGTCTTTATATTCTCCCATATCTTTCTCTGAACCCTATCTTCTATGAAAATAATCATTCTTCAAAAATATCCATTTGAAATATATCATTTAAAATCCTCAAACTCAAAATGAAATTAATATTCATTAAATATCTCGAATAGATATTTTAAGTCTATGTAAAAGGTGTTTGGAAATTTTTTATTTAAATATAATACCCAATTTTTGAAACATTCCTCTTTTGTGTGAAACATTATCTAATCCATAGTAAGTCAAAAAGTTAATAAAAACATGATTTAATTCTTTGAGAAGGATATATGGTCAATTTATTTTTAATTTATGATTGACCCAATACTTTGAAAAAATTATGTGTGGTCGCTTGAAGTACATAATGTAGCTTCAAGACTTTACCACAAAACATGTTTTTCATGTAGTCACTTCAACTCAACATGAAATCACTTGAATTATCATGATATCTTAAATATTTCAGAAAAATATCAATCTACTGAGGTAGATTTGATTTCATTATACGATCACTCAAAGACTTCATGAGGTTTTTTATGGTAGAAAAACAATGATGTCACTTCTTGTTTGTGCAGTCAACCGATGAGTTGGTGAGAAATTTACCACAGTCAATCCACTTGGGATATAGTTGATCACTTGTTATGCGATCCATCCACTTTTTATGTAGTAAATCCATTTTCTTTGGGTTTTATTTTATTTTCATGTAGTAATTCCATTCTTTGTGTGTTAAATCCACTAACTATGTGGTCAATCCAATCCTTAAAAAAACTCTTGATAGTTGTGGTCACTCTATAATATAACTTGAAGTCACTTGAGTCCTTTACGAATATTTCACCATGATTGATCTGATATAAATTCCTTTGATAATTTTCCATGTGGTCACATTGGTAATTTTTAAAATATTTCTTTTCCAAATAACTTCAAATTGTTGATAGACTCTTCAGGAGGTCGATTTAGTACTTTGTGAATCTTATCCCTTTCCAGATTGACAGTCGAAAGTATGAATTATTTGAATCTACAATTATTATAATTATTTTATAAATTTTAAATTTTCTAAGAATAAATATTTCACTACCATAAAATAAAAAACTATTAGAAACACATAAACATGATTTTTGATTAGTAAAATAATGAATTTATAGAGTAGTCCAAAAAATATAACATTTATTCTTTTTATTTTACTATGTTAACAAGTAAAAATTTTAATTTTATTAATTTTGAATAAATGTATGATTTTTGTGGAATATAAGCATTAGATATGAAAATATCAGATCACTAAACAAGATGAAGAAACATCAAATTGTATTGTAGCTACCTAAAATCAAAGTTAACAAATATCAATTCTATTATTTATGCATGAGTGGAAAGTAGAGAAAATAGAAATTCAGATATTTTAATGAACTTAAAACCATAATTCCACTTGATGTTGTTCATTTATATTTTTTAGACCTATAAAAACTTTCAGTATTTCTCATAAAAATGATTTGGTTATTATTGATGATTTTAGTAGATATAATGGGATTTATTTTCTATCTCATAAAAATGAAACACTATTAATGTTTTTGTTTTATGAAATCTAGTTCAAAACGAAAAAATGATTTAATTATCTTTATTAAAAGTTATAGATGTCTATAATTTTTAAATCTATAATTTTTTTATCAAAATGATTTTTTCAAAAAATTTCTACACCTACATTATGTCATTAAAATAATGTAGTTGAATGTAAGAATAGAAATATTCATAAAATGGCTAGATCAAGGATAAATGAGTTTAATGTATAGAAGTATTTATGTGATGAAGTAGTAAATACTGTTTCTTTTTAATTTAATAGTATTTTGATTAAAATTATTCATACGATAACCCCTTCTGAATTATAGAAAGGAAAGAAACCTGAAATCATATATTTTATAGTTTTTTTTGTAAACTTTATATCTTAAATACTAATGATTTATTTGATAAATTTGATGCTAAATCATATGAAGGTGTAATTTTAGAATATTCTAATGTTAGTAAAACTTATATAATTTATAATTAAAGAAACTATAATTATTGAAATGTATGTTCATGTAAAATGTAATGATAATTAATTAAATATGGGGAATTCATACTTAGAACAGATTATAAAAGATTTTATAGAATTTAATTTTGATGAATATATATATCAAAATGAAACTATTAATGATGAAGAATATAACCCCATCGAAGTAATTTGAAAAAGCCATAAATAAAATCATTTTGAATGAATAATTATAAATGTTGACTCTAGTGTAGTGACTAGAAATTCATTATATAATTTTAATGGTGACTTATATTTTATTTCTAATATTTTACCAAATATTATATAGGAAATTTAAAATATTTGAATTTGATTTTGAAGACACGATAATAACTTATTAATTTTCTATAAATGATGCTTGGAATTTTTTTAAACCCCCTTACAATTCACAGTTATTTGGAACTAAATGGATTTTTTGAAATAAATTATATTTATCTAGAAAAATTATAAAAAATAAATAAATATTGGTTGTATAAGGTTTTTATCAAGAAGAAAAATATATTATGATGAATTTTGTTCACCTATATCTAGGTTAGATATTATTAGTATTTTATTATCCTTTAAATATTTTCAAGGATTTAACCTTTTCTAAATTTATATAAAATGTTATTTTTTAAATGGACTATGTTTTTGTTATAAAAAACCCATGCTTTTGAAGATAAAAAATTTCCAAAAAATGTATTAAAACTTTCTAAATCTCTATATATACTTGAGAATTCTCTTCAAATTTATTTTGATATACTTTCTAATTTATATATAAAATGGTTTTGTAAAAGGAAAAGTTAAGCCTACTTTGTTTATTAATAAATATTTTAAATACATTTTTATTTTACAAATTTATGTTGAATAAATAATATTTGTATATTCAAGTGATTTTTTTGTAAATAATTTTATCTTCAAAACCCAATGTGTAATATTTTCAAACTTGATTTGATTTAACTATAAAATTAGTAGATGCCAATTTTTTAGAGTTATAACATGTTGTTTTATTTATCTAACCATGAATAGAATTGATTTGATGTTTAGTGTTTTCATGTGTAACACCCGGGTGTTTTTATGAAATATTTTATTTAAATATTTTTTATTCTTCAATAGCTTTCGTTGAATTCAATCGTGAGTTTAAATGTAACATGAGATTCCATTATTATAAAATTACCTTTATAACGTAGCTGTTAGGTTAGCATGAATAACTATAACTAACTTATGAAAATGAATTGGGAATTCATTGGCTATCAATTATATATGAAAAATATAAATAGATATTTGTATTTTTGATTGAATTACTTTTTTTAATGAAATTAATGAGATATATATGTGTTATATACTTAATAAAATATTTTTTTATATTCATCCAATGGATATTTTAGTCATAGGGTATGAATAAAACTCTATTTGATGTACAAAAACCTATTTTTTAAGGTTAATTTTAAAACTTTGAATAGAAAACCCCTTTTAAATTATGATTTTGACACATTAATAATTTTTATATGAAAAAATAAACATTTTATTTTAAAGAGGGGTATAAAAATTTACTTTGGATGAATTTCTGAAATGTGTTTGATAACATTCATGTTTTTATGAATAGTAAAAATATGCTAAATTTTAATTGAAAATAACTTTTTTTCATTTAAATAATTTATATGGTTAAATTAAAATATTTAATGGTTTAAAAGTAAGAATAGAATATTTTTTTCCATTTAATATAATTTAGGTCATTAGAATTAATTTTACATTAAATTCAGATGTAAAAACATTTCAATCTTTTTCAATATTTTAACTTTTAAAACCAATTTTCTAATTTCAACAATGGGATTTATTTTAAATTAATTACTAAAACTTAAAAGTTTTAAATTTTAAAAATGGATAACATATCTGGAATCAGTAGGCCCAAATTATGTAAATAGTTTATTTTATTTTTCAGTAATATGAATAGTAACATGGGTTAATTTTATTAACACGGTAAAATGGTAAATTATGAAATTAAGGGTAAATATAATATTATAAGATTACCCTAAACATTTTATTAATATAATTGGATGATTGGAATTTTCCCTAAAACATACTTGTCTTTAAATTATATCCATTGGAACCCACTTGGATGAGATTAGGACATTTAATTTATTTTATTTAAAGAAAAGTGAATCAAACTTTAATAATTAGTTTTTTTAATATAAGTTTATAAAAAATATAAATTCAATTATAAATAATCATTTTAAAGCTAAAATGTTTTTATTTATCATGAAATTTTATTTATAATTTTAATGGAATAAATAATTACCTTAAATACTTATTCATGGATGATGAAAAACTTAATTAATTGATGAGAAATCCATAAAACAACTTTTATTAAAATATTAATAACAATAAAAAGTCCCAAACACATGAATAAACATTATTGGTCAGTCTATCTCGACCATAAGCATCGAAGGTTCAACTTATTGACCATTTGGAGTCTTATAGAAGAAATTATCACACTTATATTATTTTATTTAAAGTGAAGATAAATTTGTCACATTCAGGTTTTAAAAGAGTATAACATTTTTAATATTGGGTTTTTTAGACAATAAATTAGACTACAGGTATTATTCCAAAATTTAATGGATTTATCTTCATCAAATTATTTCATTTTTAATTTTTATTTAACAAATTGTTATATTAAATAATTACACAAAATTGATGTAGTAATTATTTTATTAATTAATAGATAAAATAAATATTATGAAAAATATATTTATAAATATAATTTTGGATAATTATTAAGTAAATTTAACTTTAAAGATTACCTTGAACCCTTAGAGATATAATAAAATATTTTTATATAAGTTCACTTATTATTTTTATATTTTAAAAAATCCATGAAATAAATAGTGTCAAAATTGACACTATTGATATTTTGTCAAAATAAGGTTTTCTTAAATTATTTAAAAATCATAATTTTTTTAAAATATATTATAATTATGATATGGTCTAAAATATTCTAAATTATTAATTTATTGTCTAATTGAAATAAAATAAGTAAATATTTCACCCTTTTAAAATTGAAATATTTTTTACCCTAGTTAAAAATTAAATAGAATAACTAAGTGTTAATTAAAATGATAATGCTTAAATTGACATAAAAACCTGTCTAAAATTTATTGGTTGATGATATTAAAGCCCTATCTCACATCATATTCTAAATTGGAACATTTTGGAGGATTTTTAGTGGGATTTTATTTTATTATAAATTAATATTTTGGAGGTTTCTGAAAGTACCCCTCACCTCAATTATAAAAGGGAACTTCCTCCCTAAACCCTTCAATTCCTTTTGATACTTAAATCTCAACCATCCCTTCCTATTTAAATTATAAACTTTCCTAGGAACATTCTATAGGTATTGGTCTTCTTGTGTATTCTGGAAACTGGAACTGAAGAAGAAGTAGTTCAGATTTTATTAGCTCACCTTCATCAATTTGGGTATGGTTTTACACCCACTATTTAGTTTCACCTTCTTTATTTAGGGTCTTTAAGTGGGTTAGAATCCCTAAATTTATTTTTAGAGTGTTTGGTAATTCTGTGAAGACTTTAACTCATATACGTAGGTGTATATATATATATATTCCTTGTATATATTCCCTCATGGTGAGGGGAATATATGCATTCTATTAAGGGGTATATATATATATATTCATGTATGTGCATGAAAGTGTGGAGAAGCTTAGAGTTAAATTTTCATCAAGTGCCAAAGTAATTCAGCTCAGTCTAATTTTTGAGGTAGGATTCCTATCCTTGACCCTTTAAATTTTAATAATGCTTTAAGTGCTTATTTGAATAAGATGAATCATTCCTTCCTTTGATAAATATGATTAGGAGTTCTTGAATGAAATGCTTAAGTGGTTAAATGATTTATTGATAAAAAGTCATTTTTTTATAATAAAAACCCTCCAATGGAGGTGTGCTGACTTCCAAGCTAAAAAGTAATGATTAGTTATTTTAAGTCATAATTTAATGTATTTCTTGGATGTTCTGTATGCTTGAGTGGAATTGTTGATATGAAACATAATAGCATATAACCTCTCTTGTTATGTTTAAAGGGAATTTTTATAATTAAATTAAGTTCATAAAATATATAGGAAGGGCCTATTCATTTAAAAGAGGATTAATAACATTATTATAGGTTAAGAACCTTGAGTAACCACCCATTTGGGTGTGTGGGATTAAATTTACACTTTTTTGGATTATGCTTTAGACCCCTCTTGTGGTTCTCCTTTTTACTCCATGCCTTGGAATGTAAAACATGTAACTGAAAAATATATCAAATTGTGAATTTAAAAGATTGAATGTGAAGGGATGAGTGACCATTCCCCTCAGCCCCTATTATGTAATTTATTGATTGAGAAAGATTTTCCTCTGTATGGATATGCCTATGAGAGATAGATACTTTCATTCTATGTAGTAGTTTATTTATGACTGAGAATTTTTTAATAAATAATGCCCATGTGAGTTAATTTATGTTTATACCATGTAATGGATTTTTTATAAGGTTGATGCTTTTTATATTGAAATTCACATGCGAGTAATTGTGATCCAAGCCTTGTTATCTTGATCCCTAACTTTATCCACCTTTGGGTGTGGTTTGAAATGATATGTTATAGGCTTGACCATGACATATATAAATGATATTGTGATTGAATGTTATAATCCATGGGTGATACATGGATTCAAATGAAGAATTCCATGGACAGACTCATTGAGGCTTGACATTAAAGCCCAAGTGATACTTGTCTTCCCAGGATGGACTCATAGGGGATTTTTACTATTATATATTGAGTGATAATTGGATCTATTATTGGATGTAGAGGATAGAATTCATACAATGTGTCATGACATACATCATATTAGTCATATAGAAAAATTAACATTCCCTTCCATACAGTTGCATTAGTCAGTTTCTTTCTAAGTATGATTCTATACCTTGAGTGATTCCAGGCTTAGTTTTGCTCTTATTTATGGAATATTTTCACAGGAATGTTTATTTATCATGTATTTCCTATGGTGTAACATGAATATGTGATTATATATAATTATTTTGATCTTTTTATCATTCTCCCTCTATGTATTTCTTGTTATAACATGCTAGTTTTTACATATGAAAATGGTAACATGGGATGAAATTTGTCAGTAGTGGTTTAAACAGGAGATAGTTTTCAATTATAGGGTGTATGGGGGACTTATGATTAAAGAAAGGGGAACCTGTATACTCAAACCATCTATGGACCTTTATGAATGTTTAGAAATATTTTAGAAATGAAAATTTCTACTAAAGTTAAATGTTTATGTGAGATGATTTCGATTAATGGGATCCAAATTCCAACCATATGGTGTATGGGCACCTAATGGATTAGTATATGGACACCCATATAACTGAGCCATTATATAACCATGGTATATTTGGTTATGGTTAGGAATATGAAAGCTATTAAGTTTTTAACTTTAATGTATTGGTTAACTTTTAAAATTCTGAACTGGACCCAAGTAGGTCAGTTGGGACATACTTTTATGAGATGAACTACTATAGTGTTTATGCTTTCTGTAGTTAAACAACTACTATTGGGTTGCTTTTTGAAGAACTCAGGTTGGTTTAATAGAACCCTCATTGGTCACCTTATTGGTTAAAAGGAATTTATATCAAAAATTTCCTAATTATGATATAATTTCAATGAATATTAAATGTTTTAAAAGGATGTTTATGAGACAATCATATTTTTTTTCTTTGAGATGTTAGAAAAATTGGATACTAAGTACCTTTATTTATAAAATGGCACTTAAGGTTTTGGTTAAAATTCTTTCAAATGTTTAAAGGTTGAAGTGAACTAATTAAATGGATTTAAAATGGTACATGAAGTGGTGAACTTTGTTTATACCCTCATGTAAGGGTAGTTAAAATGTTTCTTGTAGTATACCTTGTAATAGAGACATGATAATTTATCCATAGGGTATTTATTTTCAGAAATGGATTAAATAAAGAAGGATCTTGAGCCTATAGAAATCTATTTTTCATGAACTAGTGATAGGGTTGATTCTTATGCTTCATAAGGGGATAACACATGGTAGGTAGAACCCTTTGACATTAAAAATCCTTTATAATAACATGAGATTTACTCCACTTGGTGCTGCTCAAGTGCTTTTTTCCCTAGTAGGACTTTTAGTTTTTTTTAAAGGATACACTTTTTTGGATGGAAGGTCATTGAATATTGACTCATGATGTAGGAAATAACATTGATTAATTCTTGGTTCAGTAGGTTATACATTCCTCAAGCATGGTTAGCTACATAGGATTTCTTGTGAACATCTCTTTTCTTAAATGGTGGACAAATAGATACATCATCATCTAAGTTAATTATTGTATAAGATGATGTGTTTTTGAGATAGTTTCTATATAATCCCTCTGATACATGATTTCATAGGGTGGAAAACCTATGGATAGTAATCATGATATGACATTTTCTATTGTAAAATTAGGTTAGTATGTGTTGGTATACATGGTGTTTGTTGAGCGTTTAATGATGCAACAAACCAGTTTAGTTCAATCAAGTTGTTGATATTTGAGCTGTTGAATATGTTCTTGGGTTACCTCCAGATTAGTGTTTCCTGAGAATTTTAAAATCAAGTTCCTCCCATTTATTAGGATGAATATCTTGGACTCGTGTGTTTTCACACACCAGTTGGTTTGATTTCAGATTTCATGCTAAATGATTTTATATGGTGATTGTGGTTTGTGGAATGTCACATGTGCATTTAAGGTGAATCTGGATCTAGTGCAGTGGTGAGAACTAGGTTTATCCCCTCTTTCAATAGCTTGTACACTCTTTATGTGGAGATCTTCACTTTTGTTGTTGTGGTTATGTTCCCTTCCAAGTAGAAGGAGGACAACCTAAGAGGACCATTGGGAAATGGTCAATTTGGATTGAATTCCTTTAAGGATATCAAGTTTAAAATATGTTCCAATTATTTCTTGGTAGCAAAACATTTTGTGGTTGGAGGTGTATGAAACCTTTGGAAACACCTTTAGTCTTTGAGGGACTTTAACGGTTAATCTTGAGTGATCACAAGGCTCCTTAGTTAGTAAAATTTTATGATCTATTGTTGGTGATGCATCAGTTGGGTGAACCCGATCTACTTTTAATAGGTTGAACAATAGCGGATTGGACATTCTTCTTCTAGTAATCCTTAAGATACTCTTAGTCTACTCTTTTGAAAGAGATTATCATGTCCCCTATCTTGACATCATCCTAGATGAACTAAAGAGTGTCGGTCTTATGCCACGCTAATGTTTAAAACATATAAGGATATTTTGAGAACTCTATCTATGTTGTACACCAAATTCATGTTTTTGTATGAGGATTTGTTATTCCTGAGTGATACATGGGTTCCCATGTAGGAAGTCCTTGGATGAACTTTTGGATAGCTACTTTATCCTTTGACATGACCACTAGGTGGATTTAGCTTTGGGATCAATCAATGTTCCTACACAGATGTCTTGGCCTTGTACCAGCTTATCACTTATAGCATGGGGTACATGCTACCTTGGGATAGTTCCATGGACTCTAGTGGGTTGAATCTAAGGTTATCCAAGACATGTTATCAGGATTTGATGTAATTATTTAAGGGTAATGTTTCAAGTGGTCTAGAATTGGACTACACCATTATTTGTGATGAGGCACAATAGTTATGAATGGCCAAGTTTTATTTTGGTATTTAAAAGTCACCAAATTTCAAGTGTGAGCTTCATTGGACTTGTTTCTTCTAAATGTATAATCCCTGAAGGATTTAAGTTTTGTTGAAATATGTTATAAATTTAAAGAAACTATTATAGGAGAATCATTAAAACGTTTAGGGGAATGCTTTTAATGAAAATTACAATGGTGGGGAAAACCCATTATTTGGATTTGGCCTCGTTCTAATGTTAAAGAATAAGGCAAGGAGAACCTTTGGATAGATGTTTAATGTATTGACAATGTGATTGTTTATTTGGTTAATAGGTCTCGGGTAAGAATTTCATTGATGTTCAAGTTAGTAGTTGAGCATTGGATCAGGTTTTGGTAGCTTAATTGTTGTGTAATTAAGAGGTACTTTGTGGTGAATTTGGAGTTTGGAAATTTGACCAGACCTTTTAAGAAAACTTGATGACCATTGTAGGTTGGGTGATGTATTTTGTTTCCCAAGGGTTCTTGGGGATGAGAAGTTATAAGGTGGTGAGTTTTTAAGGTCCTCTGTTTTTGAACCAAATGAAATTCCAATGGAATTTAATTTTTTTTGGTGATTACTGGATGGTCTATTTTACAAACCAAGATTCAGAATGAAATTCTGAGAGATGAAATACTTTTATTTTTTTTCGAGACTTACGTGAAGGCCCGAGAAGTTTCTTGGGTGTCCTGATGAGTTTTAGGAGCATCATATCTAGAAAATTAGGTTTTAAAGGGATTTTTATAGGGAACATGATTTGTATGAAACCGTGCTAACCATAGTAAAAAACTATGTGGCCTTATGCAGTTGGACATGAGTTTTCACACGAGCTATACATGGATTTCCAAACCATGCACTTATCCCACACAGTTGGTGGTTTTTCAAAGTACCTAAACACTATTCACCACATGTTTGTCACACAGTTTTCCAAACTATGTGGCCGAAAATGTGCGTATAGAACTGTTTTAAAAAATCATATTATTTTAATTAATATTAAAATAAAATTAAACTTAAAAACTCACCTCACCCCTTCCTCTCTCTCACTCATGACGTACCCCTTGGGGTTTCCCCATGGAATCGTGATGCATCCCCTTCTTACCTCATTTTTGATCAATGAGTCTTCCACTAATTTCCACAGATTTCAAGAGGCTTTATGACAGTGGGTTCGTGGTGGAAACGGACCTGGATGCTCTTTAAAAACAAACACAAATGTTAAAATTTTATATCATGGCCCGCATATCCTACCTCAAAGGTAACCTCCCTTGGCCCTTATCTGAATTACATACCCATATTGCACACTGCTTGAATTATTCGAACTGGAAACAAATCCCAATTGGAAAAGGATATTTTCACATTCTGTTGAAAACGAAAGAGGATTTAGACAGGGTTTGGAAGACAGTAAACCTTAATCTAAAACTGAGTTTTCTTAGAATTTGTAATTGGGACTCTACTTTATATATGCATACTTATAGGAACACAATGGCACAAGCCTGGATCAAATTTCATGGACTTAAATAGTTCTTTTGGCACCCAAAAATTATGAACGATATTGTTTCCTACATAGGATCTCCAATTGAAATAGATCACCAAACCTTAAATGCTGACTTAGGACTCTTTTCTTGAGTAGTGGTGGAAATAAACCTTGACTCAAAGCTGCCTAATACTATTAATTTCAATGATAATGACTACAAAACTGAAATTATAATTGAATATGAGAGGAAACATCCCTTTTATGACCATTTCAAGATCATTGGTCACACAATCTATAACTGTAGGGTGATTAGAAAACAACCAATTAAACCGACTAAAAATAATTGGAAGGAAATAAAGAAAATATGAAAGATAAATCCCCCTTGATAGATATAACTAAACCCCCCAATAAGAAATATGAAACTTGGGTGAAGAAATCAAAAAGTTTGGCACACATAGGGGAGAATTCAGGTTCTAACTGGGCTGATATTTCTAAAGATGATGAAAACTCCATTAATGATCAAGGCCTCTTAGAAGAAATTGAAATTCTGGTCTTAGAGACTATTAGGTTATCCATTAAGACAGAACTTAATACATGTCCATATCATAATATCTCAAGTATTATGCTCATACAAAATGATGAACATACCCTTGGTAGGAGGGATAAACTTTTTAAGTGCATTGCATGAAATGCATGCATTGTATCCCCTCACATTTGAGATTTCCCTGGGGACAATTATGCTGAAACTGTGGATGTGGACACTCCAACTTGGGGTACTAGATAGTCCCAGGACCCCTCCATCTTAACTAAAAATGATAATTTAGGATATAAGAATCAAATCAACAGTAAAAAAAATGACTTAGACTCATTTCACCATGTTAAAAATACTTCTATTAATGTTTCTAAAACACTAGATTCAATTGGAAATTTTCAAACCATTGAGTACATACATGGTACAAGATCATAAATTAAAAGATCTCAAAGGCTCCACTAAACAGCTTCAACCAATGGAGGGTTCTGGGGTGGAGAAACCTAACCCAGCCATTAATGTTTCATTAACTCAACCTGCTAAGAAATATTTTTTTGATAAGAACAATACCGCCACCATAGCTAACAATGATTCTAATTTATAAATAATGAATGAATCCTAAACTATAGAGAATGAACTAGTTTCTTCTCCCACCACTCTCATGAAATCTCTTAGAAGTACTGTCGACCCTGAACATAAGGTTTTACCAACCAAGAAACAAACAATAACTAAATCTATTAACCATGGTATTACACCCACAGTTCTGGACCCTAATATTTTGTCGGAAAAAATGACACCTTAGTGCAGATGCAGTGCCGACCTTCAAATCTGGACAGTGTCTAAAAGCAGACTACAGCTCCTTCAAAGGCTTCACATACTCCTATTTATCCACTTATAGTTATTAATGACTACTCTATAAAGTCTATAAACCTGATTTCTAAAAAAATTATCAATCCTTTGTTGTTGTGTCCTAAGATTTCTATAGACTCAACTATGAATAATCCAATAAAAGAACCTGCATTGAAGAATCCTATCACATATAGAAATGAACAAGAATAGGCCACTAACACTCAAGAGTTTAGAGGGTCTATGAAAAACAAAGGTTCTACAAAAAAGAAAATGTGGAGTTCTAACTGCAAATTTATGTTTAAATGATGAAACTCTATTAAAATTGTCATGGTATTGGTATTACCAACTATGACAAGTTCATTGTTTTAAAAATAATGGTTAATACACATCATCCAATGTTATTTGTTATTGATGGACCTAAGATTACTTTTTCCTCTAAATACTCATATTTATGTCAACATAATCATGTGTTTACTGGTGCTGCCAATAATACTCTCAATCTTAATTTTTTATGGATTTTTTTGCACGCTTCTTTATAAAATATTAGTGTTTTCAATATCTCTGAAAAATTTCTTACTTGAACTTTCAATATTGAAGGAAAACACTCTTTATAATACTTTTTTTATGATAAAAAATGATATCAAGAAAGAATAACTATTTGGAATTATCTCTCATATATTGGAACTAAAATTAATGACCCCAAGTTTCTTATTGGTGATTTCAATTCCATTATTTACTCAAGCTAGAAAATTGGACCACCTTATGCTTCTATATCCACAAGAGAATTTAAATCCTTGATTGATGAAAAAAATCTCATTTAAATTAACCTCACAAGTTCTAAATACACTTGGTATAGGAGAAATTTTAACAAAGTGGTTGCCTCCAAATTGGATAGATCCTTCATGAATATCCCTGCTTTAGATAATGAGAACACTATCTCCAGCACCAATATTCACAGTCTTAACTCTGAACATCACCCCATCCTGGTCAAGATCTCCTCCATAGAAATGAAACCCAGGCTGCCTTTTAGATTTAACAACGTGTGGTTATCTGATGGAGAGTTCACCCATATCATCCAAAACTTTTGGTCCTCAATGTCTCATTAAAATGATTCATATACCTATAAACTAAAATTAAAACATCTCAAAAAGACTCTAAAATCTTAGTGAAGCTCTAAATCCAAACAAGTTAACAATGACATCATGATCCTTGAGAAAGAACTCGATGATATTAAAAATAATAACGCCACCTCTAACCTCAATAGTGATCCTACTAAATAATTAAACATTGCGGTCAATCTAAACCCCTTGCTCACCTTTAAAGATAATATGATAAAACAAGCATTTAAAGTTAAATGGTTAACTAATGGGGACAAAAATACCAAATTCTACAATTCTCTTCAAAGAATCAAGAGGGCATGTAGGCCGTTAACCTTACTAAAGGATGGGGACAACCTGCTTGACAATAAAGAGGACATCTCTCATCATATTTTCTCCTACTATGAATCCATCTTCAATGGTCTTCATATTAATAAAGACCTCCTTCCTGAGGTCATTCCTTTAGTGATCACTGATGAGGACAGCGCCTTCCTTCTTAGAACACTGATGGATCATGAAATCCAAGACATTGTATTTATTCTAAATCCTGATAGTGATCCAGGTCCAAATGGCTTCAATAATGGTTTCTTTCAACATTATTTTGATGTGATTCATATCCATGTTTGTAAACTGGTAAAATCCTTTTTTTTCTAATGGGTTGCTTCCTCATGCTCTTAATTAACTACTTCCCAACTTAATCCCCAAAGTGGATAATGCCTATGAGATAAACCTATATAGACCTATTTCTCTTATCAATAATCTTTATAAAATCATCACAAAAATCATTTCCAAAATACTTTCAACTACCACAAATTTTTTTTCCTTGGAACCAATTTGGTTATATAAAGGGTAGATCCATTCACGATTTTATCTGTCTTGCCTCTGAGTGTTGCAATAACTTGAGTAAAAAAATGAGACAACATAGCTATTAAACATGACATTAAAAAAGACTATGACACTATTGACTAAAGCTTTATCTTCAAGGTCCTATAGGGTTTTAGTTTCAGCGACTCTTTCATAACTGCAATCAGAACATTATTCAACTCGACGTATATCTCCATTTTGATCAATGGATCTCCTAAGGGCTACTTTAAATTCCCCAAAGGTTTCGAACAAGGTGATCCCCTTTATTCCATCCTCTTTTCGGTAGCGAAGGACTATCTTAGTCGTCTGATAAATTGTTTGGTGGTACATAATAAGTTGAAACCCATCCATGTCTCTAGGAATGTGAATGCTCCTAATCAACCTTTTTATGATGACAACATCATTATTTTCCTTCAAGGTGATAAAAGGAACATTCTTAATCTCAAAAATTCACTCTCACTTTATGAAGAGGTTTTTCGCCAAACCATTAGTGGGAATAATTCCTGCATTTTCTTAGGGAAGAACTTTACTCCCAATAGAAAATGTAACATCATCATTGAACTTGGTCTGAATGAAGGTATGATCCCTCTCACTTATCGTGGTGTTCCTATCTTTTGGGGAAGGCCCAAACCTAGTCACTTTTCTACTATTGTTGACCAAATTCTAAATCAGCATTCTTATTAGAAAGGTAATGATCTCTCTATGGTAGGTAGGAAAAACCTTGTTAAATATAATATTGTCTCCAAGATGGTTTACCCCATGATGGTATACAATTGGATTGTTGGTCTTATTCAAAATATGAACATTTCTATTAATAATTTCATCTAGACTGATAGTACTTTGGAAAGAAAAATTGTGACTATTCCCGGTTCAACCTATTTCAAGCCCATTGAGAATGGTGGTATTGGTATAAAATATTTTAAATTCTTTAATGATGCCCTTAAATAAAAGATCACTTGGAACCTTATTCATAATACCTTAGATGCTATAACCTTTCTATCAAAAATAGATTCCTTGAGAAACTTAAGGAATGAAATTTGAACTACATTAGCTCTTCCATTTGGTCCGCCATCAAACACTACTTCACCAATATTATGAATAATTCTAGATGGATGGTCTCCAAAAACTCTTCCATGAAATTATAGTTGGATAACTAGACTAACACACATTTAATTTCTATGATATCTTATGATAAACTCCTAAAAATATCAATAGGACTATCAGAGATATTTTAAACCCTCAACATGACCACCTCCCTGATACTATTCTAAATGTCATTGAAAACTACTCTTTCACTTACACTGATGACTTCTTCATTTAGGAACCAGCTCATAATGGTATGATTAACTAAAAATTTTTCTACAATCATTATTTCTATAACACTAAGAATGATTAAAGCTGTATAAAACCTTTTAAAAATCCTTGGATTAAACCTTCTAGATTTACTACCACATGGCGTCTCTCTCATAATAGAGTCCCCACTGATATTTTCCTCTAATGTTTTGGAATCCAGCTTTACTCTAAGTGTAAAACCTGTAACCAACATAGAGAATATGCTAACCACCTCTTCCATTATGTATCTACTTATTTTGATCTTTGGAACTATATTATTGAAAATTTTAATTGTAGTTGGTTGATTCTTGACTATGTCAAAACACTACTAAAGAAATGTCCAGAAATGGAAGGCTCTCAACAAATATGGAACCTTTTCCATGTTGTAGTTGCTGAACTCCACCATGTGATCTGGTATGATCAGAATACTATTATTAATAAGAATTAATCAATCCATCTAAATTCAGGTCGAATGGGGATCCATATTTCCATACATAACACTGATTTGTTGAAAAAGGTACATTGCCACAAAACCGTTCACGACTTTGGAATCCTGAAGTGTCTACGGATTAAAGGCAATTTATTTCAAACAAATCTCACTCTGGAGGTGTTATAGATATCCCCTCTCCCTGGATGGATCAAAATCCACATTGATGGCGCCTCCAAGAGTAACCCGGGCCATGCAGGGTGTGGTGATATCTTCATGAATCACCTCGGTCAGATTCTTTGATGTTTCGTGGGTAATAGTGGTACTTCCACTACCCTTGAAGCTAAGATGCTATGTTTCAAACATGCCATTTATGTTTCCAAGATAATTGGTCAGAACAACCTATGGATTGAATGTGACTTGAGAACCATCGTTCAAGAGATTTGGAATGGCGTAACTCATCTTTCATGGCCGATTACTATAGGATGGGTGGAGTGCAATTGATCGATTGTCGATATAAACTATATCATCACACTTGTTTATCGAGAAGAAAACACAGTTGCAGATGGCCTGGCCAACATGGGAGTAGATTAAGACACTTCCTGGTTTGCATACCTCCCCACTTATCTGACTTCCTTTCATAAAAAACATTGTAATATGATCCCATATTTTCAAATCCTCTAAACATTCTTTTAATAATATTTGATCTTTGGTCGTTCTAGGCCAAGGCATCACCTTTAAAAAATATATCTTCCTTGTACATATTCCTTCATGGTGAGGGGAATATGTACATTGGATTAATGGGTATATATATAATAATGTATGTTCTTTAATGTGTGGATTAGTTTCAAGTTAAATTGTCATTGAGTGCCAAATTAATTTAGCTTGGTCAACTTTTTGAGGTAAGATCCCTATCCATGACCCTTTAAATTTTAAGAATGATTTAAGTGTTTCTTTAAATAAATTGAATCACGCTTTCCACTGATAAATTAGATTGTGATTTCTTGAATTAAATTCTAAATATGTTAAATTATTTGTTGATAAAAAAGTCATATTTTTATAATACGATCCCTCTAACAGAGTTACACTGTATTTTATGCTGAAAAGTAATTATTATTTATTTTTGATCATGAAATTAAATATTTCTTGGATGTTCTCTATGACTGAGTGGAATAGTTTATATGAAACATAATAACAGATATCCTCTCCTATTATATTTAAAGGGAATTTCTGTATTGAATATAATTTCTTAAAATAGCTAGGCATGGCCTATGCATTTAAATGAGGATCAATAACATTGTTATAGGTTTAGAAACTTGATTAACAACCCCTTTAGGTGTGTTGTATTAAATGGACACTTTGATGGCTTATACACTACACCCCTCTTGAGGTGTGCCTTTTTATCCCATGTCATGGGATGTCAAATATGTAATTGAATTATATATAAAATTGTGAATTAAATGGATTGAATGGTAAAAGATAAGTTAACATGACCCTTGGATTTTATTATGTCATTGTTTTATTTGGCATGATTTTCCTTTTATGGCTACGCCCATGTGAGATAGATACTACTATACCATGTTTTATTTTATTTAAGCTTAATAAGCTTGTTATAAATAGTTCCTATGTGATTTAATTGATGTTTATTCAATGTAATGGGTATTTTATGAAAGTGATTCATTTTATATTTAAATTCCCAAGTGAGTAATTATGAGCCAAGACAAGTTAGCTTGCTTCGTGCCTTTAGCCACATTTGGTGAGGTTTGAAATGAGATGTTATTGGCTCGACTGTGACATATATAAATGATGTTGTGATTTAATGTTATAATATATGGATGATACATGGATTAAAATAAAGAATTCCATGGATGGAATCATTAAGTCTTGACGTTTATACATGAGTGATACATGGTTTCCAAGGATGGAATCATAAGTGCTTTTGATTTTTATATGTCGATTGATACATAGATATCGTAGGGGATTCCAAGGACAGACTCAAAGGGAATTGATTATTTATTCCATAGGTGATATTTGGTCTCCCACATGGGACCCCCAAGGACATACTCGGGTGGATGAGAGATTATTCCCCACCTAGTGTGATATTGGGTTCCTAAGATGCTCACTAGGGATGGGTCTATAGGTTGTTGGTTCATATTAGACCTGGAGTGAGACTTGGATTCCAACATAGAAATTCCTAGGGAATATCTCAGGTTATAAATTTTTTAATGAATGAAATGATTTATATGATGCATCCTCCAAGAAAAAGAACAAGATTGGATTCGGTATTGTTAAGATTTATAGATGGTCTGGTTAGGCATCTTTGATTACATCTTTATAGGGGAAGCTAGGATACATGACAAGTCTTGAGACTTATTTAATCAATGTATTTAATCCTCATTTGAACATGGTAAAAGGATAAAATTATTACTATTAAATCAATGACTTCTCACATAAAATAAATTGATTTAATGTGTTTGGGTATAAGGGGGAAAATGAAATTTATTGGATATTTAATTTTGAGTACTTACTTGTCATATATCTTCTTTCACACTAGTAAATTTACATAGTGTATAATGGATTAGGATTGAAACCATGGCTGCCAACCTATTGAGATTTATATATAACACCCTACTTGGGTACCATTGGTACCCGAGTAGACTTGTTTACATGGATATCAAAACTTTCCTTGTGTTATTTTTCTTGTACTGGAGGATTTTGAAGCATAGGACTGAGCTAGAGCTCAGAATGCTCATGGAGACCACCTTTGGTATTTTTAGTTATTTTCTTACTTAATTCCTATATTTTACTAAATTATAAATCATGCTGTTTGTTTTCTATTTTACCTTTTTTACAATCATCTGTTAGGCATGCTTTATATAAACTAGCATTTTCCATATTTATTATTCAGTTGATATTACATTTGAATTCTACTTCTTTATCATAGATTATTACTTAATATTATATTTCTTTCTATTTACTATCTTCCGAACACTGTGAAACGTTGAGTTTGAGAGTATAGTCTCCCCATTGAACAACCTTTACACCCTCAATAGTAGTCGGCAACCTCTGGCATATTGGGAGACGTGCTTGAATCCATGTGATGACTAGTTCTACTACCAGTTTAGTGGTCAGTTGGGATAGGAATTTATAATCTAGTACTCTACTATGCATCGTAGGAGAATTTTTTGATAAATATATGCATGCAAAACTCAAAGTAAGATAAAATAGAGAATAAATGTAACTCCCTGACCCTAGATACCCAGAGTCGGTTCATTATTACATAAAATCGGCATGATCACAAGAAAGATCAAGTCTCAAAAGACCGATTAGTTTAGTAACCTGGGAAAAACTAGATATATTCATAAAGTTTACATTACATTAATAAGTGAAAAACTACAACAAAATATTGTCTTCATATCACATCATACTATCCCTGCAGGTCATTCATAAAATATTTCTTCACATCCTGGGAAAAATAAAACATTGAAAGGGGTGAGCTCAGATGCTCAGTAAGGATAACAATATAGCAGAAACTTTCATAAATAAACATAAAAATTTAAGGCAAGTATAACTAAATCAAAAGCCTTTTAAACTTGAACTTTAGCATAATATGGCAAGGATAAAATGAAATAATACCATTTACTAATTCACATGGATATTCTTCTAGTTGAATAATCACATGAAAATATTAATAACCACTTTCATAATGACGGAATTCATAATGTCAGACTATCATAACCACGTAGCCAAGGCCTCGTGCCCAGACTACAAATAAGATTTTTTCAAGGCCTCGTGCCAAGAAACTAGTTTGTCTCATGAGACCTACCGATGTATCAAGGAGCTATAGAGGGCTCCACCTGTCACTTACTAAGTCCAATGCAATCCTCATATGAAAAGTTTTAAATATAACATAAACATTCGTATTAAAACCAGCATACGAAATGTCAATACTTGATCCAAAAACCAGGAATGGTATAAAAATATCACATCCACAGTAAAAAATAACTCATTCAGTACAATATGAAAGATTTTATTGTATTATATTAACCTCAATCAAGAATAATTAAGGATATTGACATAGATGAAAATTATCATCAACAACTATTAGAGAGAAATATCCCCCTTTTTCTTGAAATCATTTAAAAGTCATACTATTTGTCAAGAAGCTATTTAAAAATATATTTTTGAATCAAAGTGTCCCATACCACTTTGAAACTTTTAAAATGAGTTTTAATTTTAAAACATTAATGTCCATATAAATAAATCCTTAAAACCATTTTTAAAACATGGACATTAATGAGAATGATTTAGAATAATAAGTATTTAAAACATTTAAAAATGATATTTTAGTTAGAGTTTCTAACCAAAAGAGAGACACTTGAATACAAATAATTGAGGTAATCAAAACTTTTGAATGTCATGAGAATAAAGGTATTCATGATATACTATGTCAAAGTACATTATATACACCACATAAAAGTTATTTGGTGTATAACAAAAAAGAAGTCTCAATGGAATGTAAATTGAGATGAAATCTCTCATAAAGCCCGTATCCTTAGGTTAAGGATAAATCAACGACATAATTATGTGTGACAAATATAAATACACTCAATATGATTGGATATTCAG
This sequence comes from Viscum album, assembly GCA_963277665.1. NCBI lineage: Eukaryota > Viridiplantae > Streptophyta > Magnoliopsida > Santalales > Viscaceae > Viscum > Viscum album. Next base: position 2,006,509,139 of record OY728122.1, on the reverse strand, counting down.
CATAAAACAATCAAAGGACATTCACACATATTCTTGTAAAAACAACACCAATGAATTGGATGTTTATCTCAACAAATCGAGATCGAGTAAAAATTACTCTTATCAAGTTAATACCGATGACTTGAGAATTTATCAATGGAGTGATAATGTGTATAAAAAGTATATCCACAGAAAGGGGATTGGAAGTTATGACATAATCAAATGAATAGTTATTCCATACATAATCTTGTAGTAAAATAATCAATGAAGTATGCGTAAAGCCGAATGAGTAGAAATTGAAATTTCAAATTCCCTTATCGATTAGGTAACTTAAGAAACATAAAATCATGAAATAAGGATCATAAAATGATGATTTAAATACCCATAAATTAAATTATATTACACAATGAATACAATAATGGGCAATACACATACACCACATGCAATAAATAAGTGGTGAACAATGGAATTCTCACGAAATTAATAGTTAGATAAGAAACCCCTTACTTTGTACATTTTCCTTGGTAAACGTTAGGTTAAACTCCTGTATAATGGTGAAATAATTGTTATTAAATTATACAAGAATAATTTACATTAATATGATATCATATATGATATTTTAACATTTTTCTATTTATAATATCTCAGTATTATTGTCATTTCGGGTGTTAACTTACTCATTTTCCTTTATATTCTTTGCTACATAAGTCGTGTTTGTTATGGATAGGTTGTATGTTATTCATATCCATAATTATATCAAGTCCTTAAAAATTATTTTTAATCATAAAATGAGAATTATACTTGAATGGATACGATGGAGAATGAATCTCATTGCGTTCATGGAGACGGTAGTCCGTACATACGCACGAGCAACAATATCATTCTTTTGATGTTAAAATAATATATAATTGGATGGTATATCATATAGACAGAATAATTATCATGTTATATTTATTATTTAAATGAATTACAGGTCATTATTATACCCATCCAAATAATAATTTATTGAATGACAATTACACCATGACGTGGAGACGGTAAGCCGTACGTATGCACGTATGGTGACATGCCATTCAAAGGATGGATAGAAAAATGAATATGGTTGTACCATATTTATAATAACATCAAAGTATATAGAAGATACTGGAGTTATTATTTTAGAACAGAAATAAAAAAGAAATAATTAGTTGAAGAAGAAAGGAACTTGAAAGAGGGTGGTGAAAACATTACATCTTCTTCGGGTTCTTCATTTTGATTTGATCAAAAGGGCTCACTAGGTTGGCTTTTTGATCAAACTAAGGCCTCTAGGTTGTAGTGAGGGAAGTTGAGAGAGTATATGGTCAGGGGTTAGCCGACCCAAAAGACTTTTAATGTGTGAATTAGTGAGAAGGGGGAGTGCCCTTTTATAAGAGGGGTGAGAGGAACCTTTGGAATAGCTAAAAATATTATTTTATAATAAATTCATATTCGGTTTCTAGTGGATCCAAAGTGGATTATTTAGAATTTAATGTGGTTATGGGTCGAAAACAACTCAACTAATAGAATTTAGACAGGTTTGGGTCATTATATTAACCTTATCTTTAAGTATTAACTCCTAGTTAATTAGTTTCACTTTTACAATGTCTCTTTGTATTTTTATATTATATGGTTAATAAACTTACTATATACATCCAATCGACCCCCAAGTGGTCCATTAATGATACAACTATCATGATATAAGTCTCTTGTCCGAACCTAGATTTTTAGGAATTGAATATAAATTAATAATATAATATTTGTTTTAAAAACTCTTTTATGTCAATTTTGACACTATTGGGTATTTTGTTTTTGATAAATTCATAAAAGAATTATTACTTCGAACAAAATTTATATAATCAATACTAATATGTCATATTAACCTATAAAATTAGTTTAATTCATAAAAAGTCTAAAATTACATTTATTTTGATATTTATAATATCAATTATTTTAATATTTTATTAATTAGGTAATTACTGCATCACCATTGTGTCATAAATAAATTAAATTATTTAGTGTATAAAAATTATAAATAAAATACCATTATGTAGGAAATATTTTTCTATTTCTAATTAATATTTAAAATGAATTTATCTTATGTATAACCCTATATTAAAAATGTTTTATTAAATAAACTTTGATTTTAACTCTTTTAACTCTCCTTTGAATTAAAGAATAATAAATGTCCTAATCTAATACAAGTGGATCTAAATGACAATATTTTACTTCTAAGGTTGTTTTTGGTCAAGATACACTTGTCCAATTGAATTAGGACATTTGTTAGGGTAATATTAATATCATTTTTACCCTTAATTACCCTATTTACTTTTAACTGTGGTAAATAAAAGTAAAAAGGTACTATTCACCAAAAATTATTTTCATCTCATTGAACCACATTTTACTCCTTGATATTAACTGTGTGTCTCGGATTTTTGGAAATTTCACTCACAAAAGCGGTAAAATTAAGTTTTATAAAAAATTCAGTTTTTTAACTACCACTTAGTGGTTTCACTATTCATCAAAAAATGAAAGTTTCCAGAAAAATACCAAAAAATAGGCCTAATCTATATTTGATATTATGAATTAAAAAACGATATCTATTTTACCAATTTCAAAATATATCAGTTTCATTAATTAATTTAAAAATTAACTCCCGTCGTCAAAACAAATAGGGTGTTTTTAAGAGATAATAACTATCAAAAGATTGACATTTGTTTATGTCTGGTTTAAATGTGAAATTACATCCAATGACCAAAATTGTATTAAATGGTAAAAATATATTCTTAATATACTTTAAAACCACTCAAATTAATAATTTATCACTATTAATTATTTCGATTAAAAAAGTTTTTAATTAAAATTTAGTAATTTTCACTATTCATCAAAATATGAAAGTTATCCGAAAAGTACCAAAATTTCACCCTAAGCTAATTTCGATATTACGAATCCAAAAAATGATGTCCATTTTGAAAGAAAAAATTTATAAAATATCCAAAAGTAGGTATTACTATTCATAATAGCTAGTTTGATTGGTTGTGGGGTGTTAGAATCTCGAAGTTGCGTACAATGCACGCCATTGCATTATTCAAAGGGAAACGTACCGTGGAAGCTTGGTGTGTTACAATAAAAGAATAAGAAATAGTTTGATGAAAAAGAATATTTATGTTATGATGTTATATAGAGGTTTATTCACTTATTAATGTTCTTATATATGTTTTATAATGAGAAATTAATCCATGATCATGTTCTCAGATATCTAAATAAAGTTATAATCAAAATTGAGTATCATGTAGTTCTCATTTTTCATGTTTGAAAGAGGCTTTATCTTCTCCCATATCTTTCTATAAACCTATCTTCTATAAAAATAAATATTCTTCAAAAAGATCCATTGGAGATATATCATTTCAAATCCTCAAACTCAGCATGAGATTCATATTCATTAAATATCTCAAATAGATATTTTAATTCTATGTAAAAAGTGTTTGGAAATTTTTTTTATTTAAATATAATACCCAATTTTAGAAACATTCATTTTGAGTGTGAAAAATTATCTAATCCATAGTAGGTCTAACAAATAGTAAGAACTTGATCTAATTCCTTGAGAATGATGTATGGTCAATTTATTTTTAATTTATAATTAATCCAATACTTTAAAAAAATTATGCGTGGTCGCTTGAAGTCCATAAAGTAGCTTCAAGACTTTACCAAAAAACTATTTTTCCATGAAGTCACTTCAACACAACATGAAATCACTTTAATTATCATGGTATCTTAAATAGTTCATAAAAATGTCAATCTTTCATGGCATATTTGATTTCATTATACAGTCACTCAAAGATTTCATGAGGTTTCTGATGGTAGAAAAATAAAAAAGTCACTTTTTTGTGGAGTCAATCGATGAGTTGGTGAGAAATTTACCACAGTCAATCCACTAGGGATACAATTGATCACTTGTCATGTGATCCATTGACTTTTTCGGTATTCAATCCATTTTATTTGTGTTTTATTTTATTTTCATGTAATAATTCCATTCCTTGTGTGTTAAATCCACTAATTATGAGGTCAATCCAATCCTTAACAAAATTTTTGATAGCTGTGGTCACTTTAAAATATAACTTTTGGTCACTTGAGTCCTTTGTGAATATTTCACCCTGATAGATCTAATAGACTTTCCTTTGATCATTTTCTATGTGGTCACATTGGTAATTTTTCAAATCTCTCTTTTCCAAATTACTTCAAATTATTGATAGACTCTTCAGGAGGTCGATTTAGTACTTTGTGAATCTTAGCCCTTTCTAAATTCATAGTCGAAAGTATGATTTCATTGAATTTATAATCATTATAAGGAATTTATAAAATTTAATTTTTTAAAAAGAAATATTTCACTTCCATAAAATAAAAGAATATTAGAAACACATAGAAATGATTTTTTATTATTAAAATATTAATTTTTGGAATAATCTAAGAAATATAACATTTATTCCTTTTATTTTATTAAGATAACAAGTAAAAATGTTAACATTATTAATTTTGTATTGATATATTATTTTTTAGGGAATATAATTACTAGATATAAAAATTTCAGATCACTACACAAGATGATGAAACATCCAATGGTATTGTAGCTACCCAAAAAAAAGTTAACAAATATCAATTCTTTGATTTATGCATGAGTGAAAAGTAGAGAAAATAAAAATTTAGATATTTTAAAGAATTAAAAACCATAATTCAACTTAAACTTATTCATTTATATTTTTTATACCTATAAAAACTTTTAGTATTTCTCATAAATGAAGATTTTGTTGTTATTGATGATTTTAGTAGATATAATGAGATTTATTTTCTATCTCATAAAAATGAAACACTATCAATTTTTTTTCTGAAAACTAGTTCAAAATGAAATCAATTATTCAATTATCATTATTAAAAGTTATAGATGTGGATAATTCTTAAATCAACATTTTTTATCAATATTATATTTTCATTAATTTACTACACCTAGATCATCTCCTTAAAAAAATGTAGTTAAATAAAAGAATAGAAATATTCAAGAAATGACTAGATCAAGGATAAATGAGTTTAATATACACAAGTATTTATGGGATGAAGTATTAAATACTGGTTCTTATTTATCAAATAGGATTTTGATTAATAATATTATTACAGAAACCCCTTATGAATTATGGAAAGGAAAGAAACCTAAAATCATATATTTTATCATTTTTGGTTGTAAAGTTTATATCTAAAATACTAGTGATTTACTGGATAAATTTGATTATAAATCATATAAAGGTGTAATTTTTGTATATTATAATTTTAGTATAACTTATAAAATTTATAATTAAAGAAACTATAATTATTGAAATGTATGTTCATGTAAAATTTAATGATAATTAATTAAATAAGAATAATTCATACTTAGAACAGATTATAAAAGATTTTATAGAATTTCATTTTGATGAAGATAAAAATAAAAATGAAACTATTAATGATGAATAATATAACCCCAATGAAATAATTTAAAACACTCACAAATAAAATCCTTTTGAATGAATAATTATAAATGTTGACTCTAATGTACTGACTAGAAATCAATTATATAATTTTAATGGTGACTTAGATTTTATTTCCAATTTTTAACCTAATATTTTATAGAAAATTTAAAATATTCTAATTTTATTTTGGATAAATAATAATAAATTTTTATTTTTCTAGAAATGATTCTTGGAATTTTGTTAAAACCCCTTATAATTCACAATTTCTTGGAACTAAATGGATTTTTAGAAAAAAATTAGATGAATGAAGAAAAATTATAAAAAATAAAGAAATATTGGTTGTATAAGGTTTTTATCAAGAAGAAGGAATATATTATGATGAATTTTATTGACCTATATCTAGGTTAGATACTATTAGAATTTTAGTATCCTTTACATATTTTCAAGGACTTATCCTTTTTTAAATTGATGTAAAAATTTATATTTTAAATAGACTTAGTTTTTTTATAAAACCATATGGTTTTGAAGATAAAAAATTTCAAAAAATGTATTAAAACCTTCTAAATCTCTATATGGACATTAGAATTCTATTTAAATTTAGTTTTAAATAGTTCTTAATTTTTTTTATAAAATTGTTTTTAAAATGAAAAAATAGACACGCTTTGTTTAATAATAAATATTTTATATACATTATGATTATTCAAATTTCTGTTGAATAAATAATATTTGGATATTCAAGTGAAGTTTTTTTAAATAATTCATCTTCAAAACCCTATGTGTACTAGTTTCAAACTCGATTGGATTCAACTATAAAATTAATAGATATTAATTTTTTAGAGGTATGACATGTAGTTTTATTTATCTAACCATGTGTAGAATTGATTTAATGTTTAGTGTCTGTATGCGTAACACCCATGTGTTTTTATGAAATATTTTCTTCAAATAATTTTTATTATTTAGTAGATTTCCTTGCATACAATCATGAGTTTAAATGTACCACAAGAATTAATTATTATAAAATTACCCTTATAGCATAGCCATTGGGTTATTAAGAATAATTATAACTAACTTATGAAAATGTATTGTGAGTTCATTGGGTATAAATTATTTATGAAAAATATAAATAGATATTTATATTTTTAATTTAATTACTTTTGGTAATTAAATTAATGAGATATATATGTGTTATATAATTAATAATTTTTTTTATATTCATGTAATGGATATTTTAGTCATATGGTATGAATAAACCCCTATTTGATGTAGAAAAACCTATTTTTTAAGGATAATTTTACACCTTTGAACAGAAAACACCATTTAAATTAATATTTTTACTCATTAATAATTTTTTATATTTTAAAATAAACATTTTATTTTGAAGCATTATATTAAAATTTACGTTGGTTGAATTTCTAATATTTTTCTAATAACTTTCATTTTTTGATGAATAGTAAAAATACGGTAAATTTTAATTGAAAATAACTTTTTTTCGTTGAAATAATTATATGGTTAAATTATATTATTTAATGGTTTAAAAGTATAAATATAATATATTTTTACCATTTAATATAATGTAGGTCATTAGAATTAATTTTACATTAAATTCAAATGGAAAACATTTCAATCTTTTTCAATATTTTAACTTTTAAAACCCATTTTCTCATTTAAGAAATGGAATTAATTTTCAATTAATTTCTAAAAATTATATGTTTTAAATTTTGAAAAATGGATTCTATATCTTGAATCAGTAGGTCCAAATTATGTAAATAGTTTATTTTATTTTTCGGTAATATGAATAGTAACTTTGGTAAATTCTAGTAACACAGTAAAATGATAAATTAGGTAATTAAGGGTAAAAATAATATTTTAAAATTACCCTAACATTTTTATTAATATAATTGGATGATGATAATTTTCCCTAAAACATACTTGGGTTGAAATTATATCCATTAGAACCCACTTGGATGAGATTTGTACATTTAATTTATTTTATTTAAAGAAAAGTGAAATATGTCTCACTCAGACTTTAATAATTAAATTAATTTAAATGTAAGGTTATAAAAAAGATAAATTAGATTATAAATACCCATTTTAAATATGAAATGTTTTTATTTATCATGAAAATTTATTTATAATTTTTAGTAATTAAATAATTGCCTTAAAGACTTATACATGGAAGATGAAAAAATTAATTAATTGATGAAAAATCCATAAGAGAATTTTTAATAAAATATTAATGAAATTAAAAAGGCCCAAACACTTGAAGAAACTTTATTGGTCATTATATGTCGACCATAATCATCTAAGGCTCAACTTTCTGATCATTTGGAGTCTTATAGAAGAGATTATGACACTTATATTATTTTACTTAAAGTGAAGATAAATTTGTCACATTCGTTTTTTAAAAGAGTATAGAATTTTTAATATTGGATTTTTCATAATATAAATTAGAATAAAAATATTGTTATGAAATTTAATGGATTTATCTTCATCATATTATTTTATTTTTAATTTTTATTCAACAAATATGTAAATTCAGTAATTAAAAAAATTAGGTAGTAATTATTTTATTAATGAATAGATCAAATCAATGTTATTAAAAATATATTAATAAATATAATTTGGGAAACTTATTATATAAAATTAATTTTATAGTTTTCCTTGAATCCTTAGGGATATTATAAAATAATTTTATTGAGGTTAACTTATAATTTTTATATTTTAAAAAATCCATAAAATAAATAGTGTCAAAATTGACACCATTGGTATTTTGTCAAAATAAGGTTTTCTTAAATTATTTAAAAATCATAAAACATTTATAAAAATATATGATAATTATTATATGGTATAAAATGTTCTAAAGTATTCATTTATGGTTTAATTTACTTAAAATAAGTAAATATTTTACCCTTTTAATATTGAAATAATTGTTACCCAAGTTAAAATTTAAATTGAATAACTAAGTGTTCATTAAAAGGATAATGAATAAATTGACATAAAAACCTGTATAAAATTTATTGGTTGATGATATTAAAACACTGTATCATATAATATTTGAAATTAGTACATTTTTGTGGTTTATAACTAGGAGTTAATTTTATTATAAATTAATATATTTAAGGTTTCCAAATGTACCCCTCACCTCAATTATAAAAGGGAACTTCCTCCATCAACTCTTCACTTCATTTTGAGACTTTAAGCTCAAACATACCCTCAAAATTTCCTTTATAAACTTCCATAGAAACATTCTAGTGGTCTTGTCTTTCTTCAAATAATAACTATAGTTCTCTAAGAGGAGATTTAGAGGAGGCATGTCGAAGAAGAGGTAATATCATTTACCGATTAATTCAAACTTCATTCTTCTTCTACTTCCACCTCATTAGTTGTCTCATTATAAAGTAATAAATCCTGTATAAATTATATACTAAGAGGGTATTATGTTTATGAAACAACCATAGTACACCTTCTACCCATCCTATGAAAAATGGAATCACTACACATGCATACGTAAAACTTACCATCTCTATGTTGTGGTGTAATCCATTTTCACCACAACCTTACATAGATGAGTATAATGATGTAATTAATAAATATATATTTGATTAATATAAATTTATATTGATTCCAAGTAACTATTCACCATCCTCTTCAATACCATTCAACAATTATGGGAACAATATCATCGCTCGTGCGTAAGTACGACTTACCGTCTCCATGGTATGATGTGATTAGTTCTACCTAATCTTCATTAAATATTGATTATATAAATGAATTGAATGAATAAATATGATATATGTTATTATAATAACATTATATAAATTTTATAACTAGAACTTAAAAAGTGGAATAAGAACTTATCTGATAAAACATACATAAGAACTTAAAGTAGTTAATACCCGAATAACAAATAACAACGAAATGTTACTAATGAATGGATGAAAATATGATCATAAATTTTATCACAAAAGTTATTATGATTCTGTAATAAATAATTTAAATTATTTAAATAATTATACATGGGTTTTAGATAAATATGAAGAATATCATACCTATGGTAATGGATAACTTTTCAAATCTTGTTTTTATCCAAGATTGTTAATTCATAAGTATTTACTAGAGTATATTTATCATCCATGTCCATGATTACTAAATACGATTTCAAAATATTATTAAAATTCTTATATAAATTTTTAAATTAAATTTTACCCATTGGTGATTTTTTACTAAATGGATTGAATGGAATATTTTGTTGTTTTTGGTACGAGTTACTTTTTGACATTTCCTACAAAAGTATGAGAATAATTTTTTTTAACTTGTATGGAATGAATAGATTTTTATGATTTCATAATTCCTTATTTCCTTGAATATTTCACTATAATATTTAAATTTTATTTTCACATAAAATTGTTTCTTTTAAAATTTTGTGTCATTTTGACGAAGGAAAACATTTTTGAAGATGAAAAGAGTTTTTTCACAGGAATTAAGATAAAGTGTTTTATAAAAATTATTTTCCATCTAAGTTGACATAGGTTTATGTTTATATCCATATTTTTAATTTTATTTGATTGTGGTTATGATGTAATTTTTTTTCTGAAATCCATTTATCTTATATGGATTATGTTATGATGGAATGATGTTGAAGAAACCCATTTTTTTGTTTCTTGGGTTATGCTATGGTGAATGGTTTATGTTTTTTTGGAACATGTAAGAATTATTTCCTTTTGATATGATAGGTCCCTATATCTCCCTCCAATGAATTAGGTAAATATTTATATCTCACGAGATAGACCTGATTAGAATGACAATTAAATCTGATTCAGTAATACAAGGATGGAACAAGGAGTGAAATCAGTTCAGTAATATATTATGTCTAATATGATGGTCTTGGAAATGAGTCTTCAATAATATTAAATGGTTTTATTGGATTATGTGTATATGAAATGAAATTTCATGTCTTATTTGATGATTTATCCCATGACATGATATTAAGATATTTTATATGCATGATAATATTTTCAAATGTTATATTATTATGATTATGATATGATTGATATTTCCCTTGTTTACCCTCACTGAGAATTTGAGATCACCATTTCATATGTTACTTTTTCCTAGGTAATGATTAAGTTTATTAAGTAATATATATCAAAAAGGACTCTATGTATGAAGAAATAAGTGGGAGACAATGTAGATGTTTTATAAACTAGTTGTTTATGTTACCCAGTTTCTAAAGACAGTAATCCTATACGGTCCTGGAATTGTTTTTGTTTTGTTATGAAATAAATATTTTTTAATGTTGAAGTAAAATATATATTTTTAGTATGAGTGATTATAGTTGTTATTAAAAAAAGGTACATTTAACCATTGGAAACTAGGATGAGATAACCTTAGTAAAAACCCTAAGTATTTGTCTAAGTATAGGTTAAAATCCTATCCTAGTGTTTTAGAGATGTTCCTGAATAACCTAGTATAAGACCTAAAGTGTCATAAATTGAAATTTTATTCTTGAATTGTGTTGGTTTCCCATTATAATTAGTGTTTTTCACCCTATGATTATTGATTTTATTCAATGGATAAAACCTGAAGGAACCACGTTAATGTTGAATGCGATAGACAATGAAATGATTATACCCATGAGAAACCAAATGTTGTTAGAGTTGGATGAAAAATATTATAGCCATTCTCAAACAACTTTCTCAAACAATGAATCATGCCAAACTTCCAAATGAATAAAGGAGGGAGAAACATCCTATTGAATCCTTCACAAGGCAGCTTCCACCTTCCATCAACAGGTCTTCTAATGCATTAGTGTATGAACAATGGATCAACAACACTGAAACAAAATTTTCAGTTCTTTATTGTTCTGAACATGATAAAGTCATCTTAGTAGTATATAATTTGTAATGTAAAGTTTATCAAGGGTGGAATATTATCAAGAATATAAGGTTAAGAGATGAAATGGAGTCCATAGAATAGGGCGAGTTAAAGAAATTATTTTTCAACAAGTACTTCCCTCATATTCTTCAAACAAAGATGGAGAAGGTGTTTCTTGAACTTAAGAAAAAGGATGATGAATCCATTTGTACATACGAAGAAAATTTTACAAGACTTTCAAGGTACACCTCTAGAATTATTATCTAAGAGTAAAATTGATCAATTCTTTACTGTCTTAAAACCAAGTCGCCGAAGGGCATTAGACATAAGGGACATCAATAGCTATGAAAATATTATTCTTTGTGCTCTCAAGGTTGAGATGAAAATTATAGTAATCCATCAAACATATGTTTTTTATAAGAAGAGAAAAATGGAATTCAAAGGAAAATATAAAGACCACACTGAAAAGAAGATGAGTTTTCCCTTATGATCAATGTGTGGAAAGAAACACAGAGGGAATTTTCTTAAATGGACTTGTAAATGTTTTAAGTTTTGAAAAGAAGGTCATCGGGAAGTTGAATGCCGAAGTGATGTGAAAAATATGTCTCATGATGAAAAAAAAAAGAAATGGCTACACAAAATTCACCTCCTACGCATCAATGCTATCAGTGCAAGTAAATGAGTCATTATGGCAATCAATTCCCTAATCCATGGGTTATTGATGATTATTGATGTCAAAAACTCTTAAGTCCAAAGATAAATGAAAGTCGCATGCAATAACTATCGGTTACATAGAGTATGATAATGAAGTGGTGGAAGGTACACATACCATCCACTTTAAATTAAAAAATGTTTTATTTGATTATGGATCCCCCCACAATTTTATTTCTAAATAATTTTCAAAGGGTATCACTGTATTACATCAACGATTAGATGTTTAGTTAACTGTTACAACTCTTAATGGTACAATGGACACATATAAAGTTTATAATTCTTCTTTGGTAGAAGTTTGTGGGAAAGTGATTCCTGAAAATCTTTTGATCCTTCCTATAGTGGAATTTGATGTGATTCTTGGCATGGATTGGATTTCTCTCTATAGAGATCATATAAATTGTCAAGGAAGTGAAGTCACATTTCATATTCCAAATCAATCTATGATGATATATTGATTCATGGATGAATATAACCTTTTAGTAGAAATTTATTCCATATTATGGGTACTGATTCCTATAAATGAAGGTTATTTATCTCAAATGGTTGGGGAGAAAATCACGATTAATAATACACCCATTTTATGAGATTTTGATGAAGTATTTATAGAGGAATTTCCTGGTCTTCCACCAAATCATGAAGTTGATTTTTCAATAGAACTCATACTGGGTTCTATGCCAATTTCAAAGACACCTTATAGAATGGCCCCAATTGATTTGGAGGAATAGAAGAAGCAACTCTAATGGAATCTTGATAAGGGATTCAAATTTCCCAGTTTGTCACCTTAGAAAGAAACTGTTTTGTTTCTTAAGAAGAAAGATGGATCAATGAGACTCTGCATTGATTATTAAGAACTTAACAATATCAATATCCAGAAAAAATATCCTCTTTCCACTATTGATGACTAATTTGACCAACTATGTGAAGCTCAATACTTTTCCAAGATTGATATTCATTCAGGATGTCATCAATTAAGGTTGAAAAAGGTGAATATACCAAATATGGTATTCCATATAAGGTATGGACACTGTGAGTTTATAGTAATGTTTTTTGGTATAACTAATTCCCCCGCTATCATTATGGATCTAATGAATTGAGTCTTTAGAGACTATTATGATCAATTATTTTAGTCTTTATAGATTATATTCTTATCTATTATAAGAGTAAGGAAGAACATGAAGACCACTTAATAATTGTACTGAAGACCTTGAGAAAGGAGAATCTTTATGAGAAATTTACTAAGTGTGAATTTTGGATTCATAAAGTTTCATTTTTTGGGTCACATAATCTCAAGATATGGGATATCTATGGATCCATCAAAAAAAAAGTTGTTAAAAGTGGTCCGAGACCAAAAAATGGTAACTGAGATCTGAAGATTTCTTGGTTTGGATGGATATTATCAATATTTTGTGAAATATTTTTCACTATTATATAATCCAATCCCAAAGTTTACTTGGAAAGGAGTTAAGTTTGTTTGGATGGAGGAATGTGAAGAGAATTTCAAAGATCTATAAATAAGGTTATCTAGTGCACTTGTGCTCACCCTACCTTGTAGTGGGGAAAGGTTTCTGATCTATAGTGATGCATCCAAGAAGGGGTTGGGATGTGTTCTAATGAAAAATGATATGGTGATAGATTATGACTCATGATAGTTGAAAATACATGAGAAAAATTACCCAACTCATGATTTGAAGTTAGCTGCAATAAATTTTCATTAAAGATATAAAGGAATTATCTTTATTGTGAAAGGTGTGATATTAATAATGATCAGAAAAGTTTAAAGTATATTTTCACATAAAAGGATATTAATAAGCGCTAAATAAGATGATTATAGTTGATTGAAGACTACTCAATACATTACCACCTGATGAAAGTGAACAAGGTGGTTGATGCTTTGAGTCTAAATGATTATGCTAGCCTATCCTGGAAGAGGATCATAAAAGGTCCAATATTTATGGATTTACCAAGGATGGATATTAAAATTTTAAAGGAAGGGGGGATATTATATTTGTCAAATGAATGTTAAACCATATATAAAATTTAATATTAAAGAAGCACAAAAGAAAGATTTAGAGCTATAAAAGAAGGTGATAAATGTTCCTGAATTCATCCTTGATTGTGATGAAATAGTATGGTTCAGTAATAGGGTTTGTATTCCTCCCATACCAGAATTAAAGAAGGATCTATTGGATGAGGCTCATAGTTCATCATTATTTTTTCACCCAGGAAGAAAATATGTACAGGGACCTAAAAGAGTATTTCTGGTGGGATGTCATGAAAATAGATGTTTCTAAATATTTCTATCGATGCTTGGTTTGTCAGCAAGTTAAGGATGAGAGATAGAATTATAAGGGGATGTTACAACCATTACCCATATAGGAATAGAAATGGGAAAGAATCACTATGGAATGTATTATTCGACTTCCCAAAACATCTAAATGAAATAATGCTATATGGGTTATAGTTGACCGCCTTACGAAGTCGACACACTTAATTTTTATTAGAGAGGATTTATCTCTTGATCAGATTTCTAGGATATATGTAAAATAAGTGGTAAGATTACATGGACTACCACTTTCCATTATATCTGATCAGGATCTGAGGTTTACCTCAATGTTTTGGTGAAGTCTTCAGCATGCTCCAGATACCAAAATAATTTTTAGCACTGCTTATCATCCTCAGACAGACGGTCAGTCTAAGAGGACAATTCAAACTTGGAAATATATGTTTAGAGGTTTCTCTTTGGATTTCAATGGTTATTGGGATCAACACCCACCTTTGGTGGAATTTTCTTACAATAATAGCTTTCACTCTAGTATTTAAATAGCTCATTAGGAATCCCTCTATGGAAAGAAGTGTATAACTCCAACTTATTGGAAGGAATTTGGGGAGATAATGATATTTGGACCTGATCTTGTTGAAGAAATGGCATAAAAGATCAGATCTATTCAACAACACATAAGAGATGGTTAGAGTCAACAAAAACCTTATTTTGAAAACTGAAGGACCTAGAGTTTGATGTGGGTTATAAGGTGTTCCTAAAAATATCTCCCTGTAAGAGAGTAATGATATTTGGAAAGAATGGCAAGCTGATCCGTAGGTACATCGGCCCTTTTTATATTCTTGATTATTTTGGGAAGGTAGCTTACCAATTGGTGATTCCACCCAATCTCTCTAAAGTTCATGTCATGTTCCATATATCTCTCCTAAGAAAGTACATACCTGATCCTTCACACGTACTAATCTCGGAAGTTGTACCGCTAGAGCAATATCTTTTTTATGAAGATAAACTGCTAGAGATTCGGGATAATAGAGAAAATATTCTACGAAACAGGACCACTCGCTTGGTTTATGATTTATGGAGGAACCACCAATTTGAAGAATCTATATGGGA
This sequence comes from Viscum album, assembly GCA_963277665.1. Classification (NCBI taxonomy): domain Eukaryota; kingdom Viridiplantae; phylum Streptophyta; class Magnoliopsida; order Santalales; family Viscaceae; genus Viscum; species Viscum album. Next base: position 2,006,493,668 of record OY728122.1, on the reverse strand, counting down.
ACATGAGAATATGATGAGGGGGAGGTATCCTCATATGTTTGTTTCCAAGTTCCGAATTTTGAGGGAGAAATTCAGTTTAAGGGGGTAGAATGTAACACTTGAATGTTTTTATGAAATAATTTTTCAAATAATTTTTATTCTTTAGTACCTTTGTTTGCACGAAATCATGAGTTTAAATGAATTGAGATATTCCCTTATTGTAGAATTACCATTATAGCCTAGTTTTTAGGTTGGCGGGAATAATTATAACTAACTTATGAAAATTCATTGTGAATTTATTAGATATCAATTATTTATGAAAAATATAAATAAATATTTGTATTTTTGAGTGAATTACTTTTTGTAATGAAATTAATGAGATATATATGTGTTATAGACTTAATAAAATATTTCTGGACATTCATCCAATGGATATTTTAGTCATTGGATATGAATAAAACCCTATTTGATGTATACAATCCTATTTTTTAAAAAGGTTAATTTTGCACCTTTGAATGGATAACCCATTTTAAATTATGTTTTTAAAAACTAATAATTTTTATATGAAAACATAACATTTTATTTTTAAGTGTGATATAAAAATTTACTTTGGATGAATTTATGATATTTCTTCTGATAATTTTAATGTTTTGATGAATAGTAAAAATACGCTAAATTTTAATTAAAAATAACTTTGTTTCATTGAAATAATTTATATGGTAAAATTATATAATTGAATGGTTTAAAAGTATAAATATAATATATTTTTACCATTTAATATAATATAGGTCATTGTAAATAATTTAACATTAAATTCATATGCAAAATTTTTTTAATCTTTTGCAATATTTTAACTTTTAAAATTATTTTTATCATTTCAACAATGAATTTAATTTAAATTAATTACTGAAACTTCTATGTTTTTAATTTCTAAAAATGAATTCCATATTTGGAATCATTAGGTCCAAATTATTTATATATCTCTATTTTATTTTTGGGCAATATGAATAGTATCTTTGGTAAATTTTATTAACATGGTAAAAGGGTAAATTGAGTAATTATGGGTCAAAATAATTTTATAAAATTACCCTAACAATTATATTAATATAATTAAAGGATGATAATTTTCCATAAAACATACTTGGGTCGAAATGGTGTCCATTGTAACCCACTTGGATGAGATTAAGATATTTAATTTATTTTATTTAATGAAATTTGAAATATGTCCCACTCAAAATTTAATAATTAAATTATTTTTAATATAAGTTTATACAGAAGATAAATTCAATTATAAATACTCATTTTAAATCTAAAATTCTTTTCTTTATCATGAAAACTTATTTTTAATTTTTAGGAAATAAATAATTACCTTAATGACTTATACTTGGATGATGAAAAAATTATGTAATTAATGAAAAATAAATAAATGTTTTTATTAATATATTAATGATAATAAAAAGGCCCAAACACTTTAACAAACCTTATTAGTCAAGTATATATAGAGAATAATCATCCAAGGGTCGATTTTTTAACCATTTGGAGGCTTATAGTAGATTTTATAACACTTATATTATTTTATTTAAAGTGAAGATAAATTAACCATATTCATGTTTTAAAAGAGTATATCAATTTTAATATTGGGGCTTTAAGAAGATAATTTACACTAAAATTATTTTTCTGAAATATATACTGGATTTATCTTCATCGTGTTATTTATTTTTAAATTTTATTCAACAAATAATTATATTAAATAATTACACAAAATTGTGGTTGTAATTATTTATTAATGAAGAGACCAAATAATTGTTATTAAAAATAATTTAATAAATGAAATTTGGGATAATTATTATATCAAATGAATTTTATAGAATAACTTGACTCCTTAGAGATATAATAAAGTATTTTTATCTAGTTTCACTTATTATTTTTGTATTTTTAAAAATCCATGAATAAAATAGTGTCATAATTGACACTATTGATATTTTGTCAAAATAAGGTATTATTAAATTATTTAAAAATAATAAAACATTTTTAAAAATATATAATAGTTATGATATGGTCTAAAATGTTATAAAGTATTCATTTATTGTATAAATGACCTGAAATAAGAAAATAGATCACCCTTTTAATATTCAAATATTTGTTACCCAAGTTAAAAATTAAGTTGAATAACTATGTATTAATAAAAATGATAGTGCTTAAATTTATATAAAAACATGTCTAAATTTTATTGGTTTATAATATTAAAACCCTACCTAATTTCATACTTAAAATTGGTGAATTTTGGTGGTTTTTATGTGGGGTTTGTTTTTATTATAAATTAATTGTTTTGAGGTTTCCCAAAGCGCCCCTCACCTCAATTATAAAAGGGAACTTCCTCCCTCATCTCTTAACATCCTTTTGAGCCTTCAAGCTCGACCATCCCATGACCTTTTCAATTATTAACTTCCATAGAAACATTATAGAGGTCCTGATAGTCTTAAAATACCAACTCTAGTGCTCTAAGATGATATTTAGAGGAGGCACGTCGAAGAAGAGGTAATATCATTTACCGATTCTTTCAAACTTCTTTATTCTTCTACTTCCACATCATGAGTAGTTTAATTGTAAATTAGTAACTCCAGTATTAATTATATAATTAGAGTTTATTATTATTACGAAAAAACTATATTTCACCTTCTATCCATCCTAGGAAAAATGAAATCACCACGCGTGCGTACGTATGACTTTACGTCTCCACGGAGTGGTGTAATTCGTTTTTGACCACCAACTTACATGGATGAGTATAATGATGGAATTAATAAATCTATATATGATTAATATAAAATCATATTTATTCTGAGATACTATACGCTATACACTTTAGTACCATTCAATAATTATGGGAACGATATCATCGCTCGTGCGTTCTTACGACTCATCATCTCTACGGTTTGATGTGATTCATTCTATATAATCTTCATTAAAGATTGATTTTATAAATGAATTGAATGAATAAATTTGATATATATTTTTCTAATACAATTATATAAATGATATAACTATATCCGAAAAATTGGAATTAGAACTTATCCAGTAAAACATGCATAAGAACATAAAACAGTTAATACACAAATAACAAGTAACAATGAAATGTAACTAACAAATGGATGAAAATATAATCATAAATGTTATCATAAAAATTATTATGATTCTTTAATAAATTAGTAACATTATTTAATTCACTATACATGAGGTTTAGATACATAAGAAGCATATCCTACCAAAGTTAATGGATAACATTGCAAATCTTTTTTTATTTGAGATTGTTTATTTATAAGTATTTATTGGGGTATGTTTATCATCCTTGTTTATGTTTCCTAAATTAGTATTTCAAAATATTATTTATATCCTTATATAATTTTTTAATGTCAATTTTAACCTTTGGTGAGTTTTTACTAAATGCGATGAATGAAATCTTTTTTCGATTTCAGAATGAGGTACTTTTTGACTTTTTTGGAAAAAGTATAAGGATAATGTTTTTTTAACTTATACGGCATGAACAGATTTTTAAACATTTATAATGAATTATTTCTATGAAACTTACCCTACAATATTTCAAGGTTATTTTCACATAAAATTATTTATTCTAAAATTTTATGGCATTTTTTGGAAGGAAATCATTTTGGAAGAAAAATAGATATTTTCCTCAGGAATTAAGCTCATGTTTTTTTATCAAAATTATTTTCCATCTAAGATGACATATGTTTATATTTCTATCCTTGTTGTTACATTTATTTTATTTTTCTTATCATTTAATTATTTTTCATAAATCCGTTTATCTTATATGGATTATATTTTGAACGAATGATGTTTAAGAAACCCATTTTTTGTTCCTTGGGTTATGCTATAGTGAATGGATTATGTTTTTTGGTACAAGTAGGAATGTTTTCATTATGAGATGGGTGAGACATATATATCACTATAATACATTGGGAAAATATTTATATCTCCTGAGATATACATTAATGGAGTGTAATGTAAATCTGGTTTAGTGATATTGGGCTGGAATGAGAAGTGAACTCAGTTCAGTAATGGAATTTTTTTGAAATGATGGTCTTGACAATGAGCATTGACTAATATGAAATTATTTTCTATACTTATGTGTGTATGCACTGAAATTTCATGTATTATGTTATAACTATTGTGATTACATTTCACTTTTATGATTTTCTCATGATATGATATTATAATATTTTATATATAGCATAAAATTTTCAAATGTTATATTCTTATGATTATGATATGATTGATATTTCCCTTGTTTACCCTTACTGAGAATTTGAGCTCACCCTTTCATATGTTTCTTTTCCCCAGGTTATGAAGAATGGTATTAAGTATGATATGTCAAAAGGAGTATAGTTATGAAGATATAAGTGGGAGAAAATTTAGTTGTTTTATGAACTAGTTGTTTTTGTTTCCTAGCTTCTAAAGACACTAAACCTATACAGTCTTCGAGTGGTTTTTGTCATGTTATGTAATAAATATTCTTCAATATTGAAGTATAATCGATATGTAAAGTATAAGAAATTATAGCATGTGTTCTAGGTTTGAAGATGACTCAAAGGAAATTCACTAAATTTTTTAAAAATAATTATTATATATTTTAAAGGAATAGTTAATCACGAGTTTTTTATCATTGTATAAATTATATTATTTAATTAGTTATTCGGATTCTGATTTTGAGGGATATTGAATTAATATCAAAAATACGTCTATTATGTGTTATATTTTAGGGAAGTGTTTTATTTATTTGAGTTATAAAAAATAGTTTTCATTCTTTTATCTACCACTGAAGTAGAGTACATTGTTGATGCTTCCCAATACTCTTAATATTTATAGATTAAGAAAACAATATCTGATTTTGATGTTTATTTTTATTTATTGTGATAATTCATGTTTTTAATTTCTAAAAACTTAAATCACTCATGGAATAAGAATATAGATGTAAGATATCATTTCATTAGAGATCATGTACAAAAAATATTTTTTAGTTTTGAATATATTTACATCGATTTTAAATTAGCTGTTATCTTTACTAAACCATTGTATGTAGTGAAATTTTAAATTATTAAATTTGAACTTGGAATGATGTAAGATTTATATGAATAAAAGGGGTATTTGATTATTTTTATTCATTATTATTTTTAACTATTTACTTGGCTATGTTGTAGACTGTTGTTAACCATTAATAAGAAAGATTGAAAAACTGAATTAATTATGCTATATCTTCTTCCGAAAATAAAAGTTGTAATCACATGGAATTTTTTATATTATAATCTTTCCTAATTCCTCATAATTTATAACAATTTCAATAACTATTTACATTTTAAATCATCTAGTTATTTTTATGTACAAATTAATTTCAGGGGAGTTTAATAGTTCAATTATTTTATTGATATTTTGGAGTTATTCATTAATAATTATTTTTAATAATTAATATAATGTGAATCTATAGTGTTAACTACTCAAAAATAATTTTACTTAAATATTATTATTTTTTACTAATTTATTCATTCTTAAAGGATGGGAGTTTTTTTTGAAAAGTTATAGTTTTTATTAAAAAATGTTTTACAAAAAAAGAAGTTCTTTTGAAAATTTATGGCGTTTTTAACTTTTTATTATTTAAAAAGGTTAATTTTTTTAAATGAATAGTTTTTTAATTATTAAAAATGGGTGATTTTAAGAGTTTGAGAATTACATATTTTTAAATAAGGGATTGTTAGCGTTTGATTGTTGAATTTGTATCTTTGGAAACATCTTATTTTTATTTTTATAAATTTTAAAATTAAATATTATGAAATGATTAAAAAATAATTTTTCATGTTTTTATGATTTTTTTTATTTATTTTTATTTTAAGAATGAATTTAACTATGGTAAAATTTTCAATCATATTTTAATGTTTTTTTATTATTTAACCATATGTTATTTTTTATTATTTTGGATATTATGTTTTTTCTCTTAATTCTAATTCAATCTTGTAGAAATTTTCTAAGAAAATTTTATTTTGTATGAATTCTTTGAAAGAAGAATTATGTTATGTATGAATATTTCATGTTTTTTTTAAGTATTGAATATTATGAATCATAGCGATGTTTTCCAAATATATTTCATATGAATATTTTTTTAAAGTTGAAAAACATATGTATTCTTAGTAATAAAAAATATATATATGATATCTCACTTTATCTTAAAAATATATTTTGCGTTAAGTTTTTATCAAATTATGAAATGTTAAAGATTGTTTTTTTTCTTTTTTAAATTATATTATGTATTTCAGTGATGATTATCATTATATTTCATATCAATATTTTTGAATGAAATTAAATTACATATGAAATTATCTTACATGTTAAAAAATTATATTATGTATTGTTCTTAAGGATGTTACATATGATTTTTTCCATTTATAATATCTTACTTATTAAAATATATTACATATAACTTATGACTGATAAAAATATTATGTATGTAGAGTTTTAAATCTATCTAAGTTATTTATATCACATATTAAGTTTATTTTGTTTAATATATAATTTATTAATAATTTATAAAATTAATGTAAATTACATATTACATATGTTTGGAAATTATGTTACACATTATTTTAGATTGCGTTTTTCATAAAATTATTTTCTGAATTTTACTAGTGGAATTTTAGAAAAGTTATTATAGGGGAGTTTGATTATGTAGTAATTTAATATTAATTGAAATGAAAGAACTACATTTTTTTCTTTTTTCCCATAAAGACTTTTATTTTGAACCATTTTTTGTTTTTAGTAAAGTGATTATCAAAAGATATAACTAGATTAATTGGAGATAATATATATATTTATGCTATGAAGTATTATTTTATGTCAAGGAATATTTTATTTTCATATATATATGTTTCATGTATTTTTATGTTTAAATACCATGAAAGTTTAAAGAGAAACATGCAACATATGAAAACTATTTTTTATTACAAAAAACGAACTACACTCAATTGGGAAACCTCGAGTAATCTCTCCAATGAAAAAGACCGAGGAAAAATTGAGGATTAAACCATTGAATATTACTTTATAAATAAATCAAGAAGGAATTATATGAAAGAGAGATATACATGGATGATTTTAATGAATACAAAAACTTCGATTAAAATTTTTCTACTATGAATACTACTATGATATTATGTTGTTATCAATGTGAAAAGATTTATTGTGAAAGAAAATTATTTAAGTGATTGAGTTTCATCAATGTTAAACTCTTTTCTATTTCAACTTTTCATGTTATCAAGTTGTATTTCTTTATCATTTTTCTTAATTATTAATCATGTATTGTTTATGTTTTTCGATTAAAAAATAAAGTATTGTATTAGTTATACCTCCACTATAAAAGGATTATAATATTTGGTTATTCCTTTATCTATAATTGGTAGGTTTATTGTGTTTTACTTCTAGGTGTAAAAAGGTAGGGCTATAAATTATAACTTGGTCTATATAAAGGTAATCATATATTATATTTTTCACTCTCCTAAAAAGTGAGGTTACAATGGATACCATTTTACTCCAAGATTATATATAATAAAAGCGTTGATATAGGATTACTTTGATCTAAACTACAACAAAAATTCTGTTGTTCTTGTGTATTTTATTTTTTCCATGCCAACACATGAATACAATATTTTCACCTAAACAGAAATTCTTTTATATGTTGAATTTCATTTTAATATTTTTTTAATTTTTAAACTATTCAATTTTCGATAATATTGACCTTCTCAATATATAACACTAGTAAAACATGATTAAAATTTAATTTATTATTGATTATATAAAAGTTAATGTTAAACATTGATAGTCATACATATTCTACACATATGGTATCATTAAATTTTTCATATGATGAAGCACTCTAGAGATAAAATTCACTCAAAGAGTTTAGTTCATTGAAAACATTTGAAAATTTTATAAACATATTCATTTACTCAAATACTAGCAAAACATTCAAGTAAATTCTATGGGATAGCTCAATAATGTCTCATGGACTATATAATTATGCTAGAAAGCCTGGAATTGGTGAGTAATATTCTTTGGATTCTCCCTCTAAGATATCTTCCTTCTATTCTCTTTACTAATTGAGATACTAGTATTTCATGGTTTTAGGAGGATGCTTCCCATATAATGGGTTATTCGGTTATTCTCATGGATACACCATGGAGGATGGATTTTTTCTACTCCCTTTGATAGATCTTCATCATGAACTTGGATATAATATAGGAACAATGACCAGTAATAGTGAATGGTATAAATTAATGTTCTTTATTTTAGTTTATACATGGTTTTAGTTTATATCATGGTTGATCTTGGGTGATGAGTTATACATTTTTTTTAATGAGTTTAATTTTATCATAGGAGACTCATCATGTTCTATAAGTCAAAAATCTCTTGATAATTATTATCCAAAATTTTCACATCAAACCAATATCATTTCCTTATTTTTAATTGTTTATGATCATTCAATATATGTTTTTCAATAAAAAATAAATTTTAATAAAGAACATCCAATAATTATAAGGAAAACATGTATGATTTATACACTAATTTTTCCTACAAGTCAAAAATGAATAAAGAATTATTATATTGAAATTAAAAAAACTATGTTTTATTTTTCATTTTGAAAGCTTGATTCAAGTTTCATAGTAAAAACTGAATTTTAATTCTAAAAAATGTGATCATTTTGAGAACCTTGGAAGATGAATTCATTTTCATTTTATTCAAACATTTTAAATATTTCACTATATATTTTAAAAATATCCATGATAAAAAAAATTTGATCATTTTTATATTTTAATGCACTTTTGACACTTAGAAATGAATTTAAATTTTTAGACATACTTTTTATCAATCCAAATATATTTTTAATTACCTGACCCAAATTCCCATGTGAATTTGATGTATATCACAACAAGACAATAAGCACACCTCCTTATCACCAAGGGCTGGCTTAAATGCCAATGGGTAACTAATTAATGTGTAGAAGATATGTTACCCTATTTTAGAATAATTCAATAGATGAATGAAATATATTAGACCGAGTTAAAATTCTGATAAGACCATTAGGGCCATCAAACCTGATAGAAAAAATTAAAGATAATTGGAAATGGAACATCTATCAGTTAGGTATCTGACCGGTTTAGTATTCACTAACTATTTGAACATGTACATGGAACATACTAGGGTCTAAGATATCCTTAAGATCTATATAAAATAAAAATATGGGAAAAACCACTTTACATATATAATTCATAAAAGAGTGGCCTAATGGTTTAAAATTAAAACTTCACCTGAGTGTGAACTCATAATAAACATTTCAGAAAACCCTACAACATCTACTTTATAAGTCTACCAAAAAAATTAAAATGATCCACTATGAATCAATGAAACATGTGTGATAACCACCTACGCTTTGATATAGTTACCCCTCATTTTCAAGTTCCTTTCATTGTATGGGTCACGCAAAACAAGGCTTATACATTTCTTGATGGACTATATATAGGATTTGAGTAAAATATACCATGTGGAAGTCAACACCTGACCTCAGTGAGTCTATAATAAATCCAAGAATTCAATGTATAAATAAGAAGAAGGAAAGATTAATTGTAAATGTGGGGTAGTCTATCAAATAGGGTATTATCTAAATAAGTCAACATGATAAAGGAATAGACATGATGAACATGTATACATGTTATTAAATTAAATAACAATAAGGATAATTCTCTAATAACATTTAAGTGATTTTTTATCACATCATCCTAACCTAATTCAGGCTATGCTCAAAATCCCAAAATCATACATATCAATCATAATGGACCTATCCATTGAGGATATATAGATGAATCCATCCTCTATAATAGACAATGTATACATGTATGTATGTATATATGTATGTATGTGTGCATAAATATATATATGTGTTTATCATTAATCTTTCTCTCTATGAAAGGACTCTCTCTTCACAGGGAGGAACCATAAGTATGCATCAACATCTTCCTCACCTAAGAGGACCCTCATATGTTCATAGGACAGAACATGTGTGTGTATCTATGATAATTTGTATATAAGTAACCCTACTCTTTATGAGAAATATATTCCCTTAGGTTTGAACTTTATCATATATACATATAATCCAAATATAGGTAACACACTAACATCAAGTTCAAACCGAAAATATAGTTACCAAATACTTTCATGAACAATATGATGTAGTGAAAGAAAATACACCTGAATTATCATCAATGAAAACCGAAATTGGGGCTAATGTATTTATAACAAATTATCTTGGAATAGTATATAGTTTCTAAGCCTAGAGACTAATAATGAAGCCTAAAACATAATCATGATTTTTCATTTAATAAAAAAATATTATGTGTTCAACCCGAACCCTACCCCATACCCCTATAACAACAAAACTTAGATAATATGAGAAAAAGAGAATAGATCACCCATGAAAACCTATTCATATACGATTACCTATGCCTGAAGAAGTAATATATGCTACCACCAACATGTTTAGAAACCGCGCGTTATAAAAATAACGATTTTAAGTCACATTGATAATTATAGAACCTAATTTTGACATACATTGGTGTATCCTTACCTAATGATCAATGATTATGAAACCATGCTACCACCTAGAGGAAGAATGATCCAAGTAAAAACTCGGATATAAACCTTAGAGCATGATGGATGTTTAAGGATCCACAAAAATAAAATAAAAGTATCATAAATTTAATTAATAATAACACACATACATTATCCATGATTATTATGCACTCATACAACCATTAGAAAATGAATCCAAGTGAATATGAAAAGTAGGATGAAGGAGATGAATGGGGGAGCTCTTCAATTCATTAATGGATAAAAAATGAAATGAAAATTACAAACTAAGGATAAAAAGGGTTTAATTAATGGGTAAAAGTACCATTTTCACTTAAATATAAAACAATCCTATAGCTTATTGGGTACCCTGTATAATCCACTTGGTTATTGAAGGGGATGGATGTATCCCTACACCCCCCTTGGATCCATCAGAAACCTCGTACAAGACCATTAGGTATCTAGTATTGCTAAAACACCCATGGCCCATCTCCTTTCCTTTTTATCCCCTATTTAAATTTCTTCCACTTATTCCTAGCCTAAATATAAACATTAAATGTAATTTAAAGACTATAAATATTGGTGGAAATATAATTTATAAAGTGATTGATCATTATAACCTTCCAACCATTAGTTTCTTATCCCTAAGATGGTTCAGTTGTATTCTTGAGGAAATAAGTCTAGCCAATAGGCTCAAATACCCACATTAAATTTTCAAGTCTCTTTAAAAAAAACTATTATTCCATCATCATGGACTAAGGAAGTGACATTTCCTTACTAGGTATTCTCACTTTAGTTTATGATAAAAACCTAATTTTCCACAATGAAATAATCAAACTCCAACTCCATGTAATCAAATCATTCACATGATTAGGTTTGTTCATATATCCACGTAGATATAAAAAATGGAAAACATTATTCATTTCACTAAATTAAGAAAAAAACCATCTTATAAGCTAATTATATGACATACACCAAAAGATCGATGAGTCAAATTTGGTGAGCAGTAAGTTTTCCTTGTTTTTCAATCCTCCTATGATCCAATCAAGTAAATAATCATAGAAATACATGTTCACTGACCAATAATTCCAAGGTTCATCACATTTATTAATATAATATTTTTGGTGGATTTTCATAGTTGTTAACCACTTTTAGAACATTTTCACATGTTTCATTGTCTATTGTACTATACTAGGGCCAATAAATGATGATTACCTAATATCATCATTGTATGGTGGGGAATGACACGACTTTTTAGTGTGCCTTTAATGGATCCATATGGATGGATGCATGATAATTTCTATTATGAAAAAACATTACAATAGGTAAATTATCCCCTCAAGATCCACCAAAATCAAGGATGAAAGATTAAAATATACCTTTTATAATTTTAATGGTCTTATCTGATTAACCAGCCATATAAGGGTGATAATCTTTATCAAAATTCAAATGTGATCCAATAAACTTTTTTAATCCTCTCTAGAAACAAGATATGAAACATGGGTCCTAGTTATATACAATTCTAATCAGTACCCCCATGGAGTTTCAAAATATAAATGAAATAAATTTTCCCAACTTAATAATTGATTATTTTCTAAAATAAGGATAAAATAAGTTATCTTTTTTATGTTTTACATAATTACCCATTTCATATATTTTCTATTTGGACAGTGTGGTCATCTTGTCACAAAATATATTGTAATTTCATCCCATTTCCACCAATTTATAATAAGTGTTTGTAACTCACTAGTAGGAATTTGATTATTTTCCTTGACTCGATGATAAGTAAGACATTGATACATAATTTCTATTATCTCCCATTTCATTTTAGGGAACCAAAATTAAATATGAATGTCTTGATACATTTTGGAAACTCTTCTTTGAATAATAAATCAATGGTAGTGATTTACAATCATAACATCTACCAACATACTGCTAGGAACTACTATTCTTCAATGGATGTAAATAAATAAACCAAGGTCTTGAGACCATCCTTCTAGGATCTCCCTATCATCAAATCTCTCTTTAATAATTATAAAATCCTAGTTAGATATTTGATAATTTTTCAATTATTATATAACCAATGATTTGAGATAAATATTGTAAAGATACACTTCATCTTGATCTATGATGATATCTAGATGGAGTTTAGAAAGCATATATATAATCCTTTTTCTATATTTAGTTTCTCAAACTTTCTAAGGTTAATATTTTTTGGTAAGGGTGTCAGCTACAACATTTCTCTTTCCTAATGTAAATTATATTTAAAAATCAAAGTATTTATAATATTAAACTCATTGATACATCTTAAAATTTAAATCTATCAAATAAATGTTGTAATTAAGGATCTTGTAGTCAGTATATAATGTAAATTAATAATTTAATTAGTAATGCCTCCAGTATTTTAGAGATTTTATTATGGATTATTTCTCCAGATCAAGGGTTGGATAATTTCTTTCATGTGTTTTGAATTTACAAGAAAATAGGAATCCATATGATTGTCCTATATAGGAAAACACCTATGAACCAAAAATGTGGAATCATAGTAAACCTAAAAAAAATTTACATGAATCTGGTAAAATAAAAATAGATTTCATTACAACCCTATTCCTAAATTCCTAAAAATCCACCTCACATGGTTCTGACTAAATGAACGTCACTCCTTTGTCTTTTCGTGTGGTCATAGAAGTAGTTAAATGGGAAAATTACTAAACAGAGTATTGGTAATACCCAATAAGTCCAAAAACATCAATACCTTGAAAATGTTATTTGGTACATTACATGGCATCACCCCAATACTAGATGAAAATAAATCCATATTTAGAATATATTTTAGTCTCATAGTATTTTGATAGAAGATTAACCTTAATTAAATTTATAAAGAAAAACATATAGACCCTTTTAATTGGTCAAACAAATCATCAATATGAGTTAATGAGGACTAATTTTTGATAGGTACATGATTTAGATGCTAAAAGTCTCTAAAATTACATATAATTGCATCATCCTTCTTCACAAAGGGAATTTTTATGTGCTAATGGTAAGTACTAGATCCAATAAATCCCCTTGAATCTATCTCTTTTAGAGGATATTTCAATTACATCAAATCATCCACTTATATTTCGTATGAAAAAATAAAAGTCAAATTTATCCTTAGAACTAGATTTATTGAGAAATCCACCTAAAAATTAGAAGGTAACCTAAATATGTCCTTTATGAACACATCAGGCAAAGATAATAAAATAATAGATAAACCATTTAATCATATAGTTTCAACTTGACTAAGAACCAAACATTCCATTATATTTGTAAACAATCCCACATTCTCCTGGTTCCACCCATCTCTAATGCCCTCGTGATCTCATTCAATTCCATAACGTATGCTAGGTTCTATTAGGAAAAGAGAAAAACCACGTTTCTTATATAAATAAATGATATCTTTGAACCGATTCAACAAAAAAATACCCAATATGATATCAAATATGTCCATATCTTGGGAGCATAATTCCTAGATATATCATAATAAACCTACCACAAGAGGATATAGGATACACTTGTTAGTTTTATCTATTCATTTTCAAAATATGATATAGATTCTCATGATATACTAATATGTTTCCACTTATAATCCCAAGTGAGACATTAGATTCTCATAAATACAATAATGGGAGGATCCTATATCAAATATGGGACAAACAGTGGTAGAAGATACTATAGCAATACCTCTAACTATTTAAGGTCATTCTCCAACAATAATTATCCATTTTAAGATAGTAAAAACCCCACTTGAGACATCATATTGCCCTATGGATATGATCTATGTGCTAGTTGAGGTTCCATAACTACTAGCTCTACCCTACTGACCTATTACCTTACTTAGATCAGATATAAGGTGGTTGGATTCTCAGAGAAACCTACTCACAATTATGAACATATAAATATTGACTTTGTTGGGGTCACTATAAAATACTCTTTGGGGGTGTAAACATATAAAAACTCTAAATATTAATGAACCTACTACACTAATGAAACTTATTCAAATCATTGGGATAGATTGTCCAAGTGTACTTTATGTGAAGACATTAGAGTCATCAAATCTAGGATCCCTAGTAGCTAGGAGAAGAATAAATCTCACCCAGACTACCCTACATAGATACACCTCAAATCAAATTTTCCTAACATCACTTGTATCCACTAGTAAATCCACTAGTTCCAATAACCCCTTGAGAAATAGTATTAGATATCCTTTCATTATTTATTACCTTATAGATATTCAAGATGTTAAACCTCACTAATAACATCTTTAATAGTTCCCTCATAAAAAATTTAAAGAATATATACTTTTACTCCTTATCCCCACTCAATTATGAATAAAATTGGTGAAGACCTGTGAATTTAGTGGCGTATTCCATCATCGACTGAAATCTCCCCATGTTGTCCCTGAACCCCCAAGTATTTAATTTTCAGAGGATATATGGATAACAATAGTGAAATAATAATTCTATAAAACCCTTTTAGTCAAGTCCCATATCCTAATTCACCTCAAACATTATTCCCCACCAATGATTATTAAATTTTTATATAATAAAGGTGGATATAAAAAATTAGTATTTCTTCATAGTGTCAATTGTTTTTAATATATGGTGAATTAGGTGAACCCAATTTTCTTTTTTCTAAGTTTAAACATCACCCCATAAGTATTTGTGTGATGAAATTGAAAATTCAACATAACATCCATAGCTGAGAGCTGCCAACATGATACTATCTAGCATGATTCTTTATGTAATTGAGCTCAACCATAAAGTACTTGAGGATTAATTGAATACCTAGTAGGTAGAGAATATTCATCATCTGACTTATGTAGATCATATAGTTATTGAAACAATAGAATTATCTACATGACTGAACAAAATCTAATTATATCACTTTCTAAGAAAAATAGAATTTAAAATTTATGTCCGCAAAAAGATAATTTGGTTAAAACCCCATCCCCTCTCATATACAACATCCTTAATTAGTAATTGAGTATTTTAAAAGTAAATCTAAAATAACACCATTTTATAAATAAAACTTGTCAGGTATAATAAAATAAGGATTAAAACTAACTAAATAAAATGAATAAGTTATACAAACCTAATTTTCATTAATAAATAAACTAGAAATCACACTTTATTTATTAATGAGATTTTAGTTAATATAAACATTAAAATGATTCCAATAATAAAGAGAAAAAATAAATGCAAGTAGGTGATATTCTATTTCATAGCATCTGTGCAAATAAATACGTATCTACTTAGGAAGCATGGGACTCATAGAGAAAGCAAGGACTCAAGGAAGAGGTAAAATAGGAACTTGAACAACCTTTGGTTTCCCAATATTCCAATATAATTATGCTAGAAAGGAATATTTATGGGTTACGTCCAAATACCTATTCTAGATTTGTAATAAAAAATACATGCGTATTATTCATATATATTGAAAACATGAATGTGATGGATGTATAATATATATATATATATAATGCTAATATAAATTGTATGGTACTATATATATATATGGCATAAAATTCAGGTATAATACATGAAAAATGATACATATATATTCTCATGTATATGATTCCTGAAGAATACATGCATATTAATCATGTATTAATGTGTAAAAATATATTTATTATAAATGCATATGATGCATGTAAACATGGGGTAAAACTCGTATATTCACATATGATGACAACACCTTCTCCGATTGTGGATTCCATTCATTTTAATATATTAAAAATAGATTAAAAAACTTTCATTTAGACTATTGAATGAATTTATCAATGAGGCACTTTTCATGGGTATTATTTGGTAATATCATAATATAATAAATGTTGTATTCATTTATAAATAACCATCAGATTTCACTTAAAAGGGTAAATAGATCTCTTTCTTGGGGTGTGGTGTGGTCGTTAATTTTGTAATAAACCATCTTAGGATTCCATATAAACTAAACCACTATTTACCCAAGGGGTGTTCCTAATCCTTGCAAGCAAGAAATGAGTTGTAGGGCATCAGATACACATATCAAGAATGATCTTTACCTTAAATAATAGTTAAGAACATGATAATTTTATCTTAATTTTGGCATGATCCATCCAAAGATTGGTTGTCCACACAAACATAGTAGATATAGATAAATCATAAAAAAGTGGATAATATAAATCTTTTATATCACCTAAAAACTCCATCACCTAGCTAGCATAACTCCACTCACCCCCAAGATCCCTCAATATGTTGCAAATCTAGAATCAATAAGTCTATATAAAAAAAATTAAATCCACCAATAGATATAATAAGAACTTGTAAAGATCTAATTTAAAGGGACACCCAACAAATATTCTATAAAAATAAAACCATGTCCTAAAAAATAATGAAATAGGAAAATTAGTATGAATATGTTAAAATTAAACTAACCTCAAATTTCCTATGTTAATCCATGATCAAAGAGTGGTTAGGAGTTAAGACCAATATTGAAACTAAAATTGTAATAGAGGAATAAGTATAAAAATACCAAGTAGGCCACCATCTGGCTTGCCACATGCTAAAATTTTATTTATTAAAACATTTTCCAGATTGATTGAAATATAGTAAGAAAATAGGTTTTCTATTTTTATTTTTTTGAATGAAAAAATCACCTGAAATCTATTTTATAAACCACCACCACTAAAACACTTATTTTGAAACCTTTTCAAAATACTAAATTTTAAATTATTCTACCAAAAAATAGTCTTCAGAAACCTATTTAACACCACTTTAGATAAAAATCAACCAAGCTTAGGGAAAAATCTTGTTATAAAACTATAACGAAAAGTAAATGGATGATAATGTTAGAAAGTAGAATAAATTAAGGATGCCACAAGGAATAAAAATAGGGGAAAAGCAATCAAGCACAAGTGAAGGATCCCTTACATCAACCACCAATAAATTAAGTAGGATTCATGTGATATAACATAATAAATCAAGTAATACTATCCTAAACTAGTGAAAAGTACCTTAGGTCAACCTCTAACAACTTTTTTGTCATAGTAGTCCCATCGAACAAGATGATCCCAATATCCTTATCCCAGGAGCACAAATTTACCACAGATAAGAATAATGGAAAACATAGGAACATAATACCTCTTTATCAAGACAAACCTTCTTAATTAGCATTTTTATTCATCTACGAGTCTAAATAGTGAACTAGAATCCCCATGATCAACAAAAATATGATGGTGAGAAGCCAGACAAGATCAAAAAAAGTATCATGAAAACAAAATAAATCTCACCCTCAAATTTTATTACCTCATAAATAAAAATCACCAAACCAAATCATCTAATCACTACAATAATAACAAACCCTAAATAGCTATAAAAAATACAAGGGGAAAGAAATGGGAATCATAAGTAATCAAGGAACCACCTAAAAGTTCCAACTCGGACTCTAAAATAAACTGGACTTGGCATGCCAAGTCACTTTTCAACATTCAAAATAATTTAGCGAACAATATTAAAAATGTTTCACTTAAATCAACATTTAAATTAATTTATAAATAAAAAAATCATTTAAAATTACCAAGGATCTAAAATCCTAACATTAATTTATATCATGACCCAAACATGGTCAAACCATTTTTGAACCACATATTTTATATAAATAATTCTAATAACTTTTATCCAAACAAGCTATTTAAATTTACACTTGAGATACCAAGTAATAACCTCTAACAATTCAATTTAAAAAAAATTCCAAACATTTTCCATAAATCCAATTTAATCTTTAAAAGGCCATTCGAGTAATTTAAGAAACAACCCGAGAGAAAAAACAAAAAAACCAAATTTGGGAAATGGTTTTAAATATAAAAACATGTCACTTTTTTTGAAAACCGGGATAAAATTAAATAAAAAAATATAATTTGAACATATAAAATAAAAACCTAATTTTCATATGTAAATAAATAAAGGCTTAATAAATTAAAATTTGGTTCATGGTAAAAATTACTTTAAATAAACAATAGATGGTTTTAAATGTGTCAAATTTGATAGAAAAGGCTTCAAAAAGAATATGGAACTCAAAAAAAGATAAAAATGAAGAAATCATGAAATTTGGTCCAATCCTTTCACATATGTATTGGTCAAACCAAGGAACCATCATGGGAAAAGGAAATCATGGGGAAAAGGGAAAGAAAATTTGAATAAATAACCAATATAAGAGAGGGATAAAGTCGGGGGTCACGTGGGGTGGGGGTGACATAGGGTGTGCTATGAAAGGTAGAAAAAGGAGAGGGGGATAGGTTTAAAGAAAAAATAAAATAAGATAAAAATAAAATAACATGAAATTTTAATTATAAGAAACTCACATGTTTTTCCCACATGGTCTTCCAAACCATGTAGGTACTGTGTAGCACCCACTGGATACCTAGAATCACTAATGCATAATTACTCCTTGGAACCTCATGGTGTAATGGATAGTTCACTTATAATGATAAATGAAAATGCCCTATGGTAGATCCAAAATTCATTATTTCCATATATTTTCCCAAACCATGCTATATAACCACACACCACTTTAATTTGTTTTTAAAAAATGAAAGGAAAAAAATATTAAATAAAATAAATAAATAACCCATGAAACAAGGTGCAACAAACTCCCCACCATAATTCTTTGTGCCACATGAAATATATTATCAAGGGATGATAGACAATAAGGTAATAAAATTACAACAACCTGAAAATAAGTTTAGAGATACTATGATTCTAGAACAAATACTAAAAAAGAAGAAACACTAACCCAACCACTTCTAAATAATAAAAAAGAAGAACCCCAAACAATACCTAACATAACCATTAAACAATCACAATACTAATAAGGGACCCGATTCCATAATAACATCAAGACTTACTAGGGTCTCCATATAATTTTTAATTTATCTAAAGTGGTGGCTCAACACACACACTCTCTAGAGAGAACCACCACCAAAGGCACAAAATCCAATAAAAAACCACGACCAACTATTGAAAAGAAACCAATAGATATCCCATATTTAAAAGAACCAAAGTAAATCTTATTAAACCATAATTCAAAGACACCAAGACTACTAAGATCATAAACAATATAGAAGACTGATATGGGATTTAACCTCAAGTCCCCATACTCAATGGGTAAAATAGGACCTCAAAATCAGGACCCCATCTCAAGAAAAACCCATCAAAATAAAACCATTACTCCCAAAAACTGAAATACCCAAAGGAAAACCCCTTCATAGTTACCCATATATAAAACCTAATGTTTTCCCTTCTCAATCAAAACCTAGAATTTAAAACTTCTAGATTTATATAATATATATTTTTTTGAATTAATTTAAACTATTCGAAACTTTTCATATCATGAAATACTGAATATATCTTGTTTTATATGAAATAACCAAGTTATTGTTGATTTTTTGGAAACACCATTTTGATATTTCACTACACACAACTCCGAATTATATTGTGTTATATGAATTAATGAGTTTCTATGAAACAATACATTATTATTATAATTAATTAAAAGAGATATCCAGAATAAAAAAATTAAAATTATTAATATGGATAATAAATTTTTTCAAAATATTATTTATAATGTTTTTATATAAATAAGTCATATTGATAATAAAACATATAAGTTTTTTTGGAAAAGTCAATATATGTTTGAAAATGATATTTTCTCAAATGAACTGATTTTTATGTCATTCTGTGAATAATAATAATTTTTTTAGAAAATTGTAGAAATTTAAATTGATAAAAAAAATTAACTTTTATAATCAAAATGTTAAAATTATCTTTGGTTGAATATTTTTTATTTTTCTAAAAAACATCATTTTTTGATGAATAGGGAAAACACTGAATTTTAATTCAAAACTAATTTTTAATCTAATTTATTTATTTCATAAAATTATATTTTAATTTGGTTTTAAAGTCTAATTATAAAATTTTTAAATAAATTAGTACAATTTATGTCATTGGAACCAATTTTACATTGAAATTTGATATAAAAACTTTTAAAAAATTTAAACATTTTCTCTTAGAAAAACCCATTGTCCTGACACCTCTACGAGATTAATTTTAAATTATTTTTACTAGTTATGTCATTAGAATGTGAGAAAATGGATTCCATATTTTGAATAAAAATAATTTATAATTTTTAATAAGGTCATGTTATTTTTTTTAAAAAAATATTATTGAAAATAATTAAAATTAATTACAACAATTAAGGTAAAAATAAGTTTACTTAGTGGTAAAACATTAATTTAAGAGGATAAATAACCTCGAAAAATTTCAAAAATACATTTTTTTATAAATATTTCAACAAATTAACATATTTTATATAAAATTTATAGTTATTTGAGGCACATGATGTAAGGGAGGCCACTCAATAGAGTTTACCTTTTTGTATTTACAATAATGCCACTCCTCCTACACTATAAAAGAGAACTCACCCCATCACTTATTCACACCTCTCAAGAAACTTTTCTTAGAAAGAAACGTACCTAATATCATAAAAACTTCCCTAAATTCACCCTATAATCCTACATTTGGGTATAAATCCAACCAAGGAAGTCCTCTAGTGAAAACAAAGAAGAGTTACCCAAAGAAGAGGTAATATCTTTCCATAAGGTCTTTTTTTATTTTCATTCTCCACCACCAAAATTATTTTTATTAAATTATTATTTAATAAATAAATATATTAAATATAATAATATGTTTTTATCATAAGGTTTAGACCTACAACTACACACACTTCCATCAAATGGGTAACAAACTTACTGTTGGTGTGTACAATGGACTACTGGCTTGTGAAACGATGTCGTTATTTCCTTTACCACCTCTCATGGTTGGGAATTATGATATATGCATTTTTTTGTGATATATATGATATATATGATGTATTTATTCATATATAATTATTATATGAAACATACCTTCACATTTTCAATTTTTTTCTAAAATAATAACCTCGTTTTGGGATGTGTGGACTACCACCTCTTTAGAGTGTTGTGATTCATTCACACTTTACATGGAATATATTAAGGATTATTTTAGTAAATGTATATGACATATATGAAATAATAATTATAATTTAAGGATAATATATATATACACACTCACACACACATATATCATTTATTTTCTTTCTTTCAAATACAATGATAAAATGGAAACAATGTTCATGCATATGTACAAACAACCATCTCCATAAATGGTGTATTCTAATTCATATTTATATATTTTATATATTATTAAAAATATTTATATTCTGAATACATTTTCTATTTACATCATGTTTTACATTATGTAAATAAGTAAATAATTATTCAATTAAGAGGATCAATAATAGTGAGTGAAAACATTTATGAAAAACAAAGTGGATATTACCCAAAACGTTACATTAACATACAGTTGCTACTAAACAGGTAATATAAAGTCATAATAAAATCATATATGAAATTATATTTAAGATTATGTTTATGTGATATATTTATAATAATCTTAAACTTATTATATAAGAGGCTTGAAAATGTGTGAAGAAACTCAATAATTAAGGTAAGAGTTTTCTCATCTCACTTTTATTTATTTGAGATATGTGATATATTCACCACTTATTCTTTTGTGTGGTGTATATAATTCTCATGAATGTATTCTATTATTATTATACTTAGAGTTTTTTTTATTTACATATCCATTTAATGATCTTTCTTTCATGGGGGTTATGATTCAAATGTTACCAAGATGGTAAACAATTTGGTCTCAATTTTCATTCTTTAAGATATATGACATGTTATGCACCTATATTCATCAATGAGGAATATATAATTCAATTTTACAAGTTATATCATGAAAATAATTTTTTATTTTATTTTAATCTATATTTAATGTTATTATTTCTTGGGGACTTTGATTCAAAGTTACCAAAATGGTAAGACTTTATTTTTATAATCTCATCGTTTATTGGGATTGTTTATGATTATGCTTCCATTAATGAAATATTATGAACAATTTCTCAATAATTAAGCTTATTTTTATTATCATATATTTTTCCATGATATCTTAATTTATTAGTACCATTTTCCCACTGTTTGGTATTTATGATAATTAATAAAATGTTTTTAATAAAATTAGACCTCATTTCTCTCTTTGGTCGAAAATATTTTTCCCCTAAAACCAAGTTTTCTAAAAATGTTTTTAAAAATGGTTTATTAGTATCTAAAGGATTTTAAAAGGAAAATTTACCCATGTTTTAACTTTTTAAAAATTGATTTTTAACATTAATATTATTTTTGTTTTCCAAGGATGGTACTTTTCAAAACTTGTTATGATGAAAAAGGAATATTAGACATGGTCAGATTTTCCCAATGTCATTACCTTCATTTCCTTAAAGACTAATTTTAACATTTACAAGGTTATTGTTAATTTTATTTCCTAATATTCTGGATTTTTTTGTTATAATGTTTTTTTCAAAGAAATCTATTTTCAAAAATGTTTTATATTTTAAAATTGATTTAAAATGGCTTTCAAATCTTCATTTCAAAGTTATTTTTAGAGGGAAATGTTTTCAAAATGTATTTTGTTTAAAAAAGAATATTATAAAGTCAAGAGTAAATTTTCATTATGAAATGTTTGAAAATATTATACATGATTATTTTATATGTTATCAAAGTGTTATGAAAGATTTCTTTTAAACTTTTTAAATATTTTTATATCTAATTTTCAATAAAAAGTTATGTACCTATTTATCATTCATAATACTTCTCTATCTATGATGAAATTCTTGGTTATGGTTTATAATTTATTATAGATTCGATTCGTGGATATAATTCATAATGTTTCTATTAATGGTTTTTGTTTTAATTGGTTGATGTTAATGAAACCCATTTATATTCAACTATTTATACCCTGATAAATTCTTATGAAACCCACTTCCTTTCACAAGTTATTCTTTGATGAAATTATTATAAAACCTATATAATTTACATAGGTTATGATATGACAAATTTTTTGTGATACCCTTTTAATTTCATGGGTTATGATATAATGTTTATGAAACCCATATATTTTTTATGAGTCATGATATGATGAATATTTTATGGAACATTTATTTATGATTTCATTTTATGATGGTTGGGAAGTATATCTCCCTCCGATTCATTGAGAAAAGATTTATATTTGAAGAGATAATGATGAGAAACAAGTTAATAAGATTTATCCACAATAGAAAATAAGTGTGTATTGGTCCACAATGGGAAATAGGTGAGTCCTAATCCCCAATGGGAAACAAGTGCGTTCTGATCCACAATTAAAAATAGGTGTATCCTAATCCATACTGGGAAACACATATGTCCTAATCCACTATGGGAAATAGGTGTGTCTTAATCCAAAAAGGGGGAAAAGGTGTGTCCCGGTCCACTATGTTGATGGTCTTGGTTGTTAAACTTGTCACAATAAATGGTATTCTATAGTTATAATGGTTCCACACTTATATGACATGATATTATACTTTATGATTAATTTATGATAATTTATCTCCCTTATCAGTCATCTATTATGAATTGCCAATATTTATGACATGTCTCATGATTATGATCTTTGATATGAAGGGTATAATTTTCAAATGTTATACTCAAGTAATCATACCCTTATGTTCATGTTATGCTTATATATCTCCTTTATTTACCCTTACTGAGAATTTAAGCACAACTATTTATTATGTTTCCTTTCCCCAGGTTATAAATAAAGGTTTTAAGTAGGAGTACTAAAGGGGAAGATAATTAAGGGAGATGTTCATGATCTTTCACCAAACTAGAATAATTTTTTGAAAATATCCAAAGACATTGAACTATTATGGTCCTTGGGAATATACTTTTGTAATGTTCTGAATATTAATCTAAAATGATGTAATAACCTTGTATGTTACATTTGTGTTTCTATAGTTTCTATCATAGGAAAGGATTAGTTAACCTTTAGAAACTATGATGAGAAAAATTTATTATTATTCTAAGGGATATTTATAAGGAAATGTCTAGGTATTTCTTTAAGGATATGCCTAAGGGGTTATAGATTAAGGGATTAACTGTTATTTTTTAGAAACAAGATAAGTATTTTTTTCATGATTTTTTGGTTTTATTCTATGATAAGTGATCTTGATGTTATGCTTTCAGGTTTTATTCAATGGATGAAATATGAAGAAACCATTTCAATGATGAATGCAATGGAAAATGTGATGATTATACTATAGATAAATGAAATGATATGGGAGTTATTATCAAAATTATTATTGATATTATCCAACATTTTTTCCAATATATGAATCATTTTGAACTTCAAAATGAATAGTGGAGGAAAAAATGTTATGTCGAGTCGTTCATGTGGAAATGTCCACCATCTTTTAGTGGTTCCACTGATCCACTAGTTTCTAAGAGATGGATCAGTACCACTAAAAATATAACTTCCATTAATTATTTCTCACAGCATGAAAAAGTAATTTTGGCTACTTATCATTTGGAAGGTGAAGCATATCAGTAGTGAACTCTTATTAAGAACATTATGGAACAATAAGAAAGTGAATCTTGGAATATAAAGAGTTTAATGGGATATTTTTGTGTAAGTAATTCCTGCGTATTATATGAAAAATAATTAAGAAGTAATCCATTGAGTTAAATCAAAAGGATAAGTAATCTATTGGTACATATTAATAT
The DNA here is from genome assembly GCA_963277665.1 of Viscum album. NCBI lineage: Eukaryota > Viridiplantae > Streptophyta > Magnoliopsida > Santalales > Viscaceae > Viscum > Viscum album. Next base: position 2,006,468,260 of record OY728122.1, on the reverse strand, counting down.
AATTTTACAAGACTTGTAAGGCACGCTTCTACTTTGATCATTAGATCTGAAATCAAAATCGATTGATTCTTTGGTGGCCTGAAACCAAGTCTTTAAAAGGACTTGGATATAAGAGACTTTGGTATTTATGAATAAGTCATTCAATTTTAATTTAATATATAAATGGAAATTGGATATTCTCATCATTTTTATGGTTCTGATAAGAAAAAGAAAGTTGATTCTCATAAAAACTAAAATATGGAAAGAAAATCCATAAATCTGTGTGCTAGGAACGTGGAAGAAGCATTAAAGTAATTGATTGAATATAACTTGGAGTTTATTTAAATGTGTAAAGGAAGGTCACACAATTTTGGAATGGTGAAATACCATTAATGGGATGGTTAATGTAATGGAAGGGAAGATTATTCCAACTAATGCCCCACCCACACTCTAGGGTTTCAACTGCTTGGAATTTGGGAATTATGAAAATAAATTCCATAATCAAAGGGATAATATGGATAATAAGCTAAAAAAACCTTAGAACAGAAATGATAAAGGGAAATATTATTTAATCATAATGTATGAAGTGAATCATGATAATTAAGTCACCCTTGTCCTCCCTCCCCCCTTAATTGGGAAGTTTATATTTGATTTTGTATGAATAAGACATATAAAAATGTTTTTATTCATCATTTAGTGAAGTTTCATGTGATTATCTACCTCTATATGTATTTTAGAATAATAAAATTTCATTTAATATTCTCTTGGTGCAAGGATGAACCCGAGTTTCCATTAACTATGTTTTCGGTATAAGATAAGATCTTTTTTAAGGAATAAAGGGTGAATTATATTTTGGAAGGGTTATAAGGATAACCATTTATGAAATCATTTAATTTATAATTTGGATGAGGTTTTAGACATTAAATTATTATCTCACCACATGAGGATTTATGCATATTAGATAACCTGTGTTAACCATTTTTTATGATGATAACCAAAGAAAAATGAAATGAATTGTCATCCTTTATAGATCTTATGAGTTGTTAGTGCTTTAGGAATAAAAATTTTAACTTCATTTTTGGAGAAATAGATGAATTTGAAATTGTTCTAGGCCCAAAAACGGTGAAATTATTATGAAATCATGTAATAAATCTTCATGTGAATGTTCGTCACCTTTAATAAGAGGATCTTAAAACCAAATGATGTTATCCAAGTGCCTTCATTTTCGATGAATCAAATGGTCCATTAGATATTCCATGATTTATGGATTTGTGATCATTAAATTTATTCTGACCATGTTCTCTATCACTCTCCATATGCATTTTAAAGTTATATTTATCTTCCATTTCCAAGTTTTCACTTACCACTTATTTTATTGTATGTGGGAACCTAGTTATGATTTACTTTGGGAAACCATTATGGTTCCACATTTATTTTTTTAAAGGATGTTTTATTTTTTTTAATATATGAGTTTCTATGAATGTGAATTCTAATTATTAAACCTTTGATAACCCATATGGTTTTTAGGGTGAATTTCATTTTCTTGTTGGTAGAATGTAACAGCCTGAGAATTTGGGAAACATATATTTTTTTAATTAATTTAATCTATTACATACTTATCATTTCTAGAAAAAATGAATATATGTTGTGTTAAATGAAATAAACAAGTTATTATTTCTTTGTAAGAAACACCATGTCGATCTTGTTCTAAAGGAAACCCTGACTTTTCTTGCGTTACATGCAACACTGAGTTTTTACAAAACAACTTTTTATTATTATAAATATTTAAATGAGATAGTTATGAAATACGCATTAAACTTATTAATATTAATAATAATAAATAATTTTTAAATATTATTTTTAATGGTTTTATATAACCAAAATATATTGATAATAAACATATAATGTTTTGGAAAATTCTATATATGTTTAAAAATGATATTTTTTCAAATGAACTGGTTTTTATAAATTTTTGTGAACAACAATAAAATAAATTTTCGAAAATTTTAGAAATTGAATTTTATAAAAAAAAAATATTTTTTATTTCAAAATTTAAAAACTATCTTAGGGTTAATTTTTTAGATTTTTCTAAAAAACATCATTTTCATATGAATAGTAAATAATACTGAATTTTAATTCAAAACTAATTTTTCATCTAATTTATTTATATAGAAAAATTATATTTGAATTTGGTTTTAAAGTTTAATTAGATCAATTTTACACAAATTAATACAATTTATGTCATTAGAACCAAATTATCATTGAAATTGGATTTAAAAAAATTCAAACTTTTAAAGATTTTCTTTTAAAAAACATGTTGTCGCGACACGTCTGTGAGATTATTTTTAAATTAATTTTTTCAAATTCTATGATTAGAATTTGGAAAAATTTATTATATATAAATAATAATAAAAATAATAATATATAATTTCTAATATGTTAAAACTTATTTTTTTACAAAAAATATTACTGAAAGTAATTAAAATTAATTACATTGATTGAGGTAAAAATAAGATTACCTAGTGGTTAAACATTAATTGAAGGGAACAAATAAACTAAAATTTTTTAGAAAATCCATTAAATGTAATTATTTATACCAATTACCCTATTTTATCTAAAATAAATAATTATTGGTGGAACAATATGTAAGGGAGATCTCTCAATAGTGTTTACCTTATTATATTTACAAGAATGCTACTCCTCCACTATAAAAGGGAAGTCACCACCCCACATTTTTCACACAACTCAAGACCATTGGATCAGAAACAAATACCAAAATATCCTCCCACCTTCCCTAAATTCATCCCATAATCCTCTATTTTTTCAAAAAGACAACAAAGAAATCCCTTTTGTGCAGACCAAGATGAGTTACACAAACAAGAGGTAACATTCATCCAAAAAAGCTTTCATTCTATTTTAATTATCCACCTCCTCAATTATTATTATTACATGATTATATAATAACCAAAGTTTCATAAACATACTGATATGTTTTTATTATAATTTTTATACCTACACATACACATACTTTCATGAATTGGGTTACAAACTTACCATTCATGTGTACAGTGGACTACCACCTTGAGAAATGATGTCATTATTTATTTCCCATTACCACCTCTCATAGTTGGGAATTATGATAGAAATAATGTTTCTATATGATATATATTATATTTATGATTTCTTTATTCTTATTTAATTATTATATAAAACATACCTTCTTGTTTTACAATTTTTTGTAAAAATGATAACTTCATTTGTAGACGTATGGACAACCTCATCCTGAAAGGAACGTGATTCATTCTAACTTTACATGGAATGTATTAAGGAAAGTTTTCGTAAACTTATATGATATATATGAAATAATAATTATACTATATTGGTAATAAATATATATACATACATATCATTTATTATCTTTCTATCAAATACGACGATACAACAGATGCAACATTCAGGCATATGTACGGCCTACCATCTCGTTGAACAGTGTATTCAATTTAATATTTCTTTATTTTATAAATTATTATAAATATTTATATACTAAATATATATTATATTTAAATAATTTTTAAAATATTTAAAAAATTAAAAAATTATCGAAGTAAGAGGATCAATAATAACAAGTCAAAACATATATGAAAACAAAGTTGATATTGCCCAAAACATAACATTAACATGAAGTTATTAATAAAAAGGTAATATAAAATCATAATAAAATAATATGTGGTATTATTTATAAGAATATATTTCTTTTGTAGATTTATAATGAACTTATACATGTAATAAAATATTTTTGAATGTGTTTGAAGAAAGTTAATACTTAAGTAAGAGTTTTTTTCATCTCAATTTTTTTCCTGTGAGATATATTATATATTCACCACTTTTAATGTTATTATTCTTATAGATAGAAAGGATTCATTAGGATGTAATGATCCGGTAAGGGGCACCATGCACTAGTGTTTCCCCCTCGTCTCCGCCTCAGACCGGCGAGGCGCTTCTCCCAGTGCCTGGTGTGATTGTAGCAAAGAATCCTATACTATAGTGCCCTTATTGGGATTGATCATCCATATTTCTTGGACCATTTATGGCGTACTCCTTTTTTAAATCCTCTTCACTAGATAGGGGTTCCATGGCGGCACGGTGATGATCCACAATCGAGTTCCACCTTCAGCAGCCTGTGGATGTCACCCCATCTCCGGTGTGCAAGCAGGGTGGTTCATCGTGTCTTTGTGAGTGACCTAATTGGTGATGATGAGATATGGCTATGAATGGTCTTCATTCAGGAATACTAGTGATATTATGATTTTGATTTTTGTAGTCATTTTTAATTTTGGATGTGTTTCAGTGCTTTGCGTTGTGCAATAGTTTTCGGCAAAGATCCTTCAATGAGTACTGGACTCGGTGATGATCTTAGAAGCTTGTTTTATTTCATGATTTGGATTTGGTGTCTTGGTTATGATTGATTAATTGTATTTTAGGAATTTATAATAGTGAATAATTAATTGTGGAGGAGAAACTGTTCTTTTAGGAGTGTGTTGGGGATGACTTTTTTTAATTTGTGGAATGGTTTTTTGGGTGGCATGTTGGAAGGGTGATACCCCAAGACTCGACCACATAGAACATGCCCTAGAGGAGTTTCCAAAGCTATCCATTCATCATTGTAGAGCTTTAATGTTTTGGATGTTTGAGTGGGTATGACATCATCCATATTATTAGGCATATTTTTTGACACATGACACTTACTTGTCGTACAACCACGCAATGGTGGAGAACATTATCATGATAAAATCAAGGGGAGGGGTAGCTCCATGTTGTTAGTTTAGTTTGTCTCTATAGTCCTTTGGTTCTTGTTATGTATTTAGTCCATGAAGTATGTTTGCGTTTCACCCTTCTCCCCTTAAAATGGGGTTTGATTATAATAAAAACTTTGAAGGACTTTGGTCTGTTTGATGGATGATATTCTTTGTTGGGGACTTTGATTCAAAGTTACCAAACTAAAAATACATTATTGCAACAATCACATTGTTTATCAGGATAGTTTATTATTATGAATACATTGATGAAATCTTGTGATCCATATCCCTAGAATTATCAGGATTTTTCTTCTCTTTTGTTTTGTTCATGATATATTCATGTTTTGGTACCATCTTTACACTCTTTTGTACTTATGATAATTAATAAAATGTATTTAAGAAAATCCAAATTCATTTCACTATTTGGTCGGAAATCTATTTTCTTCCAGAACTAAATTTTCAAAAAAGAATTTAAAAATGTTATATTAGTATATTAGAGTTTTTGAAAGGCAATTTTACCTATGTTTTACCTTTTAAAAATCTGGGTTTTAAAACGAATCTACTTATCGTTTTCTGATAAATAAACTTTTCTAAACATTTTGTGGTGAAAAGGTAATGTTTGGCATGTAGGGATATACCCTCCATCATGAGCATAATTTTCTTGAAGATTCATTTGAATTTTTACAAGGTTTTATATAAAATCATTTTCCAAATATAATGGATTTTTTTAAAGTGGGATTCATATAAAAAGTTGTTCAAAACGTTTTATATTTAAAAAGGTGTTTAAAATGGTTTTTAAATAATTCATTATATGTTTTAAGCTTATTTTCAAAGTAAAATCTTTTCAAAATGTTTTATGTTTTAAAAAGAGTTTTTCAAATTTGAAATGATATTTTCTTCAAGAAATATTTTTAATGATTTTTCATGATTTATTTATATGTTTTAAAATTGGTTTGAATGAAAAGGATTTTGAGAATGTTATATGTTTTACAAAGTAATTTTTAAGGAAAACTTATATTCAAAGTGATCTTTCAAAATACTTCTCCATCTAAGATGAAATAATTGGTTATAGTTTATGATTTTCTAGGGATATTATCCAAGGAAAATATTAATATTATTTCTATGAATGGTTTATGTTTTTATAGATTAATTTTAATGAAACTTTTTTCTCTTCAACTGGTTATACCATGATAAATTCTTATAAAACCCTCTTCATTTCATGGGTTATTCTAGGATAAAATCATTTTGAAACGTATATATTTTAAATAGTTTAGGATATGATTAAATGGTTATGATACACATTTAATTTCATGGGTCCTGATATGATGTTTATGAAACCCATATCTTTTTATGGGTCATGATTTGATAATTGTTTTATAGAATATGTATCTATGATTTTATTATGTGATGGGTGGGACAAAAATATCCCTCCAATAAATTGTGTAAATATTTATAGATCATGAGATAATGATGGGAAACAAGTTGACAGGATTGATATACAATGATAAACAGGTATGTCATGATCAAAAATGGGTAACAAGTGCGTCATGATCCATAATGTGAAATAGGTGTATCCTGGTCCAAAATGGTAAATAGGTGTGTCCAAATCCAAAAAGAGAAACATGAGTGTCTTGATCAACTATGGGAAACAGGTTTTTCTAGATAAAAAAATGTGGAACTAGTGTGTCATGATCCACTATGATTATGGTCTTTGTAGTTCACATTGACACATGATACAATATTATATCATTATAGTAGAGCCACACTTATATGACATGAGATTATGGGTATTTATTGATTTATGATGAATTATCACCCTTATGATTCATGTCTTATGAGATTCCAATATTTATTACATTTATCATGGTCTTGATCTTTGATATGCAGGGTATTATCTTCAAATTTTATTCTCATGTTCCCGTAACCTTATTTTCATTTTATGATTACATATCTCCTTTATTTTCCGTTACCGAGCATTTGAGATCAACCATTTCTAAAGTTTCCTTTCCCAAGGTTATAAATAAAGGCTTTAATTAGGATTACTAAAGGGTAATATCTTTAAGGGTGATTTTAAAGATCTTTCACCAATCTAGAAGAATGTGTTCCAAGATTCCAAAGACACTAAACTATTATGGTCCTCAGGAATGTTCTTTTGTAATGTGATGAATATTCATCTAAAATTATGTAATATACAAGAATGTTAATCATGTTTCACTATAGATAATTATTAAGGATAAAACTCTAATATCAAACCATAGGAAGCGTGATCATCATTAACATATAGTTACCACAAAACAACCAATATGTCACAGGAACACACAAATGAAAATTGTAACTATCCTTCAAGGGGAACCCAAAAGAACTCTATCACACACCATGAAAATTAAAAATCACATAAAATATAAACATACACCCAAAAAAATACACTAATTAACAAGGATTAACCAAGGATAAAACTATATAAAAGACACCTCATAGAATCCCAACATCTCCCAATCCACAAAAATGAGAAACACCTCAAAAACATAATATCCAAAAATCTCCATGAAAATCAACTAGGGTCTTCCCAAACACTCATGAAGACCCTATACCACCACAAAAAGGCCATAATATGATCAAAAAAATAATTAACAAGTTCAATATCAATAAATAATTTAAACACACCACACTATTTTGAGTATAGGTAGGGTAACCAACTAGACAAACCATACCCATCCAATAAAATATTCTCCGAGAGATTTATCCCTTGGAATAGAAAATCCATACCCCATCATGAAACTCAGAGTGGATGAATTAAAATAACACAATACATGAACACAAAGAGTTATTATGCCATACATTAAAATAAAAATTAACACCAAACTAAGTTGAAAATCTAAAAAACAAAACTATCAAAACAAGAAAAAAATCACATATCATAAAATTCCTTTTTTTCCAAAATCCCACCCCATCAAAAGATTATAAGAAATATTGACTAAAAACATTCAAATGAAAGAAAATTTTCCTTTAAAATTTTCAAAATCCAAATATTATTTAAAACAAAATTTACCCAGAAAACATTTTAAATCATCTTTTAATAAAATATCACATTTAAAAACACCCAATTCCTTAATCTTTTTTCATATTTTCTTTAAAGAATTTAAATTTATAAAAGACTATCCATAAAACCAAAATTAAATAAATAATTTTATAAAACATTTTTTAACAAGAAACCCCTTTGTAAAACAACCTTTATAAACTAGTTTGATAAAAAATGATTTATAAAATCTCATTTTTTAATCAAAAATATATTTCACATAATGAAAAAAAGAACAAAAAATACAAACATCATGTCGATATATCACAAAGCCCCCTTAAATTTACATCCCAACACATAGAATTACTTAAGAGTGGCCTAAATATAAAAACAATATGACTTGGAACCATTGTTGACATAACCACATGATTTTAAGGACTATGGGATATCCACCAAATATTTCCTAAGACATTTCAAGATTGAAAATTCAGTTGATTCTTGATTCTTTGGGACATTTAAACTATCCTCACACTTCTAAACCATCTTCCATTTCAATCCGAAAATCCAATCCAACCCCAAAGACAACTCATCCATTCCAATGAGGATCAATACACCATCCACAATAATGAAAAAGAATCATGAACACAAAATTCAAATCCCAACTACTCATGAAAACATGAGACTCTAAATAGAAGAGAGCTCATGACATTGTCTCCTGCATATACCTCTATAGTCCTGACCACCCTACCACTATTATATCCTGAAAAAACCCAAATAATAAAAGGGATACTAATGAATATAGTATCCCCCACATAATAAACCCTTTGAAACCATTTTTAATGAACAATCACATGCTTAAAAAAATTGGTACCCAAACCATCCCCTAACTTACAAGAGGGTGTTATCGATCTCTATGAGCTAGAAACAAGTGCTGGAGCATCAGATACATAGACTTAGGAATATTTCAACATTAAATTAGAGTTAACATTGATATAATTATACCTGAATTCCTATATTACCCATCCATTGGTTAGACATCCACACAAAAATAAATTATCCAATAGAGAAAAAACATTAAAAAAAATAAAAAATAAATCCCTCCACTAACCTCCAAAATCATTCACCTAGCCAGTATACGTTTCACCACCCCCAAGATTATGCAACATAATAAAACACAAAAATCATCAATTATCTACATAAATAATTCAATCCACTAATAACTATTACTGAAAGTAGTAAAGAACACATTTAAAGGTCCACACATAAGACATTTCATGAAAATAAAAGAAATTAAAACAAAATAATATAGTTGGTACACTTGGTTGAATGTGGTAAAATAAAACTACCATCAAATCACCCAATTTAATACATGTTCTAAGGGTTTTCAAGATATCATCCTAATCCATAAACCGAGATGATAATATAGGTGTAAGAATAAAATTACTCAATAGGCCACCACCAACCTTAACACTTTCCAAAATATTAATTATTAAACCATTTTTAATCATGGTTGAAATAAATTTCAAAAATAGGTTTTCTATTTTTATTCTATTAAGTGAAAAAATCACTTAAAATAAAATTTCTCATCTACCACTATTTAATAAAAATAGATTTTTTGGAAATCTTTTCAAATTACAAAATTTTAAATCCTTCCACAAGATATAGTCTTCCAAAACCTATTTGAAACAAATTTACATTAAAAAAACACAGAAGGTAGATAAATCATGCCATTAAATTGGAATCATAAGTCAAAGGAAAATAATTCAAGAAATAATAATAATAATGTAAGTGTGGAATAAGAAATAAAAGTAGGGGAGATAATAATCAAGCACAAGAGAAATATCTCTTAAATCAACCACCAATAAATAAAGCATATTTTATGGGATAAAATATATTCACCCATGTAATACTATATTGAACCCATGAAAAGTTCATTAGGTAGAACTATATGAACCTGTCTAATCCAGTAGTCCCGTAAAACTAGATGGGCCCAATCCTATAAAACAATAATCACAAAGTTACCACGGGTAACCATTAGGTTACACTCAGCAACACAATACCACTATATCAAGATACACATGATAAATTAGATTTTTCACTCATCTAGGAATATACTTAGAAACCTTAAATTCCCTCGACCAATATAAGTATGGGGGAGAGAAAGCATACAAGATTAAAATAATAACCATGACACAAAATATATATCATCATCACCTCTGATTCTCTCACAAAGAAATATCCCCATACCACATCATCTAATAAACTAAATAATAATATACTCTTAATAGGTGTAAGATATAGAAGGATATTGAAATGGATATAACAAGAAATTGAGAAACTATATAAAATTTCCAATAGGAAATTTAAAATAAAATAGAATTGGAAGTCTAATTCACTTTTCACCTTTTAAGATAATTTATAAAACGTTTTTAAAACACTAATCCTAAATCACACTTAAAATAAATAAAAAAACCCAATTTCATTTAAAATTACAAAAGATCTCAAATTTTAACTTTAATTTATGTCACAAACCAAATAGATTAAAACAATTTCTGAACCACATATTTTATTTAAAATAATTATTAAAATAAATATCCCTACTTTTAATTTCATCTTCAACATGAATTACCAAGTAATGTATTTTGATAAATCCATTTAAAAAATACCATACATTTTAGATAAATATGATTTAACTTTTAAATGGAAACTAAAGAAGTTAAATAAACAACAGGTTATACCAAATAATAAAATAGGGTTTTAACAATGTTATAAAATAAAAAACCCATCAATTATTTTGCAAATAATGATATAATAAAATGAACACAAATAATTTGACCATATAAAACAATGACAATAATTTTGGAGAGAAAGAAATCGATAGTTCATAAATTAAAAATTGGATCATGGTAAAACCTTCTTCAAATAAAGGATTTATGGTAAAAAATGAATTTCCATCAATGAAGGAGACTCTATCAAGCAACAAGGATCCTTCAAAAACCATAAACATAAAAGAAATAAGGAAAACAAGGTCATTCCCTTTACTTAGGGTTGGTTCGAATCAAGGTTCAAAGATGGGAAAAATGGAGAGAGAGGGGTGATGCATTATAACCTTGGATGTTTGATATTGAATATCCAATGAAATAAAAAGAAATATCCCACTGAAGAGACAAGTAGACAGAGGAGGTTGCACAAGGAAAGGAGGGTGGGTGGGTGGGTGGGGGGTCAGTCTTGGTTGTGTGACATGAGGGAGAAAGTATAGAGGGGGATAGTTTTTAAGAAAAAATAAAATATGATTAAAATAAAATAACATAAAAGTTTAATTTGGGAAAACTCGTAAGATTTTCCAAACTATGTGGTAACCATGTAACACCCACTAGACACCCAAAAACACTACTGAATTCTTACTCATAGGACCCCACATAGGATCCATTGAAATGACCAAGAAAAATGGAACTTCACTAGTATAGAACTAAAACACACTAATGTAGCATGGTTTTCTAGACAATAATGGATAACCATGAAAAAATTAAATTATATTTATTTTTAAATTTTAATCACAAAAATAATATTAAATAAAATAAATAAAACAATCATGAACTAGGGTTTCTTAAATTTGATGTTTTTTATGATCACTATTTTCATACAAATGATTCTATATTCTTCTTCTTCCTAAGCCTCATTCATCTCTCCTTGAGATGGTGCTAAACCCCCTTTGAGAGTTTCATGTGTCATTCAATAGAGATCTTGATCTAGTGGATGGTGTATCCCACCCAGAGAGAGAATTCTTCAATCCGTTACTTCTTATAATCATAATCCAACAATATCTAATAAATAAGGAAGATAAAATCCACTGGAACCTCATTCTAGGCATTCCATAGTATTTTTAGGATGCTCTATTTTTTGAATACTTTTTTATGTTTGATTCTTAGAGATTTATTCACCAGTGTTTTTATTTTCTTCTACTACCCATGATTATATGATGATAAATCAAAACCCATCAGTGGTACCAGATCATGCTTCTTCAAGGTTTAAATGTGTTTAATCCATGGCTTTAAAAGAATATACACCATCACCATGATATAATGTTCCTTGGATATGTCATGGTGACCATGAAAATGACTTTATCACCATCACCATGTCATTGTAGTCCCATCGTGTAGTCTTGGTGACTATATAATTCCCAAATTATTAGCATGACATATTTCTTTTCATGTTGGTTCTTCCCTAGAAATTTTCCTAACACCATGGGATGAACTATAATGTGGCTTCCGCATGGTGCAAGGTGTGGTGTTTCTCTCACTATTCAAGCATTTCTAGGTGTGAAAATATACAACATAGATGGAATCCCCAAGTTGGAGAGTGTAGGGAAACTCTATGTGAATGTGTTTCGACCATCAAAAAACCCAATAGACTTTGACCATGGAAGTTTGAGTCTTGCATTTTTTAAGTTCACCATAACCGACTCAATGACATTGAAGTCCTAATTGTCCTTTTAAAATGGCCATAGTTTAAACACCATGACATAGAGCATGTGTGGTGGCCCTTAAAAGACTCTAAAATTTATTTGGATAAATTTTACATATGGATTATAAAAAATGGATTATTAATGATAATAAAATGAATTTTTTGAATATTTAAAATTTTAAAGTGTTTATAAATTGAATAATTATAAAAGAGTTTCTAATTAATAGAATAAATGTTTATGAAACGTTTTTACTCCCAAATATTAAATGTTAATATATTAAAATATATTTTACTAAATTATGTGTAAAGGATTATGATCTTGAACTAATGGGTATATTTAGAAATCCTAAGGCTATTTTTTTACAAATTATATAAATAAGGTCAAAATATAAAAGTTTCCATGTATAATTATGAATATTTAATAATTTATAAAAAATTTAATTTGTTCAATGAAATATAGGTTATATTCCAGATATTATTTAGAAAACATCAAATAATTCTTTGATTGTTTATTTAATCCAAGGTTTACATTATGCTAAATGTGTAATATTTAGATTAGGTAATAAATGTTTAAATAATAGAAATTGAATTATAAAATTATTATCATTCATAAATTATCTTATATTTAAAATTAATGTTCCATATAATGTATAATTTTCGAAGTTCAAATTAATTACTCTTGTTTATAAAAAATAAACAAACTATTTATTATAATTAATATAATTCACTTAATAATTGAAATATATATTTTTATAAATGTTTTATTAATAGTGAAAAGATATTTTAGAAGTTTTGTAATATTTATAAAAGGGTGTTTTATAAATTAATTAACTATTAAATAATTATGGTTAGAGGATTAAATGTTATTTAAACATTTAATACAAATATTATTTTAATATTAATGAGTTAATATTATGTTTATATTTTTAAAAATTAATATACATTATAAGAAGTTTATAAATCATATTAAGAGGTATTGAATTCTAATCAAATTATATGTAATTAATGTAACCTTTAAATAAAATGTTAATTTAAAACTGAAAATTGAAAATTTATAATGATTTTATAAATTATATAAATAAGACTTTGATATAATGAAATTTATATTAACAATTATAAATATTTCATAATCAATTAATTTGAATTAGATCATTTAAATGTGTCCTAATTTTAATATCTTATTTAAACAACATCAAAAGATTATTGTCAGTTGTTTTTCGAAAGGATAAAATAGTTTATGATAAATTATATTAAAATTATGTCAAATGTTTAAATAGTATAAATTTAATTATGAAATAGTTATAATTCATAAAAATAACTTTTTTGAAATATAATTCCATATTATGGAAAATATGAAAGTGTTTATATTAAAATTTGATATAAAAATATTTATATCTAAAATTATGCATTGTACATAATATTTAAATTAATTATAAAATTTTTATATTAAGATTTTTTTAATTGTTAATTTATCTCATTTTTAAATTTATGAAATATCCATTTATTTTTTAATTATTCCATACTTTATTTATTTATATTAAAATTCTTATATTATGAATATCATGAATACACAGCTTATGTGATAAATTTATTTTTGGATGAATTTCCCATGTATATGATTGTATTTGTCATAAATAAGTGAAAGTGATGTAATAAGTATGAAGCTTCTAATACGTGTGATGTAGGTTGAGATTATTTAATGCCATTATAAATGGTAAAGGGAACTATTGGTTGTAACTTGGATAAGTAAGCTGGATAAATTCAAGTAGCAACCCTGTATTGTGATGATTGTGGAAATAATCTTCAAAATGATTAATGGAAGGTGTTGGTGGATGAAATAATATTGTAAAAATCATTTGTTAATGTGTGATTATGTAATTTTTGGAGGCCTCACAATAATTTCAATTGGCCCAAATTTAAATTAAGATTTTTTTCATTTGATATGTAGTAGAAAAATAGAAAATACATTTATCTTACACATATGATATTTTATCAATGAAAATCATGTATTTCATTGTTAGGAAAATGTAAAAGGAAATTCAACCACACGGAAGGGAAGTAGAAAACATATATTATTATTCAACTCTGTGGATGAGAATTCACATATATGAAATTAATTTATGAATAGCCTGAAAATTTTGATATAAGCAGAAGAGATTTGTGTAGCGTAGAATATGTTTGATCTAAGTGGAAGATAATTGAGCTACTAGAAGAATCCTTTAGGATTTGTTTGGGAACCTCATATGAAATTTGACTAATAACAAAATTTATTAAATGAAAATTCCACACGATGTATGAAATTTTGGAAGGCCGTTGGGTATTTGAGATGGGAGTAAGAAATTTTGACACCCTATATAATATTTCTATAATTTTATGATATTTATCCATAGTGAAATTATATGAAAAATTAATTATGAATAAGACGTTAGGAAGATGAATTTTAGTGTATAATTTGAGGAATATTCAGAATAATTATTCCAAATAAAGGGGGGAAAATAGGTGATGCTTCATGAGTTATTCTCTATCGATCAAACATCAAAAAGAGATTTTGATTCAAGATTATATATTAGTATCAATCCAAAGATGATTCCATGATGAAGAATGAGATTACATACCACAATGAAGGTCGTGATGCATGTAAAACTGAAATCATATTCTCACCATATTTTGGTGATGAGTGTTTTAAATAAGAAAACCACTTATGAAAATGATGAGTTAGACTACACCGTGGATCATTTTTGGTGATAATTACTGAGATAAGATTCACACCTTAAGTATAAGTTCCATGTTGAAATAGATCATGCTATTATATACATGGAGGGTTTTTAAATAATAAAAAATAGAGGATTTCATGGATAATAAATAGAAGATAACACATCATTTAATATGTAATTTAAAGGATGATTCTTAACTGAGATATAATTGAGTTTAAAATGGTAAAAATAATAGATATCATAAGAGGACTTTATCTATGATTTGTAGTGAGAAGACGTGACATGTTTGAGTTCCTATTTTAAAGAAGTGTGAAGACCAAGGGAGTTGAATTGACTCAAAATAGAAGTTTATAGAAGATAATATGGATGTATAATATCCCAATAATTATTGGTCTTGATATTTTTTGGGAGAATACTATAAATTGAAAATATCATCTATTTGAAATGGTGAGATTTCCTACTGTTAAAAATGGAGTATTTTTAATTATTCAAAATGAAAACGATATTTTTGAATATATAAATATCTATAAATATGGAATCAATGAAAAAAATAAAAAATAGATACCTTGATATTCAAAAACTAGAGAAGAATATGAAATTTGTGTCAATGGAGAGAACCTGAAACATTCAAGAGATCCAATGTGTTAAAGGAAGGAGGAAGAAACGAGAAGGGAATAGGATTCCTTATGATTTAGTGTTATAATTAAAGTGAGAAAGGATAAGTGAACCAAAGGGATAACTAGACATAAGGACATGAAATAGAAGAAGGCTGACACACACTGCACCAAAATATATTGTAACTAGGGACCTTCTTAAGGAGGGGTTTCAGAGGACCCTTGATGAATTATCAAGAGGCAGTATAAATATCACATTGGGAGGTTGACAGATGATTTTTTGGGAGATAGATTCCGATGGAGATATTCTAGTATAAAGAAATTGTTTGGAGGAAGTTGTTGTGTTCAATTAAAGACCAGATATTTCAAGAGATTATTTTAATTATATTTTAGGGTATTATTCATAAATATTTTAAGAATATAGTTTTTATATTGTATTCAAGTGATTCATAGTAGAGAAACATGTTCGTAAAACCTAACCTAAAATTATAAAAGGGAATTCATTCAATGTCAAACCTTGTAAACCAATATTTATTATTACTTTTAAATTTTTTCTATTCATGTAAGGATAAGAAAAAAAAGAGGAGTGGATCAATGCTTCAATCAGATATGGAGGTTAAATTAAGAGGTGACATTGTTAAAAAGAAAAATGGATAACTGGTTCACCCCACATCCTCACAGTGATCTCACAAGACATGGGCACTACATTTATGATAGATCCATTCATCACATGATATGTATGAGTCCATAAAATTTATTTTTCATCAAACACAACCTCAGTTTGTAATATAAATTATTATATTTAATTTAGTTTTTGTCTATAATTTTTACATATTATGTTTTAGAGTTAATAATAATTGAATTCTATCTCAAGAAAAATCTATTTAAGGAGAGGGAATTGGGGATAGAATACCCTATAAATAGGATTATTTTGACTTATTCCATAAGGGTGATGGGATATATATCTATCACTCCATAATTAATCATTCATAGTTGATCAATCTCATATAACTATATAAATTTTCATAAAATTATCATGTATATTATTTTTATGAGGAATTTAGATATATTTATGAATATTTTTGGATTATATTTTTGTGTGAGTAACACAAACCTGTGTTTTGTATAAATGATTACACATTATTATTCTATGAACAAATTAATTTGTTACATGAAATAAGGATTCCAATGCTAAAATTTTTTAAGCAAGCATAAAAAATATAAAAAAACATGAAAAGATAAAATATTGAACATTTTTTTATATTTATTAATTTAATATGAATATGATGTATAACAAGTTAGTGAGACTTTTAAAGAAAACACCCCAAATAAAAATTTGAAATTCCTTTAATAAAAGAACTTTTCTAGACCATGATCATCTAAATAGGAAGTCTCATGTTATATTTGTGTGTCCCTTTATTATGTTGTGTTAGCCAAGAACGTAATAAGTGACACTATATTGTATTGATGGTTATTTGAATGCCTTAACTGGGTGCCCAATAATTATATTGTTTTATCTTTTTTTCACATTTTTATTGGGATACACTTACCTAGGAAAACCTTAAGAAAAATACTAAATTAATAGAGTTGAGTTTATCTATATGATGTATTGGGTAAATATTTATCCACTCCACCATACAAGAATGATAAATATTATCATTGGGATAATTACCTACCTAAATAAATAAGTTATAAGTTGAACACCCCAAATTACTCATTACATAGAGAATTATGGATCTTGGATCACTAAATTAATATAATGTATGAAGGAATAAATTTTAATGGGAACAATTTCATAAAAAATCCTTAACCAAAAGATATAAAACAAGATAATTATCTAAATTTTCTATTATCGGAATGATCATATAATTTAACCCTAAGATCCATTTTCGAAAAGGAAAAATAAAATAAAATAAACTTTCTTAATTGGTATAGAAAAATGTTAATTTTTATCAAGAAAGAAGAAAAAATATATGTACTGGAAGAGCCACTTCCAAGGAAACAAAGTAGAGAAAATATTCTATAAAAGCTGTTAGATACCTATAATAAGCATTAAAAGGACTCACTATATATTTTGAAACTAATTCTTATTTCCAAGGACTATATGCTTTATAAATAACATGAGTATGTGAGTGATTTCAATATGATATAGAACATAAATAGGCTCTATATAGAACATGAAAGGCATTAAAATTATGAAGTATCAAAGTCTCTTATCAAAATTAAAATATAATAAGGAACTTAAATTTTCTATTTATGTGATCAATATGACTGGTAATGAAAATGATCTAGAAAGTCTATTTTTTCTTCTTAAAATTGAATTTTCAATAAATTTCATTCTATAGTCACTATTGAAAATGTTTCTACAATTCATTGTTAACTACAGCATGAATGAATTCATTAAACCCTATCCCAATCTCGTCAATATGTTGATGATAAAAAAAGGTAGAAAAGGGTATCCTAGGATCTATTACCATATTTATAGTATGAAATAAGGGAAAAGTTTCAGTAATAAAAGAGCCCATGAAGTGTTCACACCACTAATAAAGTTACAAAAGAAGTAATGAAAATTCTGTCACTGTGGCCAGATTGCCTTTTAGAGAAGGAAATTTCTTGAACATTTGATAGTTTATAAAAATATAATTGGTGATTATAGTCAAGGTATGAATGCTATAGAATTAAATCTTTATATTCTTAAGGGTTTTTTATTCCAAAATATTTATTTTATATTTTTAATATACCAAATATCAAAAGTATAAGTGAATAATTAAACAATATATTTTTAAGTGATGAAGTAAGAGATTACTTCATTGATGAATTAGATGACTTCAAGCTAATTTATTGGTGTTTTATTGTCTCGCAAATAATTTTTTTTAATAATTGAGTAATTATTTTTAAACACAAATTTTTCCTTTTAATTTTATAACATTCATAATAATTTAGTTGCATTGATGATGATATTAAGATTTTAAGGAGTTCTAAATAGATAATAAAAATTAAACATTATTTAACGTAAATAAATTTGAATTTGTTCAAAGAGTTAAGAATAAATAATATTTTTACAAAGTCTTTCCAATTATTCGAAATAAGCATATCTAAAAAATATTTCTCACTAAGAGGTTAATTGGATTATTTTAATTTATAGTCACATAGATATTTGACAATAAATTGCATATATATGTAATGAATTTAAAAAAATCATTGTCACATTACCAACATGAGAGTCATGTTGGATTTCTAGTTATTAAATACTTACGTGATTTATTTTTGTGGTTGTACATGTATCTTGTTTCCATAAAAAAATATCCATTTATCATTAATTCATATTTTATGAAATTTACTTTACAAGAATAATGTAATGATACAGTCTCCTCAAAGTAAAAAACATTGAGTTTTCCTTAGTCGATGATCATCATGAAGTATTATGGGATGTTATGATGTATTAAGGTTAGATTGAATGGATTATTATAATCATTATAATTTTATGTATATGATATTTAAAAAATAGAATCATGAGGTAATAATTGGAGGTTTATTACTGGTCTGAATAACTAAAATTATATCTCATGGAATATCATATAGTCATAGATACACATAGGGGTGTGTAATTATTATCAATACTTCTTTCATAAGGTTGTAAATATTCATATCGTGAGAACCTTCATAATTTTATAACCTATATATTGAAGTAAAAAATTTAACTTAACTAATATGAAGGTGGTTGGGTATATTTTTTATCTTGTCACTAGTCTATATGTAAACAAGATAACATTTTTATACATATATGAAAAGAAAATAAATGTGTTCCTTGATTGAATTAATATTTGGAAATAAATGACCATTTTTATTTAGGTAATATATGATGAGCTAAGATACTTATATAAGAAACAAGTGATGTTCTATTCTATTGGATGACAACATGTGATGTATTTATCAACCTATTCAGTATATTTTAAAGGATCAATAAAATATGATTTTACCTATACTATATTGAAATGGTCCATGTATGGTGGTCACTCTATGTCATGAAAAAATAGATTATATAGGTTATATCAAATGTATATGATATATCTATTGGAATAAATGTCCATGTAATGATATGAGTAAGTTTTATGGATATGAAACTCAACCCCTTTATAGCTTGAGTAGTACTGATACTTTTCTAGAGGCTGCTCTTTTATTACATATATGTAGTATGAATTCCATATTAGTTGTCAATGTTGCTAAGGACTAAAGGGTTACACAATTAAGCCCTTCCATAAGTATATATTTTTTCATGAAGTGAGTATTCATAAATAAATATAACTTGATCAAACCTTATCCAAAAGAGTTTGGATGTATTTATAGAGTTGTGAAGTTTGGCACAAAAAATAATATTTATTTTAGTGAAAGTGGGATATTTTTTGTTGTGAACGAAAATATACATGTATATGATGCATTTACACTGAACACATGTGTTTCCTTTGATTCCACTGGGGAATGCTTTCATGCTAGGGATTTTCATCCATGGACAAGGTAATAATCACATGGCCCCCACATTCCCAATTTCCAATGGTGGATGACCTTCACTATTATGGTTGATGATAATGGCTCTTAGATCTGAACAAAATGGTTGGATGTTGGATATTCCTTCCCTAAATTCATATATGGAGTTTGTTGCCTAGTTTGGGTCACCCTTACTGATCTAATACATGTTCTTCAGTCTCATTATCTATGCCATATTCTAGCACACTTGTTAGTTACAAAATATACATGCATAATAAGGAAGCTACCTATAGTTTTATTTGATGATGATGTTTGACTTATTAGACATCTATAAATATCTTACCTGTATATGATTATGAGGGAATATTATACTTTTTACATAAGGTATCTCAGGTATAAAACCCAAGGTATCCTATGATCATAATGAGGAAGCATATCCTATAGGAATAATGAATCCTAGGCTCACTGTCTAAGGCATACTATGATCATCACACAAGGCTATGAATGTTTTTTACTTAAGGGATTTAATTCTCATCTCAATATAAACTCATGAATATAACATAATGATTTCTTAGTTCATCACCCAGGGCATACGATGCTTTTCACACATGTTAAAAATCAGTGGATCTTCTCCTAACTGGGGAACAAATAGATCATATTATCATCACATATGATGATTATACTCATCATATATGTCATATTATACTAATTAAATTATAAACAAATATTAGGATCATCACGAAAGTAATGGGAGAAGAAACCCTATGCTCATCACATAATATTTTTCACCTAATTCTCCATTGGCTGGTCACCTAAGGGTTTGTTCCTAATGCATCCAATAGGGTTTACTAGTTTAAAGATGAGTGAAGGAGGAACAACATAATCTCATCAGATATGGTTTATTAAATACTTAGATTCAATTTTGGAAGGTCACACATACACTCATCACAAATGGGTCAATAAATATTTAGAGTCTAGTGTGGACGGTACCACACACATTTGTCATGTATGAGTCGTGTTACAAATTAATGTCAAGTGGGGATTCACTATTGTTTAAAGACATATAGAGACTTGGTGGTGACTAGAGAGAGGTTTAGAATACTTTAAAATGTTGAGTAGGATTTGGAAATACTATAAAGGCGATACGAAATAGATGTGGGATGCTTATTTTATATATTCTAAGGTCATGCCAACCTCATCGCCTAAGGAATCCAATTATATAGGGGAAACATAGTTGTTGGGGAGTAGATATTTATCATTAGGGATGTATCCTAAGTACATTATTGAAAGGAATGGATCAAACCCTATATAGTTTGAGGTGTAAATATTATGGTTGTGTAAAAGGACCACACTATTCCATTTAACATCATGTGGTAATGATTCTTTCTTAAAGTAATATGTAATAATAAGGGATGGTGTGGGGATTACACATTGGGATTAAAAAAATGGTAAGAACCATATAATTCTCATCACATGAGGTACATCATTCTCATCACATGGGGAATCGAGGCTCATCATATATTGAATCCTATATGTTTCACATAGGGTAAGTCTAAAGTTTAACATTTTTGTTAATGACATTATCATGCTGTTTAATATCATAAAACTAGGATATTGTCATATAGTTTAACATTTTGTGACTTTCGAATTATTGGGGATTATGTTTTATGATCCCCATTTAAATTTAATATAGGATGATATAATGATATATGGATCCTAAATGTTGTCATCAAGGAGAAATATGTATGGTTTCCATTGATTATTCTACGGTTGTGGATTATGTATCCAGTGCACAAGTAACATTGGAGGACAAGGAAACAGATATTATCACTTTCAGGAAGCATATAAGAGGTTCAACATGAGATTAAATATTATTATTATAATAAGTCAACAAGACTACCCAACCCATTATTAGTGTGAAGGTATATGGGAATAAGGGTCCATGATACTGGTTGGGCATATGGGGTTCCTATGAGTAAGCTCATATTGAATAGATGGGTGTCCCATGAACACTAAATATTTTTGATACAATGTTATTTAAAATTATATGTAAAATATAGGTACACTATATAGGTTCTTTGAAATTTAGGGGCTTGAAAACGGTTAGAGTTATGTGAGACAAGGATCTCTTGCACAAGTGTTTTCTTCGGATATCCCCAGCATGGGTTTCATGAAAATTCATTTTTCATGAATCCTAGAGTTTTCTGAAGAATATGACTTAGGTGTGAAGGATGTTATTAATAGATTTTATTTTAATTAAAATAATCTCAAACATGAGCCAATACTTTAAAAGACTCATTTTGTTCCTTTAAAAAAATATTTACTTGTGGGAATTCAATGGAATTCTGGTTTATGAAGGTAGGATTTTTATAAGATGAGATCTTTTGGTGGAAGTACAAAGGTTGGATATTTCTATATTAGATAGTGTATGGTTTATTAACTATCTAAGATCTTGTTATAGGTATGTTTCATGGATGATGTAATATCTTTGTAAAGGTTATAGATTTTTGATATTGTAAATTTCATTTCTGAAACTTTATACCTTTTCCAAACCAATTCATTTGTTTATGTTTTTTCCTAGTCTTCGGTTATATTTTATCTGATTAACCATTTTTTTCTTCTGATAATTTATTCAATGTTAAATTGATTTTTAATAACCTCTCTCATAAATGGATTTGATGGGGAAATGAAGGATCAAATAATTAGACTAAAATACCCAATTTTTTATCTTATATCCCCTTGTTTTGTAAAACGTAGGGCCACTCATGTTTCTATCTGGAATCCACTAGGGTGTGTTCTCTGATTTGGAGGTGGGTATTTAGAGCATTGTTCAATAAATATATGGGAGAATATCTTTACATAAAATATTTATAGGGAAATTAAAAAACCAGAGACACAAAGTGTAGAAACGATATAGGAATATCTAAGAGAGATTTCAGCATCCTAGGGTTATACTGTTGTACATTTAGTATACTGATATGGTAAACTAGATATATGGGGTGCTAAAACTAGAATTAAAGAATGAATGGTTTGATCTTTCCTTAGGGAAACTAAATTGGATCCCAATGTTATATAGTTTAAGGTCAAAAAAATTAAACCAAAGGTAGAGGCCACTTTTCTAGCATGGGTGAAACAAACCCCATAGGTATTGTAAATCGCACATGTTAGTATATCAAACCTCCGAAACAAGGTGAAAATTTCAATGTCTTAATTATTGGATCATATCAGAGTTATATTTTAGGGCTATATATCTTATAACACTTCCATTTAGACACCAAAAAATATGAGAGCACCATATGCCATGATAAGTTGGAGGTGAAGATTTTGGATAGACCATAGATAGAGGATTCACATATCACTATGAATCCCATAATATGGTAATCTAGAAACATATAGTTCTAGAAAGAATAGTGGTGGGATATTAACACCTAAGATAGGGGGAATCCTCTTAGGAGAGAATACTAAGTATCACATAGTTTAAAGTTGTTTCATATGGATTGTGTCATGAAGTATAATAACTTTTGTGGAAGAAGGAATGAAAAATAAAAGGTATGAGGTAGTTTGGGTATTATAAAATGAAATGAAAATATAGTGCGAACAGAGGGTAAAAGGTGCTGGAACTAGATAAATATCCTCAAGGGGGCATAAAAATAGTTTTATGGTTATGATGTGGTGGATTAAGGGGAAATATGATCTATACAAATGTATTAGAAAAAAAACATAAATGGAGGAACAAAGGGACATAGTCAGATCATTGATATAAATAGAGAATATCATAGTAGAGGGTGCGCGCCATTTATGTTCCTGATGTGTGGCCCGAAAGGGTGTTGTGTAGTTTAAGTTCATGTAACGGGGACTACGGAAAATTTAGTCTAATTTATTATTTTGTATCTCAAACTAGGGGAAAGGGTAGTCTATTTTACCTAAATATTAAATAAAAACTAACATGAATGGAGATTCAATGTCATAATAGATAACATTGGAAGGGGGAATTCACAGTTTATGGTTGTGAAAATTAGACCGTGGGTGATAATAACTATATAGAATTGAGTGGAGGAAAAATATAATCTAAATTCTATGACTTAATTCCATTATAGATAGTCTAATAAGGATGAAATGCAGTTTATATTCATGATTCCAAGACTTTGATGGGATCCATTCTCATAAGTACAACATGTAATAATTTTGTGCAGAGGAAATCCATTAAAACTTCTAAGCCCATGAAAGCCATGTTTAGTGTGGGAAACAATGAGTAGAAGAGTACTAATCATGCCACTCAAGAGAGAACAACATGGTAAGAAGGGTTGGGGTTATAAGGATCCAAACACTATTGGGAGAATTCCAACAAGAGGGCTCTTAGTTGAGGAAGGACTGCACATGACCAATTTCCAATACTGACATGCGTAAATGCACAACCGAGGTGGCTCCAAGGAAATTGGATTAAAAAAGGATAAATAGTGTAATTATATCATGAATTATGGGATATTAATCACATGTATAGTGAAAAGTGATTTTAGGATGACTGTTGTCCATGGATTCAAAAACACTGGTTTAATTACTATATTATCAAGGATAAGGAAAAAAACATAATGGGTGATCATTGACCATGAATTAAAAACATGAGACCTCTCAGGTTTATGCAAGAATACCTTCTTGGTGTGTACCCTAGATGTGAGGCATGAAATTATAGCATTTCCCATTTACCATAGGGGTGCCTTCTTGAACATAGAGGATAATGGGGACCCAACTCATGGAGGGATCGAAGAGTGAGGGTAAATAAAAGTGTTATTTTGGTAGATTTAAATACCCTTATTTTCATTTTCTCATGAATTTGGGTACATGTATGAGTTTTTTTAGTTTTCAAAAGGGTCAAAACCATCTCCATATAGATTTATTAATTTCAAATGAGAGTAATTATCCAAATAATGGTAATTTGTCATCGATACAAAGTGTGGATGGTGAGATGCCAATAGAAATGGTGGCCATGTCTGGGACCATGATAGGAGGTCCATACATCACTATATATCCTAGGTATGATAATCAAGACACAGTTCTCGGAATAGGTGAATTATGAGAATAGTCAATAGAATGAGGGGTTTTCCCTCTCATGTAATGAAAATGAACCAAATATGTAGTTTAAAATATCACACATGAAGACATTAACTACATAGTTTATGGTCTTGTAGCTATAACTGGTGGTTGGTTTATCTTAATGTATTATATCTAGGATATTGACCACATAGTTTGTCATGATATAGAAAGTACAGGAGGGTATATAGTTAAAATTTACGATGCTTGGACTGGGACCAAGTAGTATAACATTTTACGATGAGGATGAGAGGGAGGTTTTCTAGGATATAACATTAAATATATTTTTTCTTTTTCTTGATATTACCCATGTACCATGTAGGGTAATGAAGAACCCAACATAAATTTTAAGTTCTAATACCACATTGATGATATTGGAGGGGTGAAATGGTGTTTTGGTTTAACATCATACTGCCAAAACTGAGAGGGATAAGGGTTAATGATCTACTATAACTTTTTTCTGAACCCATTGGTTTATCGAGAATATTTAGGATTTTACTAGTGATGGATTGTGAACTATACTAGCATTGTGTTTTTTATTTTTATCCTCTAAATTGTTTCTAAGTTGTAAAGGGATGACTTGAAGAGTAGAGGAACAAATTTTTCTCTGGTCCCCCTTTAAGATATTTTAACTTAACGATCCTTTATGCCTCTTTCCGAGGTTATTTTAGAGTAATACCTACCAAAATATTTGGTTTTAGGGTTAAAGGTTATAAAAATTAGGCTAAAGAGTGTGATAACATTTTAAAGGCATGAATCTTAGACTAGAGGCACAAAGTTTATGGTTACAATGCCTGGACCAGAGGGGGTGTTATTTTTAATCTAGAACAACCAATATCAAAAGAAGAGTGGGTAAATTTAAGAGATATGAAAAAATATAGTGTGAATAGAGGGAAAAAGAATCTTGGTTCCATATAAAATCCCCTAGGATGGATAGAACATATCGTAAGGTTATATCCTTTTATGAAGGGTCCTATTGAGTTTTAAGGTCTAACAAATTCAAATATGGTAGTGAGATGAATCATTTAGTCATATTAGAGTATTATT
The DNA here is from genome assembly GCA_963277665.1 of Viscum album. NCBI lineage: Eukaryota > Viridiplantae > Streptophyta > Magnoliopsida > Santalales > Viscaceae > Viscum > Viscum album. The sequence continues at coordinate 2,006,442,057 of OY728122.1, read as the reverse complement.
AATTATAATGAATGGAAAATAGGTCCTTTTGTATAAGTTCTTGGATTGGTCATACCATAAGCAGGGGTGGGTTATACATATTTTGATGTTAACAATTAAAGGACTAATGGGGGAATTTCCAGTTTAGTTCATGGAGCTTGGTCTATGGTGTATGTTTCCAGTTTTAGGACATATAACATGGAGTAGAATACACAAAATTTGTGGTTGTGATTCATGAACCAAATACGGTACCAGTTTAAGGTCAATGCGAATAGACCAGAGGTGTTTTGAGTGAGTTCATGAGGCAATAAAGGATATATGAACCCAATGTAAAGGGAAGGTGAAAGAGTCCCAATGTGTTAAAAAAATATTTATGATGGAGTGCATATAGTTTGTGGTCATGATTATTAGACCAAGTGAGGGGGTATGAATAGTTATTGGTAAGGGAAAAAATCTATGTGAATGGAGATCTTGAAAGTTATTATAGATATCCTCAGAAAGGGAAGTGGATGGGGTTGTGCAGTTATGGTTATGCATCCAGGACTAAGGTAGTTCCCTATATAGGAAAAATAAATTACTTGATCATGTTGGTGGAAAATACACTAGGACCCCTAAGCCCACACGAGTCATGATTTTTGAGTGAAATAAAAATTATTGAGAGACTGCCGATTTTACATGAGGGCGAATGATATGGGAAAATTGAAGTTGAATTAGGATATTCCCAATAAGACCAAATTTATCTATAAATGCATTTGAATATGAAATAGAGTAACACATAGGGAACTGAAGTTCCACATGAATAAATTAGGGCATATGGAAAGTAAACTATGTATTTTCATATCTATACCATAAAATGGATATAAATGAATATAGGATAACTTCTGAATAAAAATAAAATACATGTTTTAGCATCACATTTTCATTGATGGGGAATGTAATATTATGATAAACCAATGAACATGGCTTTAAAACATAGGATATTTCAAGTTTATACAAATATCCCTCTAAGGAATGTACCCCATATGAGAGGCAGGCCTTTGGAGCATTGTTCCATCATCGCAGGGGAGCTCATTCAGACAAGGAGGATGGTGGGGATCCAAATTGAGGATGGACTGATGTGTGAGGGATAGAATAAGGAATATTGATATAGGGTTCAACACTATGTGTTCAACATTATTATTTATCTGAGAAAATTAAAGGGAAGTATCAGTGATTGAGAGTAAAAATATTCCGAAAAAGGGGGAATACAATCCCCTATGTTAGGTGAGAACAAGAAAACCAATGATATGATATTGGTCACTCAAAAAGACAAGGAAGGGTGATAAAAAGGCATTATACTGAAAGAAGTTATCTTTTTAGTTTAAAGGCATTAATATCATACTTATGTCATATAGTTTAATATCATATGACTAAGATGTTTGACACACAATTTTCCAACATGCAATGAGGATGAAAACTGTTCGTTTTGACACAATATAGTATGTTCCTAAAAATAGATAGTTTGACATCATATGAAAAGGACGTTGGACTAATGTGAAGTTATAAATAATAATTCTTGGATAACCTTTCATTTTTGGGAGGTGCAATGAGATCCCCATATATAGTGATCAAGGAGTTTAAACTTTTGGATTAAACTTTATAAATGGAGAAGGGGGATTCTCATTTGAGATACAACTTTGGTTATTTTATTCTGGGTATTAGTGGAATTATAAATACTAGTACCAAATCACCTTGGATGAAGGAATGTATTATAACCTTCTTTTTGAAAGTTTTATCCACACGATTCTGATGGACCTCAAGGATGTGTTGTTCTTGGAGTATATTTTCATTGAGGGATTCCAAGTTGTTTAATAAATTTTGGGACCTATTTTTCAATGACAAATTATTATAGATAGTTGTTCAGAGTGATTATATCCAACCCTTTATGGGTAACACTCATTTTCTATACACTAGGGTATGTAGAGTCACTTGGGTGGAAGTAAAAATCATTATATGATATGCCGATAGATTATTGGATTGTTTTATAAGACAACTATTCTTGTTATAATCAACCATATTTTACAAAAATGATAGATATGGTCTTATTTCATGCCTCAATATCTCAAATTTATAACACATGGTACAGAGAAGTGTGATTAGTCCAGACACTGTACGTAGAATATAACTTGTTTATCTTTGTGGCTCGAAAATTTATCCCATTACCCTTGAGAACAATGTAGTGGAATCCCAAATCAAAGGATGATGTGGGATTTCAAAAGATTGATAAGGGATTAAGTCTTGACCTCTTTGAAGTGGACACCTTCAACTTACTTTAAGAATAATTTAGGGGTGATAAGGATGAACCTACACTATTTGTTTGCCGCTGGTGGGTAGGGACCCATGAAATCAAGTAAAAACATGGAAAAGATCATGAATAATTCATTTAATGGATACTATTTGGTGTTTTATGATTTATGTTGGCTTAAATTTTCTATACATTAAATTTTTTAGTTAATTCCATGTAGTCATGACCCATAGTGGGTCAAAAGTATCCTAATCATTGGATCTGGTGGGGGAGTTTCAACCTGTACTGATAATCCTAACATGAGCTGACATGGACCTCTTTCATAACTTATAGGATTTAATTTTCTTATATAAAAAGGATAATTATTACAAAATATCTATGTTATAAGAGAACTCGCTCAGAATTTGGGTCATCATAGCGGGAGAAGCTCACCTTGCGCCAGAGTATATACTCATACTCAGCTCATCCCGAAATAAGAGTTCCATACTAGTGGAAATAGATAAATTGAGTTGTCTATCCAAGTAAATTCTATATTATAAGGGGTATTTTAGTTCCCTATATAATAAGTTCAAATATAAAGTTGACTCACCACCCAGTTCTCTTCATCATGAATGACATGGGATATAACCTTCCAATTCTCCACATGAATGACAAAGTCATCATGGCATTGCTCTTTGAGAGGTGTGACTAAGATTTCTTAAGAATCTAATCAATCATCAAGAGACTGTGTGATATGAGCCACCTTTTTATTAGAAGGAAATATTAATCTTATCTCACATGTTCATTTCAGTAAGGAAATGATCCATTTAATTTTAAAAGTTTATTCACTATTAATCTTCTTTATGAATCACTCATAATAACCTTTCAAGTTAATCTATGGGACCTCAATATCTAGGGCCAAATAAACACCAGTGACGAGGGATTGGTAACAAAACTCATTTTTTATGTATTCTTATGATAATAGGAATGAGTATGGAATAAGGTCCTATGTAGGAGTGATGAAGAAAATCACATGAATAAGCCTATTGAGGTTAGGTTTTTTGAGTTTTTTCCTAATTGGGCTCTAAGAGGAACCATCAAAGTGAATCCTCAAACATAGATTTACTCTACAAAATAAGAGGATAGATTCATTTGGGAGGTCAATGTTAAGGGGAACCCCCTCATTGGTTGGGTGCAAGATGAGGAAATCTTCTATTGCTTAACCCTTTATAGCCTTCTGAGGGATGAAGAAGATATAAAATTATGGAGGAATCACTACCCACCATGTTAATAATCCCATCATCATGGGATGGTTAAGTATTTACTTAAATGGGTAAACATGAGATACTAGATATATATCATGGTGATGTAGATAGTGTTGAAGCTTATAGAAATTGAAGACAGAGGTTAGATTGATCTCCGTGCTGGGAGAATATCTAGTTTCAACATCAAGGAACATGAAACTGTGATAATACTTTTGGTTCTCCTTTACTTTTAATTTCTTATAAGATAAGTGGTTGCTGATAGCCTATTCCAATGTGGTCACATAAATGACTTAATTTCTCCCTTGAATGGGTGGAATTAGAACTATAAGACATAAAAATTAATTCCTAATATCATCGAACATGTATTTACACTCCTCATACCACCAAGAATAGAATCATTTCTCCATGATCTTGGAAAAGGTATTACCTTTTCCCCCAAGATGGAATCTTTTTTCATATATGGGCTAGGAAGACATGGAGTCCCCATAACTCTCTAATGTTGAAAAAGGGAGGAATTTTACTAATGTTAGTGATATTATATGGTTTGATATCAATGCCTATACATCTAAAAAATAAGACAAGAAACATACTAGAGGTAATCCCAAATGCACACATTAGGGGGTTTATCATTAGATGGTGGGTAAAGATCATGCCAAGTACCTTCTTAATATCTTTGAGATGGTCTAGATTTTGAAAATAATTGACCACTAGATCATCCATATAGCACTCTAGTTATGTCCCGTGGAGAGGCTTGTAGATATATTACGTGACTCACTAAGATGTCTGTCCATCATTCTTCAAACTGAAAGGAAAAACTTGGTAGAAAAAATTTCCTATATGGTCCATGAATGTGGTATCTCTTTAATCTTTAAGATCCATTCGTATTTGAATATATCCAAAATAAAATTTAATGATGGAAATGTCTTGAAATCAAGAAGTTTCACCAATTAAAAAATCTATGAATATTATAGGATAGTCATTATTTGGGAAATTATTGTCAAATTCCTTGAAGTCAATATAGACTATAATACATTAGTTCTTCTTCTTATAATAGAAAATGTTGGGAAACTATTTAGATTATTGAAATTCTCTATCTAAGTTGGATATGATCAAATTATCAACTTCATCCTTGACCATGACATAATGGTTTGGATTAATTCTCTTTGGTTCTAATTTCAATCCAGAATAGCTGATATAAAGGACAAGATTTTAACACCCCCATATTTTTGGAAATATTTTTCTGTGAATAAATTAAATTTCTTTGATGTCTTGAATTACATAACACACCAAGTTTTACTAGATATATATAAAATAAAAATTTAATATTGCAATACATGAAACACTTATTTCAGATTGTATTACAAACAACACTATGTTTGGTTTGTGTTACATATAATATCGAGTCCCTTCGATATCTTGTGTTACATGGAAGACCGAGTTTCACCGAACTACACTATACTATTAATTTTTTTATTAAAATGTTATTATAGTCATCACCAGGACATTAGAATGGAAAATATGAATTATATTAACTAAATTATGAAACTGTGGTTTATATTTTTTATAAAATGAATTATTTTTTTATTAATTAATTATAAAATGAAAATAAACAGCAATTGGATAAAAAGTATGTGTTTTTTAATAAAAAAAATATTTTTTATGACCACAAAATTATTTTTCCTTAATATATTAAATTAATCACTATTATAGAGAGATAATAATGAAATATATATATTATAAACTAAACAAAATGATGTAACATCCATCCAATAAGTTTGATAGTCATAAAATAATACCAAATCAACTTTTTGGGTAAAAAGCAATATTTTTTCTAAAAGGTAGTTTTATCACATTTTAATTGAAGTGTATTTTTAAAAATAATTTTTGAAAAATTTAAATTTTTTTAAAAATAAACCTTATTTTTTAAATCAGAATATCCAAAATTACCTTTGGTGATTTTTGGTATTTTTATGAGAAGTTTCATTTTTTGATGAATAGTGAATAAACATTGAATTTTACCTGAAAACTACATTTGTGTATAATTTATTTATATTGATAAATTTTATTTTTTATCTATTTAAAAGTATATTTAGATAAATTTCACATATATTTTTTCAATTTAATTCATTGTAATCAATTTCATAGTGAAATCGGATATAAAAACATTACAAACATTTGATCTTTTTTAATTTAAAATCCCATTGTTACATCCTGTTTTTGCGGTTTATTTTAAATTAATTTATATGAGTTTTTTGTTTAGAGTTTTCAAAATCTTATTCAATATTTTTAATCATAATAATTTATAATTTCTAGTAATTTCAACTTATATTTTGACCAAAAATGTTAATTACAACGATTAAGGTAAAAACAAGTTTATATTGTTGTTACACATTAAATTAAGGTTACAAATACCATAGAAAAATTTTAAAAATCCATTGTGTGGAAATACTTTAATCATATTATCCCTTTTTTAGATATGTATAGTCATTGTAAGCACATGTTGTAAGGGAGACCTCTCAATATTGTTTACATTTTTATATTTACAGGAATAACACTCCTCACCCACTATAGAAAGAAACTCACCCCCATCACTTATTCAAACCTATAAATCTATTTAGATCATAAAAAACCTTCTCAAATATTCTTAAAAAGTCCCTAATATCATACCAGAAGACTCAATCACGGCATAAATCAAACCAAGTTAGTCCTTTGGTGAAATCCAAAAGGAGTTACCTGAAGAAGATTAAATGTTCTTCGACAAGAAATTTTTTTCATTTATTTCTCCACCTCTTAAATTTTTCTTATTACATGATTATATAATAAAATATATATCAAAAATGTACTTATACATTTTTATCTTAAGGTTATGACCTACAATTTCACATAATTGCGTCAAATGGGATACATAATCATCGTTCGTGTGTAGGACGAATTACTGCCTCACGAATCAATGTCGTTCGTTCTTCTAATAACACCTCTCAAGGTTTGGAATAATGATGTAATTACTATTTTATATTATATATATGATATTTATGATGTATTTATGGTTATTTAATTTTTATATAACACATAAATTTCTGGTTTCCCTTTTATAGTAATACGATAACATCATTTATGGACATGTGGACTACCGCCTTCTAAAAAATGATGTGATTCATTCACGCTTTACATTGAATGTATTAAGGATGTGTTTATTAAAAATATATTATATTCATGAAATAATAATTATATTTTAATTTTAATATATATATATATATAAATACATCATTTTCTTCTCTTTATTTCAATACGACAAGAAAATGGAAACATAGTTCATGCGTACGTACAGCCTACTATCTCCATGAATAGTGTATTTCATTTCAATTTTTTGTATTTTATATATTATTATAAATAAATTTATGATGAATATATATGTTATTTATATCATGTTTTAAATTCTATGAAGTGCATTGTGTTGCATTTGTTGTCAATAAGGCATGAAGTTGTCTTGGAATGAATGGAAGTCAAGGATAGTCAAGATGTGAATGTCAAAGGATGTGATGGTGATGGTGATGAAGGAGAATGGCCATGGTACTAAGATGCATGTCACTTAGGAGATTCACTGAGTGGCATAGGAGATGTGGTTGAAACATTCTCTAAGAACATCTGACGATTGTTGAGCTGCTCTTTTAGTTCCTAGAACTTGTATCCTGATGATACAATGTCACAACAATGTTAGAAGACCATGCATTGTAGTGACAATGCATGAGGAGTTGAAAGTGATCCATCCATAAGTTCTAAGTGGATGAAGTGGATTAAAGAAGTCCATGCACTATCATTTAGTGCATGTGAATTTTAAGAAGATCCAATTTGATCTCTGATTAGATCAATGAAGCACTTTGAAGATTATAAGTGATTCCGGAGTTCGGTTGATGAAGAAGAACCTTCGGGAATTCCATTCCTAAGTAATGAATACATGTTGAAGAGAATTGGAGGAATTCAAATGAAGAAGAAGATGAGAAGAAATGAAGTGGAAGAATGGCTTGGAAGAAGTGGCATTTGGCTTATACTCATAGGAGAACTTTGTCTTTGACAAAGTCCTTATTCATGACTTTGCCAAAAAATTGGCCAGCCAAGGCACCTTGGGGGTTCAACCCCAAGGCATGGGAACTAGGGCACCACGCCCGGGGGAACCTGTGGGGCAAGCCAGGGCGGCAGGGCGCACCCAAGGACACCGCATGGGCGCCTGGGGCACGCCCGGAGGAGCGCGGCAGGGGCGCATGAGCGCACCCGCGAGTGTCAGCTAGTGCATAGTGGGCGCCAGGAGCGCGCCCGCAGGAGGCATGAGTGGGCGCAGAGCGCGCCCGCAGAGAGAACTCGGTGCGGGGCGGCACCGAGAGGGGAGGAGATTCAACTGGCCGCTCATGGGAGCGCCAGGGTGATAAACCGCGGAAAATCCGCGGAAGGCTTCGATGTGGGACGCGCAAAAAACCCCGGGAGAAAATCTCCGCCGTCCGAGCAATCGCGCGCTCGATCTGGACCGCTCATCTAATCCGCCGCGCCCCCGATTTTATCCAGGCCGTTGAAGATCTGATCCGACGGCCCCGGCTTCGTCCTCAACCTCGAGCTCGGCCGAGGCATCTCCCGCGACGCCGCTGAACCAGAGGCCATCCGACCACCCGTTTTCGAGTTCCCGGCCACCTCTGAAGGATCTAAGACCTCCATTGAGCTCGTCTCTCCACACCGAACATGGCCATGCCTAAAAATGACCATGCATGCAATGTTTGGAGGATTTCGACTTCAGCCGAGGCAAACGGAGTTGCCGAGGCCACGTGGAGAGCATGCTGTGCATGCATAAGCCTAAACGAAGGCCATGCATGCGTTCTAAGTCGCATGCACGTGGAGGAAACCGAAGGAAAAGAAAAAGAACCCGCGTTGAAATAGAGGAAAGAAAATAAAGATTTGGAAAGTTTTTAAAGATCCGAAGATCTCGGGTGTTTGAAGTTATTTCACGCGGATAGGACCGCCTCTCCTCTGCCTATATAAATGAGGCCTAGCCCTCGAGAAGACGCTGCTGATACGCTGAAGTTTTCTTGAAAATTTGAAGAGAGTCCCGTGAGAGCCTCTGTGCCTCACGAAGTTTGGAGCTCCGCGCAACCCACTTGCGCGACGAAGCAGCCCGAAGCCTCCCTTGGCTTCATGAGTTCCTTTTGCGCACTCCTTGCGCGAAAGAAGAAGAAGGGGGACCCCTGCGCGCCTTCCCTTTGCGCGGCAGGAAGACCCAAGTGCACCCTTGCACTTGCGTACCCACGGCCGAGGTCCTTTGTACCTTGTGCTCTTGCACCCCTGCGCGCTGGCCACAGTCTTGTGCCTTGCGCGGTTGAGAAGAGGAGGAGGCAGCTACACCCAAGGTGAACTCACTCCTTGCGCGCCTACATACAAGTGGAGTTCGGGTTGTGTTTTACACACATTGTGTGTGTGCCAAAGAAGGCCGAGACATACACTTTGTGTGTGCATAAAGAAGAAGGCCCTATGGGCAGTAGGTGTTCAAATAAAGGAGAACCGAAGTGTGTGCACAAGTGCTAAGTGAAGAACCTACGGGTTGAGTGTGTGCAAAAGAGTTGAAGCCAAGCATACCACACTTTGTGTGTGTGAGAGTTGAAGAAGGAAGGCCGAGGCCTTTGTGCCTTTGTGTGCAAAAAGAAAACAAAGAGGCCGTAGACCTTGTGTGTACAAAATGGAGAACCAAGTGTGTGCATAAGTGAAGTGCACACTTTGAAGAAGATTAAAAGAACAAGGAAGAACCCGAGACCTTGGCTTGGGTATGGGCAAGTGGGTAAAGTGAAGACCACCACACTTTGTGTGTGTGTGTGCATTTGAAAGGAAGGCCGAGGCATAGCTTGGGGTGTGCAAAAATAGTGGAAGCCAAATACACACTCATTGTGTGTGTGCAAAGCAAAGAACAAAGTTGTGTGTGCAAAACAACAAAGTGAAGTGGCCGAACCTATGTGTGTGCTCTAAGAGGAGTGGACACACTTAGAAGAAGAAGAAGACTCACACAAAGTATAACACACATTTAAGTGTGTAAACACATTGAACAAAAGTGTGAAGTTCAAGTGAGAAGGTGTGTGCGTAAAGTGACTACACCCTTTGTGGGATTATTGCACCTAGAAGAAAGAGAAGGAGAGTGCATGCATGCATGCATGCACATGCACACGTGAATAAAGACAAACCAGCTTGTGTGCATTTGAGGAGTCCAAGACCAGTGGTTCTTGAAGAATTGAGAAGGCCATGAAATCATTGCATGAAGAGACAGAGATGCCATGCACTCAGTGCATGAAGTTGATGTGAACTGAGACTGGACCAGACTGAAGTTAAAGACATCAATTGTCTGAGTATTCAGTAATTGGAGAGAAGTCGGGGCATCCTTAGAAGAAGGTGATAAAGCCCGAGCAAGATGAGAAGACCTGTTCACTCAAGTGATCAGAGGTATAGAGCAAGGCCAGCAGTCTTTATCCCAGACTGCTGAAGATACTTGAAGAACTTAAAGTGAAGAAGAGCTACTCATGCGACTCGAGGAGCCAGGAGAAGACCCTGTGGGACTCAGGGAGAAGAAGTCTTCAGTGGGATTCTGGAGCAGGCCAGTGGGACTCTGGTAACACTGTGGGACGCAGTATAAAGACCCTCCTGTGGGACTCAGGAGAGATACAGTGGGACTCTGTATTGACCATTGTAATTTTAACAGGTTATAATGGAGAATCCATGCTGGGAGAGCATGGCAAGGATGTAGGCCTTTGGTGCCGAACCTTGTAAATCCTTGTGTCCGGTGCCTTTTCATTACTGCATCATTCGGGAAAGGTTGAGAGATACAAGAAGAGTGGATCGAGGCTTTAACCAGCCATAGAGGTTTAATTGATTAAGAATCAATTAGTAAAAAGTTTTAAAGGATCACTGATTCACCCCCTCCCCCTCTCAGTGATTCACACTGATCTGGGAACTTCAATTGGTATCAGAGGGAGGTTACCTCTAAAAGATCCAAGGGAGTCTTTATGAAGTGCAGATTTGAGGAAATGAGTGACCAGCCTCAAATGGAGATATTTGCCAAGACTCTGAAAAACAGAATGAAGAAACAGGCAAAGAAGATGAAGAAGAAGGCTGGTGCAATCAGAGAAACTCCTTCTATGGAAAGAAATGTGAAAGTCACATCAGATGACAATTCCTTTTATCATTCTTCTGATGAAGCCTGCTCTAGCTGTGATGAAGATGGAAGAAACAATGATCTTCTAAATGCAATCAAATATCTTCAGAAGAGAGTTCCCAAGGAAGTTGCAATGTGTATAGCTACAGGCCTCCTTGATCTTCAAGAAGAAAAATTACAGCTAGAAGATGAAGCCAATTCTCTCGAAGTCCAATTGGCAAAAAGGGTTGGCATAACCAACACTCTCAGAAAGCTGGTGAAGGATAAAGATGAAACTATTTTCCTTTGCAATGAAAGATTTGAAGACACTGATGAAGAATTGCAAAGAAGCCTTTCTGAGAAAGAATTCTTTATGATGATAGTCAAAGATGTTGTCCATGCACTGGAAAAGAGGCACAAAGTGTCAATGGTTGTCAAAAATGCTCAACTAGAAGACAAAGTCAAAAGGGTGAAGGAGCTTGACAACTCATTGCTTGAAATGAAGCAGGTGCATGAAGACCAGATAAAACAGCTGGAAGAAAAATGGGAAGGAAGGCTAAGAACAATTGAGGATGAGAAGAACTCCCTCAACATGAAGTGTTTAGAACTGGAGGTGATATTGAAAAATCAGCAATCACCCAAAGCCAAATCCTCCCAATCAGCTGAAAGGAGAAATGTTGCTACTCAAGTATGCTTTGAGAAGGATGATTCTAAAAGAAAGACATCCTCTAATGAAAGAGCAACATCTTCTAAAAAGAAGGTACCATCCATACCATCTTGTACTGATGCTTCTAATTGTGTTTCCACAAAAGGTGCAGGATGGAAGAATAATTCCAAACAAATATGGATGAAGACAGTAAAGAAGCAGAGCTCTCCTGAAACAGCACAACAGGTCAAGAAAAGTACCCTACAATCAGAAGGACTGAAGAGGTCAAGATTCGTGGGACAATGCTGGTGTTGTAACAAGTATGGGCATTGTGCAAAGGATTGTTGGTACAATCCACTGAATGCCAAAGCACAGAGGAAGCCCATGCCAAGGGGGAGCAATCCAGAAGGAAGGAAGCAACATCCACAGGTCCAGAGACATCTGTTTACTGCAAATAGATTTGGATTACTTGACAACATCTGGGATGGTTGCAAAAGTGATCAAAAAGATACATGTCAATCTACAACTGTATCCAGAGCTCAAAAGAAGAAAAGATCACAGAACCTGGCTTAGAAAGAATCCTTGGGAAGCAAGCATAAGAAATTGGAAGATGCTCCCAAGAAGATTATGAAAAAGGAAGAGAAGTCCTTGGATTTTAAATCCAAGAAGGGTGATGCATCCAGAAGGACCACCAAGAAGACATGCTTCTACTGTGGCAAGAAAGGACATATCATGGACCTTTGTAAAGAAGCCATGAAACTAAATAGAAGCAGACTGAACTCCAAAAGACAATCAATCCAGAAGAAGAAGGGATTGATTGAAAACAAGTTGCCTAAGAAAGGTAGCTTGACAGCATCTAAGGAACCATGTGGAATATCCAGAACTGAGGCCACACTTCCAAGTGACTTACTTGTCATATGGCCACATCAGTTGCAACTTGCCAGAGAACTACAGAGAGCTGAAGATAAAGTTCTGGCAATTGCTAAGGCAAAAGGGAAGAAGAAGGTTTCACATGAAGATGGTTTGAGAACCACACCAGCACAATCATCAATGAAGATCAAATGTGCAAGTGTGAAGAATGGTGAAAATGGGACATCTCGGTTGAGAGAATCTTCTCAACCTTGTTGTTCACATTGATGAACCAAGGAGGTTCCATCTTATTCCCTTATACTATTGGTATTTACATGTGCTGACATTGCAGGGAATTGAAGATGATGATCATTCTCAACTGGAGGATGGTTTGGACAGAATGGAGTGCACCCCTTGAGGGGGAGCAAATCTGAAGAAGATGATGTTCTGAGATTAATATCATCTTGAGAAAAGTGAAGGTATTCCAATCATACTTTCATCCCTTGATTCTTAATTGCATTCATCATGACAATTAAGGGGGAGTATTGATTGAAGACAAATGGTTGAAAGGGGGAGCTTTATCTTTGCACCTGAACATTCTAATGTGTTTTGTGAAGTATGTGCAGGATTTAGCAATTCATTGATATATCTGGAAAAAAAAAATTCAAACCCCTGAAGCATGATCTGACATGTACAGTGAATGTTGGACAGCATTGAGTACCTTGGTTACATCACTCTTGTTTTCTACACCGGGTTAGCCCAAGTAGACTTAGAGCTGATTTACTAAAGGTTCTTTGCTAAAGAAGAACATGTGACATCATCCCTCTCTTAGTGTCTTTCAAGAAAATACTTTTCAAAGGGAGGAAGAGATTTTTGAAAAAGAACCACACCACACCTTTGCATTTGATTGCCAATAAGGGGGAGATAATATTGGAACACATATTGACCCATTCATATGTGCTGAAGAAGTGTATTGACAAAAAATACAAAGGGGGAGATTGAAGTGCATTGTGTTGCATTTGTTGTCAATAAGGCATGAAGTTGTCTTGGAATGAATGGAAGTCAAGGATAGTCAAGATGTGAATGTCAAAGGATGTGATGGTGATGGTGATGAAGGATAATGGCCATGGTACTAAGATGCATGTCACTTAGGAGATTCACTGAGTGGCATAGGAGATGTGGTTGAAACATTCTCTAAGAACATCTGACGATTGTTGAGCTGCTCTTTTAGTTCCTAGAACTTGTATCCTGATGATACAATGTCACAACAATGTTAGAAGACCATTCATTGTAGTGACAATGCATGAGGAGTTGAAAGTGATCCATCCATAAGTTCTAAGTGGATGAAGTGGATTAAAGAAGTCCATGCACTATCATTTAGTGCATGTAAATTTGAAGAAGATCCAATTTGATCTCTGATTAGATCAATGAAGCACTTTGAAGATTATAAGTGATTCCGGAGTTCGGTTGATGAAGAAGAACCTTCGGGAATTCCATTCCTAAGTAATGAATACATGTTGAAGAGAATTGGAGGAATTCAAATGAAGAAGAAGATGAGAAGAAATGAAGTGGAAGAATGGCTTGGAAGAAGTGGCATTTGGCTTATACTCATAGGAGAACTTTGTCTTTGACAAAGTCCTTATTCATGACTTTGCCAAAAAATTGGCCAGCCAAGGCACCTTGGGGGTTCAACCCCAAGGCATGGGAACTAGGGCACCACGCCCGGGGGAACCTGTGGGGCGAGCCAGGGCGGCAGGGCGCACCCAAGGACACCGCATGGGCGCCTGGGGCACGCCCGGAGGAGAGCGGCAGGGGCGCATGAGCGCACCCACGAGTGTCAGCTAGTGCATAGTGGGCGCCAGGAGCGCGCCCGCAGGAGGCATGAGTGGGCGCAGAGCGCGCCCGCAGAGAGAACTCGGTGCGGGGCGGCACCGAGAGGGGAGGAGATTCAACTGGCCGCTCATGGGAGCGCCAGGGTGATAAACCGCGGAAAATCCGCGGAAGGCTTCGATGTGGGACGCGCAAAAAACCCCGGGAGCAAATCTCCGCCGTCCGAGCAATCGCGCGCTCGATCTGGACCGCTCATCTAATCCGCCGCGCCCCCGATTTGATCCAGGCCGTTGAAGATCTGATCCGACGGCCCCGGCTTCGTCCTCAACCTCGAGCTCGGCCGAGGCATCTCCCGCGACGCCGCTGAACCAGAGGCCATCCGACCACCCGTTTTCGAGTTCCCGGCCACCTCTGAAGGATCTAAGACCTCCATTGAGCTCGTCTCTCCACACCGAACACGGCCATGCCTAAAAATGACCATGCATGCAATGTTTGGAGGATTTCGACTTCAGCCGAGGCAAACGGAGTTGCCGAGGCCACGTGGAGAGCAGGATGTGCATGCATAAGCCTAAACGAAGGCTGTGCATGCGTTCTAAGTCGCATGCACGTGGAGGAAACCGAAGGAAAAGAAAAAGAACCCGCGTTGAAACAGAGGAAAGAAAATAAAGATTTGGAAAGTTTTTAAAGATCCGAAGATCTCGGGTGTTTGAAGTTATTTCACGCGGATAGGACCGCCTCTCCTCTGCCTATATAAATGAGGCCTAGCCCTCGAGAAGACGCTGCTGATACGCTGAAGTTTTCTTGAAAATTTGAAGAGAGTCCCGTGAGAGCCTCTGTGCCTCACGAAGTTTGGAGCTCCGCGCAACCCACTTGCGCGACGAAGCAGCCCGAAGCCACCCTTGGCTTCGTGAGTTCCTTTTGCGCACTCCTTGCGCGAAAGAAGAAGAAGGCGGACCCCTGCGCGCCTTCCCTTTGCGCGGCAGGAAGACCCAAGTGCACCCTTGCACTTGCGTACCCACGGCCGAGGTCCTTTGTACCTTGTGCTCTTGCACCCCTGCGCGCTGGCCACAGTCTTGTGCCTTGCGCGGTTGAGAAGAGGAGGAGGCAGCTACACCCAAGGTGAACTCACTCCTTGCGCGCCTACATACAAGTGGAGTTCGGGTTGTGTTTTACACACATTCTGTGTGTGCCAAAGAAGGCCGAGACATACACTTTGTGTGTGCATAAAGAAGAAGGCCCTATGGGCAGTAGGTGTGCAAATAAAGGAGAACCGAAGTGTGTGCACAAGTGCTAAGTGAAGAACCTACGGGTTGAGTGTGTGCAAAAGAGTTGAAGCCAAGCATACCACACTTTGTGTGTGTGAGAGTTGAAGAAGGAAGGCCGAGGCCTTTGTGCCTTTGTGTGCAAAAAGAAAACAAAGAGGCCGTATCCCTTGTGTGTACAAAATGGAGAACCAAGTGTGTGCATAAGTGAAGTGCACACTTTGAAGAAGATTAAAAGAACAAGGAAGAACCCGAGACCTTGGCTTGGGTATGGGCAAGTGGGTAAAGTGAAGACCACCACACTTTGTGTGTGTGTGTGCATTTGAAAGGAAGGCCGAGGCATAGCTTGGGGTGTGCAAAAATAGTGGAAGCCAAATACACACTCATTGTGTGTGTGCAAAGCAAAGAACAAAGTTGTGTGTGCAAAACAACAAAGTGAAGTGGCCGAACCTATGTGTGTTCTCTAAGAGGAGTGGACACACTTAGAAGAAGAAGAAGACTCACACAAAGTATAACACACATTTAAGTGTGTAAACACATTGAACAAAAGTGTGAAGTTCAAGTGAGAAGGTGTGTGCGTAAAGTGACTACACCCTTTGTGGGATTATTGCACATAGAAGAAAGAGAAGGAGAGTGCATGCATGCATGCATGCACATGCACACGTGAATAAAGACAAACCAGCTTGTGTGCATTTGAGGAGTCCAAGACCAGTGGTTCTTGAAGAATTGAGAAGGCCATGCAATCATTGCATGAAGAGACAGAGATGCCATGCACTCAGTGCATGAAGTTGATGTGAACTGAGACTGGACCAGACTGAAGTTAAAGACATCAATTGTCTGAGTATTCATTAATTGGAGAGAAGTCGGGGCATCCTTAGAAGAAGGTGATAAAGCCCGAGCAAGATGAGAAGACCTGTTCACTCAAGTGATCAGAGGTATAGAGCAAGGCCAGCAGTCTTTATCCCAGACTGCTGAAGATACTTGAAGAACTTAAAGTGAAGAAGAGCTACTCGTGCGACTCGAGGAGCCAGGAGAAGACCCTGTGGGACTCAGGGAGAAGAAGTCTTCAGTGGGATTCTGGAGCAGGCCAGTGGGACTCTGGTAACACTGTGGGACGCAGTATAAAGACCCTCCTGTGGGACTCAGGAGAGATACAGTGGGACTCTGTATCGACCATTGTAATTTTAACAGGTTATAATGGAGAATCCATGCTGGGAGAGCATGGCAAGGATGTAGGCCTTTGGTGCCGAACCTTGTAAATCCTTGTGTCCTGTGCCTTTTCATTACTGCATCATTCGGGAAAGGTTGAGAGATACAAGAAGAGTGGATCGAGGCTTTAACCAGCCATAGAGGTTTAATTGATTAAGAATCAATTAGTAAAAAGTTTTAAAGGATCACTGATTCACCCCCTCCCCCTCTCAGTGATTCACACTAATCTGGGCACTTCATTCTATAAATAAGTAAATCATGATATAATTAAAAGAACCAAGAATAACAAGTTAAAACATATACAAAAAACAAAGAGTTACTTACCCAAAACACAACCTTAACATGGAATTATAAATAAAGGGTAATATAATGTAAAAATAAAATCATATATGGTAGGAAATATAAAGATATATTTATGTTTCAGATGTATAATAAATATATTTTTTTATACAGGAGGTTTAAATGTGTACGAAGAATGTCAAGACATGCGATAAGGGTTTTCTCATCTCACTTTTATTTCTGTGAGATATATGTTATATTCACCACTTATTCTTATTGTGTGGAATATATAATACCATATGAAATATTATACTATGAATTTAATTTAATAAATTATATTAAATGTTTCAATTTATTTTATTCCTTCAAGTATTTAATGATTCAAAATTACTCAAGTAGTAAATAGATTTCTAGTCTCACTTTTATTTATGTGGGACTTTGGTCATAATCACTAGTTGTTTCTTTTGAGTGGTGTATATAATAACCATGAATGTATTATATGATTATTATCCTTAAATTTTTGGGTATTTAAATATCCATTTTATGATCTATCTCTCATGGTGTTTATGGTTCAAAAGTTACCAAATCAGTAAATTAATTTTGTCTCAATTTTCATTATTTGTGACACATGCCATGTTATGACCCAATATTCTTCTACGTGGTGTATACAACACCCATTGACATGTTATATAATGAATATAATTATTTTTAAGATGTTTTAGTTTTCATATAATTTTATTCTTTTATGGGTATTGTGATTCAAAGTTACCAAAGTGGTAACAATTTATTACTACAATCTCATCATTTATCAGAATTGTTTATGATTATACTTCCATTGGTGAAATATTATGATCCATATCTCAATAAATATCATAAATATTATTCTCCTATAGTTATTAATTATATCCTAATGTAATTTCACCATGTTTCAACTCTTTTGTACTTAATATAATTAAGATTTTTTTTAAAAAATATGACTTTATTTCTCTTTTCCATCAGAAATATGTATTCTTCTAAACCCATGTTTTCTAAAAATGTTTTCAAACATTTTATACAACTATAATATGATATTTAAAATAATTTTTAACCATGTTATACCTTTTTACAAATTTTTTTCGAAGTAATATTCTTACGATCTTCTGATCAAGTTACTTTTATAAAAATTTTATGGCACAAAAGGAATGTTCAGCATATACGGTTTATCTGAATTCATGACCATCTTTAATTAGAGGCTTAATTTTTATGTTGATAATATTATTTTTAATGAATTTTTTCCTAATATTTTGAAAATTAATTGTTTTTAAAGTTTTTTTCAAATAAAATGTTCTTTAAAAAAAAAATTATGTTCAAGAAGTGTTTTAAATAATTTCCAAAGCTTACATTATAATTTTTTAAATATATTTTCAAAGAAAAAAGATATCAAAAATATATTATGTTTAGCAAGTGTTTTAAATGTTTTTCAAAGCATCATTTTTTTAAAAAAAATCCATTTTCAATGAAAGTATTTTTCAAAATGTTTTTATATTTTAAAAGTGTTTTAAATTATTTTCAAAGCATCTTTTATATGATTTCAAAAGATTATTTTCAAAGAAATGGATTTTAATGATTGAAAAAATTATTTTTATGTTTTTAAAGATATTTTCAAATAAAAATGTTTTAAAAAAGTTTTATTTTCAAAAAAGAGTTTTTATCAAAGTGAATAGGATATTTTCCTCAAGAAATGTTTTATGTAAATTTAAAATCTTAATTCATATGTTTTAAAAGTGTTTTTTGGAGAAATAATTTTGAATATGTTTTATGTTTAAAAAATTAAATTTTTGAGAAAGGTTTTTTCCATTAGAAATGATCCATGTGATATTTCAAAATCCTTCTCCATCTAAGATGATACCCTTTTATATAGTTTATCCTTTACTTGGGATACGATCCAAGGACACCATTCTTATTCTTTCTCTAAATAGTTTATATTTAAGATGAAAATTTGTTTATTAAGCTAGTTTTTCTTCTATGGTTTATACCACGATAAAACACTTATGAAACCCTCTTCTATTCACAAGTTATTTTATTATTAAATTATTATGAAACCTGCCTCTTTTCAATATATTATGATATGATTTTTATGAAATCCATATTTTCTTATGTGTCATGATATGATGAATTTATTATTATCTTGTGGAACTCATATGTTTTATTTCATTATGTGATTGGGGGGGTCTAATATCCCTCCAATTAATTGGGTTATGATTTATATATCAAGAGATAGACATGGATGGAATAATGAGTAAAATATGTTCAGTAAAGGACTTTGTCCACTAAGATAGTTTTGGAATGAACCTTGACTACTAATATGGTCTTGAGAGTAAAACTTGACTAATAAGATGGTCTTGGGAGTAAAAATTGACTATTAATATGATTTTAGGAGTGAACCCATTCCACTATAAGTATAGGGTTGTGAATGAGGATGGTGGTGAATCCCTCTAAGTAGGTGTAGTCCCCATGAAGTTCCCTGATAGGTTTTTGTATCAATCCTTGACTTATAGGTAATGATTTTACATAATTACGTGTATGAAAAGAAATTATATATCTTGTTATTATGTTTTTATCTCATGGATTATTCTATTTATACCCTTGTGATTAATGTATTATGAATTTCTAATTTTATTCCACAAATCATGTATATGATTTTGACATGTAGGGTATGATATTCAAATATTATTCTCATGTTCTATTACCCTTATGTTCATGTTATGCTTACGTATCTCCATAATTTACCCTTAATTATAATTTTATCTCACCCTTTCTTAGGTTTACTTTACCTATGTTATGAAGAATGGTTTTAAGTATATACACTAAGGGGATGATATTTATGGAGAACATTGAATATCTTTCACCAAGTTAGAAGATTGTGTTTTGAGTTTCCAAAGTCACTCAAATATTATAGTCCTCAGGTTATTACTTTTATAATGTGATAAATATTCATCTAAAATGATGTAATATCCATTTATGTTAATCCTAGGTCACTTTAGTTGGTATTAAAGAAAATGTTTAGTAAAAATAAAACTAGGATTAGAAAACTTTAGTGAGATCCCTAGTGATATTTCTAAGGATATGAATTGGGATGTCATTAAAGATAAGCCTAAGTTGTCATAGATTTAAAAGAAGGTGTCATAATTTAGGCATCCTATAAGTATTTTTTCATGATTATGTGGGTTTACACAATGATAATTGAATCTCACGCTATGATGTCTAGTTTTAGTCAATGGAGGTAACCAAAAGTAATTGAGTTAACATTGAATGTGAGAAATACTTTTTTGATGAGAAGTCAGATGGGATGATCACTGGAGTAAAGGATGTTGTGATCATGCCTAATCAATTTTCACCGAACATGATTAACATCGTGTACCTTAACAAACTCTTTAACTAACCAAAAAAGAGAAGGAAGGATTCCCCTGAGAATTTAGGTAATATAGACCATGGAGGAAAGAAGATTCAATTTCATTTGTTTTGAGAATGTAAAAAGAAGCTCCCAATTGAATATCATAGACAAATGAGAAGTTGTTTTAATTATATAAAAAATGAAAAAAAAAAGGTAACTTCAAAGGGAGAGTGATTTTTTTATTAAAGTAATGAGTGAGAAAAATGTCCTCCCTAAGACATCATCGATGGTTGAATGATTTAAATGTGTAATAAATGATAATTATGCAAATTTATGTTCTATGTGGATATCTTCCAAAGAGAATAAACAAGGTGATATGAGTAATGAGTATATTTCTAATGATTATGAGACTAAAAGTAAACTGTTAAAGGAAAGAGGTATTAAGTAATTGGATTAGGTATCCTTAAGAATATATTAAGGATGAAGTGGAATAATCAAAGTTTTTATGTATTTGGATTCAATAATTGTGAATTGTGAAATATATAAGGATTGTCCTATTTGTTTCGCTAAGGATTTTTAATAATATGTTGAATAGTTCCAATGGACTATAAATGTGATTTAATGGAAATATGATATTCATTGGAAACAAAATATTGAGGAAAATATAACCCTTAATATGTTCTAAATGTTAAGATAATGATGTTTGGATAAAGATATTTTGGATATGAATAAGTAAATTGGATGATAAAGATTACCTTGGAATTTATTAAGGATTTTGTTTTGACAAAGTGGGTTATTCTATCTGAGATGGAGTTTTTGGGTTTTTTGGGTTTGAGGAAAATGTCGAATAAACATCACAATAATAAAGAATTCATGTTTTTAGTAAGGATTTATGTTAATTACCATGTTTTAAGAGAATAGATGATGAATTTATTCGCATGTTTGGTGTTTGACAAACAAGAGCTACTAGATGATATATGGGGGATCAATGCTATGCTATTTTGGGGAATTTAGTGACCTTATTTCTAAGGATTTATTCATTAATTTTTAGAAAGGGTTATAAGGTTAACCATTTATGAAATGGTTTATGTTAATCTTTGTATGAGGATTTAGTTATTAAAGTATTATAACAACATATGTGTATTTATGAATATTGGAAAACTTGTTCTGACCATTTTGTTGTGATATTGACTAAAGACAGATGGAATGTCCTATCATTCTATTTATCGATCTCATGATCTGATAATACTTTAGTAAGGAAACTTTTACCTTAATTTCTTGTAATAAGAGAATATGTGTAAATTGATCAAGACATGAAAAAGGGAGAGGTAGTCCTAAAAACATGTAAATATATCTTCTAATGAAAATTATTCATCTTTGGGAAAAGGGTATTGTAATAATTTTTTCCTTATTATCATCATTTTTTATGAAATCAATGAAATTTTTAAATCATTATCATGTTATGGATTTATGATTATTAACTTTATCAAAGTCATATTCTCTATGACTCTCCACCAGAACATGACAGTTAGATTTCTCTTCTAAATCTACATTTTAACTTTCCTCCTATGTTCTCCTATGTGGAAACCTAGTTATGAGTTACTTTTTCTAACATTTATGTTTCCATAATTCTATTTTTAAATAAAGTTTTAGTATTCTTTTTTACTATATGGGTTTTTATGAAATGAACTTTCAGGTATTAAGCATTTGATTACCCAGATGAATTTAGAGGGGGAAATCCATGGGGGGGGGGGGTAGAATGTAACACCTATAGATTTTGTGAAATATTTTTCTTTTAATAAATTAAATTTCATTGACGGCTTGAATTACATGATACACAATGTTATTAATACTTGATAATAAAAAACATGTTATCTTTTCACTATAAACATCACATATATCAACTTATGGTACACACAATATAAGGACCTGACCTTAAAAATTACATAATCTAGTAAATTATTTTAGAATTAACATTCTTATATTCCCAATTATATTTACAGCTTACATTTTTGTAGAATTATTACATCATTCATATATGTCAACCCATAAGAATTCAAAGTGGATACTACCAAAACAATATCCATTTTTTTATAATGAAAATGTTTTTAATAAAAAACATGAAATCTATTCATGAAAAGTCGTAACAACATTCATAATGGCTTATTATTTTTTATTTCCCATCATTAAAAGCTGTGAAACAAATTTTAAAACCCGGGATGAGCACAAAAATATCAGTAAGTGATATAAAAAAAGGGGAGAAACTTTTATTAAATTAGTAGTTATAAATATTTGAAATCATTTCACAAAGACATAATTCTTACCCAATAAGTATCATATAGTTACATTGTGAAAACTTGATATTTCCATAAAACATTGAAAACATAAATAATACCATAAAGGGAACTTGGGGAATTAATTATATAATATTTTAACCATCGTGATAACATATTATTTTCAACCCTCATGACTACATTATAATGTAACCCTCAAAACTACCTTACAATGTAATCCCCATGACTACCTTTTAGTGTAACCATCACAAGTACACATGGAGTAACCATACAGTAAAACTCCATTATAAACATACTAAATGAATTATAGGGAGATATAGGTCCCAAAATTCATCATAAACAATTCCCAAGAACCAAAAGTAATAATAAAGATATAATATTTACATCATATAAATCATTCCATAAAAAGTAAATTAAAAGAGTTTTTTAAAGAAAATACCCTCACACATATCAAATATTTGAAGTTAAAGTTGATAAAAAGAATGGAATATGTGTATAAAATGTAAATAAAAATCTTAAAATACAATATAATCAAAATTAATTTCACAAATAATCTTTGTACCTCATAATATATAAAATGTAAGGTTAACCCAATTAATTGAAATTTGTTTAAAAAATCCTTTACCCAAAGTTTTTATTACTTAAAACGTGTTCAAACCTCCTTTATAATAGTTTAAAGAGTGGTATTAATATATTAAAGGATCACATTAATATTTATAATTAGTTATTTGATATTCTCAGAACATATTTCCACCAATTTATTAATAATATTTTATTATATTCATTGTTTTAGTTGTGTTTATTTAATAGATCCCATGGTTGGTCTATTATGGATTTTCTTATCAGAAGGGGGAAAACACAAAAATTGAAATTAAATTTTATTAATAAACTTAAATAATATTAAATGGTATTATATATTATTTTGATTATATGGTATGAGGATGAACCATTAGATAAGTCATTAGTGATGAATGTTATTTTATTTTGGAGAATTTTGATCATTATGAACCACTTTTGTTTTATTAATTAATATTATGTATAAAAAATAGTTATAAAACATAATATAAAATATAATTTGATTAATAAAATATTATTTAACCATATTAATGGTTTTATGACCAACCTTTAACGTGGTAATGTAAATTTTAAACTCATCATCCACAATGTCGGTAAATCGACACAGCATAGATGATGTTTTTTTAGAATAAAAGGAAGAGAAGAAGAAGTATGATGATGAATGTTTCCATAAAAATGATAAAATTATAGTATATATAAGATACTAGAGTTTTAATTCATCTTGAACAAGGTCAGTATAAGTGAGTGTAATAAAATATATATAATTTAATGAAAATAAATGAAAATGAAGATGTTTTTTACCTCTTGAATTCTCTTCCTTGAGAACCTCCTTAAGGCCATTGGTTTTGGCCTTTTGATGATACCGGTAGGTCTTGGATGTGGGGAAGAGTCTTAGGAAATTATTTTTTTAGAATTAAGAAATATAATGGGCTTTGATGTGGGAGGGGAAGAGGTGGTTAGGGTAGGTATTTACAGTAGAGGATAGGGGTGTTTTCTCATTATTATATTCATTAGTTTATTAATTTTTCCCAAGACATTGAATAGTTATTGAATTATCATAAAAAATATTAAAATAATGAAGGAGAGTTCAATACATTGGGATTAAATCATCCTTAAATCATATATGAATCAATAAATAATCTATGAATCAATAAATCGCCTTTGAATCAATAAATCATCTATTTAGATTATATCGTAAATTACTGTATTTCTGTATTCACAAAAATTCAAGTATTTCAGAAAAATCCCAAAAATTCATCATAACCATTTTTCAATATGTAGATTTCAAAAATGAACACCATTTTTTAAAACAATTGTCTAAATATGAGAAATTCAATTTTTAATTAAAATCATAATTTATTCAAAAAATACCAGTTTGAAAAGTATAACTGATTTTATAACAATTTGAAAAATTAATTAAAGTATCATAAAATTATCTTATTATTACAACAAAAAAATAATAAAAAATTATTAATATATTTAATAAAAATATAATTTATTTTAAATCATTATATTAATTATAAAATTTGAATTAAATATTTATAACTTTTAAAAACTCCGACAGTTAATTTATCATTTCCAAAACATTTATTTACTTTTTCCACAATAGAAATATGTCATGATTAAACTAATAAGATACAAAAAATTTATCTATACTCTCATTTTTAGGATATTATTCTATTAGCCAGATTATTATTCCTATTGGTCATGTTACTATTCCATCAGTATAATTTCCATAATTTCTATAAATACCAATTATTTCATTGTACATTTATAAAAAAAATTACTAATTAAGTAAAAAATTAAAATAATGTTATTATATAATTTCCTAGGTTTTTAAACTCTCCCCAACATCTAGTAATTGCATCCTCATAATTTTTATTTACTTATAAAACAAGTGGGAGTACCTTTCCCTCATAACAGTTTCATATTCCCATGTTTCTTCTTTAACCACGTGGTTTCTATAAATAAACATAACCTTGTGAATTACCTTATTCGACAATAATTTCTCTATATGATCAACAATATAAACATATTTCTCTTCATTAGAAAGGTTCACTTCCATTTTAACTACTTATGGGCTCAAAACAATAGATGAATCTGGAACTTACTTTCTCAACATTGAGACTTGAAAAACATTGTGTACATGATATAAACTTGGATGAAATGATACTTGGTAGGAGACTGGTCCAAATTTATCAAATATTTCATAAAGTATAAGTAATTGTGGACTTAGCTTTCCTTTCTTAACAAAACATATAAAACTTTTCCATGGATAAATTCTATGAAAAACCCAATCCCCTACCTTGAAATAAAATTATATTTTCCTCTTATCGTTATAACTTTTCTTCCTACTCTGAGCTATCTTCATATATTTCTAGATCATCTTAACTTTCTCAGACACATCCTATACTAATTCTAGTCTAATCAACTTCATTTACTTAAATTCACCCCCAAATTATAGATTTCAAAATCGCTTCCCATAAAATTCCTCAAAATTAGAAATCATAATACTAGAATGAAAATTTTTTTATTAGAAAACACAAATAAAGAAAGATTATAATCCTAACTTCCTTGTTAATCCATTGAACAAGCTTGAATCATGTCCTCCAAGGTCTGAATTGTTCACTAGGTTTCTCCATCACATTGGGGATGAAAAGCAGTGTTGAAATTTAGATCACTTCCTAATGACATATAAAGTTCTTTCCAAAATTTAGAAGTCAACCTGAGATCTTGATCAGATAAAAAGGATATAGTAAATCTATTTATCCTAAAAATAATTTCGTGATATAGTTGAGAAAGTTGATATAAAGAAATAATATCTTGAATATGAATAAAATGTGTTGATTTAGTCAGATGATCAATAATAACCAAAATAAAATTTTTTCCTCATTAATTCTTCAGTAGTCCATCCACAAAGTCCATTGATATATATTCGCATTTCCACACTCGCACTGGAAATGGATAAATCCCCCCCCCCCTTTGGTCATTTTCACTCTACTTTAACATGTTCACATGTCAAACATTTCACTATAAAATCTGCAATATCTCTTTTCATTCATCCCACCATTAATTCTACCAAAGGTCTCTACACATCTTAGTACTTCCCAAATGAACTGAAAATGGAGAACTTTGAGCTTGACATAACAATTATTTCTTTATCTAGGAATCAAATCACACATAATATCTTTACAAATATTAAAATACAACATTTATCAATGTTAAATTCTAGAAACTTACCCCTTTTAACCAATTCTACCTTTTCTGTAACTCATGGTCTTCCATTCTACTCTTTATTAATTATTTCTAATAAATATTACTACACTGACACAGAAACCAAAATAGAGTAATTTCCATCCCCATCAACTTCAAAGAAAAAATTCATCAAACCATTAATCAATGGGTCATATTCCAAAAATAACATGGTTAATGTAGCATGATGTTTTCGAATCAAGGCATCTTCCACTTTTTTTTTATTTTCTATGATGGAAATTGATCATGAAATCATATTCATTTATCAGTTCACGCCATCTTCTTTGACTCTTTTTTTATTCATTATATGTGAATATATTATTCATAATTTTATATTCATTATAAATTTCACATTTGGCTTTGTATAAATGATGCCCCAAATTTTTAAAGCTAAAACTACAACTGCTAATTAAAAATCATGTGTGGGATAATATAACTTATGATGTTTTAGTTATCCTAATTCATAAGGAATTACCTTATCATTATACATAAGAACAGAACCACGACCCTTGAATGAAGAATTACTGTAGATGAAAAATTCACCATTTATGGAAGGCATAGTCATAATTGGATCATTCACTAATATCTTATTGAGTTTCTATAAACAAACAACACATTATTCTATCTAAATATATTCGACTCCTTTTATGTTAACTTAGTTAGCAGGATATGTTACCATGTAATGTTTTTGAAAAACTATCATGAATAACCTATTAACATAAGAAAACTATAATTCTCTATAACATTTATAGGTCTTATCCATTCACCAGAAACCTTTTTGGCATGATCAACTATTATTTCATCCTTATATACAATGTTTCCATGAAAAGAAATCTGTTGCAACAAAAAATCAAATTTTCTACATTTAATATATAACTTCATTTCATTACTAGTTTTTAAGTCAATCCTAAAATATTGTTCATGATCCTCATAAGTTTTTGAAAGGAACAGAATATCATCAAAAAAAGTACGACAAACTTATTAATATATTCACAGAATATTCTATTCATATATCCCTGAATATAATAGGGTCATTGGTCAAACCAAATGGCATAACAAAAAACACATAATACCCATACCAAGTATTAAAATCTATTTTTTTGGATTTCATCGCCCTTCACATTTAGCTGATGGTACTTGGATCTCAATTCAATCTTTGAAAAATATTGTGCTCCCTAATCTGATAAAACAATTCATTGATGTGAGGTAATGTATAATTATTCTTAATATTAATGTTATTCAATTCTCTATAATCAATTTAAGGTCTCATGGAACCATATTTTTCAAAAAAAATAAGATCTACCCTTAGTGAAGTTTTAGGATGAATCAATCCTTTATCATGAATATCCTGCAAGTCATTTTTCAATTCAAGAAGTTCCACATGATCCATTTGATAATGTGGTTTTGAAATTGGCTTAGTATCAAGAACCAATTAAATAGTAAATTCAACTTCCCGATTATTTATAACAATGAGAAAATAATTGGAAAAACAACCATGTATTCTTTTACCACCATCAATTTATTAATCTAAAAAGATCCCTTGTTTTCAAAAATATGAGTTAAATAACATTCATTTCTATATTTTAATAGTTTCTCAGCTTCCTGATAAGTTATCAATTGTATGAGTCCATTCTTGTATAAAAATTTATACTATTTCTAAAAAATAACTTCTATAGCTCTATAATCAATCTAAGCATGACAAACAGAAATCCAATCCATACCCAGAATGACATCAAAATCTACCAAGGAATAAAACAAAAAGGTTTGTAGGTAATGTATTTCCAAATATAATGACATGAAGATTCTTATAATACCTTTTTATTTTTACATTTCCCCCTACTGTTTTTGCAATATGTTTCTATCACTTTTCTTGGGGTGAAATTTCCAATTTACTAGAAAATTTCTCAGAAATAAAGGAATGTGCAGACCCCATATCAAACAAGATATTAGAAAAATATGAGTAAACAAAAAAACTACCTGATACCACTTAATTGGATGTCCTTACATCTGTTAACGTAGTTTCAAATGATATCACTGCATGTTTTATCTTATAATCAAGCTGTTTTCCATCATTAAAATCTTTCTTTGGGATGTATTTGGATAATGACCATGTCCACACATTTAAAACACTTTAAAGTTTATTTATTAGAATTAATCTTAAGATCAATTTAATTACACTCTTGGTCCATATGTCCAAACTTACCACATTGAAAAAACTTCCCAGTTTTATTAAGGCATTTTCTAGGGTTCTTTTAATCACACATTCACAATCTAGAAACTAAAATTTCTTACATTAAAATTTCATCGATTGATTATTACCCATAGATTTCTATCTATAAATTTTCTTATTCATGTTTTGAAAGTACACGTGATCATCAGAAAACTCCATTTCTACCCTCTCGGCACATCATACAAGATTCCCATAACTTTTTAATTCATAGGAAGCCAAGGCCATTTGATATCTTGGCTTTAATTATAAGTAAAAAATGATTGTTTTTTCTATCAAGATCCGAAATAATATTTGGAGTGTAACTTACCAATTCAATGAGGTTTTCTTCACACACATCCACTAAATCCTCCTCATTTTGTTTTAATTTGAGGAATTTCTTTTCCATTCTAATCCAAACCACCTTAGGAAAATATTTTCCAAGGAAAATATTTTTAAATTCACCCCATTCCAAGGCTTCAATCTCATCACTATCCCTAATATTATTTACCATTTACCACCACTCTTCAGCTTCACATTTAAAATGATAAATATAAAGACTAACTTTTTGATTATATGAACACCCCATAAAATCAAATATCTTTTCAAGGTATTTAGTCCATCCTTCACCTGCCACAAATTTAAAAGATCCACTAAAATAATTTGGGTGTGGCCACATAAAATGTTCCACTATCGTCACATTCCTTTATGGTAGTTATGGTTGTTCTCTTTCATGGATTCCAATACCATTTATATCCTACTTCAACTAATACACTGCTGTCAAGAACTGTTTGGATCTAATTAGCACCATTCCTAACGTTAGATTCAGAAAGAAATCATCTTCTCAGTGCCTCCCTACTTCATATCCCATATTTATTCAATTCAAAACCATTATGAACATACATATATTAGATGAATCAACATGGTAATATTTTAAGAATATATCATTTCAAAATAAAAATATGCTAAAAAACATTTATAGTATTCTATTAACATCATCCAAACCCATAATGTTATCTAAACTTCACTCTGATACCAACTATAAGGACTCGGCCTTAAACATTACATAATCTAGTAAATTCTTTTATAATTAAATCCATTACATTCCCAAAGATATTTTCAATTAAGATTTTTATAAAATTAGGACATAATTCATACTTATCAAATCATAAGCATACATAGTGGATAATACTAAAAAAATATCCATTTTTTCATTATAAAAATGTTTTTAATAAAAAAATGAAATATATTCAGGAAAAGTCTTCACAACATTCATCATGGATTATACTTTTCTCATACCCATAATTAGACCCCATGAAAAAAATTTAAATATTGGGATAAGAAAAAAAATCTCAGTAAGGGATATAAAAAGAATGTGGGAAACCATTAGTATATGAATACTTATAAACACATGAAATAATTTTCACAAAGATATACTTCACACCGAATAAGTATCATATAGGTACTTCGTGAAAACATGAAATTTCCATAAAACATAGAAAACATAAATAATACCATATAGGTAACTTGGGGCATTAAATAATTAATTTTATAACCATAATAGTTACAATATTCCTTTTAAACCTCATGACTACCTTATAATGTAACCCTCAAGGCTACTGTACAATGTAACCCTCATTACTACCTTTTGGTATAACCATCACAGTTAGGCTTGGAGTAACCATAAATTCAGACTCTAACATAAACACACCCAATGCATTATAGGGAGATATAGGTACCACCTTCATCATAAAAAATTCCCATGAAATAGAAAATAATCTAAAAATAATAATTACATCATATATATCATTCCATTTTATAAAAATAAAGGAAATTAAAAGAGACTTTTTAAAGGAAACTCCCAGACAAACATCGTATATTAGAAGAGAGAGTTGATAAAAAGAATGGAATATGTGCATAAAATAAAAATCCACATAATACAAAATAATATTATCAAAATTTATTTCACATATAATCTTAGTATCACATAATCAATAAAGTATAAGGTTAACCGAAAGAATGGAAATTGGGTTAAGAATTACCATACCCCGGGTTCATCTTAATTCAATAATTGTAAAACCTCATGTATAATGGTATAAAAAGTGTTATTAAAATATTAATGAACCATATTAATATTTATAATTACTTATATGATATTCTCATAACATCTTTCCACTCGTTTGTATATAATATTTTGTTATTTTCATTGTTTTGGGTGCATTTATTTCATGGTTTCCATGGTTGGTTTGTTAGGGATTTTCTTGTTGGAATAGAGAGAAACTTTAGAATTGAAATTACTTATTATTAATTAACATTAAGAATATTAAATTGTATTATATATCATTTCTTATATGGTATTATAATGAATCATTATGTAAAACATTAGTGATGAAGGTTAGTTTATTTTTGTGAGTTTTGATCATTATGAACCACTTTTGTTTTATTAATTAATATTATGTATAAACAATAGTTCCAGAACATAATATAACATATAATACGTATAATAAAATATTATTTAACCATATTAATGGTTTTATGACCATCATGTTGAGTCAAAAAAGTTTTCTTTGGATTTTTTCATTCCTCTATGTTTTGAAAATTACAAACACTTTATCTTAAGGCAAATTATCTTTCTCTAAGGATTATTTTCTTATGTAAAATTTCCATTCTCTAAGAATTTTCTTATCATTGCTCTGGTTTTCATTGCCCTCCCAAAACCAAGTTTATTTTAATATTAATTTGAATTTTTGGATCCTTATAAAAAACCTTAGAATCATATATTTTCTTAGACAACCACGTATTACTATTTTTAGACTCTGAATTTTATGAAATTCAGATTCTGAATTCTTTGAAAATAAAACTCCGAATTATATGAAATTAAGATTCCAAATTCTCTAAAATTAAAAATCTGAATTCATTGATATTCAGACTCTGAATTCTCTAAATTTCAAACTCTAAATTCTCTAAAATTTATATTCCGAATTCCTCAGAATTTAGACACAAAATTATGAACAATTCAGACTCTGAATTCCTCAGAATTCAAAAACAATTCTTCAGAATTCAGACTCTGAATTCCTAAGATTTTAGACTCCTAAAACAATAAAATTCATATTCATATTTTATTGAAAATATAATCTGAATATTAATTATTTCTCGAATCTGATTTTTTATATGCTTAAACTCTGAACTCTATTTTTCCATAGATTCCATATTTTTAGATATAATTAATCTACATAATTTTACATACACATGGTTTTGTAATTTTAAAATAATTTCATACAATTTGTTTCTAACTAACCATTGGTTGGGTAACATGTGTATAGGTCCCTCCAAAATTCAAGGAAAAATATGACTATTTGAGAAGGGAGCTGACTATTGATGATTTTCCTATAAATAGGATCTCATGTGAATAAGCTCATTATCTATCTATATATTACATCCTATAATGATGTGAAGTGATTTCTAGAGAGAGACTCTCATGATTTTTTTATTTAATGAACATCTTTTTCTGTCATGAAGAACGTTTTTAGCTTGCTTCATGTTACTCCGATTTTTGTTGAGTAAAATCGAGGACTTATGGGGATATGAAGATAGAGGTGCCAACTACCTTAAAAATCAAGGTCTTGAGGGGATAACAAGATAGATTACTATATTTTTATTGGTGGGCTTACCCTAGTGTGGGTAAGATATACTTTCTTGAAATTATAAATTAAGGGTCCTTTATCCAAGGTTTTGGATACCCTACTCTTTGGGTTAAAATATTTTCTAATTGTTACTTGTTCTTATTTAAAGTTTTATTTCCTCTATATTTTGATGAATAAATAAAGTATAAATTTCTTATAATTCCTTGTATTTTTTACTTACTTTGATAAATAAGAGTTTATATGATTTAAGGTAGAATCTTTCTCTATAAAAATCGTTCTTATGTTTCTTTTCCAAATTCATATTACTGGACCTTAAGAAAGTTTGTTTTATAGTTAAGAACCAAAAGCGGGTCCGTGAAGTTAACTAGTTTAACATTGTTAAATAGATTTTTTCTTAAGGTTAAAAATGAATGTTTTTGAACTTAAAACTCACCCCCATCTTGTTATTGAGCATCTATATACACTATTTCGATCCTAGAATTGGTATCAGAGAAGGTATCTGAAATAATTATACTCAAATATAAGTTTTCTTGCTCAAGTTTTCTTTATTCTAAATTTTCTTTCTTAACTTTTCTTTTTAATGTTATTCTTAATGATTTTTTTCTTTGTTTAAAAAAATTCTATTAACAACTATTGTATAAAATGTATTTTCTTATAGAATGGTTGGTATGAATATTGGTTTCATTGATAACCTAAATCCTACCAGACCACCGATTTTTTATGGTAATGATTATGAGTACTGGAGAGATAGAATAAACACTTTTTTTATTAAAATTAGAGTTGAAAATTTTGTTATGCTTACTAGGGACTAAAAAATTCCAGAAAAGGATGTTAGGACATTAACCAATCAGGAAAAAGAATAATATAAACTAAATTACAAGGTACACAATACTTTGTTGTATTGTAAGACCATGAATAAATATATTAAAATATCTTCTTGTGAAGCTGCCAACTACATCTGGAAGAAACTTAGTGTTACACATGTTGGCACTTCTAAAGTGATTGAAACTAGAAGAGCTATGTTAAGAGATGATTATCATGGATTCTTATTTACTTATTGAGAACCTATTTGTAAAGCACAACAATGATTTATGACCACTGTTAACAGTCTTCAATCTATGGGAGAGAAAGGTCTTGATGATTGAGTTCTTATAGAAAAAATAATTGACATCATTCCCAATGAGTGGTAATAAAAAAGAACAGCTATTGATGAGAAAAGAAAATAGTCTTACATTACTCTTGAGAAGTAATTTGGAAATCTTATTCAGTATGAAACCAGAATGAAGAGAGATACTGATTTCATCAAAAAGAATAATGATAATGGAATTGTAGCTTTCACTACTATGTCTAAATCCAAGACTCTAGAAAGTGTAAATAGATCTAAAGCTAAGAAGCTATTTTCATATCTCAATCAAGTGACAATGATCATTCAGGGAATGAATTAGCCAATCTTGATAATTTGATGAACAAGATTTTAGGAAAGAACAATTTTCAGTAGAAATATAAAAAGATAGATAGAAATGATAATAAATATTATTAAGTAACCTGTCATGAATGTAAAAGCTCTGGATATATCATACCCAATTGTCCTATGATAAAAAGAAAAGATAGGAAGGAAAATATATCTTAGATAAACAGAAAGAAGTATTACAAGTCTAAGTCTATGAAATTATTAAAAAAATGACACTTGGAGTGCTCGTGGTGGTGACTCTTCAGATGAATCTGCTGATCAAAAGAATATTGTTTTTATTGCCAGAGTACCTATTGAAAATCACTATCTTATGGCTAAGGTACACAATGCTTAATCCTTAACCAATATTTATTTAAATTCTAACTTTCCAAATAAAGAATATTATGAATATTTTTATGGTGAATCTTCCTCATAAGAAGATAATATCATACCCTCATTTGAATAAGTTTCTGTATTTTCTAAACTACTTGAGAATTAATATTGTAAGATAAAAAAATTAGAGAAAGAAAAGTCTAGACTTTCTGTTTTAACCAAAGGAGTATCAGATCTTTCTAAGGATCTTGATTAGAAAATTTATGATTTTAAAAGTGGTTCTGAAAACCTTAAGCAAGTTAATTCTAAGAAGGATAAAATTTTTAAGGATTATGAAAGTGTTATTTCTAAGAAAATGTTTTTAGAGAATAACCCATGTTCTAAATATAATGACTTTGAGATAAGAATTTAGTTATCAAACTAAAATCAGAAATTTTTTCCTTAAAGAAACTTTTTTCAAATTTTACTTCAGGAAGGAAATAATTTGATAAAATGTATTCTCAGATTCACCCTCTAAGTAATAGTTCAGGAATTGGAATACTCACTCAAAATAACTTTTTATTAATAATTATTTTGTTCCCCATAGTGATCCATTACTATATAAATGTCAATATGGTGCACATTGGTATAAAAAATGTTCTTTAAATAAAACCCAATCTTTAGGTTTTCATAAAGCTTATTTTTTATGAAAATGTGGATTCTTAATATTTTACGTTCTGAAATTTCGGGATCCATGAATGTTTGGATTCCGAAAATCTAACTCCTTTATTTTTAGGAAAACAAAGAAATTACCAATAACAATACATGGTACATCGATAGGGGATATTCCTCGCATATGATTGGTAATAAAATCTTCTTTGAAAAGATTATCAAAAATTAAAAGAGGAAAAGTAACTTTTGGAGATAATGCTCAGAGGGAAATTTTTGGTAAAGGTAAAAATTTTCTTCTTGAAAAAACATTGATTTAAAATGTTTTATTTGTTAAAGGTATTAAAAACAACCTCAATAAAATAAGTCAATTATGTGATGAAGGTTACCTTATGTATTTTTGGAATGATAAATGCTTAGTAAACACTTCCAAGGAAGATTTTATTCTTTCTTCACGTAGTCATTACAATGTGTATACCCTAAACTTGGAAGATCATAAGAGCCAAGACATACCTTACATTAGTAAAATGGAATATCAATCTTGGTTATGGAATAAAAGGTTAGGACACTGTATCCTTATGAACCTATGAAAATTCTCAATGAAAAGACTTGTTAAGGATCTACCAAAACATATATTTGATTCTTTAAAAGTGTGTGATCATTTTCAATATGACAAGAAACATAAATCAACTTTTAAATCAATCGGTGAAGTCTCATCTTCTGATAAATTACAGTTAGTGCATATGGATCTTTTTGGTCCAACACAAACTGGAAGTATTGGAGGAAAATATTATGTATATTTTTTAGTTGATGATTATACTATATTTACATGGGTCTATTTTCTTGCAATTAAATATAAATAATTTTCTTATTTTTAAACTTTTAGAGACCAAGTTAAAAACGAGAAAAACCTACCATTGATAACTATTCATTGTGATCATGGAGGAGAATTTCAAAATTCAGATTTTGAAATTTTTGTAGTAAGAAATGTATTACTCGTAAATTCTCAGCCCCAACAACCCCTCAATAGAATAGTGTTGTTGAAAGAAAAAATCAAAATTTTCAAGAGATAACTAAAACCATGTTGAGTAAATATTCTTTTGCTAAATAATTTTGGGATGAATCTGTTAGTATTCCTTGTTATGCTATACAATGAGTTTAAATAAGACCTTTTCTTAACAAAACAGCTTATGAATTGTGGACTGGTCAAAAACCTAGACTTTATTACTTCAAAGTGTTTGGTTTCCAAGTATTCATTATCAATACTAAAAAGAACTTACATAAATTTACACCCAAATATAATGAAGGAATTTTCTTTTTCTATTCTACTAATTCTAATTATTATAGAGTTTTTAATAAAAATACTTGTATCATTGAAGAAACAATGCTTGGTAAATTTGATGAAATTGATAATTTTGTTTTTAAACAACCCCAACCTACATCCTTAAATGCGTTTTCAAAAACTGATTATCAAAATTTGATAGAAGATTATTCTAATAAGGAAAATACTCATGAAAATGATTTTGAATTATTTTCCCCATAATATTTTATACCTTATTTTGATGAACAGATTTTACAAAACCCAAATCAGTTGTTTCTTAATAATCATCCTAGTGATAGTATCATTGGTGATGTAAATCAACTTGTAAGGACAAGAAGTTCCTTAAGAAATGAGATATATCATCTATTATTCCATTCCCAATTAGAATCAAAAATCACTGATGATTCTTTAGGTGATTTTTATTAGATTAAATCCATTCAAGATGAGCTAAATGAATTAAAAAGGAACAAATTCTAGACCTTGGTTGAAAGACCTAAGGAAACTTCTTTAATTGGAGTAATGTGGGTCTTCCGAAATAAGTGGGATGAAAATGTAATCATAGGAAATAATGTTAGATTAGTTGATAAAGTATATAATCAACAAAAAGTAATAGAATATGAAGAAACCTATGCTCCAGTAGCTATAATTGAATCAAATAATATTTTACTTTCCTTTATAGCATTCATTAATTTCAAACTTTTTCAAATGGATGTGAAGTGTGCTTTCCTTAATGCATATGTTCAAGATGAAGTTTATGTTGAATAACCTCTTAGATTTGAAGGCACTAGTCATCCTGAACATGTTTTAAAACTTACCAAAGCATTATATAGACTTAAAGAAGCTCCTAGATCCTGGGATGATTGACATACAAGATTTTTGTAACAAAACAATTTTGTTAAGGGAACTACTGATCCAAATATTTTTATAAATAAATATAAGAAAAATGTTTTGATTGTTCGAATATACGTTGATGACATTATATTCGAATCAACTCATCAATATTTAATGGATTCATCTGTGAATATAATGAAATATGAGTTTGAAATTAGTATGATGGGTGAGTTAACATTTTTCCTAGTTTTTCAAATTTCTCAAGAACCAGAAGAAACTTATATATCGCAACATAAGTATATTAAATATCTTCTTAAAAAGTATGGATATGACAACAATAGAAGTAAAAGACCTCCAATTTTTATCTCAAATTCTCTTGATCTTGATGATGGTGGGAAACCAGTAGATCAAACATCTTTTAGTGTTATGATAGGAAGTTTACTATACTTGACAACTAGTCATACAGAATTAATGTTTTTAGTATTCTTATGTGAAATATATCAATATAATCTAAAGCAATCTAATTTAAAATTACTGATAATAATTTTACACTATTTAAAGGGAACCATGGATTTGGGGCTTTTATATACTTCTAGAAATGATTTTGTTTTAAAAAGTTTTTCAGATTATAATTTTGGTGGAGGTAGAATGGATAGAAAAAGTATATACAGAACTTTTCATTTCATAGGAGATTCATTAGTTTCTTGGTCATTCCAGAAGCAAAACTCAGTAGCACTTTCCACTACTATATCTGAATATGTAGTAGTTGAGATTTTTTTGTGATCAAGTGTTGTGGACACAACACACACTCATAGACACTGGCATTAATTTTACAAAAACATAGATATTGTGTGATAAAAAAGTTCAATTTACTTATAAAAAACCTTTCACATCACTTTCATGAAAAATACATAGATATAAGCCATCACTTTCTTAGGGATCACACAATTAAAGGAGATATCATTCTTGAATTTATCAGAACCCAAGATCAACTTGATGATATTTTTACAAAATCATTACCCTATGAAAGATTTGAATACATTAAACAAAAGTTAGGAATGATAACCAAAATTTAATATTAGATATTAACTTTTTGTTGATAACTATCTCCTTACATTTAGAAACTCCTTTTAATAGGTCGAGTACATTTTCCTGTTTACCGTATTTTTTTAATCAATTTTTTCCCTTAAACAAAATTTTCTCTCTCAATCAATTTTTCTTTTCCAGAATTCAAATTTTCAGAACATAATTTTTTTTTACTTAATAAATTTTTCAGAATCTAAATTTCTTCAAAAAGAATATTTTTTCAATATTGAATTTTTTAGGGCAATCTGGAATTCATGTTTC
Source organism: Viscum album (assembly GCA_963277665.1). Classification (NCBI taxonomy): domain Eukaryota; kingdom Viridiplantae; phylum Streptophyta; class Magnoliopsida; order Santalales; family Viscaceae; genus Viscum; species Viscum album. Next base: position 2,006,404,044 of record OY728122.1, on the reverse strand, counting down.
CTTACTTAAATTTTCATAATTGATTTTTTTACCTGTTGGTGTTTTTTATCCTATTTTATGAAATCATTATCATATTTACTTTCCTTAAATCATTTTTACCATAAAAACCTAAAAATATTAGAATCTACCAAATCCTTCATTGCAATTCTTCTCAACGGTCAGATCAGATCTATCTTATTTCAACCGTTGGATCATTTTGGGAATTGAAACCATTACTTCGATGACTATATAAAAGCCCCTTATTCCCCCTCCCACATAGGTTTTCAAGTCTTTTCATGCTGAATCTCTACTCCTCTTCAAATAGTTCATTTCATTTTTTTCAAAGTCTTCATAGACTCTGGATTTCTCTAGAAGCTTCCCTGCAAAAAAATTTGTCTTCAGTCAAGGAAATAAATGATTGGAAAATCTATAGGGAAATGTTGTTTGACCAAAAATTCTTTACTAAGTACAATTCCTTGAATATGAAAAATATTATGTTGAATGGATGTGAGAGTTTTTGTGTAGCCAAGACAAAGTGTCAGGACTTGGATTACCTCTACATAATTATAGAATTATATGATTCAATAAGTTTTTATTAGGATGGTGGAAGGGAGAAGTTTTTATTCGAGATATATGGGAAATCATATTCCCTATCCTTTAATATGGCAGAAAATATTCCAAGAGTTCCATATGAAGGTAAGGTAATTTTATGTACTCACAACTCTCTAGATCAGTTTTGAAGTTTTGCGATGGAAAAGTAAATTGAGTGCCTTGTAATCAAAAGAGTAAAATCACTGAATATTAACCATCTATCAACAAATTTCAAAATTTTATCTTTATGGGTACAAGGTTTTCTCATTCTGAGAAAAGTAGAGAATGACTTCTTAATGAAAAGAGATATCTTTATTCTAGATTTTTTGGTTAACCTTGTAAAGGTAAATTTAGTGAACTACATTCTTCTAACTATCACCAACATTAATAATTGATCTCTAAAATCACAGATCATCATGTATCTGACCATCTTGTTATATATTATAGTGCTCTAATTAGAATCCTTCAAAATTCCCTAATGTTATAAACCTAAAAACGTCAAGATCTTATTGCTAAGTGATGATTCCTTGAGGATAATGAATGTTGTTTTCAATACCAAGTCTGGATAATTTTTTAATCTTTCTGAAAGTGATATTTAAGATTCAGCTAAGAAAGAAGGAGTAGCAGAATCTTCTAAGAAAGCATAGAAGAAGAGAAAGGAGAAGGAACCAGAAACCATATAAAATCCTAAAGTACTGGAAATTTAGTTAGCAACACCAAAGCTAAAGAATCAAAAAAAATTCCTTGATGAAGTGGTACCAAAGTGGAGGGAATAAAAGAAGAATAAGAAAGAAGGTTTTCCTTGTTTTGGATTAGATCCTGCTGAGGCAAAGCCTTTGAAAATTCAATGTACTGAAGATATTAAAAGGAAACAAAAAGAGAATAAGTTGAAAGAGAAAATGTCTGAAGCTAATATTGTTCAAGAATTTTTCAAGGATACTGAGAAAGCCTCTAAAAAGATAAAGGTACCAAAATCCTTTCTCAAAGAACCAATACTAATAGAGACTTTGGGAAATATATTTTTAGTTTTGGAACCAGAAGAGTAAGAAGATATAGTTTAGGAATAACAATTAGAATAAGAACAATAGGAAGAAGAAGATGAGAGTGATGATGTGATAAATAAAGTTGAAGAATACCATGAGATATAAAGTCCCTCTGATAAGATTTCAATCCAATCTTCATAGGTTGAGTCAACCAAAATTGCTTCTTTGGGAAAATAGGATGATGGATAGGAATAGGTTGACAAAACTACTAATTATGAAATTAGAAACCACGATTTCATTCATCATGATGATGTTAAGAAAAATTCCGAGAAATAAGAGTTTGATGAAGATTATATAGCCTAACTTCTAGAGAGTGAGCATGAGTCTCCAAGGGCTGATAATGTTATTTCCAAAGTGTAAAAAGAAAAATAGTTGGTTGATCATACACCTAAGAAGGATGTAGTTATTATGAAAGATGTTGGTGGTTCATCTAAGAGGAAAGAAAAAGAGCTAAACTGATAATCTTCTCCTTCGAGGGAATCAGATTCTGAATATTCATCTTTGATTAGTTGTGATTTTTTTGTTCATTCATTGAAAATTTTAGTGAACACCATTCCTTTTTTTCAGAGTATTGATTCTAGATGTTAGTTTCTAGAACACTCTTTTAATCAGATGTCGGATTCTGTAAGCATGCTCATAGAAAAATTCATCAATCTTAAGGTAGATTTACAAACATTACTTATTAGTTAGGATGATCATAGGAGATCATTTATGGAAATTAAAAAATGGTATAAAATAACAGTTGAAGACTTGATAAATATTGATGAATTATATGATTTAGTGAATGAATCTTTTGATAAGTCTGATGATAGGATCAAAAATATGACAACAAGTTTTGCAGAGAAGATGAAACTTGAGTAAATAGACCAAAAGAAAAAAGATAATGATTTGAATGGGAAGTTAAATTTAGTTTCTTTAAATCTGAAGAGAGAAAGGGAACTCATGGATAATTTAAAAGAAAAGTTCAATCAATAAGAAGTAGTGAAGTCCCAGGCATAAATCCCTAAGTCTCAAGATGAAAAAATCATGACTTTAGAAAAGAAAAATTTGGATTAGGAATAGTTTCTCAAGCATTTTGAGGAATATTATAAGGAGATCAAGAAGTTTAAGGCTACCTTGAGGAAGATCATGATGGAGGAAAATAAGGATGAGTGATTTTCAAGGCATTGCGATCTTTTGTTTTATTTTTACTTTTAATAAATTTTTCCTATCATAATGAATATTTTTCTATCCTTTAGTTTTTGTGTTTTGCATAGTTAAAATCTTCAAGTACCATTTTTTAAATTCTCTCTATTACTTTTGGAAAATAATAAAGGGGGAGAAAAGAATGATCAAAATAATACTAAGTATAAAGAAGATAATTCCCTATGTAAGAGGGAGTTTAAGAAAGGGGGTATACTTAATAAAGAATTTATTATAAAATAAAAATTAAATTCTCTAATGAAGTCAAAAATATGATCCTAAGGGATTTCAAAACATATGGGGGATTTAGTCGTATTAATTATGGTTCATAAGTTAAGGGATATAAGTTTTTCTCTTAAATGTTCATAAAGAAAATTATTATTCCCTATATTCCTTTTCGAAAGGTTGTTTGTACTTTTCAAAAAGGGGGATATTGTTGAGTAAATAAGGTTTTCTTATGGATTTTTCATTCCTCTCTGTTTTGAAAATCAAAAACAATTTATATTAAAGAAAATTATCTTTCTCTTTGGATTATTTTCTTAAAGAAAATTTCCTTTCACTATGGAAAATTTTTATCCAAACTCAAGTTTTCATTGTCCTCCCAAAACAAAGTTCATTTTATTACAAAGTAAAATATTCATATACTTATAGAAAACCTTGAGAAAATAAAGTTACTTAGACTACCAAGTATTACTGTTTTTAGACTCCGAGTTCTATGAAATTTAGATTCTGAATTCTCTGAAATTCAAACTTCGAATTCTCTAAAATTCAGATTCTGAATTCTCTAAAATTCAGACTCTGAATTATTTGAAATTTAGACTCTGAATTCTATAAAATTCACAATCTGAATTCTCTAAAATTATGACTTTGAATTCCTCCACATTCAAGTTCTGAATTATTTAAAATATGGAATTTGAATTCCTTATAATTTAGACTCTGAATTCCTCAGAATTAAGACTCCAAATTCCTAAGAATTCGGACTCTGAATTCTTCAGAATTGAGACTTTCAATTCCTTTGAATTCAGAATCTGAAAACTATAAAATCCATATTCCTAATTATTTGAAAAACATATTCCCAATATAACTTATTTATATAATATGATTTTTTATATGCTTAATCTCTGAATTCTACTTTTTCTTAGATTCTGGATTTTGATATTTAATTAAGATACTTCATTTTCCTTACACATTCTTTTGTAAGTATAAAATGACTTCATACAATTTTTTTCTATCTAACCTTTGGTTTAGTGACACATGTATTGGTCCCGTTTAAATCTAAGGAAAAAATATAACTATTATAGAAGGGAGCTGATCGTTGAAGTTTTTCCTATAAATAGGGGCTCATTTGAATGAGCTCATTATCTATCTAGAGATTACATGTTGTGATGCTGTGAAGTGATTTATAGAGATAGGCTCTCCTAATTTGTGCATTTAATGAACATATTTTTCAGTAGTGAACAACCTTTTCTCCATGATTCATGCGAAACTGATTATTTCTAAGTAAAATCGAGGGCTTCAAGGGATAGGAAGAAAAAGGTACCGACTACCATAAAAATCGAGGGCTTGTGGGGATAACAAGATAGGTTCTTATATTCCTATCAGGGGCTTACCCTAGTGTGGGTAAGACATACTTTCATTAAAGTATAAATAGAGTGACTTTTATCCAAGGTTGTAGGATACCCTACTCATTGGGTTTAATGATATCCTAATTGTTACTTTTTCTTGTTTCAAGTTTTATTTCCACTGTATTTTGATAACGAAAGAAAGTATAAATTTCTTAAACTTTAATGTATTTTTAATTACCCTGATAAATAATATTATATACACTTTGAGGTAGAATATGTCTCTAAGAAAATTTTTCTTAAGTTTATTTTTTGGATTTATATTTTTGGACTATAAACAGGATTTTTTTATAGCTAAGAACTAAAAGGGGGTTTGTGAATTTATGTTGTTTAACTTTGTTAAACACAGTTTTCCATAAGGTTAAAAATGAATATTCTTAAAATTAAAATTCACCCCATCTTGTAATTGAGAATCTACATACACTATTTCGATCATACACATCCTTGATGGAGGTAATGGAAATTGAATACACATTGTCTAGGATGTTTGTAAATCGACACATCACGGACGATGTATTTATTTCTTGAATAAAAGGGAGAGGATAAGAAGTATGATGATGAGTTTTTCCATAAACATGATAAAATTAACATATGTATAAAAAAATGTATTTTTTATGCCTCTTGGATAAAGGGTGTTGAAGATAGTATAAGAAAATAAAAAATAATTGAAGAGAAAATAAAATAAAATGAAAGAGGATTTTCACCTCTTGAAATATCTTCCTCAAGAAGCTCCTTAAGACCATTTTTCTGTCCTTTTGGTGATACAAGTAGGTCTCAGACATGAGGAATAGGCTTGGGAAGGGATTTTGGTAGAAACTAATAAAGATACATGGCATTGATTTTTGAGGTGAAGAGGTTGTGAGGGGAGGTATTTATAGTGGAGGAGAGGGGTGTTTTCCCATTATTATATTCCTTAGTTTATTAATTTGGCTCAAGAATTTGAATAGTTTAAGAATTTTCATAACATATTTCAAAATAATGAATTAGGGTTTGAGATTTTGGTCTTATATCATCCATACATCATCCATTGATCAATAAATCATGTATTTAGCTTATATCGTAGATTATTACATTTCACTATTCACAAAAAAAATCATGTTTTTCAGAAAAATACCAAAATTTCAACCTAACCATTTTTCAATGTGTAGAATTAAAGAATAAACTCTATTTTTTTAAAATAATTTCTAAATATGAGAAATTTATTTTTTAAATAAAATCATAATTTATTTGAAAAATACCAGTTTTAAAACTATAACTGATTTTATAACTTTGAAAATTTAATTAAAGTATCATGAAATTATCTTATAATCATAAGAAAACAAAAATAATAATTTATGAACATATTTTATGAAAATATAATTTATTTTAAATCATTATATTAAATATACAATTCTAATTAAATATTTATGACTTACAAAAATACCAACACTTCATTTATCACTTCCAAAACATTTATTTACTTATTCTATGACAAAATATATCATTATTTCACATATAAGATATATAAATTTTATTTATACTCTCATAGTTGAGGTTATTATTCTCTTTTCCATATTACTATTCCTAATGGAAATATCAATATTCCATCAGTATAACTTCCATAATATATATAAATACCACTTATTTCATTATAAATTTATAATGAATTTTAATAATTAATTCAAAAATGGAAAGAAATTATTTTATAATTATATTGGTTGTTAAACTAGACATTATGTTTAGATTGTGGTACACAAAATATTGATTCCCTTCAATAGCTTGTGTTACTTTCTTGGTTGAGTTTTACCGAACTACAATATACTATTAATATTATAATTAAAATAGTATTATAGTAATGACATAGCTATTATAATGATAGATATGAATGATAATAACTAAATTATGAAACTATGGTTTACACATGTTTATAAAATGATTTATTTGGTTATAAATTAATTATAAATAAAAAAACCAGTTGAATATAAAGGATTTGTTTTTAATATAAAAACTATTTTTATGCCCACAAAGTCTTTTTACATTAATAAATTTAATTAATCACTATTATAGGGAGATAATAATTAAATTTATATATTATAAATTCAATAAAATGATTTCAAATTCATCTAAAAAAGTTTTATAGGCATAAAATAAAAACAAATATCCAATTTTAGGCATAAAAGATATATATTTTCTAAAAGGAAGTTTTGTCACCTTTTAATTGAAAAATTGTTTTAAAAATAATGTTTTAAAATTTTAAAACTTTCATTTGATATAAAAAACTTAATTTTATAAATTATAATATTAAAATTTACTTAGGGTGAATTTTTAGTATTTTATTTAGAAGTTTCATTTTTTTATGAATGTTGAAAAATAATGAATTTTAATTGAAGGCTGCATATTTGTATAATTTATTTATATAGTAAAATTATATTTTATATAGGTTTTAAAGTATATTTAGATGAAATTTGCATTTATTAATCAAATTTAGGTCATTTTAATAAATATATTAACGAAACTAGATATAAAAACATTTAATACACTTGAACGTTTTTCTTTAAAAACCCATTGTTACATCCCATCCACAAGATTAATTTTTAATTAATCCCATCCACTTATGTGTTTCAAATTTGGAAAATTTTATTCCATATTTTTAATTATATTAATTTATAATTTCTATGAATGTAATTTTTTTAACAAAAATATTCATGTAATTAATTATATGTAATTACAGTGATTGCGGTAAAAATGAGTTTACATCACAGTTACAATTTATCTTAAGGGGTAAAATAACCTTTAAAAATAACCAATATAAATCTTATGCAAATATTCAGGCCTTATAATACCTTTTATATAAAATTGAAAAGTATTTTTGGCACAACTTCTAAGGGATACCTCTCAATAGTATTTAACTTTTTATATTTACAAGAATGTCACTCCATCTCTATTATAAAAGGTAACTCACACCCTCACTTATTAAAACCACTAAATCCATTTGTATCATCCAAAACTGGAAAAAAGTTTTCAAATTCCCCCTCACATTCTAGAAGAACCACTTTGGGCATAAATGAAACCAAGTTAGTCCTTTGGTGAAAACCAAAAGGAATTTCATGAAGAAAAGGTATCATTTTTCAATGAGAACCATTGTTTTATTTAATTTTCCACCCATTAAATTATCATTATAACATTATTATATAATAACCTAAGTATCCTAAATATACTGATATGTCTTTATGTCAATGGTATAACCTACAGTTTCACACACTTCATCAAAAGGGATACACAATCATTGTTTAGGTTTACTATGGACTACCACCTCGCTAACCGATGTCCTTCGTTCTTCCATTACCAAATATCAAGGTTTGGAATACTGAAAAAATTATAATTTTTATATGATATATATTATATTTATGATGTATTTATGCTTATTTTATTATTATATAACACATAACTTCATGCTTTCCATTTTTTGGGAATACAATAACATTATTTATGGACGGGTAAAATACCGCCTCCTCAAAATTATGTGATTCATTCACGCTTTACGTGGAATGTATTAATGATGGTCTTATTAAAAATATCTGATATTTATGAAATAATAATGATAATTTAATGATATATATATATATATATATATATTCACACACAACATTTACTTCTCTTTATTTTAATACAATAAGAAAATGGAAACAACATTCATGCATATGTACGGCCTACAATCTCCATGGATAGTGTATTATATTTCCTATTTCTATCTTATATATAAAATTTTAAAGATATATATAATGAATATATATGATATTTATATCATGTTTTACATTTTTTAATGAATTAAATCATTATTTATGAAATAGAACCTAGAATGACAAGTCAAAACATGTATGAAAAACAAAGCAATTATTACCTAACACATAACCTTAACATTGAATTATTAATAAACGGGTAACATAAGGTCATAATAAAATATTATATGGTATTATATATAATATATTATTATGTGGTAGATTTAAAATAAACTTATATTTATTATATATGAGGTTTGAATGTGTACTAATAAATTTAAGACATAAGGTAAGGGTTTTCCAATATCACTTTTATTTCTATGAGACATATGCATTATTTACCACTTATTATTATTGTGTAGTTTATATAATACACTCTGAAATTTTATATCATTAATTTTCTTTAATTCATGGTATTAAAATATTAAATTTATTTCATTCTTTCAAGGACCTCATGATTCCAATGTTACTCAAGTGGTAAGGGGATTTCTAGTCTCGGTTTTATTTCTACAAGACTTATGCTATAATCACCACTCATTTTTCATGAGTGGTGTATATAATTACCATGAATATATTATATAGTTTTTATAATTAAATTTATTGGTATTTATATATCCAATTTTTTATATATCTTTCATGGGGTTTATGTTTCAAATGTTACCAAATCAGCAAAGTAACTTTGTCTCAATTATCCTTCTTTGAAACACATGCCATGTTATACACCTATATTATTCTATGAGGTGTATTAAATGATATTTGAAATGTTATTTAATGAATACACTTATTTTCCTAATATTTTTAAGTTTTAGATAATTTATATTCTTTCATGGCGATTATGATTCAAAGTTACCAATGTGGTAATAGTTTATTGCTAAAATCTTATTTTTTATCATGATTATTTATGATAATTATTCCTTTTATGAGATATTATGATCAATATCTCAAGAAAAATTATTAAATTTCTTATCCTCTGGTTATTAATGATATCTTCATAAAATTATTCGATGTTTCCACTATTTGGTAATCAATATAATTCAGAAGATGATTTAATAAAATCAAACATTATTTATTTCAAAAAGTTTATATTATTATCCTAATAATTTTAAAAGAAAATTTTACTTATGTTTTACCTTAAAAAATGGTTTTTTCATAAAAGGAATCTTCTATTTGTTTTATGAAGAGGCACATTCACACACTTTTTTACGATGGAAAATGAATTTTTGAATGTACTTATTTATCAGACATCATGGAAATCATTTCTTTGAATATTCCCTTTAATGTTTCCTATATTATTTTTAAATAATTTTTTCCCAATATTCTAGGAATTCATTTTTTTAATTTTTTTTCAAATAATTTGTTTTTTAATTTTTTTATGTTCAACAAGTTTTTTAAATGATTTTCTAAGTTTCCCTTATATATATTCAATTACATTTTCAAAGGAAAATTATTTAAAATTTTCTTATGTTTATAAAGTGTTTTAAATGATTTTCAAAGAATCCTTTATATTTTTCAAAACTATTTTCAAATAAAATGGTTTTCAAAAAGTGGTTTATAGTTAAAACCTGTTTAAAATGATTTTTAAATATTCCTTTATTTGTTTTCAAAATTTTATTTTCAAATAAATGAATTATAATTATTTCAAATATTCATTTATATTTTTTCAAATATTTTTTCAAATAAAAAGGATTTCGAAATGTTTTTATGTTTCAAAAATTGTTATTTTCAAAGTGAAAAGGATATTTTCCTAAAGAAATGTTAAAAATTATTTTTAAAGATTAATTCATAAGTTTTTAAAGTGGTTTTGGATGAAAAGGTTTTTTAAAGATGTTTATGTTTTAATTTTTTTTTTCAAAGAAAGGTTATTTCACTTAAGAAATTTTCCAAGTGATATTTTAAAATCCTTCTCCATCTAAGATGATATACTTTGATATAGTTTTTTATTTACTAGGGATATGATCCAAGGAGATCATTATTATTATTTATTTTAATGGTTTATGTTTAAGATGAAATGTTTCTTATGAAACCTTTTTATCTTTCGTGGGATATACCATGATAAAAAACTTACTAAAACCACTTCCTTTCGTGGGTTATTCTATTCTGAAATGATTATGAAACCCATTAATTTTTCATATGTTCTGATATGATGTTTTTGAAAACTATCTCTTTTTATGGGTCCTAATATGATTAATGTTTTATTACATTGTAGAATACGTATGTATGATTTCATTATGAGAAGGGTGGTAACTATATCTATCTCCAATTAATTGGGTAATGATTTATATCTCATGATATAGAAATGGATAGAATAGGGAGTATACTAAGTTTATTAAAGTACTTTTTTAGGTAAGATGGTCTTGGTATTGAACATTGAAGACTAATATGGTCTTGGGAGGGAACCTTGAAACTATGATGGTATTGGTAGTGAACCTTGACTATTAAGATGGTTTGGGGAGTGAACCCAGTACACTATAAGGAAAGGTAAGTGACCGGAGATGGGGGTGTGTCTCACCCAGTAGGTGTATCCTCTATGAAGTTCCCTGGTTGGTTTGGGAAATTATCCTTCACATATAGTTAATGATTTTATATACTTTCGTGTATGCCACAAATTTTACATATTATTCCTATATTATTCTATAATGGATTATTCTCTTGATTTAATTATGATTCAGGTCTTATGTGAAACCAATATTTTTTCCATGACTCACGAATATAATATTGGATATATAGGGTATGATATTAAAATGTTATTCTCATGTCATAATACCCTTATGCCCATGTTAAGCTTATATATCTTCTTTATTAACCCTTACTGAGAATCTAATCTTACCCTTTCTTATGTTTTATTTCCTCGAGCCATAAATTAAGGTTCTAAGTATAAGTTCTAAAGGGGAATATCTTTATGGTAAAAACTGAATACCTTTCACCAACATAGAATAAATTGATACAATTTTCCAAAGACACTAAACTATTATGGTTCTTGGGAATGTAATTTATAATATTCTTAATATTCATATAAAATGATGCAATTTTTATGTACGTTAAGACTAAATCACTATAAATATGGCGGATCAAAACTTAATGATAAAGTCCTAATATATCTTTGTAATTTTGGGTGAATATGTCATGAAGCTATCTCAGGACGGCAATATTATTCTACTATTCATCTGGAGACATGAAAAAACCAATCTATATGATACATGGATATTCCTTAGTACCACGATACACGTGTATCAAATCATAAAAGTTTTTGGAGATTAAATATTAAAAAGTTAGATTTACTTTATAGGTATCCTATTTATCATAAGCCTAAAGACTGAAGGTAAGACAATACTCCTCTATAATGACACACTTCAGGGTGTAATTATCTTCCTGTGAAATAGTATAATCCATATAAGTGGTTTACTGTCCCTATATCTCTATAAAAACCATGGAAATGAAGTCTAAGGATCCAATATTATGTGTTTTTCAAATTAAGGGTTCACCCTTAATGTCAAAAAAATAATGATTGGTCGAATTAGGATGAGTCAAACATGCCCTCTAGAAGAAATGGCAGTGACACTAGTTGATAAACATGGGATGAACATTTTTATAAGTGATATATTTTGGATTTTAGGTATTAAAGTAACATAAAATTTATCATATTATGAGTATATTTTATTGAAATAATTTTTATTAGGAATGATTAAATGGTACCCAAGATTTGGAGTTTTCGTTTTGAGGTAGTGGATTGGCAGGATGAAACTGTCCTTCAGATTATCCTAGGGATCTCTTGGGTTGGATGTAACGTTGTTGGGAGCATTGAAACTATCAAATTCTTTAATTAATTCGTTATTTTAATACCCAAAAACAAGGTGACATGATTCATAGAAGTTAAAATGAGTGACATCACCATAGAGTTCCCCCACTCAACCATTAAAGAATTACTTAATACACTGATGACATAAATAGAAAACTACAACATGTTAGTGGATATAGTACCCTTATAATAAGGAAGTATAGGTAGTATATTGGGATATGATTGTGGATTAAATATTTGATACCAAATATCTGAACATGATCTCCATTTGAATCTTAGAACATGGATTCTTCTCACTTTTATCATACCCCTCAATTATCAGTCTTGATGGGGTCAGTTTGACCTTGGTGAGTAACAACTTGTGGAGTTTCTGGGTTAATATGAGTTTGAACCCAAAACTAGTTTCCACTAGATACCAAGATATCACTTGATATCGTTGTTCATTGTCTTATGGAATTCAAAAAAAAACCGTATAGTCTCCTGACTATACTAACCACTAGGATATAGAATAATGGTAATATGAGGAAAATCCCATGAGGAAAAGGGTTAGAAGTGTTCAATAGATTCAATGTTTATCAAAATTTTAAAATAACTAAAATAACTATACTATTTGAGGAGTTTTTAGACTGAATGAAAAATAAAAATAAGGGAAAATAGAGGATAGGTGTTATCATGTATGGTTTTTTATAAATTAAAGTGATTTAGTCAATAATTGTGAAATTACATGAAATTAAAAGCCACAAGACTTCTTAGAGTATCTCACCTATCTTTTTAGCCTCATATAGAATAACCAAAGTCAGTTGAAACCTCTTTCATTGTATAACTATAAGTATCTTAAGTGTGTTAAATTCAATCTTTTAGGTGAAAGGTGAAGTTAATTTCACTGTCTCACTCCAGTTACCTAATTTATATTGGGGTTCCTCCCACAATTGCTTTCACTTTCTCTAGGTAATTGGGGATGTGATTCTGTTTGTTCCCCATGTAATGAAACCAAATGAGAAGAATTCATAAACATAAATGAAATGAAATATTTGTACTCATCCTATTTTTCAACTAAACATTCACTTGAATACCATGTTATTCATGGTTAATATCTCATCAAACATGAATAGATTATGTGTTAGAGGAAAATAAATAAAAAATATAGTGCTAAAATTAAAGTGATATGAAAAAAACATATGTTAATTAATTTTTCACCAAAATATGAATTCAAATTTACATAGTGAAAATAAAAATAGAAAATTAAATTTCTAATTATACATTATCATGGTTGATGATGACCCTTATCCCCCACTCACAATTCAAATGTTGGATAGAGATGTCCTACTTTCCTCCTATGATATCATCTTAACTAGTAGTTGAACCGTATATAGTTCTATTGAAGTATTGATTCTAGTTCCCTCTGATTCTAGACCCCCTATTTGAAGAAACTCTTTTTTATTTATATATATAATTTTCTCTCTATGAATTCTCCCACTTCTCTTCTATTTGAATTTTAATTTCTCCCTCTAATATTTTTCTCTACTTGAATGGGTCAACATATTCTATTTTGATTGAGGACTTATACCTATTTTACACATTTTTTGTTTACTTATGAGAGGGGGAGATCATGGGATATGTTTCATTGAATATCTTTAAGTAGTTTTAATAATGTGTGTGTTCCTAGTGGAATAACTCCTCATTTGATGGGGGTATTTTGACTCCTTCTTTATTAGTGATGACCCACACACATGTTACTCTTTAATTTCACTGAGGTCTTTGTTGTAGCCCATAAATAGCCTAAATGGTTTGATAATTTTAAATATATAGGTAACCCAACTATGACATGGATGAAACCTATGTGGAACAACTTTGGTAAGAACCTAGTTTTTATCTCAGGAAATGATCCTTTTATTTTTGGGTCTAGTTCTTTATTATTGACCTAATGTGGATTCCCTATGAGGTTAGAAAGTTTTTGGGGGTTTCTTGGGTTTTTTTGGAGCCTAAAACCATTACTAGTGGAGAAAAACACTAGGCCACAAATTTAGTAGAAAAAATTTGACCCCACCCACATGGTATCTTATAACCGTGTGGGGTTGGACATAAGAGAAACCAGGGTGTAAAGTTTTCCCTAACCACGTGCCAGGGGACGCACACCTATGCAGATATGTCTGCATTTTTTGTAGAGGCATATTGCATGGTTGACACAGGGTTTGTCAAACTGTTCTGCCAAATCATCATGGTTCCCTCCTTATGCAGTGCGAGGAATAAGTTTGGAACATAGTTTTTCCAACAATGTGGCCAAACAACGCAACCCATGAATTTTGGGTAAAATTACCTTTTACCCTTAATAAAATGTTTAAACATTATTTCTTTTCCCCTTGAATCATTCTAGTGGAGAACACCTTTCTTCCCCCTCTTTGAGCTCCCAAAATCATTTTTTGTAGATTTTGATCCCAGATCACCATCTGAAGTCTGATTCAATTCCCATTTGTCACATTGGATGCGAATTGATATGATATCATTTTCTTTTTATCCATTATTAATTTATCATTTTCTCGAAGAAGTTATTGAGATATAGGCTCATATTCTCTATTTTAAGGGTATTAATCTATTCTTCATATTTCTTCCAATCCATGCTAAATTGAAGGCTGATACTACATGAGGAGAGTCCTACTAGTACAAGGTAGGTGTTCTATAACTCATCCCTCAAGTTTCATCATTTTATAACTTATCTTCATTGTGAACGCGACGATTTCATTGGGTTTTTCCTGTTTAATTCATGTTCCTTTCTTATAGTCATTAGAATCATATTCAAATACACTTGTTATATATGTTCTTCATTGTTGGAGGTTACATCCTCATCTTCGATCAGCCCAAGTAGGGTTTTATCCTTAATTATTACTTTAGTGTTTTGACATGTTTGTATGTGGTATCATTAGGATGTTGTATGGCTTAAACCTAATAATGGTAAGCCCTTCCTTAATAATTTGACTATTGTATTGATGTTTGAATAACCCTTGTATATGTAAATGTCACTAGATCCTTCTAAGATAAGTGTTATAATTATTTTGATGAACTTCTAAATGGTGAAATAAAAGTATACATATGGATATAACTTTGTCTAAAGGTTTATAAAATAATTTCCCAGTTATATGTGTGTCACAAAACATTCAATGTTAATGGAAGATAGTGGGGTGAATTTGAATATTGAATAAGTAATTAATGAACTAAATGGTTTCATGTCCTTAAACCCAAACACTAATGAAAGGTATAGAATGAGACCTTTGAATTATTAAATGGCATGATTATTACATAGAATTAAATAATTAATGAATCAATTATATTGTTACTATTGTATACAGAACTTTACATTATTATAGGAGTGTCCAGACTCAAGCTATCCTTCGATTCCTAATGGAATGCATTAAACACTCATGGGTTAAATTATGATTCAAGAATGCTAGTTTCCAAGAATGAGACCCTCCTCAGATACTGATCATTTTCTTCTTGTGGATTCCCCATATGACACCATTGGATCCATCCATTATCATTTTAAGATTCCATGGATACACTCATTGGATCTAGAGTTACGTCTACGAATATGTGGATCCATGGATACACCCATCGATCCCAATCACTCCACATCCCATTTTAACATAGATGAGATACATGGAATCAAATAGAATTATATTATTGGGAAAGTCCATTGGAAATGAACCTTGGATTACACTCTTACGCCTTATATCAAGGCTACATATTGTTACTGAGTTGTCTCAACCCCTGATGTCAAGGATACCTTAGTTATTTACTTTGATCCTCGTATTTATTATCATCAATAAAAGATGAATTGTTACATCTTGGATCCTTTATAATCATTATTATGACATGATGTCAGTGTTAGTTATACATCAATTTATTTAACATATAAACTAGAACATAATTAATTATGGAAATGATTACATGTTAAAAAACTTGCAG
Source organism: Viscum album (assembly GCA_963277665.1). Taxonomy (NCBI): domain Eukaryota; kingdom Viridiplantae; phylum Streptophyta; class Magnoliopsida; order Santalales; family Viscaceae; genus Viscum; species Viscum album. The sequence continues at coordinate 2,006,388,113 of OY728122.1, read as the reverse complement.
TGGATGAAGCTGGTACTTGGGTATTTACATTTTTTAGTAATTTACTTTAATATATGCATTACTTCACTCTATTTTAGTTCAAATTACAGGGACTTGATGTTATAGATTCCATTGGTGGTGGCCTACATAGATTTATCTCACACCCTATCTAGACCACCATTGGTACTTGGACAGATTACATGTATTCATGTGTGGAGAAAGGGAATCATCCCACCTTGGACACTCGGTATTACATTATTACTTAGGATGGATCATTGTAGAAGATTCATGATCTAGAGATTATAATGTTTTGATAGTTTTTAGATTCTTTTAGATTATTTTTCATAGGATTTATTTAATACTGTACTGTATCCATTTTTTCTAGTTTTATAGATACATGACATATATCATCATTTTTTGTATATTATTACCAGTTCCTCATATTTTTTATTATTTTGTATGCTTCTATTATGCCATATATTTATATTATTCTTGTCCTATTTACTTTTTATTACATTTTTAACACTATGGTACAATTTTCTCATGAGGTAATAGTCTACCCACAGCCACACCCTAGTCCCTCACTGCAAGTCAGAAACCTGTAACATTTGGGGAGATGCGATTAAGGCCTAGTGACCCACCAGGCTCGGGGAACCTATGAGAAGCACCTTGGTTGGGGATTTCAAAATGTGGTATTAGAGGATTCCTTTATTTCATTTTTATTTGGAGAAAATATACTATATATTTTTAATGCTTAGTAACTTGGTTATAATACATGCTTGGGTGTAGATAACCCACATTCGTGGTAAGTTACATGTTTTCTTAATAAGAATTGTTATTCTATTTTCTCCTATTATAGATGATATCCTTACACTATTGGGTTCTGTAGATGTTATATAATGGTTATTTTTTTATTATAATTGAGGATTTAAGATCATCATTGGCATGATGATATGAGGGAAATGACCATTATTACAGGCATCATTATAGGCACCTAGAATTAACATTCCATGCATATTTCCATGACATATATGTGTATTTAACAACCTTAATTTAATGTTTTCAAGTTATTTTTGAGTGATCATATGGTAGTTATGTTATGCATATTCTACTCTTTTGTTGTGACTAAGTGATTTACAATTCCAATTCATGAGGTGTATGGAAAATCTTGGGTTGGGATAGGTAGTTTAGCATGTCATGAAATCATGTATAACATGATACATTCTATGACCGAATGTAGACATGCTTAAATTGAGATTAAGTGGGTATTGATTTTAGTGATAATTTTTATGGGCCCTAATTCAATGGTAATGGTGATCCCTTTTCAAATAAACCTTGTTATAGGAAAATAAGAAATGTAGATTGTAAAAGTAATACTTGACTTGTTAAATGGAGTGGTTTCTAGTAAAAGAAGAGGTATTTTAGTATTGATATTTTACCTACTGGAACCCATATAATTTAAATAAGAGCCCTTACCAATACCTAGGATTATAATATGGTAGTTTGGGTAGTATACAATGGGTATTTAGACCTTTTCATGTGTTCATCTTTTGCTAGTGTATCTATATTCTTAAATATTATTCATAGGTATGTTCTTGGAATTTATAGACCAATTCCACCATAAAATTCTCATGTCGTGTGATAGGAGGGTGGAGAAGAACATTCTCTAGAAGTGTTGGGACCTGATCCATTATTCATAATGCTTGGAGTTCTACATGAGGAACTACATATTTTATCTGATTTTGGCACTGACACTATGTTTTGTGAGAGTTTACTACATATAATAAAGTATATGAAATTTGATCCATGAACTTCCCTTATGATGATTGATATGAACTGTAAGTTCCAGCAGCAATATCCTCCCACCTTATTGGGGGATGGTTGTCTCAAATATTTAGAGTTTTGTATGTAGTCCACATTATCTATCTTTGATCATCTTGAGACACCACCAAAGTAGAGGTTCAATGTTTCTACTTATATACTGTATGATTCAGCCAAACACTGGTAAAATGTGATTACAAAGGCTAGTTTCAATCAGGGCATGGTATAGGATAATTTATAGACTTCTTTCATTGACTAGTTCTTTCCTTAGACATTGAGGGATGATCAATCTAGATCATTCATGCATCAAGAGCAGAGTGTTATTCCATTCAAGGATTATTCATCATGTTTTATTGAGTTACAGTACTTTAAACTTATTCTTGCAAGTGGCAAGGTTTCATATGCTAGATACTTTGAGGATTGGATTCTTTATTCCATCCACACTTCGGTGAATTTATTAAACCTACCTATTTTCTCTAAGATCATCAATCAATATCTTATCATTGAGCACAACCCGAGGGAAGGTGATAGTACCAGCCATAGAGGATCAGTGTAGTCACATGCCAAAATTTATTAAGGTAGTAGGATGCATTCCTTCATGGTTTCTTATTAAGTAAGTGGTATCCATAGTACCCATATAGGCAGATTTGTGTTATTCCATCTATGTGGATGATGGGGGAATCTAAAGCCTCAGTGTGAAAGAGTCCCTCGAGAGTGATGGGCTTGCAGTCATATGGGTTCCTTCATAGTTTATTTCATACCATTCTATCAGCTTCTAGTGAATGATATTACACACCATATCCACCTTCAGGGGAAGGTTATTTTATATCGTGTCTTGTGGAAAGTTGGACTAACACTGGTAGGACTGGCCGAGGAGGAGGTAACATGCATAGTATTCAAAATTTAGATTATCAGTAGCTCTAGTAGAGTGATCATGATTAGGGTATTCTAGATGTAGCATAGGGCCATGGATTAGTTTAGTTGCATGATTTTGAGCTGATACCTGAGGATCATAGTATATGACCATCTACTGTATGAGGTACTATTCTTGTATCCTACACCATATTATCTTCTTTTTTTATATAGCTATTTCGCACTCCATCACTCCTTATCTATCATGGAAAATAACCGGTTGGAAATTTAGTACTACTATGGTGTAATGGACATGGATACACCATTAATAGTATGATTATAGGTTATACATCAATGCCAGGATTTTTCCATTGAGGTACAAAGTTAACCTTTTTTATGGGACCTCTTGGTTCTCAAGATGATAGGTTTTGATGTCATTCTTAGGATGAATTGGTTGGTTATGTATCATGACTTTTTAGACTACTATCACCACAAAGTATCATTTATATCACCGAATCGAAATAGTTATCTACAAAATGGTGAGTGGGATGTACAATTAGTAGAGCGAGACCAAAGAATCATGTTCTTGGTAGAGTGACCAACCAGATTGCTACTCTCTTCATGTAGAAGTAGGGAGTACAACTGGCATATTTTCCACAAATGGTTGACCATTTCAAGGACCTCTTTCCCAATTTTTTTTGTCTTACCTCCTAATAGATAGGTAGAGTTTACAATCTTTATCATTATAGGAGTAGCTCTACTATCTATTTCTCCATATAGGATGTCACCTATTCAGCTCCATGATCTCAAGAGATAGTTGGAGGATCTAGAGGCCAAAGGTTTTATTCATCCTAAAAATTCCCCTAAGGGTTTTACAATCCTTTTTTCCATGAAGGAGGTTTAGAACCTTAGTTAATTTGTAGATTTGGGATGTTTTGAACTAGCTTATGGACAAGTACTGATATCCACTTCCCCAAATGTAATATTTCTTTGACCATATTCAAGGACGTAAGTTATTATATAATATCAACATGATATTAGGCTATCATCAGGTGTGATCCAAGCCTCCAAACATTACTCACATATAATTTCATAGAATTTATGGTATGTATGTGTATCTCGTTATTCGTTTTGGTATTTCTTGTGCAGCTTTCATTTTTATGGCTATGGTGAATAGGGTGTTCCACCACTATCTGGATTCCTTTTTATGGTCATTGTGGATGACATCATGGTGTATTATCACACTCATAGTAAGCATGATATGTAATATTGATATCATTATGATTACACTATTTGAGTATTAGATTTATTCCATGCTTGATAGGTTCCATTTTTTGTTTGAGAAGTTCACTTCTTGGGTCATATTATCTTAGAGTTAGGTGTATCTATTGACCTATAGAAGGTTAGTGTTGTGGTTTCCTAGATGATCCCAAGAACCTATTTGACATATATAGTTTCTTGGGGATGGATGGATATTACTAGTGGTTTATAAATGACTACTCACACCTTTTTTAACCTCTTATTGGTTTTACAAATAAGGGTCTTAAGTTCCTATGGTCAGAAGCATGCAAGAAATCGTTTCAGGAGCTGAAAGGGAGGCTTATCTTGACATTTTTTCTTATACCTATAGAGTCTAGAAGAGTCTATATATTGTTTTCTGATGCATCATGAATCATACTAATATTGGTGATGATATAAGTGGATAGAGTCAGTGCACACCGATCTTGGTAGTTGAGGCCTCATGAGAGAAACTACCCAACACATAACCTTGAGCTTGCAGTAATCGTCCATGCCTTATATTGCTGGAGACACTATCTATTGGGTTAGTACTTTGTGGTGTATATGGACCACAATATCCTCAAATATATCATTTCACTACATGAATTGAATCTAACATAGTAGGTATAGTTTAGATATCTTTAGTCCTTTTACATAGAGCATGCCTATATGCCTGGAATGGGAAATGTAGTTGCTGACACACTAATATGGGAATCTTAGGAACAAGTTTTTCTTGAATACAGTGATGAATGGAAATTTATGGCCCTATTTTCTAAGATATATTTGGAGTTTCATGATATTCATGAGAAGTATTATCTTTCAACTTTGACAGTTACCTCTTGCCTCCTAGACTTTGTGAAGAGTGGTCATTTTAAGATCCTAAAGCCTTTGTTCTCTAATAGAGCATTATCGGAGAGGACTCACATCCAGATTTTTCTATGGATAGAGATGAAGTTATACAAATATATGGGAATTTTTGGGTCCCCGTGTATTTGATAGAGGAAATAATGTGAGATTCCCATTATTCTCTATGGGAAATTCATCAAGGAATCTCCAAGATTAATTGAGATATACGATGACTATATTGGTGGCATAGGATGAAAAATTAGATAATAGGTTCTATCATTAGGTGTTCCACCTATCAACAAGTGAAGGGGGAGCACCTATGTCCTGCAATATTGTTACATCCACTCTAGGTCCCATAATGGAAATGGAAATATGTTTCCATGGACTTTGTAGTCAGTTTATCGACGTCACTTTGTGGTAGAGACATAGTTTATGGTGTCATTGATAGACTGATGAATGTAACCCACTTCATTTCTTTCCATGATACATTCTAAGTTGATTAGTTTAGAATACAATGTGATTGTGATATCATATAAATACTCGTGGTCCCTCAAACTATTATTTTGATAGGGACACTCATTTCACATTGATATTTTGGTAGGGGTTATAGGAATCGATGGGTACACACAAGATTCCAAGCATAGATTTTCACCATCATACCAATCTCCAATAAAAATAGATGATACATGTGTTAAAGGATATTATCTAAGCATGCATACTTTATTTCAAATTTTATTGGGAGAATTATATCCCTCTCACCGATTTCTCCTATAATAATATATTTCAGCTGATGATTCAGATGGATCCTTTAGTGGCCTTTTATGGTAGGTCATTCCGTTCACCCCTATCCAAGTTACAGGTTGTTGGAGAAGCACTGCTAGGTACTCATATCATGCAAGATACTTCAGAGAAGGTTTATCTGATCAGAAATTGTTTTTCAACTACTCAGTCTGTAAGAAAATATGATGTCGATCATCGTCAAAGACCTATGGATATCATGGTCTAGGATCATGTTTTCCTATGGGTTTCACCCAAGATTGGTCATAGATGAATACATAGGCATGGGAAGTTGTTTCCTCATTATGTAGGGCCATTTGAGATTATAGAGAGAGTTTCACCAATAGCCTATCTGTTTCTATTAACTCAAAGGTACCATGCCATGAATGACATCTTCTATATTTCTCAGCTTCCCCAGTATCATGCCAACCCATCTTGTACTCTTGATACTGAGGAAGTAGAGTTAGATTCTGATTCTTCATTTAAGGAGTATCATATAAACAATGATGATTGTAGAATGAAGTCTCTCAGAGGTCAGTATGTCACTTTAGTATGGGTACTATGGAAACACGGCTGTGTATAGGACAATAATTGGGAGCGAGATACTCAAATACATTCCCAGTGTCCATATTTGTTCATAGAGAGTGTTTTTTCACTATTGGAAGGTGAACCTAGGCATGAGTTTTTTTAAGGGGGAGGGGGAATTTAAAAACCCTGTTTTTATGTTGAGTATGGATAGTTTTAATTTTGGTACAGTTATTTATTATGGATGTAATATAGATACCCTTTGAGTTTAGAAATGTTTAAAGGGTGTTTGGGTATTATTAAGAGCATTGAACCCAGATTGGTGTGGAAAAAACTAGGGCTCACTGTTAGTAGAAACCATGTTACCTAGCCCAAACTGTCTTTTCTAACCATGTAGGGCTAGATAAAGGAGCAACCAGGGTGCACAATTTTCCCTAACTATTCACCAGGGGATTCACTCCCATTAATATATTTCTATAGTTTTTAGCATAGGAATATCTCAAAATTGGAAAAATACTTCTAAAATATTTCATCCTAACCATGAGGGTACCCTCTTTATGTAGTGGGAGGCATACAGTTTGTGCAAGGTTTGGGTAATTGTGAATACAAATTGTGCGACCCTAGAATATTAGGTAAAATTACCTTTTTCCATTAATGAAATATTTAAAACCTATTTCTTTCTCTATTGGATTATTCTAAAAAACACCTTTCTCCCCTCCTCTTTGAGCTCCCAAAAGACTCCTTTTCAGTTTCGGATCCTGAATCACCATCCAAAGTTTGATTCGATCCCCATTCCTCAAGTTGGATGGTCATCAATAAGATATTGTTTCATTTTGTGATATTCTTTGTTTATATTTCCCTCGATGGAGTTATCGAAATGTAGGATCATATGCCCAATTTTTAGGGAGGTTATCTGTTACTCATATTTCTTCTGATCCAATCCAAATTAAAGGCCAATACTAGATATTTATATTCATACGAGTATGTGGTAGGTGGTCTATAATGCCTCTATTAAGTTTTTTCTTTTTAAAAATTTCTGTCATTTTATAAAAAATGATTTCATTGTTCATTTCATGTTTAATACACGTGCCTTGGTTATAGTCATTATAATCAAATTCTAAGACCCTTATTATATATTTTCATAATTTTTGGAGGTTACATCCTCAATGTTGACAACCCTAAATAGGGTTTTTTCTTTAATTAAGCATTTAGCAGTTTGACATGTTTGTTTTCACCACCGTTTGGGTGTGTTATAGCGTGAACGAACTAATGGTAAGCCCTTCCATAATAAATTGACTATTTGATTAGTGTCTGTCCCACCCTTGTATATGTTAGTACCACTCAACCCATCTAAGTCAAGTTTTCTAATCATTTAAATAACCTTTTAAGTGGTTAGTGGAAAGTATACATATGGATATCACTTGGCCTAAATGTTTATAATATAATTAACTAGTTTCATTCCCACAAAACACCTTTCCATGTTAGTGGACGAAAATAGGGTGAACCAAACTTTTTAATAAGTAATTAATTAAATTAATGGTTGCATGTCCTTAACCTTGTCACCAATAAAAGGTATGGAATGAACCATTTTACTTATTAAATGGAATGATTATTAAATTTAATTTAATAATTAATGAATCAATTATAATGTGAATATTTTATATGGACTATGAAGTTTTTATAGGAGTGGTCAAACTCAATCAATACTTGTATTCATGAGGGAATTCCATGAGCACTCATGGATTCCTTTCAGATTCAAGGATTCCAGTTGCCAACTGTGAGACCCAAATTGGGACCTAATAATTTTCTACTTGTGGATGCTCAATATGACACCTTATAAACCCTCTATTATCATTATTGGATGACCTGGATAAAATCCTTGGATCTAGTGTGACATATGCAGACATGTGGCATCATGGTTACACCCATCAGGCCCAATCACTGCATATCCTATTTTACCCTGAATGTGATTCTCATACTCAGATATAATTATATTATCATGGAATGCCTTGGGAGATGACCCTTGGATTACAATATTACCCCTTATATCATGGATACATTTTATTATTGTGTTTTATTGACCCCTGAGGTCAAGGATTCGCTATTTATTACCATAGATCCTTTTTTTTATTATAATCATTATAGGATGACTTTTTAAATCTTGGATAATTTATTATCGTTATCATGAAATGATTTTAGTTCTAGTTATACCTCATGTGACCTACTATATAAAATGAAACAAAATTAATAAATAAAATTATTACATTTTCAAACACCAATGAGGCTGAAGCTGGTACATGGGTATTTACATTACTATACTACTTTACTTTTAAATATGAAATCATACAAAGTATTTCATTATATATTACAAAGACTGGATGTTATATATATCATTAGTGGTGTCATACTGATATTTATCTCACACCCTACCTGGGATGATGTTGGTACTCAGGAAGATTACAAGTATGTAGGTGTTGATAAAGGGAAGCATCCCTACTTGGACACCAGATATTATTTTCATGCTTAGGATGGATCTTGGTAGCATATTAACGAGATGGATCTCTTGATTATTGGATAGAATTTGGATTCTTTTTTATTCTTTTTTACATATAATTTATTTCTTACTACCTTTTATATATGTTTTCCAATTTTATAGATACATGATATATATCATTATTAGTTTTTGTAAATTATTACCAGTTCCTTATGTTGTTCATTATTATTTATGCTTCAAATGTGAAATTTGTTTATGTTATGCTTATATTATTTACTTTTTGTTACATTTTTACCACTATTATACCCTCTAGTAATGAGGGAATACTCTCCCCATAGAAACACCCTAGGACCGCAATACTAGTCGGAAGTCTCTAGTGTTTGAGGAGAAGCGCTTGAGGCCTAGTGACCCACCAGGATAGGGGTACCTGTGAGGGGAACCCGAGTCTGGGATGTCACACCTTTCATGGAATATAAAAAAATAGTAATGTCTACATCCATGAACCATTTTCCCTTTGAAATATCCAAATCCATTTGAGTAACCTCCATGGAATAAGGGAAACATTTTGACATACTAGTTATAAGATTTTGATCTTCTTCTTAATCCAGAATGAAATAGTTATAGACTACCATGTTGGTTCATTATTTTTAATTTATTTCAATAGTGGTTATGGAATATCACATTGTATAATGGAAAAAACTTATAATTCTTTTTTTTTTTGAGCTTATGTGGTTGTGGTGAAATGTTTAATCCATGATACAATGTCTCTACACCCTATTATAGCTCCATAGGACACTATGTCACATTGCCTTGGTTGCGGCATAGTTGATCTTACATTTCCAGTGGCGATACGTATTACTTCATGAAAAACCATGAAGGTCTTGTGGTGCAGTGGAGATGATGAAATCATAGCTCATATGGTGGGAATGGTAGCATGGAGGTCTACAAGGTATATTTTTTCGGAGGATGAAGATTCGTGAGAATGGATGAGATGATGATGTTTTGGTAAGTCCACAGTGCCCCATCTAAAGATCGCATCCCACATCAATGATTATCATCATATTACACTCTTATGAAACATATTTTGTTTTTTTCTTATCTCATAAGACTGTTGTGGTCATGGGATCCCACTACACTCACACACCACTTACATTATCTCATGTCAACACACACAAGACTAATGAGCTTCGACCCAACCCCTAATCACGGTCACACCAATGTGTGGCCTTGAATCTACTCTACTATCCTCATAGGCCATCCTAGGGATATTTATTATTCAGAAAACCCTTCCTATGTAGGTTAAATGGATTAAGGCACTTAGGTTAATGGATATCCTTAGGCTAGCCAATTTTCTTCTAATCATTTTTCTTATCCTTTTCCATTTCCACCTACACATCGCACACATAAATAATAATAAAAATAAAAAAAATAAAAAAATTACTTTAACAATTTATATTTCATTTAAAAATGTACTTAAAATTATAATTTACCCAAAAATGATAATAAATAATTAAAACATGGGTATTATCAATTAAAAATAAACGACATTTAACAATTAAAATTTTATAAATTGATGCATAAGATCTAACTCATCACATTGATATATTTCTATTCCATTAATATATAATGATACATAAATAGAGTGGATGTTCTCCTAAATTATGGCACCGAAATCATCCCTTGATAAGGATAAAATGGATTAGAGCTAATCATGTCTAGATTTCACTTCACGGTTGGCTTTAGCACCACCTACCTCAGTTTCATACCAAAGAAAGATCTCTAGGTCTTTAATGATGTATTCACACAAATCTTTTGACATGATATCTATTTTGAGGATTAAGATCCATGGTGCTAAATCAGCGTGATGATTGAGAATATCAAACTTCTCTACTAGGGATATATTTCTTCTTCATATGGTTTTCTCATGTATAGGAAGTATGATAAACCCAACTAGCAAAGGGATTGGAGCCTAAATAGTTCTCACTTCATTTAGATGTTGGTTGGATGACTAAGGTAGATCATCAGTTAGTTTTGGTTGAACCTTAGTAGGATTTTTCTGATCCTTAGGTGTCTATGATTGATCTATAGGTGTTTGAAACTATACGATATAGTTAACCAACCTGATGGGTCACTGAGGGGCATTAGAAGGTGTGTTTTTTGAGGGTTTTGCATACTAATATTTGAGTAATGATTTTCATCTAGAATCAATGGTATAGACCACAATTTTATAGATAAATCCTTACGTATTCTTCTAAATGGAATTAAATTCACTTTCCCTTGATGGTATCATCTAGATGTGCTCAATGGAGTTGGATGATGTAGTACATCCCTAAAAATTACACAATGATCCACCTCCCTGATCTAATTGATGGAAATTCATTTCCTCTCTTCATTAGAGGAGTTCTCCATGGTTGTAAGGGTTATAGAACCTCCTACTAATGTAGAGGGAATGATTTCCATGACAGTGAAGAAAATATTCCTCACTAGAATATGAGACTAATTGTACTTATGTTTTAGAGACATTTTCTCCAAGAATTAAAAGGCTATGATAATTATAGGGAAGATAATGGAGATAAAATGGCCATAGGGGGATCTGGATGATTCATCCAGGCCTAGATGATTCCATGGTATCTAATAAAAAAATTGGGCTATCCATTAATCATAATTAGGAACACATTAGTCAAATATATACCACTATTCCCTAACATACATATCATTTTCAGAGGTAGAATGGATACACACAACCTATGTTGAAGGATCATCCATCCCAATTTTTCCACGGTCTAACTGGTCTTGAAGCTAGTCATTGAAAATGAAATAATCCTTAATGGTGTTCCCTAAGAATATATGGATGGGTAAATAGTTATCATTATTCTTTATGTCATCTTATTTAAACTTATTTATTTTAGATAACTTCATAAAGATTTTCTATAGTCTGTAGAGAAATAATCCTAGGACCTAGTCTTACTAAAAGGAATATAACCTGTTCTTATATTATAAATAAGGGATCCTATGTTTTTGGATTGAATAGGGGTTTTAGAAAAGATTATCATAGCTAGGTTTCCCCTGGCATGACATGTTCTATGGATCCACTTGGAGATTGATTGGAAAAATGGAAGGATCCTATGTGATGCAAGCTATTTCCAATATGTAAGGATTTTATATAGGATAATGAAGAGTTAATGAGTGTGATTTGTTTAAATGTATGGATTATTTAAGGAATTGATCCCTATCAGTGAATTCCAGGAATCCACATAACTATTTTTTAGAGATAAGGGTTTGTACTAACACATCCTAGACATTTTACATGAACATTCCCAAAAGACATCCATTGTGAAGATACACATCGAGAGAGAAAGTCAATCCTTTTCACTGAGGGATGAAATAAGTGACATGATCATTATCTTGTTGATTTTACTTGGAGAGGTTAGTGACATTTTTCATTCTTAAGGTGGAGTTAAACTAGTAAAGGAAATGCAAGGGAGTTCTTTATAAATAGAAATGGTTCCCAATGCCATCTGGCTATTAAAAAAATGGTTGGTCCATCAGATGATTGAAAAAATCACTAGAGCATCGATACCTCCAATTTCTCTAGAGTTCCTAACATTGGACCACACTGAGGGAAATATTGGGAATGAGTATTCTCTGGGTCACTTGGACCATTGAATGAGGTGAATCTTGGGTAGTCTAAATATAAGGTTGGTGGTGTATGATCCACCCATTCTAGTTATGACTTCTCTAAGGATGAATTATCACATCACAATTCACTACTTTACTTAACCCCTACATCATTGTTTTAAACTAGTTTTGTATTTAAAATTACAAATCTTATCTCAAATTGAACATAAAATTTGATTCAATTATTAAATTTTTATAACTATTTAAAAGGGAAATTATTCTTGTTTTGATGATTTCTTTGTAGGAGGAGGTGATTTGGAGGGTCAGAGATGATCCAGAAGGGAAATTGGCCAAACTACAAGTAAACCCAAAGAAATATGTCCACTATTTTGCGAATTTATCCACCTTATTTCCTCTAAATTGGTTGAAGTTTTTTGGTCTGCTCCAAATCTTCATGGGATTCAAATCATCTCAAGGAATCGAATCCCAATTCATTGGTTAAAGGGTCCATCTGAAACAATTTGTACAGGGGAAAGAATCTACATGAAGAGAATGATTCAGTTCAGTAATTCTATTATATATCGTGCTATAAACCTCCATTGGCCTCCAAATGTTTACATGGAAATAGTAATAATGCTATCCTACAACTTTTATATTTTTTCCAACTCGATATAATTACATTTACCAACTCAAAACCCATACACAAGTATTATCTCAAAAACATTGTGCCCAAAACCACTCCCCATTTTGGCTATAAATAGACACCTAGGGTACCCCATTTGAAAGTTCATCCAAGGGTGAAGTGCTGAAATTTTGGAGTAATATAGGATTTATCTAACTACCATAGAGGTTTTGGAACTCCCTATACTCCTTGGGGGAGATATTGAATCAAGGTTCCCTTCACTGAAGCCTTTATCTCCTTCTCATGGAGTAATATTTGTCTCTGTGTAATAAACTTTTTTTTATTATTTTATTTCTTATATTTTCTTCTGTTTGGTTGAAATTTTTTCTTCTATTAATATTCCTATTTGGGAAGGAATGAAGAGTTGAAACAATATTGGTTTTTACCCATTCAAAACCTTTTCACATGCAAAACGTCTCTGCGATGACTACACCACCCATGGAAGAGTAGTTCTTTTTAGTAATCAATCGACCTCTATCCTTCTTCATTCGTTTATTTTGAAACAATTAGATACTGTAATTTACATAGTATGATCTATTAATTGAGATTTGAATTTAAATTAAACTAAGAAACCAATTGTACAATAAACACAAAACACATGAGGTTGAGAATTGTGTGAATTGTAAGAGCATGAACTTAATTGGTAATTCAAAAGCACACTGGATAAATTTGTAGAGTTCAATCATAATACAAAAACTCAATTATATCCCATTTACATAATGTATATGTGACTTAATTTACCGTTTACAATAACCTATCTTTATAACATCAATCAAAGCAGGGTGCTACGATTACTTGTTCCGAAGATAGCCTTGGGTTTAATTCACTTCATCTTTGTGTTAAAGATAATTCTACTAGGGTTTGGGGGTTAAAAAGTTAAAGGATCATAATTAAGTGGATGTTAGTTTAAATGGTAATGATTAATAAATTATTGAAGAGGTATAGTTAGATCGATTACACCTTTTAGAAATATTTTCAAAAAAAACATCATCTTGAATCCCATGACACATCTCAGAGTTTTATATTTGAAATCACTTTCTTGTGAGGCTTCTGAACCATTATTTTCATATTATTTACATTTACCTCACTTCTTGAGAGAACCAAAGCATTCTTGATTGAAGCAGAATTTGATTTATTCCTATCAAAACTTGAGGATTTGAGGTACTTATGTTTAAATGATTGAGTCATCTGTTTGGTATTAAAGCCCCTATTTCAAAGAATCCTTTTTTTATAATATCCTACCATGACCATTTAATCCTTGTAGCCTTTAGAATCCATGAACAACCTATTATGTTAGCCACATTACAAGCCAATTTTCCCTATCCATCAAACTTTTTAAGTAAAATTTCATAATCTAGTTGAACTTAAGTGTTGGGGAAACTGTCTTGTGTTGTGATACCACATTTTGTAATAAATTGGGTGGAAATTTAAATTCCAAAGAGATGTGTTTTATACTGAAAAAAATCATTCTTTTCAATTATGTTCCTTTATGGATTTTTCATGAAAAAAGAATTTGTGCCTTTCTGGAGCTTCTAATGAAGAAAGAAAACAGTGCCTATCTGGAGATTTCATGAAATGATATATTTGAGTGGATTGATATTTTTATTGCTGAAATGATGAATGGTGTCAACTTTCCTTGAGTTTTCAAGATGATGGAGCTGAATTGATTCTAATAGGAGTGAGGAGGAGACCATACTTGAGTGATAATTAGAATAATCCAATTTTTCTTCCAAAAGATTCAAGCCCTCCTCATTCAGCCTGAAATTTTTTCACATCTAAATCCTACCCACCAAAAGCCACAGAAAAACCACCATAATTTTAATTAGTGTTATTATTTCCTTTTGTTTTATTTTAAAAATATGTTTAATGTGTTGTTAAATTTACTTCCTTCTTTAAGAGATGACCTTGGTCAGCCACTCCGTTGCACCTAAGTACTGAACAATCACATATCATTTGAAACTGCCCACGACATCACCTTTCAAATTGGCACCATTTCCAAGGAGGCAAGTAATTATTTCAACCAATTAGAGGTATTTATTTTATTTTACATTTTATTGTCTTCTTCTTTTATTTCTTTCTTCTTTACCTAATATGATTTTTTTCTTTCTTCTTATTCTATTTTCTTCTTATTCTTTTTGGATCATCAACTCAAACATCTCATTTTTATTTTAATATGGTACACTTTCCTTCTTTTCATTTTTATTTGATTTATGAAACGAACTAATCCCAAAGATATCCTAGATCTTGACCTTTAGATTGAACGTAGCCTTTAAGCTCTAATCAGACACTCTTAGTCTATAGGAAGTTTCAACATTCAACCAATTGGATAATCCATCCACTCCAAGAAAATTTAAATTTGAAACACTTCTAAATCCAACTTGAAATAAGAACCAATGGCTGAAAATAATTGAAATGAACTTAATATAATCATTTGATAATTGGTTTCACATCATATTAACTATCAACCAAATTATATTGCGTACCTGAATCTTGAATCAGACATTGAACTAAAATCTGGGTTAATTCACCTTCTTCCCAAATTTCTTAGATTATCTGGTGAGGATCCAAAAAAACATTTAAAAGAATTTAATGTGGTCTTCTCAACCTTAAAACCAAGAAATGTTTCTGAAGATCAAATCAGACTAAGAGCATTCCCGTTATCAGTTGATGGATTTTCAAAGGATTAGATGTATTATTTATAACCTAAAGAGGTAACTTGTTGGAACGATATAAATTTTTTCTTTATTACAGAGGTTTTTTTCAGAATCAAGGTCCACTTATATTCGTAAAGAGATATTAGGGATCAAGCAAGACCAAGGGGAGTCAATTTATGAGCACTGGGAGCGATTCAAGATGTTTTTGCAAGATTCCTACATCACAAAATCAGGGATAAACTCCTAATACAATACTTCTATGAAGGAATCAAAACTATGGAGAGGATCATGGTGGATGTTGTGGCTGGAGGGGAATTGGTGGCCAAGACACCAGTAGCTGCACGTGCATTGATTGTCAAGATAGATCCAAACTCCCAACATTTTGGCAATTGAAGTACACCACATGTTCGAGGAGTATATCAGGTAAGTCCTTCTTCTCTTGAAATTCATTTGATGGATACTAAGTTAGAAGAATTTACCACTATGGTGAGGCAGATTGCAATGGCTCAAACAACATCCCAACCCCCTCCTTTAAGGCCTTGTGGAATTTTCACTGAGACAAGCCCCCAAACTGACTGTTCCCCCAACTAAATGAAATAGAAGATTGCTCAATAGTATTTCTTGGGTGACCATATTAGCAGCAACAACAACCATATCTCTAAAAGTAGCTTGATCCCTTTTTTCCAACATATAACCATAGGTGGAAGGATCAATCAGACATGAGGTATGGCTTTAGAAAACAACAAAGTCCCCCCTTTCAATAAAACTTACAGTAGCCTCCGCCATACCAGCAGGGTTTCCAACAACCCTAAAAGAGATTTAAATCCCTAGCCTTAACAAGTCAACAAAAAGGTAATCCCCAAACCAAGGTAGATTCTAACATTGATGATATTTTGAAACAAATTGTTCTTAATCAACAGAATTAGCTAAAGAGTCAAGGTTCAGAGTTGAGAGATTTGAAGACACAAATGAACCAGATTGCTATCGCCTTCCATGAACTGGTAAGTAAGAACTCCAGAAATCTACCTTCCCAACCTACTCCAAATCCAATGGGGAATTTTAGTTCCATCACATTGAGAAGTGGGACGAAAACAACAGATATGTATGCACCTATCGTTCCACTGGGATTCACCTCAACTGTAGAGAAGTCGCATTCCATACGAACTGATTAGAAAACAAATGAAAAAGATAAAGGTAAGAAAAATATTGATGATGTTATTAATAATCCCCTTATATTTCCAAACAAAGTTGCAAGAACCAAAATAATGGCTAAAGAAGCAATGTAAAAAGAGGTTTTGGACACATTCAAGCATGTGGTGATCAACATACCTCAACTTGAAGCCATCAAGAAAATCCCAAGCTATGCCAAATTCCAAAAAGAACTTTTACCAATAAAACAGTGCTCAAGGGAAATGATAGGATCAATCTTGGAAGGAATTTATCAGCACTCATTACACCAAATCTAGCGATGCCAACATAGTGCAAGGATCTAGAGACGTTCACCATACCATGCACCATAGGGGAGTTGCACTATTCTGATTCCATTTTTTATTTAGGAGCTTCAATAAATGTGATGCCTCAATCTATATTCTCTTCCTTACAGGTTCGTGAGTTGAAGTCGACAAAAGTAGTGGTGTAGTTGGGAAATAGATCTACAAAATATCTAGCAGGAGTCCTTGAGGATATACTTGTCTAGGTAAGAGATATGATCTTTCCAGCTGATTTCTATGTTCTTACCATGATGGATGATCAGGTAAGTTCTCATGATCACATTATCTTATGTAGATACCTCCTCAAAACCATAAAAAATATCATAAATGTCAATGAGGGTACACATTCTATGGAGTTTCGAGATGATGTTGTGACATTTAATGTAATGGGCTCCAAGAGGTACCCCACAGAGGACCATTCTGCATTTTTATCTCCCATTTTGAACCACCAAATAAAAACCCCATCATATTTTATTATCCTATTCTTAGGGAGATTATGAGTATTGCTTCTAATTTAATTTCTAAGATTATTTCCACACCTATTTATAATTCAAAAGACTCCCTTATATTTGGATTTTAAATGTATTTATATTGTGATTTTGATCATGTGAACTCTTATTTGGACATATCTGTTGAATATCCTGATGAATTTGATGCTTTATTATTTGATTTTGATGATATATATTCTGATACTGATGTTCATTGTGCACATAATTCAGTTCCTTCAATTTCTCCATCCATACATCACGCCCTACATTGGAACTAAATACACTACCAACAAATCTAAAATACTCATACTTGTTAAGTGGTGAGAAATTACCTCTTATAATTGCTAACAATATCCCTTTTGAACATGAATAAAATCTTTTGAATGTTTTGAGGGAGAAAATTAGGGAAATCGGTTGGAACATGGGTGACATATCAGGTATTAGTCCCTCCATTTTCATACATAGGATTATTTTGGATGATAGGGCTAAACCGGTTAGGCAGCCACAAAAGAGACTCAATACAACCCTTCAAGAAGTTATTAAAAAAGAGGTTGAAAATTTGCATGAGGCAGGTATAATCTATCCCATTTTATATTCCCGATGGGTGAGTCCTATTTAGGTTGTGCCTTATAAAAAGTGGTGTTACTATTATTAAAAATGATAATGATGATTTAGTTCCAATGAGGGTACAAAATAGTTGGCGTGTGTGTATTGATTATAGGAAAATAAATCATTCCACTAGTAAGGATCATTTCCCCTTCCATTTATTGATCATATGCTTGAGAGACTAGATGAGAAAACACACTATTGTTTCTTGGATGGATTTTTTGGATATTTTCAGGTTCCTATTTCTCTAGAGGATCAGGATAATACAACATTCATTTGTTTATTTGGTATGTTTTCCTACTAAGGGATGCCATTTGGACTTTGCAATGCCCCGTGTAACTTCCAGAGATGCATGGTGAGTATTTTTTATGATTTTATTTAGACCTTCATGGATGTATTCAGGGATGATTTTATAGTGTATGGGTCTTCATTTGATGAATGTCTAAGTAGTTTGGGAAAGGTGTTGAATCGTTGTATTGAGAAGAATCATTTTCTTTAACTTTGAAATGTGTCATTTCACGGTAGAGCATGGCATTGTCTTAGGGAATGTAGTGTCAAAACATGGGATAGAGGTTGATAGATCTAATAACGACATTATTTCATCCTTACCCTATCCTTCATGTGTTCATGATATTAGATCTTTCCTAGGGAAAGCATTATTTTATCGGTGCTTCATCAAATATTTTATTAACGTTTATCTTCCTTTGTCGCTATTACTTCAAAAGGATTTTGATTTTGTTTTTGATGATTCATGTAGTGTAGCATTTGGTGAGATGAAGAAGTGTCTGACCACTCCACCTATCATACAACCCCCATAATGGGACATTCCTTTTGAGCTTATGTGTGATTCTCCAACTACCCGGTTGGAGGTGTCTTATCTTAGAGGGTGGAGGGACCTTCACATGTGATTGCATATACATTGAGGACACTGGATTCATCCCAATAAAACTAAAAAATCACATAAAAGGAGTTTCTATCCATCATATTTTATTTAGATAAATTTCATTCAAATTTATTGAGCTCTAATGTAGTTCTTTTTTCTGACCATGCAGATCTAAGGTACCTCTTGAAGAAGCCTGATACAAAGCCCAAGATAATCTAATAGATGCTCTTTCTTCAAGAATTTGATATTAGGATAAGGGATAAGAAGGGGTCAAAAAACCTGGTGGTGGGCCACATGATTAGGCTTACTCAAACACCATAGGATGACACCTTGTACTAGGTATCACTTCGGGAACATTTCCTAAAGAGAATATTTTTTAAATATTAAGTATGCATTCTTGGTATGCTGATTTAAATAACTACCTTGTTACATATGAAATCCCTACAAATTTAAGGAAACATCAAGTCAAAAAATTAAAAATGGGGTCTCAGTATTATGTGTGGGATAATCCTTACCTTTGTCGCATGTGTAGTAATCAAGTCACTAGTAGGTGTGTTCCTTACCATGAGTTTGAGTATATTCTTTATTTTTTCCACACACATTCATGTGGGGGATACTTTGGACCCCAACAGACAATTAGGAATGTTTTATACTTTGGATTATATAGGCCTAGATTATTCCGTGATGCTCGTCTATTTTGTAAGTCTTTCTCTCATTGCCAATATACTGGGAACATTTCTAGGAGACACGAGATGCCCCAACAACCCATACTATTCTGTGAGATTTATGATGTATGGGGAATTGATTTTATGGGTCATTTTCCTAGTTAATTTGGTTTTATGTATATTTTGGAAGTTGTTGATTATGTGAGAAAATGGGTGGAGGATATGGCCACTGGGACTGATGATTGTCATTTTGTTGTGGACTATGTCAAAGCACAGATTTTTTTCTAGGTTTGGAGTACTGAAGGAAATCATCAGTGACCAAAGGAAACACTTTTGAAATTGGAATTTGGCTTCCCTCCTTCGGAAGTAAGGGGTGACACACAAAACATCAACGAAATACCACCCCCAAACAAATTTCTAGGCTGAGGTTTCAAATCGGGAGTTGAAACAAATTTTGGAGAAAACCGTGAAACCGAATAGGAAAGATTGGATTAAGAGCTTGGATGATACGCTTTGGGCTTATAGGACTGCTAAAAAGACTCCCATAGGTATGTCCCCATTTAGGACTATTTTTGGTAAATCCTTTCATATCCTCATGGAAGTTTAACATCGAGCTTATTAGGATATAAAGAAATGCAACATGGAATTGGACCAAGATGGAATCCAAAGGAAGCTAAAAATTAAAGAGCTTAAAGAGATTCGATTGTCTTCATATGAGAACTCAAGGCTCTACAAGTAAAGATCAAAAGTAACTCATGAAAAAATGATCCAGAAAAGAGAATTTCAAGTTGGATATAATTTATTTCTCTATAGTTCATGACTGAAGCTAATGCCTGGTAAGTTGCGTTTCAAGTGGTTAGGTCCTTATTTTGTGACTAACTTTTTTCCTTATGGTGTAGTGGATATCAAAAAAGAGGAAACATGAAGGATATTTACAGTCAATGGGAAACATTTGAAGAGATACATTGAGGGACTTCCTACTACTATAGTGTATTTCATCACACTCCATGACCCCATCATCCCTTGAGCATATTAGGCATTTCCTAACCCTTTTACTTTTTTTATTCTTTCTACTATTTAAAATTATACATTTCATGTGCATGTATCATCTCATGGGTTCACATTGAGGACAATGAAATATCTTATTTTTGGGGGAGGGAACCTTTTAGTTTATTAATTTCAATTATTTACCTATTTTTCGATGATTTTCAAAAAAAACTGTGTGTTTTTTAAATTTTGTGTGTTTATTTTTATTTTATTTTTGTTTTATTGAAACTTTTGAGCTGAAACGATTCTCATCACCATTTTTAAATTCATATCAATAATTGAAACAATTTATCCCCTAAAACGGAGCTTAAATGAATTCCAAAAATAACTTTTTTTCAAGTTCAAATCTTTAGTAATTTCATAAAAAGTACTCTGAATTTTGAATCCCATGACACATCTCACTATCTTTATATTTGAAATCACATTCCTTTGAGTTTTCTAAACCATTTTTTTCATATTCTTTACATTTATCTCAATTTTTGAGAGAACCAAACCATTTTTTATTTAACCATAATTTGATATATTCCTATCAAAACGTGAGGGTTTAAGGTACTTATGTTTAAATGATTGAGGAATTTATTTGGTATTAAATCCCCTATTTCAATGAATCTTTTTAATAATGTCCTATCTTGAACATTTAATCCTTTTAGCCCTTAGAATCCAGGAAAAACCTATTAGGTTAGCCACATTACAAGCCAATTTTCCCTATCCAACCAACTCTTGAAGTGAAATTTCATAATCTAGTTAAACTTAAGTGTGGGGGAAGTTGTCTTGTGTTGTGATACCACGTTTTGTAAAAAATTGGGGGGAAAATTAAATTCCAAAGATACGTGTTTTCTACTTAAAAATCATTATGTTGAAATTTATGTCTTTCTGGAGCTTTCATGATAAAAGAAGATGTGCCTTTCTGGAGCTTCTAATGAAGAAAGAAAGTTGTCCCTATCTGGAGTTGTCATAAAAAACTATGTTTGAGAGGATTGACATTTTTGTTGCTGAAATGATTAATGGTGTAAACATTCCATGAGTTTTCTTGTTGATGGAGCTGAATTTATAGTAAGAGGAGTGAAGAGGAGACCATACTTGAGTGACAATTAGAATATTGAAATTTTTCTTCAAAAAGAGTCAAACCATCCTCATTCATCCTCAGAATTTTTCACATCTAACTCCTACCCACCAAAAGCCCTAGAACAACCCTGAAACTTCCTCATTATTGACATATGTCTTTTACTTACATTGGGTGGAGATATATGAATTTATCAAACCTATGGTGACCCTTGTATGAGTTTTGATTAGAAAGACATTGCTGAAAAATTAACATTTGTGTGAGAAGAGAAAATTCAAGTGAGGTAAAGTGCTTTGTGCATGGGAGGATAAAGGAAGTGGAAATATATTGAATGATATAAATGGAGACCTTGAAATAATAGATTTTTATGAGGCATGATATCTTTTGTTTCTTGGATTGTAATTGTTGGATCTCAAGGATATATGTTTTAAAATATGTTTTTATTTGATATTGATATTTACTTGTCACAATGTTTCAGAATACATGATATGAGGTTTTTCCTGGGGGTGCAAAAAGGTAAGTGTGGGGGTGTGATCACATCAAAATCCACTACTTTATTTCATCCATACATCACTATTTGAAACTAGTTTTGTATTTAAAATTACAAATATTATATCAAATTGAACATCCCATTTGATTAAATTATGAAATTATTATCACTGTTAAAAAGGTAAATTATTCTTGTTTTGGTGATTTCGTTGTTAGGAGGAGGTGATTTGGAGGATCAGAGATTATCCTGAAGGAAAATGGGCCAAACTACAGGGAAGATCAAAGACACATGTCCACTTTTTTTCACATTACTCAAAATATATGCCTCTAAATGGGATGAATGTTTTTGGTCTTCTCCATAGATTCATGGGATACAAATCATCTCAAGGAACTGAAGCCCAATTTGTTCATTAAAGGGTCCATCCGAACCAATCTGTACAGGGGACAAAATCTGCACATAGTCAATAATTTGGTTTTGTATTTCGGCCATATATCATGATGTCATCCTCTATTGGCCTCCCTATTTTACATAGAGATATTCAATATTCTGGCCTATAACTTTTATATATTTTTCGAACTAGAGATAATTCCATTTACCAACTCAAAACTAATACACAAGTGATATCTTGAAAATTGGGTGCCCAAAACCACTCCTTAGTTTCGATATAAATTGACACCTTGGGTACCCATTTGAAAGTTCAGACAAGGAGTGAAGTGCTACCATTTTGGAGTTATAGAGGATTAATCTAACCACCATAGAGGTTATGGAACTCCCTATACCCATAGGGGGATCTCTTGAAGTAAGGATCCCTTAACTGATGCCTTCCTCTCCTTCTCATGTTGTAATATTTGTCTTTGTGTAATAAACATATTTTTTCTTCTTTTATTTCTTCTATTTTATTCTCTTTTATTCAAATTTTTTCTTCTATTAATCTTCCTATTTGTTATGGAATAAAGAGTAGAAACGAGATTGGGTTTTACCCTTTCTAAACCTTTGCACGTTCAAAATGTTTCTACGATGACTACACTGCCCATGGAAGAGTAGTTCTTTGTAGTAATTGATCAACCTCTATCCTTTATCATTCATTCATTTTCAATCAATTATATACTGTAATTCACATAATATGATATATTAATTGTGTTTTTAATTTAAATGAAACTAATAAATCAATTGAATAATAAACACAAAACACGTGAGGTCGAGAATTGTGTGAATTGTTAGAGCTTGAATTTAATCGGTAATTCA
The DNA here is from genome assembly GCA_963277665.1 of Viscum album. NCBI lineage: Eukaryota > Viridiplantae > Streptophyta > Magnoliopsida > Santalales > Viscaceae > Viscum > Viscum album. The sequence goes on along the minus strand of OY728122.1, from coordinate 2,006,364,610 downwards.
AAACCACACAGGATCAATTTGTAGAATTAAAACCTAATCACTAAACTAAATTAGTCTTCATTTCCATAATTTATATGTTCCTTAATTTACCACTGACCGTAATCTTTCCTTATAACATCAATCAAAGTAGGGTGCTGCGATAACATGTTCCGAAGATAGCCTAGGGTTTAATTCACTTTATCTTTTTGGTAAAGTTAATTCTCATATGATTTGGGGGTTAAAAAGTTAAGGGATCATAATTAAGTGGATTTTATTTTAAATGATAATAATTAATAAATTATTGAATAGGTAGAGTTAGATCTGTTACACCTTTTTAAAATATTTTCTAAAAAAATATCTTCTTGAATCCCCTGACACATCTCGCTGCCTTTATATTTGAAATCACTTTCCTATGAGGATTATGAACCACCATTTTCATATTATTTAAATTTATCTCACTTATTTAGAGAACCAAACCATGCTTGATTTAACCAAAATTTGATTTATTCCTGTCAAAACTTGAGGGCTTTAGGTACTTATGTTAAAATGATTGAGTCATTTGTTTGGTATTAAAGCCCCTATTTCAAAGAATCCATTTTTATAATGGCATACCTTGAACATTTAATACTTGTATCCCTTAGAATCCAGGAACTGTCTATTTGGTTATCCACATTACAAGCAAGGTTTCCCTATCCAACCAACTCTTGAAGTGAAGCTTCATAATCTAGTTGAACTTAAGTGTGAGGGAAGCTATTTTGTGGTGTGATACCACGTTTTGTAATACATTGGGTGGAAAATTAAATTCCAAAGAGACATTTTCACTAATGAAAAAATAATTCCATTGAAATATGTGTCTTTTTAGAGCTTTGATGATAAAAAAATTCGTGCCTTTCTAGAACTTTTGATGTAGAAATAAAGTCATGCTTATCTGGAGCTTTTATGAAAAACTACTTTTGAGAGGATTGACATTTTTATTTCCAAAATGATGAATGGTGTAAAATTTCCATGAGTTTTCATGATGATGGATCTGAATTGATACTAAGATGAGTTAGGAGTAGACCATACTTGAGTGACAATTAGAATAATAAAATTTTTCTTCAAAAAGAGTCAAGCCCTCATAATTTAGCCTTAGAATATTTCACATCTAAATCCTATCCATCGAAATCCACAGAACAACCACCATCATTTTAATTAGTGTAATTATTTATTTTTATATTAATTTTAAAATTCCTTTAATATGTTGTTAAATTTATATCCTCCATTAAGAGACAACCTTGGTCAGCCATTCTGCAACAACTAAGTATCCAACAATCACATTTCATTTGAAAGCACCCACGACAGCACCTTTCAAATTAGCACCGTTGTTGGGGAGGCAAGTAATTATTTCAACCAATTAGAGCTATTTATTTTGTTTTACATTTTATTCTCTTATACTCTTATTTCTTTATTTCTTACCCAATATTATTTTTTTTCTTTCTTCTTCTTCTTCTTCTATTTTCTTCTTCTTCTTTTTGGCCCATCAACTCAAACTTCTCATTTTTATTTTACTGTGGTCCACTTTCCTTCATTTCATTTTTTTGATTTCTGAGTTGAACTGATCACTTAGATCACTTAGATCTTGACACTAATATTGAATGTAGCCTTCGAGCACAAATCATACATTCTCAGTCTATGGGATGTTTCAACATTCAACCAGTTGGAGAATTCCTCTACTCCAAGAACATTGAAATTGGAAACACTTTTATATCCAACTTGAAAAAATAAACCAATGGCTGAAAGTAATGTAAATGAACTTAATAGAACCATTCTAGAATTGTATTTACCTGATATTAACTATCAACAAAATTGAACAACATTCCTGAATAAGGAATCAGACTTTAAACTAAAATCTGGGTTAATTCACCATCTTCCAAAAATTTTTGGATTATCTGGTGAGGATCCAAACAAAAATTTAAAACAATTTAATGTGTTTTTCTTAACCTTAAATCCAAGAAATTTTTTTGAAGATCAATTGAAACTATGAGCATTCTCATTCTCACTTTATAGAGCTGCAAAGGATTAGATGTATTAATTACAACCTGACGATGTAACTTGTTGTAATGATTTGAAATATCTTTTCTTGCAGATATTTTTTCCTGAATTAAGGTCCACTTACATTCGTAAGGTGATCTCGGGGATCAAGAAATCCCAAGGGGATTCAATGTATGAGTACTGGGAGCGATTCAAGAAGTTGTGTGCGATCTTCCCACATCACCAAATTAATGAGAAACTCCTCATACAATACTTATATAATGTACTCACACCTATGGAGAGGATCATTGTGGATATTGTGGCTGGATGGGCATTGGTGGACAAAACACCTATAGTTTTAGGTGCATTGATTTAAAAGAGGGCCCAAAACACTCATAAATTCGGCAATCGAGGTACACCACAAGTTTGAGGAGTACATCCGGTAAGTAATTATTCTCTTGAAAGTCGTTTGATTGATACTAAGTTGGAATAATTGATCAAAATGGTGAGTCACATTTCATTGGATAAAAATACATCCCAACCCGCTCCCTCAAGGCCTTGTGTCATTTTCACTAAGATAAGTGACCCAACTGACTATTTCCCCCAACTAAAAGAAATAGAATATTGCACATCAATGTTTCCTAGGCAACCATATCAGCAGCAACAACAACCATATCCCTAAAAGATTCTTGATTACTTTTCACCAACATACAAACAAGGGTGGAAGGATCAATCAGACATGAGGTATAGATCAGACAATAAAAATCCCCCCTTTCAACAAAGATTCTTGTAGCCTATGCCTTACTAGTAGGGTTTCCAACAACCTGAGAGGAGATTTGAATTCCAAGAATCAATAAGTCAACAACTAGGGAATCCCCAAACCAAGGTAGATTCTAAAATTGATGATATTTTGAATGAAATTGTTCATAATCAATAGAATGAGATGAAGAATCAAGTTTCAGAGTTGAGAGAGTTGAAGACACAAATGATCCAGATTGACACTACCCTCTAATAACTGGTATGTAAGAACTATAAAAATCCACCTTCCTAACCTACTCCAAATCCCAAGGGGAATGTCAGTTCCATCACATTGAGAAGTTGGAAGTAAAAAATTGATACATATGCACCTATCGTTCCACCAGGATTCACCTTAACTCTGGAGATTCCCCATTTCTATAGAAACTGATGAGAAATCCATGGATAAAGATAAATCTAAGAAAAAAGATTGATTATGTTCCTCCTAAACCCCTTCCATTTCCAAAAAAAATTGTACAAAACAAAAATTTGGCTGAAGAAGAAATGGAAAAAAGTAGTTTTTGACACATTCAAGCACGTGGAGATCAACAAACCTCTACTTGAATCCATCAAGTAAATACCAAGGTATGACAAATTCCTAAAATAACTTTGTACTAATTGAAGATGGATCAAGGGAAATGAGATGATCAATCTTGGAAGGAATGTGGCAGCACTCACTACACCAAATATAGCAATTCCAACAAAGTGTAAGGATCTAGGGAAATTCACCATCCCATACACCATAGGGGAGTTGCACTTTTTTATGCACTTTGTGATTTAGGAGCATCTATAAATGTGATGCCTCACTCTGTTTTCTATTCTTTATAGGTTGTTGAGTTGAAGTTGATGAGAGTAGTGGTGTAGTTGGAAAATAGATCTACAACATATTCAGTAGGATTCGTTGAGGATGTACTTTTCCAGGTAAGAGACATGATCTTTCTAGAAGATTTCTATGTGCTTAACATAGAGGATGATCAGGAAAGTTATCATGCTCCCATTATCATATGTATATCCTTCCTCAAAACAAAAAAAATATCATAAATGTCAATGAGGGTACACTTTCCATGGAGTTTGGAGATGAAGTTGTGATATTTAATGTCATGGACTCCATGAAGTACCCCTCAGAGGAACATTATGCATTTTTTATCTCCCATTTTGAACCACCAAATAAAAACCCCATGGAATTTTATTTCCCTATGCTTTGGGAGATTATGAGTATCGGTTCTAGTTTAATGTCTAATAGTACTTCCACACTTGTTTCTAATTCACAAGACTCTCTTAGATTTGAATTTTAAATGGATTCTTATTCTGATTTTGATCATGTTAACACTAATTATGACATGGCTGTTGAGAATAATGATGGATTTGATTCTTTATTCTCTAATTTTGATGATGTATATTCTGATAATGATGTTCATTGTGCACATATTTCAAATCCATCAATTTCTCTATACATACACCACCCCCTACATTGGAACTCAATCCATTACCACCAAATCTAAAATACTAATATTGGTTAAGTGGTGAGGAATTACCTGTTATAATTTCTAATAGTATCCCTTTTAAATATAAATAAAAACTTTTGAATCTTTTGAGGGAGAACATATCAGGGAAATCAGATGGAACTTGGATGACATGTTAGGTATTAGCCCCTCCATTTTCATGCATAGGATTCTTTTGGAGGATGGGGATTAATAGGTTAGGCATGCACAAAGGAGACTCAATCCAACCCTTCTGAACGTTGTTAAAAAAGAGGTTGAAAATTTTCTAGAGGCCGGTACAATATATCCCATTTGATATTCCCTGTGGGTGAGTTATATTCATGTTGTGCCTAATAAAAGTGGTGTTACTATTATTAAAAATGATAAAGATGTGTTAGTTCCAATGAGGGTACAAAAATAGTTGGAGTGTGTGTATTGATTACAGGAAACTAAATTAGTCCACTTGTAAGGACCATTTCCCCTTACCATTTATTGATCAGATGCTTGAGAGACTAGCTGAGAAAACACACTATTTTTTTATGGATGGATTTTCAGGATATTTTCAGGTTCCAATTGCTCCAGATAATCAAGAGAAGACAAAATTTACTTGTTCATTTGGTACGTCTTCCTAGAAAAAGATTCCATTTGGACTTTGCAATGCCCCATGTACCTTCTAAAGATACATGGTGAGTATGTTTTCTGATTTTATTGAGACCTCTATAGAGGTATTCATAGATGATTTTATAGTGAATGGATCTTTATTTGATTAATTTATATGTAGTTTGGGAAAGGTGTTGAATTATTGAATTGAGAATAATCTGTTCTTGAACATTGAAAAGATCCATTTCATGGTTGAACATGGCATTGTCTTAGGGCATGTAGTGTCAAAACATAGGATAAATGTTAACAGATCTAAGATAGACATTATGTCATCTTTACCCTATCCTTCATGTGTGCATGATATTAGATCATTCCTAGGGAATGCAGGCTTTTATCGGTGCTTCATCAAAGATTTTAGTAATATTTCTCTTCCTTTATCGCGATTACTTCCAAAGGATTATGATTTTTTATTTGATGATTCATGAAGGGTAGCATTTGATGAGATGAAGAAGTTTATGAGCACTCCACCAATAAAACATCCCCCATAATGGGAAATTCCTTTTGAGATTATGTTTTACGCCTCCAACTTTGTGGTTAGAGATGTATTATCTCAAAGGGTGGAGGGACATCCACATGTGATTTCCTATTCATCGAGGACACTGGATATAGCCCAATAAAACTTCACAACCACTGAAAGGGAGTTTATTTCCATTATATTTTATTTATATAAATTCTATTCATATTTATTGGGCTATAAAGTAGTTGTTTTTTCTGACCATACATTTCTAAGGTACCACTTGAAGAAGACTGATTCAAATCCTAGGCTAATCTGATGGATTTACATTCTTTAAAATTTTTATATTGATATAAAGGACAAGAAGGAGTCAAAAAACCTGGTGGCAGACCACATGAGTAGACTTACTCACACACTAGAGGATGAAACCTTAGACCAGGTACCACTTCGGGACACTTTCCCTGATAATCATCTTTATTCCATATCAGGTACACATCCTTGGTATGCGGATTTAGTTAACTACCTTATTGGATCTAAAATCCCTGCAAAATTAAAGAAACATCAAGTCCAAAAATTAAAAAGCGAGTCTCTGTATTATGTATGAGATGATCCCTACCTTTGGCACATGTGTAGTGATCAAGTCATTAGGAGGTGTGTTCCTAACCCTGAGTTTGATTCTATTCATAATTTTGGCCATACAATTTCATGTTGAGAACACTTTGGACCCCAACAGACATCTAGTAATGTTTTAGACTCTAGATTATATTGGCCTAGCTTATTCCATGATGCTCAATTATTTTGTAAGCCATGCTCTCGTTGTCTGCATACTTGAAACATTTATAGGAGACACGAGATTATCCAACAACCCATAATATTCTATGAGATTTTTGATCAGTGGGGCATCGATTTTAGGGGTCCTTTTCCTAGTTTCGTTGGTTTCTTATATATTTTGGTTGTTGTTGATTATGTGATAAAATGGGTGGAGGCAAAGGAGACTAGGATTGATTATTCTCATGTTGTTGTGGACTTTGTCTAAGCACATATTTTTTTCAGGTTTAGAGTACCGAAGTCCATCATCAGTGACCAATGAACACACTTCTGCAATTGGAATTTGGCTTACCTCCTTCAGAAGTATGGGGTGTCACACAAAACATTAACCTCATACCACCCCCAAACAAATGGCTAGGCTGAGGTTTCAAATCAAGAGTCGAAACAAATTCTGGAGAAAACCGTCAAACCAAATAGGAAAGATTAGAGTAAGACCTTGGATGATGCACTTTGGTCTTATATGAATTCTAACAAGACTACCATAGTTATGTCCCCATTTAGGGTTGTTTTTTGTAAAGCCTATCATCTCCCCATGGAAGATGAGCATTGGGATTATTAGGCTATAAAGAAATGAAACATGGATTTGGCCCATGCTGGAATCCCAAGGAAGCTACAAATTTAATAGCTTGAGGAGATTCGATTGTCATCATATGATAACTCACGGCTATACAAGGAAAAATCAAAAGTATCTCATAACAAAATGATCCATAAAAGATAATTTCAAGTTGGAGAGAAAGTCTTTCTCTATAGTTCATGACTGAAGCTGATGCCTCGTAAGTTGTGTTCTAGGTGGTTTGGTCCTTATGTTATGACTAGTGTTTTGCCTTATGATGTAGTAGAGATCACAAAGATGATATAGAAAGGATATTTAAAGTCAATGGGAAACATTTCAAGAGATACATTGAGGTACTACCTACTGATGTAGTGGATTTCATCACACTGCATGACCCCATCATCACTTGAGCAAATCCGACTGTTCTTAACCCTTTCACCTTTTTATTATTTTTCATATTTAAAATTATACATTTCATGTGCATGTGTCATATCATGGGTTTACATTTAGGACAATGATATATATTAATTGTGGGGGAGGGAACCTTTTAGTTTATTAATTTCAATTGTTTTCCTATTTTTTAATAATTTTCAAAAAACAATTTTGCGTTTTTTAAATTTTGTGTGTTTATTTTTCAATTTTTATATTTTTTTGAAACTTTTTAGCTGAAATGATTCTCATCACCAGTTTTAAATTCATATCAATACGTGACACAATTTATTCAATGAAACTGGGCTTAAATGATGGCTGAAAAATAACATTGTTTCAAGTTCAAATCTTTTGAAATTTCATGAAAAGTACTATAAATTTTGAATCTCATGACACATCTCACTGTCTTTATATTTGAAATCACTTTCATGTTAGGCTTATTAACCATTATTTTCATATTATTTACACTTACTTCACTTCTTGAGAGAACCAAACCATGCTTGATTTAACTGGAATTTGATTCATTCTTTTCAAAACCTAAGGGTTTGAGGTACTTATGTTTAAATGATTGAGGAATTTTTTTGGTATTAAAGCCCCTATTTCAAATAATCCTTTTTTATAATGGCCTACCTTGAACATTTAATCCTTGTATCCCTTAAAAGAAATGAACAACCTATTGGGTTAGCTATATTACAAGCTGATTTTCCCTATCCAACCAACTCTTGAAGTAAAATTGCATAATCTAGTTGAACTTAAGTGTGGGGGAAGATTTCTTGTGTTGTGATACCACGTTTTTAATACATTAGGTGGAAAATTAAATTCCAAAGAGACACGTTTTTTATACTGAAAAATATCATTCTGTTGAATGTAGTGCTTTTCTAGAGCTTTCCTGATAAAAGAAGTTGTGCCTATCTGGAGCTTCTGATGAAGAAAGAAAGTTGTTCTTATCTGGAGCTTTCATGAAAAACTATGTTTGAGAAGAAAGAATTTTTTTTCTGAAATGATGAATTGTGTAAACTTCCATGAGTTTTCATGAGGGTGGAGCTGAATTGATACTAATAGGAGTGAGGAGGAGACCATACTTGAGTGACAATTAGAATAATGCAATTTTTCTCCAAAAAGAGTCAAGCCCTCCTCATTCAGCCTCATAATTTTTCACGTCTAAATCCTACCCACCGAAAGCCACATATACATCGGGCGGTGATTTTGGAATTTATCAATCCTATGGTGACCCTTGTATGAGTTTGGATGAGAAATACATTGGTGAAAAATTGACATTTGTGTGATAAGTGAAAATTCAAGTGAGGTAAAGTGTTTTGTGCATGGGAGGATAAATGAAGTGTAAATATATTGAATGATATAAATAGATAACATGAAATAATTATTTTTATGAGGCATGATATCTTTTGTTTATTGGAGTGGAATTATTGGATCTCAAGTAAATATATTTTAAAATTTTTGTTGTTTTGATAATTATATTTACTTGTCACAATTTTTCGGAATACATTATATGATGTTTTTCTAGGGAATGCAAAGGGTAAGTGTGTGGGTGTGATGACATCACAATTCACTACTTTATTTCAACCCTACATCACAGTTTAAACAAGTTTTGTATTTAAAATTACAAATATTATCTAAAATTTAACATCCCATTTGATTCAATTATTATATTTTATCACTATTAAAAAAGGAAATTATTCTTTTTTGGTGATTTCGTTGAAGGATGAGGTGATTTGGAGGGTCAGAGATGATCCAGAATGGAATTGGGCCAAACTGCATGGAAGCCCAAAGACATCTATCCACTGTTTTTCATCTTTCTCAAAACTATGTACGTCTAAATGGTCTGAAATTGTTTTTGCTTCTCCAAAGCTTTATTTTCTACAAACCATCTCAAGGAACTGAATCCCAATTCGTTCTTAAAGGGTCCATCCAAACCAATCTGTACATGGGACAGAATCTACCCGAAGTCAATGATTTGGTTTTTCATTTTGGCCATATCTCATGATGTCATCCTCTATTGGCCTCCAAATGTTACTTGGAGATAGTAAATATGCTTTCCTACAACTTTTATATTTTTTCCAACTCCAGATAATTCCATTTACCAACATAAAATTGATACACTAGTGGTATCTCGAACACTGGGTGCCCAAAACCACTCCCCATTTTGGCTATAAATTGACAGCTTGGGTAACACATTTGAAAGTTCAGCCAAGAAGTAAAGTGATGAAATTTTGGAGTTATATAAGAGTAATCTAACCACATTAGATATTTTTTAACTCCCTGTACTCATAGGGGCTTAAATCAAGTATCCCTTCACCGAAGCCTTTATCTCCTTATCATGTTATAATATTTGTCTCTGTGTAATAAAATTATCTGTACTTCTTTTATTTCTTATCTTTTCTTCTTTTTTGTTAAAATTTATTCTTCTATTAATATTCCTAAGAGTCTTGGAATCAATATTAGAAATTATATTGGGTTTTAACTTTTCTAAACCTTTCCACATGAAAAACGTTTCTACGATGACTACACCACCCATGGAAGAGTAGTTGTTTTTAGTAATAGATCGACCTATATCCTTATTAATTAATTTATGTTGAATCAATTAGCTACTTTAATTCACATAATATGATATATTAATTGATTTTTTTAATTTTAATTAAACTAATAAATAAATTTAACAATAAACACAAACCACAAGAGGTTGAGAATTGTGTGAATTGTGAGAGCACAAACTTAATCAGCAATTAAAAACCACACGAGATAAATTTATCATTTTCAAACATAATATACAAACTTAATTAGTCCTCATTTAAAAAATTTATATGTTCATTAATTTACCACTGACCATATTATATCCTTATAACATTAATCAAAGTAGGGTTCTTCGATTACTTGTTCCAATGATAACCTAGGGTTTAATTCACTCTATATTTGTGGTAAAGTTAATTCTCATAGGGTTTGAGGGCTAACAAGTTAGGGGATCATAATTAAGTGTATTTTAGTTTAAATTATAATTATTAATAAATTAATTAAGAGGTATAGTTAGATCTATTATTCCTTTTTAAAATATTTTCTAAAAAACAACTTTTTTTTGTGTCATTTTAATCGAACTTCATTTAAAAAACAAGAACAAAAAAATACAATCATCTTCCAGAAAACTTCTTCTAGATTTATAAATGATAAAAAAACCAATAATTTTAATTAGTGTTCTTATTTAATTTTATTATATTTTAAAAATACATTTAATATGTTTTTAAATTTACTCCCCCCTTTAAGAGACGACCTTGGTCTGCCACTCTATTTCACCTATGTACCAAAAAATCACATATCATTTGAAAGTGACCTTGAAAGAGCCTTTAAATGAAATAAGATCATTTCTTATCTATGGTTTTTAGAATAATAGTAATATGACTAATAAAATCATCTTGGGGGCATCAATCTATGTACATCCCCTAACTGGTCAACTAGATTGTTGTTAAGAGTATCCATGATCCAATAGTGGGATGTCATGTGGATCTACTAGAGAGGGAACAAAAAGAAATATTATTCCATGTATTTAATGATAATATAGACTGAACTTAATTCTACTCAAATGAATAGAACCACCTACTTTATCCCTAGATGATCAAAAAAGAGTATTGACTATCAGGGCTCTGCTAGGAGGGTGATAGGGTTTTCATGTACATATCTCTTATTAAGTCGATTCTCACTATGATGCTCAGCACTGAGCATATTATAAAATTAATGATCCTGAATTAATTTTATCTTCATAACTTCTAATTTAATTCATTTCTTAGTGTTAGTAATTATAGAGGACTCATAAATTACTTTTCTGTTTTCAGGTGTTGATTGACGGTCGGGAGTGCCTTAATATGGATTTTGAGGCCCATAAACAGCCTCTGAGGATGAATTTGATCACCCACTATAAGGATTGATTCATGTTTTAGATCATATCAAGCTGTATTTTCTCCTTGATTAACCATGTCATTGACCTCACTCTCCTTGTCATATGAGGGATTGACAGTGATGATGTTCATTGAAGTTGTGGTTAGTTGTGGAGACACTACTAGAAATCTGACCTTTCCCAATGCTTCTATACCTACGGTTTGTAAAAACCTTTGGTATAGGCCCCCTTTCCCAACGGTTTGGCCAAACTGTTGAGAAATCCCACTTTGAGGTCACTTTTCCCAATGTTTTGGTCAAACTATTGGGAAAGGGTATGGGTTTCCCAACGGTTTGGCCAATCCATTTGGAAAAGTACACTTTGTGGCCACTTTTCCCAACGGTTTGGCCAAACCATTGGGAAATCCCACTTTAAGGTCACTTTTTCCAATGGTTTGGCCAAACCATTGGGAAAGGGTATGGCTTCCACAACGGTTTGGCCAAAACATTGGCCCACTTTGAGGTCACTTTTCCCAACGGTTTGGCCAAACCATTGGGAAAGGGTATGGCTTTCCCAACAGTTTGGCCAAACCATTTGGAAAAGTCCACTTTATGGCCACTTTTCCCAACAGTTTGGCCAAACCATTGGGATAGGGTATGAATTTCCCAATGGTTTGTCCAAACTGTTGGGAAAAGTCCATTTTTAGGCCACTTTTCCCAACGGTTTGGCCAAATCGTTGGGAAAGTGTGGGAGCCTATCTTTCCCAACGGTTTTGAGAACCGTTGGGATAGGTGCCCATATTTTTTATGAGTACATTTGTCAAATATAGTCAAATAAATCAATATATATATTACATATAAATATATATATATTTATTTATTCAAATATATTCCCATAGGATACTCTAGGATAGTGGTTAAGTCATTAATTTATATCGTGGAGGTTGTGGGTTCAAACCTCCGCTGGAACTCTTTTTTATATATTTACCTATCCCAACGGGTTTCCAAACTGTTGGGAAAGACCTATACCAACGGTTTGAAAACTATTGGGATAGGGATTCTTATGGTGGGTTTTCCCAATGGTTCATGCCAAACCGTTGGGAAAAACTATCCCAACCGTTGTGCCAAACCATTGAGATAGGTCCATTTTTCTTAACTATCCCAACTGTTTTTTGTAAAACATTGGGAAAAGATTTCTCAATGGCTTACTTACCAATGGTTTGCAGAACCGTTGGTATAAGATATACCAATGGTTCTTCAGGCTTTCCAAATGGTTCAGAACCATTGTAAAATTTTCCATTTCTAGTAGTGAGAACTGTTGACATAAAAAAGTGGATCAACTTGAAATATTTTTTGTCATATTGGAAGAGGGATGGAATAAATGGAATAATACTACCCCATACCTTGATCTGTATATAGGTATATTCCTATTATATTATTTGATACAACATTACAAGACTTCTAGTTCAACTATATCAAAGAATCTAGAAGTACCCCCAATGAATCTAATAATTGATCCACTAGTAGTGTTGTAGATGTCAACATTTCAGAATTTCTCATGAAGGGCCTGAAGGTTCTTTTGGATTACTGAGTAGATCAAAAAACTTATTTGAAGATTATTAAATGTCACCCATAGGTTTTTATGGAGACAGTCTTTATGATACTCGATAAATATATCCGTAATGGGAAAGTGTGACAGTAGTGGGTGGACAAAACACAAACAACTACTTTTTAGAAGCTATAATAACAAACATGATTTATACCTCTGGATATTGATTAGGGATAATCCAACTCTTGGTCAATCCAAGCTCCCATGTGAGTTAGGGAAGACTAGGAGGAAGTGATATAGATCTACTCTGGTATTGGAATTTGGGAATAAGAGGAATCATAAGAGCTACCCTCCCCAAGAAAAAGGGTGTGTTATTTAGTGGTGGAGTGAGATTCATAACCCAATCCATATGAAATGTTGAATCCATGAACTCTTATTTGGGAGGGAGTTTATCAAAGGTAAGATTTCCAATTGAATGTTCTTCCTCATAATAGGGTCCTAGAATAGACCCTGATGTCTCCCCTATTTCCTTAGTATAGGTGGAGAGAAGATATGATTATGAAGGAAGGATAGGATGAACAAAGAGTACCTATAATAAATAAAGGACATCTCACACATGTATATTATTTTAAGGAGATTTTGGTACCTTATAAACATTAGCCTCAGGGATGGCCATTCTCAGTGGATGGGTGCCTACACCTAGCTCAAGTGATGTGGTTTAATTATCACTTCCAAACCGTCAGTAGCCTTTTAATCTGAGAGATAAAGGATAACCTGACATTAGTGACCCTAAAATTGACTCTAGTGATAATGAAAATGTTCCCCCAACATAACATTATGTGGGACACGGGGGGTTATTCCATGTGAATTCTGTGTGGTTCTTTAGAAAGGACCTCTACAATGGGTGGTGTCCTCAATCCCCCAATGCAAAACATTAGGGAATTAGAGTTCTTTAGCATGTGGATATCATTCATTTTGGTTTGTACCAACAAATGGAGAACCTATATAGTGAACCAACATTTTCAAAACTAAATATCACATTTTTATAGATGAATATTCAATACATATACTTATGATCAACACAATAACCTTAAAGGTTTTGTGTCTTTGGAGACTAGATACATAAACATATTATTTAGGTTCATTATTAATCATCGCCACTATTATTTTTCTTATCAATTTGTACACTTCTTAACATACATTACATAAAACCTTTATTTATAACCTTGTGAAAGGAAACATAACATAAGTTGTGGTTAGATGTACAGTAAGAATAAAAATATGAGATAATAATTGATGATCACATGATAACATATGATAAGAATAAGGGCATATGATCATGACCATAAGTCCAAACTTTCATACAAAACCTTTCATAGATCATAAACACGAGTCATGGAATAAAAAATTATTATTTCTAAAGACATGAACCATAGGAGTGATAATTTCTCATAAATAAATCATTAACCACAATGTGAAATTGTAAGTATAAAAACATTTCACAAATGTATGTCACCATTATAGTTATATAAACCATTTTATATGTCAAGGTTAACTACTAAGACCATCAATCATAGTTGATTATTCATCAACACATATTTCCCATATCATAAAGGATCTGAAATCACCACCTTTTTCCCATAGTTGATCAAGATTCCATTACTATTTCCCATTTTGGATTGAGCACATAAAATCATTTACCATAATTATCTTTTGAGATATAAATATTTACCCAATTAATTAGAGGGATATATAATTTTAGGCCAACCAATAACATAATGTAAACCATACATATGTGTTCCATAAGATCAAAAAACAGTTATCATATCATTATAACATAAACTATGTAAAGGAAACATGTTCCTAAACATTTCATCACTTCATCATAAAATAACCAATAAAAAATAAACATGTTTTATAAAAATATCATCATAATAATCATAAAACATATAGATAAATAATATTTATTTTATAATTGGTTCATTTCCATAGTAAATCATAATTAACATCAAAGGATGTTATCAAAGATGAAAATTACATTAAAAGATAATTGGATGTTTTATTAAAGAAATAATTTTTTCATTTTGAAATCAATTATTTAAAATCCCAATATTTCAAAAATATTAAGAGAAAAATATTTTTTAAAATTAACCATGAAAACTATAAAGGAAGGTTCAAGCATTGATCATCTATCATTATGAGAAATTCTGTTCATACTGTAATCATTAAACAAACAAATATTTTGTTCACACCTTTGGTAAAAATTACCTCATTCAGAATAAAATAAAAACATTATTTTTAATCCATTATAAAAATCCAAATTTGAAGAAAATTATTTTAAAAAATCTTTTAATAATAATGAATATAATTTTTTTAAAACATTTTAGAAAAAATGGATAACGAAGAAAAAGGTTTTTTGACTAAAAGAGGAGAAATAAGGACATATTTTCATAAAAACATTTTTTGAACCATTTTGAGAACCAAAGGGAGGAATAAGATACTAAAACATTAAAATTATAGAAATAAGAAGATGAAAATAAAAGTTACTTTTGGATTTTAGATAAGGATCATGTAATTTCCTTAATGTAAATTCAAGTTTAATAAATCCTGATTTAAATGTGATTGAAATATAAATCCCATACGTATTTTTAAAATTTTAGTCAAAACCCCATCAATGTGAGTAACACATATGGATATAAGTGGGTAAAATTACAAGTGTCTCACAGGAATAAAAGTGAGATGAAAATACCTCACACTAAGTCATGTCACACTTTGAATGCTTTAAAACCAACTCTAAAATAAATATAGAATTATCATAAATTTATTCTATATAAATATTCATATTTAAATATATATCATACCGTTTATTATTTAATTATAACATCTTATCTCCCATTTATTAATAATATCTAATTAAAATAACTGTTCTAGGTGATAACTACTTTGTTTCAAATCCATGTTTCATTTCGGCTATATTAGTCCTTGTAATTTGAATATGGTTACATAATATATGAATTTGTATTCATATATATTCATTATATACATATTTATAATCATCCTTAAAAGGTTTATGTAGAAAAGTGAATTACACTATTTATGAGGATGATAGGACTTATGTATGAATGAAAATATTTTTCACTTTTCAACGGATGGAATGAATGAAGGGAAAATAATTATTAACCTTTATAAAATAATTATTATATCATATATACATATATAACATAAATTTAATAAATATATCATTATTATAGTCCATGTAAATAGTTAATGAAAATAATCATATCGCTTTGCGGAGGTGGTAGTATACATGTACGCATGAGAAATGTTTTCCTTTTCCCAACAGATTGGATAGAAATAAGTTAGATATGATATTTTAATCCCAGACACATAATTATTTAATAAATATAATATATATATACCTAAAACCCATCATGATAACCATCCATGAAACATGGTGATGGAAAATTAATTGTATTTATATATAGAGGTTGTCACCCACACATATGCACGAGCAATACATTCACATCCCATTTGATGGAATATGGAGTGGTCAGATTGGATAGAAATAAGTTAGATATGATATTTTAATCCCAGACACATAATTATTTAATAAATATAATATATATATACCTAAAACCCATCATGATAACCATCCATGAAACATGGTGATGGAAAATTAATTGTATTTATATATAGAGGTTGTCACCCACACATATGCACGAGCAATACATTCACATCCCATTTGATGGAATATGGAGTGGATAATTCTGATTAAATAATAATAATAACATTAAATTATATTTATAAAACTGAATATATTATTTAATTATGAATAATACATATTTATAAGTGTTAAAAGAATAAATAAATTGAATAGGTCAGGTAAGAAGATTACACCTTCTTTGGTAGGACTTCTTTATATTCCCTCTTAAGAACCCTTGGAATGGTAATTTAAGAAGAAAAAAATATAATTCATGGATAGTGTTTTTAGAAGTGAAATTTTTAGGGTTTTATTAACCTATATGTCTCATGGATATAAATTTTTAGGGTTTTATTAACCTATAAATTTTTTGCTTCAGAATAGTTGAAAATTTGAATAAAAATTGAATATGGTATTAATGTCATAAACAAATGAAATTTAGACTAGTTTTGGAGTCATTTTAAACTTTATCATTTGGTTTAAACCCTTCATTAAATAATTTTAACCACAATTATGGTAATGAATTTTTCAATATTAATGAGTTATAATTTTACTTATAAGGTTAAAATTGAAAAATAAATTACCAAGAGAAAACATTTATTACCATTTATCATCATAATTTTCCCCTTCAAATATTTTATGATAATTATATAATTTTTTTAAAATATTATTTTCTTAAAATATCATTAATATCATTTGGATAGTATTAACTTAATTTGACTTCAAATACATCAGGATTGTAATGTGATTTGAATATAAACCTTTAAAAATTCAACAATATTGTTTATTCATCTATTAATTTTTTGGGTAATTATAAATCACTCAAACCATATTAGTTTTAGAGTTTTAAAATCATTTACATGATATTTCTACTGTTTTCATAAGAAAATGTATTAGCGTTTTATGATAATTTAAGGTAATTATAACATCACTAAAAATTTAAAATAAATTAATATGAAAAATTATTAATATTTAAAATAAAAATATATAACCAAAATTATCTTCTTTTTATCCATATGTAAAAATTTTAGAGATATTAAAGTGAAGAGAGTGACATTTTGGATTTTTCTTTTTTTAAAATAATATAAATGTAATTCTCAAAGGAAAATGACACAAAATGACATATATTCGAATTTCTGAATGATATGGTAAACTTTATCCCATAAAATGAAATAATGGAATGTTTTGGGTTGTTTTTGTGACCTTATCTCATTGTTTTAACCCTGTTTTATCCACTATACCCTTATCGGGGTGACAAATATTCAGAAATATTACTATTCACAATGACCCAAAATAAATGGGAATGATTTAAAAAATTTGAAACTAATGGATCTAAATATAGAATCCATTTTTTAAATTAAATTCATATAAGTAGAAGAATTGAATTTAAAATTAGACCTGAAAAACATAAGTTGTTGAAGAAATTAAATTTATTTAATGAGAAATATGTCATAAAATCAAGGGATGTTAAATTCCACCCCTTATAATAATTTCACCCTTGAAATTTAATCACTCTAATGCAAAAAATTTATGATACCTATTCCTCATTACATGTTCAGGTTTCTCCATAAGATCATCTAATTTATGCTTTCATCATAGAACTTTGACTGGGTGAAAGGTCTTATTTCACAACATTTTATCTATATGATCTAAAATTTATACTAGTTATTCCAAATAAGAGATATATTTATAAAATGGTATAACCATTGAGTTCATCACATGTGAAGTATTATTTATTCACTTCATCATGAGAGATACAAGGAACACATCATAAAATTAAGGGAGATTTGATGGAAGTGAAAATCAATATGCTATCATACTAATATGATCAAGAATATCAAATGGAATGATATATCTTGGGCTCATATTTATTTTATTTCTAAATAGAATAACCTCATTAAAATGTTATATTCATAAGAATACATTTTCACCAACTCTAAACTTCAATACTCACATATTATTTTAAACATAACTTTTATATCGACTCTGAGCTACTCTTATGTGTCGCTAAATGGATTTAACATTATCTTCAATTTCTTTAGTTAGATCAAATCCCAATATTTTTTTAATCTAACTTCATCCTAGTATTTAGGATATCTGAAATTTCTACCGTAGAGGTCGTCACAAGGATATATGTGAATTCATTTGTTAAATTTGTTTTTGTGTGATGATTCCACTAATGGTATGTGTTGATCCAAACCTCCTTTGAAATATATAGAGTAATATCTTAACATGTCTTCAAGAGTTTTAATGTTCCTTGTATATTGAACATCTATATAAGTTTGATATGTTTTACTACAAATTAACTTTTTTTCTAGAGTTGGATAAATACTTCTCCATAACTTTTAGGTAAACCTCAGATCTTGATCATATAAAATAGAATCTGGTACTCCATGCAACCTTAATATGTCTTTAATGTATAATATGGAATTATGATTAAGATATAAATATTTTATGATGTAAATAAAGTGTGTTGACATGGTAAGGTGATAAAATACAACCCAAATAGAATTTATCCATTTATAGTTTTTTTGGGAGTATGATAATGAAATCCTTGGCTCATTTCCATTCAGGTATGGGTAATTATTTGAATACCTCTTAGATTTCTATCTATCAATCTTAACTCACTAACATAAAAAGAACCTGGATACATAATCTATTATATAACATTTCAGGTTGTCCCATTAGAAATATTCTTTCATATCTTTATATATCTTCATAATTCCAAGATTGATAGTGAATGATGAACAATAAGAATTATCCAACAACACATTCTTCAAATTTGGTATAGACAAGAAAAGTACATGATTACTTAACCATATAATTCTATGAAAATCATGGTTAAACTCATGGATATTTCTTACCATCTTTTTCAACTCCACATATTCCTTCTAGACCTCTTTAATATTCACTAGGATAGATGGTTGAACAATCATTTGAGAAAGATAAAATTTCTTCCCTTACTTCATGATTTACAGATCTATCCTTTGAAAATAAAGAAATATTTAACCTTTTTGATCCTCATCATAGATAATATTTCATAATTCCTTCAACTCAGATCATCTTACATCTTGTTTTCTTTCTTATGGTGGTAATTTATTGAGAAGTAATAATATTTAATCAACTCAGACCATATTATTTGGTGCATATTCAACTATTTTTGAGTGAATATATACTATAAAATTGTATGATAAATATGAATATCCCAAATTTCTATGTAATTATAATTCATCAATATCATTAAATAAAAAATTACCATAATTAACTCTAAATAATGAATTGTTTAGTTTTTCTCAATAACTTTTTAATTGTCATGTGAAATAATCTATAACCATATTATTCTATATGAGAGAACATCAAAATACATTCTTTAATCCATAAATATAAATAAAAAACCTTTACCCACTATATGATAGTGTGATAATAATATTATTGAACAAAGTTTTCTTCGGATACTTGAAAATCTCATCACATTAATCTATCCCTAAGAAATTAACCCCCTTCCAAGTCAAATTAGTGACTAGATAACATTGTTATGATAAATCTATCACAAAACACTAGTATTATCTTAATAACCCATTTTACAAAACATTTTATCATTAATATATCCACCAATATACCATTACTCAAGATTATATGACCCAACAATGAATCTTTATGAATCCAAAACTCACAGTTTTTAAATTTTACATATAACTTATCCTTCCTCAGGGTAATCAGTATAATTCTTAAATCAACTTCATGATCTTCCTTTGTATTTGAATATATAAGAATATCATCTATAAATACTAAATAAAACTAATCAAAGTAATATCTAAAGACTCTATTAATTAAATACATGAATATAAAAATGGAATTACTAAGTCCAAATGAGATCACTATAAATTCATAATTATGATACGTCATATAGAAGGCTTTATTGGGTATATCATCCTTATTAACCCTCAATTTATGATATCAAGAATACATTTTAATCTTGGAAAAATATTTATATATGCATAATTGATCAAACAAATCATCAATATGGGGTAAATTATACATATTATTAATAGTGTTCTTGTTAAGTTCCCAATAATCAACACAAAGATATATTTAACCATATTTCTTCTTAATGAAAAGAACAGGTTCACCCTATGTTGACAGACTTGGTCAAATCAATTCCTTATCAAGACTATAATAGAGTTTCTTATTCAATTCTTACAAATCATTTTTGTCAATTATATATGGAATATTTGAAATAGGTGTGCCAATAGGTATGAGTTCTATTGAAAAATCAAATCCATGATTTAGAGGAAGACTTGGTAGTTCTTATGGAATGATTTTAAAAAATACCATACTAAAGGAATATCCTTAATATTGTGTCCCCCCATACATTTGAGATATACAAACTACATGGATAAGAATTATAATCCAAAACATAAAAGTAATTTTAATCTTATGTTCGTATTCATCCTCAAACTGATAAATGATCATAGGTTCATTTGGAATATGAAATTTTAGTTTCCTTCCTCAATACTTGATATGTGATATATAAAAATAAATATGATCCATACCTATAATCATATTAAATTAATATAAATGGTTTATTAAAAAATTTGTTGAAATCCACATTCTAATAAGCTCTTATCAAAGAGGAATTATATACTTGATATGCAACCATCGTACCATTAGGAGTTTTTAACGCTAACACAATAACTAATCATCAAGGATTGAAATTAACATTCCAAGAAACTATTCATGGAATAAATGAAATCATATGAATAATATGAAAAAAGATAAATTAATATTGGCATTTAACTATAACAACCTCAAATTCATCATTCAACATTCAATCCCTGAATAAAACCAAAATGGTTTCCATGACCATTAAGAATCATTAATCTGAGTGATCAATCTTATAGTAATAAAAAATAAATCAGAGATTTTCCAAATAATGACACATTCTTCCTAATCTATGTAGTCTTCGGTTCATTCTAGGTTATCCATGATCATCACCAAAATTTCAGAATATTATACTATACAAAGACTTATCACTATGGTTTAAACAAAAAAATTATAACCATAATCACAAAAAACTAACTATACTATACGATGATACTAACTATAACATCAAATAATTTTCATATAAATATAAATATATATATATATATATTAAATTTTGTTTGAATAATATTCAATATAAAACATTATGATCCATTCCAAAACCATAAATATTTTGTGTTTTGGTTACTAGATACGTAAACATCTTTGTTAGGTACATTCATTATCATCTCACAAAATTTTCATCTCAATTTGTAAACTTCTGTAAATACCCTACTTAAAAGATTTCTTCATAAACTATGGAAAGGAATGATAAGAAAGGGAGAGCTTATATTCTCAATAATTGTAAATATGATAGATATCAATCGATAATAATATGAAAAAAATAAGTGAATAATAAGGGTATTAGATCATGAAAATAACTCAAAATGTTCATAACCATCCTATAATAGATCATAAATAAGAGTTATGGAATGATAATTTATCATTTCAAAAGACATGAATCATAAGAAAGATAAATATTCATAAATCAATCTTGAACCACAATCACAAATTTTAAGCATAAAAACGTGTCATAAAAGTGTGTCACCATCATAGGAATATAAACCATTTAATATGTCAATGTTAACTATTTAGGCCATAAAATTATAGTCGATCTAGAATCAAAACCTATTTCCCATATCATAATGGATCATGTATCACCATTGTTTCCAATTATGAATAAAGAATCCCTAATTGTTTCACATAGTGTATTGAATGCACAAAATCATTTACCATAATTATAACATGTGATATAAAACATTACCTAATGCCTTGGAAGGATATATAATTATGGACCCTCACATAATATAATGAAAACCATATATATGTGCTACAAGAGATCTGAAATCATTCATTATATCATTATAACATAACATATGGAAATTAAATGAGTTTCATAAACATTTCATCATTTCATCATAGAATAACCCAAGAAAAATAAATGGGATACTTAAAAATGTCATAATCATAATCATAAACTATATAGAGAAATTATAAAGATGGTATTATTGGATCAAATCCCTAATAAATAATAATTAAAATCAAAGGATTCTATCATAGATGGAAATTTCTTTAAAATATCACTAGAATACTTATAAAAGAAAATATCCTTTTCATTTTGAGATTAATTATTTAAAATAATTTTTTTTCAAAAATATTAAGAAAAATATTTTATTTGAAACGAACTAAGAAAATTTCTTAAAGAATATTAAATCATTGAGAATTCATGATGATGGTAAATTATATTCATATTATAATCAACAAAAAACTATGATTTTTTTAACACATATAGTAAAATGTACCTCATTCTGAAAAAGATAACAATTTTCTTTTTAATTTTTTTTAAAAATTAAAATATTGGTAAAAATGAATTTAAAAAATCATTTACTAATAATTAAAATCATTTTGGACATAATTTTAGTAATCATTTATATTAAAGAAAAAGGTTTTCCAATAAAGTGAGTAGAAATAAAGTTTAATTTTTTAAAAAGTATTTTCTAAACCATTTTTAGTTGCAAAGAGATGAAGAAGGTAATAAAATGTAAAAATTACCAAAATAAAAATTGGATAAAAAAATTAATGTGGTATTTTAGATAAGTATCATATAATTTTCTTAATATAAATTCAAGTATAAAAAATCTTGATTAAAATGGTACTGAAACATTAATAATTTATTTCTTTGGTAACATTCAAATAAAAACCTAATGAAAGAGATAGAGTTAGATATATTCTTATAACATAATTATTTTTAGGAGAATAATTTTAAAATACATTCATGGGAATTATATAAACCATATAATATAAACAAGTGGTGAATATGAAATATGTCTCCCAAAAATAAATCTTAGATGAAAATCCATTACCTAAAGTCTTCTCTATCTTCATACGCATTCGAAATTCAAATATAATAATTGTAGAGTTATTATAATTGTATTATTTAATGAAATTTATATATATATAATACCATATGTGATTTACTTATAATATATTATCACCCATTTTACTGACAATTTGTTATTAAAATCACAATTATATATCGTAAATGCTTCATTTCTCATGCATGTTTCAGTTATGTAGTTCGGGTCCTTGTACTTTTATCATGGTTATATCATTTATAAAATGTTATTAATATATATTCATTATATACATATTCATATTCACCCATAAAACATAGATATTTAAAAATTACTTACATCGTTCGTAGAGACGGTAGGTTGTACGCACACTTGAAAGCTGATTTCAATTTTAGATGGATGGGAAAAAAGAATGGTAAATAATAATTTACATTTTAAAAATAATTATTATATCATATATATATATATATATAATATTAACTAAATATATACTTTTTAACATCCATGTAAAGTATAATTGAAAAAAAAAATCACATTACTTCATGAAGGTGGAAGTCCACACGTAAGCACGAGAAAAATAATTATTTTCCAAAAGATGGGATGGTAAGAAGGTAGATATGATATTAAAGTTAAAAATTAAGAATTATATTGTAAATATAATATATAAAAATCTAACCCATCATTATTTCCATCTATTAAATGTGGTGATGGAAAATTAATTGTATCGCTACGTAGAGGCGGTAGTCCACATGTAGACATGAGCGATACTTTCACATCCCATTTTATATAATAGAGAGAAAATAATGGTGATTCCATAATCATAATACAAATTTATAATATTTAGGTTACGGATATTATTATTTTATTATGAACAAAAAATATTTTGAGGATGTAGAATAAAAAATAATTTAAAAGAGGTTAGGTTTTATGATTACCTCTTCTTCAGAAGGCCTATTATAGATCCCTTTTAAGGACCCTTTTAACTGTGTTTCAAGAATAAATAAAACTATAATTCATTTATAGGGGATTTGATAAGAGAAATGGATAGGGTCTGTTCAAGATAGATCTGTCAAGTAAGTGTAATGATTTATATATAATTAATAACTTTTTCAAGTATAATGATTCCAAATATACATGAATTTAAAAAAGAGGATATGGTCAATATCATTATAAATTGAATTTTATATAGGTTTTAGAGTCATTTTATTCATTGTCTTTTGGTTTGAACCCTTTTATAACAATTTTTAACCTTAACAACGGTGTCAACATTTTTAGTCGTAAATGTTCCTAATTTTATTTATAATGTAAAATGTTATCATAAAAAGAAAAGGGATAAAATTTTCTACAATTTATCATTATACATGTCCTATTTAATGTTTTTTTTTTAATATTTTTAAATAATTTAATAAAATATGTTTTTCCATAAAATATAATCATTAACATTTTTTCACTATTCACTTAATTTGAATTTAAAGACATTAAGGTAGAAATGAAATTTGAATATAAAACATTACAGAATACCAAATATTTTTTATTTTTTTATTAAATTAATGAGTAACTATAAATCACAAAAAAGTTTACTTTAAGAGTGTTCAAATCCATTGCAATTTTTTTTCCATTTTCACAAGCACTAAATCAATTATTTGTAATAATTTAAGGTAATTATCCCATAAATAAAAATTAAAAATAATTTACCATGATAAAAAATTTATTAATATTTCAAATAAACATTTATAACAGAAATTATCCACTTTTTATCATTATATAAAACTTTTAGAGATAATAAAGTCAAGAGAGTGACATTTTTTATTTTTATTCACATAAAATAATATAAATTGAATTATCAATGGAAAATAGCACCAAGATACCATATCTTTTAATTTTGGATTCATATTCTTTATTTTATTAACTAAAATGAAATAAATTTATGTTTTGGGTTGAATTTGAGACCTCATCTCGTGGTTTTAACTGAATTTTTTTTATGATTTTACCCTTACCGAGGGGACAAATATTTACCATAGTTACTATTAATAATGGAAAAAATAAAAGGGAAATATTTTTAAAAGTTTTCCATATTGATTCTAAATATTTAGTCTATTTTTCATGATTCAATTCCATTAAGTGTTAGAATTTAAATTAAAATTAAACATGAAAAATGTGATGAAAAGTAGTTTTCTAGAAAAAATTGTTTGCTAAAGTATAAAAATATTTTAATACTAAAATATGATATAAAATTAATTATAATGAACTTAATTGGATAATTTTTTAACTAATGTAAATTTTAAAACCATTTTTAATGTAACTTTTTAAATATTTGAAATGTGAATACAACATTAAATAAAAATCAATATTTTTCACTACTCATTGAAAAATTGATCTTTTTTGAAAGTTTTCAAAAATTCACTCAATAATAATATTGACATAATGATTTAAGTAATTAAAATAATTTTTGAATACTTTTTTTAAAATTTTCAAAAAATCATTATATTTTTTTCTCAAAAAACAAATAAAAATCATCTTTGAAAGAAATTAATTTTAATGCATATATGGAATTTATAAGAAAATAAGTAGTTATTTTTCAATTCATTTTATTTATCAAAAACCCTTATAAATAATTTTCAAAATATGGTTTCCCCTATTCATATTTCTAATTTAGTTTCTATGTTATAATTATATACTATGTCATAGTTCATTTAGACTCAGTTTTTCATGTATCGTAAACTCTCGAAGAAATTAAATTTATTTGAAGATAAATATATCATAAAATATTAGGGTGTTATAACCTTCACAATGGGATTCATCATCATGTAGAGGACCTCTATGATGGTTTCCAAAGGAGCCATTGTTTGTGAGTTTTGACCCAGTATTCCCAAAGTGCTACTAGGGTCTTAACCCTAACTTAGAAAAAAACCGCCATTTTCTATGGCGAGAAAAAAAAAACAGATGCATCAATGGTTGTAGGGGCCAGATTATCTATCAAAGTGGAATTTAATTAGGAATAGTTTTAAAATTTGACCTATTATGGTAACCATGTAGTTTTTACTAAGGTAGGTTTATAAGGAATGAGATTTACCTATTCGTCTACTTGTGGGGAAATATCTTGTTGTCTTTGACATAAAGTATTGGTGGTATCCCTCTAAGGAAACAATTAATTGGCGACTATATCTAGTGTATCCTGAACATCCCCTACCCCATTAATGGAGATGTTATATTAGTTAGAGCAATCTAGGGGAGACTCTAAAAAATGTTAGGAAGTGGAAATGGTGGGGAGGGATTCCCCATATATAATCCTTATGGGAGGCATCGTCGGGGTGACGTTGTATCCTACACAATCACGAGACATGTCCTAGGCAGGGATAAATCCTGCCTCCAAAAATTTCTAAATGAGTGAAGTGATAGAAAAATATTGAAAGATATTTGATATGGAGACAATGTTATGGTTCTAGGGATTTAAAAGGGAGGCCATCGTCAGTGCAAGAATATAGTTGTTTAGGATTTACATATAATTAGATCTCCTTCCCCCACACATGTTTTTGGATGGGCTGGCTTGATAAACATTACCATTAGTTGGTATCCTATTGGAAGATATAGACCACCTATTAGTATAAGTCTAATGAAATCAATTCCCAATGTGTCGAATATTACTCACCCTCTCCTTGGTGGAGGAGAAGGGATCCACATCAATGATTTCTAAAGATATAGATAAACAATTTTAATCATATTATCACTATTATAGGATAACAGGTTCATGTTGGGTTCGCCATTTTGTTTTTATCTACATCCATAAGGGTGAACTTTCACACTAGGTACTTTCATCCTTGGGCTAGTTGTGATCTTGTGGCCCCCCATTCATTCTTTCTAAAGATGGGGTAACCGTCACCACCAAGGTTAATGATGTAATCTCCTTGATCAGGATATGATAATGGCTTATTAGATATTACATCCATGGATTAATCATCAGAGTTCATTTACTTGTCGGTATCTCCCTTAATAATCTAAGACATGTTCACGATTCTTATTCATGGTTCTATCTTCTTGTGTACATAATTTAATTACAAATATTATTATCGTAATAGGTATGTTACTAATATATGGAGCTAATGATGATGTTGGGAATGTGGGGAAATTGTTAATATCTTCCTCATATGAGATTTTGGGGGAATATAATACTCATGACATAACACATCTCAGTTACAAAACCTGATTCATACCACGATCATTGTGAGGGAACTTATACTCAGCACATAAGACACCATAGGTTAGTCTCCTAAGGAATTATATGCTCATCACATGAGGAACCTAACAATTTTTACATGTGGAATCCAATTCCCATTACACTTAGAAACTCATGATCATCACATAAGTATTCCTTACCTAATCACCTTGGGAATCTAATGCTCTTCGCATAGGGTAAGAATCTTAGGCTCATCAACTGAATGGATAATGAAGAGATCCTATGCTCTTCACATAGTATTCTTATACTCATAACATAATGAATATCAAGCTTTTCATATGAGACAATATCTTAGGATCATCACCTATGTATTGGTAGAATATATCATATTCTATTCACATAGGCTTCTTAGGTTCATCTCCTAAGGATCCATTTGATTGTAACCTAAGGATCCCATAGGATCATAATCTAGTGATGGTTTTGTGAGTCATTATGTGGGGTTCATTTGTTTAAAGTATTATGAAATTGGTCCCATATATTCTCATCACACATGGGTTGAAACAAATTTATATTCTAATGTGGGAGGTCCCAGATATGGTCATACCATATGGGTAAGAAAAAATTTAGATTCCAGTGTGGAAAGTCCCACATACTCTCATCACATATATATAGGGTCACAGATTAACATATAATGGGGATGACCTCTAGGTTAATGTCATGTAGACACTTGATGGTGGATGGTGAGAGGTTTCACATACTCCTTAAAGATAACTAATATTTAAAAATTATTCCTCCCAATGTGGAGATAAAATTGAGGTGGGATTCTTATTTTGGATACTATAAGGTCAAGTATACCTCTTCACCTTAGGCATCCCATTGTATCGGGGAAACATGGTGGTTGAGGATTTGGGATTGAAACACCAAGATTTATTCTGCATACATTGTTGGAAGGGAGAGATAAAAACATAAGTAGTTCATGGTGTAATGTTTAGGCTCATATAAAAATAACACACCAAGTTTTTTAATGTCATCTGGTAAGGATGATTGTGTTAAGAAATGTGTGATGATAAGGTATGGTGTTGGGATTTTTATTTTTATTTTTTTAAAAATGGGGGGAGTCATATCTTGGAAATAACTTGTGGCATCCCATGATCTTCACTTGGGGAATCATGAGATCATCACATAGATAATCCTATAATTATCACATAGGTTTAGGTTATACTTTAACATCATTTTCTTAGGATGTTTTCATGTAGTTTATATTCACATGACTTAGATTTTTTCAGGCAGTTTAATGTCACACGACTAGGATGTTTTTATATAGTTTAATGTCACCTAACTAGGAAATATGTTGGGAGTTATGCATTAAGATTGAAGTTACTTGTTAGAATGGGAGGAGATAAAGATACAAGGATCATTCATTCTCTTAGTAATGGGAATGATGGATGGTTTCACATGATGATATCATGGTTAGTGATTATGTGTCACTAACCAACCTGAGATCCCTGGTAACCTAATAACCGAGCCGACCCTAACATTTTCAAAAGGGCATTCCTGATCCCAATAGGTTGACGATTAGCACCATGCATCACACAACATGTAAGTGGGAACGATTTTTCCACTACCAATATGGAAGAAAAGAAACAAGATAGTATGAATGATAAAAGAAAATTCACTGGGAGTGATGTTCCTGAATACCACAAGGCATAAAAAGAAAAAAGTACTAAAACCCAACTACTAAAATGGGGGAAAAAATCCCAAGGTCTATAAGGACACAACTCACCAAGATCAAAGCTCAAAAACTGGATCCACCTCTAAGAGATCCCTCCAATTTGCTCGAACCTGGAAGGGGAAAGTATACAAGCACCCAAAAGAAAAAAGTAAGGTGTGATCTAAAAATCCTAGTAGGGTCTCACCACATATTTCATAACAGATGCCAATAACTGATTAACCAAAAGAATGGTTTCAATATTAAAGATAATTTTTTTTGACATTTTAATACATAATTAAACAAATTAGGCTATATAGTTCAAATGATGGAAAAATACTTTTAGAAAAGACTTTACCAAATGATGGAATATTTCTAAAACAATGGCTTAAATAAAATAGTTACATAAAATATTTTAATTAATAATATAAGTCATGTAAAGAAATTCAAAAACAATGGCAGACATTCATATCTCAAATATAAACAAACAAGCAAGCAACATAGTCATCTACCGAGAGGTACGATAGTATTAAAAAGTTATAGGATTCTGCACTATCTTTGTGAACTAAGAAAAATGTGTATACACACATCCCCATGACACTATAAAAAGGAGACTTGTAACCAATGCATCAGTGACGTGACCTGCCATAAGTATGTTTGAGAACATTGTCCTAATGTAGAGTGTATCCAAATAACTCACTAATTACCTAAGTCTTGCATGCGCTATTACATGATGGGTGAACTATTTTATGAATTCTTAAAAATATGATCAATCCCATTCTTCAATTTCAATAGTGTCAATTTATTTCCATTTAAAATCAAAATAGGTTTTATTCAAAAACATGCTTTTTTCACAACTTAAAACCACTGGGTTCATATCTATTCATTTTAAGCAATTTCCACAGGTTTGAAATCCATTCAAAAGCAATTACATAATTACACAATTCATTTCCAAAATTAAATTCAACAATTTAATTGAAACCATTTCCCTCAAATTCATAATTTAAATTAAACAATTTAAATCATCCAATTTCCATTAACACGCTAATTCAATGGAATTGAGTTTCTTCAAAATTCCATGCCAAAACCATTTAAAATATCTCAATTCATTGGAATATATTTTATATGAATTTAATTGAAAGAAAATTTGAGAAATTTAATTTAAATCATCAATTGAAATAAATCAAGCAATATAAGGATAATAAATTTGGCTAATCGAAACGGAACCACCTACATCAAGATTGTTGATGTCAGCAGCAATGATAAACCACCCTGTGTGGTTCAATACACCTCCTCATGACTTTAATATCATAATGGTAGACAGTACAATGTTCTACATTCTTTAAGGGTTCATATAACCAAAACATTGATTTTATTTCACAAGGAAGAAAAAAAATTACATATGATTAAATTTTCTCTCTCCTGGATAATCTTTGGATTATCATTTTATGTTAACTCGTGAAATCGCAAGAAATATCCACAGGAATAACTATAAATCTCATTTTACAATTATATCCCTCTATTTTATTTCCCAAAGAAAATAAAATATTATATTCGATTACATTTTCTCTCTCCTAGATAATCTCTGGATTATCATTTTAAATTATCACATGAGATGATAATTTATCTCTCCAGGATAAGTTTCAACAAAACATATATATTATAAAATGCGATAATATTTCTATATCATGTAAAATTTTCAATTTATCATCATATCAATGCATGTACTCATGATTATCCATAATAATAATTATCTTTGATAAACTCAGAATTATTGTTTTAATAATATTAATAATTAACCTTTAAAAATCTCAAAATTATAATCTTATAATTATATTAATTATCCATGGATAATATATGCAAAAAATATATTTGATATATTCACAATTTTTATCTTTTGAAAAATTACATACGGTAATCGGATAAAAAAATTTGATAATTTTTTATCTTTTGATAATTAAAATAATTATCCATTCCTATAATTTTATGAAATATTTATTTTTAATTTCAGTTTCATCAAAATAGTATTCAATTTTTTTTATTATAAAGAAGGGAGGACAAAGAAATGGAATAAAATTAAAATTAAAATAAAGGAAAGAAACAAATAGATGAGGGGCACCAATCACAGGACTAGAAATTCATGGTTGTGGGGGGAGAAGTGCATTGAAGGGAGATAAAACATCACCAATCACAAGCCTAAAGAAAATGGGTCCTCTGATTCGACCTAAACAACCAAGAACCACATCCGAAAGCGTTCGGGTATGTATAACCCCAATTCGGGTTACAGTTCATTCACCCAACAATTAATACCATAATATAATCCAATATTTCATCTAAATCTTGATGACTTAGGGTTCTAATTCAACCCATTAGTGTGTTGATGATTGATACAGATTAAAATGGGTGGAAATGGAAGGCTTTGAAAACTTTCAGCTTTAAAAATGGAGTTCCAGTGTGTTCTATCATGGTATTAGGGATGATTGAACAATGCTATTTTTTTAATAATTAAATGAATTTAATATATTTAATTACTTAATGTAGTTATTAAAAACATCAATTAATTAATGACGTGAAAAAATGCTTGTTTCTAATGAACGTTAAGCCCTACCTAGGGAAAACACCCTGTTCCGGACCCAATGGTGGTCTCATATTTCTCATACAATGCATTGTTTGAAAGATATTAATGATTTATTATTAAAAATTAGAATAATTAATTAATTAAAATAAAAACGTTGTTTTTTAAAGTGAGGTGTCCAGACGCCCGACGCTAACAAACGTTATACCGCTTATTGGGTAAAGCCATCATTCCAAACCCATCAGTGGTCTCATATTTCCTTTACAATGCACAGTTTGTGATATATTTAGTTATTTTTAAACAATAATATATGAAATATTATTTAATTACATTATCTCATGAGTGAGATATCCAAATGTCTAGTTCCTTTGAATGTTATACCCCTCCTTGGGTAAACACTATATTTCAGACATAATAGTGGTCACAGATTTCTCAAACAACTTCTCATTTTAAAGTTATACAAATATTTTGAATAAAAAGTGTGCACTTACTATATTCTTTTGAATAATTTTATTCCATCTTACCTGAGGCTTTTCAGACCTATAAAAATCATAATTACTCAGTGTTTAACTAAGAAAATATTTAATTGAATATTACAGAGTATTAATTGGGTGTTTTACCAATCTGTAACATGTTTAAAAAAATGACACTTTTCACTAAATTTTTTTTCCCATTTAATGTAATAATTTAACATAGGAGGGTTCAGGAATATCGGAAACAGTAATGAGATGTTACAACATCCCCACCATAAGAACTCTCTATCCCAAAAAATTTTACAAAGAAGTCTCCATGTCAAAAATGAAAGGCCACTGTTCTCTCATTAGTTCCTACCTCTCTCACGTCTAATGAGAATCATAACCATGATTCCATAGCACACGGACTAGAGATATCATCCTCCCATGAAGTATATTGGTCTTGGAATCAACAACCTTAATTGGTCATTTAGTAATAGATAAATTGGGTTCAATATCAAGATTACTCCAGATCAAAACATGAGATGGATCAGAGAGATAATTTGTCATATGTGATACATGGAACATGTTATGTATTGATGTTAGATGTGGTGGTAGTGTTAAATGGTAAGTGTCTTTCCCCACTTCATAAACATCCTCAAAATGTCCCACAAAATGAGGAGCAATCTTCCCTTGCCTCCCAAGCTGTCGATGACCCAACTGGGGTGAAGCCTTCCAGAATACATGGTCACCATAACTACTTCTTCACGTTGTAGAATATCTTAGTCCTTTTGGGGTGCACAAACCATTGGAAATTATGTAAATACCTTATCATATCCTTCTTTGTTCCTAACGGTGCAACATAATATTTTCAATAACACATAACACCCTCTGTGAAGAAAAATCATTGTGCATCAGTCTCCCCACCATAAAGAGAGTCTCTAATGCTTAAAAAATCATTAAAAATATTATATTCTTGAATAATCATCTCTAGAATAGAAAATGTTATAGAACCATTATATTTCTTGGAGGAGGGAACCAAAGCTTCCCAAAATGAAACAACTGGGTGAATAAAGGATTTCTCAAGAAGATCATTCAATTGGGACATTAATTAATTTAGTTCAAATGGATCCATTTGGTAAGAGGTAAAAGAAACTGGAAGAGTACCAAACATTAAGTCCATAGAAAACTAAACCTCCCTTACCGGTAGAAAACCAGAGAAGTTTTAAGGAAACAGGTCGGGAAACTCAATGATGACTGGTGGGAGATCACCACTAACGAAATCTCTCTTAAGATCAAAAAGTAAACATGGATATCACTTTCCCAAATGCTGAATAAGAATTTATGGCTCTAATCAACCTTAGGTTGCATTCTTTTTGAATGAAAAGAGGCACACCACTGGGTGTAATAATGTAAATCCATCGAAGATAACTATCAATCCGAGATTTATTGGTTATGATCCAATCCATCCCAAATATAACGTTAAGAGATTTCATGGTGTGTACAAAAAAAACATCATGAAACTTTGAAAACTAATAGAGAGAAGACACAAGCAGGACTATAGAGACCCTTCTATCTCTTTATACTAATGGGGTATAGTAATATCCATTTCACAAGATAAAAGATTCATATGAATATTAATTAGATTAATAGTATGAGATGAAATAAATGAGTGAGATGTACTCATATAAAAAGGGTAGTCACTATGACAAAGAAATAGTAATAGTACCACTCATAGTCATTGGACCAATATCTGATTCCTCTGGAGACTCTTCCAGAGTGTGGATAAGCTTCATTCCAAATACCTATGGCTGGAGAACTTTTGTACAAGAATTTTGTTTTCATATTGTTTTTGAAGGTGTTTATGATTTCGTGTCATTTCGTGGAGTGGAAAGGCTGTGGAAGAACTTCCTTAAGTCCCCTAAACATTTGTAGGAGCCATAGTTCTTTTAGCTTGCTCGGGCTTAAAAAACTCCACTGCTTTGGCCAACACCATTAACTCTGGATAGAACTATTTTGTGAAAAAAAAATTATGTCCTTCCAATATAAGCCCTCGTGTTTCTTTTTCGTCACTGTCATGTCCCACCATCTCCTTCTTGGTCCCCCCAACACAAAGGTGGAACACTTCTCCTTGATCTCGTCCGATGTCTACAGAAACTCAAACATAAGTTCTATCCCGCCAAACCATTCTTTAGCATGTTGAAAATTAGGGGAGCCTTTGAAAATTGGTGGTCTATGGTGAAATAAATATTGAGAAAATTTTCAAAGAGCTCCCCCAGTATCAATATCTAGAGCCTGAATGGGGACTATAGGTGGTTCCTATCCTAGAGATTGGAAAGTGCACACAATCACCTCAACTTGGTTCATGTACACTGAAGGATTTTCTCACTGATGGTTTGCAGCAGCCTCTTCCTGGATCTGATTCACACGTCTTCTCAGAGGCATGATGTTACACAACATTAGCAGACAATAAGGAAGACATTAAATAATTCTTGTACATAACAATGAGGGAAACATGATCCCAAATGGTAGAACATAGATGATTTGGATTTCAATCTATCCAGATAAAAATAAGGAAAAGACTAGAACTAATCCACAATACATATTTCCCAAACTATGATAGGTGAATTAAGGTTCATTGTGGTGATAACTATACATACACTCAATCGCAACAACCTCCTATGTCCCGACAAGATTTCACAAATGCATACTGACTTCAAGAAAAGATGCTTAACCTTCCATTGATACCATTTTGTCACAAAACAACTAGGGTACCCTGGAAACCCGATAACCAACCCAACCCTGACATAGCTCAAAGGGAAATCCCAATCCCCAATGGTTGGCGACTATCACTTGGAATCACACAACATGCAAGTGGGAACGTTTTTTCTATTAACAATTGAAAATAAAAGAAACAAGACAGTACGCATAACAGAAGAAATTCCACTGGGAGTGAAGTAACAGAATAAAACAAGGAATAAATATCCCAAAGTACCAAAAACCAAGTACTAAAATGGAAAACAACCCCATGTCCCCTAAAGACACAACTCCCCAATAACAAATCTCAACAGATGGATCCACCTCAAAGAGATCCCTTCCCATTGCTCAAACCTGGAAGGATAAAGTCAACAAACACCTGAATGGAAAAGTAGGGTGTGATCTAAAAAACACAGTAGGGTCTCACCACAGATTCTATAACAGTTTCCAACAATTGGTTAACCAAAAGAATGCATTCAATGTTTAAGATAAATAGGTTGGGCATTTTAATACATAATTTAACAAATCATGCTATATAGTTAAAATGATGGGAAAATAATTTAAGAAAAGACTTTAAAATGATGGAATATTTCTAAAAAAATGGATTAAATAAAATAGTTACATAAAATAGTTTAAGTAAAAATAGCAGGAATGTAAAGGATTTTAAAAACATTTGCATACATTCATATCTCAAATATAAATAAACAAGCGGGAAACACAGTCATCTTCCAAAATGTACGATAGTATTAACCAGATAAAGGATTCCACACTCTCTATGTGAACTCAATAAAATTTGTATGCACACATCCCTATGACACTGGAAAAAGGAGACTCGTCACCAACCCATCTAGGATGTGACCCACCGTAAGTATGTTTTAGAACTTTTTTGTAGTGTAGAGTGTATCCAAATAACTCACTAACTAACTAAGGATTTCATGAACTCTTACATGATTGGTGAACTATTTTTGGACATTTTAAAAATATGATCAATCCCATTTTTTCATTTTAGAAGTTCCAATTTGTATCCATTTAAAACCAAAATAGGTTTAATTCAAAAACATGCCTTTTTCACATGATAAAACCACTGGGTTTCTATCAAGTCATTTAAATCCATTTTCACTAGTTTGAAATCCATTCAAAACCAATTCCATAATTACACAATTAATTTTCACAATTAAATCTAAAAAATTTAATTGAAATCATTTCCATCAAATCCACAATTTAAATTAAACAATTTAAATCTTTAAATTTCCATAAGCACACCCATTTCAATGGAATTGAGGGTTTTCAAAATTTCCATTCCAAAACCATTTCAAATATCTCGATTCATTGGAATCGAGTTTTTTTATCAATTTAATTGAAAGAAAAATTGAGAAATTTAATTTAAATAAATAATGGATATAAATCAATTAATATAAGTATAATAAATTTGGCTTATCAGAATAGAACCACCTTCATCAAGATCAACGATGTCAGTGGAAATGATAAACCACCCTATGTGGTACAATACACCTCCTCACGTCATTAATATCATATGCACCAAAACTCCAATGGTCAATGTTATTCAAGGGTTCCTAGAACCAAAACATATATTTTATTTCACAAGGAAGAAAAAAATTACATGCGATTACATTTTCTCTCTCATGGATAATCTCTGGATTATCATTTTAGGTTAATTCATGCAATTGCAAGTAATATCCATAAGAATAATTATAAACCTAGTTTGATAATTATATCCCTCAATTTTATTTCTCAAGGAAATAAAATATTAAATGCGATTGCATTTTCTCTCTCCAGGATAATCTCTATATTATCGTTTTATATTATCACATGCGATGATAATTTATCTCATCATGATAAGTTTAAAAAAAACATATATATTAAAACATGCGATTATATTTATCTATCATGGAAAATTTTCTATTTATCCTTAGATCAACACATGCGATCATGATTATCCATCAAAATAATTATCTTTGATAAACTCAAATTTATCATTTTAATAATATTAATAATTAACCCCCAATAATCTCGAAATTAACAACAAATAATTATATTAATTATCCTTTGATAATATATGTAAAAACAATATCCATTATATATTCAAAATATTTATCTTCTAAAAAATTACATATGATAATCAGATAAACAACATTTGATAATTCATTATCTTTTGATAATTCAAATAATCATCATTTGGTAATTTATATAATTATACATTCCAATAATTTGATGAAATATTTATTTTTAATTTGGGTTTAATCAAATTATTATTCAATATTTTTTTATTATTGAGAAGGGAGGATAAAGAAATGGAATAAAAAAATTAAAAAAAAAGGAAAGAAGCACACGTATGAGGGGCACCAATCACAGGACCAGCAAGTCACAGTTGTGGGAGAAATCCCTAGAATAGATATAGAACATCACCGATCATAAGCATGATTAAAACATGTCCTCTTATTCGACCTAAAAAACCAAGAACTACAACTGAAAGGGTTCATGTATGTATAACCCCAATTTCGGTTACAGTTCATTCACCCAACAGTTGATACCATAATTTAATCCACTGTTTTATCTAAATCTTGATGACAAAGTGTTTTAATTCAACCCATTAGTGTGTTGATGATTGAAACAGTTTAAAACGGGTGGAAATTGACGGTTTTGAAAACATTCAACATTAAAAATGGAGTTTCATCGTGTTCCATCATGGTATTAGAGATGATTGAACAATGCTACATTTTTTTAATAATTAATTGAATTTAACATAATTAATTATTTAATGTAGTTATTAAAAACTTAATTTAATAAATGACGTGACCAAACACTGGTTTTTAATGAATGTTAATCCCCACCTAGGGTAAAAACCTTTTTCTAAACCCAATGGTTGTCTCAGATTTCTCATATGACACATCGTTTAAAGGATATTAATGATTTATTTTTAAAAAATCGGAATAATTAATTAATTAAAATAAAAAACATTGTTTTTTCTAGCGAGGCATCCAAACGTCCAATGATAACAAATACTATACCCCATATACGGTAAACCCATCATTCTGGACCCATCTGTAGTCTCAAGTTTCCCATACGAGGCACTTTTTAGGATATATTTAATTATTTTTAATATATAATATATTAAATATTATTTAATTACGTTATCTTATGAGCGAGACATCCAAATGTCTGATTTCTTTGAATGTTATAACCCTCCTAGGGTAAACACCATATTTTCTATACAACTGTGGTATTAAATTTATCAAACAACTCATCGTTCTGTAGTTATCCAAATATTTTGAATAAAAATTGTGATCTTACTATATTCTATTGAATAATTTAATTTCGTCTTCCCCGAGTCTTTACGGACCTTGAAAACCTATACTTAATTTGTGTTTAACTCAAAAAATATTTAATTGAATATTACAGATTATTAATTGGTCGTTTTACCAATCTGCAACGTGTTAAAAAACCACAACTTTTCCTTGATAAACCATTTTCCAATTTAACGTAATAATTTAACATAAGAGGTTTTACAAATACCCTAAATAGTAATGAGAAGTTA
This sequence comes from Viscum album, assembly GCA_963277665.1. NCBI lineage: Eukaryota > Viridiplantae > Streptophyta > Magnoliopsida > Santalales > Viscaceae > Viscum > Viscum album. Next base: position 2,006,326,133 of record OY728122.1, on the reverse strand, counting down.
CATTATGTATACACTGTACAAGTTTCTTCTGAGGACTAGAGGCATGGAAAATACCCATTTTTAGAAATAGGTAGGATGTTTGGAATGAGAATTTCTATACATAGATGTTGAAGGCAATGAGACCACCCAACCCATGCTTGGTGATAAAGGATTAGGCATATGGGTCCATGATACTATTTGTGTGACTGTATTTTTTACAAGTAATCCTAGATTGAATGGATACAATGATCATGAGTACTCAAATTTCATGATACAATGTTCTGTGAAAGGAGATGTACAATAGAGACACCCTAGAGAGGTTTTGTGAAAATTAAGGTTTTTGTGAAGGTTATAGTTATGTGATACTAGGGTCACTATCATAAATTTTTTCTTTCGATTCCCATGGACTACATTTAACAAAACTCATAGGTCCCGTGAATCCTAAAGTTTCATGACAGATCTTCCTCGAGTGAAAAGGATGTTCTTCATGAATGGTAGTTTCAAAAGACTCATCTCAAACATGAGAAAATACATTAATGGGATTATGTGAGTAAATTCATGAAATATCATCACAATTATAAATCCATTGTGATTTAGGTTCATGATAGTCGGAGTTTCATGAATCAAGACATTTATGTGAAAGTACAAAAGTCCGATCTAACTAAAATATAGGATGAATGGTTTATTTATATTTATTGGGATCATTAGAGGTATGTTTCATGTAATAAGTACCTTCCTCACAAAGTTAGTTGTTTCATAGCACTATAACTTAAATTTGTGAAATTTTGGACCTTGATGCATGTTCCTTTTATTGGTTTTTTTCCTTAGATGAGGCCATATATTCCCCGATTGGTTTTCTTTCCCACTCATACCTTCCTCAACATGTTTTTATATATCAACAATATGCATTCAATTCATGTAATATATATATATATATATATATTATGCTAATATACTGTATATGATATTATATATGTATAAGGAATTAAATTAAAATATAATACACATAATGGATTCACATATATTCACATGCATATGATGCAAGAAGAATACATTCATATGATTCATTTTTTCATAATTACTATTGCATACAATATAAATGAATAAATAGAATGTATACATGGGATGAAACCCATATATTCATGCATAACAACAAACCCTTCTCCCTATACAGTTTCCAAATTTTTTAATCCATTAATAGTGGATTAAAATATTTTCATTAAGATCATTAAACACATTTATCAGTGAGGCCCATATCATGAGTATTATTTGATAATATTTGAATACTAAAAACATATTATTCATTTATGAAGAATAATGGAATATAACCTTTAAAAAATAATTGGTTCTCCTCAATAGAATGCGACTTAATTATTCATTTGATAATTTTGGTGTTAATTATTTTGATGCAAAGATTACTATAATCTCCTTCTTCACAATCCTCATTCATCTATCCTAGAGTGGGTTCTATAACACCTTCGAGACTATTGTGAACCCTTCAATAGATTACATGATCCAATGCCTAGTTTATCCCACTATAGGTTATATTCTTTGATTTTTCACTTATTGGGATCACAATCAAGAATTATACCTTAAATAAGAAAGATAAAATCCACCACAATTACATTCCAGGTACACTATAGTCCTTTTTTGGATGCCCTATTTTTAAAATAAAGTTTAACATTTGATTCATGGAGATTGATTCACCCTTATTTTGGGTTTTTTCCACTAACTATGATCATATGATGATCAATTAAAACCTGCAACCCTGAGTAACTTATTTCAAGAATACTCTCAATTCAACACCTAAGGTCACTTAAGTTTTTTTGAACCATTTTCTAACGAACTGACTAGGATGCCCATGTGGACCTATAATTGATACCCAATAGACCAGAGATGAATCTCCTAATCACTAAATCCTGTCATAAATGCATAGGGATAGCTTACATACAGTTAGGTGAAATTTTACCCACTTTTATTGTAAACCAATGATTTTATAAAATACACAAGACCTAGTCGAGATTCTATCCCAACCCTTGGGATCGTCAAACCTGACAAACCATGTCACATGTGTCTACCTATGGAATACCTATTAGTCAAGAAAATGACGATTTATAGATTCATTAACTATAAAACTTTGTACATGAAACATATAAAGCTTTAAAAAATCTATAATATTTATAAAAAGTAAAATAAGTAAAAATACACTTTACACATATTTTATAAGCTAGACAAAGCCTCCTGGTCCAAAATGAAAGCTCCAAGTGAGTGTTCAATCATGAGAAACACCCTTGATAGTTTTACTACTCCCACCCCACAAGTTAACCCAAAACTATAAAATGGCCTACATTGATTCTACATACCACATGCGGTAATCATCCATGATTTCGTATAGTCATACATTTTTATTAGCACTTTTACTTTTCCCATGATATGTAAAACACGATCTACACACATCCTAAAAGAACACATGTAGGGTGTGCGTAAAATGTATCCCATGGAAGTCACCACCCTACCACATCTAGTCTTTAGTAAAGTTAAGAGTTCAAATAATGGATACAAATTTGGGAAAAAATAGTAAATGTGGAGTAGTCTATCAAATAATGTACAAGATATATAAGTGAACACCATAAACAAATATACTTTCTAAATACTTTGGCATGTTATTCAATTAGACAACAAAAAGGATCATGATTTAAAAACATTTAAATGATTTCTATTCACATCATCCAAACCTTATTAGGCCATACTCAGAATGCGTAAAGGGTACCTATCCACTTTAAGGGACCTATCAATTAAGGATCTTCGACTAGAACTATCCTCTATAAGTTTTTGTATACATATATATAGTTTTAAATATATAGATATATATGTGTATGTATGTATGCATCTATATATTCATGCATAAATTCATGTATGTATGTATGTATGTATGTATGTATGTATGTATGTATGTATGTATGTATGTATGTATGTATGTATGTATGTATGTATGTATGTATGTATGTATGTATGTATGTATGTATGTATGTATGTATGTATGTATGTATGTATGTATGTATGTATGTATGTATGTATGTATGTATGTATGTATGTATGTATGTATGTATGTATGTATGTATGTATGTATGTATGTATGTATGTATGTATGTATGTATGTATGTATGTATGTATGTATGTATGTATGTATGTATGTATGTATGTATGTATGTATGTATGTATGTATGTATGTATGTATGTATGTATGTATGTATGTATGTATGTATGTATGTATGTATGTATGTATGTATGTATGTATGTATGTATGTATGTATGTATGTATGTATGTATGTATGTATGTATGTATGTATGTATGTATGTATGTATGTATGTATGTATGTATGTATGTATGTATGTATGTATGTATGTATGTATGTATGTATGTATGTATGTATGTATGTATGTATGTATGTATGTATGTATGTATGTATGTATGTATGTATGTATGTATGTATGTATGTATGTATGTATGTATGTATGTATGTATGTATGTATGTATGTATGTATGTATGTATGTATGTATGTATGTATGTATGTATGTATGTATGTATGTATGTATGTATGTATGTATGTATGTATGTATGTATGTATGTATGTATGTATGTATGCATGCATGTATGTGTGCATCCGTAATCTTCCTCCATGGTAGGAAACTATCTCTTCATAAGGAGAAACTATATATTTACATCAATAATAGCCTCACCTAGGATCACCCTCATTTTCTCCTAAGAACAAATATATATGAAGTAATAAATGATGTTTGGCTGTATTTTTTATCAATTATGTTGTTTCCAATTAGTCATGTTAATGTTATAAATGAAAATAGAAGTTTAGTGATGGATTGAAGTAACCACCCATAAAGGAAGGAGTGAATCTACCACGATGGGAACATGGGAAAGGAGATTGAGAAGGCACTATCGACATATTGGGAAAATAAAAAAGTAGATATGGATTCCCTAGAATACCTCACTAGATAGATTCAAATTGGAAACCCCTATTAAATTAGGTTAATAATGGATTGGTCTTCATGTTTATGACAAGTACTAAATTAGTTGAGTATTTTCTACAATAGTTTAAGAAATAGGGAAATTGTAAGAAATTGGATGCTATATATTATGGATGTACAAATTATTAAGTTGTAGTTTAAATGAAGAAAATCAATTCAATGTTTGAAGAGAAATAAAGTGTGGATATGGATAATCCATCAATGTGTACCTATACATGAAGGATTCTGAAAACCATGTTTAAATAAAAATAGATAAAGGATAACATGAAGGATGAATTGGTAAGTACATTGAATGATACTAAAGAACCCAAAGAGAATATTTTTTAACATTATATAGAGTTCTTGGGAATTATTTATAAGTTCTTGAGAAGGTTTCATAAATCCCTAATGAATTTTTTAAGTGTTTATGAATGATTGGGAATGGATGGAGATAGATTAGAGGAGACCTCATTCAAAATGGAATGAAATTTGGAAAAATTGATAAGTCCAGATTCCACATACATGAATTCTAGAATAGGAAAATTCCATTATAGGAAAACTGTAGTGTAGCCTAATCCATATAGCTGATTTCCCACATATGTAAACATTTTATTATGTGAATATCCATATATGTGAGTTATTAAATGTAGAAGAATGATCACATTTAGGAATTATACTATGTATCTAATTTTAAGGAACCGTGTATGTGAATGAATATATACGTAACCACATCCAACGATATAGTTGAATTCCTCACAGAATGGATTTGTATTATGTAACCAAAATTTACATAGCCAAATATTTTGCCTATATAAATTCAGAACCACATACCCAAATGTCGTTCCACATAGATGAAAACTATATAGCCAAATCCACCAATGAAATTTCAGATAACATAATGGAATTTGAGCCAACATAAGTAGATACCCACATAATCGATATCAATGTATGTGAATTCCACATTGAGATTCATATAAGGTAATTTATCATACATACCTGGTGTTTTTTTATATATTTCTAGAATTAAAATTCTAAAGAAGAAAATGATATCTGAAGATATTGAAGCTATTATTTAGGGATTCAAACATCAAAGATACCTTTAATGGTGTGTTATTCAATAATTAACAAAAAATATAAGATCATCTTCATCCATGGTAATTAAATATTAAATAAAAATGAAAAAGTGAGTTTTTAGTATTTATAAATTATAATGAAATTAAATCTAATGATGCTAATGATGTGAATTCAATATTGAAACATCATAATGCATATTTAAGTCATGATCAAAGCCTATTTTGAATAATACTGAATATTAAGAGGCACTAAATATGTTTATTATGTTTTAAATGACGTTTGAGGGTTTTAAAAAACAATGTAGATGAAAAAAATTCCAAATATCTACTCTTAAAAAATGCTTAAAATTTTGATGTTCCAAAATCAAAAGTTATACTATTTTTAATGAATTTTACCAATTCAAAATGTTATAAGGACCACTTCATATCTGTTTGATGTATATTTTATACATCAATTATATTTATTTAATGTGCGAATTTAATTGGATGTATTTTGAGGAAGAAGTGGTTTATCCTACTTGTGATTTTCTTTTAAGATATATTTAACCAAGATAATAAAAATGATAATGAAGAATATAATGGAAATGCAATAATTTTAATGAGGAAATAAATTCTAAAATAAAAAAATAATATCATGAGAATCATGGGTGTGACCTGTGCATGAACTTTTCCTAAGTGAATTTATTATAAGATTTAAATTCCTCAAAATATGAGGAAACATGCAACAAAAGATCATAGTCACTAGGAAAAAATAAAGATCACAGATAATCCCATGTACAAGCTATTGTGATTTTTTAAGATATAAGGCCACAAAAGTTAAATGGGTTTTTCATAATTGAATATTAGAAAATAAAATTATGTGACCTATGCATAAAAAATAAAAAATATTCTAGTAGATGATGTGGGCATGAACTGAGAGCTGTTGTTCTAAGATATGAAGAACAAATCTCTCTCAAAGAGGAAGTATCAACTGTATTCTATAGAAAAGAAGAAGAATAAAACCCATCTATCATTATGAGATCAGTTTGAGATAGATTAAGTTTTGATAGTAAAAAAATAAATAAACCCTTGGTTATAGAATGTTTATGAGGATATTATGGGTTGTAAGATAACATCAAATCATTGAGTGAGACAATCATTTTAAAAAACTATAATGTTATATGAAGTTAATCCATAATAAGTGACCGATTTTCAAAACATTTTTGAATATGTGTTGGAATTCAATGAATTTTCTTGTGATATGAAGATCTATTATGTTGATACAGTGACATCCTTTTTCTAATAGATGATATACTTCCATGGAGGATATAGAAAGATTTTTTGTATATATGGATAAAATAAATAGAACATTTGTGAGTTAGGTTATGTAAGAAGACCACCGTGAAACCCGATGGTTTCATTGTGAAGCTCTTGAGGATGTTTAGTGTGATTATATAAAGAAAATTTCAACAATGTGTAGGGATGTGGCTAGTGAGACTATAGTCTAGAGATGATTAGTGAGAATTTGATATAGTTATGGAATGTGAATCACATTCCATGTGTAATTTAATGATATTGGTTATAGTGTAAAAGAATTGATTTGGGTGGACCAATAATGAAAAATACTAGGAGGTTAAATTTAAAAGGAATGAAATTTATAAATGTTTTAAGTGACCACAGATTCACCCATCCCATCTCAGTGGTACATCCATCCACTGGGCAACATAATTCGTATCCGAGGAGGTTCCTTATGAAATTATTTTGATAATGTGAAGATTTGAGATATTTGAAATGGAATATATTTATATATAGAATCTAGTTTCCATCCACAAGAATAAACAAATAGAAATCCCTTCCCAAATAGTAATAAACTAGATGAAGAAAAATGTTAACAAATTGAAGATCTAAAAAGAGATTTATGGTCACCCAATGGATGAATTTAGTTATATTGGATTGTTTTCTATAAATCCTAGTGTGATAGATTCATCATATGGAGTTAGTTTAAGTTAGGTATAATTTTAATGGATTTAAAGTGATAAATCTCTTCATGTTTTTTATTTTGAAGAAAATTTTAGCTGAACGTGGTTACGAAAAATGTTGTTTCATATATACGTACTCATATAAGGGGAATATATAATTTAAACTCTTAAATATACGAATATGTTGATCCTATATAGGATACATTGGAAACTTTTATTTGAAGATGAACCTATCTCACAAAGCTTTTAAAATATAAGGAAGGTTTAAAAAAACTTTTTATTGATGATGTTTCTTTAATTTATGAAGATTTGAAAATAGTTCTTTATGATTGATAGAAATTGTGAATTCATGTTGAGATTAGTGGAAGATAAGAAGATATACCTTAACCAAAATTATCTTGAACTAAAAGAAAAACTAAAATATTTCAAATCAAAATAAACTGGACCCCCCCCCCCCAAAGAACCAAGAAGAAAGAATATGTCACAAAAAAATTATAATTGATTCATACATAAAATTACTGTAAATTTTTTTTTTCAAAGTGATTTATATCATGTTTATAATTATCGACCTATATCTCATTGAAAAGGGTAGTTAGAGTGCAGATAAAGTGTCTTATATTAAAATTAGAATTTATAGAAGTGTTAAAAAAAGAAAATTTCTATAAAAATGTTGAAGATGAAAAAATATATAATTTATAAAAACACATCAAGGATTAAATTAATTTGGTCCTATAAAAAGTTTCTATAAATAGATTTCAAAATAGTTAGGTTTCAACCTAAAAATAATGAGCATGTCAAGATGGAAATCCTACACCTAAAATTTGAAGAAAAAGATTGATTAGAAGGATTTGATGTGACACGAGTTTCAGGTACATGGATATTGATTACTAATATAACATTTCATCATTTGAAAATCATATTATCCCAAAATCAAGGTATATCAAGGTTGAGGAGAGGTTAAAAAATTCTATAGTGAAGATGACATCATAGAAAATGAAGAATATGTGTTAGAGGAACAGTTTTGAAAGTCTTGAAATATTTTATGATTTATGAATGTTTGGTTGTAATTTCTTCGCTAAATTGTGGTATAATAATTCTAGATATCACCCCTCCCCCCTATGTAAATAATAAAGCCCAGAAAACTATGATGTAGGTGAAAAAAGTTAGTAAAATAAATATTTAGAGGAAAATTTATGAATAGGAATGTTAAATTATCTACTCCCAAGAAGAAATAAAAGACAAATGAGAATGAGTTCAATTAAATTGGAAATATATTATTATAATATGGAAAGATATTCCACACTATGGATAAATGAAAAATGGGCATTAATAAAAAAAATGGGAACATGATGAATAGAAGAAAAAAATCTATATAAGTGTTGGAATTGAGGGTTTTATTAGTGGTTGACACTTCTTGTGAAGTATTAGAGATGTTTCCTATAAAGGTTAAAGGGAAGAATTATAATTTGGAATGTGGGATGTTCTTTAATTTTGGACATAGTACTGTTAGTTATACGATATGGATTCCTAAAAAAGAAAATTTATTGAATAACCAAGGGAAAGAACCTATAAGGTCAAGTTAAATATTTATTAATAAAGATAAGATGACCACACCAAAATAAAAGAAGACCATGATTTAAAAAAGGAGGAAATACCTAAAAATATAAATTTTTAAGCATGAATACATCTAGACTTGAATGTCATAGGTTAGAAAAACTATCTCAACACATCTGGTAATGCAGATAAGTTATTCAGAGATCCACATTATTAATTAATAAATCTGTAAGTTATTTAATGTTGTAGTATTTAGGGTGATGTTTTATGGGAATCATAACTGTATGGGGATCCATTAGAAGGGAACAATATACCATAGATTTATGAATTTATAATATATAATTTTTAATTTGGGACTGATATGAAAAATTTGAATAATCACCTATGATTTCATTCTTCCAATTCTATTTTATCTTATGCATATTTTTATTATCAAGGGAGAGTTTTTTCAAAAAATGTAGGGAAGACCTATAAATTTAAAAAATATGGTATATTTTTTAAAGTGATCATAGGATCTGGAATTTTCCTAAAAATTAATATATTCTACCCCCAAATAGAAGAAAGATAAAATTTGTATCACAAGTAAAAATATAGTACAGTTTGTGGTCTAAACTTGTCACTCTTTTTTCTATATAGGGTTATCCTATATATACATAGAGTCTATTTTTTTGGAAAATTTATAATAGAAATTTAACTCCAAGTCTAATTTAAATTATACTATGATGATCTTCATTTCTGATTATCACTAGCAACTAGTAATTTATAAAACAAGTTTAATTTCCTCTCTTATGGTATTATTATATAAATTAGATACCAAGAAAGGGGATTCCATGTTGTGTTACTGAAAAATGGTTTCAGGATTTATAAGTCTAAATTTTTATTAGGCCTTATAAATTTAATTTGGATTTTAAAAAATCTACCATTCTCTCAAGAATAAAATGATAATATCCATAATGAGATAAGTTATTTTTAAATCCTCTATGTGATATTATTGATGGGAGATTAATATTAATAATATGATATCCATTTATTTCAATTGATATCTGTTTTAACCTAAAATGGTATTATCTTTTAAGTGGTATCATATCTCACATGATATCAAATAGTAGTTGGGGAGAGGTAGTAAAAAAATGTGTAATTCCACATTAACACCCTTATTGAAAATTAGGGGGATATTAAATAAATAACTTAATTGGGGAGGGGGTATTTCCTCCCCTTTTCATTTATTTAAATAAAGGGTAGAGAAATTATATTTACTAATGAATCCTATTTGTAATTTTTTTAATTTAAAACAAAGGAAAAATGGGATATTAAAGTACCCAAAGGTGTCTAGTTGTTTTTTTGTCAGTTAGTTTTCTTTATGTTTTCTTTTCAATGTAAAAAATTCAATGAAAATTTGGGTTATGGAATTTTGTATCCACCCATAAAGGAATAATTGACAATAGCTTGATGGGTACATGGGAAAGGTGAATGAGAAGCTTATTCCCACATTTTAGGCAAAGGTAAAACTAGAGATGGATTCCCTTGAATACCTATTTGTACATATTCATGATGGTAAACCCTATGAAATTATAGGATTGATGATATGGTATTCGTGTTTATGAAAATTACTAAACCGGATGAGTTTTGTCTATAATAGTTCAATAAGTGGAGAAACCAAATGAGGCTTTCTAGTGATATGTTACAAATTCATATCTTATTAAGATATAGTTTAAATAGATAGAAAAAAAATATTTTTTTGGGTAAAAATATAGAATGCCTATGGAGAATCTATCCCTATGTACTTGTACATGAATGTTCCTTCAAACAGTACTGAAATACACATGGATCAAAGTTGAGATGATGGCTAAAGTTTAATGATCTTAAAGAACTCAAATAAAAGATTTTCCGCTTTCTAAAAAGTTCTTGGGAATTATTTTTAAGAACTTTTTAAGGATTTATGAATTCCTAAAGGTGATTTTAAGTGCTTATGATTGATCGATAATGAATAGAGATGGGATGGAGGAGGTATGGTTTGAGAAGGAAATAAATTTAAAACAATTGGTATGTGCTGATCTAAAATATATGAATTCTAGCATAGATTAATTTGAGTTTAGGAAAATTCGAGTGTAGTTATATCCATATAGCTAAAGTCAATGATATGTAAATATTTTCTTATATGAAGATCCCTAAATGCAAGTTCAGTGATGTTTACAAATGACCATATATGCCAATTTTACTACATATCTAATATTAACGAACTATGTATTTGAATGAAGCACTATTTAAACAAATCCAAGGACATATCTGATTCCTTCCATAAGGTATTTCTTATTCAAAACAAAAATTTATGTAGCCAAAAATTTATTTTTATCCAAATTATGAATTTTATACCTGAACACAATTTAAAAGAGAATAATTCTACATAGCCTAAAACACATATGAATATTCAGACAACATAAGGTAATTCAAGGCAACATAAATTGATCCCTATGTACCTGATATCTATGTATATGAATTTCACACTAGGATTCATGTAAATAAATCTTGCATTCACATAATATAAATATTTTTAGATTTCCTGAATTAAAATTCGGAAGATAAAAATGATTTCTCATGATGATGAAGTTTTACTTCATGGATTGAAACATCCCAAACACCTTTAATAGCGGGTGATCCAAGATTTAAGTAAAATTAGAAGATGATATTCATCCATTGTATGGGAATATCAATGAAAAATGATGAAGATACTATCTATAATTTAAATATCTTGATGAAATTAAATATGAAGATGTTTATGTTGCGCATTCAATATTGAAACATCATGAATCTTATTTAAGCCATGAAAAGAGTATATTTTGAGAAATATCAAATAATAAGAATCATTTTATATGGTCATTAAGGTTTAAATGAAGTTATAAGGTTTTAAGGAATAATTCATATGAAAATTCATCTAATAATGAATATTCATAAAATATTTATATTATGATGATATGATATCATATGTTGTAATTTTTTATTTAATTTTTTTCATGTAGAAATGAAAAGATTTCCACACCACATATATTTTATATAATTTCATATAGAAATTATATTTATTTAATTTATGGATTTTAGTGGAAGTATTTTATGGAAGAATAGGTTGAGTCTACTAGTGATTAGGTTTGATGATATATTTGGTTGAGCCAAGAAAAAAGAGAATGATGAAGATGAGTGAAAAGCTATCATTTAAATTAGGGAAACCATTGAAAAAGAAAAAAAGGAGATCATGAGAATCATGGGTGTGACATATGATTTTCATTTTCATACACATGATTATTATAATATTTACATTCATTTAAATATGATGCAATAACCCCTAAAATCTCACAACCACCTGGATGAAAATGGAGATCATGGATAATCCCATGTACTAGATATTGATATTTTTGAAGATTTAAACCATTTAATTTGAAGGGATTTTTTATATTTAAATATTGGAAAATAAAATGATGTTCCCTATGTATAATAATAAAAAGATATTGATAGATGATGTGTTCATGAACCAAGAGGTGTGGTGATGAGATATGGAGAGTATCTCTCTCTTGAAGAGAATGTATCTATTCAATGTTTTAGTAAATAATAAGAAGAAGACATCAATAATTCTGAAACCATTTTGAGTGATCAAATGTTGTGTGATAAAAACGATCTTGGAAAACTCTTGGTTTCATAAGTTTTTTGAGGAAATATTGGGTTGGAAGATCATAGGAGCTATGTGGGTGATATAGCCAGGTGTATTGATTCATATGTTCTTTGAAGCTAAGATTCATACAGTAACCTATTTTCAAATCATTCTTGAAGATGTGGTGGAAATCGAATAATCTACTTGTGATAAGAAAGATATATATTCTGTGGATATGGGCACATCCTTATATTGATAAGAGATATGATTTCCAGGAGTATATATGAATAAAATCTTATGTATGATTTGTGGAAGCCATAGAAACTATGAGAAATAGGGTATGAATTAAGGCCACCATGTTACTTAGTGATTATGGTCAAAATCTGTTAAGGAATTCAAGTGGGAAGTTGGTAAGAAAATTCTTGTAGGGAATAGGAATGTGGTTGGTGAGACTCTATTTGAAAGAGGATTGGGGAGACTCTAATCTTGTTATGGTGTGTGAAGCATGCTATAGCGACCCTACTTTTTCTTACATGACTATTACATCTTTTTAAATATAAAAACTTAATAGTTATATATTTAAGGATCGAATGGTTTAACATCTTGAAAAAATTAGGATCATACATCACTTATGCATAATAAAACATTAAAAATATTAATAAACTTCTTCTTTATCCACATAAAAGATATCATATTTTGCAAATTACATGTAGTCACCTTAGGATATACATCAAAGAAAGGGGTGAGCTAAAATACTAGTAAGGGGAAGGGTAAAATAGGTAAAATAAGAGACACGAATCAATAGTAAATGGATGAGGATAATAATCATAATAATGGGATCGTAATCATAATAATAATGAAGAAATTGGGAAAATAGTCTTGTATTTTTGCATATTCCTAAAAAATATGCATCATGTCATAGTGGTAAAATTCCACACATAGTTATAAACAATGCTTGTATGATGTTCATGCATAACATATGTGCATCAATCTTAAAATCATCATTATGAACAAATATAGCATCATGTTAATTCATAATACACATAATATCATGAGATATATAATATTTCCCTATGTAAAGGAGAGATATATAATTTTAAGCCCACCTTCCACATCATAATGGTTATATAATCATGCATGCCACATACAACATATAACAATAATTGTCATGAAATAACCCGTCGAAAGAAATGGTTCAATAAGTATTTTATCAAGAATAATTTAATTAATAAACAGGGGGTTCCAAATTGAATAAGGGAAAATATATTTAGAATAAATTTCATCATGATTGAGTGAAAAAGGAATAACTCAAGGGGATAAAAGATGTGTTTCATAAAGGAAAGTATTTTTTTGGGAAATCGTCGTATTTGTATTATAAATAAAGGTGGGGAAATTTATATTACAAATATAAAATGTAATAATAGATAAATTATATTTAAGAAACATTAAAGGAATATCTATATTGAAATTCATGTGAATGTGGGATAATCGAAATAAAGGGAGTTGGGTTCTAGAATCTCCTTATCATAAATCCTAAATTATATCATCTCTTTTATGCCTCATGAATTATAAACATACGTTTATTAAAACAGTGATACACAAGTTATTTATTTTCTATTTTACCATTGTTTAAAATTTATAATCATTTTATTGTATTTATTATTTTCCTTGGTTAAATGGAAATCATTTTTATATCATGTTTTCCTTAAAAAATGTACCATTTTTCTTCGATTCCACTATTTTGTTAACGGACATTTATACAGAATTAGAATTTTTTTATTACATTAAAATAAATATATTTATACATTTATATATCATAAATTATTTATTATAACCATTTATATGGTTGGTGATAACAAATGAATTTGCTACATCCTCATTGGCAGTTAACCAATCATCAACGTGACATTATCAAAATGGTTGAAATATGAAACATGGAAATTTTATATGTTCTAAATATAATAATTATAGTTGGATAAAATAATTATTATAATAATAAAATAAAAATTAATTTTGATTATAATATTTTTGTTTTAAAAGGTATGGGGAAACAAAAACATGTGAGGAGAATGAGAGGGAGAATTAATAAGAACATACCCTCTTCTCAGTGTCTCTTTTTCTCAAAAGCACTAAAATCCTTTGCTGATTGTAGTTGGATGGCTCCATAACGTCCCTAGGAATGAAAAGAGTCTTAAGAGAGAAAATTTGGTCCAATATTGGGATTTTTAAAGTGAAATAGGTGTGGGTTTTCAAGGGGATGGATACATGATATTTATAGTTGTGGAGAGTGGTGTTTTTAGAATAAAATATTGAATAAAATATTATATATAAGGAGAACCTTATAATAGTGATATTTTTGACATTATAAACCATTATTTTATTAAATAATATGATTTTAGGAATTTTAATAACATTATAATTATAATTCATTAGATTAATCAAAAGGAAATGTGGAAAAATGACAAAATGTTGTTTTAATGTAATAATTTATATTTTAGACTTTGGAAAGTACTTTTTTGGTTTGGAAATCAATTTTATTGTATTTTAATGTTAAAATTTTCAAATTAAATAGTTTTTTTCAAGCCTCACTTTATATAAATTTTTAGGCCATTATCATAGTACAAATGATTTCATTTAAGATACACAAGTTATGAGAAAGTGTATTTTTACTATTCACTTGAAAATTGAAGTATTTCAGAAAATTAGAAAAAAATAACCCATGGAAAATTTATACATGATGATTTAAAAAATGATATAGTTTTTTTATTTTTTTGAACATATTTAAATTTCATTTTTAATATAAAAATTATTATTTTCACAAAATCCATTAAAATACAGTTTATAAAGAATGCGCTTATATTTCCTTTAATTTTTTAACCATGGTATTTATTTTTCGTCATTATAATATTTATATTTACATAAATTACACATGATCAATATTATTTATATTATAATTTATTATTTTGAGGTTAAATTACTATTCCAACAGTCATGTTACTATTTCCAATAGTTAGGTTACGATTCCCAATGGTCATGTTACTATTCCCAATGGCCAAGTTACTTTTAAAATGGTCAAATTTGTATTCTATTGGTCACATTACCTCTTATAAATATCTATTCAATCCATAATTCATTATTAATATGATTTTTTCTCATGGTTCTTCAGTTACATTTACTATAATGTTGATTGGTTTACTAATATTTTGTATCATTTTTATAATTTTTCTCATGGGAGGGATGACTTTAGCTAATCAGGTTGATCTAAATTCTCTTATTATAGTTTTTTTATTTTTTATTTTTTATCCCCTTGTAAAAGTTTTCATTTTAGTTGTTTTATTCATTTAATAATGTAATATTTTTATTAAAAAATTAAAGTGTTTTTTGTTTCTCTATATACTCTCTATCTATATATAATATTTATATAATATAATATAACACATATTTATTTAGGAAACAATTATCATTTAAAAATTATGAATAATTACAATGTACCCTCTTTAAACATTTCATCCCTTAAATTTCAGCTCATATTCTCGATTGATAATAGGTAAATGAACTTCATTTTCATTATTTCCTCTAGTTCCCATGTCGCCTCTTCATCCTTATGGTTCCGATAAAACACTTTGAAAATTTGAGTTGTCTTACTATGTAGAAATGCTTATCTTCTTTATTTGATCTTCATTGGATGGTCCCCATACAAGAGGTCATTCTACAGTTGTACCACCTCTTGATCCAGTACATGTGAGGGTTCACTTATGTACTTCCTTATGAGAGATACATGGAACACATCACGAACTTGAGTCATATTCAGTGGTAGTGTAAGCCGGATGGCCACTGATCCAATTTGATCAAAGATCTCAAAGGGACCAATGTACATGGGGATAATCTTCCCTTTGTTTCAAAAATGATGGAATATCTACCATTGTGATATTCAAAGTAAGTTTTTTCCCCTACGTGACACTCCAAATCCATTTAACAGTTTTTAGTATAGATATTTTACCAACTATGAGATGATTTTATATATTTTTGGATGGATTGATCCTTCTTTTTCATCTCTTTCATAATAAATATTCAATGTATTTTCCATTCTCCAACTTAATTACTATAAGTATGAGTTCTAAATAATTTCCCATATAGAGATTCACAAGGTTCCAGTTGAATACTATAGTATAATTTATTGTTGTATGAGAACATAACTAATGGGGTATATTGATCCCATATTTCTTTAAATTACATTTATAAGGATCAAATCATGTCATCAAGTTTCTAAATATTTCTATCAGATTGATTATCAGTTTGGGGGTAATTTTTAGTATTGAAATTAAATTCATTATTCAATTCATGTTGAAGACATCTCGAGAATTTAAATATAAAACTTGAATCAAGATAAAAAAACAATCGAAATTGATAACCCATGAAGCCTAACTGCTTCCTTCACATATATCTTAGCATATTTTTCAAGAAAAAAATATTTCTAAATAGTGATGAGGTGAGAATTATTGGGGAGTCGATCCACTATAACCTATATAACATTTTTCCTTTGTATATATTTGGGAGATGAGTGAAAAAGTCAATGGAGATGTTTTCCCATTTCAACATGGGTATAGGAAATGGTTACAAAATCCCCTTGGACTTCTGTCTCTATTTTTCAACATTCTAACATATCAAGATTTTTAAGATATTCTCAACAATCTGTTTCTCTATGTTATCCCACTAGAAGTCTTCTCGGTGGTCATGGTACGTATTGGTACTTCTGCGATGGATGGAGAAAGATGAGCTATACAAATTATCCAATATATACTTCTTTATTTTTCGTGATGTAATAACACAATTTCAAGTTCCAAATTGAATGACACAATCCTCATCGATGTGGAACTCATATAGCTTCCCTTTATTTACTATGTTCAACTTATTTTTGTAGCTCCAGATCATTATTTTGTGCCTCCTTAATCATATCTTGGATATATTTTTTGGAAATAACTTGGACAAGGTATTATGTATTCTATAATATTATGATTTCCATTTACATATTTTTCATATCCATGAAGATATGGTCATTATTAATCCAAATATGGGATAATTTAGCAGGTTATTTTATTCTTAGGATATCTCCTACCATATTTTCTGTTTCTAAATGGCCTTTAATATTGAAATCGTAGTACATGATTAGATTTAACCATCTTATTTTATGCATGGTGAGATAATTCTATTTGAATATATACTTTAGATTCTTGTGATCGGTATATATTTCACACTAATCACCATAAAGGATGTACCAATAAATATTCAAGGAAAATATCATCACTACTATCTATCGATCATGTAGAAGGTTGTTATCCTCTTGGATATTCAACTTTTGTGAGGCATAGGCTATCAATTTATCATTATGAATGAGTAAAAAACCCCAAACATTCTTCAAAGCATCATTTTATATCAAAAAACCTTATCAACTTTTAGGTAGTGTGAGTAAAAGAGTAGCGATTATCCTGTTCTTGACTTCCTTAAAGTTTTCTTCACATTCATTCATCTATACATACTTTACCCATTTCCATTTTAACATAATTAAATGGATTTACAATCATGAAAAGTTTCTAAAAAAACTCGATAGTACCCTGCTATGAACAAAATATGGATTTCTATGACACTAGTGGGTCTAGGCCATTCCTCAATTTATTTTTTTCATGGACAGTTCAACAAAAATTCCATCACTAGCGATCATCTGACCCGTGAATGTGAATATTTTTATCCAAAAGTCACTATTGTTGAACTTTTTATACATTTTCACATTCCTTAATTTTGTCAATACAATCCTTAGATTCTATTTATGTTTTTCCTCTCTCTTGAAGTAAATGAGTATATCATCAATAAAGACAACCACATATTTTATGAGATATTCTCTATAGACTCGATTCATCAAATATATGATGAGTTATGGGGAATTATTTTGTATGAAGGGAATCACTATGAACAAATAGTGTCCATACCTTTTACAAAAGGTTTTATTTTGAATTTCTTCCTTATTAACCTTTAGTTGATGGTATCTAGAATGAAGATCCACCTTTGATATGTATTGAGATGATTACAGTTTATCAAACTAGTCATCAATCCTTAGCATGGGTACTTATTCCTTATGGTGAACGTGTTTAGATCCTGGTAATCAATATACAACCTCTTTGATCCATAATTTTTATTTAGAAAGAGAAATGGACCACACAATGTTGATGAACTTGGGTGTATGAACCCTTTTTCCAAATGCTCTTGCATCTGCTTCTTTATCTCCTCAAGTTTTCTAAGTTCCATCCTATATGGGAATTAAGAGATTGGAGTTTCTCTAGGTATATGATTTTTTGAGAACTATAACTCATAATCTGGGGGAAGTATGGGAAAGTCTTCATGAAATACATCAACGTATTCCCTTATAATAGGAAATTTATCTAGGTTATAACTTCATTTGACTCAATCATTTGGGAAAGTTATGCTTCTTCATAGGGTATCAACACCCACACCGTTGAGGGATTTTCTAAAAGAGATTCATGATCTACCATGTATTTTTAGAGGAAAGCAGGTATGATCAAATTATATAAAGTGTTTTTTGTTTCCTAGAAATTGATGTGTGCTCTATATGATGAGATGCAATCCATATGTTATATAGAATCAAATTCCATCAAGGGAAGGATTATAAGACTCACAAGAAGAATCTTCCCACATACTATAATAGGAGAATATTCCAACACATGGGTTGAAATGATCATAAAACTAGGTTTTTCACAAACATCTCTACCTCAAGGTATTGGGGATTTGATTCAACAGTTATTTCAAACTTACATGATATAAAGGAATGATTAGAACTAGGATGAAATAAAATATTTTCCATTCTGGAGTGAATAGTAATTTTATATTTTATGACTTCATTTTCATGATCCACTTTATATGTAGTGATGGTGTCACAGCCTATCCCCCAGGGCCAATTTTGTGACTACCCCAAGCCCACCTTCGAAAGTCTAGGGGTTGGATACTAGGACTGGAAAGGCATAACCCTAAAATGGGAAGGCATTGCCTCAAAACCTATACACAGATAGACTAGGTATACAAAGAAAGAAGACCACATAATATAACTTTTGAATGTAAAAGTAATTACCTAAAGAAAAGGGGTACAGTATACAAGCCCAATAGGAAAGAAATTACAAAAAAAACTCATGAGGTCATTCGCCAAGGATCCTACCTGAAGGTTAGGTACAGCTCATCTCTGCGGCTCACCATGCCAATTAGTCACCTCCATACACCATCAAGTCTAGGCTCTCAAGTCTCGGTCAAAGCTGCCCGTATTCTGCACAATACACTACAAGGTGCGGGTGAAGCCTGTGTAGGGGTGAGAATAACAATACTCAGTAGGGACCCAAGAACCCCGAAGGTCTCTCAGAATTCCACAAAGGGAAAACCACAAAGCATGATCTCAATCATAAGGTATAAAGAAGAAGGAATCTCTAACCAGGTATAACTTATGTACAGAAGTACAGATGATTAGTCATAAAGTTAGATCATCTTATTCTATCGAGAGGCTATACTACTGACCCACGCAGGATTGGTTGATGCTGACCTAAATAGGATCGCTAGGCACTGACCCCCATAGGATCGCTGAGTGCTGACCCACACAGTATTGATAGACACTGACCCACACAAGATCGCTGAGCGCTGACCCGCACTGGATCGATAGGTACTGACCCATGAAGAATCACTGATCATTGACTTACACAGGATTGATAGTTACTGACCCACACATGATCACTATTAATTCTTCATGTCATAGTCAGCCACTGGATTCCTGCACTTATCTCACTTAATTCTAGGAGGATCTGATCCTAAATCCATTGATCATACCACAACTTCCACGAAGTCCCAATAATAATAAACCTTAAGAACCTCCATTTTAGAGGGGTTACAACGCAATAGACGACACATCAATCGGACCCCCGGTCTGTATGTTATAGTTATTTTAGTACTGATGGCCTAGTTGGATTTAGGTTCATTCCAACCTGGATGTACTCCAAAAATATCTAAAACTCAAGTGGAGTATCTCAAAAGTAACGCCTCATCGTAAGGGTTCCAACGCCAAAAACGGTTCGTCAAACGGGTGTTCGGATTAGAATATATGCCACTTTAAGTGAAACTGAGACTAAGTGGGTCCAACTCAGGGCAGACCGACCTGACCCAACCTGGCCCATTGGGCTAGGCCTGAACTAGCTAGTCTTAGCTCGGTCTAGCCCGCTAGCCCGCGGGAACGACCCGACCCACCCGGCTGGGCAAGGCCTGCCAGGCGGCTGGACCAACCCGGCTCACCAGCTGGGCGCAACCCGCCAGCTCGGTGCGGCCCGCCAGGTGGACGTGGCCCGCCAGCTGGGCACGGGGGTCCGCTCCCCTCTTGAACGGACTATGGTCTGTTCAGTTCTTCAAATAGGCAGTGCTCGGCTGGCGCCACCCCCTGCAGCTAACCAGTCTAGTGGACAGGTCTTGTACGGGACCTGTGGCCGCTGTCTGCCTCCTCCGTGACTGGATATGGGACACCTCCATCGCGGAGAGTTACCATGGCATGCTACCCCCTTAAACACAGTCGACATTGGCCAGCTTCCCCCTTTACGTCGCAACACCTTCAGGCGCCGCCAACGCCTCACGGCCGGCGAGATCCGGGCGCCGCCTCCTCCGGTTGTCAGTGCCACCGTGATGGAAGATCTTCCACGGGCCCCCAGTGAAGCTCCGAGGGTCTGTTTTCTTTTCTTACTATGCCTATATGCCTCCGGTGATAATTACATCACTACATGGCCCCTAGTTTCATCTTTTCGCTGTATTGGTTGGTCGTCCATGAAGAAAACAAATACTACCAAGATCAGTAGAGGGTATGGGCTTTGTTAGGTTTGTCCCACAACCTCTGCATTAGAGTTATAGCATGGTAAGAGTTCAACATCATTAAGGTTAGATGAATGATAAAAACTCTTAAACCAAACCCCTACCTGGAACTCATTGGAAGACGCTGCATATGAGGGAAGGAGAACCCGCATTCAAAGGGTGTTCATTAGAATTCATCAATCTCCGTATCAAATCCTCAATGGCGTCACCAAATTCTCCATTCTTCATTGGAGTAAGACGCTATCAGCACTTCATTAAGAGTTCTCCCATGGGTTCCCAAAACCCACACGAATGACAATATTAAATAAAAGAAAAGGAGTTCAAATCTATGCACAATTATGTGGTTCATTAATGAATAATTAATGATCCCATTAAACTCCCGATGATGCGGTTACCCAACCATGTGTAACTGGTCCTTAAATGTCCTTCATTAAAATGACCAACCATCTCAGTGGTCCTACCACTGATGCTCAGCAGTTACAAAAAGAAATAAAATAACTCATGGTGTTATTTTTTTGTAAAGTCCAAAAATTAACATTTTTGTCCGACCCTTTCTAGTCAAAGTTAAGATTCTCCTAATAAAATCATGGCACTGTGAATTCAACGGTGCCATCATATTTTTATACCGAGCACCATTTTAAAAGATAGAAATCTCCGCTCGCACGTTTAATGAACTTAACTTAAAAAAATTCCAAATTCTCTTCCGAGCTCTCCTGGCCTCAAAATCATGTGCCACCAATTTTTGCAAACACATAATAATCCCAAATAATTTAAAAAAAAATTATATAGAAATTATGGGTCATTACATCCTCCCCACCTTAGGTATTTATGTCCCCTAAATCTACAACAAAACTAGGGAAACATATGGGGGTACTTAGCACGTATATGATCCTCTGGCTTCGATGTGCTCTCCTAGAGGTTCCCATGCTTCCAACAAAATCGAAAAAAAGGAATCAACCACCCACGAAGGTCTTGATCCTGTCGATCCTCTATATCCACCGATAACTATGTGAACGTCGCCCCATCATCAATTTATAGCTCTGCCCAGTGGATACGTGCAATGGATCATGCATGTACCTCCTCAGTCATGACACATGGAAAACATTATGCACTCTGTGAATTTTTGGGGGAAGATCATTGTGGTACGCCACCTTTCCTACTCTGCAGATGATCTGGAAAGGTCTAACAAACCTTGGAGATAGCTTGCCGCCCCGACCAAATCTCTGCAATCCTCGTCGGGGTGAGACCCATTGGAAGACATGGCCTCACTCCTCAAACTCTAAGGGTATCTATATCCAATTGGAATAAGAATTTTACCTGCATTGTGTAGTCTTCATCTACTCCTGTATGATCTTCACCTTCTAAGTGGTAGCCCGTACCAACTCTGGACCCATAAGTACTGACTCCCTTGGGACTTTCAAGCATAGAGGAGATCTGCATGGTCACCCGTACAAGTCCTCCAACAGCGACATGCCGATGGTGGAGTGATAATTGTTCTAGTATGGGAACTCCAACAATGCCAAGTGGTCCTCCCAATTGCAGCCAAAATCAAGGACACTAGCACAAAGAATTTCCTCAAGTTTCTGTATGGTCCACTCTGTCTGACCATCTATATGAGAATTAAAGGTGGTGCTCAAGAACAACTGAGTCTGAAATGCCTCATGTAATCCCTTCGATGGCTGGGATATAAAATGAGCTTCACGATATGATATGATCGTTGATGGTACCCCATAAAGCCGTAAAATCTCATGTACTTAGATGCATCCCATGTGCTCTACTGATTCCTGCTCTCAGATGGGTAGGAAGTGGGCTGACTTGGTGAGTCAGTCAACGATCACCCAGATGGAATCGTGGACCCTGGACGTATGTTGTATCCCTGTTACTAATTCCATAGAGATACCATCCCACTTTCATTCTGACACATCAAGTGGTTGTGCTAATCTTGTTGGAACCTGATATTTGTCTTTCACTTGCTGACAAGTGAGGCATTGTGATACGAACTTTGCCACTGCTTTCTTCATCAATGTCCACCAGTACAGACACTGGATGTCCTAGTACTTCTTTTCCACAACAGGATATACCAACAAAGGGGATGCGTGGAACTCCCTCAACACATCCTCTTGTAGAATCACTGGTACCATGGTGACTCCTCTAAAATAGATGATGTGCTCCCCACCTTTAAAAACTCCTTTAGGAGCCCATCCTGAGGATATCTAAGCACATCGGACCTCACAGTCAACATCCCCAAGATGTGCTTCCCTGACTTGCTAAAAGAGTGGGGGAGTCATTTTCATAGACTAGAGATAATCTTCTCCATCAATATCCATGAAGGACGTCTACAATGTAGCTAGCTGCTCTGTCACCTCACTCAGCAATTGTAGTCTCGACGTTCTGATGAGCGCGTCTTCCACCACGTTCCCCTTCACAGGAGTGTAAACTATCTCAAAGTCGTTGTCCTAGAATAACTCCATCCATCACCATTGTATTATGTTCAGGTCATTCTATGAGAAGATATACATAAGACTCTTGTGATTGGAGTATAAAGTAAATTGTTCACTCATCAAGTAGTGGTGCCACATCTTCAAGTAAAAGACCACTACTGCTAACTCCAAGTAATGTGTAGCATAGTTCTGTGCATGTTGTCCCAATTTTCATGAGCCATAGTCGATCAATGATTTCTCCTACATCAATACACATCCCAATCTGGTCCTTGATGTGTCACAATAGACTACATACCCAACACCCTCTTCTGGTAGCCGCAAGATGGGGGCACTCTCCAGTCTCCACCTCAGCTCCTGGAAACTCTACTAGCATCTATCTATCCAAACAAAGGGTTTCCCATTCTTTTTTAAGATGAAAAGGGTGTGAATAGTCTTGAAACGTTTGGTACAAATATACGGTAGTACCCAACCAATACAAGAAAACTTTTCACCTCGGTCACACTCCAGGATGGCTTCCAAGAAAGAACTACCTCTATCTTTTTTGGATCCACTACAACTCCTACCTTTGAGATAACGTTACCCTAAAAGTGGAATTCCCAAATCTAGAACTAGAACTTTGAGAGATTTCCATTAATATGGTTCTCTCAGAGTTTATCTAGAAATATCTACAAATGTTTGGCATGCACCTCCTCTGTTTCCATGTATAATAAGATGTCGTCAATGAATACCACCACGAAACGATCGAGGTAAGGCTGGAAGATCCTATTCATGAGTCACCTGAACACTAATGGAGCATTGGTTACATCGAAAGGAATCACCAAGAACACGTTGTGTCCATACCAACATATGAAGGCTATATTTGGTACATCCTCAACCCGTACCCTGAGCTGATGATAGCCTAATCTTAGGTATATCTTCGAAAACCACCATGCTCCCTTCAGCTGGTTGAAGAGATCATCAATCCTCAGCAGAGGATACTTATTATTCATTGTCACCTGGTTGAGGTGTTGATAGTCCATAAAAAACCTCAGAATCCTATCAGCCTTCTTGGCAAACAAAACCGGGGATGCCCATGGAGAAACACTGGGTCTTACGAAACCCTTTCTATACAAGTCTTCCAACTGTACCCTCAACTCAAGAAGTTCCGTGGGAGCCATCTGATATGCTGGTGTAGATATCAGGGTTGTACTGGGGTATATATCGATGTAAAAATATACGTCACTACAAGGAGGTTGTCTTAGAACATCATCAGGAAAGACATCAGTATACTGGTCCACCACACTAGGATAGCTCAGACTCCTCTCCTCCACTACACTGAGGGTGAGGCTATCCAACTGGTGATTCATCGGCTATAACATCCTTTGAGAATGTCCATCCAGTGCTAAAAATGTTTCCTTCTCACTGTTGAAGGGAAAACTGATCCCATTATCACAGACACACCACACTTTGCACCTAAAACAATTGATTTGATCATGTACTGTGGATAACCAGACCATACCCAATATGACATCGTAAGGCCTCGATGCTACTACTTGGAGATCCCAACCGAAGATCCCTCCTCCTAGAGTTATCTCACACTTCCTGCACCAATGTGTAATCATCGAATTCTCTTCTGTAGGAGTATCTAAACGTAAGGATCGAGCCAATGGATCCATCAGAATCTCTGAGCTCCGAACGAGAGCCATGACAATTAAAGTGTGACTGGAACCTTAGTTTATAAGCAATATAACTAGGTTGGAGTAGACACAAATCATACCTCAAATCATCTCAAGAGTGTCATGATCATAGGCCTCTATCACATGAAGCTGAGCTTGCCCCTGTCCACCTGTTTTCAATGGTTGGGGTGGACCACCTGGGGTGGTGGTAGAACCTCAAATTTCCACCCACTACCTACTGCACAGCCAGATCATCTGCCATGTTTTCAACCATACATACCTCCCCACTCAAATATCTCCCTCTATTTCGGCAGTCCCTCGATCATCTGCTGATCATCAGTATGGTCGTTTGGGCAGTCGCGAGCCATGTGACCCTGCCTGCCGCACATGTAGCACAGTCTGCTCCTCTGCTGACCTTCTTTGTCCTGTGAGCTTCACACTTCTGACCCTACATCCTGGGGTCTCCCCCAGAAGTTATGGGCCACTTGGTCCTCTACTTCATCTTCATACTATCTACTTCAGATGACTTGGCTCTCTGTCATCTGGTGGTGGCTCTCACCATCGGTTCCTACTCAGCTAGGAAGCTCTCCCTGAATATTGCTCTATTTAGCACTTTAGCTTGCGTTAGGACATTGAGCGATATCATAGATGCTCTGATCTTTCACAGGAGACCCTACTCAAAGGTATGGTCCCTAAAGAAAGGGTCTCATACCATGTCGATGGAGTAGCAAGGGTGGTCAGTGAATCTCACTGAGTACTGGGCTACTATCAATATTCCCTACTATAAATTCAGGAGCTCCTAAATACGCACATAGTGTAGAGTCGCTAAAACAAACTTCACCCTGAAGAGGCCCTCAAAGTCCAATCAAGAAAGTATCGCATCCTCATGCATCTAGAGAATCAGGCTCCACCATCTCCCTATTGTTCCCTGGAAGAGGCTAGTAGCTAGAATCACCATCTGGTCTGCCTGTGTCTCGACCAAATGAAAAACCCATGCCATAGCCTCCAGCTAGTCCTCAACTACTTAGGGTCTATCTCCCCTCCAAACCTTGGAGGCCTTTGTCTTTGGAACTTGTGAACTATGATCAGTTGGCATGAACGATCTGTTGGTGGGGCTGGTGGCCTCTACTTCCCTATGGGTAGTGGTTATACTGGTACACCACTTGAAGATGTTATCACCGTAAGAGGGACCTATACCAATGCTTCATCACTAAGCGAGCCTTCATCGTGATCTCTCACTGGAATCCTAGATTTATGTCTATGCGGTGGCATCCTGTAAAGAAACAACTATGCTACGATCAATATGACATACTTGGTGAGCTGACTCAAAGAGATCAAAAGGAAAATAACATTTTCAAAACACATGAAAATAATGGTTTTGTGCAACGAGTCAGAAATCAGAATTCAAGGTACTAGTGTATGGATACATCATCTTCCGCACAAACACTGGAATCCCTAAACAGAAACCCAAAATCTAGACAATTAACACTATTTATCCATTGAAAAACATAGACCCTTAGTCCTTCAGGTAGAAATGAATGCCTTTGATACCACTATTTCATGGCTCATCCCCCGGGTCCTGTTTCATGACTTCCCCAATCCTTACTTCCTTATGCCAGGGGTTGATGACTAGAACCAGAAAGGAATATCCCTATAATGGGAAGGCATTGCCTCAAAACCTGTACACACATAGACTAGGCGTACAACAAAAGCAGACCACATAGTATAACTGCTGAAAGTAAAAGTATGTACTAAAAGTAAAGGGCGACAGTATACAATCCCCACTAGAAAGAAAGTACAGATAAAAGAAAAACAGCTCCTGAGGTCATCTGCCAAGGATCCTACCTGATGGGTTGGTATAGCTCATCTATATAGCTCACCATGCCAACTGTTCACCTCTATACATCGTCTAGTATATGCTCCCATGTCTCAATCAAAGCTTCCTACCATCTTCACAAGACACAACATGGTTCGGATGAATCTCGTGCATGGGTGAGTATATAAATTCTCAATAAGGGACCCCGAGACCCCCAAAGGTCTCCTAGAATTCTAAAAAGGAAAAACCGAAAAGCATGATATCAATCATAATGTACAAAGCAAAAAAAAACCAAACAAGGTATAACTGAAGTACATAAGTACAAATGATTTTTCATAAAGTTAGATCAACTTTTTCTGTCGAGAGGCTATACTGCTGACCCACCCAGGATCGATAGATGCTAACCCACACAGGATCGCTAAGCGCTGACCCGCATAATATTATTGAGCACTGACCCACACATGATCGATAGGAACTGACCCTCATAGGATCACTAAGTGCTAACCCACACAATATTTATTGGTACTAACCCACACAGGATCACTGAGTGATAACACAAATAGGATCTCTAGGTACTGACCCACATAGGATCACTATTCATTCATCACATTAGAGCCATCCAATGGATTCCTGCACTTTACATGCTAGATTCCAAGAGGATCCACTACTCAAGTCATTTTTTTTACCTCAACCACCAAGAATTTACATGAAGAAGTAACCCAAATAACTTCCATGTCATAAGGGTTTCAACACAACAGATAGTGTGTCAATAAGACACTCAGTCTGTAAGTTATATGCATTTTAGTGTTGTGGGCATGGTTGGATTCAAGTTCTTTCCAACCCATCCACACTCCAACTTTTTTCCAAAACTCATTTGGAGTATCTCAAAATGACCACCTCATCCTAAGGGTTCAAGTGAAACACATGGTTCATCAAACATGCATCCAATTTAGAAGAGATTCTCATTTAAACGAAACTGGGTCTAAGTGGGTTGGGGTAATATCTGACCCAAAACATCCCAACCCAGCCCACTGGGACCTACCCAAACTAGCTGGGCTTGGCCCTGTCTGGCTGGGCCTACACGGGCCACTGGACCAACCTGGCCCGCTGGCTAGGCGTGACCTGCCTGCTGGGAATGGGGGTCCGCTCCCCTCCTAAACTAACTATGGTATGTTTGGTTATTCAAATAGGTTGCAACAGGCTTATGTTGCCCCCTCTAGCTGACGGATCTGGTGGACTAGTCTTGTGCAGGACTACGGATGCGGTCTGCCTCTACCGCGACTAGAGTCGTGGCACCTCCTCTGTGGCACGCTGCCATGGTGCGTCATTGCTGTCAATTCAGTCAACATCAGCCGACCACCCATTATCTACCATGGTGCCTTCAGGTGCCACCACATCCTCAAGTCCGATGAGAGACGGCCTCCACATCCTCCAGTTTCTGGTGACGCAACACCGGTAGAGCTCCCTTATCTCTCTGGTGAAGCTCTGAAGGCCATTTTTCTTTTCTTACTGAGCCTATGAGCCTTTCGGGAAGCTTCCATCACTGTGTAGCCCCCAGTTGTGTCCTTCCATCGTATTGGTTGGTCATCCGTGAAGAACAAAACAATACTGAGATCAGCGGTGGGTCTGGGCCTTGTTCAGTTAAGCCCATGCCCTCTGTGTTATTGTTATAGCATAAGAAGAGTTCAACATCATCAAGGGTAGATGAATCACAAAAACTCTAAAATAAAACCCCTACCTGGAACTCGTTGGAAGGCACTGTAGATGAGGGAAGGAGAACCTGTGTTCTAAGGGTGTTCGTTGGCATTCATCGATCTCTAGATCGACTACTCAATGGCATCTCCAAATTCTCCATTCTTCTTTGGAGGAAGACTTCACCAGCACTTCGTCAAGAATTCTCCCTTGGGTTCCCAAAACCCATGCCAACGATAAGATTAAATAAAAGAAAATTAGTTCAACACTCTGCACAATTATGTGGTTCGTTAATTAATAGTTAATGAACCCATTAATCTCCTGATGTTTCGGCTAAACAACCAAGTGTAACCGGTCATTAAATGAGATTCCTTAAAATGAACGATTGACTCTACAATCCCACCACCATCAATCAACCTTTACAAAAAGAAATAGAAAAACTCAAAGAGTTATTTTATTGTTTTATTTTTTGAAAAGACCAAAAATTAACTTTTTCGTCCAACCCTTGCTGCTCAAAGTTACGATTATCCTAAGAGAATCAGGGTGCTGTGAATTAAATAGTTCTCTCATATTTTTCTTTCGATCACCAGTTCAAAAGATAGAAATTGTTGCTCACATGTTTACTGAACATACGTTAAAAATAATCAATATTCAGTTCCGGGCTCACCAGGCCACAGAATCAAGTACCGTTAATTTTCATAGACTTGTAATAATCCCAAATAATTTTATAAAATAATTTATATTTAAATTCAGAGTCTTTACAGATGGAATAATATTTTCCTCACTCCTTTATATTTAGTAGTTGTTAACACTAATAAACCTCAAGGACACATGGTTTAGTGAATTGGATTTCATAGTTACCTTGATCCTTATAGTTGAATCATTGTACCATGGGTGATACATTATGAGGTGCCTTTGTTACCCCCATAATATTGGATGTATTTTTCTTGTCCCTTTGATATTCATGATCTTAGTGTCCTTATCTCCCAAACTTGAAACATTTTTCCTCCCTTTGAGGCAATTCCCATAACGATTCGTTCCAAATTTATGACACGTGGTTGGTTGGATCATCTTTACTTATTTTTAATTTTACCCAGCATCTTGAAACTATATTATTATATTACTATCCTCAAATCCAAAGGTCCATCCTCCATACTCTATAACTACATTAATTGCACCTTGAACCACTTATTCATATGTCCAGAAGTATTGGAAGCTAAATCCTTTTAACGGTGTAGTTTTAATTCACTAAATAATCAATTTGTTTTTCTATCATTGTTGATTACAAATCATAAGGAATATATTGAAATCCTTGGAAATATTTCATCACATTTCATTTAATATTCAACTTCCTTTTGCTTTATCTCCAAGAATTACCTCTTTACCATTTGGAAATGATTTCGAGGGA
This sequence comes from Viscum album, assembly GCA_963277665.1. Lineage (NCBI taxonomy): Eukaryota > Viridiplantae > Streptophyta > Magnoliopsida > Santalales > Viscaceae > Viscum > Viscum album. Next base: position 2,006,295,992 of record OY728122.1, on the reverse strand, counting down.
AATACTTGTTAAGAAATAGTTTATTAAAGTATTTCCACTCTATCTATTCCATTTTATCCTTCATCTTGGTGTTATTTATCAGTTCCCACCATTGATCTGATTATCTATCAAAATAATATATAGAAAGATTAACTTCTAATTCTCATCATAGTGGAGCACATAAAATATCTTCTCTGTTGAGTTAACTAACTGTTCTGCAACAAGTGGATTAGATGATCTACTAAACATCAATGTTCATTTCCACATAAAGGACCCAATGTCTTGTTTCTCCATATCCAGTGAATGCGAACATTATACATGGTTTAGGTTATTGTTTATAGCCTAATATTTCTGGGTAAGCATCACCATAATGTTTTTAACTCCACCTCTCATGGCTTGGGGATGTCGTTCGGAAAATCATTGCAGTTTTCACTTACATTGGTTGTTATCCTTGTTTTTATAGATTTCCACTATTTACTAAAATATAAAAGCACTGAACAGAACACATGTAAATAAAGAATGAAAAAATAAATTATTTATAACTGAAAATAAATTATAAAATCATATATTATGGGATTAGTTTTTTTAAACTTATTCAAAGAAACATCATCTTGTATGTTTACCTAAAAATAGTCTTATCCTAATGATTTTCAACAGTGTTATTTAATCTTAATTACCAAACTAACTTAACTATACCTCTAATAAAAACTATAGAAACCATAATTTTTATTACATTTCTATTACATAATTTTAAATACAAAAAACATAATTGTTATATATTCAAGGATCAAAAGAGTTTGCATCATGGTAAAATTAGGAGTATACATCTCTTATACATAATGAAAAATAAAAAATATTAAAATCCACCTTATTTATTTAGTTAAAAGATCCCACATTATTTTTAGTACATGTAGTCACGTGAGGACATACATCAAACAGATGGGTGAGCTAAAATCTAAATAAGGGGAAGGATAACATAGATGAAATAAGAGACATGAATCAAAAGTAAATAGGTGAGCATAATATTCATAATCATTTTAAAATAATGGTATCATCATCATAATAAGGAAGAATAAATTTTAAAAAAGTATGGAAATGTGAAATGTGCATAAAAATGAACCATCATGTCATAGTGGTCAAATACCACACATAATTGTTAAAAAACCTAGCATCATGTTGGTGTATAAAATATGTGCATAAATAATAAAATAATCATTATGAACAAAGATAACATCAATTTCACACATAACACACATAATATTATGAAATAAATCACATTAACCAATAAATTGAAAGGATATATAATTATGGGACCACCTGTTACATCATAATATTTAAAAAATCATGCATGCCACATAGAACCTATAACAATCATAGTCAAGATATAACCCATTTAAAGTAATGGGTTTCATATGTATTTCATCAAGAATAATTTCATGAATAAAATTTGGGTTCCCTAATGAATAAGGGAAAACATATTTTTCGAAAACATCATCATTCTCAAGTGAATAAGAAACAACACAAGTGGAGTAAATTATGTTTTTTTGAAAAGAAATACCTATTTGTAAAATATTTATATTTAGATTATTAGTCATGGTGGTAGAATATATATACTTGAATGAAAAGGGAATAATAATAAAAATTATATTTGAGAAAAATTAGTGGAACATTGATACTAAAATTGATGTGAAATAGGTTTAACATAAATAAAGGGAGTTGGGTTTGAGAATCCCCTTACTTAAATCCTGCTTTATTTCATCGCTTTTCCATCTCCTGAATAATAAACATAGGTTTATTAAAAAATTGTTACTAGAGTTAATTATTGTTATTTTTTCCACTATTTATTAATTATAATTATTTTATTATATTTATTAATTTCCTTGGTTGATGCGAATCCATTTTGATATCATGTTTTGCTTAAAAACTTCCCTAAATTTCTTCGATTTTAATATTTTGTTCAAGCTCATTTCTACATAAGTAGAATTAATTTTTGAATATTTAAATATATATTTATATATTTATATTTCATAAAAAATTTATTATAACCATCCATAGGGTTGGTGATACGAAATTAATTTCCAACATCCTCAATGGAGGTTAACCAACTTTTGATGGGACATTGTCCAATGGGAGGGAAGAAAACGTTTTAAAATTCAATAATTTATAAATATAATACTTCTAGTAGGTTAAAATAAGTAATATAATTATAAAATAATACTTTATTATCCTTCTAATATTTTTTTAAAAGGGTTGGAGAAAAGATAATGAGCATAGGAAAATGAGATGGAGAATTGATGAGAACATACCCTCTTTAGGGGGTTTCTTCTTCTCTAAATCTCTAAAATCCAATAAAAATTGGAGTTGGATGTCTCTAGAAAATTCATATGTATTATAATAGGATTAATAGAGAGTATTTGGTTACACATTTTTCATTTTCATGTGTGGTATGAGTGGGTTGACAAAGAGAGGTATAGGGGTTACCAATACTGGAGGAGAGGTGTATTTTTAGAATAAAACATTGAATAAATACTATATCTAAGGTAAAACTTTTAATTTGGATATTTTTGACATTATAAACCATAATTTAATGAAGAATATTTTTAAGACTTTGAATCACTTTATAATTATAACTCTCTAGTTTAATCCAAAGGAAAGGTGGAAAAAATGAGAAAATATTATTTTAATGTAATACTTTAGATCCTAGATTTTGGAAAGTACTTTTTATGTTTGGAAATTATTTTTATTGTATTATAATGAAATATTTATCAAATTAAATATGTTTTTTCTTTAATAATGTTCTATAAATGATTAAGTCATTATTTCATCATGAATAATGTAATTTAAGATACACCGATTGAGAGAAAAACTATATTTTTATTATTCACATGAAAATTTAAGTATTCTAGAAAATTACCAAAAAATGTAACCATGAACAATTTATATGTGTTAATTTATAAAAGTAAATTCATTTTATCAAAATAATTTTGTTAAAGGTAATTTTAAATTTTAATATAAAAAATATGATTTTTATGAATTCCTTTAAAATAATGTTTTTGAAAAATGTGATTATATTTTGTTTGAGTTTTTAATCATGATATTTATTTTTGGGTATCATAATATTTACATTTAATTAAATTACACATGCTAAAAGTTGTTTATTAAAAATTATTATTTTGAAATAAATTACTATTCAAAATTTTCATGACTCCCTCCCTCTAAGGATTCCCCTCCTGAGATTGTAGTGGAGAAAGAGTGATAATGACCCCCAAGTCCTGCCTCCAGTAGGCCCCAGGGTGGGACCAGAACCAAGGGTATACAAATCTCACAAAAATGGGAGGAATTACCATGTTTATTGTTACCGAGATCAAGAGATAAGATGTGTCAACCTCATAATAACTCCAAGACACTATATATATATAAAGGAGAACCAGCATCCATCCCACATTCAAGTTTAAAATGTAACTGATAAAAATGAAAGAGTCTACAAATTAATTACCAAAGAAAAAGATATGAAGCAACACAACAACTTCCCCCAACATTTGAGCTAGTATTTCTCCAAAAGGCCCATGTAGTACCCCTAGAAATCTGAATTTTTTTTATATATGTAGGGTAAGCATACAAGTATACTCAATAGGGAAAAAACAATGTCACTCATGTACAAGTGGAGAAGCATACTCATGTCCCTGTGAGAAAACATCAGAATCCAATATCACTAAACAAGGAATACTAGATATCCCACCTCACCAAGGCATGCTAACCAAGTAACACAATTCATGTAATGTAATATAGTAAGACCATCAATACCTAGGTACCCCGCACCACTTTCCCAATAATTATCCACTCTCACACCCAAACAAAAAATGTCATGGTGCTCCTACCTCTTCCAAAAGTACCACGTCACAACCTACTAACACACACCTAGGCCACATACCACATCACATCCTACTCGCATACACTTAGGACACACACCATAGTAAAACCTACACACAGACACCTAGGCTAGACACCACACCACAACCTACCTGAAGGATCTTGGGCTAACACTGCCCAGAAGAGGGATTCGGGAAGCATGGGTGACCAGCCATCCATCCTCTTATAGGGATGTTTGGGAATGACACCCTCCCCCATAACAATGGGGGGTGGGGGGTTTGGTACATGGTTCTCAACTTGGGTGGGGTTCATATATAAAGCACAAGGAAAATACATGTATGTATATATAGTATAAAAACTCAAGACCAACCTATGAGTTCTCAAGAAAACAATAAACCACCATATGATACTTCCCACTATGCTACTACCTCTAAATGAATTATTTAACACCAACAACATTCACTTCTGAAGTTGATAAAAGAAATCCACTCACAACAAACCAAAACTCAAACATACCCCCAACCTAATCATTTAACCAATTATCATTCTTTATTAAGTAGAACATTTATTAATTCCATCACAACCTAGGAAACTACCAAGCACAACACAAGAAATAGTTATCAGAAATTAGAGAGTCACCAATCACACCAAAAAACAAACCACATAACCAAAAAATATACTTCACATCTCCTCTCTATTTAACTCCCATACCAACCACTACCATCAACATTCCTCAAATCCATTCTGTCTAGTCCATACTCTCAACATGAAAACACCCAACTTATAGCCCAACCCTGCAACACACCTCATCACAACCATCCTGACAGTCCCACTATTCAAAAATCTCCCATATATTCTACAAAGAAACAATCTCTTGACCTGAGATTCCATTTCACCACATATATCCCCCATAAAAATCTGTGCTCTCAACCCCAACACCACAAAACCACACAATGCACAACACAGAACAAAGCCACAAACAACACGAAACCACACTAACAAAGGAGGGTGTATTATGATTTGGAAAACACTCATTCATTAATTCCACTTCAATAATTCAAGGGTTATCATAGAACAAGTTAGATCATGGGGAATCCATTTATTAACTAGATTTATATGGTTAATCATTTTCACACAAACACACACACATACACTCTCACACACACACACTGATATATATATATATATATATATATATATATACACACATCTGTTCAACACATAATAAACAACAATCCATCAAAACTCATCCTGAGTTTAAAAAAAGGCCACCAATGACCATGATTTTCAGTAGGAATATAGCTCATATAGATCAAAATATCAATAAATAATAAAACAGATGCATGAATTACTTTTTTACAGTCCATTTTTATTGGTTTAAATCTAATAAAATTATCTTTATTAAATTTGGATTCAACTACCTTGACATGGGAAATATTCATACACCCACCCTGCATGATACAAAATTGAAAAGAGATAAAGGTATCCCTACTTGGAAGAATAGAAAATCTACAACTTATTCTAACACTAAAATAGGGGGTGCATAAGAAGAAGGGGGAACCTCCTGGGAGATGCAATCCAAGGGGCTCACCACAAACACATGATCACTCGGGAAAGAAGGGTTCTAGGATTCCTAAGCATCAAGGGAAAAGAGAAAACTAATATAGGATAAAGGATCACACCTTTAAAAAGTCCAGATCACATATCAATAGAGGAACGTTTTTACTATCCATTAAACTCGGATCATAATCAAGACCACACATTTTGACATACTTAAAGCCTCTAAAGAATTAAGAAATTAAATATATAATTTATATCCTTTAAAATGTATTAAAAACTTCTAAAATATTCTATTAAACCCAATTTTAAAATGTTAAATGGGAGGAACTAGAAAAACTGGGAAAAACTGGAAATTTGGAAAACTGTTAAAGTGACTCCCCATTGTGTGATTCATAAAAATCAATCGCTAACGGCTAAGTCACCGTTGGGTGACTCGCCGTTGAATGAGTTACCAATGAGGGAAATTTATGGTGAGTCACCAATGGCTGATCCACCATTGGGTGACTCACTATTGAATAAGTCACCGACATGGGAAACTATCAGTGACTTACTGTCATGACCTACTATTAGTAAGTCACTGACGTGACTCAGCAATGCGACTCACTGATGCCACTCAATGACGACACCTACTGACTCCACCTACCGATGCCACCTACCAATTACACCTACCGACACCACCTACCGACACCACCTACCGACGCCACCTAACGTTGAAAAAATTGGATTTTTGAAAAACTCCCAAAATGAGTCACCATTTCCCCCCATAACACCTCAAAGACCATATTTTCACAAAGTAATAGAGAAGGGAGGTCTGAACCATTTCAAAACTGTTCGGTTACTATTACCAATGGTTAAGTGACTATTCCCAATTATCAGGTTACTATTATCAATAGCCATGGTACTAATCCAAGGGTCATATACTATTACAATGGTAACATTACCTCCTAAAAATACCTCTTTATTCCATAATTACTTATTTACCTCAATTATTCTCAAGGTTCTACATTTCCAATTTCTATAATTTCAATTGGTTTTCTAATATATTTTATTATCTCTACTGTGTTGTCTATGGGAGGGTTGATTCTAACTGATCAGGGTGATACATATTTTCCTATTATAGTTTCTCTATTATATGTTTTCTCCTTTTAGTATTTGGAATATTAATGTGTTTAGTAATGGACTAATATAAAAAATTTCATTAATGCATTAAAGTGTTTTTGGTTTCTCTATGTTCTCCAATCATATAATACTTATATAATATAATATAACACACATTTATTTAAGAAAATGCTATCATTTAAAAATTTGGGTTCATTACAAACCATTCACTTGAAAATTAATTATATTGACTATAGTGTAGAATCCCTGATTGAGGTATATAAATATTACCTAAATGGCCCGAAGGATAGGATCAATACTAAATAAATAAATATTATAAAAATCATTATGTTTGTTTGAATTTATTTACATATTATCCAAGTGAGGTTGTGTGACACCATATGTAGAGGATCAAGACTAAATAAATATTATATGTTTAATTTAGAATGAATGAAATTCATAAAATTTTTAAGCGACCACTAATTCACCCCTCCCATGTTAGTGGTCCATCAGTCCTATGGACACCACTATATCTCACTATATATATATATCCATAATAATTTGTATATACTTAACCCCCTCTATATGGGGACTCTCTCCTATAAAGGAGGAATTGTATTATATATACATATAATCCCAGTGTTAGTGGAATAATAAACTAATATTAGAACATGCATGATAGTTGCCAAATACTTGCATACATAATACATATTAGTAGAAGGATATATATATATATAAGAACTATCATCAAAGAAATCCAAAATAGTGGTCAACGTATTGACATCACCTGATCATTGAATGGTATACAATTTTAAAGTCTTGAATGTAGTGAACCAACATGGGTCTACATAACCCGTCACCTAATCTAACATACAACAAGGTAATAAGATTTTTCCCAATCACCATGAGCTAGAAACAAGAAATGAAGCATAAAAAATAACCTTTTGGTAAATTTCTTTACTTTAAAACTCTAGCATTAAACATCCATGAATTGTAAGGAAGCACCGATTAAATAAATAAGATCAAGAAAAATAAATATACAACTGAGTAAAGACAATAATGACCCACACATATATCATAACCAACAACATCACAATCCATAAATAGACATATCAATGTTATCCAATGGTCATGATATTCAAATACTCAAAATAGTGTAAATATACCACAAGGGACAACAAATAACATCCTAATAATATGAAAATCCAATACTACTCCATAGGAGTTTACTCCATGAGACCACGTCTCCACCATCACAAAACCAACATACTCATATATGAACAAAAAGGGTTATCAAATGAAAAGGGTGTCATTTCCCTCACTTGTGTCCTCTAAAACAAGGTCTACATATGACAAAAGTAATATGTAGGTTGTGAGGAACAAAGCCCAATTGGATACCACCATGAATCTTTTTAATACCATTATCCATGTAAGCCAATAAATCTAATTTTAAAAATTATTTTTCAAAACAAAGTTCACTTTTAGAACATGTTCACGTAAAAAAGTACACTTAGAAATCCCTTTGGGTTTCTTAAAAAACAAACCATATTTCAAAATCATGGTGAAAAAAGATTAAATAAATAAATAAATCCACCCAACATAAACATGATCAGTACACCAAATAAAGTCATATACTTGAGCATAAACATAGCCTCATCGCATAACTGTTAAATTTAGTTAGGAATAAGAATAAACTTAATCAAAATCACATATAACAAAAAGGATTTTAAATATTAATTAAATGGAATAAAATCATTTCATAACCAAACAATGTTAAAGAGGGCATGAGTTTAAATTGTAACATAACTACACATTGGGCTAACATCAAGAACACAACATATAAACTAACTAGGAAGTAGTAATGTGTACAAAAGTCTTTATCCATAAGGCTCTAGTTCCACCTAGTATGAAACACAATTTTCTATCCATCTATGAAAGATTAAAATATTGGATACACTCTTGGTATTCCCTAAGCCTAAACTTTAATGAACCCCATTAGTCCCTTGGTCAATATTTTGGATGCTCTCTCAATCATCCTCATAAAGACCCTCTCAGTCCCTTTGACAATATTTGGGATGATCTCTTGGTATTCCTATAAAAGGGTTTATCAGTCCCTTGGAAATCATACCCTAACTAGTCTATGATGTAGGCTAATTTCCCAATTTTCAGGTCACCAGGCATACACCCAAGGTCTCACATGTTCTACTAAATGCAAGAAACACAAAACATCCCCATGTTCCAACACATAAACCATTTTTAAGATAGTTTAAATAACCAACTTTACAATTTTAAAATAACACATTCCTCAAGGAAAAAATATTACAGTTTTATTATAATGACATTGACAATGGAAACCCATTTTTAAGACCACTTTAAAAATCCATATAAAGTCATAACAAGTGTAAATCACGTTGTCCATTTAAAAAATATCATAAACCAATAATTAAATAATATTCCATGAAATCAACACCATGCAAGACCTATTTGATAACCCTTATAAACCCCATTTTAAATCACTAAACCTCTTTAATCCATTTTATAAAACACATGGAGTTTATTAAATCCAAATCCCTTTGAAAAACCATTTTAAAGAATCAAATTTAAAATATGAACTATGTATCACGTCAAAAATGGTTAAAACATCAATAATAAATTATTTTAAAAGGAAGTTTAATAAAAAAATCCCTATGAAACAAAGAATCAAAGGATATATGTGGAATACGCCTTAAATAGTGAAACCAACCTCAATATCAATTCCAAACTTGTTTCCTTTGATGATAACCACTAGATTCGAGAAGGATAGGTCCTCACACACTTAATCCACAAAGAAATACACCAAATCCCCCATCACCATTACACCCTTATTTTTCTAAAAATTATTATTATTTTTAATAAATTAAATTTCTATTATGGTTTTCATTACATGTAGCACCGATTTTACCTTGTGTTACCTACAACAACGATTTTTAACTAACCACGATATTTTATTAATATTATTACTTAAAAACCATTTTTACCCATCCATTGAAATTAGGGGTACAGAAAGTAAAAAATATATTTTAAATATTAATTATAATATTTTTATATAGTGAACAAATAATGATAAAAGGAACTTAATCTTTATAATGGTCTTTATATGTTTTGAAAATACTATTTTTTCTCAAAAATGTTTTATTGCATTTTGTTGAAATATATTTAAAATAATTTTTACCAATTTCAGAATATTTATTTTAAAAAATAAATTTTAAATTTGAAATATACATGAAAAATTATGTTGGAGTGAATTATTGAGAAATTTTTGAAAAGATATTTTTTTAATGAACAGTGAAAAATTATGGGATTTATTAAGGATTTACATATCATTTACAATTTTTTAAAAAAAATTGGTTTAATATGGGTTTAAAAGTAAAATTAGTTCAATTATATATTTATTAATACAATTTATTTCATTGGAATAAATTTCGTATGGAATTTAGATATTTAAACATTCTTAACTTATAAAAATTTCTTCTTTGAAAACCAACTTTCTCATTACATCTATGAGTTTAATTTTAAATTAAATTCTTCTAGATATATGATTTTAATTTAAAAAATGTATTAAAAATTTAAAATAATAATAATTTATTATCTAATAAGGTTGACTTAATTTTTTTATCATAATAAATGATAAAAACTGTAATAATTATTCATTGATATTAAGGTAAAAATGTGTTTACTAGAGAGTTAAACTAAAAAGATAAGGGATAAAAATGAACAATACCCATTGTATGAACATATTTCGACCTTATAACCTCTAATAATTTTTAATGAACCATTTTGGAGCTTTATGGAATATGGAAAACATGAGTACACTATTTATTTCAAAAATACCAAGTATATCTTTTCCCCTACTTATAAAAGGCCTCACTCTCTTATCTCCTATTAACACTTCATAAACCATTTTGTTTTGCCAATAACAATCCAAAAAAAATCTTTAATTCCATAATATAATCCTATAATACTTATTTTGATCATAAATCCAACATATGAATGATTTTGGTGCGGACCTAAGGAGGTTACACTAAGAATAGGTAACATTCTTCAATGAGAATATTTATTCTCTTTCTTCCTCAAAATACTCAAAATATGATTAAAAAAATTCTAATATAATATCATAATTATCTTAAATATAAGTATTCTTTTTGTAATGGTCATGAACTAGATCCATCTTCTCTTCCCTCAAAGGTGGAAGGATAACATTTCTCATGTGTAGGGCTGACTACCGAATCACAAATCGATGTGACACATTTTCCATAAATACCTATCATGGTAGAGTATGATAATGGATATATATATATATATGATATTTTTTACATGAATATACTAATATAAATATATTATCACATATATATATATATATATTACTTTCCATTCAATGGGGTATAGAATAATGTTGATCGATGTGAATGGAGAACTACCGCCTCTTGAAATGATGTGATTAATTTTTCACATAAATTTTAGAATAATGGTAATAATGGATAAATTTAATAAATATATGTGATATATAATAAATTATAATTATTCCAGATAAATAATTATCCTTCACTTTCCTTTGGTTCTATCAGTCAAGAAAAAAGAAACAAGGTTTATGTGTACGTACAACCTACCATCTCCTTGAATAATGTAATTAATTTTCTATATATTACATTAACGGATTACTATAAATACACAAATAATGAATATGTATTATATTTATATCATGGATAAAATTATGGAAGGGATATAACCATGATCGATGTAAAAGGACTAAAAAAACCAAACCAAAACTTACATGAAAAATGAAGCAGTTATTACTTGAAATATAATTTTAATGTGGAATCATTAATAAATGGGTAATAATAGGATATAGTACATAATATATGATGTTATATATTTTATTATGTTCTGGTAATATATGTATAGTAAATTTTAATTTATTATACATGAGGCTAGTGTGCTTTCGAGTTAAGAGGAATATAAGGTATGCAATTCTTTTTCTCAATTTACCTTCTTTGAGACATACGTTATATTATACACCTCTATTATTTTATGAGGTTTATATAATTCCCCTTTAAGAAGTTATAACATAAATTTATTTACCATTATCATATTATATGTTTTAATGAATTTAATTCTTTCATGGGGCTTACAATTCAACGCAACCAAATTTGTAAGGGCTTTATGACACAATCTAATTGTTTATCAAGATTGTTTATATTTATTCTTATGATGACAAAATATTATCATCAATATCTCAAGAAACATATTAATTTTATTCTACTATAGTCATTCCATGATAATATATTTTTTCCCTTTATTTACTTATCTTTATGTACTCAAGAGTTCAAAAAATGTTTTTTAGAAAAATCATCTTTATTTATCTATTTGGTCAAAATCCCATTTTTCGACCAAAACCATGTTTTCTAAAAAATGTTTTCAAAATATATTTTTAACACCACAAAATGACTTATTAAACACATATTTACCCATTTTTATGTTTTTAAACAATTTTTTTGAAAATAATCTTCATTCCATTTTCCAAACAAGGAACTTTTGGATTTTACAAATAACTTAAAAGGAATATTTGTTTTAAGGCATATGAAATTTAAGGAATTTCCACCATCATGACCAATAATTTTTTAATGACTCATTTATATGTTTAAAATTTTATTTTCTGAGAAAAGTATTTCTAAAATATTATATGAGTTTTTAGTTATTTTCATATTAGAAAGGGTATTTTCATCAAGAAAATTTTTAAATGGTTTTTTTGAAGATTTCTTTATAAGTTTCCAAGGTAATTTTAAAAGAAAAATATTTTAAAAATGTATTTGGTTTTAAAAAGTGTTTTTAAATATGGGAAGTATATTTTTCTCAATAATTCTACCATGTAATCCTTCAAAATCATTTTCCATCTAAGATAGCATCCTTTTATATTACTTATTCTTTACTAGGGATAAGATAAAATGATACCATCCTTATTGTTTCTATGGATTGTTAATGTGTTGGTTGATGAAACCCATTTATTTTTTTTGGGATATTCTATAGTGAATTGATGAAATGTTTATGAAAATAATTTTCTTTACACAGATTATGATGTGATGATGTGATGAATGTTTTATTATATTATGGCACACATAAGTATGGTTTTTATTATGAGATGGGTGTGACCTATATATCCAACCAATTAATTGGGTAAATATTTATATCTTATGAGATAACAATGGGAAACATGTGTATGATATTGATCTACTATGGGAAATTGGTGTGTCCTAATCAACTTTGGGAAATAGGTGTGTACTAATCGATAATATGAAATAGGAAATGAGTCATGATCTACTACGTTTACGGTCTTGGTGTCTAACCTTTACATATGAAATGGTTTTCTATATTTGTGATGGTGACACACTTTTATGATATTATCTTATGGTTTTTTATTGTTTTATATGAATTAATCACTCTTATTGGACATGTCTTCTGAAATTATGACATTTAATGCCATTAATGATGCTTATGATCTATGAAATGTTGGGTATGAATTTCATAGGTTATGTTCATGATCGCATACCCATGTTGTTATCTAACTATTTAATGTGATAATTTATTTATATATCATAGATATAACCTTTTAGAGAATATGGTATTACCCATTATAATGTTTCCTTCCCCAGGTTATGAATAACGTTTTAGGTCAGGTATGTTTAAAAGGAGTACAACGTGAAAAGAAATTTATGGTGATATTGAAGATCTATCATAATATAATATTATTTTGTTTTTATTCTCCAATGTAACTAAACTATTATGTTCCTTGGGCTTGATTTTATGAAATTTATTTAATATTAATCTAAAAATATGTGGAATTTATGTATAAAAATCATAGGTCATTACAGTTGGAATTAGAGTAAAGGTTTGTTAAATATTTGGATATTTGGATTAGAAAAAATTAAAGAAAAGATAGGTATATGTATATTTATAGTATAACATCCTAGTGTTTTGGTAAAAAATATATTAGGTGGTCTTCCTTGGAATTCATACATTTCTAGACACTAAAGTGGATATGGGTCTAGAACATAGGTACCTAGGGATAATAAATATGATAAGGGAATATTGAGAAGGAATCTATCATCACCTTGCTCATGAAAATGTGCTTATCTATATACCTAGTTTGACAATCCCAATGGATACACTTTGGTTAATCAATATTTTCATTACGAAACATTATAAAGGATTTAAATAGATGATGACTGTTAATGACCTAGGATAAACCTAAGGTGTCATAGATTAAAAATAATTATTTATGAATTAGATAACATATATGTTATTTTTCCAGATTATATTGTTTTACAATATAATTAGTGTCGCTAAAATTATGCTTTTTGGTTTTATTCAATTGACAGAACCTAATGGAACCATGTTAATGCAAAATGTGATGGAAAATTCAAGGATTGTATACCAGAGGAAAAGAATTATATGGGAAATAGGATGAAAAAACTTTTCGGTATGCTCACACAAATATATAAATCCCGGAATCATTATAATCTTCCAAAATATCAAAGGAGGTAACAATGTTCTGTTGATTCCTTTATGAGGAAAAATACACCTTATTTTAGTGGCTCTTTAGATCCACAAGTAGCTGAGAGACGGATTAGAACCATTAATAAGATATTTTCCATACTCTAGTTCTGAGAACGAGAAAATTTTTTCTTAGCTTTTTATTGTTTAAAAGGTTAAACATATCAATGATGGAACCTTATTAAGAATAAAAGTCAAGATGAAGAAATTGACTCCATGGAATAGGATGTGTTTAGGAGGATATTGTTCACTATGCACTTCCCATTTATTTTATGTACAAGGATGGAGAAATAATTCCATGATCTTAATCATAATTTTGATGAATCTAATGGTATATATGAAACTAATTTATAAGGAATGAAATGTATGTTTCTAGTTTAATCATCTGCAAAGAAAAAAATGAATCAATTCATTGGTGGATTAAAACCAATTCCCTCAAGTTAATTGGCTATAAGAGACTTTAATAGCTATTGAAAAATCATTCATTGTGTACTCAAGGTAGAAATGGAAATTAGAAGTTTTGGGAAAAAATACCTCATGGAAACATTGCATCATTTTTGGGTTGATTGTGTTTTTTGACAAAACAGGTTTCCATGGTGAATTTTCAAGTTCTCGAGATATTGTTGACAATCCATGTTGAAAAAGAAAAAAGAAAAATAAATGGATGATCTGGAGGTGGTATAAAAGAACAGATACAAGGTGGCGTTGTTTACGGTGATTCTTCGTGATTATGACAAGCTTCACGAACAGTAGAGTTGATGAGCATTACAGCGGTGAAGAGAATTTAAAGTGGAGATTCGTGACAAAGGTGATAAGGAATTGACCTGATTCTCCACGATTAAGAAGAGCTCTACTATCAGAAAATTTCCATGGTGCTTCACGATTTTGAGAGAATTTCGGCAGGAACTTCAGAGCTTCACGATTTGGGATGAATGGGCGTTGACTTCTTGCATAAGTTTCGAGGGTCGGTGGAATTGTAAAGACCCGTAATTTTCATGTAATGTTTTTTTAAAATAAATGGGAATTTTATGAGTCCAAGAAAATTTACGGTGCTCGATTCTAAGGCCCGGAGTGCCCAGAATGATTTTCTGAACTTTATTTCAGGTACGTTCAGTAAACATATGAGCGGGTTTTTATAAATTTTGAACTGGTGCTCGGAATTGAAATCCAAGGTCACTGTTGTACTCGCAGCACCGGTTTTCACTTAAGAAGACTTTCACCTCGATGGTAGTTGGTTGAGGGTGAAAGTTAGTTTTTTGGTTTTCTGTGTAAGAATAAAATAAAAATAAAATTGTGCAAAAAAATTTATTTTTATTTGCAACACCCATGTGGGTGTTGGGAGGTGGGGTCCACCATAACTAAACCTCCATGCGGAAGTTGGTAGTGGGGACCACCAAACCCTAACCTCCCATGAGAGGTTATGGTGGTGGGGATCACCCAAGCCTATCCTCCCATGAGAGGTTATAGTGGTGGGGACCACCTGGGATTAAACCCCCCTTTAATTGTGAGAAAACCCCTAACTCCCTCATTAATGTGGAGGAGCCTCTTGAGCTTCCTCCATATTAAATTGTTCCAACACACCACTTTATTATGCCCACATAAATTAATTAGCTTGCCTTTTTTAAATTAATTAACACCGTTGTTGGAACTTAGGAAGGTTCCTAATAAATGAACCTTCATAAATTCCACGATTGTTACCAACCTTTCCCCCTCTCCTATATATATAAATCTTGGGAGGAATATTTGGGATGGATTCACCAAGAGACGAAGTTCCAGTAAAGTGACATGACACCCAACACTTGGAGGATTACGCTCTCCACGAAGAAGACTTCCTCCAAGAAGAACACTTCCTCCACGGAGAACGCTGACAAGGAACGTCTTATATTGTGACGAATCGACGCATGAGCCCAGGATTGGTTTTGTGTGGTGGATGAGACAAACGTCGAAGACTTCCCCTTCTTCCTCATGCCAACACCAATAACAAATAGGTAGGTGTTTATTTTGTGTATGATTATATTTAAAAGTTATTCCTTTATTTAAAACAAAGAATGCAGATATTTTCTTTTTCAGGTGGGAAACAATCACAGTGGGAGGGTTTAACATTCTTTACTCTTGTTTATGATGAACGTCTTGATACCGTCCTAATGCAGAGAGTGCGGGAAAACTAACAAGGCTCGTCCTCTCCGTAATCCTTGTGTTGAATTGTAAAGACCCGTAAAATTCAAGGGAAATTTTTTCTTAATTTTCTTTGGAATTTTACAAGAGCGCGGTTTCTGACGGAACCTGATTCCGAGGCCCAGTGTGCCCGGAATCAATTTCCGAAGTTTGGCTCTGGTACGTTCAGTGAAGGAAAGAGCGGGTTTTCCTATCTTTTGAACCGGTGCTCGGAATTGAAATCCGATGGCACCGATGAACTCAAAACGTTGGTAATCGCTTAAGGGAACCTTTACCATAGTTGCGTTTGTGCGGGAGAAGAAGTTAATTAATGGGGTTTAATTAAAAAAGTAAATAAAATTGTTAAATCAATTTTATTTCTATTTCAAGTGGTTAGTTTCTCCCATGGGAAGTTGGTTGTGGAGCCCACATCCACCCAACTTCCCATGTGTAGATAATTAAAAGGGTGGGGCCCACACAAACCCCCCCACATTTTCAATTTTCCCTAACTCCCTAACCCCTCTTAACCCCTCACATTCCTAACTCTCCATTAACTCCACTCTAATTAATTTGACAACTTGTTGTAATTAATTTGGTGAGTTACATGTAAGCTTTTGGAAATTCAAACAATTGAATTTCAAATGCTTTGTTGTGTTAATAAAATAAGTTTAGAACTTATTTTATTAGGGGTTGGTGTTGGGTTATTTGAGAGCTTTTTGGAGAAAAAACTAAGGAACACCTTCTTCCACGACGAAGAACACGAAGAACACTGTTCTTCAATGAAGAACTCCTCTGCTGAAGAACACGGTTCTTCTGCGACGCCGTATCCGCGACGCGACGTTCTTCTTCCGCGTAGTCTCTTCCGCGACGGTTTTCCGCAACGAAATCACCGTCAACGACTTCGAATCCTTGCTTCGCGACATCGACGTTCTTTCCCTGCGACGCCCAACCTTCGCAACTCCCGTCTTCTACGGCTCGTTGACGAACACCGTTCCTGAACCGAGGTAGGGGTTTTATTTTAATTAATTCCGTCCATGATTCTATTTTGTTGATCTTCGTGGTTTTTGACTAATTGTTATCGAATAACGCGAGGGGGCCGGTCCGCACAAACACGGCCGACCCTCCTCCTTTTTCATGAATGATTTCTTTGTGGTTGGTATGAGGAAGTGTGGTGCCATCGCACCACGTGGTTTCATGTGGAAGATATGTGCGGTTCCGTTGCACCGCGCCGTTGCGCCGCGCCGTGGAAAGAAATTCAAGGACGCGACGCCGTCGCGCCGCGTCGAAGAAAACTGAAGATGCCACGGCCGGAGCGGGGTCGCGGCGGAGGGGCGCGGTGCCGTCGCACCTCGCCAGACGACAAAGGCCGCGGCCGGTTCCGGGCCGCGGCGGAGCAAGGAGACCGGCAGCCGGACTGGGCCGCCGGTGTCGGCGAGGAAGGGGACCGGTCGTCGCCGGTCCCGTGGAGGTCGGAACCGGCCGGCCAGTGCGGGCCGGCCGGACCGGTGTGCAACCGGGGGTTAAAACCCCCGGCCGGCTGGGCAGCCAGCCAAAATGACCCCCCTTAATTATGGGGGGCCACGGTTACACAAGGGGGGCAGGCACCCCCCCCCCCCTCTTTTTTCCAACAGCTCGGCCGAAGCCGAGCTGGCAGCGCGCTGGGCGCGCTGCGCCCAGCCGGACCGGCGCCTGGCAGGTCTGCCAGGCCGGGCCGCGCTGCGCCGGGCCGGGCCGCACCCATCCGGGCCGGTCCGACCCTGTCCGGGGCGGGTCGACCCGGTTTGGGCCAACCAGGGGGTCTCGGGCTGGGTCGGTCCGGGCCCAAAACCCCCGTTATCGGACTGTTTGGGTTCAAATGTCCATAACTCGGGCTACGGACCTCCAAACAACGCGCCATCAGCGGAGATGCGATCCTTGGATCAGGACGGTCATTTTGGTATATCGCTCTCAAGGTTTCAGAATACTTTGAGTTCAGCCGGGTTGGTTCGTACACGAAACCAACCGGGCCCTTGGAGCGGAAACGCTCATATCTTGAGCTACGGACGTCAGATTGACGTGTCGTCGACTTTGTTGAGTTCCACTTAGTGAGATGAATCTTTTGGAATACTCCGCCTGAGGTTTGGACGTAGGTGGAGTACGGTCGGGTTGGTTTTGCCTTAAAAACCAACCGGGCCCCTGGGACAAAAAAGCCAATAACTCTCGGAACGGGCGTCCGATTGACGCGCCGTCTGTTACGTTGAGTTCCTGTTGACGATACGGAACTTTTGGATACATCAACTCTAGACTATGTGACAGTTGATGTATCAGCCTCTCGGCTCGTGGAGCGGACCCTCCCGAACGAGCTTGCTGTGTGCGGGAACCCTAGTGCTGGCTGCGACTGCTACTGTGACTGCAACGACGACTGTGCATAGATCCTCAGTGGATTCGACGACGAAGACTACATCACTCATCGATCCTATGTGGATCAGTGCTACCGATCCTGTGTGGGTCCGATCCTGTGTGGGTCAGCGCTCAGCGGTTCTGTGTGAGCCAACGCCTACAGATCCTGTGTGGGTCTGGTCCTGTGTGGGTCTTGCGGGGTTTTGTACCTATCGATCCTTTGTGGGTCCGACAACTTGGATGGATCAGTGATCATCTCTATCGTCTTTCGAAGATGTATACTTGTGTGAGCTGAATCCTGTTTGCTTTCTTGTGTGGATTGTGTTGTGTTATCCTGTGTGGATTACATTTTTCTTTCCTGTGTGGAATACGTATACTTTCCTGTGTTGACTGAGTTGTACTTGGGCACGGAGGTTGGAGCGTATTGGAATTGATGACTTAGGTATATGTATGGGCATATACCTAAGCAGTGTCGGTTGTTACTTCATGATTGTATCTTTCCTTTGTGGTTTATCCTTTGTGGATTTTGGGAGACTTTCAGGGGTCTCGGGGTTCCTACTGAGTAGCTTATACTCACCCCTGCACGGGCTACGCCCGCACTACGTTGTGTTGGTTGCAGATGACGGACAGCGTTGATCGTGGTTGAGGCTTGCAGAGTAGGATGGTACCTGGAGGTGGACCACTGGGCGGGACGTGCTCGGAGCGGACGGCGGGACCCGAGGAGCAGTGGAGCTATCTGTACCCACCCTTCAGGTGGGATTTCCAGTGGACAGCTCAGTGTATTGGCTTTTACTTTTCAGTTGTTGTTTTCCCTTTCGAGTTGTACTTTACTTTCAGTTTGGGTTTATATACTGGCCCACTTACTTTTCCGCACTTACAGTTGTACTCTGTTTTCACTTAGTGTTTATTTTTCTGCTTGCTTACTCTGTGGTGCTTGTTTACTTTACAAAGGCAATGCCTTCCCTTTTTACCTGGATTTACGCCTTGGTGCTAGTCGCCAGCCCCTGGCCTATGGAAGGCGGGCTTGGGGTAGTCACGGCACGGGCCCCGAGGACAGGTCGTGACAAATTGGTATCAGGGGATTTCGGTTCTACCGCGAACTCTGATCTTTTCTATGTGAAGCAATAGTGTTTAGCGTATTGAGTGTGGTTATCAGTCCAGGGAGTCCAGTGTTGGTGCGGCGGCCGACGTATCCGTATACCAGGACCCTGACTTCTGATTTCTGACTTAATGCACGAAAACATTGATTGCATGAGTGTTTCAAGTTTTCTTTGTGATTAATTTGTATCAGCTCATCAGGTATATTGTTCTGACCATGGTGCACTTGTACCCTTTTCAGGATGGCCCCACGACGGCAGCCAGCTAGGGTTCCGAGAGTCGAGTGTGACGACAGCCCACCGAGCGACGAGGCCTTGGTGCAGGGCCCTTTGTCAGTAGTGGCACCGGCGGTAGCTCTACCCGCCGAGCCCCCGATGCTTCCAGCACCAGCCGCTGACGATGCACGTCGCCTCAGCGCACTACATGAGTTCTAGTGCCAGCGACCACCCAGGTTTAGTGGGGAGACGGACCCCCAGGCAGCCGAGGACTGGCTGGAGGCAGTCATACGAGTTTTCAGGCTAGTGAGGACACCAGCAGACCTCATGGTGATCCTCGCTGCGAGCCTACTGCACGCAGCAGCGGGCCGATGGTGGAGCTTGATGCTCCAGGTGCACGATGAGGCATCTCTACTCTGGACAGACTTTGAGAGCCTCTTCCGCTCAGAGTTTGTCCCAGCCACCCTCCGTGCGGTGCGCATACAAGAGCTTCTTCAGCTGCGGCAGGGTAGTAGGACGGTCGCTCAGTACTCGGCGAGATTTACCGATCTCTCGCGCTACTCGACCGACATGGTACGGGACCCATTATTCCGGGCCCGGACCTTTGAGCAGGGATTGAGACATGAGATCAGGGCATCGCTGATCTCCCTCAGCATTCCGACTCAGACAGGAGTACTGGAGCGGGCCCTTTTTATCTAGAGCTTTCCTGCTGAGTCTACACTAACACTGAGACCCACCGCAGAGCGGCACGTAGCAGAGTCTTCTGTAGCAGGAAGTCGACGGATGACTCGGGGGTCCAGGCAGACCAGACCCTCAGGCAGACGACCTCAGGACACTGGCTTAGCAGTGCGGGGCACACAGCGCGGATCTAGTCTTTCGAGAGGCAGACAGTGCTACTCGTGCGGCGGGCAGGGCCACATGGCTCGTGATTGCCCGACCCGTCATGCCGAGGAGCAGCAGACGGTTGAGGGACCACCGAGGCAGAGGCATAGGGTCAACCGTGGCAGTCCGCAGGGAGGAGGCGGGCGAGGCAGAGGAGCTGGACGAGTAGCAGGTGGTGGGAGACGCTTTGAGTCTCTACCACCACCACCACCACCAGGAGGTCCACCCCGACCACAGGGAGCTGGCGGGCAGAGACAGGCACAGCTCCAGGCAGTAGAGGCCTACGACCACGGCGCGCCCAAGATGATTCGAGGTACTATCTGTTTCTATTCCACCCTTGCTCCAGTACTTATAGACACAGGAGTGAGTCACTCTTTCATAGCCACTGCCCTTGTTCGGAGCTCGGAGATTCCGATAGAGCCATTGGCTCGATCCTTACGGCTAGAGACTCCTACGGGAGCAGACTCGACGATTACGCACTGGTGCCGGTAGTGTGAGCTTACTATAGGAGGCGAGATCTTCGGCTGGTATCTTCTTTTATCAGCGTCGAGGCCTTACAACGTCATCTTGGGCATGGATTGGTTATTTATGGTCCATGCACAGATTGACTGTTTTAGGCACAAGGTGCGATGTGTACGCACCGACGGGAGCAGGTTCACCTTCACCGGTGAGAAGGGAGCCTTTTCAGTACATGATGGACTTCCCTGGAGGAGAGGACAGCCCATCACTCATCAGTTGGCTAGCCTCATCCTAGGAGCAGTTGACGTGTGGAGTCCTGGTTTTCCTGCAGCGGTGGATCAATTTGCAGACGTTTTTCCCGACGACGTCCCAGGGTTACCTCCTCGCAGAGAGGTAGACTTTTATATTGACCTATACCCCGGGACAGCCCCGATATTGACTCAAGCATATTGGATGGCCCTCGCTGAGCTTTGAGAGATACGGGTACAGTTGGAGGACTTGCAGGGCAAGGGGTTCATCCGACCCTGTGTTTCACCCTGGGCTTCCCCGATATTGTTCGCCAAGAAGGAGGACGGGAGCTTGTGACTTTGTGTCGACTATCGTCGCCTGAACCAGGTGACAGTGAGGAACAAGTATCCACTACCGAGGATTGATGACCTCTTCGATCAGCTCAAGGGAGCAAGGTGGTTCTCGAAGATAGACCTCAGGTCAGGCTATCATCAGCTCATAGTTCGAGATGAGGACGTGCAGAAGACAGCCTCAGATGTCGGTATGGCCACTATGATTTCATGGTTATGCCATTCGGTGTAACTAATGCTCTAGTAGTGTTCATGGCCCTCATGAACAGGATCTTTCAGCCATACCTCGATAGATTTGTCGTGGTCTTCATCGACGACATTTTGATCTACTCGACGACTGAGGAGGAGCATGCCTACCACTTACGGGTTGTACTAGAAACACTTCGAGAGCACCAGATTTATGGAAAGCTCTCGAAGTGTCAGTTCTGGATACGTGAGGTCCACTTCTTGGGACATGTCATCTCTGAGGCAGGAGTTGCAGTGGATCCTGCGAATATCGAGCCAGTGTTAGCTTGGGAGCCACCCAGGAGCGTGACGGAGGTACGGAGTTTCTTGGGTCTAGCTGGATACTACCAGAGATTTGTGCCAGACTTCTCCAGAGTTGCGGAACCACTCTCAGCTTTGACGAAGAAGGGAAAACCCTTCGTGTGGTTAGACAGATGTCAGTAGAGCTTCCAGGAGCTGAGACAGAGATTGACCAGCGCACCTATCTTGAGGTTTCCTGAGGAGGGAGTAGGGTACGTAGTCTACTGCGATGCATCAGGGACCAGACTCGGGTGTGTTCTGATGCAGGAGCGGGCAGTGATCGCCTATGGATCACGACAGTTGAGGCCGCATGAGCAGAACTATGCTACCCATGACCTGGAGTTAGCAGTTGTGGTCTTCGCTCTGAAGACATGGCGACACTACCTGATGGGAGAGCGCTTTACAGTCTTTTCTGACCATCAGAGTCTCAGGTACATCTTCTCTCAGAAGGACCTGAACCTGAGACAGCGGCGATGGCTTGAGTTCCTCTAGGACTATGACTTTGAGATAGTCTATACTCCTAGGATGGGGAACGTGGTAGCCGATGCCCTCAGTAGGAGGACGGGCATTCAGCTACTTGAGGAGGCGACAGAGCAGCTAGCCGCTTTGCAGATATCCTTTGTGGATTGAGATGGAGCAGCCTTCCTTCAGTCTCTCACAGTCACTCCTCCACTACTACAGCAGGTCAGAGAGGCACAACGTAGGGATGCTGACTGTGAGACGCGGCGTGCACAGATATCCTCAGGACTAGCACCTAATGGTTTCTCCCTTGGAGCAGAGCACGATGTCCCTTTCAGAGGACTTACCTTGGTACTAGTTTCTTTATGGGAGGAGGTGCTGAGAGAGTTTCACACTTCTCCTTTGGCAGTACATCCTGAAGTGGCGAAGATGTACCAGGATCTCAGACGACATCACTGGTGGCCGGGCATGAAGAAGGTTGTGGCAGAGTTCGTTTCTCGATGCCTCACCTACCAGCAGGTGAAGGCTAAGCACCAGGTACTAGCAGGCTTGGTACAACCCTTGGAGGTCCCGGAGTGGAAGTGGGGCGGCATATCTATGGACTTCGTGACTGGACTTCCACGCACTTCCAGAGGACACGACTCCATCTGGGTGATTGTCGACCGACTCACCAAGTCAGCTCACTTCCATCAGAGAGTAGGGCTCAGTGGAGAGCTTGGGAAGACTTTACGTTCAGGAGATTGTACGGCTTCACGGTGTGCCATATTTTATCGTCTCCGATCAAGATGCTCGTTTTACTTCCCGGATTTGGAAGGGGTTGCAGGAGGCGTTTGAGATGCAGCTACGATTGAGCACTGCCTTTCACCCTCAGACAGATGGTCAGACGGAGAGGACCATTCAGACTCTCGAGGACATGCTCCGCGCATGTGTCCTCGACTTTGGTCGTAGCTGGGAGGACCACCTACCCTTGGTGGAGTTTGCGTAAAACAATAGCTACCACTCCACCATCGGGATGGCACTGTACGAGGCGTTGTATGGCCAACCTTGCAGATCTCCTTTGTGCTGGACAGAACCTGGGGAGTCAGCACTTGTGGGACCCGAGATGGTCCAGGCCATGACAGAGAAGGTCCAGGTCATCCAGGAGCGGATGAGGACAGCTCAGAGCTGGCAGAAGTCATACGCTGACAGGAGGCGGAGGCCACTAGAGTTCGAGGATGGCGACCACATCTTCTTGCATGTCTCACCTCGACATGGTTTAGAGAGATTTGGCCAAGGCGGTAAGTTATCTTTGTGCTTCATCGGACCCTTCCAGGTCCTCGGTAGGATTGGCGAGGTGGCTTATCGCCTGGCTCTACCACCTCAGTTGCACCGGGTGCACGATGCCTTCCATGTATCTCAGTTGAGGAGATACGTGCATGACCTGACGCACATCATTGACCATGGGGAGTTTGACGTTGACGATGGGGTGACTTTTACGAAGGTCCCGGTGGAGATCGAGGATCGACAGGAGCAGGTCCTACGTGGATAGTCGATTCCTCTAGTGCGCATTAGATGGCAGCACGGGAACCTCTAGGAGAGCACTTGGGAGCGGGAGGCTCAGATGCTTGCTCAGTACACTCATTTGTTTCCCTAGTTTTGATGTATCTTTATGGGGACGTAAAGCCCGGAGGTGGGAGTAATGTAAAGACCTATAAAATTCAAGGGAAATTTTTTCTTAATTTTCTTTGGAATTTTACAAGAGCGCGGTTTCTGACGGAACCTGATTCCGAGGCCCGGTGTGCCCGGAATCAATTTCCGAAGTTTGGCTCAGGTGCGTTCAGTGAACGAATGAGCGGGTTTTCCTATCTTTTGAACTGGTGCTCGGAATTGAAATCTGATGGCACCGATGAACTTGCAACGCCGGTAATCGATTAAGGGAACCTTTACTGTAGTTGCGTTTGTGCAGTAGAAGAAGTTAATTAATGGGGTTTAATTAAAAAAGTAAATAAAATTGTTAAATCAATTTTATTTCTTTTTCAAGTGGTTAGTTTCTCCCATGGGAAGTTGGTGGTGGAGCCCACATCCACCCAACTTCCCATGTGTGGATAATTAAAAGGGTGGGGCCCACACGAACCCCCCCACCTTTTCAATTTTCCCTAACTCCCTAACCCCTATTAACCCCTCACATTCCTAACTCCCCATTAACTCCACTCTAATTAATTTGACAACTTGTTGTAATTAATTTGGTGAGTTACATGTATGCTTTTGGAAATTCAAACAATTGAATTTAAAATGCTTTATTGTGTTAATAAAATAAGTTTAGAACTTATTTTATTAGGGGTTGGTGTTGGGTTGTTTGAGAGCTTTTTGGAGAAAAAGCTAAGGAACACCTTCTTCCTCGACGAAGAACACGAAGAACACCGTTCTTCAACGAAGAACTCCTCCGCCGAAGAACACGGTTCTTCCGCGACGCCGTATCCATGATGCGACGTTCTTCTTCCGCGTCATCTCTTCCGCGACGGTTTTCAGCGACGAAATCGCCATCAACGACTTCGAATCCTCGCTTCGTGACGTCGACGTTCTTTCCCCGCGACGCCCGACCTCCGCGATGCTCGTCTTCCGCGGCTCGTTGACGAACATCGTTCTTGAACCGAGGTAGGGGTTTTATTTTAATTAATTCCGTTCATGATTCTAGTTTGTCGATCTTCGTGGTTTTCGACTAATTGTTATCGAATAACGTGAGGGGGCCGGTCCGCACAAACACGGCCGACCCTCCTCCTTTTTCATGAATGATTTCTTTGTGGTTGGTACGAGGAAGCGTGGTGTCGTCGCACCACGCGGTTTCATGCGGAAGATATGTGCGGCGCTGTCACGCCGCGCCGTGGAAAGAAATTCAAGGACGTGACGCCGTCGCGCCGCGTTGAAGAAAACCGAAGACGCCGCGGCCGGAGCGGGGCCACGGCGGAGGGGCGCAGTGCCGTCGCACCGCGCCGGATGACAAAGGCCGCGGCCGGTTCCCGGCCGCGGCAGAGCAAGGAGACCGGCGGCCGGACCGGGCCGCCGGTGTCGGCGAGGAAGGGGACTGGCCTTCGCCAGTCCCGTGGAGGCCGGAACCGGCCGGCCAGGGCGGGCCGGCCTGACCGGTGTGCAACCGGGGGTTCAAACCCCCGGACGGCTGGCCGGTTGGCCAAAACAGCCCCCCTTAATTGTGGGGGGCCGTGGTTACACAAGGGGGGCAGGCGCCCCCCTCTTTTTTCCAACAGCTCGGTCGAAGCCGAGCTGGCAGCGCGCTGGGCGCGCTGCGCCCAGCCGGACCGGCGCCTGGCCGGTCTGCCAGGCTGGGCCGAGCTCCGTCGGGCCGGGCCGTGCCCATCCGGTCCGGGCCGTACCGGGCCGGGCCGACCCTGTTCTGGGCGGGTCGACCCGGTTCATGCCAACTGGGGGGTCTCGGGCCGGGTCGGTCCGGGCCCAAAACCCCCGTTATCGGACTGTTTGGGTTCAAATGCCCATAACTCGGGATACGGGCCTTCAAACGATGCACCATCAGGAGCGATGCGATCCTTGGATCGGGACGGTCGTTTCGGTATATCGCACTCAAGGTTTCGGAATACTTTGAGTTTAGCCGGGTTGGTTCGTACACGAAACCAATCGGGCCCTCGGAGCGGAAACGCTCATATCTTGAACTATGGACGTCCGATTGACGTGTCGTCAACTTTGTTGAGTTCCTCTTAGTGAGACGGATCTTTTGGCATACTCCGCCCGAGGTTTGGACGTAGGTGGAGTACGGTCGGGTTGGTTTTGCCTTAAAAACCAACAGGGCCCCTGGGACGAAAAAGCCAATAACTCTCAGACCGGGCGTCCGATTGACGCGCCATCTGTTGCGTTGAGTTCCTGTTGACGATACGGAACTTTTGGATACATCAAATCTGGACTATGTGACAGTTGATGTATCAGCCTCTCGGCTCATGGAGCGGACCCTCCCGAACGAGCTTGTTGTGTGCGGGAACCCTAGTGCTGGCTGCGACTGCTACTGTGACTGCGACGACGACTGTGCAGAGATCCTCAGTGGATTCGGCGACGACGACTACAGCACTCAGCGATCCTATGTGGATCAGTGCTACCGATCCTGTGTGGGTCCGATCCTGTGTGGCTCAGCGCTCAGCGGTTCTGTGTGAGCCAGCGCCTATAGATCCTATGTGGGTCTGATCCTGTGTGGGTCTTGCAGGGGTTAGTACCTATCGATCCTTTGTGGGTCCGACGACTTAGATGGATCAGTGATCATCTCTATCATCTTTCAAAGATGTATACCTGTGTGAGCTGAATCCTGTTTGCTTTCCTGTGTGGATTGTGTTGTGCGATCCTGTGTGGATTACGTTTTTCTTTCCTGTGTGGAATACGTATACTTTCCTATGTGGACTGAGTTGTACTTGGGCTCGGAGGTTGGAGTGTATTGGAATTGATGACTTAGGTATATGTATGGGCATATACCTAAGCAGTGTCGGTTGTTACTTGTGATTGTATCTTTCCTTTGTGGTTTATCCTTTGTGGATTTTGGGAGACCTTCGGGGGTCTCGAGGTCCCTACTGAGTAGCTTATACTCACCCCTGCACGGGCTATGCCCGCACTACGTTGTGTTGGTTGCAGACGACGGACAGCATTGATCGTGGTTGAGGCTTGCAGAGCAGGACGATACCTGGAGGTGGACCACTGGGCGGGATGTGCTTGGAGCGGACGGCGGGACCCGAGGAGCAGTGGAGCTATCTGTACCCACCCTTCAGGTGGTATTTCCAGTGGACAGCTCGGTGTAGCGGCTTTTACTTTTCAGTTGCTATTTTCCCTTTCGAGTTGTACTTTACTTTCAGTTTGGGTTTGTATACTAGCCCACTTACTTTTCCGCACTTACATTTGTACTCTGTTTTCACTTAGTGTTTACCTTTCTACTTGCTTACTCTGTGGTTCTTGTTTACTTTACAAAGGCAATGCCTTCCCTTTTTACCGGGATTTACGCCTTGGTGCTAGTCTCCAGCCCCTGGCCTATGGAAGGCGGGCTTGGGGTAGTCACGGAACGGGCCCCGAGGACGGGTCGTGACATGAATTTAGATGTTCTTAGAAATGGATGAAGGCGACAAAGAAAACGACGCTCCACCACACGCGGCCTCCGCTGCTCCATGCCACTGCCAAACCACCGCCATGTCGAGCCGCCGAGCCGAGCCACCGCCCCTATCCAAGCCACATTTGCCCCCCATGGAGCCCCAACCAAACCAGCCCACACCCCTCATGGTACCCCTGTCCAACCAGCCCACACCCCTCGCGGCGCCCTGGCGGAACCGGCTTGCGCCCCTCTCAGCGCCCCGTCCGAACTGGCTAAGCGCCCCTCGCGGCGCTCAGGCCGAACCGGCCGCACCCCTTATGGTGCCTCAGCAGAACTGGCCCCGTGACCCTCATGAAAACTCAGATTAAATGGCCTACACCCTTGCAGTGCCCCACCCAAACCAGCCCGTGCCCTTACAGCACCCTCGCGGTCGAGCCGCCCCGCGACACCCGTGGCTCCGCAGCCCCTCGCGGCCCTCGCAGTTTGCGGGACCCCCATCAGATCGGGCTGTATCACGAGCCGGTCCTCGCACAGTGGGTCAGGCCAGGTCGACCCGAAATGGGTCGACCCATTCCAGGTCGGGCCGAGTCAGTCCGACCTGGTCGGACTAGACTCGGGCCCACTACGACCCCTTTTACGCTCCTTTGGCCATATCTTTGTTATCGGACGTCCGTTTGAGGAACTGTCAGTGGTGCTGGAAATCTTGGAACGAGACGGTCCCTTTGAGTTTACTCTACTATATTTTTGGTTTGATATGGGAAATGGTCAGGTTGGATTGAGCACGAATCCAACCGGGCCCCCAACACTAAAAGGCTTATAACTCACATACCGGGCGTCCGATTGACACCCCATCTGTTGCGTCGGGACCCCTATGGAGAGGCAGACATTTAAGATACTTCTTTGTGGGACTTCATGATAGTTGTAGTATCATCCAGTAGCTTGTGTAGTGGATTTTCCCAGAGATGAGCAAGCATAGTGGAGGAACCCAATGACTGGATGAGACTTGACGACTGCTAATTGTTTTGACTCGGAGTGACTAGACATGCCCAGTGGGGAGTACCTTTGTGTCGCGGAAGACCCGTGGTGGGGAGCACCTTGGTGATGAGGTATACCCATGGTACTCGATAGAGGAGGAGTACCTCAGCAGGATTTGAGGGTTAGCGCCTCTATGTGACACAGCATACCCATGGTGGGGAGCACCTCTGTGTGACGTGGCAAACCAACGGTACTCGACAAGAGGAGTACCTCGGCAGTCCAAGGTTAGTGGGAAGTTCCTATGTGTGATGCTGCAGTCCCACTGTACTCGATAGAGGAGGAGTTCTCTAGTAGCTGAGGTGTTCGATGTTGTGCACAGAATGTTAATTGTTACTACCCCTAGAATAAATCCTGGTTTGAGCTGAGTCAGTTTTTCTGTGTTTTCCACATGATTGAGATGGATCACTTGATAACTTAGGTATATGTATGGGCATATAACTAAGTAGGGTTATCTGTTGATTTCATTTTTTGTGCTTTATCCTTGGTGGATTTTGTGGGACCTTGGGGGTCTCGGGGTCCCTACAGAGTATCGTTATACTCACCCCTGCACGAGCTATGCCCACACCATGTTGTGTTGGAAGCAAACGATGGACAACACTGACTAAGGCGGAGAGTACCAGGACTGGATGGTACCTAGAGGTAGACCATACGACGTGTCGATACATGGAGAAGATAGACGAACGTGGAGTGTTGAAGAGGCGATCTGTACCTACCCTTCATGTAGGAACCCCGGAGGATGATCTAGTATTTTTCTTCCCTTTTATTTCAGTTGTATTGTATCACTGTTGTACTTGTACTTTTTAGTTGGGCTTGTATTCTAGACCCTTTTACTTTCAGCACTCTTTTGTTATACAGTTTACTTGGTGTTTCGTCCAGTTGTGTGCTTTATTATGTGTGTGTTCATAGGTTATAAAGGCAATGCCTTCCTAGTTTTTGGGAATTACACCTTTGTTGCTAGTCGCCAGCCCCTGGCCTATGGAAGGTGGGCTGGGGGTAGTCACAGCATAGGCCCTGGGGGACGGATTGTGACAAATTGGTATCAGAGGAATCGGTTCTACTACAGAACTTAAGACTCTGATATTTTCTGTGAATCAATAGTGTTAAGTGTTGTGTGTGCAGTTTTCAGTTCAGGGAGTCCAGTGTTGGTGCGGCGGTTGACGTATCCATACACCAGGACCCTAACTTCTGATTTCCAACTCAGTGGATGAAAACCCTGATTGCGTGTATGTTTTCAAATGTTTTCTTTAAGTCAGCTCAACCAGGTCAGCTCACCAAGTATAACTTTTTAACCATAGTGCACCTATTTATTTTCAATATGCATCCATGTAGATAGCTGGCTAGAGTTCCGAGAGTTGTACGCACAGATATCCCATCAAGCGGTGAGTCCTTGGTGCAGAGCCCTCTTTCGGGAGAGGCACCAGCGGAGGCACTAGTGGTACCACTCCCCATTGGACCACCGATGCCACCAGCCTCAGTAGAAGAAGGTGAACACCACTTGAATGCATTGCACGAGTTCCAGTGCCAAAGGCCACCCAGTTTCAGGGGAGATACAGACTGACAGGCAGTTGAGGATTGGCTGGAGGCTGTGGTGAGAGTTTTCCGACTTGTAGGGACACCAGCCGACCCCATGGCGATTCTTGCTACCAGCCTTCTATAGGAATCATTGGGAAGATGGTGGATCATTATTCTCCAAGTTCACGACAAGATGATGCTTCTCCGGGTAGACTTCGAGAGCCTGTTTCGGGTAAAGTTTGTTTCATCGACTCTTCACACAGTGCGCATTCAGGAGCTACTTCATCTACAGTAGGGCAGCATGAATGTGGCTCAATACTCAATGAGGTTCACTGACCTTCCATGTTACTCCATTGATATGGTGTGGTACCCTTTCTTCAGGGCTTGTACCTTCAAGCAGGGGCTCAGGCGATAGATCAGAGCTTCGTTGATCTCACTCAACATCCTAGCGCAGGAGGGGGTGTTAGAGAAAGCCCTCCTAGTGGAGAGTTTCCTTGATGAGTAGTCTCAAGAAGCGAGATACACCACCAGATGACATGTAGTGGAGTCTTCTGTAGTTGTTAGCAGATAGATGTTGTAGAGGTCCAGGAGGACCATACCTATGGGTGGACGGCTGCATGACTCAGAATTGGTTGTGCGGGGAACCCCAGATAGAGTCAGTAATTCTAGGAGAGGGGAGTGTTACGCATGCAGTGGGTAGGGTCACATGGCTCGTGACTATCCAAACTTCCGTACGGATGATCAGTAGATGTTCAAAGGACCACCCAGGCGGAGATAGAGGTTCAACCGAGGAGGTCCGCAGGGAGCAGGCGGACGTGGACGAGGAGCTGGACGTGCGGCTAATGGTGGGCGATGATTTTAGATATTATCATGACCACCGTGAGGAGGTCTACCCCGACCACAGGGAGCAGGTGGACAAAGGGAGAGCTCAGCTCCAGGCAGCTGAGGCTTACGATCATGGTGCTACGGAGATGATACAAGGTACGATCTATGTCTACTCCACTATAGCTGCAGTTCTTATTGACACAGGTTCTAGTCATTCTTTTATTTCCACTACCCTCATTCAGAGCTTGGAGATTTCGACGGAGCCATTAGCTTGATCCTTACAGCTAAAGACTCTTATGAGAGTGGATTCGAGAATTACGCACTAGTTCCAGAAGTGCGAGCTTACTCTAGGAGGTGAGAGCTTCAGTTGGGATCTCCTAGTAGTGGTGTTGATGCGTTACGACGTTATCTTGGGTATGGATTGGTTATCAACATTCCATTCTCAGATTGACTGTATTAGGGGTAAAGTGTAGTGTGTCCATATGGATGGGACTAGGTTTACCTTCACCTACGATAAGGGAGCCTTTGCAGCATAGGATGCACTTACTCAAAGGAGGGTGCATCCGATTACTCATTTGTTGGCTAGACTTACCCTTAGAGTTGTTGATGTGGAGAGTCCGAGCTATCCTATTGTAGTGGACTAGTACATGGATGTCTTCCCTAATGATGTTCTAGGTCTACCTCCTCGTAGAGATGTTGACTTTTACATTGACTTGTACCCCGGGATGACACCGATATCTACACCAGCGTATCGGATGGATCCCGCAGAGCTTCGTGAACTGCAAGTATAGCTAGAGGACTTGTAGGGGAAGGGGTTCATCTCACCTAGTGTTTCTCCTTGGGCTGCCGTAATTCTGTTCGCCAAGAAGGCGGATGGGAGTTTGAGACTTCATGTCGACTATCGGCGCCTGAACTAGGTGACCGTGAAGAATAAGTACCCACTCCCCAAAATTGATGACCTCTTTGATCAGCTGAAGGGAGCCCAGTGGTTCTCAAAGAAAGACCTCAGATCATACTATCACCAGCTAAAAGTTCTAGACAAGGATTTGGATAAGACGGCATTCAGATGTTGGTATGGCCATTAAGAGTTCTTGGTTATGCCATTCAGTGTGACCAACACTCTAGTAGTGTTCATGGGACTCATGAACAGGATCATACAACCATACCTTGATTTCTTTGTAGTGGTCTTCATCGACGACATTCTGATCTACTCGGCTACTGAGGAAGAGAATGCCTACCATTTACGAGTAGTATTGGACACACTCTAAGAGCACCATCTTCATGGTAATCTCTCAAAGTGCTAGTTCTGGATCCGAGTGGTTCACTTTCTGGGACATTTCATATCGGAGGCTGGAGTTGCAGTGGATCCAGTGAAGATTGAGGCAGTACATGCTTGGGAGCCACCTAGGAGTGTGATAGAGGTATAGAGTTTCTTGGGTTTGGCCGAATATTACAGGAGGTTTATTCCAGACTTCCCCAGATTTTCATCACCACTATCAGCATTGACAAAGATGGAGCAACCCTTCATGTGGTCGGAGAGATTCCAATAGAGCTTTCAGGAGCTGAGTCAGAGGCTGACTAGTTCCCCCATCTTGAGGCTTCCAGAGGAGGGCATAGGGTATGTAGTTTACTACGACACATCAGGGATCGAGCTCGGATGTGTCTTGATGTAGAAGCGAGTAGTGATCGCTTATGGTTCCCAACAGCTGAGACAACATGAGTATAACTACACTACCCATGACTTGGAGTTAGCAGCATTCGCCTTTGCCTTGAAAATGTGGCGGCACTATCTTATGGGTGAACATTTTACCGCGTACTTTGATCACAAGAGTCTCAGGTATATCTTCTCTCAGAAGGACCTGAACCTGAGATAGCGGTGTGTGTTTGAGTTCCTCTAGGAATATGACTTCAAGAGAGTCTATACTCCAAGGAAGGGGAACTTTGTGGCAGATGCATCTCAGTAGGAGATCTGGTATACAACTACTAGGTGAGGCGACAGAGTAGCTGGCCGCTTTGTAGACATCCATTGTGGATAGAGATGGAGCAGCATTTCTCCAGTCTCTTAAAGTCACTCCCCCACTTCTTCAGCGAGTTAGGGAGGCGCAACATGGGGACCCTGACTGTGAGACACGACATGCTAGATATACACAGGATAGGCACCTTGTGGATTTTCAGAAGGTGGGGAACATGTCATCCTCTTCAGAGGACATACCATGGTACCAGTCTCAGTTTATGAGGAAGTGTTGAGGGAGTTCAACACATCCCCTCTAGAAGTACATCCAGGATTGGTGAAGATGTACCAGGATCTCTGATGATAGAACTAGTGGCTAGGAATGAAGAAACTAGTTGCGGAGTTTTTTTCTTGATGTCTCACTTGTCAGCAAGTGAAGGTGGAGCATCAGGTACCAGCAGTCTTAGTTCAGCCTTTAGATTTCCCAGAGTGGAAGTGGGATGAGATATCCATGGACTTCGTGACAGTAATTCCACGTATATCCAGAGGCCATGAATCTATCTGGGTAATCGTTGAATGAATCATCAAGTCAGCCCACTTCCTACCGATCAATGATTAGGGTTCGGTAAAAAGCTCGGGACGCCTCTATGTGCAGGAAATAGTACGGCTACATGGAGTACCCTCAACGATTGTCTCCGATCGTGATGCACGTTTTACTTCCCGGCTATGGAAGGGGTTTCTGGAGGCTTTCGGGTCGCAGCTTCGTTTGAGCACCGCCTTCCATCCACAGACGGATGGTCAGACTAAGCGGACCATTTAGACCCTCGAGGACATGTTGCATGATTTTGTTCTTGACTTCGGTAATATCTGGGTGGATCACTTACCTTTGGTGGAGTTTTCATACAAAAACAGATATCACTCCACTATAGGGATGACACCTTTCAAGGCGTTGTACGAGAGACCTTGCAGATCACCTTTGTGATGGACTGACCCAGGGGAGTCAGCACTCGTGGGACCAGAGATGGTACATGCTACCACAGAGAAGGTGAAAATCATCCAGGAGCAGATGAAGACTGGACAGAGCAAGAAAAAGTCATATGTCGATAGGAGACGGAGACCTCTGGAGTTCGAGGATGGCGACCATGTCTTTCTAGGGGTCTCACCCCAACAAGGTATATGGATATTTGGCCAAGCCGGAAAGTTATCGCTGAGGTTCATTGGACCCTTCCAGGTCCTCAGTAGAGTTGGCGAGGTGGCTTACCGCTTAGCTCTTCCACCTCAGTTGCACTAGGTGCATGACGTCTTCCATGTATCACAACTGAGGAGTTACATGCATGACCTTTCTCACATCATTGACGTTGGCGAGCTGGACGTCGACGATGGGGAGACTTTTACGGAGGTTCCAGTAGAGATTGAGGATCGACAGGAGTGGGTCCTTCTTGGATGGTCGATACCTATGGTGCACATTCACTATCAGCATGTGAACCTCCAAGAGAGAACATGGGAGTGGGAGGCTCAGATACGTGCTCAGTACCCCCACTTATTCCCTTAGTTTGAGTTGTGGCTTACAGGGACGTAAAGTCTGAGTTGTGGAGAATGTAAAGACTCAGAATTACTATGTAATTTTTTTTTAAATAAATGGGAATTTTATGAGTCCTCAAAAATTTATAGCACTTGATTTCGAGGCCCAGAGTGCTTGGAATGAATTTCGGAACTTTTTTTCGAGTACGTTTAGTAAACGTATGAGCGGGTTATTATAACATTTGAACCGGTGCTCGAAATTGAAATCCTAGGGCACCGTTGAACTCCCAACGTCGGTTTTCACTTAAGGAGACTTTCACCGTGATGGCAGTTGGCCGTGGGTGAAAGATAGTTTTTGGATTTTTTGTGTAAGAATAAAATAAAAATAAAATTGTGAAAACATTTTTATTTTTATTTGCAACACCCATGTGGGTGTTGGGAGGTGGGGTCCACCAGAACTAAACCTCCATGTGGAAGTTGGTAGTGGGGACCACCAAACCTTAACCTCCAATGAGAGGTTATGGTGGTGGGGACCACCCGAGCCTAACCTCCCATGAGAGGTTATAGTGGTGGGGACCCCTCGGGATTAAACCCCCTTGAAACCCCCTATAATTGAGAGAAAAACCTCAAATCTCTCATTAATGTGGAGGAGCCTCTTGAGCTTCCTTAATATTAAATTATTCCAAAACACCACTTTATTATGCCAACATAAATTAATTGTATTTCCTTTTTTTTAATTAAGTAACAGCGTCGTTGGAATTTAGGAAGGTTCCTAATAAATGAACCATCATAAATTCCATGATCGTTACCTACCTTTCCCCCTCTCCTATATATATGGAGCTTGGGAGGAGGATTTGGGATGGCTTCTCCATGTGACGAAGCACTGGTAAAGTGACGTGACACCCAACACTTGGAGGATTACGCTCTCCATGAAGAACGCTTCCTCCACGAAGAAAACTTCCTCCACGAAGAACGCCAACAAGGAACGTCTTTGACTGTGATGAAACGACGCATGAGCCCGAGATTGGTGGTGTGTGGCAGATGAGATGAACGTCGATAACTTCCCCTTATTCCTCGTTCCAACACCAACAATGAACAGGAAAAGGTTTATTTTGTGTATAACTATATTCCAAAGTTCTTCCTTTCTTAAAAATGAAGAACGCATGTGTTTTATTTTACGGGAGGGAAACAATCATTGCGGGAGGGTTTGACGTTCTTTACTCTTGTTTATGATGACCCTCTTTTTTCCACCCTAATGTGGAGAGTGTGGGACAAAGTAACATGTCCCTTCATCTCTTTAATCCTTGGGTTGAATTTAGGTGTTCTTCAAAATGGAGGAAGGAGACAAAGACAACGACGCTCCACCACCTACGGCCTCCTTCGCTCCACGCCACCGCCGAACTGCCACAGTGTCAAGCCGCTGAGTTGAGCCACCGCCCCGAGCCGAGCCACCTTCACCCCCCATGGAGCCCCAGCCGAACCGGCCCGCACCCCTCACAGTACCCCAGCCAAACTGTCCCACACCCCTCGTGGTGCCCCAACCGAACCGACCTCGCGTCTCTCATGGCGCCCTGACCGAACTGGACCCGAGCCTCCTATGGTGCCTCGGCCAAACCAGCTTGCACCCCCCCATGGCCCCCCGGACGAACTGGCCCCGTACCCCTCGCGGCGCCCCGGCCGAACCGGCCCGCTCCCTCGCGTCACCCCCATGGCTGAGCCGCCCCGTGATACCCACAGCTCCATGGCCCCTCGTGACCCTCGCGGCTTGTCGGACCCCCAGTGGACCATGCCACATCACAGCCCGAGCCTAAACCAATGGTTCAGGCTGGGTCGACCTGAACCGGGTCGACCCATGCCAGGTCGGACCAGACCCGGGCCCACTATGACCCCTTTTACGCTCCTTCGTCCATATCTTTGGCCCCGGGCATTCGTTTGAAGAACCGTCAGTGGTGATGGAAATCTTGGAGAAAGATGGTACCTTTGAGTATACACCACTGGAGTTTTGGTTTGAGATGGTAAAAAGCCAGTTTGGATCAAGCATGAATCCAACCAGGCCCCCCAGGACTAAAAGTCTAGTAACTCACATATCAGGCATCCGATTGACACGTCGTTTGTTGCATCGGGACCCCTCTGGTGAGGCAGACCTTTGAGATACCTTTTTTTGGACTTTATGATAGTTAGAGTATCATCCAGTAGCTTGTGGATTGGATTCTCCCAGATATGAGCGAGCATAGTGCGGGAACCCAGCGGTTAGCTAAGACTTGACGACTGATGACCGTTTTGACTTAGAGTGACTCGACAGGCCCAGTGGGGAGCGCCACGGTGTTGCAGTAGACCCACGGTGGGGAGTGCCTTTGTGACATGGCAGACCCACGATACTTGATAGAGGAGGAGTACCCCATCAGGCTTTGAGGGGGAGCGCCTCTGTGTGATGCTACAGACCCACAGTGGGGAGCACCTCTATGTGATGCGACAAACCCACAGTACTCGATAGGAGGAGGACCTCAACAGTCAAAGGTTAGTGGGAAGCACCTCTGTGTGATGTGGAATGCCCACAATACTCGACAGACGAGTAGTTATCCTGTAGCTAAGGTGTTCGACGTTGTTCTCAAAACGTTACTTGTTACTACCCCTAGAATAAAACTTGGTTAGAGCTGAGTCAGTTTTTCGGTGTTTTCCTCATGATTGGGATGGATCACTTGATAAATTTTGTATATGTATGGGAATATACCTAAGTAGTGTTATATGTTGATTTTATTTTTGTGGTTTATCCTTGGTGTATTTTGTGTCACCTTGGGGGTCTCGGGGTCCCTACTGAGTATCATTATACTCACCCCTTCATAGGTTATGCCCACACATTGTTGTGTAGGATGTAGATGACAGACAGCGCTGATTGAGGCTGAGAGTACCACGACTGGACAGTTCCTCGAGGTGGACCATACGGCATGTCATTACGTGGAGAAGATGGATGGATGTGGAGTGATGGGGAGGTGATTTGTACCTAACCTTCAGGTAGGAACCCCAAAGGACGATATAGTATCTGTCTTCCCATTTATTTCAGTTGTATTGTATCACTATTGAACTTGTACTTTCTATTTGGGCTTGTATTCTGGCCCCCTTTACTTTCAGCACTATTTTATTTACAGTTTACTTGGTGTTTCGTCCCGCTGTTTGCTTGCTTGTGTGTGTGTTCACAGGTTATAAAGGCAATGTCTTCCCAGTTTTAGGGAATTACACCTTCGGTGCTAGTCGTCAGCCCCTGGTCTATAGAAAGCGGGCTTGGGGTAGTCATGACAGGGTCCTCGGGGGACGGTTCATGATAGGAATCTTCTATATATAAACCTCGAACCCCTTGGGAGAAGTAGAGAGTTTTTAAAGAAAATATTTTTCTCTCAGCTTGCGAAGGTGGTTCACGAAGTCAATGTGCTTTGTGAAAGTCAGGAGCTTTACAGTGGCTAATTTAGCTTCGCGAAAGTTGGGTGCTCTGCGTTGACTCAGTGATCTTCGTGAGGGAATTCGCTCTATGATGACTTGAGCTCCGCGATAGGATAAGCATTGTGAAGGCTTGAGCTTCGCATGAGTGCTTCACAAGAGTGCTTTGAGAAAAGGCAGGAGATTTGCGAAGGCTTGTTTGAGCTTCATGAAATTGGGAGCCTCACGAAGTAGGGTTCTTTGTGAAGGATTTTCCAAAGGAACTGCTCAATGTTCAGGGGTAAAGGGGTATTCATCGGTGGATAAAATTTGGACATCAATAGAGCATCTACATACAATGGATGATGTATTCATTAGTGGGAATGAAGAGAACTACAGGTCTATAAACTATGAGTGGATCTTCTAAAGAAGCAGTGAGCTCACTTCAGTTGAGAGAGCAGTGAGTTCTCAAATTGTGAGTGGTTGTAAATCAGGAGGGATAGTGAGTCTTCTTCGAATATGTAAATAGCAGTACACTTATAGAGGAATTGGTACATCGGCACACTGCTGGTGTATGCTCCTTGGACATAGCCCAGTGAGGGTGAACCAAATAAAAATTTCTATGTTGTGTGCATGTTTTAAGGTTTATTCATGCTCTACATCAGAAGAGAGATAGACAAGAGGGTTTTTTCTAACAACAAAACAAGATCATAAGGGGTAGCTGTTTTAATCTAACATACCCTGATTCACCACCCCTCTCAGGGTATCTAGCCTATTGGACCTAACAGAGGTTCCCACCATTCTCATAGACTTGATAAGAAAATAAAGTTCTTGTATGATAAAAAATAAAATAAATATCCTAGTAAAAAATTGATCCATTTTCATGAAAAAAATGTGGGAAAAAGAATCTAGGGAATTGACTGAATAGAAATGTGAGGTAATTTAAATGTGGAAAGGAAATTCATTAAGCTAGTGAAAATTAATATATTATTAATGGGATAATTAATGCAATGGATGATAATAGGGCACCAACTAATGCCCCACCAATGTTCCAATGCTTCAAATTCAAGGTGTATATGAATTATGATAACCAATAAATGAATCTGATGGTATTTTATGATCAATGTCAATAGCCTCCTAAGCCCAAATATAAAGGGAAATCTGTTATGTTCATATTATCCTATATAGGTTATGATAATTATGTGGTGAAAGGTACACTTATCATCTACTATAGAATAGATAATTTATTGTTTTCTTTTCACTATATGAACTCTTTTATATCCATTGAATTTAAAAGTTCTATTGAATTACCAGCTCATCGAATAGATATTGAGTTATTTATCAAAAATTCTAATGGTATGATGGAAACATCACATGTCCATTTTTCCTCTCCGATTGATGTTTGTGGGGAAGTGATTCTAGAAAATCATGTGATTATCCATTTAGTAGACTTTTATGCGGTTATAGGAATGTATTGAAATTTTTTTAATTGAAGACCATATTAATTTACAGTGAAGGGAAGTCGCATTTCATATTCTAAATGATTCCATGCCCATTTATCATTTCTAGGATGAGTACAAACTTTTAATGGAAATTTATTCAACCTTGTGGGTTCTAATACCTATGAATGAATTATATTTGTCTCAAATGGTTTAGGAGAAAATATAAATCAAAGATAAGCTATTTTTTTCTATTTTTTCATGTATTTCAAGAGGAATTACTAAATCTTTCTTAGAGTCATTAAGTTGAGTGCACTATAGAACTCATACCTGGTGTTGTGCCTATTTTGTTGAATCTATATAGAATGTACCCGATTGATTTGTAGGGATTGAATATGAAATCTAGGAGAATATAGATAAAGTATTTATATTCCCAAGTATGTCACCATGTGGTTAACCTATTATATTTGTTAAAAATAAAATGTGTCAATGAATATGGGCATTAAATATCAAGAGAATAACAATATCACTATAAAGAATAAGTATCCTTGACCCCATATCAATGATTTGTTTGATAAATTACATAGATATTAATAATTTTCCAAGATTTATCTTTGATTAGGGTAGTATTAGTTGACAGTTAAAAGTGAATACATCCCCAAGGTAGCCTTCTGTATGAGGTATTGATACTATTAATTTATAGTGATTCTATTTGGTCTTACAAATTCCCCTTTTATACTAATGGATTTAATAAATAAACTCATTATAGATTAACTCTATTAGTTTGTGGTCATATTTATAGATGATATTATTATATACTCAAAGTGGAAGGAAGAGCATGAGGATCATTTTTGGATTGTTCCATAGACCCTAAGGAATGAAAATCTATATGAAGAATTTACCAAGTGTGAATTATGGATTGGGAAAGTTTCATTCTTAGGACATTTTATTTACTGTGAAGGAATTTTGGTAGAGCCTTTAAAGACTGATGTTATTTATAGTTACCCTGGACCAACCATGGTGACTGACATCCATATATTTCTTAGTTTAATAAGATATTATTGTTTCTTTTTGGAGAATTATTCACATCAGAATAATCCACTCACCATGTTAACTTGGAAAGGAGTCAAGATCCTTTGGATGGATGAATGTGAGGATGATTTCAAGGAGTTGAATAAAATGTTGGTCAGTTAACCTTTCCTCACACTTCTTTGTAGTGGGTTTGTAATCAATATTGACCCGTACAAAATGGAATTAGGATGTGTTATCATGAATAAAGACATGGTTAAGCTTTTTCACCATGAAAATTTAATGTTTATAAGAAAAATTAACCAAGAAATGATTTGGTTTTAGTTATAATGATATGGATACATTATATTTATATAGAAATGGGTGATATATATACTGATCACAAAATTTTAATATACATATTCAAAAAAAAAATTAGTTGAACATGTGGTAGAGAATAGTTTTAGTACTGATTATATATTATGACTTCTCAATACATTACTACCCTCTGAAAATAAACAAGGTGGAAAATGCTTCAAGTCAATAGGATCATGCTAGAATATCCATGCTGAGGATCACAAAAGATCCAATATTTATTGATTTGTAAACGATGGATTTGGAAATCTGGAAAAAATGGGTGAAATATTATCTTTCAAAAATGGATGTTCAACCATCTATCCAAGTAATGATTAAAGAGGCATATAAGGAAGATGTTGAACTGTAAAATATGGTGAAAAATGCTCGTAGGTTTAATCATGATCATGATAGAATGATAAGGTTTAGTAATTGTGAATGAGTTCCATAAATATCTAGTTTGATGAATGAGCTATTAGAGGAAGCTCATAGTCCTCCATTATTGGGTTTTCCTAGGAATACAAGGATGTATAGAGATTTGAAAGAGTATTTATAGTGGGATGGAATGATGAGAGGTATTGTAGAGTTTATATCTCGTTATTTAATATTTCATAAAATTAAGGATGAGATAAAAAAATTTAAGGGGATATTAAAACCATTACCCATATCAGAATGTAAATGGGAAAACCACACAATGGATTTCATTATTGGACTCCCCAAACCATCTTAAGGGCATAAGTATATTTGGTTTTTACTCAATCTCCTTAAAAATTCATCAGCATTTTAATTAGAAAATACTTTAATATTTATTATATTTATAAAATATATATTAAATAATTTCTAATATTACAAGGAGTACCAAAATCTATTGTATATGATCAAGATATGTGGTTTACCTCAAAGTTATCATGAAGTCATCAATAGGATCTTGATACAGATATAAGATTCTACATTTCATATAATCTTAATATAGATGGTTAGTCTGATAGAAATATTAATACCCTAGAGGATATGATAAGACATTATTCTACGGATTTCAAAGGTGGTTGGGATCAACACTTTCCTATGGTTAAGTTTTATTATAACAATAGATTTCACTAGATCATTCAGCTGAATCCTTTTAAAGAACTATATTTAAATAATTGTATAACTCCAATGTGATTGACTGAAGTTGGTGAAATAATGTTTTTGGGGAATAATAACATTTAATAAATGACATATAACTTTAGATCTAATCAAAAACATATCAAGGTATCTTAGAGTTAGCAGAACAGTTATGCTGATAATCACTAACATGATCTCGAATTTGAAGTTGGTGACAAGGTATTCCTATGAATATCTATGAGAAGTTTATTAGGTTTGGAAAGAAGGGAAAGTTTAGCACTAGATAAATGTTTCTTTTTTATATTATTCATCATGTTAGGATAGTGGATTATTATTTAGTGTCGATAAAAAATCTCTCTCAAGTTCATGATGTGTTCCATGTATCTCTTCTATGGAAGTACATACCTGATCCTTCACATGTACTGACCTTAGAGGTGATACTGTTGGAGTAGGATATTGTTTATGAGGAATATCTAGTGGAGATTATGGATAATGTAGATAATGTTCTACAAAATAGTAACACTCCCTTGGTTAATTTTTTTGGGTGATACTACCAGTTTGAAGAAGCTATGTGGGAACCTAAGGAAATAATGAGGTAGAAGTATCCTCATTTATTTGTATTAGAATAAATAATTTCCTTGGAGAAATCTATTTTAATGGGGTAGAATGTCACAACATGTGTTTTTATGAATAATATTTTTTTAATAAATTAAATTTCTTCAATAGCTTTTCATACATGCAACATCGAGTTTATATTGTGTTACACGTGACACCGATTTTTTTCTAACTGTGATATATTATTAATATTATTATTTAAAATTATTGTTATAACCAAGAAATTAAAATTAGCGGAATTAATAATAATATATTTTTATTAAATAATAATTATAATGTTTTTATATAAATAAAATATATTGACAAAAGTACTTAATTTTTAGAAATGTATTTACATGTTTCGAAAATACTATTTCTCTGAAAAAAGCTTTTTATTGCATTTTGTGAACAAATAATAGAATTATGTTTTACAAGGTTAGTAAAAGGTATTTTAAAAAAATAAAATTCATTTTTTAAGTCTACATATAAAAATTATATTAGGGTGAAATTTTGAGAATTTTCTAAAAAGATAATAATTTCAGTGAATAGTGAAAATACTGGTTTTTGTTAAGAATTGTCTTTTCATTAAAAAAATAAAAAACCTAAAAAATATTTTAATATTGTTTTAAATTTAAAATAATTTCAATTATATATTTACTAATATAATTTAGTAATTGGAATAAATTTAACAATGACTTTTGAAATTAATACCTTTTCTACTTATGAACCTTTTCTCTTTAAAAACTCACATTCTCATCATATCTCATTATTAATTTTAAATTAAATTCTACCAATTTTTTGTGTTTAATTTTAAAAATATATTCTATATTTTTAATCATGATTATTTAATATCTAATAAGGTTAACCTAATTTTTTACACTAATTTATAGTAAAAATAGTAAAAATTATTTTCCATGGTTACGGTTAAAATGGGTTTACCGGGGGATTAAAATAAAAATATAAGAATTAAAAATGACCTCAAACTTGTTAAAAACCAATTATATGACCATATTTTGACCATATAAACAATATATTTTTTATAATAAACCATTTTGGAGCTTTTTGGAATTTCAAAAAAATGTGGTTACACTTTTTTGTTTTCAAAAATTTCATGTCTATACTCTCTACCACTTATAAAAGGCCACCTCTATCCTATCCTATTCATACATCAGAATAAAATTTTTTTAAGATAATAAAAAAACAAATACCTTCCTTAAATAATTCCTCTAATCCTCTCATACTTATTTTTTAGGATTTAAAACCTAAGAATCCTTTTAGTGAAAACCAAAGGAGGGTACCAGAATATGAGACAATGTTCCCCAACGATTGTCGTTATTTTATTTCTTACTCCAAATCATTAAACTATTATTAAAACCTGATAATATAACAACCTAAATATATTAAATATAATGATTTTTATGTTATGTTAATGACCTAAATCCATCTCATCTTCCCTCAAATGAGAACTTATAACGTCGCTAGTGTGTACAATAGACTAGCACCATATGAATTGATGTGACATGTTTTCCATAAACACCTCTCACATTTGGGTATCATGACGGATACTATATATATATATATATTATTTATAAAAAATATACTTCTAGAAAAATATTTGGACATATATCTTTTTACATTCTATTCCATGGGGTATATGATAATGTCGATAATGTTTACGGTAGATTACCGTCTCGCGAAGCAATGTGATTCATTTTTCACTTATATTTT
Organism: Viscum album; assembly: GCA_963277665.1. Classification (NCBI taxonomy): domain Eukaryota; kingdom Viridiplantae; phylum Streptophyta; class Magnoliopsida; order Santalales; family Viscaceae; genus Viscum; species Viscum album. The sequence continues at coordinate 2,006,251,596 of OY728122.1, read as the reverse complement.
AAATGGAAGGTAATAAGGTTTAAATTTAAGGAATATATGTGATATGTATTAAATAATAATTAATTTGGAGAAATAATTATTAACTACCTTATTTTCATTCCATTCATCCAGAAAATGGAACCAACATTCATGCGTATGTACGACCAACCGTCTCCATAAATAATGTAATTAATTTCTATATTTAACATTAATGGATTATTATAAATACACATATATTTAATATATATGATATTTATATAAGGGTTAAAATTTTGTAATTGTTATAACCATTATCAATTTAGAAGGATAAAAAATACCAAACCAAGACATATGTGAAAACAAAGTTGTTGTTTCCTGAAACATGATTTTAACAAGGAATTGATAATAAATGTGTAATAAAAGGGTAAAAGTACATAATGTATGAAGTGATATATATATATATCTGTTTGTGAATATGGCCCTAGAATAGTTTTATAAAAAATTTATATTTATTATATTTGATTCTAGTGTGCTTTTGAGGAAAGAAGCACTCAGGGTAATTAATTTTTATCTCATTTTTCCTTCTTTGAGACATATGTTGTGTTATGAACCTACATTATATTAAGAGGTGTATATAAAGTCCCTTTGAAATGTTAGATCATGAATATTTGTACATTAATTATATTTTAATTTTAATTTAATGTTATTCTTCCACGGAGCTTACGATTCAATGTTACCAAAGTGGAAATAGTTTTATGATACATATCATTGTTTATTGGGATTTTTTATATTTATGCTTCTGGTGATGAAATATTTTAATCCATATCTCACGCTTTAATTTTATTCAACTATGTTATGTTATTATAATAAATGTTTTCCCTTAGATTTACTCTCTTTATGTACTCAAAATTTCTAAATAATTTGTTTAAGAAAAATCGTCTTAATTTATCTCTTCAACCGAAAACCTATTTTTCTTCCAAAATAATGTTTTAAAAAATGTTTTAAAATTTTTATAAAAATTATCCAAATTATTTATTAAATTAATTTTTACCCATGTCTAAATTTTTTGACCATTTTTTAAAGAAATATTCATGTCATTTTCCAAACAATGGACATTTGGGTTTTATAGAAAATGAGAAAGGAATCATTTTTCTAATATGTACTACATGTATTGGATTTTTCCCATCATGAACATTCAATTTTTTTAAAGTAATTTAATAATATCAAAAGTTTATTTTCAAGAAAAATGATTTCCAAAATATTTTATGTATTTTTTATGATTTTTAAAGTGGAAAGTATATTTTACTAAAAGAATGTTTTAAATAATTTTAAATACTCTTTTATAAGTTCCAAATGTAATTTTAATTGAAAATGATTTTGAAAATAATTTATGTTTTAAAAAGTGGGTTTCAAAGTGGCAAGGAGATTTTCCCTAATAAATGTTCCAAGTGATCTTTTAAAATCATTTTCCATCTAAGATGATGAACTTTGATGCTACTTATGATTTTCTGGGAATAATGTTAAATGATACCATCTTTATTTTTTCTCTGTATGGTTAATGTTAATGTTAACCAATGTTTTATAAAAAAATTATTTTTCATTGGTTATTCTACAGTGAATTTATTAAATGTTTATGAAACCTATTTTATTTACACTAGTTTTGATGTGATGACATGATGAATTTTTTATGATATTGTGACACATATAATTATGGATTTTATTATGAAATGGGTAGGACCTAGATATCCCTCCAATGCATTGTGTAAATCTTTATATCTCATTATATAATATTAGGAAACAAGTCGATGGTCCAGATACACTATGGAAAATAGGTGATTCCTGGTTCATAATGAGAAATATGAGGATCCTGATCCAAAATAGGAAATATTTGATGATTCGTGATCAACTATGCTAAGGGTATTGAAAGATAACCATTACATATGAAATGGTTTCATATATTTATGATGATGTGACACATTTGTGACATGAGGATATAGTTATTGGTTGGTCTATGATGATTTATCACCCTTATGTGACATTTTATCTAAATTGATAAAGTTTTATTCCATGAATCATGTTTATGATCTATGAAAAGTTTGGGTATAATCTTCATAAGTTATGTTCATGATCACATACACATATAATTATCTTATGGTTTTATATGATCATAGATTCATATCTACTATGATTACCCTTACTAAGCATTTGAGATCACCTTTTCTTATATTTATTTCACTAGGTTATAAAGAAATGTTTAAGTAGGGAATTCCTAATAGGAGTAATATGAGAGAAGATCTTGGTGAGAGATGTTTAAGATCTTTTATGAAATAAAAAGATATTGTTTCTAGAATCCAAAGACAGTAAATTATTACGGTCCTCAGGCATGTGTTTATGAAATTTATTGAATATTCATCTAAAAAGATGTGGTATTTATGTATGAAAATACTAGGACATTTTCATCAAAAACCCTGGAATCCAAAATGGGGCATTATAGTGTTTAACTATTCCATGAAATAGGAAGAAAAAAGGTACAACATTGGAAACAAAATATAAATCATAAAGAAAAGAGAATACAACAAGATTAATCATCAAGATATCAAGGGTAAATCCACCTATTCCGTAAGAGAAATTTCCAATCCCATTTAGAGATGTATATTCATAATGGAAAGGGGAAATGATCATGAGAGAGTTAAAACCCTATAATGGGGAAATAAGAAAAAACAAAATTTTTATTGTTATAGACAACTTGAAATATTTGGATTCACAGTTAAGAAAATCATGCACAAACCACATGAGAGTTACTGTCTCACAAAATTAAAAGCCACATAGTTCCTACTAGAACCTATATGGTTAGATAAACCATGATTCAAACCATGAAAAATCATAGTCCCCAAAACCTCATTTTTACACGGTTAGATACACAGTTAGAAAAATCATTCACCAACCATACACTAGGGTATGTTTTTACCAAAACCTAAAATTTTGATCCCCATCACTCAAAAACATAGGAAATTAATAAATATATTAATTAAAGATAAAATAAGACACACCAGGGGCTTATTGGGTGTCACAAAACTCCCAAACTTGTTAAATTCTACCCCTATAACGTTTTTAGTCCAGAAAGAAGTAAACAAGATGAGTCACAACCCACACCCTATGGAAAAAGGTGGTTTAAAAAAACTAGTTGAGAGGATCTTAGGAAGGAAACTACCAAACTTCGATGATTCCTCTATACAAAATCACTAAGTTCAGAAAAAAAATATATATATATTAAAGAAAAAAACACCATGATCACCATTAAATTACATAAGGTAATAGAGAGAGATCACTTGAATCCCCAATTTTTATATATTTTTTGAAATGGTGTAATATAAGGAGAAAACCCCATAAAAAGACATATTATATGAGAAAATAACACCATGAATTTCCTAGGAACAATCAAGAACCACTAAATAACCGATTCCCACTAACTTAAAGGAATACCGACCTTATGGAATTTATCCTTCATATGGTTGGTACATCACCAAGATTAATACACATCACCTTCAAAAGGGATAACCAATGAGCATGATAAAAAAATAAATGTCATTGGATCTTGAATAGGGTCACTATTCCCTATAGGTAAACTAGGATTCTAAAATCTGTAAACCATCCCATGGAAAACCCCATAAATCTAGCACTACCAAGTAGTAAACGGATCAAAGAAGACATATGTCTTAATAAACCAAGAACAAAACCAAATATAATCAATTTCAATATCAATAATAATCTAACCTCAAAATTTTCATGACACAAGAAAACATTGGAATCCATAAAACAAGGAAATCAAAAAAAATTAATTCTACCAAGCCCAAAAACCTAGAGGCATCACAAAAGCCAGTAGGTAAGCACTCAACCCCCCAGAATTCAAAATCCAAACCCACACAAACATATCATAAAAACACTTCATTTTTTATTTAAAGTAACTAATCACTTTTAAAACCACTTTTTGTATTCATAAAACCATTTTTATAAAACACATCCACCATCTTATTGTTCATGAATACTGGGTAGATTTCAATTCTCTTTTCCAAAAACATTTAAATTGGAATGATTAATTTTTTAAATAACAAAATAACAAACCAAAACCCATTTTTCATATTTCAAAATGTTTTCTAAAATACTCATTTAAAAGAGAGATGATTATATTTTCAATTCCTCTTTCCATATCATTTTCAAAAACCAATTTTAAAGTGAATAAAACACCACTCACATTAGAGAATGCAACGTGAAAAATAAAATAAAAAAAACAGGTCCAAGGATTCTGATAGAAAAAAGTTAGCATAACTAAAAAAACCAGTATATATAAAAGGGTTGATAACCAAAATCCCCTAAAATATCCTATGAAGGATATCAATGTGTATTAAAAAATATTAAGACTCAGGATGGTCTCACAAACACCCAATTGATTTTTAAATCACTCAATGTTCCAAATAGACATTTATCAAAAGTATAAGTGTGGAAAACCACTTATCAATGGTTTAAAGTCCAAATTAAAACATTATTTTAAAATATAATTCTTTAAATAATTTATTCAAAACATCAAAAAAAAATTTCACAAAAATGTTAGAAGAAAAAGTTCATGAACAAAAAATTTTCATTTAAATCCAACATCAGGCTTAACAAACCCCTTTCAAATAAAATCATGAACCAATTGAGGTTAAGTAATTTTAAAACATCACAATTTATTTAATTGTTTTTGAATAATTTTCAAAATCTAGACATTTTAAATTTTTACTTTAATTTCCAATATAAAACCCTTCATAATTTCGAAACCACAGTTTTACTTCATTTCAGGACTAAAACTAGGTAAAAACCAATTTTAAATTCCTCATTAAAACTTAAAACAAATTCTAGAAATTTTCACATTTTATAAATTTAATCCCAAATTCAAATTCCATGTGAAAATAATTTTTTGAATATTTTAAATCTAAAAAATCCATTTCACATGGATTAAAAATAGTAATTAGGGAATTTTAAAACTACTGAGCACTAAAAATAATGAAAAAAAGAAAAGGGAACAAAAAACCCACCCCATGGTTCAATGGTTTCTTGGGTTGTAATTAGTCACCTATAATGATAATTTATCGAATTTTATTTAAGGTATCCTCCATATTTCCCATTAATTTTGAAGCACAAAAATGATAGAATTACACTAATCCATTTTCCTTCAAGAAAGTGTCAAGAATAGAAATTTTTAAATCCAAAAAAGTGGATGAAACCACTCAATATAACTCTTAGAAAAAATTCCCTATATTCTATTAAGACCTTTCTTGGTGGATTTAAACAACTAAAATATGATATGATAATCAATTCTAATGCTCCTCAATAAAAATAAGAAATACCATAACCAAGGGAAAAAATTCAAGCACCCATTTCTAAAGATATTTTGAAATCAAATTTCAAGCTAATTTTAGGAAATAATTAGGAAACAAGATCATTTTCCACCAACCCTAATATCAAAATTTCATATCATTAAAGAGACCCACTAGTATTAAAAATCTTTTCAACCAAGGTAGAACCCACTTATTTTATAAAAAGTCTTTAAAAAATTTCCTAAGAAGGAAATATCAAACTTTTTTCCAATACAATTTTCAATATATTTCAAAATATAGAATATTTAAATGTACTACTAATTTGAAATAGACAATAAAATTCATTGAGAATTGATCCCATTTTTTCTTTATGAAAACAATATCAAATATTAATTTTTAAATCAACAACTTATTTGAAAAAAATCAACTTACTAATTCCTTAAACATTCCTCTTTAAGAATTTAATTTCATCACAAAAATACACCTTTGTAAGAATAAATTTTGTTTTCCCCCAATTTTTTTCCTTAGATCCAGTTTAAAAAAAACAAATCTTGGGTTTGAACAACAAAACCATACATTTTTCCATAATGACCACAAAATATTTTAAAAAAACACCACATATAATTCCTCTCATACATTCTAAATCCCAAAGGGATAGAACTAAATACATCATATTTAATCTCAAATAAAACTACATTTAACTACATTAAATTCCATATAAACCATAATAAAACTATTATATCATACAACAAGCTAATAAAAAAATATATTAGAATTAATTAGGGGAGCAAGGGAGAAACAAAATTCGAAGGAGAAAACAGATTACACATAGTTTGGCTAAATTTAACTATAAATCATGCACTAACCCTGAAATATGTATTATAATGGTTAAAGATCCATTCTTTATGGGTACTACCTGGTTTACTAGACCGTACATGATAACTATACAACCTCATTTATTTTACAACTTTCACCTTTCAAACACAAAATGACCCAATAAATCACCAATATACTAAAATGGGATGAAATAATCATCAAAACATATCAAAATCCATCAATAATATCCAAATTGAAACTCAATATAAAGAGTCAATCCAAAAGAACCCATGGAAATTGGAGGTTCAGTGAAATAAAGAGCTGACCATGCCCTTTCCCATACACTCAACCGAAGTCCCAATGATGATCATTGTCTCCAGGATTCCTAGATACACCCCAAATAATAGAAGAACATAACTTTAAAACCATTTTATAGAAAACTAGAATAGGTCAACCCAACCTGTCACCCAATATGACATTCCACAAGTCCTAAAGCATGTTTATAATTTTGAATGGCTAGTGAAAAACATCAAGAAATCACAAATGATATTTTTGAAATAGTTTCTCACTTGAAAATATCTCATGGAATATTGTTGGGAAAAAATCCCTCAAGGGATCATTGAAGCATTTTTGAGGTGATTGTGTTTGTTGACAAAGTGGTCATCTGAGTAGTGATTGTTGACAAAGAAAAACAATGACATAAAAATTTGTTGAAAAAGAGGATTTCATGATGGAATGTCGAGTTCAAGATCTGAGTTTGACGATCCATGTTTGATTCAAGAACATCGACAAAAGGAATGGATGATCTGGATGCGGTACAAAAGAACAGATACAAGGTGGCACTGTTTTCCAGTGTTTGCCAAATTTTTGGGCCTGAAAATCGACAAATGAAGAAAAGTGTTTTTGGCAAAGGGACTTGCGCTCCAATGACTTGGAGTATAGAAAACTTGCGTGCCATATGTTTTTCCAGATCAGAAGATCAAAACATGGCTAATGAAATAGGTTCACGCAAGTTTGGGAGTTGGTCGCGCAAGTGTCTAAAAGGACAGAAGACTTGCGCGCCGAGACTCAGTCGCGTAGGTGACTTGTGCGCCGTCGCGCAGGGTGGTCAATTTGCCTATAAATACTGGACCACCCCTCTTCATTCTAAATTGGAGTTCAACACTTTGAGAAATCATAGCTCCCGTTGCGCAGGTGTGGTGTTCGCGCAAGTGGTGTGTGTGGTCGCGCAGGTGGGACTTGCGCGCCAGGGTGATAGTTGTGCGCCAGTGTTTGAAGTTGTGTGTCAGTGTGGAGTTGCACGCCAATATTGGATTGGGAGTAAAAGGAAGTGAGTCGCATAGGTTTGGAGTTGAGGAATCTTGAGTCGCACAAGTGTCTGAGGAGGACTTGCGCGCCCGTTGTGACTTGCGCACCGATACTTGCACGCCGAGATTGACTTGCGTGCCAAGTAAGGATTATTTCCAGCAGTGATTTTTGAGCTGCGTGGAAGCTAGAAGTTTTCCCGATTCCTTCGGTGCAAAGAGATATTCATCTACGGGTGAAAATTGGGCTTCAACAGAGCATCTACTTACAATGTAAGATGCATTCCTTCATGAAAATGAAGAGACCTACAGGTCTATAAACTATGAGTGGATTCCTTCCAAGAGCAGTGAGCAAAGGAAGAGAAAGAAGATGATCCTCTCCACTGGCAGTGATCCAGAGAGAGAAAAACAGGGAGTGACCCTTAGGGAAGCAGTGAGCTAACCCTAAACTTTGTAAAGGCAGTGAGCCTGGGCATAGAAGTGGTCTAGCCTGAACTTTGTAATCCACATCTAGTGAAGTTTAGTGGAATTGGTACGACCGACAACTTGTCGGCGTATGCTCCTTGGATGTAGCCCTTTGCGGTGAACCAAGTAAAATTCCTGTTTCTTATGCATGCTTTACTTACTGTTTACTTTGTGCAATAGGATAGAGAGAGAAGAGTGTTTTTCTTAACAGTGAAACAAGATCATAACATGCGTTAATTTTAAATTTTTCATACCCTGATTCACCCCCCCCCCTCCCTCTCAGGGTATTCAGCCCTGTGGACCTAACAATTGGTATCATAGGGAAAGGTTGACAATTGTTCTTCTCTCAATGGAGGTCACTATTTATAAAGGGATTCTGATCTTTGACGGATGTAATTTTCAGATATAGAAGAATTGAATGCAACACTATTTCCGATCTTTGGGAATGGATGTGTTTTCAGCAGCTATGCATGGTATCACAGCTGATATTGATAGTGGTGCATTATTAGAAGCTGAACATAGAGAGTTAGATGCTGATTTCAAAGCAATCAACGCCTTAGGGGGAGCCCTTTACAATCCCATATATACAAAGGTGATGTCATGAAAAACGTCAAATTCCATGTGGGAAAAGCTTTTGAATATTTATGAAGCTGATACAAAAGTCAGAGAGGCAAAGCTGCAAGTGTTTTGGAACAAGTATGAAGATCTGAGAATGAACCTGAATGAGTATGTTGATGTATTCTTTGACAGGGTAAATGTTGTGGTAGAAGACATGCAGGGTCTTGGAGAAATTATCGAAGATATAAAAATTGTGAAGCGCATATTGATAAAACTTCCACCTCGGTTCAATCCGAAAGTTTCTGTTTTGGAAGATAAAGACCCAAAAGAACTGACATTGGATAACCTGCATAGCACTCTTGTTGCATATGAAATGAGAAACAATGATAACGAGACTGTGGAAAAGGGGAAATACAAAGAGGTGGCATTCAAGGCCATGAGGAAACTCGCCATTTAAGATTCTAATGAAGAAGAAGAGACAGATGAGGTGATGTCATTCCTTTCTTCAAATATGCAAAGAGGAAGAGGAAAGTTTAAAGGTAAACTTCCACTATCATGATTTCGATGTGGAAAGGTTGGTCATCATGCGGCAAGATGCCCCAAGAAATTTCAAGATAACGATGATGATGATGATGAAGTTGAAATTCCCAAGAAGAAGACTTCAACGTTTTTGAAAGGGAAGAAGCAATTCAAGAGAAATTTCTTCAAGAAAAAAGAATCTTCTTTCACAAAAATTTGAAATTTCAGATGTGTCTGAGGATAAAGAGGTTGAGGAAATAGAAAATTGCAGAGATCGTGGGGTAAATTACTTGGGGTCGATTGTTGGTAGTTCTTAGAAAAATGAAGAAGCTGACGCTGGTAAAGAAGAAGAAATTGAAGGGAGAGTTGATATGGAAGCCGAATTGGAAGCATCTCTTGAGGAGATAGATGTTTGGAGATCCAAAACGAAGAAAGAAAATAAAGTGGTTTGTGATGCCAAACTCTATATGCAACAACAGGACGAAGAAAAGTCTGAGCAGTTAGAAGAAATTGATAGACTAAAATCCTCAACACCAGAGAGCTCAGAAAATATTTTGGAGTATAAGATTAAAATTGAGGAAAAAAAGAAGGAAATTGATTGTTTGACTAACACAGGAAAGGAGCAGGTCAGATGTATCAAAGAGCTTGAAGAAGAAGTGGTCAGTCTGCAACAAAAAATTAAGGATCAAGAAAAACTCTTGACCCCCAATGTGATATCAGAAAAGTAGGCCATTCAGAAGAAAGAGAAGATGAAAGAGGAGCCTAGAAGTTCAGCAGGGAAGAAGCAGCAATTGAGATCAGATGTTAAGGTCGTTTCAAGGCTGAATCAGAAACAAAAATCTGTGACAATTGCAGTCAGACCGCAAGCAACCGTCCCGAAATTGAAGGTTGATTTGGGCACAAAACAGAATCAGAATATTCAGAGATCCCAAAGGGAAAATCGTAGTGCTGAAGTATCACGAAGGAATACATCTTATATCAGATGTTATTGCTATGGGAAAATGGTACATTCACAGTATGTGTGTTCCATAGCCAAGAGATATAGAAGGGAACAGGAACAAAGATGGCAGCCAAACAGAGAATGGTTTTCCAGAACATATTTTGAATCACACTATTTTTGGTGCGGAGGATTTGGACACATGGCTAGGTACAACACTTCAAACATTCAGATAAATGTGCCAAAGTAGTATCAAAACGTTCGCAAGCAACAGGTCAATAAACCGACAGGTGAGTTAAAAATGCAGAATAGATTTGCGGCTTTGCAAGATGAGGCTGGTCCATCATACTCTGAGAAAGAACAGAAGTCCCAATCCATGCCGAGTGTGAAAGAAAAATTATGGACCAAGAAGAAGAAAAATGAGAAGGCCGTGGTGGTGGAGATTGCCCTTAAATCATCAGATCGATCTGGTGTTTGGATCCTTGATAGTGGTTGCATATCCCACATGACGGGTAATAAGGATCTTGTTACAGGCATCAAATATGACAAAGAAGGAGTTTTCAAATTTGGAAATGATGAAGGCCTGAAGATTGTTGGCTTAGGGAAATCCAAGTTTGGGGGAAGAGAGATGAGACGTGCTGATATCTTGGTAGTAGAGGGTCTTAGTCATAACTTACTCAGTGTCAGTCAACTTTGTGACTCTGGGCACTCTATCTGATTTACCAAGAAGATATGTGTTGTGAAAGGAAAAGATAGAGTAGTTGTTCTGTAGGGAAAAAGGTCAAAGGGAAATCTCTACCTTGTAGTTGGGGAAGAATATACATGTCTTTTATCCAGAGAGGAATAAAACCAGCTGTGGTATAAGCGACTTGGTCATCTATGCCAACTATCTATGGATGATCTCGTAAAGTGTGATGTTGCTAGAGACCTTCTCAAACTATCACGTGATCGCACTCATACGTGTGATGCTTGCCAACAAGGGAAGATCATCAGAAAGACATACATTCCAAAGGAACAGAAATCAACTAGAGTGCTCGAACTGGTTCATGCTGATGTATGTGGACCTATCTCACCACGAGTTATAAATGGGCAAAGGTACTATGTTCTTTTCATTGATGATTACAGCAGAATGGCCTGGATATTTGTCATTACCCATAAGATAGAGGTGTTTATTTGCATAAAACAGTACGTGAGGGAATCAGAAAGGATGGTTGGGCAGAAAATTTTTAAGTTTCATACAGATAACGGTACAGAATTCACAAACAGTCATGTGGGAGAGTATCTTGAGAAACACGGGATAAGGCATCAAGTATCATCAGTAAGAAATCCCCAACAGAATGGTGTGGTTGAAAGGAGAAATAGTATCATCAACAACATGACTATAACGATGCTTATTGACAAAGACCTACCAGAGAAATTTTGGAAGGAAGCAGTGTTGACATCGGTCTATGTTTCGAACAGGTCTCTTTTGTGTCTGAAGCAAGGGAAGACTCCGTATGAACTGTGGTACGGAAAGAAGCCAAAATTGAAATACTTTTGAATCTTTGGAAGTAAGTGTTTCATTCTCGACAAAAAAAAATCATAGGAAGTTTGAGGCACGAGGAGATGAGGGGATATTTCTTGGATACTCAGGGAAAAGCAAAGCGTATAAATGCTTTAACAAAAGGCTGGGAAAAATTGTTGAGAGCAATGATGTCACTATAGTTGAAAATGAACAGAATACTCAATGACCCAGTGAACAGTTCCTAGATGAAAGTGATGATAAAGTAAGCAACATAGGGGGAGAAGAAGTGGCAGAGGCTGACTCAGAAGAAGATACTGATGATGAACAAGAAAGTGTAAAGTCTGTGTCTGCAAGGAAGCCAAAGATTCGAGCTGAAATTGATAGGCAGAATATCATTGGTGATCAGACAGCTCCAGTTCAAACTCGAAGAATGAAATCATTACAGAAAACATCGTTTTTGTCTCAGGTGGAGCCTAAATGTTTTTACGATGCAGCTGAAGATGAAAACCGGGTTCAAGATATGAAGAGCTTGATCATATTGAGAAGAACCAAACATGGGAGATTGTTTCGAGGGCAGTAGATAATAATGTCATCGGGAATAAATGGGTCTATCGCAACAAGATGAATGAATATGGCATAGTGATTCGGAACAAAGCATGACTAGTGTGCAAGGGGTACTCCCAGATCGAGGGAATAGATGTTGATGAGACATTTGCACCTGTTTCAAGGCTGGAGACAATCAGATTATTTTTTTCCATAGCAGTGCAAAGAAAGTTCAAAGTTTTCCTGATGGATGTCAAATCCGCATTCTTGAATGGGGTTCTGGAAGAAGAGGTGTACAATGAGCATCCAGAGGCTGAAGAAGGCATTGTATGGGCTGAAACAAGCACCAAGAGCATGGTACTCAAGGCTTGATCAGTACTTGAAGAAGAGTGGTTTTCAGCGTGGAGGAGTTGATTATAATCTCTATTTCAGTAATGACAGTAATAAAAGGATGATGGTGTTAGTTTATGTCGATGACATAATATTTGGCGGATCAGATGAAGCTTAGTGCAGACAGTTTTCCGAATTCATGAAAAATGAGTTTGAAATGTCAATGATTGGAGAGCTAACATTTTTCCTTGGTCTACAGGTGACTCAAGGAAGGAATGGAACATTAATTTCTCAATCTAAATATGCCAAGGAGGTCATGAGAAGGATTGGAATGGAAAATTCCAAGGAGATGAAGACTATGGTCGCTACCCGAATGAAATTATCAAAAGATGAGGATGGCAAGGCAGTTAATATCACAGAATACAGGCAAATCATTGGAAGTCTATTGTACTTAACCGCAACAAGGCCTGATATTATTTTCGCCACAAGCCAAGCAGCAAGATATCAAAGTAATACTAAGGAAATCCACATGCTTGCAGTGAAAAGAATACTTCGGTATATCCAGGGCACATTGGATTTCGGCTTGACATATACTGACAAATCTCAGACAGAGTTATTGGGATATACTGATGCAGACTGGGTTGGTTCAACAGATGATATAAAAGCAATGCCAGGTGGTGCATTCTACCTTGGTGGATTGTGTATTTCTTGTCTAAGAAAGAAGCAAGATTGCATTTCATTGAGCATCGCTGAAGCTGAGTATATTGCGACCACCCAAGCATGCACACTACTATTGTGGATGAAGCAACAGCTTGAAGATATGGGAGTTGAAGTGAAGTCTCCGATCGGAATCCAGTGCGACAACTCAAGTGCTATAAATCATAGCAAAAAACTCATCCATCATTCAAGGACAAAGCACATTGAGATTAAGTATCATTTAATCAAAGAGAAGGTTGAGTAGGGAATCGTGAAGTTGGAGTATGTGCCTATAGAGCTACAGGTTGCAGACATTTTGAAAAAGGCCTTACCCAAGGAAGCTTTTGAGAGGCATCGACTAGCTCTGGGAGTTCAGTCGATTCCCCGCACTTGAAATAGTGTGGATGTGAAACCCACCCCCTCTCTCCCCGAGGTATGATGTGTTTTTCCCTAATGTGCTGATATGTATTCTCTACTCTGTTACAGACTGCAAAGGAGTGACCTTTGGGTTCGTTGACAAAGGGGGAGAAAATAGTGATTGTTCAAGGGGGAGACAGTGCGGCAATTTGATAAATCATGATTGATATGGGGAGAAGCTGACCAGTGGAGTAGCCAGATAGGGGGAGAAATGAGAAAGGGGGAGATTTTTAAATCTGACGATGCTATACGTGATCGATCAAAGAATAGATATCACGACAGCTTCAGATAGTGATAAAAGAAGAAGAGTAGTGTTAGAATGTGGTAAAAATATTTCCAACCAAAATTGGTCTTCCAACAAGTCCTTCAACAATTGGTATCAGTTTAGTACAAATTGGTATCAGTTTTGTGTCAATAGTGGATGTTAGAGATGAAGTGATTCATTGATGAACTTTTCATTTACTCTTGTTTCTCACACCGAGCATTGCTCATGTGGGCTTAGAGTATGTGTTGACTAAATCCTTGATAGATATCAGAATCGCAAAAGGTGAATGGTGGCAGAAGAATTAATGATGCATCTTTCCATAAAAGAGTTGTCAACAAACCCAAAGGGGAGATTGTTGGGCAAAAATCTCTCAAGGCATCATTGAAGCATTTTTTAGGTGATTGTGTTTGTTGACAAAGTGGCCATCTGAGTAGTGATTATTGATAAAGCAAAACAATGACATACAAATTTGTTGACAAAGAGTATTTCTTGATGGAATGTCGAGTTCAAGAGATGAGGTCAACGATCCATGTTTGATTCAAGAATGTCGACAAAAGCAATGGATGATCTGGAGGCGGTACAAAAGAACAGATACAAGGTGGCTCCGTTTTCCAGTGATTGCCAAATTTTTGGGCCTGAAAATCAAAAAATGAAGAAAAGTGTTTTTGGTAAAGGGACTTGCGCGCTGAGGACATGGTGTATAGAAAACTTGTGCACCATATGTTTTTCAAGATTAGAAGATCAAAATATGGCTAAGGAAACAGGTTCATGCATGTTTGGGAGTTGGTCGTGCAAGTGTCTAAAAGGACAAAAGACTTGCGCGCCGAGACTGGGTCGCGTAGGTGATTTGCGCGCTGTCGTGTAGGGTGGTCAATTTGCCTATAAATACTGGAAAACCCCTCTTCATTCTGAACCGGATTTCAACACTTTGAGAAATCAGAGCTCCCGTCGTGCAAGTGTGGTGGTCACGCAAGTGGTGTGTGTGGTCGCGTAGGTGGGACTTGCGCGCCAGGGTGATAGTTGTGCGCCAGTGTTTGAAGTTGTGCGCCAATGTGGAGTTGCGCACCAATATTGGATTGGGCGTAAAAGGAAGTGAGTCGCGCAGATTTAGAGTTGAGGAAGCTTGGGTCGCGCAAGTGTCTGAGGAGGACTTGCGCGCCCGTTGTGACTTTCACGCCGATACTTGCGCGCCGAGATTGACTTGCGCACCAAGTAAGGATTATTTCTAGCAGTGATTTTCGAGCTGCATGGAAGCTGGAAGTTTTCCCGATTCCTTCGGTGCAAAGAGATATTCATCTACAGGTGAAAATTGGGCTTCAAAATAGCATTTACTTACAAAGGAAGATGCATTCCTTCATGCAAATGAAGAGACCTACAGGTCTATAAACTGTAAGTGGATTCCTTCCAAGAGGAGTGAGCAAAGGAAGAGAAAGAAGGTGATCCTCTCCACTGGCAGTGAGCCAGAGAGAGAGAAATAGGGAGTGACCCTTGGGGAAGCAGTGAGCTGACCCTAAACTTTGTAAAGGCAGTGAGACTGGGCATAGAAGTGATCTAGCCCGAAATTTGTAATCCACAGCTAGTGAAGTTTAGTGGAATTGGTACGACCGACAACTTGTCGGCGTATGCTCCTTGGGCGTAGCCCTTTCCGGTGAACCAAGTAAAATTCTTGTGTCCTGTGCATGCTTTACTTGCTGTTTACTTTGTGCAACAGGAGAGAGAGAGAAGAGTGTTTTTCTTAACAGTGAAACAAGATCAGAACGGGTGTTAATTTTAATTTTTCCATACCCTGATTCACCCCCCCTCTCAGGGTATTCAGCCTTGTGGACCTAACAAATATCTATGAATTAGAATACCCCTATCAACTAAATAAACCATATAAAAAACTCTAAAATAGATTAAACACAACAACAGCCAAAAAATATATAATAACCAACTACATCAAAATCCCAAAAA
Source organism: Viscum album (assembly GCA_963277665.1). NCBI lineage: Eukaryota > Viridiplantae > Streptophyta > Magnoliopsida > Santalales > Viscaceae > Viscum > Viscum album. The sequence goes on along the minus strand of OY728122.1, from coordinate 2,006,235,977 downwards.
GGAATTATACATGAAATTCAATGACCAAAATATATAAAATCTAGAAATAGGGGAAGGAGACCCTAAGGGGAAATACATAATAACCCAAAAATATGAAAATAAAAAAACTTCTCCATAATCGGAAACGTCATGAGAACATGTCTCCACCATCCTATAACCACTACAGATATTAGTGATCAAAAAGGGTCATTGAATTGAATAGTGTCCTCTTCCTTACTCGTGTCCTATAAAACAAGGTCTTCATATGACCAAAGGAATATATAGAGTGTGAGGCACAAATCCTAGTATGATACCTCCATTAATCTATATAAGTCCTTTATGGTTTAAAATTAATAAGAATAATTTGAAAAATTATTTTTCAAAACAATGTTCACTTGAAAAAAAAACATGTAAATGCAATTAATTTTCTAAAAAACCCAATCTTTCAAAATGATAGTAAAAAATGATCAAATAATGAAATAAATCCACCTAGTACAAACATGTTCAATACAAGAAAACAAGGCATAAACATGAGAATAAGCAAAGCTTCATCACATAATCATTTGATAGAAATGGGTATAAGCATAAAAAAACCAATGTAAAATACAAAAAAAATATTTAAATAGAAATTCAGGGTCATAACATCATTAAATAACCAAATAATGATAAATAGGTTATGCTCACAATGTATAACATAACCATAAACGGAACTAACAGCACTAAAAAAGTATATAAATAGACCAAGAATAATTAATGTACAACACGGTATCTACTCAGAACGGTCTAGTAGGACCTAGTATGAAAAACAATTTTCTATCTTACTAACAAATATAAACAAGTCGAAAGATCACTTTGTCTTCCCTGGGTTAAAAATTTCTAGATGAATCTTAGTCCTTTGTAAAATGTTTTCAAAACTCTCCCATTATTCCTCCCAAAGGATCTCTCAGAACCTTTGACAATATTTTTGAATCTCTCTATATCTTCCTCTAAAAGTATCTCTCATTCTCTTGGAAAATATACCTAATCTATTCCATGACATAGGATATGGTCCTCATGGCCAGGTCACCATACACACACCCAAGCTTTCCCATGTGCTACTAAAATACAAACATAGAAAACATCCACATGTGCCAACACTTAAACCATTAAATCCAATTTAAAAAATCCACTTACCCATTTTAAAATAACACCTTCCTCGTGCTAAGCTAATCTATTTTAATTGGTTTTTTTGGTTCATGTTTTAATTTTTGACACATGATTCATGGTTAAAAATGATTTTAATTCTTAAAACACATTTTTAATCATTCTGAACACGTAATATGTCACATTCATGCATGATTTATTCTATCAAAAATTATTTGGTAATTATTTCTCTAAATTTAAATGGAATATAAAGATTTTTTTCTCATTTTTGATCATTTTATGAATGTTTCACATATATAAATACATGAATTTTACTTTTTATATAGTACATTTGATTATTATAGTAAAATTGTATGTTAGATACATGGATTATTTTTCTAATGGTTTAAAAATTAATCAAGGAAAATAATATTAATTTTTTAAAAAATGATATATTTTGACTAATTTTTATCTTTTGATGTGAGGTTTATAGTTAAAAATGTATTTTAATTCTTAATTTTTTTGATCATTATATGTATATTATAAGTTTTATTTACATGGGGTTTGTCCATACATGTTTAAAATTTATTGAGGATTTGTTTTCTCAATTTATAAATAAAATCAATATCATTTGATAATTTTTTATAGGATAATGTAATTTTGAAAATTATAAATGAATTTATATCCTTAAATAGATTTTTGATCAAACTGATAACCTCATACATCTGATTCATGTGAGGTTCAATCATATTGGTAAAAATGACTTAAAAAATTATCTTATATTTACATAATAAATAATTTTTTTTACTCATATTTGACTATTTGATGAATTTTTTAATATTGTAAATTTTTTCTAAATCTTATGATAAATGTTTATCATAATTAGAACAAAAAAACATAATATCCTTGTATTCTTTGTCTCTATAATTCATAAATGACTTGGGAATTATTTTATTAAAACATTTCAAGTCTAATAAATCCCATGATCTAATTTTAAATAATTTTATACTTATTATACATTCAAAATAGATTGTTAATGATTAAAAAACACCTCCGATGACATAATTTTTTTAAAATGTCATATTTTTAGTTTCAAAACAAAATGAAAATATAATATTAGTGACATGTTATTATTAAATTTGATAATTTGAAACCTAACATTTCACCATATAGTTCATCTTTAGTAGTTTTATGAGTTTAATGGTTGTTTTAGGTTTCCATGGAGTTTTGCCTTAAAAACATAAATTTTGATTTATTGTTACTGTTTAGGGTTTTCATGAATGATTTAGAGGAAATCATTGGCTATCCATTCTCATATAGTTTTTTATATTGGTTTGTTATGTGCATAGTTTTTCATCATGGGTGAGTCATGGTTAAGTCCAAACCATGTGAGTCCTTGGAGAAACCATGTGGGACTCCTGGTGAATCTGGCCTATAATATATGGATTGTGAACCGTTTGGTAAATTTTTAAATACCCATGAAAATTCACTCTATATTTTTTCAGTATCATATGACATGATAAGAGCATGGTTTTTCAAATCATGTGGCTCCTAGGATAAATTATTTAGGGTAGTTTTTAACTTTGTAGTTCCTTGAACACAGTTGGTGCACTGTTTCGACAACCATCATTGTTGGAATTTTAGGTTATACCAATGGTTCAAAACCATTGGTATAGGATGGAGAAAAGTTGTTATAGCCTATACCAATAGTTCTCCAAATAGTTGGTTATAAACATATTGTAAATAGCCTATATGAATGGTTCTTAGTGAACCATCGGTGTAGGGTCATCTGAGTTTTTCTTAACAAAAGGTTCACTGAGAATTGTTGTTAAAGATTTATCATAAGGATTTAGAACCATTAAGATACTACTATACCAATGGTTATTAGAAAACCATTATTTTAAGGTTATACCTATGGTTTTGAAATTGTTGTTATAGACCCCCAAACTCTCAATCCTACATCACACGCACCGTGCCCACAGAACATGAAAATAATGAAACAAAAAAAATGATAACACCATCACCAAAAGCCACACCATCACCCCAACATCAATAGAACCTAAAAAAACAAACAAAACCAATATTAAAATAATGATAACACAACAAAAAAATTACTAAATTCAACCATTGAAAAAACACATAAAAAACATCACATATATTCATTCAGAGCAAATCATCAAACATCAAATTTCATAAATATTAGTAAAAAATGTAAAGAATCATATTTTACCTCAACACCATCATTATAATCACCATACTCCTCTTACCCATCATTTACACCATCCTAGACCTTTTCCTCATCCTTGTCCTCACCCTCTTCATTTCCATTATCCTCGCCCTCTTCCTCAATGTTATCCTCACAATTGCCATCTACGTGAACATCATCATCTCGACCACCCCTGGGACTACAAACCATTTAAATGTATATAATATGAATCTTAAACATATATAAATCACAATTCCTGATGGTATCTAGAGGAATTAATGTGAATAAACATCCAAAATTTCATAAATTCAGCATTCTGCCTTTGATTCCATTCACACTCCTATGTGACCATTTTTTCGGTGTTTTTGTGTATTAGCCTCAGCCTTTTTTCTAGTGAAATAGATCATTACAAATTGGTGCTATGAGAACAAGAACCTAATGTGGGATAATACCTCATTGGAAAAATAGTCTTCCCTAGTCGATAATGTACTCTTCCATGGTGCTCATCTCCCAAAACCTTATATAAGTGTTTGTTTGAACCAAATTTTCCAGCTTCCTGTTCATCGAGGGCCTCCAAATACCAGTTTTAAAATTTTTAATGGACAATAAAGTTTAAAATCAGACATTAAAAATTGAAATCAACAAAGTAAAACTTAAAATCTTTTGTTTTTTCAATTAGTTTACCACAATTTCATCTTTTTTCGTTCTTTTGGGGAAAAATAATTTTCCTCGAGGCATACATCCATAAATATTCAAAACCACCCTTTGTAATTACATTGAATGTTGAAGACCACAATTGAAAATATGTTATTAATAATGAATTTAATAACTAAAATCAAATGGATAATTATTATAAATTAAGCTAAAAAGAAAAACATACGGTAGATGAAGTATAGTGACAAAAATATCACATTCAATAGATTTTTCTTACACTTACTTCAAGAGAAAATATCATGTATGTGAATTTGGTATACCATGTATGGAAAAATCGATTCATTAATACAAAAAGAATGTAATTTTAAAAAGTAAAACTCTCAAGAGTTAAAACATAGGAAACAAATGAGATAAGAGAGAACTGAAAGTTATCTGGTCCACTATGTAGAGTTAGTCACCCTCATAAACGAGAAAATGTAGACCGTGGATTAATTTAAATTTAAATCCTATGTCTTGATCCTATAGTGTTTTATTTTCATCCATACATGATATCACTCACTATATATATAAAAAATAAATATGTTTTTAAATTTCCTAGAGTGGGATAGGTTATAAAAATGACCCCACATGCTTTGAAAGATGGATACCACACGGTAATTAGTTTAAAACCAAATATATAAAATGGACCAAATAGATTTAATAATGTATGATTGAATGAAAAAATAATAAATTTTGTAAAAAAAATTTACAAAATATTTATATTGAACACAAAAAATATAATGTTGAAAAATTATAGGTTTGGGGAAGCCAACCATATAATGCTCTCTCAAGAATGGTGTACCATGATGGGGGTAAACCCCTTAATTTATAAACAAACTAATAAAACTAAAATTATCAATGGGTCTAAAAATTAAATTTTTATAGTAATGCTTATATTTTAGGAAGTAATGTATGGAGGGATCCAAAAAATAGAAGATCACTCATGCTTGAAAAATAAAAAGAAAGGACACTCAACCTATGTGTGGGGGAGCTAATCATGGAAAGCTCATGTTATATCCCTTATCATAGAAACAAGATCTAGAATAGGTCTAAGAAGGAATTATTCTAGGGTAGTATCAATCCATTTATCATACTATAATTAGAGGGTGTGCTTCAACTAGGGAATCCATCTCGAGTCTCCCATAAATATAGAATATGTACGTGTGATACATAGAATGATATTGGAGTACATGAGATACGTTTTACTAAATTTTGTCGTGTTAATAAATATATATTTTGGAAAAAGGTTGGAATCATTATTATACAAAATTAGTATCCATACAAAATGTTCTTGAAATGAATCACTAAACAACCCCATATTCCTAACGCTCAGGACACTATCTCATTTTTATTTGTAATAGGTGCTTCATAAAATTGTGATCAAATTTCTTTTAAAGATAATAATAATCTAGAAGAAATTACTAAGGATCCTAATCATTCTCATAATGTGTGTTTTGGTCCATATATAAACCATGTAGTTTTACTAAAATGTAAGACTAACACCTCCTTTAATGAGAGATACTATAACAACAACAGAAAAAGTTTTTCCTTCAAAATCATCCAACTGATTATTTAATTTTATTAACGATATAGTTGAAGAAATAAGCCTAATAATTTCACCAAAATAAAGTAATTCCCATGTACTAAAAGGTTAGTGATCCTTCATTAATGATTAGTAACATTTTGACAATGATCATTCATGAATATCAATGTTCATGCTAGCGATAATCATGTATTTGTGCTGAATAATATACTCACTAGAAATTAAACTATAATTATCTTATTTTGTTTTAAGGGATTAAATATTTTTTTGATCATTAATAGAAAAAATTGATCAGGTAATCTACAAATAATAATTGGGATATGACCTTTTTTCCTATTCAAACCCATATCAAAGTAGCTCAAATCCGAAAAATAGCTATACTGGTTATTGAAGGAAAGATTTAGAATTTCAAGTGGTAGATCATGTTTTCTATAAAGTATCTCCATAGAAGGGTGTTATAAGATTTGGGAAGAAATTTAAATTAATCCCTAGGTATATTGGTCCTTTTGAAATTATGGAGAGAATTGGAGCTATGGTTTATCATTTGGCAATGTTTCCTAGACATTATAAGGTAATAAATGTGTTCCTTGTATAATTGTTGAGAAAGAACATGCCAAATCGAACACATGTAGTCACATATGATGGTATATAGTTTTAACCTGACATATCTTACTGTGAAGAGCCTATCCATATTATGGACACTAATGAACATGTGTTGAGGAATCAAATGACTCAGCTGGTAATGGTACTTTGTAAAAATCATAAAATTGAAGAGGCAATGTGGGAGCTTAAGAAACATGTGATAAATACATACCCAAATATTTTTATAAGGTAACATTCTAGTAGTTTTGGGGAAGAAATATTTTTAAGGGGGGAAGAATGTAACACCCCATGGTTTTACAAATAAATTTAATATATAAAGCATGAAACACAAATCTCATGTGAAGAAAACACATTATTATATGATATAGTTATAACCAAGCTGCTAAACATAATTTTTTCATTTTTTTTATTTGAATTTCGAAAAACATACATTCACAGTTGCGATTAGTAAGATATTTAGAGTCTAATAAGATCAACATACATTGTTGGTGAATAGTAACTTACCCTTATGAATATTAACTTACCCAAGTGAATAGTATTGTACCCAAATTGTACATAAACCTCACCCATGTATGTGTAAATAAAATTTAGGTACCATATAAATGAGAGTGAATATTTTAAAAATTAATAATTAAGTATTGATATTTTTGTGAGTAATAAATATTCAATTATAATTTTAAATTAATAAATTTGTTTAAAAAACATTAATTATCATAAAATGTATTTGTAAATAAATATTTTTCCCTACTAATTTATGGTAATTTTAGGAGACCTCAGTTAATTTTAGAATGAATTATAAAATCAGTTTTAATTTTAAAATATATATTTTTCAAGTAAATAATGATTTTATTTAAAAATTAAATTTCACATATTTATAAACTTATTGTGATACAATAGAGTCCATTTTTTATTTCTACACATAAAAAATGTATACGATTATTTTTTTGGTACTTTTCATAAATACTTGATTTTTTGGTGAATAATAAAATATGGTAATTTTCAGTATAAATACATTATAAGAAAAATAAACTATTCCTTGAGTTATATATAATGTAAGCACACTTGGTTAAAACCCACATTCACTTATTACAATTTTTGGTCATTTGAATCAGCACTATTGGTTTGCTTGGGAAAAATAAAAGATAATGAATAAGATATTTAAAAATCACCCCCTCCACAATAAAAGCCACCCCTCACTCCCTCTTCTTTTCACTCATCTAATTCTTAAAGCTTATCAAATTTATATATAAATACTCTTCCATATCCCCACCATGCCTAGGATATCAGTATCTCAGGAGAACATGGTCTTTCCAAAAGGCCAAAACCCCTTCCCTTTAGGAGGTTCTAAAGGAGGACATTTCAAGAGGTAAACCCTCTTCCTTTTTATTTTTATTTCATTTTTAATTTATTTTATTTTCTTATATTCTCCTCACATAATCAATAAAAATTATCATGATAACTCTATTATCATCTATTTTCTACAATGACATAATATTAATGGAATATCCTTCCTTACACTACTATCTCTCCCTCTTTTATTTTATAAACAAAATCATCATTCGAGAGGTGCATATTTACAACCTTCATAGATGACGAAACTTCGTTCTTAGATTTATACTTAAAGTATGGTCATGAAACTATTTTTACAGTTGAACCATACTATAATATTTTTATTGTAACCTATTAAATGTTCTGTAAACAGTATATATACATAATACTAGTTCATATGATAAAATAGTTTGTAACAATCGAAATATCACCAAAATAATCTACAAGCCAATCAATAATATTCAATCGAATAAATCATTATCACGCCATGTAACCAAATGATATATATAACAATTTACACTTATTTATTTTTATTAGTAATTTATAATTTCAATTATGGATAATTATATCCATTCCACATGAACTTCATTACTTATAATCAGGAGAACCGATTATGAAATCAATGAAACGAACCCTCCAAAATGACGGAATTCAATCTTATAACATATCAATAAAGAAAAAAATGAACTTAATAATACTATAATGAATCAAATATAAGTATATAAGATTAATAATTAGTTAATTAATGGATTTAATTTGATTATCTATGCCATTAATGGAAATTGAAGAATACATTCGGACATAAGGTAAGGATTTTCTACCCGAACCTCCATTTTCATTTGGTTTACTCTTATTATCTACATACCTCAGTTAAATTATTATTTATTCTTATTTACTCATCATAAATTTTTTTTTAATGTTATATATATATATATACTGAAAATATTCCTTCTTTATTTAATGGGTAGTTAGATGTTTTAAATGAATAATTCAAAAATTCTTCATGAAATACAAGCCCGATTCAAGGGAATTTCACGAGTTCTTACCTATGTTCAAGTACACTCTATAATATTTTTTTATCCCAAATTTTTTTATAAAATCACTAATTATTTTATGAAAAACTCCATTATTTTACTTTTAGTTTTATACAATGATTTTTCCAAAATAACTCTTCTTTTCAAAGAAAAACGTATTTATCACAAGAATTACTTGATGATTTTATAAGATCATTATCGTTTGTTTCAAAACTCTTGTTGATTGTTATGTATAATTGGGAATAATATTTTATGGAATCATCTATAATTTTTTAGTCAATGATTTATCATTAGTTTGACTATGGATGTTCTATCTTGAATCAATTCCCCATATTACTCCGAATGGTAAGTGTTTATGTTTGGGGAAAGTTATTTACATTTCATATGTTATTTTGAATATGAATTTATATATTGTTTAGGTTTTTCCCCAATCTTGTGAGGAATTAATCACACTTATTATGTTATTATAGGGTCCCTCTATAGCCCCTCGATGCATTGGTTGGTCTAATGAGACAAAATAGACATGTACTTGGTCGAGGCCTTGCCCATTTTTAGATATGGTTTTGGATGAGGCCTTAATAATTTTTAGATGTCTTGGACAAGGCCTTAACGGTATATTTCATAATTTCTAGCATTGTGAATTTAAATAACTTTGAAAGAAGTAATTGATAGTCCATGAGGTTATTCAACTTGTACAATACCCATGTTTATTCTTTATAATGGCATTATTTATTCATCCATTATTCTTTCCATTTTATGTTCAAGTTCATTATTAAAGTCATGTGTTTTTTTCTATTAAACATGCCTAATTTTTATTTTTCTGATATTTTTGTCTATATTTCTTACCCTTACAGAGCATCTAATCACACCCCTTATCTTATGTTTTATTTTCCCAGGAAGTGAAGAAGTAAATTATGAATGACCTGCATGGGTCATCTAGGAGTTGTGGATGTTTTCAAAGTAATTTCCTTATTGCATTTTATTTCAAGTTGTAATGTTGAACTTATGTATGTATATGGTTTCCAAAAACTATTAATCTATTTAATTCCTTCAGGATATGATTTTTTTAATCATTCCAATGTAATAAAATAAGGCACCGGCTTCGAGAAACTAGGGTCGGGAATTTACAGTGACATCATTATCTTTCTGAATACATGATATTTGATGGATATTTTCGTTAATTGTTTTCTTACATTCTTCCAATTTTTTGGCTTTGTTGGTGTCTATTTGGGATAACATTTCCTGGAGATCATCAGTTATAACAAGAAGATTTTCCTTGATGAGGTGTCAGTGTAGATCATGTTTTCACTCATGTATATAAATGATATGATTAATAGAGACATCAATCATATGGTTATCAAATCATCCATATCCCAGATTTCCAAACATGAATGGAAGTTAATGGAATCATGTTGGTAGGTATTCAAAAGGAATCATTGATATTATCTCCCATTTTTTCCTCCAAGAATCATGTCATTATATACCAAGGGAATTTAAAATCTTCAAATCTAACTCGGAGCCCCAGTTAGAGGGAGAAATGTTTTTTGGTATTATTTCACTCAATGTGGAACATTTCCTTGCTCCCTCTCAGACAATAATGGCTTCAATCTATTATATTGGTTGGAATGGAAGGTATCCTCCTCCCATAGGCCTTACTGTATAATTTTATGTCACTATATAATAGATTAGAATCAATCTTAACCTCAGGATTGTAAATTGATAAAGAAAGGGGACAATAAAAGAAGTTGGTGACACTCACCCAGTGATGGGTAAGTGTATTGGGTAGATTCATTCCTAACATTCTCGAGCTTATCGGTTTCTTCCAGAATCTTCTGATGAGGGGAATTCTCCTGATTCAACATTGGACTTTCCAAAGGAGCCTCATGAAGACTCCCCATTTAATGATCCCCTTAAGTTATTTCTCCCTTAATAATGGGAGTGGGATGGAATTCGACTCCTTGTTCTTGTATTTCCACTATAACTTTCTCCATAGATAAATATGCACAATTAAAGCAGTAATTGTTATGAAATCATGAATAATACATTGGTTGTAAAAAAATAAAGACTCAACTCCAATCAATTCATTTTTAAATTCATCGAAATATTCTAAATATTTGGGATGATTAATATGTTCTAACACTTATTCAAATGAAATTTCTTGATTTATCATGGAATATATTAATTCCCTAAGACACTTGATAGTCTCACCAAGAGGGAAGCCTAAAACATTAGGCTCAGGCCAGCACAATACCCTCTTCCAATAACCAAAGACCCCATACAACCTCCTCAAATATAGCCATAGGGTCAGCATCAATCATCGCAGGGTCCTCTATTGCATGAGATGCACCTATAATATCATATGGAATAAAAGGAAATAGTCGATGTATGAAACCTTTTGATGTACATATAAAATTACTAGAATCCCCCTTTCACTTTATAGTAGCAATAGTGATGTCAAGAGTATATAATGTGTCCTCAACCATTGACACTGATTCTATTAAGGGAGATGACTCACCAACATGGGATCCATATCTTGTCCAGAGAATCCCATTCTATTATCAGAGGCTCATTTAGAATCCCCTTGAGAGAGGAGAGGTAATAATATTATGAAACCAAATACATGATAAAAAATTGTTCTATAAAAAGTATAGAAAAATTATGTTGTGGAGAATTACCATCACAAATGAGGCACTTATCGATAGACATCATTCTCCCTTTCTCTTTCTTCTTCGATAGAGGGAGGCTAGCATCAGCCTCCTCAAAAATAGGTATCAAAGGTGGTGGTATATATACTACCAACTTCTCATCCTCTATTTTTTCTTTTCCTAGGTATATCTCTCTCGTTTTATGAGTCGATCCATCAAAACTGTGTGGGGGTGACAGTCAGGCCATATCTCGGTGATGATATCTCATCAGTTTTCCACCTCGCCCGCTACAAACTAGGGTGACCTTTCCCTAAGTTATGAAAATTTGGTATAAATTAGATAAATTAAGGAAAAAATGGAAACAATAGAAGGAAAAATCACATCCTTGGGGTCTAAATTGTTATTCCATCCCTTAGAAGATGGGTTTTGAACCCCTTTGGTGGCCCCCCCTTTTCAACATCTCCACCACCCATCTCATGGAGGTAATCCAGGTGTTAGTTACATATATATGTATATCTATTTCCCAAATATATATTAACACATATGTGGTGTTATCCTCAAATCAATAAATAGAATCAGCTTGAACAATTCTAATTTCTATAAATTATAACAAAAAGTGAAGGACCAACCACAGATCCTCAACATTAGAAGGCATACTCTACCGAAACTGGACTACCTCTAGTCACACATAATTTGTGGTTTTCCAAGCCTTCTGTGAAGCCTATTTGAGAATCTTTGGTTTCATGGGATTCTTCACTCTCCCAAATTAGGGTTAAGGGATGGGAAAATGGGGTATATTTTTTCTCTTGATAGGGATTGATAGACCGCCTAAGCTCTGCCTTAGTTGGTATGGCCCTTTTGATACAATCTAGTGGACTATACCATGCATGGGATCATTAGGGAGATCTTGGGATCTCTTAATATATATCTTATGGAGGAGTTGAAGAACCTTCTTGAGGGGGTGAATCCTTTCTACCTTTTTTCTCATGCTTGTATTTTATTACAGAAAAAATGCAAGAGAAGACTTATATCAATACTCCTATGAGATATGATGAAATCCAAGCCATGGAATACTAGTAGGTCAACCCATTGGATGTGCCTGATAGAGGAAATTTTATTAACTCCCTAGAAACATCCACAACTATTAGAATCCATAGCTTTTGGGGGACCATTATGTTCCTCTCTGATCAAATATTCACTATAGGTGATACAGTTATTATTTGTATGTACTTGAACTCACAAAAAAACTATATTGATAACAGGACACATATATGACCTCACCGTCAACTTGGGTTACTATCATGATACCTCTAAAGGAAATAACATATGATCATAATTAATCTGTATATCTTCCATCATCTTAGAATATTCAAATAGGTGGATCTCCATATGGAAATAATTTGAACACCTTGAATGGGTTCATCCACTTCAAGGTCTCACTAGGCTTCAGAGTCCATATCTAAATATGAGAAAAAACCTAAACATGGTTTGAACCAAACCTTGGGGAATTTAACTCCAATTAACATGGATAATGAGCTAAAGTGGGATGATACCCATCCCCATAATTCCTAAAATTGCACATTAATTCATAATGGGACCTCCCCCAGATGAATATAAAACAAGAATACCTGAATTTTCTATAGGATAATGGCTACCAACCCTATATGCTTCCTCTCTACCAGCTTGTTCATAAAAACAAATATCCCTGACCTTGCACCATCATTAGTGTAGAGGATAAGCAGCATGTAAACACTTATCCACTTGGGTAACAATCCTATGAGATGTTTCTTTATAGGTATGTTAAAATTGGCATTGAATCCACATTGTTCATACACCCCTTCTCCAAATATGTAAAAAAAATTCTAGGAACACCTCGATTTTCCATCTTAGGACATATCATAAGAAGTTTTCAGGTGGGTCCAATACCCTATGGATCCTGAAAATCACTCATCCATTATTCAAGGTGGATATCATCCCTCAGTCGGTGGTCTTCTTTTTAATTTCATGATAAATCTTCAATAGCTCATGTGAAAAAAACTAGGGCCCTCCAAGCATTGTCTAACGTCACTTTTTGTGGGATGAATTAATCATATAGTTCTCTATGTATTTGATCCTCATAGGTATTTTGGAAATCCCACACACTAATACCAAATTCTCCATTCATAAGGTAGAAATAGTTTTCTTATGGGATTCATGAACATAGAAGTTAACAGATGAATTCATAATTTTTATATACATATGTCTGGTCCACCCAAATAGATTCATAAATGCCCAATGCTTTCTGATTTGTCACAAAGTTTGAAAACTCCTTTCACCCCAAGTATGACCACATTTATTTGGGTATAACATCCCCTTTTAGGTGGAGATCCTAGTCTTTTCTATATACCTTCTACTGGTCCATCATAGAATCACAAAATATATATGAGTAATAGTGTAGATCTAAGTCAGGTGTATACTACTTTAATTAGGAATCAAACTAGATGTGATGCATGGAACCAACCATGGATGATATTCATATAAAATTCACATTTCGATGCTCAAGTTATTGGAAGTAGATAACCTGATTTAGTCATTAAACCATGAAATAGAAATATAATTATTCATATTTAGCACAAATAACTCATTTAGATGATTGTTTCCACATAGTGGAAGGTAGTTACAATCAGGGTACTCATGATGATACTTCTTCAGATTTATTTCCATGTATGGTAGAGTAGTATCACGTACATCATAGTGGTCCATCCGGATACTTTTTTACTATCTCTATGATAAAATTTTTATCATGTTCAATAGAATATTTTTTCTTCTGAGTTTCCATTGAACATATAATGAAGAACCATTATTTTCTTTAGAAACAGTCTTGATTAGGTAATATTTCTAGAAAATAAGAAATTTGGATAAGGAATGAGCCCTCTTACGGTACTCACGAAGGTACCCTCACACAAGTCCCCCATACAAGTATCCTTTCATGGGTCACTCGCCCAGGAATATGAGTCATTCAAGTTGGTTTTTACTTGATCTTCACAAAAAAATATTTTGAAATATATATCTTAATATTAATGTTTTAATGGAATACTATCATATTGAGACTAGTGGTACGAAGGTGTGATAATCATCCACTCATACCAGTGTCTCTATTTTCAGATGAGGTAGCCACTATGTGTGTCATACATGTGCATACCTACTTATTCTAATTCCTTGCATGGAAAACCCACACAGACGACTTTTGCGACCCTAGGGAATATTTATTTTTTTCCCTTAGGATCAGACCATCTTTGTTTGATCACATCCAATATTGATGGTGGGATTTATTTGACACTCCATTTATTCACATATATGAAAATTTATTAAAGGAAAATACATTAAGGGGAATAAAATAATTGAAGCTAAGAATGCCTAGGGTGACACCCTTCACCAAATACATTTCATGCACGTCCCCCCAAATCAGTGTCGGTATGCAAGGTACCTTTACATCTAGTGGCACTATGTAGGCCCAGATGTCTAGGTCACCCAGCTGCATCATGTAGACTATCTAGTATTATCCATTGTGACTGAACTAAATGATCCAAAACCTTTTCATAGTGTCCTATATTTTCCTAAAAATAGGACCATGGGATACCCCAATACAATGATGGAAATTCCTAAATAAATCTTGAAGAACTAATCACCTTAGTGATTCGCCCAGGCCTCTGGAAACCATTCATGTATCTCTCTAGAACATGATAGAGGGAATAATGGATAATAGTGGAATTAATATTTTTCTATGGTCTGAAATCCAAGAAACCTATGTGAGGTACCCTTCCCTTCTTGTCGGAAAGTGTTAAGTGCAATGGTCCTATGCCTAACCATGGACCTACATGAGATACTTCCAAGAACACATGAGGAAACCCTTGAATCCTTAAGAAATTTCTTTCCAGGTTGTTGTTTCCTAGGTGACCCATCACCCAAAACACCATCATCTCGAGTGGGCCTATATGTGTGAAGAACTTCCAATATGTGCATGCCTACCTTGTGAGAGACCCCTTGGCTTGTCCAGCCTCTATCCTAAGAGAGAATCCTTTCATACCATCTTCCAAGGTACGAGTGGTAGGTCCCATTTTCCTTTGTCTCCCTCATCTAAGAGTGGCCAAATTAAAACCTCCACTAAATCCTCAGGACTTTATAAAATATGGAATGTGTCAAACCATCATCTCTCCCACTTGGATATGCATTCCATTAGTCAGAGGTGTCCCACACCTTTTGTACATGATGGGTAGGGTCCTTAGGGCGCATGTGGATATGCATCCATTCGGTTATGAGAACCCCAACCTTTGGGGAAGTGTTAGGGATATTCTAATCTTAGACACAAGTATTATGGAAATTACCTTCCCTCATTATATCCGAGATCTTAGGCCTCCAATTCGAAGAGGGTAGGGTGAGAATCATGCTTGATTTTCCCAGGTGACATGGAATTAAATCATCATCACTTCTCTGTGAACTAGTTATAAGGATTCTCTTATGAATTAATCCCCAAGATTTTCTTACAAAACCCATTCTACTTCATTATTTCCTCCTTCTCTAGGCTAGGGTACAATGAAGATATGGAATGGATGCACCCAACAAATTTCTTCTTCTCCCATATCCTCTTCCTCTTCCACAAGAGGTAGAAGGAGGGGTTGTTTTATAGATGTTCTAATTCCCCTTGTATATCAAATTGAGCATGACTCCTATGGGATTAGATGATGGTGATGATCATAACATTTTCACAATCCCTAACTTCTGGGTATCATTCCAAACGTAAGCCCCAACTCAACCTGTGGGCCCCCTATATGGTATTATCCCCAATTATGTCACCATAAAATCACTAGTTAGGCCCCCTATTTAGTATAATCCCATCTATACTCAAACACATTTCCTAGGGAATCCACCTAATGAATAAGACCCAATTATATCCTCTCAATGGGAAATACTCCCATCTGATACAAACATCTAAAGGGAATTTATTGGTGTGGATACTCATAGTTGAACTATGTATGCTTTGATTCTCATCCAAATGGGATGTGTTGGAAGCCTCCCTCATGTCCAAACCTAACACCGTGAATCAACCCTAATTATATGTGGTCCACATTCCCAGTAGGGTCACATAAAAACTATGATCTCATATACCTTCCATGTTCCCTGGGATTCTTTGGAATGATTCCCACAAAAAAAAATTATTAGTAACCTTTCTACTGGGCATCCTTGTTGCATAATAATAAACTACACGGTTTGGTCCTTATCACAAGACCGTAAAATATACTATGCGTCCCATTAAGAAACACCAAACTACATGGTTTATGATTCCTTTCATAAGGATACGTAAGAATCTCATATGATATGTCTGATCCGAATATCACCCATCTCCCTGGATGATGACGATATACTCTAGAGTACCCAACCGCATCATTCAAAACCATCATCAAAATAATTACAAAAGAAAGAATCTATAATCAGTATATAAAAGGTACCAATGATGTAGAACCTCATATACATATAAATCTCCCTGTTGAAGAAGAACCTCAGATATATATAGATGTTTCTAGGTTCCATACATGATCATAATTGATTTGTTAATTTGAGGGTGACCCACATCATACTTGGGAATTAATGAGAAATTGACGAATATATCAAAAATCTATAAGAGAGTCCCATAGTAGGAAACAATTCCCCCCAAAACGGTTTTATGAGACCCACCTCCAGTCCTCTCAACTAATATGAGTTCTTAAGTATTATCTTCTAAATCCCCCAATGAGCATGTTACATAGGAAATTGGGTCTATGAGTCATCATGGATATGATAATTGTTGGGTGTTTATTGATCCCAAAAGAAAACCCATTTAAAAATACTCGAAAATAGTTAATCTGATGTGAATGATTTTAAAAAATTCAACCCCCTTCAATCAATCATTGGGAAAAAAATTTCATTTCAAAAAGAGACACATAAAAACATGGGAGAACTCAATTATTTACAAAAATACAAAGTGTGACACTCCCGCACTTATAAAAGGTCAACCCCTCTCCTCCATTACTCATATCATAACAACTATTTTGTTCAGCCATGAACTACCCAAATCAATTCCAAAATACAATCCAATAATCACAGAATCACTTTTTTGTAATAAATCCAACCTATGAAATGATTAATAAAAACCTGAGGATACCCAAAGAAGAATAAATGATCTTCAACAAATATATTTTTTTACTTCTTTCTCTGCCTCCTTAAATTATTTTTATTACTTATTCACTGATAATCTATAATTATATATATAATAAATTATTACTATCTTTTTTTATATTTCCACTCGTTTTATGATGATTAAAAGTTGATACACATAATAAATTAATTGATTAGTTGTCACTTCGATGTTATTATCATTTTATGGGTTTATTTCACAATCTAAATTTAATCATGAATTTTACTTCTTGAATATCCATTAAATGGGATTATTCAATAATTTGTTAATAAAACCTTAACTTTTATTATACTATGGTCAATCATGATATTTCGAAGTGATATTACCATTTCTATACTCTTTGGTACATAAAATGTTTTATAAAATGTTTTTAATAAAATTTGACATCATTTGAATCTTTGATCAAAAATGTTTTTTTCCTTAAAATACCTTGTTTTCTAAAAATGTTCATAAATTTATTTTCAACTTTTCAAAAAATTTTCCAAATGATTTTTCTTCAATTTTATACTATTTAATTTTTTTTTCAAATAAATCTAATGTAATTTTCAAAACAATTCATGTTTGGATTTTACTAAAAATGTAAAAGTAATCTTATTGTCATTTTATGAATAAGGTGTTTTTCTAATATTTTAATAGTACAAAAGGAATGTTGTTGTTTATTTATTTTACAGAATGTAGGTAATTAATTATCATCATGACCATAATTTATTTGAATCTTCCATTGCATGTTTATAAGTATATTTTAAATAATATATTTTAATGGTGATTTTCAAAGAAAGTAATTTTCAAAAAAAATGAAAATAATATTTTCCTAAAGTTTTTTTTTAATGATATTTTTATGGTATTTGTATTCATAAACAACAAAAACCCTTTATTATTAATCTAATAGTTATATGTTTTGTCGATATCATCATTATTCTTCCTCTAGATCGCTTAAGATCATTTTGACCAAGGAAATTATTGATAATACCTTACTTGATTCATTCTTGTAGTCATTTACTTTACCTTAAATTATTAAATTTATATTGGAAATTAAATTTACTCTAAATATACATGTTATTTATCATGGATATGTTTATTTCAAAAATCGTATCACATTTTTACAAACATTTATTTCTTTGAATGTTATTTGGTTAGTTTTTAAAATATTGATGAATCGTTATCTTTTACTCAATACTGATATTTTATGTTAAGGAATATTGATTCATGAATTAAATATGTTATTCTATATATAAGGAATGTATTGGGTTTGAAGTGATGTATGGGGACCAAAATTATATATTCCCTTGATTCTACACTAGGAATCCTGGGAAAAAACCATTAATCTAGAATTAAATATGTTTTACCTGTATTTTAAACCATCTTATGAATATTTTTGTTATGATGGATGTATCAGGTGCCTGAGACTTAATGTCTAATAATTAATAACTTCATTCATTTTAGTTATTATTATTATGCATTATATTTTCACAATGATATTATCTCTATACACATTTAATTCTCAGTTTATTGATTAAATGGAATATGGTTTTAGCTATTTACCTTACCACATTGATTATGTATTATCCATTTATGGTAATCATGTATTGATTAAATAGAATGTGTTTTAATTTACATAAATTCCCATATTGATTATTATCCATGTGTTTTTTTGATATTATCTATAGATTCACTTCATTCTCATATTATTGACTATATTGCATTCATTTTCAGTGATGTACCTTTCCATAATGATTATTATTACTGATTCATGATTGATTTTGTTGTAATTAACCCTTACTAAGCATTTTCACTCACCCTTATTTTGTTTCCTTTCCTCAGTATTCCATGAATAGTACTATGTTTGATATAAAAGGATATGATAGAGGAAATAATGATATTATCAAAAATAAATTATTTTTTAGTTTGTGTATTCCTTTATAATTAACGACTCAAGTAGGTATATTTTTTAACTATACTACTAAACTATTTGGTCCATTGGGATGTCATTCCTCATATCTTATGTCAATGTAATGAAGTACGACACTGGATCAGTGCTACTAGGTTCAGGATCCAACATACACTCAATCCTATGGTCAATGAGGACAAATGGGTAGAGAAGGAGTGTATTTTTAGTCTAATTGAAGGTGTGTTTTTAAAATAAAATATATAAATGTTTAGAAAATTTTCTCAAGACTATGTATATTTTATAATCTTATAAATAATAATAATACAGTTGTTAAAAAATATTTTCATTAAATTTGAACACTTCTAAAACCAAATTATTTCCTTGTAATATTTATTTTGAAGTAAGGAATAAAAAATAGTTATTTATTAGAATAAAATACAATTTAGATTTTAGAAATTGATTTATATGTTTGAAAATAAATTTACTATTTTAAATATAATTTCTTCCAAAAATTGATACGAAAGTAAGGAAAAATCATAAATTCTTGAGCCATGCTTACATCATAATGATGTCATAAATCATACCATATACCCAAAACCATAATTTTATTATTCATCCAAAAAATCAAAATTTTCAAAAATATATAAAAAATTCACCCTTATGTAATTTTAACATATTGATTAAAAAAATAAAATTCATTTTACCTAAATAAATTTATAAATATAGTATTTAAAATATATAAACTTCGATAAAAAAATAATGTATTATGAGACAAGTTAAAATATGCCTTATTAAAAATTTACACATATACTTTCTCTAGGTTAAATAAATTGAGAAAGCATTTTATGGTAATTTTATATTTTTATTTACTTAATTTATTCATGTTAAATGTTAATTACCTATAATATTATTATTCCCGAGGTAATATTATAATTAAAATTATCACATGACTATTTGAATGGTCTTGTTACTATTCTAATAGTCATATGATCCTTATACATCCTATAAATACACCAAATTTTATTAATTTAATATTCACCCAATTTTATCTAATGGCTCTCTATATTTTAGTAAAAAAAATCAAAATTATTTATAATATTTTTTCCTTTCCATACTTTATTCAGGGTTGTGATATTTCTAGATGACCATAACCCATTGAATTATCTAATTTTAGTGATATTATTTATATGTTTTATTAACCCATTATACTTGTATTGATCATAAGGAATGTAGCCATCCTTTATAATCTTATATTATGATATAAATTATTGTTTACTTTATTGCTTTGTTCATATGATTTTTTTATATAATTGTATTTAATTAACCAATTAACTATTAATTTTATGATTTTTGAGAAAGAAATTTTCATAAAAATATGGTATGATATAATGAAGGTCTATGAAAATATATATAGGTGGAGGAAAATGTTATGATGGGTGATTTTCATACCTAAAAACTATAATAGTAGGTGATAGTTCCACAACATTAGGTATAAGAAAGAGATGTAAAACCCTATAAAAAATAGAAGCATAATGTATTATTATAAACATAAGAGATTTTTTCACTTTCATAGGTTATATATTTAATATACATAAATTTTTAAGAAATAGTTATTTAAAAATGGTCGAGGATGGGGGAATTAAAAATTACAAATAAAATTAAATAGATCTTACAACCTATTTGGGGATACTCAACTGTGAGACCTCCCTAATACCCCATGGTGACAAATTCAATGGGGAGAAGTCATCTATAATGAATCATCTTGGGGTGTCATCTTAATTGGATCTTGACTCAGTCTTCCACGTGAACCAAAGGGTTTTCCCAGTCCCACTAGTTCCTGGGAATCATAGAATGAACCATCAGAATGATTTTCCCTTCATACATGGATAATAAATATATAGTGGAAATAAAATCAATGAACATGAAAATCAAGAAAAACATAACTCAACATCCAAATAGGACACAACTGATAATTAAATGAAATTAAATTGGAAATATATAAGAAGAATCCAGAGCATAAAATTAAAGTTTAAAAATGACTTGAATAAACTCAATAGAAAGTGCATCCACAGACCAGCACCAATAAGCCACCATGTGACCAATAGTCACCATCAAACCATACATCCCTACTGAATGTTCCAAAGGAAATTTAACAAGATGGAATGAACATGAACCTAAAAAATATAGGAATGTGATAAAATCTTATAAAGTAACCAAAATAAACCAAATCTAAGTAATCAATTCCATATTACATCGATAAAAATTTAGTTTGAAATAAAATTTATATATAATTATTTTCAATATGGCTTTAAGAAAGAAACAAAAACACATCAACAAAATTTTAAAAAAAAAATTCTAGAATTTTCATTAAATGAAAACTCTCACATGGAAAATAATTTCCCCAGTACAGAACAGTAACACTTGGCCAAAAATCTATTTCAATTTCCCACTTTAAAAAAAATTTATAAAATCCTATTTCATAAGTAAGCATTTAAAAACATAAAAGAGGTTTCAAATGTTTTTAATAGTTTTCCAAAACAACTTTGAGAAATTAAATTTACTAAAACAAGGAATGGTAGAATAAAAAAATGTTTTCTATATCAAAATAGAATTGGGGTTTTAAAAACAAACTGTTTCCCCTTTTATAAATTGATAACACTTTTCAAAAAAAAATTAAAAAAAAATTTAGAAATAATATAAAATCACATTTTCCTTTTTCCTTCTTTGAAAAACATTAATAATTCATATTCAAAAAAATTTAAATGTAACCCACACATATATAGAATAAATAACACGTTAAATCGCCACTATGTCACATTATACAATAGCAGGAAATAGACAAAAAGGACATATTTTCACAATAACAATATAATTAGTATTGGATGAAATTGAAGCGTAATGTTAAATTCCAAAAATTATCCTAAAAAGGATCCAAATTTCAAAGGCATCGTCCCTAGGATCAAGTAATAGAAGGGCCTTAACTAGTGTAAAGTAACCTAGGTTGGCCCAAATTAACGTATCAATATTCCTAGAATCCCCTTATTACTTCCTGAATATAATATAACAGTAACATTGTATTCCATATAATCAAGTATGGTGTTTTCCCAGGGACATATTCAGCCATGGTATTGACTATAGTAATGTCCCTCTAATTCCTTCACCCATGGGGTCATATATAAAACGATACTATTGGAATATGGGAATGTTATTAATTTTGGTATAATAATCTTATAGTACTCATGAATTACTTCCCTTGTTAACCAATTGTCTCCACTAGGGTTTCATCACACACATGTCACATATTGTCTACCTAGAACTCCATTGATGAGATAAATTAGAGGTGAGAACAATCAAGAATTCCTTAACCGAGGAATAAAACATTTTGAATTAACTCACAAATCATCTCCCAACCTCAAAAAAAGAATCCACATGTATATCAAATAGAAATATCATATAAAAATTCAACAACAACAAACATCCCCTCAAGGGATCATAAAACACAATGAGCATATGAGAATCAAAGGGGCTTAAGAGAATATCATACCTTTTATAAAAAAATCATTTTCTAAAAAATTCCAACAAGCTCATATCATTTCAACACACACTTGTAATTCAAAGACATTTTATCATTTATAAAATCCATCTCAAACTACTATAGGGACCAATTTTATCAAAAACATGTTTGAATCTGAAATGGGAATTCACTCATTCCATTAAACCACATTTGAAAAAAAATCAATGCCACGATGAGTTATAAAATCTCATCAACATAGAATAAAAAATATTTTTTAATTAGTCCAACTTATTTGGTATTTTAAAAATATTTAAATAACACAAAATTATTATATAAAAATATACCCAGACAATTCATTTTAAAATATACGTCCCAAGGGTTAACTCGCACATTTAATAATCAATCAACCTTTTATAAACATTTTATAATATTTTCAAATCGCCCAAAATCTTGGTTTAAAAGAGAATTAAAATAAGAATACTTTGTAAACAAAAATTCATCACATTCTTCCACTTTTAAAACTAAAAACTATCTTAAAAACTATTTTATCATTTTCAAAAACACTTTTCAAGGAATCATATTCCTTTTAAAGGGATAAAACCATTTAGAATGCACCATTTGTCCCTCATTGGAAATCGTATAAGAATAACTTTAATAAAGAAACACTTTTAAAATAATAAAAATTTAAGGAAATGTAATATAAATATATCACAAAGAAGCACCAACCTCATTTCAATGATGATCATGCCAGAAGTTGTCACCTACAATGGCAAACACCCCCCACCAAGGTCAGAAATGCCCCATACACCCTATACATGATAAAATATCCATTATTCAAACCAATTACCACCATAAAATCATCTTGAAAATAAAATATGGTTCTTAGGAGTAAAATAAATTAAAGTTGAAATAGATAATAATGAATAGGAAGGGATTTAAGAGGACTTATTATGGAAGAATCTAGTTGTATTTAAGGGGGGAGACCACAAAAATCGAAGGATAAGTAAGGGAGTTCTCAAGGGGGGTTCCTCATACATTTGAGTGAGAGGAAGGAGAAATTGAGTATTGAAGGATTTAATTAGAATATGAGAAAAGAGTAAATTCACTTTTTAGTGAATTTGGGAAGACCACAAGGTTTGGTTGCATGGTTTTCCAAACTGTGTTCCAACCATGCACAGGGAACTGCCTAGCCAAACCCTAAACCACATTGTTTCTCCTAGACAGTACACAGTTGAAAAAACCCTTATTTAACTATGAGATATTGTACTAAAAAATTACAGAGCCATTTTTTACACTTGTCACATGGTTTACCAAACCGTTCTCAAGTCATTCAATATAGGCCATTCTCACATGAAGTCCCACATGATTTCTCCTATGACTCACATGGTCTGTAATTATCAATATTCCACATGTGTTGGAAAACTATGCATAGAAAAAAATTAATATAAATCATATTTGATAATGGGTAGCCACATAGTTTCATCTAAATAATGGGTGAAAACATTTCATAGATAGAAAAATCCAAATCTAAATGTTTTGAGCCGAAACACTATAGAAACATAAAACAACCATAAAAATAATAAAACTAAAAAAATATGAATTCAAAAGTGATATATAGGGTGCAAAAATCTCCCCACCATGCCAATTATTTCCCCATAATGTCTTAGTTCCATGTATAGGTAAACGGTTAATGATTTCAAACCATCTCTTAAGGAAAAACATTGTCCATCGACTGCACATATGAATCATCAAACAAAATAGAACTTAATCATGAAAATCCTGATCAAATAATGTATCTATAGAAAAGGATATGAGACATCATTATCTACACCATTTATAAATGAACAAAATGGTTGGAACAACAAGAAAACTATTAAAAGCAAATAAGAAAATGTCACTGAATATCCATGTTCTCGATGTCACCAATGTTTTTCAAAAAACTACACAATACAAATCCTACTACAAGTAACCAATTCAAAATCACAATGATAGAGACAATTCTAGAATCTTCACAAAGGAAAACATAGGTCACCAATACATTGAATCTAAAAAAGGATCCCAACAAGAGAAACAATTCCTCAATGAGAAATGATATGGATCTATCCTACGGGTCACATTTGGAAAGTGAGAGTGTTTATATACCAATTCCATGGAATAACATTTTATGGTGATTCTAATATACTAAAAATCATGGTTGAATCCATTAACCGGCTAGAATCAAACTACAACCTCAAGTACCCCTATATGAGTCAGAGGTTCTTCACATGTCTGAACTAACAACAAAACCCCATAAGGGGAACCAAAAACATCAATAATAAATGATTTAAGAACAATTAACCCAAAAAACAGTACCTGAAATGGGTAACCAAATAATAACCTAAGAAACATGCGGCCAATGCCTCATCATTCCAAAACAACTCTATACTCAATGAGAATAAATCCAAATATGGATCATCACCCACAAGAGATAAAACCAAGAACTAGGTCATTACATTGGATAATTTCCACTAATCCATCAAACATAAAATTATTCCAAGTTTGAAAAACATACCATTCTCAACCAGATCTCACATAAGATTCTCAATGAAAAAATGATCCTTATCGGTCCAACCATTAAAAAAAGTTTTAAGGGTCTAAACCAAAGGTCCTAGTATTCTCTAAAGGATCTAATAAAGAATCATTTCTGTAGATAAATCCTAACCACATCATACATAAAAGGAAACCACACTTTTCAATCTATTCATAGCTTTCGTAGTGTAAACAAAATTGATGTATAACCCCTATAATAAATAATCAGCTCCCACAGTAGACATATCTGTGTGGATTCAATTAAAAGATTAAAGACATAGACCCTCACACAATCACGTCCCAAAAATACCATTTTGAAGACCATGGTACCACTAAAATATGGCATTCATTAATTTAAAACCAAATGGAAACCATTTTATAATAAAAAACTCAAGACCTTACTAGAGTTGATTAATTTTAAAAATTTTACAAAATTAGATTTAAAAAAACACCATCTTGTTTTGAAACCAAAACATCATCCAAGTATACATAATGAAACACACACAATCCATTTATAAAAGTACTCAAATCACATTCCCTTTTCAAATGCACTCAAAAAGGTTAAAGTCTCAATTTTGAAAACATTAGAATCTCTTGAAATAGAATAATTTTCTTTTAAAACACTATGTTCACTTTATTATAAAATTAAATTGTATGAAAAACATTTTTCTAAATGTTAAAATGAAATCAACCATTTCAAAAAAATATAAATCCTTTAAAACTTGAAAAAAATACATATGGACTTTCTTAAAACCTAAATAAAATCTCATGAAATCTGGTTTTCACCCATAAGAAACTAATTTCACATAACATGACAAAATTTCATACATAAATTCATGTTACAGGCCTCAATGAAAATTTCACCCAAATATACCAACATTTAACAAGGACAATTAGAATTATTTTTTAATATCCCAAACTCACTAGGAAATATGTGTGTCAAGGGGTCTAAATAAGAAAAAAATCAATGATGTGGAAGCATGTGAAAAATTTCTACATAGTTGATGGCTACATAAAAATCAATAAATAGTTATGAAATCTTGTCTAGAACCAAGAATTTGGTTGTCGTGTGGTTTTTTAGGCCCTATAATCCAAACACACTTCCTAACTTCCTTCTTCATCCCCATCAAGAAAACATCACATATGAAACACAAGTAAACTCAAGAGATTTTATTGTGGATAAAAACCACTTACTATAGAACCAACTCATAATCTGGAAATTCTGACAATAAATGTTAAAATTATGACTTCCCTTGGAAACTCAAGGCTTGGGGTGAGAAAGGGATCATGACACTCTCATCATGCCTACCTCTTGTGTGCTGATAACCTTGTTTCCATATACCAACACCAAAAATAATATTAGGGGATTCCAAAACATAGATCCCATATAAAACTTCCCTATGATACAAAATTTTAATGAACATGACTAGGGTTTTATCCATCATGGATCCCAACCAAGTCAGACACATGGATTGAAGGGCATTCTCAATCCCCATGGGTTCAAAACTAGTGCATTTCTATCATAAAATAAACCATGGTAATGATTTCACCCTCATACATAAAAAATAAATAAGTAGTGTAAATAATAGAAACAAACACTCGACTGGAGATAAACATTAATCAATTTCCTAACAAGATATAACATATACATAAATAAAAGTATTTAAAAAATACATACACATAATACAGAGTATAAATTACAATGGTAAAAATGGTATAAATAAACTCAACTAAATATAAAGCCCCAAACCAGCTCCATAGATACACCACATGACCCATAGTCATCATCCAACCATATATCCCTCCCAGAAGATCCAAAGGAAACCAAACATGTTAAGGGAATATGAACCTAAAAAAATACATGTTAGAGTTAAAATTTCAACAGGTCACCAAAACCCATCAAATCTATGAAATCAATTTCATATTATATCCTAAAAATTATAGTTTTAAATGCAGTGTAAAAATTGAAATTTTCCAAAAGCCTTTTGAAAAGAAACTTAAACACATAAAAAATATTATAGAAATGTTTTTCCATGACTTTCATTAAATGACAATAATCACTTGGAAGATACTTTTCCCTAACAAATAACTATAATATAAAACATCATTGAAAATTCCCACTTTAATTTTTTTTTATAAAAAAATATTTTAAAAATTCACATTTCGAAACATAAATGGTGTCTATGAATTTTTAAATGGAATTACAAAACACATTTAAAAAATCAAATTTCCAAAAACTAGGAACAAATGCCTAAACCAAGTTTTCAATGCCCAGACACAACTATAGTTTGGAAAATAAAAACATTTCACTTTTCTCACTCCAGAAAAGTTTTTAAACTTATTTATAAAAATAGTTTCAAAATACTGTAAAATCACACATTCATTTTTCTATATTCGAAGAAATTTATTAATTCCTTTTGAAAACTTCTAAAAATAAAACCACAAAAATAATGAAGAAAGAACATGATCAAGAAGCACTATGTCATAACATAAAACTAGGGGAAACAAATTACAATATCTTATATGCCAAACAAAGTATATAAACACCATGGAATAGAATTAAAGCACAAATTTAACTCCCCTAAATGTTCTTAAAAAGTATTAGTGTCATGGGAATCATCACCAGGATCAAGTAATAAAAGGACCTGAACTATCAACAAGGAACATAGTCTGGAACTACTAAACATGTTAAAATTCTCAGAAAACCTATCATACTACCCAAATATAACATCCTTGGAACACCTTTGTCTAATTTATCTTGGATGGTGTTGCCCATGGAGTCATTCCTCCAAGGGACCAATGATGGTAATTTCCTTGGGATTCCTTCTCCCACAGGATCATATATTAATGGATAATTCTAGAAAATGGGTCGAATACTAATTCCACTACAACCATCTTAGATTATCCAAGAAATGATTACTAATTACACCTATAGTATCCACTTGGGTTATTCAGCACACATGTCACACAATATCTACCTAGGACTCTCTTGATGAGTCAAAATAGAGGTAAGCACAATTGAACATTACTTAACTCAGAGAAATTTTTTTTATAATAAGTCATTAATTAGCTTCCACCTTCACAAAAATAATCCCCATATACATCAAAAGAAATAGAATATACAAATGAATCATTAATTAACATCCCATCATTAGATCTCAAGAAACATTATACATACAATATTCTAAGGGGATTGATAGGGTATCACACATTTTATGAAAACTCATTTTTCATAAAATGAAAAAGTGTTCTTCTATATTCAAAATTTTATTACAATTCCAATTAATTTAATCATTTATAAAATCCATCCCAATACACTCTTGGGACTAATTTTATCAAGACATGTTTGAAAATCAAATGGGAATTCACTCTTACCTTTCAAATACATTTAGAAAACATTCCAAGAAAAAAATGAGTTTCAGAATCCAATCCCCATTAGAAAAAATTACTTTTTGATATAGACATACTATTTTATAAATTTAAAAAGATTTAAACATCCCAAAACATTGTAATAAAAAAACTTGAGATAAAATGAGTTTTTAAATATTGATCATAAGGTTTAACATAACCCTTTAAAAATTAAACAACATTTTCCCAAAATTTTTTACACTTTCAAATCAACATAATTCTTGTTTGGAAATCCAATTAACATAATAATACTTTCTAAAACATCAATTAGGGGATTTCCACTACTTTAAAAATCAAAATCATTCTTTAAAAATACATTTGTGATTTTTCACAAACACTTAAAATGGAATTTCATTCCATACAAGGGATAAAACCATTTTGATAGAACCATTTTCCAACCATGAGCACTCATATAAGAAAAACATAATAATGGATTGCTTTAAAAAGAAAAATCATTTCATCACTTATAATATAAAGTTACAATAAGGAAACACCAACCTTTGTTCAATGGGGATCATGCCCAATCTTTTCACCTATGATGGGAAACACATCCACAAGCCAAGACAATCCATCTACAACCCCAACATGAGGAAACAAATAATGAACCAAATAAAATCAACTATAGAAGACACTCAAGTCAGAACTCCACGGTGAGGTATCACTAGAAAGTGGAACAAAGTATCAAATATAAACAAATTGAGACATAAAATCAGAGTATTAAGAAAAAATAGACATGAAAGCATCTATACATCCAATAAAATATGATAAACTAGATATGTATGATTCAGAGAAGAAAACAAGTCTCTATGTAACCAATATTAAACTCCAAATCAACCTAGATGAAAGGAAGTTCCAATAATTGAATACATCATGGTACAAGATTCCCTACACATTACCTGAATCATGCAATATCTACAACCACACAAAGGAAAAAAGTAGGGTGTGAGAACAAATCCTAGTAGGATGCGACCAAATAATCTATACAATGTCTAATAACATGAATGTAATAGTTCTATATTTTAAAATAAAACTTGTCTTAAAAAGTATTTTCATATATCCAAACTAGTTTGAAAATTATTTTACACTATGTTTCATAAAATATGTTCATATTCTAAAAAAAAGACAAGTAGAATTCATAAAAAAGGGTTTCCAAATCCATACAATAATAGTTAAAAAGTAAAAACGTGTCTATTAAATAACCTATCAATAAATGATATGTAACACGACCAGGTAATAAAAAATGTGAGAAAAAATCCATATGAAAATCCCATAATGTGACAAATAAACAAGAAATGTTAAAGCATCATCTAGTCAGGCTCCGACCTATGGAACAATATGTACTGAACACTAATGACCCTAAACACAAAAATTTTTTATCCAACTGTTATCGATTACTTCCATGGTTCATCGATATCTTAAAGTTAATATCCTAATTTTTCCAAACACTCTAAATCTACCTGTTTCTATTTTCTAAATCACCCAAGGTTCCCGATGTGAATAGTTTGTAAACTTCCATTTTTAAACCTAGGCATGCCTATAATTTATAAATATTTTTTAAAGGTAATAAAATCACCTTCTGATTTTGAGAACCAATTTTTATAATAAATTATATCGATAAAAAAACCATGTTTTTTAAATAAATACCTCTTTAAAAACATGTATCCTTTCCCAAAAAACCCATAGAATCTACTTATTAGTTTAATTAAAATAATAACCCAAATAAATTTCAAAAGAACACTATGTAATTCATATAATTAACCCTTTGTTTTAAATCACTTACCTATAAATTTATAAAACTATCTACCATAAAAAATGGTCAACTTAAACCATGAAATCCGACTTCAAAAGACAAGTAATGAAAATAAAATACAATTTATTAATAGAAATTTCTAATTGATCCTGAATCTGATCACAATCACAACCAAATAATTTGACAAAATTAATGGAAAAGAAGAAATAGGAAGGCCCTTTACCTAGAGATATATACCATAACCAACATGATGATCAATCACTAAAAGGATGCTCTAGAAGGAAAAGAGATCACTAAAAATTTATTTGTGAGAGCTCTGGTCTAAGAAGGTTGAATACAATGAAAAATGCATCTCCTTTTAATTAAAAATTGATTTTTTAAATTTACAGGTTCTAAACCTATTATATGATGTGTAAATATATCACATCCTATATCAATTCATGGCGTCTTTTTGTAGATGAATACACATCATGTAACCTAATTACACAGTGTGTAAACCCCCAAAAAAATTAAAAAAACTATAGGTTTATACAGAAAACTCAAAATAAAAAAGGCAACTCAAAAGAAAACCCAATACATACCTTTGAAAATGTAATAGGGAGTTTCAATATCCCCACCATAAATTCTTTATATCCCTATAAAGTCATGAATATTCTAGATCTGGAAAAATAAAAGGTTACTACTACCTCATAAACAACTCCTACTCCCACAACTCAGGGAAATAGTGTTCACACTACCATAGCACCCAAAAGGGGTATTGTTTTTACAACATATCACCTTATCCCTGGGATTTAAAATATTAACTAGCTTCTTAACAATATTGATATTGGGATTCAGATCAATATTTTCCCATCCAATCACATGGGAATGATCTGGTATATAACTCCTCAACTATGTCACATGAAACTCATTGTAGATGGATGTAAAATGTGAAGGTATGTCTAACTAGTAGGCTACCACCCCATGTAATCCAATGACCTCAAATGGGACTATAAACCATTGTTACAGCTTACCTTGATTACCCAATTGATGATGTATTAATAAAGGTGAATCTCTGTGAAATACCAAATCACAAACCTCAAACTCTTGTGGCTAATGCCAATAGTTTGTATCGGTTTTATGATAACTCTATTTTATAATCAAATGCCTCTGGATCAACTGTAGAATCTTCATCATCTCCTGAACAAGCCTCAGTCCAATTAAGGACTTCTCTCCTAACACATCCAAAAATAATAGAGATATAAATGGTCATCCATAAAAAAACTCAAATGGAACCATACTGATTTAATACTAATAACTATTTTTATAATAAACATCAACCAAAGGAAAATTTGTTTCTGAAGATATACCAAAATCTAGAACATGGGCTCAAAACACGTCCTCTAGAACCTGGATAGCCCTCTATGACTTTCCATCCATCTACGGATGATAAGCCATGCTCAATTACAAATTGGGACCCATAACCTCCTATAAAACATTCTAGAATATAAATGTGAACCTTGGGTCCCTATCAAGAACAATCGAAAAGGGAACACCATGAAGTCTCAAAATCTTTCAAACATACAAATCCCCTAGTTGTTCCACTTTCGTTGTCTCATTGATAGGTAGGTAATGTGTTGATTTAATTAGTTGATAATGATCACCCAAACAATATACTTCCCACTAAGAGACATTGGAAATCCAATGATGAAATCCATGGAAATATCATCCCACGTACATATCATAATTGGTAATAGATGCAACAATACTTCATGTATTTGGTGTTTCACCTTAATTCTCTGACAAGTAAGGCATTATGGTATAACATCTGTAATTGACTACTTCATCCCTAACCACCAATACTGATGTCTGAAGTCATGATATATCTTTGTATCCCCAAGTTTCATAGACCAATAATACTAGTGTCCGCTATCCATAAACGCATTCCTCAAGAAAGAAGCAAAAACAAACCTACTATGAAAGAAAAACATCTCCACTAAGAGATAGAGACCCTCATCCATAGATTTCCAACCATAAATTATTTCTATAAATAATTGGTTCTATGCATCTATCACTTGTTCTATACAAACACACTCATTAAAATATGAGATAGCTTTGGTAGAAGCCAAGAACACCTATTCTCCAACCACTTCCACTCCCAGCATCATCTCAGTGTACAAACTCTTTAGATACCACTCCTAAACTGATTCCTTCATGGCTTATGTCATCAATTTTCTTCTCAATTCATCATAAAACACATTCCATTTTATATGAGTATATGTAATATCAAAATTAAATTAAATACACTATAAATGTCTCCCTAAATAGGTATTTACACCACATTTTGAGTGAATTCATAAATGCTTCCCACAAAAGATCACAGATTGGGTAGTTTTTTTATGAGGGTGTAAGTGACAAGAGCCATAGGCCACCACCTATTTTAACTATATCAAGAAACATCCCAAACCCATACCATAAGAATCACATAAAACTTCATAACATGAAATTTTTTCCAAATGAATCAAAACTAGTTCTAAATTCAATATCATATTCATTTCCTCAAAATATATCTAATAGTTTTCATTCCACTCAAGCTTTAAACACATATGGGTTAAAGATATCATCAAAGATGAAATATTGTATAAGAATCAAAAAATTAATTTATATTAACCATCAAAACCCAAGAATATCTAGTCTTCATAAAAATTTATTAGATTCTCCTAGGAGATAACTACCTATAACTTTTTAGGATCCACTTAAACACCCATCATAGATATCAAATTCCTGAGAAATTTCACGCCTCTAATAAAAAAATCACATTTTGAATGTTTTCCATGTAGGTGATATTTCCTAAATGTTCAATGAATGATATCCAAATGGTATATATGATCCTCCTTTGACATTATATACACTAAAATATCATCCAAGATAGAAAAAATTAAAGAATATAAGAACTGAAAAATATACAATTCATCAATTCCATAAATACCACATGAGAATTAGTGAGACTTAATGTTATAAATAGAAACTCAAAATTCCAATATCAACACTGAAACACTACCTTAGGTATATTATATTCTCAGAATCTCAATAGATTGTACCCCAGCCATATATCAATATAAGAAAACCAAAATTCCCCTCTAAACTAGTCAAAAAGTTCATTAATCCTAGGAAAAGCATATTTTTTCTTAATTTTCACCCTATTCAAATTTTTTATAATTCACACAATGTCTTAGAAAATCATCTTCCTTATTTTCAAAGATAATTGGATAATCCCCTAGTGAAATGTTGGGATGATTAAATACCTTAACCTCTAGGTCCTCATCTTGAACATTAAGCTCCAATACAACAGCTTGTTTCATTTGATAAGATTGCTTAAAAATGGGCGTCATAACATGGAAAATGTCAATCGTAAAATCAAAATCTCTCTACAGTGTTAAACCAGAACAATAATATGGAAATACCTTGGAGAATGGAAATCAAAATACAAGAATTTTATGACCCAAAAAAGGCTCATGTCCCGACCCATCCTAGTGGGGCCCATGTCGTAACTCCCCAAGCTCGCCTCTAATAGGTCAGGGGCTGGTGACTAGCACTGAGTAGGCATATTACTAACATAGGAGGAATTACCTAAGAAACTGTACACATGCACACATATCTAAGCCCACAAATGATGAAATGTAAAAACACTAAGGAATAAAATGCATGCATACAACTAAACCAAACCAACAAAGTACGACGAAAGGTAAAGTACTAAAAGTAAACAGGGCCAGAATACAAGCCCACCAAGTCAAGAGTCTGAAAACTGCAAAGTCCAACCTCTAAACACAAGAGGTACTGGGACTGCTGCTCATAGCTGAAGGAACACCTCGGCCTGTAAGGAACTCAAAAAGCTCGGTCCTGTCCCGGTCCGCCCTGGACTCTGTCAAAAGGATGCTCATCTTCACAAGACACGACATGTGCAGGCAGAGCCCGCGTAGGGGTGAGTATAACAATACTCAGTAGAGGACCCTGAAAAACACAAAGAAATACTCAAAGAAAAGGCACAGTCATCTCTACACAGTATATGTATACTAATCATATAATAGGATAAAAACAAACCAGATATACCCAAAACTCAGACTCATGGTCTATAAACAAGTCACACAACCACATACCCCTGCTAGGGATTCAGTTCGAAGATTCCATGAAGCACTCGTTCCGGGAGAACACACTCCACGAGTCTGGTAGCTCTGATGATGTCCGTCTGAGAAGTACTATTCATAGGGAAACATCATGAGAGGTAGTTACACTCATTATGGGAGACACACTCGTGAATGGGGAAGATCACGATAGATATGTGCACTCATTACAGGAGACACACTATTGAGTGGGAAAGATCACGATACACAGATGGGGATCACAACCAGGGCCATGGAGAATACCGCGACTCATACAGATTCACCTACTAGGTGGATTCACCTGCGAGGTAGAGGATCAATGCCTGATAGAGTTGGTCACGTCGATACCTGACTCTACCTAGGGTCAGGAATGGATAGAGGATCTTGCTCTAGGCCTCTTAGAGGGATGCCGACTCTATCATAGAAAGTCCTGCTGAATGGATCATGCTCCTGTAAATGGAAACGATGCCTAACCTTTAGGAGAATGAGAAGAAGGGGAACTAACCGAAACAAAACATGTCCAAGATATAGTGGACAAGAGGACCATTCAATTTTACAAAAAAGTACACACCCTATAGAAAAGTTACATGTCGTGTCCTCTGACCCCAGGTGCTACCTATGTATAATGGCTTGTGTCATAAGGCTGGTCATGTAGAAAAAGTGAGTACACGGCGTGTAGTACGGTGTATGCGTCATGTCAAAGTGACTGGGGTCAGCTCCGTGTATGTTGGCCATGTGCCCGTACACGGTCCTCATCCCGTGTACTCCAACCCATATAATCAGCACACAAGGTGACCCACGTTACTGGCCTCGCCTGGCCGTGTGATGGAGGACACAGTTGTGTACTCCATCCTATATCTGTGTATCCCCTTGGTACATGTCGAGTCCTGCGAAGCCACCACTTCCATGCTGCGTAGAGAGTACATGCCGTGTTCCGAAGCTGTGTAGTCCATCCCGTGTCCGTGTACTTCCCAAAATACACTCCGAGCATCGAGGAAAGTCCAACATGTCGTGCGACTAGGGTCACAGGCTGTGTGATTCATCTCTGACCCCCGAAACCCTAGCCACCACCACCAATACTACACGGCGTGATCTCCATAAGTACACGTCGTGTAGTCTGGAAATTTCTAGAATCGTGTACTTTCACCGCCACACCTTCTGTGATGTCCCGATCATCGATCCAGCCATCTGATATCCATGAAACTCCTAGGTTTTAGTCACCCTAACACCACAAAGATGATTTTTTTTTTCAGAACTCCGATTCACTCGGAAAACATGCAATGATCCACCTGCGCAAAGAATGCTTGAAGAATTTCCCTTCCCAATCTGTTCCCATTCTTCATCCACTATTGTCATCGCACCTCTGCAAGGTCATTGTAGTGTCAAATCTTAAATTTGGGATCACTTAATCGCAAAATGGATGTGAAACAATCCATTCTTCCTCACCCCTCAAAGAACGCAAATAATGCACAGAGAAAAGAAAGGGGAAGAAATCCAATGAACAAATTGAGGAACGAACCTCCACCATCGTTATTCACGGTGTTGATCCGCTCCCATTATTAGGATTAAACAAAGTAGAATCAAACAACAACAATTCAACATGGATTAATTTCCCAAATCATCCCAATAAAACCCTCCCATAAGAACGTATGAATCCATGGATCAACTTGTTCATGGTTGATCCGCATTCATTGTTTAAATCAAAAGTGGGGAAAAGAATATAAATAACAAACCCCTACCTCAATAAGGGATCGATCACTGATGAAGGGTTGTAATGCTGTCGTTGTCGATATCCTTCAACTTCATTGGTACAGTGATTCACAGCTTTGATCTGTCATCATTCGTCGCCGAGAGTTTTCTCCAAAGTGCCACAGATTCCCTAGAGTTTCCTCTCAATCTTTTCCAATGAGCAACATTCGATTATCCCAATAAAAAGGGAAACATGTTTGGAATTCAAATGCGATGTGGTATTAATGAGTCCAGCTTTCAGTTTTGATTTCATTATGATGTGGCATTTATTATTGAAAAATATGCCCAGTCATTGCACTGCAGTGAATGTTTCCAAAAAAATAAACTCTGCCATTTATTTTATTTTATTTTACTGAAAATGTTGAAAATTAACTTTTTCCCTCGACCCAAGATGGTCGAGGTTAAACTTGTTCTTCGGTAAAGTTTTCATCTCAAACACAATGGTGCCCTCCGATTTTTAATTCGGGCATCCGTTTGGAAACTGCCACAACAGCGCACAAGTTCCGACTCACTTAACTTAAAAAAAAGTTCGAACCACCATTCCGGGATCACTGGGCCCCGGAATGATGTGTCCTCTCTGTACTGGGTCTCGTAATAGTTCTATATAATATTTAAAAATAATACACGGAAAATATGAGACATTTCATTCTCCCCACCTTGGGGCTTTGCATCCCTGAAAATCCAAAACAAGACTACTCAAAAAGATGTGGGTACTGGGCATGGATTTGAGCCTCCTACTCCCACATGCTCTCTTGAAGATTCCTATGCTGCCACCGAATGCAGACTAAGGGAATCGATCACCCACAAAGGATCCTCTCCTGTCGATCCTCGATCTCCACCAGGTACTCCACAAAGGTCACTCCATCCTCGATGTCCAGCACACCCCAGTCGATGACATGAGATGGTTCATGCACGTACCTCCTCAGTGGCGACACGTGGAAGACATCATGTACCCGATGCATATATGGTGGAAGATCTAGGCGGTATGCCACCTCGCTAACTTTTCACAGTATCTGAAAGGTCCGATGAACCTCGGAGACAGCTTGCTACCCCGGCCAAATCTCAGTAACCCTCATCGAGGTGAGACCCAAATAAAGACGTGGTATCCCTCTTTGAACTCCAAAGGTCTTCTTCGTCTATCATCATAAGACTTTTAGAGGCTCTGTGTAGTATTTATCCGCTCCCAGATGATCTGCACCTTCTCGGTGGTAGCTCACACCAACTTTGGACCCATGAGTGCTAACTCCCTGGGGTCGGTCTAATGAAGCGATGATCAGCAGGGTCTCCCACACAAGGCTTTGAAAGGTTCCATACCAATGGTGGAGTGGTAGATATTATTGTACGCAAACTCCACCAGTGGTAGGTGGTCCTCCCAACTGTGGCCAAAGTCCAAGATACAAGATCGCAACATATCATCCAGAACCTGAATGGTCCTCTCCGTCTAACCATCTATTTGGGGATGAAACGCTATGCTCAAGCGTAGCTGAGTCCTAAAAGCCTCCTGCAATCCCTTCCACAACCAGGATGGTAAACGTGCGTCTTGGTTCGAGACTATTTTCAAGGGTACACCATGTAGTCAAACTATCTTCTGCATGTAGAGGCGCCCCAATCTCTCTAAGGAACTCTTCTCCCTGATAGCTAGGAAGTGGTCCGACTTGGTGAGTCGGTCAATGATCACCCAGATGGAATCTTGCCACTTGGATTTCTGTGGTAAGTCCATCATGAATTCCATAAATATTCCATCCCACTTCCACTCTGGGACTTCCAGGGGTGAGCTAATCTCACTGGAACCTGGTGCTCGGCCTTCACCTGCTGGCATGTAAGTCATCGAGAAACAAACTCTGCTACTGCCTTCTTCATGCCCGACCACCAGAACTATCTTCAGAGATCCTGGTGCATATTTTCCACTCCAGGATGTACCGCCAAAGGGAATGTATGAAACTCCTTTAGGAAATCTTCCCGTAATTCCACCGATATAATAGTGCGTCCTCTGAAAATAAGTATGTGCTCCCCACCTTGAGAATATCCATCAGGAGCATGTAATATGGATAACTGAGTATGTAATGTCTTACAGTCGACATCCACAAGCTGCGCTTCCATAACTCTTTGTTAGATTGGAGGGGTGACAACTATTGACTGTAGGTAAGATGCATCCTCTCTATCCATGAAGGATAACTGCAACTTGGCTAACTGCCCTATCGCCTCACTCAACAGCTGTGAGCTCGACCTTCTTCTAAGATAATCTTCCACCTTGTTCCCCTTCCCAGGAGTATAGATAATCTCAAAATCATAATCCTGGAGGAACTCTAGACAATTCCTATGCCTCAGATTCAGGTCCTTATATGTGATGATGTACTTGAGGCTCTTGTGGTATGAGTAGACGATGAACCACTCACCCATAAGGTAGTTTCGCCACATCTTCAATGTGAAGAATACCACAACCAACTCAATATCCTGGGCCACATATTTCTGCTCATGTGGCCTAAGCTGGCATGAACCATAATCAATCACTGCCTTCCTCTACATCAAGACACATCCAAGTCCAGTCCCTGATGCGTCGTAGAAAACTATATACTCGACACCCTCCTCCAGAAATCTCTAGATCGGGAAGCTCATAAAACTCTATCTCAACTGCTTGAAAGCCTATTGGAACTTATCCATCCAAAAGAAGGGTTTCCCCTTCCTGGTAAAGGCTGTCATCGGTGCTGATATTCAGGAGAAATGAGGAATGAATCTCTGGTAATATCCTGCCAACCCAAGGAAGCTTCGCACCTCCGTCACGCTCCAAGGTGGATCCCATGCTAACACTGCCTCCACCTTGGCTACGTCCACAGCTACTCCATCTACTGAGATGAAATGTCCCATAAATTGGACCTCCTGAATCCGGAACTGGAACTTTGAGAGCTTCCCATAAATCTGGTTCTCCCAGAGTACGTCTAAAACTATCCGCAAGTCTCTTGTGTGCTCCTCCTCTAATGCCGAGTACATAAGGATGTCGTTGATGAAGACCACTATGAACCAGTCCAGGTACTGCTGTAAGATTCGGTTCATCTGTCCCATGAACACTATGGGGGCGTTTGTCATGAAGAAAGGCATCACAAAGTACTCATAGTGATCGTAGCGTAATTTGAAGGTCTTCTTAGATATATCCTCGCCCTGTACTCATAACTAGGGATAACCTGATTGAAGGTCAACCTTCAAGAACCACTGTTCCCCTCTCAGCTGATCGAAGAGGTCATCGATTCTCGGAAGTGGATACTTGTTCTTTACTATCACCTAGTTCAGGAGCCGGTAATCCATGCACAACATCAAACTTCCATCTGCCTTCTTGGAAAAAAAGACTGGGGCCACCCAGGGTGAAACACTGGGTCTCACGAAACCCTTGCTCTAAAAATCCTTAAACTACCCACTCAGCTAGTGAAGCTCTGCGGTAGCCATCTGATATATTGGTGAGGAAATCGGTGTCGTCACGGAGTGTAAGTCGATGCAGAAGTCGATTTCCTGGTGGGGAGGTAATCCTGGAACATCTTCAAGAAATACATCCTCGTAATCCGCTACTACTACTAGGAACTAAGAGCCCACAACATCTACTACTCCAAGGGTAATGTTATCCATCTCATGAGTGATTGGTTGCACCCCACCCCCCTATGCATGATCCCATTCTTTGCATTCTGGGTCTCTTTTTTTCTGAAAAAGGAAAACCTCGCCCCATTACGGCAGACACACCACACTCTTCGCCTAAAATAGTTAATTTGGGCATGGATCAAAGATAACCAATCCATACCGAGAATGACGTCGTAAGGCCTCGACGCTACCACCAAGAGGTTCTAACCGAAAATCTCACCTCCGAGGGTAATATCACACTGTCTGCAAAGGTTCTTGATTGTCAAGTCTCCTTCCGTAGGTGTCTCCAAGTGTAAAGATCAAGTAAACAATTCTACTAGAATCTCAAGGTTTCGCACAAGACATGTGTCTATGAAGGAATGACTGGAACCTATCTCTATAAGTATAGTAGATAAGGTAGAAAAGACACAGATCATACCTCAAATCATCCATGGAGTCCCTAGGTCGTACGCCTCGACCGCATGCAGTTGTACCCATCCCTGTCCCCCAGCTCCCTAAGCCTGGTTCAGACCTCCTGGGGGTGGTGGTGGAAGTAAGTCAAAGCATCTTCCACCACCCGCAACTCTCCCTGATCCTATACCACATCCTCCACCTGGCGGGTCTGTCTGCTCCACTCTCTGCCTCTACCTCGATGGTCCATCCATCGCTCCCCTGTCAGCAGCTCGACGGGTCAGACAATCTCTAGCGATATGTCTCATACTGTCACACGCATAACATCCCTTCTCCATAGGATGACTGGATCTAGCCTAAGAACCCTGGAATTTTGATCCTCTGTCCTAGGTCCTCCTATGTTGCTTCCCACGTCCAGATCCATGTGACCGATGTCGGCTCCCTACTGTCGGGGTCTCTGCACATGTCTGCCTGCTTCTGAATGTCGCCAGCTGTCTCTGCTTCGCCAAGAAGCTCTCGATCACCAAGGCCCGCTCTAGAAATCCAGAATAATCCAAAATGCATAGAGGCACGACCCTAGCTCAGATGTCCCATCTTAGACCTTTCTCGAAGTTCCGAGCTCTAAAGTACTAATCACTGACCATATACATTGAGTATCGGGTGAGGTTGGTGAACCTAGATGAATAGTAAGCTACTATCAAACTGCCCTGCTGAAGCTGAAGAAGCTTCTGGATGTGCACTGCTCTCAGCATAACCGGAGAGAACTTTTCCTTGAAGAGTCACTCAAACTCCATCCATGAAAGAGTCTCCTCATCGTGAGTCTGTGTGGTCAGACTCCACCATCGTCCCACCGAACCCCAAAGGAGTCTCGCTCTTAGGATCACCATCTGGTCTGCCGGTGTCCTCACTAGACAGAAAAATCTGGTCACCGCCTCAAGCAAGTCCTCAACCGCCTGAGGGTCGGGCTCGCCTAGAAACCAAAGGGGTCTCTATCTCTGGAACTCATGGAGCGCACTAATCTTTCACTCCTCGTCGATCAGTACTGCAGGTAACACGGGCTGCTCCGCTGGTGGTGGCATGGCAGGTGCACCACCTGGCGGCAATGCCTGGGGAACTGGTCCCTGTATCGAAGCCTCATCACTGAAGGGGTCATTCTCATGATCTCACTATTGAACCCTAGCATGTATGTGTCATGGATGAATCCTGTAAAGAAACAAGATGTACCATGAGTATATCTGGATAGCTGACTCGAAGGACATGGAAAACACAACCCATTACTATATGATGCATGTACTTTTGTTTTATTCCCCCTAAAACCAGCGTTTTCTTCTACCAAGTCGGAAAGAAGGTTATCAGAGTCTTGGTGTATGGATACGTCGACCGCCGCACCAACACTAGAGTCTCTGGGCTGAAAACCAAACTCGAAACACTTAACACTGTTTCCCAAAACCAATCTCACAGACTCTTGGTCCTATGGTAGAACCGACCACCTCTGATACCACTCTTTCATGACTCGTCTCAATGGGGCCCACGCCGTGACTCCCCAAGCCCGCCTCCAATAGGCCAGCGGCTGGTGACTAGCACTGAGTAGGCATATTTCTAACATGGTAGGCATTTCCTAAGCACCTGTACACACACACATCTCCAAGCCCACAAATGCTGAAATGTAAAAACAATAAGGAACAAAATGCATGCATACAAGTAAACCCAACCAACAGAGTACGATGGTAGGTAAATTACTGAAGGTAAACTGTGCCAGAATACAAGCCCACAAAATCAAGAGTCTAAAAACTGCAAATTCCAACCTGTAAACACAAGAGGCATTGGGACTGCTTCTCGTAGCCGAAGGAATGCCTTGGCCTGTAGGGAACTCAGAAAGCTCGGTCCTATCCCGATCCGCCCTGGACTCTGTGAAAATCTTTCTCGTCTTCACAAGACACGACACGTGCGGGAAGAGCCCGTGCAGGGGTGATCATAACAATACTCAATAGAGGACCTCGAAAAAAACAAAGCAATACTCAAAGAAAAGGCGCAGTCATCTCTACACAGTATATGTCTACTGAACATATAACAGGAGAAAAACAATCCAGATATTCCCAAAACTGAGACATGTGGTCTAGAAACAAGTCACACAACCACATACCCCCACTAGGGATTCAGTTCAAATATTCCACAAAGCACTCGTTCTGGGAGAACACACTCCACGAGACTGGTGGATCTGATGACGTCCATCCGAGAAGGACTGTTCATCGTGAAACGTCCCAAGAGGTAGTTACACTGATTTTTGGAGACACACTCCTGAGTGGGGAAGATCAAAATAGATAGATTCACCCATTATGGGAGACACACTCTTGAGTGGGAAAGACCACGATACAGAGATGAGGATCACTTCCAGGGCCATGGCAGATACCGTGACCCATTCGGATTCACTAGCTAGGTGGATTCACCAGATAGGTAGAGGATCAATGCCCGGTAGAGTTGGTCACGTCGATTCCTTACTCTGCCTAGGGTCTGGAATATATAAAGGATCTCGTACCTAGCCTCTTGGAGGGATTATGACTCTATCAAAAAAAGTCCTACTGAAGGGATCATACTCCTGTAGAAGGAAACGATGTCTGACCTTTAGGAGAATGAGAAGAAGGGGCACTAACCCAAATGAAACATTTCCAAGATATAGTGTACAAGAGAACCATGACATTTTTCAAAAATTACACGGCGGGTAGAAAAGTTACACGTCGTGTTGTCTGACCCTGGGTACTACCCGTGTACAATGGCCCATGTCGTAAGGATGTTCGTGTAGAAAAAGTGAGTACATAGCGTTTAGTACGATGTACACGCTGTGTCTGAGTGACTGGGGTCAACTCCGTGTACGCTGGCTATGTGCCCGTACATGGTCCTCATCCTGTATACTCCAAACCGTGTAATCGGCACACGAGGTGACCCGCATTACTGGCCTCGTCTGGCCATGTGAGGGAGTACACGGTCATGTAATCCATCCCGTGTTTGTGTATCCCATGGGTGCATGCTGAGTCCCATGTAGCCGCCTCTGCCATGTTGCGTAAGAGTACACACCATGTACCGAAGCCGTGTAGTCCATCCTGTGTCCGTGTACTTCCCAAAATACACGCTGAGCTTCAGGGAAAGTCCAACACACCGTGTGACCAAGGTCACATGCCGTGTGATTCCTCTCTAACCCCCAAAACCCTAGCCACCACCACCAGTACTACACAGCGTGTTCTTCGGAAGTACACTCTGTATAGTCTAGAAATTTCCAGAATTGCAAACTTCCACCGCCGTGCCTTCTGTGATGTCCTGATCGTCGATTCTTCCATCCGACCACCATGAAACTCCCAGGTTGTTTTCACTACAACACCACGAATCCAATTCCTTTCTTTTTAGACCTCTGATCATCTCCGAAAATGTGCAACGATCCACCCACAGGAAGAACACTCAAAGAATGGTCCTTCCCGATCTGGTCTGATTCGTCGTCCACTATCGTTGTCACACCTCTACAAGGTCATTGTAGTGTCGAATCTTCAATTTGGGATTGTTGCAACACGAAACGGATGTACACCGATCTGTTGTTCCTTGCCCCATGAAAAACATGAAGAACGCACAGAGAAAAGAAAGGGAAATAAATCCAATGAACAAATCGAGGAACAAACCTCCTTCATCGTTCTTCACGGCGTTAATCCGCTCCCGTTAGTAGGATTAAATGGAGCAGAATAAAAAAACAACAATTCAACATTGATTAATTCCCTGAAAAATCCCAATTAATCCCTCATGCAAGAACACATGAATCCGTGGATCAACTTGTTCATGGTTGATTTGAATTCATTGTTTAAATCAAAAGCGGGGAAAATAATTTAAATAAAAAACCCCTACCTCAAGAAGGGATTGATCGCTGACGAAGGGTTGTGCTTCCATCGTTGTCGAGATCCTTCAACTTCATTGGAACATCGATTCGTAGCTTTGATCCATCGTCATTCGTCATCATGAGATTTCTCCAAAGTGCCATGGATTTACCAGAGTTTCCTCTCAATCCTTGCCAACGAGCAACATTCAATTATCCCAATAAAAAGGGAAACATGTTTTGCATTCAAATACACTGGGGTATTAATGAGTCCATATTTCTATTTATAAGTCATTATGATGTGGCCTTTATTATTGAAACAACTGCCCTGTCATTGCGCTGCAGTGAAGTTTTCCAAAAAAAATAAACTTTCTCACTTATTTTATTTTATTTACTAAAAACGTCCGAAAATTAAATTTTTCCCTAGACCCACGTCGGATGATGTTAGACCCATTCTTAGGTAAAGTCGTCGTCCCGAATGCAATGGTACCCTCATATTTTTAATCCGGGCATCCGTTTGGAAACTTCCACAACCGCGCACAAGTTCTGACTCACATAACTTAAAAAAAAGTTTGAACCACCATTCCAGGATCACCGGGCCTCGGAATGATGTTTTGTCTCTACCCCGAGTCTCTTAATAATTCCATATATTATTTAAAAATAAT
This sequence comes from Viscum album, assembly GCA_963277665.1. NCBI lineage: Eukaryota > Viridiplantae > Streptophyta > Magnoliopsida > Santalales > Viscaceae > Viscum > Viscum album. Next base: position 2,006,191,064 of record OY728122.1, on the reverse strand, counting down.
ACATAGAAAATTAGAGACATTACAGGTCCAAATAATTAAGAAACATCTTTGAATACTGGTATCAGATTACCCAAACATAAGGAAGAACCAGACATTCCCTTATTGATCTAGAGTCCCACTCTCCCTAAAAAGCATGAGTTACCCCATCGAAAGATAAGTACTGTAACAGATGATGATAATAGTCTATCTAGACATTAATTCTAATCATCCAATCCAAGCAGGTAATCAAGATGAATATTTCAATATTGAGAAATAAAAAGTCTCCCACCACATCGTAGTCAGCTAACATCAACCGACATGTTGTGCATGCAAAATCTTCTTTGGTCCACTTTATTAATGGCATGAAAGATCCAATAAAAATGGAATAATCTCTAAGAATATGTACAAAACATCAACTAATTTTGATGATATGAAGGAATGATTATTTCCTGTATCAAACAATACTAAAACTATAGATGTTGAAATATACATCAGACCTCTAAAGATAGCCATCCCTATTTTGATTCCTCTTGCACAAACTTTTACACATAAATAATTCTAGTCTTATCCACCTGGACATCCCCATTGGATGGAGGATTTTACCCACCAGCCATGGAAGTATCAGTATAAACCTATGAACCCCTAATGAGAGGGGATCCCACCTTACTACCCTAGTATATCCTGTCAGAAAAATTGTTTTAGATATCAATATCTCCCACAAATATGAAATATCATGTGGGCCTCTGTACAGTAATGTCTGTTATGTCAATGCCTCCAACACTGGTAGAAAATAACATTTTATTTTATAGATAACATGAGGCCCCAACATTAAACATTACACAGTCTTGATTTAAGTCAATAATTTTACATTATTTGACATTGAGGATATTTTAATGTTTAGAGATTTAGAGAATTAGGCCATAACTCATACATAACAACATAAATATTAAAAATTAGACACTTTTACTCCCTATCAATTTTTTTTCATAAAATAAAAACTTTTAAAAAGAAACATGGTTTCATTTCATGTTTAAACATCATAACTTTTCCAGGATCCCGTCCTTGACTCTATTCTCCTTTAAATCCTATGAAAAACATTTAAAATTTTAGGTTGATCATAAAAATATGATTAAGGGATACACAAAGAAGGGAACTGTTAGTCTGGAAAAAACATGGAATCCATGAATACTTTGTAATAAAGTAATAATTTTCACCTTTAATAAGTAGTAAATACACATCATTGAATAGAAGATAATTGCTTACACTTTTTGTAAAAAAAAGATTACCACAAAACACATAGAAGGTAGAATATAATATATAATTTTAACTTCTAACATAATCATATGTAAATGGATTAACTATACGGTCAGCTTCAACGCATATCACTCTTATAAATGGAATATCCATACGACTGACTTCCATACCCAATGAATTGGAGGATATAATGTAACCACCCATCCATGGTTTATCACATAACCACTCATCTTTGGTTTATGACTTGACAACCCATCTTTGGTTTATCATGCATCCACCCGTCAAATTTCCAGGTACCATTATATTATCATAACACCTAAAATATTGGAATTATCAACATTTCACTCATAAAACTTCATTTGGAATCATAAGAAATTATTTCAAGATATTGAAATAGTCAATCCAATTTCAAAAATATTTTCAATACTAAAACACCTAAAAATGTAATAAGGGATTTATTTTCCTTTTAAAAACATTAAGGCTTACAGAAGAATCCAAATATCAAATAACAGTTACATCATCGGTGAAGTCATTATCACCCTATATGCTAAAAAACATTCCTTTTATTATTTTTTGATGATAGTTAAACTATTCATATAAAAATATTCCTTTTGAAAAGCATGTAATGAATTAAAAGAAAAAGGGTTTGACTATACACCTTATAAAAGAAAGTGGTGTATAAAATCAAAATATGCCTAAATGAATAGAGATTGAGATGAAGTCACTTACCTTAAGATCAATTTATAATGTATGTTCCTTGTTATTCCTGAATAATAAAAATAGGTTAATTCATACCTTCTTCGGAACCTTTTAAATTTTATTATTCCTCTTGTATAATTAATTACCATGTTATAATAATTAGTTAATTATTTGAGTTCATGTGGGACATTTCATCGTTATTCGGTTCTTGAGTCAAAAATGAATATGGTTTGATATCACAAGTCCTTTAGGTCAATAGTCCATCATATTTAAAATAACATTCATGACATTATTATAATTTTTATACATAAATTATACTTTTAAATAAAATCATTAAGTATTTTTAAGAAAAATGAACATTGTTGTAATCATTAAGATGGTTGGTCATACGTACGCATGAGTAACGTTGCCATTTTTCATTGATCATTAGGAAAATAAATTAATTATTATTTTATCTTCATATAATGATCAATATATTATTAACATCAAAATAATTATTTAAATATACTTATATATATCATAAAAGTGATGTGGTGAATAAAAATGATTCACATCACTTTATGGAGGTGATAGTTCACACATACGCACGAATGATGTTATCATTTTTATATGCATGGAAAGTAAAAAAATAATTGATATATTATTCTCTTATAATGATAAATATATCATTAAAATCCTATAAAAACATTAATTCCATATTTATAACCACTCCAGATAAATGTTTATGTAAAACATATTATATCAGTTCATGGATGTGATAGTTCACACGTACGCACGATTGATTAATTCATATCCTATTTATTTGAAGTGGAGATGGATTTACGTTATTATATTAAAATAATAACATCTCAGTATATTGAGGATACTAGAGTTATAATTTCAACTTGGAAGAAGAATATTTGAAGGATGTTTAAGAAGAAATAAAATAGAAATACTTAAATAAAATCATTACCTTTCCTTCATATGAGAACCTTTCTAAACACGTTAACATGTCTTAAGTGGGTGTTCAACCAAAAATAAGGCTTCAAGAATGTCAGTAGAAATTATCATAAGGGGTTTTCATAGGATTGGATAAGAAAAAAGGTTTTTTTGAGTGTATGTAACAAAGAGAAATGGTTGCTTTTAATGGGAGAGGGGAAGGGCACCATTAGAATTATTAAAAGTATTAAATTAATATAAATTAAATTTGGATTCAAAATGGGTCCAAATTTATTTAGTTTTAATATAGGATTCATATTTGTTGAAATATACTTTTAAAATGAGAATTAGAAAAGTTTTCAACAATTTTTAATCCTTATATTTTTGTTTTAACATTTTTAACTCTTACCATTTTATCAAGTAATTTACACTTGGAGAGTTAAAATAATTAAAAAATCCTGCCAAACGGCCAATGAATGAGTCATTGATAACATTTTTAGAGTTATATCAAATATTTTTCCTAATATCATTTTTTTTCAAATTTCTCATCATTTAATTAAATATTTTATATTTTAAAATATTAATTAAGACAATTTTGACACTATTCATTACATGACTTTTTAAAAAAAATAATAACATGATTCATTTGAAAAAACACTTGATTAAATTAATACTAACATGACATAGTAATCTAGAAGATTCATGGATGGAATTAAATATCTCAAATTATATTTATTGTAAAATTATTAATATAATTTAATTGATTATTTCTTTTAAAAATATATTACTGAATCATCTTTGTGTCACTATTTAATTTATTTATTAATTTCTTAAAAATTATAAAAAAATTCCATGATGTAGGTAATATTATTATATTTATAATGACTAGCCATAGTTGAATATATCATTTATATAAATCTATATTTAAATTTTTTTAGTTATGAGAGACATGATTATGACATCTTTTTCTTTTCTTTAAATAAAATGTTATAAGTGTCATATTTTCACCTAAGTGGCATCCAAAGGCCCCAATTTCAGCCCAAGGATTTTCTTGGTCTAAAATAACTCATAAAAAATTATTACAAGTTTTTGGGTTGTTTTATAATATTTATAATAATATTTTAAACTTTAATTACCTGATTTACGCTTAACTGTGGTAATAAAAATAATTACTTAAGTTACTATTCCAAATGTCCAAAAATAAAACGAAACTATTTAAATAATTAAGAAATTATTATTCCAAATATGGTATCCATTTTTCTAAATTCAATACACAAAATTGGTAGATATTAATTAATATTTAATCCTCTTTCTGGAATGAGAAAACTGATTTTTAATGTAAGACGTTCAAATGTTCACATAGTTTTTCATTTTTATTTCAATATGAAATTGCACCCAATGAACTACATTGGATTAATTAATAAAAGAACATCCAATTAAACTTTAAACCATGTAAAAGGATAATAAAGCAATATAAATAAATTAGATGAAAATGCAGTTTTGGATTAAAATGCAGTATTTTTCATTATTCATGAAAATCTGAATTTTATTAGAAAAATACCAAAAATTGAACCAATTTTTTTTGATGTCCCGATTCCAAATAAGATGTTTTTTTTAAAATAGAACATATAAATGTGAAAAAGAATATTTAAAAAAATTTATCCATCAAAATTTTGTAATCTACTTTTTAAAAATTTTAGATTATTTTATGCTTAAAATTATGTTTATTCCCATTTTAAGACTCTATAATTTTTTGGAAGAAAGTAAAAATATTGAAAAAAATGGGTAAACATAATATAAGTAGTTCTGTTCATTCCTAATAATATAACTTCTTGGAAATTACATCCATTTAAAATAATAATATTAATAATATATTATTTTTTGGTATAACTTAGTCTTGTGTGAAACATAAGATTTTGGAGAAACCCATTGTTGCATGTTAGGTACGCTATCAGACATATCATCCTATTTAAATTATAACTCATATCTAATTTATAAATATTAATAGATATGAAAAAGTATTATTCTATAATTACTTTGGATGTCACATCCTTCCCCCCCTTTGAAAATTTCATCCTCTAAATTTTATTTACTTATCGAATAACTGGGGGTATTTATCCCTCATAGCATTTTCATATTCCCATGTTGCCTCATAAAAAATATGGGTTTTCACAAAAAACCATAACCAGATGAATAACCATATTCTCCAACACTCTCTCTCTAGGGTCAAGAATCCATACATGCTATTTCATATAAGAAAGATTCTCTAACAACTAAACTACTTCTACACTAAAAACATGAGATGTCTTCGGCATACGTATTATTTACATTGAAACGTGGAAAATATTTTGTACTTGGGATTGAATCGAAGGTAAAGTCACTCGGTAGGCAACTGATCCAACATTCTACAGTATTTCAAAGGTTCCAATGAACTGTGGACTTAGCTTCCCCTTCATACCAAAATGCATCACACTTTTCTATGTAGAAACATTGAGAAAGACATGATCACCTTCCTTAAATGAAATATCCTTCCACCAATTACCTCCAGAACATTTATTCCTACTCGGTGTTTTTCTCAGTGCTCTCTAAATAAACTAAACTTTCTCTACCATTTCCTCTACCAATTATAGTCCCATCAGATTCCTTACACCCACTTCATCCCAAAAACCGGGAATTTGACACCTCTTTCTATATAATTCATCAAATGGCTTCATCTTTATACTAGAATAAAAGCTATCATTATAAGAAAACTCAACCAAATAAATATGTTGATCCCAACATCCCTAGTAATCCATTGAAAATTCACATAGCATATCATCCGATGTCTAAATTTTTAATTATGACTTCCCATCTAATTGAGGATGAAAAGCTATACTAAAACTTAATCCAGTACCGAAAGAATTTTGAAGGCCTTTCCAAAAGATAAATTTGAACCTGGGATCAAGGCCAGATATAATGGAGTGGGAAACTCCAAGTAATCTACCAATATCATTAATATAAATCCAAGAATGTTTATCTACGTATAGAGTATCTTGAATGGGAATAAAATTATTAGATTTATTCAATCAAGCAACAATAAACCAGATCACATTGTTACCTCAAGACATCCTCAGTAATCACATTATTAAATACATGGATCTATTTTCCAATTTTCACTATGGCATTGGAAAAGGCTAAATCATCCCTTTCGATAACTATCACTCATCTTTAACCTGTTTTCAAACCAAACATCTCAGGGTAAAGTCAGTAATATCTCTTTTCCTTCCATCACACCAGTAATACTCCCAAAGATCACTTTAAATCATAGTGCTTACCATATTAATTGAAAATAGAGAACTATGAGCATCACATAACAAATTTATCTTCAACTATGAATCATAAGGCACACATAATCTCCTTCCAAACCACAAATGAAATATTTATTAATGTTAAATTCATGTAACTTATCACTCTAAACCAATAATTCCTTTTTCTACAACTCTCCATCTTCATTCTGTGCTTTCTTAATTCTGTTTGATAGAGATGATTTCACTGACACCTGAAACAAAATAGAGTAATTTCATGCCCCAAAAACTTATAAACCAAAATTCATTAAATAATTAACCAAAGGATCCCATTCTAAATATATCATAGTTAATGTAGAATTATTATTTTTACTCAAATCATCAGCGACAATATTTTCTTTTCCTAGATATTATTGAATCTCTCAATACTAATTCTTGATCAATTTCAACCATCACCTCTATCTCATGTTTAATTCTTTCTGAGTGAATATACACTTCAATAATTTTTTATTAGTATATATTTCACACTCTAAACCATAAAAATGGTGCCTCCAAATTTTTAATGAAAAAACAACAACAGCTAATTCCAAATCATGTGTAGGGTAATTTTACTCATGAGGTTTCAACTAACGTGAAGAATAAGAAATTACCTAATCATTCTGTATTAGGACGGAACCATGTCCTTTCAATGAATCATCACTATATATAACAAGTTCACCATTTCTAGAAGGCAAGGCCAAAAATAGAGCATTTACCAATATTATTTTCAGTTCCTGAAAAAAATCTCCACATTAGTATTTTCAGATGAACATAACTACCTTATGTTTTAACATAGTTAGTGGGATAGATAACCAAGAAACATTTTCAAAAAACCTTTGGTAATAACTCACTAATCCCAGAAAACTATGTATCTTTGTGATATTGGTATGTATTGGCCACTCTTTAAAAACTTTTGTTTTAGAAGGGTCAATGGATATTTTATCTTTAGAAACAATTTAACTAAGAAATGAAATTTTTTGAAAACAAAATTCACTCTTACAAAAATTTACATATAATTTCATTTATTTTAAGGTTTGAAAAACAAATCCTGAAGTGATTTTCATGTTCCTCCTAACTTTTAGAATACACCACAATATCATATATAAATACGACCAAAAAATGCTCCAAAAACTGATGAAAGGCTCTATTCATGAGATTCATAAATACATTAGGGGAATTAGATTACCCATAGGGCATAAATACAAACTCATAATTCCCATATATCATTCGGAATTCTATCTTTGGAATTTCAACTACCTTCACCTACATCTGTTGGTACCCTGACCTCAAATAAATCATAGAAAAATACTGAGCTACCTAGATCTGATCAAAAAAATCATTGATATGTGGAAATTGATACTTGTTCTTAATAGTGGTGTTATTAACGACTCTATAATAAATACAAATTCTAATATAACCACCTTTTTTTCATAAATAAAAATGGAGCACCCCATGGTGATGTTCTAAGTCAAATGAAACCTTTATCAAGAAATTATTGAAACTTTTTTTTCAATTACAAAAATACAACTTAAGACATTTTATAGGGGGTTTTAGAAATAGGATTAGAATCAGGCACTAAATAAATAGTGAATTCAACTACTTAATTAAAAACAATACCAGGAAATTAATTATAAAAAACATCTGTAAATTCATTCACTGCTGAAATGTCACTAATCAAAACTGTTTTTTTTTTCTTTTCAACAACTTGAGTAGGATAAAATTCACTTCCATATTTAATCAATACCACAGCTTCATGGTATGTCATAAAATGTATGAAATCATTGAATAAAACATTCTTGGATTTTCAATCTATTTTTTCATGATAAACTGAAATCCAATCCATACCCAAAATGATAACTAATTCCACTGGGAATTTAAACTAGATTTGTAAGAAAAACCATACCACTACTAATAATAGGAAGATTACCATAAATCATGGTTTATTTAATACTTCTACATGGAGTTTTTAACAAATGTTCTATATCACATTCATGAGGTGACATTTCTAATTTACTTGAAAATATCTCAGAAATGAATGAATGTGAAGTTCTGGTGTCAAATACAATACTGGCATATTTTAAAAAAACTCATAAAATACCTATAACCATGCAATTTGATGGTATCACATCAACCTTAGTATTAGAAAATGATTTTCCATGTTATTATACTTTCTATCTTGCTACTTTTCACCCTAGGTAATCAAATTTGGACACACATTGGCATAATTAACTAAGTCATTGCAACTAAACCATCTTACCTATAACTTCTCATTGCTACCCAGATCATCTCCCTTGCAGTCATGATCAATATAATTACTCATAACACATTGGATGCATATCCTATATTTTGAGAGACCTTCACCCGGATACTTTTGACCACACTTCTCATAAGATGGAAATTTAGTCTTTTTACCTCATAATTACTTTGATGAATGCTTTCCCAATGTCTTCCAGCTATATCCTTCTTTTCCATGTTATTGTGAAATTCATGATCATCCAAAAAATACATTTCTACCTTGTTAGCACATCAGACAAGTTTCACATAGCTTTTGAACTCACGAGAAGCTAATTCCCAATGATATTTTGGATTCAATCCGGAGAAAAACTGATTTATATTACCATAACTTTTTTTGGATAAAATTTTCCACAAACCTTTACAAATTAGTAAAAAAAAATTCATATGTAGATAAAGAATATTCCTCCTTTTTCTCAATTCCAAGAATTTATTTTCCATCCTAAGTTGAACAGACTTAGGAAAATATTTCCTAGTGAAGATATTCTTAAATACATTACATGATGTGTCATCAATATATTCCTTCATCTGATATTTTTAATCATTTTCCACCATTGATTTTCTTAACCTTTATAATTATAAACAGAAATACCAACTTTTTGATTTTCTAAACACCCCATTACATAAAAAATATTTTCTAGTTCAATAACCCACCCTTCAGCTAGCACAATGTCAAATGATTCTCTGAATGATAGGGGACATTGCCTCATGAAATGCACCACTATATATAGATTCTTATATGGTTTATCTAGTTGATCTCATGCATGGAAAAACCACCATTTTTATCATGAGGCAACTAAGCCATCACTATAACAAACTGTTTAGTTCTGTTTCTGACTATAGTAGGATGCTGATTTGGAAGGTTGTTTTCTTCTATATGTCTTCCCAACATAGTTTCCCCATTTCCTCAATGGAAAAACATTCTGAATAGACATATCTTAGACAAATCAACGTGGTAATATTCCAATCTTATATCATTTCAATTTAACCATAAATTAAAAAATCATTTATGGATACTCTGTTAACAATATTATAACTCCTAATGTCATTTAAACAGAAATAAGATACCAAGTGTAAGGCCCCTCATTAAACATTACAAAATCTTTACTAAAGTCAATTATTTGACTTTATTTAACATTGAGAATCTTTTCAAGTTTATAACATTAGAAAATTATTCTATAACTCTTATATAACAACTTAAGTATTAAAAGTATACACTTTAACTCACTATCCATTTTTTCCTAAAACAAAAACTTTTAAAAAGAATCACGATTTCATTTCATGTTTAAACATCATAAATTTTCCTTAATCTCATCCTATAATCTATTTTATTTTAAATATTGTGAAAAACATTTCAAAATATGGGATAAATATAAAAATATCTTCATCGGATAAACAAATAAGGAAAACTATTATTCTTGTGAAAACATAAACCATAAATACCTTATCATAAATTAATACTTTCACCTTTAAGAAGTAGTCAATACACTTCACTAAATATAAGCTCATTGATTAGAATTTTTGAAATCAAAATATCACCATGAAACCCATAGAATAAATATATAACATATAAAGGTAACTTTGGACATAAACATAAATAAATGGAATAAATATATGGTCCACTTCCACACATATAACTCTTACAAATTGAATAACCATACAACCAACTTCCTTACCCAATTTATTTGTGGTTATAATGTAACTTCATTTCCTTATTTTATCACGAAACCACCATTATTTAGATTATCACATAACCACCCATCTTTGGTTTACCACCTAACCACCATAAAATTTCCAAGTTCCATTATATAATCATAACACATAAAAGATTTTAATTATCAACATTTCACTCATAAAATTTAATTTTCAATTATATGAAATCATTTTGAAGATATTGAAATAGTCAATCCACTTTGAAACCCATTTTCTATACCAAAACTCCCAAAAATGGAATATGGTATTTCTTTTCATTTTAAAAACATTTTGGCTTATAGAGGAATCCAAATATCAAATAATGGTTATGACAGTTGAGAAGTCATTGTCACCGCGTATGTTAAAATCACATTCCTTTTGTTGTTTTGTAAAGAATTTAAAATTATTTATATAAAAATATTACTTTTGAAAACCATTAAATGAATTTAATTTCAAATGGGTTGATTATAAATATTATAAAATAAGGTAGTGTATGACATCAAAATATTTCTCAATGAAAGGATATTGAGGCGAAGTCCCTTACCTTGAGTTCGATTTGTCATGTATGTTCCTTATTCTTCTTGAATAATACAATTATGTTAATTTATGATTCATTCAGATCCTTTTAATTTTTTATTCCTTTTATATCACTAATTAACATGTTATAAAAATTAGTTAATTATTTGAGTTCATGTCGGACGTTTTGTAGATATTCGCTACTTGACTCAAACATGAACATGGTTTGGTGCCAAAGTCCATGTGGTAATAAGTCCTTCATGTAAAAAATAATATTTATGAAATTTTTATCATTTTAATACATAAATTATAATTTTAAATGAAACCATTATGTATTTTTATGAAAAATGAACAACGTTATAACCATGGAGACAGTAGGTTGTGCGTATGCATGGGTTGCATTTCCATTTTCCATTCATCATTATAAAAATAAGATAATTATTATTTTATATTTCAAGAATTATCAAAATATTATTAACATAATAATTATAATTTTATTATACTTATATATATCATACAAGTGATGTGGTGAATAAAAATGATTCACATCACTTCACAGAGGTGATTGGTCACACGTACGCACGAACGATGTAATCATTTTTAAGTGCATGGGAAGTCAGAAAATAATAGATATATTACTATCTTATAATGATAAATATTTCATGAAAATCATATAAAAACATTAATTACATCTTTACGACCACTCATGAAAGACGGTTACGAAAAACGAAATATATCGGTTTGTGGAGATGATAGTCCACACGTATGAATGAACGATGAATTCCTTTCCCATTGAATGAAAGTGGAGATTGATTTAGGAAATGATATTTACATAATAACATCTCATTATATTGAGGATACTGGATTTATTATTTAATCTTAGAGTAAGACAATCTGAAATATGTTTAAGAAGAAATTAAATGGAAATACTTAAATAAAAACATTACATTTCTTTCAGATGAGCACATTCATTAACACTTAAACACCTATAAGGAGGGGTTTTGTCCTAAACTAAGGCTTCAAGAATTTGGTTAGGGATTATAAAAAGGGGTTTGAATTGAAATTTGATGAAACAAATTGTTTTTAGGTGTAAGTAATCAAGAGGAATGGGTTCCTTTTTATAGGAGTGGGGAGGGGAACCCTTTGAAATATTAAAAGTGATAAGTGAATATAAATTAAATTTAGATTCAAAATGTGTCCAAACACATTTATTTAGAATATACGATTATTATTATTAGAAATATAATCATCTAATTATAATTATATAAATTTTGAATAATTTTTTATACTTATATTTTTTGATTTAACCTTTTTAACTCTTGTCATTTTATCAACTAATTTACACTTTGACAGTTAAAATAATTTCCAAATCATGAAAAACAACAAATTAATGAGTCATTAATTACATTTTTAGAGTAATATAAAATTTTTGGACGTTTTTTATATTTTTAGATATTTTATTTCGTTTAATTAAATATTTTATATTTTAAAAAATGAATTAAGTCAATTTTGACACTATTCATTACATGACTTTTTACGAAAAATCATAACAACGTGATTACTTCAAAAAAACATCATTAAAACAATAATAACATGTAATAGTCATCTATAAAATTTGTGTGTGGCATCAAATATTTCAAATTATATTTATTTTAATATTATTAATATCATTTATTTGATTTTTTGTTTAATAAATGTATTACTTCATCATCTTTGTGTCGCTATTTAATTTAATTATTTATTTATAAGAAATTATAAATAAATAACCATGATGTATGTAATATTTTTGGATTTATAATGACTATTCATAGTTGAATATATCACTAACATATCCCAATATTAAAATTGTTTTAGTTATGAGAGACATGATTATGACATCTCTGTCTTTACTTTAAATGAAATTTTGTAATTTCCATAATTAGCCCCAAGTGGAATCAAAATGTCACAATTTAGGATCAAGTATTTTTTCGATTGACAAAAAACTCATCCCATAAAATTATAACACGTGTTTGGGTAGTTTTATAATATTTATAATATTATTTTAACATTATCTACCTAATTTACTGTTAATCGTGGTAATAAAAATAATTACTAAAGATACAATTCCTAATGTACAAAAATAAAAGGGAACTATTTAAATAATTTGGAACTTATTATTCCAAATATGTAATCCATTTTTTCACATTCAAAACACAGAATTGGTAGAAATTAATTAAAAATTAATCCAATCTTCAGAATGAGAAAATGAGTTTTTAACATAAGACGTTCAAAAGTTCAAGTTGTTTTTTCATTAAATTTCAATATAAAATTTCATACAATGAAATAAATTGTATTAAATGATAAAAAATTATTCTAATTATACCTTAAACCCATGTAAAAGGATAATCTAACTATATAAATAAATTATATGAAAGGGCGGTTTTGGATTAAAATACAGTATTCTTTCCTATTCATTAAAATATGAGTTTTATCAAAAAAATACTGAAAATTCAACCAAAGAAAATTTTGATGTCCTAATTCAAAATAAGAAGTTTTTTTTCAAATATAACACATAAAACTGACAAAACAATATTTAAAAAGGGTTCTCCATCAAAAGTAAGTAAAACTACCTTTTAAAAATATTAGAATATTTTATGCTTAAAATTGGATATATTCTCATTTTAAAAAAATATTTAATAAACATGTGTAAACATAAAATAGTTAGTTCTATTAATTACCTCCAATACAATTACTAGGATATAACTACAATTTAAAATAATAATAATATATTATATTTAATAATAACTCATAATTTTATACAATATAAGATTTCAGAGAAACTCATTGTTGTGTTTTAGGAATGTTGTTGGAAAAATAATCCCCTTTAAAGTAAAATTAATATATAATTCATAAAAATTAATAAATATTAAAAAGACTTATTTTATAAATACTAGGTATGTTACAGATAAATCCCATGAAATTGGTCTTGAAAAAAATAGACCACCTATGTGCTTCCCTTTCTATCCAGAAGTTACACACTAACTATAATCACCACCAACATAAGCTCCACCCAATGTAGTCTTCCCCAATATTACTAACTTAGAAAAAAAATACCTTTTCAACTATCTCCAAAATGTTCATAAGGCACTTGATAATAAAAACTAACATAAAATCCATCCTTAATCCCAACTCAAACCTCCATTCCTTTAGGTACTCATTAGTGACAATCTACGATTTCAGAAACACTGACTCATAAAATCAAGTAGAATACTCGAGGATAGTGTTTTCCCCATTCTCCAACATCAAAAACTCATATGTCCACTCCAAATGTAATTTTTTGAGATAAAACTAATGAATAAATATTTTCATTAGTTTATCTAATGTAATATCCTCATGAAACCTACCTTATATACTATATTCTCACTATCTTATTCATGTTCCCTAAATAATATATGTGGAAAAACTCACTCAAGATATGTTAGAATTCATAGATAAGTTGAAGATACACTCAATTCACTCAAGAAACTCCTAAGGTTCCTAGGGTCCTTTTCCACCTTGGAAGATGGGCGGATGATTCCTAGTGACTTCTCATCCATGATCTACCACGTGTCCTAGGCTCCCAACGCTAACTAGACCTTATAGTTTTAATAGTATGGATTATAGCTTCAAAAACAGAAGGGTCTAATGGATGATTCTCCTATGGATCCTATCTCATGGCTTCCTCTCTCATATTTTTAAGATCCCTTCTAGGAGGAATTTTTTTAACAAATAAGAAAAAAACCAATCATGCATGAGAATATTCCAAAATCGTTGGACCAACATAAGGTATTGAAAACAATTCTTTTCAACAGTATGAATTTGAATCATTAAAATTTATACTAATAAAAAGAAAAAACTATATGAAGAAAAATTTCCATTCAAATAAAATTCTCATACATTTCATTCAAATGGCATCAATCACCAAGGCTCAAACATGGTAAAAGTAAATTTTCTGATCACCCATATTAACATGAGTTTAGACACGAAAGTGAGCTAGCTAGACACCCTCTTGCACTTTCTATATGAATTCTGATAGTCCTAACTCTTGTCTACCCAATACACAAAACCAAAATTTTGAAATTTTAACACACTTCTGGATAATTATCCCTTTAATACCATATTGTAACGATCAAACCTGGGTCTACTTGACAAGCCACCTATGTCGGCCCTCAACAGTGATGTATAACTAGAAAGTGGAAGCAACTCTATAATGTTATCTAAAAAATACATAAAATTGGAGTACAAATAAGAAACAAAAGAGATACAACCATCATTATAACTAAGTAAAATATACTAATCTAGATATTTATAAACCAGATAGGAAAAATATTCCCCATATGACCTGTAGTCACCTCTTAACCAACCCGAACTGAAGGCAGTGATTGTAAGGGATTCTAAAATGCTAAAATACTCTCTTACCTTTACCTGAATCCTACAAAACAAAATTCTACGACAGACTAAATAAAAAATTTGGATGTGATCAAAAATCCCAGTAGGATACCACCATAGAGTTTATAACAGGTCTTATATCATTAATAAAATAGATCGATATTTTAAAACAAAAATAGTTTTACAAATAATTTTGATAAATTTATCCCATTTTGTAAATAATTTTCCTTTTATTTTCATAAATTACTTTAATATTCTCAAACCAAAATCATGAAAAGTATATGTGATAATATATGGATACCAAGTCCATTAATCAGGAGGTAAAGAAGTAAAAAATCCATGAAAGAACATTTAAATCAAATACGTGTGATACCCCTTCATAATATAACCATGTTAGAAGCAATCCATGATAAAAACTAGTCATGAAATAAATAAACTAAAGATGAAAAAGAACCATCTAGTTGAGCTATAACCTATGGGATAATATGTAATAGACACTAAATATCCTAAATAGTCATATATTGGATCCAACTGATAATGATTTTTTCCACAATCCATCGATATCCTAATGGTTACCTCCCAGTGGTTCCAGACACACAAAGGCTACCCATATCTATTTCCTGATGCACTCAAGGTTTCTAGTGTGCTATGTTTGTCCACATACATTTCAAAAACAAAAAATTATAACAATTTATAAATTATTTTCAAATATAATCAAATCTCAATTGCAGTTTGAAACCCTATTTTTTTAAATCAAATCCACCATTCAAGGAAAATTTTGATTTTAAAGCAATACCTATTTAAAAACATTTATCTTTTCTTAAAAAACCATATAAAACATTTATCACTTAAATTAAAAGAAAACCCCAATAGAATTTCACAAAAACACTATGAAATTCATAGATTAAACCCATTTTATAGAAACACATACCTCTAAAAGTTATAAAACTATCTGTCTTTGACAATGGTGATTGGAAACCATGAAATCAGCCTTAAAAATGGAAGGTATTATAAAAAAACTATAAAGGAATGATTGAAATTTCTAGTTAATCGTGAATATGATCATAATCATAGCCAAAACCACTATTGAAATCCATGGAAAAGAAGAAAAAGTAGGACCACTTTCTCAGAGATACGCATTGCGATACATGATGATTGATCACTAAATAAATAATCTAGAAGGAGAAGAGATCTACAAAAAATCACAAGTGGAGTGATCTGGTCTTGAGAGAGAGATTGTATAGAATATGAATGAATAAAACCCCTGTACAACATAAAAACCAATTCTAATAATAATTAGAAGGTTTTTAATCCCATTACATGGCGTGCAATCCAGGATGGTCGAAAACTCCAAAAAATGTTGCATGTTTTTATTAAAAATTGATTTTTGACATTTACATGTCATGAACCTATTACATAGTATGTATATATCTCATACCCTATATCAGTTCATGATGTCTATCATTCAACAAATACACATCATGTAACCCACTTACAAAGCATGGAAATCCCTAGAAAACTTCATAAACTACATGTTTAAGCCAAAAACCCCAAATAAAAAAATGAACTCAAAAAAAACCACAATAAATACTTAAGAAAAGTTAAAATGGGATTAAAACATCCTTTTGATTTGAACCAATTACCACCCTAAAATTGACAACAAAGAAAATATGGTACATTTGAGGGAAAAATCAGTGGAGAAATTGAAAATAAAGGAGAATAAAGGGTTTAGAAGGACTGACCATGGAAGAATCTAGTTGAATCATAGGGGGAGGCCACTAAAATTAAAGGAGGATAAAGGAAACTCCCTAGGGGGAGGCACATGGTATTTTTGAGAAAGAGGGTGGGGAAATTAAGTTTTATAGCATTTAATTCAAAGAGGTGAAAATAGTAAATTAAATTTTTACTGAAACTAGGAAGTTTGAATACTTTTGACACATGAAATAGTATAAATGTGGGCTATACTCATGGGGATATACCAAATGTTCGAAAAAACTATTGGTATAGCCTACCCTATCCCAATAGTTTGCCCTAACCATAAGGATAGGTTTTTTATATGAAGCTTCTCCCAAATGGGTTTAAAAACTATTAGAATATATATATATTTTCCAACGGTTATTTAAAATCATTGTCACAGGTCTTCCCCAAATACACAGTAGGGGAAACCCTCCCCTCCTCTCATATAGATCTAATCTTGATCCCTCACAAAAGCGATGCTCCAATCTATTCCCAATTGGACAAGAGATGATATCTATTCATGATTTTATTTAATTCTTATTCAATATTAGATCAGTGGGTTCCAAATCATTCACTTATTCTGTTAACTATATATTTTATTTTATTTTTTGTCTAAAAAACCATGATAGATTTTTATTTTTTGTTAAAATTTCATTTATTTTGATCATGTGGTTTTATTTAGTGTTTCTTATATTTGGTTCATGTTTATATGGGATAGTTTATAATAGTTTGGTTCTGTTTGGGTTCATTCTATTCAATTTTGGATTGGTTCATTATTTTTAGTTCTGCTTCATTTTGGTTCCAATTCGTTTAGTTTAATATGTGCATTTATATTTTAAATTCATATAGCTGCCACATTATTAGGTATGAATCATCCCCTTAAAGAATGAAATCATCAAAATTTTACTACAAAAATGATGTAATTTTTTACTTTTGTATTGATATTGTATGAATTTTATATCTCTGGTAGAGAAAAGTGGTGACATGAACTAGTTTACCAATTCATGCCCCTAAGAGGATTTATTAAAATCAAGAAGGTTTCGTTACAAACACAAGGTGCAACGAGCTTACACTAGCAGGGAATTAACCAGGGTACAAAAATAAAGACTCAAGAATACCCAAACTATAAATACAGCCAGCCAAAAAAAGATCCACATACTTCAATCAGTGCTAATCCTTTCTAGATTTGACTTGCTTCAAATCGAGAAGGAGGTAAGGCCATTCAAGTGTTTCCAAAAGTGCCCTCCAGTCCAAGATATCATCCACATTAAGCTTGCATGAAACAGTTCATCAATATAAGCAAATCACATTACCTGAAAATGAAACTTAAAGAAAGCCAGGGGCAGCATCCAAATTAGATCATCATGCTGGCAGGCAAGTATAACAGGATAGTATGTCATAAAATTCAATCTAGAATTCCTTTAGAACCGCCAGACCATGCAGCTGATTCATAGAGATCCCCTCAAGATCATGTCATCAGAGTAGAAGGCAACGACTTCAAGCAGATATCATATCAAAAACACACTGCATCTAAGTCCTAAAAGACTTCAAAGTCTCATCCAAATAGCATCTAGAGTTGCTGTATAGAATTAGAGTGACAAGACATAAGAAGAAACTTAATAATTTCAGTGAGAGAACATATGCTTCAGAGATCAAAACCAGAGATGAGGCAATATTAGAAATAGAGTCAAACTCATAACAGTATGTCATTAAGAATCATTTCCAGAAATTTCTAAACAAGAAGCCATCGAGACCAGAAAAACTGTAGTGCTCCAGTCAGATCAAGAAATGGGCAGAAACAAGCCATTCATATTAAGGGGGAATGCAGATAGCAAACCAGCTGAACAGAGTAGAAAAACAGCAAGAAGCTAGCCAAACAGGGACCTCAAACAGTCCACAAAGAAGATATCAGGTTTTCAGAAAGGTAACAGAAGCATTACAGCAGTCCACAAGCAGACCAGTAGTGAGAATTCCATATAAAATAGAAAATCATAGCTAATATGCAGCCCACCAATCCAAAGTGCATAAATATGCAGTGATCATCAAGAGTCGAAGCTGAACAGCCAGTTAAGGAAACCATCAAACTTCAGTCCTCCTTACCAAAAAACTGATCCCATAAACAGATCAATCCCATGCAGTCAGAATGAAAACAGCAAAACAGGGGTAACCATACTGAAATAGAGACAAACTGAACCTTGGAGAGTAAACAACTAATAAAACAAAGAGAAAGAGATGTACAAAATAGAATCAGTGTGCATTAGGGAGATTTATGAAACCCCTTCCTCATTCTCTCATTGAAAATGTCCGACTTAATATCTAAGTAGGTATTCTTTGAAATCTCCCCTTTTCTAAAAGATTTAAAAAGAATTTCATCTCTAAGTTTCTCAGAAGATTCAGACTCTTCATAATCAGTCACATTCTTCTTTCCACCCACATCAACATGTTGATTTTCCTCGACTTTTTGAGATGTGTCCAGTGTAGAGGCTTCTCTTCTTGAGATGTCCAAAGATCTTGTGACTATAGTTCTTTCCATTTGGGAGTAATCACGACGTTTCCTCATTTTTTTTTTATTAGGGGTGATGAAACCATCAGCATCAACTGTAGGCTTTTTTCCTTTCCTTGCCATAGTTTTCAGATGTTCTTCCTCCATAAGAGTAGATTTGTCTTCTTCCTCATGGGGAGTATCACTACTTTCAGATCTATCACACTCCTCATTCTCAAATCTCTTTCGAGTTCCATAATGCATTTGCACTTCCTCAAGAGGAGGGGGATAATTATGAGGGATAGGAGGGGAAGTGACCTCAAGGACAGCATTTACATAATCAGCTACTTGATTTTCCTCAACTTGTATATTAGGCATATCAGCATTCAAAATAGGATTTGTAACTTTCTTAATGTATCCAAAAGAACCAGCATTATCCCTTTGACCATGAATTCCTTTTTCAACCCAAACATTTTTCCTCATTTTAGAATGGACAATATCTTTTTCACAATTATTCAGGGTGTGTCCAAGTCTAAAACCGTTATGACAGTAATCAGGTAATATTTCATAGACAACCTCCTGAGAAAATCCAAAATACCCACTTTGAATCCAGATTTGATCTGGCAGATGCTGGGAGACATCAAGTTCTATACAAATTCTAGCTACAGAGGGTCGAGATAAAAGTTTTGTAGCTGAATCAAGCTTCAAATGATATCCAATCAGACTAGCAATGGGAAATAGTGCTGCTTTCTTAAACAGGTGCAAAGGCAGATCAGGAAAATTAACCCAGATAGGCACAATTGGTGATTCGGCATAAGGGTTAAATTCAGGATCCATTTTAATATTTTCATGCAATATCCCCCGAATGACTAGGATCTCTTCATCCAAATCCTATAATAATCTTCCTTAGAGATCAACCGAAATACAATGTGAGAGGGATTTAGGAGACCCAGATTAAAACCCGTAAAACCAATCGATTCCAATGAGATTCGAAGAAAATTCAATGAAGGCTGCCGATTCATGCATTTACCAACTAGAACAAGCCGAAGATCAGTAGATAGGGAGTTTACCTCAACTTTAGTAAAAGAAATCGCGAGTTGACCTCGGTGTCGAAAGTGCTTAGGTTTGATCTGAGCTTCATGAAACACATCGACATGGGAAGAAGTTGCTTGGAGCGATTTTCCCGCAACAACATCTGCATAAGATCGATGATCTGAGTTAGGGTTAGGATTTCGCATCGGGTATTTCTGCTGCGCGCCTTGGGTCTCCATCGTCCTCCAATTTTATATCTGTGGTATGGTTTTGTGTATCAAAAAAATAAATTATTCAAGTAGATTATTTTCTAAAAAATATACAAAATAAATTTAAAAATTATATATGTAGAGAGGCCTTTTAGATCATTTAACTAGAAAATTTATTTTTATACCAACAATTTCCTAGTGAAATAATGATAGAATCGAATAACATGAGTATTGGTAAATGTGTTTTATAATTTTGTTTAAATCCTAAACTAAAACAATAGATATATATACTAAAAAAGGACAACTATGATTGATGAAAATATATAACAACTATAAAATAACATAATGAATTTTTTTAGTGAAAACAAGAGACATTTATTAATGATAATAGTGAACTATTAATGATTTGGGGGAGATAATATTTATATAGACTGTTGAAAAATATTTCCTGTAATGCAAAAACTTTTATCATGGTAGTGTAATGGTGAAGATCTATAGGTGATGTCGCCTTACAATAACCTGGATTATTAAATTTTAAATAAAATTGAAAGCATGATCTAACATAACAATTTATAGTAATATCAACTACCACTACACATGCCAACGAGCCTGTACCCTAGTGGTTCAGGCTCCTACTTGGAATCCAAAAGACCCAGGATCAAATCTGGGCATGGGAGAAATCCCGAGTACTGTAGCAGGATTGTAGCAGTAGCGACTGTAACAGCGGCAACACTGTTGCAGCGGAGGGACTGTTCCAGGTACTGTAGCGGTGGTGGTACTGTAGCAGGTACTGTAGCAGCGCTGGTACTATAGCAGTACTGTTCACTGGGGGGTCCTTTGGGCCAAAAAATGGGCTTTCAAGCCCTGTTTGTAGGCCACTTGGCCTTGGGACTTCAGGCTATGTAATGGGTCACCCTCAACCCTATCTAAAGAGATCTTTGATTTAATAATAAATTAAGGCTTCGGCCCCAACCTTTTAAAAAAAACTATCACTACACATTATTATAAATAAATACTCATTACATAACATATCACTCAAAATATAATATAAAACCACACTGACCAGACCAGAACGAAACTACATTGAACTAAACCAAAAAAATGGGAACCAAACCTATATGAATGGAAATACATTAGATCAACCCAATACAAAATAAATTCAGATGAAATTACCCAAATACACCTAACTCTAATGGATCAAGATTGACCAAAATTAACTATCAACAAAATATAACCAAATTTACTTGAAATCAAATAACATAAACAAAAAAAATCCAACTAATCCAAACTAAACAAAAGTTAAATGCACCCTGAATAACTAATTAAACACTAAATGAACTAAATTGAAATGAATTGATCAGAATCTAAGAAAATTGAATTATACCAAAATGAACTAACTTGGCATGAAAATAAAAAACCACACAAATAAACTCAGTACACATTGAAACCTAACTGAAATACCAAATCCTGTCTATATCATAACCAAATCGACTCAACCAAACCAACTAAATTGAATTGAAATGACCTGATCTGACCCAAGTATACTTGAGTATACCAGAAAAACACAAAAATAAATCAAACTGAACTAAAATAAAAACAATTGGACTGAATTTAATATAAATAAAATAAATTCTAAAGTAATGACAAAAATGAATTGACATGATTTTTTTTAATTAAACCCTATTAGTGATGAACTAACACAAACAAAATTAAAAAGAATCAAACCCAACCAAACTGATTCAACAGAAACTAAACTAATAATAAACAAATAGAACATGACAAATTGAATTGAACCAAGATGTACCAAATTGAAATGAACCATATGAAATAACACCAAACCAAGCCAAATATAATTTATTTGAAACAAAGTAAAAAACTTATTTGAACAAAACTAACCCACTTTCTACCAAACTATTCCTAATTAAAACAAATGAAATTGAACAAAACTATATGCACTTGACCTAAAGATACTTAACCCCAACTAAATAAAAACTAGAACAAATCAATAAAAACATACATAACCTAACCTAAATAAAATCTAATTTAAATGAATAGAAATAAATTGAATTAACCAAAAAAACTAAACCAAATAAAGTGAACCGAAACAAGACCAAATTGAATTAAAGAATCACTAAGGAACCTATCTAAATGTCCTTCATGCCTCATGAATTTATTCACTTAATTAAATATCATTTAAATAACACCCTTAGGAATTTATATTCCATTAGACACATTTTCAAAATTAAATCCTTGAACCTCCATGGATTTTCACATTATTACTCATTGATATAATTGAATTCAATATCATGGTTTCATATTAATAGTATATTGGTATATATGTAGTATTTGTTTTGTCTTTTATATTATAATTCTCATATAAAATACTGTATTAGTTATTGTTTCATATATGTAAAAAATTCTCATTTCCTTAAATATATTTTTTTATTAAACTTAAATCATATTTAATTTAATTTATGAAATAACATATAAATCATTTTTAATATAATGGATAGAAGATGGATGTTTGAAACTAATTGGATCTCAAGAAATTTTCAAAACATATTGGGGTAATTTGTAGATTTTTCATTTAAAAATTCATTTTATAGTGGTCACATACACTTCCCATGTTGTAATTATGTTGGAAGACCTTGGTTGTGTAATTAATAAGTTAGAAACCATATAAACACATATGGTTTTAAAAAAACTACTATGTTTGGTATGAAAATGTGGAGAAAAAGTAATATCAAAATGTTCATGATCCAAATGAGAAGAATGGATTGAAGAATTTATTAGATAACTAGTTATTTTGATTCATCATCTTGAGAATGAAAGCCGGATGACCCTATAAGACTTTGATATCAGCATAGATGATGCATGTAATGAAAATGATTATGTTGACAAGGTAAAATATTTGAATGATGCTACCATGAATCAAGTATATAAAAAATGTGGTGAAATTAAAAATATGGACTTTTAAATATGGCTGTTTCATGGGAAAATAATGTATGGTAACTATAATACACCCATAGGTTACATACCTATATTTTTGAAGGAATTTATTCTACAAGATATAGATTTTCCTTCAAACCATTATATTGAATGGAAGTTATTTGAGGGACAAGGATTAAGAAAAACAGAATCCATGATTTCAAGAAATATTACAGCTTATTTTGGGAGGAAACTACACAATGAAATGATTGTATAAAATTAGGAACATCCCTATGGAAGCCAAAATCTTATAGAATATAATCCCATGTTTCACATAAAGTAATGTTGATCATTAAATTGATCCCTAGACTCAATAATCTGTTCATGTATGATGAAATTTCAATAAAAATGAAATTGTATGACGCTGAGAGAAAGTTGAATAATGATGAGTTCATTCAACTAACAAATGGATTTTCATGGAATAAATTTGATGTATGATATCCTAATTTTTTAACTGACATGCATAATTTAATGTTGGTTATTTCTTGTTATGGTTTTAATTTTTTTGGGTAGATTCTTACTTCACATATAACATGGCCGATTTTAATACACATTTGTACCCTTCCTCCATGGATGTTTATGATAAAACCTATCACCTTCATGAGTATACTAATATATAGACTTTCTGATACTAGAAATGATATAAATATATACATGAAACCATTAATAAATAATTTGAACTGTCTTTGTAATATGGTTGTGCATACATATGATGCTTATTGTGATGCAATATTTCATATGTGTGTTGTGATTATGTGGACAATAAATGAATTTATTGCTAATGTAATGATGTTTGGATGGAGCACGATGGGAAAAAATCATTTCCTATTTTTATGAAAAATACACAATCCAATTGACTTAAATATCATTTTACTTTTAGTTTTATGGGACATCGATGGTTCTTGCCAATGTTCCATCCATATTGGAATAATATTTAATGATTTGAAAATACCATGGGGACAGAAAATCCACCTCTGGGTATGTCTAGAATTTATGTTCTTAATAAATTTCTAGATTTCATTTTTTTCATTTGGGACGGGTCAGATGAAATCTATAAAAAGGAAGAATGTTTCCACTAAAATTAATTACAATTTAAAGAATATGAGCATATTCTTTGAGTTCTCTAATTAGTCGATGAATTTATTACATCATTGCTTAGATGTAATTCTCATTGAAAATAATATATGTGAAATATTTCCTTAAATTCTTCTAAATGTAAATGGAATTATAAAAGATGATTTAAGATCTCTGTGTGACTTGGTGGATTGTGGCCAGAATTTCATCATGTGTGTATCTATGAAAAGAAATGGAAAGTTCTATGTTCTTGTTATGTAATTAAACCTACAAAAAAATAAATTTATAGAAGTAATAGAGACTAATAATGTTCCTAATGCCTATTCAAGTAACATATCTAAAAATATCAACAAAATAGAGTTTAATCTAAAAACATTGAACACCCGTTATTATCACATCCTTCTTGATGAGTTTAATCCAATATCAATATATAATATTCTATCCAGTAATCTATGGGTTTCAGTTATTCAGTTGTTTTATTTATTTATATATCTTTGAGATAAAAAGTTTTATAAGTCTTTATTTTTAAAAATGTCTGTAGAGGCACCATTAATTTTTTGTGAGTTATAGAAAATATTTCCCCCATAATTTTTCACATGCATGTCACATCTAAATATACATCATCCAACCTAAATAATTCTTGGAGTATGTGTTTCTTTTTTTGATGTATACAACTACAAAATGTACACATTAAAGTATTATGTCCATAATGGGATTCATCCTGAAGGTTATATCATGAAAGGATACTTGGAACCAGAATGTAAGGATTTAAGTTCAACATATTTTTTTGATTTGACTATGAGATGAAACTGACTATTGAGAAATGAAGTAGAATAGTATGAAAAAATCGGTCCTATTTTTCCTTTAGTTCCCGACATAGGTGGAATTCATAGAACATATACATTGACCAAATTAAACCATGAAGAGTGGGAGATGGAACATTTCATAGTTTTTGTTAGAATGTGAGTTGTTTGATGACTCCATCAATTCAGTAAATTGAACATTTAAATCTTATCTCATCTCGTTTATATTTATATATCTATTAAACTATTTCTATTTATCAGTAGGGAACATAACCAAATGATAAAAAAATAATCATTCTTTATCTGTGAGAATGAGAGAGACTTTTAAAATCAAAGAGTTCTCTTATTGGTTGAGATTAAAGGTATAAATATTACTATAATAAATTAATAAATTCAATATCTAATAATGTTTAATATCAATTTATATTTCAGGTGTTGAGTTTTTTTTGCTAACTCTATCTCTGAGAAAATATGATCTTTGGATTTTGGTCCTAATTATGTGGTTAGTGAATGAAAAACAATTATGATCAATGGTTATAGATTTATTATCACTAAAAAATAAATGAACCTAATAACAAGACATGATGGTGTTATGGTAACTATCAAAACAGAATGTTATTCAAATGCATTATATAGTATTCCATGTCTTCAAAATGTATCTTATTGTGGAGTTATTGAGAAAACACTAATATTGGATCCTTACCCTCATGGTTGCGTTATTATGATGAAAATAAAGTGGTTTGATTCGATGATGAGGCATGGAACATTTATTGATGATTTTGGATTTTGAGTTATTGACTTTACTCACACTCTTTCTACTGATGATCCATGTGTAATAGAATTAATTGAAAAATATGTTATTAATGTGAAAGATCATATTTGACCTATATTTTTTTTCATTATTGAAATAATCTCAAGACATATTTTTTATGACGGTGATGATGGAATTGACACCATCCCTGCTCCAATTCTCTCTTATCCATTTATTACATATGATGAATCTAATAGTTAAAATATCATATTTGATTGTGGACTTGAATTTGTAGTGGGTAATATATAGAATCATTCATCTGTGTTCTCAGTTCTTTTGTTTTAGCTCAACTTGGTTTTTTAAGGTATGTACTATTAAAATTTATTTATTATTCATTACAAATATTTTGAATCCAACTTTATATTCATGTGTGTTTTCAATATTTATTGGATTTACTTTTCTTTGAGATGAGTTTTCTAATATTTAATTGAACAATATTTGAACCTACCAAACAAAAAATACTGACATAATTAAATTGGAATAAAAAATATGAATTAAATTGGACATAATAAAATAAATAATTTGAAAATAAAAACCATTGATAATATTGACCTAACCAAAAAATAGAAAAATAAACTAACCCAAAATATGAACCAAATGGCCTTAGATAAATAAAAATAGTCAAAATTTCAAATAAATTGACAAAAATGAACCAAATAACCTAAGACAAATAACAATTGACAAATGATATAATCAATTGGATAGAATGAACCAAATGACCTAACTAAAATTGAATTGGATCAAATTGATAATAGAAGAAAATTATATCATACCTATGCATTAAACATGTTTATTTTTCTATGACATGTATTATGTTTTGATATTCCTCCCACTAAATAAAAAAATTGTTAAAAGACTATGTATCTTGTATTTGGTTTTATAATTGGTATTCCTTAATTAAGTCATGTCTCGTCTTCTTTCTTATTTGTATTACACATTAGTTATGTATTTCTAATTAATTCTATATTTTTTTAAATTCAGGAAATGATAATCATTGTGGAGATATGAAGAAAATGGATGATAGAAAATAATCTTCAAATGAGAGAGATGTGCATCCATCAATTAGTTCTCATTGATAATATTTCATTTCAAATATACATATCAATTAAATATAATGTCATGTTATTAATTTTTTTAACTTTTAATAAGGATCCACCACCTAGGTGAAAACTATTCTCCAACTAGACCAGTGGTTCTGGGGATCATGTTCATGATATGAGAGGGGTGGTTCTAGAGATACATGCTCCACTCAACGTACCTGATCACAACCCATACATCCACCTAATATACCATCTGTCTCACATTTTGATCCCACAGTGTTGTTAGAGGAACATGAGATATATTGGTCACCATATTTTCACCACCACTTGCATATGATCATCCTCAAAAATATTTCGGTTATCTGACGATGGTTCCAAATCCCCATCCATATAATGAATTTGAATAGACATACATGCCACCTTATTTTTCTACTACTACCTTCTCCCCAAGACTCTACATTCCAGGTTCATTAACTCCTTCTCCGAAAAATTCTGAGCCTCTTAAGAATACATTGGGATCCACTCCATCTATATATGTTTATGTTTGTTCAGGTCCAGGGGATCCATTACCACCCATTGATCATACTCTCTTGGGTTTATTTTTAGAACCTTGGTATTTTTCTTACCTTATATTTTCATTATATGATTTATTGATATAATATATGTATGTTTCTTTAATATCTGGATCTTCTGATATCTGGTGTGGGAATACATGCATGTGTGTGGTATGGAACCACTATACATAGCCAACGGTGTAGTACATTGAGTACAACCAAATGATTTGAAAATAGGGCAGGAATGTACAAATTTTATGGAGACTCTTTCCAAACATTCTGATATAATTCCCCGTAAACAACTCTTATGGATACACATACAAAATGAAGTAAAAGATAATTATTTTGTGTAAATATGGGTAAAAAATAGATGGATTAAATGTTATACTATTATTTTATTTATATGAATTAATATTTTTATACCAACATAATTTTAATTTTCTCGATGGTGAGGTTGTAAGGAAAGCACGACTCATGGAAATAGGGGAGTTGTGGAGATAAACCAAGTATGACTTGTATTGGGTCCTACCTTCCAAAGTTGGTAAGTATTTAGAGGCCACTACGGTCATGAATGATTTTGTTGGTATAATATTATTGAGAAATGAGAGGAAGTATATACAACACTCGTTTAATATTATAAGATAAGTTTCCTTCTAAAAAATCATCATAATGGTAGGAAAACTGGTAATCCCATCTCTCACATGAATTATAGATTTGATGCTCCCACATGTAAACTCAATGATTTAAAGGAAGTAAAAAATTCAATATTTTACCCCAATCAATTATGTTCTTCTAGACCAGATGGTTTAATCTACATTTTTTCAAGGTTTCTGGGACATTATGCATATATAAATCTTCAAGATGATCCAAATCTTTATTAGAGTTGGAATTCAAAAAAAATTATTAACTCTCATTTTATTTCCCTGTTTCTTGAAACTATGATTTATGATTCATTACACTTGTTTAGGAAAATTTTTCTCAACAAAAACATCTATATAATTCAGGTCATCTCTGCTGGCAGGAATCTTGGTTTTTGCCATCGCGGATTTAGGGTTCTCAGTCGATTAGGGAGCTAGGATTCAAAGGTAAAGGTTTTGGGTCCGGTGGAATGAGAAGCGGTTTAGGCTTAGTTTTATCATGTAGGAATCATAAATAAGCGAATAAAGTAAAATAAAATAAAAAGAATAAAATCGATTCATATTCTTAGTGGCAGACAGAAGTTTTTTTAAAAAAAAAATAATATAGCATCGGTGAGAATTTCATATCGGTGAGAATTTCAACATCGGTGAGAATTTCAACATCGGTGAGAATTTCAACATCGGTGAGAATTTCAACATCGGTGAGAATTGATCATCGGTGAGAATTTCAACATCGGTGAGAATTGATCATCGGTGAGAATTTCAACATCGGTGAGAATTGATCATCGGTGAGAATTTCAACATCGGTGAGAATTGATCATCGGTGAGAATTTCAACATCGGTGAGAATTGATCATCCCCAGCTCGTGCCTAATGTAACTTAACCTATCAGAACTTAAAGGTTTAGTGAAAATATCGGCCAATTGACGCTCAGTGCCAATAAATTCAAGAGTAATATCACCTTTTTGATAATGATCTCTCAGAAAATGATGTCTTATATCTATGTGTTTGGTTCTAGAGTGAGATACAGGGTTCTTAGATATGTTTATTGTACTAGTGTTGTCACAGTTAATTGAAACATGTTTGAACTCAAATCCATAGTCCAATAAAGTGTGTTTCATCCACATAATTTGTGCACAGCAACTACCAGCAGCTATATACTCTGCTTCGGCAGTAGACAATGCAACTGAGTTATGTTTCTTACTACACCATGACACTAGATATTTACCAAGTAAATGGCATGTTCCAGATGTGCTCTTCCTTTCTAACTTACATCCAGCAAAGTCAGCATCTGAATAGCTAGTTAGGTCAAATGATTGTCCTTTTGGATAAAATAAACCTAAGTTTACAGTATGCTTAAGATATTTAAAAATCCTTTTAACAGCCAGTAAGTGTGATTATTTAGGATTAGCTTGAAATCTAGCACACATACATACACTGAACATAATGTCTGGTCGACTAGCAGTAAGGTAAAGTAAACTACCAATCATACCTCTGTAATTGGTTTGATCCACTGGTTTCCCAACTTCATTTGTATCCAACTTACAGGTAGTACTCATAGGTGTATCATTTTCCTTAATGTTATCCAATCCAAAACGTTTTAAAAGATCTTTTGTATATTTACTTTGATTTAAAATAATTCCATTTCCAGTTTGAAAAATTTAAAAACCAAGAAAATACTTAAGCTCTCCCATTAAGCTCATTTCAAATTCATTTTGCATACTTTTTGAAAAATCAGTACATAAAGAGTGTTTAGAAGATCCAAATATAATATCATCAACATAGATTTGTACAACTAAAACATCTTCAGAAATTCTTTTAATAAAAAGAGTTGGATCAGCGATCCCTTTAGTAAAACCTTTTGAGATAAGAAAATTGTTGAGTCTATCATACCAAGCTCTTGGAGCTTGTTTTAAACCATATAAAGCTTTAGAAAGTTTAAAAACTTGATTTGGAAAATGAGGGTTTGTAAATCCAGGTGGTTGTTCCACAAAAACATCTTCAATTATAAAACCATTTAGAAATGCACTTTTGACATCCATTTGATATAACTTTAAATTCAGATGTGGTGCATATGCAAGTAAGATCCTAATAGCTTCCAGTCGTGCTACAGGTGCAAAAGTTTCTCCATAGTCTATACCCTCTTCTTGACTATATCCCTGTGCAACTAGTCTAGCTTTGTTTCTAACTATGTTTCCTGATTCATCAACTTTATTTCTAAAAACCCATTTTGTGCCTATTGTCAAGGTGTCCTTGGGTCTGTCAACTAATTCCCAGACTTTGTTTCTTTCAAATTGATTTAACTCTTCTTGCATGGCTATTACCCAGAATTCATCATTGATAGCATCATTGATATTTTTGGGTTCTAGCTGTGACAGAAAAGCTTGATGTTCAACCTGGTTCCTTAGAGAAGCTCTAGTTTGTGTACCTCTATCAAGATTACCAACAACAGCATCTAAAGGATGATTCTTTAGAATCTTAGTTGATTTGGTAAAGGTTGGACTAGAAACTTCAGGTTCATCTATAGGTTTGGGTTCAACAGAAGCAGATTCTGGAGAAAATCCAGAACTGGATGTTTTTATAACAGGTTCTTTAGATTTATCATTAAGGTCCAGAATAGATAAATCTTCTTCAAGATTCTCAAGAGAGGTTTTAGGCTCATGTGGATCAGTTTCATCGAATTTTATGTGAACAGATTCTTCCACACATTTGGTTCTCTTATTGAAGACTCTATAAGCTTTACTTGAAATAGAGTAACCCAGAAAAATTCCTTCATCACTTTTGGGAGCAAACTTATCCAGATTATCTTTAGTATTAAGTATAAAGACTTTGCAACCAAAAACTCTGAAGTAACTAACCTTAGGCTTTCTATTGTTCCATAACTCATATGGGGTTTTCTTAAGAACAGGTCTGATCAAGACTCTATTGATAACATAACAAGCTGTATTAACAGCTTCAGCCTAAAAGTAAATAGGCAGTTCATATTCATTGAGCATGGTTATAGCTATTTCTTGAAGGGTTCAGTTTCTCCTTTCTACTACACCATTTTGTTGGGGTGTCCTAGGGGCAGAAAAATTGTGATTATAACCATTGTGTGAGCAGTAAGATTCAAACTCATGATTTTCAAACTCACGACCATGATCACTTCTTAGGGTTTTAATCTTAAGTCCACTAAGGTTCTCTACAGACTTGGAATATTTAATAAAGTAAGGACAAGCTTCACTTTTGTGAGCTAGAAAATATACCCAAGTATATCTAGAAAAGTCATCTACAAGGACATAGACACAATGCTTC
Source organism: Viscum album (assembly GCA_963277665.1). Classification (NCBI taxonomy): domain Eukaryota; kingdom Viridiplantae; phylum Streptophyta; class Magnoliopsida; order Santalales; family Viscaceae; genus Viscum; species Viscum album. The sequence continues at coordinate 2,006,159,323 of OY728122.1, read as the reverse complement.
CCATTTAGACTAGAAACTCTTGATGGTCCAAACAAATCCATGTGAACCAACTCAAGTGGTTGAGAAGTTGAGACTTCTTTCTTTGATTTAAAAGAAACTTTGTGTTGTTTTCCCTTTTGACAGGGATTACACACTTTGTCATTTGGGAATTCTAATTTAGGTAAGTCTCTAACTAAGTTTTTCCTAGCCAGTTTTCTAAGTGAGTGAATGTTGCAGTGTCCTAATCTTCTGTGCCATAGCCAAGATTCTTTATGAAAAGCATTCAAACAAGAAATATTTTGTTTGGCTAAAGAATTTAAATCAACAGCATAAACATTTTCATTCCTTAGAGCAGAAAATACTAAAGAGTTTTTGGAGTTAAAAACATCACATGAGTCATTTTCAAACTTGACATTGAAACCATCGTCACATAATTGAGATATACTAAGCAGGTTATATTTAAGTCCATCAACGAATAAAACTTTAGAAATTAATACTGAGTCAGTGTTACCAATCTGGCCTAGGCCGATGATTTTTCCTTTAGAGTTGTCACCAAAGGTGACATGACCTCCATCAACCTTTATTAAGCTCTTGAAGCAAGAATAATCTCCAGTCATGTGTCTTGAGAACCCACTGTCTAAATACCATATCTTCTTGTGACAGATCTTCAAGCAGGTCTCCTATAAAACAGATTTAAACAGGAAATGACTTTGGTACCCAGATTTTCTTGGGTCCAGATAGGTTAGCAATCAGGGCCTTAGGTACCCAAATTTGTTTTATGGGTCCCATACAATTAATAGAAACAACAGATTTTGAAAGATAAACTTTATTTGGTCTATAACCATGTGAACAACCTGTTGAAGTATATGAATTTCCAAAACTGGAACTAACAGAATTGTTTTCAGACTTAGGAATAAATCGGGTTCTAGTGAACTGTCTCTGTCCAGGTTGGTATCCCAAACCAGTAGCATATCTAGGTGCAACTTGCTTTCCTAGCATTTGAGTTAACGCATCCTTTCCATTTGTGAATTTTTCTAAGTCCTTTCTAAGTTGCTCATTTGACAGTTTTAGTTCTGTATTTTCTTTTAGTAGTTGAGCATTCTTTTCCTTTTCTATATCAAGATCAGATTTATGCTTAGCACTTAAAGCATACTGTTTCTTTAGACCTTTGTATTTGTCTTTAAGCTCATTACAGGTTTCTTCCAACATATCACAATACTCAAATAGTTCAGATTTTGAAATGTTTTCTGAATCAGAATCATCTCCAGAATAATATGAATTTAAAACAGGAGTGTCAGATGTTACCTCAGAAGTGTTTGTCATGAAACACATGTTGGCTCGATTTCTTTCAGAGTCCGAAGATTCTGCTTCACTAGTGTTGTCTTCTGAAGCACTCCAGGTAGCCTTCATGGCTTTCTTGTACTTCTTGTCTTTGTAATCATATTTATTTTTTAATTTTAACTTTGGACAGTCTGCTTTGATATGTCCTTTTTGCTTGCATTCATAGCAGACAACTTCATCAGTCCTGTCAGCCTTCTTCCAATCCTTTTTCCATTTTCCTTGTTGATCATACTTTCCCTTGTAATTTGGTTTCCTAAAGAATTTCTTTTTCCTATAAAACTTTTTGAATCTCCTGGCTATTTGAGCCATCTCGGCATCACTGTCAGATTCTGAAGTTTCACTCATTGAACTCTCAGTCTCCATTTGTAGTTTATCCTTGTCTTTACTCTTGAAGGCAGTAGTTTTAAACGCTACAGATTTTCTTTTGGGTTCCTCATATTCTTCTTTATTTACTTTAAGCTCTTCTTCATACATCATCAGCTTACCAATTAACTCCTTGACAGGCAGTGTTCCAATGTCATAGGATTCTCTAATTGAAACAGATGTACCTCTCCATCTATCTGGCAAACATCTCAATATTCTCATAATTTGTTCTTTTGCAGGAACAATCTTTCCGAGTGAGCTCATTGTGTTTACTATCTCATTAAACCTGAGATACATGTCAGAAATAGGTTCATTAGGCTTCATCTTGAAATTATCATATTTAATAGTATAAGTGTTTAATCTCATTTCTTTAACATTGGTTGTTCCTTCGTGAGAAACAGCCAAGGTATCCCAAATTTCAAAGGCAGTTTTACATGCAGAAATTCTATTAAATTCTTCATCTCCTAGAGCACAGTATAGAGCATTCATAGCTTTACAATTATTATTGTAAGCAGTCTTTGTAGGTTCATCCCAAGTAGATCTATCAGTAGTGGGAACTTTATATTCAGATTCAATAGCAGTACAAATATCAAAACTCATGCTTTCTAGATGAATTTTCATTTTAAGTTTCCACTGAGCATAGTTATTTCCATTAAAGAAAGGTGGTTGGTTAGTAGCAGCACCCTCAAGTCTATTATCCATTATAAACAAAGCTTAAAGAGATAAAAATTTAGGAATAACAGAAATTTTAAGAACTTTAAAATACAACTACAATCACAGTTGAAAACAGAGTAATTTAGAAGGTATTAATAAATCCTCTGATACCAAATGTTGGTCGGAGTGGACACTCAAGAGGGGGGTGAATTGAGTTCCAATTAAAATTTCTGCTAAAAACAATTTCTATAAAAACCCCCAAATTTCAAAAACAGATTAAACTGTAGTGAATTTATACAGATTATAAAACTTCAATTAGTTTCTCAAAGATTGATTAGTTCTCAGTTAACTTAATCTGATGATTAAATTAACTTTTGAAACTAACTTACTGATTTATAATAAATATAAACACTTGCGAGTTTAACCATCAAAGTAGCTTTGAAGATAAATTATATTTCAAAGTAATAGCAGCGGAATATGAAATAGATATGTATTGTATGGATATAAACTTTAACTAAAAACACAGAGGAGTTAACCAAGAGGTTCAGTCTCAAGCCGAGACTTAGTCCTCTCAAAAGCTTATATAAGGATGATCCACACCCTGAATCGAGGTTCAACAGTTTACAACTGTCCAGGTCCAAGACCTCTACCACTGTTATCCGTGGGAAACAAAACAACAGCAACCAGCTGTCCAGGTCACACATGACCTCTACCACTATCCACAGTGGGAAAAATAATGAAAAGATAGTGAGTAAGGATTTACAAATCCTCCAGTTAAGGTTCATGAGACAGTGTGTGTGTAAAATACAGCAGATAACACACACTGCTCATAATGTAAAAAGTAAATCACAGAGATAAGGATTTAGAGATTAGAAATGGCTCTAGTGATCTTCGTGCAGCTCTTGACTCCTTTTTTTGATTAGAATTCCTTCTGAGTCTTCTTCTGGTTTTCATCTGGAAAACAGAGTACCATCTTCTTCCTTGACTTCGAGGTTCAGCTTGCTTTATCGGCTCAAAGAATGATGAGTTTTGTGTGGTTCTTCTTTAGCATAGATTGCTCGATGTATGCTCTATGTTCTGGAGGCTGGTAGTAGTAGTCTCGTGAGTGCAAGTTCTCCAGTTGATCCTGGCACGTTTTTTGCTTGATCGCAAGTGTGTTTTGTGTGCTTGATCTCCTTGAGTTTTCTTTTCACTTTTTTTCACCTTCTTTCTCTTTTTTGATACATGCATAATGTCCTCTTTATACCCTTTTTGTTTTTCTGACAAGAAGGAATGATTATACCTTTTTGATCGTACTTGGTATGGTTTCCTGAAATGGCAACATAAATCATTTAATAACATTAAATGCATCAAAAGTAACAAATGTAACCGTTAGTATAATAAACAAATAGTGTCGAGGATATAGGATTTGACTCCACAATTCATTATAGGTAGTCGTTTGTTTGTAGACGTGTACAGTTGACTCGGTGTAGGGATCTTCCGTCGGTAGCTCTTCAAACTCTTATCGGTGGCTCATATCGGTAGCTCTTATCGGTAGCTCTTTGTGCATCGGTAGCTCTTTGTGCATCGGTAGTTGTGGCTATCGGTAGCTCTGGCTATCGGTAGCTCTGGCTATCGGTAGCTCTTATGCAAACCATATCAAAGTGACTTAGAATTGTTTCAAAGCTTGTATAAATAAGGATAATAGAGATTAACATAAATCAGAAAGTATTTAAACATTATTATTAACTTAATCACTGATTTGAAGGAATGAAAGTGTAGATCACCAGCAATTGAGAGTAGCATAATATATGAACACATAATTGGGATTATCAAAACATATAAATGCACTATTGGGATTATCAAACCAGGTGAGGTCAACAGGTATATATGTAGTATTTGTTTTATCTTTTATATTATAATTCTCATATAAAATACTATATTAGTTATTGTTTCATATATGTAAAAAATTCTCATTTCCTTAAATATATTTTTTATTAAACTTAAATCATATTTAATTTAATTTATGAAATAACATATAAATCATTTTTAATATAATGGATAGAAGATGGATGTTTGAAACTAATTGGATCTCAAGAAATTTTCAAAACATATTGGTGTAATTTGTAGATTTTTCATTTAAAAATTCATTTTATAGTGGTCACATACACTTCCCATGTTGTGATTATGTTGGAAGACCTTGGTTGTGTAATTAATAAGTTAGAAACCATATAAACACATATGGTTTTAAAAAAACTACTATGTTTGGTATGAAAATGTGGAGAAAAAGTAATATCAAAATGTTCATGATCCAAATGAGAAGAATGGATTGAAGAATTTATTAGATAACTAGTTATTTTGATTCATCATCTTGAGAATGAAAGCCGGATGACCCTATAAGACTTTGATATCAGCATAGATGATGCATGTAATGAAAATGATTATGTTGACAAGGTAAAATATTTGAATGATGCTACCATGACTCAAGTATATAAAAAATGTGGTAAAATTAAAAATATGGACTTTTAAATATGGCTATTTCATGGGAAAATAATGTATGGTAATTATAATACACCCATAGGTTACATACCTATATTTTTGAAGGAATTTATTCTATAAGATATAGATTTTCCTTCAAACCATTATATTGAATGGAAGTTATTTGAGGGACAAGGATTAAGAAAAACAGAATCCATGATTTCAAGAAATATTACAGCTTATTTTGGGAGGAAACTACATAATGAAATGATTGTATAAAATTAGTAACATCCCTATGGAAGCCAAAATCTTATAGAATATAATCCCATGTTTCACATAAAGTAATGTTGATCATTAAATTGATCCCTAGACTCAATAATCTTTTCATGTATGATGAAATTTCAATAAAAATGAAATTTTATGATGCTGAGAGAAAGTTGAATAATGATGAGTTCATTCAACTAACAAATGGATTTTCATGGAATAAATTTGATGTATGATATCCTAATTTTTTAACTGACATGCATAATTTGATGTTGGTTATTTCTTGTTATGGTTTTAATTTTTTTGGGTAGATTCTTACTTCACATATAACATGGCCGATTTTAATACACATTTGTACCCTTCCTCCATGGATGTTTATGATAAAACCTATCACCTTCATGAGTATACTAATATATAGACTTTCTGATACTAGAAATGATATAAATATATACATGAAACCATTAATAAATAATTTGAACCGTCTTTGTAATATGGTTGTGCATACATATGATGCTTATTGTGATGCAATATTTCATATGTGTGTTGTGATTATGTGGACAATAAATGAATTTATTGCTAATGTAATGATGTTTGGATGGAGCACGATGGGAAAAAATCATTTCCTATTTTTATGAAAAATACACAATCCAATTGACTTAAATATCATTTTACTTTTAGTTTTATGGGACATCGATGGTTCTTGCCAATGTTCCATCCATATTGGAATAATATTTAATGATTTGAAAATACCATGGGGACAGAAAATCCACCTCTGGGTATGTCTAGAATTTATGTTCTTAATAAATTTCTAGATTTCATTTTTTTCATTTGGGACGGGTCAGATGAAATCTATAAAAAGGAAGAATGTTTCCACTAAAATTAATTAAAATTTAAAGAATATGAGCATATTCTTTGAGTTCTCTAATTAGTCGATGAATTTATTACATCATTGCTTAGATGTAATTCTAATTGAAAATAATATATGTGAAATATTTCCTTAAATTCTTCTAAATATAAATGGAATTATAAAAGATGATTTAAGATCTCTGTGTGACTTGGTGGATTGTGGCCAGAATTTCATCATGTGTGTATCTATGAAAAGAAATGGAAAGTTCTATGTTCTTGTTATGTAATTAAACCTACAAAAAAAATAAATTTATAGAAGTAATAGAGACTAATAATGTTCCTAATGCCTATTCAAGTAACATATCTAAAAATATCAACAAAATAGAGTTTAATCTAAAAACATTGAACACCTGTGATTATCACATCCTTCTTGATGAGTTTAATCCAATATCAATATATAATATTCTATCCAGTAATCTATGGGTTTCAGTTATTCAGTTGTTTTATTTATTTATATATCTTTGAGATAAAAAGTTTTATAAGTCTTTATTATTAAAAATGTCTGTAGAGGCACCATTAATTTTTTGTGAGTTAGAGAAAATATTTCCCCCATAATTTTTCACATGCATGTCACATCTAAATATACATCATCCAACCTAAATAATTCTTGGAGTATGTGTTTCTTTTTTTGATGTATACAACTACAAAATGTACACATTAAAGTATTATGTCCATAATGGGATTCATCCTGAAGGTTCTATCATGAAAGGATACTAGGAACCAGAATGTAAGGATTTCAGTTCAACATATTTTTTTGATTTGACTATGAGATGAAACTGACTATTGAGAAATGAAGTAGAATAGTATGAAAAAATCGGTCCTATTTTTCCTTTAGTTCCCGACATAGGTGGAATTCATAGAACATATACATTGACCAAATTAAACCATGAAGAGTGGGAGATGGAACATTTCATAGTTTTTGTTGGAATGTGAGTTGTTTGATGACTCCATCAATTCAGTAAATTGAACATTTAAATCTTATCTCATCTCGTTTATATTTATATATCTATTAAACTATTTCTATTTATCAGTAGGGAACATAACCAAATGATAAAAAAATAATCATTCTTTATCTGTGAGAATGAGAGAGACTTTTAAAATCAAAGAGTTCTCTTATTGGTTGAGATTAAAGGTATAAATATTACTATAATAAATTAATAAATTCAATATCTAATAATGTTTAATATCAATTTATATTTCAGGTGTTGAGTTTTTTTGCTAACTCTATCTCTGAGAAAATATGATCTTTGGATTTTGGTCCTAATTATGTGGTTAGTGAATGAAAAACAATTATGATCAATGGTTATAGATTTATTATCACTAAAAAATAAATGAACCTAATAACAAGACATGATGGTGTTATGGTAACTATCAAAACAGAATGTTATTCAAATGCATTATATAGTATTCCATGTCTTCAAAATGTATCTTATTGTGGAGTTATTGAGAAAACACTAATATTGGATCCTTACCCTCATGGTTGCGTTATTATGATGAAAATAAAGTGGTTTGATTCGATGATGAGGCATGGAACATTTATTGATGATTTTGGATTTTGAGTTATTCACTTTACTCACACTCTTTCTACTGATGATCCATGTGTAATAGAATTAATTGAAAAATATGTTATTAATGTGAAAGATCATATTTGACCTATATTTTTTTTCATTATTGAAATAATCTCAAGACATATTTTTAATGACGGTGATGATGGAATTGACACCATCCCTGCTCCAATTCTCTCTTATCCATTTATTACATATGATGAATCTAATAGTTAAAATATCATATTTGATTGTGGACTTGAATTTGTAGTGGGTAATATATAGAATCATTCATCTCTGTTCTCAGTTCTTTTGTTTTAGCTCAACTTGGTTTTTTAAGGTATGTACTATTCAAATTTATTTATTATTCATTACAAATATTTTGAATCCAACTTTATATTCATGTGTGTTTTCAATATTTATTGGATTTACTTTTCTTTTAGATGAGTTTTCTAATATTTAATTGAACAATATTTGAACCTACCAAACAAAAAATAATGACATAATTAAATTGGAATAAAAAATATGAATTAAATTGGACATAATAAAATAAATAATTTGAAAATAAAAACCATTGATAATATTGACCTAACCAAAAAATAGAAAAATAAACTAACCCAAAATATGAACCAAATGGCCTTAGATAAATAAAAATAGTCAAAATTTCAAATAAATTGACAAAAATGAACCAAATAACCTAAGACAAATAACAATTGACAAATGATATAATCAATTGGATAGAATGAACCAAATGACCTAACTAAAATTGAATTGGATCAAATTGATAATAGAAGAAAATTATATCATACCTATGCATTAAACATGTTTATTTTTCTCTGACATGTATTATGTTTTGATATTCCTCCCACTAAATAAAAAAATTGTTAAAAGACTATGTATCTTGTATTTGGTTTTATAATTGGTATTCCTTAATTAAGTCATGTCTCGTCTTCTTTCTTATTTGTATTACACATTAGTTATGTATTTCTAATTAATTCTATATTTTTTTAAATTCAGGAAATGATAATCATTGTGGAGATATGAAGAAAATGGATGATAGAAAATAATCTTCAAATGAGAGAGATGTGCATCCATCAATTAGTTCTCATTGATAATATTTCATTTCAAATATACATATCAATTAAATATAATGTCATGTTATTAATTTTTTTAACTTTTAATAAGGATCCACCACCTAGGTGAAAACTATTCTCCAACTAGACCAGTGGTTCTGGGGATCATGTTCATGATATGAGAGGGGTGGTTCTAGAGATACATGCTCCACTCAACGTACCTGATCACAACCCATACATCCACCTAATATACCATCTGTCTCACATTTTGATCCCACAGTGTTGTTAGAGGAACATGAGATATATTGGTCACCATATTTTCACCACCACTTGCATATGATCATCCTCAAAAATATTTCGGTTATCTGACGATGGTTCCAAATCCCCATCCATATAATGAATTTGAATAGACATACATGCCACCTTATTTTTCTACTACTACCTTCTCCCCAAGACTCTACATTCCAGGTTCATTAACTCCTTCTCCGAAAATTTTTGAGCCTCTTAAGAATACATTGGGATCCACTCCATCTATATATGTTTATGTTTGTTCAGGTCCAGGGGATCCAGTACCACCCATTGATCATACTCTCTTGGGTTTATTTTTAGAACCTTGGTATTTTTCTTACCTTAATATATTTTCATTATATGATTTATTGATATAATATATGTATGTTTCTTTAATATCTGGATCTTCTGATATATGGTGTGGGAATACATGCATTTGTGTGGTATGGAACCACTATACATAGCCAATGGTGTAGTACATTGAGTACAACCAAATGATTTGAAAATAGGGCAGGAATGTAAAAATTTTATGGAGACTCTTTCCAAACATTCTGATATAATTCCCCGTAAACAACTCTTATGGATACACATACAAAATGAAGTAAAAGATAATTATTTTGTGTAAATATGGGTAAAAAATAGATGGATTAAATGTTATATTATTATTTTATTTATATGAATTAATATTTTTATACCAACATAATTTTAATTTTCTCGATGGTGAGGTTGTAAGGAAAGCACGACTCATGGAAATAGGGGAGTTGTGGAGATAAACCAAGTATGACTTGTATTGGGTCCTACCTTCCAAAGTTGGTAAGTATTTAGAGGCCACTACGGTCATGAATGATTTTGTTGGTATAATATTATTGAGAAATGAGAGGAAGTATATACAACAATCGTTTAATATTATAAGATAAGTTTCCTTCTAAAAAATCATCATAATGGTAGGAAAACTGGTAATCCCATCTCTCACATGAATTATAGATTTGATGCTCCCACATGTAAACTCAATGATTTAAAGGAAGTAAAAAATTCAATATTTTACCCCAATCAATTATGTTCTTCTAGACCAGATGGTTTAATCTACATTTTTCCAAGGTTTTTGGGACATTATGCATATATAAATCTTCAAGATGATCCAAATCTTTATTAGAGTTGGAATTCAAAAAAAATTATTAACTCTCATTTTATTTCCCTGTTTCTTGAAACTATGATTTATGATTCATTACACTTGTTTAGGAAACTTTTTCTCAACAAAAACATCTATATAATTCAGGTCATCTTTAATTATCATGTTATTGACGATGGTGTCTTTAAAGATCTAGGATTCTTTGTACATAGAAGGAAGAAACAAGATCTAGAATAGGTCTAAGAAGGAATTATTCTAGGGTAGTATCAATCCATTTATCATACTATAATTAGAGGTTGTGCTTCAACTAGGGAATCCATCTCGAGTCTCCCATAAATATAGAATATGTACGTGTGATACATAGAATGATATTGGAGTACATGAGAAACGTTTTACTAAATTTTGTCGTGTTAATAAATATATATTTTGGAAAAAGGTTGGAATAATTATTATACAAAATTAGTATCCATACAAAATGTTCTTGAAATGAATCACTAAACAACCCCATATTCCTAACGCTCAGGACACTATCTCATTTTTATTTGTAATAGGTGCTTCATAAAATTGTGATCAAATTTCTTTTAAAGATAATACTACTCTAGAAGAAATTACTAAGGATCCTAATCATTCTCATAATGTGTGTTTTGGTCCATATATAAACCATGTAGTTTTACTAAAATGTAAGACTAACACCTCCTTTAATGAGAGATACTATAACAACAACAGAAAAAGTCTTTCCTTCAAAACCATCCAACTGATTCTTTAATGTTATTAACGATATAGTTGAAGAAATAAGCCTAATAATTTCCCCAAAATAAAGGAATTCCCATGTACTAAAAGGTTAGTGATCCTTCATTAATGATTAGTAACATTTTGACAATGATCATTCATGAATATCAATGTTCATGCTAGCGATAATCATGTATTTGTGCTGAATAATATACTCACTAGAAATTAAACTATAATTATCTTATTTTGTTTTAAGGGATTAAATATTTTTTTGATCATTAATAGAAAAAATTGATCAGGTAATCTACAAATAATAATTGGGATATGATCTTTTTTCCTCTTCTAGCTGGTGAACTGATCAATAATCTAGATCCCATGAGATCCAAGAGATGTCCACTAAGGAAATATTCCACAATGATAAAGATTATATATGAAAATGGATCACACTATTGAACACCACGTGAATTGATAGAACCATCCCTACAAAATACCAATAATCATAACAAAATTCATGATATACTAAAACAAATTCTTCATCCAAATTATAATGATGATACTAAATTGATATGTTATATACAATTTAAATATGAAATCCTAATTGATTGGGGGAAAGGAATTCTTAACTTCCAACATGAGAGCTATGACACCCTTCTTTATGGATTAATTCAAATGTTATGGTTATAAATTTATATTTCTTCATTCTATGTACAAAGAATCCTAGATCTTTAAAGACACCATCGTCAATAACATGATAATTAAAGATGACCTGAATTATATAGATGTTTTTGTTGAGAAAAATTTTCCTAAACAAGTGTAATGAATCATAAATCATAGTTTCAAGAAACAGGGAAATAAAATGAGAGTTAATAATTTTTTTTGAATTCCAACTCTAATAAAGATTTGGATCATCTTGAAGATTTATATATGCATAATGTCCCAGAAACCTTGAAAAAATGTAGATTAAACCATCTGGTCTAGAAGAACATAATTGATTGGGGTAAAATATTGAATTTTTTACTTCCTTTAAATCATTGAGTTTACATGTGGGAGCATCAAATCTATAATTCATGTGAGAGATGGGATTACCAGTTTTCCTACCATTATGATGATTTTTTAGAAGGAAACTTATCTTATAATATTAAACGAGTGTTGTATATACTTCCTCTCATTTCTCAATAATATTATACCAACAAAATCATTCATGACCGTAGTGGCCTCTAAATACTTACCAACTTTGGAAGGTAGGACCCAATACAAGTCATACTTGGTTTATCTCCACAACTCCCCTATTTCCATGAGTCGTGCTTTCCTTACAACCTCACCATCGAGAAAATTAAAATTATGTTGGTATAAAAATATTAATTCATATAAATAAAATAATAGTATAACATTTAATCCATCTATTTTTTACCCATATTTACACAAAATAATTATCTTTTACTTCATTTTGTATGTGTATCCATAAGAGTTGTTTACGGGGAATTATATCAGAATGTTTGGAAAGAGTCTCCATAAAATTTGTACATTCCTGCCCTATTTTCAAATCATTTGGTTGTACTCAATGTACTACACCGTTGGCTATGTATAGTGGTTCCATACCACACACATGCATGTATTCCCACACCAGATATCAGAAGATCCAGATATTAAAGAAACATACATATATTATATCAATAAATCATATAATGAAAATATAAGGTAAGAAAAATACCAAGGTTCTAAAAATAAACCCAAGAGAGTATGATCAATGGGTGGTAATGGATCCCCTGGACCTGAACAAACATAAACATATATAGATGGAGTGGATCCCAATGTATTCTTAAGAGGCTCAGAATTTTTCGGAGAAGGAGTTAATGAACCTGGAATGTAGAGTCTTGGGGAGAAGGTAGTAGTAGAAAAATAAGGTGGCATGTATGTCTATTCAAATTCATTATATGGATGGGGATTTGGAACCATCGTCAGATAACCGAAATATTTTTGAGGATGATCATATGCAAGTGGTGGTGAAAATATGGTGACCAATATATCTCATGTTCCTCTAACAACACTGTGGGATCAAAATGTGAGACAGATGGTATATTAGGTGGATGTATGGGTTGTGATCAGGTACGTTGAGTGGAGCATGTATCTCTAGAACCACCCCTCTCATATCATGAACATGATCCCCAGAACCACTGGTCTAGTTGGAGAATAGTTTTCACCTAGGTGGTGGATCCTTATTAAAAGTTAAAAAAATTAATAACATGACATTATATTTAATTGATATGTATATTTGAAATGAAATATTATCAATGAGAACTAATTGATGGATGCACATCTCTCTCATTTGAAGATTATTTTCTATCATCCATTTTCTTCATATCTCCACAATGATTATCATTTCCTGAATTTAAAAAAATATAGAATTAATTAGAAATACATAACTAATGTGTAATACAAATAAGAAAGAAGACGAGACATGACTTAATTAAGGAATACCAATTATAAAACTAAATACAAGATACATAGTCTTTTAACAATTTTTTTATTTAGTGGGAGGAATATCAAAACATAATACATGTCATAGAAAAATAAACATGTTTAATGCATAGGTATGATATAATTTTCTTCTATTATCAATTTGATCCAATTCAATTTTAGTTAGGTCATTTGGTTCATTCTATCCAATTGATTATATCATTTGTCAATTGTTATTTGTCTTAGGTTATTTGGTTCATTTTTGTCAATTTATTTGAAATTTTGACTATTTTTATTTATCTAAGGCCATTTGGTTCATATTTTGGGTTAGTTTATTTTTCTATTTTTTGGTTAGGTCAATATTATCAATGGTTTTTATTTTCAAATTATTTATTTTATTATGTCCAATTTAATTCATATTTTTTATTCCAATTTAATTATGTCAGTATTTTTTGTTTGGTAGGTTCAAATATTGTTCAATTAAATATTAGAAAACTCATCTCAAAGAAAAGTAAATCCAATAAATATTGAAAACACACATGAATATAAAGTTGGATTCAAAATATTTGTAATGAATAATAAATAAATTTTAATAGTACATACCTTAAAAACCCAAGTTGAGCTAAAACAAAAGAACTGAGAACACAGATGAATGATTCTATATATTACCCACTACAAATTCAAGTCCACAATCAAATATGATATTTTAACTATTAGATTCATCATATGTAATAAATGGATAAGAGAGAATTGGAGCAGGGATGGTGTCAATTCCATCATCACCGTCATAAAAAATATGTCTTGAGATTATTTCAATAATGAAAAAAAATATAGGTCAAATATGATCTTTCACATTAATAACATATTTTTCAATTAATTCTATTACACATGGATCATCAGTAGAAAGAGTGTGAGTAAAGTCAATAACTCAAAATCCAAAATCATCAATAAATGTTCCATGCCTCATCATCGAATCAAACCACTTTATTTTCATCATAATAACGCAACCATGAGGGTAAGGATCCAATATTAGTGTTTTCTCAATAACTCCACAATAAGATACATTTTGAAGACATGGAATACTATATAATGCATTTGAATAACATTCTGTTTTGATAGTTACCATAACACCATCATGTCTTGTTATTAGGTTCATTTATTTTTTAGTGATAATAAATCTATAACCATTGATCATAATTGTTTTTCATTCACTAACCACATAATTAGGACCAAAATCCAAAGATCATATTTTCTCAGAGATAGAGTTAGCAAAAAAAACTCAACACCTGAAATATAAATTGATATTAAACATTATTAGATATTGAATTTATTAATTTATTATAGTAATATTTATACCTTTAATCTCAACCAATAAGAGAACTATTTGATTTTAAAAGTCTCTCTCATTCTCACAGATAAAGAATGATTATTTTTTTATCATTTGGTTATGTTCCCTACTGATAAATAGAAATAGTTTAATAGATATATAAATATAAACGAGATGAGATAAGATTTAAATGTTCAATTTACTGAATTGATGGAGTCATCAAACAACTCACATTCCAACAAAAACTATGAAATGTTCCATCTCCCACTCTTCATGGTTTAATTTGGTCAATGTATATGTTCTATGAATTCCACCTATGTCGGGAACTAAAGGAAAAATAGGACCGATTTTTTCATACTATTCTACTTCATTTCTCAATAGTCAGTTTCATCTCATAGTCAAATCAAAAAAATATGTTGAACTTAAATCCTTACATTCTGGTTCCAAGTATCCTTTCATGATATAACCTTCAGGATGAATCCCATTATGGACATAATACTTTAATGTGTACATTTTGTAGTTGTATACATCAAAAAAAGAAACACATACTCCAAGAATTATTTAGGTTGGATGATGTATATTTAGATGTGACATGCATGTGAAAAATTATGGGGGAAATATTTTCTATAACTCACAAAAAATTAATGGTGCCTCTACAGACATTTTTAAAAATAAAGACTTATAAAACTTTTTATCTCAAAGATATATAAATAAATAAAACAACTGAATAACTGAAACCCATAGATTACTGGATAGAATATTATATATTGATATTGGATTAAACTCATCAAGAAGGATGTGATAATAACGGGTGTTCAATGTTTTTAGATTAAACTCTATTTTGTTGATATTTTTAGATATGTTACTTGAATAGGCATTAGGAACATTATTAGTCTCTATTACTTCTATAAATTTATTTTTTTGTAGGTTTAATTACATAACAAGAACATAGAACTTTCCATTTCTTTTCATAGATACACACATGATGAAATTCTGGCCACAATCCACCAAGTCACACAGAGATCTTAAATCATCTTTTATAATTCCATTTACATTTAGAAGAATTTAAGGAAATATTTCACATATATTATTTTCAATGAGAATTACATCTAAGCAATGATGTAATAAATTCATCGACTAATTAGAGAACTCAAAGAATATGCTCATATTCTTTAAATTGTAATTAATTTTAGTGGAAACATTCTTCCTTTTTATAGATTTCATCTGACCCGTCCCAAATGAAAAAAATGAAATCTAGAAATTTATTAAGAACATAAATTCTAGACATACCCAGAGGTGGATTTTCTGTCCCCATGGTATTTTCAAATCATTAAATATTATTCCAATATGGATGGAACATTGGCAAGAACCATCGATGTCCCATAAAACTAAAAGTAAAATGATATTTAAGTCAATTGGATTGTGTATTTTTCATAAAAATAGGAAATGATTTTTTCCCATCGTGCTCCATCCAAACATCATTACATTAGCAATAAATTCATTTATTGTCCACATAATCACAACACACATATGAAATATTGCATCACAATAAGCATCATATGTATGCACAACCATATTACAAAGACAGTTCAAATTATTTATTAATGGTTTCATGTATATATTTATATCATTTCTAGTATCAGAAAGTCTATATATTAGTATACTCATGAAGGTGATAGGTTTTATCATAAACATCCATGGAGGAAGGGTACAAATGTGTATTAAAATCGGCCATGTTATATGTGAAGTAAGAATCTACCCAAAAAAATTAAAACCATAACAAGAAATAACCAACATTAAATTATGCATGTCAGTTAAAAAATTAGGATATCATACATCAAATTTATTCCATGAAAATCCATTTGTTAGTTGAATGAACTCATCATTATTCAACTTTCTCTCAGCGTCATACAATTTCATTTTTATTGAAATTTCATCATACATGAACAGATTATTGAGTCTAGGGATCAATTTAATGATCAACATTACTTTATGTGAAACATGGGATTATATTCTATAAGATTTTGGCTTCCATAGGGATGTTCCTAATTTTATACAATCATTTCATTGTGTAGTTTCCTCCCAAAATAAGCTGTAATATTTCTTGAAATCATGGATTCTGTTTTTCTTAATCCTTGTCCCTCAAATAACTTCCATTCAATATAATGGTTTGAAGGAAAATCTATATCTTGTAGAATAAATTCCTTCAAAAATATAGGTATGTAACCTATGGGTGTATTATAGTTACCATACATTATTTTCCCATGAAACAGCCATATTTAAAAGTCCATATTTTTAATTTCACCACATTTTTTATATACTTGATTCATGGTAGCATCATTCAAATATTTTACCTTGTCAACATAATCATTTTCATTACATGCATCATCTATGCTGATATCAAAGTCTTATAGGGTCATCCGGCTTTCATTCTCAAGATGATGAATCAAAATAACTAGTTATCTAATAAATTCTTCAATCCATTCTTCTCATTTGGATCATGAACATTTTGATATTACTTTTTCTCCACATTTTCATACCAAACATAGTAGTTTTTTTAAAACCATATGTGTTTATATGGTTTCCAACTTATTAATTACACAACCAAGGTCTTCCAACATAATTACAACATGGGAAGTGTATGTGACCACTATAAAATGAATTTTTAAATGAAAAATCTACAAATTACCCCAATATGTTTTGAAAATTTCTTGAGATCCAATTAGTTTCAAACATCCATCTTCTATCCATTATATTAAAAATGATTTATATGTTATTTCATAAATTAAATTAAATATGATTTAAGTTTAATAAAAAAATATATTTAAGGAAATGAGAATTTTTTACATATATGAAACAATAACTAATACAGTATTTTATATGAGAATTATAATATAAAAGACAAAACAAATACTACATATATACCAATATACTATTAATATGAAACCATGATATTGAATTCAATTATATCAATGAGTAATAATGTGAAAATCCATGGAGGTTCAAGGATTTAATTTTGAAAATGTGTCTAATGGAATATAAATTCCTAAGGGTGTTATTTAAATGATATTTAATTAAGTGAATAAATTCATGAGGCATGAAGGACATTTAGATAGGTTCCTTAGTGATTCTTTAATTCAATTTGGTCTTGTTTCGGTTCACTTTATTTGGTTTAGTTTTTTTGGTTAATTCAATTTATTTCTATTCATTTAAATTAGATTTTATTTAGGTTAGGTTATGTATGTTTTTATTGATTTGTTCTAGTTTTTATTTAGTTGGGGTTAAGTATCTTTAGGTCAAGTGCATATAGTTTTGTTCAATTTCATTTGTTTTAATTAGGAATAGTTTGGTAGAAAGTGGGTTAGTTTTGTTCAAATAAGTTTTTTACTTTGTTTCAAATAAATTATATTTGGCTTGGTTTGGTGTTATTTCATATGGTTCATTTCAATTTGGTACATCTTGGTTCAATTCAATTTGTCATGTTCTATTTGTTTATTATTAGTTTAGTTTCTGTTGAATCAGTTTGGTTGGGTTTGATTCTTTTTAATTTTGTTTGTGTTAGTTCATCACTAATAGGGTTTAATTAAAAAAAATCATGTCAATTCATTTTTGTCATTACTTTAGAATTTATTTTATTTATATTAAATTCAGTCCAATTGTTTTTATTTTAGTTCAGTTTGATTTATTTTTGTGTTTTTCTGGTATACTCAAGTATACTTGGGTCAGATCAGGTCATTTCAATTCAATTTAGTTGGTTTGGTTGAGTCGATTTGGTTATGATATAGACAGGATTTGGTATTTCAGTTAGGTTTCAATGTGTACTGAGTTTATTTGTGTGGTTTTTTATTTTCATGCCAAGTTAGTTCATTTTGGTATAATTCAATTTTCTTAGATTCTGATCAATTCATTTCAATTTAGTTCATTTAGTGTTTAATTAGTTATTCAGGGTGCATTTAACTTTTGTTTAGTTTGGATTAGTTGGATTTTTTTTGTTTATGTTATTTGATTTCAAGTAAATTTGGTTATATTTTGTTGATAGTTAATTTTGGTCAATCTTGATCCATTAGAGTTAGGTGTATTTGGGTAATTTCATCTGAATTTATTTTGTATTGGGTTGATCTAATGTATTTCCATTCATATAGGTTTGGTTCCCATTTTTTTGGTTTAGTTCAATGTAGTTTCGTTCTGGTCTGGTCAGTGTGGTTTTATATTATATTTTGAGTGATATGTTATGTAATGAGTATTTATTTATAATAATGTGTAGTGATAGTTTTTTTTAAAAGGTTGGGGCCGAAGCCTTAATTTATTATTAAATCAAAGATCTCTTTAGATAGGGTTGAGGGTGACCCATTACATAGCCTGAAGGCCCAAGGTCAAGTGGCCTACAAACAGGGCTTGAAAGCCCATTTTTTGGCCCAAAGGACCCCCCAGTGAACAGTACTGCTATAGTACCAGCGCTGCTACAGTACCTGCTACAGTACCACCACCGCTACAGTACCTGGAACAGTCCCTCCGCTGCAACAGTGTTGCCACTGTTACAGTCGCTGCTGCTACAATCCTGCTACAGTACTCGGGATTTCTCCCATGCCCAGATTTGATCCTGGGTCTTTTGGATTCCAAGTAGGAGCCTGAACCACTAGGGTACAGGCTCGTTGGCATGTGTAGTGGTAGTTGATATTACTATAAATTGTTATGTTAGATCATGCTTTCAATTTTATTTAAAATTTAATAATCCAGGTTATTGTAAGGCGACATCACCTATAGATCTTCACCATTACACTACCATGATAAAAGTTTTTGCATTACAGGAAATATTTTTCAACAGTCTATATAAATATTATCTCCCCCAAATCATTAATAGTTCACTATTATCATTAATAAATGTCTCTTGTTTTCACTAAAAAAATTCATTATGTTATTTTATAGTTGTTATATATTTTCATCAATCATAGTTGTCCTTTTTTAGTATATATATCTATTGTTTTAGTTTAGGATTTAAACAAAATTATAAAACACATTTACCAATACTCATGTTATTCGATTCTATCATTATTTCACTAGGAAATTGTTGGTATAAAAATAAATTTTCTAGTTAAATGATCTAAAAGGCCTCTCTACATATATAATTTTTAAATTTATTTTGTATATTTTTTAGAAAATAATCTACTTGAATAATTTATTTTTTTGATACACAAAACCATACCAGAGATATAAAATTGGAGGACGATGGAGACCCAAGGCGCGCAGCAGAAATACCCGATGCGAAATCCTAACCCTAACTCAGATCATCGATCTTATGCAGATGTTGTTGCGGGAAAATCGCTCCAAGCAACTTCTTCCCATGTCGATGTGTTTCATGAAGCTCAGATCAAACCTAAGCACTTTCGACACCGAGGTCAACTCGCGATTTCTTTTACTAAAGTTGAGGTAAACTCCCTATCTACTGATCTTCGGCTTGTTCTAGTTGGTAAATGCATGAATCGGCAGCCTTCATTGAATTTTCTTCGAATCTCATTGGAATCGATTGGTTTTACGGGTTTTAATCTGGGTCTCCTAAATCCCTCTCACATTGTATTTCGGTTGATCTCTAAGGAAGATTATTATAGGATTTGGATGAAGAGATCCTAGTCATTCGGGGGATATTGCATGAAAATATTAAAATGGATCCTGAATTTAACCCTTATGCCGAATCACCAATTGTGCCTATCTGGGTTAATTTTCCTGATCTGCCTTTGCACCTGTTTAAGAAAGCAGCACTATTTCCCATTGCTAGTCTGATTGGATATCATTTGAAGCTTGATTCAGCTACAAAACTTTTATCTCGACCCTCTGTAGCTAGAATTTGTATAGAACTTGATGTCTCCCAGCATCTGCCAGATCAAATCTGGATTCAAAGTGGGTATTTTGGATTTTCTCAGGAGGTTGTCTATGAAATATTACCTGATTACTGTCATAACGGTTTTAGACTTGGACACACCCTGAATAATTGTGAAAAAGATATTGTCCATTCTAAAATGAGGAAAAATGTTTGGGTTGAAAAAGGAATTCATGGTCAAAGGGATAATGCTGGTTCTTTTGGATACATTAAGAAAGTTACAAATCCTATTTTGAATGCTGATATGCCTAATATACAAGTTGAGGAAAATCAAGTAGCTGATTATGTAAATGCTGTCCTTGAGGTCACTTCCCCTCCTATCCCTCATAATTATCCCCCTCCTCTTGAGGAAGTGCAAATGCATTATGGAACTCGAAAGAGATTTGAGAATGAGGAGTGTGATAGATCTGAAAGTAGTGATACTCCCCATGAGGAAGAAGACAAATCTACTCTTATGGAGGAAGAACATCTGAAAACTATGGCAAGGAAAGGAAAAAAGCCTACAGTTGATGCTGATGGTTTCATCACCCCTAATAAAAAAAAAATGAGGAAACGTCGTGATTACTCCCAAATGGAAAGAACTATAGTCACAAGATCTTTGGACATCTCAAGAAGAGAAGCCTCTACACTGGACACATCTCAAAAAGTCGAGGAAAATCAACATGTTGATGTGGGTGGAAAGAAGAATGTGACTGATTATGAAGAGTCTGAATCTTCTGAGAAACTTAGAGATGAAATTCTTTTTAAATCTTTTAGAAAAGGGGAGATTTCAAAGAATACCTACTTAGATATTAAGTCGGACATTTTCAATGAGAGAATGAGGAAGGGGTTTCATAAATCTCCCTAATGCACACTGATTCTATTTTGTACATCTCTTTCTCTTTGTTTTATTAGTTGTTTACTCTCCAAGGTTCAGTTTGTCTCTATTTCAGTATGGTTACCCCTGTTTTGCTGTTTTCATTCTGACTGCATGGGATTGATCTGTTTATGGGATCAGTTTTTTGGTAAGGAGGACTGAAGTTTGATGGTTTCCTTAACTGGCTGTTCAGCTTCGACTCTTGATGATCACTGCATATTTATGCACTTTGGATTGGTGGGCTGCATATTAGCTATGATTTTCTATTTTATATGGAATTCTCACTACTGGTCTGCTTGTGGACTGCTGTAATGCTTCTGTTACCTTTCTGAAAACCTGATATCTTCTTTGTGGACTGTTTGAGGTCCCTGTTTGGCTAGCTTCTTGCTGTTTTTCTACTCTGTTCAGCTGGTTTGCTATCTGCATTCCCCCTTAATATGAATGGCTTGTTTCTGCCCATTTCTTGATCTGACTGGAGCACTACAGTTTTTCTGGTCTCGATGGCTTCTTGTTTAGAAATTTCTGGAAATGATTCTTAATGACATACTGTTATGAGTTTGACTCTATTTCTAATATTGCCTCATCTCTGGTTTTGATCTCTGAAGCATATGTTCTCTCACTGAAATTATTAAGTTTCTTCTTATGTCTTGTCACTCTAATTCTATACAGCAACTCTAGATGCTATTTGGATGAGACTTTGAAGTCTTTTAGGACTTAGATGCAGTGTGTTTTTGATATGATATCTGCTTGAAGTCGTTGCCTTCTACTCTGATGACATGATCTTGAGGGGATCTCTATGAATCAGCTGCATGGTCTGGCGGTTCTAAAGGAATTCTAGATTGAATTTTATGACATACTATCCTGTTATACTTGCCTGCCAGCATGATGATCTAATTTGGATGCTGCCCCTGGCTTTCTTTAAGTTTCATTTTCAGGTAATGTGATTTGCTTATATTGATGAACTGTTTCATGCAAGCTTAATGTGGATGATATCTTGGACTGGAGGGCACTTTTGGAAACACTTGAATGGCCTTACCTCCTTCTCGATTTGAAGCAAGTCAAATCTAGAAAGGATTAGCACTGATTGAAGTATGTGGATCTTTTTTTGGCTGGCTGTATTTATAGTTTGGGTATTCTTGAGTCTTTATTTTTGTACCCTGGTTAATTCCCTGCTAGTGTAAGCTCGTTGCACCTTGTGTTTGTAACGAAACCTTCTTGATTTTAATAAATCCTCTTAGGGGCATGAATTGGTAAACTAGTTCATGTCACCACTTTTCTCTACCAGAGATATAAAATTCATACAATATCAATACAAAAGTAAAAAATTACATCATTTTTGTAGTAAAATTTTGATGATTTCATTCTTTAAGGGGATGATTCATACCTAATAATGTGGCAGCTATATGAATTTAAAATATAAATGCACATATTAAACTAAACGAATTGGAACCAAAATGAAGCAGAACTAAAAATAATGAACCAATCCAAAATTGAATAGAATGAACCCAAACAGAACCAAACTATTATAAACTATCCCATATAAACATGAACCAAATATAAGAAACACTAAATAAAACCACATGATCAAAATAAATGAAATTTTAACAAAAAATAAAAATCTATCATGGTTTTTTAGACAAAAAATAAAATAAAATATATAGTTAACAGAATAAGTGAATGATTTGGAACCCACTGATCTAATATTGAATAAGAATTAAATAAAATCATGAATAGATATCATCTCTTGTCCAATTGGGAATAGATTGGAGCATCGCTTTTGTGAGGGATCAAGATTAGATCTATATGAGAGGAGGGGAGGGTTTCCCCTACTGTGTATTTGGGGAAGACCTGTGACAATGATTTTAAATAACCGTTGGAAAATATATATATATTCTAATAGTTTTTAAACCCATTTGGGAGAAGCTTCATATAAAAAACCTATCCTTATGGTTAGGGCAAACTATTGGGATAGGGTAGGCTATACCAATAGTTTTTTCGAACATTTGGTATATCCCCATGAGTATAGCCCACATTTATACTATTTCATGTGTCAAAAGTATTCAAACTTCCTAGTTTCAGTAAAAATTTAATTTACTATTTTCACCTCTTTGAATTAAATGCTATAAAACTTAATTTCCCCACCCTCTTTCTCAAAAATACCATGTGCCTCCCCCTAGGGAGTTTCCTTTATCCTCCTTTAATTTTAGTGGCCTCCCCCTATGATTCAACTAGATTCTTCCATGGTCAGTCCTTCTAAACCCTTTATTCTCCTTTATTTTCAATTTCTCCACTGATTTTTCCCTCAAATGTACCATATTTTCTTTGTTGTCAATTTTAGGGTGGTAATTGGTTCAAATCAAAAGGATGTTTTAATCCCATTTTAACTTTTCTTAAGTATTTATTGTGGTTTTTTTTGAGTTCATTTTTTTATTTGGGGTTTTTGGCTTAAACATGTAGTTTATGAAGTTTTCTAGGGATTTCCATGCTTTGTAAGTGGGTTACATGATGTGTATTTGTTGAATGATAGACATCATGAACTGATATAGGGTATGAGATATATACATACTATGTAATAGGTTCATGACATGTAAATGTCAAAAATCAATTTTTAATAAAAACATGCAACATTTTTTGGAGTTTTCGACCATCCTGGATTGCACGCCATGTAATGGGATTAAAAACCTTCTAATTATTATTAGAATTGGTTTTTAGGTTGTACAGGGGTTTTATTCATTCATATTCTATACAATCTCTCTCTCAAGACCAGATCACTCCACTTGTGATTTTTTGTAGATCTCTTCTCCTTCTAGATTATTTATTTAGTGATCAATCATCATGTATCGCAATGCATATCTCTGAGAAAGTGGTCCTACTTTTTCTTCTTTTCCATGGATTTCAATAGTGGTTTTGGCTATGATTATGATCATATTCACGATTAACTAGAAATTTCAATCATTCCTTTATAGTTTTTTTATAATACCTTCCATTTTTAAGGCTGATTTCATGGTTTCCAATCACCATTGTCAAAGGCAGATAGTTTTATAACTTTTAGAGGTATGTGTTTCTATAAAATGGGTTTAATCTATGAATTTCATAGTGTTTTTGTGAAATTATATTGGGGTTTTCTTTTTAATTTAAGTGATAAATGTTTTATATGGTTTTTTAAGAAAAGATAAATGTTTTTAAATAGGTATTGCTTTAAAATCAAAATTTTCCTTGAATGGTGGATTTGATTTAAAAAAATAGGGTTTCAAACTGCAATTGAGATTTGATTATATTTGAAAATAATTTATAAATTGTTATAATTTTTTGTTTTTGAAATGTATGTGGACAAACATAGCACACTAGAAACCTTGAGTGCATCAGGAAATAGATATGGGTAGCCTTTGTGTGTCTGGAACCACTAGGAGGTAACCATTAGGATATCGATGGATTGTGGAAAAAATCATTATCAGTTGGATCCAATATATGACTATTTAGGATATTTAGTGTCTATTACATATTATCCCATAGGTTATAGCTCAACTAGATGGTTCTTTTTCATCTTTAGTTTATTTATTTCATGACTAGTTTTTATCATGGATTGCTTCTAACATGGTTATATTATGAAGGGGTATCACACGTATTTGATTTAAATGTTCTTTCATGGATTTTTTACTTCTTTACCTCCTGATTAATGGACTTGGTATCCATATATTATCACATATACTTTTCATGATTTTGGTTTGAGAATATTAAAGTAATTTATGAAAATAAAAGGAAAATTATTTACAAAATGGGATAAATTTATCAAAATTATTTGTAAAACTATTTTTGTTTTAAAATATCGATCTATTTTATTAATGATATAAGACCTGTTATAAACTCTGGTGGTATCCTACTGGGATTTTTGATCACATCCAAATTTTTTATTTAGTCAGTCGTAGAATTTTGTTTTGTAGGATTCAGGTAAAGGTAAGGGAGTATTTTAGCATTTTAGAATCCCTTACAATCACTGCCTTCAGTTCGGGTTGGTTAAGAGGTGACTACAGGTCATATGGGGAATATTTTTCCTATCTGGTTTATAAATATCTAGATTAGTATATTTTACTTAGTTATAATGATGGTTGTATCTCTTTTGTTTCTTATTTGTACTCCAATTTTATGTATTTTTTAGATAACATTATAGAGTTGCTTCCACTTTCTAGTTATACATCACTGTTGAGGGCCGACATAGGTGGCTTGTCAAGTAGACCCAGGTTTGATCGTTACAATATGGTATTAAAGGGATAATTATCCAGAAGTGTGTTAAAATTTCAAAATTTTGGTTTTGTGTATTGGGTAGACAAGAGTTAGGACTATCAGAATTCATATAGAAAGTGCAAGAGGGTGTCTAGCTAGCTCACTTTCGTGTCTAAACTCATGTTAATATGGGTGATCAGAAAATTTACTTTTACCATGTTTGAGCCTTGGTGATTGATGCCATTTGAATGAAATGTATGAGAATTTTATTTGAATGAAAATTTTCCTTCATATAGTTTTTTCTTTTTATTAGTATAAATTTTAATGATTCAAATTCATACTGTTGAAAAGAATTGTTTTCAATACCTTATGTTGGTCCAACGATTTTGGAATATTCTCATGCATGATTGGTTTTTTTCTTATTTGTTAAAAAAATTCCTCCTAGAAGGGATCTTAAAAATATGAGAGAGGAAGCCATGAGATAGGATCCATAGGAGAATCATCCATTAGTCCCTTCTGTTTTTGAAGCTATAATCCACACTATTAAAACTATAAGGTCTAGTTAGCGTTGGGAGCCTAGGACACGTGGTAGATCATGGATGAGAAGTCACTAGGAATCATCCGCCCATCTTCCAAGGTGGAAAAGGACCCTAGGAACCCTAGGAGTTTCTTGAGTGAATTGAGTGTATCTTCAACTTATATATGAATTCTAACATATCTTGAGTGAGTTTTTCCACATATATTATTTAGGGAACATGAATAAGATAGTGAGAATATAGTATATAAGGTAGGTTTCATGAGGATATTACATTAGATAAACTAATGAAAATATTTATTCATTAGTTTTATCTCAAAAAATTACATTTGGAGTGGACATATGAGTTTTTGATGTTGGAGAATGGGGAAAACACTATCCTCGAGTATTCTACTTGATTTTATGAGTCAGTGTTTCTGAAATCGTAAATTGTCACTAATGAGTACCTAAAGGAATGGAGGTTTGAGTTGGGATTAAGGATGGATTTTATGTTAGTTTTTATTATCAAGTGCCTTATGAACATTTTGGAGATAGTTGAAAAGGTATTTTTTTTTTCTAAGTTAGTAATATTGGGGAAGACTACATTGGGTGGAGCTTCTGTTGGTGGTGATTATAGTTAGTGTGTCACTTCTGGATAGAAAGGGAAGCACATAGGTGGTCTATTTTTTTCAAGACCAATTTCATGGGATTTATCTGTAACATACCTAGTATTTATAAAATAAGTCTTTTTAATATTTATTAATTTTTATGAATTATATATTAATTTTACTTTAAAGGGGATTATTTTTCCAACAACATTCCTGAAACACAACAATGAGTTTCTCTGAAATCTTATATTGTATAAAATTATGAGTTATTATTAAATATAATATATTATTATTATTTTAAATTGTAGTTATATCCTAGTATTTATATTGGAGGTAATTAATAGAACTAACTATTTTAGGTTTACACATGTTTATTAAATATTTTTTTAAAATGAGAATATATCCAATTTTAAGCATAAATATTCTAATATTTTTAAAAGGTAGTTTTACTTACTTTTGATGGAGAACCCTTTTTAAATATTGTTTTGTCAGTTTTATGTGTTATATTTGAAAAAAAAACTTCTTATTTTGAATTAGGACATCAAAATTTTCTTTGGTTGAATTTTCAGTATTTTTTTGATAAAACTCATATTTTAATGAATAGGAAAGAATACTGTATTTTAATCCAAAACCGCCCTTTCATATAATTTATTTATATAGTTAGATTATCCTTTTACATGAGTTTAAGGTATAATTAGAATAATTTTTTATCATTTAATACAATTTATTTCATTGTATGAAATTTTATATTGAAATTTAATGAAAAAACAACTTGAACTTTTGAACGTCTTATGTTAAAAACTCATTTTCTCATTCTGAAGATTGGATTAATTTTTAATTAATTTCTACCAATTTTGTGTTTTGAATGTGAAAAAATGGATTACATATTTGGAATAATAAGTTCCAAATTATTTAAATAGTTCCCTTTTATTTTTGTACATTAGGAATTGTATCTTTAGTAATTATTTTTATTACCACGATTAACAGTAAATTAGGTAGATAATGTTAAAATAATATTATAAATATTATAAAACTACCCAAACACGTGTTATAATTTTATGGGATGAGTTTTTTGTCAATCGAAAAAATACTTGATCCTAAATTGTGACATTTTGATTCCACTTGGGGCTAATTATGGAAATTACAAAATTTCATTTAAAGTAAAGACAGAGATGTCATAATCATGTCTCTCATAACTAAAACAATTTTAATATTGGGATATGTTAGTGATATATTCAACTATGAATAGTCATTATAAATCCAAAAATATTACATACATCATGGTTATTTATTTATAATTTCTTATAAATAAATAATTAAATTAAATAGTGACACAAAGATGATGAAGTAATACATTTATTAAACAAAGAATCAAATAAATGATATTAATAATATTAAAATAAATATAATTTGAAATATTTGATGCTACACAAATTTTATAGATGACTATTACATGTTATTATTGTTTTAATGATGTTTTTTTGAAGTAATCACGTTGTTATGATTTTTCGTAAAAAGTCATGTAATGAATAGTGTCAAAATTGACTTAATTCATTTTTTAAAATATAAAATATTTAATTAAACGAAATAAAATATCTAAAAATATAAAAAACGTCCAACAATTTTATATTACTCTAAAAATGTAATTAATGACTCATTAATTTGTTGTTTTTCATGATTTGGAAATTATTTTAACTGTCAAAGTGTAAATTAGTTGATAAAATGACAAGAGTTAAAAAGGTTAAATCAAAAAATATAAGTATAAAAAATTATTCAAAATTTATATAATTATAATTAGATGATTATATTTCTAATAATAATAATCGTATATTCTAAATAAATGTGTTTGGACACATTTTGAATCTAAATTTAATTTATATTCACTTATCACTTTTAATATTTCAAAGGGTTCCCCTCCCCACTCCTATAAAAAGGAACCCATTCCTCTTGATTACTTACACTTAAAAACGATTTGTTTCATCAAATTTCAATTCAAACCCCTTTTTATAATCCCTAACCAAATTCTTGAAGCCTTAGTTTAGGACAAAACCCCTCCTTATAGGTGTTTAAGTGTTAATGAATGTGCTCATCTGAAAGAAATGTAATGTTTTTATTTAAGTATTTCCTTTTAATTTCTTCTTAAACATATTTCAGATTGTCTTACTCTAAGATTAAATAATAAATCCAGTATCCTCAATATAATGAGATGTTATTATGTAAATATCATTTCCTAAATCAATCTCCACTTTCATTCAATGGGAAAGGAATTCATCGTTCATTCATACGTGTGAACTATCATCTCCACAAACCGATATATTTCGTTTTTCGTAACCGTCTTTCATGAGTGGTCGTAAAGATGTAATTAATGTTTTTATATGATTTTCATGAAATATTTATCATTATAAGATAGTAATATATCTATTATTTTCTGACTTCCCATGCACTTAAAAATGATTACATCGTTCGTGCGTACGTGTGACCAATCACCTCTGTGAAGTGATGTGAATCATTTTTATTCACCACATCACTTGTATGATATATATAAGTATAATAAAATTATAATTATTATGTTAATAATATTTTGATAATTCTTGAAATATAAAATAATAATTATCTTATTTTTATAATGATGAATGGAAAATGGAAATGCAACCCATGCATACACACAACCTACTGTCTCCATGGTTATAACGTTGTTCATTTTTCATAAAAATACATAATGGTTTCATTTAAAATTATAATTTATGTATTAAAATGATAAAAATTTCATAAATATTATTTTTTACATGAAGGACTTATTACCACATGGACTTTGGCACCAAACCATGTTCATGTTTGAGTCAAGTAGCGAATATCTACAAAACGTCCGACATGAACTCAAATAATTAACTAATTTTTATAACATGTTAATTAGTGATATAAAAGGAATAAAAAATTAAAAGGATCTGAATGAATCATAAATTAACATAATTGTATTATTCAAGAAGAATAAGGAACATACATGACAAATCGAACTCAAGGTAAGGGACTTCGCCTCAATATCCTTTCATTGAGAAATATTTTGATGTCATACACTACCTTATTTTATAATATTTATAATCAACCCATTTGAAATTAAATTCATTTAATGGTTTTCAGAAGTAATATTTTTATATAAATAATTTTAAATTCTTTACAAAACAACAAAAGGAATGTGATTTTAACATACGCGGTGACAATGACTTCTCAACTGTCATAACCATTATTTGATATTTGGATTCCTCTATAAGCCAAAATGTTTTTAAAATGAAAAGAAATACCATATTCCATTTTTGGGAGTTTTGGTATAGAAAATGGGTTTCAAAGTGGATTGACTATTTCAATATCTTCAAAATGATTTCATATAATTGAAAATTAAATTTTATGAGTGAAATGTTGATAATTAAAATCTTTTATGTGTTATGATTATATAATGGAACTTGGAAATTTTATGGTGGTTAGGTGGTAAACCAAAGATGGGTGGTTATGTGATAATCTAAATAATGGTGGTTTCGTGATAAAATAAGGAAATGAAGTTACATTATAACCACAAATAAATTGGGTAAGGAAGTTGGTTGTATGGTTATTCAATTTGTAAGAGTTATATGTGTGGAAGTGGACCGTATATTTATTCCATTTATTTATGTTTATGTCCAAAGTTACCTTTATATGTTATATATTTATTCTATGGGTTTCATGGTGATATTTTGATTTCAAAAATTCTAATCAATGAGCTTATATTTAGTGAAGTGTATTGACTACTTCTTAAAGGTGAAAGTATTAATTTATGATAAGGTATTTATGGTTTATGTTTTCACAAGAATAATAGTTTTCCTTATTTGTTTATCCGATGAAGATATTTTTATATTTATCCCATATTTTGAAATGTTTTTCACAATATTTAAAATAAAATAGATTATAGGATGAGATTAAGGAAAATTTATGATGTTTAAACATGAAATGAAATCGTGATTCTTTTTAAAAGTTTTTGTTTTAGGAAAAAATGGATAGTGAGTTAAAGTGTATACTTTTAATACTTAAGTTGTTATATAAGAGTTATAGAATAATTTTCTAATGTTATAAACTTGAAAAGATTCTCAATGTTAAATAAAGTCAAATAATTGACTTTAGTAAAGATTTTGTAATGTTTAATGAGGGGCCTTACACTTGGTATCTTATTTCTGTTTAAATGACATTAGGAGTTATAATATTGTTAACAGAGTATCCATAAATGATTTTTTAATTTATGGTTAAATTGAAATGATATAAGATTGGAATATTACCACGTTGATTTGTCTAAGATATGTCTATTCAGAATGTTTTTCCATTGAGGAAATGGGGAAACTATGTTGGGAAGACATATAGAAGAAAACAACCTTCCAAATCAGCATCCTACTATAGTCAGAAACAAAACTAAACAGTTTGTTATAGTGATGGCTTAGTTGCCTCATGATAAAAATGGTGGTTTTTCCATGCATGAGATCAACTAGATAAACCATATAAGAATCTATATATAGTGGTGCATTTCATGAGGCAATGTCCCCTATCATTCAGAGAATCATTTGACATTGTGCTAGCTGAAGGGTGGGTTATTGAACTAGAAAATATTTTTTATGTAATGGGGTGTTTAGAAAATCAAAAAGTTGGTATTTCTGTTTATAATTATAAAGGTTAAGAAAATCAATAGTGGAAAATGATTAAAAATATCAGATGAAGGAATATATTGATGACACATCATGTAATGTATTTAAGAATATCTTCACTAGGAAATATTTTCCTAAGTCTGTTCAACTTAGGATGGAAAATAAATTCTTGGAATTGAGAAAAAGGAGGAATATTCTTTAGCTACATATGAATTTTTTTTTACTAATTTGTAAAGGTTTGTGGAAAATTTTATCCAAAAAAAGTTATGGTAATATAAATCAGTTTTTCTCCGGATTGAAGCCAAAATATCATTGGGAATTAGCTTCTCGTGAGTTCAAAAGCTATGTGAAACTTGTCTGATGTGCTAACAAGGTAGAAATGTATTTTTTGGATGATCATGAATTTCACAATAGCATGGAAAAGAAGGATATAACTGGAAGACATTGGGAAAGCATTCATCAAAGTAATTATGAGGTAAAAAGACTAAATTTCCATCTTATGAGAAGTGTGGTCAAAAGTATCCGGGTGAAGGTCTCTCAAAATATAGGATATGCATCCAATGTGTTATGAGTAATTATATTGATCATGACTGCAAGGGAGATGATCTGGGTAGCAATGAGAAGTTATAGGTAAGATGGTTTAGTTGCAATGACTTAGTTAATTATGCCAATGTGTGTCCAAATTTGATTACCTAGGGTGAAAAGTAGCAAGATAGAAAGTATAATAACATGGAAAATCATTTTCTAATACTAAGGTTGATGTGATACCATCAAATTACATGGTTATAGGTGTTTTATGAGTTTTTTTAAAATATGCCAGTATTGTATTTGACACCAGAACTTCACATTCATTCATTTCTGAGATATTTTCAAGTAAATTAGAAATATCACCTCATGAATGTGATATAGAACATTTGGTAAAAACTCCATGTAGAAGTATTAAATAAACCATGATTTATGGTAATCTTCCTATTATTAGTAGTGGTATGGTTTTTCTTACAAATCTAGTTTAAATTCCCAGTGGAATTAGTTATCATTTTGGGTATGGATTGGATTTCAGTTTATCATGAAAAAATAGATTGAAAATCCAAGAATGTTTTATTCAATGATTTCATACATTTTATGACATACCATGAAGCTGTGGTATTGATTAAATATGGAAGTGAATTTTATCCTACTCAAGTTGTTGAAAAGAAAAAAAAAACAGTTTTGATTAGTGACATTTCAGCAGTGAATGAATTTACAGATGTTTTTTATAATTAATTTCCTAGTATTGTTTTTAATTAAGTAGTTGAATTCACTATTTATTTAGTGCCTGATTCTAATCCTATTTCTAAAACCCCCTATAAAATGTCTTAAGTTAGATTTTTGTAATTGAAAAAAAGTTTCAATAATTTCTTGATAAAGGTTTCATTTGACTTAGAACATCACCATGGGGTGCTCCATTTTTATTTATGAAAAAATGGTGGTTATATTAGAATTTTTATTTATTATAGAGTCGTTAATAACACCACTATTAAGAACAAGTATCAATTTCCACATATCAATGATTTTTTTGATCAGATCTAGGTAGCTCAGTATTTTTCTATGATTTATTTGAGGTCAGGGTACCAACAGATGTAGGTGAAGGTAGTTGAAATTCCAAATATAGAATTCCGAATGATATATGGGAATTATGAGTTTGTATTTATGCCCTATGGGTAATCTAATTCCCCTAATGTATTTATGAATCTCATGAATAGAGCTTTTCATCAGTTTTTGGAGCATTTTTTGGTCGTATTTATATATGATATTGTGGTGTATTCTAAAAGTTAGGAGGAACATGAAAATCACTTCAGGATTTGTTTTTCAAACCTTAAAATAAATGAAATTATATGTAAATTTTTGTAAGAGTGAATTTTGTTTTCAAAAAATTTCATTTCTCAGTTAAATTGTTTCTAAAGATAAAATATCCATTGACCCTTCTAAAACAAAAGTTTTTAAAGAGTGGCCAATACATACCAATATCACAAAGACACATAGTTTTCTGGGATTAGTGAGTTATTACCAAAGGTTTTTTGAAAATGTTTCTTGGTTATCTATCCCACTAACTATGTTAAAACATAAGGTAGTTATGTTCATCTGAAAATACTAATGTGGAGATTTTTTTCAGGAACTGAAAATAATATTGGTAAATGCTCTATTTTTGGCCTTGCCTTCTAGAAATGGTGAACTTGTTATATATAGTGATGATTCATTGAAAGGACATGGTTCCGTCCTAATACAGAATGATTAGGTAATTTCTTATTCTTCACGTTAGTTGAAACCTCATGAGTAAAATTACCCTACACATGATTTGGAATTAGCTGTTGTTGTTTTTTCATTAAAAATTTGGAGGCACCATTTGTATGGTTTAGAGTGTGAAATATATACTAATAAAAAATTATTGAAGTGTATATTCACTCAGAAAGAATTAAACATGATATAGAGGTGATGGTTGGAATTGATCAAGAATTAGTATTGAGAGATTCAATAATATCTAGGAAAAGAAAATATTGTCGCTGATGATTTGAGTAAAAATAATAATTCTACATTAACTATGATATATTTAGAATGGGATCCTTTGGTTAATTATTTAATGAATTTTGGTTTATAAGTTTTTGGGGCATGAAATTACTCTATTTTGTTTCAGGTGTCAGTGAAATCATCTCTATCAAACAGAATTAAGAAAGCACAGAATGAAGATGGAGAGTTGTAGAAAAAGGAATTATTGGTTTAGAGTGATAAGTTACATGAATTTAACATTAATAAATATTTCATTTGTGGTTTGGAAGGAGATTATGTGTGCCTTATGATTCATAGTTGAAGATAAATTTGTTATGTGATGCTCATAGTTCTCTATTTTCAATTAATCTGGTAAGCACTATGATTTAAAGTGATCTTTGGGAGTATTACTGGCGTGATGGAAGGAAAAGAGATATTACTGACTTTACCCTGAGATGTTTGGTTTGAAAACAGGTTAAAGATGAGTGATAGTTATCGAAAGGGATGATTTAGCCTTTTCCAATGCCATAGTGAAAATGGGAAAATAGATCCATGTATTTAATAATGTGATTACTGAGGATGTCTTGAGGTAACAATGTGATCTGGTTTATTATTGCTTGATTGAATAAATCTAATAATTTTATTCCCATTCAAGATACTCTATATGTAGATAAACATTCTTGGATTTATATTAATGATATTGGTAGATTACTTGGAGTTTCCCACTCCATTATATCTGGCCTTGATCCCAGGTTCAAATTTATCTTTTGGAAAGGCCTTCAAAATTCTTTCGGTACTGGATTAAGTTTTAGTATAGCTTTTCATCCTCAATTAGATGGGAAGTCATAATTAAAAATTTAGACATCGGATGATATGCTATGTGAATTTTCAATGGATTACTAGGGATGTTGGGATCAACATATTTATTTGGTTGAGTTTTCTTATAATGATAGTTTTTATTCTAGTATAAAGATGAAGCCATTTGATGAATTATATAGAAAGAGGTGTCAAATTCCCGGTTTTTGGGATGAAGTGGGTGTAAGGAATCTGATGGGACTATAATTGGTAGAGGAAATGGTAGAGAAAGTTTAGTTTATTTAGAGAGCACTGAGAAAAACACCGAGTAGGAATAAATGTTCTGGAGGTAATTGGTGGAAGGATATTTCATTTAAGGAAGGTGATCATGTCTTTCTCAATGTTTCTACATAGAAAAGTGTGATGCATTTTGGTATGAAGGGGAAGCTAAGTCCACAGTTCATTGGAACCTTTGAAATACTGTAGAATGTTGGATCAGTTGCCTACCGAGTGACTTTACCTTCGATTCAATCCCAAGTACAAAATATTTTCCACGTTTCAATGTAAATAATATGTATGCCGAAGACATCTCATGTTTTTAGTGTAGAAGTAGTTTAGTTGTTAGAGAATCTTTCTTATATGAAATAGCATGTATGGATTCTTGACCCTAGAGAGAGAGTGTTGGAGAATATGGTTATTCATCTGGTTATGGTTTTTTGTGAAAACCCATATTTTTTATGAGGCAACATGGGAATATGAAAATGCTATGAGGGATAAATACCCCCAGTTATTCGATAAGTAAATAAAATTTGGAGGATGAAATTTTCAAAGGGGGGGAAGGATGTGACATCCAAAGTAATTATAGAATAATACTTTTTCATATCTATTAATATTTATAAATTAGATATGAGTTATAATTTAAATAGGATGATATGTCTGATAGCGTACCTAACATGCAACAATGGGTTTCTCCAAAATCTTATGTTTCACACAAGACTAAGTTATACCAAAAAATAATATATTATTAATATTATTATTTTAAATGGATGTAATTGCCAAGAAGTTATATTATTAGGAATGAACAGAACTACTTATATTATGTTTACCCATTTTTTTCAATACTTTTACTTTCTTCCAAAAAATTAGAGTCTTAAAATGGGAATAAACATAATTTTAAGCATAAAATAATCTAAAATTTTTAAAAAGTAGATTACAAAATTTTGATGGATAATTTTTTTTAAATATTCTTTTTCACATTTATATGTTCTATTTTAAAAAAACATCTTATTTGGAATCGGGACATCAAAAAAAATTGGTTCAATTTTTGGTATTTTTCTAATAAAATTCAGATTTTCATGAATAATGAAAAATACTGCATTTTAATCCAAAATTGCATTTTCATCTAATTTATTTATATTGCTTGATTATCCTTTTACATGGTTTAAAGTTTAATTGGATGTTCTTTTATTAATTAATCCAATGTAGTTCATTGGGTGCAATTTCATATTGAAATAAAAATGAAAAACTATGTGAACATTTGAACGTCTTACATTAAAAATCAGTTTTCTCATTCCAGAAAGAGGATTAAATATTAATTAATATCTACCAATTTTGTGTATTGAATTTAGAAAAATGGATACCATATTTGGAATAATAATTTCTTAATTATTTAAATAGTTTCGTTTTATTTTTGGACATTTGGAATAGTAACTTAAGTAATTATTTTTATTACCACAGTTAAGCGTAAATCAGGTAATTAAAGTTTAAAATATTATTATAAATATTATAAAACAACCCAAAAACTTGTAATAATTTTTTATGAGTTATTTTAGACCAAGAAAATCCTTGGGCTGAAATTGGGGCCTTTGGATGCCACTTAGGTGCAAATATGACACTTATAACATTTTATTTAAAGAAAAGAAAAAGATGTCATAATCATGTCTCTCATAACTAAAAAAATTTAAATATAGATTTATATAAATGATATATTCAATTATGGCTAGTCATTATAAATATAATAATATTACCTACATCATGGAATTTTTTTATAATTTTTAAGAAATTAATAAATAAATTAAATAGTGACACAAAGATGATTCAGTAATATATTTTTAAAAGAAATAATCAATTAAATTATATTAATAATTTTACAATAAATATAATTTGAGATATTTAATTCCATCCACGAATCTTCTAGATTACTATGTCATGTTAGTATTAATTTAATCAAGTGTTTTTTCAAATGAATCATGTTATTATTTTTTTTAAAAAGTCATGTAATGAATAGTGTCAAAATTGTCTTAATTAATATTTTAAAATATAAAATATTTAATTAAATGATGAGAAATTTGAAAAAAATGATATTAGGAAAAATATTTGATATAACTCTAAAAATGTTATCAATGACTCATTCATTGGCCGTTTGGCAGGATTTTTTAATTATTTTAACTCTCCAAGTGTAAATTACTTGATAAAATGGTAAGAGTTAAAAATGTTAAAACAAAAATATAAGGATTAAAAATTGTTGAAAACTTTTCTAATTCTCATTTTAAAAGTATATTTCAACAAATATGAATCCTATATTAAAACTAAATAAATTTGGACCCATTTTGAATCCAAATTTAATTTATATTAATTTAATACTTTTAATAATTCTAATGGTGCCCTTCCCCTCTCCCATTAAAAGCAACCATTTCTCTTTGTTACATACACTTAAAAAAACCTTTTTTCTTATCCAATCCTATGAAAACCCCTTCTGAGAATTTCTACTGACATTCTTGAAGCCTTATTTTTGGTTGAACACCCACTTAAGACATGTTAACGTGTTTAGAAAGGTTCTCATATGAAGGAAAGGTAATGATTTTATTTAAGTATTTCTATTTTATTTCTTCTTAAACATCCTTCAAATATTCTTCTTCCAAGTTGAAATTATAACTCTAGTATCCTCAATATACTGAGATGTTATTATTTTAATATAATAACGTAAATCCATCTCCACTTCAAATAAATAGGACATGAATTAATCAATCGTGCGTACGTGTGAACTATCACATCCATGAACTGATATAATATGTTTTACATAAACATTTATCTGGAGTGGTTATAAATATGGAATTAATGTTTTTATAGGATTTTAATGATATATTTATCATTATAAGAGAATAATATATCAATTATTTTTTTACTTTCCATGCATATAAAAATGATAACATCATTCGTGCGTATGTGTGAACTATCACCTCCATAAAGTGATGTGAATCATTTTTATTCACCACATCACTTTTATGATATATATAAGTATATTTAAATAATTATTTTGATGTTAATAATATATTGATCATTATATGAAGATAAAATAATAATTAATTTATTTTCCTAATGATCAATGAAAAATGGCAACGTTACTCATGCGTACGTATGACCAACCATCTTAATGATTACAACAATGTTCATTTTTCTTAAAAATACTTAATGATTTTATTTAAAAGTATAATTTATGTATAAAAATTATAATAATGTCATGAATGTTATTTTAAATATGATGTACTATTGACCTAAAGGACTTGTGATATCAAACCATATTCATTTTTGACTCAAGAACCGAATAACGATGAAATGTCCCACATGAACTCAAATAATTAACTAATTATTATAACATGGTAATTAATTATACAAGAGGAATAATAAAATTTAAAAGGTTCCGAAGAAGGTATGAATTAACCTATTTTTATTATTCAGGAATAACAAGGAACATACATTATAAATTGATCTTAAGGTAAGTGACTTCATCTCAATCTCTATTCATTTAGGCATATTTTGATTTTATACACCACTTTCTTTTATAAGGTGTATAGTCAAACCCTTTTTCTTTTAATTCATTACATGCTTTTCAAAAGGAATATTTTTATATGAATAGTTTAACTATCATCAAAAAATAATAAAAGGAATGTTTTTTAGCATATAGGGTGATAATGACTTCACCGATGATGTAAATGTTATTTGATATTTGGATTCCTCTGTAAGCCTTAATGTTTTTAAAAGGAAAATAAATCCCTTATTACATTTTTAGGTGTTTTAGTATTGAAAATATTTTTGAAATTGGATTGACTATTTCAATATCTTGAAATAATTTCTTATGATTCCAAATGAAGTTTTATGAGTGAAATGTTGATAATTCCAATATTTTAGGTGTTATGATAATATAATGGTACCTGGAAATTTGACGGGTGGATGCATGATAAACCAAAGATGGGTTGTCAAGTCATAAACCAAAGATGAGTGGTTATGTGATAAACCATGGATGGGTGGTTACATTATATCCTCCAATTCATTAGGTATGGAAGTCAGTCGTATGGATATTCCATTTATAAGAGTGATATGCGTTGAAGATGACCGTATAGTTAATCCATTTACATATGATTATGTTAGAAGTTAAAATTATATATTATATTCTACCTTCTATGTGTTTTGTGGTAATCTTTTTTTTACAAAAAGTGTAAGCAATTATCTTCTATTCAATGATGTGTATTTACTACTTATTAAAGGTGAAAAGTATTACTTTATTACAAAGTATTCATGGATTCCATGTTTTTTCCAGACTAACAGTTCCCTTCTTTGTGTATCCCTTAATCATATTTTTACGATCAACCTAAAATTTTAAATGTTTTTCATAGGATTTAAAGGAGAATAGAGTCAAGGACGGGATCCTGGAAAAGTTATGATGTTTAAACATGAAATGAAACCATGTTTCTTTTTAAAAGTTTTTATTTTATGAAAAAAATTGATAGGGAGTAAAAGTGTCTAATTTTTAATATTTATGTTGTTATGTATGAGTTATGGCCTAATTCTCTAAATCTCTAAACATTAAAATATCCTCAATGTCAAATAATGTAAAATTATTGACTTAAATCAAGACTGTGTAATGTTTAATGTTGGGGCCTCTTGTTATCTATAAAACAAAATGTTATTTTCTACCAGTGTTGGAGGCATTGACATAGCAGACATTACTGTACAGAGGCCCACATGATATTTCATATTTGTGGGAGATATTGATATCTAAAACAATTTTTCTGACAGGATATACTAGGGTAGTAAGGTGGGATCCCCTCTCATTAGGGGTTCATAGGTTTATACTGATACTTCCATGGCTGGTGGGTAAAATCCTCCATCCAATGGGGATGTCCAGGTGGATAAGACTAGACTTATTTATGTGTAAAAGTTTGTGCAAGAGGAATCAAAATAGGGATGGCTATCTTTAGAGGTCTGATGTATATTTCAACATCTATAGTTTTAGTATTGTTTGATACAGGAAATACTCATTCCTTCATATCATCAAAATTAGTTGATGTTTTGTACATATTCTTAGAGATTATTCCATTTTTATTGGATCTTTCATGCCATTAATAAAGTGGACCAAAGAAGATTTTGCATGCACAACATGTCGGTTGATGTTAGCTGACTACGATGTGGTGGGAGACTTTTTATTTCTCAATATTGAAATATTCATCTTGATTACCTGCTTGGATTGGATGATTAGAATTAATGTCTAGATAGACTATTATCATCATCTGGTACAGTACTTATCTTTCGATGGGGTAACTCATGCTTTTTAGGGAGAGTGGGACTCTAGATCAATAAGGGAATGTCTGGTTCTTCCTTATGTTTGGGTAATCTGATACCAGTATTCAAAGATGTTTCTTAATTATTTGGACCTGTAATGTCTCTAATTTTCTATGTATTATTTTTTAATAATATATGGAATTATTAAGAGACTCGGGGTAGAGACGAAACATCATTCCGAGGCCCGGTGATCCTGGAATGGTGGTTCAAACTTTTTTTTAAGTTATGTGAGTCAGAACTTGTGCGCGGTTGTGGAAGTTTCCAAACGGATGCCCGGATTAAAAATATGAGGGTACCATTGCATTCGGGACGACGACTTTACCTAAGAATGGGTCTAACATCGTCCGATGTGGGTCTAGGGAAAAATTTAATTTTCGGACGTTTTTAGTAAATAAAATAAAATAAGTGAGAAAGTTTATTTTTTTTGGAAAACTTCACTGCAGCGCAATGACAGGGAAGTTGTTTCAATAATAAAGGCCACATCATAATGACTTATAAATAGAAATATGGACTCATTAATACCCCAGTGTATTTGAATGCAAAACATGTTTCCCTTTTTATTGGGATAATTGAATGTTGCTCGTTGGCAAGGATTGAGAGGAAACTCTGGTAAATCCATGGCACTTTGGAGAAATATCATGATGACGAATGACGATGGATCAAAGCTACGAATCGATGTGCCAATGAAGTTTAAGGATCTCAACAACGATGGAAGCACAACCCTTCGTCAGCGATCAATCCCTTCTTGAGGTAGGGGTTTGTTATTTAAATTATTTTCCCCACTTTTGATTTAAACAGTGAATTCAAATCAACCATGAACAAGTTGATCCGCGGATTCATGTGTTCTTGCATGAGGGATTAATTGGGATGTTTCAGGGAATTAATCAATGTTGAATTGTTGTTTTTTTATTCTGCTCCATTTAATCCTACTAACGGGAGCGGATTAACGCCGTGAAGAACGGCGAAGGAGGTTCGTTCCTCGATTTGTTCATTGGATTTCTTTCCCTTTCTTTTCTCTGTGCGTTCTTCATGTTTTTCATGGGGCAAGGAACAACAGATCGGTGTACATCCGTTTCGTGTTGCAACAATCCCAAATTGAAGATTCGACACTACAATGACCTTGTAGAGGTGTGGGAACGATAGTGGACGACGAATCAGACCGGATCGGGAAGGACCATTCTTCGAGTGTTCTTCCTGTGGGTGGATCGTTGCACGTTTTCAGAGATGATCAGAGGTCTAAAAATAAAGGAATTGGCTTCGTGGTGTTGTAGTGAAAACAACCTGGGAGTTTCATGGTGGTCGGATGGAAGAATCGACGATCGGGACATCACAGAAAGCACGACGGTGGAAGTCTGCAATTCTGGAAATTTCTAGACTATATAGAGTGTACTTCCGAAGAACACGCTGTGTAGTACTGGTGGTGGTGGCTAGGGTTTTGGGGGTTAGAGAGGAATCACACGGCATGTGACCTTGGTCACACGGTGTGTTGGACTTTCCCTGAAGCTCAACGTGTATTTTGGGAAGTACACGGACACAGGATGGACTACACGGCTTCGGTACATGGTGTGTACTCTTACGCAACATGACAGAGGCGGCTACATGGGACTCAGCATGTACCCAGGGGATACACAAACACGGGATAGAGTACACGACCGTGTACTCCCTCACACGGCCAGACAAGGCCAGTTATGCGGGTCACCTCGTGTGCCGATTACACGGTTTGGAGTATACAGGATGAGGACCATGTACGGGCACATAGCCAGCGTACACGGAGTTGACCCCAGTCACTCAGACACAGCGTGTACATCGTACTAAACGCTGTGTACTCACTTTTTCTACACGAACATCCTTACGACATGGGCCATTGTACACGGGTAGTACCCAGGGTCAGACAACACGACGTGTAACTTTTCTACACGCCGTGTAATTTTTGAAAAATGTCATGGTTCTCTTGTACACTATATCTTGGAAATGTTTCATTTGGGTTAGTGCCCCTTCTTCTCGTTCTCCTGAAGGTCAGGCATCGTTTCCTTCTACAAGAGTATGATCCCTTCAGTAGGACTTTTTTTGATAGAGTCATAATCCCTCCAAGAGGCTAGGAACGAGATCCTTTATATATTCCAGACCCTAGGCAGAGTAAGGAATCGACGTGACCAACTCTACTGGGCGTTGATCCTCTACCTAGCTGGTGAATCCACCTAGCTAGTGAATCCGAATGGGTCATGGTATCTGCCATGGCCCTGGAA
Source organism: Viscum album (assembly GCA_963277665.1). Classification (NCBI taxonomy): domain Eukaryota; kingdom Viridiplantae; phylum Streptophyta; class Magnoliopsida; order Santalales; family Viscaceae; genus Viscum; species Viscum album. The sequence continues at coordinate 2,006,116,894 of OY728122.1, read as the reverse complement.
GTGATCCTCATCTCTGTATCGTGGTCTTTCCCACTCAAGAGTGTGTCTCCCATAATGGGTGCATCTATCTATTTTGATATTCCCCACTCAGGAGTGTGTCTCCAAAAATCAGTGTAACTACCTCTTGGGACGTTTCACGATGAACAATCCTTCTCGGATGGACGTCATCAGATCTACCAGTCTCGTGGAGTGTGTTCTCCCAGAACGAGTGCTTTGTGGAATATTTGAACTGAATCCCTAGTGGGGGTATGTGGTTGTGTGACTTGTTTCTAGACCACATGTCTCAGTTTTGGGAATATCTGGATTGTTTTTCTCCTGTTATATGTTCAGTAGACATATACTGTGTAGAGATGACTGCGCCTTTTCTTTGAGTATTGCTTTGTTTTTTTCGAGGTCCTCTATTGAGTATTGTTATGATCACCCCTGCACGGGCTCTTCCCGCACGTGTCGTGTCTTGTGAAGACGAGAAATATTTTCACAGAGTCCAGGGCGGATCGGGATAGGACCGAGCTTTCTGAGTTCCCTACAGGCCAAGGCATTCCTTCGGCTACGAGAAGCAGTCCCAATGCCTCTTGTGTTTACAGGTTGGACTTTGCAGTTTTTAGACTCTTGATTTTGTGGGCTTGTATTCTGGCACAGTTTACCTTCAGTAATTTACCTACCATCGTACTCTGTTGGTTGGGTTTACTTGTATGCATGCATTTTGTTCCTTATTGTTTTTACATTTCAGCATTTGTGGGATTGGAGATGTGTGTGTGTACAGGTGCTTAGGAAATGCCTACCATGTTAGAAATATGCCTACTCAGTGCTAGTCACCAGCCCCTGGCCTATTGGAGGCGGGCTTGGGGAGTCACGGCGTGGGCCCCATTGAGACGAGTCATGACAGAGTGGTATCAGAGGTGGTCAGTTCTACCATAGGACCAAGAGTCTGTGAGATTGGTTTTGGGAAACAGTGTTAAGTGTTTCGAGTTTGGTTTTCAGCCCAGAGACTCTAGTGTTGGTGCGGCAGTCAATGTATCCATACACCAAGACTCTGATAACCTTCTTTCCGACTTGGTAGAAGAAAACGCTGGTTTTAGGGGGAATAAAACAAAAGTACATGCATCATATAGTAATGGGTTGTGTTTTCCATGTCCTTCGAGTCAGCTATCCAGATATAATCATGGTACATCTTGTTTCTTTACAGGATTCATCCATGACACATACATGCTAGGGTTCAGTAGTGAGATCACGAGAATGACCCCTTCAGTGATGAGGCTTCGATACAGGGACCAGTTCCCCAGGCATTGCCGCCAGGTGGTGCACCTGCTATTCCACCACCAGCGGAGCATCCCGTGTTACCTGAAGTACTGATCGACGAGGAGTGAAATATTAGTGCGCTCCATGAGTTCCAGAGATAGAGACCCCTTTGGTTTCTAGGCGAGCCCGACCCTCAGGCGGTTGAGGACTTGCTTGAGGCGGTGACCAGATTTTTCTGTCTAGTGAGGACACCGGCAGACCAGATGGTGATCCTAGGAGCGAGACTCCTTTGGGGTTCGGTGGGACGATGGTGGAGTCTGACCACATAGACTCACGACGAGGATACTCTTTCATGGATGGAGTTTGAGTGACTCTTCAAGGAAAAGTTCTCTCCGGCTATGCTGAGAGCAGTGCACATCCAGAAGATTCTTCAGCTCCAGCAGGGCAGTTTGATAGTAGCTTACTATTCATCTAGGTTCACCAACCTCGCCCGATACTCAATGTATATGGTCAGTGATTAGTACTTTAGAGCTCGTAACTTCGAGAAAGGTCTAAGATGGGACATCTGAGCTAGGGTCGTGCCTCTATGCATTTTGGCTTATTCTGGATTTCTCGAGCGGGCCTTGGTGATCAAGAGCTTCTTGGCGAAGCAGAGACAACTGGCGACATTCAGAAGCAGGCAGACATGTGCAGAGACCCCGACAGCAGGGATCCGACATCGGTCACATGGATCTGGACGTGGGAAGCAACATAGGAGGACCTAGGACAGAGGATCAAAATTCCAGGGTTCTTAGGCTAGATCCAGTCATCCTATGGAGAAGGGATGTTATGCGTGTGACAGTATGAGACATATTGCTAGAGATTGTCTGACCCGTCGAGCTGCTGACAGGGGAGCGGTGGATGGACCATCGAGGTAGAGGCAGAGAGTGGAGCAGACAGACCCTCCAGGTGGAGGATGTGGTATAGGATCAGGGAGAGTTGCGGGTGGTGGCAGATGCTTTGACTTACTTCCACCACCACCCCCAGGAGGTCTGAACCAGGCTTAGGGAGCTGGGGGACAGGGACGGGGACAACTGCATGCGGTCGAGGCGTACGACCTAGGGACTCCATGGATGATTTGAGTTATGATCTGTGTCTTTTCTACCTTAGCTACTATACTTATAGAGATAGGTTCCAGTCATTCCTTCATAGACACATGTCTTGTGCGAAACCTTGAGATTCTAGTAGAATTGTTTACTTGATCTTTACACTTGGAGACACCTACGGAAGGAGACTTGACAATCAAGAACCTTTGCAGACAGTGTGATCTTACCCTCGGAGGTGAGATTTTCGGTTAGAACCTCTTGGTGGTAGCGTCGAGGCCTTACGACGTCATTCTCGGTATGGATTGGTTATCTTCGATCCATGCCCAAATTAACTATTTTAGGTGAAGAGTGTGGTGTGTCTACCGTAATGGGGCGAGGTTTTCCTTTTTCAGAAAAAAAGAGACCGAGAATGCAAAGAATGGGCTCATGCATAGGGGGGTGGGGTGCAACCAATCACTCATGAGATGGATAACATTACCCTTGGAGTAGTAGATGTTGTGGGCTCTTAGTTCCTAGTAGTAGTAGCGGATTACGAGGATGTATTTCTTGAAGATGTTCCAGGATTACCTCCCCACCAGGAAATCGACTTCTGCATCGACTTACACCCCGTGACGACACCGATTCCCTCACCAATATATCAGATGGCTCCCGCAGAGCTTCACTAGCTGAGTGGGTAGTTTAAGGATTTTTAGAGCAAGGGTTTCGTGAGACCCAGTGTTTCACCCTGGGTGGCCCCAGTCTTTTTTTCCAAGAAGGCAGATGGAAGTTTGATGTTGTGCATGGATTACCGGCTCCTGAACTAGGTGATAGTAAAGAACAAGTATCCACTTCCGAGAATCGATGACCTCTTCGATCAACTGAGAGGGGAACAGTGGTTCTCGAAGGTTGACCTTCAATCAGGTTATCCCTAGTTATGAGTACAGGGCGAGGATATATCTAAGAAGACCTTCAAATTACGCTACGGTCACTATGAGTACTTTGTGATTCCTTTCTTCATGACAAACGCCCCCATAGTGTTCATGGGACAGATGAACCGAATCTTACAGCAGTACCTGGACTGGTTCATAGTGGTCTTCATCAACGACATCCTTATGTACTCGGCATTAGAGGAGGAGCACACAAGAGACCTGCGGGTAGTTCTAGACGTACTCTGGGAGCACCAGATTTATGGGAAGCTCTCAAAGTTCCAGTTCCGGATTCAGGAGGTCCAATTTATGGGACATTTCATCTCAGTAGATGGAGTAGCTGTGGACGTAGCCAAGGTGGAGGCAGTGTTAGCATGGGAGCCACCTTGGAGCGTGACGGAGGTGCGAAGCTTCCTTGGGTTGGCAGGATATTACCAGAGATTCATTCCTCATTTCTCCTGAATATCAGCACCGATGACAGCCTTTACCAGGAAGGGGAAACCCTTCTTTTGGATGGATAAGTTCCAATAGGCTTTCAAGCAGTTGAGATAGAGTTTTATGAGCTTCCTGATCTAGAGATTTCTGGAGGAGGGTGTCGAGTACATAGTTTTCTACGACGCATCAGGGACTGGACTTGGATGTGTCTTGATGTAGAGGAAGGCAGTGATTGATTATGGTTCATGCCAGCTTAGGCCACATGAGCAGAAATATGTGGCCCAATATATTGAGTTGGTTGTGGTATTCTTCGCATTGAAGATGTGGCGAAACTACCTTATGGGCGAGTGGTTCATCATCTACTCATACCACAAGAGCCTCAAGTACATAATCACATTTAAGGACCTGAATATGAGGCATAGGAATTGTCTAGAGTTCCTCCAGGATTATGATTTTGAGATTATCTATACTCCTGGGAAGGGGAACATGGTGGAAGATTATCTTAGAAGAAGGTCGAGCTCACAGCTGTTGAGTGAGGCGATAGGGTAGTTAGCCAAGTTGCAGTTATCCTTCATGGATAGAGAGGATGCATCTTACCTACAGTCAATAGTTGTCACCCCTCCACTCTAACAAAGAGTTATGGAAGTGCAGCTTGGGGATGTCGACTGTAAGACATTACATACTCAGTTATCCATATTACATGCTCCTGATGGATATTCTCAAGGTGGGGAGCACGTACTTATTTTCAGAGGACGCACTATTATATCGGTGGAATTACGGGAAGATTTCCTAAAGGAGTTTCATACATTCCCTTTGGAGGTACATCCTGGAGTGGAAAATATGCACCAGGATCTCTGAAGATAGCTCTGGTGGTCGGGCATGAAGAAGGTAGTAGCAGAGTTTGTTTCTCGATGACTTACATGCTAGCAGGTGAAGGCCGAGCACCAGGTTCCAGTGAGATTAGCTCACCCCTGGAAGTCCCAGAGTGGAAGTGGGATGGAATATTTATGGAATTCATGATGGACTTACCACAGACATCCAAGTGGCAAGATTCCATCTGGGTGATCATTGACCGACTCACCAAGTCGGCCCACTTCCTAGCTATCAGGGAGAAGAGTTCCTTAGAGAGATTGGGAGGCCCCTACATGCAGAAGATAGTTTGACTACATGGTGTACCCTTGAAAATAGTCTCGAACCAAGACGCACGTTTACCATCCTGGTTGTGGAAGGGATTGCAGTAGGCTTTTAGGACTCAGCTACGCTTGAGCATAGCGTTTCATCCCCAGACAGATGGTTAGACGGAGAGGACCATTCAGGTTCTGGATGATATGTTGCGAGCTTGTATCTTGGACTTTGGCCACAGTTGGGAGGACCACCTACCACTGGTGGAGTTTGCGTACAATAATATCTACCACTCCACCATTGGTATGGAACCTTTCAAAGCCTTGTGTGGGAGACCCTGCTGATCATCGCTTCATTAGACCGACCCCAGGGAGTTAGCACTCATGGGTCCAAAGTTGGTGTGAGCTACCACTGAGAAGGTGTAGATCATCTGGGAGCGAATAAATACTACACAGAGCCACTAAAAGTCTTATGATGATAGACGACGAAGACCTTTGGAGTTCAAAGAGGGATACCACGTCTTTATTTGGGTCTCACATCGATGAGGGTTACTGAGATTTGGCCGGGGTAGCAAGCTGTCTCCGAGGTTCATCGGACCTTTCAGATACTGTGAAAAGTTAGCGAGGTGGCATACCGCCTAGATCTTCCACCATATATGCATTGGGTACATGATGTCTTCCACGTGTCGCCACTGAGGAGGTACGTGCATGAACCATCTCATGTCATCGACTGGGGTGTGCTGGACATCGAGGATGGAGTGACCTTTATGGAGTACCCGGTGGAGATCGAGGATCGGAAGGAGAGGATCCTTTGTGGGTGATCGATTCCCTTAGTCTGCATTCAGTGGCAGCATAGGAATCTTCAAGAGAGCATGTGGGAGTAGGAGGCTCAAATCCATGCCCAGTACCCACATCTTTTTGAGTAGTCTTGTTTTGGATTTTCAGGGATGCAAAGCCCCAAGGTGGGGAGAATGAAATGTCTCATATTTTCCGTGTATTATTTTTAAATATTATATAGAACTATTACGAGACCCGGTACAGAGAGGACACATCATTCCGGGGCCCAGTGATCCCGGAATGGTGGTTCGAACTTTTTTTAAGTTAAGTGAGTCGGAACTTGTGCGCTGTTGTGGCAGTTTCCAAACGGATGCCCGAATTAAAAATCGGAGGGCACCATTGTGTTTGAGATGAAAACTTTACCGAAGAACAAGTTTAACCTCGACCATCTTGGGTCGAGGGAAAAAGTTAATTTTCAGACATTTTCAGTAAAATAAAATAAAATAAATGGCAGAGTTTATTTTTTTGGAAACATTCGCTGCAGTGCAATGACTGGGCATATTTTTCAATAATAAATGCCACATCATAATGAAATCAAAACTGAAAGCTGGACTCATCAATACCACATCATATTTGAATTCCAAACATGTTTCCCTTTTTATTGGGATAATCGAATGTTGCTCATTGGAAAAGATTGAGAGGAAACTCTAGGGAATCTGTGGCGCTTTGGAGAAAACTCTCGGCGACGAACGATGACGGATCAAAGCTGTGAATCACTGTGCCAATGAAGTTGAAGGATATCGACAATGACAGCATCACAACCCTTCATCAGTAATCGATCCCTTCTTGAGGTAGGGGTTTGTTATTTATATTCTTTTCCCCACTTTTGATTTAAACAATGAATGCGGATCAACCATGAACAATTTGATCCATGGATTCATACATTCTTATGGGAGGGTTTTATTGGGATGATTTGGGGAATTAATCCATGTTGAATTGTTGTTGTTTGATTCTACTTTGTTTAATCCTAATAATGGGAGCGGATCAATGCCGTGAAGAATGATGGTGGAGGTTCGTTCCTCAATTTGTTCATTGGATTTCTTCCCCTTTCTTTTCTCTGTGCATTATTTGCGTTCTTTGAGGGGTGAGGAAGAACGGATTGTTGCACATCCATTTTGCGATTAAGTGATCCCAAATTTAAGATTTGACACTAAAATGACCTTGCGGAGGTGCGATGACAATAGTGGATGAAGAATGGGAACAGATCGGGAAGGGAAATTCTTCAAGCATTCTTTGCGCAGGTGGATCATTGCATGTTTTCCGAGTGAATCGGAGTTCGGAAAAAAAAATAATCTTTGTGGTGTTAGGGTGACTAAAACCTAGGAGTTTCATGGATATCAGATGGCTGGATCGACGATCGGGACATCACGGAAGGTGTGGCGGTGAAAGTACACGATTCTAGAAATTTCCAGACTACACGGCGTGTACTTATGAAGATCACGCCGTGTAGTACTGGTGGTGGTGGCTAGGGTTTCGGGGGTCAGAGATGAATCACACGGCCTGTGACCCTAGTCGCACGACATGTTGGACTTTCCTCGATGCTCAGAGTGTATTTTGGGAAGTACACGGACACGGGATGGACTGCACAGCTTCGGAACACGGCATGTACTCTCTACGCAGCATGGAAGTGGTGGCTTCGCGGGACTCCACATGTACCAAGGGGATACACAGATATAGGATGGAGTACACGACTGTGTCCTCCATCACACGGCCAGGCGAGGCCAGTAACGTGGGTCACCTCGTGTGCTGATTATACGGGTTGGAGTACACGGGATGAGGACCGTGTACGGGCACATGGCCAACATACACGGAGCTGACCCCAGTCACTTTGACATGACGCGTACACCGTACTACACGCCGTGTACTCACTTTTTCTACATGACCAGCCTTATGACACAGGCCATTATACATAGGTAGCACCTGGGGTCAGAGGAAACGACATGTAACTTTTCTATAGGGTGTGTACTTTTTTGTAAAATTGAATGGTCCTCTTGTCCACTATATCTTGGACATGTTTTGTTTCGATTAGTTCCCCTTATTCTCATTCTCCTAAAGGTTAGGCATCGTTTCCATTTACAGGAGCATGATCCATTCAGCAGGACTTTCTATGATAGAGTCGGCATCCCTCTAAGAGGCCTAGAGCAAGATACTCTATCCATTCCTGACCCTAGGTAGAGTCAGGTATCGACGTGACCAACTCTATCAGGCATTGATCCTCTACCTCGCAGGTGAATCCACCTAGTAGGTGAATCTGTATGAGTCGCGGTATTCTCCATGGCCCTGGTTGTGATCCCCATCTGTGTATCGTGATCTTTCCCACTCAATAGTGTGTCTCCTGTAATGAGTGCACATATCTATCGTGATCTTCCCCATTCACGAGTGTGTCTGCCGTAATGAGTGTAACTACCTCTCATGATGTTTCCCTATGAATAGTACTTCTCAGACGGACATCATCAGAGATACCAGACTCGTGGAGTGTGTTCTCCCGGAACGAGTGCTTCGTGGAATCTTCGAACTGAATCCCTAGCAGGGGTATGTGGTTGTGTGACTTGTTTATAGACCATGAGTCTGAGTTTTGGGTATATCTGGTTTGTTTTTATCCTGTTATATGATTAGTATACATATACTGTGTAGAGATGACTGTGCCTTTTCTTTGAGTATTTCTTTGTGTTTTTCAGGGTCCTCTACTGAGTATTGTTATACTCACCCCTGCGCGGGCTCTGCCTGCACATGTCGTGTCTTGTGCAGATGAGCATCCTTTTGACAGAGTCCAGGGCGGACCGGGATAGGACCGAGCTTTTTGAGTTCCTTACAGGCCGAGGTGTTCCTTCAGCTATGAGCAGCAGTCCCAGTACCTCTTGTGTTTAAAGGTTGGACTTTGCAGTTTTCAGACTCTTGACTTGGTGGGCTTGTATTCTGGCCCAGTTTTCTTTAAGTACTTTACCTTTCGTCGTACTTTGTTGGTTTGGTTTAGTTGTATGCATGCATTTTATTCCTTATTGTTTTTACATTTCATCATTTGTGGGCTTAGAGATGTGTGCATGTGTACAGTTTCTTAGGTAATTCCTCCTATGTTAGTAATATGCCTACTCGGTGCTAGTCACCAGCCCCTGACCTATTGGAGGCGAGCTTGGGGAGTTACGACATGGGCCCCACTAGGATGGGTCGGGACATGAGCCTTTTTTGGGTCATAAACTTCTTGTATTTTGATTTCCATTCTCCAAGGTCTTTCCATATTATTGTTCCGGTTTAACACTGTAGAGAGATTTTGATTTTACGATTGACATTTTCCATGTTATGACGCCCATTTTTAAGCAATCTTATCAAATGAAACAAGCTGTTGTATTGGAGCTTAATGTTCAAGATGAGGACCTAGAGGTTAAGGTATTTAATCATCCCAACATTTCACTAGGGGATTATCCAATTATCTTTGAAAATAAGGAAGATGAGTTTCTAAGACATTGTGTGAATTATAAAAAATTTGAATAGGGTGAAAATTAAGAAAAAATATGCTTTTCCTAGGATTAATGAACTTTTTGACTAGTTTAGAGGGGAATTTTGGTTTTCTTATATTGACATATGGCTGGGGTACAATCTATTGAGATTCTGAGAATATAATATACCTAAGGTAGTGTTTCAGTGTTGATATTGTAATTTTGAGTTTCTATTTATAACATTAAGTCTCACTAATTCTCATGTGGTATTTATGGAATTGATGAATTGTATATTTTTCAGTTCTTATATTCTTTAATTTTTTCTATCTTGGATGATATTTTAGTGTACATAATGTCAAAGGAGGATCATATATACCATTTGGATATCATTCATTGAACATTTAGGAAATATCACCTACATGGAAAACATTCAAAATGTGATTTTTTTATTAGAGGCGTGAAATTTCTCAGGAATTTGATATCTATGATGGGTGTTTAAGTGGATCCTAAAAAGTTATAGGTAGCTATCTCCTAGGAGAATCTAATAAATTTTTATGAAGACTAGATATTCTTGGGTTTTGATGGTTAATATAAATTAATTTTTTGATTCTTATACAATATTTCATCTTTGATGATATCTTTAACCCATATGTGTTTAAAGCTTGAGTGGAATGAAAACTATTAGAGATATTTTGAGGAAATCAATATGATATTGAATTTAGAACTAGTTTTGATTCATTTGGAAAAAATTTCATGTTATGAAGGTTTATGTGATTCTTATGGTATGGGTTTGGGATGTTTCTTGATATAGTTAAAATATGTGGTGGCCTATGGCTCTTGTCACTTACACCCTCATAAAAAAACTACCCAATCTGTGATCTTTTGTGGGAAGCATTTATGAATTCACTCAAAATGTGGTGTAAATACCTATTTAGGGAGACATTTATAGTGTATTTAATTTAATTTTGATATTACATATACTCATATAAAATGGAATGTGTTTTATGATGGATTGAGAAGAAAATTGATGACATAAGACATGAAGGAATCAGTTTAGGAGTGGTATCTAAAGAGTTTGTATACTGAGATGATGTTGGGAGTGGAAGTGGTTGGAGAATAGGTGTTTTTGGATTCTACCAAAGCTATCTCATATTTTAATGAGTGTGTTTGTCTAGAACAAGTGATAGATGCATAGAACCAATTATTTATAGAAATAATTTATGGTTGGAAATCCATGGATGAGGGTCTCTATCTCTTAGTGGAGATGTTTTTCTTTCATAGTAGGTTTGTTTTTGCTTCTTTCTTGAGGAATGCGTTTATGGATAGTGGACACTAGTATTATTGGTCTATGAAACTTGGGGATACAAAGATATATCATGACTTCAGACATCAGTATTGGTGGTTAGGGATGAAGTAGTCAATTACAGATGTTATACCATAATGCCTTACTTGTCAGAGAATTAAGGTGAAACACCAAATACATGAAGTATTGTTGCATCTATTACCAATTATGATATGTATTTGGGATGATATTTCCATGGATTTCATCATTGGATTTCCAATGTCTCTTAGTGGGAAGTATATTGTTTGGGTGATCATTGTCAACTAATTAAATCAACACATTACCTACCTATCAATGAGACAACGAAAGTGGAACAACTAGGGGATTTGTATGTTTGAAAGATTTTGAGACTTCATGGTGTTCCCTTTTCGATTGTTCTTGATAGGGACCCAAGGTTCACATTTATATTCTAGAATGTTTTATAGGAGGTTATGGGTCCCAATTTGTAATTGAGCATGGCTTATCATCCGTAGATGGATGGAAAGTCATAGAGGGCTATCCAGGTTCTAGAGGACGTGTTTTGAGCCCATGTTCTAGATTTTGGTATATCTTTAGAAACAAATTTTCCTTTGGTTGATATTTATTATAAAAATAGTTATTAGTATTAAATCAGTATGGTTCCATTTGAGTTTTTGTATGGATGACCATTTATATCTCTATTATTTTTGGATGTGTTAGGAGAGAAGTCCTTAATTGGACTGAGGCTTGTTCAGGAGACGATGAAGATTCTACAGTTGATCCAGAGGCATTTGATTATAAAATAGAGTTATCATAAAACCGATACAAACTATTGGCATCAGCCACAGGAGTTTGAGGTTCGTGATTTGGTATTTCACAGAGATTCACCTTTATTAATACATCATCAATTGGGTAATCAAGGTAAGCTGTAACAATGGTTTATAGTCCCATTTGAGGTCATTGGATTACATGGGGTGGTAGCCTACTAGTTAGACATACCTTCACATTTTACATCCATCCACAATGAGTTTCATGTGACATAGTTGAGGAGTTATATACCAGATCATTCCCATGTGATTGGATGGGAAAATATTGATCTGAATCCCAATATCAATATTGTTAAGAATCTAGTTAATATTTTAAATCCCAGGGATAAGGTGATATGTTGTAAAAACAATACCCCTTTTGGGTGCTATGGTAGTGTGAACACTATTTCCCTGAGTTGTGGGAGTAGGAGTTGTTTATGAGGTAGTAGTAACCTTTTATTTTTCCAGATCTAGAATATTCATGACTTTATAGGGATATAAAGAATTTATGGTGGGGATATTGAAACTCCCTATTACATTTTCAAAGGTATGTATTGGGTTTTCTTTTGAGTTGCCTTTTTTATTTTGAGTTTTCTGTATAAACCTATAGTTTTTTTAATTTTTTTGGGGATTTACACACTGTGTAATTAGGTTACATGATGTGTATTCATCTACAAAAAGATGCCATGAATTGATATAGGATGTGATAGATTTACACATCATATAATAGGTTTAGAACCTGTAAATTTTAAATTTTTTTTTAATTAAAAGGAGATGCATTTTTCATTGTATTCAACCTTCTTAGACCAGAGCTCTCACAAATAAATTTTTAGTGATCTCTTGTCCTTCTAGAGCATCCTTTTAGTGATTGATCATCATGTTGGTTATGGTATATATCTCTAGGTAAAGGGCCTTCCTATTTCTTCTTTTCCATTAATTTTGTCAAATTATTTGGTTGTGATTGTGATTAGATTCAGGATCAATTAGAAATTTCTATTAATAAATTGTATTTTCTTTTCATTACTTGTCTTTTGAAGTCGGATTTCATGGTTTAAGTTGACCATTTTTTTATGGTAGATAGTTTTATAAATTTATAGGTAAGTGATTTAAAAAAAAGGGTTAATTCTATGAATTACATAGTGTTCTTTTGAAATTTATTTGGGTTATTATTTTAATTAAACTAATAAGTAGATTCTATGGGTTTTTTGGGAAAGGATACATGTTTTTAAAGAGGTATTTATTTAAAAAACATGGTTTTTTATCGATATAATTTATTATAAAAATTGGTTCTCAAAATCAGAAGATGATTTTATTACCTTTAAAAAATATTTATAAATTATAGGCATGCCTAGGTTTAAAAATGGAAGTTTACAAACTATTCACATCGGGAACCTTGGGTGATTTAGAAAATAGAAACATGTAGATTTAGAGTGTTTGGAACAATTAGGATATTAACTTTAAGATATCGATGAACCATGGAAGTAATCGATAACAGTTGGATAAAATTTTTTTGTGTTTAGGGTCATTAGTGTTCAGTACATATTGTTCCATAGGTCGGAGCCTGACTAGATGATGCTTTGACATTTCTTGTTTATTTGTCACATTATGGGATTTTCATATGGATTTTTTCTCACATTTTTTATTACCTGGTCGTGTTACATATCATTTATTGATAGGTTATTTAATAGACACCTTTTTACTTTTTAACTATTATTGTATGGATTTGGAAACCCTTTTTTATGAATTCTACTTGTCTTTTTTTTAGAATATGAACGTATTTTATGAAACATAGAGTAAAATAATTTTCAAACTAGTTTGGATTTATGAAAATACTTTTTAAGACAAGTTTTATTTTAAAATATAGAACTATTACATTCATGTTATTAGACATTGTATAGATTATTTGGTCGCATCCTACCAGGATTTGTTCTCACACCCTACTTTTTTCCTTTGTGTGGTTGTAGATATTGCATGATTCAGGTAATGTGTAGGGAATCTTGTACCATGATGGATTCAATTATTGGAACTTCCTTTCATCTAGGTTGATTTGGAGTTTAATATTGGTTACATAGAGACTTGTTTTCTTCTCTGAATCATACATATCTAGTTTATCATATTTTATTGGATGTATAGATGCTTTCATGTCTATTTTTTCTTAATACTCTGATTTTATGTCTCAATTTGTTTATATTTGATACTTTGTTCCACTTTCTAGTGATACCTCACCGTGGAGTTCTGACTTGAGTGTCTTCTATAGTTGATTTTATTTGGTTCATTATTTGTTTCCTCATGTTGGGGTTGTAGATGGATTGTCTTGGCTTGGGGATGTGTTTCCCATCATAGGTGAAAATATTGGGCATGATCCCCATTGAACAAAGGTTAGTGTTTCCTTATTGTAACTTTATATTATAAGTGATGAAATGATTTTTCTTTTTAAAGCAATCCATTATTATGTTTTTCTTATATGAGTGCTCATGGTTGGAAAATGGTTCTATCAAAATGGTTTTATCCCTTGTATGGAATGAAATTCCATTCCAAGTGTTTGTGAAAAATCACAAATGTATTTTTAAAGAATGATTTTGATTTTTAAAGTAGTGGAAATCCCCTAATTGATGTTTTAAAAAGTATTATTATGTTAATTGGATTTCCAAACAAGAATTATGTTGATTTGAAAGTGTAAAATTTTTTGGGAAAATGTTGTTTAATTTTTAAAGGGTTATGTTAAACCTTATGATCAATATTTAAAAACTCATTTTATCTCAAGTTTTTTTATTACAATGTTTTGGGATGTTTAAATCTTTTTAAATTTATAAAATAGTATGTCTATATCAAAAAGTAATTTTTTCTAATGGGGATTGGATTCTGAAACTCATTTTTTTCTTGGAATGTTTTCTAAATGTATTTGAAAGGGAAGAGTGAATTCCCATTTGTTTTTCAAACATGTCTTGATAAAATTAGTCCCAAGAGTGTATTGGGATGGATTTTATAAATGATTAAATTAATTGTAATTGTAAGAAAATTTTGAATATAGAAGAACACTTTTTCATTTTATGAAAAATGAGTTTTCATAAAATGTGTGATACCCTATCAATCCCCTTAGAATATTGTATGTATAATGTTTCTTGAGATCTAATGATGGGATGTTAATTAACGATTCATTTGTATATTCTATTTCTTTTGATGTATATGGGGATTATTTTTGTGAAGGTGGAAGCTAATTAATGACTTATTATAAAAAAAATTTCTCTGAGTTAAGTAATGTTCAATTGTGCTTACCTCTATTTTGACTCATCAAGAGAGTCCTAGGTAGATATTGTGTGACATGTGTGCTGAATAACCCAAGTGGATACTATAGGTGTAATTAGTAATCATTTCTTGGATAATCTAATATGGTTGTAGTGGAATTAGTATTCAACCCATTTTCTAGAATTATCCATTAATATATGATCCTGTGGGAGAAGGAATCCCAAGGAAATTACCATCATTGGTCCCATGGAGGAATGACTCCGTGGGCAACACCATCCAAGATAAATTAGACAAAGGTGTTCCAAGGATGTTATATTTGGGTAGTATGATAGGTTTTCTGAGAATTTTAACATGTTTAGTAGTTCCAGACTAGGTTCCTTGTTGATAGTTCAGGTCCTTTTATTACTTGATCCTGGTGATGATTCCCATGACACTAATACTTTTTAAGAACATTTAGGGGAGTTAAATTTGTGCTTTAATTCTATTCCATGGTGTTTATATACTTTGTTTGGCATATAAGATATTGTAATTTGTTTCCCCTAGTTTTATGTTATGACATAGTGCTTCTTGATCATGTTCTTTCTTCATTATTTTTGTGGTTTTATTTTTAGAAGTTTTCAAAAGGAATTAATAAATTTCTTCAAATATAGAAAAATTAATGTGTGATTTTACAGTATTTTGAAACTATTTTTATAAATAAGTTTAAAAACTTTTCTGGAGTGAGAAAAGTGAAATGTTTTTATTTTCCAAACTATAGTTGTGTCTGGGCATTGAAAACTTGGTTTAGGCATTTGTTCCTAGTTTTTGGAAATTTGATTTTTTAAATGTGTTTTGTAATTCCATTTAAAAATTCATAGACACCATTTATGTTTCGAAATGTGAATTTTTAAAATATTTTTTTATAAAAAAAAATTAAAGTGGGAATTTTCAATAATGTTTTATATTATAGTTATTTGTTAGGGAAAAGTATCTTCCAAGTGATTATTGTCATTTAATGAAAGTCATGGAAAAACATTTCTATAATATTTTTTATGTGTTTAAGTTTCTTTTCAAAAGGCTTTTGGAAAATTTCAATTTTTACACTGCATTTAAAACTATAATTTTTAGGATATAATATGAAATTGATTTCATAGATTTGATGGGTTTTGGTGACCTGTTGAAATTTTAACTCTAACATGTATTTTTTTAGGTTCATATTCCCTTAACATGTTTGGTTTCCTTTGGATCTTCTGGGAGGGATATATGGTTGGATGATGACTATGGGTCACGTGGTGTATCTATGGAGCTGGTTTGGGGCTTTATATTTAGTTGAGTTTATTTATACCATTTTTACCATTGTAATTTATACTCTGTATTATGTGTATGTATTTTTTAAATACTTTTATTTATGTATATGTTATATCTTGTTAGGAAATTGATTAATGTTTATCTCCAGTTGAGTGTTTGTTTCTATTATTTACATTACTTATTTATTTTTTATGTATGAGGGTGAAATCATTCCCATGGTTTATTCTATGATAGAAATGCACTAGTTTTGAACCCATGGGGATTGAGAATGCCCTTCAATCCATGTGTCTGACTTGGTTGGGATCCATGATGGATAAAACCCTAGTCATGTTCATTAAAATTTTGTATCATAGGGAAGTTTTATATGGGATCTAGGTTTTGGAATCCCCTATTATTATTTTTGGTGTTGGTATATGGAAACAAGGTTATCAGCACACAAGAGGTAGGCATGAGGAGAGTGTCATGATCCCTTTCTCACCCCAAGCCTTGAGTTTCCAAGGGAAGTCATAATTTTAACATTTATTGTCAGAATTTTTAGATTATGAGTTGGTTCTATAGTAAGTGGTTGTTATCCACAATAAAATCTCTTGAGTTTACTTGTGTTTCATATGTGATGTTTTCTTGATGGGGATGAAGAAGGAAGTTAGGAAGTGTGGTTGGATTATAGGGCCTAAAAAACCACACGACAACCAAATTCTTGGTTCTAGACAAGATTTCATAACTATTTATTGATTTTTATGTAGCCATCAACTATGTAGAAATTTTTCACATGCTTCCACATCATTGATTTTTTTCTTATTTAGACCCCTTGACACACATATTTCCTAGTGAGTTTGGGATATTATAAAATAATTCTAATTGTCCTTGTTAAATGTTGGTATATTTGGGTGAAATTTTCATTGAGGCCTGTAACATGAATTTATGTATGAAATTTTGTCATGTTATGTGAAATTAGTTTCTTATGGGTGAAAACCAGATTTCTTGAGATTTTATTTAGGTTTTAAGAAAGTCCATATGTATTTTTTTCAAGTTTTAAAGGATTTATATTTTTTTGAAATGGTTGATTTCATTTTAACATTTAGAAAAATGTTTTTCATACAATTTAATTTTATAATAAAGTGAACATAGTGTTTTAAAAGAAAATTATTCTATTTCAAGAGATTCTAATGTTTTCAAAATTGAGACTTTAACCTTTTTGAGTGCATTTGAAAAGGGAATGTGATTTGAGTACTTTTATAAATGGATTATGTGTGTTTCATTATGTATACTTGGATGATGTTTTGGTTTCAAAACAAGATGGTGTTTTTTTAAATCTAATTTTGTAAATTTTTTAAAATTAATCAACTCTAGTAAGGTCTTGAGTTTTTTATTATAAAATGGTTTCCATTTGGTTTTAAATTAATGAATGCCATATTTTAGTGGTACCATGGTCTTCAAAATGGTATTTTTGGGACATGATTGTGTGAGGGTCTATGTCTTTAATCTTTTAATTGAATCCACACAGATATGTCTACTGTGGGAGCTGATTATTTATTATAGGGGTTATACATCAATTTTGTTTACACTACGAAAGCTATGAATAGATTGAAAAGTGTGGTTTCCTTTTATGTATGATGTGGTTAGGATTTATCTACAGAAATGATTCTTTATTAGATCCTTTAGAGAATACTAGGACCTTTGGTTTAGACCCTTAAAACTTTGTTTAATGGTTGGACCGATAAGGATCATTTTTTCATTGAGAATCTTATGTGAGATCTGGTTGAGAATGGTATGTTTTTAAAACTTGGAATAATTTTATGTTTGATGGATTAGTGGAAATTATCCAATGTAATGACCAAGTTCTTGGTTTTCTCTCTTGTGGGTTATGATCCATATTTGGATTTATTCTCATTGAGTATAGAGTTGTTTTGGAATGATGAGGCATTGGCCCCATGTTTCTTAGGTTATTATTTGGTTACCCATTTCAGGTACTGTTTTTTGGGTTAATTGTTCTTAAATCATTTATTATTGATGTTTTTGGTTCCCCTTATGGGGTTTTGTTGTTAGTTCAGACATGTGAAGAACCTCTGACTCATATAGGGGTACTTGAGGTTGTAGTTTGATTCTAGCTGGTTCATGGATTCAACCATGATTTTTAGTATATTAGAATCACCATAAAATGTTATTCCATGGAATTGGTATATAAACACTCTCACTTTCCAAATGTGACCCGTAGGATAGATCCATATAATTTCTCATTGAGGAATTGTTTCTCTTGTTGGGATCCTTTTTTAGATTCAATGGATTGGTGACCTATGTTTTCCTTTGTGAAGATTCTAGAATTGTCTCTATCATTGTGATTTTGAATTGGTTACTTGTAGTAGGATTTGTATTGTGTAGTTTTTTGAAAAACATTGGTGACATCGAGAACATGGATATTCAGTGACATTTTCTTATTTTCTTTTAATAGTTTTCTTGTTGTTCCAACCATTTTGTTCATTTATAAATGGTGGAGATAATGATGTCTCATATCCTTTTCTATAGATACATTATTTGATCAGGATTTTCATGATTAAGTCCTATTTTGTTTGATGATTCATATGTGCAGTCGATGGACAATGTTTTTCCTTAAGAGATGGTTTGAAATCATTAACCGTTTACCTATACATGGAACTAAGACATTATGGGGAAATAATTGGCATGGTGGGGAGATTTTTGCACCCTATATATCACTTTTGAATTCATATTTTTTTAGTTTTATTATTTTTATGGTTGTTTTATGTTTCTATAGTGTTTCGGCTCAAAACATTTAGATTTGGATTTTTCTATCTATGAAATGTTTTCACCCATTATTTAAATGAAACTATGTGGCTACCCATTATCAAATATGATTTATATTAATTTTTTTCTATGCATAGTTTTCCAACACATGTGGAACATTGATAATTACAGACCATGTGAGTCATAGGAGAAATCATGTGGGACTTCATGTGAGAATGGCCTATATTGAATGACTTGAGAACGGTTTGGTAAACCATATGACAAGTGTAAAAAATGGCTCTGTAATTTTTTAGTACAATATCTTATAGTTAAATAAGGGTTTTTTCAACTGTGTACTGTCTAGGAGAAACAATGTGGTTTAGGGTTTGGCTAGGCAGTTCCCTGTGCGTGGTTGGAACACAGTTTGGAAAACCATGCAACCAAACCTTGTGGTCTTCCCAAATTCACTAAAAAGTGAATTTACTCTTTTCTCATATTCTAATTAAATCCTTCAATACTCAATTTCTCCTTCCTCTCACTCAAATGGATGAGGAACCCCCCTTGAGAACTCCCTTACTTATCCTTCGATTTTTGTGGTCTCCCCCCTTAAATACAACTAGATTCTTCCATAATAAGTCCTCTTAAATCCCTTCCTATTCATTATTATCTATTTCAACTTTAATTTATTTTACTCCTAAGAACCATATTTTATTTTCAAGATGATTTTATGGTGGTAATTGGTTTGAATAATGGATATTTTATCATGTAGAGGGTGTATGGGGCATTTCTGACCTTGGTGGGGGGTGTTTGCCATTGTAGGTGACAACTTCTGGCATGATCATCATTGAAATGAGGTTGTTGCTTCTTTGTGATATATTTATATTACATTTCCTGAAATTTTTATTATTTTAAATGTGTTTCTTTATTAAAGTTATTCTTATACGATTTCCAATGAGGGACAACTGGTGCATTCTAAATGGTTTTATCCCTTTAAAAGGAATATGATTCCTTGAAAAGTGTTTTTGAAAATGATAAAATAGTTTTTAAGATAGTTTTTAGTTTTAAAAGTGGAAGAATGTGATGAATTGTTGTTTACAAAGTATTCTTATTTTAATTCTCTTTTAAACCAAGATTTTGGGCGATTTGACAATATTATAAAATGTTTATAAAAGTTTGATTGATTATTAAATGTGCGAGTTAACCCTTGGGACGTATATTTTAAAATGAATTGTCTGGGTATATTTTTATATAATAATTTTGTGTTATTTAAATATTTTTAAAATACCAAATAAGTTGGACTAATTAAAAAATCTTTTTTATTCTATGTTGATGAGATTTTATAACTCATCGTGGCATTGATTTTTTTTCAAATGTGGTTTAATGGAATGAGTGAATTCCCATTTCAGATTCAAACATGTTTTTGATAAAATTGGTCCCTATAGCAGTTTGAGATGGATTTTATAAATGATAAAATGTCTTTGAATTACAAGTGTGTGTTGAAATGATATGAGCTTGTTGGAATTTTTTAGAAAATGATTTTTTATAAAAGGTATGATATTCTCTTAAGCCCCTTTGATTCTCATATGCTCATTGTGTTTTATGATCCCTTGAGGGGATGATTGTTGTTGTTGAATTTTTATATGATATTTCTATTTGATATACATGTGGATTCTTTTTTTGAGGTTGGGAGATGATTTGTGAGTTAATTCAAAATGTTTTATTCCTCGGTTAAGGAATTCTTGATTGTTCTCACCTCTAATTTATCTCATCAATGGAGTTCTAGGTAGACAATATGTGACATGTGTGTGATGAAACCCTAGTGGAGACAATTGGTTAACAAGGGAAGTAATTCATGAGTACTATAAGATTATTATACCAAAATTAATAACATTCCCATATTCCAATAGTATCGTTTTATATATGACCCCATGGGTGAAGGAATCAGAGGGACATTACTATAGTCAATACCATGGCTGAATATGTCCCTGGGAAAACACCATACTTGATTATATGGAATACAATGTTACTATTATATTATATTCAGGAAGTAATAAGGGGATTCTAGGAATATTGATACGTTAATTTGGGCCAACCTAGGTTACTTTACACTAGTTAAGGCCCTTCTATTACTTGATCCTAGGGACGATGCCTTTGAAATTTGGATCCTTTTTAGGATAATTTTTGGAATTTAACATTACGCTTCAATTTCATTAAAATACTAATTATATTGTTATTGTAAAAATACGTCCTTTTTGTCTATTTCCTACTATTGTATAATGTGACATAGTGGCGATTTAACGTGTTATTTATTCTATATATGTGTGGGTTACATTTAATTTTTTTTGAATATGAATTATTAATGTTTTTCAAATAAGGAAAAAGGAAAATGTGATTTTATATTATTTCTATTTTTTTTTTAATTTTTTTTTGAAAAGTGTTATCAATTTATAAAAGGGGAAACAGTTTGTTTTTAAAACCCCAATTCTATTTTGATATAGAAAACATTTTTTTATTCTACCATTCCTTGTTTTAGTAAATTTAATTTCTAAAAGTTGTTTTGGAAAACTGTTAAAAACATTTGAAACCTCTTTTATGTTTTTAAATGCTTACTTATGAAATAGGATTTTATAAAATGTTTTTAAAGTGGGAAATTGAAATAGATTTTTGGCCAAGTGTTACTATTCTGTACTGGGGAAATTATTTTCCATGTGAGAGTTTTCATTTAATGAAAATTCTAGAAAAAGTTTTTTAAAATTTTGTTGATGTGTTTTTGTTTCTTTCTTAAAGCCATATTGAAAATACTTATATTTAAATTTTATTTCAAACTAAATTTTTATCGATGTAATATGGAATTGATTACTTAGATTTGGTTTATTTTGGTTACTTTATAAGATTTTATCACATTCCTATATTTTTTAGGTTCATGTTCATTCCATCTTGTTAAATTTCCTTTGGAACATTCAGTAGGGATGTATGGTTTGATGGTGACTATTGGTCACATGGTGGCTTATTGGTGCTGGTCTGTGGATGCACTTTCTATTGAGTTTATTCAAGTCATTTTTAAACTTTAATTTTATGCTTTGGATTCTTCTTATATATTTCCAATTTAATTTCATTTAATTATCAGTTGTGTCCTATTTGGATGTTGAGTTATGTTTTTCTTGATTTTCATGTTCATTGATTTTATTTCCACTATATATTTATTATCCATGTATGAAGGGAAAATCATTCTGATGGTTCATTATATGATTCCCAGGAACTAGTGGGACTGGGAAAACCCTTTGGTTCATGTGGAAGACTGAGTCAAGATCTAATTAAGATGACACCCCAAGACGATTCATTATAGATGACTTCTCCCCATTGAATTTTTCACCATGGGGTATTAGGGAGGTCTCACAGTTGAGTATCCCCAAATAGGTTGTAAGATCTATTTAATTTTATTTGTAATTTTTAATTCCCCCATCCTCGACCATTTTTAAATAACTATTTCTTAAAAATTTATGTATATTAAATATATAACCTATGAAAGTGAAAAAATCTCTTATGTTTATAATAATACATGATGCTTCTATTTTTTATAGGGTTTTACATCTATTTCTTATACCTAATGTTGTGGAACTATCACCTACTATTATAGTTTTTAGGTATGAAAATCACCCATCATAACATTTTCCTCCACCTATGTATATTTTCATAGACCTTCATTATATCATACCATATTTTTATGAAAATTTCTTTCTCAAAAATCATAAAATTAATAGTTAATTGGTTAATTAAATACAATTATATAAAAAAATCATATGAACAAAGAAATAAAGTAAACAATAATTTATATCATAATATAAGATTATAAAGGATGGCTACATTCCTTATGATCAATACAAGTATAATGGGTTAATAAAACATATAAATAATATCACTAAAATTAGATAATTCAATGGGTTATGGTCATCTAGAAATATCACAACCCTGAATAAAGTATGGAAAGGAAAAAATATTATAAATAATTTTGATTTTTTTTACTAAAATATAGAGAGCCATTAGATAAAATTGGGTGAATATTAAATTAATAAAATTTGGTGTATTTATAGGATGTATAAGGATCATATGACTATTATAATAGTAACAAGACCATTCAAATAGTCATGTGATAATTTGAATTATAATATTACCTCGGGAATAATAATATTATAGGTAATTAACATTTAACATGAATAAATTAAGTAAATAAAAATATAAAATTACCATAAAATGCTTTCTCAATTTATTTAACCTAGAGAAAGTATATGTGTAAATTTTTAATAAGGCATATTTTAACTTGTCTCATAATACATTATTTTTTTTATCGAAGTTTATATATTTTAAATACTATATTTATAAATTTATTTAGGTAAAATGAATTTTATTTTTTTAATCAATATGTTAAAATTACATAAGGGTGAATTTGTTATATATTTTTGAAAATTTTGATTTTTTGGATGAATAATAAAATTATGGTTTTGGGTATATGGTATGATTTATGACATCATTATGATGTAAGCATGGCTCAAGAATTTATGATTTTTTCCTTACTTTCGTATCAATTTTTGGAAGAAATTATATTTAAAATAGTAAATTTATTTTCAAACATATAAATCAATTTCTAAAATCTAAATTGTATTTTATTCTAATAAATAACTATTTTTTATTCCTTACTTCAAAATAAATATTACAAGGAAATAATTTGGTTTTAGAAGTGTTCAAATTTAATGAAAATATTTTTTAACAACTGTATTATTATTATTTATAAGATTATAAAATATACATAGTCTTGAGAAAATTTTCTAAACATTTATATATTTTATTTTAAAAACACACCTTCAATTAGACTAAAAATACACTCCTTCTCTACCCATTTGTCCTCATTGACCATAGGATTGAGTGTATGTTGGATCCTGAACCTAGTAGCACTGATCCAGTGTCGTACTTCATTACATTGACATAAGATATGAGGAATGACATCCCAATGGACCAAATAGTTTAGTAGTATAGTTAAAAAATATACCTACTTGAGTCGTTAATTATAAAGGAATACACAAACTAAAAAATAATTTATTTTTGATAATATCATTATTTCCTCTATCATATCCTTTTATATCAAACATAGTACTATTCATGGAATACTGAGGAAAGGAAACAAAATAAGGGTGAGTGAAAATGCTTAGTAAGGGTTAATTACAAAAAAATCAATCATGAATCAGTAATAATAATCATTATGGAAAGGTACATCACTGAAAATGAATGCAATATAGTCAATAATATGAGAATGAAGTGAATCTATAGATAATATCAAAAAAACACATGGATAATAATCAATATGGGAAGTTATGTAAATGAAAACACATTCTATTTAATCAATACATGATTACTATAAATGGATAATACATAATCAATGTGGTAAGGTAAATAGCTAAAACCATATTCCATTTAATCAATAAACTGAGAATTAAATGTGTATAGAGATAATATCATTGTGAAAATATAATGCATAATAATAATAACTAAAATGAATGAAGTTATTAATTATTGGACATTAAGTCTCAGGCACATGATACATCCATCATAACAAAAATATTCATAAGATGGTTTAAAATACAGGTAAAACATATTTAATTCTAGATTAATGGATTTTTCCCAGGATTCCTAGTGTAGAATCAAGGGAATATATAATTTTGGTCCCCATACATCACTTCAAACCCAATACATTCCTTATATATAGAATAACATATTTAATTCATGAATCAATATTCCTTAACATAAAATATCAGTATTGAGTAAAAGATAACGATTCATCAATATTTTAAAAACTAACCAAATAACATTCAAAGAAATAAATGTTTGTAAAAATGTGATATGATTTTTGAAATAAACATATCCATGATAAATAACATGTAAATTTAGAGTAAATTTAATTTCCAATATAAAGTTAATAATTTAAGGTAAAGTAAATGACTACAAGAATGAATCAAGTAAGGTATTATCAATAATTTCCTTGGTCAAAATGATCTTAAGCGATCTAGAGGAAGAATAATGATGATATCGACAAAACATATAACTATTAGATTAATAATAAAGGGTTTTTGTTGTTTATGAATACAGGTACCATAAAAATATCATTAAAAAAAACTTTAGGAAAATATTATTTTCATTTTTTTTTTGAAAATTACTTTCTTTGAAAATCACCATTAAAATATATTATTTAAAATATCCTTATAAACATGCAATGGAAGATTCAAATAAATTATGGTCATGATGATAATTAATTACCTACATTCTGTAAAATAAATAAACAACAACATTCCTTTTGTACTATTAAAATATTAGAAAAACACCTTATTCATAAAATGACAATAAGATTACTTTTACATTTTTAGTAAAATCCAAACATGAATTGTTTTGAAAATTACATTAGATTTATTTGAAAAAAAATTAAATAGTATAAAATTGAAGAAAAATCATTTGATAAAAAATTTGAAAAGTTGAAAATAAATTTATGAACATTTTTAGAAAACAAGGTATTTTAAGGAAAAAAACATTTTTGATCGAAGATACAAATGATGTCAAATTTTATTAAAAACATTTTATAAAACATTTTATGTACCAAAGAGTATAGAAGTGGTAATATCACTTCGAAATATCATGATTGACCATAGGATAATAAAAGTTAAGGTTTTATTAACAAATTATTGAATAATCCCATTTAATGGATATTCAAGAAGTAAAATTCATGATTAAATTTAGATTGTGAAATAAACCCATAAAATGATAATAACATCGAAGTGACAACTAATCAATTAATTTATTATGTGTATCAACTTTTAATCATCATAAAATGAGTGGAAATATAAAAAAAGATATTAATAATTTATTATATATATAATTATAGATTATCAGTGAATAAGTAATAAAAATAATTTAAGGAGGCATAGAAAGAAGTAAAGAAATATATTTGTTGAAGATCATTTATTCTTCTTTGGGTATCCTCAGGTTTTTATTAATCATTTCATAGGTTGGATTTATTACAAAAAAGTGATTCTGTGATTATTGGATTGTATTTTGGAATTGATTTGGGTAGTTCATGGCTGAACAAAATAGTTGTTATGATATGAGGAATGGAGGAGAGGGGTTGACCTTTTATAAGTACGAAAGTGTCACACTTTGTATTTTTGTAAATAATTGAGTTCTCCCATGTTTTTATGTGTCTCTTTTTAAAATGAATTTTTTTCCCAATGATTGATTGAAGGGGGTTGAATTTTTTAAAATCATTCACATCAGATTAACTATTTTTGAGTATTTTTAAATGGGTTTTCTTTGGGGATCAATAAACACCCAACAATTATCATATCCATGATGACTCATAGACCCAATTTCCTATGTAACATGCTCATTGGGGGATTTAGAAGATAATACTTAAGAACTCATATTAGTTGAGAGGACTGGAGGTGGGTCTCATAAAACCGTTTTGGGGGGAATTGTTTCCTACTATGGGACTCTCTTATAGAGTTTTGATATATTCGTCAATTTATCATTAATTCCCAAGTATGATGTGGGTCACCCTCAAATTAACAAATCAATTATGATCATGTATGGAACCTAGAAACATCTATATATATCTGAGGTTCTTCTTCAACGGGGAGATTTATATGTATATGAGGTTCTACATCATTGGTACCTTTTATATACTGATTATAGATTCTTTCTTTTGTAATTATTTTGATGATGGTTTTGAATGATGCGGTTGGGTACTCTAGAGTATATCGTCATCATCCAGGGAGATGGGTGATATTCGGATCAGACATATCATATGAGATTCTTACGTATCCTTATGAAAGGAATCATAAACCATGTAGTTTGGTGTTTCTTAATGGGACGCATAGTATATTTTACGGTCTTGTGATAAGGACCAAACCGTGTAGTTTATTATTATGCAACAAGGATGCCTAGTAGAAATGTTACTAATAAATTTTTTTGTGGGAATCATTCCAAAGAATCCCAGGGAACATGGATGGTATATGAGATCATAGTTTGTATATGACCCTACTGGGAATGTGGACCACATATAATTAGGGTTGATTCACGGTGTTAGGTTTGGACATGAGGGAGGCTTCCAACACATCCCATTTGGATGAGAATCAAAGCATACATAGTTCAACTATGAGTATCCACACCAATAAATTCCCTCTAGATGTTTGTATCATATGGGAGTATTTCCCATTGAGAGGATATAATTGGGTCTTATTCATTAGGTGGATTCCCTAGGAAATGTGTTTGAGTATAGATGGGATTATACTAAATAGGGGGCCTAACTAGTGATTTTATGGTGACATAATTGGGGATAATACCATATAGGGGGCCCATAGGTTGAGTTGGGGCTTACGTTTGGAATGATACCCAGAAGTTGGGGATTGTGAAAATGTTATGATCATCACCATCATCTAATCCCATAGGAGTCATGCTCAATTTGATATACAAGGGGAATTAGAACATCTATAAAACAACCCCTCCTTCTACCTCTTGTGGAAGAGGAAGAGGATATGGGAGAAGAAGAAATTTGTTGGGTGCATCCATTCCATCTCTTCATTGTACCCTAGCCTAGAAAAGGAGGAAATAATGAATTAGAATGGGTTTTGTAAGAAAATCTTGGGGATTAATTCATAAGAGAATCCTTATAACTAGTTCATAGAGAAGTGATGATGATTTAATTCTATGTCACCTGGGAAAATCAAGCATGATTCTCACCCTACCGTCTTCGAATTGGAGGCCTAAGATCTCAGATATAATGAGGGAAGGTAATTTCTATAATACTTGTGTCTAAGATTAGAATATCCCTAACACTTCCCCAAAGGTTGGGGTTCTCATAACCGAATGGATGCATATCCACATGCGCCCTAAGGACCCTACCCATCATGTACAAAAGGTGTGGGACACCTATGACTAATGGAATGCATATCCAAGTGGGAGAGATGATGGTTTGACACATTCCATATTTTATAAAGTCCTGAGGATTTAGTGGAGGTTTTAATTTGGCCACTCTTAGATGAGGGAGACAAAGGAAAATGGGACCTACCACTCGTACCTTGGAAGATGGTATGAAAGGATTCTCTCTTAGGATAGAGGTTGGACAAGCCAAGGGGTCTCTCATAAGGTAGGCATGCACATATTGGAAGTTCTTCACACATATAGTCCCACTCGAGATGATGGTGTTTTGGGTGATGGGTCACCTGGGAAACAACAACCTGGAAAGAAATTTCTTAAGGATTCAAGGGTTTCCTCATGTGTTCTTGGAAGTATCTCATGTAGGTCCATGGTTAGGCATATGACCATTGAACTTAACACTTTCCGACAAGAAGGGAAGGGTACCTCACATAGGTTTCTTGGATTTCAGACCATAGAAAAATATTAATTCCACTATTATCCATTATTCCCTCTATCATGTTCTAGAGAGATACATGAATGGTTTCTGGAGGCCTGGGCGAATCACTAAGGTGATTAGTTCTTCAAGATTTATTCAGGAATTTCCATCATTGTATTGGGGTATCCCCATGGTCCTATTTTTAGGAAAATATAGGACACTATGAAAAGGTTTTGGATCATTTAGTTCAGTCGCAATGGATAATACTAAATAGTCTACACGATGCAGCTGGGTGACCTAGACATCTGGGCCTACATAGTGCCACTAGATGTAAAGGTACCTTGCATACCGACACTGATATGGGGGGACGTGCATGAAATGTATTTGGTGAAGGGTGTCACCCTAGGCATTCTTAGCTTCAATTATTTTATTCCCCTTAATGTATTTTCCTTTAATAAATTTTCATATATGTGAATAAATGGAGTGTCAAATAAATCCCACCATCAATATTGGATCTGATCAAACAAAGATGGTCTGATCCTAAGGGAAAAAAATAAATATTCCCTAGGGTCGCAAAAGTCGTCTGTGTGGGTTTTCCATGCAAGGAATTAGCATAAGTAGGTATGCACATGTATGACACACATAGTGGCTACCTCATCTGAAAATAGAGACACTGGTATGAGTGGATGATCATCACACCTTCGTACCACTAGTCTCAATATGATAGTATTCCATTAAAACATTAATAATAAGATATATTTTCAAAATATTTTTTTGTGAAGATCAAGTAAAAACCAACTTGCATGACTCATATTCCTGGGCGAGTGACCCATGAAAGGATACTTGTATGGGGGACTTGTGTGAGGGTACCTTCGTGAGTACTGTAAGAGGGCTCATTCCTTATCCAAATTTCTTATTTTCTAGAAATATTACCTAATCAAGACTGTTTCTAAAGAAAATAATGGTTCTTCATTATAGGTTCAATGGAAACTCAGAATAAAAAATATTCTATTGAACATGATAAAAATTTTATCATAGAGATAGTAAAAAATTATCCGGATGGACCACAATGATGTACGTGATACTACTCTACCATACATGGAAATAAATCTGAAGAAGTATCATCATGAGTACCCTGATTGTAACTACCTTCCACTATGTGGGAACAATCATCTAAATGAGTTATTTGTGCTAAATATGAATAATTATATTTCTATTTCATGGTTTAATGACTAAATCAGGTTATCTACTTCCAATAACTTGAGCATCGAAATGTGAATTTTATATGAATATCATCCATGGTTGGTTCCATGCATCACATCTAGTTTGATTCCTAATTAAAGTAGTGTACACCTGACTTAGATCTACACTATTACTCATATATATTTTGTGATTATATGATGGACCAGTAGAAGGTATATAGAAAATACTAGGATCTCCACCTAAAAGGGGATGTTATACCCAAATAAATGTGGTCATACTTGGGGTGAAAGGAGTTTTCAAACTTTGTGACAAATCAGAAAGCATTGGGAATTTATGAATCTATTTGGGTGGACCAGACATATGTATATAAAAATTATGAATTCATCTGTGAACTTCTATGTTCATGAATCCCATAAGAAAACTATTTCTACCTTATGAATGGAGAATTTGGTATCAGTGTGTGGGATTTCCAAAATACCTATGAGGATCAAATACATAGAGAACTTTATGATTAATTCATCCCACAAAAAGTGATGTTAGACAATTCTTGGAGGGCCCTAGTTTTTTTCACATGAGCTATTGAAGATTTATCATGAAATTAAAAAGAAGACCACTGACTGAGGGATGATATCCACCTTGAATAATGGATGAGTGATTTTCAGGATCCATAGGGTATTGGACCCACCTGAAAACTTCTTATGATATGTCCTAATATGGAAAATCGAGGTGTTCCTAGAATTTTTTTTACATCTTTGGAGAAGGGGGGTATGAAAAATGTGGATTCAATGCCAATTTTAACATACCTATAAAGAAACATCTCATAGGATTGTTACCCAAGTGGATAAGTGTTTACATGCTGCTTATCCTCTACACTAATGATGGTGCAAGGTCAGGGATATTTGTTTTTATGAACAAGCTGGTAGAGAGGAAGCATATAGGGTTGGTAGCCATTATCCTATAGAAAATTCAGGTATTCTTGTTATATATTCATCTGGGGGAGGTCCCATTATGAATTAATGTGCAGTTTTAGGAATTATGGGGATGGGTATCATCCCACTTTAGCTCATTATCCATGTTAATTGGAGTTGAATTCCCTAAGGTTTGGTTCAAACCATGTTTAGGTTTTTTCTCATATTTAGATATGGACTCTGAAGCCTAGTGAGACCTTGAAGTGGATGAACCCATTCAAGGTGTTCAAATTATTTCCATATGGAGATCCACCTATTTGAATATTCTAAGATGATGAAAGATATGCAGATTAATTATGATCATATGTTATTTCCTTTAGAGGTATCATGATAGTAACCCAAGTTGACGGTGAGGTCATATATGTGTCCTGTTATCAATATAGTTTTTTTGTGAGTTCAAGTGCATACAAATAATAACTGTATCACCTATAGTGAATATTTGATCAGAGAGGAACATAATGGTCCCCCAAAAGTTATGGATTCTAATAGTTGTGGATGTTTCTAGGGAGGTAATAAAATTTCCTCTATCAGGCACATCCAATGGGTTGACCTACTAGTATTCCATGGCTTGGATTTCATCATATCTCCTGGGAGTATTGATATAAGTCTTCTCTTGCATTTTTGCTGTAATAAAATACAAGCATGAGAAAAATGGTAGAAAGGCTTCACCCCCTCAAGAAGGTTCTTCAAGTCCTCCATAAGATATATATTAAGAGATCCCAAGATCTCCCTAATGATCCCATGCATGGTATAGTACACTAGATTGTATCAAAAGGGCCATACCAACTAAGGCAGAGCTTAGGCGGTCTATCAATCCCTATCAAGAGAAAAAATATACCCCATTTTCCCATCCCTTAACCCTAATTTGGGAGAGTGAAGAATCCCATGAAACCAAAGATTCTCAAATAGGCTTCACAGAAGGCTGGGAAAACCACAAATTATGTGTGACTAGAGGCAGTCCAGTTTCGGTAGAGTATGCCTTCTAATGTTGAGGATCTGTGGTTGGTCCTTCACTTTTTGTTATAATTTATAGAAATTAGAATTGTTCAAGCCGATTCTATTCATTGATTTGAGGATAACACCACATATGTGTTAATATATATTTGGGAAATAGATATACATATATATGTAACTAACACCTGGATTACCTCCATGAGATGGGTGGTGGAGATGTTGAAAAGGGGGGCCACCAAAGGGGTTCAAAACCCATCTTCTAAGGGGTGGAATAACAATTTAGACCCCAAGGATGTGATTTTTCCTTCTATTGTTTCCATTTTTTCCTTAATTTATCTAATTTCTACCAAATTTTCATAACTTAGGGAAAGGTCACCCTAGTTTGTAGCGGGCGAGGTGGAAAACTGATGAGATATCATCACCGAGATATGGCCTGACTGTCACCCCCACACAGTTTTGATGGATCGACTCATAAAACGAGAGAGATATACCTAGGAAAAGAAAAAAAAGAGGATGAGAATTTGGTAGTATATATACCACCACCTTTGATACCTATTTTTGAGGAGGCTGATGCTAGCCTCCCTCTATCGAAGAAGAAAGAGAAAGGGAGAATGATGTCTATCGATAAGTGCCTCATTTGTGATGGTAATTCTCCACAACATAATTTTTCTATACTTTTTATAGAACAATTTTTTATCATGTATTTGGTTTCATAATATTATTACCTATCCTCTCTCAAGGGGATTCTAAATGAGCCTCTGATAATAGAATGGGATTCTCTGGACAAGATATGGATCCCATGTTGGTGAGTCATCTCCCTTAATAGAATCAGTGTCAATGGTTGAGGACACATTATATACTCTTGACATCACTCTTGCTACTATAAAGTGAAAGGGGGATTCTAGTAATTTTATATGTACATCAAAAGGTTTCATACATCGACTATTTCCTTTTATTCCATATGATATTATAGGTGCATCTCATGCACTAGAGGACCCTGCGATGATTGATGCTGACCCTATGGCTATCTTTGAGGAGGTTGTATGGGGTCTTTGGTTATTAGAAGAGGGTATTGTGCTGGCCTGAGCCTAATGTTTCAGGCTTCCCTCTTGGTGAGACTATCAAGTGTCTTAGGGAATTAATATATTCCATGATAAATCAAGAAATTTAATTTGAATAAGTGTTAGAACATATTAATCATCCCAAATATTTATAATATCTCGATGAATTTAAAAATTAATTGATTGGAGTTGAGTCTTTATTTTTTTACAACCAATGTATTATTCATGATTTCATAGCAATTACTGCTTTAATTGTGCATATTTATCTATGGAGAAAGTTATAGTGGAAATACAAGAACAAGGAGTCGAATTCCATCCCACTCCCATTATTAAGGGAGAAATAACTTAAGGGGATCATTAAATGGGGAGTCTTCATGAGGCTCCTTTGGAAAGTCCAATGTTGAATCAGGAGAATTCCCCTCATCAGAAGATTCTGGAAGAAACCGATAAGCTCGAGAATGTTAGGAATGAATCTACCCAATACACTTACCCATCACTGGGTGAGTGTCACCAACTTCTTTTATTGTCCCCTTTCTTTATCAATTTACAATCCTGAGGTTAAGATTGATTCTAATCTATTATATAGTGACATAAAATTATACAGTAAGGCCTATGGGAGGAGGATACCTTCCATTCCAACCAATATAATAGATTGAAGCCATTATTGTTTGAGAGGGAGCAAGGAAATGTTCCACATTGAGTGAAATAATACCAAAAAACATTTCTCCCTCTAACTGGGGCTCCGAGTTAGATTTGAAGATTTTAAATTCCCTTGGTCTATAATGACATGATTCTTAGAGGAAAAAATGGGAGATAATATCAATGATTCCTTTTGAATACCTACCAACCTGATTCCATCAACTTCCATTCATGTTTGGAAATCTGGGATATGGATGATTTGATAACCATACGATTGATGTCTCTATTAATCATATCATTTATATACATGAGTGAAAACATGATCTACACTGACACCTCATCAAGGAAAATCTTCTTGTTATAACTGATGATCTCCAGGAAATGTTATCCCAAATAGACGCCAACAAAGCCAAAAAATTGGAAGAATGTAAGAAAACAATTAACGAAAATAGCCATCAAATATCATGTATTCATAAAGATAATGATGTCACTGTAAATTCCCGACCCCAGTTTCCCGAAGCCGGTGCCTTATTTTATTACATTGGAATGATTAAAAAAATCATATCCTGAAGGAATTAAATAGATTAATAGTTTTTGGAAACCATATACATACATAAGTTCAACATTACAACTTGAAATAAAATGCAATAAGGAAATTACTTTGAAAACATCCACAACTCCTAGATGACCCATGCAGGTCATTCATAATTTACTTCTTCACTTCCTGGGAAAATAAAACATAAGATAAGGGGTGTGCTTAGATGCTCTGTAAGGGTAAGAAATATAGACAAAAATATCAGAAAAATAAAAATTAGGCATGTTTAATAGAAAAAAACACATGACTTTAATAATGAACTTGAACATAAAATGGAAAGAATAATGGCTGAATAAATAATGCCATTATAAAGAATAACCATGGGTATTGTACAAGTTGAATAACCTCATGGACTATCAATTACTTCTTTCAAAGTGATTTAAATTCACAATGCTAGAAATTATGAAATATACCGTTAAGGCCTTGTCCAAGACATCTAAAAATTATTAAGGCCTCATCCAAAACCATATCTAAAAATGGGCAAGGACTCGACCAAGTACATGTCTATTTTGTCTCATTAGACCAACCAATGCATCGAGGGGCTATAGAGGGACCCTATAATAACATAATAAGTGTGATTAATTCCTCACAAGATTGGGAAAAAACCTAAACAATATATAAATTCATATTCAAAATAACATATGAAATGTAAATAACTTTCCCCAAACATAAACACTTACCATTCAGAGTAATATGGGGAATTGATTCAAGATAGAACATCCATAGTCAAACTAATGATAAATCATTGACTAAAAAATTATAGATGATTCCATAAAATATTATTCCCAATTATACATAACAATAAACAAGAGTTTTGAAACAAACGATAATGATCT
Source organism: Viscum album (assembly GCA_963277665.1). Lineage (NCBI taxonomy): Eukaryota > Viridiplantae > Streptophyta > Magnoliopsida > Santalales > Viscaceae > Viscum > Viscum album. The sequence continues at coordinate 2,006,082,813 of OY728122.1, read as the reverse complement.
TATAAAATCATCAAGTAATTCTTGTGATAAATACGTTTTTATTTGAAAAGAAGAGTTATTTTGGAAAAATCATTGTATGAAACTAAAAGTAAAATAATGGAGTTTTTCATAAAATAATTAGTGATTTTATAAAAAAATTTGGGATAAAAAAATATTATAGAGTGTACTTGAACATAGGTAAGAACTCGTGAAATTCCCTTGAATCGGGCTTGTATTTCATGAAGAATTTTTGAATTATTCATTTAAAACATGTAACTACCCATTAAATAAAGAAGGAATATTTTCAGTATATATATATATAACATTAAAAAAAAATTTATGATGAGTAAATAAGAATAAATAATAATTTAACTGAGGTATGTAGATAATAAGAGTAAACCAAATGAAAATGGAGCTTCGGGTAGAAAATCCTTACCTTATGTCCGAATGTATTCTTCAATTTCCCTTAATGGCATAGATAATCAAATTAAATCCATTAATTAACTAATTATTAATCTTATATACTTATATTTGATTCATTATAGTATTATTAAGTTCATTTTTTTCTTTATTGATATGTTATAAGATTGAATTCCGTCATTTTGGAGGGTTCGTTTCATTGATTTCATAATCGGTTCTCCTGATTATAAGTAATGAAGTTCATGTGGAATGGATATAATTATCCATAATTGAAATTATAAATTACTAATAAAAATAAATAAGTGTAAATTGTTATATATATCATTTGGTTACACGGCGTGATAATGATTTATTCTATTGAATATTATTGATTGGCTTGTAGATTATTTTGGTGATATTTTGATTGTTACAAACTATTTTATCATATGAACTAGTATTATGTATATATACTATTTACAGAACATTTAATAGGTTACAATAAACATATTATAGTATGGTTCAACTGTAAAAATAGTTTCATGACCATACTTTAAGTATAAATCTAAGAACGAAGTTTCGTCATCTATGAAGGTTGTAAATATGCACCTCTCGAATGATGATTTTGTTTATAAAATAAAAGAGGGAGAGATAGTAGTGTAAGGAAGGATATTCCATTAATATTATGTCATTGTAGAAAATAGATGATAATAGAGTTATCATGATAATTTTTATTTATTATGTGAGGAGAATATAATAAAATAAAATAAATTAAAAATGAAATAAAAATAAAAAGGAAGAGGATTTACCTCTTGAAATGTCCTCCTTTAGAACCTCCTAAAGGGAAGGGGTTTTGGCCTTTTGGAAAGACCATGTTCTCCTGAGATACTGATATCCTAGGCATGGTGGGGATATGGAAGAGTATTTATATATAAATTTGATAAGCTTTAATAATTAGATGAGTGAAAAGAAGAGGGAGTGAGGGGTGGCTTTTATTGTGGAGGGGGTGATTTTTAAATATCTTATTCATTATCTTTTATTTTTCCCAAGCAAACCAATAGTGATGATTCAAATGACCAAAAATTGTAATAAGTGAATGTGGGTTTTAACCAAGTGTGCTTACATTATATATAACTCAAGGAATAGTTTATTTTTCTTATAATGTATTTATACTGAAAATTACCATATTTTATTATTCACCAAAAAATCAAGTATTTATGAAAAGTACCAAAAAAAAATAATCTTATACATTTTTTATGTGTAGAAATAAAAAATGGACTCTATTGTATCACAATAAGTTTATAAATATGTGAAATTTAATTTTTAAATAAAATCATTATTTACTTGAAAAATATATATTTTAAAATTAAAACTGATTTTATAATTCATTCTAAAATTAACTGAGGTCTCCTAAAATTACCATAAATTAGTAGGGAAAAAATATTTATTTACAAATACATTTTATGATAATTAATGTTTTTTAAACAAATTTATTAATTTAAAATTATAATTGAATATTTATTACTCACAAAAATATCAATACTTAATTATTAATTTTTAAAATATTCACTCTCATTTATATGGTACCTAAATTTTATTTACACATACATGGGTGAGGTTTATGTACAATTTGGGTACAATACTATTCACTTGGGTAAGTTAATATTCATAAGGGTAAGTTACTATTCACCAACAATGTATGTTGATCCTATTAGACTCTAAATATCTTACTGATCGCAACTGTGAATGTATGTTTTTCGAAATTCAAATCACAAAAATGAAAAAATTATGTTTAGCAGCTTGGTTATAACTATATCATATAATAATGTGTTTTCTTCACATGAGATTTGTGTTTCATGCATTATATATTAAATTTATTTGTAAAACCATGGGGTGTTACATTCTTCCCCCCTTAAAAATATTTCTTCCCCAAAACTACTAGAATGTTACCTTATAAAAATATTTGGGTATGTATTTATCACATGTTTCTTAAGCTCCCACATTGCCTCTTCAATTTTATGATTTTTACAAAGTACCATTACCAGCTGAGTCATTTGATTCCTCAACACATGTTCATTAGTGTCCATAATATGGATAAGCTCTTCAAAGTAAGATATGTCAGGTTAAAACTATATACCATCATATGTGACTACATGTGTTCGATTTGGCATGTTCTTTCTCAACAATTATACAAGGAACACATTTATTACCTTATAATGTCTAGGAAACATTGCCAAATGATAAACCATAGCTCCAATTCTCTCCATAATTTCAAAAGGACCAATATACCTAGGGATTAATTTAAATTTCTTCCCAAATCTTATAACACCCTTATATGGAGATACTTTATAGAAAACATGATCTACCACTTGAAATTCTAAATCTTTCCTTCAATAACCAGTATAGCTATTTTTTGTATTTGAGCTACTTTGATATGGGTTTGAATAGTATTTACCTTCACTATTGTTTCCACCACAAGATCTAGGCCCACAAGCATACTTTCACCATATTCATCCCAAAAAGTTGGTTTACGACATCTCTTTCCATACAATGCTTCGTATGGATCTATTTGAATGATATAATGGAAACTATGTTTTGTAGAAAAACTCCACCATAGGTAAATATTGATCCCACATACCTTGAAACTCAAGTGAGGACAATGTCAACATGTCCTATAATGATTGGATCATCCTTTTTGATTTCCCGTCAGTTTAATGGTGATAAGTAGTACACAAACGAAGCTTAGTATCCATATATTAATAAAGGCTTTTCCCAAATTTCAATATAAATCGGGGATCGCAATCAGATACTATTGAAAGAGGTTCTCTATGAAGTCTTAAAACTTCATTGATATAGAGTCTTGAAAGTTTCTCCAGTGGAAAGGCATCCCTTATAGCGAGGAAATGTGATGATTTCATAATTCAATCAACAATAACCAATATTGCATCATTATTTCTTGGAGTTTTGGGTAATCCAGTGAAAAAATACTTGGTGATGTCATCCTATTTCCATGTAGGAATAGGTATAGGTTTCATGACTCCTCTAGGATGTTGTCATTTGACCATCACTTGTTGATAGACTAAACATGTTGATACATAATCAGAAATTTCCCATTTCATGTTGTCCCATCAGAATGGTTCCTTCAAATCACTTTACATTTTAGTGCTACTAGGTTTTATAGAGAAATTAGATCTATGGGAATCATCCAATAAATCTATTTTTAGCTCGTGTATAGAGGGAACACGAAGCCTCTTTAAAAATTTCAGAATTTTATCCTCATACATAAATTTAGTCAACTTCCCATCATTCACACCCCTAATTTTCTTTTGAATATTCTCATCCTCAAACTGAAACGTTTTAATTCTTTTAAGAAAGATGGTTGGGAAACCAATTGAAATAGTAATGATATTTCACCTTCTTTAATAATTACTATATCCATCCTCCCTAGATTCATATATATATGATCATTCTCAATCCTCAATTTGTTTCGAAATCCATCATCCTTTTTTCTTAATGAATCAGCTACCTTATTTTCCTTTACTGGGTGGTAGTGTATTAAACAATCATAATCCTTGAGTAGTTCAGGCCATCATATTTTCCTCATGTTGGGTAATTTTTGTGAGAAGATATATTTAAATCTTTTATGATCCGTATATATCTCACATATTTCTCAATAGAGATAATTTCTCCATATATTCAAAGAAAATATTATAGCTTATAACTCAACATCATGATTTGGATAGTCCTATTCATTAAATTTTAACTGCCTTGATGCATAGTCAACAACTCTATCATTCTACATAAGGACACAATCAAGTCCTTTCTTTTATATATCACTATAGATAAAAAATCCATCATTTCCTGATGGTAGAGTTTTTATCAGATCATTCAATAATATCCTCTTCAAATATTTAAAAATTCTTAACATTCTTTTTTCCATACGAACTTAACCCCTTTATGAGTAATCTTGGTTAATAGGATGGCTTATTGGGTTATGTTTTGAAAACAAAACACTGATAATATCCTTCTAAACCAATAAAACTACATACCTCAATTATTTTTGTTGGTGTAGGCCATTCTTGAATAGCCTTTATCTTCACATGATTAATGGATATTCCATACTTAGAGATAATATATCCTAGAAAAGAAATTTATTGAATCCAAAATTTACACTTGCTAAACTTCCCATATAATTCATTTCTTCTAAGAGTCTCCAAAATAATGCACAAGTTATTTTCATGATCTTCATAGATTTTAGAGTATACCATGATATCATAGATAAATACCACAAAAAAGTCACCAAGATACTCCTTGAAAAATCTATTCGTTTAATCCAGGAAAACATAGGGTGTATTAGTCACTCCAAAAGGAATTACTGTAAAATCGTAGTTCCCATACCTGGTTCGAAATTTTGTCTTTAGAATATATTACTTCCTCACATACAAATGATGATATCTAGATAGAAGTTAAATATTATAAAAATATTGTGTTATGTGAAGTATATCAAATAAACCATCAATCTGAGGTAGGGGATACTTTTCCATTATTTCCATAACATTGATTTCTCTATAGTCAATGCACAGCCTCATGGATCCATCTTTTTTCTTGAAAAGGTGAATAGGGGAACCCCATAGAGAAACACTAGGGAGGATATTTCCTTTATCACTCAATTACTCTAGTTATTTCTTAATTTATACTAATTGTGATGTGTCCATTCTATAATGGCTCTTTAATATAGGCCATGAACCAGAAATTAAATCAATAGAAAACTCAATTTCCCACTCCAAAATATGTACAAGCAAATAATTTGTAAATAAAACAATGTATTATTTATCAATAGGTACATACTCAATTTAAATATTTATTTCCTCACTCATAGATATTGATTTCTCATACTCCCAAATAATTTCATTCAGTAGATCTACTGGGAGTAGATCTCAATTCGATGGTGATGTTTATGATCTAATGTTAATATATTCTACACCTTCCTCACAAATATAAATTTCCTTATTCCTATAATATATTTTCACATAATATTTTGAAAGACTATACATGTGAAGGATTATTTCAAATTTTACCATAGTTATGATGATAAAATTAGTAAACATATTTATATGCCTTAATGGGGACTACCTGACACATATTTGTTGTAATAAACATTCCCTTAGGGTTTTTGATTGAAAACTCACTTATCAAAGAGAATTGAAGAAATATAATTTTTAATGAAAACTGGTATGATATAAAGGAATTTGATGATACCGAATCAAATAAGTAATTGTCTATGTTTGAGGAAATAATTTAATACCTTCCACCACATTGTTAGGAACATCAATTTCAACAGTAGTGATTGTATAAGCTTGGTGTTTCTCCCTTGTCCTTTTCTAAGTAACATTTCCTGACACTTTATAAAATCAGTAGAATAATGTCCCATATCTCTAAAATTATAGAATTTAATATTGATATCTTTTTTATTTCCCTTAAAATCACCAGTATGATGTACTTTATATCCACACTTGTAGCACACTCATTTTCCTTTTAAGCAGGCACCAGGTTGTTTCCTTCCACAAGTATAGGATTTTGGAAAGTTCCCCGTTTTATTATTCCTTTTATCCATTATATTATTCTCCACCCACTTATTCTCTTATTTTCCCTAAAATTCACAAGTCTTAGAGAAATATTTCTCTATCTTGATAGCACATGAGACAATATCTTTGTATGATGTGAAACTTTGGGAGAATACTTCCCTTAAGAGGAATGGTTTTAAACCACAAAATAATAAATAAATATTTAGTTTTGGATTAAATATGTAGTCCATGACTTTCCTTTATATCCTTGTGATGTTAGCTTCACACTTTTCAACATTATCATCCTCGTTTTGCCTCATATTCAAAAACTTCCTTTCCATATTCACTTGTTATTTACTAGGAAAGTGTTTTTCAAATATTAAAATCTCTCCATTCTATATTTTGAATCACTTAATCCTCCTTTTTGTTTTGAATTAGTGTCCAAAGTTGATCTTAATCTCCTGATAAATGATAAAATTCCATGAAAACCTTCTCCCTTTTGTTACTTCCCAAAGCAAGAAATATCTTCTCTAAGGAACTTATCCACTTCTCTTCTACGAATTGGTTTATATTCCCATTAAATGATAGAGATTGTTTTATATTATAACATTTCTCCTCCATGATGTGGTTCAAGGTGCTCTATATAGGTAAGGTTATTCTTCATAACCTGAGTCAATTGTCCTAGTATAGTTATAAGTTTCTAAGCATCAGTCATAGCTCCAAAACGAACATCATTATCTTGTATAGGAGGTAAATTCCTACATGGGATAAAAATGTTCATGAGGTTTCCATTACTTCCACTTGGCTCAATTTATAAATTATGAAATACACTAGATTATGTTACGAATTATATTTCATAATCTCAACTAGTATAATACATAACATAAATTAAAATCCTATTCATAGAAAATCCCATAATCGTAAACGTGGTTTATTTGAGGAAAAATTTGCTTTTAAACCCTTCATAATGGATAGTAAAAGAGATGTGAATTATCCTAATCATATCCACTAGGAGTGGCAAACCATGTGTGTAATAAGGCCCATTATCAAGTTCCAGGTTACCTCAATTCAAGCCCGAAACACCTTATCATATTTTTTTATACTAGGTACATGTGTGCCAGAACTACATCCACATGTAGTATCCAAATTGGGATGTATTTTCTTGTAATATCTACATAATATATTCCTTAACAAAATTCTAGGATGTTCTTGTATGTTTATCATCAATTTCCATCTTAGAGTTTTATTCCCTTATGAATGTTTTCTAAATCTACGTTCCATGGTTTTTACTAAACTTCATCTGATACCAACTGTAAAGACCCAACCCTAGTTTCCCAAATCCAATGCCTTATTTCATTACATTAGCATGATTACAATAATGTCATATCCCAGTGGAAAGAATTAGTTTAGTATTTTTGGAAAACCAGATACATATATAAGTTAAAAATTATAACTTGAAATGTAATACAGTCTTTAAATTTATTTGAAAACATCCATAACTACTAGGTTACCCCCTACAGGTCATTCATAATTTACTTCTTCACATACTAAGAAAATAAAACATAAGAAATGTCTGAGCTCAAATGCTTTGTAAGGGTATGAAATACAGTGGAATATATCATTAAAATAAACATTAGATATGGTGAATAACTAAAAAATGAATTTAAGAATGAATTTGAACAAATATGATAGGAATAAGGGATAAATAAATAATTCCATAATAAAGCATAATAATGTGTATTCTACTTGTCAAATAACCTCATTGGTTATAAATTAATTGCTTCATAATGAGGGAAATTCATAATTCTATACATTATTAATTATACCATTAAGTCCTCGACCAAGACATCTAAAAATGATTAAGGCCTCATCCAAAACAATATCTAAAAATGGGAAAGGCCTCAACCAAGCCCATATATGTTTGGTCTCATGAGACCTACCGATGCATCGAGGGGAAATATAGGGCCCCAACCATCACTCACTTACTCAAAATCATTCCTCATATGATTGGGGATAAACATAAACAACATATACATTCATATTGAAACTATCATATGAAATGTAAATAACTTTCCCCAAACATAAACACTAACCATTCAGATTAATGTGCTTAATGGTTTCATTACAGAACATACACAGTAAAAATAATCATAAACCATTAAATAAAATATGGTAAATTATATCATAAAATATTATTCCCATTTATATATATGATTCAAAATGACTATTGAAACAAAATAAAATACTCTTATGAAATCATCGAGTAATTATTAAGATAAACACTCTTCAACTTTGAAAAGAAGAGTTTATTTGGAAAAATCATTATATAAAACCATAATTGAAATAATATATTTTTTTCATAATAAAATTATTGATTTTAGAAAAATAATTGTGGCTAAAAAATATTGTTGAGTGTACTTGAACATAGGTAAGAATTTGAGAAGTTCCCTTGAATTAGAATATTATTTCAAGAATAATTTTTGAAATATCCTTTTAAAACATATAAATCCCCATAAAAGAAAGAATTATTATGGTTGGTACACAAATATAGAACATTAAGACAAAATTTATGAGTATAAAATAATAATAAATAATAATTTTTTTAGGTAAGTAGAGAATAAAAGTAACCTGACTGAAAATGGATGTTCGGGTAGAAAATCCTCACCGTATATCTTGATGTATTCTGCACATGAACTTATTTTCCTGGATAATAAAATTAAATACATTAATTAACTAATTAATAACCTTTTCTGCATATATTTTATTCATTATAGTTTTATTATATTTATTTTTTCCCTTATTGATATGTTATAAGATTGAATTCATTTATTCTGGAGTGTTTGTTTCCTTGATTTCATGATCGGTTTGCTTGATTATAAGTAATAGATCTCATGTGGAATGGATATAATTATATGGAATTTAAATTATATATTATTAATGAACATTAATAAGTTTAAATGTTTATATATATGATTTTATTACATGGTATGGGGATGATTTATTAGATAAAACATTAGTGATAACCATTTAGATTATTTTGGGGATGTTTCGATTATTAAAAACTAGTTGGTCATATGAATTATTATTATGTATATATAATGGTTACATAAAGTTTAATAAGTTATAATAAAAATATTATAGTTTGTTTAAACAATAAAAATGGTTTCATGACCATACATGAAGGAGAAATCGAAGAACGAAGGTTTGTCGTCCCTGAAGGTTGTAAATATGCACCTCATGGACGATGATTTCATTTATAAAATTAAAGAGGGAGAGGTAGTAGTTTGAGGAATGATATTAAATTAACATGATATAATTATAGTATATAGATTATAATATAGTTATCAGGATCATTTTCACAGATTAGGTGAGTATAATATAAGAAATTAAAATAAATTGAAAATGAAAAGAAAAGAAAAAGGATGAGGGATTACCACTTGAAATGCCCTCATTGAGAACCTTCTTAAGGGAAGGGGTTTTGATATTATGGAAAGATAAAAATATAATAGACATGGGGAGGGACTAGGGAAGTGTATTTGGGTATAATTTTTGAGAATCTTAAAATCTTATAAGAGTGAAGAGAAGAGGGAGTGAGGGTGGCTTTTATAGTAGAGGGGAGGGGTGTTTTTGAATATCTTATTCATTTTTTTTATTTTACCCAAGAGACTAATAATATTGAATCTTATGGAAAAATAATAATAAATTCATTTGAGTTCAAACCAATTGTTCTTACTTCAGTGATTAGTCAATGAATAGTTTATTTATCTTATAATGTATTTATAACATAAATTATCATTTTTTACTATTCACCAAAAATTTATGTATTTCAAAAAAATACCATAAATTCACCATAAAAATTTATGAAAGTTTAGAATTAAAAAATGGAATCCGTTTTATTAAAACCATTTTCTATATATGTAAAATTTAATTTTGAAATAAAATCATTATTTACTTGAAAAATACATTTTTTACATCTAAAACTAATTTTATAATACATTCAAAAATTAACTGAGGTCGCATAAAATTATCCTAAAATCATATGACAACAAAATATTTATTTAGGAAAAAAATTTATAAAGATGAATATTATTTTCAATAAAGTTATTAATTTAAAATTGTAATTAAATATATATTACACACAAAAATAATAACACTTAATTATTATTTTTTAAAATATTCACTCTAATTTATATGGCTGATAAATATTATTTATACATACATGGGTGAGGTTTCTATTCCTAAGGGTATAATACTATTTTTAAGGATAAGCTACTATTCATAAAGATAAGTTACTATTCAAAAAAAATATAAGTTTATCCTATAAGACTCTAAATATCTTACTGATCACAACCATGCATGTCAATTTTTCAAAATTAAAATATCAGAAGTGACAGAATTAGGTTTAGAATCTATGTTATAACTATCCCTTATAAAAAAATGTTTGATTCAAAGGGGATCAATATTTTGTGCATTCTAAATTAAATTTATTTATAAAACCATGGGGTGTTATTGCTGCTCAGGGGGATCTCGTAAAAATTCATCATCTTCTTGATGGAGCTCAGAATAAGGGGTCAACTGTCATTACAAAAGTGGCAAAGGATATTTTCCTGGACAAGGAGACCAAGGATACTTTGTTTGATGAGATTTGATAATCTATTGATGGGGATCAAGAGTTTTTTTTGAAAAATGAAGAGTTATGTTGATGGTCTTTTATAAAGCATGATAGAGAGACTCTATCCCAGGGATGTTCCACCAACATTATTTTGAATCATAAATAAAATGATTTTTTTTATAATCATCCATGTTAGCATCCCTATTTTACATTTGTGATTATAACATAACATCAATAATGGTTTTTATAGAAAAAACTGTCTCTATCAACACGTAGTAACAAAATTGGTAGTAATGGAGAGATTCTCTAGTTTTTCCTAAGATTTGGGGCCTATAGAGCATAGGTTGACTACTTCTAGGGTCATATGGACAACACCAAAAACTTTGAATATTTTGTTTCATCACGCTAATTTTATTTTAATTCCAATAAATAAGAATTAGAGAGGAAAACTTGGATTTGTCTTAGGAATCCCTATATAGGTTTTTAAATTAACACATTTTAGTCCTCTTTCTTTTCATTTCTTGATTTTTTCCAATACCACAAAAAGTGAACATCTAGCGAGTTGAGACTAGAATTTTTTTAGAGTTACCTTTTTGGGTTTTCAACTTATAGATTATTGTGTCTATTTTCATGGTAATTTTAATGTCATGAAATCTATACTATTGTAATTGGTGTTTTAGGTTTAACAACTTTGACCATGAGTTGTTAAATGATAACCCATACATGGCTTGTGGGTTAGGAATGTTACAAGATTCATTAGATATCTGAAGGGGAATTTTGAGTCATGATTTATTGATTTTCAAATCCAAATCATAATTTTTGACAAGTATGAGTTGAACATATGTGGACTGATTTAGAAATCTGGTTTCTAGAAAAATATTATTAAGGATTAAGGGAATATGGGAGTTCTCTCCTAAGAATAAATTATGCTACTGGTTGACAAAACCTTTTTGTGGGAAACATTTTGAAAATCCAACTGAGGTGTGTTACAACATAGTCAAATAGTGACATATATTAAATTAAAATCCTTTTATATGGAAAACATATGAAAATACAATAGGGTAATGGTACTGTATAGTCAGACAAAGGAATCCTCATCAATTTTGACATTATACTACCCATGATTGGGGAGTTTGAGGATTTAGATTTCTCAAGACCATGAAGGGTGTTTTTTCCATGGTAAGATGTCTAAAAATGAAGAGAGCATCTGTATAAGAATTTTACATAAATGGGAAACCACTCGTATATGAATTTGGGTTGTGTGAAGGAGGGTACATTTTTTATGTTATCGTTGTGAGGGGGAATGCCCCTTTTTGACAAGTGTTGAAGCATCATGCAGTTTAATTTCATGAAACTAGGACATAGACCATGTCATTGAATGTATTACGGTGTGGAAGTTGTTGTATAGTTTTACATTTTTTGGCTAGGAAATTGTGCAATTCATTTTAATTTAATACAATAAAGACATTGGGGGCTACAATTTGTGGTCCTTTATCCATGATAAAAAGATTGATGATTTTCCCATTCATGGTAATGTATTTGGGAATGTGTTATCACATTCATGAGTGAAGGGACATGTTTATAATCTGTAATATGGTTGTATTCATATCAAAATAGTTATATGGTGGAAAAGTCTTATGGAAATATAAGAGGTCACTCTTGAGGAACAAATTACTCATATTTGACAAACCAATTTTGTGTGACACTTTATGTAAAGCCAAATGGGGCATGTTACTACATAGTAAAATAGTGTAACCCCCTAGATGATAGGCCTATTATGTGGGTGAATTATAAAAATACAACTTTGGGGTGCGAAAACATATTCAGTTAAAAGAGTTCTCAATAATTCAAACATTTTTATTCCACTGGATGATGGATGTTTATGGAGATTTAGTTTTCCCTAGACACACCGTCTGGTTTTATGAAACAAAAGTGCTTGAATATGTAAGGAACATTTCTAGTCAAAATTACCCAAGAATAGGGGTAAGGGTTTACTATGTAAGTCTATCCAAAAAAATATGAATGGGGTTACATTTTTATTTAGGAGGGGCCCAAAGCATAGGGTGTGGGTATCGTTATGTATCTTATTTAAATGATAATCAAGACATATGTGGTCTTGTATAACCATGAAATTTAAGGTGTTACATTCTTGGGTTATTATGAATTTTAATTTCATGAAATGTGGATGATATGGTGTCTTCTATTTTTGGTTATTACGACTTTGACCATGGTATTATATAAATTATGTGTAATATGAGGCCTACGAGATCAAGGTTGTTCCAGTATACTTCAAACATGAGGGAGGAAATTGTAAACCATGGTCTTGGGAGTTATCAGATCAAGGTAAATGAATTAGGGAAAATATTTGAGGTATGAACATAGAATTAATTACATTTATGTGGTAAAAAAATGTTTTCAATGATTACAGTGACAAAATAGGCCTCTCCCGAAGAAAAATTGTGTCATTGGTTGACAAAATAGTTTTGCGGGAGACTTTATACAGATCAAACTAGTGAATGTTACTATATAGTCAAACAATGTAATACTAATGATTATAGGCCCTTTATATGGGTGACTTATGAAAAACCCACAAGGATGTGTTACTGTATAGTTAGATAAAAGTTTCCTTAGGTATCATACATTCTATCACTAGTAGCTAGAGAAAGATTAAGAAGATCCTAAAGTGTCAAAGATTTCGAGTATGGTGTGTGGAAGGGATATGTGAAGTAATAATGTGGAATAATATTATCTATGAAGCATAGAGTCACTTTTATAGATATGACTCATATATAGGAAGGGAACATCTCTGTTTCCTTGGTGGACCTCTGAATGAGGGAACCCAGATTTAGAGCTCCTGCATAGATCATTGTTTTTATGCATGAGAGGTGGAATTTTTCTTTTCCCTATAGCATGGAATATGACATAATATATACTTATCACTAAATATCTCATTCGGATGTGAATCAGGAAACACATAGTTCCTTGTAGAAAGTAAATTTTCTATATAGTTTAATATCATGAGTTATGGAAGAATGTCACTTGGTGTGAACAAGGAATATTATTGATGGACTAGGGTATAGGACCTGCAAATCACTATGTATCATTTTGGAAAAATAATAAATCCACACAAAGTTCTTGAAAATATTCTCCAAAGTGATTGAAATCATGTTTAGGGAAAAGTGTTTTCATTAATGCAGGCTCATGCATTTCATGAGAAACCGTATTGAATCCTCTTATGTGGATCCGAATCATACATAAGAGAGTTAGGTCACTTCCTATATTGTGTTACAGCTGGGCCCAATATTTATGATCTATAGATGACTACGTATCTCATTGGAATGAGAATCAAACCACAAGTTGTTCTTTAAGAACCCATGAATTTTAATGTTATGTGGTAAATACATTTGGTGTAACTTTCAAGGTATTTCTTCTAGTACCATGATTACCCCAATACAAATTGATATGAATTACCTATAAAGGTAATTTATTTACCAAAAATCCTAAACCCACGTGATCTATTCTCAGTGTGATAAATCTAGAGTAGAAAAGGTTTCTTCCACCACAAAAGGTAATACAAGTGAATTATAGGGTCATTTAGATATTGTGGTGCCTAGTCTAGGATATAAGATCCATGAATTTCTATGTATATCATTTGAATGAAAATAAATTCACACATAGTTTTGTAAAGGAACTCTCTATAGTTTTGAAACATACATAGGGATGGGATCATTTTTTGTTGCGTTGTAGTTGGGTCAAGAATTAGATATCCGAGAATCACTATGTATATCATTGTAATGAGAATCAAGACACACACAGTTCTTGAAAATATTGTTTAGTTTTTTTTCATGTGATGAAGACATTAATCATGTTGTTTAACATATTGTGGTAAGGATTTGGGTCACCATATGTTAAATGGATGCATTATTGTGACTGGGAATGAGATTTGGAGTCCTATCATCACTAAATATTATATGATGGTAGGTATAAATCCATACATAGTTCATGAAAATAGTTCCCCACATCAACTTGGTTTTGATGTTATGAAAGGGGACTTTGACATTCTCTAGAATGATGACAAGTCCCATGAAATAAGTTCTAGATGTCACTACATATCTCATTATAATGAGAATCAATCCACACATAGTTCTTGAATAATGATGTGTTGGGAGAACCACCACCAATGATTTTGATCTGCTCAAACATGGATAATTGTTTTACAAAATTGTACATAATGCAACAAGGATGTCGACCATACAGCTTTACATCAATAACCAAGGAAATTATTATATAGTTTAATGTCTTGTGACCAAGACATAGGTCCCATGTATTTTATTGACTTGTGACATGGATAACTATCATGCCTTTTAAGGTAATGCGACAAAGACTGACTACGCAGTTTAACACAATATAGATGTGATGTCTTGGATTTGGTTACACAAAGTACTTTTTTCAGAAACCTCACATTGGTTGGAATATAATGAGATCCCCATCCACCATAATCAATGAATAAGATCTGTTGGAGTGGACCTTATATATGGAATAAGTTCCCTACCATTTCTTCTCAATCTTTAGAGGATTATTTCTTGGTATAATTGAATTCCTAATTACCAATAATAGTCCTCCTTAGAGGAATGAATGAAGTAATACCTTCTTATTAAAATCCCACTCTATTATATTTTTATGCACATATAAACGATACAAGGTGTCAAATATTCTCCCTTTTAATGTCTCCATTCCATCTAGTCATTTATGAGATTTCATATCCATGGATAACCAATCAAATATGGAAATATAGAGTGATGGAAATTAGATCTCAATGGTTAGGACTACTTCTTTTCAGTACACTAGTGAATACAGGGTCACCCGTGTGGTGATAGAGGTTGTATTCCCATAAGACTATAAGGTATGCATGATCTTTTTAGGACAATAATTTTTTTATTTATCCATAATATTCTATAGTATGTTTCGAATGGACTTTTTGAAGGCCTCTATCTATGCATCATTCACCACATAATAGCGGGATGAGTGGTAATATTTGATATCATACCCTTGATACATCTTCTCCAACTCAGTATAATATAAATTGGTGTCATCTTCTACTAGTATCGTATAATAAACAACAAATATGGTAATGATGTTGGGTTTCATGAAGATAATTATTCTTTTCACTTTAACTTTCTTGGGGAGTACTACCTCAGCTAATTTGGAGAATAATTCAGTAGCAGTTAGGATGTATTTGAACTACTTGTCTATGGAAATAAGATATAGCCCTACAACTTCAATTCCCCATATGGAAATAGTCAGGATTATTTGGTTGCATGTAGAAAATATGGGAGTAAATGAATTAAGTTGGCATACACCTTGAAAGAATGATTTTTTTTGTAAAATTTTTACACTCTTACATCATAGTGGGTGATTACTACCCAAGCCTACAAATTTTATTATAATACTAACACCGTGATTCATGGGCACCACAAGATCCTATGTATAATTCTTTCATGAAAGCTATAGTCTTGCTACACCATGATATTTTTATAAGATATTTTTTTTCTTTTGTTGTATGACACAACAAGATAATATTGCATTACATGAATCATTAGAATAGATTGCGGTATACGTAACACTATGCTTGTCTTGTGTTATGCATAATTTTGAGTTCTTTTGATAGAATTTATTTCACTCAATATCTAGTTTAAACAAATAACTAAATATTATTATATTACATTTCAACCTGGCCATTATAATGGGGGTATGAAAATTATTAACTAAATTATGAAAATATTATTTATGCATGTATATATATAATTAATTATTTGGTTTTCAATTAATTATAAATGAAAATAAAACCATTTTTAAATAAAAGAAAATCTTTTTCTAAAAAACTATTTAAATGAAAATAAGTGAGTTTGTTAAATAAAAAAATATATCTTTGTGGATTTTATTAATTAAGAAGATAAGTAATATGTTCAATATAATGTTTAAATTTCATCTTATATGTTTTGTAAATGTGATATAAGAAAAAATTCAATTTTTCAGATAAAACATGTATTTTTCCAAAAAATATAGTTTTACACATTTTAATGGAATACCCATTTTAAATAAAGTTTTTAACACATTTTTATTTTCTATTTGAAAAAATAATCTTCCAATTTGGAAGATATAAAAAATTAATTTGGTTGAATGTTTATATACTTCTGAAAACTTTCATGTTTTGAAAAATAGTAAAAATATACTAAATTTTAATTGAAAAGAACATTTTTCATCAAAATATGTTATATGGTTAAGTTATATTATTTAATTATTTTAAAATATAAATATATAATATTTTTATCAGTTAATATAATTTTTTTCATTGGAATTAATTTTACATTGAATTTATATGTAAATAAATTTTAATCATTTGCATGTTTTAACTTTTAAAACCTGTTATCTCATTCTGAAAAAGCGATTAATTTTAAATTAATTACTGAGAATTATTTATTTTTAATTTTAAAAAATGTATCCTATATTTTTAATTAGTAGTTCCAAATTATGTAAATATCTTTCTTTTATTTTTGCGAAGTATGAATAGTAACTTCTGTAATATTATTAATGAAGTAAAAGGGTAAATCATTTAATTAAGGGTACAAATAATATTATAAAATTACCCTAAATGTTTTCCTAAGATAATTGGATGATTTTTTTCTACCTAAATTTTCCTTATGTAGAAATTATATCTTTTGGAAGCCACTTGGATGATATTAGGACATTTAGTATTTTTTTTAAGAAAAGTTAAATATGTCTTAATCAAATATTAATAACTATATCATTTGTAATATAGGGTTATCCAGAAGATAAGTTCAAATATATATAATCATGTTAAATATAAAATTTCTTTATTTATCATTGAAATTAATTTTAAATTTTTAGAAAATAAATAATGACCTTAAAGGCTTATACATTGATGATGCAAAAATTATTTAATTGATGAAAAATCTATAAAATAAGTTTTATTAAAATGATAATAACTATTAAAAGACAAAAAAACATAAAAAAATCTTATTGGATGATTATATATTTACCATAATCATCTAAGGGTCGTGTTATTAACCATCTGGATCCATATAGAAAATATTATGACACTTATAATATTTTATTTAAAGTAATGTTAATGTTATCACATTCATGTTTTAATACAAATAACATTTTTAATGTCATATTTTCAAGAAGATATATTATACTATAAGTATTATTATGAAATATAGAGGATTTATCTTCTTCATAATATTTTATTTTATTTTTTATTAAAAAATAAGTATATTATATAATTTCACAACACTGACATTGTAAATATTTTATTAATGAAAATATCAAATAAATGTTATTAAAAATATTAAAATAAATATTAATTTTGATAATTAATATATACAATGAATTTTTTAAATGACCTTGACCACTTATTGATATAAAAATATATATTTTTCTAGGATAAAATATTATCTTGATGATTTTTAAAATAAATAAATTGAATAGTTTCAAAATTGACTCTATTGATTATTTATCAAACTAATGTATTATTAAATTTTTTAAAAATAATAAAACATTTTTTAAAATATGGAATAATTATGATATGTGGTAAAAGGATCTAAATTATTCATTTATGGTCTAATTTACATCAAATAAGTAAATATTAAACCCTTTTAATATTTAAATATTTGTTACATTAATAAAATATTCAACAAAATAACTAAGTTTTTATTAAAAGGAGAATTTTTAAATTGACAGAGATACTTTTATAAATTTTTATGGCGATATTACAACCTTATATAATCTAATATTCTAAAATATTACAATTTTTACATTTTTTATGGGTTTTAATTTTATTATAAATCTATATTTTTGTAAATTCCAAAAGTTCCCCTCACCTCAATTATAAACGGGTTGATCCTTTCTCACTTCTTCACGTAAATTTTAGCATTAAATATCATCCATAACCTATCCATTTCCCATATAAACTTCCATAGTAACATTATAGAGGTACTAGTTTCTCAAAATACCATATCTAGTGCCTTTAAAAAGAGATCTAGATGATTCTCGTTGAAAAAGAGGTAATCTCCTCTACCGATTCTTTCAAACTTATTTATTATTATACATCCTATTCATGTGATGTTTAAATTATAAATTAATAAATTCAGTATCAATTATATTCATAGATTTAATTATGATTGTGGAATAACCATGTTCCACCTTCTATCCGTCCTATAAAAAACTAAATCACAATGCATGCGTACGCACGAATTACCCTCTTCACACCGTGGTGTAATTTGTTTTTTAGCACAACTTTACTTTCATGAGTATAATGATGAAAATAATAAATAATTAGGATTATTATAACACTATATGAATTTTGGAAAAAAAAAATATTGTTTAATTTCATACCATTTCACAACTATGGGAATGATAACATCACTCGTGTGTATATATGACCTACCATCTCCATGATGTGATGTGATTCATTCTACATGATATCAATTAAAGCATGATTATATAAATTTATAGAATACAAAAGTATGATATATATTATGTTAATATAAATTTTTAATGATATAAATATTACCTAAATAAGTAGAAACAAAACTTATTCCTTAAAACATTCATAAAAAATAATCAATTAATACCCAAATAACAAGTAATAATGAAATGTTATTAACCAAGACATGATAATATGATCATATATTATATTATAAAAATGAATATGATTTTGGAACAAGTCAATAACATAATTTAAATCATTATACAGGAGGTTCCAATAAATATAAATTATATTAGACCTATGGTATGGGATAATTTCTAAATCTCATTATTATCTGATATTTTTTATACATAATTATTTACTAGGGTATATTTATCATCCATGTCCATGTTTTATAAATTTTTTTTAATAAAATGTTTTACTATTATTATAGGGATGTTTAAATTCATTTGTATTATTTTTTTACTTTTTAGTACATGGCTTGAAAGTAATATTTCTTTCCTTTTCCAAACAAGGTACTTTTTGAATTCATTTGAAAAATTATAGGAATTATATATTTTTTACTTATATGACATGAATAAATTTTTACACTTTCATGATGCATTATTTCCATGAATATTACCTTAAAATATTTCATGTATAATTTTTAATAAAATATTTTCCTTTAAAATCTCATGGTATTTTTAGAAATGAAATCATTTTCAAATAAGAAAGGATATTTTCTTCAGGAATTAATCTGAAGTGTTCAAACAAAATTATTTTCCATCAAAGGTGAAGTTTTTTAGGTATACCTTTAAATTACACTATACATATTATTCTTATGGATGATTATGTTTATGATGTAATTATATTTATGAAATCTATTTATTTTAGATGGATTATGTAATGATGTAATGATGCTTTAGAAACCCATTTTATTCATTGGGTTATGCTAAAATAAATTATTTATGTTTTTGTGGCACATGTAATAATGATTTCATTATGATATGGTTGTGACCTATATCTTCTTTCTATGCATTAGGTAAAGATTTATATCCAATGATAATGATAGGTATGGAATGAGAAATTATCTTGGTTCATTAATACAGGTCTGGACCGATAAGTAAACCCAATTCAGTAATACAGGACTGGAATAAAGAGTGAACTCAGTTCAGAAAAGAACTTTGTAAACCATGATGGTCTTGGAAATGATCCTTGGATAATATGGAAATGATTTTCTATTATTACATATTTTCCACAATTCCATATTTTATTTCAATGAAATTTTCTCATGGATCACGTTCTTTTATTATATACGCCTTATGAATTTCCATGATTTATTCCATGACTCAGGATTTTCTATATGTTATACATGTAATGATTTCAAAAAGTTAGGTTCATATTTTTACATCCCTATGTTCATGTTTTTATTGATATTTTCCATGTTCACCTTTACTAAGTGTTTGAGATCACCATTTTCATATTTTTTCTTTTCACCAGGATATAATGAAAGGTTTTAGGTATGAAAACTAAAAGGAAAGATCTTTGTGGGAGATGTTGAATATATTTCACCAAATTAGAAGAATGTGTTCAATGTTTCTAAAGGCAATAAACTAATATGGTATTTGGGAATATATATATTTTAATGTATTAATTATTCCAAAAAATTAATATAATGTCCATTTACATAAATCTTGGGTCATTATAGTGGGTATCAGAGAGATGTTTTAGTTACCCTCTGGAAATCTGGATGCAAAAACATTAATGAGATCCATATATATATTTCTAAGGTTATGTCTTGGGATGTACCTAATGATAGTTCTAAGAATATGTTACAATCCTATAAATTATTAACCACAATTTATTACCTAGGATCAATCCTAGGGAGTCATATATTGAAATATTATATATAATTTCCCTTGTTTATGTTATTTTCATCTATGATATTTGTTTCTCACACTTTTCTTTCTAGTCTTAGTCAACAGATGAAACTAGATGGAACGTGGTTAACATTAACTATTTCAGATGAGAAAATAATGTGAATTATGATAATGAGTTTCCTAAATGGAAATATCATGAATGGAATCAATAAGGTGGTATGAGTATTGGTTATACTACTAAGAATAAAGAGACTAAAATGAAATGTGAAGGGTATGGGACATTATAGAATTATTATTTTCATCAAACCTAAGAATATTGGTCATATTAAGGTTGAGGAACCTTAAGATATGATTCATATTTAAGGAATGACTAAGATGATGGATCCTGAGTACTAGTTTGAGAATAAGTTTTTATGATTGAGGTGAATATGTTTCTAAATTCAAAGATTATGTTATATGAATAATGAAATATGTAAATGTTTTCAGTATAAGTTTTTCATGAAGGATTGGAAAGTATTTGTTAAATAGTTCTAAAGGCCTAGAAAAGTGATTTAAGGGTAAGGTGATATATTTTTAGAACTTGTGATTAAGGGAATGATAACCATTAATATGTCCCTTATGTTAAGATAATGATGTTTGGATGAAGATATGTTGGTTATGAATATGTAAATTGGATGATACTAGTTTCGTGGAAACTAATTATGGATTTGTTACTGAGAGGGTTCTACTATCATCGATGATGTATACAACTTTTTGGGACATAAGGAATATATCTAATATTATTTGGAATAAGGAAACATTCATATCTTCAATAAGGATATATGGTAATTTATTTCATTACCGTGACAAAAAATAATACATGATGAAGGTGTTCACATTTTTGGAATGTAAGCAAGAAGGTATTATTTATGAGATATGGTATATAAATGATAAGCCAGGTTAGTGCACCTCTTTCTAAAGTTTTTGATTTTAATATTTTAAAAAGGATTGTAAGGTTATCAATTTATGGAAATTTTAAGCAAAACATTAGATGGAGTTTCTTATAATAATGTATTATCTGACCATAGGTGGGCTTATGCATATTTGATAACTTGGGATGATAATTGTTTTATGATAAAGACAGATGGAATGACCTATAACTCTATTTAAGGATTGTACGATCTTTTGATTATTTAGGAATGAAATTTTATCTTCATTTATTTGAATAAGAGATGAAGTATAAAATGTTCAAAGTGTGAAAAATGGTGAGATTGTACTGAAATCAAGCAAGAATATCTTATCATGAAAATTCTTCAACGTTAGGAAAAGGGATCGTGATGCGAAAGGGTTTCTTATTATCTACATTTTTAATTATATCAATGACCAATTTCATGCTTTTTTAGTTTATGTTTTTAGTATTATTAACTTTCTATAGATCACCCAATTTCTTGTGATCATTGTTCTTTATCAATCTCTATGATTGTTTATGCTTTTTCTCCATGACCGAATCTTCACTTATGTTCTCCTATGTAGATACCTAGTTATGATTTACTTTGGGTAACTTTTATTTTCTAACTATACATTATAAAATGTTTTTTGTCTTTATTTTTACAATGTGGGTTTCTATGAAGGAAACTTTCGTGTATTAATCCTTTTATAATCCAAACAAATTTTGAGGGATAAATTCATTTTAAGGGGGGTAAAATGTAACAGCTTGAGATTTTTTTGAGATAGATTTTTTTCCTGTGATTTACACTACATGAAGATAATTTTTCTCTACA
The DNA here is from genome assembly GCA_963277665.1 of Viscum album. Lineage (NCBI taxonomy): Eukaryota > Viridiplantae > Streptophyta > Magnoliopsida > Santalales > Viscaceae > Viscum > Viscum album. Next base: position 2,006,060,131 of record OY728122.1, on the reverse strand, counting down.
AAAAACACTTTTTTAGAATGAGGTACACCAAAAACTATTATTGGCTTGTGTTACACAAAATTTTGAGTTCTTTTGATTGATTTCATTTCACAAAAGTCTGAGTTTAAGTGAAAAAATAAATATTATTATGTTACCTTATAACCTAGAAATTATAATGGTGGGTATGAAAGTTATTAAATAAAATATTAAAATTTAATTTACACATGTATATATAATTAATTATTTTGTTAGAAATTAATTTTAAATGAAAATAAAACCCTTATAAATAGAAGGAAATGTTTTTCTGAAAACTATTCAAATGAAAATAATTGAGTTTATAAAATAATTAAATCAATATTGACAGATTTTATTAATAAAATATATATGTAATATATTCAATATAAATTTTAAAATTCATCTTATATGTTTTCTAAACAATATATAAGAACAAATTTAATTTTTTGGATAAAAGAAGTATTTTTCAAAAAATGTATTTTTGTAGCCTTTGAATGGTGCACCCATTTTAAATCAAGTTTTTAACACATTTTTATGTTATATTTTACAAAATAATCTTCTTATTTGGAATTGGGAAATAAAAATTTACTTTTGTTGAATTTTGGATATTTTTCTAGTAAGTTTCAAGTTTTGATGAATACTAAGAATATACTAAATTTTAATTGAAAACAACTTTTTCATTGAAATAATTTATGTGGTTAAGATATATTATTTAATGAATTTAAAATATAATCAGCTTATATTTTTATTAGTTAATATAATTTAGTTCATTATCATTAATTTTACAACCAATTTAGATGTAAAAACGTTTCAATATTTTGTATTTTTTAACTTTTAAAAGTCGTTATCTCATTCCTACAATGAGATTAATTTTAAATTAATTACTAAAAATTATGTGTTCTGAATTTTTAAAAATGTATTATATATTTTTAATAATTATTTCAAATTTATTTAAATAGATTTATTTTATTTTTTGGCATTATAAATAGTAACTTCTCTAATTTTTATTAATGCAGTAAAAAAGGTAAATTGAGTAACTAAGGGTAAAAATTATAGTATAAAATTACCCTAACACTGGTACTAATATCATTGTGTGTGATTTTTTGTAACTAAATAATCCTTAGTTCTAAATGTTATCCTTTTTAATCAACTTAGATGAGATTATGACATTTAATATATTTTATTTTAAGAAAAGTTAAATATGTCTTACTCCAATTTTAATAACTATATCATTTTTAATATAAGATTTTACAGAATACTATTTTATCTATAAATACTATTTTTAAAGATAAAATTTTTATCTTTATCATGGTAATTTATTTTTAATTTTTAATAAATAAATAATGACCTTGAAGGATTATACATTGATGATGCAGAAATTATTTAATTGATGAAAAATCAATAAAATAAAGTTTATTAAACTTTAAAAAACCATTAAAAGACAAAATCACTTGAAAATTTTATATTTTTCAAGTATATATAGACCATAATAAACCAAGGGTCTTGTTTTTGACCATTTTTAGAAATATGAAAATAATTAAGAGACTTATAATATTTTATTTAAAACAATGTTTATGTTGTCACATTCATGTTTTAATACATATAAAATTTTTAATGTTGGATTTTATAGAAGCTATATTCGACTATAAGTATGTTTATGAAATATAGAGGATATATAATCATAATAATATTTTATTTTTGATTTTTATTCAATAAATATGTATATAAAATATTTACAAAAAATTGTTGTAGTAATTATTTTATTAATGGAAATATCAAATTAATGTTATTAAAAATATTAAAATAAATAAAATTTTGGATAATTAATATATCCAATAAATTTCCTAGTTTACCTTCACCCCTTAGGGATATAATAAAATATATTTTTTAGGATAAATTTTTTTCTCGATATTTTTACAAATCGATAAATTGAATAGTGTCAAATTTGACACTATTGATTGTTTATAAAAATAATGTATTATTAAATTATTCAAAAATCATGAAACATTTTTTAAAATATATAATTATTTTAATATGGAGTTAAATTTTCTAAATTATTAATTTATGGTCTAATTGAAATGAAATATGTAAATATTTCACCCTATTGATATTGAAATATTTGTTACCTTAGTTAATCATTATATAGAAAAACTAAGTGTTAATTAAGAAGATAAGGTTTAACTTGACAAAAAACATGTCTATAATTTATTGGTTTATTATATTAAAAATATATATCATATAATGTTAAAAAATATAACATTTTTGAGGTGTTTGGATGGGTTTTTATTTTATTATAAATTAATATTTTTGTAGATTCCAAAAGTGCCCCTCACCTCAATTATAAGAGGGCACGTAATCCCTCACTTATTTACATCACGTTGAGCCTTCAGTATCATCCATAACCTAACAATAACCCTTATTAACTTCCTCATTTTCATTATTTAGGTTCTAGTCTTCTCAAACGACCAACTCTAGTTCCTTTAAGAGGAGATCTAGAGGATGCTCATTGAAGAAGAGGTAATCCACTCTATCGATTGTTTTTCAAAATTATTTCTTCTTAGGCATATTATTTATGATTTTTATCCACTATAAAGTAATAAATCCAGTATAAGATATATTCTAAGATGTTTTTATGATTATAAAATAACCATAATTCACCTTATATCCATCCTATGAAAAATGAAATCACTTCATGTGTGTATTTTTGACTTACCGTATCCACATCATTGTGTAATATGTTTATCAACACCATATTACATAGATGGATATAATGATAGAAATGATAAAAATTTAAGATTATTATAACATGATATGTATTTTTAACAAAATATATACCATCCACTTCCATAGCATTTCACAATTATGGGAATGATGTCGTCGCTCGTGTGTATGTAGAACCCACCTTCTTTATGATGCAATGCGATTAATTATAAATGATATACATTAAAGAATTATTATATAAATGTATATAATGAATAAATATGATATATATTATGGTAATATAATTTTTTAATGATATAAATATGGCCTAAATAAGTTGAACTGGATCTTATTCAATAAAATATGCATAAGAAAAATAAGCATTTAATACCCAAAGAATGAGTAATAATGAAATGTTATTAACAAATAGATAAAAATATAATCATATATGATATCATAAAAATTAATATGATTATAGAATAAGTCAACTAAATTATTTAAATCATTATACAGGTGGTTAAGATTCATAAAATGGATATTGGACCTATGTTAAGGGATAATTTTACTATCTCATTTTTATCCAAGATTGTTTACAAGTAAAGATTTACTAGGGTATATTTATCATCCATGTTCAATATTTATAATTTTTTTCATAAACTATTTTTATATTCTTATATGGATGTTTAAATTCATTTGTATCCATTTTTGACTTTTTACTACACGATTTGAATGGAATTATTCTTTCATTTTCCAAACGAGGTACTTTTTTAACTTTTCTAGAAAAAGTACGAGAAGAATGTTTTTTAACTTTTACGGCATTAAATTTTTTACACATTCATATAAACTTATTTCCATGAATCTTCACATATAATATTTGATAGTAAATATCAAAAAAAACTTTCTTTAAAAAATTCAAGGAATTTTAATAAAAGAAAATGTTTTTGAAGAAGAATTGACATTTTCCTCAATAATTAATTTCAAATATTCTACCAAAATTATTTTCCATCTAAGATGATATTTTTTATCTATATATTTCAATAACAATATCACAAATATTATTGTTTTTTATTATGTTTATGATTTATATAAATTTATGAAATACATTTGTTTTACATAGATTATGTTATGATGAAATGATGTTTAATAAGACCAATTTATTCATTAGGTTATACTGTGATGAATGATTTATGTTTCTGTGGCATATGTAAGAATGATTTTATTATGAGATGGGTGTTTCCTATATCTCCCTCCAATTAATTAGTTAAATATTTATATCTCATGAGATAGACATGGATAGAACGGGAAATGATGTCGATTCTGTAATACATGGCTAGAACGGTATGTAGATTTGGTTCAGTAATACATGGATAAAATGAGGAGTGAAATCAGTTCAGTGAATGACTTCTTCCACAATGATTATCTTGCAAATGAACCTAGGGTAATATGGAAATTATTTTCTAGGATTATGTATTTTCCACAATTCTATGTTTTATTTCAATGCTATTTTGTCAAATATCATGTTTCTTTATGATTTATGCCTTATGAACTACCAAGATTTATTCCATGACTCAAGATTTTGATATATGATATACATAGTATTATTTTCAAAATTTATTTTCATGTTTTTTAAATACTTATGTTCATGTATTGATTGATATTTTTATTGTTTACACTTACTGAGAATTTGAGATCACCATATTCATATGATTTCTTTTTCCCATGATACAAAGAATGGTTTTAGGTATGAAATCTACAAGGGAATATATTTATGGGATATTTTGAAGATATTTAACCAAATTACAAGAATGTATTCCATGTTTCCAAATGCAATAAACTAATACGGTCTTTGGTCATCTGTTTGGGTAATGTTTTAAGTATTCAGAAAAAGTAATGTCATTTCCACATACATAAATATTATGTCATTATAAGTCTCTTATCCTTTGATACATCTAAGTAGGATGTCATCAAAGCCTCATTTTTAGAATACTTTCTCATTATTTGGGCCCTCATAAAGAGTGAAGTTGGTTCCATACCACGTGGTGTGATCATTTATAGATCTATCAGGTAGGAGAACTCCATTCTAGATTCAATCCATGATGGTTATATTCTATCTATGGTTTTGAACATATGGTTTGGGGATATTAATGATTTTGTTTATCTCATTCATCTTTTGATAAGATAAAAAGTAGAGAAAATTTGGTGATGCACAATGCAGATTATTGTTTTATCCCAGTTAGGATATGAAAAATCTGTAGTTTTATTGGATAATGAATCTAACAATTCAATATTTAATGGCATTGTTTTTTTAGATGGGTGTTCTTTAATAAAATCTTCCAAATCCTGGACTTTCACTACTTTCTAAGGCACAAAACTTATATCAAACTACTATGGGATAATCAACAATTGTGCCAAACATCCTCTCAACCTATAATGATCAAGGATATATTTGAGATTATTATTGTGAGAGACCAAATGGACATTATTATTATACATGTAGTTCCTTAGTTTCTGAACAATAAATATTAACACAAGGCTTATCTTCTCGATATCTGAATAATGAGTCTCAATATCAAGGATGGTTATACTGACACAATAAAGTCTATTTTCATTTCCAATGTCATTATTTTATGCATGTAAAGAACCTATTTATTTCTACAGGTCCATCACATATATAGTGAGTTTATTTCCCTCAACATGTGGAATTAATAGTGGTGGGATCAAGAGATATTTCTTGAGGTTTTCAAATTATTCCTGATAGTAATTGGTCCACTGATATGTGACTCCCTTATTCATCTTCTTGGTGAAGGGATAACACTTACATAAAATGTTTTCTATGGAGTAGAAAATTTAGACCAAGTTTCATTGAATTCCTCTCAACTCTTTAAGGTTTCTTGGAGGCTACATTCCAATGATAGATTTATTTTTCTTAGGTCTGTATTCACTACCACAGTTTCATACAAGGAAGTTAAGAAACCTTACCTAGGTTACCTCAAAAGAAAATTTCAATGGGTTCATCTTTAGGATATAATCTCTTATCTTATGGAAGACTTTCTCAATATTAGATAGATTTTTATAATACTGTTAGGATGTAACCACTAGATTGTCAATGTAGAATTTGAAAAACTTCCCCCTAAATGGTTTGAATATACGAAATGTGGTGCATTGGTATGTAGTGTTGGAATTATTCAACCAAAAGGGAATTACTAGATAGCATAATACTCCCTAGTGGGGACATGAAGGTAGTGGATTATTCATCTTATATGGCCATAATAATTTGGTTTTACCTTGAAAAGCCATCCATGAAGAATAGGGATTGATAATAATTCGTTGCATCAATTTGTAGTTTTGTTATTTGAATAGAGAATTCATCTTTATGATAGTTCTATTTGAGATATTTGAATTCAATGAAGTCTCTAATTTTAAAATTATTCTTATTCAAAAAGAAAATTTTGGCTATCCATTTTGAATAATCTACATCCCATATGTTATATTCTTGGATGACATTTTCCACTTCAACTTCATTTTTAGAGGTGTGAGTTGAGTGTGTCATTCTGGATGGGTTTTTGTATCCCCTGTGTTCTTTTGGAAATCCCAAGTGTAGGGTAGCCACCTTGGGATGAAGGCCTAGAATCTATCTATATATCTAGATGAACACATCCTGATGTTTCTTCAAAAAGATGGAATATACCTCTTTCTCTTCAGATTTCATGGATGCACTGATCAAAGTGGGTTGTGGATATTCTACTGTACAAAAATTTATTTTTATGAGTTCATTATTAGTGGTGAAGAAAACTTCCTCTAATGCTGAAGGGGAGTCCTTAAGCTCTCTCCCTCTTCTTCTTCCTGATGCTTTACCTCTTCTTCGTCTTCTTCTAACACAACTGATGACATGGAGACTTTTTGGAGTTATGAAGAGGATATGAGAGAATGATAATGAGCATCTTAATTTTCATATAGTGAAATGAAAAATTCTTCCATAATAGGTGAAAAGATAGGGATTTTTTGAATATCAAGGGATGAAAATAAGAAATTTTCATCCAGGCATTCATTACTAAGCATAGAGTTGACATCTTCTCTCGTGCTACTAGGTTCAGTTGTCACAAATGACATCAAAAAAGTTGTAGACTACCTCTTAAAATTTGGATGAACCCCATTGATTTTTCTGATTGATAGAATATAATATTTGATGATTTTCTCTAATATATTAGATAGAATCATATCTTTACCATTCAGGGAATTGATTCGAGTGACATCAACCATCATAGACTATTTCCCTTCCCTTTGGGAGAATCCTATGTCATAGTATTGTGATTCAAAATATTTAAATGAGAATTTTTCACACTATTATGTCCCAATTTTTCAATTGATACAATGTTTGAGGAATTGGTGGTACGATGATGGAATAGAAACATGGTGATGTAACATAGAACTTCCCAACAGAGCATTGAAGTCCATATCTTGCTGAATAACCATAAATTCTAAGTCAAACATGAGATACCCGAACTGATTTCGACATTTTATTTCTTTAAGATACGTTTTCTTATTCTTGTAATAACTATGTAACATTAAATTGGATGCAGAAAAGTGATATTTTTTGAAATCTAGTTGAAAAAGTGTTCAGATCATAAAGAGATTGAAACTATGCCATTTTAAATAAAGGTATATTGGATATCAATGACATTTACCCTTATAGATATATACAATTATCTGATATGTCTCTATTTTATGTAAATCTAGTCACACTCTGTGAAATATATGAACATTTAGAATTGTTCAAGATCATTATCTACCCAATATACTTTGTTATCATCAACTTCGACTTAAAATTCCAAAGGGCTTGATAAGGCATTTACGAGTGCCTCTCGTAGGTCTTTTGGCAGACTCAACGAATCCAATATTGAAGAATTGGATGACAATAAGGCAAACTAATTTAGGATATCATACTTTAGGTTGAAAGGTATGTGCCTCCTTAAATGAGGTCACTCTTTCATATGATCTTTTAAGAACTGAAGTACTAGATGTGGATATATTAGCCTTTGGAGTATGTGTTGAAGGTTCTTTTGACCTTGGTGGTTTGGGTGAATTGGGTCTTCTTACATATCGATATAGACAATCTAATAACAACCCTTCATGTTTATCTTCCATTATTATAATGACAGGGAAAAACCTAGCATGTTTTGGGGAACTTTCTTTCTCATGATGAGCTTATTAGACTCTCTCATGAGTTTCATTTGCGTATATGATTTGAGAAGTGATATAAATAGAGTAGTATCTCCAAGAATGATGGTGTCTTCCCCTATATACTTGACTCTAGAAACATCATCCCCCAGTTAACCAATTTCATTTGGGGAATTAGGTTTCATATTCAAAATCATTATGTGTTTAGGGATCCATTAGGTGAATAACATTAACAGAACCAAAGATAAAATCCTCCCGTGATGAGGATTCAGTCTGGGGGGTCCACTCTTGTTAAAACATTTGGCGGGTTGGTGTCTATTCTAGGACTATAGGAGTGAATTCTACTAAAGTTGAAGACAAATTTATCCTTGTCCTAGTATCATCTTCCTTCCTTTTCGTTTTCCAATTTCGGCCATGTTTCTTGTTGGAATATTGGCCTTCAGAAGGTTGTGTCAATGAAGGAGTTGATTTTGTTGTAGTGGAAGTGGTCGAAGGTAAAATTGGATATTTAAAACATTCTCAGAGGATAGCATGAGTCCATTTGATCATATTTCATACCATCCATTCACTTAACTAATTCATACACTTAATGATAACTTTATTTCATTCGTTATCATCTATTTTATTGGAGGATGATATACCAGATACTTCAGAAGGTGGAATGTCCAGCAATACAAGATAAGAGTATACCCTCCTCTGTTGGATGTATTTGAAAATTAAAAATTCCTGGATGTTGTGACCCAACACTCTATGGAAGGGGAAATTACTAGGGATATATTCTTCACCATCATTTATGGGATTATTGGGATTTTTAAACTTGCCCAAGTTATTCTCCAATGCTGAGATTAAGTTTCTAGGGACCTATTCACTTCAAAAAGAATAAAATTTATTCTTCAAATCCTCAAACCGTTTTATTATCTGCACCATTTTATCATAATAATGAGGAAGGCATTGTTTCTTATGCTTATGAGGTGGAACCACACGATATGGTGTGGGCTTTGGAGTCAAAGTGAGTGCAGGGGCCTTCTTGAGTGTAATAGTGGCAACATATGATTTCCCCATTCTCATTCAATGTGCTTATAGAATTATATAGGTTTTAGACATGGTATGTGATATTGAGTCTTCCAATTTTTGAGAAATGATAGAATGGTACCCAAACTCTCCTGTATATTTCATAGGGATGATTGGTGTGCCCAATTCATCCTGAATATTCTCTATACATATGGTAAACAAATCATCTTGAGTAAGCTTTAGGATTAAATACTACATTATCACATTCCACTGAGAAGTGAAATACAAGACCCAATCATTCTCCCATATTTTTTACACTGATATCTTAAGGATTGTTTTCTTCTGTAATATCAAACTTAATTTGAAGAGAATATTCAAACAAATATCTTCCCACCCCTTAATTGAAAGAGCTAGAAAACTATGGTACCATACAAATGATGGTCCCTAAAATGATTTCATGAGGCACCTGAGCTTAAATAACTCTATTTATTTAAGATTACCCATCATGGGATCATAATGGGACACAAAATGTTTCACGTTTTTCTCTAGGTCCCTATAGTTCATGAAAATTGGAAATATGGGATCCTGAATTTTGGTGGTGGAAGATTCAGATCAACCCATTTGGGGTAATGATTGTAATCTAGTTGTAATGGTGTGTGTCGTTACTATGTGGTACCTAATTGAGGTTTTATAGACTCAATAGTATTTATGATCCCTTGAGAAATATATGGATGTGAAGGTGGTGGATCAGGGGCAGCAGTAGGTAGAGCCAACTGTTACGGCCCTGCTGGTATCCTCCATAGATAACCCATAGTGGCAGGCCTATATGGATGCACCTCAACTTTCACTAATTACATTCCCTATATGGATGCACCTCAACTTTCACTATCTGTGACATTTGGGCTATCTGATGGCTAATTTTCCTTAAGCGGGAGGTCTACATGTTACTTTTAGATGCATAATTCAAAAGTCATTCAATAGATTTCTCACTTTTGGAGAGACATCAGTGAGAGTTAATTAGAGACTATTTTTTTAGTATATTGTTATTTGTGACTAGAGTATGTTTTCTGAATCCAACATGAAGCTATGAAATTTAATGATACCACCTTTAGTGGGATTTTTTGGTTAGGGAGCATGGTGAAATATAATTATATGTGTTCTACCAATCCTTTAATATGAACATGGGATGGGGTATCTATGATCATATGAAACAATTATTTTAATGCACTAAGGCATACCCACTGAAGGTCTACTTTCCACTGACCTAATTTTGGATTTCATGTAGAAAGGAGATCCCCTATGTCAATTTGGTAATGCATGCCTTCTATTAACATTACATGACCTTGATACTTAATGTAGTGTAATAATTTTAGTCTCAAGTGACGAAGATTGTTCCATATATTTAGGCATATTTCATGCACACAATCTTCTAAAAACACATCTAGAATGCTTTATTAAGAAGACACTAAAATATAGAACTTGATAGGTATGTCATCTTTATCAAATTTTCTATTAATATTTATCATATCTTCTTCATCTTTCACAATAGGTTCCTCAACTTGGTCTAACCAAAGTGGTTGTTTTCATGCTTATTTATTATAAAAAACAATATTTATAGGGGAATACTCTAGCACATTGGAATATAGATGATCCAAGGGGGTTCATAAAATAACTATTTCCTTGGGCTTTCCTATGAAAAAAAATATTTCACTTGTCATTGAAAAGAAATAAAACATGAACAGACTTGTTTTCCGAAGTTCCTTTTAATTGAAGATCTCTATCATCATTAAATCACTAAGGGTAAGAACCTTTTAAATAAATTGAACACTACTACAGAGAGAACATTACAAGAAAATTCCATCATGGTGAGGACTACTGTGGTGGATTATAGCAAGGGGTAGACCCTCATTCTATATGATCTTCTCAACACATGGGGGGATACCATGACCCTCATCAGGATATAAGTTCTTGAGATTACTCATATTATGAACATGAAGCAAACCTTCATGATGATGTTTCTAGGGATCACCTTCAAAATTAATTCTACAGTTCCCATAATTTGGTAATGATAGAGTAATATCAAGAGAGTCCATAGATAAGAATTTTAGGGCCTCAATAAATCCATTATTAAGTAGAGTAGGACAATAGATAACCTATTAATTCTCTAGCTATCTCTAGTGAGACTTCTTTTTGGATGACTTCTTACTAATGACTTGGGCAACTTACTATGGAAAGTGGTTTTCAGGTAATGAAGCCTTATTAACTATTTACTATGTCATTATTGGAATTTACTAACAAGATTATATAATTTTAGAAGGGGTTTATTTTTACCATGGAGTGGATAATGAAATATGCTGATTTCCTCATGTTGGAATTAGTGTATGTTACCGATCTAGTCATCTTTATATCACAGTGGATTTCCCCTACAACACTCTTATATGGGAAAAGAGGTGTGATTAATCTCTATAAAGGCTTGTTGATGGCTCATCCCATTTTTTGAAATGGAATTTTGTGTCCTACACTCTTCCACTACCATTTTCTTAGTTATTATATCTTGATAGGTTTTTAGGTTGTGGGTTGGGATTTGCGTCTACCCCTTCACCGCTGTCAAGGTATGCTTGGGGACTTTAGTGATTATAACATGGATATATAACAATTCTATGTACGGAGTAGGGAAATGTGCATGCTCATATCATCAATTTCATTCTAGTTAATATCAAAAGTACTCAAGTGTGGGGGACAAGATTTGGGTCTACCCCTATTTTTCATTAGGACTTTCCAACTGACTTCTCTGGATACTGCTAGATGAGACAACTAGAAGAATTTATTAGTGTGGGAAAGTGGGTGTTCTAATCATGAATTTATTCAAAATTTGAATCTCATACCTACATGAAAACTACTAGATGAGGCTATTGGTATGTCTGGTTAGTGAGAGTAAGTGTATGTTAATACTTATTACTATTTTACAAATTTGAATGGAATAATTCCTTGGATACTACCATATGAGTCTGTTGGAGAGATGAATTAGTGTAGATAGGTGCATGTTCATTTTCACTATGTGTTATTGCTTTGAATAGAGGGATTCCTTTGATGCCACCAGATGAGTTTCCTAGATTAATGAATTAGTACGGGGGAGTGTATGTTCCCTCTCATAGTTTTCCACAAAATTTTATTGGTGGGTTTATCTGGAGGGGATAGATGTGTGGCCATATTACCTATTGACTTATTTCTTCCCCTATAGTCTATCATTATGGCCCAAGTTTGGATGAGCTAGGTCATACTATCGAGGATGGCACCCTCATCATGTAGAGGGTTCCATTCCATGTGTCATTGGTGACAATGACTACTAGTAGGTTCTCCTTGTGGGGACCCTTCTATCTTTTAGATGAGGTCATATGTGGCCTCTTGATCCACATCCCATAGATATGGGAGTTTAATTGGTGTGTTTCAGGGAAAATCTATGGAAATGATTTGGAGATGATGAAAGGTGTTGTTTTCCTATGGACCGCTAGCCATCAATGATTTCATGATTAGTGGGGGTTGTCTAGATTGAGGCCAATCAGGAAACCTCTAGGGTTGGGATAATTCCATTCTGGTGGTACTCCAAGACTAGTGCATTCGAGACCCAACATTGAAGATGACAGGTGTGCAATGGAGTGATCTACTTGGAGGAGGACCCATAATGTTTATCCATGACATACATCTAGGAGAGTTGGTACACCATCATTTGGATTGAAGGGAGATCATGTTGAAACTTCCTAGAATGTTGAAAACAAAAACAATAAAACCCCTTTAAAATTTAAACTCATTAAACTAATACATGAAAAACTGATGTTATTATATGTACCTATTTCATTTTGAGATATAAAGGGCCCTAATAGGTGGGTGACAGTATAATCTTGGTTAAGGATTCCCATAGGGTTCATTATTTTTGTTTCAGATGAAAATTTTATGCTCAATGACTGATTGTAGGGGTTAAATTTTGTGAAATCATTCACATTAAATTCTCCATTTTCAAACATCTTCTAACTGTCTTTGTTTGGAAAACAAAAACACCCAACAGTTCTCATATCCATAATTACTCATGGACCTAATTTCTAATGTCAAGATCTCATTGGAGGATTTGGGGAATGATATATAAGAACTCACATTGGTCATGGGGATGTGAGGTTGGGAACATCACACAATTTTGGGGGGAATTTTTTCCATATATGGGTCTCTCATATAGATTTATGTTCATGAATCCTCCATTAATTACCAAGTATGAAGATGATAACCCTTGAATTAACAATCAATTAAGAGAAATACTGGAGCATAAAATGATTTGTATGTACCTGATGTTCTTCATCGATGGGTATATCTGTATGTATACAAGGTTATCCATCAGTGGTAACATCTTATGTATTGATTAGATATTATTTTTCATTGTTATTACGATTCTTTTTTTGATCCATGAAATGGGGTGCTTTGAAGTGTATCATCTTCATCTAGGGTGATGGGAGTTATTTTGATGTTAGGATTGAACCCTGGAGATAGTATTCCTATATATCCTTGTTAAAGGAATCATAACCCATGTAGTTCAGTGTCACTTAATGAGACACATCATAACCATTAAGGTCATGTGATAAAGAATGAACCATGTAGTTTTTCATCATGCGTCGAGGAAATCAATGCAAAAGGTTCCTAGTAAAAGTTTGGTATGAGACTTATGCCAAAGTATCCTAGGGAACCTCTAATGGATATAGGCTCCTTGGTTGGACATGAACCTTCTCAGAATGTGGTCTATAGAGAATCATAATTGACATATGGTGTTGGTTTTATACATCAGGTAGGCTTCCTATGAATCTCATTTGATGGGAATAAAATTCAACATAGTTCAGTTGTGAGGACCCATGCCTATAGAGTCCCTCTGAAGGTTTGTCTCTTAGGAGAGTATAACCCTTTGAGAGGATTCAATAGTGACTTATTCTAGAGGAGGATTCCCTTGGAAATGAGTTTGGGTATGGTTGCATATTACAATGAATATAAGGCCTATATGGTGATTGTATGGGGATACAATTGGGGATTATTCTGAATAGGAGGATCATAGGTTGAGTTGGGTCTTACACTTGGAATGATTCCCCAAAGTTGGGGATCATGTGGATTTCGTGATCATCACCAACCTCTAATCCCAAATTAGGCATGATTGGTTTTAGAAATAGGGGGAAGCAGAATATCCAGAAATCTGCACCATCCATCTTCAGTTGGTGGAAGAGGTCAAGGCTGTGATAGAGGAAGAAAGGGTTTGGTGCACCCATTCCCACCCATCATTGTACCTTATAATGGAGGAGGAAGGAATGAAATAGATTGGTTCCTAAAAGAATGACTAATTTATTAATCTGGGAGGGATACTCAAGAAAAGGATCTTGGAGAATAGAGGAGGATCACATTCCATATCAAATGAAAAAAACAAGCGTGATCCTCCCCCCACCTAGAACTGGAGGCCCCAGGTCTTAAAGATGATTAGGGAAGGATAAAGACCTATCCATTATGTCTAATATGAAGAGATCTCTAACACTACCCCTAGGGTCATGGTCCTCATGACTAAAGTAATGAAAATCTAAATGAACCCAAAGGACCCTACCCATCAGGTATGAAAAGTGTGGGATACCTCTAACCAAATGAATTCATTTCCAAATCAGAGACACACATGTGTCCCCCATTCCATAGTTTGGAAAGCCCGGAGGATTTAATGGAGGGTTAAATTTGGTCCCACTATTACGAGTGAGACAAAGGAAGAGGGGAAATTCTATTGGTGGCTTGGAATATAGACTTAGAGGTGGATCACATAAGGTAGAGGCTAGGAGATTTAAGGGGGGGGGTGGGATTTACAAAGGAAATCTCGTGTGAGCTGAATTGGTTATGGGTGACATGACACCTCAAAAACAACACTTGGGAAAGGTTTTACTAAAGGCTTTAAGGGTTTCCTCAGTTTTTCCTAGAAGTATCTCATGTAGGTCCCTAGTTAGTGAAGGGACCTTCACATGTATCACTTGATAATAAGGGGGTTGGATTCTTTGGAAAGGTGTCTTGGATTTCAAACTCTTAAAGGATTTTAATTCCATTATTCCCATTTATTCCCATCTCTCTTACATTTCTGAGAGCTACTCAAATGGTTTTAGAAGACCTGGGATACAGAATTGGGTGATCAAGGATTGGATAGTTCTTCATGTTTTTTCTTCATTATAAATGAGGAACCCTATGTTCATATTTATAAGAAAATATGGGACCTTGGGAGAAGGTGTTTTCATGATCAGGTCTATCGTAGGCTATTACACAGGTACCCTATGTGGTGCTGCTAGGCGTTCTGGCTATCTAGGCCTGTGTAGCACTACTAGATGTGTAGGTACACCTTTCGCTGATTCTACTTTTGGGGACCTATGTGAAGTGGATTTAGTGAAGGGTGAGTCCCATGACATTATTTTCTTTTCTTATTTTCTTCTCCTTATGGTATTTTCCTTTAATACCATTTCATCCATGCAAAAAATAAAGTATTAATATTCTCAAGGGTCCAAAATAGACCATTCTAAAAAATTATAAGTGGAATGGTTGAAATATAGCCATAAAAAATTATACGAGTTTATAGATCATTTTTTTCATTATCATTTTAGTTTAACCCAGCTAAAATTTAATTTTTACCATATCCAAAATAATTAATTCTTAATACATTCACTATTCATCTTGGTTAAAAATAATTATTAGTTTATTATAAATTATAAATTATTTAGATTCCCAATATGGAATCCATTTTTAAAAATTAAATACACATATTTTGAACAATTTTATGTAAAATTAATCCCGCATACATGATAAGAAATTGAGTTTATAAAATGAAAATTTTCAAAAGTTTAAAAAGTATACATATATAAATTAAATATGAAATTTATTAAAATAACCTAAATTAGATTAATTGAAATAAAAGTAAACTAATTTTACTTTAAAACCAGTAAAAATATAATTTAACCTTAAAAATATTTTAAATGAAAAGGAAGTTTCCAATTAAAGTTTAGTATTTTTAAATATTTATAAAAATTGAAACTTCTCATAAAAATACAAAAAATTCAACCTAAGAGAATTTTTATATTTTAATTTACAAAATTATTTTTATTTTTTTCAAATAAATTTTATAATTGTTTTAAAAATTAATTTTAAATTATCTACCCTAAAAATGACTAAACCATTTTATAGGAAAATACAGTTTCTGTGAAAACATTTTTTCTTTAAAATGATGAAGTCGATTTTTTATAATCAATAGATAACTTATAAATATGTGTAAAATATATATTTTCATAATTTATTCAATCCTATTCAAACATACCACTCTGAAATCTATGAGATAACTATCATATTAAATAATAATATTAATAGTATATTTTATCCTAGTAAAACTCAGTCCTGCGTGTCTTGAAAACTATTGAAGAAACATATTGTAACATGTAACACATACTAAAATAATTATTACAAGAGGTACAATATATAGAATATATTGAATTTATTTAAAATGTTAAATATTTCATAAATAATTAGGTTTTTATATTTCTTTCTATGCAAGGTGTTTCATGTCAAACAGATTATTGAATATAAAGTTAATATTTTTAAATTTTAGGGTGTTAAATTATCTCAACCTTAAATAAATTCCATCCTCACAAATTACACTTAATATCAATAATCAATATTTATAATTTAGAATTAAAATTATTGAAAATATAACATCCTAAAAGAGTTAATAAAATATCCTCTAAATAAGAGAGAAATGGGAGTAGAAAGATCATAATGAATAATAGACATCTAGGTTTCTAAGTAGGTTAACATTGGTGAAATGTGATGATATATACATGGAAGAAAAAGAATTAATATTTAAAAAGAGTAATTGAGGTCATTGATCATAAGAAAATGAATGATTAATGAAAATTTATGTGGATCATAACCAAAAAATTTCGATGATTAAAATGACCATCAAATTCATTTAATATTAATGTTATAAGATAAGTTTTTTTTGTTTTAAAACCCTTTTCCTAAAGTTGAGGAATTATTTTGTTGATTAAGAATATAAGGAAATGTACTTAATTGATATGTTAGTAATTTATAAGTGAAATTTAATCCTTTGGTTGTGCTTCGATCAATTTCTGATTTATCCCTTATTCTATGAAATTAAATGATTTTTTATGCCTAAAGAACTAAATTTCTCTTTTAATAGATCATAAGAACTATAAATGATTGAAAAGTCTTTTAACTTGTCTTTAAATATTTTCCAAAACCAATATGGTTAATAAATTAATCTCTAAACCTCAAATGTAATACACATGGTTCATTATTAATATTTATTCTTCAATATTTTTAACTAAAAATTTGCATATTAACCAGGAAATCACATAAGTCAGTGGTATCCAATGAGCCCATACCCAATTGGTAAGGGCCCATGCTTGGAATCTAAGAGACCCAGGTTCAAAACTGGGTGGAGGAAAATTTTTCGGCACTGTAGCAGTACTGTAACAGCAACTCTTTGGTACTGTAGCTGGAACTATTCACCTAATTTGGGCCTTCAGGCCACCAGTTTGGGCATGTGGGTCTCAAGGGCCTTCAGGTCATCAAAGGCCTTCGGGCCATAGGGCCTTCGGGAGACAAAGACCATGGAGTATCCCAGTTCACATAAAGAAGGCCCCATAAGAGGATCAGAGCGACAAGAGTAGCAGCCACTAGAAGCAGAGCTAACCATAATGGAATAATGAGAGGGTATGCCAGCCACCATCGGGACCAGGCACCATGTACCTTTGTACGGGGAAATGCTAGATGATTATAAATGCATGGTGTGGAGCTAGGTGATCATTGATGCAGAAGCTGGGGAGGGGTAGTTCTAGTGGGTTGGGCCTTCAGGTAATGTATTACAGGTCATGTAGGGCCTTGTGCCTTGGGCCTACAGGTTATGTAAGGGTTCCCCTTTAACCCTTAAAAGGTGTATTATCCATAACAAAATAAAAATAGGGCCTTCAGGCCATTCAAGAAAAAGTCAGTGGTAGGCGCTGAAACCATATCGTCTTTTGGTCTTGGGTTCAAGTCCCTCGACTTTGACGAATAAGATGAGTTTTCACCCAACATGTGGGTTTTCATTTTTCTAAACTACATTAATATAATTCCTATAATTTTCCAAAAATAATATGATGGATATCCTTGAAATAAAATTAATCATTAAATAACCTTTTACTATGGTTTACAATATAACTTATTTTTTACACAAGGTATGATAATATTATTTGACTATTATTAAAATGTCATTATTGTTCATATTAACCCTAACAGTTATCAATTAATATATTATTCTGTCTATAAAATGTAAATGAACTATTCCTCAAATAACCATTTCACTAAAACATGTATTAAACTAATGGGTTGTATTTCTATAAAGTTCATCCAAAATATCTTTAATATTATGACACTCCCACCACAAATATTTTTAAAAGGCATGTTTAACACATTTAAATTATGATCAACTTTAAACTCATAACCATGATCATGTTAATAAATTTTATTATTATGAATACACACAGGCTTATAAAATATAACATAATCCATATTTGTTTCATGATTATTATACCCAAAATACCAGTAGTAAATATACTTCTACAATTTATTTATTTAATACCGATACATAAATACTCTATTTGTTTTATTTAAAAATATATCCTTCATTAGTCTAAGGTTTAACCTAGGTCATTAATTGTCTTTATTTTTTTCAAATCTATCATAATGGTTTGTAATAAAAATGTTATTTATCTGAAGAATATCCCCCTGGAGTGTCAAAGGAGGAGAATAATAAGGCCCATTTTCATGTACTAGGTAATGATTGAATGAATCATGATTCTTCCTTTTCAAAGTGTTTACCCCTAGGTACATCTGTGGTAGAACCACATCCACTTGAAGTATGCAGAAAGGGAATTTATTTCAATGAAAAACCACATAATCTCAAACATAAAAAATCATTAGTATGTTCTTATATGCATATCCTCAATTTATATTATAGGTGAATGTTCCACAATCTATTTGTTTTCAGAAATCTTATTGCCAAAGTTTCTAATAAACTTCCTCTGATACCAAATGTATCAACCCTAACCCCAGTTTCCTGAATCCAATTTTTTACTTCATTATATTTTCATAAAATAAAGGGGATCATATCCCAAATGAAAAAAATAGTTTATTATTCTTGGTTAAAAATATACATACTTTATTCTTTAATTAATTTAGAATATAAGAAATATAATAATTTTTTTTCCGAGAATATCATTTTTTCCTCTAGAATATCCTTTCATATCAAACATAATACTCTGTATTGAATCCTAGTGAAAGGAAAAAAATAAGGGTTTGCTCAAATGTTCAGTAAGTGTAATGTACAATAGAATATATCACGAATCAATAAGAACAATCAATATGGTGAGGAAAATAACTGAACATACATTCCATGTAATCAATAAACTGAGAAGGAAGTGCATTGAAAGATAATATCAATACAAAAATATAATAGTTAATAATAAATATAGAAAGGTGAATAATATAAAACACATTAAATTAAATTAATACAATAATATCATAACTTGATAAGGCATAATCAATATGGAATGGTAAATAACTGAAAACACTTTACATTTAATCAATAAAATTAGAATTAAATATATCTAAAGGAACTATAATTTTTAATGTCTCATGGATAATAATAATAACTGAAATGAAGGAAATGATTAATTATTAGACATTACGTATTAGGAACATGATACAACTAACATCAAAGAACATTCACAACATGGTTTAAACTATAGGTAAAATCTTGTTGAAATCTAGATTAACTTATTTTTCTCATGAGACAAACTCATGCATAAAAGAGAAATATAATATCAGGCTCCACCCTTCAAATTAGGTCCAAATAATTCCTCATATATAAAATTGTCAATTTATTTTATGAATCAAAATCCCTTAACAAAAAATATCCATACTGAGAAAAAGATTTAGATTTATCAATATTTCCCCAATTAGTCAAATAACTTTCAAAGAAAACATTATATGTAAAATTGAGATAAAATTTAAGAAATAATCACCTCCATGTTAAATAATATGGATATTTATGGGTAACATAATATCCTTTAGAATGTAAATAATTCAAGGTAAAGTTAATTACTGCAAGAATCAATCATGGAACTGAATGTCAATACTTTCCTGGGTCAAAATGATCATAATCCATCCAGAGGAAGAATATAGATGGAATTAATACAACATATAACCATTGGAGTTTGGATAAAGGGTTTTTTAATTTATGAATATAAATATTATAAAAATATATTTAAAAACATTCTTTGGGTAAGGATCCATTTTATTTTGAGAAACATTTTGAGAAATTGGCTTCTTTGAAAATAAATTTTAATAAAAAACTCCTTAAAATATACTAAAAATTGAAAATGAGGATTCAATGAAATGGATGTCATAATGCTATTAAATTCCATAAATGATGTGAAATTTTAAAAAATAACACTCATTTAACATTTTCAAAGGGTTAGAAAAGTTCCTTGTTTATAAAATGACATGAAGATTCCTTTCACATTTTCAGTAAAATCTAAATGGGCATTGTTTTCCAAAAAACATAAGATTTATTTGAAAAAGTTTTTAAAATATTATAATGTGGGTGAAAATTTATTTGATAAATTATTTTTAAATTTTAAAAAAAAAGTTATTTTTTTTGAAAACATGGTTTTTGAAAAAAAACTGATTTCTAAACGAAGAGGGAAATAAAGTTGGATTTTCTTAAAAAAAATTATAAAACCTATAAGTGTAAAAATGTGAAAATGGTAATATTACTTGGATATTAAATGAGTAACCATAAAAGAATAAAATTATTGGTTTCGTTAAATAATGATCAAATAATTCCCTTTAATATATATTCAAGAATAAATAATCTTAATTTAAATGAGATTGTGAAATAAACACTTAAATTGATCATAACCTCAAAGTGAATTATTAAATTAATATATTATTGGAATATAATTTAAATCCAAATTAAACTAGTTTAAAGACAAAAATATATGGTAAAAATACATTATAAAAATAATCATATAATATCAATGAATAATTAATATAACATAATGAAAGGAAATTGAGTTATGATTTTTTACCACTTGTTAACTTTTAATTCAAGTTATCTTAATTAAAATAACTCATATTTAATATTAAAATACCTTAAAAATATTTTTTATTAGTTATAATAGATGTCATTGTAGATTTATATATATTATATAAATGAAACTAGGTTCATAACATTACAATATGCCTCAATGAATGAAATTGAGACGAAATCCTTTACCTTAGGCTTCCTTTGGGTTGAATTCTATTTCAACTCATATATAATGGGTTTAATAATTCTATTAACATATAATTGAACCATAATAATATGTATCATATGATTTATGATCCAATTATAACATCATGTAACCTATTTTTTAATAATATTTCATTACTTTCATTGTTTCAGGTGTGAATTTCCTTATTTTCTTAGTCATTATTTATGATGAATGTTTCAATTATTGTGCATATTATATAGTTATATAATATCCATAATAATAATAATTAAAAAATTATTATATTAATAATTTAATAATTCTTATATATCATACATTTTATGTGGTCATGAAAATACAGTCACAATGATTTGTGAAGGCAGTTGTCTACGTGTACACGAAAAATATTATCACCTTTATATGGGTGAAAAGGAAAGAAAGAAAATGATATATATTATTTTTTCATAATTATAAATATTTCATTTATATATTAATTATTTCATGTAAATCACATATAATTATTAATTTAGTCTTTATCACCCTCCATGTGAAGCGTTATTGAATCATGAATCACATCACTTCACAAGGCGGTAATTTTTCGTACCCACAAGCAATGTTATCCCATCTCTTATAGAATGGAATATAACAATATATATATGGTATACTGACTCAATAAGTATAAATATATTAAAAATGTAATATATATAATTTACATCCATCTTCATACCCATCCTTGAGAGGTTTTAATGGAAAAAATAAACTACATCGATTCAGGCAGTGGTAATATAACGTCTACACGAGCAATAATTTCATAACCCATTTGATGGAAGTGGAAGTGGTTATAGATAATGAAATTATTACATCATCCTGTTATATAGAATATAATGATATTACTATATCATCGTGGTGTAATAATAATTTAAAGAGGTGAGAAAAAATTAAAATAAAGATGTTTATTGAAGAACATTACCTCTTATTTGTGTATCCTCATTAGAGTTGTATTAATGACATCAAAGGTAGGATTTATGCTAATAATATGGATTCTAAGATGAGGTAATAGAAGTTAGGATTTTATTTTGGTGGGTATTTACTGAACTAAAGAGGTGTGAATCTATGAGGAAGGGAGGAGAGGGCTGGCCTTTTATAAGTAGCGGAGAAGACACACTTGAAATTTTTGAAAATAATTGAGTGCTACCTTGTTTTCCATATATCAAAAGGGTCCTAAATGGATAATTATATAAAATATGAGGTCTAATGGTCTAAATATTTCAATAAAATATTATTTATATATATTTATAGATCTTTTTTACCCTTATCTTTTTCGTTTAACCCCCTGGTAAATAAATTTTTACCTTAACCATAATAATTCATTTTTACTGCATTAAATATTCATCTTAGTAAAAAATTATGTTTACCTTATTAGACATTAAAGATTATTTTTATTACACATATTAAATCCATTTTTCCATATTCAATTCACAAAACTCGAAAAAAAATTAATTAAAAATTAATCCCATAGAAGTGATGGGAAAGTGTGGCTTTAAAGTGAAAATGATCAAATGTTTTCAATGATTTTATATCCAAATTAAATATTAAATAGAATCCAATAACCTAAAATAGATTTATTGATATAAATTTTTTCTAAATTTACCTTAAAACCTATTAAAAATATAATTTATCATTATAAATTATTTAAATGAAAATGTAGTTTCCAATTAAAATTATGTATTTTTAACTATACCAAAAAAATAACATTTCATAGAAAAATCTCAAAAAATCACCCAAAAATAATTTTTGTATTTAGATTTCAAAATTAAAATTGAATTTTTTGGAAAAAAAATTTAATTTTTTTTAGAAATTATTTTTTAAATATTTTCACCAAGCACGACCAATCCGTCTTTTAAGAAAATGCAAATTTTTCTGAAAAAAAAATTCATTTTCTTTTAAATGATGATGATTATATTTATAGTTAATAGATTACCAAAAAATGTGAATAAACTATATATTTCCATTAGTTAGTTAATTCTATTCATACTCTCGATTCCAATGTCTAAGAGATAAATATTATATTAAATAATAATATTAAAATTATATTATTGGTCGGTAAAACTCGGACTTGCGTGTAAGAGAAGATATCAAAGAAACTCATTTTTGTGTGTAACATAAGATAAACTTTGTTTTGTGTTCGTTTAATTCTATATAATGTATTTAATTGATTTAAGATATTAAATATATCTTAATGTCTCGTGATTTTATATTCCTTTCCATGTTTGGTGTTGCATGCCATCCATGCTATTAAATATCATATTCATATTTTAAAATTTATAGGTGACAACACAGACACCCCATCGTAACACATTCGTCGGGTCCTGGACCACCAGGTACCAATAGTTACCCCACAAACATGTGTTCCCCACCCTAGGGCCAACCTACATGTCCAAACGGGGCATCTGGTGGTACATGGTAGGCCAAGTCCCGACGGTCTTGTGAAGGCAGGGTGTCTATGCTGTCAGTGTGACCCAGTTTTCACATTTAGTATCAGAGGTGGTACCCAGCTTTAGTTGTGGTACACTTATTGGGTTGAGATGTAGGTCCCCCAACGAGGAAGTTGTACTGTAAAGGGGGGGGGGGGGGGGTTAATTTAACACCCTATAATGATAAAGGGTTAAATGTATAAATGATAAAACTCATGTCAACAAGGTGCACCTTCCTTTTTAGGAGCCTAGCTGATTAGAACTCTATAGTTAAGCGTTCTTGTCCGGGAGTAGTGATCAGGATGAGTGACCTTATAGGATGTTTTCTAGGGTGTGTTTGAGTGAGGAAAAACAACACTAGAAAGTACATGTGTTGTCCTGTGGGGATAGCCATTAGTCAGATGACCCGTTCGGGTAGGTGGGTCAGCCCTAGGGTGGGGACCATGTGTCTATAGGGTAATTGGTTGTACCTGGCGGGCTAGGACCCAATGGCCATGTTAAGGTGGGGTGTCTGTGCTATCATTCAATAAATTGTGAATAATATTTTACAGAATTATAAATATTCTTATAATCCTTTACCCCCAATTGGTCTTTAAACCTATGTTTCTGATTAGTTCAAATGGATTTGTTATTATTTAACCAAGCAAAAAATAACCATATTCAATGAGAAACTGAAAGTAAAGTGTAGATGATGGTATTTTTACATCGTTCATTCCCATACAAAAAGCATACTACTTTTTATGGAAGGTTATTCACCCTTCTCAAATATTTCCATCTAATAATCATATTATTAATTACAAGTTGTGTGTAAAATTATCATCCTGAACCCACAGTTCATTACACACTTAGACAACATACCACTATGATTCCCAATATTTAACTAGATTTCTATTACATCCCATAGTCTTCAAATTTTTTTACTAGATTTAGAAACCTCCTCCATCTCTAAATGTATATATTTACTCATCAAATGGTGTCGATAGATCTTCACCATTTTATCTTGTTCCTCAAAACAAAGTCATCAAATGCCTTATAATAGCTTTCTATGAAGTGGGAACCTTGGTCTCCGCTACACAATCCATTCCTAGATCATTCGATGAATCTCCACATTATCTTCTCTCAAACATGAGGTTATGTGATATTTAATAACCTAACAACTCTTCAATCTAAAAGGCTTTACACCCTTATCAAGAACATTTGTAGTAGTGTTGTTCCTTCTCTCAAAATTCTCATTGATGTTTCTTTCTCACATATTTTATTATACAGGTTACCACAAGTATTATTCTTCTCCTTCATTAAATTCTAATTAGAATAATAGTATTTTATTAATAGAAAAAAGTTAGTATTATTATCCTACTTTTTCTGGGATATGTTGGATTATATTTTGATTTAGAACTATAGCATATTCTATCTATTTTTAGAAACAGATTTCTCTCAGTCTCTCAAATTCTCTTTCCTCTTTATCAAATTTTATATTAGGGTTTACAAAGTATATTTTATAATTTTTTATATAAAATACTCTATAATCGTGGGGAAAATACTTCATCTAATCTTATATAGTTGACTTCATCTGAACTATGTGGGCATGTTCCCAGGATCAGTATATATTTTCATCTACTTTTTCACATGTGTGTGCTCCCATAATCAAAATATATTCTTATTTTCATAACTTATTGTTTCCACTATATTTCAAGTAATACACATAATATTTTTGTTATCTCATTTTATAAAATTCGAATATTTATCCATTGGATTCAACTAATTATATCAGGATTTTATTACTCAAAATAATCTATAAATACTCTCAAATAAACAATCTTTATTCATGTATGAAAATCATACAACAAAAACATGTTGTGGTGTGGTTATTTCCTTTATTGAAAGATATTCTCTAAAATATCCATGGTAGAACTATCGTGTATTTCAATATTAAGGTAACTTCACTACTTGATCTTTTAAATTCATAAAAATAATCAAGAAACTAATTTATATATTTAAATCACTATAGAAAAGTATAATAATAATCACATATTAATTTCTAGAATAATTTATTAGATAATTTGTAATTTTATGAAAATTTAATTTCTCAAAATTTAATCATTATTTGATGTTTTCTAAATAGTTAGAAGATCATATTACTCATTCATTCATATTTAATCACGATATATTTTTTGATGTAAAAAAACAAATAAAAACTTTGTCAACATAAAATTTATTCATTATTTAGAAAATTAAATTATAAAAATATTATATTTTAGAAATCTCAATTTATTTATTAGAATAGAAACTTTAATAAGATGAAAAAAATCTTATATATCATCAGTGTGAGAATAAAACATATTATTTAACTCGTAAGATTTTTACTTTTACCTTATTTCCATTCTCTACCCAAAATGTATTATGTATCAATAACACAAGACATGGATTAATCATGCTTAATATGAAATAGTTTTCTATATTTATGCATTATCTCCCAGAACATATTACTTATCACTACTCAAAAAACACAATATCTTTCACATTTCCCTGCCTTTTTCAAATTAGAGTCTTAGGTTAACAGACACATCATACATTTTCTTTAAAGTTCATCATGAATTTATAGATAAATTCACCCATTCCTAGTCCATTTTTTTATTTTCTCACAACATAATTTTACACACACCAAAACATATGATGTCTATTATACATAGCCTTTTATTAGTGTTTATTAGAAACACATTATATGTATCACTGAAATCTTAAATATTCTTCATGAATTTGAATTTTTTTAATCTCAAGAAATGAGAAACATCATATATATTTAGTAATATTTCACAATTATCTTATATATGAATGCCACTATGATTTTTAGAACTTATCTAAACAAATTTAAACATAATAAATGATATAATTTCAAAATTATTCAAAATAACTTATAAACACTTAGAATATTCTCAGGTCCCTCTCAAATCACTATAAATCATCTTCAAACACTTCCAATGATTCTAAAAAATTCAATTACATTCCTAAAGTTATGTTAAATTATATTTGAGGAATTTCAAAACATTAAATAATGAATATATAGTATTTTATGTATCATAAATAACATAATATTCTAGCATCAAACTCAATCAAATATAGCCTCTATCTATCTAATCTTAATCACTAAATAAAAAAACCATGGTTCTAGGTAACTCTTGGATGGTATCTTTGGATATCCAAATAGTTCTTCAAAACATTGAACCTATTTTAATTACTTATCTAATCACTTATTAACTATATTTTCAACATGAATCTTGAAATGACCTAAGGGTGTTGATATATGCCTATGGTTCTAATCAAATAAATAATTTTTAAAAACTCAAAATGATCTATTTAATTAACTAAAATATTTCCTGAGGAAAGTTCTAGGTCAAACCCAAATATATAGTGAAATTTGTTAAATTTGGGTTTCAAAATAATTGATTTATTTAAATTTAATATATATGAAGAAATATACTTTGGTTTTGGGAATATTTTAAGGAGAAATAAAGAAACATGGGAAAATAAATCAGTTTCTTAGAAATCATATTTAATGTTGTGTTGGGGTTTTGTACTTTTAGGTTTTATGTGCAATTAGATTTTAGAAATAAAATTTATTAATCAATGTTTAGTGTCAGAGTCAACATGAGGTGGATTAAATGGTCAGGTTATCCCTTAATCAGTAAGGAGATTTCACTTCTCCCATGTTCATGTAATTCAGACATTGCTGAATCGAGTTTGTATCGATTCCATATTTAAACATATTTTCCCAGAATGTGACATTGTTAATGCCTCAATTCAAGGTAAGTAGTTGTTCAATTTTAAATGTTATTTCAGAATAAATTGTTAATGGTCATGATAAAAAGAAATAAAATGTTTTTAACATTTATAATAAAACTGAAAAAAGTCCAAATACATGAATAAGAATAAGAAATATTTCCAACAACACAATCCCCCTTGTCTACATAACCTTATCCCACGGCCATAATTACCCCCTCATCATAGTGATGATGGAGTTAGGGTGGGGAAGAAAGAAAAGGAATACATAATGAAAAGAGTGAATACTTAGAACAAGTGAGGACCCTATACAACATATCTTCTTGCCCCACAATTTGGTCTCTAGATTCCATCTAGTATAAGCATATCAAATCCCAATTTATAGACTCTCATAGGGATTTTTGTAGCATTAATGGTGTCATAATGGGTATTAAACTCGTACTTGGTGGCCTCGAGGTCATAAAATAGGTCTCCACCACCCATTGGGTATAAGATATCTATTTATAGGTCATTCTGAGACTTTTATGTAATTTATGTGATTCACAATGTGTAATGATTAGAGCCATGAATTATTCATAGATTGTTTTCACATTTTTTAAATTTTTAGGAGTTTCATGTATTATAATTGTCTTGAATCATGTAATATCTACATGATTTGAATCTTCAATTTACAATGATAGAAGCTTAATTTTTATTTATTTCTCAATTACAAATTTACATTCCCAGTTTTGCACCGCACCGCTTCGCATCACAACCCAAATTTTCTTCAATTTATGAAAATCATAGTGTTTTATTCCTTTTAAAAATATTGGTTGTATCCTACAATAAATAATAATGCATGTTAAATAATCCAAATATTGGAAGGAGTATCATTTATATTACATAAATTATTTCATTAAAAACACTATTTTTTTTTCATGAAATACAAGTATCATAGCTCAATAGCTATCTTATATCGACTAAAAGCAACCATTCAAAAAAATTTGAAGAAAATAATTATATACATAGAATCAAAAGATTAAATATTCTATATAAAGAAACTACACAATCATCATATTTAATAGATGATAGTTAGAATATATAAAACTGGGTATCCCGATATAGTAGCCTCAATCTTCTTTACACATTAATGTGTGGGAAAATAATTTACATTATTTATTGGGTATATTCTTCCTCCATCACCAACACTCCAAGAAATATTTATTAACATTATTATTGAAGAAAATAAAATCAACACAAAACTTTTTGAAATTTAATCCCCCATTTGGATTTTTTGTTAATATATCTAATCGACTCTCATAAATAAATGTTAATATTTCTCCAGCAGCTCACAGATTCTTTTTTCCTACATATTGATAGTAAATGAAAAGGTGTAAGTTCTTATCCACCTTATTGATAAAACAATTTTAAAGTCTTCTCATATCTGTCACATTTTTTATTTAAAAATAATATATTATACCCGTTTTTTTCACCCATTTTCATAATTTTATCCCTTTCATGAGTCACTCCGCTTGAGTATAGTATAGACTATTATTCATGGGAGAAGGTTGACACCACATTTTTCATAGAAATGTGCCATCAACTAATCACCTCTAGATATACGTGCGATAACCCAGTATTAAAAAAAGAGTAATTAATCTAGAAAAAAATATGTCTATATATAATCTATAATGTGAGATTGACATTGTGATTCACTTTTATGGGCAATGAAAATAAAATTTTAATAAATTTTATAAATATTCACTCCACTTCATCGAACACAACAAAACAATTATAGTGATTGTTTATTATTATTCCCCAATTTTTTTAAAAATCACTACCACTTTCTAATTCGAATAAACAAGAGCCAAAGTAGTTTTGAGAATGTTATCAAAATACCCCATACTTCAATTTCTTCAAGTCTTTATAGAATTTCATATTTAATAGAAATAACTAAAACATGGAATCATTATTTATTTGTCAGGTACCATTCAAGTGATTCACCCCAACAATATTAATCATGTATGTTCTTCTTCAAAACATTACCCTTGAATTTATGATACCAATTGACGTCTAGTAGTAATTAAAAGGCGGAAAATAATTTGTTTCAAGGAGAGAACATAATAACAATTAAAATTATCCATGATGTATTTTTCTTTTAGCTGTAAACTAATAATTACATTCATGTAGTTATTATTTTCCATTATTCTCCCCCAATTCAATATTTTGGACATTATATTAGTATACATGTGGATGATTTGAGTCTCCACCATCTCCTTAATGATATTAACATGAAAGAGACTTGTATATCAACCTAGAAACTATTTTTTCTATACTAAAATGATAATAACTATTCATGCTTTCTTCACCCTTTATTTTCCACATATGTTAATATTTGGGAAACATGGAGTTATTTTCATTTTCATATTTATTCTTAGTTTCAATAACACTATATATTATACATAGCGGGTAAACATTATTTTCCAAAAAATATTTAACAATACACAATCTATTATCCCATCATTATAGTTCTACAAGATATAATTTTATTCATGACTATATTTAAGTGATATATTTATAAATTTATAAATTTAATTTTTTTAAAATGAAATTAATTTTTTGTTTCCTAATATCAAAATTATCCTTAAGTATAATTTTATAATTTTTCTAAACAAGTTGATTGTTTTGGTTAATATAAAAAGTACAGTTTTTGTAAATATTATTTTTTCCATAACATCATCGTTGTATAAATATGGAATTAAAATTTATTTATTTTATGGTGAAAATATTATCAGATAATATACTCAAAATACCATATAAATATTATTAAATTAATATAAATTAGTTGTTATATAAAGATAAATATGAAAATATTTATTGTGGCTGACGTAGTGTCCATGCAACATTAAAAATGTAAAATTGATGTATTTAAGAAGGATTTAGAAATGGATGAGTTTTTTACCAACCATAAGATATGAAAATAACTAAAAATAATTTATTTGACATATATTAATTACTTTTAGAATTAAATAATAATATTATTATCCAAATTCTTACTCAACGCTTATGTATGGTACGAAAAGTAGGAATGATAAGTTAAATATTTTTTCAGGATAAAGATGCGAATAAAAATACACTAGAGATGGTTTTAGACGATAATATTAATTAATAGTAAACTAGAATCAGGTTAGAAATTTATTTTTAATATTATGTTATTGGATAATTATTTAAAACTCTTTTGTAGCGAATAAACATTTCTTGTGTAAAAAATAAAAACATCAAATGAATTGTTTTAAAAATATTTAAAATTGTAATAATGGAATAAATTGTGGGTTTTCATGTTTTTATGCATAAAAATTATAGTTAATAAATGATTTAAATGTTTAAATTCAAGTTCCACTATAATATTAAATTATTTAAAATCAAATATTTAAAATAACCCTGAAAATGACATTAAAGGGTATTTAATGATAAATATTAAATATAAATTATTAACAAATAATTAAAAATAATATAAATTAAAGTGGTAATTAAAAATGATTCATAATATAATTAATATTATATGATTCACTTGTCATTTTAAAATATCATTCCTGAATCTTGAAGACTTAATATTTGTGAAGACATCATTGATTTTTCTTTAATAAAAGGGGGCACATTCTACCCTTTTACAAACACAAATATTAATCAATTTTTTTCTAAATATTATCCAAGAAAAATTTTATACTTTTACATTACTATTTTCCTTAAACCTTTGTGCTACTAAAATCCTCTCATCCAAAATATTTATGATCAATATAAAGGTGTAAACTCAAAGATCATGGTAAGGGCTGGAGAAGCCTCATTTTATTTTCTTAATCATGATTATTTATCATTAAAACTTTTAAAATATATAATATTTTTCTTCAATGATTTAATAATAATATTATTTCTTTCCTTTTTACCCAAAAATTACAATATAACTTTCATAACCTCTCACCAAATACTTTTCATAAGTCATTACTCTGTCAAAATATGTGTTTTTTAAAAATGATTTTTTTTCATCTCATTTATCCTGTTAATAATTTAAATAACATGAATAATAAATAAATGTTACTATAAAATAATATATTATTTATTATATAATTTTTTTTATTAACTAAAATATTTACTGTGTTTTTCCTTATTTTGAACACTTTTAAAAAACATCATTCATCGTGGGGGTTTAACCCTAACTCAGTAAACGATGATGTCTTCATAAACCTATGTCTTTCATTGAAATTATCCCAGATTGATTTTATGTTTGATTATAACATTTATAATAAATTGATTTCATGAATACTATTATTTAATGTTAAAATATCCATCATAATAATGAAACTAAAAGTATGATATCATAATCATTTTTAACCATAAAAAATAGGATTATTATTGAGGTTTCTCTAATTGGTAAGTATTTTTTGACAAATTAAATAGATTTATCTATGAAATGATATAGATAATATACACCAAAACATGTGGATATTGTGGAAAAATTATAAAATTACCTTTGACTATTATAATTATTCTATAATAGTTTTGGATATTATAAACTGTTGGACTTGAAAATGACTGATGTGAACAATACCAATTCAGTAAATGAATTAAAAATTATAGTAAATGAATTAAAATAAATAATAATAAAGATATGAACATTATTTGTTTTATAAAAAAGTAAAATTATTCAAGTAGTTTTTCAAGATTTAGATGACGTATGAGGTGAATTTGGACTCAAGGTAAGGGGAATCTTAACATAATTACTTTTTATGGAGTTATGAACATTTTTAACACTCACTGAAAAGTGAAAATTTCCCTCAATACACTTTAGTTTTATATAAGATAATTACTTTGCATGTATTCATGGGATTCCAAAGAAATTTCTATTTCAATTATTTTGTGATCATTATTATTCTTTTAAAAAAATTAATTGATATATAAGAGTTTTCTTTCCAAGTCTCCATTCTATTCAAGTACTGTTATTTTATTACATGTTTTATCTTCAATGAAACAAGATAAATTTTTTAAGAGTTCATCATACTATATTAAATTAATATTTAATGAATTTATATTATTATTTTATTCCATTATTAGTTCATACATTACATTTTTTAAGTGCGCTTTCCCATTAATTCTATTTCATATGATTATGATATATATCACTATTTATATATCCTTAAAATTATTTTTTTCTATCATGTCCATGTTCATTAATCTCTTGGATATATTCTAGATCACTTCTACCATTTATATATTGTTTTTTATAGTATTTACTTATTAATATACCCACTACTATACACGATATCAGTTTTAATGGTGCATACTAAGAAAATCATTCCATTTATTGAATAGGGAAATATTAAAATAACGAATACTTGAAATTAAAATATGAATTCCTATTTATTATTTATATAGAAGAATATTAAATAATTTTAACCCAAATCATAGTGAATAAATTTCCACCATTTATTAATTTGAAAGGAATTTCACCTTTTCTGGATCTCAAAATATTTTAAAATAAGTTGAAAATTTATGAATTCAGGATATTTAGAAGTTTGTGTCCATTTTGGAATTGTTATAATAAACCCTAAATTTAATTTTGAATTTATTAATAATTTTATCAAGTAGCTAAATTTGATTTTGTGAAAAAAATCAATGAAGTATGAGCTAAAATGAAAAATTATAGAAAATTATATAGATATATGTAGAGCCCCGCCCCGAGTGCCACTTAATAGTTCCCTAAGATGACTAGAAATAAGACCTTAAGTGAATCTCTCCGAATGCTAGAGGCTTTCAACTAGAAGTGACGACCTAGGATGTGTCTATGGAGACATTATTCCATCATTGATCATTTTAAGAACAATTGTAACTAGAAGATAATAAATAGTTGAAGTATAAGAATAAGAAGACAAATAATAAAGGAATCCAATAAGACAGGTAGAGAAATTATAAAAATGTAAACTGAGTATAAAAAATTGATACAAAAATATGATGTCCATGTCAAGATGCAATACACAATCATATAGAAGGGGTGCATGGGTACAAATATAAACCACATTATATAAAAAACTAAAAAAGGGAAAAAAATACATAGAATATCAATTATACGCTCAATCCTTTCCTCTCCAATGGTATCCTAAGAAATAAGAAATTCATGAACTGGAAGATAGATCATTCCCCTTATCTATACCTATGATCATAAATTCAACTCGGGTACTAAACTGTAACCGAGCATGGTGTGAGATAAACATTGAGTAGATTGGCACACATGGTGTCTAGGACCTTTCATTTTCTTCTTTAAATAGATAACAATGTGATAATATAATAAAAATTCAGAGTAATGATATGTAAAACATTAATAAATTGGACCATGTTCTAAAATGGAAACCCATCCCATTCCACCTCCTTCATCCTAAGCCAGATCTCTAAAATTAGTACCTATGAAAGGAATATATATAAACAAGTTACAAAGTAAACAAGGAAAAAAATATAGAATACCCCAAATCTTGTGATTCATCTTGGGGTCTAATTCATACTTCATCATACAAGTATTCTAGTAAAGAAATTGAGAAGCGTCACATGTGCATAAGAAAGCTCATAATAATAATAAGTATTAATCTTATATAAACAATGAAAAAAAATCCATTTAATCTAGATTTTGGAGTCTAATCCCATCCATGGAGATCTAAGTAGAATCCCAAGGGCATCTATGGAACATCCAATATAACCCAATACCATCGAGTCCATCCAAGGTGGCCCATATGGCGTCCCTTTTATCACTTGAGGGATGGTGACTCTAAGTCAGTACTAAGTATCACATATTGGGGATTGGGTATCACCCGAGGCATGGCATAACCATATTTCTAATGTGTCTATCCTCAGTTTCTCCCCCAAGGAACCAACCTCATGCACGAGTTTAAGAAACCTTTCTGGAATCTTGTACAAGGAAAGCCAAATCATTACTCCTAGCGCATTGAGTTATAACCAACTGAGAATAGAGAGTCCAACCATGAAATCCTTAATACAAGACCCTTGTTCTTTCCTGGTATGCATCATGTAAACCATATCATGCAAGGCACATAAAACATATGGACAGTCATTCATAATTTTTAATACCACTAAATAAACATCTCATTCTATCAAGGTAATTACAAGAACCCATGTCACCATGCTAACCAAAAGATACAATTTTATCCATCAACAGTTCATATGGAATTTAGGAAAAAATGCTCAAGGATACAAGAATCGCTAGGAAGCATGTAGTAATTAATAACAGGGTAATGAAAACATAGGCACAAGGAATTAACATGCCTATAACCATATTTCATTTATAATATCTCAAAAACTCAAGCAATCATTTCAGACCAAGCACAACATTACAATTCAATCCATTCAATTATGGAACAATGAAACAATCATAGAATTTAACATAAATCACAAGGCACATATCATATCATAAAATATATAAAGGGAATATGACATGAAGTATGGGCATTAATCATAAGGTATATGGATTTCAATATGAAGGATTCATCATGAGTAGTTAAATATGAGATGTGTGGAAATTGGTTCAACAGATAATCTCAAGGTTCTCTATTAACTTAAAATAAATCTATAAATTAAATCCTTTTATAAAAATGAATCTCACTCACATAGGGTGGCTCATGAATTAGAACATGGGAATTTTGGACACAGGGTATGGGAACACCCAAGGGGTGACAAAAGATAGAGAAAACACCCTAAAGATGGGTCTCTCTATAAGCTAAAGTCACGATGGACACAAAATAACATTTCAATTAATTTAATTTATAATAAAAAAGCTTCACTGGAAGGGTCATATGAGTGGAATAATGGTGAAACATCTAAAAAACCACAAATCTATTAGAAAAAATCATAGTCAACGTACCTAGATGTTGTAGTACTCTACTCGTCTGATAATAATATTTGATTCATGCTAAGAAATATGAAAATCAAGATATTTAATAAAACCAAAAAAACATGGAAAAAGTTTGTCACACCAAAATAGTGTAATAGATAGAGGGAAAACCATAGAATAAAGGATTACAGAAGGTACACCTTACCAAGATGATCTTATAACTTCCGATGGAAATAGAAATAATGGAGAAATAAGAGAGGAAAATCAAAATCCCATGGAGGTGAGGAGGGGAGCTCATGTAATTTGAGAGAGGGGAGAAAATATACTGGATGAAATGTGGGAAGAATAAATAAGGCCTTAAATCATTAATTAAGGATTTAATGGTAATTTCACCCCCATTTACACTATGCACAATTTGGATGAACCATGCACAATGTTCTGCTACTAAGGACACACCACATGGTTAGGCACATAATTTAATTAACCATAAACAAACCATGTGTTTACTCTCTATCACCAATTGGGGATTACCCGCACATCCGTGTGCCTTGGATCTCACGTCGGTAGAGAAATTGGTTGGCCCACACTTTTTCCCTACATTTCGGTGCTCTGAGCTTCAAGCTAGTACCAAACACAACTGAGACATCTTTTAACCTATTGGAAATCATTATTAGGGACATTTAATGGAATTAAACCAAAATATTAAATGGTTTACACCTTTGGATAAAGAAGGTAAATTACAATATACAAATGAAAATTTATTAATTGATGAGAAATATGATACACTGTTATCCAACAATGTATAGGAAATTAGCTATTTATTGATCCACATATGTGATCAACCACATATGGGATATTTAAAATATCACACATGTAACCAAGTTTTGACTATTGATAGGAATTTAGAAAAGTTAATCCATCCATAAATGAAAATCCTACTAGAAATGAAATTTGGCTATGTCTTTAACCATGTATGAGGATTCAAAGATAAAAAAATAGTTCTATGTGGTGACCCATGAAGGGGATTGTTGGATATGCAAGAGAAAATTCTAGCTATGTGAGAATCCTATTATTAATCATGTTGTGTCATTGGGATTCCATGTTACCATCCATGAATTCATTCAAAGCCAGACACATTGAACACATCAAATTGAATGAGTTAAATAACATAGAGAACCAATATTCCAATATAAAAAAACGTGTAGTGTGAATTTATATCCCCATATTTCTATAACATTTTAAGATCATGAATGAGTAGAGAAATTTTCAAACTAGTTTACTGGATGGATCTTGATAGGTTGACCAAAGCTAGAGGAAGGAAAATTTTAAATGAGTAGGAAACTAATTGTGAATGATATATATATATATATATATTCATTTATTAAAAAGAGTTTTTCTACGATATATATGCATGTAAATGCTTCATTTATGGAGATATCTGAGAGAGGGAAATTCATGGTAATTGATCTATCCATTTAAGGATTAATTATATAGTTTTTATGAGAGTTAGATATCTAAGGGAACCATATTTTGAGTCTTTTTTTCCTTCATTGTAATATTTTTTTAATTTTTATGTTGATTATTTTCATTAGTGAAGAAGGAAATTTTCTCCTTTGAATTTATTATCTTCTAACATTAACTGGATAGTTAATAAAATATATGAAATTATATTATATGTTCTCTATATTTAAAATTTCATTGGGAATGTCTTTCCCTCGACCCTAAGAATTTCATCCAAGTTTGGCCACTCAAAGGTCCTTAGGTAGTCAGGTCTTGTTTTTAGTAGTATTAACAGTTATATTTAGGTATATATATAATATCTAGAAATTTTTAGGTTTTTTTCTTGAGGTCATGATACATTAATTATAGAGTTCAACTAGATAATTAAATAACCTTTGTGATAAATTATTTTAACAAAGTTTTTGTATTTATTGACAACACAACTTTTTGTAAAATAATGTTTTTGTTATTCAGGAATCGGACCCAGTCCATCCTAATGAGATTTTGTAAGAAATTCAAAAGTAAATGAAATAATTGGATCCATCTAGATATGTTTCAAATAATATGATCCAAAATAATCAAAGGTTTAAATTTCTATTTGATGTAAGTTTGCCTTTTTCATAATCATAGAATGAAATAAGTTGGTGAGTGAAAAAGGCATATTGTTGCTAAATAGTTTTGAAATAATATTGTAAAGTGAGGAGTTATAATGTTTCCATAAATTCCAAATTAAATCAGATGATTCTTTTCTGATCATGGAGTTCTTAAAAATCCTCAAAAATATCATGATAAAATATTTTGATTGATTTGAGGAATCATAATGGTTTTATCAATTTTAGAAATCATGAAAAAAAAATTCAATGAGTGATAGCTGATGATGTTTGATAATTTTAAATGTTTCTGAGTGGAGTTATCATTATATACACATAACTATAATATGTAATCCATTGTAATGAGGATTATGTTGTTATAAAATATCAATTAGAGGAATAATCATTAAGAAATATGAAGAGTGTATGAAGAAAATGATGTTTGAAGAAGTTCAATGTTTCTAAGTGGATGAATCATTAAATGCTTTCCATTATTATGGAAAATCATCGTAATGGGATTTCCATCGTAATGGAAAAATCCATTGCAATTGGAATTCCATCATATTGAGAATTCCATCATAATGAGTATTCCATTGAACTGACACTATGAAGGAAATTCAACCAGAATAACTCTAATGAATAAATACATATCACAATGTGCTGAGAAGGAAATTGAAATCACAATGAGATGAGAATGAAATAGATTCATAATGAGTTGATAAAGAAAAAATTTGTAATGAGATGAGAAGGAAGTATAATTCATATTGAGCTGAGATGGAAACATATTCATAATGATCTAATTATGAAGAATACTCAACAAGAAATTTCAAAAAAAATTTATGAAGAGTTTAAGAGTTCAAAAATAAAATTCAATTTTGAGTAAATCACAGACAAATATAAGGGGGGTTGAAGTATTCAAAGGTGAATTTTAAATGCAAAATATTTTCAGAGTTTTGAAATTAGAGGGAGAGGTGAAAGGTTTAATGTTTCCTTCTTTATTTCAGAGTCGACTATGAATAATTTCTATAATCATTCATTCATTAGTGAATTTTAATGTAGGAGAAAAAGAAGGAGTGCAAATGAAATCATGTGAAAGTCATTTAGAACCATAGATCTCCTAAGGAGGATTAGAAAACTGATTTTTTTACATGATTGAGAAAGATCTCATTAGTAAGATTTTATTGAGTCAATCAGACTAAAGAATATCATATTGAGAATTTATGAATAGTTTGAGTAATTTATATTGAGAATGAATTCATTAGACTAAGTTCATTGGATTAAACATCATCATATTGAGTGAATCTAATCCTGCATCATCGTATTGAGAAAATCAGATCAAGCCAAATTAGACTGATGTTTTAGACATAGAAATTATGGTGCAGTTCATACAAATTCATTATTCTTTTGTTTAGATCATTTTTTATAATAAAACATTGTAAATCGATAAGAGTCAGTATAATCATTCCTATTGGGAGATAGAAGGTGTCTAATAAGAGTTGGGACAAGTTGTATTCACTTCTTATTAATAGTTACATTCCATAGACCCATGGGAGAGGCTATCACAAGGTTGTAGGTTCTTAGACTAAGTTCAAACCTTTTAAATCTTATGTGATTTACTTGCATTCATACTTTTTCATACATGAGTATTTACTAAAAGTTTATAAGTATATAAATCATTATAGGTTTCAGGGGATAAGATTATAAATGTATTAAAACTCATAAAAGTGAACAACTAATTCAACCCACCCCTTCTTAGTTGTTAATCGATCATTTGGAATATAAATAATTCTTAATACAATGAAGGATGGGGTGATTGAAGGATGGGAACTTGTCCAAAGTTGATTCTATTTAAATCTAATTTCCTTA
Organism: Viscum album; assembly: GCA_963277665.1. NCBI lineage: Eukaryota > Viridiplantae > Streptophyta > Magnoliopsida > Santalales > Viscaceae > Viscum > Viscum album. The sequence goes on along the minus strand of OY728122.1, from coordinate 2,006,020,818 downwards.
AATTTTTTGTGAACTATATGAAATTTTAATTTATATTGATTTCCTTAAATTATATATAGTACATATTATAACCTTTTAAACCATGAAAATCCCCAACATAGGTATTTTTTATTAAAAATTATAGTTAAAACATAGTTTGAAACCTCTTCAAGAGACAACACTGGGCATTACCTTACAACATTTCTTTAGGGATAATAATATTTTTTTGAGTGGGATCCATGAATGATATCAGCCATCAACTTGGATCCATTTCCAAGGAGTATTTCTAATTTAATTAATTTGATTTTTCATAACCCAAATTTCTAACCACATTTTATCCCCTATAGATCCTGAAATTGACCTCACCTATCATTCTAGATAAGGTAAAAAATGATAACCATGAATACCAATATGTCAATCATGTTTGTGAATATATCCTAGGAGATAATCTTACAACTTCAACTAATTTCCTTAACACGTCTTAATAAAACCTACATGAAAATGAAAAACCACGGTTGAAAATAAAACCCTTAAAGTGTTAGTTATATCTTATGACAACTGTGAAAATACATATGAATATTCGGATTCACCCAATGAATTTGAAATCATGTTTTGATTCATACACCAAATACAAAAATTAAAAATATATATAATATAATATCCCAACAAACACCATCAATATATGTGTCAATATGAAACCCTATAGAGTCAATACACACCAAATGAAACTCATATAATTCCATGTTTTCCTTAGAGGGAGTAGATAAGTATTGGTTCCTTTTTCTCACTCAATAATGAATTGGGATTAAAATTAATAAAAGAAGCTATTCCTTGAAAATTTCTTCCATGGCTCACGAAATGATATAATTAGAAAATATATTTTTCGGATTAGGAAAAAACAAGGAGGAAATTTTCATCCATATTGGGGAAGATTTTTTTAGTTTTCCCCACTATAAAATCCACTGGAAACTACTAATTTAATACTTTTATGAAGGAATGTGTTTAAAAAATAAAAGCATAATCAATGCTATTATAAAAGGATCTTTAGTTGATAAAACACTAATAGATTATAGGATCTTAATTACAAACATGAACCAAAATTCTCAATAAATCTGAACTAGATTCATTTTATATGTTAAATCCTCTCAATAAATTCCCACTTCCATTGTTGAGAATAACATGATTTTGATTCAACTTTGTGATATTACCACCATATTGATATCTATAAAGATTTACAAAACCTCCCAACCACTATGAAATCTCAAAACTATCTTTAATAAAATTTTCACTATGGAATTTATTCTTATGATGACTACTTATGTGGTCAATGCTCAAAAATTCCAGAACCATATAAAAAATACAATACTTATTTTCTAGGAAGTCCCTTTTCTGTCAAACAAAAAATGATATTTTCAATAAACTAAAACTAGAAAAACATTCCTCAATATATATTTAGACATCTTGAGAAACGAAAAAGATATTTTCAATACCAATCCACTAACTCAAAACCAATATACTTTTATGGGAATTATAATGATCAAACTAAATTAAATTCACAACTTATTCAACCAGTCACAAACTAGAAAATATCCTTAAGGAAATTGTGGGGAAACAACAGATCATATTAGGTACCTTGATGACAAAAATGGGACAACTATCCACCAATGTTGATAGTATAGAAAACCATATCAGTGGTTTATTACCTTCACCAATTCAAGTGAATACCAAAGATACTATGAAGAAAAATTTTATATTCATGTATCTTAAGAGTGGTACAGAACTAAAAACCAACTATATTGAAATTCAAACACTACACCTGATCCTAAAATTAATGATGATTGTTGTGAATCATTATCACCTAGTTTAATACCTAATAAAGGATGAGAAAACTGATGTTGATCATGTAGGAATTTTTAAACTGGAATTTAGAGGAAACCTAGTGTAATAAGAGTTTATTTTTCTTAAAAATAATAAGTAATAATATAAGAGATTGATGGGAAATTATGTCCCCAAAAACAATAATGAAAATTTTGAAGAATAACATTATCCCCTATTTCCTGATCCTAGTATCACAACCCTAGTAAAGGATCATATTGAGTTTGAACTAGATAATGAAATTTTTGATAACTTTAACAAAGTCCTATTCAATTTCCCCTTAACTGAAGCTGTGAAAAAATTTACATGGTATGTAAAATTATTAAGGGATGTGTGTACTCACAAAAGGAAAATCAAGGGAGGATAATGAGTATACTTAGGAATAAATGTAACCTCCGTGATCTAATATTCCATACCCGTCAAATGAAAATATCTAGGAACCTTTAACATTCCCTACACTGTAGAATAATTTGAATTCATGGATGTCAAGTTCATCTATGGTGCTTCCATAATTGTTATACCTATTTCATTAAACTCAACCACACAAGATGGATTACTCAAAACTGTTGGAATTATCATCCAATTAGTTAACTAAAGAACAACCAAAACTATTAGAGTTATTTAATTGGTTTTCGTACATTCCAAATATATGAATTTACCTATCGATTTTTATGTTTTAGAAATGGTGTAACGCCCTGACCCCAGTTACCCAGAGTCATTGCATTATTACAAAACATTGGCATGATCACAAAAGATCAAGTCTCGAAAGATTGATTAGTTTAGTAGTCTTGGAAACACTAGATATATTCATAAGTCTTTCATTTCATCATAAAGTAAAAAAAACTACAACAAAATCATGTATTCATATCCCCTCATATTATCCATGTTGTTCATTCATAAATTACCACTTCAAATCCTAGGAAAAATAAAACATTGAAAGGGGTGAGGTCAAATGCCCAGTAAGGATAACAATATAGTGGAAACTTTCATAAATAAGTATAAACATTTAAGGCAATGTATAACTAAAAAAAATCCTTTTAAAAATTAACTTCAACATAATATGGAAAAGATAAAATGAAATAATTCCATTTAATTATTCACATGGATATTCTACTAGTTGAATAATCACATGCAATGTCAATAACCACTTTCATAATGAAGGAATGCATAATGCCGAACTTTAATTTCTATGTCAAGGCCCCATGCCAAGACCTAAGGGATAACTGTAACCAGAACCCAACCTGTAGAGCCTCTGTAACCATACTCCAACCCAGAGTGCCTCTAATAACCGAACACCAACCCGGAGTGCCTCTAATAACCGGACACGAACCTGGAGTGCCTCTAATAACTGGACACCAACCCGGAGTGCCTCTAAAAACCGGACACCAATCCGGAGTGCCTCTAATAACCCGACACCAACCCGGAGAGCCTCTAATAACCATAATCCAACCTGGAGGGTCTGCTGTAACTGGAACCCAACCCGGAGGGCTTACTTTTACCGGTCCCCAACCCAGAATATACTAGTCCAACACATTCATCTTAAGAAGAGGATGAAATATAACCTAAACATTCGTATTAAAAGTAGCATACAAAATGCCAAAACATTAATCATAAATTGTTAATGGAATAAAAATAACTCATCCATAGTCAAACATATCACAAAACCTTAAATATAATATGGAAGATTTGTATCATAATAAATCAACTTCAAACAAGTGTAAAATTTATCAAAGGATGTTGACATAGATGAAATCAATACTATTTGAGAGAAATATCTCTTTTTTTTAAATCATTTAAAAGTCACATAGTTATAAAATAAAACATTTACTTTGAAAATATTCTTATAAGATTGTAAAGTGAGCTTCAAAGATTTTATAATGGTGGAAAATAGTCGCACCCACCGTATAAGTAAAAAAAAGACATTCTTACCTTAATTCTGTCGAAAAGGTTAAAAAGGACCTTGTTTGTAAAACAACAGAAAGATTCCTTTATAAACATCTTATAAAAATTCAAAAAAGGGTATAAATGACTTTAAACCATATTATGTAAAATAGTAAGAATGTTTTGAAATAAATTTTTAAGAAACATGGATGTGGATGATAAAGAGGTACCCGTAGATAATTATGTATAAACAACCTCGGATAATGAAGAGATTGTGAAATAAACCCTTACCTTGTACTTTTCCTCGGTTGAGGGTAGGTTGAACTCATGTATAATGGTGAAATAATTGTTATTAAATTATACAAGAATCATATACATTAATATGATATCATATATGATCTTTTAACATTTCTTTGTTAATAATATTTTAGTATTATTGTCGTTTCGGTTGTTAACTTACTCGTTTTCTTTTATATGTTTTGTTACATAAGCCGTGTTTGTTATGGATAGGTTGTATCTTATTCATATCCAGAATTTCATCATGTCCTTAAACATTATTTTTAATCATAAAATGAGAATTATACTTGAATAGATACGATGGGGAATGAATCTCATCGCGTTTGTGGAGACGGTAGTCCGTACATACGCACGAGCGACAATATCATTCTTTTGATATGAAAATAATATATAATTGGATATTATATCACATATACAGAATCATTATCATGTTATATTTATTATTTACATTAATTACAAATCATTATTATACCCATCCAAATAATAATGTTTTGAATAACAATTACACCACAACGTGGAGACGGTAAGTCGTACGTACGCATGTATGGTGACATGTCATTCAAAGGATGGATAGAATTATGAATATGGTTGTACCATATTTATTATAACATCATAGTATATATAATATACTGGAGTTATTATTTTATAAAGGAAATAACAAAGAAAGAAAAAGTTGAAGAAGAAAGGAACTTGAAAGGGGTGGTGAAAACATGACCTCTTCTTCAGGTTCTTCCTTTTGATTTGATCAAAAGGGCTCCTTAGGAAGGATTTCTGATCAAACTAAGGCCTCTAGGATAAAGTGGGGAAAGTGGAGAGAATATTTGGGTAGGTTTTGGCCGATCAAAAAGGCTTTTAAGGTGTAAAGAATTGGTTATAAGTGGTGTCCTTTTATAAGGGGGGGAGGGGCACCTTAGGAAAAGCTAGAAATATTATTTGATAATAAATTCATATTCGGTTTCTAATGGCTCAAAAGTAGATTATTTAAAGGTTAAGGTGGGGATAGGTCGAAAACAACTCAACCAATAGATTTTAGATAGGCTTGGGTCATTATATTAACCTTATCTTTTTGTTTTAACTCTTAGTTAATTAGATTGACATTTACCATGTCACTTTGTATTTTTATATTATATAGTTAATAAACTTACTATATACATCCAAGCGACCCCCAAGTAGTCCATTAATGATATAAATATAATAATATAAGTCCTTTGGCTGAACCTTATATTTTTAGTAATATAATATGAATTAATAATATAATATTTGTTTTAAAAACTCTTTTTTGTCAATTTTGACACTATTTGGAATTTGATTTTTTTGAAAATTACAAGAGCATGATTACTTCAAAAAAAGTTAATTAGATCAATTCTAACATGTCCTATTATCCTATAAAATTATTTTAAGTCATAAAAAGTCTCAAAATACATTTATTGGGATATTTATAATATCAATTATTTTAATATTTCATTAATTTGGTAATTACGGCATCACCATTGTGTCATAAATAAATTAAATTATTTAATGTCTAAAAATTATAAAAAAATACCATTATGTAGGAAATATTTTTATATTTCTAATTAATATTTACAATCGAAATTATCTTATGTATATTCCCTATATTAAATTTTTTTTAGTAATTAAACCTTGATTTTAACTATTTTAACTCTTCTTTGAAGTAAATAATAATAAATGTCCTAATCTAATCCAAGTGGACCTAAATGATATTATTTTATTCCTAATTTTGTTTTTGGTCGAGATACACTTGTCCAATAGAATTAGGACATGTGTTGGGGTAATATTAATATCATATTTACCCTTAATTACCCTATTTACTTTTAACCTTGGTAAATAAAAGAAAAAATTTACTATTCACCAAAAATTATTTTTATCTTATTGAACCACATTTTAATATTTGATATTAACTGTGTCTCTCGTATTTTCAAAATTCCACTCACAGAAGCGGTAAAATTAAGTTTTAATGTGAATTTCCAAATTCTCCTAGGAGGTGGGTAAAAAACGGTGAAAAGTTCAATAAAATTTTTATATATCTAAAATTATTCTAAACTAACTTCAATGAATTACATTGAACTTATATAGGTATTATGTATCTATTTTGACCTTAATTAAATTTAAATAAAATAAATAATTATTTAAATTAAAATTCATTTTTAAACCATAACTCAGTGTTTTTTTCACTATTCATCAAAAATTGAATGTTTTTATAAAAATACCAAAACTTCACCCTAGGATAATATCGATATTCCGAATCCAAATATGAAGCCCATTTTGAAAGATAAAATTTATAATATTTCAAAAAGTGGGTATTACTATTCGTAAAGGCTTCTTTGATTAGTCGCGGTGTGTTAGAGTCTCGAAGTTGTGTACAATGCAAGCAATTGCATTATTCAAAGGGAAACGTACTGTGGAATCTTGGGGCATATCAAATGGAATATAATAGATAATGTATTGATGTGGACTTAAAATTCATGATTTTTCCACATCTTTTTATATGAATTTTAATGATTTAATTAATTAATTTTTCACTTTTTTCTAATTAATTACACTTTTTTGATTTTATAATTAAATTTATTAATTAATCATATTTTAATTAATTTTTTTATTTTAATCATATAAAATATTTAATTATGTCTTTAGAAATTTTATTTAGACTTATTAAATTTTAATTCTTTTTAATATTTATTTATTTATTTATTTCTATTAATTAATCAATTAATAAATTTATTTACATTTAATTAAATGCATCTTTATTTTAACACTTAATCTTTTCACTTTGATTTATTTTAATAAATTATTGTTTTGATATCATTAATTAATTTAATACTTTTTATTTAAATGTTTTAATTTAAATTATTAATCTGAAATCTAATTATTTAATTTCTCTGATTTTTAATGTTTGTTAGTTTTTATATTATATTTCATTTATTAAACTAATTAATTTAGGTTTTAATTTTTTTATTGATTCCTAATTTTTTGAATTTTATAATTTTTTATGTTTGTAGAAGTTTCACCCAAATCTTTCCACTACCAGATGATTGAGTCAATGTTGGGAGCCCAACAGTAATACATATTATACTTTTCCATTTTTTGGGAGTCACCGCCAGCCTCTTGTCCCACTAGCTAATGGCATTCACCGCTGCTGCCAACCCTCTATTCCCTTAACACACCATTATGTTTCCTTTCTTCACTCATTGAGCCACTGTCACTGTTGTGTCCACACCATTCCACCCATTGACCACTACTATCTGCTACCACTACATCTCTACAACAATCACCTATTCAACTCATAACTACCCTACTAACACACCACCACCATTCCATTCTAGAGTCACCATCACTACTCTTTCCTCTTTGAGACACTGCTGAACCTATAACATACCTCCATAGATACACACACAAATCAAATGTAGAGAAATCTAAACTACTCAAATGAACCTTCACACAACCAATAGTACCTATAAAGAGACACTTAAAGAACAAGAATCACTGACTCACCATCACAATTCAACTCCTTGTTCCCCTGTGTGAGTCATGGTCGGGCATCAACCATTAAAGAATTGGTCTGTGATCTGAAGTCACTTCTGTCGTGGGATCCCATGGATTCAACCCTATATGCCACTATATAGTAGTAAGTAGGAAAATATAAATAATTAAACTTTGGAACTGTATTAAATAACATATGGTTCTTTTTTTGGGTGCTGTTGAAGGGGAAGGCTTCGAGCAACCAACAATTTTTCAAAACATTTATTTTTTTTTAAAAAAAGTAATAATTAAAAAACATTCTTCCTAATATGATTATTAAAATTCTATTTTGAATGTATCTGAATATGTGTTGAATATGATTCGGTTAAAAAAATGAAAGTACATGAGGACATGAATAGTTTTTTACCTTACTGTGTATGTTGTGGGTGTCATGGACACCCTGTCATGCGGGGTGTCTATAATCAACCAAAATAGATTTGTTTTTTGAATAAAATAATCATCAGTTTGAGCCTAATCTGATCTTCCAAGAAACATCCCAACATTTTTGACTAATATAGATGCTAGGATGGATACTATGATAGACTACATGTACAAACAAAACCCTGAATTTCAAATTAATTTTTTTTAAGAATATGATAAAAAACTCATTATGTTAGAAATCATGCTCATATAATTAAAAAAAGGTTTAAGGAATAAGAAAATTTTTTAATAAATAGAGAAGAATATGTTATAGAATAAAATGAGAGAGAAAGTGAAGTGGATTTTGTGTTCAAATATATAGTAGGGCAATACGCTTTCTTTGATTAGTATAATTTTAATGAAGAAAAAGTTTTGGAAATAACCAACTCACTAAAAGAAGAAAACAACACTTGAGATCCTATCCTAAATTTTAATGGAGTTGAATTGGAAAATTTTAAGAAAGGACTAGAAAAGATTGAAGAATATTTCCCTATCCTATATATGGCTCCCATCTTTGAAAATTTCCACTATTTTTATAAATTTGAAAATGTAATCACATAGTTTGGGGAGAATCTGAATATTGATAAATTTATTGTTAAAAACTCTTCACCAATTTTTTTTCTTAAATCAAGAATAAAGAACCTGAACATGATTTTGGGATTATTTCAGAAGTGTAAAATAACATGAAAATCATTAATTCTGAATTTTTTATTCTATATTGAGAATTAATCTTCCCTATTTTCAAACATTAATCCCAACAATCATTTTAATGTTGTGTCGTAATAAATATGAAGGAATTTCCATTGAATAAAGGCTTAATGTTGAACTTTTACTACCTTATTCTCACAATTTCATTCTTTATGAAACCTTGTTTAATCAAATGGAGTATATTATTATTGTTCCTCAGGAAAATAATTTAAATTTTAACAATATTTAATAATAGTTTATTGAATCTGAACATAAAAATTCTCATCCTAATCTCAACTTTCAAGAACATTCAACTAACTTTGTTTTTATCAATGAATGTATTGATTGTAAACATCAAGTGTAGGTTTAACACACACATCATGATTTAAGAATAATTAATTAATCAAAATTAGTTGATATTAATATTTTATTTTCTAATGAGGAAATACTTGGAGAGATTTAGAACATTGGGAAACCTAGATTTTTGGATGAAAAAATGACCCTTCCCTATTTTTCATATTAAACCTCAACTGAGTTCCGTATTAAACATCTTTGTGTGATTGAGATTAGTTTAGAATAGGATGTATTTTTAACTGATATTTCTGAAACGTTACATGTATCTCTTGAAAAGCATCTTCTTAAATTTTTTATTTAGAACTTAGGCCATAACACAACAAATCATGAGTTTTCTATGAATGAGAGTAAGTTGGAGAACATTGAATTCAATTTAATACCCCAAGAAGAATTCATTTTACTATTATCCCATCATGAAAATTTAAATATGGTCAAATATGAATCTAACATATATGTGGTAAACACTACTTATAAGATATAATTTTTTGTGTCTAAGCTAAAATTCTTCTTGGAAGATCTTTAAGGAGTTCATTATTTTCCACCTGAAGTTAATTTTCTTGTAAATACTAAGGAAGTAAATTTTGGGGATGGATATTCTTCTTAACTTGAATAATCCCTTGAGAAGTTCCTCAATGTTAAAGGGTGTTTGTTAGGTATCTTTTCAATTAGTAAGGGATTCAGGTTTTCCCTTAAAAGTTTAAGTTCCCATAAAATTTATTTTTCAGTTTTAAAATTTTGGAAAAAATGGATGTGGTGGTTCCTACTTATGAAACCACACCCACCTAGTAACATTGGTAAGTTTCTAGGAGAGTCTAGCTTGGATCTTTATAACTTTACCTACATTGGATGAAACCCATGATTTTACTATTTTCAAAAAAAAAATTAGAATTTAAATAAAGACTAACTAAAGACTTTAAATTCAGTGCTTAATGGGAGTCAACCAATTCCTTTTCTTGTTTTTAATTTTTTTCATTTTTTATTAAAATGGTTCTTGCTATTGTCCTTACCATTTTTATTTTTGTTGTATATTTTTTCTTGGTCTTTCAAGTTATTGATTTACATCATGTTGCTATTTGTTTCTTTGGAGGAGAAGAACATCCATTGTTCGTTAAATCACATGGAGTTCCATGATGGTGAATATCAAAAACAATTAATCAGGGAAGTTCTTTATTTTAATCTTTGAATTTTTCTACTTCATTATTACTATTTTTTCTTTATAATGATAAAAAGTTTAGTACAATATAGGATTTTTCTGAAATTTAGTTTCATTGCTTTTAAATCACTTCACTATGTGAACATAAGGGAGGGAGAGTAATATCCCATTATTTTCAGACATAAAATGGTTGTGATTTAATTTTTTGGGTGTTTAGCTTTAATTTTTATGCTCAAATATAAATCTAATTGAATGAATTTTTCAATCTTTCTTACTCCATATTCATGGTATATTCATGTATTACATGCTTCTATTTGAGTTTAATTTGAAAAAATGTTATTCATTGGCTTTAATAAAAATGCATGTAAACCTGTTTATTTTAAATATTTTGTTGGAAAAAATTCTTATTGAGTTTCAATGAGACCCTTAAACATGTCACTAATCTGCTTTCTTGAAAATTTGTTGTGAGCATTAATTGAAAAATTTTCTTCTTCATATTTAAATTCAACTTTGAGGAAAATGTTGGGTTTTAAGTGGGGGTTAACTTATATTGACCTAATCTATGGTTTAATGAAATCCCATAAAAATAATTCTACTATTAATGATTTTATTCTTCTTGTAAAAAAATGGTTAATTTTTTTAAAATTCTTACAGAACTTGAGTTTCTTTGGGCTTTACCCTGTACTATGAATTTTTCTTTCCTAACAATAATTTCTGACTGGTTGTTAAGTATTTCTTAAAATCTATTTTTTTAGTTGAATTATTGATGATTGAATGTGCTTAGTGAGTTTATGAATATTCTATTTGGGAACTAAGTTTGAGAGTGATATATGGTACATTTTTGTGTATTTATTATCATAACCTTCGGAAACTGTAAGTTTGAACATATTCCTATGGGAACCATTATTTAATAAATAAATAGAGTAATCACTTTAGTGAGCCAATGTAAATTTTATTCAAATAAATTTTCTAAAACTAGAATAAAATAAGAATTTGGGAGCCCATGGTGAACCATAGAGACACAAGTCATAGTGTGCGTGAGTAAGCCCCATGTACACATTTAATATGTTCATATGCATAATGATTATCACAAGTTTTATGGCTAGGAAAAATTCAAAAAATAAAGTTAATTATGTGTCTAGTTCTCAAAAAATGAGTTTATTAAGGCGAGGGAATAATGAATTCCATATGAAGAAGGGGAAATTTGATTTGTATGCAACTATTTACGTTGTATCAATAAGGTGATTCAAAAACAATTCATTTAATTTATTTTCTTTGAATCCTAGGAGAGAGTCAAAGTATATGGTGCCTTTTTATAAGTTCTTAATTCTATTTATATTTAACATTATATCACTCTAAGATTTATAAAATGGATTTGACTTAATGTAATTCATTAAGTAGCTTAGTATTTGAGGCATGAAATCCTCAGAAGTATATGATTCTTTTCTTCCTTAATTACCTAGTAAGAATTTGTATTAGTCATTAATTATATAAAAACTTTTCATTTCAAAATACTTATTTACTTTTTGTCGCTCTCTACATTAAAACTATTTAACTTTCATCGATTTGAGATGTTTAGTAAAAATATTTTTTATTTTTTTCAATGTAAATAAAGCATGAAGTTTATTAGAGACAATATATTCTTATATGTGGGGGAATTTGATGTGGCCTTAAAATGCATATTTTTTCTACATCTCTTTATTTGAATTTTAATGATTTAATTAATTAATTTTTCACTATTTTCTAATTAATTAAATTTTTGTGATTTTATAATTAAATTTATTAGTTAATCAATTTTTATAATTAATTTTGTATTTTAAGCTGAAAAAATCACAAATTTTGTCTTTAGTTATTTTATTTAAACTTATTTAATTTTAATTCTACTTTATAATTATTTGTTTGATTCTTTTTTTGATTAATCAATAAATAAATAAATTTACATTTAATTAGCTATATCTTTAAATTAATACTTAATCATTTAATTTTTATTTATTTTTATAAATTATATATTTGATCTCATGAATTAGTTTAATTATTTTAAATTTAAGGTTTTAATTCCATTTAATAATCTATAATCTAATTATTTAATTGCTCTATTTTTTTATGTTTGTTAGTTTTTAAATTATGTTTTATTCATTCAATTAATTAACTTAGATATTAAATTAATTTTAATAATTTGATAATATTTTATGTGTGTAGATGTGTCACCAAAGTTTTGTCACCAAGTGAGTCATCATTGGGAGCCCAACGATGCCACATTTGTACTTTTCCATTTTTTGGGAGTCACCACCGGTCTCTATTTCTCGCGGGGACTTATGGCTCATTTGGAACGGGTGATTCATGGAGAAAAGAAAAGATTTGGGGTGATTGAAACAGGTTTCTGTCATTTGGTTGGCACAAAGCTGGGGAGAGAAATATCATGCGTGGAGAAACGAGGAGAAATATTTCTTTCCAACTGCAGTTTTACAATCACCCCAAAAGTGGAGTGATTTGGAAAGAAATGCGCACACCGCGTCATGTGATTTTTTAATTTCCTACCATGCCCCTATGGTTGTTTTATTTTACATAACATTTTATTGAATTAGTATTTATATTAATTATCATCATTGTTATTATTAATAATAAAAATTAGTATTTTTATAATATAATATTATTTGGAATAATTAAGTATTGAAAAAACAACATTTTCTAAAAACATTACTCGAACTCATCCGAAATAATAATCAAGTAATAATTTCAAATTTAATTTTGTTATATATATATATATTTATAAATATATTTATATAAAAATATTTATAAATATATATCTAATATATTAAAAATATATATTTATATAACTGTAAATTTATTTTGTAAATATATATATTTATGAATGCATATTTATAAAATTATATATGAATAAATATATTTATAAATAAATAAATAAATATATATATAAAGATATTTATAAATATATATTTATAATTATATAAATATTTATAATAAATAAATATATATATATATATATATATATATTTGAAAATCAAAGATACAATTTAAAATATTAATATTTTTTTATTTGGAATAATTGAGTATTGGAAAACTATATTTTTTAATAAGGGTTATTTTTGTCATATTTCCAAAACATTTCTTTTCTTTTCTTTTAATAATTGTCACCAAACAAGATGGAGAGAAATTGCAATCATTTCTTTTCTTTTACTAAATTTCGTATCCAAACAAAATGAAGAGAAATGAAAATCATTTCATTTCTTTTCTTTTCTTTTATGAATTAGGAAATCATTTCTTTTCTTTTACTAAATCATGACCAAACATAGGCTTAGACTTCCAACTTTAATTTCAACCGTGACTCAATGAATCACCGTCAGCTTCTCGTCCCACCAGCTAATGGCATTCACTGCTCACTACGGCCCTCTATTCCCTCAACACACCGTTCCGCTGCCTTTCTTCACTCTTTACGCCATCGTCACCGTTGAGTCCACACCGTTCCACCCAGTCACCACTTCTATCTGCTTCTGCCACATCTCCACAATGGTGAATCGTTCGACTCACCCAGACTCATCGGATCTGCCGCTACCATCAGGAGATGGATGACGCTAAAGAGTAAGATTCACCGACGCTGCTGCTGCTCGAGATGCCTCTGGCCGCCGCTCATCACCACCGTGAAGGCTGTCACCGAGCCACAAGGAGAATCAGCAACATGAGGAGAAACCCGTGCCATCAAGTTGAAGAACCACTCTTCATCGCGATAAGGCGATCCCTCCATTTCAGATCGAAATCGGGCCGCCATGGAGTGCCGCCACCGCTTAGAGGATCCGCCACTGTGAGGATGTATTGAAGGAGGAGCTCTGACAACTCCCTCTAGATGCCAAATCCCCCTACTGTGCACTGGATTGGGATAAGGGGAGGGATAAAAATTAAAATAAAAATTAAAAAATAAATAAAATAAAAACTAAACAAATAAAACATAATATATTAAACAAAATTATAAATAATAATAATAATTTAAAATTATAAATAATTGTTTAATTAAAATTATTTAATTTAGTTAATATATATGAATTATTAACATTAATAATTTATTTTAAATTAAATAATTATAATAATTACAATTTAACTTTTGAAATAAAATAATTATAAAAATAATTATAATAATATTTAATAAATTAAATAATTAAGTAACTTAATAAAATTATAACTTTTAATCTTAAAATAATAAAATTAATAATAATCTTTTATGAAGTTATTAAAATATTATATTTAATAATGTTAATTAAAAAAATTTATAATAATAATTAATTTCATTTTAAAATAAATAAATTAAAAATAATAATAAATTATTTGAAGTAATAATATTTATAATTTAATATTAAATTTAATCTAATAATAATAGATAAATAAATATTTATCTTTTTAAAGTTAAATAATTCAATAGATGTTTGATTTTGCACATACATATTTGAGCAGAACCAGAAATGTGTCCAGGTGCATCTGAACAACCAAGTTTCAAACAGTTACAAGGCTCTTGTTAATGTGACATGAATTTCAAGGAAAAATATGCGGAGCTGGTGAAAAAGAACATGACATACCTATGTCGGCACATGTAGTAGGCGACGAATAGAAACAATAAGTGACTTTAAAAATATGAAGGTAATAGCAGCATGAGAGACCACTCATTCATTTTTCATGCCATTTTCATTCAAGATCTCTTACATCCTAGAGACCATGGGATAATGAGCATAACAGAAGACCAAGTAGGAGTAAGGGATAGAGATGGGGAATGACATCAGCACTATTTGTAATCATTTTAGAGGTAGATATATTTCTCCATCGCTTTCAATTTTCTTTGTAAATTTGTATTGGAAATGTTAAATATTATTTTCATTATGATCTTTGGAAAAAAAATTATACCCGGGGATTGTAATCTTCTTGTTCATATTATTCTACTTACAAAATTTCCTTTTAAATTTTTGGAATTGGTTAGCGAGATCAATTTTGGAATTTAAATCAAATTTTCTTTTCCGCATGACTTACTAAATTTTAAAACTTAAAGATCAACAGGAGAGATTAATCTTGAATTCAATTTTTTTCTGAATATTAAATTATATAATTTTTAATTAAATTGGTGAGTTATATTCTAGAAAAATTACATTATATTCTTGGCAGTTTGTCATTTATAGTTGTGGTGAACTTCAAGAACAACAAATCTGTGAGATTAACCATCTTGAAAGGGAGGTTAATTGAAAATTTTTTAAGGTTGTGAACTCAATTTTAATTTTTATGAAATAGTTATCCTTTCATCTAGCAGTATTAGTTTTCCATGAATGTTTGTTTTGTATAATTTTCATTAATATCTCTTTTTATTACTTGTTTTAAAAAATATCTTCCTAAACTATTTCAATCATAATCTACTATATTATATATATATATATATAATCAGTGTTAATATTCTATTTATTTTCATTAAAATATTGAAACGTAAAAAAAATCACCTACTATTGACAACCGTGTGTTTTGTTTTGAAATTTGGTCACAAACCTTCTCGGTGTGTTCAACCATACTTACATCTATACAATAGTTTGTAGGAATATATAAATAATTAAACATTAACATCGTATTCAAAGATGTGAATTTCCCTACCGATTATTATGTTTTAGATATGGAATATAATAGATGCAGTAACCATTTACCTCTTACTCTTCAGAGACCGTTTTTGAAAACATCCAACACAATCATCAATGTACATAATGGAACTCTCACTTAAATTTAAAGGAGAATATGATGGCTTCAAATTTTTTATTCCATGATATATATCAATGAGAACCATTCAACCCCCAAGTGAATATGTTAGATTTGTTTTCTATCAAATTGTTTCATAATTTCACATGTGAGGAAACATTAAAAGGATCATTTTAAAATAAGTATTTACTTGAGGATGTAATTGAATTACAAAAGATAGATGATGCAACTTTTGAAAAAAAATTGAAATATAAATCACATTGTCTTCGACCATGATAATTTTTAATGAATTAGATTTTATTTCACAGAGGACCAAGAGAAAATAGAAATTTTAGGCTCTATTTTTTGTTCTATTTAAGAAAAAAATAATTTTTCATGAAACACGCCCTAAATTAGTTTAGAAAAATGAAAATTGAGGCTGAAAACTCAAATCCTAAGTATCCTTTTAAATTTTTAATTTACCTTAATAAATAGATTTTAAAAAAATTAAATTGTAATATCATGTACACAGATTCTATGAAAATGTACCCCAAGCCAAGTTAGCACATGTCCTCAAGTAAATCTCCCCAAACACTAGAGGCTATCAACTAGAATTTAAGGCCTAGGGGTGTTTGTGGGGAGACTATTCCCTAATAACCAAAGCATATAACAAAGGATATAAAATAAAAAAAATATACAGTGGGAGTAGTAAACCACATAGAAAATAGTTAAACTGATTGAATAGTTAACAATGCCAAAAGGAATCTCATATATGTAATGTTAATGTCAAGTTTCTACAAAAGTTACCAAGAAAGGTATACATGAAACAAGGTTTAAAATCCATTTCAAGGGTGTCGCTTTGAGTATTGAGAATGTGACACAATAGAAAATATATGAACACTTTGATATTGAATGAAAATCATGAGACCACCTACTATAGGACCATATTAGTTTGATCATCCAATATCAGCTCCATATTCTACCCAAATTAGGAGAAAATCAAGGAACATGCATATAAAATAAAATTAGTGCCTATTATCTTACACCTAAATAGCATAACTGATAAAAAAAGAACAAGGAACAAAAAAAATGAATTAAGTTATTATCAATACAGATCCAATGAGATGAACAGTTCTTGATTCTGAACTTGAATAGAGATTTAGTGGAAAATACTATAATATTCTTTAAAGAGAGCTTCTCATGTAGGTGGTTCTGTCCAACATAGGAAATGAAAATCAAGGTTTGAATTAATTTATTAAATGAGACAAATTTCATAAATTCATCCAAAATAAAGGGCCACATGGTTTGACTGCATGGTTGGCTAAACTGTGTGCCAACCATGATCCCTTTACTGTAGGAAGGGGAAACTCGCATGGGTTTCCCACATAGTTTGACTAACAATGTTCAAAACATGTCTCATCCCACTCTTGAAAACTACATATTTGACCACATGACCGTGCACCTTAAATTTAATGGTTTGGTTAATCATTCAAAATGTAAGACTCCACTTTCTATCCCCACATAGTTAGATGTAACTGGGTGGCCTTCCCTACTCAATTTCTAATAATGGTGCACTAGAAATTTTTCACACCAAAAGTTGGGTTCCAGGCTCTGAACAAGACCTTGACACCCCCATTACCTCCATTACCTCCAGTGGTATTCACATTATTCTCTAAATAAGAATTTAGACTATGAATTTATAGTAAGAAAAATATTTCATACATCAATAAAGAATAGGGTTCTTACAAATTTCCCACTTGATGAAATTCATCCCCAAATTTCCCTCTCAAGGGTGGAGAAGCTTTATCTTTGAACAACTTCGACCACTATGCTTATACATCAGCCTCCCACTCCCATGTCTCATGTTGTACACAGCCATGCTATCAGAGAACAAATACCATAGGAACTAACCTACCTTAGATAAACATTGTGCTACAATCCACAATACGAATATGATTATCCTAAAAGGATGCATCTACCTGTTACTCAACCTCATCAGGCTAAAATGCATGATATGAGTCTAAATGATAGTGGCATAGCTGAGATACATGGAATATGTTGTTCATGGCCCAATACATCTGAGTCAACTTCAACTAATAGGCTACTGGACCGACTCTCTTCCAAATCTCAAATGGAAAAACATAACATATGCTTACCATGTCTCCTAATCATTATGTGTTCCAGCCTCAGTAAAACACATAAAAATACCAAATCCCGAACCTAAAACTATATTGGTCATTCTTAGTGATTAAGGTATGATTTTTTTCAATATTACAAAGTATCCATATATTTTTGAATCAATTTCTCCTGTTCTATGGTCTCCTGAACAAGAAAAGTTCCATGTATAACTACCTCTCCTATCACTAACTGATATAGGGGTGATTGACATGGCCTACCGTACAATTCCTCACAAGGATCCATATATATAGTAACCTGAAATCTATATTGTGGAAAACATAAACTAGGGTTATGTGACTCTCCCAAGAACTGTAACACCCCAACTTCTACGGTACGCTTCTCTTTGAATAATACAATAGCGTGTGTTGTATGCAACTTTGAGTTCTATCACACCACAACCAATCAAACAAGCCGTTATGAATAGTAATACCCACTTTTTGAACTTTTATAAATTTTATCATCCAAAATGGACTTCATTTTTGGATTCGGAGTATCGAAATTAGCTTAGGGTGAATTTTTGGTATTTTTTTGAAAACTTTCAAATTTTGATGAATAGTGAAAAACACTTAGTTATAATTTAAAACTGAATTTTTATTTAAATAATTATTTATTTTATTTGAATTTATTTTAGGTCAAAATAGATACATAATACCTATATAAGTTCAATGTAATTCATTGGAGTAATTTTATAATAATTTTTGATATATAAAAATTTTATGGAACTTTTTACCGTCTTTTACCCACCTCCTAGGAGCACTTGAAAATTTACATAAAACTTAATTTTACTACTTTTTTAAGTTGAATTTCAAAAATCTGAGAGACACGGCTGATATCTGTAAGGAAAATGTGGTTCAAAAAGATGAAAATAATTTTTGGTGAATAGTAACTTTTTACTTTTATTTACCAGAGTTAAAAGTAAATAGGGTAATTAAGGGTAGAAATGTTATTATTATTACCCTAACACATGTCCTAATTCTATTGGATAAGTGTAATTCGACCAAAAAAAACCTTAGGAAAAAAATACGATCTTTTAGGTCCACATGGATTAGATTAGGACATTTATTATTAATTAATTCAAAGAAGCGTTAAAAGAGTTAAAATCAAAGTTTAATAACTAAAACATTTTTAATATAGGGTTACACATAAGATAAATTAGACTATAAAAATTCATTAGAAAGATAACAAGATTTCATACATAATGGTATTTTATTTATATTTTTTAGACATTAAATAATTTAATTTATTTATGACACAATGATGATGCAGTAATTACCTAATTAATGAAATATTAAGATAATTGATAATATAAATATCCAAATAAATTTAATTTCAGACTTTTTATGAATTAAAATAATTTTATAGGTTAATATGACATATTAGGGTTGTTTAGATGAATTTTTTTTAAGTAATAATGCTATTATGAATTTAGCAAAAACAGAATACCAAATAGTGTCAAAATTGACATAAAAGAGTTTTAAAAAAATATTATATTATTAATTGATATTCAATTCCTAAAAATCTAAGTTTTGGCCAAAATACTAATATAATGATAGGTGTATAATTAATTAACCACTTGGGGTTCTCTTGGAAGTACATAGTAAATTTATGAACTATATAATATAAAAATATAAAGAGACATGGTAAATGTCAAACTATTTAACTAAGAGTTAAATCTAAAAGATAAAGTTAATATAGTGACCAAAACCCATCTAAAACTTATTGGTTGAGTGGTTTTCAACCCATACCTACCTTATCCTTTAAATAATACATTTTGGAGCCATTATAAACCTAAAATGATTTTATTATAAAATAATATTTCTAGTTTTTCCTAAGGTGCCCCTCATCCCTCTTATAAAAGAGCACTCCCCCTTCTCTCTAATTCACACCTTCAAAGCCATTTGGCTCAGCCAAACCCAACCAAAATACCCTCTAAACTATCCCCACTTTATTCTAGAGGCCTTACTTTAGTCAGAAATCCAACCTAAGGATCCCTTTTGATCAAATCAAAAGGAAGAACCCGAA
This sequence comes from Viscum album, assembly GCA_963277665.1. Taxonomy (NCBI): domain Eukaryota; kingdom Viridiplantae; phylum Streptophyta; class Magnoliopsida; order Santalales; family Viscaceae; genus Viscum; species Viscum album. Next base: position 2,006,000,720 of record OY728122.1, on the reverse strand, counting down.
GAAGAGGTAAATATTTCATCACCTCTTTCAAGTTCCTTTCTTCTTCCACTTACACTTTATTTGTTATTTCCATTATAAAATAATAACTACAGTATATTATATATACTGTGATGTTATTATAAATATGGTACAACCATATTCATTATTCTATCCATCCTTTGAATGACATGTCACCATACGTGCGTACGCACGGCTTACTGTCTCCACGTCGTGGTGTAATTGTTATTCAATACATTATTATTTGTATGGGTATAATAATGATGTGTAATTGATGTAAATAATAATTATAACATGATAATTATTCTTTATATATGATATAACATCTAATTATATATTATTTTAATATCAAAAGAATGATATTGTCGCTCGTGCGTACGTACAGATTATCATCTCCACGAACGTGATAAGATTCATTCCCCATCGTATCCATTCAAGACTAATTTTCATTTGATGATTAAAAATAATGTTTAAAGACTTGATATCATTCTGGATATGAATAAGATACATCCCATCCATAACAAATATTACTCACATAACAAATAATATAAAGGAAAACAAATCTGTTAACACCCGAAACGACGATAATTCTAAGATATTATTAACAAAGAAATGTTAAAAGATCGTATATGATATCATATTAATGTATATGATTCTTTTATATTTTAATAACAATTATTTCACCATTATACAGGAGGTTAACCTACCCTCAACCAAGTAAAAGTACAAGGTAACGGTTAATTCTACAATCTCTTCATTATCCGAGGTTGTTTATACGTAATTATTTACTAGGACCTCTTTATCATCCACATCTATGTTTCTTAAAAATGTATTCCAAATCATTTTTACTATTTACTATACGATGGGGTAAAGTCATTTATACCCTTATTTGACCTTATATTTTTTGAAAGGAATCTTTTCATCATTTTCCAAACAAGATATTTTTTGACCTTTTTGACAAATTTAAGGTAAGAATGTTTTTTTAACATATATGGTGGGTGTAGCTATTTTATGTCGTTATAACATCGTCGAAGCTTCCCTTAATATATTATAAGAATATTTTTCAAAATAAATTTTTTCTTTTATAATTATATGACATTTAAATGACTTCAAAATAGAAATAGATATTTCTAAAAAATGTTTTGATTTCATTTATGTCAACATCCTTTGATGGATTGTAAGCTTATTTGAAGTTGATTTATTATGATACAAAACTTCCATATTTTATTGAAGGTTTTTTGATATGTTTGACTATGGATGTGCTATTTTTATACCATTCACGGTTTATGGATAAAGTATTGAAATTTCGTATGCTAGTTTTAATACGAATGTTTATGTTATGTTTAAACCTTTTCATTTGAGGAATGCATTGGACATAGTAAGTGACTGGTGGAGCCTGCTATAGCTCCTCGATGCATCGGTAGGTCTCATGAGACAAACTTGTGTCTTGGCAAAAGGCCTTGCCAAAATCTTATTTGTATTCTTGGCACAAGGCCTTGACAATGTGGTTATGAAAGTCTGGAATTATGCATTCCATCATTATGAAAGTGGCTATTGATATTGCATGTGATTATTGGACTATTAGAATATCCATGTGAGTAATGAAATGGAATTATTTTGATTTATATTTTCCATATTATGATGAAGTTTATGTTGAAAAGGATTTTGTTTTAGTTTTATACCTTTCCTTAAATGTTTATGCTTATTTATGAAAGATTCTTCTATATTGTTATCCTTACTGAGCATCTGAGCTCACCTCTTTCTTTGTTTTATTTTTCCCATGTTGTGAAGAAGTATATTATGAATGACCTACAAGGATAGTATATGAGATCTCAGTGTTGTCTATGGAAACAATTTTGTTGTATTTTTCCATTTTATGATGTAATATAAACCTTATGAATGTATCTAGTACTTCCATGGATACTAAAATAATTGGTCTTTTGAGACTTGATATTTTGTGATCATGCCAACGATACGTAATAATGCACTGACTCTAGGATTTTGGGGTCAGGGTGTTACAGTTAGTATCAGAGGAAGTTTATTACAAACCTTAGAAACTATATTTAGGTAAACATTGATTAGAGCACATAACCCTAAGATAGACTTTGCAGATTAGTATAGAAGAACTTCCTAGAATTTTGGTATTTTTGAGATTTTGTGAGTTTTACAAGAAATACATCCCTATCTGGATACGAGCAGGTAGAGGCAGCTCTGGCACAGATGTACCTAGGGGTAAAACCCGAAAACACTTTTTTGAGCTAGACTCGAATGGGAACTGGTGCACAACAATGGGCCTTGCTGCACTCTTGGTTACGACACTCCCGAGAGATTTTCTTAGGATAATTCTCATTTTATTTACAAACCATTATTAAGGTTTTATGAGTATATACTTCCTCAAAGAAAACATTTTTTATGATTATGGATTATATCCATAAACTGTTCAATTTAAGTTAAGTTTTTTAAAAGTTTGGAATTATGTATTTCGATTCATAAACTAATCTAGTTTATGCCATTGTTTAGAAATGGCGCCTAGTGGATGGAATGGAAACTGTATCAATGAACCCACTCCATTTAGGTATTTCCCTCATACTCAGGATAATTATAGTGGTGCTGGTGATACAACTGGTGCTGATCAGCTTATCACCATACTAGGACAACATACTCAAGTTATGAATAATAACCTTATCTGTATGGAGCAACCCGATCCACAACATGGAGGATCAATGTTAGATCACTTCATGAGGAAACAACCACCAACATTCAATGGGAGTACAAATCCACTAGTAGATGAGAAATGGATAAATTACTTAGAGAAAATATTCCATGCCTTGGGGAGTAGTGAAAGGGAAAAATTTTTCATGACAGTTTACCGCCTCACTGGAGATGCTGATCAATGGTGGTCATTGATTCAAAACACAAAGGAAGATGATAAAGTATCAAATATGTAATATAGGGAGTTTAAAGAGATTTTATTAGAAAAATAATTTCCTCGTGACCATCGAGCAGATATGGAAAGACAATTTCTGAGTGTGAGGCAAAAGGAGGATGAGAATGTTGCAAAGTATGAAGCTAACTTTACAAGGTTAGCGAGGCATGCTGCATATTATATACGTAACCTAAGAAGTAAGATTGATCGCTTCTTTTATGGGTTAAAACCATTTCTATTTCAAGAATTATTCTCACAATCCTTGTCATCGTATGTAGATATTGTATCATGTGCTATCAAGACAGAAAAATAATTCTCTAAGTTTTATGACTTTAAAGCAAAGCAAGAGAAGAAGAGATCTGTTGAACACTCTGAAAATGGAAATAAGGGGAAGAAGGGAAAAGTTGAATATCTATTCTGCAGTAAATGTGGGAAGAAACACCCTGGTACTTTCCTGAAGGGAATGGGAGTCTGTTACAAGTGTGGTGAAAATGACCACCAATCTCGTGATTGCAAGGGGAAGAAAGAGGCTGTTGATGTTGAATGGTACAATTGTAGAGAAAGGGGGAATTATTCAAATGAATTTCCTAAGAGTCAGGGAAACTTACCTCATAAAAGTCCAAGGGATCAAGGCCAAGCTTATCCTATCACTACTGCTGAGGTTGAAGCTCCGAAAGACATAGTGGCATGTAATTTAATGGTTTCCTCAATTTTAGAAAATGCTTTATTTGATTATGGATCATCGCATTGTTTCATATCTTCCCAGTTTTCTATGAAAATTAGATATTTCCAATTTGATTTAACAAGGGAGTTTTTAGTCAAAACTCATAAGGGAAGTATCATTGCAACATAATTTTGTGAATCAGTCCCCATTAGGGTATATAAATGTTCTTTATCTGCTAATATCATCATCATACCCATGATTGACTTTGATATAATCTTTGGTATGGATTGTCTTTCAGACCATGATGCAAAAAATTTTTGTAAGAAGAAGGAGGTTATGATTTTTGATGATGATGATAAAGAACACCTTATCTTTATAGCAGAATCGTCACCACCTAATTCTTATTTAGATCCACCCCCAGTAGCTCAACTAAATTCAATTATTGGGGTGGAAGAGAATGAAATAACTGTGATTGAGTAATGGAATGTTCAAATAGAGGATGTACCTATTGTGACAGAATATATTGATGTGTTTCCAGAAGACTTACCTGGACATCCTCTATAATGAGAAATTGAATTTTATATTGATTTAATTCCTGGTTGAAGGCCCATATCGAAGACCCCTTATAGAATGGCCACTGTGGAATTAGTGGAACTAAAGAAACAACTAGAGGAATTGAGTAATAAGGGATTATTCTCCCTAGTTTTTCTCCATGGGGATCCCCTGTCCTTTTTGTTAAGAAGAAATATGGATCTATGAGGTTGTACATTGACTACAGGGAGATCAATGGTATAACAATAAAGAACAAGTATCCCCTACCTTGCATTGATGATTTATTTGACCAACTTCATGGAGCTCAATACTTTTCAAAGATTGACCTTCGATCTGGATATCATCAGTTGTGTGTGAAGAAGGAATACATTCCGAAAACATCATTTAGAACCAGATATGGGCATTAAGAGTTTACAGTAATGCCTTTTGGATTGACTAATTCACCCTCGGTCTTCATGGATCTAATTAATAGAGTTTTCAATGAATATCTTGATGAATTTTTAGAGGTATTTATTGATGATATATTGGTATACTCAAAAAGATACGAATATCATGAAAATAACTTGCATATTATCCTGAAGACTCTTAGAAGACATGAATTATATGGGAAGTTTAGCAAGTGTGAATTCCAGCTTCATAAGATTTATTTTCTTGGCCATATTGTCTCCAAGGATGGAATCTCTGTTGACCCTTCTAAGATAAGAGCAATCCAAGAATGTCCATCACTGACAAGTATAACTGAGGTACACAGTTTTATTGGTTTAGCAGGTTATTATCAGCGTTTCTTCCAGAATTTTCCTTGATTGGATTACCCATTAACTAAGCTCACACGTAAAGGGGTTAAATTTGTTTGGAAAAAATAGTGTGAAGAATGTTTTGAATAACTAAGGATAATATTAGTCAATGATCCTATCTTGACTCTACCGTTGGGGAATGATGGGTTTGTTATTTATAGTGATGCTTCAAAGAAAGGACTTGGTTGGGTCCTTATACAGAATGATAGAGTTATTGCCAATGCATCATGACAGATGAAAATTAATGAGAAAAACTATACTACTCATGATCTTGAGTTAGTAGCTGTAATAGTTTCTTTGAATATTTGGAGACACTATCTCTATAGTGAAAATGTGAGATTTATACTGATCACAATATTTTGAAGTATATTTTCTCTCAGAAATAACTCAACTTGAGGCAAAGGCGATGTCTTGAACTATTCAAGTATTATGATTACACTATACACTACCACTCGAGGAAGGAAAATAAGGTGGCAGAAGCTTTGATCAGAAAGGATCATGGAGTTTTGAACAAGATGCGAGTTGGAAGAGATCCTATCTTCAGGGATCTAGTAAAGTTGGACATGGGGATAACCATGGAAGGTGAACCATCAATACATTTTGAAATGGTTTCCAAATCATATTTACTAAAAAGGATAAAGAGTTCTTAGACCGATGATGAAAAGTTTCAAATGAATATTAAAGCTGTGAATGATAGGAGATTGAGTGACTTTGTGTATGAAGATGGAATTTTGAAATTTGGGAAGAGGCTTTGTATTCCTAATATACTTGATCTAAAAATGGAATTGTTGGATGATTCTCATAGTTCCAATTTCTCTATACACCCTGGTAGCAGCAAAATTTATAGGGATTTGAAGGAACATTTTTGGTGGGACAACATGAAGAGGGAGATTGCTGATTTTGTGTCAAGATGTATGGTTTGTCAACAAGTGAAAGCTGGAAGGCAACAACCTGGATAAGTCTTGAAACCTCTTCCCATACCTGAGTGTAAATGGGATAATATTATGATGAAATTTTTCATGGGACTACCAAATACTCCTAGAAGGAACGATGCAATATGGTTCATTGTTGATCATCATACCAAGTCATCCCATTTTCTTTCTATAAGAGAAGATTCACCACTTGAATGATTAGAAATACTATATATTAATTGATATTAAATTCCTAAAAATATAAGGTTTGGACAAAATACTTATATAATGATAGGTGTATCATTAATAAACCACTTGGGGTTCTTTTGGAAGTATATAGTAAGTTTATTAACCATATAATATAAAAATATAAAGAGACATGGTGAATGTCAAACTAAATTAACTAAGAGTTAAATCTAAAAGATAAAGTTAATATAGTGACCCAAACCTGTCTTAAACCTATTGGTTGAGTGGTTTTCGACCCATCCCCACCTTATCCTTTAAATAATCTATTTTTGAGCCATTATAAACCGAAAAGGATTTTATTATAAAATAATATTTCTAGCTTTTCCTAAGGTTCCCCTCACCCCTCTTATAAAAGGGCACTCCCCCTTCTCTCTAATTCACACCTTCAAAGCCATTTGGCTCAAAAACCCCCTGCCATAATACCATCTCAGCTATCCTACCTTTATCCTAGAGGCCTTATTTTAATCAGAAAGCCAACATAAGGAGCCATTTTGATCAAATCAAAAGGAATAACCCAAAGAAGAGGTTAATATTTCATCACCTCTTTTAAGTTCCTTTCTTCTTCCATTTCCTCTTTATTTGTTGTTTACATTATAAAATAATAACTCCAGTATATTCTATATATTTTTATGTTATTATAAATATGGTACACCCATATTCATTATTCTATTCATCCTTTGAATGACATGTCACCATACGTGCGTACGTACGGCTTATCGTCTCCACGTCATGGTGTAATTGTTATTCAATACATTATTATTTGGATGGGTATAATAATGATGTTTAATTGATTTAAACAATAAATATAACATGATAATTATTCTGTATATATGATATACCATCCAATTATATACTATTTTAATATGAAAAGAATGATATTGTCGCTCGTACGTACGTACGGATTACCGTCTCCACGAACGTGATAAGATTCATTCCCCATCGTATCCATTCAAGATTAATTTTAATTTGATGATTAAAAATAATTTTTAAAGACTTGATATCATTCTGGGTATGAATAAGATACATCCCATCCATAACAAATATGACTCACATAACAAATAATATAAAAGAAAATGAATCCGTTAACACCTGAAATGACGATAATACTAAGATATTATTAACAAAGCAATGTTAAAAGATCATATATGATATCTTATTAATGTATGTGATTATTTTATAATTTAATAATAATTATTTCACCATTATACAAGAGTTTAACCTACCCTCGACCAAGGAAAAGTACAAGGTAAGGGTTAATTCTACAATCTCTTCATTATCCGAGGTTGTTTATATGTAATTATCTACTGGGACCTCTTTATCATCCACATCCATGTTTCTTAAAAATGTATTCCAAAACATTTTCAATATTTTATATACAATGGGGTAAAGTCATTTATACACTTATTTGACCTTATATTTTTTGAAGGGAATCTTTCCTTCATTTTCCAAACAAGGTAATTTTTGACATTTTCAACAAATTTAAGGTAATAATGTTTTCTTAACATATACGGCGGGTGCGGGTATTTTATGTCGTTATAATATCTTTGAAGCTTCCCTTACAAGATTATAAAAATATTTTCACAATAAATATTTACTTTTATAATTATATGACTTTTAAATGATTTCAAAATAGAAAGAGATATTTCTCAAAAACTATTTTGATTTCATCTACGTTAACATCCTTTGATGGATTGTAAGCTTATTTGAATTTGATTTATTATGATACAAAAAATATTGTATTCAAGGTTTTGTAATATGTTTGACTGGGGATGTGCTATTTTTATACCATTAACGGATTATGGATAAAGTATTTACATTTCGTATTCTAGTTTTAATACGAATGTTTATGTTATGTTTAAACCTTTTCATATGAGAAATGCGTTGGACTTAGTAAGTGATGGGTAGAGCCTGATATAGCTCCTCGATGCATCGGTAGGTCTCATGAGACAAACTAGTGTCTTGGAACAAGTACTTGACAAAATCTTATTTGTAGTCTTGGCACAAGGCCTTGACTATGTGGTTATGAAACTCTGGCATTATGCATTCCATCATTATGAAAGTGTCTATTAATATTTCATGCGATTATTTGACTTGTAGAATATCTATGTGAGTAAGTAAATGGAATTATTTTGATTTATATTTTCCATATTATGATGAAGTTTATGTTGAAAAGGCTTTTGTTTTAGTTTTATACATTTCCTTAAATGTTTATGCTTATTTATGAAAGCTTTCGCTATATTGTTATCCTTACTGAGCATCTGAGCTCACCCCTTTCTATGTTTTATTTTTCCCAGGATGAGAAGAAGTATATTATGAATAACCTGCAAGGATAGTCTATGAGAACTCAGTGTTTTCTATGGAAACAATGTTGTTGTAGTTTTCCATTTTATGATGCAATGTAAACCTTATGAATGTATCTAGTACTTCTAAGGATACTAAACTAATCAGTATTTTGAGACTTGATCTTTTGTGATCATGCCAATGATATGTAATAATGAACTTAATATGGGATTATGGGGTCGGGGAGTTACAATAACCCCCAAAATCAAAGATGCATTCTCCCAACATGTACTAATACACCTATATCATACGCTTTGACTGGCCATTTATCCGATGGTGGTATTCTATTCTTACAATCACCTGTTTACCCAACTCCCATTTCATTCCTTTCATGAACCGTGAAGAATAATTCATGTCCCTATTTTAAATGATAGTATATGGGACCATATGGTGTCATACTATCTCACAGTTATACAACTTACCATTTTCATGCACTGAAAAGGTCTCCTTAATAGGTAGGAAATGAGAAAGATTTGTGATTCAATCATCAAAAGCACATACTAGATCCTTCCATTGAGGCGACCTCAGTAAACCTGTCATGAATTCTATCACAACATCATTACATTTACACTCCAGAATGGGTAGGTTCTATAGAAGTATGGCTTGTCATTTCATTTATTCACCCGATGATGGATGGAACATCTCATGAAATAACTAGCTACATCCCTTTTCATACTCAGCCAAAAATATTGGTGATGTATATCTCGATAAATTTTTTTAATGCTGGGGTGAACTGATCAAGATGAAACATTAAAGTCTCACATTATCCCCTCATACATGTCCACTGAAACCCATACAGAACCATGTATCAGGAGAATTTCTTCCTCGAATACGGTCTAACTAGGAGGAGGGTCCTCATCTGGCACACTCTCCCATAGGACTAGGCCCTCAGAATATGATAGCTGCCTCATCCTCACACTCTCTATAAGTGTAGAGGTAATAAACCAGTATGATATAAAAGTATTTTCCTGACTATCCTACAACTCTATGTGCATCTCATAGAAAAAATCCATAAGGTGGCACTCGCCACTGGCCTACTGAACTTCCTATATCTAAGACATCCTACTTAGTGCATCAACCACTGCATTTCCCTATACAGTAATTTAGGCAAGCTCAATGTAGAAATAATATATTTATTAATCTCACCTACACCACCTCACCTTTAGATCACACTATGTAAATACATTCTTGAGGATTTTGTGGTCCTTGTACACCAAAAAACAATCTCTAAGTAAGTAATGTCTCCAACATTGTAATGTATGTACAAATACAACTAACTTGATGTCATGTGTTGTGGAATTCCTCTCATGTGTACTGAACAAATAAGAACAGTATGCCACAACTATATCTCCCAAAATAAGAACTATTCCTATCTCGATACTTGATGAATCATATTACACAATTTCACACTTTTCCAGCTCTAGAAAAATCAGTATTAGTACTGAATTCGATCTCCCTTTCAACTCCTGAAAGATTTATTCGTAGGTTTATAACTATTCTAAATTAACATCCATATAATTAGAGCCTTATAGTGGCACTTCAATGTGTGAGAAGTACTATATGAAACACCTGTAGTATCCAACCGTCCCCAAAAAACTCCATACCTCAAAGAAATTCTTGGGATACTCCTAGGAAAGTACTACTGTCACCATCTTTGGGTCATCCAATACACTTTTCACTTAGATAATGTGACCCAGTAAGTGAATCAAATCCATCTAGAAGTGTCACTTTGTGTGGTTATAATATAACAGATGCTCTCTTAGTGTATCCCATTAGATATCAATATGTTTTTCCTGGTCATATCGATTTTGAGAAAACACCAAGATTATAACCACAAATAACATGAAAAAAATATTCATAAGGATGGAAATATCGATTCATAAGTTCACTAAAAACTACTGGAGAATTCGTGATACTGAATGGAATTAAAAAATAATCATATAGATTATATCGTCTATGAAAATCTACGTGAGTTATGTATGATTGTATAACATGCACCTAATGATAACATGATCTCAAATAAATGGTCTAACATGAATCTGATAATCATATTAGTACTTAACTGTTAGTTGGTTCAATTTATGGTAATCCACACGTATCATAAGTGTACCATTTTCCCTTTTCACAAAGGACCGGAGAATAACACAGAGAAGTATTGGGTTCGATAAACCCCTTTACTTATAAATCCTCTAGAAACCTCTTGAGATCATGTATCCCAACAATATTCATCATGTAAGGGATAATGGATACTAATGTAGCTATTGACACTAGATTGATAGAGAACTATACCTCTCTCATTGTAGGTGAACCTGAAATTTTTTCTATGAAAATGTCCCTGAAACAATCAACCACTGGAAGGAAATATTCTTGACATGTTCCTGGATAAACCAGATATAAACTCTCAATTAAGATATCATCCCACCCATCACATGATGCTATGGACCAACTCATCTCACCTATAGATCTCATTCACCATTGTGAATGAAATATCTTCCCTCTAGTGATGTGAATGTCTCCCTATTGTGAAATAAATGAACAAAATCGTGAAAGGGAACCAACCAGTCCATCATGATAAGGATATCAAAACCTTTCATCTTGATTAAAAAAGAGGTACCATAAAAAGTGACACATGAAATTCTTAAGGGGGAACTCCATGCACTAATGTACATCATCTATTATAATCCCCAAGGAAAAATAAAGTGTCATTAAGACACCTAAGAACTGGACACTGAGACAAAGGCTCTCCACAATGGGCATAGATATAAAGATACGAGAATCCCCTTTATTAAAAAGAGTAGATACTAAGGTAGAGGAAACTGGAATAATACCTCTCACAGTAGAAGGCCTGAGATCCGGTAACTTAGATGTTGGTTTTACTTCATATATCTGACCTGGTCCATGGTCTTGTGATATAGCATGGCTACCCTGAGAAGATCTGCTCAGTTGTCACTGTAAATCTGGAGTCTAACTACTATGACCACAAACACCTCCATATCCTAATCATCCAAATATAATCCAAATCCCTATCTGATGATAAATTTATGACCCCACTCTATAAAGTAGAGTCAGTATATACTATCTCTCACAAGATTTCATAGGAAAAGTTATAAAAACGTATTATAGATGGACCATCATGCCACAAGGTCAGCACTCGGATAGGAATATCATTCAATGAGGTATCCTATATCTTATTCTATGACATTGGTGGCTCCACACCTAGCCACCTGAGTTTGGATTGACTACAGTTGTCACCATGTGTAAGTTGCAGACAATTTTTCCTATATACAGTTGATATAGTACCATATCTAGATACTGAACATACCTAGATCACACCCACATCCTCTCTCAGGTTACGATTTTTTATAAGTTCATGATTAAATATTCTATAAATGATACTAAGATGAAATAAATTTACCGATGATTAGTTGTAGTACATGATACCATCCTCAAATCTCCCGGCCCTAGATAAATCATCACTCATTATAATAGGTGCGAAGTGCTCAAGATTTGTAAAATTGGAAAAATAATCCATAACTAATAATGTGGCTTGCTCCAAGTGAATAAATAATCAATCTCTATCGAACCTGAACATCTTGGGATATAATTAGTCATATAATGCCAAATAAAAATCCCTCCAATACATCTCTTGATGACAATATTTCTTAGTAATAAAATCCCACCATCTCTTGGTAGAATCACGAAGCATATACATTGATAGATTTACTATCCTATGAAGAGGCATCTATAGATGCTCTATGTTTGATAAAATGACCTCTATCCATATATTTTTATCCTATGGTCTTCCATCCCATGATAACATGGGCGGATGCTACTGTTGGAACTCACACATCAACTCTTCCATTATTAGGGTAGGTTTTTGTCCTCCCTGAGTAGTCTGCAAGAATTGCATAAAGACTTCAAAAAATTGTTCCACAACACTTTTGTTCGGTATAATTACTGGTAAAATAGCTAGAAGTAGTAGAGGATCCACTGGTATCACATGGCCCACCACCTCTAGAGTGTTATTGCTGACACCCTTATGGCACATGACTGGTGGATGTCATGGTAGCATACCTCTACAAATTCCAAGAGCACCCCTCAAATCAAGAATGATAAAAAATTTCACAAAGAAAATATATTGAAATATGATAGGTAAAATCATTCCTATATAAAAACACACCCCTCTTCCTACTCATTGAATTAGGTATGGGTGATGTACAGATCATATTTAAAAGAATGAGATACTACCTACTTCCCACTATTAAGGTTAGGTCCGGTTCAAGTTATCTACTATAAAAATTATATGTTTCTATTTAATTATTATTTAATTTCTATTATATAAAAAATTCATATTAATCGTTGAACCAAATGGTTCACCAAATATGTATCTATAAGTTCCCATACTCCTTATCAACCAAAATATAAAGTCCACCTAATTAAAACAATAACACATTCTAGTCTTTGTGAATCATGATCCACGAATCAATGTGCCATAATTATATTCTTAGGGTGTACATTGTATCCTAATCAGGAAAAAAATTCCTAGGTTATGATATTCACTCCAAGTACTAACTATGTTTTCTCAATCACATACACAAATATCTCTATCATGGAATAGGAATATCTAACACATCACTTATCACAACATCCTAAAATTTAACAATGCATGCTATATGGATTGAAATAATGCATGGAATGTGATTTCTTATAGATGCCTATAATGATGAATGAGATTTAATACCCTCATATCATTGGGTTGTAACAAAATATAAATCACAACTGTATTATTAAAAATATCCAAATTCAAGTGAATCACCAAATGGTGGAATCAAATCAATTTTAACAGTAAAAATCTAGAAAACATCAATTTCATCTATGGAAATTTGGATTTTTTCCATATGTGGGTTAGTTGTGCCAAAACATTAAACATTACCAACTTCCATTTCCTTATTATCCCTATTTATTTTCAGAAAATAATAAACAAGAAAAGTAACCTTTGATTCCAGTTTGGACATCCTTGACTTGGATGCCACTAAAATGTTCCCCGAACCCAGTTTTCCACATGGCCTCAAGTGCATCACCCCAAACTCAAGAGGATGCTGACTAGATGCGAGGGTATAATTGTGTCTATGAGTAGACAATTCCATCATCACCAGAGTTTATCATAGAAGATATACAAATACAAATAAATAGAGGAAGTAATAAATCACTCAGACAATAGTTATCTTGTAGAAATATATAACAATTCTAAAAATGAATATCATATATGTAATTATCATCTCATGTTTCTAAAAAAAGACCAAAATAGGTATATATGGAACCAATACAATACATGGAACAAAAGTATAAAAAAGGAAAAAACAATCCATGTAGCAGCACAAGCCTCGACTCGGTATCACGCTCCCCTTATCCTAAGAAGCAATCAACATCATCTACCAAGGAGATTTACCTTGTCTATACCTACAACCAAATAATCTGTTTGGCTACCCATCAGTATCCCAAATGAGGTGTGAGATAAAATAAAACTAGGGATCCAACAAAAGGCACAATTCTATACATTCAGTGAATATATAATAATAAAATTGTGTTAGAAATAATAGAATATATAAAGGAAACATTGAAAGTAAACAACCCAAAAAGGTCTGGGTTCCCATAGACAATCGTCCTCTACCACCCGCTCTGACCTCAACCGGTAAGTCTATGAGTAAATAGTTAACCCCATGTAAATTTAAAATAAAATTATTTTAATCATTAAATCTTGTTTAATAAATAATCCTCGAGTCCTGGGACATAGCCCAGCATCCCCTAAAATAATAAGTGATCAGAAGTTGCCTAGCTAGTCCATCTATAAGGTGTATGGAACTGAATGAATCCATGATTGTGATTTGGATTAGAAGATAAATCATATAAATCATTTCATTTATCAATCAATTAGAAACCTAAGATCATCCTTGTAATTCCTTATTTGGAATCTAGGTGTCACTCCAGGTGTATCATGAACCAAGAAGCTTACAAGACCAACCTAGGCATTCCTCATGGGAATCCTGGTATCACTTTGGGTATAGTATAACATCACTACCATTTGAGGCCACCCTTGGGGGTCCACTAAGGGAGCTCTAATATCACCCATGGAATATACGATCAACTTACCCTTTGAGTCAATCATTGGAAATCCATAAGAAGTACAAGTATCAACCAAGCATATAACAGTAATCCCCCATGAGTCCATACTTGTAAATTAATATAAGGAGTCCAAGTGTTACTCGAGCGTAAGTAAGGTAGTATCCAAATGATTCCATCCATGGAATCTGTTTAGGAACCCATGTTTCACCCCAAGAATATGATAACATACATTCATACAATTTCATTTAACTATGTCAAGTTCAACACCATGAATATATCATTTTAAATTCACATGATAAGGAAGATCAAGGAAAGGATAAGATTAGAAGGCTAGCATCTTATTTATATCATCGGTGAATTTAATTTTAAGGGTAATCTCATGCTTAATAAATAAATTACATAGAAAAATTATTGGGACATAGATCTCATTCCAAATTCCAATTTACAATTCAATTCAATTACAATTGACAATTGAATATTAGACATCACATGTAAAGGGTTAAAAGGAACACCAAAAAGGTAAATCATGTTCCAGCCACCCATGGTGGTCTAATTGATTAACAACGCTCCTAAGGGTTGGTTCCAATTAATAGGTCATGACATTTAATCAACTATCAATGGTCTCATTAATTACAGAGGTCTCTCCTATGTATTTAAAAAAAGGTTTCAAATCCCTTTCAAAGGAGTTGATCCGAGAATTCATCATGCAGCACAAAATAGTATATATAAACACTTTAAATTTTATGTAAATGAATGAGAACACATACAGTAGGTTCGTATTAGATTTCTCATCTAGTATTAGCTCTTGATTCAACTCATATAGGGAGAAAAATAAAATAACGGATGAAAAACCTGATATTAGGGCACATTTTTCACCAAAATTGATATACTAACACTAAGAAGTACAAGGAATGACACAAAAGGAATTAATATCTTAATGATGTGGATACAATGAGATAAATGGTTCATGATTGCGAGAAGATTCTGCAAAAAATCACTACTAAAAAAACGATATATATCAGCGCTCAAAACGGGCTTTAACAGCACTAAAAAAGCACTGTAAAGCTTAGCGCTAATATAGGGGGGTCCCTTTTTCAGCGATTCGAAAAGTGCTGATAAAGGTCAAAAAAATAAATAAAAAATAAAAAAGAATTAAATATTGTAGGGATAGCTTTTAACAGCGCTTGACCCCCCATTATCAGCGCTAGGAGGTCTCCCGTGCGTTTCCCTTCCTGCGCATCCTCGCACGTGTGCACCCCTTTGCGCTTCCACCCGAACTCGAACCCGCAACCTCCCCCTTTCATGGCAGCACCTTTACCACTAAGCTATTTCATTTTTTTTCTCTATATTTAATAATATATCTTTATATATATATATACATATAGTTATATTTATTTTTATATTGATATAGATTCATATTAATATAAATATTTTTATTAATATATTAGTATATATATTCATTCGTATATTAATATATATATATATATATATTTATTTATATATATATTTTTAGTTATATTTTTTTATCCGTATATTTATTTGTATCTTAATATATACTTATAACAATATTTTTAAAATACATTAATGAAATATGTTTTTATGTGTTTTTATAATTAAATAAATAAATACATACACATATACATATATACAACACACACACACACATAGAAACATAAACATTTACGAATAAATACATATATATGTGTATTTGAAATGCCATAGAATGTTAAAATGACCATAACATATAATCTAGAATCCCGTTTCAACTCCACAACATGTCAAATAAATGAAAATGAAACAATATTCGATATGATATGTAGTACCTGCCTAACAGACATCCGAATTAGAAGTTATACTTGTTTGAATGTTAACAAATTGGGGTATCCCGACTAAAAACTCAGTTTTGGAGGCCTTCTAGGCCTTTTATGGCCTTGAAAAGTGTAACAGAGGCTTCTCTTGGGTCACCAGCGTGCAGATATCATTGCAGGCTTCGATTTGATATGCTGTAGAGCTCAAACGGACACCCGGATCAAAAGTTATTACCGTTTGATGTTTGAGTTACATTTTCAACTTATTTTAGATATTTTATTAATTATTTTGATTTTTTGTGTCTTCAAATTGTTATTAAATGATTTTTAATCGATAATAATTAGAAAATTATTAATTAATAATATTTTTTAAAATATTTTAAATCCATTTTCATTAAATTTATTATATATTCAATTTAAAAGTATATTTATACTTATCTAAAACATATTTAAAACATATATATTATATTTATATTAATATAAATATACTTATATAACAATTATTTAATTTTATGTTTTTTTTAAACATAAAATTTATCTTCGGTAGGAAAAAACGCTGATAAATCCCCCCTTTATCAGCGATTTTTTAGTGCTGATAGAAGCACCCCTTTATCAGCGCTTTTTTTAGCACTGATAAAGGCCCCCTTTATTAGTGCTTTTTTTAGCACTGATAAAGATGTAGCACTTCCCTTGCCCGTTTTTGTAGTAGTGAATCCTCTAGTAGTATTCAAAGAGATATTATCATGTATGAGGTTATGTCCACCAGAGGAAATGAAAAATTAGGTTTTAATTAATAGATATAATGAGGGAAATTTTAAAATTTCACTGAAAATATGGGGGCGCATGTTTTGGGTGTGCAGTTGGACAAACCGTGCACCCATCGTATTCCCTTTGTTGTAGGAAGGGGAAATTCACTTGGTTTCCTTGCACATTTGACTAACTATGTGAAAAACATGTCTCATCCCACATTCAAAAACTACAGATATTATTTTACAACCCTGTAACTCAAATAGTGCAGTTTTTCTTACCGTACGCTCTATTGGAATGCATTGTCCAATGACACACAATTAAAAGTAATGCTACGGACTTCCCCTAATAGTTTCTAATAACCATGTGCCGAGCCTTTTCATCTCAAAAAACATGTTCCAAGCTCCAAAAAAGACCCATACATCCCTGTTACCACCATTATATCCAAGGGAAATCACACTAGGGAATAAATAAGTATTTACATTGAGAATTCATGAAATGTAAAATATTCTATTCCTCAAGAAAGAACCAGATTCTTAAAAATACCCATCCTTCTTTCCCTAACTTGAATCATAAAACATCATGTTTTGGGTATGAATCCATAGATTAAATTGATAATTTTGAGTCCTAAAAACCTCCATTATCCAATGAAAACAACCCTTTTGAGTTATAGTTGAATCCAATTCATGAAAACCTTAAATATTCCATCTTACGTGATAATGATAGATTCCATATAACCATTTCCAAAAACCTAAAGATGTAAAAATATTATCGACTCTGAGGAATAATTAGAATCCATAATATAGCTTTAGGATGGACTCTAACTTCCCTGACTAGAATCATCCATTCATTTTTCATGCACATATATTTTTTAGAGGAAAATGTCTAACATGTGATAAAATTTCAAATAGGATTGTATACTACATTTTTAGAGGATGTAAATATATAAATAAACACTTTTTTAGATGATTGAATAATTTTTCCAATATAAGATAGTCAATGGGGGATTCTCATTTGATTTTATAATACAAATAGTAGATTCAATCTTTCAAAGAATGAATTTAGATACATTTTTCTTATTATTCTAAAAAATAAATGTAGGATGTGTATTGATTATAGGAAACTCAATTTTTTTACTAGGAAATATAATTTTATCCTTATAATTATTATCCATGTGATTGAATGAATTTTTTTATTGAACCTAATATATTTTCTTTATGGATTCTCTGGTTACTTTCAAATTTAGTTTTCACCCTAATGATAAAGATAAAGACACTTTGACCTTTCATTTTTGAATTTTTTATTATTATAGGATGCCCTTTTTGTTTTTTTAATTCCATAGGAATATTTTAATGATGAATACTGAGTATTTTCTATTAATTAATAAAAATATGTATAGATTTTTTAAAAATTATTTCACTACATACAGATACTCATTTGTGAGTTGTTTAATTTTTTATATTGTTTTTAAAATATTTGTTAAAAAAATCATGTTCTCAGTTATGAAAATTTTAATTTCATGTTGGATGAATTAATGTTTCTTATATATGTAGTGTCTAATGATGAAATTCCTATTGATCAGTCTATCATTGAAATAATTTCATCACTATCATACACAAAAACTGTGAAGGAAGTGAGATATTTTCATAGGAATGGGGATTTTTATATAATATATATTATATGATTTATAAAAATAGCATTTACCATATCCATATTACTTCAAAAGGAAACCAAATTTTTCATTGATGAGAGTTTTAAAAAATACTTCAAGGATCTAAAACAAAAGATGATATCCCTGCCCATCATCCAATCAAAAAATGGGTCTTACCTTTTTAGTCGATTGATGATTGCTATGATTCTTCAATTAAATTATTTTTGAGTCCAAAAGTGGATAAGAAATATCATTTCATAGAATATATCTATAATATTTTAGATGAGTTCCAATCCAATTACATAACCATTGATAATGATATGTGGGCTATTTTATTTTCCTTGGATTAGTGTATATGTTACTTGTTAGGCTTCAAAGAGGTTGTTTTTACTAACCATTATGTAATGAGATTTTTAATTAAGAAATATAATAAAAAAATAATTCCATTGAGATGGATATTATTATTATAATATTTTTATGTTGAGATAACATATAATAAGGAAGATAAAATATAGTGGTTTACCATTTAAACTAATTTAATGATTCTTTTGATGATAGAGTTCATAAATATCCACATATTAAAGAATATTTCCCAGGATAGGAATTATATTCTATTAAGAAGGATGTATCATTATTTACTAATATTATCAATATATTGTCTATAAATGATTTTTATGATTTGGGTTTTAGACCAAAAGTTGAAAATCTTGAGAGTGATTCAAGTAGATACATTGGGGAAGATCCTTACTTATGGAACATTTGTGGTGATAAAATAATAAGAAGATGCATTCTTAAATATAATGTTTAGCCAGTCTTGATTTTTTGTCACACCTTGAGCTATAAAGGATATTATAGACTCAAAAGAACCACTAAAAAAATATTCTATTATTGTTTACTTTTACCACCATATATAGAGAGGCTTTTGAGTTTTTTAAAGCTTGTAAAAAATGCCAACTCCAATGTAATATTTTTAAGAGGAATGAAATTCCTCAAAAACCCCTTTAATTTTTTTACATGTTTAATGTATAGGGTATTGATTTTATGGGACGATTTCCAAATTACTTTATATATATTTATATATTACTTATTTTTTATTTTTTGTATATGTTGGTGGAACCCAATACCATAACAATTGATAATGGAAAAGTTGTTGTAATGTATTTGAAAGGGAATCAATTTTCAAGATTTGGATCACCCATATTTTTAACCCCTGATCAAGTGAATCACTTTTTTAACACTGATTTGGAATCTATTTTGATCGAATATGGAGTTCATCATTGGGTATCTACACCTTTTCACCCTCAAAAAATAAAATAAATGTTGTTTCAAATAGAAAAACCAAATATGGATTAGAAAAAAAATTCCCCCAAATAAAATAGATTGGTTTTTGTTTCATGATAATTATCTTTCATCTTATATAATTGATTTTAAATCTATAATTGGGGTTCCACCCTTTATATTTTTGTATGGAAATGATTTTTACTTTCATATTTAGTTAGAATTTTGATACTTTGGGGATACTAAAACATGTATCATGAATCATAATTTTATAGGATAAGAAAGTATTTTTTTAGAATCTAAAAGAGATTAGAAAAAATGGATATGAATTTTGTAGGTTATACAAGGAGAAAACCAATTCTATTAATTATGTAATGATTCTCAATAAATAGTTTAAATAAAGAGATAAACTGTAACTATTTGATTCAAGACTGATGCCATTTCAAGGTAAATTAAAATCCAAATCATCTGAACCTTTCCTTATTAATCATTTTTTCCTATTAGTGTTGTACAGACTAAATAAATAGACATGGATACACTATTTACATTCAATTAGTATAGATTAATGTTTTTAGAGATAATTTCTGAGAGCCTTGGAGAGAGGATGTTCAATTTCATGAATCCAAGTACAATATAACACTTAGATGCACCCCTCCTTAGTTATTTTTATTTTAATTTCCATTTCTTCAAATAATATTTTTTCCTATAACTTGTTTTGTTATGATAAAATTGTTCAAAATAAGTGTGTGGGGGAGGAAAATATTTTGTTCGGGTTGGATTTTTTGTTTTTTCTATTTATTTTTTTAGTTTTTTACTTTCCTATATTTTATTTTATTTTTTGATTTTTTTTCATATATAATCTATCCTGTTTTTGAAATATTATAATTATAAAATTCATAAACTTTTGATATTTTAAATTCATACCCAGAAGTGAAATAGTTTAAACCATAAAAATGAATATAAATGAATGTAGTGATACACATGGTTCTATATTCCAAGTTTTTGGAAAATTTATTAAAAGACCTTTAATTTTTGAACCCCCTTTTAGGAATCACTATCCAATTTTTGATACCCTTTCCTAGGATTATTTTGAATCTTTATTTACATGTTCTTTATATTCCCCTCATTTCTTGAGTGAACTGAATCATGCTGGTTTTAACCAATTATTTTGGTTTCCATCCAAACATGAGGGTTTGAATAAGTAGTGTTTTAAATGAATGATACTAGTCATTGATTTTAAAAAGTATCACTTTTTAGAGAATAATTTCAATATGGACTAAATTTACATTTAATCCATGTAACCCAGTAGTATCTAGGAAATACCTTGTTTGGTAACCACATTACATGAATGTTTCCAAAACAAATCTATTATGGGAAGTTAAATAAATGATTTAGTTGACCTTATGTGAGGGGGGGTATCTTATGATGAGTTACATTTTTTGGGTTGTTTTGGAATTAAAATTAAAGGATAAAGTCATGTGTTTTTATACTAAATGATGTTCCTTACTGGAGATTTTCAAGAAAAAAATTTAGGGATTACAGAAGAATCCAAATAGTTTTTAATTTCTTTAAATTTAGATTGATCAGGTTTGTAAAGTTGAAGACATGTATTACCATTTTAAGGATGGAATGAAGTCACATATATAATATGAAACCCAAAAAGGACCTCCCTACCATCAAACATCAAATATAGATATTTTTGGATATAAAAAATAGAAAATGGAAAATAAATATATAAATATTGTTGAGTGGAATATTCTATGGCACTAGAATGATGAATGGTTTGTACTATCCATGAAGTTTTCCATATTATTGGAGGTCATTTCCTACAAAGGAGAGGGAGGAGGGGACCCATTATCATGTGTAAATCAGATTCATATTTTTGCATCATAACATATCCAATCACCATTATTCATCCACAACATGTTTCATTCTTATAACCTACCATCCCTAAGTCGCTAATCATAACCTGAAAAGCCCAATTGATTAACACAATTCCTTAAATCACTTAAGGTAGAGATCTAGGAACTTTTCAATCCTATGGGGTCCCTTGCATTAGTTTAGATGAGAAAAAATTATCTAAATTAAAGTTTAAATCAATGTTGTGGGGAAAAATTCATTTTTGGAATGTGTTTTGCATGAATGGGTGGATGAATGAGGTGGTAACAGATTGAATAAACCAAATATAGTATTTAAGGAAATATTTATTAAATAGTAATGTTAATTTTAGTTCATTTTTGTTAAAATAGAGGACATAATGGGTGCGAGTCTTGAAATTACATCATTATTTATCTTTGATACTTCACTAACCATGAGATAAAGTATTAGGTCCATATAAATTGATATAAAATTAATATTTTAAACTTTTGACATGAATTTTACTGAATAAATACTCAATATTATAACACTTTAAAAGGAATATCATCATTTCTCAATCTCAATAATATTTTTATAACTAACCAGTCTAAACGTACCTAGAAATTACATCTTTTTTGCAGAATACTTAATAAATTACAAAAATAGATTCCCAATGACCATGATAGTTTAGTTCATTTTTAAAAATGGAAATGTAAACAATGGTACATGAGTGAGCTACATTATCTCCCATTAGGTTCTCCACAATTAAAACACCTCCTAGACGTATCATACTTGAAATAAATCTTCATAAACTAAGAAGGGAAATAGAAAAAAGGGTGAAATAATATCCCCAATAAGGGTAAATAATGGAGAAATGTAAGCTTAAATAAGAGAATAAGTCTATGATAATGTGATCATAAGATTAGAAGATCATACCCTACATAGCATGAACATGAATCAGGGTATAATAGCTAGCAGTTCATAAGGCACAAATCATAATGAATTCAAGAGTATAAACCTTGAAATCATAACATAAGAGTAATAAATAGAATTGTGGCACACACATAAATATGTAATATCATTCCCTATAAGTTAATACACACTGATATATCTGATCAAGGAACATAATAGGGACTGAACCTACTTGTAGGGACACACCACCATCCATAATCGTAGTTCATTCCATACAAGGTATCATGTTTCCCCATCTTCCCATATAGGATTGGGTTTTACCATCTTCCCATAGTTGATCTAGTATCCCCATATTCCATCTTCATTGGGACTGCACCTACTATGTGGGACACACCACCATCCCCATTCATAGTCTTTTCTGTGAAAGGGGTCACATTTCTTCAAAATCTCATTGGGGTTTAAGCTTGTCGACTTGAATACCATCATTTTATGATGATATATAAATCCTTACCCAATTCATTAGAGGTATATATAGGTCCCAATCATCTCATAATATAATCATTCTTACATGTGACATAAGATAATAAAAAATTCATTATATCATGACCCACAACAAGAGAAGGGTATCATAAACAGCCTATAATAACCCATGAAATGAAATGGGTTTTACAAAAATGCAATCATATCTTAACCTATGAATTTTTTTTTGTTTCATAATCATTTCATAATAGTATAAACCTTTAAAAGAAGCAGGTTTCATAAGAAACAAACCCATTTAATTTGAACATGTTTCATTAACATATATCCCATGAAATAGAAAAATGATTCATAAACATCATGTCGTAAAAAAATAAACCATTATATGAAAGAATAGGAATGAAACATTTTGATACTTTCCTAGAAAGTAATGAGTAAAACCAATGAATTTAATCTTATATGGAAAGTAATTTGGAAATATAATTTTAAAAATATTTCTTTAGGGAAATATTATTTCTTCTTTAAAAACTTATTTTAAAACATAAATCCACTTTGAAATATTTTTTTGAAAATACATTGAAAACATATAAAGAAGAATTGAAATTATTTTTAAAATAATTTCTCTTGAAAACTTAAAAAATAATATTGAAATATTTTGAAATCCTTTTTCTTTGAAAATAATTTGAAAACAATAAAAGAAGGCATGAAATAATTTTGAAACCATTTAATAAAGAAATTAAATTTAAAACAATGAATTTACATAATATTAGGAAAATTTTTTCCTTAAACAAATTACTTTGTCATATTTTAAAATAATATTCAAGGGAATTACAGTCATGATAATCGGTAAATCTATACATGCCGAACATTCCTTTTGCACCATAAAAAGTTTATAAAAGTCTATTGACAAGAAAATGAAAGGAAGATAAATTTTATAAAATAAATTTTTTTAAAAAGGAAAAACAAGGGTAAAAAATTATTTTAATAGTCATATGATAATAGTATAATATTTTATGAAGTTTTTTTAGAAAACATGTTTTTGAAGGAACACAGATTTCCGACCGAAGAGAGAGGTAAAGTCCGACTTTCTTAAAAACAATTTCTAAATAATCGTATATAAAAAAGAATCAAAAATGGAACCATTACATGTATATAAAATGAATAATTAGTGTTTGACAAGACTCATGATATTTCTTTATAGATGTATTATAATATTTCATCAATGGGAGAATAATCGTAAACAATCTCGATAAATGGTGAGATTGTATCTATAAATCGTTACCAATATTACAAATTTTCCTCATAAATAAATAGAAAGAAAAAAATTACATGAATATTAAAATATAATTAAAATAATTATATTCATTATATAACATGTCAAATAAATTATATATTCATCATGAAAAATATAGGTGCATAATATTTCATGTCTCTCAAAGAAGGGAAATTGAGACACAATTATTTTACAAATTTGGTAACTTTTCAAAAATAAACCCCGTGAAAGAGAGATCATAAAATGGAAATTTAAATACCCATTAATGGTTATATAATAATTATATAATATATTCATGGGAATTATATACACACCATAAGAGAAATGAGTTTGAATAAGAAATAAATATCACATAAAAAATGAGACTAGAAATCTCGATACCTAATTTCTTGACTCTCTTTGTACTCATACAAACATATATAAAATAAATATAAGTTTATTTTAAATTTTATAAAGAACCATATTCTTATATATATTACCACATATAGTTTTATTATGACTTTATATTACCCTCTTATTAACAATTCCATGTTAAGGTTTCGCTTCGGGTGATATCCTATTTGTTTTTTACATCTGTCTTAATTTGTTATATTTTTTGTCCTCATACTTATACCATGATTTAAAGAATTTTAAACATGATGTAAGTATCATTTATTTTATGTGTATATGAATTTATAATAATCTATATAGTATAGAAACATGAAATGTAATACACCGTTCATGGAGACGACATGCCGTACGTATGCATGAATATTGTTTATGTTTTTCTTTATAATATTGAAAGAAAGTAAGTAAATGATATATATACATATTGTCATTAAAGTCGAATTATTATTTAATATATATCATATAAGTTCACTAAAACCATTCTTAATACATTCTATGTATTGTGTGAATGAATCACATTGCTTTGAGGAGGCGGTATTCCACACTTCCCCAAAAGAAATTATTGTATTTAAAAAAATAGAAAGCATGATGATATGTGTTATATAATAATTAAAAATAAATAAATAAATCATATATATCATATAAAAATATATTTTCCATCATAATTCCCAATCATGAGAGGCGGTGAAGGAAAAACATACAACATCGTTTAATGAGGCGGTAGTTCACCGTACACAAGAACAATTAATTCATTATCCATTAGATGGAAGTGTGTGTAATTGTAGGTATAAACCTAATCATAAAAAATATAAGTATATATATGATACTGAGGCTATTATTTATTCATTCAATAATAATAATTCCTAGAGTGGAGAAAGAAAATAATGGAAAGGATCTTGAGGAAGGATGTAACCTATTATTTGGGTAACTCCTTTTGGTTTACACAAAAGGGATTCCTTGGTTAGATTTATACCAAAATGGATTCTGGATGAAGTACAGGAGGGATGTTGGGAAGTGAATGGGGAAGATAATTTTAGAACATTATTTATTTTATGGGTGTGGATATAGTGGAGGTTTGGTGGCCTTTTATAGTGGAGGAAGGGGACACACATGGCATTTTTGAAAACAAGTTTTGTGTACCCATGTTTTTACCTAAAAAAATCATAAAATAATAAATCAATAATGTAAGGTTTATGGCCGAAATATGGCCATAAAATGGAATTTTTACATGTTTCTAGGTCATTTTATGCTTAAGTTTAAGGTTTAGTTCCTTATTAACTTTAATATTACATTAATCACTCTCACTAATATTTTTATCCAAAAGATATGTTAATATTATTATAAAATAAATATTATCCTAATTATATCCATATATATATGTTTTTTAAATTCAACTCACAGAAGAGGGAGAAATATGTTTAATGCTAATATCGCAGACATAGTGAGAAATCAGGTTTTTAATGTGAGAATGTTCCAATGTTCATTAAGATTTTATTCATAAATTAGAAATAAAAATCATTAAAATTACCTAAATTGTTTTACTAGATTTATAATTGATATATTTTTGGCTTAAAACAAACTTAAAATTTAAATTCACTATATAAATATGTTAGAAAAAAAAATTATATTTGGATTAAAATTCAGTATTTTTTACTATTCACCCAAAATGATGTTTCTCAGAAAAATCCCAAAAATTTACCCTAAGATATTTTCATCACTCTAAATTGAAAAATGATGTTTATTTAATAAAGCTAAAATTTTAATATTTTATCAATTGAATTTTATTATTGTTCACAGAAGGACATAAATAACAGCTCTTTTGAGAAAATAGTAGTTTCAAACATATAGTGATTTTACCAAAAATTATATGTTTTATCATTTTAATGTTTCATTTATATAAAAATTATAAGTCAAATTTTAAAAGTAGTCATTAATATTAATATTATTATGTTTAAAAAAACATTATAACTATCTCATTTAATTAATTATAATAAAAATTTTTGTTTCACAGAAACTCAGTGTTGTGTATAATGCAATCCAAGACGGTCTTTTGAACAACGGAATCCATGTCGGTGTTTAATATTGTGAAAAAATATCTTGGATTATATTATAATTTAATCTTAACATGGTGTATAATACAAAGAAATAATTACTCGGTTCTTTCATATAACACAAGCTATATTCAGTGTTGAGTAAAATGAAAAATATCAATAAGAATTAATTAATTTTAAAAGAAACTTTTACAAAAACACAGAGCATTACATTATATAAACCTTAAAATGAATTTCAACCTAAAAATTCATCTGGTTTATCAATGGTTTAATAATTTTATGTTCCTTTAATGGAAACCCACATTGTGAAAATGAATAGTAAAACTTCCTTTAAAAAAGGAATGTTAAATCCATAACGGTTACCCAAAGTAACTCATAGAAAGGATTCTATATAGTAGAACATAAGTGTATATTGAAAACATGTGCATGGAAGAGAATTATAACTATCATGTTCTAGAGGAGAGTGATAGAGAACATGGTCATGATAACGTTCATAATGAAAAATACATAAATATGTGATGATATAAGGGACCGTTTGATTCATCAGAAAACAAGGTTCTAGGATAAAATTTTCAGATTTAAGATTCATTCCCTAGAGTTGAATAATTTTCAGTAGAATCTATACTTAAAATGATTTATTTACCTTTTAGAATTAAAATATAACCTTTTGGTTACATCTTGACCAATTTACAATTCACCTCCCCCAAAAATGAAGGAGAAATGTTCATTCCTGAAGCACTAACAGATCATGAGATCTAGGATAAGTTATACCATATCTATTTAGTTACCATAAAAACAATTTTATTAGAGAGGGTTATCCAAATTTCATAAATCCTCGTGTGGTGAGATAAAAATTTAATCTCATAAACTTCATTCAAATTTTAACTTAAACATTCCATAAATGGTTAACCTCATAACCCTTTTGAGAGATGAAAATATTTTTTTGTAAATAATGTTATGAAGTAAGATTAAAATTGATTCAATATATATCCCAAATAAACTATTGGTTGTCACATTCCAAACATGTGAATACCCTCATCAAATATCCTCTTGAAACTTAATAATAACTGAAATTACCAAAAATCTTATTTGAAAACATGCCTGATTCTTTATTATGAAGATTACTGAATATATTACATAAATCCAAAATGTTATAAACTCAATCAATTATAGAGTAAATCATTTGTCAACAAGTCCTTAATTAGTTCTAAGGTAATCAGTATTGTCAAATTTTACTTATTCATATCCAAAATACATCTATTTCAAAAACATTATCTTAACATAAAGAATATATTAATGATTATCTTCCCTTAGTCAAAATATCAACTTTTTATTAAATCACTTATCCAATCCATCATAATCATCCAACATAATCTTGTAAATCCTTCATGAAAAACATATAAGGGACAATCCTTATATATTTTTCTAATCATGTAACATAATTATTGAATCTAAATACATAAAAACATTGATTATTCCACTTCATAAATAATCCATAAGAAGGATACATCATCTTATTAATTAATTCATATTTCATTTCACATTTCATCTATAGTATCTTCATTATCCTCAATATGACCATTAATCATACAACCTTGCTGATTATCATTCGGATCTTTCCACTTATGAAATCGATTTTCATAATGAGCATTCATTCTACACTTAAAGAATTTGACCATTGTTTATTTATTAGGGAGGCCAATATTCCCTTCCATTTCATTAACTAAACCCTTCATCTTTCCTTTGTAGTTAATTTATTTGTGTCCTTATTTTCCACATTCAAAAAATCTTCTTGTTCCTAAATGACATTCAATTGGGTGATTCTTTCCACATTCATGACACAAAGGGAACTGGATATTCTTTCCTCCATGGTCTCCATTACCTGAAATCTCAGTGAAATCATTCCTTATCTTCCTTGGGGAGTCCAAAAGTTGGTTAAAGTACCCATTATTAATCATGTTCCATGAAAACTAACTAAGCATGATCAGGACATCCTTCACTCCAATAACCATTCCATTTGACTGCTCATCAAAAAATTGTCTATCACAATCAATGTTAACCGAATTCCTCTAGTTTCCCTCCATTAACTTCAATGAGAAAGCATTGAGTAAGAAACAATCATCATAGTGAGGAACAACATAATCATGAAAAACCAATTATAGGATGTCTAAATTATGATACCTTCCATAATCTATGGAACCATAGGTTTATCAAAGGTTATTTATATCCAAATTATTTTTAAATAATTCATGATGGTTAGTGAATAGTTTGTGATTTCCCAAATCATATCTACCATGAGTTTCAAACTAGGTGTGATGTAAGGCTCGTTATAGTGTATTGAGTTATTCTCGATTCAGGACTAATGCACCTTTTCAGAGTTGTTACTTCTCAGTGAATCTATGCCAGAACCACGACCACTTGTAGTATCTATACAAGTATTTTTTTGAGGAATCCACTCACTCTATCCTTTAAAAAAATTCTACTAAAGTTTTCTAAAGGTTAACTAATCCTTAAATTTATCTCGAGAGACATCCCAAGACATATCCATATAAATAACATAGGGATGTCACTAAAGTTTTCTCACCATAGTCTATAAATATAGAGTAAACCTTAACTTTGATACAAACTATAACAACCTAGTCTTAATGTACATATAATTCACATCATATTTGAAGAATACTTAATACATTACAAAAAATGCCAAAATACCATGTTAGTTTAGTGCCTTTGGAAAAAAGGAAATGTAGAATGTATTACATGAGTGAGATAAATTATCACCTAATAGATTCTCTAAGACTAAAACCCCTATTATAAATATCATAAATAAAATATATCTTTATAACATGGGTGGGAAAACATAAAAGGGGTGAGCACAGATATTCAATACGGGTAAACAATGGAGATATGTAAGTATAAACATGAGCATTAGGGTTTGAGAACATGATCATAATATTAGAAGATCATACCCTACACATCATAAACATGAATCATGGAATAAAGGTTAGCAGGTCATAAGTAATGAATCATAATGAAGTCAAGAGAATAATTAATGAAAGAAAAACGTAGAATTAAGACATGGAATTGTGGAATACACATAAATAATTAATATCATTCCCATAGTATGTAAAGACCATGAAATTTCAAGGAAATTTTTTTCTTAATTTTCTTTGTAATTTTACAAGAACGTGGTTTCTGACGGCGCCTGAATCCGAGGTCCGGTGTGCCCGGAATCTTTTTCCGAAGTTTGGCTCAGGTACGTTCAGTGAACAAACGAGTGAGAATTTCTAACTTTTGAACCGTTGCTCGGAATCAAATTCTGAGGGCACCGATGGAACCGCAACGCCGGTATTTTCTTAGGAACACCTATTCCGCAGTTGCGTTTTATCGAGTTTGGAAGTTAGTTTTCGGGGGTTTTTAATTAAACTAAATAAAAATATGTGTTTGCCATATTTTTATTTGAGGTGGTAGTTAGAACCTCCAAGGGGAGGTTAGTGGAGGGGCCCACCCGCACATAACCTCCCTTGGGTGGATGTTATAAGGTGGGGCACACATGAGTATCAAACCCACTTAACCCCCCTTAACTCTTGAACTCTCCATTTATGTGGATGAAACTCTCTCTCATTAAATGAGTCTCTCCACCTCCCTCTCATTAAATTTGACAACTTGGGATATTTAATTATGTGAGTTAATTTAATTTCAGACTCTTGAAATTCATAAGCTTTTTTGTGTTAATAAAACAAGTGAAGAACTTATTTTATTTGGGTTGGAGTTTAGTTGATTGGGAGCCTTTGGAGAAAAAGCTTAGGAAGTATTTAGTTTCTTCTTTCTCTAAAACGAAGAACACGAAGAACGTCTCTTCCGCCACTAATGCATGACGACGCCATATTCTTTATCGTTCTTCAACCGAGGCAAGGAAAGGGAATCGACGCCCACGACATCTCCAACGACCTTCATCCGCGTCAAAGGAGAAGATGTCGCCCGTGAAGAACGTCGTCAACGACGACATCACCTCCGAACGCTCGTCCACCAACGACGAGTACCCTTCTTCCTTTCCGACGCATGAGCATGAGAATTGGGAGTGTGTGACGAACACGAAAATCGAGGAATCGATATCCGCCCTTTTTCCGAGATCATCAACGCACAACAATTACGAGGTAGGGAATTTAAATTGTGATTCTTGGTGAACCCTCGTTTACTCCCTTCTAAATCTAAGAACGCGGTTCAACTAAATATTAAGTTGATCCGCGAAGATTATTTTGTGGGATGGGATTATTGTTATGATTATTTTTATTTAAGAGGTTGTAGGGGATTGTCTTTACTTTATTTTGTTTGAGATTACTACCCTGATTTTTATTCTTCGTGAATATGTCCAATTGCTATCGTTTAACGAGAGGGGACCGGACCGCACAAACACGACAGACCCACCTCCTTTTTCCATGTTGGATTTCTTTGTGGTTTGGTATGGGAAGGTGTGGTGCCGTCGCACCACGCGGAATCATGCGACAAGGAAATGCACGATGCCGTCACGCCGCATCGTGAAAAACAAACAAGGGCGCGACACCATCGCGCCTCGTCAGAGAAACCCGAAGACATCCGTGGAAGGATTCGGGCCACGACGAAGGGGCGCGACGCCAACGCGTCGTGCCGGAGAACCACGAAGACGGCGCGTTTTTTTAATTGACGTGCGGATTGACGAGCGACGACATAACGGGGCCGCAAAGTATTTTTGAAGTTTGCGCAGTAAAGTACGAGACCTGAGATGAACACCAGCTTAGACGGTTTTGAAAACGGACCACCGGAGCAACTCCGGCGGCCCGCAGAAACACCCGGAGGCGTGGGTCGCTGGCGTGGCGCCGCCGGCGACCGGAGGCAGCGGCCGGAGCCGTCCGGGCGCCAGACGGCGGCGGTAGCTGAGCGCACCACCGGAAGAATTGGCGGCGGCAATTGCGCCGCCGCCCTCAATTAACGGCGACGGGTGGGCCACGCGCACCCCCCCGCTCCCCGACTGCGGCTCGGGCACGCCGAGCCGTGGCTGGCCGGTCGGGCCAGACCGAGCCAGCCGAGCCAGGCCGCGCCGGCCAGGCCGGGCCGGGTCCAGTCGGGTCGGACCCTGTTCGGGCCAACCCAGGGGGGTCGGGCCGCGTCGGTCCGGGCCCAGACCCCCCGTTTTCGGACCACTTTCGGTCAAATGCCCATATATTGGGCTATAGATCTCCGATCGACATACCTTCAGTTGCGTATCGATCCTTGGAACAAGACGGTCGTTTCAGTATATTACACTCAATGTTTCGGAGAACTTTGGGTTCGACCAGGTTGGTTCATACACGAAACCAACCGGGTCCTCAGAGCGGAAACACTTATATATTGAGCTTCGGACGTCCGATTGACGTGTCGTTGACTTTGATGGATTCCTATAAGTGAGAAAAATCTTTTGGCTTACTCCGCTCGAGGTTTGGATGCCATCGAAGTACGGTCGGGTTGGTTCGCTCACGAAACCAACCGGGCCCCTGGAACGAAAAGGCCAATAACTCACAGACCATGCGTACGATTGACGCGCCGTCTGTCTCGTTGATTTACTCTTGATGAGACATAACTTTTGGCATACTTCGCCCGAGTTTTGGATATAGTTGGTTAGTGGCCGGGTTGGATTGTACCCGAAATCCAACCGGGCCCCTGGATCGGGAAAGTTGATATCTTTCAGACAGGACGTCCGTTTGACGAACCGTCAGCAGCTTTGATGAACACGTTGAGAAAAGGTCCCTATGAATATACCCTATGAGAGTTCGGGGTACAGTTGAGATACGGCCAGGATTTGTTCGCTCATGAAACCAATTGGGCCCCTGGGAGGAAAAGTCTAGTAACTCACAGACCGGGCATCCGATTGACGCGTCGTCTGTTGCGTTGAGACCCCTATGACGAGGTGGTTCTTTGAGATACCTATTCGTGGGACTTTGAGATACTTGGAGTATCGACTTGTAGATCATGGAGCGGACCCTCCCAGAGATGAGCGTGCAGAGTACGGAGACCGTGTAGCTGACTGAGACCTGACGACTGCTTGACCGACTCGACTTGGAGTGAGTCGACTAGCCCAGTGGACGGAGCACTACTTTGTGAGGTGCAGACCCATGGCAGACAGAGCACTACCTGTGTGATAGTGCAGACCCGCGGTACTCGTCCGGAGAGTACCTCAGCAGGCTACTAGGGGGTGTTCACTACTGTGTTTGGGTGGCATATCCCGGCGGGAAGCACTACTGTGTTCTGGTGGCTGGCCCGCGGTACTCGACAGGAGAAGTACCTCAGCAGTCTTAGGTTAGTGAGCAGTACCTCGGAGTCATGATTGGACCACTGTACACTCTAGAGACGGAGCTCTTCAGCAGTTACAGTTTCGATAATGAAAATCCTGGTTTGAGTTGAGTCTATGACCTTTGTGTTTCCTAATGATTGAGATGGGTTACTTGATAACTTAGGTATATATATGGGCATATACCTGGGTAGTGGTTATCCATTGATTTCACAATCCTTGTGTTTCCTCATGATTGAGATGTGTTACTTGATAACTTAGGTATATGTATGGGCATATACCTAAGTAGAGGTTATCTGTTGAGATCTTCCTTGTGGTTATCCTTTGTGGTTTTAGTGAGACCTTGAGGGTCTCGGGGTCCCTACTGAGTATCGTTATACTGACCCCTGCACGGGCTATGCCCGCACCTTGTTGTGTTCGATGCAGACAATAGGCAGTGCTGACGGAGGCCGAGTGTTCGAGGACTGGACGGTACCGGAGGTGGACTACACGACGAGTCAGTACCCAGAGGTGGACTACACGATGAGTCAGTATCTGGAGGCATACTTCACAGTGAGACGACACTCAGAGGAGGTTGACGGGCGAGAGCGTTGTGGAGGCTATCTGTACCTACCCTTCAGGTAGGATCCGTGGTGGACGATCTAGGAGTTACGCCATCTATACCTACCCTTCAGGTAGGATCCGAGGAGGATGACCCAGGAGCCGCTTTCTTTCTTCCATCTGTTGTCTTTTCCGGTTGTACTTTGTTCAGTTATAGTTGTACTTTCATTTGGGTTTGTATTATGGCCCATTTACCTTTCAACACTTTCTTTGTACTTAGTGTTTTACTTCCGCTTGTACTCTGTGGTGTTTTGTTACTTTTATAAAGGCAATGCCTTCCCAGTTATTGGGATTTACGCCTTTGGTTCTAGTCACCAGCCCCTGGCCTATGGAAGGCAGGCTTGGGGTAGTCACGGCACGGTTCCCGAGGACGGGTCGTGACAAATTGGTATCAGAGGAGTTCGGTTCTACCGCAGAACTCAGGACTCTGATCTTTTTCTATGTAAAGCAATAGTGTTAAGGGTACCAAGTGTGGTCTTCAGTTCTCAGAGTCCAATGTTGGTGAGGCGGCCGACGTATCCGTACACCAGGACCCTGACTACTGATTTTCGAATTTGTACACGAAAACACTGATTGCGTGTGTGTTTCCAAAGTATTAAAGTCAGATCAAACCAGGTCATCTCACCAGGTCTAAATGTTGACCGTGTCACATTTGTTCAGGATGTCTCCACGCAGACAGTCAGTTGGAGTTCCGAGAGAGTACTCGATGACGGCTCACCGAGCGACGAGGCTCTGATACAGGGCCCTTTTTACTATGTTGGCACCCTCGGGTGGTGTACCAGCAGCACCACCACCTTTTGGGAAGCAGATTCCAACAACTATACTAGAAAACTCTACACGTTGGCAGAGCACGTTGCACGAGTTCCAGCAGCAGCAGCCTCCGAGGTTACGAGGTGATACAGATTCCCAGACAGCAGAGTAGTGGCTGGAGGCGATTGCTAGAGTTTTCCGCCTAGTTGAGACATCAGTAGAGTGGATGGTGGACTTGGATACTAGTGTTTTCCAGTGAATGACCATGAGGATGGTCCGCATTATGATGAGGCTTCGGTACGTGGACCGATGCCTGGGATAGTACCTTTGGGTAGTGTGTCAGCTATACATCACTACCTGTTAGTCAGCAGTTACAACCGATGGTACCGGTAGGTGACATATGTAGGATTACTGCCTTATACGTGTTCTAACATCAGATAACCTCAAGTTCCGAGGCGAACCTGACTCACAGGCGGTTGAGGTCTGGCTTTAGGATGTATTAGAGAGTTTTCTAGAGCTTATATAGTTTCGGCGGGACGACATGTTGATAGCTGAGAATTCATCGAGGCGTACCGAACATACCGGGTACTCGATGGATGCATTTCGATAAGTACTATAGAGCTCAGACCTCTGGGCGTGGTGTGTTTAAGGACATTTGAGCCAACACCTTTTTCTTCTATGCAATCCCACTCACGTTAGGGTGCTAGAGAGAACCTTGAGGTTAAATGATCTTTGGCTGAACGAATATAGCCAGTGTGTGTTAGCAGTGGGAAGATGCGAACTGGCGTCAGTCACAGAGACTTGGACGTGTAAAATGTTTCAAGAAGAGGAAGCTTTAAAGAGAGATGAGTCTGCAAAGCGGCAGACGTGGAGGAAGATCTAGGAGAGCATCATGAGGTGGTGTACATCTTAACATGCTACAACCACCTGCCTTAGTTATCCCCGCCAGGCTCAGGGATCTGGAGGGCGGAGGAAGAGTGCGGATGCATGCGGTCAAGGAGTGTGACCCAATGACTCTAAAAATGATTCAAGGGACAGTCTGTGTCCACTACTAGCTGCTGTTGTAACAGACGTTGATATGAATCATTCCTCGCTTTCAAAAATCTTGTCCCAGACCTAGAGTTTCCGGTAAGCCGTGGACTTGACCCTCACGTCTGGAGATACCATGGGAAGAGACTAGATAATCACACTTACACCGACGGTGTGGTTAGACCCTCGAGGCGAGAGTTTCAGTTAGAATCTCTTGGTGGCAGCATCGAGGACTTACGACGTTGGTTTGAGTATGGACTGGGCAGTCACAGTTCATACACAAATTGACGGTATTAGGCAAAAAGGTTGTGGTTTAACTACGACATCAGGACGGGTTTTCCTTGGTCGGAGAAAAGGAAACCCTAGGCAGCACAGGATAACTCATGCATAGGAGGGTGTGAATGATCACTCTTGAGTCGGTCAACCTTACCCTCATGGCAGCAGTCGTTTGAGTTCCAGTTCTAACAGGAATTGGAAACCTCTGGAGTTCGAGGATGACGATCACGTCCTTATACGGGTCTCACCTCGACGAGGTTTATGGAGATGTGGCCAAGGCGGAAAGTTATATCTGAGGTTCAACAGACCTTTCTAGGTCCTCAGCTGGGTAGGCGAGGTGGTTTACCGCTTGACCCATCCACCTCAGTTGCACCAGGTGCATGACGTCTTCCACGTATCTCAACTGAGGAGATACGTGCTTGATCCTTCACACATCATCGACCTCAGGGAGTTGGACGTCGATGACAGGGAATCATGCACGGAGGTTCCAGTGGGGATTGAGGATCGATGGGAGCAGGTCCTAAGAGGATGGTCGATTCCTCTTGTGCATTTTCGTGGGCAGCACAAAAACCTTCAGGTAAGCACATGGGAGCCAAAGGCTCAGATGCGTGCTCTGTACCGCTTTTGTGACCCTAGATTGTGTTGAAACATTACGGGGACGTAAAGCCCTGAGGTGGGAGTAATTTAAATACCCTGAAATTTCAAGGAAATTTTTTTCTTAATTTTCTTTGGAATTTTACAAGAATGCAGTTTCTGACGGCGCCTGAATCTGAGGCCCGGTGTGCCCTGAATCTTTTTCCGAAGTTTGTCTCGGGTACGTTCAGTGAACGAACGGGTGGGAATTTATAACTTTTGAACCATTGTTCGGAATCAAATTATGAGGGCATGGATGGAACCGCAACGCCGATATTTTCTTAGGAACAACTATTCCGCAGTTGCGTTTTATCGAGTTTGGAAGTTAGTTTTTGGGGGTTTTAATTAAACTGAATAAAAATATGTGTTTGCCATATTTTTATTTGAGGTGGTAGTTAGAACCTCCAAGGGGAGGTTAGTGGAGGGGCCCACCCGCACATAACCTCCCTTGGGTGGATGTTATAAGGTGGGGCCCACATGAGTGTCAAACCCCCTTAACCACCCTTAACTCTTGAACTCTCCATTTATTTGGATGAAACTCTCTCTCATTAAATGAGTCTCTCCACCTCCCTCTCATTAAATTTGACATCTTGAGATATTTAATTATGTGAGTTAATTTAATTTCAAAATCTTGAAATTCATAAGCTTTGTTGTGTTAATAAAACAAGTTAAGAACTTATTTTATTTGGGTTGGAGTTTAGTTGATTGGGATCCTTTGGAGAAAAAGATTAGGATGTCTTGAGTTTCTTCTTTCTCTACGACGAAGAACACGAAGAACGTCTCTTCCGCCACTGAAGCACGATGACGCCATCTTCTTCATTGTTCTTCAACCGAGGCAAGGAAAGGGAAGCGACACCCACGACATCTCCAACGACCTTCATCCGCGTCAAAGGAGAAGACGTCGCCCGCAAAGAACGTCGTCAACGACGAAGTCACCTCCGAACGCTCGTCCACCAACGACGAGTACCCTTCTTCCTTTCCGACGGATGAGCATGAGAATTGGCAGTGTGAGATGAACACGAAAATCGAGGAATTGATATCTGCCCTTTTTCCGAGATCGTCAACGCACGACAATTACGAGGTAGGGAATTTAAATTGTGATTGTTGGTGAACCCTCGTTTACTCCCTTCTAAATCTAAGAACGCGGTTCAACTAAATATTAAGTTGATCCACGAAGATTATTTTGCGGGTTGGGATTATTGTTATGATTCTTTTTATTTAAGAGGTTGTAGGATATTTTCTTTACTTTATTTTGTTAGATATTACTCCCTTGATTTTTATTCTTCATGAATATGTCCAACTGCTATCGTTTAACGAGAGGGGGCCGGAACGCACAAACACGGCCAACCCAACTCCTTTTTCCATGTTGGATTTCTTTGTTGTTTGGTACGGGAAGGCGTGGTGCCGTTGCACCACGCGGAATCATGCAAAAAGGAAATGCGCGGCGCCGTCGCGCCGCGTCGTGAAAAACAAACAAGGGCGCGACACCGTCGCACCGCGTCAGAGAATCCCGAAGACATCCGCGGACGGAGTCGGGCCACAGCGAAGGGGCGCGGCGCCAACGCGTCGCGCCGGAGAACCACGAAGACGACGCGTTTTGTTAATTGATGTTTGGATTGTCGAGAGACGACATAATGGGGCCGCAAAGTATTTTTGAAGCTTGCACAGTAAAGTACGAGACCCGAGATGAACACCGGCTCATACGGTTTTGAAAACGGACCACCGGAGCAACTCCGGTGGCCCGCAGAAACACCTGGAGGCATGGGTCGCCAGCGCGGCGCCGCTGGTGACCGGAGGCGGCGGCCGGAGCCATCCTGCCGCCAGGCGGCGGCGGCGCCCGAGCACGCCGCCAGAAGAATTGGCGGCGGTGGTTGCGCCGCCGCCCTCAATTAAAGGTGAGGGGCGGGCCGCGCGCACCCCACCCACTCCCCGACTTCGGCTTGGCCACGCCGAGCCACGGCCGGGCCGCACCAGTTGGGCCGGGCCGGGTCCAGTCGGGTCGGACCCGGTTCGGGCCGACCTAGGGGGGGTCGGGCCGGGTCGGTCCGGGCCCAGACCCCCATTTTTGGACCACTTTTGGTCAAATGCCCATATCTTGGGCTACAGACCTCCGATCAATGCACCGTCAGTTGCGTAGCGATCCTTGGAATGAGACTGTCGTTTTGGTATATTAAACTCAAGGTTTCGGAGAACTTTGGGTTCGTCCGGGTTGGTTCATACACGAAACCAACCGGGCCCTCGGAGCGGAAACGCTTATATCTTGAGCTCCGGACGTTTGATTGACGTGTCGTCGACTTTGATGGATTCCTCTAAGTGATACAGATCTTTTGTCTTACTCCGATCGAGGTTTGGATGCTGTCGGAGTGCGGTCGGGTTGGTTCACTCACGAAACCAACCGGGCCCCTAGAACGAAAAAACCAATAACTCACAGACCAGGCGTCCGATTGACGCGCTGTCTGTCTCGTTGATTTCCTCTTGATGAGACGGAACTTTTGGCATACTTCGCCCGAGTTTTGGATACAGTTGGTTAGTGGCTGGGTTGGATTGTACCCGAAATCCAACCGGGCCCCTAGATCGGGAAAGCTGATATCTTTCAGACAGGACGTCCGTTTGACAAACTGTCAGCGGCGTTGATGATCACGTTGAGAAATGGTCCCTATGAGTATACCCTATGAGAGTTCAGGGTACAATTGAGATACGGCCGAGATTGGTTCGCTCATGAAACCAACCGGGCCCCTGGGATGAAAAGGTTAGTAACTCACAGACCGGGCGTCCGATTGACGCGCCGTCTATTGCGTTGAGACCCCTATGAAGAGGCGGTCCTTTGAGATACATCTTCGTGGGACTTTGAGATACTTGGAGTATCGACTTGTAGCTCGTGGAGCGGACCCTCCTAGAGACGAGCATGCGGAGTACGGAGACCGTGTAGCCGACTGAGACCTGACGACTGCTTGACCGACTCGACTTGGAGTGATTCGAACAGCCCAGTGGAAGGAGTACTACTTTGTGAGGTGAAGACCCATGGTGGAAGGATCACTACCTGTGTGACAGTGCAGACCCGCGGTACTCATCCGGAGTGTACCTCAGTAGACTACTAGGGGGTGTGCACTACTGTGTTTGGGTGGCATATCCCGGCGGGAAGCACTACTGTGTTTGGGTGGCTGGCCCGTGGTACTCGACAGGAAGAGTACCTCAGCAGTCTTAGGTTAGTGAGCAGTACCTCGGAGTCGTGACATGACCACTGTACACTCCAGAGACAGAGCTCTTCAGCAGTTATGGTTTCGATAATGAAAATCCTGGTTTGAGCTGAGTCTATTACCTTTGTGTTTTTCCTCATGATTGAGATGGGTTACTTGATAACTTAGGTATATGTATGGGTATATACCTGGGTAGTGGTTATCCATTGATTTCACAATCCTTGTGTTTCCTCATGATTGAGATGGGTTACTTGATAACTTAGGTATATGTATGTGCATATACCTAAGTAGAGGTTATCTATTGAGATCTTCTTTGTGGTTATCCTTGTTGGTTTTAGTGAGACGTTGAGGGTCTCGGGGTCCCTACTGAGTAACGTTATACTCACCCCTGCATGGGCTATGCCCGCACCTCGTTGTGTTGGATGCAGACGATGGGCAGTGCTGACGGAGGTCGAGTGTTCGAGGACTGGATGGTACCCGGAGGTGGACTACACGACGAGTCAGTACCCGAAGGTGGACTACACGACAAGTCAGTATCTGGAGGCGGACTTCACAGTGAGACGACACTCGGAGGAGGTTGACGGGCGAGAGCGTTGTGGAGGCTATCTGTACCTACCCTTCAGGTAGGATCCGTGGTGGATGATCTAGGAGCTGTGCCATCTATACCTACCCTTCATGTAGGATCTGAGGAGGACGACCCAGGAGTCTCTTTCGTTCTTCCAACTGTTGTCTTTTCCTGTTATACTTTGTTCAGTTTTAGTTGTACTTTCATTTGGGTTTGTATTCTGGCCCATTTACCTTTCAACACTTCTCTTTGTACTTAGTGTTTTACTTCTGCTTGTACTCTGTGGTGTTTTGTTACTTTTCTAAAGGCAATGTCTTCCCAGTTATCGGGATTTATGCCTTTGGTGCTAGTCACCAGCCCCTGGCCTATGGAAGGCGGGCTTGGGGTAGTCACAGCACGGTTCCCGAGGACGGGTCGTGACATAATAGACCGAGTTTCCCCATATTTCTATATTTTCTAGGGTTTCCCTATCTTTCATCTTCATAGTGACTACACCTACTGGGTGGTACACACCACCATCCCTAGTCATAGTATTTTCCCTATAAGGGATCATATTTCCCATCTTCACATAGTGGATTAAGCCCTTCTACTTGAATACCATCATTATCTCATGAGATATAATAATTAGTGTAGAATAAATAAATAATATATATCATTTATATAATATAAATATATGGTTTCTATCATAATTCCCAACCATGATAGGTTTTAATGGAAAAATAAACAACATCGTTTTGTGATGCGGTAGCCCTTCGTACATAAGAATGGTATGTCCGTTACCCATTAAATGGAAGTGTGTGTATGTATAGAAAAAAACATTATCATAAAAACTTCTTAGTATATTAATGATAACGAGGCAATTATTTATATTTTTAATTAGAATAATTTAGGTAGTGGATAATGAATATAAAGTAATGGTGCTTGAGAAAGTATGTTACCTCTTCTTTGGGTAACTCCTATTGGTTTCCACCAAAGGGATGCTTGGTTATATTTCTACCCAAAGGGATGATTAA
Source organism: Viscum album (assembly GCA_963277665.1). Classification (NCBI taxonomy): domain Eukaryota; kingdom Viridiplantae; phylum Streptophyta; class Magnoliopsida; order Santalales; family Viscaceae; genus Viscum; species Viscum album. The sequence goes on along the minus strand of OY728122.1, from coordinate 2,005,959,362 downwards.
AGGAGGAGATAAGGGATTTATGGAAGTTAACTGGTCATATATTTTATTAAATTATGTGATTTTATAGGTGTAATTAATGGGATAGGTTGTGGCCTTTTATAAGAGAGGGAGGGGACACACTTGGCATTTTTGAAATCAAATTATGTGTACCCACGTTTTCAACTAAAAAATTCATAAAAAACATTCCATAATCAATAATGGGAGGTTTATTTCCTTAATATGGCCATAAAATGGATTTTTATGTGTTTCTAGTTTATTTGGGCCCTTACGTTTGAGATTTAGTCCCTTGTTAAGCTTAATTTTACCCTAATCACTATAAGTAATTTTAGTCACTTTCACTAGTATTTTTGGTAAAAAGTTTAGTTTATATTATTGTACGATAAATATTATAATGAATAAAACTATGTATTTACAATTTTAAAAAATAAATTCCCAAAAGTTTGAAAATTAAGATTAATGATAATCTTGCAGACTTTGTGAGAAAGCGTGTTTTTAAAGTGAGAATGTTCAAAAGTTCATTAAGATTTTATCTCTAAATTAAACATAAAAATGATTCCAATGAAATAGATTGGATTAATAGATTTATAATTGATCTATTGTGACATTATAAGAAACTTAAAATATAATTTAACTATATAAAAAATTAGATTAAAAAGCATTTTTGAATTAAAATTCTATATTTTTTACTATTCACCCAAAAATGTAGTTTCTATGATAAATCCCAAATATTTACCCTAAAAAAATTTATAAATTCTAAATTTGAAAATTTATTTTTATTTAATAAAATTAAATTTGTAAAATTGGCATAAATTTATTTTATTATTATTCATTTAATGACATAGAAGTCAGTTCTTTTGAGAAAACAGTATTTACAAATGTATAATGACTTTAACAAAAAAATATGTTTTATCATCATTATGAATTATTTATATAAAAAAATTATAAATAATATTAAAAAGTGGTTAATACTATTCATATTATTCTTCTTAATAACTATGTTATAACTCTATTATTTAATTAATTATAACAAAAAATGTTATTTTTTAGAAACTCAGTGTTGCGTGTAATGCCAGACAAGTCGGTGTTGCATGTAACACATGCCAAGTTGGTGTTTCGTGTATCATAAACTTATATTGGGGTATCGTATAATTAAATATTAAAATTTTTTAGCATAAAAAATAATTAATAACTTGTTTTTTTCATATAACACAAGCTATATTCAGTGTTTCATAAAATTCAAAATATCAATAAGAATAAATTAATTTGAAAAACAATATATCACAAAAACTCAGGGTGTTACAATTTTTGAATAAAGTTTAAATATAGATTAATTATTAACATTTAGATGCTTTTATCCATTTTTTTAATTTTTATTATTATTAATACATTTAATTTTGAATTTATTTCTAATTTACTCATGTATATAATGTGCATTTATGAAAAACATTAATGAATTTTGGGTTGAAATGATGTATTCTAAAAATTCTATAGATCCATTCATGTGAATTTACCACATAGAATAAATCATCTAAGTTGTTATCCAATCACATTTGGGAAATTGGCTATGTAGTGATCCATATATGCAATCACCCACATATAGGAAATTCTAATTCTTAAACATATATCCAAATTTTAGATAGATAAAAGAATTTGGCTATGTGAATCCATCCATGAATGAAAAGTATCATATAGAGGAAATTTATCTATATCATTGACAGTGTATAATGATTCATAGATACAAAACTATCCACATGAGGTGACCCCCGTAGGGGAGTTTTGTCTATATAAGAGAAAATTACATCTTTGTGAGAATCCTTTATAGTCATGAATAAATAATTACCTATAATTTGATCTGAGGTATTGGGATTCCATATCAGTATCCATGCATCCAATCAGAGTTGACCATGTGTATCACATAAAAATGATACAAATCGAATGGATAACCCTTCATAATATATAAGAAAAACTACAATATGAATATAAATCTATATATTTCTTATAAATTTAATAAAAATGAATATTATGTATATATTCAAAATAGATAACTAAGAGCAACTTGAGAGGTCGTCCAAATATGAAGGAAGAAAAATTTTAAATGAGATGGAATCAAGTCACAAAAGAACACACACACACACACACATATTTATATATATCAAAAAGAGTTTTACTAGGCTACAATCACACATTATTTCATTAATTATAGATATAAAAGACATAGAGAAACTTATGGGAGCTGATCTATCCATGTGAGGTTAAACTTCCTAGTGCATATATGCAGCAGAGATCTATTGGAACCTTCTTTAGAGTCTTTTTTTCTTCATTGTAATATTTTTTAATTCTAATTAAAATTATTTTCAATAGTAAATAAGGTATTTTTCTATCTTTAATTCATTATAATATATATTTCAATGTATTTTTATTCATATCTACGAAAGTAAAGTGGATGTTCTCTTAGTTTAATTTTTTTTAGAAAGGATAAAACACAATTTTATTGAATATTTTATTAATAATAAATGAAATAATTTCATCACATTATACTAAATATGTTCAATTATTAAATATATGGGATTAGATCATTCATTTGAAAATTTGATGAAAATTCCAATTTTACCCTTTTAAACTTCACTATAGGATTCTGAGAAAAAAAATTGTTCTGTAAATTATTTTGACTTAATTATTTTTAACTATGTTCCTAACTTAATGGGATACAAATTCTGTTTAGGATATGGGATCTGGATCGTGCATTTGAGTACAGTAAATGGGCCATGAAGACCAACTTGGAATGAACTATCCATATTGGACATCAAAATCACCATTTAAGCCATATCTTCTTCATACGGACTTGGATTGGGCCCAAATTTGGTGAGAATATCGGGAACATGATTATGGATAAATCATCCTTTTATAAGGTGGGATATTTTTCACGTTTTGGGGGTTAAATATGCAGTGAAAGTGGGATTAAACAATTTGGCCGGATTTCCTTTTCACATTTAAAGATGTTTTGTAACTGTAGCCCTCCCCAAATCTATTTAAAATATGTTTTCACTATTTGAGAAGGTTGGTCGAGGAATTGGGAGGGTTTGACTGAAATAATGGCTCTTTGGAGCCCCTCACAACTCTTGGAATAATTAAGGCCTTGTGCAAACATCTCGTCCAAAAAGGCTCTCCTCTCCCACCTCCTCTTTGTATTTTTTTCTTTCATGCTTGTATCTGGAAATTTTCTTCAATTAATATTCAATATTTTTTCCTTTAAATATTATTTTTTTCTTGGGCTGGAATCTAAGAGTGGAGATGAGATTGGGTGTTCCCCAATCAACCCATTTTTTATGAAAAACGTCTCCACAATGAAAACTCTACCCATGGAAGAGTGATTTCTTTCGTTGTTGATCTAATCCCCACACCCCACTCCCTTCATTCTCACTGGGTAATTCCTATTCAAGTTGCGACCTGTATGTAGGTATTTATGGTTTAATTTACAGTATATGGATCCTCATTTTATGAATGTCTAAGTAGTTTGGGAACAGTGTTGAATCGTTGTATTGAGAAGAATCTAGTCTTGAACTTTGAAAACTATCATTTAATGGAAGATCATGGAATTGTTTAAGGGAATGTAGTGTCAAAACATGGGGTAGAGGTTGATATATCTAAGGTAAATATCATTTTATGCTTACCATATCCTTCATGTGCGCATTATGGTATATCTTTCCTAGGGAATACATGATTTTATTGGCACTTCGTCAAATATTTTAGTAAGATTTCTTTTCATATGTCACAAATACTTCAAAAGGATTATGATTTTGTGTTTGATAATTCATACATGGTATCATTTGATGAGCTTAAGAAGTGTTTGACCCCTCCACCAATCTTACATCCCCCATAACGGGATATTCCTTTTGAGCTTATGTGTGACTCTTTCAACATTACAGTTGGAGCTGTCTTATTACAGTGGGTGGAGGGATATTCACATGTGATTCCCAATGCTTCAAGAACATTGGATTCAGACCAATAAAACTATTAAACCATATAAAATGTGTTTATTTACACCATATTTTCTTTAGATAAATACTGTTCATATTTATTTGTCTCTAATGTTGTTATTTTTTCTGACCATGTGGCTCTGAGGTACCTTTTGAAGAAGCCAGATGTAAATCCAAGACTTATCCGATGGATGTTCCTTTTAAAGAATTCGATATTAAAATAAAGGACAATAAGGGGTCCAAAAACCTGGCGGAAGACCAACTGAGTAGGATTGCTCACACACTAGAGGCTGACACCTTGGACCAGGTACAACTTCAGGACACTTTCCCCGATGAACATCTTTATTCCTTCTCAGGTACGCATCCTCGGTATATTGATTTACTGAACTACCTTGTTGCATCCGGAATACCTGAAAATTTAAAGAAAAATCATGTCCAAAAATTAAAAATTGAATCTTGGTATTATGTTTGGGGTGATCCCTACATTTGGCGCATGTGTAGTGACAATGATTTTTGGAGCTGTGTTCCTAATCATGTGTTTGAGTTTGTTTTTCAATTATGACATACACATTCTTTTGGTGGAAACTTTGGACCCCAATTGAGAGCTACGAAGGTTTTAGACTCTGGATTATATTGGCCTAGTTTACTTCATGATCTTCATGTGTATTGTAAGTCATTCTCACGTTGCCAACACACATGAAACATTTCTAGGAGACATGATATTCCTCAACAACCCATATTATTATCTGAGATTTTTGATGTGTGGGGAATCAATTTTATGGGCCCTTTTCATATTTCATTTGGTTTTTTGTATATTTTATTTTCTGTTGATTATGTGAGTAAATGGGTGGAGGATAAGGCCACCAAGACTGATGATTCTCATGTTGTAGTGTAATTTATCAAGACATAGATTTATTGCAGGTTTAGAGTACCAAAGTCTATCATCAGTGAAAAGGGGACACACTTCTACAATTGAAATTTGGCTTCTCTCATTCAGAAGTATGGGGTGAAACACAAAACATCAAAAACATACCAACCCCAAACAAATGGATAGGATAAGGTTTCAAATCGTGAATTGAAACAAATTTTGGTGAAAAATATGCTGTCGAATATGAAGGATTGGAGAAAGAGCTTGGATGATGCATTGTGGGTTTACATGACATCATAAAAGACTCCCATTGGTGTGTCCCCATTTCAGACTGTCTTTGGGAAGGCCTGTCATCTCCCCTTGGTAGTCTAGCATCGAGCTTATTGAGATATAAAGAAATGCAACATGGATTTTTCCCAAGCTGGAATTCAAATGAAATTTAAAATTCAAGAGCTTGAGGAGATTTGATTGTCCTCATTTGAGAACTTAAGGCTCTATAAGGAACAATCAAAGTCATCTCATGATAAACAGATCCAAAAAAGGGAGTTTAATGTTGGAGAGAAATCCCTTCTATACTGTTCATGGATGAATCTAATGACTGATAAGTTGCATTCTATATGGTTGGGTCCTTATATTGTATGTAAGGTTTTTCCTTATGGTGCAAGGGAGATCACGAAAGAGGAAACTGGAAGGTGCTTCATATTCAATGGGAATCACTTGAAGAAATACATTGAGGGAATTTCTACAGATGCAGTGGATTTCATCACACTGCATGACCCCATTATCACTTGAGCATATCAGGTTGTTCCTAACCCTTTCACTTTTATATTATTTGCCCTATTTAAAATTATGCTTTACATGTGCAGATATCATCTCATAGGTTCACATTGAGGACAATTCAATATTTTAAGTGCGGGGGATGGGACAATATTTTGGGGTAGATATTTAGGATTTTCATTTGTGTGTTTTGTATGAGTTTTCTATTAAGTTTTTGGTTAAAATTTTCAAAAAAACCAAAAAAACCAAAAAAACAAATTATATATATATATATATATATATATATATATCATGCAACATTCTCATGTGGAACATATGTAAAATGCATGTTTTCAAAAAATCATTGGTAGAATGATAAGAATGAGTAAGATTTCATCATCAAGGGTTTATTTTTATAAATATTACAGTCATCGATTATATGAATGGCTATATCATTATAAACCCTTTTAGATTTTGACATCATTATTTATGATATTTGTTCATGGAAATTGTGTCATTTATTTCCCCACACAAAATTTCACTCAACCATGACATGCAAAATTTTTCTTACTCAATTGAAATTATTGTCAGGTTAGGTAAAAAAAGTTATTGGTTTATCCATAAGTTCATTTCTCTTCTGATCAGTTTCATTACTATACAAGAATTGACATATGCATGTGTACCTGTTATCCGACTATTTTACGCCCTAAAAAAATGGTTGTGTCTTGGACAAGTCAAAAACCACTTTTCCCTGAGATTTGATCTTTTTATAACTATTAAAATTAGTGTCATGAGGAAATTAAACATGGGTTGAGAGTTGAGTGTGAGATTTTTTCTATGTGCAACTTAAAAAAACAAAAAAAATAAATGAGGGGAGTGATGAAATGTACAACATATGGGTATATCTTGGTCACAAGCTTAAGGTTTGAGTTTCGGGAATTCTTAAGTTAGTGGGTCTTGAAATTTTATTTCAAAGGAATGTAGAACAGGTCCAATGAATTAAAAAAAGTAAGAAGAATTGTTTTACATGATCTGAATATACTGAATAAAGGGTAGATTTATGAGCTTAGAATGGTGGGAACACACACACATAGAGAATTAGTGGCATGGTAGACCCATGACTTGTTTCACTGTTATTAGTGTTACGAATCTCACTAGATTTAATTTTGATACAATTTATGAGATAATGGATTTAATATTTTTTGATATTGACTCTTGATGGTATTTTTACTTTTTCTACATTTCCACTGTGGATTGAGAAATATGAACATGCATATCTTGTGACAATTTTCTCGAATACATGATATGAGGTTTTTCTTAGGAGTGAAAATGGGTAAGTGTGAGGGAGTTGATAAAACAAAACTTTATTGAATATTTTATGGATAATAAATGAAATAATTTCCTCAAATTATGCTAAATATGTTCAATTATAGGATATTTGTGATTAGATCATTCATTTGAAAATTTGATGAAAATTCCAGTTTTACCATTTTAAACTTCACTATAGTATTCTGAGAATAAATATTGTTTGTTAAATTATTTTGACTTAATATTTTGTAACTATGTTCTTAACATAAGGGGATATATATTATATTTAGGAAATGGGAGCTTTATCATGCATTTCAGTGGAGTAAATGGTCCATGAAGACAAAGTTGTACTGAACAATCCATATTGAACATCATTTAACCATTTGGGCCGTATTTTCTTCATCCGTACTTGGATTGGGCCCAAATTTTGAGGGAGGATTTGGGAAATGAATATAAATAAATAATCCTTCCAAAATGAAAGATAATTCACGCATTTGGGAGGCCAACTATGCGGTGTAAGTGGAATTAAACAATTTGACCTAATATCCCTTTCACATTTAAAAATATTTTGTAACCCTATCCATACCCAACTATATTTAAAGGATGTTTTCTCTCTTTGGGAGGTTTGTTTGACGATTTGGTAAGGTTTGGCCAAAATGGTGTTTCATTGGATCCCATCACAACTCTTGGAAGAAGTAAGGCCTTGTGAAAACATCTATTCCAAAAAGGCTCTCCTCTCCCACCTCCTCTTTCTATTTCTTCTCTTTCATTATTTTATCTTGAATTTTTCTTCAATTAATCTTCCTTTTTTCCCTTTTCATCTTCTTATTTTTCTTCTTGGTCTGGAATCTATGTGTGGAGATGATATTGGGTATTCCCCAATCAACCCATTACTTATGAAAAACGTCTTCACAATAACAACCCCGCCCATGGAAGAGTGATTTATTTCGTAGTTGATCTAACCCCCACTCCCTCAATTTATTTATTTTGAATCTATAAACATAATTTAAGTCTTAAATTGTGATCAATTAATTGAGTTATAATTTCTACGTTACTCGATCAACTTCCACTTGACCGCGTGGTCAGGCTTGTGTAAACCGTGTGAGTGAAACCTTAATCGCAAAATCTAATCAACTTGGGATAGAATTGTAGGGTTCATGTATCATCCCCAACTCAATTAATTATAAAATATATAAAGTATATACTTACCTAATTGACCATTGACCATAATTTGGATTTTGGATCAAAATCAATGCAGGGTGCTGCGATTGGATGTCTCGAAGTTGACCGAAGTCTAATTTTTTCAATATTTTTTGTCGTGTTAATTTTCGTAGGGTTCAGGAGTTGAAACGGTTAGGGGATTAAAATTGAATGAATTATAATCATATGTTATAAGGATAATGAATTATGAATGGGTTATATTAGATCGACTACGTCTTCCCATATAAGTATTTTTATAGAAATTGTGTCTTTGATTGTTCCATCTCATTCTCTTGTTTAGTGTATCGTCCAAAAGTCACAAAACAAACCCCCCATATTATGTTTCATTTGTCTTCAATTTTTCATTTTTTTTGTTTTCTTAATGCCTATTAAGGGTTTTTTAATTCAATTCCTCCTTGAGATAATGACCTAGGTCTGCCACTATGTTTCACTTAGTAAAATCACAAATAATTATTTTTGAGAGTGTGTGCAACAACGTTCATAAATTTACCTTGATTATTGGGAGTTCATCCAATTTTTCTACTCATAATTCTTAGGGTAGTTAGATCAATTCTGTTTGAGGATTAAAAAATATACTGAGGTATTGATACAATATCTAGGATCTTTTAGGTGCTTGAACTGAGTTATTGAGGTGTTCATTTAGAAATTAAATATGATAAATCTTTATACAAGGAATAATAGGGTTTCTAATTGATTGAAACTAGTCCATAGTTTTAGATACATAAATCTAATTTCAATAAAAAAATTCATTTTTTTTGTTAATTCCAATTTAAATTTATTTCCTTTTTTTTCAGTTTATTTTCATACCTTTTAAACAAAAAATTCTGAATATAAATAAATTCAAAAAGATATTTTTTTAAAAAAATGTGGTAGTTGAAAAATTAGTATACAACCTCCTTAAAATATCAACATGGGTACTTCCTTACTGCATACCTTAGAGGATAATAATATTATTTGAGTGAGATCTATGGAAAATCTCATATATCAATTAATAAGACATGTTTATTAGGTATTTTATTTTTTATTAATTACTTTCTTATTATAAATTCATTATTCTTATTTAGTGATGTGTGAATGTTGAAATTTTATATCCACTCAATGAATCAATAGGCCTCCTGAGACAAACTAGCTTGAGTATTCATTATATTCCTTACCAATTAATGTAATATGTGTTGGAATAAGGAATTGATGATAATATTAAATGTTCAAAATTATTCATTCCTTCACTATGAAATATATTATTATTTTCCATATGATTATTTATATTCTTATATTATCCATGGATATGTTACAAAATCAAATTAATAGATATATGTAATATTTTATTATTATTTATTCATATGATTATCATCATACCTTATTTATTCCATGATTGCCTCCATTGTATGCTATCCCTTAACAAGAATATGATCACACACCTTTATTTTGTTTTACATTCCTCAGGGAACCTAGAATATAACTCTAGATAATTTTATTTATATGATAGAAGGAATAATAATGTTTTTAATGAATTTTCAAGTTATGTTTTATGTTTTAAAATTTAATGTGAGAATCAATTATGCATCTAGTACCATAAGAGTTATAAACTATTTTATCTCTGTTATATGATATATTATATCCCATAAAAATACAGTAATGTAACCATATAATCAAATTCAATTTAGATTGTTTTTAACATTTTTTATTAGAGAAATATTTATATAAACCTCGGGTACTAGATTTATAAAAATATAGTTAGGTAAAAAAATTATGGTAAACCCCTAAGATATTAAATAATTTTCCTTGAATATTTTACTTATATAATAATTTTATACTATGTTTAAATATACATAATTATATGATTCAATTAAGTGTATGAAATTGTTAAAAAATTATGCCTGGCATAATGAATGGAAACTGACTCAATTCCCATAATCCATACAGGGATTTGCCTCCTGAGAAATTAAATGAATATGGAGTTGGAGTTGAGTATATTATAACTATAATTGGTAAATTTAATCTGGTTATGACCAAAAACCTTTCTTGTATAGAACAACCTATTGATCCATAACATGGTATAACAATAGTGGACCACTTCTTTCCTCAATAAACTCCATTCAACAGAACCTATAATAAATTGATAACTGAACAGTATATCAACTCCCTAGATAAGATATTTCATACTTTGGGAAGTAATGAAATAGAGAAAGTTATCATTATAGAATATTTTCTAAAGGGATATTATGGCCAGTTTTGATTAATAATTTAATGAACTAAGGAGGTGGAGGAGATATAAAGTATTGAATAAATTAGTTTAGGGTGATATTATTAGAAAAATATTTTCCTCGTGATCAATGAGACGACATGGAAATGAAATTAATAAATCTTGGAAAAAAGGAAGGGGAAATTTTTTCTAATTATGAGGATAACAATATAATGTTAGTAAGATATATTGTGGACTATATATGTAATTTGAAAAGAAATATAGATTATTTATGTGATGTGTTTTTCCCTATCCTTTAAAGGAAAATGTTCTCTCAAACATTTATAAGAAATGAGTATATAGTATTTACTAAAATCAATAACAATAAATAATTCTTCATGTATTATATTTTAAAAGTAATGTAAGATACGAAGAGGATATATATGATAAAGGTAAATAAAAAATGGTTATGAAGAAAAACTGAATGGTGAAATTTATAACATGTAATAGATATGGAAATAAACACTTTAGGACATACTTGAAGGGAATAAAATTTTTAGTCAAGTGTTAATATAAAGTATATCATGCTCATGAATCCAAAATATAATCCCCAAATATAAAATTATTCATCTGTATTTATATGGAGAACTATTTTTACCAATGCCCAAGCATCAATGAAATTTACTATAGTAGAAAACAGGGGAGAAATACCAATATTATTTTAATTAACACATCTGAATTTGAATTACTAAAATACGTAATAACATATACTATATCACAAATTTAATGTTTTCTAGTCCACCATATTATTCTATATCTATGCACTCTTTTATATCATCCATGTTTTTTAAGAACATTAAATTATTCTCTAAGACATTTAGGATGGATTTGTCAATCAAGTCACCTAGTTGAAATCTTATTATAACAAGGATATATCAAGAATTTTAAATTATGATACCCCGATATTCCCTACTTGAAATTTTTTTATATATATGGTTGAATTTTACATAATCCTTAGTATTAATTTTCTCTCAAAGTATAATGCAAGAATTTATTACTAGGATATAGAGATTACAATATATAAAAGAGGCATAATATTACTTTTTTATGAGATAAATAATTATCAAATTATTTTTTTGGATCGTAATTAATTATGTCAGTTTGATTTAATATTTTAGAAGTGAAAGAGAAAACATAATTTATGGATGGGATAGAAATCCTAATAATAGAGGCTTTACCTATTATTCAATAATATGTTGATATTTTTAGAGGAATTATTTGGACATAAACCTTATCTCACCCATAATGATATTTGCATCTATTTTTTATTTATTTATAGTTTCTATTTTATTATTTATCTCAATATTATGTTTTTATAATAAAAATGGAGGTTCTTAATGGATAGAGGGTTGCACAAAGTTAGTTCATATTTATTAGAAACTATGAACCAAACCTGAAGAACCTTGCAGCTTGGAATGTGGCACAATAATTCTTGTACATCTTGTGAGTCTGTGTTTCCAAAACCTCATGGACTCTATTTGTTGTGATAGAGTAACCCACAAGATTGGTGCATGGTTTGGAATACCGTACATACAAAATATGTGTCCTACCCATTTTAGAAATATTTTGGTTTTCTAAAACCCCCTTATATCCACCATTCAACCATGTCATCCCTTGGTGCCCCTAACCTCTTCTCAAAATCCCTCATGGATCCATTTCATTAGTGATTTGATCTTAGTTCCTCTGAGAATATTTTTTTATGTGTATATTATATTCTCATGATGGTCTCTTCCCAATTCTTTCTCAAGTTTTCATCTCTTTAGTGGTTATGATTACTTAGAGTGGGTTGAATCCAATTTTCATGGATATGTTTTTGATGTTGGCTTCATTTTATTTATTCCATAGGATTCCCACACCTCTTGGTGTGGGTGTTTTAACTTATTACTTGTGATTTAATAGGGAAATAATGGTGGTTCCGTGTTATGATATTATTTGATGATTTTAATATTCTTACACTTATTTTTAAATATATTATAATTTTTTTGTGTATGAAAATTTATTATTTTCAATGTGTTGATGTGTGTAAGTATTTCAAATGGTTTAACAACTATTATTATTTTTTGGAAATGGTATGCTTGGTATGTTATGAGTATTTAATGAGAAAATGTTTATTGGTGTGGTTTGAAAATGAAATAATTCACTTTGTAACCCTAGGTACCCAAGTGGAAAAACTATGTCTCGTATACTAAGTTAGTCGGTATGGCCATGACCTAGTCTCCCTAGATGTATTATGATGAAACACTAACTAAAGGACGTGGAAATGGAATATTACTATTGGAACTTTGTTTCATACCCTCCAACAGATCAATCATGGAAATAAATCTTTACATGTTTGATCATTAAGATTTTAAAGATCCTAAAACCCCAATAACGAAGCTACTTAAGTGATTCCCATGGTTCTTATGATGTATTTTTATCTTCTTCTTTATTTCCCTCATTGTTCAAATTTCATTCAAATTTAAAGGATGAATTCAAAATAAGTCATTACTTTACTTCAATTATGGAACATTTATTTAGCTTATAAAGGATATTTGTTGAACAATTTATGGGATCCTAAAGGGAAAGTTAGATCAAACCATACATATACCCAATGGGTATATGTATACCTCAGATTCTCTGATTCAGGTAAATCAAATACCTCTTTTGGAAATAGTGGGTACTCTTGTTAGTTATAATTTTTATAGAGGGTGTTGATTGCAATGAAAATGTGGGTGTTTTCCATCCTTACATATGGATTCTCATGTTTCTTGTTTTGTTCCCCTCTTTGTTTTTATCATTTTTTTGGTAATAATTATAATCCTAAATTTGAGACCCGTATATTCCCATTTTTGTATAACTATAATGGATAATGGTTATGATACCTTATATAAATGTTAGAATATAGATGGATATAAATATTTATTATTATTGTTATGGGAAAAGCAAATTTAAAGGGGTTATTTGATTCCCAGAAAATGGTTTCTATATTTTGGGGATTATGAACACCCTTCACACTATGCCATGGGCCAAATTAGGTGTTAGGTTGAATGGAAGCCCAAACTAGTTCTTGAAAATGTGATATCAGAGGAGGTATTTCCATTTTATTTTGTTCTTTTTATTTAGAAAAGTATGGATATACATGAGCTAGGTCATTAAAGTATTGAGGTTTTGTTTATGGGTGTGGTTTTTGGTCAAAACACCTCATAACATGACTTGGGTTACCATGGGATGTTAGGAATTTCATTTTACCCCACATTCATGTGTAATTCAATGCTTGTGGACTGGGCATAGGAACTAAGGTAGGAAGGAGTTGTTTGGATTTATAGTTCAGTTTTTGTGGTTTTATTATAATTAATGAGATTATTTTATCATGATAATTTTATTCTTCATGGGATAGTGTATCTATGGTTTTTCTTTGTGATTGTTTTTTCTTTTTTAGTATCATTCCTCCCTATAGACCTACTTTATAGCCACATGAGGAGTCCAAAGAGGGATTTACATTGAAATGAGATTAGATATTGGTTGAGTAAATGATATAAGATGTTTGAGACCTTGAATAGAGAGTTGTATGTAGTGTTACTTAGGGTAAGGAAGCCAAACTAGGTCCTAAAAAGGATTAGGCTTTGGAGTTTCTTAAGAATTTTCCCCATCGTTATGGGGAAGAATGGATCCCTAGGAAGCAAGTAAATGTATGGAGAATATCAATAGGATACTTTAGTTCTTTAGGACTACTATATATTTTACAGAAAAGTGCAAAATATTTATGTTTTAAGGTCCCAATCATATGTTGTGGGAGTTATAGGATCAGATTTTGAAACATGACCAGATGAGATAGAAGGACTTCGATATCTTTTACTCCAAGAAGTATTGTTTGATACATTGGATCTCACTGAGTCCCAGTAGATGTTAGACCTCCATCAACGAGTGATTTTTAGTGATTGAGTATTCCAATTTCCTCACAGAGCTATTCCTCCTTGCTCTTAATCAAATTACCAATGAAAATACAAATGCTCGTCAGTTTGAAATGGGGCTACAACTAGATATTTGGTATCAGGTCTTATTTTTTATGTAGCAGACCTAGGTTGATGTGATTTTCGAGATATGATGGTGGATATCAACTAGATCGGTATGCCATATTTTTTTGGGATACTTATAGTTCTATGATTGAGTGGGATTTCCATATTCAAAAAGAAAAAGAAGCATGAAGTGCTAGGGAATAAGTGTGGTAGTAGCTCTTGGTATCCACCTCGACCACCTTTGTTAGAATCTATAGGTGGTGAATTTTTTGCATGAAATTTGTTTTGAAGATCTAGGAATTCATGGTCTACATGCTTGACCCACCTAGGACATGTTATCTCTATGGGAACATGGTCCATCTACAAAGGTTTTGTAATATTGACCCTCCTTATTAAATTAGTGTGGGGTCTATAGTTCCCATTGGAAAAAATATCCATTTTATGCATCCAAAGATATGGGGTCTCATTATAAAGATTTTTTTATAAAGGATGGATATTTTTATGGGAAGAGTCATCTTAATGTAGATCCATAGGTCGATAGTTGACTATAGTATCAAAAAGAGGATAGGAACCTTCATGCTATGGGTTAGGCACTAATGTAGTCTGATACAAGTCCTACAATATTCAGAGATAGTATTCTTGTTCAATAATCCATAGCAGTTTATTTTTTGATACATGTGATTCTTATTCATTCATATTTAATCTCATTAAGGAATTGTTTAAGATTTTGATTAAAAATATGACGTATGCCAAGGAGTTGGTTACAAATCTTGGTAGGTGGAAAGATCAATGTTTTTGGTGGTCATCTTGTGTTATATATTTATCACAAGATTAGATGAAATTGTATTTTACTATCCTAGATATGTACCTCTTTAACATTATCTTAAGGATAGAATGGACTACACAAATTGTTGAATACATTGATTTCTATCATCTGTGGGTGACTTTAACTACCATGACGGGAGAAATAAACTTTTTCAGGGAGAATGGGATCTGAATTTAGGATGAACTAGACCTCCAAATACATATCTATGTATAATTTATTATCAGGATTCATCTATCTTAATGAAGGATATTGGGGTAGGCTTGGAGTGTGGATTTCCTTCCATTGTGAGTGATTCCCCTAAGGTATTCCCAGTGGATTTCTTAGGTTTATCTCTTGAACTAGATATATAGTTCACCATCAATTTGGAATCGAGGATAAAGAAAATATATCTTCATTCAGATCACATAAACCATACTTAATTGAATGAATTAAAGATATAGTTGAAAAATTTGGAATCCAAAATGTTTATTCTCCCACTAATCTCTTATTGGGAAGCTCTAGTGCTTTTTTATTTGAATGTCGATGAATCACTTTTATTATATATAGAAAACCATTAGATTAATAAATTAGTTATAAGGAATAAATATCCATTTCCCCGTATTGACGATTCTATTGACCATTTCAAATGAGAAATGTGGTCTTCAAAGATCAAACTACGTTCAGGGTGCCTCCATGTTAGGGTGAGAGAAGCATATGTTCCAAAGATTTCATTCTAAAATAGGTATGAACATTTTGAGAATTTTTTGTGGACCTTTATATTAATAAGTTTTCATATAGTTTTTATTAAATTAATGAACTAGGTGTTCCATAGATATATTGAATACATTGTCAAGGTCTTTTTTGATGACATTCTGGTTTACTCTAGGTTAGAAGAGGACCATGAGTATCATTTGAGGATTATTCTAGGGATTTCACATGATTAACATCCATTTTCTAAAATGTGGAAATATTTCATTTGGATCCCAGAAGTTATGAATTTGGGACATGTGATATTAAAACATGGGGTTTCATTTTTACTAGAGAAGGTAAAGGTTGTGATGTCATTGGAAGAGATGAAGAATGTTTTTGATATCAAAATTTATTTTGATTTGATAGGGTATTATAGATGGTTATTAGGGACTTTTCTTGACTTATATCACTAATGAAAACCCTCACCCTAAAAGGCATGAAGTTTCTTGTATAGTCGAGGGTGCCGATCATTTTTTGAGGACCTTGAGTGATGGTTGACCACTACATATATACTGATTTTCCAAAAGGATGGATAGCGTTATGCTTTATTTTGTGTTGATTTAGGTATGGATTGGGTTTTCTTCTTATTCAAGGTGACTATATGGTGGTGTATTGCTCTCACCAACTCCAACTACAAAACATTAACTACCCAACTCATTAACTCGATATTACGGTGGTTATGGATGATTATAAATTTTAGAATAAATTTACTTTTGGGAAAATTTTATATACTACTCCGACTATATTTTTATGAGATATATATTCTCATAGAAGGATTTGAACTTGAGGAAGTGGTGATGGATCCAACACCGTTATGGTATCTATTTGGATATTTTCTGTACCTTAGGTATGGGAAAGGTAGTTTTTGATTCTGTAAGAAAGAAGATGAAACCTAGGATTCAAAGGAGTCCAGGGATGAATGGGTTTTAATGGGTTTTGTTTCTTGGTTTCACATAGAGGCTAAATAAGTGAGGAGTATTATGTTCCTAGGTTTCATATAGTTAACACCCTCCCTTCCCGTGTTGTTTAAGGATGATTAACTGTTAAATGAGTTATTCTAATGATATACCTAGTTTATAAATAGTGTGGGGGTTCTTAGAGAAAGGTCATTAACTCCTGAAGGAGTTTACTACATCAAGAGAAACTCTATTATGCAATCTTTTTTGAGAAAGGTGTGGATGTTGGACTATCATTGATCTGAGTGGGATATCTATATTGGTTCCACCAAGATGTTTTATGATGTGTGAAACTAGGTATAGTGGCTCAGTATGATATGCGATATGAATTACTTTATATATCAATTTTATACTTTTTAGAAGGTTAAATATGAGCACCATAAGCCCTTATTATTTCTTCAAACTCTCCCTATCTCTCCCATGAAGTGGGATAAGTTATCTATGTATTTCATCATCGGGTTACCCCACACATTATAGGGAAAGAATTTGATTTGGGTTCTTACCATTCATCCGAAAAAATCATCCCATTTCATCCTAATAAAGGAGATTAAAAATTTGGAAGATTTGGGTAGTTTTTATGTTTAGGAGATCATGAAGTTTCATGGTGAGACATATTCCTTCATTATTGACATGGTCCCCCATTTTATCTCTCAGTTATAGGAAGGCCACCATAGGGAAATGTGGGAACATGTGTAACATCCCAGGTAAAAAAAGAAAATTACAGTTTTCATATTTATTAATATTTGTGAATTAAATATTAATTCTACTTTAAATGGGACACTATGTTCGATGATGTACTCGATATGCAACAATGGGTTTCAATGAAATCTTATGTTGCACAATAATAATATAATATTATTATTTTAAATGGTAGTTAACACCTAGATTTTTTATTGGAGGGAATGAACAAAACTAACTAAAATATGATTATACATGTTTGTTAAAAGTTTTTACATTTATCCAATAACAGTTAGAGGCTTAAAATGTGAATGAATTTAATTTTAAGAATAATTTACTTTAAAAGGTTGATTTAATGCCTTTTGATGGAGAACCCTATTTAAATCTAGTTTTGGTCACTTTTATATGTTTTTTTGACAGAATAAAATTCTTCTTTAGAAGTGGGACATCAAAATTCACTTTGGGTAAAATTTTGGTATTTTTCTGATAAAATTCATTTTTTGATGAATTGTGAAAAATACTGTATTTTAATTCAAATATGCCTTTTGATTTAATTTATTTATATGGTTATATTATATTTTTAATTGAGTTTAAAGTGTAATTTGATTATATTTTTACCATTTAATCCAATGTTGTTCATTGTAATTAATTTCACTTTTAAATTGCACATAAACAAGTGTCAATCTTTTGATTGTTAATATTTCTAAAAAACACGATTTTTGTTTTTACAGTGGGAATTAATTTTCAATTAATTTATGACACTTCTTTGTTTTGATTTTTGAAAAATGGATTTCATATTTAGAATCAGGAGGTCCAAATTGTGTAAATATATAACTTTTATTTTTAGACATTATGAATATTTACTTCAGTAAAAATTTCATTTACAATGGTTAAAGGGTAAATATGGTAAATAACGGTAAAAAATATATTAATATAATAATATAAAATTACCCTAAAATGTGTCCTAATACTATTGGTTGATAAAACTCTGACTATGAGCATCCTTGGGTCTATTTTGGGACCCCATGAGGCCACTTGGGAGTGATAATGACACATTATTTTAATTAACTTAAAGTAAGGACAAAAATGACATAAACCAATATATTTTAGTAAATTAATTTTTACATAAGCTTATATAATTTATCTATTCTAAAATAATTTTTTTTTGGAAATATAAAAATATTTCCTACATCCTGGTATTTTTTATAATTTTTAGACCTCAAATAAATTAAATTTTTTTGACACAATAATGATGTAGTATTTACCTCATTAATAAATGATTTCAATAAATAAGATTATAAATATTAAAAAAATATCCAAAAACTATCCAATTTTTGTTGTAGGATTTTATATCGACCATTAGTCATCTTATATTCTACCTTAATTAGTTTTGGACCTTTAGAAACTAAATATAGTTATATAATAAAATAATATTTTCACACTTTTCTAAATTGGCACTCCTCCCCCTTATAAAAAACCATCAATTATAACTCATTAATAACACCTCTCAAGCCCCTTGGATCGTAAAAACCCAACCCAAATAATCTCTCAAAGTCCCTCTATTCCACTAGAAGCCTTACCTTAGGCAGAAGTCACTTCAAGAAGTCCTTTTGGTTTAAACCAAAGGGAGTTACCCAAATTAAAGGCAACAATTTCTCTTAACTTCTTCTCTTTTATTTTACTTATCCAACCCCTAAACTCTTTGTATTCCTTTATTTTTTAACAAAAACAATATATTAAATATACTAGGATGTTGTTATGAGAATCATTAAAACTACACTTACACACACCTCTATCTCATGGGTGAAGAACATACTATTTCTATGGATGGAAAACTAACGCCTTACGAAACGATGATTGTTCGATTATCTCCTACCACCTTTCATGGGGGACATTAAGATGGAACTATATTTATATATGCTATATATTGTGTTTATTTTTTTTATTCTTCTGTGTTTTACATTTATTTCCTACCATTATGGTTTCCATTATGGGTAAACACAATAATTTCATTTGAGGAAATGCAAATTACCGCCCCCTCAAAGTGATATGACTCGTTAATTCCATATGTGGGATGTATAAAGGATGGAGTTAATGATATTATATATGATATTATACTGGAATTATAATATACCTACGTATCATTATGTTTTAATTCCATTAAAAAAACAAAATATAAATGAAAGTAGCGTTAACGCATACATATGGCTTAACGTCTATGAACGGTGCATTTCATTTCTTACCCCTAAATGTCATGTAATATTATAAATAAATATATATAATAGATATATATGATACATATGATATCTAAATCATGAATATCATTCTGGAGATAATGGACTATTGACCACAAGGACAACATGTAATTATAAGAAGTCCATTTTTGACTCAAGAACCAAATATCGACCAAACGACCATTATGAACATAAATGATTGCATAATGTTTATAACATGGTAATGATTAATATAAGAGGAATAATAAAACTGAAAAATGTTCTTAATCAAGAATAAATTAACTTATGATTATTATTCATGATGAACAAGGAACAAACAAGTCAAGCCAGACACGAGGTAAGGGGTTTGTTATCTCACTTTTAATTCTGTGAGATTTCCATTGTTCACCACTAATTTATTGCATGTGGTGTATTTTTTACTTACATTTGATAAATATTATCATGATTATCTTTATATTCATGTTATTATGTGACTAATTTTGGGGTTATTAACTTTTGGTCACAGGACTCGATTGATTACAACGTGGTGAGGTATTTTCATCTCACCTTTTATTCCCGTGAGATTCATGCTATATTTGCCACTATTTCATTTTGTGTGGTCTATGTACTGCACATGATTGTATTATTTGTGTAATATAATTTAATTTATGGGTATTTACATCTTCATTTTATGATCCTTCTTTCATGGTGTGTATGTTTCCAAATTGGTAAGGGAACCTTTCACCCTCTACTTTTTAAAAGACTTTTTTTGTTATGTCTTTTAATTTTCATTTTCTTATGATGGGATATGTTCCTATATATCCTTATTGCTATAAATTTTATGTCCAAGTTATGATATACCCTTTTATCTCTCATCAATTCATTTTTTGAATTTTAAAGTGACATTGTTAGGCTGTTGAATTTCTGTAAGGGAACTTCTTCACCCAATTTCAATTCATTGGGTTAAACTTCTACTTCTTGATTATGTCATGCTATGAATATGTATGCATAAAATCGTATTGTTTTAAACTTAATATACCCTTATATTGGGTGTATTTATATTTTTCACACATAATTACGTCATTGATTTATCCTTAATCTAAGGATACCATCTTTGTAAGGGATTTCATCTCAATTTACACTCCATTGAGACTTTATTGTTTCTATGAACCAATTCACTTTTATATGGTGTATCTACTTTCCTTTGGCATATTATATCATGAATACATTTATTCTCATGATATAATAATGTTTTGATTAAATGTTATTCCTGAATTATTTTTATTCAAGCGTCTTTCATTTTGTTAAAAACTCTTTACCTAAAATTTCATTTTAAATGTTTTAAAGATTTATTCTTCTAAATATTCCTCATTAAAGTACATGTTTTAAAAATATTTTTAAGGATATATTTATATGGAAATTAATGTTTTAAAATAATAATTCATTTAAAATATTTAAATTGGTATGAGACACTTTTATTCGAAAATCTCTTTATTAATTTTTTTAAATGGTTTGATAAAGCATTTTTTTATATCTTGATATGATATATTGTGATTGGAATGTGGAAATGTTATATTTCCTTTATGATTGTGTTATATGTTATGATTATGTTATGGTTATTGGTCATTGTTTACGTATACGGGTGGTTCCATGATAAACCTAGGGCAGGTGAGCCCGAGATAGCTCTCCAATCCATTGGGTAATGTGACAGAGGTAAATGTTATGTTTCTCCGAAGAGATTTAGGGAATATAATGTGATGGGTATTAAAATTGTGACTCCCTATGTAGTTGTGATAGCTACAATGTAAGTATGTTATGAATTCCATAATTTACCTTTATGATTTATGATTTCTATGTGTTATTCATAAATATTATGATTTCATGTGGTATGTTATGATCGAAAAGTATGGTTTCATTTATTTGTATTTATTGATGGGATAATGTTTCCTTTGCTTATTTTGTAACCCTTACTGAGATTTTTATGCTCATCCCAAGTTTTTGAAATTTTTTCCACAGGACTTAAAGATGAATAGTGTCAAGGATGGGATCAAGGAAAATTCATGTTGTCTAAAACTTGGAACTAGAGATGTTTCTTTTTAAGAGTTATTTATTTTATGAAAAAAATGGATACTGAGTAGTAGTGTCTACTTATAATTTTCAAGTTAATATGAAATAGTTATAGCCTAATTATCTAAAATTATAAACCTGAAAAGATCCTTAATGTAAATTATTCATTTAATTCAATATTATGTAATGTTTATGGCCGAGTCCTTATAGTTGGTATTAGAGGTCATTTTGGAAAACATTAGGGATTAGGAGTTTTTGTTAGACACATGGTTAGTCCCTATGTCTATTATTTCATTTAAATACTTGTTTTATAACTTTTTCAGATCATGGAATGTCAGTTACAAATGGAAGGAGGAGGATCTCAAATCACATTCATATCTCTTCCTGATGACATGATTACAATAATTATTGAAAATTCATGTTCAGGTGATTTTGAAACTTTTTCTTACATACAACTCACTTGAAAGAAGTTGTTTGAGATATAAAATACCTCCATTATACCTCATTATTATCTTGGATCATGGGTTGTATTTAAACAAATCCTATTTTCACAATATTCTCATATTTTCAAGAAAGGTAATTATTGTCAATGAATTTTCAAATATCTTAACTTATCATAAGATTTTTAAGAATATTATGATTTTGAAAAAGGTGATGAAGAAGGAGACCCTTACGCAACCTATTTATATTTTCTTTTAAAATATAGTCTTGCAGCACATAACTATGGTATTTTGAAAGGACCATTAATTGAATGTTTTAACTCAAATTCGATCTGACTGTTTTATAGAAATCATGTTTTATCAGATGTTTTGAAATTATATTTCATACATTATTATTTTCCAAAACTATTTTTCTGTGAACACCAATATGACCCATGTTGTGTAAGGTGTATTTGGATGAAGGAAGCAAATTATTTTGAAGGATATCTAAATCATTGTTGCAATGCATGGACATTCTACCAATGAGAAAAATATGACGATGAAACCAAGTGGAAACTGTGATGAAGGTATGATATTATTTATTTTTGGGATTATTTTATTTTATCATATGGTGGTGAAATAAAAAAATGACAATATATATAAGACTTCAAGAATTAATATGTAGAGATCATAATGAATTGGGATGAAAATGAGAGGTATAAGGAAACCATTGAGGTTAAAACATGTTAGGGTTATTTTTGAGTTTTATAAAAAGGAAAACACACAGACTGTGTGACAACCCATCATATTGGACAAAGCTCTGAGAATCGAACCCACAACCAAAGTGCGATTGGGATTTATCACCTACCACTAGACTACGTGAAGTACCTGGTTATTATGACTTATTATTTTTAGTTAAATGATTTTATTGATCAAGAATAAGTTTATTTGGGATATTATTTTTTATCAAATGAATATCCTTAGTATAATAAAATGATTTGGTTATTAAGTGATAAAAGTGATTTTGGAAGACGTTCTCTCTTTTGGGAACACTGTATGCTTAAGAAAAATAAAATACTATGGGATTACATTTGTGGATTAATGGTTGAAATTTTATTTTGTCAGAATATCTATTTTATTGTGGACATATAGAAATTTGTGTTTTTTATGGAAATGATTATCCTATCATAGAGAATATGTATTTAGGTTAATTGCACATTAGTATGAGACCTTAAGAGTAGTCGATGTTTTTGGAGATAAATGTTATGATTTTTGTGGAAGACTATGTGATAAAATCATTTTGAATTTTGGGTTTCAATATTAGTTTGGATTACTTTAAATGATTTTAAAGATAGTTGTGTATTTAATGGTCTTTGTTAAACTTTTGGTATTGTTTGAAATTTTTTGGAGATTAATAGTAGTTTTTATTTTTGTAAAAGATTATCCTTTTTGAGGATTTTATGATCTTCTACTAACCATTTTAGTTTTGGTTAATGTCTAAATACATGGGAAAAATATACTTCATCTTTTATGGATTATGAGATTCTCTATAATTTGATTATAGCGCTTTAAATGTGAACAATTCATCTTGAATACTCATCATTTGAAGAAAAAATGAGTTTGTCGTAGGAATTTAGTAAAGGATGAAAGTCTACATGACAAGTAAGTATGTTTCTATATATTTTTAGTTAAGATCATAAATAAATTCCTCAAATTTATGAAAAGTAACTTAAATAAAAAATGTTGTTTGTTAACTTTTCCTACAAGGGAATCAAAGACTGTTTAACCCATCACAAGTTTGTGATTTTATGGTTGATAACTTTCTCCAAATAATTTTTTCTATCACTCTCCATCAGAAATTGATAGTTTGTTTTCCCTCCGTATCCATGTTTTCTTAGAATCCTAGTATCTTTTGTATTGGGTGAACTTTGTACTTCTCTTCCTTTATTTTAAAATGATAGATTTATTGACTCTTTTTCCGATAAACGACTTTCAAAGAAGTTTCCAAGCCTAATTTTAAAATCACGAGGATGCAATTCCCAAAAGGGGGGAAGGATGTAACATCCCAGGTAAATAAAGAACATGAAATTTTTCCTATTTATTAATATTTGTGAATTAAATATTAATTCTACTTTAAAGGGGATGCTATGTTCGATGGCGTACCTGATACGCAACAATGGGTTTCTTTGAAATATTACATTGCACAATAATAATATAATATTATTATTTTAAATGGTAGTTAATTCCTAGACATTGTATTGGTGGGAATGAACAAAACTAACTACAATATGATTATTCATGTTTTTTACATGTTTTTTCATTTATCCAACAATATTTAGAGGCTTAAAATGTGAATGAATCTATTTTTAAGAATAATTTACTTTAAAAAGTTAATTTACCACCTTTTGATGGGGAACCCTATTTAAATATAGTTTTGGTCCCTTTTATATGTTATTTTTGAAAAAATAAAATTCTTCTTTAGAATCGGGACATCAAAATTTACTTTGGGTAAAATTTTGGTATTTTTCTGATAAAATTCATTTTTTGATGAATAGTTAAAAATAATGTATTTTAGTTCAAAGCTACCTTTTAATATAATTTTTTATATGGTTATATTATAATTTTAATTGGTTTTAAAGTGTAATAATATTACATTTTTACCATTTAATCCAATTTTTGTCATTGGAATTAATTTCACTTTGAAATTGGACATAAAAAAGTGTTAATCTTTTGATAGTTAATATTTCTAAAAAACACGCTTTTCGTTTTGCAGTGGGAATTAATATTAAATTAATTTATGCCACTTTTGTGTTTTGATTTTGGAAAAATTGATTTCATATTAAAAATCAGGAGGTATAAATTGTGTACATAGGTAAATTTTATTTTTAGACATTATTAATATTTACTTCAGTAAAAAATTTATTTACCATAGTTAAAGGGTAAATATGGTAAATAAGGGTAAAAAATATTATTAAAATAATATAAAATTACCCTAACATGTGTTCTAATCCTATTTGTTGATACACATCCGACCATGAGCATCCTTGGGTCTATTTTGGGACCCCATGGGGCCAAATGGGAGTGATAATGACAATTTATTTTAATTAACTTAAAGTAAAGACAAAAATGATATAAACCAATATATTTTAGTAAATTAATTTTTACACAGGATTATATAAATTATCATTTAAACTACAAATTTTATTTATAAATATATAAATATTTCCTAAATCATGGAATTTTTTTTAATAATTTTTAGACATCATATAAATTAAATTATTTATGACACAATAATGATGTAGTATTTACCTCATTAATAAATGATTTCAATAAATAAGAGTATAAATATTAAAAAAATATCCAAAACCTGTCCAATTATTATTGGGTGATTTTATTTTGACCATTAGTCATCTTAAATTCAACTTTAATTAGTTTTGGACCTTTATAAACTGAATATCATTATATAATAAAAATATATTTTCACACTTTCCTAAATAGCCCTCCTCCCCCTTATAAAAATCCCTCACTTATAACTCATTCCTCATACCTCTCAAGCCCATTGTCCCATCCAAAACCATCCAAATAATCTCTCAAGATCCCTATATTCCACCTAGATTCCTTACCTTAGGCAAAAGTCACTTCAAGAAGTCCATTTGGTTCAAACTAAAGGGAGTTACCCAAATTAAAGGCAATCGTTTCTCTTAACTTATTTTCTTTTATTTTACTTTTATAACCCCTAAAATCTTTTTATTCCTTTATTTTATAACAAAACCAGTTTCCTCAATATACTAGGATGTTGTTACGATAATTATTTGAACTACACTTTCACACAACTCCATCTAATGGGTGAAGAACAAACTGTTTCTGTGGATGGAAAGCTAACGCCTCACAAAATGATGATTGTTCGATTATATCCTACCACCTATCATGGTGGACATTAAGATAGAACTCTATTTATATATGATATATATTATGTTTATGTGTTCTTTATTATTCTATGATTTACATTTATATCCTACCTTTATGGTTTCCATTATGGGTAAACGCGATAATTTTATTTGAGGAAGTGCGGACTACTGCCCCCTCAAGGTGATATGGCTCGTTAATTCCATATGTGGGATGTATAAATGATGTTGTTAATGATATTATATATGATATTATAATTTAATTATTATATATCTATGTATAATTATGTTTTAATTCCATTAAAATACGAAATAGAAATGAAATTAGCGTTCATGCGTACGTACGACTTACCGTCTCCATGAACGCTGCATTTCATTTCCTACCTCTAAATATAATGTAATATTATAAAAACATATATATAATGGATATATATGATATATATTATATATATGATATAAAAATCATGAATATCATTTTGGAGATAATGGACTATTGAACACAATGACAACTTGTAATTATAAGAATCCATTTCTGACTCAAGTACCAAATATCGACCAAACGACCATTATTAACTTAAATGATTACATAATGTTTATAACATGGTAATGAGTAATATAAAAGGAATAATAAACCTGATTTTTTTTATTAATCAATTATATATTAACTTAATTTTATTATTCAGGAAGAACAAGGAACAAACAAGTTAAGTCAGACACGAGGTAAGGGGTTTCTTATCTCACTTTTAATTCTGTGAGATTTTCATTGTTTGCCACTAATTTATTTTGTGTGGTGTTTTTTGTACTGAAATTTGATATATATTATCATTATTATTTTTATATTCATGTTATTCTGTGAATCATTTGTTGGTTATTAGTTTTTTTTCATACAACTTGATTGATTACAATGTGGTAAGGGATTTTCATCTCACTTTTTATTCTTGTGAGATTCATGCTATATTTGCCACTATTTCATTTTGTGTGGTGAATTTACTTCACATGATTGTATTATATGTGTAATATCCTTTAATTTATTGGTATTTACATCTTCATTGTATGATCCTTCTTTCATGGGGTGTATGTTTTGTATGTTACCAAATTGGTAAGGGAACCATTCACCCTCTTCTTTTTAAAAGACTTTTTTTATGTCTTTTAATTTACATATTCTTATGATGGTATATGTTCATATATATATCCTTATTGATGTAAATTTTATGTCCAAGTGATGAGATACCCTTTTATCTCCCATAAATTCATTTTTTGAGTTTTAAAGTGACGATGTTAGGCTGTCGAAATTCTGTAAGGGAACTTCTTCACCCAATTTCAATTCTTTGGGTTTAAATTCTACTTCTTGATTATATCATCATATGAATATGTGTGAATAAACTATGATTGTTTTACACATAATATCCACTAATATTGAGTGTATTTATATTTTTTCACATAATTATGTCATTGATTTAACCTTAATCTAAGGATACCGTCTTTATAAGGGATTTACTCTCAATCTAAATTCAATTGAGAATTCATTGTTGTTATGCGCCAATTAAATTTTATATAGTGTATCTACTATCCTTTGGAATATTATATCATGAATACATTTATTCTTATGATATAATAATGTTTTTATTAAATGTTTTTACTTAATGATTTGTATTCAAGCGTCTCTCATTTTGTTAAAAACTCTTTTACTAAAATATTGTTTTAAATGTTTTAAATATTTATTTTTCTAAATATTTATCATTATAGTCCATATTTTAAAAATATTTTTAAGGATTTATCTATATGGACATTGATGTTTTCAAACGCTAATTCATTTAAAAGCTTCAAAGTGGTATGGGACACTTTGATTCACAAATCTCTTTATTAAATGTTTTAAATGGTTTTGAAAATGTTTTGATAAAGAAATTTTTTTTATATCTTGATATGTTATATTGTAATTGGAATGTGGAAATATTATCTTTCCTTTATGGTTGTGTTATTTGTTATGATTATTTTTTGGTTATTGGGAATTGTTTACATATACGGGTGGTTCTGTGATAAACATAGAGAGGGTGAGCCCGAGATAGCTCTCTAATGCATTGGGTAATGTGATAGAGGTAAATGTTAATGTTTCTCTAAAGAGATTTAGGTAATATACTATGATGGGTATTCCAAATGTGACTCTCAATGTAGTTGTGATAGCTACAATATAAGTATGTTATGAATTCCATAAGTTAACTTTATGATTTATGATTTCTATGTGTTATTCATAAATCTTATGATTTCATGAGGTATGTTATGATCGAAAAGTATAGTTTCATTTATTTGTATTTATTGATGGGTAAATGTTTCTTTTCCTTATTTTGTAACCCTTACTGAGATTTTTTTGCTCATCCCTAGTTTTTGAAATTTTTTCGACATGACTTAAAGATGAATTGGGTTAAGGATGAGATCAAGTAAAATTCATGCTGTCTAAAACTTGGAACTAAAGATGTTTATTTTTAATAGTTATTTATTTTATTAAAAAATGGATACTAATTAGTTGTGTCTATATGTAATTTTCAAGTTGATAAGTAATAGTTATGGCCTAATTCTCTAAAACTCTTAACCTGAAAAGATCCTCAATTTTAATTATTTATTTTATTCAAGATTATGAAATGTTTAAGGCCAGGTCCTTACAACATGTTTGGGTTAACCCAACATAACATACTCATATGGATGGAAATATAGATCACATGAAGCATATTCTAAAAGATATGCTTCATTCCTGTGTGTTAAACTTTGGCATCCCATGGGATAACCATTTTTTATTGGTTGAATTTTCTTATAATAATAGTTACCAATACTTGATCAGGATTGATCATCTAAAAATGATGTATAGTTATCCATGTCAGTCACCTCTATATTGTATAGAAGTGGGTGAGACACCCTTGGTTGGACCGGGCATTGTATGGGAGATGACCAACAAGGTTAAGGTAGTTAGGAGGTGTTTGATGACAGATAGAATCATTATATGTCTTAAAACAATATTTAATGATAATATTTGGAATTATCAATGTGTTACTAAGTGTTTATAAATGTGATACCTCACTTGGGTCATCACCATCTTTGGAGTTAGGGGATGTTCATACTGAGGCATGTCAGACCCTACTGGATTACCGAGTGTATCAGCAAGTAGGAACACTATTTATCATTTACCTCTCAAGTAGTATTCATTCATTATGTTTTACAAGTATCATTGCTAAAAAAGTATAATCTAGACCCCTATAATGTATAGATCTTAGAAGATCTTGAGATGGAACCTGATCAATCAGTGAACAAGAAACTAGTTCAAATTGTGGATTTTCACGTGAAAGTGCATTGGGGGAAATCTATTCCATTATTATAGGTCTTGTGGTAGAAAATAAATTATGAGAATTCAAATTTAGAATGAAAGTCTTCGGTAGAGGACTAGTAGCTTCACTTATTCTCTCACTAGACCACATGTTTACTTTTCTGGGGGTGGAAAGTGATATAATGGGGAGAATTGTTTCACCCTTAATGTTATTTTCAGCTAGTTTTAATTTACTTCTAGTCTCAATTTCATTCCATATCATTATTTTATGTTTTCAAAGAAATTTTTTTGGTTTGAACGTATATATAGTGGAGTATGGTTAGTCAAAGGCTAGAGGAAACTGTGATTCAACCCCAGAGAACCAAACAACAAGGATTTTGGATCTAGAATTCCCACACATTTAGGTGCATTGTTTGTGAAACCAAGCATCCTAAAGCATGATGTTTCCATCTATCAATAAAGAGGAA
Organism: Viscum album; assembly: GCA_963277665.1. Classification (NCBI taxonomy): domain Eukaryota; kingdom Viridiplantae; phylum Streptophyta; class Magnoliopsida; order Santalales; family Viscaceae; genus Viscum; species Viscum album. The sequence goes on along the minus strand of OY728122.1, from coordinate 2,005,929,422 downwards.
CCCACATGGTTGGACAGGATTTGGAAAACATTATGGCTGAATTGACTAATAGTCCCATTTTATAAATATTATTTTCTTTTAAAAAAACCCCCTTATTTCCCTTATTTTACACTCTCAAACCAAGTTTCACCTACCCTATTCTCCACATACCTCTTAAATATATTTCTTGTATTATTTGTTCTTGGTTACTCCAAGAATATTCATGTATGTGTTTTATCTCTTCTCCTTTTAGTATCATCTTCATTTTGTTGAGTTTCCTTCTATTTGATAGTTGTGGTGAGCTAGAGTGGTTTGAATTTGATTTTATTAGATTTGGGTTTGATTTTGGTGGTTTTTTGTTATGTATGTTCTCCACACCTCATAGATTATTGTTTCCAACCAGTTGGTGGAAATTTATAAGGTAAAGGTAGGTGGTTCTGTTTTTTTCTTTTATTTGATGATTTAATCATGATTTCCACTATTTATAAATGTGTTCTAAAGTGAATGTGTGTGTGTAAAAATGGTTGATTTACAAAGTGTTAGTGTGAGTAATGATTTGAAATTATTTATCCCCTATTTAAATGGTTAGAAATGGAATGATTTGAATGTGATTAGTTTGTTAATGAAAATAAGAGGATTGGTGTATTTTGAATATGGAACAAAGCACTTGGAAATGCTAGGTACCTATGTGGGTAGACTAGGAATAACACACTAGGTGAGCCATATGGGCCTCAACCCATTATACATAGCTGAAATATGACGGAACACTAACTAAATGATGTGTACATGGACTATTACTATTTGACATTGGGTTTGTCCCCTCCAACAGCTCATTCATGTGAATGGATATTTATATATTTGATAATGGAGAGTTAGAGGATACTAGAACCATAATAACCTTGTTTCATAGAGGTTTCCCATGTTGATCAGGTTGTATTTATATACCCTTTTAGTTTTCCTGCATCATTCACTTTTCATTCAATGATAAATCATTTTTTCAGATTAAATTGTTGCTTTCCTTCAAAAATTGAAATTTTTATTTTTATTATAATGGATATTCATGGAACACATAGTGGGATCCTACTTGAAAATTAAGTTCATACCCTACATATACACAATGGATATATGCAGACGTCATTTTTTTGGATTAATGTACATGAAAGGCCTCTTTTGGAGGTGGTGTGTACCCATTTTAGTGGAATCTCTTATGGATAGAATTGATGGGGGTTACATTTTGGGGTTTAACCCTCATGCCAAATTAAGGATCATATTTATTTTTTCGGTTTATTCCCCACATTGATCATTTTATTTTGTTTTTAATTAGAAACTTAAATTTGAGACATGTATAAGCCCATTTTTGTATAGTTGTAATGAATTGTGGTTATGATGCCTTATTTAAATGATATAATATTGTTGGATATGGATATTTAAGGTTATAATTATGAGAATATAATCCCAAAATTAGTTATTTTATGCCCAATCACTAGTTTACATCCTGTGGGGATTAAGAACACCATTCAGGCCATGTTATGGGCCGATGTGGGTGTCAAGTTGGATGGAAAACTAAACAGTTTTTTAAAAGACTTAAAAATGAAGATTATTTTACATTAAACTAACCCATTATGCGAAAACTATATCTAAAAATAATAATAGAATGGACCTAGTGGATTTGGAAGAGTTAGAGAATAACTATAGGAGTTTTGTGATAAGGGATTGATATTCCCTAGTGTTTTACCATTGGGAGACCCTATCTTATTTGTTAAAAATAATTATTGGTTTATGAGGTTATAGACCAATTATAGGAAAATAAATTACATTACAATAAATATCATGTATAATTTTTTAACTATTTATGAATTATTTGATCAACTCTAAGTATATTAATACATTTAAAAGATTTACATTTATTCTAGAGATCACTGGTTAAGAATGAAGTAGGATTTAATACCAAATATAACATTTCATACAAGGTATATATGTTATGAGTGTTCTTCAATGTGCATTGGATTAAAAAATTTCCCATCATTATATATATTATCTCTAAAGATGTAATATATGGTTATCCTTCAATAAAAATGCAGTCAAATAATATCCTAAACTGATGAATATATCTGAGACAAATAGTTTTCTTACCTTAGTAGGTTATCATTGACGATTGTTTTCAAAAAAATTCCTGATTGAAAAAACCATACTATAATTGACATGTAATAGGGTCAAATTTTCATGGTCAAATTAATGTTAATATTTTTTCAAGGACATAATGAGTATTTTTTCAATGAACTATTATTAAATTTTCCCTTAATAAAAGAATGATCTGTGATATATTGGGATGAATTGATGAATGGATTGGGGTGTGTCCTTATAAAAAATGATAGAGTGGTTTCTAATGTATCAAAGAAATTAACAATCCACATATAAAACTATCCAAATAATTATCTTAAGTTTGAATCTATAATATTTCCTTAAAAATATGTAGAAATAATCTCTATGGTAAAATATTTTAAATATATAGGGAATAAAAAATTTTGATGTATATATTCTCTTAGAAAGAGCTCAATATGAGACAAAAGAGATGGATGTGATTACTCAAGGTCTATGAATTATTGAAATATTACCACCCTTTAATGGAAAATAAGGTGGTGAATGAATTGAGTAGGATGTAAAATGTAGTTCTGTTTTTTATGTGGATAGAAAATGATCCCATATTTATAGATTTAATAAATTTTATTAAGGATATTATTATGGAAGGGTAAAAATTATTTAGACCACATTGTGTGATTTATATTTATTGTTAATGAATGATTCTTAAGGGTTATAAATATATTGATAAGAAGAAGTATCTTGGATAGTGATTAAATATGGTGATGACGGAGTATTGATTATCAATGATAAGGAATCAAAGTGTGTTGAATAAGTCATTGTTACATCAATATATATTGGATAAAATTTTATGAAACATTAAATTAGAAATACATGACTATGAGAATCATGATAGATTAATTGTTAATGGGAGATGAATGGTAGGAAAAATGATCACATGAAGAGAAGATCCAAGGTCAATGTACGTAAAATATGAAGGATATGACTTACTATGAGCTACAATCTGTGGGGAATACAACGGGAGAATGTCACAACATGAAGTAATTCATACCTACATCATGAAGAGGATAGAATTGACCACATGAATATTTTTGTGCTTCTACGAGAGAAACATTCATGACATGAAACTTTTGTATAAATAAATTGCATACATTCCATGTGTAATGACTTCAAATGAGTGTATGGTGAGAAGGGAACTTTCATGAGATACAAAAATATACCTTCAATGAAAATGACTATGAACTATCCAAACAATCCTTTTGTGAGTATCGAACTTTCATGAGTTTACCATATATGATTGTAGTATCACATACATTAATGAATACTTATTTAAATCTGATGATACATGTTATTTTCATCTTCAAATAATCATACATCGTGATATTAGTTGTCACGATCCTTGTTAAGTGAGATTTAGATGATGTTTAAAGCAATTCTACAAGAAGAAAAAGGAAGAAGGTGAAGTGTTTTCATGGTTTAAATATGTACAAAACCACATATGTGAATCTATATATGTGATCTTTAAAAGGGAATATCCAATAACTAGTTACATTTCTATGTAGGTTAATCTTTTTACTCAGATTACCTACTGAATATTTTAATTAGACACATAGGCAAACTAGTAATTTAAGAATATTGGGTAATCGGAATGTTTGGTTGTGTATATTAATTGGTATCAGTGAAAAAAAAATTTGTACATGAATCGTCCACATATATAAATGTTATTAAGATAAAAATTGTCCATTATTGGAAATATTCCTGAAAATAAGAACATATGTGAACTAAACACATACACAAATTTAATAATGTATGATAATTGGATGAGTTGTCCATGTTGAAAATCTATGATAAGATAAGAATATTTTTGATGATGTTTGATATGGTGATATTTATAAGTTTCATATTTCACGATAGTGGTTATCATGAAATTTACGAAATAAATGGATGATGAATTCTAAAACATGAATAAAAGTAAGATGAGAATCAGGTATGATAAGTACCATATAGCCAAAATTGCTATATACATAGATGGAGTTATTCATAAAAATGTGTTTGAAACAAGATTTATGTTTCAGAATCGAGTCTGATTAAGAAGATTCCAAGTAACCAAGTATTAAATGAAAATATATATTTCAATAACTCTCAACATGGTATGTGATGTTTAATGAAAGAAAAATAATGAATAATCGTGAGATATATTCCATAATTCCTGGTATCTGTGACCGTAACTAATTCATATTTAAATATTCATATATGAATACAATTTAAATATATAGATTTTTTATAGTGAAGGTTTCATGATAATTCCATATATCTAAGACTGAAAAGTAGTAGGATGTATTAAGTCTTTATCTGAGTCTTTAGGGAATATTTAAATGATATTAAATAAAATCAAGACTAAGAATTGTGTATCCAGTCAATTAAAGTAACTTCCAATATGTAAGAGTTCAAAATTAATAATAATCTTAGAAATTCAAAATATTTCATTTACATTATATATTTTGAATGAATATTTAAAATAAGATACAAGAAGAGGAAAATTGGTGCTACATATTTTATTATTTATATATATTAAGTAGGTTAATGTAGAATATATATATACATATAGAGTGATATGTTCTAAATATATAATTCTTGAGAAAATTCCTTGGTGTAAAGAATAAGGAGACCCAAATATGTGATAATAATCCTCATAAAAATTTTCTGATTCAAAGTCAAGAATAAGATAACCATTATATATTATATGCACTAAAGAAAATAAGAGGAGAGAAGTAGAAGAAGAAGAATAGATGAGAAGAGTAAAAGGTTATGTGAATATGTTTTTCATTGAAAAAATATATAGTGGTAGAGTTAGGCATGAAATTCATAAGGAGAATGAGGATGTGTAGTTTGGTTTTCATAGAACAAAAATAAATAAGTTGTGATACTCAGACTTACTAATTGAAGAGTGTGTGTATTATTGTGAAGATGAAATAAGAAAAAGTGCTACTTTTTTTGTTAAGGTAAGATAAGAATAGGAGAAAAATACAAGGAATAACCATGTCAATCACCAAAAGTATCAACTGGTGGATGACTATCTTATTATTGAAAATAAATTGAATAAATTTAAGACTTTCTATATATGAAGTATATTGATACAACATGAGTTATATGTGGACTAGGATATCACAAGTCAAAGGAATCATGACTGTTTTTCCCCCATTCTAAAGTGTAGGGAACCAAACATTGTTTTAGGATTGTTTCTAAGCCAATGAACTGTAATTGGTACCTATTTATAGAAGATAATCTATATACTAGTCACCACTATACACAAAAAGGACTAGCTATTCATTTTGAGTGGCGAGACTTGTAAAAACCTAATGTACCATAATTTACATGAATTTATCTAAAATAATTAGAAAATGTATAAATAATAAGAGAATAAAGATCTAAATAGGTCTAAGTGGTAAAGTGATAAAGTGTTTTAATTGATCTAAAATTACCCAAAACTGATTTAGCACCCTTTTAGTGATGCTAATATCCAAATTTTTTTCTAATAATTATAAGTAGTGTGTTGGTTCACTAATATTGGAGTCTCTACTTTATTTTTTTCCTCTTTTAAATATTTGAGTTTCTTTCCCATATTAACAATGAAGTGTAGTTTTTGTGAATTTTCTTTTGTATTAGATAAAAATGTGATATATAAAATTTTCTTGATTTATAGGAGAAATAAAGAAAAAAGGAATGTGAAGAATATTTCCCTCTTTAGTGAAGAATAAAGAAATTAAGCCTCTCCATTTTATGATAATTATAAAGATAGATCTGACTTGGAAAGTGATGAACATGTGGTTTTTATTACTCCTAGGGAGATGGATAGACCCTCTATGTCAAAACAATCCTGCTATAATGATATATGTGAAAATTATTTCAAGAAATATACCTTTTAATAAATTCCACGAATAAGTGGTGATGTTATATCTATATGATCCTATGAAATATCAGTTTTAGGGATTGAAAGATATTCAGCATTCCATCCCAAAAGATATAATTTCCCTTGTGTGTAGAGTTTTTATGAGGACATAGGAATGAATCAAACAAAATTAAAATTAAACATATATTATGGAAAAAAAATTAAAATAAATATTTTTATAATATATAATGCTCTCTAAGAAGTTTGGATCCATTAGAATAATGGAATATAGAGTATAAAATAAGTTCCTCAAAATTTAAAAATTAATTGATCAAATATGTTTAGGAGAATGAAGATAATAAGTAGACTCTGGAAAATATGATCTATACATATGATGAAAATATTAAAAAAACATAGATTCAAAGGATGCTCATCTAGAGGAAACATCAAAGAAAATAAAGGAACATGAAACCTTTATTCAAGAAATAAATATGAAACAAGATGTATAATTAGATATATTTAATAAGTATTTTGATGAAAATGTGATTATGAATAAATAAAAAAACACCCCCAATATTAGGTGTATTTAATTGGAAATAAAATTAGGCAATTCTGAGAAGAGACATAGTGAGCCTTTAAAAACTAAGTAAAATATTTATATTTATACACAACGTTCCTAAGTGTATTATATTGAAAAAAAGCTACATTTAATGGAAATAAAATCATTAAATAACCTAATAACAATTCAAAATCATCCATTAAAAAAGGTAATGTCCATAACTTTTTCTAGTAATTTATCTATATATGTTTTCATGAAAAATGTTTTATTGATAAAAAATATACCCAAGTATGGATAAAGAAATGTGGAGAAACATGCCAACATGATTGTGGTTCATTGAAAAGAAATAATGTAATCCTTTTCCCCAACAAGAACTAAATAATTGGTTGAAGTACCCAAAATAGTATTCCTATTCTTTTGGAAATTAAATACGTCATGGAGTAGATAAAATAAGATCAAGGTTTCTGGTTTAATTCTAGTGGTGCAATAGGTTTGGGCACTATGAACTTGATTTTTGGAATAATCCAATTTTTTTCAAAAGCATAAAGAAAGTCCATTTAAAGGGGTATAAGGAAATATGGAAGGAAATGTACACTTATTAAGAAGGATCTATACACTATAAATTGATTTTATCCAAATAAATATTTATGTGATGTTTTATATGGTTTGGGTTATAAATGTGGTTCATGTACATATAAACATATATAAAAATTAGATGTGAAAATAAGATGAAAAAATATGTGGTATAAGGAAGAAAAATACTTGGAAATATTATAAAAGAAGGTTTCAAACTATATTTATACCAATAAGGTTAAAAATATGGGTAAGTTTTCCTAAGATAAAAAATGAATGAAGATCAATAACCCAAAAAATCCAAGAATTTTAAGAAGTGACCATCACATAAAATGAAATTTTAAATAAAAGGAACTTAAAATTATCCATGTTGAGAATAGATAGATGACACCAATGTAGGAAAATAAATTTTAGTTATTTGGATAAACGATTTAAATAAGGAATAAATTTTTTTAGAGGCATAAGAAAATTTTAGTGAAATAAGTAAAGAAAATATTCCACATATGAAATCCAAATTTCATAAGAGGCTGTGAATAAAAACACCACATTATTGGAATATTTATATCAAAGAGATGTAAATAAGTTGATTATAATAATAAATAATGTATAAACTTTCTACCAGAATAATAAAAAACCCAAAAATAATTAAAAAAGCATTATCTATTAAGGTTGTTGAGAATAAAAGTTATCCATGCAAAGAAGAAGAGGATCTGATAATATCCATTCTATCAAAATAAAAGATCAGATATGAAGACAAGATGTGGAAATACAAAGAGTAAAGTAACATTTTTGATAAAATCCTCCCAACCATATTATTTATATTGAGGGTAAGGAATATCCACCTTATTCCCTTATCTCTATGTTTTATATTTGTATTGAAAATACAAGGAATTAAAATGTGAATCATTGTCTCAGGGTGATAACCTAAGAGTGAGTGTATGTTGTCATAAATGAACAAATAAATTAATAATTCTCCATCTAGGATTGCTATTATAATTTTTCAATCTAAAGTGGATATATTGAATAATATCATCATTTATGAATATGTGGAAGTAGTAAAATAGGGAATGCAATAGGAAGAAGATCCATTTTTTGTGTATTCCTCCCTTGGAACATCCAATGGTATATTCCTTGAAGTGACTTTCCATAATGAATATTGGTTGGAGTATTCCCTTGAGGTAGAAATGAGTGGAAGAATGATGAAGAAGCTACCACAATTATCATTTCATTTTAATCAACATTATTATGGAATGTTCTTGATTGAGCTTAATTTAAAAGGTATGTATTTATAATTATCTCATCCTTGTAAACATAAATCGAGTTAGAAATATGATGGGGGAAAATTATTAAAATCAATGATATAAAATTCTAATTTCTAAATAAGATTCATTTTTGTTACCTATAACATCAATCCCTCTTTATAGTTGATTGTTTTTGACCTATTTGATAAAGTGACTGTTATAGTTTCATATTGATTTATTCTATAATATATTTGTATCAAAATTGGTATCATCCTGGAAAATAGTTGGATAGATTTTAAGAACGGTAAAAAACTCACTTAACATGGTAATAGGTTCAATTAAAAATTTAAATCTTTATTATATAAATCAAATCTTCTTGTTTTTTACACCAATCATGGCTCACATATACTTTGAGATAGATAATTTATGGCACATTTCTTAATAATGGATTGTTAAATTATTCTCAGGAGCTTTTTATTTCTGTTCAATAATGGGGAGAAAAGGTGAAATGAAATATTAAGGAAAATGTGGGGGAGTATGAATGAAGAAAATACATTTTGGATCAACATTTAGAAGGTATTAACAACAAATATAAATGGGGATATTATTAATCCAACTTTTGAGGGCTATATTTTTTTATTAATGAAAGACCATAATGTAATAAATATATATTGATGAAGAATATGTTACTTGGATGTTGAATGAATATGAATATTTTTATGTATTGATACTAGATGAAAATGAATTTAATATTCTTGAAGAAGTTGAAGTTATATACATATTTATTTGATGAAATTTGTTGATAATGGGAATTAGAAGGATGTGACCATGACAAGCACAATAAATTAAGAGATCATGGGAGATGAATGGTTGGACAATAGACATCATGAAGAGAAAAGTTAGAGTTGATATTCTGAGCACATGAAGGTGATAAATTACCATGGGTTACAGATGATAGGTGAAACCCCCATGTGAAAGTTACCAGATAAATTAATGAAAAAACTACATGAAAAATAATTATGTTATTAAGTGTAAAAATCATTTGTGACATGAAGCTTCCATATAAAAAAATTTCAAAACCTCCATTTCATATGACTTCATCCAAGAGAGTGATGTGAAAAACAATTCCATGAGAAGCCTGTATAGGCCTTCTATGTTTTTGAGTATGATATGTCTACATGGACTTTCTGTGAATTCACCATACATGATTTCAATATCACACACATTCAATAAAATTGGTCAAAATTTAATGAATCATGGGACACTGATATTTAATGAATCATATATCATGATATTGGTCATTATTATCTTCACTACATGACATTAATATGAAGTTTGAAAGAAATAAGATGAAATAAAATAGAGGAAAATGATTCTTGGTTATTATTTAATGAAGTTCACAACCAAGTATGTCAATTTTCATACTCTATCCACAATAGAGAATATCTATATATGGATATCTATCCTACAATGGTTAATATGTATACCTGAATGACCTACTTTATATATGAATTAGATAAATAGTAAAACCATCCACATGGGAGAATATTCATACCTAAATCTCCCATTTCATATGTGAATTGTAAATTTAGTTAAATTGGTTATGTATATGAATGGATCAACATATGCCAATGGTTCACATATAAAAATTTAATATGTATGTGAATTAACAACATATGGGAATATGAATATTAATTATAGCATATGAAAACTAGACACATACACAAATTTCACCACAAATACAAAGAGGTTCCCTATGATGTATTAAGTTAAAATGGATGAAATGATTATGAAAAAGATGTGCATCATGAAAAGAATTTTTCAGACGATCCTTTTTATATTGTTTTTTATAATTTTCATAAATCATGATATGGTTTATCATCATATTCTAGATTATAAGATACTAAAGTTCAAAATAAAAATTGAATAACATGATAATCATTTATGGGAAGTTACTTGTAGATGGACTTTCTATGAAAATATTGAGAGTTTTTCAAAAAAAATATGTTTTCAACAATATTTTTTTATAGAACCATGCCTGATTTTGAAGGTACCAAGAAAATATGTATTAAATAAAATTATATACCATGATAATTGTAATTGTGAAATAGACTATTTAATCAAGGAAGAATAATGAATAACTATACGCTATGTTTTATGATTAATGGGTGCGAGGACTGAAACAAATGCATATTTAAATATATAGATATGAATTAAGTTTAAATATGATGTTTTTTGGGAGTAAAGGTTTCATGATAAGTATATATATCTTAGAAAAAAATGAAGAACAACTAGGTATTTATTTTAGGGTTTTAGGAATATTTGAATGATATTAATGATAAGAAATAATGACAATTGTAGATCAAATTAAGGATAATGAAGGATTATATTTAAGGGTTTTGAATGGATGATAATATTGGCAATTCAAAATATTTCATTAAAATTATATTTTTAAATGAAAATGAATGATAATAAATTAGAAGAAGGTAACTAAATATGAATGAGTTATTATATATAAAAAATATATAGGTAAATGAAGAATATATATAGAAAAAGTGAGAGAATATTGACACAATGATTCAAGAGAAAATATCTTGGTGTTAAAAATAAGTAGACCCGACTCTTTGATAATAATCCTTGTATACATGTTATGAGACTAAGTTAAGAGTAATAGAACCCATTTATATCATATGAACTAAAGAAAAATAAGAGGAGCGAAGGAAAAAAATAATACATGAGAATATAATGAGGTTATATACATATTCTTTTCTTAGTAAAATTAATCAATGGCCTATGTGGCCATGGTGTTTACGAGGAGAAGGAGTCCATATAATTTGGTTTACATAGATAGAACAAAAATAAGTGTCAACACACACACATCATACCGTGTAGTTTATGTTTATTATTGTGCATACAAAATGAGAATAAGTGTTTCTTGTATGATGTTATAAAAGTAAGATATGAAGAGGAGAAGAAGTTAAGACAACAATGCAATATTCCATAGAAGTATCACCTAAAGGAGGGCCTTCTTGGTGTTGGAAAATAATTGAAGAAATTGAATAATCTCTATAAATGAAGTATAAAAATCTTATAGTTTCTTCTTTTGGACCATGCTATCACCAATCTTGGGTATAAATATTGTTTTCAGTCCCCCTCCAAAAGTGGAAGGAACTAAACTTTAGATTAGGATTTTTTTGAGCCAAACCACTAGAATTGTTTCCTCTTTATAATAGAGCATAATTATATTAGCCACCACAATACATAATAAGGATTATATTATCTTATTGATTACTCAAAATAAAATAACATCATATTCCATACATTACTTGATATCGTCTACCTTAATATGGAATGAAAGAGAGAAAAATATAATCTAGATATTAATTGGTCTAATAGGTAAAGGGATAAAAGGTTTTAATTTTTTCTAAAATGTCTGAAAAAATGATTCAACACACTCTCATTGTTAATCATATCCCAAAGTTGTTCTAACAAATATTATTCATATTTCATGTTATTTTAAATCCATCTTCAATGGAGAATATAATGATTCTTATCATGATGACAAGAGTTTACTAAATGAAATTAAATCACTCAATACTGGGAGATGGAAAAACTGCATATATGAAGATGGTGTGTTGATGTTTTGGTAGAGGCTCTATGATCCATCTATAGCTGAGATGAATTTTGAATAACTGGATAAATATTATAACTCAAATTTTTCTACACACCCTTATAACACCAATATGTATAAATATTTATAGGAACATTTTTTGTGGGACAACATGAAGTGGGAAATGTCTAATTATGTGTCAAGATAAATGGTGTAACAATAGGTAAAGGATAAGAAACAACATAATAAAGGGGGTTATGAAATATTTTATTATACCTATGTGTAAGTGGGATAAATTTTCAATGGATTCTGGGACTTGAATTTTGAAGGCTCTCCAGAGGAATGATACAATATAGATCATTTTGGATTAAATTAGTAAGTATCCACATTTTACTGAAGAATTGGAGGATCTACCTACTGATATAATTTAATGGATATATATCAATAAATTTGTAAGACCAACTAATTCACTTCTATAAATGGTATTTGGTCATGACCCTTGGAGCACATTGAAATTTTAGTGTAATTTTCAGAAGGCCCTCAACACTGAGATACATTTTATCACCACACATCGTTATCTAACATATAGATATATTAAAAGGTATATTTAGACCATAATAAACATTTTGATATCATGATCAATTGATTTTCAAGGAATATTGGTCCAATAACTACCTTTGTTATAATTTTCATAAAATAATATCTTTCACTCAAGCATTAAGATGGAACTATATGAAGTATTGCATAAGAAGAGATTTAAAAACCCAAATTGTTAAGATGAAGATATTGAATTGAAGCTAGAATTACAATAACTTTTTTAGGAGACAACTATAATGGTTTGATCTATTCAAGATCATATCAAGATATCTCAAATCATAAAGTAGAAAAATACTTATAATAAGAGAAATGAATTGCAATTTAATCTGGGAGATCATGTATTATTAAATTTATCTCCCTAGATGATATTTATAAGTATTATTAATAAAGGGAAACCTTGGCCTAGTTATATATTTAATTTTAAAATTTTAGTGATAATTTGAGTGGTGGAATATCAATTTTTTATGACACCAAACATCTCTAAAGTGTATGGTGTTTTCTATGCTTTATTACTATATAATTACATGTCATACCCAAAACATGTACTATCTAATAATTAAATAGAGTTGGAACTTGAATTTGATGATAATTAATATATACTCTAGTTTATTGAAATAAGATAGAATGTGTCATAGAATCAGAAAACTCGATTGGTGAATGTTCTTTAGAGGAATCCCAAGTTATAGGTGGTAATATGGGATGTTGGAGAGGCAAAGATGACGAATTAAAAAAATTATGAGACAATGTATATTAAATTTTTTGAGAAATTTGTTTAATTGGGGGAGAATTTAATATCTAATATTATATTATACCCAGAAAAAGAAATATCCCAATACCATTTCACATTGCACAATCTATTATCTCATCATTATAATACTATAAAAATACTTTTTACTCATGAATATATTTAAAAGTGATATTTGAAAATTTTCAAATTTTAATTTATGAAAATTTATATAATTTTAGTCTTCAAAATAGTGAAATAATCTTAAGAATACTTCTTTGGATTTTAATGAACTAGTTGATTTTTTTGGTGAATAGTAAAAAAATAGTTTTTACAAATGTTGTATATTTCAGGAAATCATCATGATATAAATATTATGTGTAATTTTTTTCTAACTTAAGTAATATATATTATATTGTATTATAATCAAAATATCATAAAAATAATATTCAATTAATACAAATTAGTTTCTAAATCATCATTATGATGAAACATTTTTTGGTGCTGACACAATACCTGTACAATATTGGAAAATAAAATTGAAGTATTTAAGATATTATCTATGAATTGATAAATATTTTATCTTCCATAAGAAAAAAATTATTAATAATCAATTATTTTTCGGTATATTAATGAATTTTAGAATAAAATTTCTTGGTTATTATAAAAAAGTTTACCCGACCTTAGGAATGGTAAGAAAACTCAAAATAATAACTTAAATATGTTTTCATGATAAGGTTTAGAATAAAAATACACTAGGGGGTGGGTCTATAAGATAATATTGATGAAAAATAGACTATAATTATGATTCTAATTTATTTTTAATATTATTTGATAGGATTATTGGGAAAACTCTTACACTGTGTCGACACAACACTTGTGCAAGAATAAGAAAAGTATAATAAATGGTCTTAAAATATTTAAAATGTTAATATTGGGATGAATTATATGGTTTTAATAATTTTAGGAATAAATATAATAAGTTAGAAATGATGTAAATGTTTAAATTATAATTTCATATTTATATAGAGAATTTTAAATTAAAATTTTTAGAGAAACCCTGAAAATTAATTTAAGTGTAATTTAACAATAAAAAGGTTAATAAATTAGTAAAAAAAATTTAACTTTATATTGACTCAAGTGGGAATAGAAAATGGTTGATCATATCCTCCATTTTCAATTTTTGATCCACTTCCCATTTTAAAATTTCATTATAAACCAATAGATACTTAATATTTTTTTAAAATATTATTGAATGTTACCTATAATGGGGGACTCATTATACAATTTTCAAAACATATATAATGTTTGGTTTTTTCTAATAATCTACCCAAATCATATTGGTAAAAATAATAAGGATCTCATATGTAAAATAATTTTAGAAACAGTAGTAAAAGGGATAATAAAAAATAACTAGAAGAAGACGGAGATCATATAGAATTATATGGTTTAGGAATATTCATATATCCATAGAGGGACAAAAATTTCACTATATATTGGGAGCACAATCAAAAATATTTTTAGAGTCCTAGAAACCTTAGATCACAATTCCTTAAGATCAATCAAAATAAGGAATGACAAATATCTAGCTAAGGGTTTTCAAAACATATATTCCTTTTATTAGTTTTTATTCATTATATTAATTCTCTTTCAACACTTATCTTATTTTTCTTCTCTATTGAAACATCCCATTACCTACTTTCAGTCATTTCTATTCTCTTTACTTTTTTTCTCTTTAATTATGTTTTTATAGAGACTCTTGAGGATGGGGAACATTTTCTAGGAAAAAATACCAAAATTTAGAGGATTTATTTTAATTTTTGAATTAATGGGTTTGGGGTATAAATGTGTTAATGGATTTGAGGTGTTCGCTCCATGTTTGGAGAATTCCTTAGTCGGTTTGGGGTTTTCTTGTAAGAATTGATAGTTTTTGAATTCTATAATATAATTTCACAACATGTAATTGGAATACATTATATTTAATCTCTACAGGGTTGATTCGATGAGTCTAGTACACAACATGAAGGGAGTACACACTACGTATAGATTACATGATGTGAAATGTTAAAAGAAGAGTTTTTTTAATAAGAAATGGTGATTTTTTGGAGTAAATGAGTCCCGAGGATTAAAAAATGTGTAATGGTATTACACATAGTTTAAATTTACTGAACATAGATGTTAGGGTGTTGTAATAGTTGATATTTATTCCATTTTCCTACATCCCTCCTTACTATCGACCTAAACCACACTTTTTTTTGATTTGGGGAGGATCTATTCATTTTAGATTTATTTTTTCAGTGATTTATCATCGTTATCATTGGGTTCATATCTCAAGGTGAGTAATCATTTCTACAACTTCATTTATTTTATCATGGTAGAAATATTGCACCATGTTATCATATACATTTAGCCATGGTGATTTTTCTTCTCAATCATATCATGATTTATTGTGTGATCTTGTTATGGGGGTTATTTCCTTGTTGGTTATGTTGCGTATGGTTTTCATTCATTAGGTATGTGTTTTTTCAATTGTCTAATTACCATTTTTGTAAATTGGATCAATTTTTGGATTTTTATTTTGATTATAGTGACTACCTTGTTAGTCCCTCTTTATTGGTGGATTATACTATGTTCATGTGCGACCTGAGTTTTGAGGTAGACAATTTTGTCTCTAGTATGTGTTGGCGAACTGCACTACTCCTATTTTGGATATATTATTTTATTAATTGAAATGGAATGTTATGAATGATTTATTGTGTGTGTGTGCAATAATGTTTTTATAAAAATATTATTCACCTAGTTTTTAAAATGGAAAATGGGTTTCAAAGAATTATGAAATGGTTTTTTGAAAAGGGTTTTCATAACACGGTTTAATATAAATTATTTGATGAACTGTTTTAGAAAATAGAGAAAATTGGAAGCCATGGGTACTTAGGTGGAAGGTATACTAATAGGTATCATCTACTTTCAGGGGGTTTCTCATGGGATTTCCTATACTCCCTAGGCCCGTTATCCTAGGGACTTGTTAGATCTATTTGAAGGTTCACTTACTAGGGTAATCACATACTCTCTAGAATTGATACACATGTCTAGTGTCTTGATGTGTATATGATTTTCTATATTAGGTATGAGTGTCCTATATATCCTAACCTAGTGTGATACCTAGCATGATTTTACCTATGAATATACTTTTGGTTTGTACTATTTTGTTTTACTACCATGGATATGATATGATATGTGATGCATGATTTTTTTGACAAGATAAATCTATTGTGATATATGGTTATGAAATAATTTGAAACTGATTTAGCTATGTTATTGGAAAATGTGAAAAAATGCCAATTTATTCTTTATCTATTCTTTTGATATAAAAATAATTAAACTATTATCATTCCTTATTTTATTTAATGTTGATCATTCTTGGATTATTATTAAGAGACTTAATATGAAACACTTTGGTGAGACCCTACTAATACAATTATCTCACACCCTATGTACCAAAATGGTGGTGCATAGATGTAGTTATATCATTCAATGCAGGTAAATGAAAGACATTGTAGTGAGGTGGTGAGGTTTTATGTCAGCTCCATTTTGGGTAGCTAGTGGTGAGATAATGTGAGGTTTCCCATGTTTTCACATCGATCTTTTGTAGTTGTAGTTTGGTTTTGTAGTCCTATGCAGTTGGACTTATCACTTGGAGATTTTTTCCACCCTCAATTATATCAGTTTTTTTTTTCTTTATTTTTTGTGGAATATATTTTTATCTTATACTGGTTCTTTATATTATCAGTATATATTTCAAGTTTTTGTCGTAATAGGGTGGGAAAAATTATTCCCTCTAGGATTTGTCTGATTCTAGAGTGTTATTCTCTAGTATGTGGGGATCAGGAGCTCCCTTAGGGAATGTGGCATATTGGGTCATGTACCAGATTGAGAGGTTACTCTGTTCAGTTCGTTACTTTTTGGTATTAATGGTGGTTTATCCTCAAAAGTACCTATCTTGGGATGTTTGGTAAATTAAATATTGTATTTTCAGGACATAAAAGGTATATTTTCATTAGTTCCTGGAAATCAATTTATGTGATTTGACTCAAGTTACCATGGTATATTCTAATGTGTATCCCTAATATTGAGTTCATGAATTTAATATCAATTTTTTATTATGGGTTTTATAGTTTGAACTGATATTATTATACTCTATAATTGTTTCTTTTGTTTTGATGAGTAACAATATTCCTCTGAGGCATATTATATGAGTTCCTTTGGAGGGTAAATCTGATTCTCCTCATGTTAATCCTTTTATGGATTGGAATTTTATTGAGTATATCATGCAGGCAGTTCATTCTATTAACTAGAATGCGACATAAGTTCAGAACATAATAATTAAGGTACAACCTGGAGCTATATGGGATAAAGATCAATCATGGGAGTTATTGCATGATAATCCAATGTTTTATTAAGGTATAAATGAACCTAAAGAGGTGTAGGTATATCTTGATAAGATTTTTTAGATCATTAAATTCCGGGATATTCTTGTGAGTATCAAGGTTTAAGTGAAAAACTTTCAGAATTGATGGTCCGAGAAAGTGATGGAAAGATTATATTATACCGGTGGATTGGCACACATGCTTAGAGTGGAATAGTTTTAAGACTATTTTCTTCCATTAGTTTTTGTATAGTCACTGATAATGTAATGGTCTCAAGGGTTCCTCTATTTTCAATAGGAAGGACATTCAATGTCATCATACACTAATTAGTTTGTTGAGATGGTTTTTATTGCACCACAGGTTGTGAAGAATGACCAACTAAAATCTCAGATGTCCTAGTAGAGTTTGTGACTAGATATCAGATTCAAGTAATTTATGATTTAATATTTAGACCTATATGGAGATAGAGGAAGTGGATATGATGGAAAAAATGAATAAGGTATGAAATGTTTGATATTATTCCCCTTATCTTCCTCTTAGTAGAACCACCAATAGATTGTGAGGGGAGAAGAGGAAGTGGAAAGATCATTGCATGAGAAGTAGAGGTGGTTCTCAGTATAATTCCTCTTCAGTACCTACAATTGTATCTATTGATGTGCCAATATAATTACACAAATCTGGCTAGGTCATACACACATTACATTATTTTCATTCAGCTACAAATATTTTTAATAGTTTCTAGCATTAAGGTTATCTGTAGTGCTTAATTTAGGTTATGTATAAACCACAATATGGTCAGGGATTGTCAGTTATAAATGATAACACAATATAGTTAGATTCATAAAATACTATATGGATCTAGCCATAGGCCTTAGGAGTGATTCATGTTCATTCATTAAATTATTTTCTAGTGAAGGTAGATACATGTCCAATGATATTGAGAGGAACCGACATTATTTCATTTTCAGTAGTGGTTAATTTATTTGATAACGGTTCTTACCAATCATTTACATCTAGCCATTTTTATATAATTAAACTTCCAATGGAGCTTATTTCATTTATTATAGAGTTAGTTGCACCTCTTAAGAAGTGGAAAAATCAGGGTTCTCATTTTCCTTCTTATAGAATATAAATAACTAATAGGGATGTAGTCATGTATATTGTTTTTATCAATTTAGATCCATTTGAAATCACCTTATGGATAGATTGGATTTTTTTTCATCATGTCAAGGTTGATTTTATCATTGAAACATCTCACTTCATGTATACAATGGGAGATCACATGCATTTTAGGGAGAGTGAGATCTGCGGTCAGGTTATGAAGGACCTTCCTGCTCAGAGATTAGGGATTTATTATCTATCATTTCGGTTGTGACTAATGATGTTTTTTATATTTTTTATCTTGGACTATTTGTTAAGGATTTCTATATTTCTTCCTACAATATTTCTCTAGGCTTCCTCTGGTCATAGAGGTAGAGTCTTTGACTAAACTGGTTCTGGGTACGTAGTCGATATCAATTCTATCCTATTGTATTGAACCAGGAGAGGTAAAAAAGATCATGATTTAGTTCAATGATCTAGTGGGAAAGGGGTTTTTTCATTCGAGTGTTTTTCCACATGAATCCTTGATTCTATTTTCTAAGAAGACAGATGGTTCACTTTGATTGTGTGTGGATTATCAAAAGATATAGTAGGTAACAACTAAAAACAAGTATCCTTTACTTCATGTTGATTATTTTTTGATTAGTTAAAGGGGGAAATTTGTTTCAAATATTGATATTTGGTCATGTTATTATCATATCAATGTTTAGAAGTGTGATATATCGAAGATGACTTTTATAAGTATGTTTGGGCATTATAAATATCTTGTAATGCTATTTCGTCAAACTAACACTCCTTCAGTTTTCATTCCTTTAATGAATTAAAGTTTCCATCAGTATCTCAACACTTTTATTATGTGATCATGCATGATAATGATTTGGTATCTTACGGATATCATTACATTCAACAACATGATAATAATTACACCACTTATGATTTACATATTGTCTTAGTTATACATGCACATAACTATTGGAGACATTATATTTTTGCAGAAAGGTTCACAATATTTTATGACCATAATAGTTTTCTATATATCATTTTTCAGAAATATTTGAATCATATATTGATATGATGGGTGGAATACCTAAAAATGTTTGAATTTGATATCTCTTACACCCTGGGGAAGTGGAATGTTTTTATAGACACCCTTATTAGGAAAGTTGAATCAAAATATTTTTTGGAATAGAAGGAAGAGTAGAACCTTATGGGAATTTTTCCTCTATTTCATCTTGAGGCTTAGAAGAATGATATAGGTATGGTTATGACTAGGGTTTAGAATCATCACCTCCACCTGAGTATATTTTTCTGAGTCAATAGAAATATGGTGAGTTCAAAAGAATTCTAGGAAACCTATATAGCAGGGAGATCATTTCTAGATTGTCTATCTTATCAAATATTTTTCTCAATTTTGTGTATTAGTTTTTCATTCCATCATCATTGAAGAGATATTTTTTGTATCATTATCGTAGTTGTTCATGGTCCATTGGCACTACTAGGATGTATTATTACATGAGATTAAGATTCTAGTGGCTGAGTATAAAGTGTGAAATTTCTTATTTTGTGTCCCAATATTCCTCTTTCCAACAAATAATGGAAGAGCATTTGAAACCATTTGTTTTTCTCTTTCCTCATATAGTGTTGGTTTGGAAATGGGATGAGGTATCCATGTATTTTTTTTGTTGGATTAACAAGGACTCATGGAGGGAGGAATTCTCACTGGGTGGTGATTGATTGCTTTACAATGTTAGGTAATTTTATTTCAATCAAAGACGCCATAAATGTTGACGATCTGGGTAATCTATATGTGTTGGAAAATATGAGGTTACATGGGGTTCCTTCTTCCATTATTTCTGAATGAGGTCCTATGATTACTCTTTTGATTCTAGAGGATAATCCCAAAGGAGATGGGGACATATGATAGATCGAGTACAACTTATCCTCTATAGAATGATGCTTATATAGAGAATGTTATTCATTTTATAGAGGATATTATTCGTTCTTGTGTCTTGTATTTTGGTGTATCTTGGGATATCTATGTAGAACTATTTGATTTTTCTTATAAAAAAAATTCTTGTTGTCAATTAGAATTTCTCCTTATGAAGATTTTGATGGTCTTCTATGAATATCACCACTTTGTAGGGCAGAGGTTGGTGAAGATTCTTTTGTGGAATCGAGTTCGGTGCAGGAGACATCTATGAAGATTTAGGATATACATCATTGTTTGGTTATAGTGAAAATTTATATGTGGTATAATATATATCAACTATTTCATCCTTTTTAGTTTTCAATAGGTGGCTGAGTTTTCATGAACGTTACTTTTTTTTGGGTCACCGTCATCTTGGGAAGCAAAAAAAATTAGCTTTAAGATATATTAGACCATTTGAGGCAACTAAGCAGTTTGGGTAGGATGATTATTGGTTGGATTTTCTAGTTCATTTTATAATAATTAATTATGTTTTCCATATATCAAAGCTTAGAAAATATCATCCAGATTTCTCTCATCTTTTGTGTTGAGAGGATATTGAGTATGAGCCATATGTTTTTGTTTTTTATCATCCATTTTAAATCACTGTCTCTCATGTGAAAGTGTTGTGTGGGAAGTATATTATTTTTTTCAGAGTGATATGGGATTACATATCAGGTTCTCATTAGAATTGGTTGAATTAGTTATTGATGAGGGGGAAATAACCTTACCTATTTACTAGACCTCATTCGTCCACATGACTACCCCAGACAAAAAGCCTTATGGTGGGGAGTTTTTACCATCCTGTAACCTGCTTTCAAGTATTTCCATTCACTTTTCTTATTTTCCCCTTTAATTGGGTGTGTATAAGGACTCCCTAGGGTGGATATTTTTTTGATAAATTTTTTCCAACTTCTAGAGATGTTTGCTTATTTAAATTAATTGAGTCCGAGATTAAATGTATTATTGGTTTTGCAAGGCTCTCCATAAGATCAGAGAATTCCCAAGTTTTTTTGGAATTTTCATGTAATAATATGACAGTTTGGTAGTATATAGGAGAATTTAAAACTATTTAATTGGAATATATGATGTGTATTATCTTTAAGGAATATTCCATAAATTTAGCACACAACATGATGGGATTACATGACGTATACAGATTAATCACCATGTAATGTTAAAAGATCTATTTTTAATTAAAAAGTAAAAGGTTTTTTGGGGTATCTAGGTCCCAAGGATTAAAAAATATGTAAAGGGATTACATGCTGTTTAAATTTCATATACATGTATTTTTGGGTAAAAACTATTTGATTGGTATTCATTTCTTCTACAAACCTCCTTTCTCTTAACCTAGAGGTCTCTTCTCGCAATTTTTGTATCTCTGTTTGGACCAATTTGATTTTTTAGTGATTGGTCACCATTTTGGTTGGGTTGAATCTATCTGGGTGAGTAATTATTTCCAATTCTTCATTTTCTTTAACAAGTTTGTTCCTTTATGTTATTTAATAAAATTTATTTACCTATGGTTATGTTTCTTTTTGATTCTGCCTATATCTATTTTGTTATCTTGTTCCCAGGGCTATTTCCTTGTTGGTTGTGGTGTGGTGGGTGTGAGTTCTTGATATATATGTTGTTTCCTCTTCTATTCTAACACTTTAGTTATTTTTATAAATTATAATATATTTAGATTGATTCTATGTCCTCCATTTTCATTTTTGGTTCCTCCTTGCTTGTGGATTCTGCTATGGGCCTGTGGGACATTAGTTTTGAGGTAGGTGGTTAGTCTTTAGCCAGTGTTGATAAACTGAATTAATCCTATTTTAGATAAATTGTCTTATTAAATTAAATGTTAGGATATTAATGATTTTGTGTGTGTGTGTGGAAATTGGTTTTTATAAAAGAGGGTTTCCCCTATTTTTGGTAAATGGAAACCTTTTTTCAAAGCATTGTGAAATAGTTTTTTGAAAAGGGGATTGAAATAATTGTTAACTGGAATTGGTTTGATGAACTAGTTTTCAAAATAGAACATATAGGAAGCCGTGGGTACTTTGGTGGATGGTATAGTATTAGGTCTCATCCACCGTCAAAGGGTTTTCTAAAGGGGATTTCCTCTACGACCTAATCTTATTGTTATTTGGACTTGTTAGACCTATTATGGGGTTCATAAGATGGGGTTTTACTCTTCTATATAGATTCACAACGCATGTTTAGTGGCTTGATATGTATATGATTTTTCATGTTAGGTATGAGTTTTCTTAAAATCTTTACCTAGTGGGATCCCTAGAGTAATATTACCTGTGCTCTTACATTGGATTTGTACTTTTTTGTACTACCATTGATATGATATGATATGTGATGCATGATTTTTTTTAAATGATATATCTTCTATGATATATGGTTATGAAAAGATGTGAGACTGATTTACCTATTCTATTATGAAAATTAGAAAAATGGAAAATTAAAATGTTTTTATGCCTTATTCTATCTAATTTTGTTAATTATTGGATTATTATTCAAAGACCTAATTTGGAACACCTAGATGAGACCCTATTATTACTATTAGCTATCACCCGTGTACCCCTTGAGTGGTGTATTGAGCTTATTATGTCTTTAATTCAGGGAAAGTCACTTCGCCAGAGTGAGGTGGAAAGGTTTTCTATCAGCTGAGTTTTTAGTAGCTGGTGGTGATATGGTGGGAGGCTTCCCATGTTATCAAATGGAGGTTTTGTAGTAGCTATTTGGTTTTTTGTTCTTTTTTATTTGGGATTATCACACGATAATTTAATTTTCTACCTTTTTCAGTCGTATCTCTCCCATTTTTCTTTATATGTTATTTAATATATTTATATCTTCTATTGTTTCATTCTATTTTGTATATGTATTTCAAGTTTCTTTCTCTCTAGGTTGGGATAAATCATCCCCTATATAGGTTATTAGATACTTAGGTTCTATTATTCAGCACATGAGAATCGTATAGTGACCCAAACATAACATAAATGGATATTACATAATTTTATATGAATATTCTACACATTACAAAAGTACATGCCCAAGAACCATAATAGTTTAATGTCTTTAGAAACATGTTAATATAATCTTATATCTTTTTGAAAGGTCTTAAACATCTCCCTTGATTATATTTACCTTTTGTACACCTACATA
Organism: Viscum album; assembly: GCA_963277665.1. Classification (NCBI taxonomy): domain Eukaryota; kingdom Viridiplantae; phylum Streptophyta; class Magnoliopsida; order Santalales; family Viscaceae; genus Viscum; species Viscum album. The sequence goes on along the minus strand of OY728122.1, from coordinate 2,005,905,494 downwards.
AAACATTTCTTCAAAACCAAGGTACTATAAGCATAAGAAATGGGTGAGATCAGATGCTTCATAATGGTAGAAAATGGAGATATGTAATATTAACATAAGCATAAGGGTAGGGGAAAATGATCACAACATTATAATATCATACCCTTCATATCAGTGATAATAATCAATAGTTATGGCATTAATAATGGTAGTTCATATGACTTGAATCATAAAGAAATCAAAGAACATGAATTGTGGGTGAATAAATTTCAGATAATCTATAGACTTTTGGTAGATACACAAACATATAAAACCATTCCTTATAAGTCAACCCTCATTGAAAAAACATGTCACACGACTTCATAGGGGAGACAAAAAGTGGGAGGGACACAACTTTATCCCCAATCACATCCCTTCCCTTATTGTGGATCATGTTATACCTTCTTCCCATACTAGATCAATCATGTCGAATGGTTCTCATAATTTAATTATGAGGTATAAATCATTACCCAATATATTAGAGAGCTAAAATAGGTTCACACAATGGTATCTAGACCACCCCATTGTACAATCACTAATGGGATTACACGGTGCTATTTTGGCCTCCCCATCGTATAAGCTATAATAGGCATACCTTTTGATATTTGGGCCACCTCATTGTATAATCTATAATGAGATTAAATGGAGATATTCTGGGACACCCCATCACATAAGCAATAATGGGCTTACCAAACACTATATTGGCCACCCCATCATATAATCCATGTATATGAACCAAAACATGTATAATGTACAAATAGATTTCATATCATCATAAAAACACATCGAAGAATAATTATTTCACAACTCGATTAACCCATGGAAGAGAACTAGGTTTCATGTAAATATCATTGAAACATGATAATCCCTTGGAAAAGAAAAAAGTTTCATAATAATCAATTTGAAACATGTTTTATCCATGTAAAATAATATGGTTCCATAAACATAATTACATAAAAAAATAAACCATTCTGAGAAATGATATGAATTGTGTCCTTAGATCACATACATAGTAAATCATAACTATATCAAAGGTTGCCAAATTTTATGGAGAAGGGTTTTAAAAGATCTTTTGAAAAAAATTTCTTGGGGAAAATATTAATTAATATTTAAAAAAATATTTTTAAAATGATAATACATTTTGAAAAACTTTTTCTTTAAAAATAACATTTAAAAAATATAAATCAATCTTGAAAACATTTTTAAAACATTTTCTTCAAAAATTACTTTTAAAACTTATAAGGGAATATTTAAAACATTTTGAAAACATTTTATTGGAAAATAACTTTGGGAACATATAAAGGAATATTTGAAAACCATTGAAATCATTTTCTATGAATTTAATCTTAAAATATCATTTCAAAACATTTTTCAAAACATTTTATAAACCCCTATTTTTGGAGAAGACATATTTTCGTCCAAAGAAAAAAATAAAATCAAATTTCATTAAATTTTATTCCTAATTATATTAGGTACCAAATAGTAGGAAAACCGTAATAATACATTAATATATCATGAATAACTCTAGTATAAGAAAATGATGACTCTTTTTGAGGGATGGATCATAAGATTTAATCAATAGAAGCATTTTTTTATTACAACGCATGGAAGAAATAAACCGACCCAAAGACTCGACACCACGACCGCCACCCCAAACCCCTAACCCCTACCACAACACCCAACTATGTTGGGAATTAATCAATATAATCATAATAGTAAATATTCTCAATAAATGATGATATTATAGAAATAATCTCTTACCACTTTGGTAACATTGAATCATAATCCCTATGAGGGAATAAGATAACATGAAACATAATATATCATGAGTATGAATAAATTCATGATATTTAATGTCAAAGGACATTATATACACCTAGCAGAAGAATATAGGTGAGTAACATGACATGTGTCCCAAAGAAAAAAAATTTAGGCCACATTACATTATTGATTTTTTAACTTTTAGAACATAAAACCCGTGAAAGATATACCATAAAATGGATATTTAAATACCAATAAATTTAATTATAATAATAATGGAATGAATTAATTGGTATTATATATAACACAAAAAATAAATGAGTATTTAATAAGGTATAAGTCTCAAAAAAATTGGGGGAATATATCATATATCTTATAGAAGTAAATGTGAGACGAGAAAACCCTTACCTTAAGTCTTGAATTTCTTCATACATGTTCAAAAATAATGTATAATAAATATATTTTTATTATAAATCTACCAAGTAACCATATTATTATATATCATACCATACATGACTTTATTAATACTTTATATTTCCTGTTTATTAACAATTTCATGTTAATGTTGTGTTTAGGTAACAACCACTTTGCTTTTTGTATATGTTTTGATATTTTATTATTGATCATCTTACTTAGATTATGATATAATTATTTAAAGAATGGAAAAATGATATAAATATGAAATAAATTCATTATATATTTATTTATTAAAATCTATTAAATATAGTAATTTAAAATTGAATAAACTATTCATGGAGATGGTAGGCAGTACATACACATGAACGCTATTTCCATTTTATATTCATATTGAAAGAAAGAGTGTAAATAACACAAATAGATATATTAATTAAATTATAATAATTATTAATTATATATCATATATGTTTTCAAAATTCATCTTTAATACATTCTATACAAAGTGTGAATGAATCAGATCTCTATGATGAGGTGGTAGTCCACACGTCCCCAAATGATGTTATCATATTCCCAAAAAATGTAAATAATGAATTTATGTGTTATATAATAATTATAGGAGAATAATAACATCATAAATATATTACATATCATATAAAAATAGTCATTCCATCAAAATTACCAACCTTGAAAGTTGGTAATGGAAGAATAAACGACATCGGTTTGCAGGGCAGTAGTCCACCTTACACACAAATGATGATTGTGTATCCCATTTCTTGGAAGTGTGTGAATGTGTAGGTCATAACCATAACATATAAAAATCCCACTATATTTTGTATAATTATTTTATTATAAAATAAAATAATAAGAATAATTTAAGGGGTGTAGAATGAAATAAAACAAAAGTGCTCATTGGAGAATGTTGCCTCTTCTTTGGGTAACTCCTTTTGGTTTGCACCAAAGGACTTTATTGGTTTTCTTTCTACCAAAAGTGTGGATTATAAATTTAGATGAGGGATGTTGGGATATTATTTTTACAGGTTTTGGAAGATCCAAAACGTCTTGATAGGTTTGAAGAAGTTAGGGGGGGTGAGTGCCCTTTCATAGTGTATGAGGTGTGACGTTCTTGTTAACACCAAAATGTAAACACTATTGGGAGGTATCCTTTAAATAAAATGCCTCCAATAAATGTAAATTTTATATAAAAAGGATTATATTGTCAATATATGGTTAGAAAATGTATTTTGTGCATTCTTTTAAGTTATTTCCCCTATAAGTTAAATTGTAACCATTAAGTAAACTCATTTTACCTTAATTAATGTAACTAATTCTAATAAATTTCACTAATTTCATTTTCAAAAAAATATTTTGACCATAATAGATATTAAAAATAATTATTATTCCAAATATTTTATCCATATTTCAAAATTATAAACACAATAGTGGTAGGAATTAATTTAAAATTAATCCCATAAACGTGATGGAAAAGAAGGGGTTTTAAAGTAAAAAAATTCAGTAGTTTGAAATGTTTTTATATCTATTTTCAATGTGAAATTGATTCAGATGACCAAAATTGGATTTATAGTTTTATAATTTAACTAATTATACTTTAAAACTAAATCAAAATATAATTTAACTATATAAATAAATTATATGAAAAAGTAGTTTCAATTAAAATTAAGTGTTTTTCAATATTTATCGAAACATTAAACTTCTCTGAAAAATACCAAAATATAACCCAAAGTAAATTTTTATATTACAATTTCAAAAATAAATTTTATTTTTTCAAATAAAAATTATAAATTTTTCAAAAATTAAATATAAAATTGGTTCTCCATTAAAAGGCATTAAAATTACCTTTTAGAAATAAAAAATTCTTTTATTCATAAAATATGATTTATTCATATCTTATAAATATCACATATATTGGAGGAGTGTCAAAAAATTTGAATGAATTTATAATATATAATTTTCATTAATATATCTCACTGATAGTGATTAATTTAATTTATTAAGATACAATGTCTTTTTTGGAATATAAATATTTCTTTTATAAAAACTCATCCTTTATGTTTAATTGGTACGTATTTTAATTTATAACTTATATATGATAAAAGAATTAATTTTATAATCATTTGTAAACCACAGTTTAATAATTTTGTTAATATCATTCATATATTACATTCTAATGAATAGGTGATAACAATAACAATATTTTAATAATAATATTAATAGTATGTTTTAGTTCAGTAAAACTTGGTCTTGTGTGTAATAGAAGCTATCAAAAGAACTCAAAATTGTGTACAGAACAATTCAAACATAGTTTTTCATGTATTTAAATCAAGTATAAGTGTTGTGTGTAGTGAAAGAATAACATTATTTTTCATATAAATCAATCATAATTTGGTGTAGCGTTCAATGAAAGAAATCAAAGGAATTTACTTTAATCAAAAAATATTAATTCATAAAAGGATATGATGTTAAATTATAGCACCCTTAAAATGAATTTATCCCTTGAAAATCATTTGGGTTATCAAATCTTTAATATTTTAAATTTCATTTCATAGAATCTCACATCATAAAAAAAAATACTAAAACTAACTTTAAAAATGGATAGTTGGAAACATAAAGGTTACCCAAAGTAACTCATAATTGGGTTTCCACATAGGTGAACATTGGTGGAAAGTGAAAACAAGGATATGGAAGGGAAATCTAAATATGAAGTTTTTAGGGAGAGTGATAAATAAATTAGTTAGGTTAATGTTAATTATCATAAATACATATCCCATAGAGGCTTAAAAAGTTCATTGATATAATAAAAAATGATGATTCCATGACCAAATTTTATTTAAAGACCCTTTTCCTAAATTTGAAGAGTTTTACTAAGAAGATATACTTACATTATTAAATTTCATTATATATGAAAAATATCACCCTTTTGTTGTTCCTTGACCAATTTACCTCTTTATCTCTTAATCCCTAAAATGAATGTGAATTTGTAACATCATAAGTTCTAATAAATTATAAGATCCATTAAGGATGATATGTACTTTCATCCATCTTTAGTAAAAATCACAGAAACAAATTTAGCACAGTTTATCCAATATGCATAAATCCTCATATGGTGAGATAATATATTAATATCTAAAACATAATTCAAATTTATCTTATACCATTCCATAAATGGTTATGCATGTTAACCTTTTAAAATATGAAAATACAAAACATTAAAAATAATGTAACTAAATAAACATAACATTGACACCCCATATATATCATAAAGTGTATCTAGGTTTTCACATACCAAACATGTGAATAACTTTATCATATTTTCTATTAAAACATTTTAATAACCTGAATTACCATAAAAACTTATTGAAAACATGCATTCTTTTCTTATTCCAAATATTATTGTATATATTCCTTAAATTCAAAAAAGATTATAAAATTCATCTATGTTAACAAAGGACACTTTTTCAAAAAACTAATAATCCGTTCCATCATAATCAATACTATCTAATTTACTCTATCCATATCAATAATTTTATTATTCAAGATAAACATAATTTTCTCATCCTCATAAAACAACTAAGGGTTACCTTTCCATAAGAAATATCACCTTTACATTAAATCACTTTTATATGTCATTTGAACCATTCAAAATATCATTTTAAATCATTAATAAAAAAACATACAACGAATGATTCATATAACATAATTATTAAATTCTAAAAAAATCCTAATTCAATAATAAAATATTATTATTAAAACATTACTTATTATTCATTATCATATTCCTTAATACCCCTTTCTTAGATTATGAAATATGAATCATTTATTAATGTTATTTAAACTCAATTTAACAATTCTTATTACATTTAATGTAAAAAATACTATTAGAACATCCCAAACATTTCAAATTTTATTCATGAAATCTTTATCTCTAGCAGTACAACAAATACTTATTCCACCATCCTTATTATCATCATGAAATTTCCACTTAGGAAAATAATTTTCATAATGTCCATACTTTCCACATATGAAACATTCAATTTTTGCCCGGTATCTTCTAGATCCCACTATTGATGAAGACCAAAAATCATAGTGTGAGTAACACTTATCATAGAAGAAAAAAAGATAATCATGAAAAACTACTTATATGATATCAAAATAGAACAAACTCATTCATTAAACTATTAAAACATTGTTTCATCCTAGGACATTAAAATTCATTATCAATCTAAATCCATCATGATGGTTCATAAAGCATTTTTGAATTCCCAAATCATATATCCCAAGAGTGTCAGACTAGGTGTCTGCAAGGGCCGTTGTGTTGAACGTTTTCACAACTGAGCCTAGATCAATATGATGTTTTTTAGGTTTTACCCCTATGTACATCTTTTCTAGTGCCACGTCCACTTTTGGTATCCAAACATGTTTGTAATATCATGGAAACACTCTCTCAATCATTTACCAAAACTTTGGGAAATTTTCCTATACGTCAATTCATCCTTAGACTTATCCTTAAAGATATCCCAAGACATATCCTTAAAAATATCTATTGGTATCTCCCTAATTTTTCCTCATAAATATTTCCAAAAGTTAACTAAACATTTACTTCAATACCAACTATAGTGACCCAAACTTTTCATACATGGATATTATGTGATTTTAGATGAATATTTAGTACACTAAAAAATTACATGCCCAAAGACTGTAATCATTTTGGTGTCTTTGGAAACAAGGAAACATAATCTTATATCTTGGTGAAATATACTCAACATAACCCTTAAATATCTTCCCCTTGTTTCACCAACACAAAACATTTCATTATAACATTGGGAGAGTAAACATAATAAATGGGTGATCTACGATCCTCAATATGGTTAAACAAGGTATATATGTAAGAATAACACGTTCACAGAGGTTTAAGAACATGATATTGAAATTATAATATCATAAATTGTATATCAAAGATCATAATAAAGAGTTAGGGCATAAATATTGGAAGTTTATAAGACATGAATCCTAAGGGAATAAAAGGAGATGATTTGTGGGGGAATGAATTTGGCAGAAGACATAGACTTTTTTCATGCACATAAACATATAAAATAATACCCTATTATTCAAGGATCATTGCAAAAAAATGTTAGGGATATTAATAGTGGAAACACCTACTGAGTGAGACGCACCAATATCCCCAGTAACAACCCTTTCCTTACAGTGGATCAGGTTATAACTTCTTCCCACAGTGGATCAATCCCATAGACTTGTTCCCATCATTATCTTATGAGAGATTAATATTTACCAAATGTATTAGAGAGATATAATGGGATCTCGCAGCACTATCTAGGCCACCCAATCATATAAGATATAACAGGATTACCCAGTATGATTTGGGTGACCCCATTTTATATGCTATAACGAGCTTATTTAGAGATATCTGGGCGACCCCATTGTCTAAGCTATAATAGGATTACCTAGTGCTATTTTAGGACACTCCATTATATAATCTATAATGGTATTACCCGATGCTATCTGGGGAATCACATCATAAAATCCATATCCATGAACCACAACATTCATAAAGTACAAATTTATTTCGTATCATCATAAAAACTTTTCAAAACAATAATTCTTTCAGAACACTATTAACCCTTGGATAAGAAATGGGTTTCATATTAATCTCTTTGAAACATGATTAGCCTATGAAAAAGAAATTGGTTTTATGAAAATCAATTTGAATCATGTTTTACTCATATAAAAAAAACTTCCATAAACATAAGTCCTTAGAAACATAAAACATTCATATAAATAATATTAATGGTATACTTTTATCATATCTCAAGTAAAGTATAACAATATCAAAGGAAGTAATATTAGTTTGAGAAGGATTTTAAACAATATTTTCAAAAATATTTCTTGAGGAAAATATTCATTCCCATTTGAAAAACTATTTTTAAATCATATAAAATTTTGAGATCTTTTTATTTGAAAATAAGCTTTAAAATTTATAAAGTATTCTAAAATACATTATGATAACCATTTATTTGAAAATAATATTGAAAACATATAAAGGATGATTAAAAACATTTTAAATTTTTTTTAATTGAAAATAAATTTGAAACCATATAAAGGAATAAATAAAATTAATTTAAATACCTTTCTTTAAAAATAAGATTAAAATATCATTTTAAAAAATTAAATCATTTTTATAAAATATGGTTTTTGGAGAAAACATATTTCCGACTGAAGAGAGAAATAATGTTGGATTTTATTAAAAAAAATTTCTTAATTATCTTAAGTAACAAAGAGTGTATAAATGGTACCAAAACATGAATATATCATTAACAAAAAGAAGATAATAAAAATAATGATATTTCTTGTGGGATGGATCATAATATTTCATAATAGAAGCATAATCATAAACAATCTCGATAAGTTATGAGATTGTAGAAATAAACTCTTACCACTTTGGTAACATTGAATACAAATAACCCTGAGAGAATAACATTACATGAAACATAAAATATAATGAGTATGATTAAATTAATTATATTAAATTTAAATGGTAAGTATATTTACATTGTAGAATAATATAGGTGGAAAACATGGCACGTGTCTCAAGGAAGGAAAATTGAGACATTATTACTTATACCGATTTAGTAAATTTTGAACCATAAACCCCATGAAAGGGAGATAATAAAATATATATGTAAATACCCATAAATTTATTGATAATAAACATATAATACATTCTTGTGAATTATATACACAACACCAAAGAAATGAGTGGTGAATAAGGTATAAGTCTCACAGAAATAAAAGTGCGACTAGAAATCTCCTTACCACTTGAGTAACTTTTCAATCATGATTCCAATGAAATAATAATATCAATTGAAACTTTAATTACTAATAAATATACTAAATTATAGATATAACATGTCATATTGAAGTATATACACCACACAATAAGAATAAGTGGTGAATACAACATATATCTCCTAGAAATAAAAGTCAGACGAGATGACCATTATCTTAAGTATTGAATTTCATCATACATGTTCAAAAATCATGTATAATAAATATATGTTGATTATAAATATACCAAAGAACCATATTATTATATATCATACCATACATTACTGGAATATGAATTTATATTACCTATTTATTAACAAAATAATGTTAATGTTACATTTCAGGTAATAACCGTATTGTTTTTTTGTATATCTATTAATATGCTATTATTGATACTCTAACTTAGATGATGATTTAAATATTCAAAAAATTTAAAACATTTTATAAATATAATATATATTACTTATAAAAATATTTATAATAATATATAAAATATGGAAATATGAAATGGAATACACAGTTCATGGAGATTGTTGGTCGTACGTACACATGAACATTGTTTCCGTTTTCTTATTGTATTGAAAGAAAGAAGGTAAATGATATATATATATATATATATGTTATCAATACTGTATAATTATTATGTCATATATATCATATATTATTAATAAACCCATCCTTAATACTTTTAATGTAAAGTGTAAATGAATCACATCGCTTTCAGGAGGAGATAGTCCACACATCCACAAATGATGTTATCAAATTTACAAAAAAATGGAAATCATGAAGTTATGTGTTATATAATAATAAAATAAGCTTTAAAAATAATAAATATCATTTATATACTATAAAAATAGTAATTACATCATTGTTCCAAAAATTTAAAGGTGATACTAGAAGAATGAACAACACCAGTTCGCGAGGTGGTCACCCTCCATACACTTAAATGATGATTGCATATCCCATTTGATGGATGTGTGTGAAAGTGTAGGTCATAACATTTAAAAAAAATCCTAGTATATTTCAGATACTCATTCTATTATATAATAATGGAATAAGAATAATTGAATGGGTGGAGAATGAAATAAAACAAAAGTGCTCATTGAAGAATTTTACCTCTTATTGGGTAAATCCTATTGGTTTTCTCCAAATGAATTCATTGGTTTGATTTCTTACAAAAGTGGAGTTTACATATTTAGAGGAAGGATTTTGGGAGATTTTTTTGGCATGTGTTGGATGATCAAAAATGGTTTGATAGGTTTTATTATGTGGGGTGGGGGTGAGTTCCCTTTTAAAGTATAGGAGGAGTGAAATTATTGTAAATAAAAAATATAAATACTACAGAGAGGTATCATGAATGACCACATAGTGCTATTTTCTGTGATTTCTTTCAATGAGAGTGAATATACTACTTGAGTAGACTTGCTGTAGACATGTAAGATAATCAAGATAAGATTCCTAGAATAATTGAGTCATGACATCCAATGGTGTATAATTCTCCATGGAACCTCCTTTGTTCTAGCTTTAAGGGAATTAAAAACGAGTTGGGAGACCGATTCAATCCAGATCAGATTCTAGTTTCTGTAAATAACATTTTTAATTTCATAAATTATAGTCGATAGTTCCCCCTCATATGCAGTTCCTTGCTAGATAAAATTGTGGAAGAATCCCTTTATAAATCACCAGTAGGTTCAGAACACACCTCCACAACCAGAAGGACCCAACATTCTCATATAAACACCATCAATATTCTCCTTGATGAATGGGAAGATAATAGGAATCCATCTGATAAATTTACAAATAAATAGGTCTCTTTGGTTTCTCTGAAATCCCTGGAATCCTAAGAATTTTCACGTCATCAAAATAATTGTGCATCGAGCCTAGTTGTACAACAACATTGATATTGAGGTCTCTATGCACAACCACGATACCATCATTAGATGACGATATCTATTTTTCAAATAGATTCTTGTTTCATTATATCTTGATAGAGTTGAACACCGATGTAATTACAATAAGCAATATATTTTGTATCTTCTTGCTTCTTCCACTTTGACAGGTATGTGTAAAGAGATCCTCTAGTTTCTTACATAAAAAAGTCAATACCAAAAATATTTCGAACATAATAAAAAATAATAATTTGAAGATACTTAATGCTATAAATTATAATAATTAAAAATATAGAATCCATTTTTCATAATTTTAAACACATAAGTGGCAGAAAATAATTTAAAATTAATCTCACAGACATGATGGGAAATAGTTGTTTTAATGTAAAATGGTCAAAAGTTTGAAATGATGATATATCTAATTTCAATGTGCAATTGATTCCAATGACCAAAATTGGATTTATATTTTTATAATTTAACTAGTTATACTTTAAAACTAATTTAAAATATAAATTAAAAATATAAATGAGTTAGATAAAAAAGCATTTTTCAATTAAAATTATGGGTTTTCAAATATTCATAAAAATTGATACATCTCAAAAAAATAAAAAAGATTTACCCAAAGTAAATTTTCATATTCTAATTTAAAAAATATTTTTTTGTCAGATAAATATTATAAAAGTTTTAGAAATTATATTTAAAGTATATAAAGAATTAAAAGATTATAAATTGTTCTTTTATAAAAATAAATATTTTTATTCATAAAAATGGACATATTTATATCTTATAACTATCAAATATATTGGATTAGTGAAAAAAAATTATTTAATTTATAATATATAAATTTCATTATTATCTCTCATTAATAGCGATTGACTTAATTTATTAAGAAAACACACATTTGTGGATAAAAATATAGTTTTTCAATAAAAACACCTCCTTTCTATTCAATTAGTTTTTATTTTAATTTCTAATTAGTTGCTAACAAAAATTAATTTTATAAACATGTGTAAACCATAGATTCATATTGTAGTTAATATTATTCATATTTTCCATTCCATTATTTATGTGATAACTAAGAAAATATTTTAATAATAATAATATTAATATATTATAGTTTCGTAAAACATAGTATTTCATGCAATACAAGCTATTAATGGAACTCAACATTGTGTGAAACACAAGCCAAACATCGTGTTTCATGTACTGAACTTTAATCTAAGTGATGTGTGTAGTTCCAACATAACATGGTATTGTGTGTAAATAAATCACAACTTAGGGTAGTGTGAAATGAAATCCATCAAAATAATTTAATTTATTCAAAAAAATTAATTCATACAGTCTCAGGGTGTTACATATTGGGAACATCCTTCGAGAAGGTGGCATATTAGGTCGAGTACCAGTTTGATAGGTTATTCTTGTTAGTTTGTCATACATGTGTTCTAATCAATTATGTTTTTTGTTTCAATTTTAAAATTTCTCAATTGAATAACCTAATAAATATTTAAAAGTAACCTATAATAGTATCATATTTAAAATATAATGGGTTTAAAAATGGAAATATTTATTTTACTTTCCATTTATTTAAACTATTTTGAAAAAAATCACCCATCATGATCGTTTTATGCTACCTAAGTGACTAATGATGTATTTTTTAACAAATTTATTTCATAGAAATTATTTAAAACTGATTTTATAATTGAATATATAATTTATATTCAATTAATTTTAATATTCTAATTCTGTAATGGTAATATACACATCATAATAATGAAATTAAATGTAAGCAATCATAATCATTTTTAACATTAAAAATCATGATTATCAAGGATGATTCTGTAAATGTAAAATAGTTTAAAAAAAATTAAACTAATTTAATTCTATAATTATAAATAAAAATTACCTCGAAACTGTCACGACCCGCCCTCGGGGTCCGTGCCGTGACTACCCCAAGCCCGCCTTCCATAGGCCAGGGGCTGGCGACTAGCACCAAGGCGTAAATCTCGGTAAAAAGAGAAGGCATTGCCTTTGTAAAGTAAACAAACACCACAGAGTAAGCAAGCGGAAAGTAAACACTAAACAAAAGCAGAGTACAACTGAAAGTGCGGAAAAGTAAATGGGCCAGTATACAAACCCAAACTGAAATTAAAGTACAACTCGAAAGGGGAAAACAGCAACTGAAAAGTAAAAGCCGCTACACCGAGCTGTCCACTGGAAATCCCACCTGAAGGGTGGGTACAGATAGCTCCACTGCTCCACGGGTCCCACCGTCCGCTCCGTGCACGTCCTGCCCAGTGGTCTACCTCCGGGTACTGTCCCGCTCTGCAAGCCTCAGCTAAGGTCAACACTGTCCGTCGTCTGCAACCAACACAACGTAGTGCGGGCAAAGCCCGTGCAGGGGTGAGTATAAGCTACTCAGTAGGGACCCCGAGACCCCTGAAGGTCTCTCAAATCCACAAAGGATAAACCACGAAGAAAGGAACAATCACGAAGTAATAACCGACACTGCTTAGGTATATGCCCATACATATACCTAAGTCATCAATTTCAAATATGCTCCAACCTCCGAGCCCAAGTACAACTCAGTCCACACAGGAAAGTAAACGTATTCCACACAGGAAAGCAAAACGTAATCCACATAGGATTGCACAACACAATCCACACAGGAAAGCAATAGGATTCAGCTCACACAGGTATACTTCTTCAAAGGACGATAAAGATGATCTCTGATCCATCTAAGTCGTCGGACCCACGAAGGATCGATAGGTAACTAACCCCCGCAAAAGACCCACACAGGATCGGGCCCACATAGGACCTGTAGGCGCTGGTTCACACAGGACCGCTGAGCGCAAAGACCCACACAGGATCAGATCCACACAGGATCGGGCCCACACATGACCTGTAGTACTGATCCACGTAGGATCGCTGAGTGCTGAAGTCGTCGTCATCGAATCCACACATGATCTTTGTACTGTCGTCGTCGCAGTCACAGTAGCAGTAGCAGCAGTAGTAGTCACAGTAACAGTCGCAGCCAGCACTAGGGTTCCCGCACACAGCAAGCTCGTTCGGAGGGTCCGCTCCACGAGCCGAGAGGCTGATACATCAACTGTCACAAAGTCCAGAGTTGATGTATCCAAAAGTTCCGTATCTTCAACAGGAACTCAACGCAACAGACGGCGCGTCGATCGGACGCCCGGTCTGAGAGTTATTGGCATTTTCGTCCCCGGGGCCCGGTTGGTTTTTAAGGCAAAACCAACCCGACCGTACTCCACTTGCGTCCAAACCTCGGGCGGAGTATTCCAAAAGATCCGTCTCACTAAGAGAACACAACACGGCTGACGGCACGTCAATCGGACGTCCGTAGCTCAAGATATGAGCGTTTCCGCTCTGAGGGCCCGGTTGGTTTCGTGAACGAACCAACCTAGCCGAACTCAAAGTAAACCGAAACTTTGAGTGCGATATACCGAAACGACCGTCTCGATCCAAGGATAGCGTTGCCGCAGATGGTTCGTCAATCGGAGGTCCGTGGCTCAAGTTATGGCCAAAAGACCGAAACTGATTCGAAACGGGGGGGTCCGGGTCCGGGCCGACCCGGCCCGACCCCCCCTGGGTCGGCCCGAACCGGGTCCGACCCAGCGCGGTGGCGCGGCGGCCCGGCGCCGCATGGAGGCAGCGTGCGGGGGGGATCAAACCCCCGCTTGATTGAAGAGGCGGCGCGGCTATATGCCGCGCCCTTTGTAAAAAAAACGGCCCCCCACGTGGGGGCCGGCTTGAAGAAAAACCGGGGGGCCTCCTGCCCCCCCCCCCCCCCCCCTCAAGGAAACCGCCCCCTCTTAAATGAGGGGGGGTTTTAGAGCTAGCCGGGGGAAATTATTTCTCCCGGCCTTTGACCTTCCGGCCGGCCAACTGCCGGCCGGTTTTCTCCAACGGGACCGGAAAATCCGGTCCCCTCTTCGGCTTCCGACGCCGGCGGCCCGACCGCTGATCTTCTCGTTCCGCCGCGGCCCGGAACCGGCCGCGGTGTTCGTCATCCGGTGCGGTGCGACGACACCGCGTCCCTCCGCCGTGCCTTTGATTTCCTTCAACGCTGCGCGACGGCGTCGCGTTCTTGATGATTCTTCCATGGCGCGCGCGCGACGGCGTCGCGTAATATATTCGCACGATTAACCGCGTGGTGCGACGACACCACACCACCTTGTTCCCACCCGCAAGGTAAATCAACAAGAACGATGGAGGGGGTTCGGCCGTGTTCATGCGGTTCGGCCCCCCTCACGTTAAATAATAACACAACTTAAAATCCTTAGGTTAATCATGCATGAACCAAGAACAAGGATAAATAAATAAACAAAATACAACAACCCCTACCTTGGGTATATGTTCGAAGATTTGACAACGTCCCGCGGAAGACAACGTCGCGGAGGTCGGGCGTCGCGGTAGTCGTTCGTCAAATCCGTTGACGAAGAGATACGCCCGAAGAGATACGTCGTTGGAGAATCTTCGTATGCCGACGAAGAAGGTCCGAGGAGGAAGCGGCGTTCCCTCTTGTTGACACGGAAGACGAAGAAGAGAGGAGCGGCGTTCTTCGTCGGAGTTTGAGCGTTCTTCGTCGGAGCTTGAGCGTTCTTCGTCAAGGTTGAAGAAGAAGAAGGAGGAGCTCTCAAAAATCCTCACAAGATGAATAAACAAAACTAACCAAATAAAATAAGGTTCCTCCTTATTTTATTTACCAAGCCAGGGAATTCAAAACTTCAAATTCAAAAACATAACACTTAATTAATTATACAGGTCATGTGTAATTAATTAGATGTTAAGTTAACAAACTTTTAAGAGGGAGAGAGGGAAGTTTAAGGGGGAAGATGAGAGGTTTAGGTTCGTGTGGGTCCCACCACACTTAATCCTCTCAAGGGAGGTTAATTGGGTGTGGGTCCCACCCCTAACTCCCTTTGAGAGGAGTTAACCTACAAAAGTAAAATAAAAAGAATTCCACATTTTTTTATTCAACTTTTTATAATTCTCCCAAAAACTAACTTTCGTCCCGCAACAAACGCAACTTCTGAAAAGGTCTCTTTAAGCGAATATCGGCGCTGCGATTTTATCGGTGCCCTCGGATTTCAATTCCGAGCACTGGATCAAAAGTTAGGAATTCCCGCTCGTTCGTTCACTGAACGTACCCGAGCCAAACTTCGGAAATTGATTCTGGGCACTCCGGGCCTCGGAATCAGGTGCCGTCTGAAACCGCGCTCTTGTAAAATTCTAAAGAAAATTAAGAAAAAACTTCCCTTGAATTTTAAGGGTCTTTACATTACTCCCACCTCAGGGCTTTACGTCCCTGTAAAGATACATCAAAAACTAGGGAAACAAAAGAGGGTACTGAGCACGCATCTGAGCCTCCCACTCCCATGTGCTCTCCTGGAGATTCCCGTGCTGCCATCTGATGCGCACGAGAGGAATCGATCGCCCACGCAGGACCCGCTCATGTCGATCCTCTATCTCCACCGGGACCTCCGTAAAAGTCGCCCCATCATCAACGTCAAGCTCCCCATGGTCAATGATGTGCGTCGGGTCATGCACGTATCTCCTCAGCTGAGACACATGGAAGACGTCGTGCACCCGGTGCAACTGAGGTGGTAGAGCCAGGCGATAAGCCACCTCACCAATCCTGCTGAGGACCTGGAAGGGTCCGATGAAGCGCGGAGATAACTTGCCGCCTCGGCCAAATCTCCGAATACCACTTCGAGGTGAGACCCGTAAGAAGACGTGGTCGCCATCCTCGAACTCCAGTGGCCTCCGCCTCCTGTCAGTGTATGACTTCTTCCGGATCTGTGCTGTCCTCATCCGCTCCTGGATGACCTGGACCTTCTCTGTCGTGGCCTGGACCATCTCCGGTCCCACGAGTGCTGACTCTCCAGGGTCTGTCCAGCACAAAGGAGATCTACAAGGTCGGCCGTACAACGCCTCGTACGGTGCCATCCCGATAGTGGAGTGGTAGCTGTTGTTGTACGAAAACTCCACCAAGGGTAGGTGGCCCTCCCAGCTACGACCAAAGTCGAGGACACATGCGAGGAGCATGTCCTCGAGAGTCTGAATGGTCCTCTCCGTCTGACCATCCGTCTGAGGGTGAAAGGCTGTGCTCAGACGTAGCTGCGTCCCGAACGCCTCCTGTAACCCCTTCCAAAGCCGGGAAGTAAAGCGAGCATCTCGATCGGAGATGATAGTTGATGGCACACCGTGGAGCCGCACAATCTCCTGAACGTAGAGACGTCCCAAGCTCTCCACTGAGCCCTGCTCTCTGATGGGTAAGAAGTGTGCCGACTTGGTGAGTCGGTCAACAATCACCCAGATGGAGTCGTGACCTCTGGAAGTGCGTGGAAGTCCAGTCACGAAGTCCATAGATATGCCGTCCCACTTCCACTCCGGAACCTCCAAGGGCTGTACCAAGCCTGCTGGTACCTGATGCTCTGCCTTCACCTGCTGGCAGGTGAGGCATCGAGAAACGAACTCTGCTACAACCTTCTTCATGCCCGGCCACCAGTGCTGTCGTCTGAGGTCCTGGTACATCTTCGCCACTCCAGGATGTACCACCAAAGGAGAAGTGTGAAACTCTCTCAGCACTTCCTCTCGAAAAGCGACTGGTACCATGGTAAGTCCTCTGAAAAGGATGTCGTGCTCTGCTCCAAGGGAGAAACCATCAGGTTCCTATCCCGAGGATATCTGTGCATGCCGTGTCTCACAGTCAGCGTCCTCACGCTGTGCCTGTCTGACCCGCTGCAGTAGTGGAGGAGTGACTGTGAGAGACTGAAGGAAGGCTGCTCCATCTCTATCCACGAAGGATATCTACAAATAGGCTAGCTGCTCCGTCACCTCCTCAAGTAGCTGAATTCCTGTCCTCCTGCTAAGGGCATCGGCTACTACGTTCCCCTTTCCAGGAGTATAGACTACATCAAAGTCATAGTCCTGGAGGAACTCGAGCCATCACCACTGTCTCAGGTTCAGGTCCTTCTGAGAGAAGATATACCTGAGACTCTGATGATCAGAAAAGACTGTAAAGAGCTCGCCCATCAGATAGTGTCGCCATGTCTTCAGAGCGAAGACCACTGCTGCTAACTCCAAGTCATGGGTAGCGTAGTTCTGCTCATGCGGCCTCAACTGACATGATCCATAGGCGATCACTGCCCGCTCCTGCATCAGAACACATCCAAGTCCGGTCCCTGATGCATCGCAGTAGACTATGTACCCTAATCCCTCCTCGGGCAACCTCAAGATAGGTGTGCTAGTCAATCTCTGTCTCAGCTCCTGGAAGCTCTGCTGACATCTGTCAGACCACACGAAGGGTTTACCCTTATTCGTCAAAGCTGTGAGTGATGCCGCAACTCTAGAGAAGTCTGGCACGAATCTCCGATAGTATCCAGCTAGTCCCAAGAAACTCCGAACCTCAGTCACGCTCCTGGGTGGCTCCCAAGCTAACACAGCCTCAATCTTCGCGGGATCCACTGCAACTCCCGCCTCAGAGATAACGTGTCCCAAGAAGTGGACCTCACGTATCCAGAACTGGCACTTCGAGAGCTTACCATATAGCTGGTTCTCTCGGAGTGTGTCTAGTACAACTCGCAAGTGATAGGCGTGCTCCTCCTCTGTCGTAGAGTAAATCAGAATGTCGTCGATGAAGACCATGAAAAAACGATCGAGGTATGGCTGAAAGATCCTGTTCATGAGAGCCATGAACATTGCTGGAGCATTGGTTACACCGAATGGCATAACCAAGAACTCATAGTGTCCATATCGACATCTGAAGGCTGTCTTCTGCACATCCTCGTCTCTGACTCTGAGCTGATGATAGCCTGACCTGAGGTCTATCTTCGAGAACCACCGTGCTCCCTTGAGCTGATCAAAGAGGTCATCAATCCTCGGTAACGGATACTTGTTCCTCACTGTCACCTGGTTCAGGCGACGATAGTCAACACAAAGTCGCAAGCTCCCGTCCGCCTTCTTGGCGAACAAAATCGGGGAAGCCCAGGGTGAAACACTGGGTCAGATGAACCCCTTGCCCTGCAAGTCCTCCAACTGTACCCGTAGCTCTCGAAGCTCGGCGGGGGCCATCCGATATGCTGGAGTGGATATCGGGGCTGTCCCGGGGTACAAGTCAATATAAAAGTCTACCTCTCTGCGAGGAGGTAGTCCTGGAACGTCGTCGGGAAAAACGTCTGCAAACTGATCCACCACTGTAGGAAAACCAGGACTCCGCACGTCAACTGCTCCAAGGATAAGGCTAGCCAACTGATGAGTGATGGGATGTCCTCTCCTCCGCGGAAGTCCATCCTGTGCTGCTAAGGCTCCCTTCTCGCCGGTGAAGGTGAACCTGCTCCCGTCGGTGCGTACACATCGCACCTTGCGCCTAAAACAGTCAATCTGTGCATGGACCGTAGATAGCCAATCCATGCCCAAGATGACGTCGTAAGGCCTCGACGCTGCTACAAGAAGATCCCAGCCGAAGCTCTCGCCTCCTAGAGTAATCTCACACTGCCGGCACCAGTGCGTAATCGTCGAGTCTGCTCCCGTAGGAGTCTCAAGCCGTAAGGATCGAGCCAACGGCTCTGTCGGAATCTCCGAGCTCCGAACAAGGGCAGCGGCTATGAAAGAGTGACTCGCTCCTGTGTCTATAAGAACTGCAGCAAGGGTGGAGTAGACACAGATAGTACCATGAATCAACTCGGGTGCGCCGTGGTCGTAGGCCTCTGCTACCTGGAGCTGTGCCTGTCTCTGCCCGCCAGCTCCCTGTGGTCGGGGTGGACCTCCTGGTGGTGGTGGTGGCAGAGCCTCAAAGCGTCGCCCACCACCGGTTGCTCGTCCAGCTCCTCTGCCTCGTCCGCCTCCTCCTTGCGGACCGCCACGGTCGACCCTATGCCTCTGCCTCGGTGGTCCCTCAACCGTCTGCTGCTCCTCGACACGACGGGTCGGGCAGTCACGAGCCATGTGGCCCTGCCCGCCGCACGAGTAGCACTGTCTGCCTCTCGAAAGACTGGCTCCTCGCTGTGTGCCCCGCACTGTTGAGCCAGTGTCCTGAGGTCGTCTGCCCGAAGGTCTGGTCTGTCTGGACCCCTGAGTCATCCGCCGACTGCCTGCTGCAGATGACTCTGCCACGTGCCGCCCTGCGGTGGGTCTCTGTGCTGGTGTAGACTCAGAAGGAAGCTCTCGATCAGAAGGGCCCGCTCCAGTACTCCTGTCTGAGTCGGTATGCTAAGGGAGATCAGCGATGCCCTGATCTCGTGTCTCAAACCCTGCTCGAAGGTCCGGGCCTGGAAGAATGGGTCCCGTACCATGTCGGTCGAGTAGCGCGAGAGATCAGTAAATCTCGCCGAGTACTGAGCGACCGTCATGCTGCCCTGCCACAGCTGAAGAAGCTCCTGGATACGCACCACATGAAGGGTGGCTGGGACGAACTCCGAGCGGAAGAGGCTCTCAAAGTCCGTCCAAAGTAGAGATGCCTCATCGTGCACCTGGAGCATCAAGCTCCACCATCGTCCTGCTGCTGCGTGTAGTAGGCTCGCAACGAGGATCACCATGAGGTCTGCTGGTGTCCTCACTAGCCTAAACACTCGTACCACTGCCTCCAGCCAGTCCTCTGCTGCCTGGGGATCCGTCTCCCCACGAAACCTGGGTGGTCGCTGGCGCTGAAACTCATGCAGTGTGCTGAGGCGACGTGCATCGTCAGCGGCTGCTGCTGGAAGCATCGGGGGCTCGACGGGTAGAGCTACCGCCGGTGCCACTGCTGAGAAAGGGCCCTGCACCGAGGCCTCATCGCTCGGTGGGCTGTCGTCACGCTCGACTCTCGAAACCCTAGCTGGCTGCCATCGTGGGGCCATCCTGAAAAGGAAACAGGTGCGCCACGTTCAGAACAGTATACCTGGTGAGCTGATATAAGTAATCACAAAGAAAACTTTGAAACACACACGCAATCAATGTTTTCGTGCATTAAGTCGGAAATCAGAAGTCAGGGTCCTGGTGTACGGATACGTCGGCCGCCGCACCAACACTGGACTCCCTGGACTGATAACCACACTCAATATGCTAAACATTATTGCTCCACATAGAAAAGATCAGAGTTCGCGGTAGAACCGAACTCCTCTGATACCAATTTGTCACGACCCGCCCTCGGGGTCCGTGCCGTGACTACCCCAAGCCCGCCTTCCATAGGCCAGGGGCTGGCGACTAGCACCAAGGCGTAAATCCTGGTAAAAAGGGAAGGCATTGCCTTTGTAAAGTAAACAAACACCACAGAGTAAGCAAGCGGAAAGTAAACACTAAACAAAAGCAGAGTAAAACTGAAAGTGCGGAAAAGTAAATGGGCCAGTATACAAACCCAAACTGAAAGTAAAGTACAACTCGAAAGGGGAAAACAACAACTGAAAAGTAAAAGCCGCTACACCAAGCTGTCCACTGGAAATCCCACCTGAAGGGTGGGTACAGATAGCTCCACTGCTCCACGGGTCCCGCCGTCCGCTCCGTGCACGTCCCGCCCAGTGGTCCACCTCCGGGTACCGTCCCGCTCTGCAAGCCTCAGCTAAGGTCAACGCTGTCCGTCGTCTGAAACCAACACAATGTAGTGCGGGCAAAGCCCGTGCAGGGGTGAGTATAAGCTACTCAGTAGGGACCCTGAGACCCCCGAAGGTCTCTCAAATCCACAAAGGATAAACCACGAAGAAAGGAACAATCACGAAGTAATAACCGACACTGCTTAGGTATATGCCCATACATATACCTAAGTCATCAATTTCAAATATGCTCCAACCTCCGAGCCCAAGTACAACTCAGTCCACACAGGAAAGTAAACGTATTCCACACAGGAAAGCAAAACGTAATCCACACAGGATTGCACAACACAATCCACACAGGAAAGCAATAGGATTCAGCTCACACAGGTATACTTCTTCAAAGGACGATAAAGATGATCTCTGATCCATCTAAGTCGTCGGACCCACGAAGGATCGATAGGTAACTAACCCCCGCAAAAGACCCACACAGGATCGGGCCCACGTAGGACCTGTAGGCGCTGGTTCACACAGGACCGCTGAGCGCAAAGACCCACACAGGATCGGACCCACACAGGATCGGGCCCACACAGGACCTGTAGTACTGATCCACGTAGGATCGCTGAGTGCTGAAGTCGTCGTCATCGAATCCACACAGGATCTTTGTACTGTCGTCCTCGCAGTCACAGTAGCAGTAGCAGCAGTAGTAGTCACAGTAACAGTCGCAGCCAGCACTAGGGTTCCCGCACACAGCAAGCTCGTTCGGAGGGTCCGCTCCACGAGCCGAGAGGCTGATACATCAACTGTCATAAAGTCCAGAGTTAATGTATTCAAAAGTTCCGTATCGTCAACAGGAACTCAACGCAACAGACGGCGCGTCGATCAGACGCCCGGTCTGAGAGTTATTGGCATTTTCGTCCCCGGGGCCCGGTTGGTTTTTAAGGCAAAACCAACCCGACCGTACTCCACCTGCGTCCAAAACTCGGGCAGAGTATGCCAAAATATCCGTCTCACTAAGAGAACACAACACGGCTGACGGCACGTCAATCGGACGTCCGTAGCTCAAGATATGAGCGTTTCCGCTCCGAAGGCCCGGTTGGTTTCGTGAACGAACCAACCCGGCCGAACTCAAAGTAAACCGAAACCTTGAGTGCGATATACCGAAACGACCGTCTCGATCCAAGGATCGCGTTTCCGCAGACGGTTCGTCAATCGGAGGTCCGTGGCTCAAGTTATGGCCAAAAGACCAAAACTGATTCGAAACGGGGGGGTCCCGGGTCCGGGCCGACCCGGGCCCGACCCCCCCTGGGTCGGCCCGAACCGGGTCGACCCGACCCGGCTGGCCGGCCGGCCGGCGGCGCCGCACGGAGGCAGCGCGCGGGGGGGATCAAACCCCCGCTTGATTGAAGGGGCGGCGCGGCTATATGCCGCGCCCTTTGTAAAAAAAACGGCCCCCACCACGTGGGGGCCGGCTTGAAGAAAAACCGGGGGGCCTCCTGCCCCCCCCCCTCAAGGAAACCGCCCCCTCTTAAATGAGGGGGGGTTTTAGAGCTGGCCGGGGGAATTTATTTCCCCTGGCCTTTGACCTTCCGGCCGGCCAACTGCCGGCCGGTTTTCTCCAATAGGACCGGAAAATCCGGTCCCCCTCTTCGGCTTCCGACGCCGGCGGCCCCGGCCGCCGGTCTTCTCGTTCCGCTGCGGCCCGGAACCGGCCGCGGTGTTCGTCATCCGGCGCGGTGCGACGGCACCGCGTCCCCTCCGCCGTGCATTTGATTTCCTTCAACGCGGCGCGACGGCGTCGCGTTCTTGATGATTCTTCCATGGCGCGTGCGCGACGGCGTCGCGTAATATATTCGCACGATTAACCGCGTGGTGCGACGACACCACACCACCTTGTTTCCACCCGCAAGGTAAATCAACAAGAACGATGGAGGGGTTTCGGCCGTGTTCATGCGGTCCGGCCCCCCTCACGTTAAATAATAACACAACTTAAAATCCTTACGTTAATCATGCATGAACCACGAACAAGGATAAATAAATAAACAAAATACAACAACCCCCTACCTTGGGTATAGGTTTGAAGATTTGACAACGTCCCGCGGAAGACAACGTCGCGGAGGTCGGGCGGTCGCGGTAGTTGTTCGTCAAATCCGTTGACGAAGAGATACGCCCGAAGAGATACGTCGTTGGCGAATCTTCGTATGCCGACGAAGAAGGTCCGAGGAGGAAGCGGCGTTCCCTCTTGTTGACACGGAAGACGAAGAAGAGAGGAGCGGCGTTCTTCGTCGGAGTTTGAGCGTTCTTCATCGGAGCTTGAGCGTTCTTCATCAAGGTTGAAGAAGAAGGAGGAGGAGCTCTCAAAAATCCTCACAAGATGAATAAACAAAACTAACCAAATAAAATAAGGTTCCTCCTTATTTTATTTACCAAGCCAAGGAATTCAAAACTTCAAATTCAAAAACATAACACTTAATTAATTATACACGTCATGTGTAATTAATTAGATGTTAAGTTAACAAACTTTTAAGAGGGAGAGAGGGGAGTTTAAGGGGGAAGATGAGAGGTTTAGGTTCGTGTGGGTCCCACCACACTTAATCCTCTGAAGGGAGGTTAAGTGGGTGTGGGTCCCACCCCTTACTCCCTTTGAGAGGAGTTAACCTACAAAAGTAAAATAAAAAGAATTCCACATTTTTTTATTCAACTTTTTATAATTCTCCCAAAAACTAACTTTCGTCCCGCAACAAACGCAACTTCCGAAAAGGTCTCTTTAAGCGAATATCGGCGCTGCGAGTTCATCGGTGCCCTCGGATTTCAATTCCGAGCACCGGATCAAAAGTTAGGAATTCCCGCTCGTTCGTTCACTGAACGTACCCGAGCCAAACTTCGGAAATTGATTCCGGGCACTCCGGGCCTCAGAATCAGGTGCCGTCTGAAACCGCGCTCTTGTAAAATTCTAAAGAAAATTAAGAAAAAAATTTCCCTGGAATTTTACGGGTCTTTACAGAAACATATATATAATATTGAACTATTTGAAAATGATCTTTTAGCATTTATTCCACAAGATGTTAGATATTATTACCTACAAAACTCAAAACAAATGATGTGAAAAATTCAAATTATGTAAATAGATGAAACATGATAATAAATAAATTAAAAGGAATAATAAAAAATAAATTAAAATTATAAAGGTTAATAAGTATGTAAATAATTCATAAACTTATTCATAAAGTTATAAGATATACATGGAAACCTAAGACTCGAGGTAAGGGGAATCTTAACTCAATTAGCTTTTATTGAGTTTTTATTATTTGAACACTCTCAAAATGATCAAAATTTCCCTTATTACACTTTAGTTTTCTATAAGGGGAATTATATTCATGTATTCATGGGTTTAAGAAGAAATTTCTATTTCAATTGTTTTGTGAAATTTTTATTTAGAAAATATATGGAAATATAGGGGTTTTTTTTCATCACTATTATTTTACATTTATTATTTTTATATTTCATTTTCTATTTAGATGACTCAAGTTTAATTCATGGGAATTTAAAATACTATATCAGTATTATTTATGATGAATTAATGGCCTTATTTTTTTCTTATGAATTTATAGTTCATAATATACTATTTTTTTCATAAGGTTCTTTCCCATTCTTTCCCTTTCTTATGATTATGTTATCTATCACTCTTCATCTCTATCTTGAATTTATATTTTTCCCATTTATTCCATGTTCCTTAGAGTCTTGGATATATTATATATCATTTACATTATTTATATATTTTTTTTCTAGTGATTACTTACCCATATAAACATTACAAGATACGATGTTTCTTTGAAAGGATATTACCAAGAAAGTCATTCCACTTATTGACTAGGGACATATTAGAATTTGATATACTTGTTATTTCAATTTGACTTTTTACTGATTACTGAGGCATGTTGATTATGAAATGTATTATTTATTCACTCCTTTCATATGATGAATACATTATTCTTATTTAGTGATGGGTGTGGCCCAAAATTCTATAGCCCATAGATGCATCGGTAGGTCTAACGAGAAGAATTAGCTTCAGTATTTGGCATATGAATTAACTATTTATTCACGATATCTTGTCATTAGGCCTCAATAATAATATTAATATTTCCCATATTATGTATTCCAAAACTAGGAAATTATTTTTTATGGTCCATGTGATTATTTATATTATTATTTTATCCAAGGATATATTCCAAACACAAGTTAATAGTTATTTGGATTATATTAATAGTATTTATTTATGAAATTTTAATCATGAATTATTTATTACAAAAACGATTTCGTGGTATGATACCCATTACTAAGCATTAGAGACCATCCCTTTATTTTTTTTTCTATTCCCTAAAAAACCCAAAGGGAAATCCGAATAATTTCATGGATATTCTAGAAGTAAAAATAATGTTCACACTAATTTTTTTAAGTTATGTTTTAAATTTTTAAATCTCATACAAGAATCAAGTATTCATATTGAATTCTAAAATTACTAAGCTATTGGATCCGTTATAATGTGATTTATTATATCATGTACCAATTTAATATTGTAAAAATTGGCTCTGAGATATTAGAGTTAGGTTTATTTTGTTGGAATAAGATTTATCACTTTAAAAATTACAACACCTTCATTCTTTTCATCTTGCACCATCTTCTTATAAAACCCACACTAGGTTGTCTATATTATCACGCATAATTTTAGTGTATTCACAACCTTCTCCATCTGCATGGAATAATACATTGTAACAACAACCTTGATACATAGAACTACTGGTGATATCCATTTGGCCTCAAATAATAATTATTTTTGGGTTTCCATATCATGAACTTGTTAGTAAAATACCCTCATAGTTATCACCATCAAATAGATCATCACTAGATTTAGGATTTTGCTTTTTACAATATCTATCTTGTTCTACATCAGGATTGTCAACCACTAACAAGACACTATTATCTCTTAATCATTGATTGATTCTTTCATTTCTAATCCCATATTTCTCCCTTAATTATTAAATTACATTAAAAAGTTCAAATAGTTCATGATGCCCATAAATTTTACATGAATTTTTTTAATTTAATTTATAAGTTTAATTTATTTTTAATTTATAATTCTAAATTCAATCATTATTATATTCTTTTGTTGGTTTATAATAGTTTGGAATAATTTGTGGAAGAAATGAAGGAATTATTTTTCTTTGATTAAATTTTAAAAAGTTTTTTATTTTACTTTAATAAAAAAATTTCATTTTACTACTAATATCAATGAACAAGATTAAGCAATATTCATAAGAACATGGCTAGAAAAAAAATTAGGCATGGGTGTCTGCACTAGAGAACTAAGAGACCCATGAAGCATGTACAAGGCTTGGGCTAAGGCCTATTGGGGATGTTCATATCAGCATGGGCCCATGAGTTTACAAGTATAGTTTAAGAATAACCCCTTTCTTATAGAAAGTGATATGTAGTTATAGACTCAAATTTAATTTGTTAAGGAAGTCACCTACCACATTGAAGACTAATGTGGGATGAAAATCTTGTGGAACTATTCATCATTTATCCATATTATGCAGCTTCGGCTGATCATCACATCATTGGACTTGATAATATACCATTATCGTCTGACAAAAATGAACTTCACTAGACCACCACTGTACTAGGTGTAATAATCTATTTATACTACAATGAGATCTTGAGCTCACCGTTTAAGGCAACTACTATAGACCAAAACCACCATAAATGACCTTAGGAATCTAATGATCTTGGTGGAAAAAAATGAGGAAGATGAATCTCTTGGGTATAATTGACAATATAAATAATGGTTTCTACACCATAATATGGAAATACATAGTTATTATATTGGTAAAAATTTTGAAATAATATATATAATGGGTTAGTATCCATGATTCATGGTGTGGGTGAAGGAAAATGACCTCAAGAAATTTACTATGACGTAGTGAGTTTTGGATGTGGTGCCTGGGGTAGGAGAAGATGAATGAGATTCAAAAATTAAAAAATGATGTATTTTACCATACTAGGGAAAGATATGGATGATAAGGATTTTATGAAATAAAATATAAGAAATGGTCGAAGTCCTTATAAGATGAAGTATGAGTTCACTCTATCAATGTGTTTCTGAATGTGTTTTTTTAAGTGTACAGAACCACAAAATTGGATACCCATATATTCATGTATTTAATGAACATAAATGACATGGTCTATGCAATAATTTTTGCATGAAAAATATGAAATTACATGTTTTAGATCATGAATAAAGACTCATGATGTGAATACATAGTAAAAAGAAAATTAAAACATGATCTCTATGAGATTTGATGAGGGACTTGACACTAGGGAATTGTCTTGGCTTGGATGCAATGATAATAATTATGACTACGAGTCTTCAGGTTTTGGAGTGCATGAAATATTAGAATTTTTTTTTCATATTTAAGGGGGTATGAACTAAAAATCGATAAAGGGAATGAAGAAATAAGAGGAGAAGGCTTGGCTGGTGGATCAACATACCACTGCTCTGAATGTATGCTATTTTCAAATATATTTTATTCTTAAAATAAAATATACCAATATAAAATCAATATTTTCTTCAATTAATGGGAATAAAATTTAAGTGACTGGGTAAGGAAATGTTACCCTTTTGGTGCTTGATTATAAGATATTAATTTGAAAATAGTAATTTATTTTCATTGTTAAATGGTTTTCAATTTTTGATTTCTGAATTCAATTCTTATTCAATTGAATTTATGATTAATTATTGTTATTGATTATTTACTTGATTAATGAATATTAATTTCCCTCTAATTCATTTTTTATCATATCAATTGAATGTTCTAATACTAAGTAGAGAATATCTAGTGATTACTAAACAAGCGATGAAGAGGTAGTGACCAAAAAAGGTTTCTTTGGAATTTTAATACTTAATTGGGTATTACCTAAGTCAATCAAGGGATAATAATTATGTATTTCACACATATGAAGGAGAGTATTCTTATGCATCAAAAAGTTTAGGACTATTTTCCATATTAAAAATATTATTCCAGGATATAATTTAGAAATGATTGTGAAACATTTAATTAAATCAATTAACAAGGAAAATATATTTTTTTAAATATACTATGAAAACATAAAAATTGGATATCCAAGCCTAACCTCACCACTTATCTCTCACGTTTTTTTATTAATTATTTTTTATTTTTTCAATAGTCCTTTAATTAATCATATAATTATTTTATTTTTTCATCAGTGACACCGGATTAAATAATTACTCCATAAGGACAACCCAGCTTACCACTAACACTCTATTCCCTATGAAATAAATTATCTTATATAAAACCCAAAAAAAGTTATGTATAAAAACATAGATCTATTTTACAATTTACAAAATTAATTAGGTATGCCTACTTCTAAAAATGACTTTGAATTATGTGTTAATATGATTCTAGTTCGACATAAATTCCATGGTATTTTAGGTGAAAATCCCAACCAATGTATTCAAGTATTCAAATTTGTGTATTCATTATTCAAACCAAGGGAGTAGTTGAAGATCAAGTAATGTGGAGGGAATTACCCTTTTTACTTGATGGAGATACTAAGGATTGGTAGTATATCCTCCAACCTAGAGATATCCATGATTTGGAATACCTACGACAATATTTTATATAATTAATCTTCCCAATGACCTAGAGAACAATGAATAAGAAGGATATATATTCCATATAATAAATAACATGTGGAACTCTTTATTATTATTATAAAAGATTCAAGAATCTATGTGTATAAGGGAGGGGTCATTTCGGGACGTGGTTTGAGGCTCGGGGGCAGGAGATCCTTGCCCTTGCTTCCCAGTCGTTGCTTCGTTTTCTCACTCGGTGGTGTGGGAGGGGTCCTCTGCTTCGCTAGTTGCGCTGGAAATGGCTATAAATAAGGCAGTTTTGGGTTTAAAATGGACCCTAGGGGCTAGGTTCAGTTCTCTAAATCCCTCCCTCCATGTTTTTAATCGGTTCGTGGCTTCCGGGGGCTTGTAGGGGTGTGATCGTGTGTCAATGCTTCATTGGAGCTCTTTCTACGTGGTGCTTGCTTCGGAGGTGGAATTTGTGCAGGTGTGGTGCAAGGCTCCTAGGGCTTTTGGGCGTTGGTGGTTCAGCTTGTCTCCTTGGTTAATGGAGGTTCATAAGGGCAAGGAGGGCCCCAAGGCCACGGTTTGGGTCAGTCTACCCAGACTCCCACTCCATTTCCAAAACAGTTCCTTTCTAAAGGATATCGGAGATGATCTGGGGTTTTTTTTTGTGTTCGATAGAGAGTACGTTTAACGATGTAGAGACCCTTATGGCAAGGATCTCTGTGGAGTTGGACCTCTGGCTTCCATTTGTGAAGAAGATTAATTCGTCTATGCCAGATGGTGTGGAGTGGGTGCAGGAAGTGGTCTTTCCGGTGTTTCTACGTTACTGGTCATATTGTCTATTGTAGAGTCACTCGTTACAGTCCTGCCGTAAACATCTTGGTGTTTGTCTTCCCGATGCTGGTTCTAGGTGCACTGTTCGGCTAGAGCATGCTCGTCTGGGGCCTGCATTGTCCCCAGAAATTCTCTTATAGATCGGCTCCCATGCCCGTGGGTTGGTTTTGGCACAAGGAGATTTTCCTGATGGATCTGAATGCGACCCTGACTCCCTTGGTTTTCAGGATTTGGTGCCTTCTCCTCAGGTTCCCTTGATGGTCTCTGGGGATCCGTTCATCTCTTGTCGTGGGGTGGTGTTCTATTGTCGTTTTTGAGGTGTTTTAGAAAGTCTTCAGTTCCTCTACCTGTCCTACCTATCCTACCATCTGTTTCTCCAGTGGTTTGTAGAGGAGGTCTTATGACATATACGGAGGGGTGGTGTTCTAGCAGTGGCCCTTCCTAGGGGTGGTTTCAGTGCAGGTTTGATACATAAGGTCGGTGGTGTTTTGGGTGGGCTCTCTGGGGCAGGAAGGCGGTCACTTTCAGGGTCTGATAGTGTGATGCCAGGTGCTTCCCCTTCTTCGACATGCATAGTTGAGGATTGGGTTTCAGTGGAGTAAGGTTGGGTGTTCAGGGGGCGGAGGAAAGGAAGGCGAATGGTCCCCTTCTCACGGGTGCTCCCTTTCTCTTTCTGATAAGCAAGGTGTGAGTCCTGGGGTGACCACCGGGATGATGTTGAAGAAGCGGCTAGGCATGGTGAGGTCCCTTTCCCCCGTTCGGAGGTCTTTGTCACCTGGGGCCAATACCAGGTATCCTGTGTTTTAAGGTTTCCTATTATCATATGGAACGCCTGTGGGATTGGGGATAGGGTCAAAATAGACTTAATTTCTTCGGAGGATGGGAATAATAAAGAGATAATGGTGTCCGTCATAGAGCATAAAAAAAGTAGTGGCAAGATTCAAGAGTTTTCTCATAGGATGAATATGATTGCAGCCTTTCATGGGGCCCCGGTGAATAACCACATCTGGATTTTTTGGAAGAGAGGTGTTTCAGTGGACCTGTTCCAGGTAGGGGACCAAGTTATTACGTCAAAGGTGGAATGTGATGGGTTTGAGTGGTTTTGGTCGATTTTTTATGGAAGCTATGATGCTCGTTAGAGGTAGGTGCTATGGTCGGAGCTTTCTGGGTTCGACCCGGGGGATTTTCCTTGGATGGTGGGAGGGGATTTCAATATTGTTGCAGGGCCTGATGAGAAGAAGGGGAGGGGTTCTTTCTAGAGTTGGGTGAGCATGGAGTTTGTTTAGTGCATGGCTGGGAAGGGACTCTTGGAAATTGGGTTCTCGGGTGAACCTTTTACATGGTGCAACAATCGTAGAGGAGAGAGTCGCAGTTGGGGCAGGCTGGATAGGTGTTTTGCGAACATATAGTCCATCGAGGTTTTTATGGAGGCGAAATTCCTTCATTTAGCTCGGGGTGTCTCCAATCACTCGCCACTTCTTCTTTATTTTGGGAAGGCTGAGAGCACTCAGTAAGGGTTAAGGTTCGTCAATCAGTGGATGGACAACCCCTATTTTCGCAGGTTTGTTTTGCAGGTCTGGGGGGAACCTTCTAGATAGTACTCTTGGTTGGATTTGCACTTCAGGTTGCGGTGGTTGAATTAGGCGCTTGTGCTTTGGTCTAAATCACTACCGGTGTGGGATCGGAAGATAGAGTCCTCCAAACAGAGTATAGAGCTTTTGGAAGCTAGTTTAGAGGGCATGTGGGATGCTGATGTTTTTGATGAGCTCTCAGAGAAGAAGGATGCCTTGGCTGTGTTGTATCTTTATCAAGAGCACAGAGAAAGGGATCGGTCGAGGGTGAGATGGCTGAGAGAAGGGGACAAGAACTCAGCTTATTTCCATGCATGCATCTGGGAGAGGCGGCGGGTTGTGAAGCCTAACCTAGCTTTGGAGGATGGTACTTTCTCGGATGATAGGGAGGTAGTTGGGGGTTTGGCCCTGACACATTTTAAGGATATTCTGGCAGGAACGAGTGGGAACAACTCGGGGGGTACCCTACCGGAGAGGCTTTGATATGGGAAGAGATTCCAGAGGTTGTTTCTGTGAAAGAGAATTAGAAGTTTGAAAGCATTCCGGATGAAGTGGAGGTGTAGGTGGCTTTGTGGTAGTTGAACCCAGATAGTGTCGCGGGTCCGGATGGTTTCCCGGGTGGGTTTTACAAAGGTTATTGGGAATCTGTGAAAGGTGATCTGATATTGGCCATTCAGGATTTCTTCCGTAGGGGTGTCCTTCCTCGGATAGCAGCGATGATGATGATGGTTCTTTTTATTAATTGAAAAGATCCCTCCTCTCTTAACTATTATCAGCTGGTGAGAATGTGTAACTTTACATACAAAGTATTAGCTTCACTGATCAACAGACGGTTTTATAGTTGTCTTCCGCGGTGGGTGTTTGTAGAGAAAGATGGGTTTGTGCAGGGGAGGTCGATCCAGGGAGCCAGGGTGCTGGCATAGGAGATGATGAGGGATCTAAACGTGAAGGATCATGGTTCTAATATGAATTTCAAGATTGATATGAGTAAATATTATGATTATATGGAGTGGGGTTGCATAAATAGAGTCCTCAGGAGGATGGGATTATCTATTTGGGCATGTGAAATTATTTTTAGGTGTGTTAGTTCACCGTGGTTTGCGGTGTCTTTCTTGGGGAGAACTCATGGGTTCTTCAAATCTGTTTGTGGCCTACAGAAAGGGGACCCTTTATCACCAAGTATCTTTATCCTGATGCAGGATACTCTTAGTAGATTACCTAATAGGGGATAATCCAGGGGAAATTTTGTTGTTCCGCCAATGACATAGGTGCCTCTTGATTTCACACCTCTTGTACGCGGATTATACCATAATTTTTTTTGAATTCGGGGGTGAGATCCATTAGGGCGGTTAATAATATCTTGAATGAGTACTGTGAACAGAGTGGTCAGATGGTGAACCGGGAGAAGAGTTGTTTCTACATTGCGGCTTCATGTGGAGTGGGTAGGGTGGATGTGGTGAGATCTGTGTTGGGAATGGGGAAGGGGTCTTTTCCTATGGAGTACCTGGGTTCTCCGGTGTCTTCTAGTCGGCTTCAGAACATGGACTTTGACAAGGTGGTGAACAAAATGATGGCCCGTATTCTGTACTAGAAAAAACACTTTCTGTACTTTGGCGGACGCATTGCATTGGTTAATAGTGTGCTTTTAGCTGTCCCGGTTCATGCGATGGTTTCTACAAACTTACCGAAGGGCGTCATTAGGTCCATGGACATGGTGCTTACTCATTTCATCTAGGATTCCTCTCTTGAGGGGAAGATACATTGGGTTTTTTGGGGGAAGATGGCGTGACCGATCAATGAAGGAGGGATCAACGTCAGAAGTATGGCAGATACAGTGCATGGATTACGTGTGAAGCTTTCATGGGAAATTATAGAGGGGGGGACGTTGTGGGGAAGGTGTATGTTGAAAAGGTATGAGGCTGGCATTGCAAACCTCCCGACTTGAGGGTAACTTATGTGGGCCGCTGCGAGTAATATTGTCCCGATGCTCCTGCCCCACTCTCAGTGGATCATTGGGGAGGGGGAAATCCGGTTCTGGGATCACAACTGGTCAGGTCGGGTGCATGGATACCCAGGATGTCTGACCCCTCTTATCTCCTTTAGGGAGGCCAAATTACATCCCCTATTTTTCATAGCGGTGATGGATGCGACTTCTCAAAAGGTCTTTGATTTGGTTGTGATCAACCACGAGAAGGTTATATGTGTATACACACCATCAACATCGGGTAGGTTCAAGTTAAAAGACTTTCGTAGGATTAACCATGCACAACGGCCTCAGGAGTCAAGAAACAATGCGTCGTAGAGTAGAAGTTTCCCTACCAAAATGATCTTCCTGACGTGGTGGATCAAGTATAGTGCTATACCTTCAGATGTGAACATCAAAAGTCTAGGTATTATCCTGGCTTCTTGTTGTCAGTGTTGTAAATAGAGGAGGGAGTATAGTATGGAGCATATCTTCTTTGAGGGGGACAGGGTTCGTTTGGTGTGGAGCTTTCTGGGCACGAACACGGGGCACTCTTTAGATACTGACACATGTGACCAGTTTATGGTTCAATGGTTTTAGGAGTGTGATGGCAACAAGAAGGAGGCAGAGGCTCGTTCATTGTTCTATAATGCGGGTTGTTGGGTCATATGGGAAGTGAGGAATCGTGCCATGTTCAAGGGAACTGCATCCATTGGGAGGGCGGTGGTGGAGAGCATCAGGTGTATGTTGGTTGAGTTGTTGGGTCTTGAGGACTTTTGGTAGGAGGTCCCGTCTTTTCGTGTGTTGCAGTCCCCTAGGTCGGTGGTTAGGAAGAGGGTCTCCAGGGAGTGGGGGAGTTGGGTCCGCTGGCTTCCTCCAGTGGAAGGTAATATGTTGAATGTTGATGGAGCATGTGCTGGGGATATCATGCGAGGTGGGGGTGCTTCACAATTGCAGTGGTAGTGTGGTGATGGCTTTCTCAGCCCATTATGGGAGGGGGAGCTCGGTGCAGGTAGAGGCTCTGGCAGTCCTTTCAGGGGTGACACTGTGTATTGAGAGAGGGCTTGATGTGGTGCAAGTTGAAATAGACTCAAAGATTGTTCATGATTCTTTGCATGGGTGAGGCACGACTCCGTGGGTGATTTCCTACATTATTAGACAATGCAAGGCCCTTATGAGTGACAATGTCAGGGTAACTCACACTTGGCGGGAATGGAATAAAGTAGCAGATTATTTTGCATCTATTGCAGTTCCTGGGAATCCTATGGTCTGGGTGGATAATGTGTCTCCTATTAGACCCGAGGGGTGAATTTGATTAGGGAATATTCCCTTGGGTTGCATCATTTTCTCCCCTCTTAGGTGGGATTTCTTTTTTTTGTAGTTAAGTAGCTTCTGGAATAAAAATCGGAATGTTGGATGGAGAATGAGTTTTACTAGTACAAAAGGGATTCTGGAGGTAATAAATTCAAATTCATCACCCTTAATTGAAAACAAATGTGAATAACAAACAAGTTTATAGATACATATGGCTGTAAATTAAGTGGGTGAAAAATATGACTCACACCAAGTATGTGGTATGTGTTCTTTTTCCAATCATTATAATGACTAGTGTACTAAAGTGAAAAGGATGTAAAGTTTGAAGAAACCATTAAAATAAGGAAATTAAAAAAAATGAAACATGGAAAGATAATCCTCATTAAATAATGAATGAAAAACCAACATAATGAGGATAAACCCAATTATCTATACCAATACCCATCTCACCCCATACTAACATCATTCTCAAAACCCACCACCTTTTTAACAACCCTACAAATAGACCTACCACTAGTTTGCTTCTCAACCACCTCCTTCTCAAAACAATTTCTATGATCAACCATAAAATAGAATATGACCACCTAAATAGAAACAATTATGGTCCAAGGTTGAGTAGCTTGAAGATAAGAGGATAAGCTAGAAAACAAGGTCAGAAGTCTTATTGAACATGATAGCCCAAAATCAAGGGAAAGTTCATTCCCAAATATTCTTGAATCCAAAATAGAGTGTAATCATGACTATAATAGGTATTGGAAAGGTTTTTCTTCCACATTAACCTAATAATGTTCAAACGGAAGATGATGAAACCAATGTCAAAAATTCTAAAAAAAATTATAAACATCAACATAGGAAACCAAACAAAGAAAAGAATAGTGAAGAAGTGAGGACATGGTTTAGGAATGAAAGACTTGAAAAACACTAAAAATTAAAAAAGGGAGAACAAGTATATTCCATTTTCATTTCATTCTAGGATAAATGAGTTAATGAAGCTCTATTAAGAACATATTCAAAGGGAAATAAATAAAACCTTTCAAAAAAATAAAATCTAGTTCCCTTTTTTGGAATCCAATAAAAACATTCAAATGTATTCATAATTTCTCAAAGATATTTTCACCAAAAGGATAATACTTTAAGGGAATTATTTAATAATATTAGAAAGAAATGTCTAATCTATAATCACACCACTAATTTAGATAAACATTTCCAAGATCTATGTTATTTTTTATTTCTAAAACTACCATTTAATTAAATTTTATGATTCTATATATGATCATGGTGAATATATAAATTAACTTATACACTATATGTTCTCATATTTTCAAATAGGGTAATTAAATCTCCTAAGAGTGGTGGTTTACCTTAAAAATCAATCCAGTATTTTTTCAGTAGGATTCATATAATATGTTCTGTTTAGAGTGATAGGAAAAAACTTTCTATCTGATTTATTTATATTCACCACGAAGAAAGAGAAAGAATTAGTTAATTCACCAATTATTTTGGGTATAATGTTCTATAATATATCCAAGAAAATAATCTATGTACATGAAGGAACCATTTCTATTAATCTTTCAGATAACCCTACACATGTCAACATTCACTACACTATAAAGCACCATTTAAAAAACATTCCCCTTTTCACTCTCCCATGAAGAAGGTACTAAACCTATTTAAGTATTATGTATGATCCATGAATTCATATCCTTAAGAGAGTAATTTTCCCTTAAAAATAATATGAAACATATTAATTTACTAAAATCTAGAAATTTATCTTTAAATTTTGAATAAGTGTTAAGATCTGACTTCATTAATGATTTATTAGATGATATAGAAATTGATATGATTTCATAGACACAATAGATTCAATATTTGGAAGTAGGGAACTGAAATTCAGTATCATCTCTTGAACAAAAACTAAATATTAAATTTAAACCTCACCCATGTGATTTAATGTATGTATACCTCCTGGAAGTAGAAAATGTTCCATTAATAATTTCTAATAATTTTTATAGAATCCAAGTACAATATTTGAATGAGATGTTAATAAAAAACATTAGGTTTATATTTTTGGACACATAATTTCACAAAAAGGAATTGAGGATGATAAATTTAAGGTTTTAGTGATAAATTATTTTTCATATCTATCTTCTGTAAATCATGTTAGAACCTTTTTTAGACATTAATAACTCTATAGATAATTCATAAATGATTTTAGTAATATTACTCTTTCTCTTTCTAGATTAATTTTAAAATAACATGAATTTTATTTTAATTATCATTATTGGGACTAATTTTATGAGCTAAATCAATGTGTGATTATCCCACTAATAATGCTTCCAAAAAATTGGGAACATCCATTTGAGCTATATTATGAGGCATCAAAACAATATACGGAGGAATACCTCTCTCAAAATATTGAAGGAAACCCAAAAGTCATAGCCTATGACTAAAGGATAGTTGATAATACTCATCTTAACTACCCAACCACTAGAAAGGATATAGTTATTATTTTATTAAATATGAAGTAGTTTTACTTTCTTATCTTGAAGCCCTTAAGTACCTGATGAAGATGGATGATACTAAGATAGGGAATGTAAGATGCATGATACAATTGAAAGGGTTCAACTCATATTTAATAAATAACAATGGAAGATAAAATTATATGGATAGTTATCTAAGTTGACTACCCAACACAACCGGAGTAGAAATACAAGATCTGAACACACTAAATGATCATCTACTATGATAACAACTCTACATTATGGAAGGGAAAATACCATGGTATTCCAACATAGTGAATCATTTTTTCAAGAATTAGGTACCATAATATATTAAATCCCATATAAATTATAAACTAAAATTTGAATCTAGATTTTATATTTGTGAGGATCCATTACATTTGAAAATTTCAAATGATGATATGATTAGAATGTAATTACTAACAAGTAAAATTGAGTCTATTTTGGACTTTTGTCCCACACTTTCTTGGAAAATACAATTTGAACCTCAGATATGGAAAAACTTATATAATATATAATATATTTTCTAACATTTTTAAATATTATTATGAATATTGTAATCATGAAAAATTGTAGTTTTCTAAAAATATTATTGAAACATAAGAGATTTCTCAAAAACATATTATAAATAATTTAAAATTTTAATGTATAAGGAAATGATTTTATTGTAAATTTTCCCAATTCTTATATTAATTATTAAATTCTTCATACTTTTGATTAAGTCTCAAAATGGGTGGAATGAAAGACCACCAAAAATGATGATTCCAAAGTTGTGTATGATTTTTTTGGTCCCATATTTTTTGTATGTTTGGATTTCCAAGAGATGTCTTCAACAAACAAGGGGATCACTTTTAAAATTATTTAATTTAGGAGATTATTAAGAGGTATAGGATGAATAACATGAAATCAACACCTAAAAATCCTAAAAAAATTCCAAGCTAAAGTGTCCAATTGGGAAATTAATTTTCTGGATAAAATAGTTAAACCCGATTGATGGGTTGAATCTAAATATTTGAAGACACCTTATTGGCATTCTGAAAAACATAAAAGGCATGTATAGGTATGATCCCCTATAAATTGACTTATAAGAAAAATTTCTATATACTAGTGGTACTATTGGAAAATGGGTGAGCCTGGGTGGGGCGGGCTATGCCTATACAGGTTTAAGATAGTACACATTTTTTGGTAAAAAAACAAATATTGTAAACAAAAATATCAATCTCTCCATGGCCCGAATAGGCCTACATGCATCCTGTGGGTTTTCTCAAATTTAAAAGTTTAAAATTATTAACTATATGGATT
Source organism: Viscum album (assembly GCA_963277665.1). Classification (NCBI taxonomy): domain Eukaryota; kingdom Viridiplantae; phylum Streptophyta; class Magnoliopsida; order Santalales; family Viscaceae; genus Viscum; species Viscum album. The sequence goes on along the minus strand of OY728122.1, from coordinate 2,005,866,862 downwards.
TAAATTATATATTTTTTCTCTAGTGGCCAAATAATCCCATAGATAACCCCTTCCTATCAATGATTCAGTTGTTAAAATCCCAATTATTCTTCATTATCATATCTTCACCTGATTAGGAGACCACTAAATATTCTATTTCAAAAAAATTTCCTCTTTAATATCTTATGATTTCATAGCAATCCTTAGACATGACAGATGGTTCGATGAAACTATAATGGGATGATGAGAGAATATATAATGGTTTTGTGTGCCACATTTTGAATCATGGTAGAATATAATAGGGATATGGGATATTCGATTAATGACATTGGTTCCTTGTGAGATATTCAAAGGGGTGACAACGACATATGAATCTTTTGGGATGGTGAAAAGTTATTCTTCATCCAAAATTCTCACTTTATATTATGATGGAAGGGCCAATTATGGAGCACATGAGTGAACCAACGTAAAACAATTCACCATGATCGATGGAATGTGGTGGAACATATTAGAGAGAAAATAAAAGAAATATATTTTTTATTTTTTCATTTATATTTTTGATTTCAAGAGGGTTGGGTGAAAAGTAAATTCCATAAAAGGTAAGGATACATATGAAGACATCCAATTTTGGATAAGATGATGCTCATTGGAATGGGTAACCTAACATGCCCCATCTTTATTGCAAATCGATTCCCATAATGGGCCTCTCCACCTATTCCAGCTTCTTCCACCAACTATCACACAATTTATGAAGCTTCCACAAAATTCCTAAATTTCTATTGGAAATTATATCTTCTCACACTGGTAAGCCCTCATGGGAAAGAATGAATTGAATGAATTAATTTCTATAAATTAGTCCCATAGGTAAGCATGTACTTTCACTTGCTTAACCTGTAATAGATTGTATTGATATGGAGTTTACCAACATAATCTTGTACTCTAAACGGTCAAATTGTTTAGGCCCACCCCACCTCACATCCACCTCATACCCACAAATCCAAGGGGATGTGGTCCCATTTTTCATTAATAACTAGTGGAGTTGGGGAATCAAGTATATTGAGCTGTAAAGAAGATAAATATTGATATTTAAAGGGTAACAACGTGAGATTTTATGAAATATTACTCTTCAAATAAATTAAATTTCATTGATCACTTGCGAAAAATAGAACCCTGGGTCTCAATAAACAATAATATGGTATACCGTTTAATCCCAGATATTAAATTGAAAAACTGAATATGAATAAATTTTTTTTGGAAAAAATGTGACATGGTTTTAGTAAAATAAAAAATACTAATAAATAAGACCTCAATTTTATGTAAGGTCATTATATTCATTAAAAATACATTTTTTACTCAGAAATAGTTTTCCATAATTTTGTGAGGAAATAATATAATTAATTTCATGTGATTTTAGAAAATGTATTTGATAAAATGAACTTCACTTTTTAAATCTACATGTAAAAAATATTCTATATTTAATATTTGAGAGTTTCATGAAAAAATTATTTCTCAATACATAGTGACAAAGAATTATTATTATTGAAAATTTCATTTTCATTTAAAGAAATATCAAATTATGATTTTATTTTAAAATTGTATTCAAATAAAAATTATTTCATTTATATAAATAATTGTACAAATAAGTCCATTTTAAATAATTTATATTTTTTATTTTGGTATAAAATCTATTTATACTTGAAAAATCAATTTTTTTCTAGAAAACCACTTTTCATCACATTTTGTGGGGTTAATTTCAAATTATAATTTTCCACTTATATGAATTGAATCTAATAAAATGGATTCTATATTAGAAATTAGCATAATTAAAAATTTTAAATAAGATCAACATTTATTTAATATGATGAATAGTAAAGATTATAAAAATCTATTTCCATAAAAAAGGTGAAAATGAGTTTTCCAGTTGGTTAAACCAAGTGATAAGGGTATGTTTAATAATTAAAAATGTATAAATACTATTTTATAGCCACATATCATTATTATAAAATCTCAACTTCACATATCTATCCATTTGGATGAATTTGGGCTTAGTATGACCTTATTATATTTTAATCGTTTATGATATTCTTGGTGTGACCTCCCTCCCACTTATAAAAGAAATCCCATCATGTATCTTCATTATACCACTTTCATCTATATCACTTAACCAAAACCTAAAAAATTATATTATATAATTAAATATATATTATTTATAGGCACTAGTTATAACACCCTAATATTGTATGGTATGCATCTTCTTAAATTAATTCGGTTTATTAGATAGCATACACAACACTCAGATCAAATGAATCATGATATACTATTAAAAATTAATATGAAAGTTTGGAATTGTAATATTGAAATTATAATAATATACTCACCTATGAAAGTATAAATAAAATTTAGGTACCTCATATATTAAAATATGAAATATTTATATCAAGGAAAAATTAAAAAAATGTTTTAAGAATGATAAATTAAGTGTTGATATTTTTATGAAATGTAAATGATTATTTAAAATTTTATAATTAATATAATGATTTAAAATAAATTTTTTTTTTAAAAAATATCCTAATTAATTAATAATTTTTTATATTATAATTATAATATATTATTACGATACCATGAATATTTTTTAAAAGTGTCATAAAATTTGTTCTAATATTAAAATATATATTTTTCTAATAAATAATAACATTAATTAAGAATTAATTTTCTCATATTTATAAAATTATTATCATAAAATGTATTCCATTATTTAAATATACATGTCAAAAAATGTTTAGGGTGCATTTTTGGGATTTCATTGAAATAGTTGAATTTCTAGTGAATAGTGAAATATGACAATTTATGACATTTAACATTAAGTAAATAAATGAATTATTGAGTCATAGATGATGTATGGAAGAGTTAAGTACCAATTAGTTCAAAATAAAATGATCTAGTTACTGTAATTGTTCACAAGAATCAACACTATTGATAGTCTTGATCCAAAATAATAAACAAATGAATAAAATAATTAAAAAACACCCCTCTCCTCCACTATAAATTCTACCCATAACCCACCCTTATACTTACACCATATAAGCATTGAATCTAATCTAAATTCTACCCAATTCGTTTATGAAGCCTCTTAAACATGTCTATGACCTTATGGTCTTACCAAAAGACCAAATCCATGTGTTTCAAATAGGTTTCCAATGAGATGACATTCGAGAGGTAAAATACACCATCATCCTCTTTTAATTTATTTTCTTTACTTATCCTCTCCTAAAATCCCATTTACAAATTGTAATGTTAACTAAAATATCATATAAATAGTTAAATTTAATTTTTTTAGTGTAATAATCATCCTCAAATATCTTCTTCTCTACTTTTAATTCTAAAATGGATAACATCATCTGTAAGGTGTCGATTCACTGCCTTCATAGATGATGAGTTTTCATTTTTAATTAACACCTTAAAGGATAGTCATAAAACTATTTTTATGATTAAAAAACATTTTAATATATCTATTAAAAATTATTTAATGTTCTGAAAATAGTATATAAACATAATATTAAATAAAATGATATAAGCAAATGATGGTCTTAAAAAGAGCTAAAATAAATTAAAACATGTCCATAAATGTTTCATATAATGGGTAATCTTTATAGTATATAAAAAAATAATATATGAACCATTTAAACTTATTGAAATTAATTAATAATAAATAATTTCACTTCTATAGTTTCATTTTGTTTTACAAGAACTCCCATAATTGTACACATGGGGATTGACCGTAAAACCCTGAAACGAACGCTCCCAAAATAATGACATTAAACAATATAACTCATCAAAATAACCATAAATAAACATAATAAAATTATAATAAATGAAAAAAATGTTTAATATATTTTTAATTAATTAATATAATTTGATTATCTAGGAGATTTATTACAAGTGTAGAACGCTTTCAGACATAGGGTAAAGGGTTTGTCATCTAACTTTTATTTCTATGATATATGCCTTCTTAAACACTTATTCATTGTGTTTGGTGTATATATAATTCCCTTATATATTTATGTATAACATCAAGAATAATATTTTCTTCATCATATTAAATTATTCATTAAACAATTATTTCTTTTATGGGGAATATTTTTTTACTGATTACAAAGTGGTAAGGTATTTCTTAACTCAATTTCCATTATTTGGGATAAAAATCTATGTCATTGGTTATGTTATGCTTTGATGTTTTGTGAAATGAACTAATATTGTTTTATAATGTATTTTCACTTTTATTGTGTGGATTTTAATTTTCCACACATAATTATATGATTTACTTATCCTCACTCCAATGATATGATCTCTGTAAGGGGTTTCCTATCTCACTTTTATTTATATGAGATATGCCTAATTCACCACTTATTAATTGTGTGTGGTGTATTTATATTATCCATTAATATGTAATATCATCAATATATTTATATTTATTGTATTAAATGTTTCATTTTATGATTATTAATTTTTTTGGGAATATGATTCGACTGATTACAAAGTGGTAAGGGTTTTTTTATCTCACATTAATCTCTATGGGACATATGCCAAGATCACTACTTATTTCCTTTATGTACTACTATATTTTATTTATGATAATAATTCATTTAATATTTAGTTAAATATATATATTTATTGTTTCATGGGTATTATTTCTTCTTAATTCATATAATAACATTTTATACAGTTTATAATTTATATGTTATTTGATTAACTATGGAAATAGTGTTAAATAAATATATTTTACTCAATAAATATATTTTGTTGATAAAAAATATTTATTAATGAATTAATAAGAATGTGTTTTTCTGTTATGATAATGGTTATGGTTTGGTTAATGCAATCCCAATGGGTTAGGGACTGATTAATGCCATCCCCTCGATGCATTAGTAGTCTCATGAGAAGAAAAATGTTGTAGAAAAACCCTTCATGGTTGTTTCCAAGAAGAATTAAAATGGTTTATACCCACAAAATTAAACCATCTTATAAATGGTCTTCATAATATAATGGTTCATGTGATAGATATATAACATCCTATAATTAATCATTTCATATATTTAGAATTTAGTTATTATTATCTAGATAATTTTAACTATGAAAAAATATATGGATGCATTTTCATTCTTAATATATTGATTGGAATGTGTTTTTAGTTGTTTAAAATTCCATATTAAATATAATTTTTGATTAAAGTATGTTTCCTATGTATCTAACCCTTATTGATCCTTTGAGCTCACACATTTATTTGTTTTCTTTCCCCAGGTTTTGAAGATGAAATCTTTGAATAATTTTCATTGAAGTAGTTTATTTTCCTTTATTATGATCTATGTATTATTAAAAATTTAATAAGTGAATAATGTATGTATATAGTTATTCAATACACTAAATTGATCGATCCTTGGTGTTTTTATATCTTGTATTTATACCATGGTAATAAAATAACCGAAAACTCTTTGCTACTAGGTTTAGGGTTATTACATTGGGTATCAGAGGAAGTTTAGTAGAAACCTTGAGAACTATATTTAGGAAATAATATATTATAGGACATAATCTTACAATATAAATTGAGGATAATTATAGAATAATATTATAAACAAGCTATGTCAATGATTATGAGATTAGGTATGAAATAAATTTTCATTTTGTGATAATTATTTCACTAGTATTGAGATTATACATAATTATGTAACCTAATATAGTGTACATGGTCATTTATAAATAGAACGTAGTCGAATGAATGATAACCTCATCAATGCACATGATCCGATGACTGAGAATAATCAAATATTTTAGTGTCTTCTGGAAATATTTTGAAGTGAACAATTCTCAAAAACATCATCATCATATGAGTATATAATATATTGTGATAATGAGACAAATAAATAATTATCTAAGTATTATGGATTTGGATGGAATCATGAGAACAAGAGTACAACTAGGAAAATATTGTATAAACTATATAAAATAATGAATTATTTTACCTCATGTGATAATTGTGGAAAGAATCATCACACTACTTGCTTAAATAGAAATGAGATTTTGTTACAAGTGTGAAGATAATGGACACCGTGATTTTGATTGTAAGGCTAAGAAGAAGGTTTGTAATGTGCAATTCATTAAATGCATGAAGATGGGACACTACTCAAATCAATGTCTCAATCATCAATGGAATATACCCCAAATGTGGAAGATGGATTATGGTCAAGCATATTCTACTACCATAGATGAAGAGGAATGATTAATATTTCTATGTGTGGATTAATGAATTATGTTATTTGATTATTTTATCTATATTTATTTTGTTATGAGAATAATTATACATATAAGGATTGTATTGTAGTAATTTTATTTTAAGGAATTGGAATCAAGTGACTGATGGTAGTAGTAATCAAGAGAAGTGATTTTGTTGCAAGTTTTTCTTGAAATCACCTGACTTTGGAAATATAACCCTAAATATGTGTATTATGTTGTGATAGTAATAATTAGATGATTATGCGATGGTATTGGTGACCATGAGTGTGGTTAGTGTTATGATGGTTTATGTTATAATGTAATTATTAGATGTTTGTATTTAATTAATATATTTAAGAGCTTGATATTTCACTCATGGATGAATGCATGTTTTTATAAAGGTTTAAAGGATATTAAGGTATTCAGATAATTGGTATCTGAAAAAAGAGATACATTATTTAGGGAAATATTATTTTAAGTTGATTTTTTGATATTTAGTGACCTCCCATCTAGATATCTAGTCTTTAAATTTGGACAAACATATTTTGGAGGAGTATTAAGATAAACAACATATGGAATGGGTTAAAGACATTATTTACTAAGATTACTGTATCATTTATCATTTTGGATTACATGTACTTACCATTTTAGTTTCAGTAGACATTAATTCTATAAATGAATTACAAGTTGATATTATGATTTTTAAAAGTTCTAAGAGAATAAAAAATTGTCATGAATATCCATCTCCATATTTAGGAAATGAAGTGGAGATAGATCAAATAACAACAAAAGGATGAGATTATGACATGGAATGGAATCCTGTATGTTTATTTTATCATGTTCTTATTTCTATAGTAAAAGAAACCCTCAAATATATGAAAAGGATTTTGGAAAAAAAACCATTTTTTATATTTCCTTCTGAGAAATCAATGTTATTTTAAATGATCATAGATTTACAGTTTTGTGAGGACTTACTTTTTAATGACTGTGTTCTATATCACATGACATCAGAAATTGATGGTAATGTTTTTTCTTTAATGACAATATTTTCACTTTTCACTAATATTATATCATTCAAATTCTGTTTTTTTTTTATACCTTTTCATTTCACATTCCATTTTATTAAGAGGAGGTATTATTAACCCAATTTACGATGTGGATTTCCCACAAATGAATTTTCAAGTGTCATGATTTGATTTCCTAAGTTCAATTTCAAAATTTCAAGGAAATAATTTATTAAATGAGGTAAGAATAAAACACCCCATGATTTTATAGTATGTTTCTTTTTAAATAAATTCAATTTATTCAATACCTTATACAAGACTGATCGTAAACAAACTGTTATATGCTATTAAATATTAACATGACCATTAGGAAAAGAAATGTGGAAAATATATTAATAACCTCACCTATTAAATTATAAGTAAAATCTTGGTATCTCATAAATGAAAAATATGATATATTTATGTCATGTAATAATTAAATAAATGTTTTAGAAATAATAAATTAAGCGTTGGTATTTTTGTGATTTATAAATGTTTATTTATAATTTTATAATTAATATAATGATTTAAATGAAAAATGAATTTACATAAAATATATTACTTTATTAAAATTTACTTGTATTATAATTTTAAGATAATTTTACGAGACCATAATTAAATTTTCATTGTGTCGTAAAATCAATTATATTATTAAAATCATTATTTTTTTTAATAAATCATGATTTTAATTAAAAATTAAATTTATCATATTTTGAAAATTATTTTCATAAAAGTTAGTCTATTTTTGAAATATACATGTCAAAAAATAGTTAGAATGAATTTTTGGGAGTTTTATGAAATAATTGATTTTTTGGGGAATAGTAAAATATGATAATTTATAGTGTTTAATATAATAAGTAAACAAATGAATTAATGAGTCACATATGATGTATGGATGATGTAAACACCCATTATTTAAAAAAATTCTATATTTACTATAATTAGTCCCTTGAATGATCACCACTGATAATCTTGATGCAAAATAACAAACAAAAGAATAAAATAACAAAAAAACTCCCCTCCTCCACTATAAATACCACCCTCATCAGTCCATATCTACACACCATATATGCATTTAATATTATCTAAATTCTACCCAATTACCTTCCCAAGACTATTCCACATTTCTAAAACCTTTTGGTATCACTAAAAGACCAAATACAAGTATCTTAAAAAGGTTCTCACAGAGATGATATTCGGGAGGTAAAATACTCATTTATTATGTTTTAATTTCTTTTATTTCCTTATAATCTCTTTACATACAAAATAAAAATTTTAATCACAACTCTAGTATAATAATTATAATGTAATTTTACTGTGTTAATGGAATAATCATCATCAAATCTCTTATCCTCTCCAATTAATTGTAAAAATGAAAATATCATACACGAGGTTTCATTTCACCCCCTTCATGGGTGATGAGTTTTTATTTTTTTATTACAGCCTTCATGGGTGGTTATAAAACCATTTTTATTCCTAAAAGATATAATAATATGTCTATTAAAACTTATTTAATGTTCTATAACTATTATATAAACATAATATTAAATTACATGATACATGTTTGTGATGGTCGTAAAAACTGTCCAAATAAAATAAAACATTTTCATCAACATTTTTTTAAATAAATTATTCTCATTCCATAGAGAAAAATAATATATTTTACCCTTTAAACTTTTATATGTCCATTAATACTTAATAATATCAATTTTTCAGTATTTCTTTTATTTGAGACGAACTCTGACAATTATACATAAGGGAATCAACAACAAAACCATGAAATGAACGCTCCCGGAACAACAAAATGAAAAATTATAACTCCTAAAATTTGAAATATAGGAACTTAATTAAATTAAAATAATTTTTTTTTAATATTTTATTAATTATGTAATTAACGAATATAATTTCAAAATATATGTCATTAAGTATAAGTAAAAATGCTTCCAGACATAAGGTAAGGGGTTTATCATCTCACTTTTATTTATTTGAGATATGCCATATTCACCACTTATTCCTTTAGTGTGGTATATATATAATTACCTTAGATATATAATATCATTAATATTAGTATCTTTATGGTATTTAATTCTAAATTTGATAATTATTTCTTTTATGGGGATACGGTTCAACAGATTACAAAGTAGTAAGGGATTTATTAACTTAATTTCCATTAATTGGGTTAAAATTATATTTCATTAGTTATGTTATTCCAAGAATATGTGTGAAATAAGATATTATTATTTTATGATGTATTTCCATTTTTATTTTTTGTATTTAAAATTATCAAACAAAATTATTTCATTGATTTATCCTAACTCCAATGATATGATCTTTTTAAGGGGTTTCTCATCTCACTTTTATTTTTGTGAGATATTCATTATTTAACACTTATTCCTTGTTAGTGGTGTATTGTAGCGACTCGTGTTTTTGGTCATGTCAGACTTTGGAATATTTCTGCGAATAATTCTAGAGCTTGGTGCGAAGACGGCGTGCGATTCTGAGGCCCAGTGTGCCAGAAATTAATTTTTTAAGAATATTAAGTATTTTTATACTATGCACGTGGAGGGGGTGTGGTATCTCCTAAATGGTAGCTCAGAACGGGAATCTGAGGGCACAGTTGCGTCCAGAACGTGCCGTTTACCCTAGGCGAGGTGTAAACTTTGCTGGCGTGGGCCTGCGGTAAGAAACCCCACCAGGGGCTTTTTCGTAAATAAGTAGCGAATTTAGGGTGCGAGCGTCAACTCGAATAACTTCTGAAAGAAGTATCGGATGGAAAATCTGAGTCCGCCGTTGCGTTCAGAACGACGTGTTTACCCTAGGGGTGACCTTACTTTTGTTTGCATCGGGCGTCGGGTCCGAGGCGGGTTTGGCGCCGGCGGGCGGCTGATATAAATATCAGCGCCGCCCCCTATCGTTCCTCTTGACGTTTTTCGCCGTTCTTCGCCGCCGCTCCGCCGAATCGAGCAAACGAAGCGCCCACGAGCTTGGAATTCGACAGCGGACGTTTCAGGAGCGTGCATCGGAAGCTCTGGAGCGCGGATCTAAGGCAGAACGTCGGTGTTTCGCCCGCGAGGTAGGCGGTTTGAGTTTTACAATCCCAGATCCCATTTTTTTGTTTTTTTCCTTCAAATTTTTGTAAGGGTTGTATAGTTCGGGTCCTGAGCTTTCCAAAACATGTTTCAGATCTGAATTTGGTGCACCAGGGTGCTCCCAGTGGCTCCCGGAAGTTTTCCAGCGAAAACCCGGTTTTCCAACGACGACGGGCGGTGGCCATGGCGGAATCTGGCGACGGCGCGGTGGCACGACGGCGGTTTCCGGTGGCGGCGGCGGCAGCGCGGCAGAATCCGGAGGCGGCGCGGTGGTTTCCGGCGAGGCTGGCGATGGTCCGGCCAGGATTTTCCGGGGATTCTTTAAACCCCCGTAACTCGCAAACCAAAACTATGATTTGCGTGACGTTTGTGGCGACGTGTTCCTTGAATTGAGACGGACCTTTTGCACTCACTTTGAGAATTTTGTGAGTCTGGATTTTGGCCCGAGGGCTTGAAATGTCGAATAAAATAATAATATTTTATTATTTTACGACTTCAGGCCGTTGTAACTTCTACCCGGAGCGTCCGATTGATGTGTTGTCAGTGGCGTTGAGACCCTGATGGTAAAACAGACTTTTTGAGATAGTTTCTGGGTGTTGGGACTGAGAACGGGGTGCAGGCCCCACGAGGCCGGGTTTTGGCGTTTGCGGAGAAATGCAACTTTTGCACCAGGAGTCCGATTTTGGCAGATGAATAGTCGATCCTATGTGCTTTTCCGAGAGAAACGCAATGGTGCGTTCGGTTCGATGAGTTTCGGAATCCAGGCGTGGGCCCCACCCGAGCTGGGCTTCGGTGAATAGTGCCTTTTTCACTGGGTGTCCGTTTCGGACGAGCGAGTAGTTGATTCCGCTTGTTTTTCCGAGGGGATCGCCGTGGTGTGATCCGCTCGATGGGTTTCAGGATCTTTGTGGGGGCCCCGCACGAGCTACCTATGGTGAATAGTTCATTTTTCACTAGTACTCTGTTTCGGACGAGTAGACAGTCTATCCTGCGTGTTTTTCCGCGTGGAATGCGATGGTGGTCTTAGTTTTGGCTTAGGAGGTGCGCAGTGTGGCGTTGTGGCGGGTCGCTCAGGTTAGCGACGTTTGGACCAGCAGTAGTTGAGGGTTCTCCCTTGGTTCGTTCCTACGAGGGTTCGTGTGGCATCACAACCTTCGTATGGGTTTGTGATCCTCTCGATGGGATGTTTAAACTGTTAGAGTTGTGGTATCCCTCCGGTGGGCCCGGAGTGGATCCTCTAGCATCTTTACCCTAGATCGGGTTCTTGGTATCGCTGTGACTGCTTATTTACGGGCGGCGATCCCCTATCTAGCAGGTTAACTCCATAGGGTTCGTGGCATCACCGGAAATATGATCCCCTACGTGGTGGGCCGTGCTCAGTAGGGTTGTGGCATCATCGGGTATACGATCCCCTACTCAGCATGTGGTTTATAGTAGGGTTATGGTATCGTTGGTTATGCGATCACCTACTCAGCGCGTGGTTTCTGTAGGGTTGCAGCATTGTCGGTTCGATCCCCTACATCGCGAGTTATACCAGATAGGGTTCCAGTATCATCGTGACCATCTTTATATGGACGATGATCCTCTATCTGAGTGTGAGTTTCTGTCGAGTACCAGATCGGGTTGTGGTATCCCCCAACAGATCCTGGGCGTGACCCCCTATCTTTGAGAACTACGTATGCCAGATCGGGTCATGGTATCCCCTAATGGACCCTGGGAGTGATCCCTTTTCTATGAGCTACGTATACCGGAGTGGGTTCTAGTATCCCCTAGAGGACCCTAGGAGCGATCCCCTATCCGAGGAGTTTGGTGGTTTTGTTGTTTCAGGGAGGTTTCCTCAGTGATGCTATCCGACGAGCGTGATCTCTCGGGTGAGCGTTTGAGAGGTTTGTGAGAAACCCAATGGAGTGTATCTCTCGGATGAGTGTTATCTGGGATGATAGTGATCGTGTGGTGTACTCTCCTGGTTGTGGACGGTTGCTGGTGACGAGGTCGGTACCTCTTGTGGCTTTGTGGCGTGATCTGAGTATAACTGGATTGTTCAAGGTGTATGTATGGGCATACACCTGAGATGAGCTGAGATGACTAGTTGTGTTTAGCCGAGGATGGTCACGAGATGAAGTTTCTCTCTCGTCTGGGTTCCCTCTGGCTGGGTTGAGCGGACTGTTTCCTTTCAGTTGCTCCCTTGGGTTTTGGGTTTTTGGGGTGCCTACTGAGTATGTTTATACTCACCCCTGTACGGGCTTTGCCCGCACATGTTTATGTCTTGTGCAGACCACAAGCCTTTTGACGGAGTCCCAGGAGGACCGAGAGCAGGCGGATCTTAGTGAGCGAGTTGACTGGGGTGTATACCGGAGTTGTGCCGAGGGATATTTCCAGTGGGTGTTTGTGGCAGTGTTCACCTTCTTCAGAGCAGGTTGGACGTGCTTTGTAGTTTTCTTTGGTGGGACCTATTTTGCCCTTTGTACTTTTGTTGTTGCACTGTGGTTTGGGATAGATTGTATGCATGCATTTACTTTTCAGTTTCTATATCTCTGCACTGTTGCATGGAGGTGTTTGTGGGTGCTTGTGTATAGGTACCTTAGGCTAATACCTCCCATGTGTGTGATAGCCTACTCGGCGCTGGTCGCCAGCCCCTGGCCTATTGGAGGCGGGCTTGGGGAGTCGCGGCTCGAGCCCCGTTGGGTCGAGTTTTGACAGAGTGGTATCAGAGGTGGGTCCACCTTTGGGATCTCAGAGCGTAGCTGGTCTAGCTGTGAGTTTGGTTTGGGTTGCATAGCGGAAGTGTTAGGGTGTTTTGAGCTCAGCTTTCAGGCCAGAGACTCCAGTGTTGGTGCGGCGGCCGACGTATCCATACACCAGGACTCTGACAACCTTCCTTTCGACTCGGGACATTCATACACTGGTCGCAGGGACATAATGGTACATGCATCATATAGTACTGGGTTTTTGGGTTTTTCTTGTCCTTCTTGAGTCAGCTCTCCAGATATACTCTTTGACTATGGTGTGTCTTGAAGGTATTTCAGGATGCCTCCACGACGACAGCCAGCGAGGGTTCCACAACAGGATTGTGCTGATGACCTGCCCCGTGTAGAGGCTGTGGAGCAGGGTGCAGGTTCTGAGGTTGCACCTCCAGGTGGTCTTCCAGTTGAGCCACCACCTGTCGAGCAGCTGGTTGTGTCGGCGGTGCAGGATGAGGTTGCGCGCAGGCTGAGTGCGCTGCACGAGTTCAGAGGCAGCGACCTCTGTGGTTCTGGGGTGATCCAGACCTCCAGTCAGCTGATGAATGGCTTGAGGCAGTCACCCGAGTTTTCCGCCTTGTGAGGACACCTCCAGATCAGATGGTGGTCCTAGTGGCGAGCCTTCTTCATGGTTTTTCCAGTCGATGGTGGATTTTGGTGACGCAGTCCCATGATGAGGAGACGCTGACGTGGGCAGAGTTTGAGCGGCTCTTCAGGGAGGAGTTCTATCCGGTGACGCTGAGGTCAGTGCAGATCTAGGAGCTTCTGAAGCTTTGACAGGAGAGCATGACTGTGTCGGAGTACTCAGCGATGTTTACAGACCTGTTGCGCTACTCCCTGGATATGGTTCGAGACCCGTTCTTTAGGTCTCAGACCTTCGATAAGGGCTTTCGCAGGGACATCCGAGAAGGTGTGGTTTCCTTGTGCCTGCCCACCTATGCTGGAGTGCTGGAGCGAGCGTTGGTGGTGGAGAGTTTTTTGGATGATCAGATTCCCCCTGTTAGTGTTGGGCACTTGAGGGCTGAGACTTTTTCAGTCGGATCGACATCTGGCAGCCGACGACAGACTCAGGGGTCAGGACGTGGTCGACGTTTCAGGAGGCGACCCCAAGATGGAGGATCTGAGTCTCAGGGCTCACAGGGCGGGCATGCTAGTTTTGGTCAGCCGCAGGAGAGGCGGTGTTACGCTTGCGATGGTCAGGGACATCTTTCTAGAGATTGTCCGACCCGATGTGCTACTGAGATGGAGCCGGTCGATGGACCGCCTTGGCAAAGGCAGCGTCTCGAGCAAGGAGGTCCGCAGGGCGGCAGACGTGGCGGCGGAGCTGGTGCAGCAGGAGGCGGTGGTAGGCAGTACCAGTTGCCACCACCCCCACCCCCAGGTGGTCCATGCCAAGCTCATGGAGCTGGTGGTCGAGGGCGAGGACAGCTGCATGCCCTAGAGGCAGTCAACCCATAGGCACCGCGAATGGATAGAGGTACGCCTTGTGTCTTTTCTAATTACTGTAGTAGTTTGATAGACACTGTTTAGCGGTACTCTTTCCTTTTGTTGGTTGCTCGAGTTTTGTTCAGGGCGTTGGTGAGACCCGGTGTGGGAGTTGTTCTGCATGCTTCGAATGCGTGAAGTAGATGGATCCTTCCCCCACCAAGACGCATTTTTGTGATGCGATTAAAACTGTGCGGGCGAGTCAGTTCCGCCCAAAGCGGATAGTATTGAGGTGTGGTGGATGAGTCCCTCTGACTTATGCGTTCGGGCATGGGTGTTGATTGGTGAGCTCGCTGGTGTGTGAGACCCAGTTGAGAGTCCAGTCTCTTTCCTTGTGCTTAGGGCTTTTCAGGGACGAAAAGTTCTAAGGGGGGGGGGGATGAAGAGACTCGGTTTTTTGGTCCTGTCAGACTTTGGAGTATTTCTGCGAATAATTCCAGAGCTAGGCGCGAAGACGACGTGCGATTCTGAGGCCCGGTGTGCCCGAAATTAATTTTATGAGAATATTAAGTATTTTTATACTATGCACGTGGCGGGGGTGTGGTATCTCCTAAACGGTAGCTCAGAACAGAAATCTGAGGGCACGGTTGAGTCCAGAACATGCCGTTTACCCTAGGTGAGGTGTAAACTTTGCGGGTGCGGGCCTGTGGTGAGAAACGCCAAC
Source organism: Viscum album (assembly GCA_963277665.1). NCBI lineage: Eukaryota > Viridiplantae > Streptophyta > Magnoliopsida > Santalales > Viscaceae > Viscum > Viscum album. The sequence goes on along the minus strand of OY728122.1, from coordinate 2,005,851,594 downwards.
AGGGGCGTTTTCGTAAATAAGTAGCGAAGTTAGTGTGTGAGCGTCGGCTCGAATAACTTCTGAACGGAGTCTCGGATGGAAAATATGAGTCCACCATTGCGTTCAGAACGACGCGTTTACCCTAGGGGTGACCTTACCTTTGTTTGCATCGGGCGTCGGGTCCGAGGCGGGTTTGGCGTCGGCGGGAGGCTGATATAAATATCAGCACCCCCCCTATCGTTCCTCTTGACGTTCTTCGCCGTTTTCGCCGCCGATCTGCCTAATCGAGCAATCGAAGCGCCCACGATCTCGGAATTTGACGACGGACGTTTCAGGAGCGCGCAGCGGAAACTCTGGAGCGCGGATCTAAGGCAGAACGTCGGCGTTTCGCCCGCGAGTTAGGCGGTTTGAGTTTTACAATCTCAGATCCCATTTTTGTGTTGTTTTCCTTCAAAGTTTCGTAAGGGTTGTATAGTTCGGGCCCCGAGCTTTCCAAAACATGTTTTGGATCTGAATTTGGTGCACCGGGGTGCTCCCGGGGGCTCTCGGAAGTTTTCCACCGAAAACCCGATTTTCCTGCGATGACGAGCGGCGGCCATGGCGGAATCCGGCGATGGCGCGGCGGCACAGCGGCGGTTTCCGGTGGTGGTAGTGGCAGCGCGGCGGAATCCGGCGGCGGCGCGGTGGTTTCCGGCGAGGCTGGCGGTTGTCCGACCAGGATTTTCCGGGGGTTCTTTAAACCCCCGTAACTCGCAAACCGAAACTCCAATTTGCGAGCCGTTTGCGGAGACATGTTCCTTGCGTTGAGACAGACCTTTTGAACTCACTTTGAGAATTTAGTGAGTCGGGATTTTGGCCCGGGGGCTTGAAATGTTGAATAAAATAATAATATTTTATTATTTTACGACTTCGGGCCGTTGTAACTTCTACCCGGAGCATCCGATTGACGTGTCGTCAGTGGAATTGAGACCCTGATGGTACAACGGACATTTTGAGATGGTGTCCGGGTGTTGGGACTGAGAAAGGGGTGTGGGCCCCATGAGGCCGGGTTTTGGCGTTTGCGGAGAAACACAGCTTTTGCACCAGGAGTCCGATTTTGGCAAATGAATAGTCGATCCTGTGTGCTTTTCCGAGAGGAACACAATGGTACATTTCGTTCGATGAGTTTCGGAATCCAGGTGTGGGCCCCACCCGAGCTAGGCTTCGGTGAATAGTGCCTTTTTCATCGGGTGTCCGTTTCGGACGAGTGAGTAGTCGATTCCGCTAGTTTTTCTGAGGGGATCGTCATGGTGTGATCCGCTCGACGGGTTTCGGGATCGTTGTGTGTGCCCCACACGAGCTAGCTATGGTGAATAGTGCCTTTTTCACCGGTGCTCTGTTTCGGGCAAGTAGATAGTCTATCCTGCGTGTTTTTCCACGTGGAACGCGATGGTGGCCTCGGTTTTGGGTTAGGAGGTTCGTAGTGTGGAGTTTTGGCGAGTCGCTCGGGTTAGCGACGTTTGGACCAGTAGTGGTTGAGGGTTCTCCCTTGGTTCGTTAATACGAGGGTTCATGTGGCATCAAAACTTTTTGTATGGGTTTGTGATCCTCTCGATGGGATGTTTAAACTGTTATAGTTGTGGTATCCCTCCGGTGGGCCCGGAGTGGATCCTCTAGCATCTTTACCCTAGATCAGGTTCTTGGTATTACTGTGAACGCTTATTTACGGGCGGTGATCCCCTATCTAGCAGGTTAACCCCATAGGGTTCGTGGCATCATCGGAAATATGATCACCTACGTGGTGGGCCGTGCTCAGTAGGGTTGTTTCATCGTTTGGTATACGATCCCCTACTCAACATGTGGTTTATAGTAGGGTTACGGTATCATTGGTTATGTGATCCCCTACTCAGCGCGTGGTTTCGGTAGGGTTGCAGCATCATCGGTTCGATCCCCTACATCGTGAGTTATACTAGATAGGGTTCCGGTATCATCATGACCATCTTTATATGGACGATGATCCTCTATCTGAGTGTGAGTTTCTGTCGAGTTCCAGATCGGGTTGTGGTATCCCCCAACGGATCCTGGGTGTGATCCCCTATCTGTGAGAACTACGTATGCCAGATCGAGTCGTGATATCCCCCAGCAGACCCTGGGAGTGATCCCCTATCTGTGAGCTACGTATACCAGAGTGGGTTCTGGTATCCCCTAGCCAACCCTAGGAGTGATCCCCTATCCGAGGAGTTTGGTGTTTCTATTGTTTCAGGGAGGTTTCCTCAGTGATGCTATCTGATGAGCGTGATCTCTCGGGTGAGAGTCTGAGAGGTTTATGAGAAACCCGATGGAGTGTATCTCTCGGATGAGTGTCATCTGGGATGACAGTGATCGTGTGGTGTACTCTCCTGGTTGTGGATGGTTGCTGGTGACGAGGTCGGTACCTCTTGTGGCTTTGTGGCATGATCTGAGTATAACTGGATTGTTCAAGGTGTATGTATGGGCATACTCTTGAGCTGAGCTGAGATGACTAGTTGTGTTTAGCCAAGGATAGTCACGAGATGGATTTTCTCTCTCGTTTGGGTTCCCTCTGGCTGGGTTGAGCGGACTGTTGCCTTTCAGTTGCTCCCTTGGGTTTTGGGTTTTTGGGGTGCCTACTGAGTATGTTTATACTCACCCCTGCACGGGCTTTGCCCGCACATGTTTGTGTCTTGTGCAGACCACAGGCCTTTTGACGGAGTCCCAGGAGGACCCAGAGCAGGCAGAGCTTAGTGAGCGAGTTGACCGGGGTGTATACCGGAGCTGTGCCGAGGGATATTTCCGGCGAGTGTTTGTGGCAGCGTTCCCCTTCTTTAGAGCAGGTTGGACGTGCTTTGTAGTTTTCTTTGGTGGACCCTGTTTTGCCCTTTGTACTTTTGTTGTTGCACTCTGGTTTGGGATAGATTGTATGCATGAATTTACTTTTCAGTTTCTATATCTCTGCACTGTTGCATGGAGGTGTTTGTGGGTGTGTGTGTACAGGTACCTTAGGCTAATGCCTCCCATGTGTGTGATAGCCTACTCAGCGCTGGTCGCCAGCCCCTGACCTATTGGTGGCGGGCTTGGGGAGTCGCGGCTCGAGCCCTGTTGGGTCGGGTTGTGACATGTATGTATAATGAACATTGATATATCATATCATGAATCTATTTTTCTTAATTTTATTCAATGTTTCATTTTATGTTTATTAATTTTATGGGGAATATGATTTGACTGATTACTGAGTGATAATGGTTTCTTATCTTGCTTTAATTTCTATGGGACATATGCCATTCTCATCACTTATTTACATTATATAATACTCCTTTTTATTTATATATATCATTAATTGAATATTTCATTAAATGTACATATTTTGTTCATGGATATTATTATTTCCTAAATTGTATACCTATTTTTCATATGGTTTTAACTATGAATGTCTTTTTGATTAACTGGGGAAATAGTGTTAAATCCATATAATTTACTCAATATGAAAATTGTGTTCATAAATAATATTGATTCATGAATTAAATTGATCATTTTGATAATTGATGAATGATTCAGAATAGTATAACATGGTTTGGGGATTGATTAATGAAATCCATATAGTTTGGAGGATGGTTAATTCAACTCCCTCGATGCATCGATTGTCTCATGAGATGAAATCAGTTACAGAAAAAACCTTCACATTTGTTTTCACGAATGAATTATATGGGTTTCTACCCATATATTTAAACCATATTATTAATTATCTTGACGGTATAATGGTTCATGTTCCAGATAAATTATTTCAAATAATTACTCATTTTCTATATTAAAATTTCTTTTGTTAATGTTTATAGGAATTTCACTATGAAAAAAATATGGATTCATTTTAATTTATTATTTATTAATTGGAATTTGTTTTCAATCATTTACATTTAAATATTGATTATAATTATAGATTCAAGTTAGATTCCAATGTATGAAAGCATTATTGAGAATTTTATCTCACCATTTTATTTGTTTTCTTTACACAGTTTTTGAGGATGAAGTATTTCAATAAGTGTCAATGATGAAATTTATTTTCCTTTGATATATTCTATGTATAATTACCAATGTAATAAGGGAACCATGTATATATCTAGTTCTTGAATACAAACAAACTAATAAATCCTTGTTGATGTGATCTTTGTATGTATAACATTGTAATAAAATAACAACGGACTCTAGGATACTAGGGTCAGGTTTGTTACACTGGTTATGTTAAAAGACCATTTAAATGGCTCTTAAGAAAGAACATAAAGGAGTCCTACTAAAGAATTTGTAATCACCCTAAAATATTGGTTCTTACACCTCCTACACATATATGGTATTAATGAAAAAATAATAAATTTTTTATCCTCATAATACATAAATGATATTTTTATTATATAACCATACTTATTCATAAACTTTCCATCAAAAGGGAAGTGAATGTATCACTCATGTGTATGTGTTTTATATAACATCTGTGTAGCGATACAATTAAATTTTAGTCACTATATTTCATGGATATGTATTATTATAGTTATAATTTTTATTTAACATATTTATGACATAAATATACTTTTATAATTACTATATAATATCTACCTTCATACCTTCCAATCCATTGTAAAACGATAACATCAATGGTGAATAATTGTGGATTACCACCTCCATGAAGCGATGCATCTTGTTTTTCATTTATGATTTACAGGAAAAATAAAAATGATATATTTAATAAATATATATGATATATATGATATATTATTGATTTTTAAAGGTTATTTATTATTAAAATTTCTTTTATCTTGTCTATTGAAAAGAGAAAACAACCCTCAGGCATACATATGACCATCTATCTCCATAAAAGATGCAATTTATTTTCTTATCTAAAATTTTTTATGATTAATGAAAATATATGTATATATATGTAATAAATATATAATATATTCATATCATGACTAAAATTATAGATATTATTGATCCATGATCAATTTATAAGTTCAGAAACCACTGAACAAAAATTCTCATGAAAAATGAAACAGTTAGTACCTAGAAATAATGAATTTAGTAAGGAAATAAAAATAAATGGGTGTTGAAATATTATAAGTGGAAAATATATGATATTATAAATATTTAAAATATTTTTTATAGATATATAATAAATTTATATTTATTATACAATAAGATATAGTACTGTTGTAGTAGTTTGAACATAAGGTACGAGATTTATGTTACAATCTCCTTGTTTATCGGTACTGTTTATGATTAAGATTTCAGTGATGAAATTTTATTTCATATATCTCAAAAATCACATTAATTTTATTATCCTATTATTACTTCTTGAGACTACATGTTTTTATTTAATTTCCACTCTTTAAAAACTCAAGATACTAATATAATGCTTTAAAGGAAAATCATATTTATTTTTCTCTTTGGTAAGAAATACCATTTCCTCTATATCTATGTTTTCTAAATATTTTTTCAAATATTTTTTTATATTATTATATTATTTTTAATTTAATTTCTACCTATCATTTATTTTTTGAAAATTGTTTAAAAATAATCTCTATATCATTTTTTGAATGAGGTACTTTTTTATTTTTACTGAAAATGTTAAATAAATCACTTTTTTAACATGAACTTCATGAATGAAATTTTATACCATCTTGAATGATAAATTCCTTAAATTCTACATAAATAATTTTGATGCTAGTTTTAATATTAAAAAATCCTTAATATTTTGGATGTTTCTAGATTTTAAATAATTGTTTTCAAAATGAACAGGTTATTTTCCTCAAGAAATATTCTGAAGAACATTTAAGGAAATTTATAATTTATGATAACATCCTTTTTGTCACTTATGAATTTCAAGGGATGTGATATAAGTATTCCATCTTTAATATTTAACTATATGGCTTCTTATAATAATAATGATATTTTTATGGATCCCATATATTTTCAAGGAGTTGTGTTATGGTGAAATGTTAAAATCTTTAAGAAAAAAGTTTCCTTTACCTGGGTTTTGAAATGAAATAGAATTATATCAATGAAATATCCTTTCTTATAATTATGTCACATAGTATAAATCATAAAAATTTAGTTAGAGAAAACAACAAAAACTCTACAAATAGCGAAGGAATGAAATAAGAGTTATTTATTGAAATTAAGGAACCCAAACCAATGAAATTGTATCATGAACTTCAGAATAGTAATATGACCATTATGAATCGTAATCCAGCCACTAGAATAGTAGCCTCACCTATAAAAGTATAAATAAAAATTAGGTATCCTATAAATGAAAATATGATATATTTATATTGTTGTATAAGTAAATAAATGTTTTAAAAATGATAAATTAGGTATTGATATTTTTGTGAAACAGAAATGTTTATTTGAAATTTTATTACTAATTAATGTAATTTTTTTCCTAAACATCGATTCATAAATTATTATTTCGTTTTTTATGATTATTTGAAAATTTTATGAGACCATATTTTATTTTTTGACATGTTATACAATTAGTTATAATTTTAAAATTGGTATTTTTAAAATAAATGATAATTTAATTTAAAAATTAAATTTATCATATTTATAAAATTAACATTATACAATGGAGTTAATTTTTTGAATTATAAATATATTAAAAGGGTTAGGGTGAATTTTCCATATTTTTCTAAAATAGATGAATTTTTGGGGAATAATGAAATACGATAATTGAAGGTATAAGCTAAATACATGAATTTTTGAGTCATAGTTGATGTATGGATGATATAAGCACCATTGGTCATATATCACCTTAAATTTTACAATATTTAGTTATATGAATAAACACTATTCATATTATTGATCCAAAATAATAAACAAAGGATTAAAATAAAAAACACCCCTCTCCTCCATTGTAAATACCACTGCTCACCACCTATTTTACTCACACATATAAATCCTTGAATCTTGTCCAAATTCTTCCCAAATAACATCCCTCATGTACCCACACATCAAAATCATTTTTTTCTTAACAAAAGACCAAACCTAATTCTCTTAAGGAGGTTTTTAAGGAGAAGAATTTAAGAGGTAAAACCTCTTCATTTTTCTTTTAATTTCATTTAAATTTCATTTATTTTATATCCTAACCTATATTAACACAAGAGAAATGGTAAATATTGTATTTATTATATAATTTAATTCTATTATGTCAATATAATAACCTATCATAATTTCTCTTCCCCTCCCCCTTCGTTCTAAAAATGAAAACATCATCTGTGATGTGTTAATTTATCGCATTCAAGGACAATGATATTTAAATTTCCACTTCCTCTTTGATGGATGGTCGTAAAAAAAAATTATATTAAAAAAATATAATATATATATTATTGCTTATTTTATGTTCTAGATATTATATATATACATAATTTATATTAATAAAACAAAACTAGTTCATGATGATAAAAAAATGGCCAAAATAATCTAAACGGTTATCAATAACATATTATATAATTAATCATCATAAAATATGAAAAAATTATATATAATACCCTTTAATATTTTATAAATTCATTATAAACATATAATATCAATTCTGGAAAACTACTCTAATTTTATATGTTCTTTCATACATGTATACAAGTTAACCAATCATGAAATCCAAGGAAACGAACACTCCCAAATGAGGAAATTGAATCTTATAACTCATAAAATGGCTATAAATTAAATTAATAAAATAAAATTAAATAAAATATACGTATAAAATGTTTTTAATTATTTAATTAATTAATAAAATTTTATTACCTAGATCATTAAAATCAGGTGCATAACAGTTTCAAACATAAGGCACAGAATTCTTTCTAATCCTCCATCTTTTCTTCGGGTTAATATTTATCTCTATTTAAACCATTGTAATACATAATTATTTTTACTTATTACTCCTATTTTATATTTTTTATTTTCCAAATATATATACCTATTCTAAATTATTCTTTATTTTATGGGGAAATACATGTTTTATAAAGTTCCCTTCATATACCCCTTTGATAAGCAAGCCCGATTAATGGCATGTTCCCAATTTCTTACCCATTTTTATGGAAAATAAATAATCTATTTTAATCAACCATTATTAAACAAAAAACAACCATTTTATCATGAAAATCATTCTTGTTACATTTTTTGTTTTATATAAACAATTATTCTTTTTCCACATTAAATTCTCTTTAATATTTCTTTAAACAATACTAAAATGTTTCATTTATAATATTTCTTAAACACTATTTTTACATGTTTTCACTTCATTTTGACATCACTTATCATGATCTATATCTATTATCCCATATTAATTACCATTTTTTATTTAAATCCATTCTTTCATGGAAAACTTTATGATATTTCCTTTTTTTATGCCTTGTGACATGATTATGATACCCAATTCTTTCCATGGGTAAACCATATGTTTATGATTGATTATTCCTGTGAAACACATATGAATGAACATGTTATTAAGGGTGTTCCAAAATTATTCTCTATCATATTAGGTAATTTTCAGTCTCATGATATGTCATTTGCAATGGTATGGGCGTTTAACCTTAACTCACGCTCCTCCATGTGAAATTGTTTTGGTGGTTAGCCTTGCATCATGCTCCTCTATGTGTAATGGTATTGGTGGTCGTCTATGAATCATGATACTTTATGTGAAATAGTATTTGATGTTATCCTTCATCAATGCTCCTCCATGTACAATTGTCTTGGTGGTTAGACTTGACTCATTCTTATGTCATGTTGTGTGTTGTTTCCATATTTCTATGATTCCATGATTACATCATCCAATGATATTTATGTTATGTTTCTATATGTTTATTCATATCCCCTATCTTTTTATGTAAACATTTTATTCCTTCTAACCCATGCTCTATGTTGTATTCATATGCTTATTCCCTTATAAGAATTTTCTCTCATCTCTTTATTCATGTATTCTAAAGGTTCTCCTATGAATATTTAAGGTCACAAAGTATGTTAGGGTTTAATTATGAATATTAAATAAAAGTTGATTTTATTTTAGTTCCATGTATTCAGTTTTAGGTTCTTAATCTTCCAAATACAATATAATATACGACCCTTGATTGTATTTGATGGTTAGTTTTTCTTAAAAAAATGTTTTAATATATTTAAAAATTATAAGACTATTTTAGTTGGTATCAAATGGTGATCTTGTTGTTTTTGGATATTAGGAATATAAAAATTTAGTAATAACCCTAGGATTAATTCTATCGCCATGAATAACCTAGATTGAATTATACAGAATCAAATAAAAGGATATTATTTTCATTTAATACATTATCCCTCTATGTTCAATGGTTGTTTTTTATATGATTATTAGCCAAGTAAGCGAGAACATATAATTTTAATATCTTTTTTTAATTCATGGATTGACCCAACACTCAATGTGAAAGGAAATGCGACAATTTCCCTAATGAAATGCTAAATCTGAATGGAGTCGGATCTCAAAACCATATGAAATTAATTTCTAAAATGGATCAATTTATGAATAATAACTTGAAAATGTAGAACTTCCTTATTCTCCAAATAATGTGAATGTTGCGGTCAAATACTTTATATGAGAAAGGCCTCTCATTTATAGTGGATATTAAGATCACCTCATTACAGAATAATGTATTAACTCCATTGAGAAGACATTCCCTATTTTCTAGTTCTCAGAAGAAGATAATGTTGTGATGCTGGTCTATCATTTTGATAGGAAATATTATCAATGGTGGAAAATGATAAAGAACTCGAATTCTAAAGAGGAAATTGATTCCATATATTGGGAGTAATTAAAGAAAATATTTTTCATAAATATTTTCCCAGAACCCTTCATTTCAAGATGGATAGGGATTTCCTCAGACTAAAGTAGAAGTATGATGAGTCCATCGTGGCGTACGAGGAAAAAATAACAAAGCTTTAAAAAAATGAATTTTTATTTTTACTAAACAATGAAAGGAATATTAATAACTTAGTTACTAGACTAAAAATGATTCTATGAAAATAATTGGTGATTAGAGACTTTGATAGATATGAGGGGATTTCTAGTTTTTCATTTACGGTTGAGATGGAGATCAGAGACTCTCAGTAGTCTCATAGAAAAGAAGTAAAAAAGTGGAAATTATAGTTAAATATGGGAGGATAATTAGTTAATCTCATGATGGAAAGAAAAAACAACATTTTATATGTCAAATTTTTGGGAATAAGAATCTTGTGAATTTTATAAGGGGAACCATGAGATGCTTCAAATGTGAAAGAATGTAACATTTTTTGAATAACTTCCAAAGGGATATAAAGAATACTGTTAATGTGGAAGAATAAAAGAAGGTTGATATCAACACTCAGCCTATAGTGTAGTGTTTTATATTCAAGTATTATGGTCATTAGGAAAACCATTTCCCTAAGATAAGGGTTATCGGAGGCAATAAACAACAAAAATATTCGGGGGATAAAGGAAGGGAATAAGGTATCACTAATACTAAGGTGGAGCCTGAAAATGATGTGGTGACATGTTACTTGGTTATTAATTCATGAATATATATCATACTATTTAATTATGGTCCTACATATTCTTTCATATCTTGCATATTTAGTATAACTATTCAAACACCACCTCAAAATTAGGAGGTTGATTTATATGTGAGAAATGGAAATGGGGAAATTATTTCATCCAAATTATTTAAGTCATCTCCAATTAATGTTTCAATATTGAACCTACCTTTAAACATTTTCTTACTTCCCCTGGTGGAGTTTGATGTTATATTGGGAGTGGATTGTGTATCATTATACAAATCCAACATAGACAGTCAGGAAAGGGTGATCACTCTTCACATCCCAAGGTATCCTTCAATTATGTACAAGTGTATGGAGGAGGATGAATACCCATCAGAATAATTATTCCAATTTTAGATATTATTGCATTATGAGTAGGAATATCTATCTCAAATGATTTAGACAAAGTAGGGGATCATGCTATAAGGATTTCCCATTATGACGTACATCACTGATCTATTCCCTGAATAATTGTTTGTTCTTTATCCTAACTGATAAATTGATTTATCAATTTAACTTATTCCTAAATCAATTCCTATATCAGATAAACATTATAGAATTTCCATATTTGAACTGGAAGAACTGAAGAAGAAGTTACTTGAGAATCTGGTCAATGGTTTTATATTCCCAAGTGCTTCACTATAAGGTGTGTTGGTCCTCTTTGTCTAGAAGAAGTATGGGACAATGTTCCTCTTCATTCATTATTGTGAGCTCAATAAAATCATGATAAAAGAGAAGTATCCTCTACCACATATATATGACTTATTCAATCAACTCTGTGGGGTCAGTTATTTCTCTATGGTGGACCTTGGGCAAGGATATCACCAATTAAAGGTGAATAATGAAGATATTCAGAATATTGACTTTTGAATGAGGTATAGAAACTATGAGTTCATAGTGATTCACTTTTGACTCACTAATTCACTATAAATTTTTATGTACATAATTAATAGTGTCTTTAGTAATTAACTCCACAAATTTGTGGTACTCTTTATTGATGATGTTATGATATAATAAAAGATAAAGGAGGAACATGAGGGGAGTTTGAATACGGTGATATAGAATTTGTGAAGGGGGAAACTATATTCATAGTGTAGTAAAGTTTAGTTATGTATATATGATTTATCATTCTTGGGGAATTCTATCTTCATAAAAGGAATATATATAGACCCTTCTAGGAAAAAGGAAATCAGAAAGTGTCCCAAGACAACATATTTAATATATATCCATAGTATCTTTGGTCTACCATGGTAATACTAATGATTTGTGAATAAATTATTACAATTCTCAAGCCCACTAACACTAATGAATTGGATGGTATTAAAAATTTTCTAGACCAATGAATATAAATACTGCATCAAAGATTTGAAAAAGAGACTTATCACTACACCAGGACTCACACTACCAAAAAGGAGGGTTCTCTTTGTAGTATACAATGATGGTTTAAAAAGGGTCTTTGTATATGTACTAAAGAAAAATTACAAAGTGATAGTCTATGATTCATGGTTGTTCAAAATTCATCAGAAAAACTATCCAACACGCGATTTGGAGCTGGCGGCTATGATCATTACATTGAAAATATAGAGGAATTACCTTCAGGGGGAGAAATGTGAGATATATACTGATCACAAGATCCTTAAATATATATTCTCATAGAAGGAGAATAATATGTTCTAGTTACGTTATTATGAACACATCAAAGATTTTTACCTTTCAATACAACACCATCTTAGGAAAGTAAAAAAAGAGACAAGGACTCTAAGTTGAAAAGATCCTACAACATTATCAATGATGACAATTGGGAAGGATAAAATATTCATAGATTTTAAAAGGATATACATATGGATCATTAAGGAAGGAACTCCACAAATACTTTCTCTAATGATTTTCAACCATTCCTTATGGAGAAAATAATGGATTCTTACAGAAATTATGATGAAATTCATAAAAAATATAGAAGCTATTAGAAAGGGGGAATCCTCAGTGTTTAATTTTTTTGAGGAAGGAGCTATATGTTTTGGGTCACGAATATGTGTACCATCCAAACCAGAGATGAAGAAAGGTCATTTGAATGACACACATAACTGAAATTTTTATATTAACCTAGGGAGTAAAAAGATATATCAAGATCTTGAGATCACTGTTGGTGGGACAATATGAAGAAAGTGACTGCTGAGTATACATCAATATTCTAGGTATGCCAGCAAGTTAAGGCTGAAAGGGAAAATTCTAAAGGGATGATGAAACCATTAGTAATACCAACATGGATTTTTGAAAATATCACCATGTAAATTTTCACAAAAATTACACACATCTAGAGGAAACAATGGTATATGGGTTATTATGGATCATTTTAAAAAGATAACAGATTTTATTACAATTCGAGAGGACTTATCACTAGATCAACATGAACAAATATTCATCAAAGAAGTGCTGAAGATTCATGTAGTACCACTATCAATTTTATTTGATCAAGATCTGAGATTTACCTCCATGTTTTGGAAAAGATTCCAACATGATCTAAACAATGAGTTGAATATCAGTACTGCCTATAATCCTCAAAATGATATTCAAAATGAGTAGACTATTCAGAATTAGGAATACATGTTGATAGAATGTTCTATGAAATTCAAGGGAGGAAGGTAGAAACACCTACCTCTAGTTGAGTTCTCATACAACAAAATTTTACACATGATCATCCAAATGACTCCATATGAATCCATTTATGGGAAAATATGTAGAACACTGGAATTCAAGGATGAAGTCAGTGAAGGTAAGATTCTAGGACCTTAAATTCTCAAAGAAATGGTAAAAAAGGTGACAACCATTCAATAACATGTCATGGTAAATTAATTTTGATAGAAAGGATACGTAGAAAATCATTGATGAGACCTACAGAATAAGGTTGGAGACATGTTATTCCTCGACATATCTCAATGGAAGAGGATAGTGAGATTGGGGAAGAAAGGAAAGCTATGTCTTAGGTACATCAGCCCCATTGAGATTATTGATCTTGTTAGAGCTGTAACCTATCAACTATAACTTCCACCAACCATGAATCATGTATATGATTTACTACACATATCCCTCTTATGGAAGTACAAACCATATCCATCAAATGTATAAATTTTTGGTTGTTGTAGTTGGAAAACTATCTCTATTATGAGGAGAAACCAATGATGATCTTGGATCATAGAGGTAAATTTCTACGCAATAAGAGAAATCACATGGTCAATGTATAATGGAGGAATAAGAAATTGGAAGAGGCCACATGGGAACTAGGTAAAAAAATTAATGAGAAGTACCCCCACCTATTTTCTCATTAGTTTCTAAAATGAAATTTTGATGGTGAAATTTAATAAGGGGGGAAGAATGTAATGACCCAGAAATATATCAATGAAATTTTCCTTCATGTAATTATTTCAGATAGTATATATCACATAAAATCACATAAAGAACACCATAAAAACTAAATAAATGAATAATTAATGAAATAATAGGAATTTATATAAATTAAGGAAACTAAACCAATGGACTAGTAACACGACCATTAGAATAGTAATATGAACCTTAGGAATAGTAATCTAACCAATAGAATAGTAAAATCACCTATAAAAGTTTAAATAAAATTTATTTACCTTATAAATGATGATATGATATAATTATATCTTGGTATATGTAAATAATTTTTTTAAAAATGATAAATTATGTATTATTAGTTTTTTGAAACAAAAATGTTTATTTAAAATTCAATAATTAATATAATGATATAAAAGAAAATTTATTTTCACAAAAAAAATATTCATATATTAATGTTTATATGTATTATGGTAATAAGATAATTTTAATATATATTATTTTATTTTTGAAGGTGTCATAAAATAAGTTACAATTTTAAAAGTGGTATTTTTCAAATAAATGATGATTTCAATTAAAAATTAAATTTCTCATACATATAAATTTATTATCATAAAACAGGGTTAATTTTTTAATTAAACACATTCTAAAATGGTTAGAGTTTTTTTGTATTTTTATAAAAAAGTTGAATTTTTGAGAATAGTGAAATATGGTAATTTACGTTATACGCTAAATACAAAAATTATTGTGTCATGGTTGGTGTATGTCAGATGTAAGAACAATTGGTTCAAAATCACATGATTTATTTAAATTATTATTTATATGAATTAGTATTATTCATATTCTTGATCCATAATTATAAACAAATGAATAAAATAATCAAAAAATACTCATCTCCTCCACTATAAATTTCACCATTCCCCACCTCTTTCCCTCAAACTTATAAAGCCTTCAGACTTGTCAAAATTGGAAAAAACCAATTCCCAAGTCACTCTCCCACATCCATGATCCATTTTTCTCAATAAAAGACAAACCAAAATTCCCATAAGGAGGTTAGAAAGGAGAATAATTCAATAGGTAAAAACCTATTTCATTTTCTTTTAATTTATTTTCCATTTTCATTCTTTTATTTTATTCTCCTCACCTCCCATTCCACAAGAAAAATGATAAATCTACTATATTTTATATATTTTAATGTTATTTTTTAATAGAACAACCCATCATTATTCCTCTTCCACTCCCCTTTTCTTATATAAATTAAAACATCATCTATAATGTGTTAATTTATTGTATTCAAGGATGATGAGTTTTCAATTTCCATTACCACCTTCAAGGCTGGTCATAAAACCATTTTTCTAGTTAAAAAAGATTATAATAAATTTATTACATCTTATTTAATGTTCTAGAACTAGTATATAAACATAATATTAATTAATAGAAAACTATTTCATGATGATTAAAAAATTCCAAAATAGTCTAAACAGTTATCATTAATGTTTTTTCTAATGAATCATCCACACATATGAAAAATGATATATAATACCATATAATATTAATGAATTTCGTTAATAACAAATAATTTCAATTATGGACTACCAATCTCATTTTTCATCTACACTCATACATGTATAGAAGTGAACCAATCATTAAAGCTAAGGAAACAAACACCCCCAAATGATGAAATTGAATCTTATAACACATCAAAAAGAACATAATTGAAATTAATAAAATTATAATAAATCAAATACACGTAGAAAAGGTTATGAAGTAATTATTTAATTGATATAATTTTATTATCTTGGAAATTAAGATAAAGTACATAATAGTTTTGGTCATAAGGTATTGGATTATTTCTGAATGTCCATTTTTTTCTTCTGGTTAGCCTTTCTCTCTCTTAAACCTAATGAATTTCTTAATTATTATTATATAATATTTCTATATTATATTTTATATTCCAAAGAAAAGTATCTATTCCAAATTCTTCTTTCTTTGATTGGAAATTCATGTTTTATATAGTTCCCTTCCTAATCCCTCCCAATAAACAAACCTGATTAAAGGGAGCTTCCAATTTATTACCCATTTTAAAGAAATATCCATAATATGTTTTAATCCCCCATTATTATCTTAAAATAAATAATTTTATTATGAAAATATTTCTTAGTTTATTTATGGTTTTATATTAAAATTATTCTTTTTGTGATTTAAATTATTATTAATATTTTCCTTAAACCACACTAATATGTTACATTTTAATGTTTCTTAAAACCTACTTTTACATGTCTTCACTTCAGTTTGACATCACTTATCATGATATGTGCCTATTTTCATTTATTAATGACCATGTATGACTTAAATATATTATTTTAGGGACACTATTACGATTCTTCCTTTTGTTAGTCCTTATGACATGATTATTATATCCAACTATTTCCATGGGTAACACTTATAATTATGTTTGATTATTTATGTGACACACATATGCATGAACATGTTATGATGGATTCTCCGAGTTAGATCTATAAGACATTGGGTAATGTTTAGTCTCATGAGATCTTATTTTCAATGGTCTTGGTCGTTAGCCTTGACTCATGCTCCTCCGTGTTCAATGGTCTTGGCTGTTAGCCTTGACTCACACTCTTCCATGTGAAATGGTCTTGGAAGCTATCCTTGACTCATGATCTTCCATGTGTAGTGGTATGGACATCTAGACTTGATTCATTCTCCTCCACGTGCAATGGTTTGGGTGTTTATCCTTGAGACATGTGTATGTCATGTTATATGTTGTTTACACATTTCTATGATTCCATGATTACATTATCCCATATTGTATTTTTTATGATTCTATATGTTTATTAATGTTACATGTCTTCTTATGTCATCTTGTTACTCCTTCTAACCTATGTTCTATCCTTTATTCATATTCTTATTCCCTTACTAGGATTTATATCTCATCCCATTGATCATGTACTCCTTAGGCTATCCTATGCATATATAAGGCTTAAAAGAAAGTAAAGACTTAATTATGAAGGTTAAATAAATGATATTTTTATTTTGGTTTCATTTTTTTCAGTTTTCTGTACCTATTCATCCAAAGACACTATACTTTATGATCCTTGGTTTGTATTTTGTGATTATTTATTCTTAAAATTGTGAAATTATATTTTTAAAAGGATGAGACCATTTTAGTGATGATATTTAATGAATGATTTATGATATTGTGTAACACATATGAATGTATTTTGATTATATGATGAGTGGGCCAGAAATTATATATCCCTCCAATGCATTGAGTAAGGTGGAAATATCATAGGATAATACAAAATAGAATGGTGAGTGAATCCAATTTAGTATGGGACTCTATCCACTTTGATAGTATTGGGAGTGAAACTTGAATAAGGATATGATAGAATGGGAAGTAAACCCAATCCACTATGAGAGTCTTGGAAGTGAGGATTGAATAAGGAAATTACATTCTATACCATTTTTTATACCACAAACTTATGACTTATTCCTATGCTATGCTCTCATAGAGAATGTTCATTGATTTTTTTATGATTCATATCTTGTGAACTTCTATGATTTATGCCATGAATTATGATTATGATCCATGATATACTCGGTATGTTACTCCAATTCAAATATCATATTCTTCTACCCTTATTCATAGGTTTTTATTATTTGATCTTTGATGTATCCCTTGTTTACCCCTTACTTAGAATCTGGGAACACCATTTCTTATGTTTCCTTTCCCCAGGTTAATAATTAATTTTTTAATTATGATATATCTAAGAAGTGGTATACTTATTAATAAATTAGCTCAAAATGATGTAGATATATTAAGAACAATATATTTACATATCAATGTTTCTAATGACACTAAACCTATATTATTATGAAATGGATCATAATGTTATGTACAAAATATTCCCAAAATAAGATGCAATATTTATGGAGAAAATGTTTTTGTTCCTATATTTTTCATCATATAAAGGTTTAGTTATAATATTAAAATAGGATTATAAAACCTTAGTGTGAACCCTTAGAAAAATCCTTTGTATAGGATAATATTATAGGTTATGGTAAAGGAAATAGTGTAGTTTCCCTAGAAAAACATTTATACCCAGATACTATAAGTGGACGGGGTTTTTTCATAGATGAATCTATGGGTAATAACCCTAAAGAGAGTTGGTCAATTAAGTCATGTCCAACATTATGACGCACAACGGGTGATCTATTACTTCACAACTCATGTAAAACTCTTGAGGGATATTCTTAGGTTGTATCAAATTTTAATTATGAACCATTATAAAGGATTTGTGTCAAAAATGATAATTATTTACCTATATTAAAACTATGAATTCATATATTGAAAATAAGGTTTCATGATTTAGATATCCTATATATTATTTTTCATGATTATGTTGTTTCTCACAATGATTATTGTTGAGAAAACTATGATTTTCAGTTTAACTCAATGGTTTGAACTCGAATAAACCACGTCAATGCTAAATGTGATGAACAATGCAATTATTTTCATCTTGAGAAACCAAATGTTATGGGAGATTGAATGAAAAATATTATTTCTATGATTAATTTTTTTATAAATCTATGAATCATGATGGGACTCCAAATGATAAAGGGATGGAACAACATTCTATTAATCCATTCAGTAGGTAGTATCCACATTTATTTAGTGGGATTACCGATTCACTAGTTGCTAATAAATGTACCAGTAACACTAAAAATATATTTTCAATTCTCCAGTATTTAGAAGATGGAAAATTAATTTTATAAATTTATCATTTTTAAAGTGAATATAATAAATTGAAGACTCTTTCTCAAGATCATGAAGTAACATGAATAAATTGACTCCATGGTGTGGGATGAGTTTATGAGATTATTTTTCAATAATTACTTTCCTCTAATTATTCATATGAATATAAGGAATGAATTACTTGAGTTAATTTATATGCATAGTGAGTCATTTAGTCTATATGAGAAAATTTATAAAATACTTCTAAGGTATTATTATAGTATTATCAACCAACCTAAAAGTAATATTCAATTGTTCTTAAATGGATTAAAACCAAGTTTCTACCAAAAATTATCCATTAGAGACATCACAAGATTTGAAAAAATCATTCAATTTTCAATCAAGGTGGAAAGGGAAATAAGAGATATCAATAAATTTCATTGTTTTAAGTAGAAAATAATTATTGAATTCAATTGTAACGCCCCAACCCCAGTTACCCAGAGTCTGTGCATTATTGCATAACATTAGAATGATCACAAAAGATCAAGTCTCGAAAGACCGATTAGTTTAGTAGTCTTGGAAACACTAGATACATTCATAAATGTTACATTACATCATAAAGTGAAAACAAAACTACAACAAAATATTGTATTCATATCCCCTCATACTATCCCTGTAGGTCATTCACAATATACTTCTTCACATCCTGGAAAAATTAAAACATTGGAAGAGGTGAGCTCAGATGCTCAGTAAGGATAACAATATAGAGGAAGCTTTCATAAATGAACATCAACATTTAAGGCAATGTATAACTAAAACAAAAGCCTTTTAAACTTTAACTTCAACATAATATGGCAAAATTAACAAGAGATAATGCCATTTACTTATTCACATGGATATTCTACTGGTCGAATAATGACATGCAATATTAATAACCACTTTCATAATGATGGAATGCATAATGCCATACTATCATAACCACGTAGCCAAGGCCTCATGCCAAGAATACAAATAAAATTTTGTCAAGGCCTCATGTCAAGACACTAGTTTGTCTCATGAGACCTGCCGATGCATCAAGGAGCTATAGCGGGATCCACCTGTCACTTATTAAGTCCAATGCATTCCTCATATGAACAGGTTTAAACATATCATAAACCATAACATAATCATATCACATAAAACATTCATAAAGGAAACATAACATTTCCACATTTCAATCACAAGTTATCAATAAAACACATTGATATAATAAAAAAATACTTTCAAAACCATTTTCAATACCAAAATAAATGAAAATTAAAACGTGGTATTTATTTTTCATTTAAAAATATTTTGGCTTGTAGAGGAATCAGAAACTCAAATAATGGTCACGGGGGTGGAGAAGTCGTTGTCACCGCATACGTATAACAATAAAAACATTCCTTTTTGCCATTTTGTAAAATGCTTCGTATAAAAAATATTCCTTTTGAATAAACGTAAAAGTCAAAGGGGTTTATACACCGTATAAAAGAAAGTTGTGTATAAAACAAAATATGCCTCAATGAAAGGAGATTGAGACGAAGTCTCTTATAAAGATCATTTTTTTAAATAAAATAGATCTATTATGTGTATTAACTATAAGTACACATAAATAAAGTACAAATACAAGATAGGACATAATAATATCATGATATAATTTGAAAGTAAGAGATTAACCCAAAGAATGGAAATTGGGTTAAGAAGTTCCCTTACCTTGTGTCCGACTTGACTCTACCATTCTTTAACCACCTGAATTATAAAACAGAGTTAATTTATAATTTATTTAGAACATTTTTCAACTTTATTATTCCTTTTATATCACTTATTACCTTGTTATGAAGATTATGTAATTATTTAAGTTAATAACGATCGTTTTGTCAATCTTTGGTACTTGAGTCAAAAATAAACTTCTTATAATTACAAGTTGTTAATATGGTGAAATATCCATTATATACAGAATTATATTCATGATTTTGATATCATATATATCTAGTATATTCATGCATTTATAATATTACATAACATTTAGAGGTAAGAAATGAAATGCACCGTTCATGGAGACGGTAAGCCGTGCGTACGCATGAACGCTACTTTCATTTCTATTTCATATTTTAATGGAATGAAACATAATGATATAAAGTTATATTATAATTCCAGTATAATATAATATATAATATCACTTACTCCATCCATTATACATCCCACATATGGCATTAACGATTCAAATCACTTTGAGGGGGCGGTAGTCCGCACTTCCTCAAATGAAATTATCGCGTTTACCCATAATTGAAATCATAAAGGTATGCCATAAATGAAAAATAAAGAATCATAAGGAAAAAAACATAATATATATCATATATAAAAATATTTTTATCATAATTGCCACCATGAGAGGTGTTAAAAGAAGATTGAACAATCATCGTTTCGTGAGGCAGAAATTCGCCAACCACAGAAACAGTATGTTCTTTAACCATTAGACGAATGTGCGTGTAAGTGTAAATCAAATAGTTTTCATAAAAACATCCTAGTATATTGAATATACTGGTTTTGTTACAAAATAAAGGAATAAAAATAGTTTAAGGGGTTGGAGAAGCAAAATAAAACAAAATAACATAAGAGAAGACATTACCTTAAAATCGGGTAACTCTTTTTGATTTGAGCCAAAGGCTTCCTTGGGAAGACTTCTTCCCAAAGTGAGGCTTCTAAAAGTAATAGAGGGAAGTTGAGAGAGTATTTGGGCAGAGTTTGTCCGAGCCAAATGGCTTGATGGTGTGAATAAGGTGGTAGAGGTGGGGGCTTTTTATAAGAGGAGAGGAGGGGCACTCTTGGAAACTCATGAAATGTTACATTATTATGAAATGATTTTTGGATTTTAAAGGTCCCAAAATAATATATTTCGAGTATAAGTTGATATGGGTTCGAGATATACTCATCCAATAGGTTTTTGACAAGTGTAATTCTTAGATTTTACATTATCTTTTCATTTTATTTAAATCGTAAATTAATGAGGTAATCGCTGCATCAGCATGGTGTCATAAAGAATTTAATTTATTTAATGTATACAAATTATAAAAAAACTATAATGATGTAGTAAATATTTTTATCTTTACAATGAATATTTATAGTATAAAATATGACTTTTATAACCCCTTATAAATTTTTTTTTGGTAAAACAACACATGTTTGTGACAATTTTATTTTTACTTTAAATAAAATGCTATTAATGTCATTTTATTACCCAAGTGGCTCCATGGGGTCCCCAAGTTGACCCATGGATTGTATTAGTTGGAAATTACTCATCCAATAAGGGTATGACAAGTGTAAGGGTATTTTTATATTTTTATAATATCATTTTTACCTTAAATTTCACTAATTACCTTTAATCACGATTAATTAAACTTAAAAGTTACTATTCACCAAAAATTATTTTAATCCCATTGAACCACATTTTACTTCATAATGAAAACCATGTATGTCGGATTTTTGAAAATCAAATCACAGAAGTGGTAATGTTTCATTTAAATGAAAAATTAGTTTTTAACTACCACTTAGTGGTTTCACTATTCATCAAAAATTGAAGTTTTTCAGAACAATGCCAAAATTTCACCCTAAGATATAATTGATATTCAGAATCCAAAAATGAATTCCATTTTGAAATATAAAATATAAATAATTTCAAAAAGTGGGTATTACTATTCATAATGGCTATTTTGATTGGTCGCGGTGTGTTAGAATCTCAAACTTGCATACAATGCAAGCTATTGCATTATTGAAAGAGAAGTGTATCGTGAAAGCTTGGGGTGTTACATCAATGAAAATTCAATCAATAAAATCATGGATATAAGAGGTTTGTGTTTTCATTATACTCAATGTGTTGAAGGTAGCTTGAAATAAATTATCTTATGGAGACAGGTAAATGTTTTGTATATGGAAAGGAAGGTCCTGGGTAAATTAAATTCTAATGTAATGGGAAGAACAAGTAAGATAATTATGGAGAAAAAGTACCAAAAAATTAACCACACACACACTAGTGTTTCAAATAAAATGAATATGGGAATTATTCTATGAGTGCTCAAATCCAAAAGGTTAGTAGTGATGATTGACATTATAAATCTCTTAATAGCTGAGACAAAGGGAAGTATCAAACAATCATTATTTCCAATGTGGGGTATGATAATGATATGGATAAAGGTACACTCACCATCCACTCGAGAATTGTAAATGTTTTATTTGAATTTTGATCTACCAAATTTTTTATATTTAAAGAATTATCTATGGGTATAATAGTACCACCGTAATGATTATATGTTGAATTACAAGTTAAAACCATAATGGTATGATGACCACATCTCAAGTCTATGATTATTTTCTAATTGAGTTGTTTGGTATTGTGATTCCTAGAAATATCATTGTTCTCCCTCTAGTTTAATTTGGTGTTATCTTAAGTATGAATTTTATTATTTTTTTAAAACCAGTATCAATTTTTAGGTGGTGGGAATTCAACTTTTATATTCTAAAAGAACCTATGATCATATATCAATTCTGTGAAAAAATATGAACACCAAATTGAAATTATAATAATTATATGAGTCTTAATTCCAAATCAATAGTTGTGTTTATCTCGAGTATTTGGGGGAGAAACTCAACTTAAAAGATAGGCATATTGTACAAGATCTTTTGGAATTTTTCTAGAATATTTTCACAGTTTTCTAGTGAATAATTAAGCTTAGTTTTCAATATAAATAATAATTTTTTCTAAAACCATGTTAAAGAATCCTTATAGAATAAACCCTATTATGTTCCATGCATTACATAAGAAACTCTAGGAGAATCTTGATAAGGGAACCATTTGGCCAACTGCATCACCATAGAGTGAACATATTCTTTTTGTTAAGTATAAATATTGATCAAAAAGACTCTATATTGGTTATCGAGAACATAACAAGATCATAATCAAGAATAATTATACTCTTCCCTATATTGATGAATTATTAAGATAATTATGAGGATTAAAATATTTATCAAAGATTGATCTTTGATTGGGATATTATCAATAGAGGGTAAAAAATGAATACATACAAAAGATATCCTTCCATACAAGTTACAAAAAACTATAAATTCATATTGATTCCACATGGAGTTTCTAATCATTATATATTTAATAAATAAATACTTTTGATATGTCCTTGATCAGTTTGTGGTATTATTAATTGAATACATTGTTATATTTTTTTAAGTGTACTGAGAGTATAAAAATCACTTTATGACTGTATTTAATACCCTAGGGAAGGGGAATATGTATGAAAAATTTACCATGTGTAAATTCTGGCTATAAAAAGTTTCCTTTTGAGTCATATAATCTCAAGTGAGGGTATATATATATATACAACAAAATTAGAAGTTATTAAACATTGGACCAGACCAACCACTATGGATGATCTCTATAGTTTTCTTATATTGGGTGGATATTATCAACATTTATTGGTGAATTTCTCATTAATTTGTAATCCACTCATGAGTTAACTTAGAACGGACCAATGTTCTTCTAGATAGTTTAATGTGATGAAAATGTCAATGAAATAATTATAAGGTTAGTCATCAAACCTAGGATAACACTACCCATTAGTAGAAAATTGTTTATGATTAGTAGTGATGCATTAAAAATGGAATGAGATGCATCCTCAATAAAAATGAAATGTTTATAGTTATTCCTCAATGAAATTGATGGTTCATGAGAAAAAATAATGCACTCATGATTTAGATTCAGATACAATAATATTTTCATTAATGATATGATGGAATTATATTTACATTGAAAAGTGTAAAATATATTTTGAGAATAAAATTTCAAAGTCTATATTCACTTAGAAAATGTTGAATATGTTCCAGACAAGATTGTTGGAGTAGATTATAGATTGTAACTTCTAAATACATTACAACCCCTAGAATGAAAACAAGATGGTAAAAGACTTGAGTTGAAAGGATTACACTATCTTATCTACGATGAATATAAATGAAGACAAAATATTTCTTGATATAAAAAAGAAAGACCACGAAATGTTAAAGGGAGGGGAGAAATCATATCTTGATCAAATGAGTGATCAACCATCTATCCATGTGAAGATTAAAATAGTGTAGAAGGATTATATAGAGATAAAAAATATGGTGAAAAATATTATAGACTTAAACATTGGTTGTGATAGAATGATAAGGATTAAGAATCATGTATATTTCCATCCATACCATATTTTAAGATTGATCAGTTGAATAAAGCTTATAGTTAATAATTCTCTAGTCATCATGGAAGTATGGTGATGTATAGAAATGTGAAAGAGTATTTTAAGTGGAATACAATGAAGAGAGGTATTGTAGGGTTTTTATCACAATGCTTGATATGAAAAAAATTAAGGTTGAGAGATAGAAGATGAAGGGTATACTACAACTATTAACCATACAGTCATGTATTTGTGAAGCCATGACTATTGATTTTTTCATAGAACTCCCCAAAATTTTAAAACACTAAAATTCTATTTCAGAGTTATTTGATGCCATAATGAAGGAAAATAACTTTATTGATATTGAGAATATTTATTTTTTAATCATATTCCTATATTATACCTTAAAGAAGTGGTACATTTAAATGGGGTACTATATTATTTTAAATCAAACTAATATTTGAAGTTTACCTTGATGTTCTATAGAAGTATTCAACAAGATTTAGATTTAGAATTGTGTTTCAGTAATGCATGATATCCTTATATAGATGATCAATATAAGAGAACCATTAATATCATGGAGGATATTTTCAGGACTTATTTTATAAATTTCAAAGGGGGGTTCGATCAACACCTTCGTCTAGTCAAGTTTCCCAATAATAATAGATTTCACTCAAGCATTCAAATGGATCCTTAGGAATCCATATATAGAATGAAGGATTCCTACAGTCTATAATGAAGTTGTTGAAATGATTCTATGGGTACCTAAGCTAGATTATGAAATAACTAAGAAATTCAAATTCATTCAGTGGCACAATAAGTTTTCTTAGAGATGATAGAAAAGTTATCATGAAAATCGTAGGTAAAATCTGGAATTTGATGTTTTTATGAAGGAATCCCTACAAATATATCTATGGAATAAGGTGAATACATTAATAAATATGGTAAAGCTAGGCTATAGGTAAATTCCCCCTTTGATATTCTTAATCGATTAGGGATGGTATATTATCGATGTACACTTCCACCAAACCTCTATCAAGTTCAAAATGTGTTCCATGTATTTATCCTGAGGAAGTACATACCTAATCCACTACATGTATAGAAATCAGAGGTCATACCAATATGTCACGATATTTACTATAAATAAAAACCTCTCGAAATCTTGGATATTAGAGAAAATTTTATAAGGAAAAAGACTACTCACTTGGTTAATATTCTCTAGGGGAATCAAAAATTAGAAGAAGCTACATGGGAAACTAAGGATGCGATAAATTAGAGAAATTATCATTTTTTATTAGAGTGATGGAATTTTATGTTTGAAATTAATTTTATGGGGGTATATAATGTTACACCTTGTGATTTTATGAATTATTTATCTTCAAAAAAATTTATGTTCTTAAATAGGATCTAATATACATAACCCTAAGTCTAAATGAACCATAATATTGCATACCATTTTAACCTAGCCATTAAATAAATAGAGTCAATAGGAATAAAAAATTTGGGGTTATTTTAAAGGTTTTTATATGTATAATATATTGATAAATATGTATTCAATTTTCAATGATTTCATTATATGTTTTTAAAATACTTTTTCCCCTCTAAAATAGTTTTTATTTATTTTTGTGAGTAACTAATATTATTAATTTCTACCACTTTAAGAAAATGTGTTTGAGGAAATGAAAATTATTTTTTAAATAAACAAGTCAAAATTAGTTTATAATGAACTTTATAAATTTTTTGAAATAATTTATTTTTCAATGAATTGTAAAAAATACTGTTTTTATTTAAAGCTGTCTTTTCGTTTAGGGAATTTTAAATGATACATTTTGTTTCAAATGGTTTTAACTGTAAAATTATTTCATTTATATAATTAATAATCCAATTAATTACACTATAATTATTATTTTTTGTTTTAATTTTGAATACAAACTATTTATACTTAGTAAAAAAATTTGTTTTCTCGAAAACTGCTTTTCACTACATTTAGTGGGTTTAATATTGAATTAAATTACACCAATTTTTTGAATTTAATTTCCTAATATAGATGAAATATTTATAACCAGGAATAATTTACATTTTAAAATATGGTAAAATTAATTTTTTGTCATAATGAATATAAAAATTAGAAAAAAAACTATTACCACGATCATGGTGAAAAGGGGTTTACCAAGGGTTAAAACAAGAGATAATGGTAATTTTTTCAATTAAACATGAATAAATCATATTTTATGGAAACATTTAAACATTGTGATATTAAAACTTAAAATATATGTTCATTTTATGTATTTTTCTAGAGTGTGAAATTATTATATTATAATCCTTTAAAAATTTCCAAGTGTGTTCATTCCCCCACATATTAAGAGACACCCCTCATTTCTATTAATTACACCAATTTTTTCCATCTATATTGTCAAAAACCTATCCAATTATTTTAAAAACATCCCTATACATTAATTTTAGGTGATTTAATTATTATAAGACCATTACAAGGGTCCTTAAGAAAGGATCTAAAATATTAATACGCAAAAGCGGTAGTCATCCTACCCCAAACTATTTCAAATTATTTATTCTCCCAACTACTTTAAATATATGGTTTTAATATTAAAATATTAAATTATATATACTTAACATATTAAAATGTTATAATGACTATAAATCCAAAATTATTCACCCTCTTTCCCATCAAATTTGAAATAAATGTTTTTCTTATGTGTACATGTGGAGTACTATCTCCACATAGAAACACAATTCTTTTTCAATAACCATCTTTAATGGATGGGTATTATGATGGGTTTAATGTGTATAAATTATATTTATGACATCATTATGATAATGTATTTACAATATCACATCTACCTCCTTTCATTAAAATCTATTTTGGAATTAAAACCCTGCTCATACATATATTTAGACTACCACATCCACGAAGAGATATGATTATATTTTTCATTTATTACATACATGAATGGTAATAAAGATATATATAATTAATATATATTATTTATATAATAAAAAATGATTTTTAATGTTGAATTTTTTTTAAAAGTCTTATTTTTCATATTTTAAAAATGGATAATAGAGTTTACGCACATATACGATATACCTTCTCCATGAATGGTTCCATTAACTTTTAAATCTCTAAAATTTATTGATTATTATATATATATATATATAATTAATATATATGATATATATATCATGATTAATATTTTAGAGGTTAGTTAACCATTATTAATTTAGCAGGACTGGAACTACCGAATAAAAATTGTGATGAAAAATGAAGTAGTTAATACACGAAAACGATTATTTTAATAAGTACTAATAAATTGGGCTTTATATATTATAAGTAGATCATATATGATATTATAAATATTTAAATTTTTTTTTATAGAAATATAATAAATTTTAAATCTATTATATAAGAGGTTAGAGTTCTTTTTATGTAATTATATCATAAGGCAAAAGATTTATGGTACAATCTCATTATTTATCAATATTGTTTATGATTAAGTTTCTCATGATGAATTTTTTTGACCTATATCTTAATAATCACATGATTTTTATTCTTTTATTTTTTATTTATATTAAATAGTCTCTTATAATTTTTCCCTCTTGATGGACTAATGATACTGAAATGATGTTTTTTATAGAAAACCCACTTTATTTCCCTTTTCGATCAAAAATTATTTTTATCCCATATCCATTTTTCTATATATGTTTTGAAAAATATTTTTTATGTTATTATTTTTTTGAATTAAATTTTACCAATGAATTAATTTTTTATTTTTTTAATGGAACATTTTTTTCATTTTCGGAAGGAGGTAATTCTGAATTTTAATGAAAATGTGAAAATAATATACATTTTAGCATACATGGAATGAATTTAATTTATCAAAATCATGAAAAGTCAGTAAATTGACACTTTATTTAATTTTTTTAGACTATTTTAAATTTTTTCCTAAATATTTAGGAAATTTCATGATTTTAAATAAGTGATTTCAAAATGAAAAGCATATTTTCATCAAGAGATATTTCAAATATATTTTTATGAATTTTTTAATTTATAATAAAATAATTTGATGTTACTTTCACTTTACTAGGGATATTATTAAAGGATACCACCCTTATAATTTATTTAAATAGTTTATGGTTATGATTATTAGAGGTTTATCAGACCCCTTTATTTTCCATGGGTTATGTGAGTATGAAATATTGAAATGTTTATGAAACATGTTTTCTTCTCATGGGTTATGATATATGTTGAAAGATTTATTATGTTATGACCCACATATAAACGGATTATGATAATATTATTGTTGGTCTTATAATTGTATACCCTCTATTGTTTTGGGTAAAGATAGATATCAGATGAGAAAATGAGGACTGGAATGGGGAGTGAACATAATTAAGTATGGGAAACTATCCACTATAACATTATTGAGAGTGAAACTTGAATAAAGACATGATATAATGTGCAGTAAAGAAAATCCCCTACAATAGTCATGGTAGCGATCCTTGAATAAATAAATAAATTTCTATACTGATGTGTATTCCATAAACGTATGTCATATTCCAATGATATGCTCTCGTGGATCATGTTCTTTGATTCCATTATGATTAATTTATTTTTAATTGAAATGATTTATGTAATGGATCAATATTATGATATACAATGTTATGGGTATTGGTTTAAAATATTAATCCCATGTTCTCATATTGTTATGATCTGGTTCGGATTATGTGATCATTTATATATCACTTTTTTCCCTTACTATTAATTGGATCTCACCCTTTACTATGTTCCATATCCTTTGGTTATGAAGAAACTTTTATGTATAATATGTCTAAGAAGGATTTTAGTTATTATGAAATTAGTGGGATGTAATTTAGATCTCTTATAAAAATGTTTATTATGTATCAAAGTTTCCAAATTCAGTAAACCTATATTATTCTAGCTTGGATCGCAAGGTTATGTGTTGAATATTCCCTTAATATGATATAATATTTATGTATGAAAATTTTGGGTCACTAAAAAACTTTCTTTTAATGAGTATAAATTGTAGCATTAATAGTTGGATGAAATTATAAGAGAGGATTTTGAAAATTAAATAATTCACAATGAAGGAACACTAGTGTCTCGTTATGGGATAATAAATTAAAAAATTATCCATCATAGAGGCCATTTTTTCACTATAATTACATATTTACGTTAAAATATGGTAATTTTTATTATATGTGGAAATCAACTTTTATTGTTACTAATTTAAATATTTTTGGTGCTATTTAGTTCATGAAATAATGAGATGGAAATTCATTTACTAATAATGGAAAAAGGATTAAAATGTAAATTTGAAACATAACCCATGAACCAGTGGAGGAGATTACACTCCTCTATGCTATCTATTGACCACTTCGCATCAGGTTAGGTTAATCCAACTATGTTAAACAAAATAACTTCAGGGAGGAAACCCAAGTTTTAATGTTTGTTTGGATTTCGGAATTTAGGATGTAGCCACCCTTCCCTTTTCTCTATAAAGTTAAAATTAGATTATACTTATACATTTATGAATTATTTTATTTTTGTAGGACCACCAAGGTAGGAATAGAGCAGTCTGATAAATTTAAGAAGAAGATAAAAATTATTAATTAAATCTCTTCATATAGAATTTGGATTTTACTTTTAAATTTCTTATTTTTTTGTCTATTACATCATTTTTGTTTGATTTTTTTTAGATTTAAAAAATAACATGAATTCCCACAACTAGAAATTTTTCTTTACATAACTTATCTTAGAGATATTAGTTCTATAAGAATACCATGATTTCATGTTTTATAATTCTATTTCAATGAGATTGAATGATTAATATGGATAATTGAATGATTATAGTGAAGCATAAATGTTATTTGGATGGATCATTATTTAAATGAATTTTTATTAGTCTAAATGAAATTTATCTACTATTTTTCATACATTAAATTCCTAAAATTCACTTGTATTGATGTGTTATTATAATAAATTCCATGATTTAATGCCCAAAATATTTTGTTTCATTCTTAAGAGAACATAAAAATATAATAAATTCCACTCTATGTTGAGAACATTTCTGGAGAGATCTTGGATCATGCCATAGAAAAGAACATGTATTCAATATTTCCAAAGATATGATGATACAAAGTCATATTTAATATGAATGATGAATTTATAATTATTTATCCCATATACATGAGACCAAAATTTACATTAATAAATATTTTATACATATAATAAAATAATGATCTTTTTAAGTTTAAGCAACATTAAAATAAAAATTTTCCCATTCCTACCCCACTATGCATTTTTCATGATATTTTAAAGTTCAAGTCTGGGGGTGAGGGAAGTCTTGGTGGAAGGGGTGCACTACATTGAAAAGGGTAAGAGTGGGGGTGATATTTTTGGTATTGGTAAAGGATCATGGTCATTCATTATAAATCTATGCTACCCCTGTTTAAAAAATTGAAAAGCAAAAAAAATAAAAAAAGGTTTCTATCTTTGGAGAATAAAAAATCATTATTACTTGACCAATGATTTTATCATATGGTGTTATTTTGTTGACCTGATATTCATTACAATAAAAAAATTTTAAAAAGTAAAAAATATAAAAAAATTGTTTGAAAACATGAAAAATTAAAAAAGTTAGAGAAACTTCAAGAGGGTGCACATCATTTATTGGAAATTCATTACTGATGACCTTTAATTTGAGCTTGGGAAGTGAGATTAGTCATTTTTAATGGTGTATTTTAATTAAAAATTACTTATTATAACATGAATTATTATTCATAGTTAACCACTTCTATGAGACTTATTATTTCAAGCGATACTGCCCACCAACCCAATGCCATAGAGTCATTGGAGCCCTAATTGTAAAGTCCTCAGGATTTCATGTGTGTTTTTATCTTTATAAAGTTGAGATATATGTGATTTAAATTCTTATGGAAAGGTTCATATAGACAAGGTATGAGAATAACTATATATATTAAAATGTTACCTTTAGTGATGAGTGAATT
Source organism: Viscum album (assembly GCA_963277665.1). Lineage (NCBI taxonomy): Eukaryota > Viridiplantae > Streptophyta > Magnoliopsida > Santalales > Viscaceae > Viscum > Viscum album. The sequence goes on along the minus strand of OY728122.1, from coordinate 2,005,819,650 downwards.
AAAATTAATGTAAGGGAGATTATGAATGGATTGTTTAATAATAAGAAATTAAGAATCTTGAATGGACGGAAGGAAAAAACCCATCAGGTTCCACTGGAATAAAATTAAAATACATTGGCTAATTGATTCATTAAAAGGTATAAATTAAAAATGATATTTTATATGAAACATATAATTTTACTTTTCCATTGATTACTATTTTATTTTATTACTTTAAAATTTAAATATCGGAAACATGGGTGCCCTATTACATTTTTTGTTTAGATTAAATGATTGAGGACAAGCATAGTTTTTATGTGGGGTTATTTTATGCTAATAATTTTTACATGAAAATTTTAAAATTTAAATGATGAATTTAATATATTTTGATTTGATAATTCCTATTTTATTCTTTTGTTTATTTTTTTGGGTAAGAAATTGTTTGGAATAATTTATGGAATGAATTATAGATTTATTTATCTATGAATAAATTTAAAAACTATATTATTTTACATTATGAATTGTTTTCCATTTTTTATAATAGGATAAATGAACGAGATTGATAAAATCTCACAAAAAAAATACCCAGACAAGAATAAGGTATTGGATGATGCACTAAATAACCAAGAGGCCCATAGAGTGCACACATGTGTTGGGGTAAGGCACACTAGGTATGTGCATATTGAAAAAATCCTATGATTTTGTGAATGTAGTGTATGTAGGGGAATTTCCCCATATAAAGAGATAAAATCCCATATTCGTGCATCATATATGATAAGGAGGTGACCCTTGATATGAAATCTAACGTGGGATGAAAATCATGCAACCTTATTCATCATTTATATGCATGATGCTACTATAACATCCCAGGTAAATAAAGAATAAAGAATTTTCATATTTATTAATATTTACGAATTAAATATTAATTTTATTTTAAAGGGGTTGCTATGTTCGATAGCGTACCCGATACGCAACGATGAGTTCCTTTGAAAACTTACGTTGCACACTAGTAATATAATAATATTATTTTAAATGTTAGTTAACATGTAGCCGTTGTATTGGCAGGAATGGATAGAAATAACTAAAATATGATTATATATGTTTTTAAATGTTTTTACATTTATCCAATAAAAGATAAAGGCTTAAAATACGGAAAGAATTCAATTTTAGGCATTTATACCCGAATTTTCACTAAAGGTTCATTTATCGCCTTTTGATGGCGAACCCTCGTTAAATATAGTTTTGGTAACTATTATACATTCTTTTGGACCAAATAAAATCCTTCTTTATAATTTGGACATCAAAATTTACTTTGTGTAAATTTTTGGTATCTTTCCGATAAAGTTCTTTTTTTAAATGAATAGTGAAAATTGTTGTATTTTAATTCAAAACCTCTTTTTAATCTAATTTTTAATATGATTAGATTATCTTTTTAATTGGTTTTAAAGTAAAATTAGAAAATATTTTTACCATTAAATCCAATAGTGGTCGTTGGAATTAATTTCACTTTGAAATCAGACTTAAACTAGTGTCAATCTTTTGATACTTATTGTTTCACAAAAACACGCTATTTGTCATGACATCGGGAATTAGTTATTAAATTAATTAATTTGACTTATATGTTTTGAATTTTGTAAAATGGACTTCATTTTTGAATTCGGAATATCAAATATAGCTTAGGGTGAATTTTTGGTAATTTTCTGAAAAACTTCAATTTTTGATGAATAGTGAAACCACTAAGTGGTAATCAAGCAAACTGATTTTTCAGTTAAATGAAAGTTTACCACTAATGTGTATTGAATTTTGAAAATCCGACATACATGGTTGTCATTAGTATGTAAAATGTGGTTCAATGAGATTAAAATAATTTTTTGGTGAATAGTAACTTATTAAGTTTTTAATCGCGATTAGAGGTAATTAGTGTAATTTAAGGTAAAAATGATATTATAAAAATATGAAAAGACCATGACACTTTTCCTACCCTCATTGGATATGTCATGGCCGACCAAGACAATCCATGGGTCAACTTGGGGACCCCATGGAGCCACTTTGGTTGGAAAATGACATAAATACCTTTTATTTAATGTTAATGTAAAAAATGGCACAAACATGATATGTTTTAATAAAAAAATTTTAAATGGGGTTATACAAGTCAGATTTTTGATTATAAATAGTAATTGGAAATATAAAAAGATTTCCTACATCATAGTATTTTTTATTTTATTTTTAGACATTAAATAAAGTAAATTATTTATGACAAAATAATGATGCAGCGATGACATCATTATTTGACGATTTAAATAAAATGGAAAGATAATGTAAAATATATGAACTACACATGTCCAAAACTTATTGGATGGGTGGATTTCGAACCCTTATCACCTTATCCATGAATTATATCAATGTGGGACCTTTTAAAACCGAAACACATTTTCAAATAAAGTAATATTTCTTTACTTTCCAAAAGTGCCCCTCCTCTCCTCTTATAAAAGGCCCCCACCTCTACCTCATTTCACACACTTCTCAAGCCTTTGGCTCGGCCACCCCTGCCCATTTACTCTATCCACATCCCTCTCCTAATCCTAGAGGATTCCCTTTAGGCAGAATCCTTTCAAAGGAAGCCTTTAGGCTCAAATCAAAAGAAGTTACACTTTTAAAGGTAATTCATTCTCTCATGTTCATTTGTTTTATTTTGCTTCTCCAACCCCCTAAACTCTTTTTATTTACTTATTTTGTAACAAAAACAGTATATTCAATATACTAGTATGTTTTTATAAGATTTATTCGAGCTACACTCTCACACAACTACATCAAATGGTTAAAGAACATACGGTTTCCGTGGATGGCGAAATTCTGCCTCCCGAAACGATGATTGTTCAATACTAATTTAACACCTTCAAAGGTGGCCATTATGATGTCACTATTTTTATATATGATATATAATATGTTTATGTTTTCCTTAAGCTTCTTTTTTTTTCATTTTGGGAATACCTTTATGGTTTCCATTATGGGTAAACGCGATATCTTCATTTAAGGAAGTGCGGACTACCGCCCCCTCAAAGTGATTTGATTCGTTAAATACCATATGTGGGACGTATAAAGGATAGAACTATGATATTATATATGTTATTATACTGTAATTATAATATACTTTTATATCATTATGATTCCATTCTATAAAATATGAAATAGAAATGAATGTAGCGTTCATGCGTACGTACGGCTTACCGTCTCCATGAACGGTGCATTTCATTTCTTACCTCTAAATGATTATGTAATATTATAAATGCACGTATATACTGGATATATATGATATATATGATATATACATCATGATTATAATTCTGGATATAATGGATACATGAACAACTTGTAATTATAAATGGTTTATTTTGACTCAAGTACCAATGATCGTTAAAACGACCATTATTAACTTAAATAATTACATAGTGTTCATGACATGGAAATAAGTGATATAAAAGGAATAATGAACTTTAAAAAGGTTCTTAAACAAGTAGAAATTAACTCAAGTTTATTATTCAGGAGATTAAAGAACGGTCGGGTCAAGTCAGATACGAGGTAAGGGACTTCGTCTCAATATCCTTTCATTGAGGCATATTTTGTTTTATACACAATTTTCTTTTATACGGTGTATAAAACTCTTTGAATTTTACTTTTATACAAAAAGGAATCTTTTTCTATGAAGCGTTTTACTAAACGACAAAAAGGAATGTTTTTTTAACGAACGCGGTGACAACGACCTTTTCCGCCGCCGTGAGTATTATTTGGTCTTTGGCTTCCTCAATAAGCCGTAATGTTTTTAAAATAAAATAAATACCATATACTCTTTTATGTATTTTGGTATTGAAAATTGTTTTGATAAAGGATTCTATTATGATATATTTTGATTGAAATGTGGAAATGTTATCATTCCTTTATATTGGTTTTATGTTTTATGATTTTATATTGGTACTTGGACATTTGACGGGTGGTTACGTGATAAACCATATGACGGGTGGTGCCGTGAATACCAGGACGGGTGGTTACATTATAACCTCCAATGCATTGGGTATGGAAGTAGGCCGTATGGCTATTCCATTAAGTATGTATGGAAATTGGCCGTATGGCTATTCCATTAAGTGATATGTGTGGAAGTCGACCGTATGGTTATTCAACTTAAGTATGTTTATGTCCCAAGTTACCTTTATATATGCTATGCGTTCTTTATATGGGTTTGATGGTAACCCTCTGGTTACAAAAAGGTAAGTAATGATACTTTATTTAGCAAAGAGTTTTTACTACGTCATGAAGGTGAAGGTATTAATTTAATAGAGTATACATGTTTTACTTGATGTTTGAAAAAGTAACAGTTTTCATTCTTTGTGTATCCCTTACTGCGCTTTTTATGCTCACCCCAAGTTTTTTTGAAATGTTTTTCACAGGACTTAATGTGGAATAAGGTCAAGGATGGGATCAAGGGAATGTCATGCTTTATAAAACATGGAACTAGACATGTTTCTTTTTAAGAGTTTTTATTATTATTATGGAAACTTAGTAGAAGTGTCTACTTTGAAATCTTTTGAGATGTAATAGTTATGTTCTAATTCTCTAAAACTCTAAACCTGAAAAGAACCTCAATGTGAAGTATTCATTTAATTTAATATTAAGTAAGGTTTAAGGCCAGGGCCTTATAGTTGGTATCAGAGGTCGGTTTAGACAACTTTAGGAGTTAGAAAATTGTTAAATTATAAGTTAAGTTATGATATGATTGAAATGATATAGCATTTACAGATTACCATGTTGCTTCGCCTAAGATATTTCTGGGTTAAGAATGGTTTTTCATAGAGGAAACAGAATAGATTTTTTGGGAAGGCATATAGAGGGAAATGAACTTTGAAATCAATATCCTGAGATGGTCAGAATCAGAACTAAACAGTTTGTTGCAGTGATGGCTCAGTTGACTCAGGTTACTACCGAAGGAGTTGAAAAGAAGATTGGTGAATGCTCTAGTTTTGGCACTTCCTTCCAGGAATGGTGAGTTTTTTATATATAGTGATGCTTAGTTGAAGGGACTTGGCTATGTCCTAATGCAGAATGATCAGGTAATTGCTTATGCTTCACGTCAGTTGAAAACTCATGAGGTAAATTACCCTACACATGATTTGGAATTAGCTGCTGTTGTTTTTGCTTTAAAAATTTGGAGGCATCATTTGTATGGAGTAAAGTGTGAAATATATATTGATCACAAAAGTTTAAAGTATATATTCACTCAAAAAGAATTGAACATGAGATAGAGGAGATGGATGGAATTAATCAAGGATTATGATTGTACAATTCATTACCATTCGGGAAAAGAAAATAAAGTGGCCGATGATTTGAGTTGAAAAATTAATGCTTCATTAGAAATGTTGCATTTGGAACGTGATCCTTTGGTTAAGGATTTGATGAACTTTGGCATAGAAGTTGTTGGTGCAGGAAGTCCTTCCATTTTGTTTCAGGTATCAGTGAAATCTTCTCTATCAGACAGAATCAAGCAAGCACAGAAGCAAGACAACGAGTTGCAGAAAAAGGTAGAGCTGGTTCAGAAAGGTAAGTTACCTGAATTCAACATTGATAATGATTGTGTTTTAAGGTTTGGGAAGAGATTATGTGTGCCTTGTGATTCATAGTTGAAGAATGAGTTGTTATGTGAGGCTCATAGTTCTCCGTTTTCAGTTCATCCTGGCAGTACTAAGATGTATAGAGATCTGCGGGAGTATTATTGGTGGGATGGAATGAAAAGAGATATTGCTGATTTTACTGTGAAGTGTTTGACTTGTCAGCAGGTTAAAGCAGAGTGGCAGTTACCTAAAGGGATGCTTCAGCCTTTACCAGTGCCAGAGTGGGAATGGGAAAACATATCCATGGACTTTGTTGTGGGATTATCGAGGAAATCTCGAGGTAATAATGCAATCTGGGTTATTGTTGATCGCTTGACCAAATCTGCTCATTTACTTTCTATATGAGATACTTTCTCTCTTGATCAACTTTCCCATTTGTATCTTAAAGAGATAGTCAGGTTACACGGAGTTCCTCTCTCCATTGTATCTGACCATGATCCCAGGTTCACTTCTAACTTTTGGAAAGGCCTTCAGAAGTCGTTGGGTACTGAATTAAATTTTAGTACAGATTTTCATCCTCAATCAGATGGGCAGTCAGAATGAACAATTCAGACCTTGGAGGATATGCTACGAGCTTGTTCGATGGATTATCAGGGAAGTTGGGACCAACATATTTCTTTGGTTGAGTTTTCATATAATAATAGTTTTCATTCCAGTATACAGATGGCAACATTTGAGGCATTATATGGGAAGCAGTGTCGAACTCCAACATTTTGGGATGAAGTGGGTGAAAGGAAGCTGATGGGACCAGAATTGGTAGAAGAGATGGCAGAAAAGGTTCAGTTGATTCAGAAACACATGAGAACAGCTCATAGCAGGTAGAAGAGTTATGCGGATAACTGGAGGAAGGATCTATATTTCGAGGTAGGTGATCATGTTTTTCTCAAGGTTTCTCCATGGAAAAGTGTGATGAGATTTGGTAAGAAAGGAAAGCTGAGTCCAAGGTTCATTGGACCATATGAAATTCTGGAGAAAGTTGGATCAGTTGCTTACCGAGTGGATTTACCTCCGAGTTTATCTCAGGTACATAATGTTTTTCATGTTTCAATGTTGAGGAAGTATATGCCAGATCCATCTCATGTTTTGAGTCCAGAGGTAGTTCAGCTGGAAGAGAACCTATCTTATGAAGAACAACCCGTCCAGACTCTTGACCATAGGGAGAAGGTGTTACGGAATAAGGTGATTCATCAGGTAAAGGTTTTGTGGAAAAACCATGTGATTAAAGAGGCAACGTGGGAATCTGAAAATGCTATGAGGGATAAATACCCCCACTTATTTTGATAAGTGAATAAAATTGCGAGGACGCAATTCCCAAAAGGGGGGAAGGATGTAACATCCCAGGTAAATAAAGAATAAAGAATTTTCATATTTATTAATATTTACGAATTAAATATTAATTTTATTTTAAAGTGGTTGCTATGTTCGATAGCATACCCGATATGCAACGATGAGTTCCTTTGAAAACTTACGTTGCACACTAGTAATATAATAATATTATTTTAAATGTTAGTTAACATGTAGGCGTTGTATTGGCGGGAATGGATATAAATAACTAAAATATGATTATATATGTTTTTAAATGTTTTTACATTTATCCAATAAAATATAAAGGCTTAAAATACGGAAAGAATTCAATTTTAGGCATTTATACCCTAATTTTCACTAAAGGTTCATTTATCGCCTTTTGATGGCGAAACCTAATTAAATATAGTTTTGGTCACTCTTATAAATTCTTTTGGACCAAATAAAATCCTTCTTTATAATTGGGACATCAAAATTTACTTTGTGTAAATTTTTGGTATCTTTCCGATAAAGTTCTTTTTTTAAATGAATAGGGAAAATTGTTGTATTTTAATTCAAAACCTCCTTTTAATCTAATTTTTAATATGATTAGATTATATTTTGAATTGGTTTTAAAGTGAAATTATAAAATATTTTTACCATTAAATCCAATAGTGGTCGTTGGAATTAATTTCACTTTGAAATCAGACCTAAACTAGTGTCAATCTTTTGATACTTATTGTTTCACAAAAACACGCTATTTGTCATGACAGCGAGAATTAATTATTAAATTAATTAATTTGAATTATATGTTTTGAATTTTTTAAAATGGACTTCATTTTTGAATTCGGAATATCAAATATATCTTAGGGTGAATTTTTGGTAATTTTTTGAAAAACATCAATTTTTGATGAATAGTGAAACCACTAAGTGGTAATCAAGCAAACTGATTTTTCAGTTAAATGAAAGTTTACCATTAATGTGTATTGAATTTTGAAAATCCGACATACATGGTTGTCATTAGTATGTAAAATGTGGTTCAATGAGATTAAAATAATTTTTTGGTGAATAGTAACTTATTAAGTTTTTAATCGCGATTAGAGGTAATTAGTGTAATTTAAGGTAAAAATGATATTATAAAAATTTGAAAACACCATGACACTTGTCGTACCCTCATTGGGTATGTCATGGCCGACCAAGACAAGCCATGGGTCAACTTGGGGACCCCATGGAGCCACTTTGGTTGGAAAATGACATAAATACCTTTTATTTAATGTTAATGTAAAAAATGGCACAAACATGATATGTTTTAATAAATCAATTTTTAAATGGGGTTATACAAGTCTTATATTTTATTATAAATAGTAATTGGAAAGCTAAAAAGATTTCCTACATCATAGTATTTTTTTTATTTTTAGACATTAAATAAATTAAATTATTTATGACATAATAATGATGCAGCGATGACATCATTATTTGACGATTTAAATAAAATGGAAAGATAATGTAAAATCTATGAACTACACATGTCCAAAACTTATTGGATGGGTGGATTTAGAACCCTTATCACCTTATCCACGAATTATATCAATGTGGGACCTTTTAAAACAGAAACACATTTTCAAATAAAGTAATATTTCTTTACTTTCCAAAAGTGCCCCTCCTCTCCTCTTATAAAAGGCCCCCACCTCTACCTCATTTCACACACTTCTCAAGCCCTTGGCTCGGCCACCCCTGCCCATTTACTCTATCCACATCCCTCTCCTAATCCTAGAGGATTCCCTTTGGGAAGAATCCTTTCAAAGGAAGCCTTTAGGCTCAAATCAAAAGGAGTTACACTTTTAAAGGTAATCCATTCTCTCAGGTTCATTTGTTTTATTTTTCTTCTCCAACCCCATAAAATATTTTTATTTACTTATTTTGTAACAAAAACAGTATCTTCAATATACTAGGATTTTTTTATAAGATTTATTCGAGCTACACTCTCACACAACTACATCAAATGGTTAAAGAACATACGGTTTCCGTGGATGGCGAAATTCTGCCTCCCGAAACGATGATTGTTCAATACTCATTTAACACCTTCAAAGGTGGCCATTATGATGTCACTATTTTTATATATGATATATAATATGTTTATTTTTTCCTTAAGCTTCTGTTTTTTTTTCATTTTGGGCATACCTTTATGGTTTCCATTATGGGTAAACGCGACATCTTCATTTAAGGAAGTGCGGACTGCCGCCCCCTCAAAGTGATTTGATTCGTTAAATACCATATGTGGGACGTATAAAGGATGGAACTATGATATTATATATGTTATTATACTGTAATTATAATATACCTTTATATCATTATGATTACATTCTATAAAATATGAAATATAAATGAAAGTAGCGTTCATGCGTACGTACGACTTACCGTCCCCATGAACGGTGCATTTCATTTCTTACCTCTAAATGATTATGTAATATTATAAATGCACGTATATACTAGATATATATGATATATATTATATATACATCATGAATATAATTCTGGATATAATGGATACATGAACAACTTGTAATTATAAATGGTTTATTTTGACTCAAGAACCAATGATCGTTAAAATGACCATTATTAACTTAAATAATTACATAGTGTTCATGACATGGAAATAAGTGATATAAAAGGAATAATGAACTTGAAAAAGGTTCTTAAACAAGTATAAATAAACTCAAGTTTATTATTCAGGAGATTAAATAACGGTCGGGTCAAGTCGGATACGAGGTAAGGGACTTCGTCTCAATCTCCTTTCATTGAGGCATATTTTGTTTTATACACAATTTTCTTTTATACGGTGTATAAACCTCTTTGACTTTTACTTTTATACAAAAAGGAATCTTTTTCTACGAAGAGTTTTACTAAACGACAAAAAGGAATGTTTTTTTAACGAACGCAGTGACAACGACCTTTTCCGCCGCCGCGAGTATTATTTGGTCTTTGGCTTCCTCAACAAGCCGTAATGTTTTTAAAATAAAATAAATACCATATACTCTTTTATGTATTTTGGTATTTAAAATGGTTTTGATAAAGGATTATATTATGATATATTTTTATTGAAATGTGGAAATGTTATCATTCCTTTATATTGGTTTTATGTTTTATTATTTTATATTGGTACTTGGACATTTGACGGGTGGTTACGTGATAAACCATATGACGGGTGGTGCCGTGAATACCAGGATGGGTGGTTACGTTATAACCTCCAATGCATTGGGTATGGAAGTCGGCCGTATGGCCATTCCATTATGTATGTATGGAAATTGGCCGTATGGCTATTCCATTAAGTGATATGTGTGGAAGTCGATCGTATGGTTATTCCACTTAAGTATGTTTATGTCCCAAGTTACCTTTATATATGCTATGTGTTCTTTATATGGGTTTGATGGTAACCCTTTGGTTACAAAAAGGTATGTAATGATACTTTATTCAGCGAAGAGTTTTTACTACTTCATGAAGGTGAAGGTATTACTTTGATAGAGTATACGTGTTTTACTTGATGTTTGAAAAAGTAACAGTTTTCATTCTTTGTGTATCCCTTACTGAGCTTTTTATGCTCACCCCAAGTTTTTTTGAAACGTTTTTTACAGGACTTAATGTGGAATAAGGTCAAGGATGAGATCAAGGGAATGTCATGCTTTATAAAACATGGAACTAGACATGTTTCTTTTTAAGAGTTTTTTATTATTATTATGGAAACTTAGTAGAAGTGTCTACTTTGTAATCTTTTGAGATGTAATAGTTATGTTCTAATTATATAAAATTCTAAACCCGAAAAGATCCTCAATGTGAATTATTCATTTAATTCAATATTAAGTAAGGTTTAAGGCTGGGGCCTTATAGCTACTTTGGATGAGTCACACATTTATTGACTCAGAAAGATCTAGGTGCCACCTAACACTGTCAAACATCATTGGACCACCAATGTATTCACTAGAATCCCCTATTTCCACCTCTGTGATAGATTTATATCATTTTAAAATGAAACTATCAAGAACTAGAACAACCATGGATGGCATTTTGAATCATGTACAACCACTGTGGAAGATAAAATGGAGAATATAGAACTCATGTGTGAAAATGATGATGAAAATGGTATTTCTAAACCATATTAAGCTGGTATGTGGTTAACAGGAGGTCTTGAATATGAAATAGCATGATGAATAGGTTTTTGGTCAAGTTTTATGTTGTGGGAGATGTAAAATAGATTCATTAAATTTAAAATGGTGTATTGAGGGTTAGCTGGGGTTCATGGTTTTAGAAAAGATGATATAACTTGAAAAACTGAAGCACACCATTTTGAATGATCCTATGGTTGTAGATAATTGATAAGAAGATTTTTGAATCATATTCAAGCCACAATATAATCCCCAAAAGATTAAGGTTTAGTTCAACCCATGACTTTAGTTCACAACATGTTTCTTTGAGAATACAAAAACACTAAAGAGGATACCTTTTAATATACTCTTTGAATGAACATACATGATGTGATCTATGTAGGAACCGAGTGTGTAAAAGATGAAAAAACTTTTCTCTTATAATTAATAATGATTCCTGACCATAATATATAGTCAACAAAAAATTATAACACAATCCATATGAGATTTATGGAGGACCTCGACCCCAATGATTTAGATAGTCATGGACAAAATGAAGAGTTTTTTGAATGTAGGTCTTTAGGGTTTAAAGATGATTAAATAATTGATATTAATGGTTTTATTTTCCTATTTAATGGGGGGGTTGAATAATATGGGATCATGAGAAAAAATGTAGAGGTGGAGAAGGCTTGGATGGAGGATCAACTTACTGTTACTCTATATTTCTTCTCATTTTTAATATATTTTATTCTTAAAATATATTATAACCATAAAATATATAGTTTATTATTATATAGAGGGTTAGAATGATTATGTTATTGGGTAAGGGGAGGTGAAAAATTTTGAGGGCCACATTTATGAGCTTAATTTGGAAACATAGATTTAATTTTCTTATTAAAAGATTTCAATTTTTATTTCAATTTATAGTTTGAATGAGATTGTTTTTTGATTAATTCTAGTTTTTAATTATTTCTATGATTAAAGAATTATTATCTCCCAATAATTGGTTTTGAGTCATATAAATTGATTGTATAACATTAGGTAGAGGGTTATTAGTGATTACAAAACATGTGTGGAAGAGGTAGTGATAAAACCTGGTTAATTTGGAATAATAGTACCTACTTGGGGTTTTCCTAAGTAAATCAAGGGTGGATCGTTATTAATTTTACACATTGGAAGGATATTAGTCCAAATAAAGTACAATTTATGGACTATTTTCACTATTATCAAATTTTATCAATTATTAAAATGGAATGATATTGTGAAAAGGTTAAATAAATCAATTCATTACGTAAATAGATTCATATTGAAGGTATTATTCCAACATTAAAAAATAGAATCCAAGCCTTACCTAATCAATTTTTTCTCACATTTGTTTATTAATTATTTTTTTATTTTTATCTAGTCCTATAATTAATCATCTAAATATTTTCATTTTGCACACATGACACTTGATTAGAGCACTACTCTTTATAGAAAACCTAGTTTACCGCTAATGCTACTTTCCCTAGGAAACAAATTATATTTTTTCACACCATACGAATGGTTTAAATCAATCAATGATGAAAAATTTCCTTCCATAGGAGATGAATCTATAATTCATGGTTATAAAATCCTTCTAGTGTTTCTTCTTGGGTAAATTCATCTCAACATTATTCTTCTGTTTACTCCCTAATGCATTATTTTCTACATATATCAATTGTTTCTTAATATATTATTGTTTTCTCTTCAAATTAGTATAAGAATAATTCTATGTTATTTTTTACAATCCAAATTACTAACATTGACTAACTCATTTTAAAAACTAATATAAATTTTTTAAACACACAAATATTTTCTTAGTTGGAAATTTTTAATCATTCTATGAAGATATAGATTTTGTTGAATATAGATTTTTCAATTTCATATCATATTTAAGAAACTTAATATTAAGGGAATGATCCTCATTCAAAACCAATCTCAAACTATCTTACAATTATTTTATAAGATTTTGAATTTAACTCTCAAGCATCTTTTAACTTTATCTTTTTCAATTTTCAAGGTACTTAATTCTTTTATCTATAACATTCACTTGATATTCCTTAACATTAATAATAAAAATATACAATTATTCCAATACATTGATGTTATTCTTATTTATTTTTATATCGCTATCTTTCCCATCAATAAAAAATTTAAATTTTATTTAATAATTAAAATTTTCTCTTTGCTGATTTACAAGGGTTTCTCATCGTATTTCACTTATTTAATTATAGAATTTAATTTTTGAAACTATAATTCTAATGCTTTATATATTTATTTTATAAATTTTATCATGTGTCATTTTTATCATATTGATCTTAAATGAAATAAAATATAAACGTTGATACATTATTAGATACTTTCATGATGTTTTCTTTGACCTCACAGTTGAGGTATTAAATATATTTTACATAACAATTTTCCTCATAATTATAACATGATTAATTAATGTAATAATTTTATATATATTTTTAAAAATTGTTACTACTCTGAATACCTTTATGTAGGGTTGATTCTTCTATCACTTCTGAAATTTTTTGAAACATTATTGCCTCTATTTTCTTATTTTTTTAGATTCTTTCTTATTTCATCAATATTTATAGAAATAGGAATAGAAATATAAATTTACATATAAGACAATATAAGAAACTTTTTAAATAAACACATTATATATTTAGGTGAAAAAATAAGGAATGAAAACAATTATACCCAAAATTATTGAACTTTGGCTTTGATGAAACTTGAGATGACTATAGGATCGAGTATACACACCTAATACATGGTGAATCTGGTGCACCAAATATTTTATAAAAATATAAATTTTCTTTTAATCTTTTACCCTATTTAGTCTTTGAAAATCCATTTAGGGTTAATATAATTGTATCTATTTTTTGAACCTAGTAAAAACTCTAACATGAAATAAAAAACTAAAAGTAAAAAGAAACACATGGTGTTTTTTCATGGTTTGACCCCATCAAATGAAACCTACTCCTTTCAATGACTTTTTATTCACCCTGATAACATATTCTATAGTAGTATTATTTCTATAAATTATGTGTGTTGTGGGATGTTATCATCTTGGACCCATGACACATCACACATTTTCTCAAAATTCCATTGAACTTACTAGAATCCCACTAGATATATACTACAACCCATGGTATTAAAATTTCAGGACTAGAATTTAAAAATTCATCCAACCCTATAAGTGGATGTTATCTCATCACCAAGATGTCACTATATCAACATAATTAGATATAATTATTGATATATATTCATTATAAAAACCCTACTATTTATTAGACATTAATTCATGATTTATTACATAAGATTAATATAATATAACCCATAAGATCAATAAATCTAGTTTATTTGGGAATAGGTACCTTATATAACAAACTAAAATAGTGAATATAACATCTTTACTAAAAAATTCTTTAGAAAACTTATATTATTCCTTGAAATATAAAACTACATGGGATAACTGGAGGACATACATAAGAATAGGGTGAGCTATAAATCCCAGTATGCGAATAAAAATGGAATAACATGAAGAAATTATTAGATTTTTTAAACTAGAAATATCAATGATATAGGAAAGGGGTTATAATCATAAACATGAACAATGAGGCATTATATAACATGATTTCATAAAATTAACATGCAAATGTGTAAAAAACAAAAAATATGGCATCATAAACATAGGTTATGACTAACTACCAAGAAATCATGATGAAAAAAGTACCATGATGGATTAGGTTCACTCCCTAATCTTCTACATGATGTCTCCTGAGACTAAAATATTACCCAATGCATTAGAGTGCTATATAATTTTAGGGAAACCCATCACTTTCAATTCATTCACATGCATAGTTGTGTTGTATAGATTATAAAAAATAATACAATTTTTTTTAAAATTCATTTCATGATGAATAATATTAGAATAAATATTTGTATCTACCAAAAAATAATTATTATAAGTTTATAAAGGTGAAAACCATTGATATGAAGAGGTTATGGGTTTTCACTAAACATTTATTTGTCATGGAAAATCATGGTGAAATTTTGGCATCATAAAGGGGCCATATAAATTTTAATGGAAGGGGTAATAAGAGTGGAAGGAGTCTCTAATAATTTAAACATAATAAAGGGAGTATGTGGTATATGTAATTATATATCCCAAAATTTGGAATTGGATAAAAATGGAATAAGTTAATGATGATACATGAATAAATAGGAGAAGGAAAAGATCCCTTTCCATTATAGTGTGATTCCAAAAGCATGGTAGGAGATTCTTAAGAGATTAGGGGCACCTTAGGAGGACTATAGAGAGGGTAGGTCAGAGTAAGGATGTGCTACAAGGTCTTTGAGTGAAGTGAAATGGGATCTTGGGTGGGTTTATATTGGAAAAGAGAGGGGAGTTCTTTTTTATTTCCCAAACATAGGTTTTTGAGTCTATATAATAAAATAACCAAAACTAGAAACATTACCATTTTTTCCAATAGTTTCTACCAATTTGGCTTTCTTTTTTTATTTTATATGTCCAATGGCTGAAATTATTAAAATATTACCCTTGGTAATTTATAAGTGAGTCATGTTCTAAAACAAATGATTTTAAATCCATAAAATATATTATTGTTTTTGGAGGATTTATATTGGCTTTATAAAATGACAAAAATTTACTTAAAATAAAATTATTTTAATTGGGAAACAAATATTTGTTAAGGGATTTCATTTATATTTTTTATTACATCATTTTGGGTAATAATGATGCCAACACACTATATATGCATACTATATTTAATTTTTACATGAAATTTCAGTTGTCTTAGAATATTATGAAAAATTCTCCATTGGATAGTTTCTACGTTATGATTCAGAAAAATTTATATGTTTTATTCAAATTATTTTATAAATATGGTAATTTTCACTTTTGAAATAAGAATCTACATTTATTATGGAATATTGGATTTTTTTACAACAATAGTTTTCGAACTATTATACATATTACATTAGACTCCATAATAAATAAATAATCATTTATATTTCATAAAAATCATTTAATAACATTAATTTACTAAAAATATTTCTTTTTTAAAAAATTTATTAATTTATCAAAATAAATGACTTAATTGAATTTGAATATTACTTAAAAATACAATTTGTGTTTTATTGTATAAAAATATAAAAAATTTATAAGGATATAATAATAAGTGAGTATAACCATTATTATATTGAAAATAATATATATATATATATATTCATATTATTATTTTCTTGGTACATATCCATTTAATAATCCAAAAAACACCCAATGGGTAAGGTGTGTGATGGTGAGATTTTCATGCAGTGGTTTGGCATATGGGTTTTGGGCTGTGATTCCGATTAGCTTTAACTTCTCCCATAAATGTTTTCTCTCATGCTTAAGGTGTTCAACATAAGCTTGGGATGGGTCATGGGAAAATCCTAGAGACTCTATCTCCCTTAGTATATCTGATAAATGGGCTTCATATGGTATGATCTTACTGGTTGAGGTCATCAATTCCTTTACCTCTATCAATTGGATTTGTTAAAACACTTTATTAATAGTAATCATTTGATAACTATTAAATGACTATATTATCAATCATCATGATTCTTAATGGTATTTTAAATATGATAGGATATAATAAAACCAACAAAGATCATATTTTTTCTATAACCACAATATATAATAAGTCATTTAATTAAATCACCTAGGGAATTCTATTTATAAAATTTAATGTCATTACAATCTTCCCCCATTTAAAATTTCATCCCTAAAAATTTTCAATCCAGAAAATAAAATATAAGAGAGTAATTTTGTTTAACCACCTCCTCTAGTTCCCACATCATGAATGACAACTTGGGGTTTCTCCACAACACTTTGACCAGGTGAATTGTCTTATTTCATAGAACATTATTTCTATGATCGAAGATCTTCACCAGATACTCCTCCTATAAAAGATCATTCTCCAATGGTAACACATCAAAATTGACTACATGTGAGGGGTATGGTATGTAAGACTTCAATAAGGATACCTGAAATACATCATCTACTTGATATAGGTTAGGCATGAGTGATAGTCAACAGGCCACTACTCCGATGTGATCAAGGATCTCAAAGAGACAAATTAATATTGTACTCAGATTTACCTTGTTCCCAAATCTAATGACTTTAATACAAGGTGATATATGGAGGAATACATTGTCTACAACCTTAAAAATATGGTATCATTGATGATGGTCATTATAGATATTATATCAACTCTAAGCATCTATGATGGGTGGTTGAATGGTCTTAACCACTTCCACTATTTCCCCAACCATTTTAGGACCTAATAGTTTGTGTTCCCCAACTTCATCCTAGCATGTAGTGTTATTCACCTCTTTCCATAAATAGATTCATAGAGATCCATTTTTATTCTTGAGTGGAAACTATTATTTTATGAGAACTCAACAAGAGGAATATGTTGAACCCATCATCCTTTGAAGTTAATTGAGCATACCCTCAACATAACCCCAAGTGACTAGATTGTCCACTCATATTGGGAATCGGTTTGAGGTTGATAATCTATAATGAATTTCAAATTATTATTTATATCATATTCAAAGAAATTTAAAAACTTTTAGGTAAATCATGGATCTCTATCAGATACAGTTGATAGTGGTGGTCCATGTAGCCTTACTACTTCTATAGTTTATATCCTTGGAAGTTGATCAAGCGAGATGTCCTCTTTAATTTCATTTAAGTGAGTAGTCTTTATAAGATGATCTACCATAGTACATATAGAACTATTTCATCTTGATGTCTCTAGATTACCAGTGAAAAATCCCATAGTGATTTTCCCACTTCCATGTAGGTATGGGTAATTGTTGCATCATCCCCATGGATGTTTTCTTTTCCACCTTCAATTGTTGACATCCAATAAATCAATATGTATATTATGAAATATAATTGTTTATATTGTACCACCAATAGTTCTCTTAAAGATCCTAATACATCGTTGTGATACCTAGATGGATGGATAAAGTCAAGCTATATGAATAATCCAACAGAAACTTCTTTACCTCTGGAATTTATGGTACACAAAGTTATGGCACAATTCTTACAACTCTATCACCATGAAAATTTAACTCTGAGGATTTACATTTTTTTATAACATCCACTTTCTTCTGTATTCCCACATCATCTCTTTGAGAATACATTATCCACTCTATAATATATGGATGAGAAATAATTTGTGAAAGTATTGATAATGTACCTTCCTTTATAATTCTTATGTCTATCCTTTTCATGTCTAAGATGATCATATCATTCCCAATTTTTATAAATGATAAAATTGTAAGACCCTTTCTACTTTGAGATTCTTCAACTTTATCCAATTTATCAGGATGTTAATGGATTGAGAAATCATAGTCCTTAATTAGCTCTAACCAGATTCATTTTCACATATTCATCTCTTTTTGTGTGAATATATACTTTAGGCTCTTATGATTGACATATATTTCATACTTATCCACAAAGAGATAATTATAAAATATTTTAAATAGAAAATTAAATATATCCAAATCATGATCATGCATTGGGCAGTTCTATTCCTGAACTTTCAATTTATTTGATAGATAGGCTATCACATTTTCATTCTATATTAGAACTTAACTCATTCCCTTCTTCAAAGCATAACTAAATACCATGAAAAGGTCTCCACATGTGGGTAGTGTGAGTATTACTGATATGATAAGCCTCTTTTTCAACACCATGGGTTCTCTTTACATTCATTATTAAAAAAATACTCCCTTTCAAGTAATCTGGGTTAGAGGGTTTGAAAATCATGAAAAATTTCATGAAAATAAATTATAATACCTAGCTAATCTAAGAAAACAACAAATTTATATCACATTTGTTATCCTTTACCATCCTTAATTTTCTTCAGTCTTTTAAGGGTCCACATATATCCCATTTCTTTTGATAATATTCCCTCTGAACTAGACTTCATTGAACAAAAATTCAAATTTTTTGTACTTTTCATAAAGTTTCTCCTTTCATAAGGTATTTATCCTAATAATCAGATGCTCCACATACTACTCCCTAATTTTGGTGTATATTAGATTATCTTCTATAATTACTACCAAAAAATTTACAAGGTAATCACTAAAGACTCTATTCATCACGTTTATTAATATTCATGGATGATTAGTGATTCAGATTAATATTACAAGGAACTCATAGTGCACATACCTTATACAAAAAGATGTATTGTAGATATCCACCTTCATCATCCTTACTTGATAATACCCCAACACAAGATTAACCTCAGAGAAGTAATGTTCTCCATCTAGATGACCAAAAAAATTCATCAATCCATGGCATTGGATACATGTTCTTTATCATGATCTGATTTAGTTCATGATAATCAATGAAAAGGTTCATTGGACTATTCTAATTCTTGGAAAAGAAGACCAGTTCACCCCAAGGTGAATCACATGGGAATATATACCCTTTATCAATATTCTCCTATGTATATTTCTTTATCTACTCAAGTTCTATAACATCCATTCTATATGAAGTCTAGGATAATGGGAACACCTTAGGTATAATCTTGATAGAATATTCAACCTCTCAACTATGAAGAAGACCTGAAAATTAATTGAGAAACACATCAGTGTATTCCCTCATAATGGGAATGTCCCAAGGATTATATTTTCCTTAGACTAAATAATTTGAGCTAGATATTCTTTCTCATAAGTAAATAATATCAATTCATGGTATGTTGGTGCAAAATAGGATTCATCAATATTCTTTCATTTGTATAGAATTAGAGGATGAATTGTGATATAGAGAGAGATTTCATTCTCACCGAAACTTTTGTTGGATCTATATAGGGAAATCCAATCCATAACCATAACTACGTCATTATAAACTAAAGTAAGTCTCATATGATTCATTGGGATGTTAACCCCAAAAATGTTTACATGGGAGGAGTTATATACTTGGGAGGCAATAATTTCTCCATTTTCCATTTTCACCGACAACTCTACTTCCATGCATTGTGGTGGTATTTTAATAATTCTACTAAACCTTATTTAAATGAAGAAATTTGTAGAACCAAAATAAAAAATTATGTTCCCTATTATTTAATGAATGACCAACATACCTTTCAACACTTTGTTTTTGGGATACACCTCTGTGGTTGTGAAGGAATAAGCTCACCATTACAACGTTGTAGGTTGTTGGTTTTCTTCGTAAAACCTTTTCTTAATGAATTGGTTTTCAATGTGACATGGTTCCTTATAGTTGAAACAATGAAAAATTCAGTGAGGGTTGACCAGATAATTTCTTTCATCAATCGCATTAGTGGGGTTATCCCATTGACAATCGCTATCTAGGTGTCCTTCCTTCCTACCCCTATATATTTTCATCGCCCCATTAGGTAATTCTGGGGTTCTTTTTTCCACATTTTTTACTAGTGGTATGTTGAAATTTATTATCACTATTTGAATTCCCCATCACAACACCATAATTAAACACCACATTCCTCTTCTTATCACTATGATACACTTGAGATTCTCCGATAACCATTGTGACATTGAGGGAACATCAGGAAATTTCTTCATTTCTATAAATGTCTTGAATCACCATGGCTTTTCATAGACAAGGTTTTAGCTGACCAAAGAATTGGTAAACTTTGAATTCGGTGGTAACAACAAATATGGAGGTGTATCATGCAAGTCTTGTGATTTTTTCCTTGTATTAACTTATATGTTCATTGTTTTTTCTATTAAGGTCATAAAAATCCCATTCCATTTTATGTCAGAGTGTGTGATGAATATATTTTTCAAGAAACATTTTTCGAAACTCCTTCTACCCCATCACATTGATGTCTTCCTCAGGCTTCATATTATTGATCAATTTATACCACTGATTAGCTTCTCCCTCCAAATGAAAAAAATCTAGTATAACCTTCTCTTTCACATAAGATTTAATAATTGAGAAGATCTTATCAATGAAGTTGATAAATTTTTTCCCACTTTAGGGATCAGATGATCCATTGAAACTTGGTAGCCTTTTTCATATAAAGGCTTGAATAACATATTATTCATTATTAGGGGGATTTGGTAATTCCTCATGGTATTGGTTTATATTCATAACATAATTCAACTATTATATTTCTCTCACAAAGATTGTGATTCCATCTCCCATCGGGTTGGGTATCTCGTTTGGGAAGTCATCACATTTCCCTTCATATTGGTTGTTTACAAGGTTCATCATATTTCCTTTAATTGGCTAGAATAATTGAAAAATAATGGATGATTAATTGTAAACCATTAAATTCATATGTGTGAATCCATTAATGTTAAAGATATAAATTATAAATGACATATTTTTCTATAACTTATAAACTTTATGGATTTATTCAAAGTTATCCATGATTTATTTTCTATCATAGAAACCCAGGGGAATTTTTCCCCTAAATAATACTTCATAATGTTCTTGTGAATTTTCCATAGAATATCTCATGGGAGTTTTAAACCAAGTGTAAATCAAGTCTCATTTTCATTCACTAGTTCCCAACTAAGTCTAGCTCAATGTAGTGTTTTTCAGTTTTAGCCCTATGTACATCTCTACTAGAGACACATCCACTAGTAGTATCTTGATATGGATGTATTTTATTTAAAACCACTTACTATATAGTTTACTAAAATTTAGTGATGTTTTATTATACTTAGTTTTATCCATAAGGATTTCTCTAGGCTTTTATAATACTAATCCAAAAAATAAAAAACATTCCTTTGGTAGAACTATGACAACCCTGCCCTTTATTACAAATTAATTCGTGATTTTTTACATAAGATACACATAATAAAACCAGGAAGATCGATTGACTAGTGTCATTGAGAAATAGGTACATTACATAACAACATAAAACAGGGAATAAATAATATTTATTGAAAAATTACTTAGCATAGTCATATTAGTCCTTCATACATAAAATTATATTGGATAACTTGGGAAAATACATAAGAAAAGAGTGATATATAATTCCCAGTAAGGGAATAATCATGGAACAACATGATGAAATTATTTAATGTTAGAAAATAGGATTATCAATGAGACATAAATTGTGTGAGAATCATAAACATGAAAAATGAGGCATGATATTGCATGATTACATAAAGGGAACATGTAAATGTGTCAATAACTTAAAACATGGAATCATATACCTAGTTCAAGGATAAATGATAAGAAATCATTATGAAAAATGTTTCGTGATAGATTAGGTTTACTCCCTAATCCCTTTCATGATATCTCATGAGACTAAAACCATACCCAATATATTAGAGAGCTATATAATTTTAGGCACACCCATCACTTTTATTTCACTCACATGAATATGTGAGTGACATAGATCATACAAATAGAATAAATTTTCATCACATTTTATTACATTATCAAGGAGAGTGGAATAAGTACATGTAATTTACAAATAAAATAATTATTAGTTCATAAATGTGAACATCCTTTATTGGAAAAGTGTATGGGTATTCACTACACATTTATTTGTTATTGAAAATGACAGTTAAAATTTGGTATCATAACATGGGCGTATAAATGTTAATGGGAAGTTTTAATGAGAGTGAAAAGGGTCTCTTAAAATTTATACAATATAAGGGATATAATTTGGATTTGGAATAATATATCCCAACATTCATATTTGGAGAAAAATTCATATGGTAATAATGATTCATGTATAATTTAGAGAAGGAAATGACCCCTTAACATGAGAGTGTGATTCCAAAAGCATGGTAGGAGCTTCCTGAGATATTGGGGGAACCTTCAGAGTACATTATAGAGGGTAGTGAAGATTAAGGATATGCTATAATGGTTTTTTAGGTAATTAAAATGGGATCTTGGGTGGGTACATATAGGACAAGAGATGGTAGTTAATTATTATTTCCCAAACATAGGTTTTGGACTCTATATAATAAAATAACCAAAAAAAATATTCCAATGGGTTTTCCCAGGGTTTCTGCCAAAGAGATATTGTTTTAATTATTTTATAAGGGAAAGGGATGAAAGTATCGAAATATTTTTCTTCATCATGTGGAAGTAAGTCTTGTCCTTAATGAAATGCTTTTTAAAACCTTAAAATATATTATAAGTTTTGGTGCATTCATAAAGGCTTTATAAAATTAATAAATTAAACTAAAAATAAAATTATTTTAAAGGGGAAATATAAATTTGGTCGTGGATATCTTTTATAGTATCTATTGCATTATTTTTTGGTCATTATGATGTCATAACAGATAGCGTATATTTATAATGTATATAATTTTTACATGAAAATTTCACTATCTCATGAAATTATGAAAAATTCACCACTAAATAATTTTGAATTCACGATTAAAAAATGATATATTTTTTATCAAAATTATTTACTAAATGTTTTTATTTTTATTTTTAAAATAATAATTGAGATTTATTGAGAAATTTCATTTTTTTATAATAACAGTTTTCAATCCTTTATATAAATTACATTTCACTTCATAAAAAATATATGATCATTTATATTTGATAAAGAATATTTAATAATAATAAATTATTAAAATATTATTTATTTTCATGATCAACTAATTCACCAAAATAAACAACAAAATTGAATTTGAATATTACCCAAAAATACAATTTTTTGTTTTATTGTATAAAAATATTAATTATTTAAAAATTAATAATTAGAATAAAATATAACCCTTATTCAAATAAAATATTCATATTCATATTATTAGGGTATTTATTCATATCCATTTAATACAGCCAAAAACTCCATCACAGTGGTTAGATTTTCCTAGGGTGGTTCAGTGTATATGGTTTGGGTCATGATCTTGAAAATATTGAACATGTCCCATAAACAGTTTCATTCTTTCTTAATTTGTTGGACCTCAGCTTAGGCTTGGTCAAAGTAAAATCCCAGTGCTTATACCTCCCCTGGAAGATTTGAAAAATGGTTTGTATAGGGTATGATCCTACTAGATGGGTCCATCTCTTCATTTTTCATTATCAATTGGATTTATTAAAACCCTATATTTATACCAATCATATATTAAATATTAGAAGACTATATTATCAACAATTATTATTCCTAATAGCCTTTTAAATCTAATAGTATATAATAAGACAAATGAAGTAAATTAATTTTATATAACTATAACACATAATAAGACATTTAATTAAATCACATAAGGAATTTTATTTACAAAATATAGGCTCATTACAGTCATCAACTGTTTTATAATAGTATACTAGGAAACATAGAACTCTATTCCCAAATCATTATCCTAATTCATTCATTAAATTTTATATAACATTAGATTTTATGATATTTAATAACCGAACAATTCCTCAATCTAAAATCCCCAACAACCAGATCATGAATAATAGAATCAATGTCAATCTCTCTCTCAAATTTCTTCTTATTAATATTCCATCAATTCTATAATAAGATATTACAAAATTCTTCCTCTTCATAAAATTATTCATCTTTGAATAAAATGATCTAATTAATATAAAAAATTCAATATTCATTTTTATAATCATTAATTTATTATTCTAATTTGATACATTGGATGATCATTTTTTACTCTAAAACAAATTATCTCAGAGATAGATCTTTGTCTCTCAACTTATCTTTCATCTTAATCAACACACATTTTCTAGGATTAGAGATATTATTTTTTGTATTTTTTATATAATTATTATTTTGTAGCCCCAGTAAAAAATCATTAACAAGACTTTCCTTATTTTTCTTCTACCGAATCATGTGGTGTGTACCTAGGATCTCTATCCCATTTCCTAAAAATTTCCACGTGGGAGTTCTCCCATGCTCTAAAGATATTCAATTTTTTATAACTATTTATCTCTACTATATTTTTGGAATACTCTTTATCTTTTGTTTTTTTATTATAGTAGAATATTTCTAAATTTTATTTATCTAATTTTCTTAGGATCATTATCCTCAAAATATTCAAAAAATTCCAAAAATTAATAAGTCTACATTATTTTATAAAAATATAGAAACCTAAACACATTACAACAAGGATCATTCCTTCATGGTATGGAAGTTCCTAAAATTCTAGCATGATATTCATCTTTTATTTTGATCATCTGCAATATTTACTTACTAATCTTTTAAATTATGAAAAATAAACATGGATGCCTATATTTTAGGAATTATTTCTAAAGTTAAATCTATTTGTTTTTTTAATTAATTATTTAAATTTCTATTTTTTAATTTTTTTTGCAGAAATGAATAATGGGGGAGTTTTTAGAAAAATGGAAAAAAGTTCTCATGCTCGACTATATGAACCATGTCATTTCATGAAAACTATAGTGTAAATGCGAAGAAGTGATCATGCTTATCTTTCTAACCATCTGAAGAAGATTGAGTGGATCCTCCATAAATACATTGGAAGTGGTACACCGCCACTATGAGGATTGGGAGCTTCATGGATTCACCAGAGGGGATTGATTTGGGAACTCCAATATCTACAAATTCCATGGGAAACATTTATGGGATCTAGTGAAGTATTTTCTACACTTATATAAAGATATGATATCCTAGGGAGCTCAATATTTTCTTTGAAAGACCTGAGATGTTCCATTAAGGTGAATGTATGATTGAATCTACCATTTTTGAGCTTGGTATAACCAATATAGATTCTAGGGAACAATTTATATAGAAAATAAAAATGTAATGTGGGTTTCACAATAAGATGGAGTGTTGAACCATAGGTATTCTCTACTATATTATGGATAAACAATAAATGAGATTAATATCTTCAATGGTAGGTGGATGTGACATGTTAGTTTCAATATGTTGTGGGGTGTCACTAATTGGTAGTGACATAGGAGTGGTGCACAATGGAGTTCCACATCAAAACTATCAAATTTCACCAAATAAATAAATGGGGAATAAAATTATTTTCATAATGTGAAGGTGGTTTTGGCTCAATATTTTCATTTTACCATGTAAGATTTTAGAAGGGAAGTGACAAGAGGGTTTTTTCCCAGGAATATTGTGTTATAATACCAACCTTATGCAGCAATAAGGATTCAAAAATGAGGTTTTGGAAATGGAGTTAGTAGTTTGGTTCCATGAAAATTGGTCACATCATGGGTGGTATACATACTACAGATATAACAGTGGATATTATTTTGTACTAGCATTATTTTTTAGATATGTTATATGGGATATATAAGGGATGTTTCATGTAGGATCCACTACCTTTATAATATAGTTGGGGGATAGATCAATGATCATTTGATATTGATAACATATAAATAAGATATTATAATATATAGATGATTATATCTATGATTATTTCAATCTATAAATAGATGGTTGTGCTTCACATGAAGGGGATCGAATTTGGGAGGTTTACGACTGTAATTTGGAAAAATTATGATGAATCATGGGTTTACATGTATTTTTATTTTAATCATATCATGAAAAACATGGGATGTTAAAAGATTATTCCATGTTTTATAATGTTATAAGAGATAGATAAATAATTTTACATTCTTTTTTTCATATTGGGTATCACTCAAATTCTTTTTTCTTAATATATTTTTTATTTATTTGAGAATTTCCATTGCATTAGCTTGAAAGCATAAAATCTAGTGAGAGTTCTATGGTGAGACTTCCACCTTAACCACTAGGTTATTTTTCGTTCTATAATTAATCATGGTTTCTTGTAACCCACCTCTTTAGTGATCTAATTTACCTGAAATGAGAAAATGTGAACTTAGGGGAGTTGAGAGTTTATTCCCTTACCAAAGGATTCAAAAAGATCTAATTTTGAAAACATTATGACTATCGTCATTTATTTTCTACTTTATCTTTTCTTAAACATGTAGTTATAAATTCTTAGTACATTCCTTCTCACATGGTTTCTTCTTAGGCAGACAATTATTTCTTTTTATTTAAGAATTAGTTCTATATTTTGAGTTATAATTATTTTCCAGTCTCTGCGAGTTCAACCATAGGGACTATATTCTTTTATAACTCAATAGGTTTTTATTTTTGATCTTCTGTTTTATAGTTTCTAATATGATCTAGACCATGATGAATCAATAAAAATCCATGGATGGCCAATTTTTTATGATCGTTGATAGGGACTAGGTGAAAACACTTTAATTCCATAGTTAAGAGAAGTCTTACCCATCTCAATTTCCTATTTTTTTATTTTAGAGATAGTTTTATTTATTTTATTTTTTCCTTTATGTGAATAGGTATTTTATAATTTTGGGAACAAAAATTTTTTTTATTAACAAAACATGCCATGTTTTCCATCCAGTTCTTTGATACATCACATCAAACAAATGTGCTAAATGAAATTATCCAATAGACTCAAGAGGAACATGGCCCACAACCATACTCATTTAATTATCAGGAACTCCTCTA
Source organism: Viscum album (assembly GCA_963277665.1). Classification (NCBI taxonomy): domain Eukaryota; kingdom Viridiplantae; phylum Streptophyta; class Magnoliopsida; order Santalales; family Viscaceae; genus Viscum; species Viscum album. The sequence goes on along the minus strand of OY728122.1, from coordinate 2,005,792,089 downwards.
TGTATTTGAGTTCATATTAAATTATTTGGGTCAAAATTTATATAGAATAGTATAAAGGTCTATGGAATCATGAGGATAACCAAATGAGTAACCACTTGATAAGGTATACCTTGAGGAGACGTCAACAAGAGCTCTTAAGTTTGAATCCATATCTATATCGAATATAATTTAAAAATATATAATTATTTCTATAGAAGAAACCCCCATAATTGTAAGGACCCGTAAATTTCAAGGAATTTTTTTTTCTTAATTTTCTTTTGAATTTTACAAGAATGCAGTTTCTGACGGCACCTGATTCCGAGGCCTAGTGTGCCCGGAATCATTTTCCGAAGTTTGGCTCGGGTACGTTCAGTGAACGGACGAGCGTGTTTTTCTAAATTTTGAACCAGTGCCCAGAATCGAATTCTGAGGGCACCGATGAAATCGCAGCGCCGGTATTTGCTTAGAAACGCCTCTTCCGGAGTTGCGTTTGCTCGGGTGTGGTTTTTAATTTTTGGGGCTTAAAGTTTGGAAATAAAATAATTTGTTCGACAACTTTATTTTATTTCACTTAATCCACTTGAAGCCACTTGAAAGCCACTTAATCTGAGTTAAAACAGATAGGATGCTATCTAGAAATATCCTACCCCCTTGGTAGGATATTTGTGAGGTGGGGCCCGCACGAGCCCCGCCGTTTCTTTCCGCTAAGTAACGCACCCGCGAAAACCCGTCATTATGAAAGTCAACTGACGCATCTTCTTAATTTCTTAACAGACCATTTAATTGGGCGGTTTATTTTGTAAATTAAATGAGCTGTTTCTTTCGTTGAATTAATTCAACGAATTGATGGGTCGTTACTTACCCCTTTCGTGTGTTGGAATAATAATAAAATAAGACCAACCTATCTTTTGGAGGATTACTCGTTGAGAGAGGATCCTTGAACCTTCATCCTCCTTCGCGAAGAACGCGAAGAACACGAAGAACGCCGAACCCGGAAATCGACGACGTGACGCCGTGATCCGCGAAGCCGACAACGTTCTTCTGCGACGTCTCTTCCTCCGCGACGAATCTTCGATCGGCTGCTTGAGGTAAGAGTCTCAGACCTTATTTTTAATATCCTTTGTGGTTCTTTACCAAAATACGGATTTAATTAATTAAATTAAATCTGCTGTTTCATGGTGTGTTGAGTTTGCCGACTCAACGTCGTGTTCCACGACGACGCGACGATCTCCACCTTCCGCGACGAGCAATTCCGAAAAGAACGCTCACGCGCGACGACCAAAGTGGTAGGGATTTATTTCTGGAATTTCCCTTTTTCCTGTGTTATTTCCGTTCAAGAATGAAGAACCCGGATATAAGAACAATTTTAATTTATTAAAATTGTTGAATTCATGTGTTGAATTTCTTTTTGTTTCTCCCGATGTTTATCTCTAACGCGGAGGGTGCTGGCCAAACGAACATGGCCCGACGACGAAGGAACGCGCCGCAACGGATGTTTGACGATCCCGCAGTGAAGAACGGAACCCGGGAGGAGCAACGGCGCAGACGGGAAGAAAATCGGGCCACCAGAGTGACTCCGGCGGCGCCGGCGCCCGGAGGCGGCGGCGGCGCTCGCGGGACGCGGCTGAAGCTGCATCCGGTGCCAGGGAGACACCCCGCGGGTGTCCCGAGGGTGTCACGTGGGGGCGGCGGCACCCCCCGTGTCACCAGGGACGCGGCTTCAGCCGCGTCCGGCTGTCCGGCCGACACCCCGTGGGTGCCGCGGGGGTGTCACGCGGGGTTGCGGCTCCCCCCGCGTCGGCCGCTCGGCTGAGCCGAGCCGGGCTGACTGAGCCAGACCGGTCCAACCGGGTCGGACCGGGTCGGACCGGGTTCGACCGACCCATGGGGGGGGGGGGGGGGGGGGGGGTCGGGCCGGGTCGGCCCGGGCCCGGACCCCCCGTCTTCGGACAATTTTCGTTCAAATGCCCGTAACTTGAGCTACGGGCCTCCAAATGACGCGCCTTTAGCGGCAACATGATCCTTGGATCGAGACGGTCGTTTCGGTATATCGCACTCAAGGTTTAGGAATACTTTGGGTTCGCCCGGGTTGGTTCGTACACGAAACCAACTGGGCCCTCGGAGCGGAAATGCTCATATCTTGAGCTACGGACGTCCGATTGACGTGCCGTCAGCTTTGTTAGTTTCCTCTCAGTGAGACGGATCTTTTGGCTCACTCCGCCCGAGGTTTGGACGCAGGTGGAGTATGGTCGGGTTGGTTTTGTTTTAAAAACCAATCGGGCCCCTGGGACGAAAAAGCCAATAACTCTCAGACCGGGCGTCCGATTGACGCACCATCTGCGACGTTGAGTTCCTGTTGAAGATACGGAACTTTTGGATACATCAACTTCGGACTTTGTGTCAGTTGATGTATTAGCCTCTCGGCTCGTGGAGCGGACCCTCCCGAACGAGCTTGCTGTGTGCGGGAACCCTAGTGTTGGCTGCGACTGCTTCCTCGACAGCGATGACTGTGCAGAGATCCTCCGTGGACTCCGACGACGACCGTGCAGAGATCCTCAGTGGACAGCGGCGACGACCGTGCAGAGATCCTCAATGGACAGCGGCGGCGACCGTGCAGAGATCCTCAGTGGACTGTGGCAACGACTGTGCAGAGATCCTCAGTGGACTGCGACGACTACGGCACTCAGCGATCCTTCGTGGATCAGTGCTACAGGTCATGTGTGGGCCCGATCCTGTGTGGGCCCGATCCTGCGTGGGTCCGATCCTGTGTGGGTCAGCGCTCAGCGGTTCTGTGTGAGCCAGCGCCTACTGGTCCTGCGTGGGCCCGATCCTGTGTGGGTCCGATCCTGTGTGGGTCACTGCGGGGGTTAGTACCTTTCGATCCTTTGTGGGTCCGGCGACTTAGATGGATCAGTGATCATCTTTATCGTCATCCAAAGAAGTATACCTGTGTGAGCTGAATCTTCTATTTACTTTCCTTCGTGGATTGTGTTGAGCTATCCTGTGTGGATTTACTGTTTACTCTCCTTTGTGGATTGTGTTGAGCTATCCTGTGTGGATTTACTGTTTACTCTCCTTTGTGGATTGTGTTGAGCTTTCCTGTGTGGACTGGGTTGTGCTTGGGCTCGGACGTTGGAGCCGAACGAGAATTGATGACTTAGGTATATGTATGGGCATATACCTAAGCCACGTCAGATGTTACTTCGTGATTGTATCTTTCCTCTGTGGATTATCCTTTGTGGATTTCGGGAGACCTTCGGGGGTCTCGGGGTCCCTACTGAGTAGCTTATACTCACCCCTTCATGGGCTATGCCTGCACTTCGTGGTGTTGGTTGCAGACGACGGACAACACTGACCGTGGTGGAGGCGTGCGGAGCAGGATGGTACCTGGAGGTGGACCACTAGGCGGGACGCACTCAGAGCGGACGGCTGGACCGAGGAGCTGTGGAGGCTATCTGTACCCACCCTTCAGGTGGGACTTCCAGGGGACGCCTCGATGCTGCGGCTTTTCTTTTCAGTTGCTGTTTTTCCTTTTTAGTTGCACTTTACAGTTGGGCTTGTATTTCCGGCCCCTTTTACTTTCAGCACAGCTTGTACAGTTTTTACTTAGTGCTTACTTTTCCGCTGCTTACTCTGTGGTGCTTGTTTACTTTTCAAAGGCAATGCCTTCACTTTTGTTTGGTTTTACACCTTGGTGCTAGTCACCAGCCCCTGGCCTATGGAAGGCGGGCTTGGGGAAGTCACGACACGGGCCCCGAGGACGGGTCGTGACAAAATGGTATCAGAGGTGGTCAGTTCTACCGCAGACTCTGATCTTTCTTATATGTGAAGCAATAGTGTTTAGCGTATTGAGTGTGGTTATCAGTCCAGGGGTCCAGTGTTGGTGCGACGGCTGACGTATCCGTACACCAGGACCCTGACTTCTGATTTCCGACTTAATGCACGAAAACATTGATTGCATGTGTGTTTCAAGTTTCCCTTGTGATTACTTGTGTCAGCTCACCAGGTATACTATTCTGACCGTGGTGCACTTGTTTCCTTTTCAGGATGGCCCGACGACAACAGCCAGCTAGGGTTCTGAGAGTAGAGCGTGACGACAGCCCGCCGAGCGACGAGGCCTTGGTATAGGGCCCGTTGACTGCAGAGGCACCGACGGTACCTTTACCAGTCGAGCCCCCGATGCTTCCAGCACTGGCAGCTGATGATGCACGACGCCTCAGAGCTCTGCACGAGTTCCAGCGCCAGCGACCACCCAGGTTCCGTGGGGAGACGGACCCCCAGGCATCCGAGGACTGGCTGGAGGCAGTCGTCCAAGTTTTCAGGCTAGTGAGGACACTAACAGACCTCATGGTGATCCTCGCGGCGAGCCTACTGCATGCAGCAGCGGGACGATGGTGGATCTTGATGCTACAGGTACACGATGAGGCATCCCTCGTCTGGACGGACTTCGAGAGCCTCTTTCACTTAGAGTTCGTCCCGGCCACCCTCCGTGTGGTGCACATTCAGGAGCTTCTTCAGCTGCAGCAGGGCAGCTTGACGGTCGCTCAGTACGCGGCGAGGTTCACCGATCTTTCTCGCTACTCGACAGACATGGTACAAGACCCCTTCTTCTGGGCCCGGACCTTCGATTAGGGATTGAGACACAAGATCAGGGCATCACTGATCTCCCTCAGCATCCCGACCCAGGCAGGAGTACTGGAGCGAGCCCTCCTGATCGAGAGCTTTCTGGCTGAGTCTACAGCGAGACCGACCGTAGGGCGGTAGGTGGAGGAGTCTTCGGCAGCGGGTAGCCGACGGATGACTCAGGGTTCCAAGCGGACCAGAACTTCCGGCAGACGACCTCAGGACACTGGCTCAGTAGTGCAGGGCACTCAGCGCGAAGCCAGCCTTCCGAGAGGTAGGCAGTGCTACGAGTGCGGCGGGCAGGACCACATGGCTCGTGACTGCCCGACCTGCCGTACCGAGGGGCAGCAGACGGTGGAGGGGCCACCCAGGCAGAGGCAGAGGGTTGACCGTGGAGGTCCGTAGGGAGGAGGCGGATGAGGCAGAGGAGCCGGCCGGGCAGCAGGTGGTGGGCGACGCTTTGAGGCTCTGCCAACACCACCACCAGGAGGCCCGCCCCGACCACAGGGAGCTGGCAGGCAGAGACAGGCACAGCTCCAGGCAGTGGAGGCCTACGACCACGGCGCACCAGAGATGATTCGAGGTACGATCTGTGTCTATTCCACCCTTGCTGCAGTTCTTATAGACACAGGAGCAAGTCACTCTTTCATAGCCGCTGCCCTTGTTCGGAGCTTGGAGATTCCGACAGAGTCGTTGGCTCGATCCTTACGGCTAGAGACTCCTATGGGAGAAGACTCGACGATTACGCACTGGTGCCGGCAGTGTGAGCTTACTCTAGGAGGCGAGAGCTTCGGCTGGGATCTTCTTGTAGCGGCGTCGAGGCCTTATGATGTCATCTTGGGCATGGATTGGTTATCCACAGTCCATGCTCAGATTGACTGTTTTAGGTGCAAGGTGCGTTGTGTGCGCACCGACGGGAGCAGGTTCAGCTTCACCGGCGAGAAGGGAGCCTTTGCAGCACATGATGGACTCCCGTAGAGGAGAGGGTAGCCCATCACTCATCAGTTGGCTAGCCTCATCCTTGGAGCAGTTGACGTGCGGAGTCCCAGTTTTCCTACAGTGGTGGATCAGTATGCGGACGTCTTCCCCGACGACGTTCCAGGGCTACCTCCTCGCAGAGAGGTAGACTTTTATATTGACCTGTACCCCGAGAAAGCGCTGATATCCACTCCATCATATTGGATGGTCCCCGTAGAGCTTCGAGAGCTACGTGTACAGTTGGAGGACTTGCAGGGAAAGGGGTTCATCCGACCCAGCGTTTCACCCTGGGCTTCCCCGATATTGTTTGCCAAGAAGGCGGACGTGAGCTTGCGACTGTGTGTCGACTATCGTCGCCTGAACCAGGTGACTATGAGGAACAAGTATCCGCTACCGAGGATTGATGACCTCTTCGATTAGCTCAAGGGAGAATGGTGGTTCTCGAAGATAGACCTCAGATCAGGCTATCATCAGCTCAGAGTTCGAGATGAGGAAGTGCAGAAGACGACCTTCAGGTGTCGGTATGGCCACTATGAGTTCTTGGTTATGCCTTTCGGTGTAACCAACGCTACAGCAGTGTTCATGAGCCTCATGAACAGGATCTTCCAGCCATACCTTGATCAATTTTTCGTGGTCTTCATCGATGACATTTTGGTGTACTCGACAACGGAGGAGGAGCACGCCTACCACCTGCGGGTTGTACTAGACACACTCCGAGAGTACCAGCTTTATGGAAAGCTCTCGAAATTCCATTTCTGGTTTGGTGAGGTCCACTTCTTGGGGCACGTCATTTCTGAGGCGGGAGTTGCAGTGGATCCCGCGAAGATCGAGGCAGTGCTAGCTTGGGAGCCACCCAAGAGCGTGACGGAGGTGCGGAGTTTCTTGGGTCTAGCCGGATACTATCGGAGATTTGTTCCGGACTTCTATAGAGTTGCGGCACCACTCTCAGCTTTGACGAAGAAGGGGAAACCCTTTGTGTGGTTAGACAGGTGTTAGCAGAGCTTTCAAGAGCTGAGGCAGAGATTGACCAGTGCACCTATCTTGAGGTTGCCTGAGGTGGGAGTTGGATACGTAGTCTACTGCAACGCATCAGGGACCGGACTCGGGTGTGTCCTGATGCAGGAGCGGGCTGTGATTGCCTAAGGATCACGTCAGCTGAGGCCGCATGAGCAGAAGTACACCACTCATGACTTGGAGTTAGCAGCAGTGGTCTTCACCCTGAAGACATGGCGGTACTATCTGATGGGCGAATGATTTACAGTCTTTTCTGACAACCAGAGTCTCAGGTACATCTTCTCTCAGAAGGACCTGAACCTAAGACAGCGGCGATGGCTCGAGTTCCTCCAAGACTATGACTTTGAGATAGTCTATACTCCTAGGAAGGGGAACGTGGTAGCCGATGCCCTCAGCAGGAGGACGGGCATCCAACTACTAGAGGAGGCGACAGAGCAGCTAGCCGCTTTGCAGATATCCTTTGTGGATAGAGATGGAGCAGCCTTCCTTCAGTCTCTCACAGTCTCTCCTCCACTTCTGCAGTGGGTCAGAGAGGCACAGCGTGGGGACGCTGACTGTGAGACGCGGCGTGCACAGATATCCTCGGGACAGGCACCTGATGGTTTCTCCCTTGGACCAGAGCACAACTTCCTTTTCAGAGGATGTACCTTGGTACCAGTCGCTTTACGAGAGGAGGTGCTGAGAGAGTTTCACACTTCTCCTTTGGCGGTACATCCAGGAGTGGCGAAGATGTACCAGGACCTCAGACGACAGCACTGGTGGCCGGGCATGAAGAAGGCTGTGGCAGAGTTCGTTTCACGATTCCTCACCTGATAGCAGGTGAAGGCAGGGCATCAGGTACCAGCAGGCTTGGTACAGCCCTTGGAGGTCCCATAGTGGAAGTGGGACGAGATATCTATGGACTTCGTGACTGGACTTCCACGCACTTCCAGAGGTCACGACTCCATTTGGGTGATTGTTGACCGACTCACCAAGTCGGCACACTTATTACCCATTAGAGAGTAGGGCTCAGTGGAGAGCTTGGGGCGTCTCTACGTTCAAGAGATTGTACGGCTTCATGGTGTGCCATCGACTATCGTCTCCGATCGGGACGCTCGTTTTACTTCCCGACTTTGGAAGGGGTTGCAGGAGGCATTCGGGATGCGACTACGACTGAGCACCGCCTTTCACCCTCAGACAGATGGTCAGACGGAGAAGACCATTCAGACTCTCGAGGACATGCTCCGTGCATGTGTCCTCGACTTTGGTCGCAGTTGGGAGGACCACCTACACTTGGTGGAGTTCGTGTACAACAACAGCTACCACTCCACCATCGGGATGGCACCATACGAGGCGTTGTATGGCAGGACCTGCAGATCTCATTTGTGCGGGACAGACCCTGGGGAGTGATCACTTGTGGGACCAGAGATGGTCCGGGCTATGACAGAGAAGGTCCAGGTCATCCAGGAGCGGATGAGGACAGCTCAGAGCCGGCAGAAGTCATATGATGACAGGAGGCGGAGGCCACTAGAGTTCTAGGATGGTGACCACGTGTTCTTGTGTGTCTCACCTCGACGTGGATTACAGAGATTTGGCCGAGGCAGCTAGTTGTCTCCACGCTTCATTGGACCCTTCCAGGTCCTCAGCAGGGTTGGCGAGGTGGCTTATCGCCTGGCTCTACCACCTCAGTTGCACCGAGTGCACGACGTCTTCCACGTATCTCAGCTGAGGAGATACGTGCACGACCCGACCCACATCATTGACTATGGGGAGCTAGACGTGGATGATGCGGCGACTTTTGCGGAGGTCCCAGTGGAGATAGTGGATCGACAGGAGCGGGTCCTACGTGGGTGACCGATTCCTCTTGTGCGCATCAGATGGCAACACGGGAACCTCCAGGAGAGCACATGGGAGCGGGAGGCTCAGATGCGTGCTCAGTACCCCCATTTGTTTCCCTAGTTTATGTTTTATCTTTACGAGGACGTAAATTCCTGAGGTGGGAGTAATGTAAGGACACGTAAATTTCAAGGAATTTTTCTTTTATTAATTTTCTTTGGAATTTTACAAGAACGCAGTTTCTGACGGCACCTGATTCCGAGGCCCGGTGTGCCTGGAATCATTTTCCGAAGTTTGGCTCGGATACGTTCAGTGAACGGATGAGCGGGTTTTTCTAACTTTTGAATCGTTGCCCGGAATAGAATTCTGAGGGCACCGATGAAATCGCAGCACCGGTATTTGCTTAGAAACGCCTCTTCTGGAGTTGCGTTTGCTCGGGTGTGGTTTTTAATTTTTGGGGCTTAAAGTTTGGAAATAAAATAATTTGTTCGACAACTTTATTTTATTTTACTTAAGCCACTTGAAGCCACTTGAAAGCCACTTAATCTGAGTTAAAACGGATAGGATGCTATCCAGAAATATCCTACCCCCTTGGTAGGATATTTGTGAGGTGGATCCCGCACGAGCCCCGCCGTTTCTTTCCGCTAAGTAACGCACCCGCGAAAACCCTTCATTATGAAAGTCAACTGACGCGTCTTCTTAATTTCTTAACAGACCATTTAATTGGGCGGTTTATTTTGTAAATTAAATGAGCTGTTTTTTTGTTGAATTAATTCAACGAATTGAGGGGTCGTTACTTACCCCTTTCGTGTGTTGACATAATAATAAAATAAGACCAACCTATCTTTTGGAGGATTACTCGTTGAGAGAGGATCCTTGAACCTTCATCCTCCTTCACGAAGAATGCGAAGAATGCGAAGAACGTCGAACCCGGAAATTGACGACGTGACGCCGTGATCCGCAACGCCGACAATGTTCTTCTGCGACGTCTCTTCCTCCGCGACGGATCTTCGATCGGCTGCTTGAGGTAAGAGTCTCAGACCTTCTTTTTAATATCCTTTGTGGTTCTTTACCAAAACACGGATTTAATTAATTAAATTAAATCTGCTGTTTCATGGTGCGTTGAGTTTGCCGACTCAACGCCATGTTCCGTGACGATGCGACGATCTCCACCTTCCGCGATGAGCAATTCCGCGAAGAACGCTCACGCGCGACGACCAACGAGGTAGAGATTTATTTCTGGAATTGCCCTTTTTCCCGTGTTATTTCCGTTCAAGAATGAAGAACCCGGATATAAGAACAATTTTAATTTATTAAAATTGTTTAATTCATGTGTTGAATTTCTTTTTGTTTCTCCCGATGTTTATCTCTAACGCGGAGGGTGCGGGCCAAACGAACACGGCCCGACGACCCTCCGCTGTTCCTCGTTTTTGTGCAGATTTGACGGGTGACGATAGAACGCGCCGCAACGGATGTTTGACGATCCCACAGTGAAGAACGGAACCCGGGAGGAGCAACGGCACAGACGGGATGAAAATCGGGCCACCGGAGCGACTCCGGCGGCCCGCGGAAGCCGGCGGCGCCGGCACCCGGAGGCGGCGGTGCCCAGCGCGCTGCTGGACGAGACCGCCGCGGCACCGGCCGCGGCGGTGGCGCTCATGGGACGCGGCTGAAGCCGCGTACGGTGCCAGGGAGACACCCCGCGGGTGTCCCGCGGGTGTCACGCGGGGGCGGCGGCACCCCCCGCGTCACCCGGGATGCGACTTCAGCCGCGTCCAGCTGTCCGGCCGACACCCCGCGGGTGCCGCGGGGGTGTCACGCGGGGCGGCGGATCCACCCGCGTCGGCCGCTCGGCCGAACCGAGCCGGGCTGGCCGAGCCAGACCGGTCCGACCGGGTCGGACCGGGTTCGGCCGACCCAGGGGGGGTCGGGCCGGGTCGGCCCGGGCCCGGACCCCCCGTCTTCGGACGATTTTCGTTCAAATGCCCGTAACTTGAGTTACGGGCCTCCAAACGACACGCCGTCAGCGGAAACACGATCCTTGGATCGAAACGGTCGTTTCGGTATATCGCACTCAAGGTTCCGGAATACTTTGGGTTCGGCCGGGTTGGTTCGTACACGAAACCAACCGGGCTCTCGGAGCGGAAACACTCATATCTTGAGCTACGGACGTCCGATTGACGTGCCGTCAGCTTGTTAGTTTCCTCTCAGTGAGACGGATATTTTGGCTCACTCCACCCGAGGTTTGGACGCAGGTGGAGTACGGTCGAGTTGGTTTTGCCTTAAAAACCAACCGGGCCCCTGGGATGAAAAAACCAATAACTCTCAGACCGGGCGTCAGATTGACGCGCCGTCTGCGACGTTGAGTTCCTTTTGACGATACTGAACTTTTGGATACATCAACTTCGGACTTTGTGTCAGTTGATGTATCAGCCTCTCGGCTCATGGAACGAACCCTCCCGAACGAGCTTGCTGTGAGCGGGAACCCTAGTGCTGGCTGCGATTGCTTCCTCGACAGCGACGACTGTGCAGAGATCCTCCATGGACTCCGACGACGACCGTGCAGAGATCCTCAGTGGACTGCGGGGATGACCGTGCAGAGATCCTCAGTGGACTGCGGCGACGACTGTGCAGAGATCCTCAGTGTACTGCGACGACTACGGCACTCAGCGATCCTACGTGGATCAGTGCTACAGGTCCTGTGTGGGCCCGGTCCTGTGTGGGCCCGATCCTGCGTGGGTCCGATCCTGTGTGGGTCAGCGCTCAGCGGTTCTGTGTGAGCCAGCGCCTACCGGTCCTGCGTGGGCCTGATCTTGTGTGGGTCCGATCCTGTGTGGGTCACTGCGGGGGTTAGTACCTTTCGATCCTTTGTGGGTCCGACGACTTAGATGGATCAGTGATCATCTTTATCGTCATCCGAAGAAGTATACCTTTGTGACCTAAATCTTCTGTTTACTCTCCTTCGTGGATTGTCTTGAGCTATCCTGTGTGGATTTACTGTTTACTCTCCTTTGTGGATTATGTTGAGCTATCCTGTGTGGATTTACTGTTTACTCTCCTTTGTGGATTGTGTTGAGCTTTCCTGTGTGGACTGGGTTGTGCTTGGGCTCGGACGTTGGAGCCGAATGGGAATTGATGACTTAGGTATATGTATGAGCATATACCTAAGCCGTGTTAGATGTTACTTCATGATTGTATCTTTCCTTTGTGGATTTCGAGAGACCTTCAGGGGTCTCGGGGTCCCTACTGAGTAGCTTATACTCACCCCTGCACGGTCTATGCCCGCACTTCGTGGTGTTGGTTGCAGACGACGGATAGCACTGACCGTGGTGGAGGCGTGCGGAGTAGGACGGTACCTGGAGGTGGACCACTGGGCGGGATGCACTCGGAGCGGACGACTGGACTGAGGAGCTGTGGAGGCTATCTGTACCCACCCTTCAGGTGGGACTTCCAAGGGACGGCTCGACACTGCAACTTTTCTTTTCAGTTGCTGTTTTTCCTTTTTAGTTGAACTTTACATTTGGGCTTGTATTTCTAGCCCCTTTTACTTTCAGCACAGCTTGTACAGTTTTTACTTAGTGTTTACTTTTCCGCTGCTTACTCTGTGGTGCTTGTTTACTTTTAAAATTCAATGCCTTCCCTTTCGTTTGGTTTTACGCCTTGGTGCTAGTCGCCAGCCCCTGGCCTATGGAAGGCGGGCTTGGGGTAGTCACAGCACGGGCCCCGAGGACGGGTCGTGACAATAATTTTAGTTCATTATGAGGAAGAGGAAAAATAATAATATGATGCCTCGATAGAGTTTTACCTAGCCAAGATAGCCTATGCCATTTCTCTCCAATATCCACATATTCCCACATTCTAGTTACCTCCACAACAACAATCCAAGGTTGAATCTATAGGGAAAGTGAAAGAAAAAGAAGCATCATTTTAAGTAGAAAATGTATAAGGGGATAAGATGAAATCTTATTAAATGATACTTGGATCCCATGAAGATCTATAAGAGTAGAAGTTAGAGGAGGTAACAACTTCAAAAACTGAATATAATAGAGTATAAATTTAAAAAGTGCAACAAAAAAGTAGAAGAAAATAAGAGTGGAGTTATCTTTGGATGTCCCATAATCCCTTACTCTAATCATTAGAGTTTTTTAGATTTTTGGATCCTCTTAAACCAAATTTAAATAATTTTATAAGGAATGTGATGAAAAGATTTACACTAGATGAACTACAATTTCATTCATTGTCAAATCCTATATAATTAAGTATACATCATACCCCTCTCATGTTATCTAAAATGTTAAGGTTGAGATGATTTAATGTAGAGACCCGAAGCTTATCGTACATGGACATTACATTACTTTTGCGGAATACTTAGTACATAACAAAAACACACACACAAGGATCGTAATAGTTTAGTGTCTCTGGAAAATCGGAACGTAATCTTCTAATCGTGGTGAAAGATCTTCAACATATCCTATAAAGATCTTCCTTTTTTTACCTAAAACCTTTCTTTATATCCTGGGGAAAAGAAAACATAAAAGGGTGAGCTCAAATGCTCAGTAAGGGTAAACAAAAGAAATATCAATCACATCGTATTCATAAGAACATAACATTTTGGAAATCTTAACCTGCAAAAGAGAGCATAATTTCATAACATGGGATAAATCATAGCAGTGAAATGTAATCACAATAATCACAACTTAAAACATGAAACTTTGTGGCATTCACACATAATCATAGAGAATCATTTCTTGTTAGTCAAGACTCATTGCCAAGACTATCTTAGTGGACAAAGTCCCTTTCTGAATCGAGTAATCCTCGTTTCAGTCCTGTTTTACTGAACCGGTATAACCTACAGTTCCAGCCCTGTCTATCTCATGAGATATAAAATCTTTACCCAATGCATTGGAGGGAGATATAGGTCCCACCCATATTATAATGAATCCTTTCTTATGTGTGCCACATAATCATAAAACATACATCATCCCATAACACATATAACAAAAATGGGATTCTTGAAACATCATGACATCATAAATCAATTCATATAAGATAAAGGAATTCATAAAAATAATTCCATCACAATATAATCAAATCAATGTAATAATAGGGATAAAAACAGAACCCTTTATTATTTTAGATGGAAAATAATTTTGATAAAACACTTGAACTCCATTCTTGAGGAAAATATCCTTTCTTCTTCAAAAACACTTTTCCTTTCATAACATGTCATACAACATTAAAATAAAATAAGTTGATTAAAAATAATCTTGAAAACTTTTAAAGGAAGCTTCTTGGAAATAATGTTTTAAAAATCCATTCATGCCGTATAAGTTAAAAAAAACATTCTTCGTACTTTTGTCGGAAAAGTCAAAAAGTACCTCGTACGACAAAAGATTCCTTTCATACATATTACTAAAAACTCACCGAAGGGTAAAAATGGATTTAAAAAATTGTAGGTGGATGAAAATAATATTACATATTGATGAAACATGGATGTGGATGATAAAATACACCCCAGTAAATACTTACGAATAAACAATCTCAGATAAAAATGAGATTGTGATATTTCCCTTACCTTAGGTCCAATTTGCTTCGTATGTGTCCGAACCTCCTGTATAATGATTTAAATAATGTCATTTACTTATTACAGAATCATATTCATTGTTAAGATATCATATATGGTTCACTTATGACATTATATTACCCGTTCTTTTGTAAATTCCATGTTAAAGAAGCGTTTTGGGTAAAATCGTTTCATTTATCGTAGGTGTTTTGACTTGTTGTTCTTGACATCATTATTACTTATATCATGATTTACTTACTTCCAGAATATAAAATATGATTTATATATCATATATATTCAGTATATATATATATATAATAGATAGATAAATAAAATGAAAAACACCGTTCATGGAGACGGTAGTCCGTACGTACGCATGAATGCTGTTTTTCTTTCCTTATTGTCTTGAAATGGAAGTAAGTAGATGACATACATATGTATATATATACATAAATCCAGTAGATTTATAATGTCATATATTTCATTATTATTTCTTATATATACATTATAATCATTCTTAAATTGTTAACATGGAGAATGAATCTCATCGCGTCGTGGAGACGGTAGTCCGTACGTACGCACGAGCGATGATATCATTTCTATAAATATTGAATTGAATTGGAGTGGATTACACAATATATCAGAATCAATATGATGTTGTAATAACTATGTATAGTTATTCTTTACACCATTATACCCATCCATGTAAGGTGGTGGTGGAAAATAGATTACACCACGGCGTGGAGACGGTATTCCGTACGTACGCACGCGCGGTGATTTCTTTTTCCGTAGGATGGATAAATGGTGAAATAGGGTTGTTTCATACTTATAATAACATATCAGCATATGAGTGATACTGATGTTATTACTTCATAATGAAACAACCTAAGAAGAAGAAGTGGAAGAAGAAATAAAGATGAAAGAATTGGTAACGGTAATTACCTCTTCTTTGAAGTGCCTCTTTGAGACCTCCTCTTAGGGCACTAGAATTGGTCTTTGAGGAAGACCAGAACCTCTAGGATGTTTCTAGGGAAGTGGAGAAGAGATTTTGGAAGGGGTTGGCCGAGCTTGAGTGCTCAAATTGGTGTGAGGAGGAGGGGGAGGAGGTGTCCTTTTATAGGGGAGGAGAGGGGCACCTTAGGAATATCTCAAAATATTATTTTATATTAAAGTCAAAATCGGTTTATAATGGTTCCAAAGGGTCTTATTTCGAAGCTAAAGTGGGGATGGGTCTAAATCCTATCAACCAATAGAATTTAGACAAGTTTAGGATATTATTTTAACCTTATCAATTAGATTTAACTCTAAGTTAAATAATTTAACTTTTACCATGTCTTTTTGTTTTTTTTCACTATATGGTTAATACACTTACTATAACATGCCAAACGAACCCCAAATTGTTTATTATTAATATATATATCCTTATCTAAGTCATTTGGCCGAACCTTAGATTTTTAGGAATAAAATAACAATTAGTAATATAATATTTGATTTAAAAACTATTTTGTGTCAATTTTGACACTATTTGATATATGATTTTTTTGAAAGTCATAACAGAATTATATGTTCTAACCAAGTTGATTAAATCAACAATAATATATCATTGTAACCTAGAAAATTATTGGAATTCATAAAAAATCTCAAATTACATTTATTTTGGTGTTTATAACATCAATTATGTCAATATTTCATTAATAAGATAATTACTGCATCATCGTTGTGTCATAAATAAATTAAATTATTTTATGTCTAAAAAATTACAAATAAAATACCATCATGTAGGAAATCTTTTTATCTTTCTAATGAATATTTACAATCGAATTTATCTTATGTATAACCCCATATTAAAAATGATTTACTTATTAAACTTTGATTTTAACTATTTTAACTTTTCTTTAAATAAATTAATAATAAATGTCCTAATCTAATCCAAGTGGGCCTAAATGGTCATATTTTATTCCTAAGTTTGTTTTTGGTCGAATTACACTTGTCCAATAGAATTAGGACATGTTTTAGGGTAATAGTAATATCATATTTACCCTTAGTTACCCTATTTACTATTAACCGCGGTAAAAAAGTAAAAAGTTACTATTCACCAAAAAATTATTTTTATCTCATTGAACCACATTTTACTTACTGATATCAACCGTGTCTGTCGGATTTTTGAAATTACATTCACAGAAGCGGTAAAATTATGTTTTATGCAAAAATTCAGTTTTTAACCTACCACTTAGTAGTTTCACTATTCATCAAAAATTGATGTTTTTCAGAACAATGCCAAAATTTAATCCTAAGCTATATTTCATATTCCGAATTCAAAAATGAAATCTATTTTACCAAATTCATAACATAGAAGTTGCATTAATTAATTTTATAATTAAATCCTGCTGTTAAAATAAATAGCGTGTTTTTAGGAAACAATATATATCAAAAGATTGACACTTGATTATGTCTGGTTTAAATGTGAAATTACAACCAATGACCAACATTGTATTAAATTGTAAAAATATATTCTAAATATACTTTAAAACCACTCAAATTAATAATTTATCACTATTAATTATTTCGATTAAAAAAGTTGTTTTTAATTATAATTTAGTAATTTTCACTATTCATCAGAATATGAAAGTTATCCGAAAAGTACCAAAATTTCACCTTAGGCTAAATTCGATACTCCGAATCCAAGAATGAAGTTCATTTTGAAAAATAAGATTTACAGAATTTTAAAAAGTGGTTATTACTATTCACAACGGCTAGTTTTAATAATATTTTAATAGCACATCGTTGTTTAGTGAAACTCGGTATTGCGTATTACACACGCTATCGAGGAAGGTCGTGATTGCGTGTAATGAAAGGCAAGACAAGGATGCGTGTTGTGCAAACTCCTTTTGGTGTAGCGTACAACACAAGAAATTAATAAAATTAAAAGAATAGTTTTCATAAAATCTCGGGTTGTTACATTCTACCCCCCTTAAAATGAATTTCGCCCTCGAAATTCGTCGGGGTTATAAATAGTTTACTATTCGAAAGTTTCTTTAATAGAAACCCACATCGTAAAAAGGAATACCAAAACTTGTCTTTAAAAACTAAAGTATGAAATGTAACGATTACCCAAATAAACTAATCACTGGGTTTCCACATAGGTGAAAATATGGATATGGAAGAAAAGTCTAACCATCATGTTCTGATGGAGAGTGGTAGAGAACATGGCTATGGAAAAGCCAACAATCACAAATCCATAAATTTGTGACGATCTAAGGTACCATCTGATTCATCAGGTATAAGATCACTAGGACAACATTTTTGGTTTTCAAGATCATTTCCCTAAAGTTGAAAATTTGAATTAGAATAAATACTTACTTTATTTTGGTACAGTCGCACTATTGTTCGTGCCTTGAACAATTTCCACTTCATCTCTTAAATAAATGTAGTTGAATTTGTTATTCGTGAAGTGTTAGCAGATTATGTGATAGAACGACGGGTCATTCCATTTGTCTCAAACAAAAGGTTAGCAAAAATTGTATACATAAGTCGGTCTATAGTGAGATTAATCATATATGGTTCCTAAAATGGACTCATACTTCATATATCATACTGCTTAATATAATAAAACTAGTTTCTACTAAACAGGGACTTCCTGTAGGCCAGTGGTAGGCGATAAAGGCCAGTCGCACTTCGGTTGTGGGTTCGATTCCCACAGCCTTGTCCGACGCGATGGGCTGTCGCCCGTCCTGCAGGTTGTCCTTTTTCTAAAACTACATTACTATAACATCCCATCAATAATATCGAGAAAAATTCTATCCTTAAACAATACTAACTTATGTCCAACATAATCCATTCCAATCTTTAGGATTATCCATAATACTGCAGTCCACTCTCATAACATAGTGAAAACGATTACCATAGATTTAACACCATCATCGATCCCCATAAGATATGTCTTGTTGGTCACATTCTAAACATTCAAAGTCCTTAATCATGTATTCTCTTGAATACCTTAGTGAAAACATGAATGCAGTTTAAAGTTAACACTTTCAACATACCAAAATCCTCAAAATTCTATATACTCAAACCATGATATCACTTAGTCCTTATATCAATCACGAGCTCATGCATACAATCAAACATCTCATTATCGTCTTATCCCTTCATTATGCGCACATCATCTACTTTCCAAAAATACTGGTACCATTCATCACATACTTTCAAAACTTAAGGAAAAAAAACAATGTAACAATCCTTAGATGTCTATTTATCCCATAGTACCATGAGATTACTTATACAACATTACACTTGATAAACATGTAATCATTCCACTATATTCTTAAACCATTGACCGAGCTTCAACAATTATTTCATCTCACATATCATTTGTAGTCTCTTCATCATCATCCACATAAATACTTCCCATACGACCATACTGATTATCTTCATGAGACTTTCCCTTAGGGCATTGGTTTGCATAATGCCCGTACATTCCACATTTAAAACATTTAACCATTGTTGATGTCGTAGCAATACCATTATCCTCATCCATGGTGTTAACTGAACCTTTTCCTTTGCACTTACTTGCTTTGTGTCCTTCTTTTCCACACCCAAAGCATCTTCCAGTTCCTTTGAAACATTCACCTTGATGCCTCTTCCCACATGATTTACATAGGGGAAATTGAACTTTCTTTCCTCTATGATCATCATGAAACTCCATCTTTCTCTTATTAGCCGAGTCAGGAAACTTACCAAATTTTACTTTATTGATCATATTATGAGATTGCTGATTCGGCATAATAATGATGTTTGGACATCCAAATCCCATTTCATTAGGAAGAATATCATTCCATTGTCCATCATATCCTCCATTATCGTGAATCATCTTGTTTCCATCCATTTTCTAAAACCCAAAAAGAATAGTGTGAGATGAAAAAATCATGCTAGGGAAAACAACATAATAAAGGGGGAGTACCTTCAATATCTAACATCTTAGGTTTGATTCTATGATCGTTAGCGTAGTTCTAGTACTATAACCTATACGTATACTTAACCTTAGAGACATCCCTAGACATACCTTAGAAATATCTCTAGGGATCTCACTAACGTTTTCGCATCCTAGTTTCCAAAGGTTGACTAAACCTTTCCTCTGATACCAACTGTAGAGACCCAAATCTTATCGTACATGAACATTACATTACTTTTGCGGAATACTTAGTACATAACAAAAACACACACACAAGGATCGTAATAGTTTAGTGTCTCTGGAAACTCGGAACGTAATCTTCTAATCGTGGTGAAAGATCTTCAACATATCCTATAAAGATCTTCCTTTTTTTACCTAAAACCTTTCTTTATATCCTGGGGAAAAGAAAACATAAAAGGGTGAGCTCAAATGATCAGTAAGGGTAAACAAAAGAAATATCAATCACATCGTATTCATAAGAACATAACATTTTGGAAATCTTAACCTGCAAAAGAGAGCATAATTTCATAACATGGGATAAATCATAGCAGTGAAATGTAATCACAATAATCATAACTTAAAACATGAAACTTTGTGGCATTCACACATAATCATAGAGAATCATTTCTTGTTAGTCAAGACTCATTGCCAAGACTATCTTAGTGGACAAAGTCCCTTTCTGAATCGAGTAACCCTCGTTTCAGTCCTGTTTTACTGAACCGGTATAACCTACCGTTCCAGCCCTGTCTATCTCATGAGATATAAAATCTTTACCCAATGCATTGGAGGGAGATATAGGTCCCACCCATCTTATAATGAATCTTTTCTTATGTGTGCCACATAATCATAAAACATACATCATCCCATAACACATGTAACAAAAATGGGATTCTTGAAGCATCATGACATCATAAATCAATTCATATAAGATAAAGGAATTCATAAAAATAATTCCATCACAACATAATCAAATCAATGTAATAATAGGGATAAAAACAGAACCCTTTATTATTTTAGATGGAAAATAATTTTGATAAAACACTTGAACTCCATTCTTGAGGAAAATATCCTTTCTTCTTCAAAAACACTTTTCCTTTCATAACATGTCATACAACATTAAAATAAAAGAAGTTGATTAAAAATAATCTTGAAAACTTGTAAAGGAAGCTTCTTGAAAATAATGTTTTAAAAATCCATTCATGTCGTATAAGTTAAAAAAAACATTCTTCGTACTTTTGTCGGAAAAGTCAAAAAGTACCTCGTACGACAAAAGATTCCTTTCATACATATTACTAAAAACTCACCGAAGGGTAAAAATGGATTTAAAAAATTGTAGGTGGATGAAAATAATGTTACATATTGATGAAACATGTATGTGGATGATAAAATACACCCCAGTAAATACTTACGAATAAACAATCTCAGATAAAAATGAGATTGTGATATTTCCCTTACCTTAGGTCCAATTTGCTTCGTATGTGTCCGAACCTCCTGTATAATGATTTAAATAATGTCATTGACTTATTACAGAATCATATTCATTGTTAAGATATCATATATGGTTCACTTATGACATTATATTACCCGTTCTTTTGTAAATTCCATGTTAAAGAAGCGTTTTGGGTAAAATCGTTTCATTTATCGTAGGTGTTTTGACTTGTTGTTCTTGACATCATTATTACTTATATCATGATTTACTTACTTCCAGAATATAAAATATGATTTATATATCATATATATTCAGTATATATATATATATAATAGATAGATAAATAAAATGAAAAACACCGTTCATGGAGACGGTAGTCCGTACGTACGCATGAACACTGTTTTTCTTTCCTTATTGTCTTGAAATGGAAGTAAGTAGATGACATACATATGTATATATATACATAAATCCAGTAGCTTTATAATGTCATATATTTCATTATTATTTCTTATATATACATTATAATCATTCTTAAATTGTTAACATGGAGAATGAATCTCATCGCGTCGTGGAGACGGTAGTCCGTACGTACGCACGAGCGATGATATCATTTCTATAAATATTGAATTGAATTGGAGTGGATTACACAATATATCAGAATCAATATGATGTTGTAATAACTATGTATAGTTATTCTTTACACCATTATACCCATCCATGTAAGGTGGTGGTGGAAAATAGATTACACCACGGCGTGGAGACGGTATTCCGTACGTACGCACGCGCGGTGATTTCTTTTTCCGTAGGATGGATAGATGGTGAAATAGGGTTGTTTCATACTTATAATAACATATCAGCATATGAGTGATACTGATGTTATTACTTCATAATGAAACAACCTAAGAAGAAGAAGTGGAAGAAGAAATAAAGATGAAAGAATTGGTAACGGTAATTACCTCTTCTTTGAAGTGCCTCTTTGAGACCTCCTCTTAGGGCACTAGAATTGGTCTTTGAGGAAGACCAGAACCTCTAGGATGTTTCTAGGGAAGTGGAGAAGAGATTTTGGCAGGGGTTGGGCGAGCTTGAGTGCTCAAATTGGTGTGAGGAGGAGGGGGAGGAGGTGTCCTTTTATAGGGGAGGAGAGGGGCACCTTAGGAATATCTCAAAAATATTATTTTATATTAAAGTCAAAATCGGTTTATAATGGTTCCAAAGGGTCTTATTTCGAAGCTAAAGTGGGGATGGGTCGAAATCCTATCAACCAATAGAATTTAGACAAGTTTAGGATATTATTTTAACCTTATCAATTAGATTTAACTCTAAGTTAAATAATTTAACTTTTACCATGTCTTTTTGTTTTTTTTCACTATATGGTTAATACACTTACTATAACATGCCAAAAGAACCCCAAATTGTTTATTATTAATATATATATCCTTATCTAAGTCATTTGGCCGAACCTTAGATTTTTAGGAATAAAATAACAATTAGTAATATAATATTTGATTTAAAAACTATTTTGTGTCAATTTTGACACTATTTGATATATGATTTTTGTGAAAGTCATAACAGAATTATATGTTCGAACCAAGTTGATTAAATCAACACTAATATATCATTGTAACCTAGAAAATTAGTGGAATTCATAAAAAATCTCAAATTACATTTATTGTGGTGTTTATAACATCAATTATGTCAATATTTCATTAATAAGATAATTACTGCATCATTGTTGTGTCATAAATAAATTAAATTATTTTATGTCTAAAAAATTACAAATAAAATACCATCATGTAGGAAATCTTTTTATATTTCTAATGAATATTTACAATAGAATTTATCTTATGTATAACCCCATATTAAAAATGATTTACTTATTAAACTTTGATTTTAACTATTTTAACTTTTCTTTAAATAAATTAATAATAAATGTCCTAATCTAATCCAAGTGGTCCTAAATGGTCATATTTTATTCCTAAGTTTGTTTTTGGTCGAATTACACTTGTCCAATAGAATTAGGACATATTTTAGGGTAATAGTAATATCATATTTACCCTTAGTTACCCTATTTACTATTAACCGCGATAAAAAAGTAAAAAGTTACTATTCACCAAAAAATTATTTTTATCTCATTGAACCACATTTTACTTAATGATATCAACCGTGTCTGTCGGATTTTTGAAATTACATTCACAGAAGCGGTAAAATTATGTTTTATGCAAAAATTCAGTTTTTAACCTACCACTTAGTAGTTTCACTATTCATCAAAAATTGATGTTTTTCAGAACAATGCCAAAATTTAATCCTAAGCTATATTTCATATTCCGAATTCAAAAATGAAATCTATTTTACCAAATTCATAACATAGAAGTTGCATTAATTAATTTTATAATTAAATCCTGCTGTTAAAATAAATAGCGTGTTTTTAGGAAACAATATATATCAAAAGATTGACACTTGATTATGTCTGGTTTAAATGTGAAATTACAACCAATGACCAACATTGTATTAAATTGTAAAAATATATTCTAAATATACTTTAAAACCACTCAAATTAATAATTTATCACTATTAATTATTTCGATTAAAAAAGTTGTTTTTAATTATAATTTAGTAATTTTCACTATTCATCAGAATATGAAAGTTATCCGAAAAGTACCAAAATTTCACCTTAGGCTAAATTCGATACTCCGAATCCAAGAATGAAGTTCATTTTGAAAAATAAGATTTACAGAATTTTAAAAAGTGGTTATTACTATTCATAACGGCTAGTTTTAATAATATTTTAATAGCACATCGTTGTTTAGTGAAACTCGGTATTGCGTATTACACATGCTATCGAGGAAGGTCGCGATTGCGTGTAATGCAAGGCAAGACAAGGATGCGTGTTGTGCAAGCTCCTTTTGGTGTAGCGTACAACACAAGACATTAATAAAATTAAAAGAATAGTTTTCATAAAATCTCGGGTTATTACATTCTACCCCCCTTAAAATGAATTTCGCCCTCGAAATTCGTCGGGGTTATAAATAGTTTACTATTCGAAAGTTTCTTTAATAGAAACCCACATCGTAAAAAGGAATACCAAAACTTGTCTTTAAAAACTAAAGTATGAAATGTAACGATTACCCAAATAAACTAATCACTGGGTTTCCACATAGGTGAAAATATGGATATGGAAGAAAAGTCTAACCATCATGTTCTGATGGAGAGTGGTAGAGAACATGGCTATGGAAAAGCCAACAATCACAAATCCATAAATTTGTGACGATCTAAGGTACCATCTGATTCATCAGGTATAAGATCACTAGGACAACATTTTTGGTTTTCAAGATCATTTCCCTAAAGTTGAAAATTTGAATTAGAATAAATACTTACTTTATTTTGGTACAGTCGCACTATTGTTCGTGCCTTGAACAATTTCCACTTCATCTCTTAAATAAATGTAGTTGAATTTGTTATTCGTGAAGTGTTAGCAGATTATGTGATAGAACGACGGGTCATTCCATTTGTCTCAAACAAAAGGTTAGCAAAAATTGTATACATAAGTCGGTCTATAGTGAGATTAATCATATATGGTTCCTAAAATGGACTCATACTTCATATATCATACTGCTTAATATAATAAAACTAGTTTCTACTAAACAGGGACTTCCTGTAGGCCAGTGGTAGGCGATAAAGGCCAGTCGCACTTCGGTTGTGGGTTCGATTCCCACAGCCTTGTCCGACGCGATGGGCTGTCGCCCGTCCTGCAGGTTGTCCTTTTTCTAAAACTACATTACTATAACATCCCATCAATAATATCGAGAAAAATTCTATCCTTAAACAATACTAACTTATGTCCAACATAATCCATTCCAATCTTTAGGATTATCCATAATACTGCAGTCCACTCTCATAACATAGTGAAAACGATTACCATAGATTTAACACCATCATCGATCCCCATAAGATATGTCTTGTTGGTCACATTCTAAACATTCAAAGTCCTTAATCATGTATTCTCTTGAATACCTTAGTGAAAACATGAATGCAGTTTAAAGTTAACACTTTCCACATACCAAAATCCTCAAAATTCTATATACTCAAACCATGATATCACTTAGTCCTTATATCAATCATGAGCTCATGCATACAATCAAACATCTCATTATCGTCTTATCCCTTCATTATGCGCATATCATCTACTTTCCAAAAATACTGGTACCATTCATCACATACTTTCAAAACTTAAGGAAAAACAACAATGTAACAATCCTTAGATGTCTATTTATCCCATAGTACCATGAGATTACTTATACAACATTACACTTGATAAAAATGTAATCATTCCACTATATTCTTAAACCATTGACCGAGCTTCAACAATTATTTCATCTCACATATCATTTGTAGTCTCTTCATCATCATCCACATAAATACTTCCCATACGACCATACTGATTATCTTCATGAGACTTTCCCTTAGGGCATTGGTTTGCATAATGCCCGTACATTCCACATTTAAAACATTTAACCATTGTTGATGTCGTAGCAATACCATTATCCTCATCCATGGTGTTAACTGAACCTTTTCCTTTGCACTTACTTGCTTTGTGTCCTTCTTTTCCACACCCAAAGCATCTTCCAGTTCCTTTGAAACATTCACCTTGATGCCTCTTCCCACATGATTTACATAGGGGAAATTGAACTTTCGTTCCTCTATGATCATCATGAAACTCCATCTTTCTCTTATTAGCCGAGTCAGGAAACTTACCAAATTTTACTTTATTGATCATATTATGAGATTACTGATTCGGCATAATAATGATGTTTGGACATCCAAATCCCATTTCATTAGGAAGAATATCATTCCATTGTCCATCATATCCTCCATTATCGTGAATCATCTTGTTTCCAGCCATTTTCTAAAACCCAAAAAGAATAGTGTGAGATGCAAAAATCATGCTAGGGAAAACAACATAATAAAGGGGGAGTACCTTCAATATCTAACATCTTAGGTTTGATTCTATTATCGTTAGCGTAGTTCTAGTACTATAACCTATACGTATACTTAACCTTAGAGACATCCCTAGACATACCTTAGAAATATCTCTAGGGATCTCACTAACGTTTTCGCATCCTAGTTTCCAAAGGTTGACTAAACCTTTCCTCTGATACCAACTGTAGAGACTCGAAGCTTATCGTACATGGACATTACATTACTTTTGCGGAATACTTAGTACATAAAAAAAACACACACACAAGGATCGTAATAGTTTAGTGTCTCTGGAAACTCGGAACGTAATCTTCTAATCGTGGTGAAAGATCTTCAACATATCCTATAAAGATCTTCCTTTTTTTACCTAAAACCTTTCTTTATATCCTGGGGAAAAGAAAACATAAAAGGGTGAGCTCAAATGATCAGTAAGGGTAAACAAAAGAAATATCAATCACATCGTATTCATAAGAACATAACATTTTGGAAATCTTAACCTGCAAAAGAGAGCATAATTTCATAACATGGGATAAATCATAGCAGTGAAATGTAATCACAATAATCATAACTTAAAACATGAAACTTTGTGGCATTCACACATAATCATAAAGAATCATTTCTTGTTAGTCAAGACTCATTGCCAAGACTATCTTAGTGGACAAAGTCCCTTTCTGAATCGAGTAACCCTCGTTTCAGTCCTGTTTTACTGAACCGGTATAACCTATCGTTCCAGCCCTGTCTATCTCATGAGATATAAAATCTTTACCCAATGCATTGGAGGGAGATATAGGTCCCACCCATCTTATAATGAATCCTTTCTTATGTGTGCCACATAATCATAAAACATACATCATCCCATAACACATGTAACAAAAATGGGATTCTTGAAACATCATGACATCATAAATCAATTCATATAAGATAAAGGAATTCATAAAAATAATTCCATCACAACATAATCAAATCAATGTAATAATAGGGATAAAAACAGAACCCTTTATTATTTTAGATGGAAAATAATTTTGATAAAACACTTGAACTCCATTCTTGAGGAAAATATCCTTTCTTCTTCAAAAACAATTTTCCTTTCATAACATGTCATACAACATTAAAATAAAAGAAGTTGATTAAAAATAATCTTGAAAACTTGTAAAGGAAGCTTCTTGGAAATAATGTTTTAAAAATCCATTCATGCCGTATAAGTTAAAAAAAACATTCTTCGTACTTTTTTCGGAAAAGTCAAAAAGTACCTCGTACGACAAAAGATTCCTTTCATACATATTACTAAAAACTCACCGAAGGGTAAAAATGGATTTAAAAAATTGTAGGTGGATGAAAATAATATTACATATTGATGAAACATGGATGTGGATGATAAAATACACCCCAGTAAATACTTACGAATAAACAATCTCAGATAAAAATGAGATTGTGATATTTCCCTTACCTTAGGTCCAATTTGCTTCGTATGTGTCCGAACCTCCTGTATAATGATTTAAATAATGTCATTGACTTATTACAGAATCATATTCATTGTTAAGATATCATATATGGTTCACTTATGACATTATATTACCCGTTCTTTTGTAAATTCCATGTTAAAGAAGCGTTTTGGGTAAAATCGTTTCATTTATCGTAGGTGTTTTGACTTGTTGTTCTTGACATCATTATTACTTATATCATGATTTACTTACTTCCAGAATATAAAATATTATTTATATATCATATATATTCAGTATATATATATATATATAATAGATAGATAAATAAAATGAAAAACACCGTTCATGGAGACGGTAGTCCGTACGTACGCATGAACGCTGTTTTTCTTTCCTTATTGTCTTGAAATGGAAGTAAGTAGATGACATACATATGTATATATATACATAAATCCAGTAGCTTTATAATGTCATATATTTCATTATTATTTCTTATATATACATTATAATCATTCTTAAATTGTTAACATGGAGAATGAATCTCATCGCGTCGTGGAGACGGTAGTCCGTACGTACGCACGAGCGATGATATCATTTCTATAAATATTGAATTGAATTGGAGTGGATTATACAATATATCAGAATCAATATGATGTTGTAATAACTATGTATAGTTATTCTTTGCACCATTATACCCATCCATGTAAGGTGGTGGTGGAAAATAGATTACACCACGGCGTGGAGACGGTATTCCGTACGTACGCACGCGCGGTGATTTCTTTTTCCGTAGGATGGATAGATGGTGAAATAGGGTTGTTTCATACTTATAATAACATATCAGCATATGAGTGATACTGATGTTATTACTTCATAATGAAACAACCTAAGAAGAAGAAGTGGAAGAAGAAATAAAGATGAAAGAATTGGTAACGGTAATTACCTCTTCTTTGAAGTGCCTATTTGAGACCTCCTCTTAGGGCACTAGAATTGGTCTTTGAGGAAGACCAGAACCTCTAGGATGTTGCTAGGGAAGTGGAGAAGAGATTTTGGCAGGGGTTGGCCGAGCTTGAGTGCTCAAATTGGTGTGAGGAGGAGGGGGAGGAGGTGTCCTTTTATAGGGGAGGAGAGGGGCACCTTAGGAATATCTCAAAATATTATTTTATATTAAAGTCAAAATCGGTTTATAATGGTTCCAAAGGGTCTTATTTCGAAGCTAAAGTGGGGATGGGTCGAAATCCTATCAACCAATAGAATTTAGACAAGTTTAGGATATTATTTTAACCTTATCAATTAGATTTAACTCTAAGTTAAATAATTTAACTTTTACCATGTCTTTTTGTTTTTTTTCACTATATGGTTAATACACTTACTATAACATGCCAAACGAACCCCAAATTGTTTATTATTAATATATATATCCTTATCTAAGTCATTTGGCCGAACCTTAGATTTTTAGGAATAAAATAACAATTAGTAATATAATATTTGATTTAAAAACTATTTTGTGTCAATTTTGACACTATTTGATATATGATTTTTGTGAAAGTCATAACAGAATTATATGTTCGAACCAAGTTGATTAAATAAACACTAATATATCATTGTAACCTAGAAAATTAGTGGAATTCATAAAAAATCTCAAATTACATTTATTTTGGTGTTTATAACATCAATTATGTCAATATTTCATTAATAAGATAATTACTGCATCATTGTTGTGTCATAAATAAATTAAATTATTTTATGTCTAAAAAATTACAAATAAAATACCATCATGTAGGAAATCGTTTTAGCTTTCTAATGAATATTTACAATCGAATTTATCTTATGTATAACCCCATATTAAAAATGATTTACTTATTAAACATTGATTTTAACTATTTTAACTTTTCTTTAAATAAATTAATAATAAATGTCCTAATCTAATCCAAGTGGGCCTAAATGGTCATATTTTATTCCTAAGTTTGTTTTTGGTAGAATTACACT
Organism: Viscum album; assembly: GCA_963277665.1. NCBI lineage: Eukaryota > Viridiplantae > Streptophyta > Magnoliopsida > Santalales > Viscaceae > Viscum > Viscum album. The sequence continues at coordinate 2,005,763,338 of OY728122.1, read as the reverse complement.
TGTCCAATAGAATTAGGACATGTTTTAGGGTAATAGTAATATCATATTTACCCTTAGTTACCCTATTTACTATTAACCGCGGTAAAAAAGTAAAAAGTTACTATTCACCAAAAAATTATTTTTATCTCATTGAACCACATTTTACTTACTGATATCAACCGTGTCTGTCGGATTTTCGAAATTACATTCACAGAAGCGGTAAAATTATGTTTTATGCAAAAATTCAGTTTTTAACCTACCACTTAGTAGTTTCACTATTCATCAAAAATTGATGTTTTTCAGAACAATGCCAAAATTTAATCCTAAGCTATATTTCATATTCCGAATTCAAAAATGAAATCTATTTTACCAAATTCATAACATAGAAGTTTCATTAATTAATTTTATAATTAAATCCTGCTGTTAAAATAAATAGCGTGTTTTTAGGAAACAATATATATCAAAAGATTGACACTTGATTATGTCTGGTTTAAATGTGAAATTACAACCAATGACCAACATTGTATTAAATTGTAAAAATATATTCTAAATATACTTTAAAACCACTCAAATTAATAATTTATCACTATTAATTATTTCGATTAAAAAAGTTGTTTTTAATTATAATTTAGTAATTTTCACTATTCATCAGAATATGAAAGTTATCCGAAAAGTACCAAAATTTCACCTTAGGCTAAATTCGATACTCCGAATCCAAGAATGAAGTTCATTTTGAAAAATAAGATTTACAGAATTTTAAAAAGTGGTTATTACTATTCATAACGGCTAGTTTTAATAATATTTTAATAGCACATCGTTGTTTAGTGAAACTCGGTATTGCGTATTACACACGCTATCGAGGAAGGTCGCGATTGCGTGTAATGCAAGGCAAGACAAGGATGCGTGTTGTGCAAGCTCCTTTTGGTGTAGCGTACAACACAAGACATTAATAAAATTAAAAGAATAGTTTTCATAAAATCTCGGGTTGTTACATTTAACTTAAAAAAAATCAATTTTTTGGAGGAAAATATATTTATTTAATTACATTCTAGTATATTAGAAAGTTGTTTAGGATTTATTTTTTTATTTAGAAAGTAGTTAAAATCCCTTTTTTCCTTTTTATATTAAAGTTCATGTAACTTGTGATTTCACTTTTTTTCCTCTAGTTTATTATCCCGTTATGTAAACGGCACAAAAAATTGAATAATTATAAGGATTTTCATGGGGAAAGGGTTGATTTAATTTTATTTATTTATCTTTCACTCCCATAAATTTTTCATTTTTTATTTTAAATTTTAAAAGAAAAATTCTAATCCACACATAGATTCATTGATAAATTTTAATCTATGATGTAATTTTATTTAGGAGTCCCATTATTTCATGTTTGATATTTAATTTTAGATATTATTTAATGAGTAATATGGGATATAAATGATTAAAGATAGGCATAGGGTTTTTTTTAACTGGTCAGGATTTAGGGGCACTAGTTAATTCATGTAAATAAAATTTATATAACTTATTTAATGATTTGATTTTATGAAATTAATGTGGATTAATTTATTAATATTTGGTATGAATTTGATAAATGATTTAATTTTATGTTTCCAATTTTTGAGTGTGTTATAATTTAATTTTTTATATTCTTTTTCATACTTATTTATTGAGAGATACTTAGAGAATGTTTTCCGTTTATAACATTAATTTAAAATTTTCAAATCTATTATTATATAGTGTAACATTTAATATTATTGAAGATTTTTTTAAGTATACTATTCTTGAGATGAACCTTGAAATTTATATATTCCTTTTAAACCTATAGAATCTAAGACTATCCCTAATAAAGAGTTCCACATTACAAGCCTATTATATCCTTCCTAAAATTTTAGTATTTTTTCATGATATTAAATGTTTCATGTGTGGGTATCTAGATTCCCATTGTAGAAAAGGATGTTTTGTATTTTAGAGAATATGTAAGGTTCCCTCATGGGTGTATGGGTATGGGTGATATTTTATTTATAACTATCTTTCATTTTTTACTCCCTATATAAAAATGTGAAGTAATTTTAAAAAAAATGAAAAAAAATTATAGGAAAAATATTCATGAAAGAATTATTGGGAAACAATATTGAAAAAGCAGAAGCAGTATTTAATGATATCTATTTTCTTTTGATTTTTAAGACCACCATCTGAGTTTGGGAAATGTTAGGTGATTCAATTATTTGAAGAGTAATTATATATCATTGATATTTTATAATTATTATCATAAAAATTGAATAATTGATAACCCCAGTTTTTATATTTATTTTTACAATATCATTACATACCAATAAAAATCCTCAGATTCAGTAAAACCTTTTTTTGGAGTCTCATTTTTAAATATTGATTTTTCTCACTATGTGGTGGATATTGCTTATATTATTAAATCATATAGTTTAGAGAATTTACTTCATAAATGAGAATAAGTCCAATTAACTATGTTATTTTAGTGATGAGACAAATAAAATTTCATTTCAAGGTAGATCAAAAATTGGAATTCTTTGTAATAATGAATTATGATACTTGAATAGAAGTTTACAGAATCTTAAATATTTTAATGGAAAAAATTTAAAAACATGGTTCTCTTGGTTTCCTATAAAAGTGATAAGTTAACGATATTAATTCACTTTAATCATGAAAGTTTAGTTCCTTATGGATAATTGTATGATTTTGTTGTATTTGAAGATTTAATATTGGTAAGATAAAATTTGTTTCTTAATTTTATGGAGATATTTTATTGGGGAAAATAAAGGTTTATGTGAGGGAAGATTTGATTTTTATATTTCATGAATAAGTTTTAATATTAAATAAATGTATTTTATTAGTTTATTAAGTAAATTTTTGTTAGCTATGTTTTTTATGTGTTATTTGTAGAAATGAATTATAGTGTTGTTTAGAGTAAAATTTAATAAAAATGAATAAAATAAACCATATAAGATTCGATGGTGATACTAAAAAAATGGAAATGGAAAATACATGAAGGAGACAAAAATATTGGCCTTTAACCATTAGTTAAGGAGGACACGTGAAGGAACTAACTTGAGTTGACTAATACATACATTGGATAAAAACATTTTATAATATAAATGAGTGAAAATGAGAGATCAACATATGTTTATTTGGGGTAGGAGTAATTAGTTTGGGTCAGTCTTGGTTCTTCTCATCTAAGATTAACACGCTACATGAAAGAATATAAAGAAAATATAGGCTGAAGATTTATTTGATGTGGGAAAAGTTTTATGTGGGAACTATTTATCATGAAAAAAATAATGTATCTTGTTGCTCATAGTTATGACTAATCTAGGGTTTCATCTCTATGTAATTCCTCAACATTACATACCATGGTGGACCTCCATGGAAAACCAGATAAGTGATCATTCTAATCTAGTAAAACAGTTAAAGGAGATCATTTTATCCCCTTATGAAGCCTTTGGATGCAAGATAATACCACTATGGGGATTAAGAACACTATTTATGCACTATAAGATATTGATCTTACCACTATAACTCCTGAAAATTACCTGGAAAAAATTGATGATCTCAAGTGAAGGCATGTTTTCAACATTGTGAAGATGGGATCACCTGGGGATCTTGACCCCATCTCTAAAAGAAAAATTAGGTTCCATGCTTGCAAATGAAAACTTGAAGCCACCACTAAGGTGCTCGGTGTAGCCACTATGGAGTCCAGGGATCCATGAATTCATAAGTAAGAATATAATATGGGGTTTTCCATAGGATAGACTATTTATCCAAAGGTATTATATAATACTCCATGGATGAAGCATAAAGTAAAATGTTATCACAGGAGGAGGTAACTACGACTTACTAGATGCACTATTCTGTGGTGTGTTTCTAATTGGTAGTGGCTCGTGGGTGGTTCACCATGGCAGTTCAGGTTACATGAATCTTCTTATACCATAGAAATCAAGGTGTAAAAAATTATCTTCATAAAGTGAAGGTAGTTTCAACATAATATTTTCATTTCACCATGGAGGTTTATGGATTGGAAACAATATAGGGGTTTTGTATTTGGAGTTTTTTGTTGCAGCCCTAGCCATACATTTCTACAAGGATTTATGAATGAGGTTTAGGGAATGGATTTATATTTTTTAATACTACAAGAACACATTACTCCAAGGGAAGTATATCTACTAAAAATATAATAGTGTCTACATTTTCTTCTTCTTTTATTATAGAGATGTTTTTATAAGAGATATAAGGGACGTTTCATGTGGGATCCACTAGTTATATAAAGGGGTTGGGGTCCAAATCAGAGTGCTAATGACATGGAGAAGATAGGATGAGATAGATATAACTATAATTATTAGAGGAAATATCAATAAATATATTATAGTGATGCACATGAAGAGGAAAAAACTAGGTAGGTTTTCTATTGCTCTTTAGCTAGAGTCTACTGGAGCCTTTTTGGGTTTGATTTTATTTTTTATTTTTTTTTACCAATTATGGATAGCATGAGAGGGTAATATTTTTTTTAGGTTCTAAAATTTATAAGGTTACTGATTAATAAATGACACATTCCTATCATGGGGTGTGTCAAAAGAAATTATTTCCTATGTAAAAAATGTATTAAAGTGGTCAATGTGGGTTGTATCTAGATTGAAGAATAGAACAATCAATTTTGACACTTGAAACTAGATAAAGAGGTAGTGGTTACTTTTAAAATTGATTGCTTTAACAAGAAAGTGTGTAATAAAAATGATGTTTGAACCCAAATTTATGAATATAGTTATGGGATTCGGGTGGGATCACATTTTTCAATGTCATCATGGTTATAATAATTATTCCCATCTCTTTTTATTGAATGATAAATTAAATACTCTTCAACCGATTTGTAAATAACCATTGGTTGAAGAAAGTAAGGGAACCCACCCCCATGTGAATGAAAATTCATAAACCATTCCAAAATAACTAAGGAAATTCCTTATTGGGAATTTTTTATCCTTATAAATCTTGAAACAATTCACTCATTCCACACACGTTCTAATAATCACTAGACACTCACGAACTAACATAATATGCTCGATCGAGACAAAATGCACTAGGTGGAGGGAGTTTAAATATATTTTAAAAAATAAAAAACAATGAATTAACCAAAAATGAAAAATAAAATTTCATTAATAAAATATCTCACCTCTAAAAATATAAATAACTCAATAGAAAAATTGTGATTTTTGATAAAGTATAGGACTCTGACATTACCTATAAGGCCCCATCCATAAACATTAAATAATCTTGAATTGATTTAATAATTCATGTTGATGATCTTTTCAGGTTTAGAGTTTTATATAATTAGGCCATAACTTATACATAACAACTCAAATATTACAAAGTAGACACTTTTACGTAGTATCCATTTTTTTCATAAAATAAGAACTCTTAAATGAAAAAAAATTCTTTTCTTGATATAAATCTTCATGAATTATTTATTTCTCTTAACCTTCATTATACCCTATTAAAAACATTTAAAAAACATGGGATGAGAATAAAAAGCTCAGTAAGGGTTATCAAATAAATAAATAATACATTATTCGATCAATACATACAAAACATAATATCTTTAACATACCTCGGGAAATCATAATATTTATTAATAACACATAGAAATCATAAATCATAAAGGTAAATTATGGGATCCATATCATACATAAAATGTAGCTTTCATAGATGCATAGGGAGTTACATTTGTAATACTCAACATAATATATTCCATAATATCTTAGGAGAAACATTAACGTTTGCCTCTTTCATGTAACCCAATGCATTAGACTGCTATGTCGGGCTCACCTTCCCTAGGTTTATCACAGAACAACCCATATATGCAAACAATTACCAAGAAGCATAACACATAAAACAAGAATAAAGTAATGATAAAATTTCCACATTTCAATCATAATATATCATTTAAATATATTGAAATAATCAATGCTTTCTCAAAATCATTTTCAATACCAAAACACATAGAAAGGGTATATGGTAATTATTTTCATTTTAAAAATGCTACAGATTTTTATGTAATCAAAAAATCAAGTAATACTCATGGTGGAGGAAATGTTGTTTTCACCGCATACATTAAATAGAAACATTCCTTTTTTCGTTTAGTAAAACATTTCGTAGAAAACGATTCCTTTTGAAAACCATTTCTAACATTTAATAATGATATTTTTGAATCAGAGTGTTCCATACCACTTTGAAAATTTTATAGGAATTAACATTTTAAAACATTATTTTCCATATAAATAAATCCTAAAGGACATTTTGAAAACGTGGACATTAATGAGAAATATTTATAAAATTATATCTTTAAAACATTCATAACAATGTTTTAGTTAAAGAGTTTGTTACCACTTAAGAAAATACGTGAATAAAAATAATTAAAGAATAAAAAAAATGTATACTTTAATGAGAATAAGGATATTCAAGATATAATATGTCAAAGGGTAGTATCTACACCTTATAGTATAATAAAGGGGCACAATATCAAGATATGTCTTAATGAAAGAAGATTGAGACGTATTCCCTTACGAAAATTTGGAATCCTAACAGCATCACATTAAAATTAGGAAAATTAGTTGATGGGAGAGAAAAGGGTCTATCATCACATGGACATAAAATTTACATAAATAAATATATATAAAAACATATCAAAAAAAAGAAAATAGAAATTAAAAGACATAACATAAGTAAGTCTTGGACTAAAAGAGGAGGGTGACATGTTCCCTTACCTCGAGTCCAACTTGTCTCATATGTTCCTTGTTATTCTTGAATAATAAACTTAAAGTAAATTTAAACCTACCTCAGAACCTTTATATTTTTTATTATTCCTTTTATATCAATTATTACCTTTCGACAATTTTTTTTTAATTATTTGAGTTCATATCAGACATTTTTTCGATGTTCGGAACTTGAGTCAAAAAGAACTTGTTATAATTAAAAATTGTCCTTGTGGTCAAAAGTACATTATCTCCAGAATTATATTACTAATTTATATATCATTTATATCATATATATCCCATATATTTGTATTTATAATAGTCCATATCATTTAGATATATAAAAATAAAATGCACGGTTCATGGACACGGTAAGTCGTACGTACGCATGAACGTTACTTAAATTTCTTTTTTTGATTTTTAAAGGAATGAAAAACACTTGATAAATAGGTATATTATAATTAAAATATAATATCATATATTTATATATGTTACATAATTTCATTAACACCATCCTTTATACGTTCCATGTATGGCATGAATGAGTCATATCACATTGAGGGGAAGGTAGTCTGCACTTCCTCAAATGAAATTATCGTATTTATAAAACCTGAAATGCATAAATTTATATTCTAAATTATAATTAAAGAATAATAGAGATAAAATAAATATCATAAATATCATATATAATTACAGTTTATCATAATGGACACCATAAGAGGTGGTAAGATAATATTAAACAATCATCATTTTGTGAGGCAGTAGTTAGTCATCCACAGAAACAGTATGTTCTATACCCATTAGATAGAGGTGTGTGTAATTTTAGTTAGAATAATCCTCATAAAAATAACCTAGTATATTTTGGATACTATTTTGTATTTAATCAAAGAAAAATAATAAAATTGGGAGTGAATAAGTAGAATAAAAGAAAAGAACTTGAGAGAAGACGTTACCTTTAAATCTGGTAACTCTCTTTGGTTCGAACCAAAAAGATTTCTTGAATTTACTTCTACCTATAGTAAGGATTATAGGTGTAATAGAGGTATGTTGGGATCTTATTTGGGAAGATTTTGGACATGCCAATGGGGCTTGATAGGTGTGATTAGGGGTTAGATGTGGTGGCCTTTTATAAGAGGGAGGATGGTCTCTTTAGGAATGTTTGAAAGTATTATTATATTATAAAATTATTTTTGGTTTCAAAAGGTTCAGAACAAATTAAATTTGAATATAAGATTAATATAAGTCGAAATAAAATCATTCAATAAGAATTTTACAGGGATTTTATTTATTTTAACCCTTATCTTATTTATTTAACCCTTTTCTACTATTACCGTTTTATTTTTCATTTAACACTTTGAGAATAAAAATGGTTACCAAAACATGAAAAATATACAAATAAAGATTCATTAATAAAATTTGATACTTATTATAACTATTTGAGGGATTATTAGATTTTTTCGAAATTTTATAATATTTAATAAAATATTTTATATTTTAAAATATGAATTATGTCAATTTTGACACTATTCATATCATGACTATGTTAAAAATCCATAACAAATTTATTTATTCAAAAATATTTTATTAATACAAAGATAAATTGTAAATATCATCCATAAAATTCATTGATGATGTCAAAATAACCAAATTAAATTTATTTTAATATTTATAATATCATTTATTTGAATCCATTATTAATGAAGAAAACACTACATCATCATCGTGTCATAATTAAATTTATTTATCTAATGTATAAAAATTATAAATAAAATTTCATGATGTAGGAAATATTGTTATCTTTATAATTAATATTTATATCCTAAAATATCACTTATATAACCCCATATAAAAATTATTATACTAAAAGATATATGTTTATGTTACATTTTCCTTAACTTTAAATTATTTTTTATAAAATGTGTTTTTCACTTAAAAGTGGCTCCATGGGGTCCCCAAATCGATCCAAGGATGCCTATGGTCGGACATGTATCATCAAATAGGGTTAGGACATGTGTTATGGTAATTTATTAGTATTATAATATTATTTATTACCCTTATTTACCATATTTACCCTTTAACCATGGTAAATAAAATATTTACTAAAGTTACTATTCATAATGTCTAAAAATAAAAGATACTTAATTAGAAAATTAGGACCTCCTGATACCAAATATGGAATCTATTTTTCCAAATTCCAAACATAGAAGTTCCAAAAATTAATTTAAAATTAATTCCTGTTGTCAAAACCAAAAAATGTTTTTTTAAGAAGTAATAACTACCAAAAGATTGACATGTGTTTACGTCAAATTTCCAAGGAAATTTACTTAAAATTACCAAAATAGGATTAAATTGTAAAAAGTAATATAATTAAACTTTAAAACTAATTAAAAATATAATATGACCATAGGAATAAATTAGATGAAAAGCCAGTTTTGACATAAAATGTAGTATTTTTTCACTATTCATTAAAAAATGAACTTTATCATAAAAATACAAAAAATTTACCCAAAATAAATTTTCATTTCCCAATTATAAATAATAATTTTATTTGGTCAAATATAATATATAAAATTGAAAAAAATAGATTTAAAAAGGATTCTCCATCAAAAGGTAGTAAATCGACCTTTTAAATAATATTAGAGTATTTCTTGCTTAAAATATGATTCATTCTTATTTTAAGTCTCTAAAATTTATTGGATAAAAGTAAAAACATTTAAAAAAACATGTAATAATATTTTAGTTAGTTATATTCATTCCCACCAATACAATAGCTAGGCGTTAGGTACTATTTAAAATAATAATAATATTATATTATTTTTCAGTATAACTCAAAGTTGTGTGCAACGTAAGATTCAAAGAAACCCGTTGTTGGGTGTTTAGTATGCTATCTTAAGAAGTGTCTCATTTGATATAAAATTAATAATTTTTATCATAAGTATTAATATAAATCAAAAATTATTATTCTATAAATACCTAGGTTGTTACATTACCAACAGAAAATTCCCCCTTCCCTGATCACCTAAAAGATTTACCCCTTACTATGAAGGGTAATATAGTTTAATGGGGAATAAGAAATAATTATGAAACTAATAAAATAGAAAATAAAAATATATATCACTTAAAGGTTCCAATCCTCCATCACAAACCCTCCTACTCCTTCTTCTACACCCTTGAATGGATGTGAACACTCATATTTATATGGTTGAGGGGTGAAAAAGTTTTCATCCAGATTCTGTTCATTGCAACATTTTTTTATGTAAAATAATAAATGGAATTATTTAGGGATGAAGAATTTATGAAATTTGTTCCACTGTATATTTTTAATGCTCCCACACAATATAATCTTATTTGGAGTAGTTTAAAAATGTTGTGTCCCAAATACCGAAAAAAACATTTTCTACCTGAGGATACTCATCAACTAACTCCACTTTGGAACATTCAATAGATACCTTAATGGTGGAAATTATACATTATATTTAATTTTCACACGAGTTCTTGAGTTCTCTTTCTCCTTGAGTTGGAATCATGATGGTTTTTTTCTATATTCCAAGATATGCATCCATTACTAAGGATGGGTCCATTCTATCATCTAGATAAATTACTCCACTTTATTTGTTTTTGGGATAGTGTGTTTATAATTAGGTATTAGTCTATAATAAAATGTTAAATAAAAAATTGTGGAAGCCTAAAAATGAATCACTCATTTATATTAGCCTTGTAGATGTTATGCTTTAAATATAAATGCTTTAGAAAACTCTAAAATTTCTAAAATAAAGAAATTTTCAAAATTTAGACTAAAATTTATAAAAAATACTAAAATTATGTAAATAAATTAAAAATTTTTAATTATAAGGGAATAAATTATTGCATAACAATTGAATAATTATGAAAATATTATCTTTATCAATTCCCCCATGTTTCACACTTGGAATCTTAGACAAGTCAGCATCATAATCAAATTAATGAAAATTCAAAACACATAGTAATGGGATCCACCATTTCCACACCAAGAAACAAAATATATAATTCCTAATAAAAAACCATTATTTGATTTCCTCTATTCAAATCATTCAACACATTTCCAATTCATTTGTCCACCCAAACACCCAAAACACCATCCTCAAAGAAATTTTCTCTCATAACCAAAATGTTCATTTCCAACAAGGATTTTCACATTCAAAATCATGAATGAGTGACTATAGGATTGATAAATTACTATATATCCACCTGATGTGATTATAGAAAATGTATTTTTCATGATTAATCTTCATGTTTTTTTACAGATTCTAGTTGGTATAATTTAGATGTAATTTTTTTTAGGCTGAACGAGGAGGGTTTGGCTATTTTTGAAGAAAAATTGTAAGATTATAATTTTAACCCAAGTATGGTCTCCTACTCACTCCCCTTAGTAGAAAATAAGATCCATCATCATGAAAACTAAATTAATGTTCACACCATTCAGTATTTCTGTAACAAAAATTTCAATATTCTCAAAAATAAATTTTCTTGAAATCTCTAGATGGGAAAATATTTTTTCTCCATTAAACGCACTAGAAAGGAACAAAGTGTCTTTTAATGAAAGCTCAAGAAAAGGCACATATTTGAAACAAATTATTTTATTAACAGAAAAAACATCTATCAACCATTTTATTTTACACCCAATGTTTCCAAAAATGATGTAGCATACCATAATAAAACTTCCTTCACACTTAAGATCAACTAGATCAAGCAATTTCACAATAATGGATTGTTGGATAAGGAAAACATGCTTGTAATTTTGGTGACCTAACTGGATGGTCATGTATTCTAAGGGTACAAGGATTAAATGTATAAGTAAGTACATAATAAAAAGTATTATCTTGAAAGAGGGATTAAAACCAAATAAATGCCTCAATCATTTAAAACATAGGTACCTCAAACCATCATGTTTTTAATGGAAGTAATAAAATTATGGATAATATAAGAAATTTATGGTTGTATCAAGAAGTGTGGTGACTAAAAAAATTTGTTAAAAAATAGAAGCACCATAGGAATTTTAATTCAAAGATAATGTTAGTGATATGTGACATGGTAATAAAAAATCGGAGTACTTTTAAAGGAATTGCCAAATATTTGAACTTGAAACAAAGTCATTTTCTGTATTAATTTATGCTCATATTCATGGAATAAATTTCTTCACACTTTGAAATAGGTTTCAAAAAATAAAATTATAATAATTTCTACACACAAGTTAAAAAATTCACAAAAATTGAAAATGAAACACACAATTTTTAAAAAAAAAGACACTATTTTTTTGGAAAATAGAAAGAAAAAAAGTGAAAAAACTATACTACAAAGGTCCCCCATCATAATTAATTTATATAGTGTCCATAATTAAGTCAAATGTATTTAACATGTAATAAGTTTTGAACATGAACCACATCATGAAATAATGTGTCCAGGAGAGGTGTGACATGATATCTTTTATTGATAAACAGGTTGGAGGAGTGTGATCTCCACCACTAGATTTTATGGAATGGTCCCACGGAATTTATTCATCCTATTTTCATTTACAATGAATTTATATTTCAATACATCATTCATAGTCTTCATAGCACCGCAATCATATACATGAGTAATTATAAAAAATTGTCCCTTATGGAATGAAGTTTTGTTGTCATCTGCTTGAGTCTTGAGTTGAATAACAACACTTTTTATCCAGGGTGTAAGTATTTGGGTTGGATCAGCTTATCATGGTCAACTATTTTTCTCTCCTTGTATGTCTTATAATTTTAAAAAACATCCCTTATAATTTACTATAACTATTCAAATTGAAATCTTATATCCTTACCAGAACTCTCAATATCCAAATTCATCTTCCTTATAGCCAAATACACCTTATGTTCTAATTCCACAAGAAGGTGGTTACCTATCCAATAAATATACCTATATGGAATCATTCCCATCAATTATTTATAGTAGTTCCTTTAACCCATAATTTTTCATCCATCCTTTGGTTCAAATCCTTCTTAATTGGTTTAATAGTATTATTTAAAATTCCTTTGATTTTCCTATTGGACACTTTAGCTTGACCATTCATATATGGACGATAGAAAGTTGATGTTTTAGGATGAAACCCAAAATTATTTAGTAAATACATCATTATCCTATTGAGAAAGTGAATCCCTTAATCATTTATAAAGGATCTAGGCACTCCAAACCTTCAAAATATGTTATCCCTAAAAAAATATAAAATAAATTTAGCATCATTAATCTTTGTGGAGTTGTTTTCCACCCACTTGGAAACATAATCAACTTCATGAATGATAAAAGAATTTACAAATGAAAATTTGAAATATCCGATTAAGGATATCCTATATAATTCAAAAAATCTCACAAAAATTAAGTGGTTGTTGGTGCATTTCTTGTCTCTTTGAAATATTTTCAAAAACTTATATGTTTCACACCATTTTCCAAATTCACGAGCCTATTTAAAAATGGTGGAAAAATAATGAATAGACTATAAAACCTTCATTACTATACTTTGAGGCTAAAATTTACCTCCACTAAATAAAGTGTGACATAAGTTAAATACATAACCAATTCCACTCTCATAAAAACATCTTCTTATCAAATGGATACTGAATATCTTCCAAAGAAATGGATCATCCCAGATGTAATATATAGATTTAGATTTTATTTATTAAATTTTGTGGGAATTGAATTGAGATGGCACCTGATATTTTACCAGATAAATGACCATATCACTATACAAAGGTATCTATCCTTCAATCAAGTTCAACTTCTCTCCTTGAATGCGATCATTCAGTGGTTCTTTGTTAGGAATTTTAGCTTTAGCAGTGTTGGGATATCTACTTAAGTGATCAGCCACTTGGTTCCCATATCCCTTTTTATCCATGATTTATATGTCAAACTCTTGTTGTAGTAAAATCTATCTCACTATCCTCGGTTTAGCTTCATCCTTCTTCATGAAGTACATAATAGCTTCATGATCAGAAAAAACATTGACATTATTTTCATGAAATATGATCTAAATCTTTCAAAAGAAATAAAAACTTCTAAAATGAATTTTTACATGGTTTTGTAATTTAATTCATCCACACATATTGTTATTTATTCATATGAAATTACTTGTGTCATTCCCTCAAATCACTAAGAGAGTAATGCTCTAAGTTCTTGGTTGGATGCATCAAAAAGTACCTCAAATGGTTCTTCCCAATATAGTGGCTGAATAACTAGTGGAGTAATCAATATCTTCTTTAGCTGATCAAAGGATTAACTATACACACTATTGAAATCAAAATTATAATCTTTTAGAATAATTCTATATAGGGGGATATAAATCTTACTAAAAGATTTGATAATCCTCTTATATAATCTCACACATCCTAAAAATGATCTAACATGTTTCACAGAAGTTGATTAAGGCAACAAATTTATCACTTCAATTTTTTATTTATCCACTTCAATATGTTTTTTGAAATTAAATTACTAAATAAAATTACTATCTCAATAATGAAATGGAAATTTTCTATATTTAAAACATGATTCATTTCAATGCAGATTTTAAAAAAAATCATTCTTTTTCAAACAATGGTCAAGAGAATTTACAAAAAAAAATTAAATCATCAAAGAAATCCTCCAATAAATCTTCAATGTAATTAAAAAATACATACCATGCACCTATAAAATTTCACTAGAGTAATAAGAATCCAAATTCCATTATTTTATATGAAAAAATGCCAAAGGGACTAGTAAAGGTTATCTTCTCATGATTATCAAGAGTAATAGGTACCTGAAAATTACCATAAAATCGATCGAAAATGAAATAATGAAATTTTCCTACCTATCTCTATAACATATGTTCTATTATGTGGATGAGGAAATGATCTTTCTGAGTGAACTGATTCATCTTTCTAAAATCGATGCACACTCTCCAGTTATATTGAATTCTCGTAGGGGTTAATTCATTCTTTTTATTCCTTACAGTGTTTTGCCCAGTTTTTTTGGAACTACATGAATAGGGTAACCCATTGTGAATGTGATATGGGATAGATGAGACCATATTACAAAAGACTCTCATTTTCATTATTTAAAACATCTATCAAGGTGGTATTCAACCCCATTTGGGGATATCTGATATGTTTGGAATCACCCTCAAGAAGAATTCCATGTGAGAATATGCTTGGGGTTTTCCTTGGATATCACATAATATATACCCTATTTCTGGGAAATTATCTCCAAAAATATGAATAAAATATTTTTATAGGTTTTTAGATAGATTATTAGAAATAATCACATGTAATTTCTCTCCCTCCCAAAGGTATAGGTTTTTTAAATTAGTGGGGAGTGGTTTTAATTATAGATCCACGAGATACTAAAGTAATGAAATGAAACTGATATTCCCCACATCCAAAGGTTATACCTTTGGCACACAAAAAACCATATCATATTCCTCATCATTTAAAAAATCATCAAATAAACTAAATTTTACCTTTTCTTTACATTTGAAATCAGAATCTCTACATTTTTGGGAATCCACATGTTCGTCAATATTTTCAATAGAAATATTCTCTTATACAGAAAAGAATTCATTGAGAACACATGATTATTCAATTGGATTTGTAACAACTTCATTGAAGATTTCATAGAGTTATTAATCATCTGGTGAGTGCCTCATGGATTCAAAAATATTGAATTGGATTATTTTATCCCCAAACTCCAGGGTCAGTGTACCTTCAAGGACATTGATGATAGTTTTGTCTATTTTAATAATAGATTCCCCATAATGATGGTTGAGTGTGATAAGATCCTATATTCAATGATATTCAGCACATTGAAGTCATCAGAGAATAAGATAGTTTTAAATTTCACAAGGACATACTTTGTAACTTCTTCTAGGAAATCTGTTGATTTATTTCAAAGTTGGACCAAAACCCTTGTGGGATTCAAGTCTCGCATATATTATAACGCCCTGACCCTAGTTACCCAGATTTAGTGCTTTATTACATAACATTTTCATGATACAGGGAATCATGCCCTGAAATACCGATCAGTTTAGTATTATTGGAAAAAATATACATAAATAAGTTCAACATTACAACTTGAAAAGAAATACAACACTAATTTATTCCATTTAAAACATCGAAGAATCCTATATTATGTATGAAAGTAACTCATTACTAACTTATTCATATCATTGGAAAAAGAAACATAAGAAATGGATGAGTTCAAATGCTCAGTAAGGGTAAGCAATACAACAGATAATAACATAAACATTAGGAATGGTGAATAATTCAAAACACATGCCTTTACAAATAATAAACATGAACACTTTCCAGTAGGAATATGAGCTAAGTAAATAATAACATAATAAAACATTGTCATGGGTATTCTAATAGTCTAATAACCACATGAACCATCAATAATATTTTCATAATGAGGGAATGTATAATGTGGGACATTCTGAAACATTTTTTCAAGGCCTCATCCAAGACGTTTAAAAATGATTAAGGCCTTGGCCAAAACCATATATCAAAATTGGGAAAGGCCTCATCCAATTCCACTTCTAATTGTCTCATGAGACATACTGATGCATCGAGGAGCTATAGCGGGCTCCACTCGTCACTTACTAAGTCCAATACATTCCTCATATGGGAAGGTTGAAACATTACATAAACATTCATATTAAAACAAGCTTACAAAATGTCAATACTTTAACCATAAACCATGAACGGTATAAAAATAACACCTAAATAGTCAAGAATGTCACAAAACCTTAAATACAATATTTAATATTTGTATCATAATAAATCAACTTCAAACAAATGTAAAATTTATCAATGGATGTTGACATAGATGAAATCAAAACTATTTGAGAGAAATGTCTCTTTCTATTTTGAAATAATTTAAGAGTCACATAATTATAAAACAAAACATTTATTTTGAAAATATTCTTATAATATTGTAAGTTAAGCTTCAACGATGTTATAATGGTGAGAAATATCTGCACCCTCCATATAAGTTAAAAAAGACATTCTTAACTTAATTTTGTCAAAAAGGGTCCTAAAGTACCTTGTTTGGAAAATGATGGAAAGATTCATTTCAAAAAATATAAGGCCAAATGAGGGTATAAATGAATTTAACCCATTTTCTAGTAAATAGTATAAATGTCGTGAAATACATTTTTATGAAAAGACGGATGTGGATGATAAAGAGATCCCAATAGATACTTCGTAAAAACAACCTCGGATAATAAAGAGATTTTGAAATTAACCCTTACCTTGTACTTTTCCTTAGTTGATGGTATGTTAAACTCATGTATAATATTTAAAACATTGTTATTAAATTATAAAATAACTATATACATAAATATTATGTCATATATGATCCTCTAATGTTTCTCTGTTAATAATATTTTAGAATTATCCTTGTTTTGGGTGTTAACTGATTCGTTTTCCTTTATATGCTGGGTTATGTAATCCATGTTTGTTATGGATATGATGTATTTGATTCATATACCAAATGATATTATGTTCATAAAAATTATTTTTAATCATAAAATGAAAATTATACTTGAATTATTAAGATGGGGAATGAATCTCATCGTGTTCGTGGAGACGACAATCTATACGTACGCACGAGCGACAATATCATTATATTGATCGTGAAATCATATTTAATTATCTGGTATATAATATATAAATAATAATTAACATGTTATATTTATTATTTAACTTAGTTATACTCATTTATATACACATCTAAATAATGAAGTGTTTGAATAACAAACTATACCACGGTGTGGAGACGGTAAGTCGTACGTACGCATGTGTGGTGACTTTGCCATTAATAGGATGGATAGAATAAAAAATATGGTTGTGCCATATTTATAATAACATCACAATATGTAGAAGTTACTGGAGTTTTTATTTTGGTATGGAAACAACAAAGGATAAGGAAGTGGAAGAAGAAAAGAACTTGAAAGAGGGTGGTGAAATTATTACCTCTTCATCAGGTGTTTCTTTTTGAGTTGATCAAAAGGGCTCCATAGGTTGGCTTTTTTATCAAAGTAAGGACCCTAGGTTTAAGTTAGGGAAGTTGGGGAGGTATTTGGGTTGGTTTTGGCCGAGCTAAATTCCTTTGGAGATGTGAAATTAAGATAAGGGAAAGTACCCTTTTATAAGAGAGGTGAGGGTCACTTTAGGAAAAGCTTGAAATATTATTTTATAATAAAATAATTTTCTATTTATAATGGCTAAAAAATTATTTATTTGGATTATAATGTGGGTATGGGTCTAAAACCTCTCATACAATAGTTTTTATATAGGTTTAGGTCACCATATTAACCTTATCATTTTAATTTAACTCTTAGTTAAATAGTTTGACATTTACCATGTCTCTTTGTATTTTTATATTATATGGTTAATAAACCTACTATAAACTTACAAGAAAACTCCAAGTGGTTTATTATTGATATATCTAATCTTATATAATTCCTTTGGATGAACCTTAGAATTTTATGAATATTATATCAATTAATAATATAGTATTTGTTTTAAAAACTCAATTACGTCAATTTTGACACTATTTAGTATTTTATTTTTTTTGAAAGTCGTAAACAATTTATCACTTCAAATAAAATTTATTTGATCAACCCTAACATGTCATATTAACATATAAAATTGTTTTAATTCATCAGAAGTCTCAATTTACATTTATTTGGATATTTATAATATCAATTATTTTAATATTTTATTATTAAGGAAATTACTTCATCAGCATTGTGTCATAAATAAATTAAAGTATATAATGTCTAAAAATTATAAATAAAATGCCATTATGTAGGATATATTTTTAGATTTATAATGAATATTTATTGTCGAATTTATATTGTGTGTAACCCTATATAGTTATTAAACTTCGAATTTAACTCTTTTAACTCTTCTTTAAATAAAATAATAATAAATGTCCTAATCTAATACAAGTGGACCAAAAGGAACATATTTTACTACTAAGTCAGTTTTTGGTCGAATTAAACTTATATAGTTTAATTAGGAAATGTTTTAGGGTAATTATAATATCATTTTTACCCTTAATTACCCTATTTACTTTTAAGCGTGGTAAATAAAAGTCAAAATTTACTATTCACCAAAAATTATTTTCAACTTATTAAACCAAATTTTACTTACTGATGTCAATCATGTCTCTTGGATTTTTTAAATTAAACTCACAAAAGCGGTAAAAGTACGTTTTATGTAAATTTGTAAATGCTCCTAGATGGTGGGTAAAAGATGGTAAACAGTTCAATAGAATTTTATATATCTAAACTTATTATAAAATGACTCTAATGAATTAAATTGAACATATATAAGTATTATGTATCTATTTTGACCATATATTAATTAATATAAAATAACAAATTATTTAAATAAAAATTTAGTTTTAAACAATAACGCTGTGTTTTTCACTATTCATCAAAAATTTAATGTTTTTCGAAAAATACCAAAAATTCACCGTAAGCTAATTTAGATATTAGAAATTCAAAAATGAAGTCCATATTGAAAAATAAAATTTATAAAATTTAAAAAAGTGGGTATCACTATTCATAACAGCTAGTTCGATTGTTCGTGCTGTGTTAAAACTCCATGTTGCGTACAACGCAAGCTACTGCATTATTCAAAGGGAAACATACCGTGGAAGCATGGGGTGTTACATTATCCCCTCTTAAAAATAATTTCTTCCTAAAATTTTCTAGAATATCACTACATAAAATGATTCGGGTGGTTCTTCAACATAAGTTCCTTGGGTTCCCAAGTTTCATCTTCCATCTTATGATTTCTCCATAGAACTTTCACCAGACGAGTCATCCGGTTTCTCAACACTTGTTCTTTGTTATCAAGAATAATGATAGGCTCTTCACAATAAGACAGATCAGGTTCCAGTTCTAATTCTTCATAGGTGAGTACATGCGTTGGGTCAGGCAAGTATTTTCTTAACACGGACACGTGGAACACATCATAAACTTTGGAGAGACTTGGAGGAATTTCCAAACGATAAGATACAACTCCAATTCTTTCTAGAATTTCGAAAGGTCTGATGTACCTAGGACTCAATTTACCCTTCTTACCGAAACTTATAACACCCTTCCATGGAGAAACATTCAAGAAAACATGGTCTCCTACTTGAAATTCCAAATCCTTCCTTTGGTTATCGGCATTGCTCTTTTACCTACTTTGGGATACTTTGATGTGGGTTTGGATAATCTTCACCTTTTCCATTGTTTCCTCAACAAGTTCTGTGTCTACGAGTTTTGTTTCACCGACATCATCCCAAAAAGTTGGCATGTGACATCTCTTTCCACATAACGCTTAATCTGGTGTAATATGAATACTTGAATATAAGCTATTATTATAGGAAAATTCTACCAGAGGTAAATATTGATCCCACATACATTGAAAGTCATGTGAGAAAGATCACAACATGTCTACTAAGGTTTGAATAGTCTGTTCTAATTGTCCATCAGTTTGAGGGTTCTAGGAAGTGCTCAAACAAAGTTTAGTATCCAGGGCCTTCTGAAAACTTTTCTAGAATCTTGATGTAAAACATGGATCATGATCAGAAACAATCGATATGGGTACTCCATGAAGTCTTAAAACTTCAATAATATATAGTCTTTCTATATGTTCAAGTGGTTAATCTTCTATTATAGAAAGAAAATGTGCTGACTTGGTAATATGAACAACAATGACCCAAATTGCATCATTCCTTCTAGGAGTCTTTGGTAGTCCCATGACAAAGTCCATTGTAAAATAATCCCATTTTAAATCAGGTATGGGAAGAGCTTGCATGAATTCTCTAGGTTATTGTCTTATAGCTTTCACTTGTTGAAAAAAATTACATCTTGACACATAATCATCAATATCTCTCTTCATGTTGTCCCACAAAAAATGTTCCTTCATATCTTAGTACATCTTGGTGCTCCCAGGGAGTATAGAGAAATTGGAGCTATGAGCATCATCCAACAATTACTATTTTAGATCAGGTATATCGAGAACACAAAGTCTCTTCCCAAATTTCAAAATCCATATTCATATACAAAGTTACTTAATCTCCCATAATTCACAGCATTATTCTTATTTTCAAACTCTTTATCATCAGTCTGAGAACTTTTTATCCTTTCTAGTAAATATGGTTTTGCAACCATTTGAAAGAGTGTTGATGTTTCACCGTCCATGATTATTCCCATATCCATCTTTACTATATCCATGAAAATATAATCCCTTTCAACTCTCATATAGTTCAAAAATCCATGATCCTTTCTACTCAAAGCATCTAAGACATTATTTTCCCTCCCCAGGTAGTAGTGTATAGTACAATCATAATTCTTTAGTAGTTAAAGCCATCGTTTTTTCCTCATGTTGAGTTCTTTCTATGAGAAAATATACTTTTAACTCTTGTGATCAGTATAAATCTCACATTTTTTACAATAGAGATAGTGTCTCCATATTTTCCGAGCAAATATTACAGCTGCTAACTCAAGATCATGAGTGGGATAGTTTTTCCCATGAATTTTTAGCTATCGCGATGCATATTCAATAACTCTATCATTCTGTATAAGGACATAACCAAGTCCTTTATTTGATGCATCTCTATAGAAAACAAACCCATTGTTCCCTTATGGTAGAGTCATGAGTGGATAATTGACTAATCTTATCTTCAGTTATTCAAAACATTCTTCACACCCTTTTGTCTGAACAAATTTATCCCCTTTACGTTTTAGCTTGGTTAATGGGTTAGCCAACTGGGAAAAAATCTGGATGAAACGTCGATAACAACCTGTTAAACCAATAAAACTACGTACCTCAGTCATACTCATCAGTGCTGGCCATTATTGGATTGCCTTGGTCTTTGAAGGATCAACAGAGATTCCATCCTTAGAGACAATATGGCCAAGAAAAGAAATATCATGAAGCCATAATTCACATTTTCTAAACATCCCATATAATTAATTTCTTCTGAGGGTTTTTAGAATAGTGCGCAAGTGATTTTCATGATCTTTATAGCTTTTTGAGTAAACAAATATATCATCAATAAATACCACTAAAAATTCATCAAGATATTCCTTGAGAACTTTATTCATTATATCCATGAAAATAGAGGGTTCATTAGTCATCCCAAAAGGCATTACAGTAAACTCTTAATGCTCATACCTAGTTCAAAATGCGGTTTTTTGAATGTATACCATCTTTATACACCACTGATGATATCCAGATCGAATGTCAATCTTGGATAAATATTGAGCTCTATGAAGTTGATCGAATAAATAATCAATGCGAGGTAGGGTATACTTGTTCTTTATTGTTATAGAATTGATCTCCTTGTAGTCAATGCACAACCTCATAGATCTGTCTTTCTTCTTAACAAAAAGGATGGGGGCTCCCCATGGAGAAATACTAGGGTGAATAAATCCCTTATTACTCAATTCCTCTATTTGTTTATTTAGTTTCACTAATTCCATAGTGTCCATTCTATAAGGGGTCTTCGATATGGGCCTTCAACCAGGAATTAAGTTAATGGAAAACTCCATTTCTTGTTCTTGAGGATGTCTAGGTAAATCCTCTATAAACACATCAACATATTCTTACATAATAGGTACATACCCTATTTGAACATTAATTTCCTCACCCACAATTATTTCATTCTCTTCCTTCCCAATAATTGAATTTACTAGATCTCTTGGGGGTGGATCTAGATAAGAATTAGATGGTGATATTTATGCTCTAAAGATAAGGTAATCTTTATCATCATCGAAAATTGGAACCTACTTCTTCTTACAATAAATTTTTGAATCATGGTTTGAAAGCCAATCAATACCGAGAATTATATCAAATTCAATCATGGGTATGACAATGAGATCAGTCGATAAAGAACTTTTATATGCTCTAATGGGAACTGATTCAAAAAATGTTTTTGCAATGATACTTCCCTTAGGAGTTTTGACTAACAAATCCTTTGTTAAATCAAAATTTAAATATCTAATTTTCTTAGAAAACTGGGATGATATGAAATAATGTGATGATCGAGAATCAAATAAAACATTGGCTAAACTTGAGGAAACCATTAAATTACCTGCCACCACATATTTCAGAGCCTCAACCTCAGCAGTAGTGATTACATAAACTTGAACTTTCTCCCTTGGCCTTTTCTAAGATAAGTTTCCTTGGAACTTAGTATATTCATGTGCATAATGTCCAATCTCCCTACAATTGTAGAATTGAACATTGGTAGCTTATTTCTTCCCCTTACAATCACCAGTAAGATGGCCTTTCGGTCCACATTTATATCATACTCTTTTTCCATTTAGACAGGCCCCAAGGTTCTTCCTTCCACAATTATCACAGGGTGGTAATTCAACTCTTCCCTTCTTCCCTGTTTCCTTTTTTCCTTTCATAGAGAGTTTATCAGATCTCTTCTTCTCTTGCTTTTCTTTGAAGTAAAAGACTTAAAGATTTCCTTTTCTGTCTTGATATCACATGAGACAATATCTCCACCTGATGAGAAGGATTGTGAGACTAATGCTCTAGAGAAAATGGTTTTAAACCATCAAATAATTGATCAATATTACTCCTTGGGTTACATATATAATATGTTGCATGCCTTGCTAACCTTGTAAAGTTAGCCTCATACTTTGTGACATTCTCATCCTCCTTTTTCCTTAGACTCAGAAATTTCATTTTTATATCCGCTCGATGGTCACAAGGAAAGTATTTTTTTAAGAAAATATATTTAAACCCCCTCCATTCCATCCATGATGCCTCTTTACCATCCTTTGTGTTTTGGATCAATTACCACCATTTATCTGCATATCCCATGAGGCGATAAACTACCATGAAATATTTTTCCCTTTTGCCACTCCCCAAAGCATGAAATATTTTTTCTAAGGAACTTATCCATTTCTTATCTACAAATGGATCTGTATTCCAATTGAATGTCGGTGGTTGTTGCCTCATGAATCAGTCAAACATTGATCCTCCACATTGTGAATCAGGGTGCTCCATACGGGTAACGTTATTAATCATAACCTGAGTGAGTGTCCCAGTATAGTGATAAGATGATCAACACGAGTTGCATCACAAGCTCCACTATAATTACCTTGAGTAGGAGGGTATTTCCTAAAAGGATTACGTGTGTCGATATAGCTTCAATTATTTCCACTAGGCATCATTTATAAACAATGGTATACAATAGATTAGTTTATGAATCACAATACATAATTCCAAACTTGTAAAACACTCAACATAAATTGAACATTTTATTGATATAATCCATAATCATAAAAAAAATATTTGAGGAGGTATATACTCATAAATCCTTAATAATTGTCTATAAAGAAAATGTGAATTATCCTAATCTTATCCTTTAGGAGTTTTGTAACCAAGAGTACATCAATGTCTGTTGTTGTGTAATGGGATACCCCAGGTCAAGCCCGAAACTCCTTGTCGGAGTTTTCACACCTAGGTATATATGTTACAGATCCACCTCTACTTGCTCGTATCCAGAAAAAGATGTATTTCTTGGAAAATACACAAAATCTATACATTAACAAAATTCTAGGAAGTTATTCTATACTAATCCTCAAAGTCTATCTTACGGTAATGTGCTCTAATCAGAGTTTATCTAAATCTAGTTTCCAATGTTTGTACTAAAATTCCTTAGATACCAACTGTAACACCCCAGCCCCAGTTACCCAGGGCCAGTGCTTTATTACATAAAATTTACATGATACAAGGAATCATGTCCCAAAAGACCGATCAGTTTAGTATTATTGGAAAAAAGATACATACACAAGTTCAACATTACAACTTGAAAATAAATAAAACACTAATTTATTCCATTAGAAACACACAAGAATCCAAGATTATGCCTTCAATTAACTCATCACTAACTTATTCATATCCTTGGAAAATGAAACATAAGAAAGGGGTGAGTTCAAATTCTCAGTAAGGGTAAGAAACACAACACATGATAACATAAAAAATAGGCATGGTGAATAATTGAAAACACATACCTTTAAAAATAATAAACATGAACACTTTATGGAATCAATATGATATGAGTAAATAATGTCATAATAAAACATAGTCATGGGTATTCCACTAGTCGAATAACCACATGAACCATCGATAATATTTTCATAATGAGAAAATGTATAATGCGGGACATTCTGAAACATTTTGTCAAGGCCTCAGCCAAGACGTCTAAAAATGATTAAGGCCTCGACCAAAACCAAATATCAAAATTGAGAAAGGCCTCATCCAATTTCATGTCTAATTGTCTCATGATATGAACTGATGCATCGAGGATCTATAGAGGGATCCAACCATCACTTACTAATTCCAATACATTCCTCATATGAAAAGGTTGAAACATAACATAAACATTCGTATTAAAAATAGCATACGAAATGCCAATACTTTTACCATAAACCATGAATCATATAAAAATAACACATCCATAGTAAAACAAATCCCAAAACCTTTAATAAAATATGGAATATTATTATCATAATAAATCAACTTCAAACAATTGTAAAATTAATCAAAGGATGTTGACATAGATGAAATCAAAACTATTTGAGAGAAATATATCTTTCTATTTTGAAATCATTTAAGAGTAACATAATTATAAAAGAAAACATTTATATTGAAACTATTCTTATAATCTTTTAAGGGAATATTTTATGATGTTATAATGGTGGAAAATAGCCACACCCACCATATAAGTTAAAAAAGACATTCTTACCTTAATTTTGTCGAAAAGGGTCATAAAGTACCTTGTTTGAAAAATGACAGAAAGATTATTTTCAAATCATATAAGGTTAAATAAAGGTATAAATGACATTAAATCATTGTTTAGTAAATATTAAAAAAAATTGAAATACATTTTTATGAAAACACAGATGTGGATGATAAAGAGATCCCAGTAGATACTTATGTAAAAACAACCTCGGATAATAAAGAGATTGTGAAATTAATCCTTACCCTGTAATTTTACTTAGTCTATGGTATTTTAACATCCTGTATAATAGTTAGAAAATTTAATTAAATTATAAATGAACTATATACATAAATATGATATCATATATGATCCTCTAATATTGCTTTGTTAATAATATTTCAGTAGTATCATCATTTTGGGTGTTAATTGATTCTTTTTCCTTTATATGATTGGTTACATAAGCCATGTTTGTTATGTATAGGATGTATTTGATTCATATACAGAATGATATTATGTTCATACACATTATTTTTAATCATAAAATGAATATTATCCTTGAATGATTACGATGGGGAATGAATCTCATCGTGTTCGTGGAGACGGTAATCCATATATACGCAGGAGGGGAAATATCATTATATTGATGGTGAAATCATATGTAATTGGATGGTATATCATATATAAAGAATAAATAACATTTTATATATATTATTTACCTCAATTATACTCATTATTATACCCATAAAAATAATGATGTGTTTGAATAACAAACTACACCACGACGTGGAGATGGTAAGCCGTACGTACGCATGTATAGTGGCTTTGTCATTTATAGGATGGATAGAATAATGAATATAGTTGTTCCATATTTATAATAACATCAAAATATGTAGAATTTACTAGTGTTATTATTTTGGTATGGAAACAATAAAGAAAGAGTAAGTGGAAGAAGAAAATAACTTGAAAGAGGGTGGTGAAATTATTACCTCTTCTTTGGGTGTTTCCTTTTGCGTTGATTAAAAGGGCTCCATAGGTTGGATTTTTTATCAAATTAAGGACTATATATTTAATTTAGTGAATTTGGGAAGGTATTTGTCTAGGGGTTTGTCGAGAAAAATGGCTTTGGAAGTGTGAAATTAAGAGAAGGGGAAGTACCCTTTTATAAGAGAGGTGAGGGTCACTTTAGAAAAAGCTTGAAATATTATTTTATAATAAAATAATGTTCTGTTTATAATGTATCAAAAATGATTTATTTTGAGTATAAGGTGGGTATGGGTCGAAAAATTCTCATCCAAGAGGTTTTAGAGAGGTTTAGGTCACTATATTAATCTTATCTTTTAGATTTTACTCTTAGTTAAATAGTTTTACATTTACCATGTCTCTTTGAATTTTTATATTATATTGTTAACAAACATACAATAAACTACCAAGAGAACCCCAAGTGGTTCATTATTGATATATATAACCTTATATAAGTCCTTTTCCCAAACCGTAGATTTTCATAAATATTATATCAATTAATAATATAGTATTTGTTTTAAAAACTCAATTACGTCAATTTTGACACTATTTAGCATTTTATTTTTTTGAATGCCATAGAAACTGTATCCCATCGAAAAAAAATTTATTTAATAAACCCTAACATTTCATATTAACCTATAAAATTATTGGAATTCATCATAAGTCTCAATTTACATTTATTTGGTTATTTATAATATCGATTATTTTAATATTTCATTATTAAGATAATTACTTCATCATCATTGTGTCATAAATAAATTAAATAATTTAATGTCTAAAAATTATAAATAAAATACCATTAGGTATTAAATCCATTTATATTTATAATGAATATTTATAGTTGAATTTATATTTTGTGTAACCCTATATTAAAAATGGTTTAGTTATAAAATTTTGAATTTAACTCTTTTAACTCTTCTTTAGTTAAAATAATAATAAATGTCCTAATCTAATTAAAGTGGACAAAAAGGAACATATTTTATTCCTAAGTTTCTTTTTTGTCAAATTACACTTATTTAATAGAATTAGGACATGTGTTAGGGTAATTATAATATCATTTTTACCCTTAATTACCCTATTTACTTTTAACCATGGTAAATAAAAGTAAAAATTTATTATTCACCAAAAATTATTTTAATCTTATAAAACCACATTTTACTTACATATATCAACCGTGTCTCTTGTATTTTTGAAATTAAACTCAAATAAGCAGTAAAATTATGTTTTATGTAAATTTGTAAATGCTCCTAGAAGGTGGGTAAAAGACGGTAAAAAGTTCAATAAAATTTTATATATCTAAACTTATTATAAAATTAATCCAATGAATTAAATGGAACATATATAAGTATTATGTATCTATTTTTACCTAAAATAAATTAAAATAAAATAACTAATTTCTTAAATAAAAAGTTGGTTTTAAACAATAATGGAGTGTTTTTCACTATTCATCAAAAATTGAAATTTTCAAAAAAATACTAAAAATTCTCCCTATGATAATTTTGATATTATGAAATCAAAAATGAAGTCCATATTGAAAAATAAAATTTATAAAATTTTAAAAAGTGTGTATTACTATTCATTACAGATTGTTCGATTGGTCGTGGTGTGTTAAAACTCTATGTTGCGTACAACGCAAGCTACTGCATTATTCAAAGGGAAACGTACCATGGAATCTTGGGGTGTCAAATCTATAAAGAAGTGTATAATGAGTAAGGTAATATGTTAATTGAATCACCTTGATAACACAAATCAATAGAGAAATTTAATGATCCAATGGTGCATGGAATGTAAAATGTCCTTGGATATTGAAATTATTTTGGTAATTGATGTGTCGTAAGGTATGAGACACTTCTTCCAATGTTTATCATTTTATTCTCTTTAGGTATCCCCTTCATAGTAAAATGATATTAAGAAAATTTTCCAAACATGAGATTTTTTGAGTTTTCAATAATGAGGTATTAATTTCCACTTTCTTGAAGGTGTCAAGAATTTATTTTTCAAGTTCTTATTCTAAAAATATCTTTGATTTAATCATCCATGATGGAAATCCTAGTCATATATGTATCATGCATCATTTATATATATATCTACTCTAGTTGTTTCCTTCAACAGTTTTTCGTTGTTACTGTTGTTTGGTATTTACTGTTTCCTCTAGTGTATGTATTTGTGTACTTCCGCTGCGTACTCTGCCAATGAGGGCATAGTTTCCCCACTATCACACCCAAGGCCCTTGTTTCTAGTCGGCAGCCTCTCACGTTCGGGGAAATGCGCTTGCGTCCATGTGACAAACCGGGTACGGGGCACCTCTGGGTGGCTTCCGGAACCGGGGCATTACAAAGTGGTATCAGAGGAATTATTTTATCTTGACTTACTTTTTGGAGACTATGGTTAGGGATAGGACAAAATAGGTACTTGGTAATAAGTTGTGCCTGGGAGTAGCTGACCCATGTATAGGGAAAATCCATACTACCTCGTTTGTTGGAATTCTACTAGTTTGGAAATTTTACAGTTGATTTGATTTCACCGTTTGGTGATTCACATGATTTTTATTGTTACCATTCTTGTTATTGCGGTTTTATTTCTGTCGCAACCTGATGAGATGAGGGTATGCCATCTCATGCATCAAATAGGAACTTGTTAGAAATCACATTCCATGCATTAGAAATTGAATGCTGTTGTGATAGATGTTGTGTAGAATATACATGATTTTGTGATAGATGAATTGATAAAAAATATCTTCTTCTTGTTAGAGCATTGATTGTGTAATGTTTTACCTGAATGAATGCCAGATTTTGGTTCTTGAGGTTTTATGGGCCCTCATTGACTAGAATTTGGTAAATCATTAGCTTTTTTACCTTGTTTTTAACTTGTTAAGGATGTTAAACTTTGATTCACAGGGAGTATGGCCCATCACGGATCGGAATTTGGCACTTTCAGAGTTCTTTTCAGTGTTTTCTGGGATCCAGAGTAGTTTCTGAGGCATAATATCTGGAATAACCCAGAATACACACCGTTTAGGTTTGACTACATTCCATGTGTTCTTCTATTCGGGAAGAAACAATTTTTCTTAAGTACACACCATGTACCTTTTATACACACCGTGTATTATCTAACCATGTCAGAGGCCGTGTAGGCAGAAACACGGGATAGGGAAAATCTTATGGGAAAATGTTGTGTACTAGTTGTCCATGCGGTGTAGGTGAATCCTAGGAACCCAGCTGTGTAGCTAACAACATGGTCGGTGGACTCTTTACTTATAAACGTCATGTCCACCTTGAACATGCCATGTAGTTTGACCCAGGTACCCGACCGTGTCACTAACAACATGGGTCGGTGTTATCCTTTCTCATACATGTCGTGTCTGCCTGGAACATGCTGTGTAGTGTCAACCGTGGAGCCAGCCGTGTAGCTAACCACACGGTCTGTTGGGACTTCTTAAGTACATGACGTATCCTTCTAAAACACGCCATGTAGTGTGACCTAGTTACATGGGTCTTGTCAATAACAACACAGGACAGATGAAACTTGTTGAGTACACGCCGTGTCTACCTTGAACACACCGTGTAGTTTTGTCTTAGGAGAGCTGTGTGGCTTAACCGTGTAGAAGGAGTAGGGTAGGGAAAGAGGATTCAGGTGAACGCTGTGTATAGGGATAACACGTCGTGTGTTTGGGGTGTTACACAACCAGTTTTGGAAAAATTACACGCCCATATAAATGACTTAAGGGAACATGACATGTAGGTATTATACACGCCATGTAGTCATGCTTTGTAAATTTTGAATTATTTCTTTCCCATGTTCCCTTATTACACTCCTAGTTTTCAGTCCTTGGTAATGTTATCTAATGTGTGTGTTTAACCCTGTAGAGTCATGGCTGGAAGCCATGATGACGATCTTCAAGCATTTGGAGACGCCTCCAGAGAGGCGGGTCAAGCTCGCTACCTACATGCTACGAGACTCCTCCAAGAGGTGGTGGGACATGATTTCACATGCGGTTCATTAGCAGGTTATGGCGTGGGAGGAGTTTCAACACGTCTTTTATGACTACTTCTATCTGGAGGCAATGAGGGCCGACCGAGCCTGAGAGTTTATGAGTCTTGAGAAGGTTACTCTTTCTGTCATGGAGTATTCCTCTCGTTTCACCGACTTTCATCGTTTCACACCCCTCTAGGGCGGAGATGGATTATTCTTGGTAAAGAAATTTGAGGATTGTCTCAGATAGGAGATCTGCTGGTGGGTGAATATCTTCAGGCTGAATTCCATCGCTTCCATCGTCAACTAGGCACTGATTGAGATGCGCAATCTGAGAGATTCTAGACCTGAGACCCAGGGATGTTCTGCTTCTATAGTTAGTGCTTCA
This sequence comes from Viscum album, assembly GCA_963277665.1. NCBI lineage: Eukaryota > Viridiplantae > Streptophyta > Magnoliopsida > Santalales > Viscaceae > Viscum > Viscum album. The sequence continues at coordinate 2,005,732,432 of OY728122.1, read as the reverse complement.
CCAACTGATAGCAGGAAGCACTGTAGGGAGTCTACGCACGGTGATCCGAGGTAGTGAGACACATCTTCAGGTATCCAGGTGGTATGCTACCAGTGTGGAAGGGCTGGGCATTCAAGGCCGCAGTGCCAGAGTGACCTAGTGGAGTGCCGATCCTACGGCAAGATGGGTCACCTTCATCTCTTCTGTTAGGTTTTCTCATCAGCAGCTAGTGAAATGGTTTCATCCGTGACTCCTCATTCAGGAGCAGTGCCACCAGTTTCTCACCAGTCCAAGTACTGGAGTTCTTCCACCTGTTCGGTCTGAGGTGGAGGTTGAGGCCATGGTGGTCAGTCACCGGTCTTTCAGCAACAGTAAGGTGGATTAGCTCAGAGAGGTCAGGCAGGGTCACATGGCCATGGTACATGTCAGGATTTTGTAGTGGAGCAGACCCAGTAGGAGAAGGATCCCGGAACCTCTACAGTTCGATGTATGATCTTAGTATCCTCAGTTTTATCTTCTACTCTTTTCAATACAGGGGATTCCCATAGCTTTATCTCTATTACTTTTTTAGAGAGCCTTCGGCTCTGCATCTTTTCCTCTACCGATACTTTGACTCTAGACACACCGTTGGGGACTAGGACGACTAGTGTACATCAGTGCAAGGAGTGACCTCTAGAGGTGGCTGGGTATCACATTCTATCGGATATCTATGTCCTAGAGATGACATGATATGATTTCATTCTCGGAAAGAACTGGCTAGTTCCCTTCATGGAAGTCATCGATTTTTATCACCACAAGGTGAGTTTCATCTCACCAGAGGGTAGATCTTTGCTTCATCGAGGTGAGTGGGATGTCCAGGTGAGTAGAGGAGGACACGAGCATCATGGGCTAGGTGGAGTTACAGCTCATATTTCCAGTTTGTATCCGAATGACCAGGGGACTTCACAGTTATACTTTCCTCCAGTGGTGGATTGTTTCAGAGATGTCTTTCCAGAGGACTTTTTAGGTTTTCCTTCAGAGTGTGAGGTAGACTTTTCGATTGAGATCATGCTAGGAGTGGCACCGATGTCCATTCCTCCTTATAGGATGGCTACACCTGATTTGTAGGATCTAAAGAAGCAGTTGGAGGTGTTGTAGGAAAAGGGTTTCATCCAACCCAATACATCTCCTTGTGGTTTGCCTGTTCTGTTTGCGAAGAAGGCAGACAGTATCCTCAGGCTTTGTATGGATTATCGGAAGTTGAACTAGTTGACAGTCAAGAACCGATATCCCTTTCCTAGGATTGATGACCTATTTAATCAGCTTAGAGGATCCTAGGTGTTCTTGAAGATCGAATTAAGTTCCGGTTATCATCAATTGCGCGTTATACCATCAAATATACCTCTTATAGCCATTAGAAGCAGGTATGGTCTATACGAGTACACAGTTTTGCCGTTTGGACTCACGAACGCGCCAGCAGTTTTCCTAGAACTGATGAACCGAGTGATCCATCCATACTTGGACTCTTTCATGGAGGAGTTCGTGGACGATATCTTGGTGTAGTATCACACTCTACAGGACCATGCCACACATCTTGAGATCATTCCGAGTACATTGAGAGAGCATCGTTTATATGCTAAGCTCTCGAAATGAAACTTTTGGATTGATCAGATTCACTTTTTGGGCCAAGTTATCTCAGAGACAGGAGTATCAGTGGACCCAAAGAAAGTGAGAGCAGTAGTTTCCTAGGAGAATCCAAAGAATTTATTTTAGGTGCAGAGTTTTCTGGGGCTGGCTAGATACTACAGATTCTTCATACAGGACTTTTCACGCTTGGCAGCACCACCGACAGGTCTGATTAAGAAGGGTGTGAAGTTCTTATGGTAAGATTCTTGTGAGTCACCCTTTCAAGAGCTGAAAGGGAGGTTTGCTTCAGCACCGATACTAGCCTTGCCAGAGCCAGGCAAGAGATACACTATTTACTATGATGCTTCAGGTATAGGGATGGGAGCTGTACTTATGCAGGGAGATGTAGTCATTGCGTACGGGTCTCGGTAGTTGAGGTCACATGAGAGGAACTACCCGACACATGATCCCGAGTTGGCAGTTGTTGTTCATACCTTACGATGTTGGAGACATTACCTTTTTGGAGAGAATTTTGTGATTTTCATTGACCAAAAAAGTCTCAAGTGCATCTTCACTTGGTGTGATATGAATCTGAGACAGCACAGGTGGGTCGAGTATCTTTAGTACTTTGACTTTGAGCTTGCCTATACACTTGGGAAAGGCAACGCAGTGGCTGACACGTTGACCAGGAGAACTCAGATATAGGCAGTTCAGGAGGACAATAGTGAGTGGAAGCTTATGTCTCTATTCTCTGAGATGCATTTGGAGGCGCATGACAGACAGGGAGGAACCTTTCTTTCATCTGTAGTTGTTACCTCTACGCTTCTTGACCGATTTCGAATGAGGAAGGTATTATATTTTGAAGTCCTAGTCCTACGGGAAAGTGTGTCAGGATAGGACCCTATTATTGTGTGGAACATAGGTGAGGATGAGATCTTGAATTTTCAGGGATGCGTATGGGTGCCAACAGACATATGCGAGGAGCTGATGCGGGATTTTCATTCCTCGGTTTGGGCAGTTCATCCTGGTGTCACCAAGATGTATCGCAATCTTCACCACCAGTATTGGTGGCTAGGTATGAAGAGGGATGTTGCTGGATTCATCTTTAGATGTTCTACTTTTCAGCAAGTGAAAGCGTAGCAACAATGACCAACATGTCTTTAACAGTAGTTACCCATTTCTGAGTGGAAGTGGAATGACGTTGCGATGGACTTTGTGACCGGTTTGACGAGGTTACCTTGAGGGAATGAAGTTTTTTGGGTTGTCATCGACATGCTTATGAAGGTTTCTCACTTCTTTCCGATAAGGAGACCTTCAGTGTTGATGATATGTACGGTTGTACATCTGAGAGATTGTATGTCTGTATGGAGTTCCACACTCCATCGTTTCAGATAGGGATCTCGGGTCTGGCAGGGGCTACAGAAATCTTTGCGTACGTAGGTGCTTCTGAGTATAGTCTTCCATCCTCAGATAGATGGCCAGTCTGAGCGTATGATTTAGGTGCTTGAGGACATGCTCCGAGATTGCATTCTGGACTTTGGAGGTTCTTGGGAGAAGAATATACCTCTTATAGAGTTCTCCTACAATAATAGTTTTCAAGAAACTATTCAGATGACCCCATATGAGCCTTTGTATGGTAGGCCATGCCGATCACCCTTATGTTGGCTGGAGGAAGGAGAGGTAGCTTTGTTGGGACCTCATCTTATTCAGGAGACCACAGAGCAGATAGAGTTGATTTGGAAGAGGATGGCTACTACACAATCTCGTTAGAAGTTTTATGCTAATCAGCAGAGATGACCTCTGGATTTCGAGGTTGGGGATCAGGTTTTTCTTTCACATTACACCGAGGTTAGGACACAAGCGGATCAATAGAAAGGGTAAACTTTTGTCGAGGTACATCGGGCCATTTGAGGTGTTGAAGGGAGTTGGACTGGTTTCCTATCGATTACAGTTACCTCAAATGTACCGGGCTATGCACGACGTCTTCCATGTTTTCTCAGCTTTGACATTACTTTTCAGAACTGTCTCATGCTTTCCAACCTGAGGAAGTCGAGTAGGAGGTGGATGCATCTTTCGAGGAGAATCTTCTCTGGATTTTTGATCACAGTACGAAGGTTCTCCATGGCTGGTTTGTTCCTCTGGTATGGGTGCTATGGCAGCACATACGAGTATAGGATGAGACATGGGAGAGGGAAGCCAATGTGCGATTGCATTGGCCGGAGTTATTCAGGGTTTCTTCTTCTACGCCGCACTAGGGAAATTCGGGGATGGATTTATTTAAGGGGGATGTTTGTAAGAACTCAGATATTCCTTTCAGGTATGTTTTTCCATTTCTAGTCATTTTTTGGGAAAAAGAGGAAAATCTATAAATTTTTTAAGTACACTCAATGTACTTTATAAGTACACGACATGTACTTCGATACCGCTGGAGGCCGTGTTCTAGCTATGTCATTGCCACACATAAAGCCATGTAGGGGTGACATGGAGTCCACCTAATGTAGAGTAGAGAAATAGAAAGTAAAAGTCATGTACTCCAAAACTACATGCCGTGTACTTTTTTTTCATTAAACGCACTGTGGTCGCGTCTAACCCCTAGAAGCGTCTTCTTCTAGGTTCCGTTCGACCGAGAGAAACTGTACGATGCCGAAACTTCTCTGAGCCCCCGACCCTCTGTCTGTTCACCGAATTGACCACCGTCGATTACATTAGAACTGTAGCAGTAGGATTTTCCTTCTTTTTGAGTTTCATTCCATGATTTTCCCTCTTTCTCAAGTTATCATCGGTTGAACGTTTTGGACATTTTTGTAGATCTTCGATGTTCTAAGGAAATTCTAGCCCCATGGATCAAGTATATCGATCTCCTAACATAAAGGTAAGTGGTTTGTGCCCTTTGGAGTATGAGTCTTACTGGGATGGGGACTATGACCCTTACTATCAATGTGACTTTGACTTTTGAGTTTTTCTCTTTGGTTATCTCTTGGTATGATGGCATGTGTGCTTGTATGACCCTGTCATCTTTCCTGTTGTCTTTTATTCTTCAGTTATTAATAATAAGGGTTTTGCCCTTACCTTTAGGTTATAGATTAGAGGATTTTTTATTGTGTTTTGGACTAATTGTTAGGCTTTGGAAGTGTTTTCCATGCATGTTCTTTCCTGTTTGGACCATTGGGTCTAGTTACCTTTTTACTGCTATTGTTTTCCCATGCCTAGTATTATAGGATGGTGTAATTGTAGTTCTTTATTGCTGAGATGCTATAGAATTCTAGCCAAGCAGTTCTTGAGGTTTCTTTGGCCGTTACGCGATGCGATACTTGCTGACTTTACACAAGGCTGTGAGAACCTAGTGTAGTAGACCATAGGGAGATCGGATGTAAGGGATTCTCTAGAGTGTCTTTATAATACGATGTGATACCACATGGGGAATTGACATTGAGTGCTTCCTTAGAGTGTCTGTAGTTCCTCGACACATGCCATAGGGGGAATGAGACATTGAGTGCTTCCCCATAGCACTTTTAGTATGATATGAGACTATAGGGGGAATTGATGGTGAGTGCTTCCCCAGAGAGTCTATTCTTAGCTGAACCAGAGGGGTGAGACTGTGTGTGCCTCCCATAGGGTTTCCAGTACTTGTTGGTTGAACTATAGGGGTTAGGTTGTGAGAACTACCCAGAGGTTTGCCTGTTTGTTCTACTTTCCTGAGTGGATGTTTACATATAGTAAATTATATGCTTGAAACTATGGTTAGTTTTCTGCTTAGTACATTCTTGTTTACTTATTTTTTGTACTTTTAGCTGCCATATACTCACTGAATTTTAGGCGTAGATCTTCGGGTGTTTTCTTAATGGGATTTTGTCTCACACCTTGTTTGGGTCATGCTGTTGGGCCCAAATAGATTATATTATTGCAGGCGTAGATAAGGGCAAGCACCCATCGACTTTAGGTTCTTGATTGTGTGGAGCTGGAGAGAATGGGACCAAGTTATGGCTTGCGATGCTGAGGAGTTTATCTAATTTCTTTTGCACTTTGGTTTATCACTGTTGTATTACAGCATTGTGACTTGTTTGGCTGTTTTTATAGACATATATGTATCATGCATCATTTATATATATATATATGCTCTAGTTGTTTCCTTCATCAATTTTCTGCTGTTACTGTTGTTTGGTATTTACTATTTCTGCTACTGTATGTATTTCTGTACTTCTATTGTGTACTCTGCCAATGAGGGCACATTTTCCCCACTATCACACCCAAGGCCCTTGCTGCTAGTTGGAAGCCTCTGGCATTCGGGGAAATGTGCTTGAGGACATGTGACCAACCGGGTACGGGGAACCTGGGGGTGGCTTCCAGAACTGGGACATTACAAAAAGAATTGGCAGAGGGTGGTTATATTGAAAGAAAAGGCAATGTAGAAGGTGCTTCTACTATAGTGTGCTATGAATACAAATAAGGATCTATAAGCTCTGTGAATTCCTTAAATTTCAAGTATCCTTTCTCCAAAATCTAGAAAACTTGATCCTTTATTTCATAAAGACATTGAAAAGTTGTTTGAACATATTTTAACCTATCCACTTGAGATTTAAAACAATAAGTCACTTTAGGCATTTTGATATCAATAGATAATGATAGAAATAGGGTCTTCACGTTATTTATGGTAGAGATTCTTCATAGGTAATAATTAATTTCATTTTTAGACCTTTTTCCCATTAACATCATTATAGGATTATCAATTTAACATATCAAAAATAATATCCCCATGAGAGGAAATATCTTACTAAATTATATTCATGTTTTCCTAAAAACCATCTACTATATTCTCTAATATCTATTGGACAGTCTATATAATTAGGCTCTCATCAGAAGAAGAAATAATTGGAGTTAGAGGTTCACTAGAAAAGGAATATTGTACCATCAAATTCAAGTATCTTGGTTCAAGCTTCCTCATCATGTCATGTAAGTTAGTCAGTAGTGCTCCCACTTGACCTAATAAAATCTAAATCTATTGATTCATATTCTAAAACATCATATATAATATTTTTTTGGATATGAGAAACAAAAAGTGAAAAAATATTGGATATATATTTTTCTTTATAAAATTCCACTATAGATCAAAAGAATTCCTTGATCACAATCATCATATCAAATTTGAATTCACATAAATATTTTTTATTAACATAGGATGAAGTTGGAACTGAAGGATAGGTTACTACCAGTATAGAAAGAGATACACGACCTTAATATTTAATATCTTCTATCTCAATTTCCATTTCCCGTTAAATATCCTATGACTCACTAGTTTCTTTGAATTATATCTCACTATATCCCACTAGTTTTGACTCTCTACTACTATCATATTATTTATATTTCTTTTATGAAGTTTGAAGAAATTAATTATCTATAAATTATTGATCTATTATATTGGTGTCTCGTTTATCCAAATTCCTAGGATAAGATAGATAATTTTTTTAAAGCTATATTTAAAAACATGAGATCCTTTAGGATATTTGGATTAAAATAAGATGGAAGGTCAACCATGTTAGCTGGACTACCACTATCATGGTTATCACCACTATCAAAACCTGATTTTACCTATCAAGATATTCCCCACTTCTTTAACATTGGGGTACTCAAAATTTATAATCTCAAATTAGATATATCATTAATTTATATTGAAACTAGATCAACATATTCAGGAAAAGATTACATAGTCTCTACACCATCAAACTCTTTGATAATTTGGAGGTAGAGACTCAGGTGTATTAGTGATTATATAATATACATATATGGGTCCATCCTTATAATATTTCATATATTATTCATCCAAAACAATTATTTCATATTCACCTTCGATAAATACATTATCCTCATTTTATAAAAAGAGTATTCAATAACTTTATCAGATTAGAAATGTGGATTTTTTTGTATCCTTTAACCTCATATGGTTCTTTACTAGATTATATTTTTCAAACAATTTCTCTCCATATTCATTCTAAATATTCTTTCAAGGGTTCCATTTAACATTCATTTGATTAAAAATAATTTTCATTTAAAAATTTTATACTAAATTACATATATATTTATTCCCTATTAGGATCAAATCACTTGATGTGTAATAAAGAATAAAGAATCCTAGAATAAGGTACTGAGTTAAAATTGGAAGTATTCTTATATACCTCTTCCATAAAGCTCATGAGGTATGTATAAATATTTATCTATATACAATTCTTTAATAGAAATAGAAATAATATTTCTAGGTGAATTAGGATGAAAAATATCCCTATTATTAAACATAATCAATATTGGACAAATTTGTTAAATTTTATTAACTCTCCATTCGTCTCCTGGAAAGAACTTTAAATTTAAAAATGAGGATGGTTAATGGGATAATAAATTATAAAATCAATATAAGATCATATGTGTTCATTTTCATAGTCTTGTCCTATAGGTTTAGACACATGGAACACTTCTTCTCATTAATATCTATTCAGGTGCAATACATCTTCTCTCCAAAATCTAATATTGAGAAAAAAAATATTTTAATAAAATTGGATATAATGGAATATTTTTTATTCTATACCAATAAGTCAATCTATGATGCTTTACAACATTAAAAACTAAATATTTACTCAATTTTAACCATTAATCATTTATAGATGTTTTGGAATCACCATATGATTTTATAGATGTGGATTCATAGGTTTTATTGATGCAAAAGTGATCATTTTAGTCCTCTTTGAATGAGGAGAGGCTTCGAGAGATGAAGACTCAAGAGAATTGTGTACTCTAACCATCTTATAAAATGATTTGATATTTTGGTTGCTATATCTTGGTTAAAGTATACTGGTTGATAAAATTGGAATCATACTCAAGATGGTTTAGGGTTTCAAGAGAGAAATAGATGTACTTGATTGAATTCATAATTTTAGATATTGGAAATAATTTAGGTATTTATAAAAAGTATAGAAAAAGAAATAAAATATATATTAAGAAAGAACTAAAAATTAGATAAGGTAGGATTAATAAGCATACACCTTATGAAAATTTGACAAAAAATTATAGAATGACTGACTGCATGAAAAAATGTATAACTATCAAGGTATCTTGATCGACCATATGAATAGATTGATTTTATGTTAATCAAAGAAATTTCCCCACTATATGAACAATATTAAACTTCTTTTCACAATATCTCATCTCACCGTGAGAATAAATTTCATGGAAGCTTAATCATTAGGCTAGCTTTAAAACAAATAGTCACTTATAACCTTGAAAAATAATATACCATAAATTTAAGCAAAAACCATAAATATTAATAAACAATTAAAATATTTCAAATATATGGTATAGAGGAACAACAAAATAAAAATCATCAATCAATCCATTAAAAGTATTAATATATAATACATGAAATAATTCAAGGAAAAAATTATTAGAAGTAATCAATATTTTCTTCTTCATGTTTGATATAATTCAATCCTTCGACATTAAAATTATTTTTATAGATGTCAGTAAGATGGTGTTCATTTACAATAAAATCAAGAATGATAGCCCATTTTATGAAAATGGTCATTAAAAAAAGTAATTTCTTATATCAATATGTTTTTTCCGAGAATTTGATACATGATTCTTATAAATATTAATCACACTTTTATTGTCAAAATTTATAGGGACACATCTAAACTGATATCTATAGTCTCATAAAGTGTGTTTTATCCACAAAATTTGATCAAAAAACTTTCTTAAAGCTACGTAGTCATGTTCTATAGTCGACTATGAAATAAAATACTAAATTTTAACTACACCAATATACTATATACATTATTAAAAGGTTTAATATTTCAATGGTTCATTTACAATCTAACATACTACAACTAATATCAGAATTCAAATAAAAAAATAATTCAAAATCATGAACTCTAGAGTAGAATAATCTAAGATTAATGGTATTATTGAGGTATTTACAAATACTTTTACCAATATTTAAATGAAATTACTTGGGGTTTTCTTGAAAATGAGTACACAAACAAACTAAACATATTGCTCATTGAAATAATAGCTATGTATAGTAGATTCCCAAAAATACCTCTTTAAAAGTTTTAGTCAACTGGTTTCTCGGCTTCATCTAAATACAATTTATAGTTTTTACTCATTAGAATGTCAGAAATTTTAGCTTTATCCCTGATAAAATGTTTCAAAATATATATTGTGCACTTTATTTGGTTTAAAAGTAATTCTATCCTAATTTTGAAAAAACATAAAAACCAGAAATAACTTTAACTCAATAGAAAATATTGAACAAAAAAAATATCATCAAAATATATTTGAGTAAATAAACCATATTTTGAAATTATTTTCATAAGTAAGGTAGGATGAACTATACCTTTTGAAACCCCAATAAAAATTAAGAGATGAGGCTATCATACCAAGATTTTGGAGAATATTTCAAAAAATAACGTGATTTTAAAATATGAAAAATGCTATTTTTTAAATGGGGATCTGATAAACTAATGGGTTTCCCAGAAAAATATTAAAAAATATAACTATTATATATTTTATGCCTAAAATATGTTGAATTAATTTTGAAATTAAGATAGGATGCATAATCATTCAGTATTCTAATGGCTTAATGTATATCAATAGGAGTACGGGTTTATTTATAATCAATACCTTCCTATTGTTGGATAATAATACCACAATGAGAATGGTGTAATCTAGAAACTCCATGTGCACTGGGGGGAGTTATGAGTTGCTTTCTCTAACTTTGTGATGGCAGTAGCATCTGTGTTGGTCCCTCCCCCACTGGTAGGGGAGGTACCTTCGCCATCTATCAAGGGAGTGGTGCCTCCCTTTAACCCCTTCTCCAAACCTGAGTTTCTTCTTCCATTCCAAAATTTTGTATTGTACCCTAAGGTTCCTGAGTTTTATGAAGGATTCCCTAACCTCCATTTATCGATTGTGGAGTTCAATGAAGTTTCAATACTGCTTAATCAAACCCTGATTTCTAGATTTTCACAGCAAAGGCCTTTGGTGGATGCCTTTGATAAATTTGTTTTTGATGCTTGGGATGTTCAAGATAGGGCTACCGTTAGCTTGCTGGAAAATAGGAATTTCATGATACGTTTCATGTCGGAGGAATATATGATACATACCTAGTCATGTGCACCACAAAAATGCTACGTGTCCCGCTTCTACCTTCACCGCTGGAATTACGACATTAATATGAAGCGAGAAAAACATTCAGTGGTGATTTGGGTTAGTTTTAATAACCTTAACCTTCCATTTCAAACCCCATCCACTATTAAGATTCTCATAAATCTAGTGGGTAGGTTCTTGTGATCGGATAGTCGAACCACTTCTATGTTCCATCCTATTAACCCTCGGTTGTGTGTTGATGTAGATGTGTCAATAGATCCTTTTGATTTTATTTGGATAACTGTTGGAGAGGAGTTCCACTGTAGGTAGGAGGTGGCGTTTGAATCTTGGGTTGTTTTTTTCTCTAATTTCAAGTAGTTGAGACATTATTTGGAGACATGTTGAAGTTGGTTTAGATAGGAGGGTATGTCGAATGGTGTGGGTGCTGGCATCAGAACTGCTCACAGCGAGCCACAGGTTGGGTTTGGTTCTTCCCAGAAGATAGAGGTGGCTTAGGGAAGCAAGGGTAATAGGCCATGTTAGTAGATAATTTCTTGGTCTGGATGCACCCTTGAATCAAGGAAGTGACATCCCAAAGAGTGGTATTCAACCAGAGATCAAAAATTTGGATTCACAAGAGGCAGGGGGTTGGTGGACTCAAGGTTGTCTGCTAAAACTACTATTGGCCTAACTTTTAAGGAGGACTACTCGAAGTTGGAGGCTTAGTAAGTACCCCATGAACCTAAAGTTGCTGATGTTTTTCATAAAATGAAGCTTAACTTTGGAGGGAGTTTTGTTATTGAGTCTGCAAGCTCAGGAAGTACAAGTGCAGAGGTTCCTACTGGGGCTGCAATGGAAGTAGTAATTGATTTGGAGGATATTGGGATGAGGTAGAATGTAGCAAGGGAAAATACAAATAAAGAATATGGTGGGGGCTGGGCAAAGGCTGTAGGTTGGGTGAGATAAGGAAGAATTAGCTCAAAGGTTTCAGTTCGAAATCAATTCAAGTGTCTCGAGGCTAGAGACTTGTTTCAGGAACCAGAGGAAGGTATTTCTACTCTTAGGGAGGTTCGTTTAGCTGGTTTAGTATCACAACCAACTACAATTGATCTCCTTATTGGCCTCTTAACAGTTGAGGTGAACGATCTTCAGGCTGTTCATGTTAATGGTGAGGCCCCTCAAATGGGGTGAGGGTTGAGGGATTCTCCATAGGAGGGTGACCTCACCTTAGATATTCAACACACTAAATCCCATAAAGAGATTAATGTCATGGTCCAGGAATTTGAAGGCGATAGGGAAACCAAGGATGGATGGAAGGGCACCCATGAAAATAAGGATTACTCCTCACTAATTCCCCAATGGAGACTAGGTCAGCGATGGAATCCAAGCAGATGGACAGCCGAGGTATGTCAAGTGTTTCACCAGAGCAATTCTTGGAATTTCTCATGTCCTCAAAAGATGATATGGAAGAATAGATTTTTTATCACCATGATACTGAATATGAAGCCACTAAAATGATGGGGAGATATTAAAGAATGAATCTCAATGAGGATAAATATTCCTTGATCGATAACCAGGATCTAATTTAGGTTGGGGGATTCAACAATGTGAAGATCAACCAAGAGGAGTACATCCAATACTAGGACACGCTTACCTTTAGGTTCGAAGACCTTATAATGGATGAGTCAAACATGCAAGAAAATAATATCTCATTGGAAATTATTTTGGGAGATTAACTATGGTAGGCTTATGTTTTCTTTTAATTATTCTGCTATCTCCTTTTGTGGTTGAACTCATATTTCTCACTTTTATCCTTAAAAATGTTTGATAAATAAAAATTTAATTTCCAGTCAGTAAATACCTTCCTATTTATTATAACCATGTGTAACTAATAAAGATTTATTTCTAAATATTGTTATAGATTCATCAACATTGTTTATATACCCCCATATAGTGCTAATAGTGATATAGTCTTTAGGTCTTTTAACTAGTTTCCAGATATTATTTATTTTACATTGATTTAATTATTCTTCCATATAGTTACTGAGTGTTAATCCTTGATTACTTCATTGGCGTTCAATTTATTTATCTAATACAATAAGGATTGATGTTAAAACTTATTTTTAAGGGAGTCCCTTGTCTGAGTTCCTTTATCTAGATCATTAAATACAAAATATAATAGATGATATCTAGGGGACTTGATGGTTCTAGCAATTGAATTCCATTATTTCTACATGTCTCTTTCATGTATAGGTTGGTAAATATGTTCCCTCCTAGAGTTATTTATCATGTAAATATATAATATTTACAATGTCCTTTTTGTTATTTTTGATATTAATATTTGAAAAATAATCTTATATGTCATATACAACAGGTATAGGTTCCTGTGGATCTATATCATCCAAAGTGACATGACCATATTATTCCCAAAATTTTGATTTTTATTAAATACTCTATATTATTTACTTAAAAATTAATAACCTAGAAATATTCTCTTTTTATATTTTAAGTGAAACTTTTCATAGAATATATTTTATGTTAAGAATACAGACATTTCATTCAAAATAATTAATGTAATTTAACATTAGTTTTCTACCATTCCATAATTCATAGAGTGAATTATTTAGGAGGTCTTATTAAAATTATATTTATTACCTAACAAGTTGTATTCATATATTATTCCCAATAATAAATTGGTAAATCATATTCACTACGCATAAACTAAGTAATTTCTTGAACAATTTTGTTTCTTCTTTTAAAACCACTATTTTGTTAAGGTGTTATAGGACAAGAGAATTTGTTTATATATATATATATCTCTGTGTGTGTTTGTGTTTAAAAATGAAACATGAAGTCTTTATTCTCAAATTTATGTCCATGATAATTTCTTAGGGCTTAAATGGTAATACCACTATGATTATCGATATATTTTTTATAATTAGAAAAATAAGAAAAATCTTTAGTTTTGGGATCTAAGAAAAACACCCATGCGAATCATGAATAGTCATCCAAATTCACATAATTATAATGTTTTCCCACTAGAATAGAAACTCTATAAGGTCTAAAAATAAATTTTAACAAATTATAGGGGTTGAGAAGTAGAACCCATTTCCATTGATTTGAATGATTTTTTTGTTTCATTCAATTTTTATAGGTATTACACACTTGGTATTTTGGGAGTTTTATTTTACGTTGATTATAGTGACCCAAGACCTTTAAACATATAATTACATTATTTTAAACATAGTTAACTATAAAATAACAATCCAGGGATCGTAATATGTTATGTATTTGGAAGACTAGGTACCAAAAATAGAAAACATTAGACTAAATATAAAATTTCATTATTTATCATCTATTATGACCTGTTAACATATTTTTATCCCTTATATCTTCTATTGATAACCAAGATATAACATGAACAAAGGGAAGATCTAAAAATCACAATAAGGAAATAAACATTAAAATAACAATTAACACATGGGTTAGAAGGCATAATATAATGAAATAAAAGTCATGGAACATGATTAATGATAAGTAATCATAATAAGGGATAATATAATCTTGGATTCATAATAATGTGGAAGAAACATAATATAAGTATTTATCATGATTCAATGCTCATTGTACATAGAGGAGCATGAGTCAAGGCTTGTTTCACATAAAGGAGCACCAGTCCAGGCTCATTGCAGATAGAGGAGGATGATTCAATGTTAATGACTAACACCGTTGAACATAAAATCTCATGATACTAATAGATAGTCAATTCATTGGAGCACTATCTTGGCGCACCCATCATAACACGTTTGATAATATGTTTTCTACTTAAATAATCATACATATGTAATCAGACATAAACATAAGGGTTACCCATGAAAGTAATTGGGTACAAAAGGCATATCAAAAGGGAATATCAAAGTGGTGTACATGAAAGGATGGATTTACATCATACATGGAAATTAATAAGGTAATATAGTTATATATAATGATAAGTGATGTTGAACTAAAGTGAAAATAGTTTTTAAGAAACTTTAGAAATAAAATGTTTCTGTACAATTTAAGGGAAAACTTTCAAGATTCATCCAAATGGAAAAAAGAATAATTATTTGTGTAAAAAAATAATCGAACCTAGGTAGTTTTTATGATAAAATGAGTTATTTAAGAAAAATAATTGTGCCTTAAAACAGATTTTGGAGAACACTTGAAAATGGGTGGGAATTTTATAAGTTCCCTTAAATCAGGTCTGCTTAACGGGTATAATTGAGCAGGGAACCTTTAAAATAAATATATTATAGAAAAATATGGATGAATGGAAATTCAAACATGATTTTGGAACATATAAATAACATATATATGATTTACATAAAAATAATAGAAAATTTTATTTGGGTATGAAGAGGGAAAGAGTAACTCGAAGGAATAATGGAGTTTCCAGTAGAATCTCGCACCAAATGTATGCAATGATTATGAACCTGATCTTTATATACTAGATAATAAAATTATATTGATTATTTAATAATTCAAGGACAATTTATACATTTATTTTATTTATTATAACTTTATTAATTCCATTTATTTCCTTTTTATGGGTTTTGATATTCAATTTCATCATTTTGGAGTATTGATTTCCTTGGTTTTCATGATCGGTTTACTTGTATGTAAGTATGTAAAATATTGTTGAATTGGGATAGTTGTCGAGAATAGAAATTATATGTTATTAATGAAGTTATATAATATTAAGATAATTTTTTTTCATAATTGAGGATGAATCATTAGATAAATTATTATTGATAATCATTTAGATTAATGTTTCATTTTCAGATCACAAAGAACTCATTTTATTTTATAAATTAATGTCATGTGTACAAAATGATTCAAGAAAATTAAATAGTATATAATATATATTATAATTCATTTCAACAAAAAAATCATGACCATTCTTGAATATAGAATTGAAGATGAATGCACGTCGTCCACGAAGCTGGTAACTCACCACCTCATAGACAATGTTTTCATTCCATAAATAAAAAATATAGTTACATAAACATTATAAAATTATATTATATTTATTTTAATAGATTTTTCAAGCTACTTGCACAAGGGTAGGTAAGTATAATATGTGAAAATAAATGAACATGAAAAGAAATTGAAAGAAAACAGAAGTGGGTTTTACCTCTTGATTCCTTCTACATGAGAACCTCCTCAGGGGGTTGGTTTTGGTATTTTACTAAAAAAAAAGATCCTTGATGTGTGGAAGAGGTTTTTAAAGAGTATTGAATATAATTTGGACATTTCTCAAGGCTTTATAGTTATGAGGAGAATAGGAGGTGAGGGGTGGTATTTATAGTGGAGGCGAGGGGTGTTTTCTCATTATTTTACTCAGTATTATAAAAGATTTCTCATGAAAAGAAATAATATTGTTTAGTAAGAGTAAAAATATTAATTAAATCATGTGAGTTAGAAAATATTGTTCTTAAATCATACATGAATAGTGTATTTAACATATAATATATATACACCGTAAATGACCAAATTTTTTACTATTCACAAACTATTCAAGTATTTCATAAAAATCCAAAAAATCCACCATAACCATTTTTAGATGTGCAGAATTAAAAAATTAACTCCATTTTATGAAAATATTTTTTTTATCTATGATAAATATAATTTTTAATTTAAATAATCATTTACTTGGAAAATACAAATTATAAAATTAAAACTTCTTTTCTAACACTTTGAAAAATTAATTAATGACCCATAAAATTATTATATAATCTTAATAAAACAAAATATTAATTTATGAATAAATTTTATGAAAATAATTTTTTTAAAATTGTTAAATTAATCATGAAAATGTAATTAAATATTTAAAATTTAGGAAAATACCAACACTTTATAAATATTTTTTAAAATATTTATTTATTTATACTTTGATATAATTATACCATACTATCACTTATAAGATGGATAAATTTCATTTTTAATTTCATTGGTGATGTCACTATTCAATTAGATGGTTTACTATTCATAAGGTTCAAATTACTATTTCAAAAGTCAAGTTGTTATTTCATCGATACATGTTTTTTAACTTCTAGAAAGTATTTTTATTTCATTCATTCATCATTTATAATGATTTAATTGTTTTCTATTATGTGTTTATACCATATTAAATAATTTTATGAATGGAATTTCAATAGATAAAACTTTAGTTCATTACATTCTTCCCCCTTATGAAATTTTTCCCTCAAGTTTTCATTTCACATTCTAAGTTGAAAATAGGTGTGGGTACTTCTCTTTCATCACTTGGTCTGGTTTCCATATTGCCTCTTCCTACTTATGGTTCTTTTATAGTACATTGAAGAGGTGGTTTGTCTTGTTATGTCGAACATTTTATCTACAACACAATACCTTCATTGGATTCTCATTTAAAAAAAAGATCATTATCCAAATGTACCACCTATGAAGTCACTCCATGTGATTGATTTAGTATGTACATCCTTAAGAGCGATACATGGAATACATCATCTACTAGAGACATGGTTGGTGGAAGTTCTTTTTGATGGGCCAAAACTCCAAAATTATCAAGGATCTTGAAGGGGCCAATGTACCTAGGACTTAACTTCCCTTTCTTCATGAATCTCATGATCCTATTCTATGGATATATGTGGAGGAATACCATATCTCTAACCATAAAATCCAAGTCCCATCGATGATTTACCACATTACACTTTTGTCAACTTTTGGATTTCTTGATGTTCTTCTTAATGGTTTTCACCTTCTACACTATTTCTTCAACCTTTTCATGTATTATCATATTATGTTCACCAAATTCATCCAAACATGTTAGTGTTATCTGCCTTTTTCCATAAAGGGATTCATATGGGTCCATTTGGATTCACGAGGGGAAACTATTGTTGTATGAGAATTCGTCTAGTGGTAGATGTTGGTCCCATCCTATTTTAATTCCATATAACACGCTCTCAAGACTTCTTCTAGTGATTGAATAGTATTCTCAAATTTCCCATCCATTTGAGGATGATAAGACATACTAAAGTTTATCGTAGTTCTCAGAGCATGTTGGAGTCTTTCCAGAATATGGAGGTGAATATTGGATATCGATCAGATACAATAGATAGTGGTACTCCATGTAGCAATAACTCTTCATTAATTTATATCCATGCAAGTTGATCATGTGATAAGTCCTCCTATATTGTTATAAGGTGATCTTTCATTGTATGATGATCCACAATAACCTATGTAGAATATTTCCATTGGATTCCTTGGGAAGTCTAGTGATAATGTCCATGATGATGTTTTCCCATTTTGATGTTGGTATGGATAATTTTTGCCTCATACCTTTATAATTTTTCATTTCATCCTTCACTTGATGGCATACTAGGAACATTGTCTTATATTTAGTGATATCCTTTTTCATATTGTCCAACAAAATGTTCTCTAAGAGGTCTCAATATATCTTTGTGATCCCTAGGTGAATAGAGAATGTTGACCTATCTACGCCATTCAGAATCTCTTTATTTATATCTCGATTGGATGGTACACATATTCATGACCCAAATATTATGACTAGATTCACAACATTCTTAAACTCATAGGATTCCCCCTTCATGATAGATTCCACCTTTTTATGAATTTTTACATCTTTTCTTTGAGATTCCTTTATTTTCACCTCAAGGGAGGGTTGATAAATCCATTTAGAAAGGATTTATGATGTTACTCCCTTAATGATTCCCATATACATCCATTGTAAGTCTAAGAAGATGGGATCCTTCTCAATTCTCATCATTGATAAAGATGTAGGATATCTTCTACTCAGAGCACCCACCATATTATTTTCATTACTAGGATAGTAGTGGATTGAGATTTCATAATGTTTTATGTGCTCTAAACATACTCACTAGAATATATTAATCCCATTTTGTGTGAATATATATTTGAGACACTTGTGATCAGTATATATCCCACACGTCTCCCAAAAGAGATAATACTCCCAAATTTTCAATGTAATGATCATGGATGCCAACTCCAGATCGGGTGATCGATAGTTTTTTACATGAATTTTCAACTACCATAAGGTGTATTCTATGAATTTATCATCTTTCATTAGTACATAGCCTAATACATTCCTTTAAGCTTCACTATACTTCCTAAATAGTTCTCCACTTTTCAGGAGTGTGAGTACTGGCGTAGAACCACACCTATTTATGATCTCTTTAAAGCGTTCCTCACATTATTTAGTCCTAAAAAACCTCAGTCCCTTTTATTTAATCTTGGTTATTGGGTTTTAAAATCCTCATATGTTCTTCAAAAATAGTCAGTAATTGTCGGCTAGACTAGAAAGCTGCAAATCTCTATTATAGATATTGGACTGGGCCACTCATTGATTGCCTTTGTCTTGGAAGGCTCCATATATATTCCTTTTCTATCGATGATTTTCCCCAGAATGATACTTCCTCTCCCCAAAACTCGGATTTATTATAAAATGTATATAGTTTCTCCTGTCAAAAAGTTTTTAGAATAGTATTCAAATGATACTCGTTTTCCTCTATGCTCTTGGAGTATATCTGAATATCATTGATAAAGACTACCACAAATTTTTTGAGGTAATATCTAATGACTCTATTCACTAAATCTATGAAAATTTATAGATAATTATTGAGTCAAAATGTAATCAAAATGAACTCATAATGTCCATACCTCATTTGAAAGGTATCCCTATGAATATATTCCTTCCATACATTTAATTGGTGATATCCTGAATAAAGGCCTACCATAGAGAAATAATTGGTCCCACATAGTTTATCAAACAATCAATTTATCTTTTGTAGGGGATAATCGTTATTTATCAAGATTTTATTGATCTCGTGATAATCAATGAAGAGGTTCATTGTTCCATCCTTCATCTTGATGAAAAGGACCGGCCCACCCCATAGTGAAGCAGTAGTGTAACAACTCAATTTTTCACTCAGGTATGGATCCTTTAAATTTCGATATAAATATTTACTATAGACCTAATATGGATTCGTAATGGGTTAGTAGAGGTTTTAGGGGTGTTTAGGGCTTTTTCGGGGCTTGTTTGGGGCCTAGAACACATATTTTTGGGGAAAATGGCGAAGTCGCACGGTTGGTGGATGGTTGGTGCACGGTTTGAAAAACCTTGCAGATGATGTTTTTCCAAACATGGCGACATCACACAGTTGGCACACGACTGTGTGGCCTAACTATGGAAGTTCTCCTTCTACCTAGGTAATCGTATGTGGTTTGTGCACTGTTTGTCAAACTGTGTAGAAAAAAACGTCCACATTCCTTTTTTATGGGTAATTTTACAAATTTTCCCTTAATGATATAATTATCCCCATCCTTCTTCCATAGTCCATAAATAGGTGGATTAACCTATTTATCTCTCATTTTTTATATTATTGAATGCCAAGGGTAGGAATAAAGAGATATTCTTTTTCTGAAATCTGGTTGAGCCTCGTTTGTCAGGTTGGATGTGCAACGGTAAGTTCTTGATTCTATTTAAGCTTGTACTATTCTCTTTGGCTCTCAACTTAATTATCGATGTATAGGCATTTTTCTCCTTTTCATAGATCTAATCTGATTCGAGCCAAATCAAGGGCCAATATTTTTGGAGGGGCATCATACAAGCCTAATTTGGGCGGTCTATAGCTCATCCCCGATGTTCATTGATATTGGAATTGTTATGTGGGGCCCACTGACTTCATCAGGTGTCATTTATTGAATTTTTGTTTCCTGCATATAATAATTAAAACCGTATGGTTACACTCTTTCCAAATATGTGATTAGTTCTTGGTGTTTATTCCCACAACTCTATTCATCCCATGTATTATGTTATTCCATAATTGTTGTTGTCGTGTTTAGACATGTTTGATCCACCATTTCAGTGTGCCTTGGCTTGACCTTCCTAAGGGTAAGCACTTCTATATTAAATGGAATGTTTGTAATGAGAATTTCAAAATGTAAAGTACCCTATATGCTCACCACTTGACCCATCTATGGTAGGTGATTCAATTTGACAATAAAATGTGAAATGTGAATTCAAATGTATATTATGTATATGAATTGGCCATAAATGTAAATGAATATTAGGTTTCATATCCGTAGAACCCATTAACGCATTAATTGAAGGTAGTTTATTGATCATAGAATATGGAATGTTCCTTAAATAGAATAAATGAATGGTTTCATGCTACTTGTCCTTGTCACACTAATAAAAGAAAAGGATTGAACAAAATGACTCGATTAAAAGGTTGAATGCTACATAACCTTATCAAACTAATGAAAGGAAAGGATTGAACCAAATGTAATATTACATGAATTCGTAATTAAATCAGAGTGGACTAACTTGAGATCACCTTGGATTCTGATCAAAGAATTCCATGACCACTCATGAACCTCATTCTAATTTACAGATATGGATTTCTTAGTTTTAGACCCACCAAGATCATGATATGTTTCCATTATATGGATTTCCGATATGACACTCTAGGATCCCTTAAATATCATTTCTAGATGCCTTGTATAAACTCCTTGGATCTAGCATTGAAAATTAGGTTCCCTGGTTACATCCCATAGGGCCCTATATTTTCTTAGCCCCATTTTAACTTGGATGATCACATTAGATTTGGAAGGAACCTTATTATAGAATGAAATGGAATATTCTCTATGGATTACACTCTTATCATTAGTTAGGTTATAGTTATTACTGAGCTAGAAACCCTTGATGTCTACATTGCCTTGATTATTACCATATAACTTCATTATTAAATGTAATTATAGGTTTCCTTTTCATAACATGGGACCTTAACTATTGTTAACATGTGACTTATTTTTCAACTGGTAATAATAAATTTATGGGTTTTTTATATTCAAACACCAACTGTGGGTTGAAGTAGGTACATCGATAATTAGTTACAATGTACATCTTTACTTTATATATGTAAACAATGCATGTATCTACACTTTTATATTTCCATTACATGGGAAGATGATAAAGACACCATAGGTGGTGGACCACTAAGATTTATCTCACACCCTCTAGAGGTTTTGTTTGGTACCTAGAGTAGATTACATGGTAGAAGGTGTTGGAAAAGGGAAGTATAGGGCTTTAAACACTTAATTGAATTCTTTTTTAGGATATATCTTGATAGAAGATGACCGAGTCAGAGCTTGGGAATCTTGGTATTTTCTTTTGATTTACTTTATACTTATGTGGAACATTTTATAGCAACTATCTTGTATCCATGTCATTTTCAATTTTCTAGTGACATGACATATCATCAGTTATTCTATTATTGTATGTTATTCTAGTTATTTCAGTAATTTTTCATGTTGTTTAAATTTTCTATTGTTTCTTCTCTTTACATATATTGCTTCCTCTATTTACCTATGTTTACTTTCATCTAATACACTACACTTTGGTAATGAGGGAATAGTCTCCCCATGGACACACCCTGGGCCCTCTCTTCTATTCAACAACCTTTTGTGTTCGTGGATATGCACTTGAGGACATGTGGCCCACCGGTCTTGGGGAACCCATAAGTGGAATCCAGGTCCACGATGTCATAATGAAGAATCAAAGGGGGTTTTCGTTCTTACTTTACTATTTGGATATAATAGATTTGAGATTAGAAATGCTTGGGACTTGGTCAAAATCCATGCCTAGGTTTCGTGAACCCATGTTTAGGGTAAAAACCAAGTTACCAAAATTATCAGTGTTTTTATTCTTTTTCATATTACTGTTGATATTGTTTCACCATTGGGTGATGCACATGTTGTGCAGTGTTGTTGATTTTTACTCTATTTGAGGATTTTATTTCATCCGTGTCCCAATGATATGAGGGTAATGAGAATTGTTACATGCACCATTATAGGCACCTAGAAATTGAATTGCATGCATATTGCCATGCTATATAGGTTAATTTCACTGCATTTCATTGATTGATATGCATGTGATTGTTGGGTGATGTTGTAATAGTAAGCTTATGCTTGTATTACTCTTGGTTTTGATTGAGTGATTTCCTATCTCTATTCATGAGGTTTATGGGCCCTTGAGGACTGGGATGTGTAATTGACCGAGTCATTCCATTATGATATAAATAAATGGGTTTCATTTCTAGTGACATGTGTATGGGAACTGATTCACTTGAAATGGCTATCCATTATAAAGTAAAACTTTAATTCTAAAATGAAATTTATGCACATCCATATCCCAGATTTTCATGTTTATGAAAGCTAAAGGAGTGAACCTAGAAGTTAAATGTAAAATGAAATAAAACATATACCTGAGAACTTATTGATACCTAGCCATTTAAGCAGGTACTTTGGGTAGTATACCTTGGGAAGTGAGTTTTCTTACGCGCAACTTCCACTAGTGAAGTTTTCTTTCATATTAAGATTATTCTAAGGTATCTTCTTGGAATTTTTAGACCAATACTGCCACGACATCCTCATATTGTATGCCAGGAGGGTGGAGATTCCCATCCTATAGATGTGGCGGGCCCTGAGCTGACACTCTTACCACCAGGAGTGCCACTTGAGGCGTTGCCTACAATATCTTGTATCTATTGTAGAATGTGTTAAACTAGAGATACATTATCACTATGGTGTGATGACCCTAGATACACCATTAGGGGTATAAACACAGGGTATATTCTTTTGTAGGGATAGTACCATTAAGGTAGTAAGTTACCCTTTCTTATAGAACCTCTTTGTTCCCAAGATGATAGGCTTCGATGTCAATCTTGGGATGGAATGTTTGGTTTACTATCATGCTTTTGTAGACTGCTACCACCACAAGGTATCATTTAAATAAAAAAGGGTAACAGTTATATAAAAAATGTTGAGTGAGATGTCTAGGCTGGTAGAGATGGAATAGTGCATCATGGGATATGTTGAGTGACTGTCTAGATTCAAAATCCCATCATTGAGGATTAGGGATTACGACAAGTGGATATCCCTTGAGTAGTGGATCATTTCAAGGATGTATTTACAAATAATTTTTTTTTCTATATTACCTCTTAAGAGAGAGGTAGAGTTTTCAGTCGAGTTTGTTCTGGGAGAAACTCCAGTGTTCATTCCTCCATAAAGTTTTTCAACTATAGTGCTTCAGGAGATCAAGCAGCAGTTAACAGATTTAGTGGCCAATGGTTTTATATAGCCTAATACATCCTCTTGGGGTTTACCCGTGGTTTTTTTCAATAAGGAAGAAAGAATATTACCTCTTTGTGTGGATTATAAGTAGTTGAACCTACTTATAGTTAAGAAATGGTATCCACTTTCTTGAATAGATGATCACTTCGACCAGCTCTAACGAGCAACGGTCTTCCCCAAGATTGTCCTGAGATCAGATTATCATTAGGTACAAGTCATACAATCATACATAGATTTTATAGCTTTTGATAGTAGGTATGGTCTATATGAGTACCTTGTTATGCTGCTCAGTATTATGAACTTTCCTTCTATGTTCATGGATCTTATGAATAGGGTTTCCCACCCCGATTTGGATTCTTTTGTCATGGTCTTTGTGGATGACATCTTTCTATATTCTCACACTCATAAAAACCATTCGAAACATCTTGAGATCGTTCTGAGTACACTAAGAGAACATAATATTTATTACTATATTATTAAGTTCTACTTTTGTATTGAAAAGGTTTGCTTATTTGGTTATATTATATTAGAATTAAGAGTATCTGTTGACCCATAAAAGGTATGTTTTGTAGTTTCCTAGAATCAGCCCAAGAATGTGTTTGACATACAAAGTTTCTTGGGGAAGGTTGGATATTATAGGAATTTCATAAAAGACTTTTCCATCCTTAGTTATCCTCTTATTGGTCCTATAAAGAAGGGTTCTAAGTTCCTTTGGCAAGAAGCATGTGAGAAATCCTTAAAGGAGCTAAAAGGAAGGCTTATATTAGCTCATATTATTACTCTTCCAGATTCAAGAATAGGATATATCATATTTTGTGATTCATTAGGCATTTACCTAGAAGTAGTGTGGATGTACTAATACCAATAAATTACATACGAATATTGACAGTTGATTCCTCATGAGAGAAATTACCCGATACAGGACCTTTTTCTAGCAGTAGTTGACTGTGCCATATGTTTTTGGAGACACAATCTTCCGGGTTAATGATTTTTCGTTTACATAGACCACAAGAGCCTCAATTATATATATTATTAGTATGAATGGAACCTCAAACAAAAAATATGGGTTGATTATCTACAATCCTTTTATTTTTATCTTTCCTATATTCCTGGGAAAGTCAATTTAGTTTTAGATGCATTGAGTTAAACAATTCAAGCATAGGTCGTATGGGAAGCTAGTGATGAATAAAAGTTAATGACCCACTTTTCTAAGCTACACTAAGAGTTCCATGAAATTCAGAAGTATTCATACTTCTCATCCTTGATAGTTACCTCTTCCCTCTTTAAGAAGATGAAGGGTAGATAGTTTTCAAATCCTGATGGCTTGGTTCTCTATGAGAGTATATCATGAGATAACTTGCCTCTGGATTACTATGTAGAAAGAGATAACTTACTATGTATTCATGGACATGTATGGGTCCCTATAGATATAAGAGAGGAGTTGATTAAAGAGTCCCACACCTCTCTATGGGTAGTTCGTCCAGGTATCTCGAAGATGAATAGAGATATGAGAAACTAGTATTGGTGGCCTATAATGAAACATAAGATACCGGGATTTGTCACTAAGTGTTCCACCTACCATCAGGTGAAGGTGGAGCACCAAAGACTTGTAGGATTGTTATAACATCTTCTAATCCCAGAATGGAAATGGGAAGATGTTACTATGGATTTTGTAGTCATCTTACCAAGGTCACTGAGGGGTAGAGATGGTGTATGTGTTTTCATTGATAGACTAACAAATCTAGACCACTTCATTATTATTCAAGAGACTTTCATTGTTAATGATCAGGGAAGATTGTATGTCTGTGAGATCATACGATTACATGGGGTCCTACATACCATCATATCTGATAGGGATGCTCATTTCACATCATGATTCTGGTAGGGATTATAGAATGCTATTGGAATACAGGTGATTCTAAGTGCATCTTTTCACCCTCAGACTGATAAACAATTAGAATGGAAAATACAAGTTCTAGAGGATACGATTTGATCATGTGTCCTTTATTGTTGTAGTTCTTGGGAAATGCATATCCTTATAATAAATATCTCCTATAATAACAGCTTTCAGGTTCCAATTCAGATGGATCCTTTTGAGGCATTTTATGGTAGGCCATTCCGTTCACCCCTGTGCTGGATAGAGGTAGGTGAGGTAGCCCTACTAGTTCCTTGTATCATTCAAGAGACTTCAGTGTAGGTTTAGCTGATCAGAAAGCGTATGACTGCAAGTTAGTCTAGATGAAAATATTATGCCGATCGTTGTCGATGACATCTAGATTTTGAGGTCTGGGATCATGTCATCCTTTGGGTATCACCCAGTATAGGGCATAGATGGTTTTAAAAGAATGGGAAGATGACACCACATTATGTAGGTCTATTTTAGACTCTAGAGATAGTGAGGTCAATATCCTATCTATTGCTACTACCTCCGAGGTACTCTTCCATGCACGATGTCTTTCATGACTAAAAAGTATTTCTATATAATGCTAATTTATATCATACCTTTCATCCTAAGGAAGTTGAGTTAGATAACGATGTTAACTTTGAAGAGTATCTAGTATGCATCATTGACCGGAGCATGAGGGTTTTTAGAGGCTAGTCTATCCCTATAGTAAGTGTTCTATATAAGCACAACCGCATGTAGTACGAGACTTGGGAGTGAGAGTTCGACGTACATTCCCAATGGCCAGAGTTGTTCTTATGTGGTGTTTCTACACTCTTGGAAATTGATCTCGGGGATGACCACATTTATGGGTGAGGACTGTAAGAACTCGGTTTTTCACTCAAGTATGGAACCTTTAAATTTTAGTATAAATATTTACTTTTGACCTAATATGTATTCCTAATGGGTTGGAAGAGGTTTTAGGGGTGTACGGAGCTAGTTTCGAGCCAAGAACACATATTTTTTAGTGAAACTAGTGAAGTAGCATGGTTGACACATAGTTTGCCTAATCATTCAGATGGTGTTTTTGTAGACATAGACACATCTCATGATTGGCGCATGGCTGTGTGGCCTCACCATGCAAGTTTTCCTTCTACCCAGGTAACTGTAAATATTTTGCGAACGATTTGTCAAATCATGCGGGAAAACTGTGAACATGCATTTTTTCTGGGTAATTTTACAAATTTTCCCTCACTGACCTAATTACGCCCTTCTTCTTCCTAAATCTATAAAATAGTCAAATTAACCTTTTTATCTCACAATATAGAGATTTTAGAAGGCCAATCATATGAATCAAGAGATCTCCTTCATCTAGGATCCGATTGAGCTTCTATTCATCACATTGGATGCACAACGGTAAGTACTTGAGTCTATTTAAGACTTTACTCTTCTCTCTTTCTCTTAGCCTAGTTATCAAGGTATGAGAGTTTTTTACCTTTTAATAGATCTAATCCAATCTGAGCCAAATAAAGAGACAATACTGAAGGGGGATTTTTGTACAATCCTAATGTGGGTGTTCAATAACTCATCTCTCAAGTTCGTTAATTTTGGAATTTTCATGTGGGGTCCACAGATTTTATCAGGTGTTGTTTATTGAATTTATGTCAATGATTATAATCATTAGAACTATATAGTTATTCTATTTCCAAATATGTTATTAGTTGTTAGTGGTTATTCCCACAAATCCATTTATCCCATGTAGGATGTTATTACATAAATTTTGATTTTATTTTTTGACATGTTTGAGCCATAGTTCAGGTGTGCCTTATATTTACCTTCCTAATGGTAAGAATTTCTATATTAAATGGATTTTTGGTAATGAGAATTTCATAATGGAAATTACCCTATATTCTCACCACCTGACACACCTAAGGTAAGTGATTCAATTTGATAATAAAATATGAAATGTGAATTGGAAAGTAAAATAAGTATAAGACATGGAATAAATTTTAAATGAATAGTAGCTTTCATATCCATACCACCCTTTACCAAATTAATGAAATGTAGTGGAATGGTCCTTTAAAATGAAATGTTCATTAAATGGATTAAATGGATGGTTTCATGATACTTGGCCTCATCACACTAAGGGAAGGAAAGGATTGAACCAAATGACTTGATTAAAAGGTTTCATGCTACTTAACCACATCACACTAATGAATGGAATGTCTTGAACCTAATGAAATATTACATGACTTCATAATTAAGAAGAAGTGTCCTAACTCGAGATCAAATTGGATTCTGATCAGAGAATTCCATGTGCACTTAGGAACCCACTCTTATTTAAGGATATGACTTGCTTAGGTTGAGAACCACTTAGATCTCGATCCTTGTATATCCTTTGGATACCCGGTATGAGACCATATGATCCTTTAAATATCATTAAAGGATGCCTTGGATACACTCCTTAGATCACATAAGGCCTTGTCTCTACTTAGCCCCATTTTACCTTGGACAGTCTTCTTGGATTCTGTAGGCACCTTATTGTGGAATTCCATGGAATATGCTTCATGGATTACACTCTTATCCTTTTCCAGGCTACAACTATTACTGAGTTGGTGACCCTTGAGGTATACGTTTCATTGGTTATTACCTTGGACCTTCAATGTTAAATGGCATTATAGGTTTACTTATCATAACATGGAACCTTCACAATTTTTAATATGTGACTTATTTATTAACTGGGAATAATCAATTAATGGGATGGTTACATTCAGATTCCAGCTGAGGGATGAAGCAGGTACTTGGGTACTAAGTTACAATGTATTTATTTACATTATATAAAAAGAAATGCATGTCACAATACTGTTACATTTCCATTACATAGGCCAGATGTTATTGATACCATTGGTCGAGTCCCCAGAGATTTATCTCACACCCTCTTCAGGCGCTGTTTGGTAACCAGAGAAGATTACATGGTTTTAGGTGTTGCGAAAGGGAATCATACAAATTTAAACACATTATTCCTTTATGTTTAGGATGGATCTTGATAGTAGATTACTGAGCCAAGCTCAAGATTCTGAAGATAGTCTTTTGATTTCATTTATACTTATTTGGAACATGTTATGCCTAATATGTTGTATCCATGTTTTTTTCCAGTTTTCTAGTTTCATGAAATATCATTAGTTTTTGTTTTCTTATATGTTATTCAATTTATTATAGTAATTGTTAATGTTGTATCTATTTTCTATTCTTCCTTATATTTACTTATATTTCTTCCTATATTTACCTATGTTTACTTTCGTCCGCTACACTGCACTTTGGTAATGATGAAATTGTCTCCCTAGGGACACACCCTAGGCCCTTGCTCCTAGTCGACATCCTCTTGCATTTGGGGGGGGGGGGGTGCGCTTGAGGCCATGTAGCCCACCCATCTTGAGGCACCCATTTTGAGGCATCCAGGTCCAGGACGTCACAAGTATGGTGTATAAAACCCTTTTAAGGATTCTATTGTATTACATATTCAATTATTATTGCTTAAAGGTGGCCATTTTAAATGGTGTCTTTGATAGATGCAGATATCTAGGAATAAGTTCAATTGATAACTCAACTTCCCAGTTAGGGGGAAGACCATACAATTCTTAAGGCAATACAATAGTGTTATCCCTCATGATGGGAATGTCTTTTAGAATAATCATCTCCTCTACCTTAATCATTTTAGAAAGATATAATTTCTTATAAGGTAGTAATATCCACCCTTAAGACAATGATTTTAGAGGGGATTCATCTTACTACTTACACAAGAAATGAATTGGAGGATGCTTTGAGATGCAAATAGTGATCTCCATTTCCCAAAATTTGATGTTGGATTTGTATAAATGTATCCAATCCATGCCTAAAATAGCATCAAACTATACCAATGGGAGTATGACGAGACTTATTAGGAGGTTCAGTCCACAAACATTAATCAAGGAGGGGTTATGTAATTTTTATGCAATAATGTACCCATTAGCAATTCTCACAAATAAATGAACATAAAAAATTTTGAGGTGGTGTTTGAATTGTTCTAATAAAAATTCATGATATGAATGAATTCATAGAACTATAATAAAATAGATTATTTACTATTTTTGGTTGAATAACCATTGTACCTGTCACCACATCGTTGTCTGGTTCCACATCAATAGTAGTGATATCGTAAGACCTTCCCTATTTCTTTGGAGGGTTTTTTTTGATTTCCTCCCACAACCCTCATCTTATGGAACTGGTTTGAAAATAAACATGTTTCTTGTAGTTGAAACATTGCAATATTAGTTGAGGGTTGATATGAACCTTCCTTTCTTCTTCCATGTTAGTAGGATTCCTCATATCCATTCCAAAATTCTTAGCCAGATTCTTCATTCTTCCACATTAGAATCATTTCCTAGTTCCCTTTAGACAGTTCATAAAATTAGTATTCCCACAATTTTAACATGTGGGAAATTCAGTCTTTTTTCCATCATGGTATTTACTTGATGAGCTACCAATATTAGAATCAATTTTCTGCATTTTTTCACCAGGACCATAAGACCCCTAAGAGTCTCTAATCTCTATTTCATCCTTGATGGGCCAGCAGAAAATCTCCTCACAACCATCATAGTCATCAGTTTCCATCAATTTTCATAGACATGGAATTAGTCTTATAAATAAGAAATCCACCATACTTTTGATTTTCATGAAAAACCCAGAGGCATATATTTCAAGCTTGGTAATGTTTACTTCATACACCCCTAGACTCATCTTCCTTCTTCTTATGTTCAAGGAACTCTCTTTCCATCTTGAGATGGATGGTTTGTGGAAAATATTTATTGAAATTTATTTTTCTTGACTTCCACCCAATCTATGAAAACTATTTCCTACTTAGACATCGTATTTTTGATCAGTTTCAACCTCTAATAAACTTCCCCCTAAAAACGATAAACCTCATGCACAACTTTCCCTTTTTATGAGAATTGGAGGATAGATAATATATTTTAAATAGAGTTAATAAAATGTTCTATGAGGAGGGGATAAGAAGAACCACTATACCTGGGAGGCCTTTTCCACATGAAAGATTCGAGGGCAACTTTTTCTTTCTTTATAGAAGGAGGGAATTCCACAAGATTCAAGTTATTATTCATAACTTGACCCAATTGATAAATTAATGTCATGATTTATTGAGCACCTATTTCCATCATATTTGGCATATCATTATTTAAATATTCACATTTCATCTCACATTGATTGTTTTCATGTGTTCTTCTATTTGTAGACATTAACTATGAAAAATAATTCTCAATTAGGGGTCTTGAATACTTATCTAATAAGTATAAAACGGAATATTTAAACATAAAATGATAAATTATTTAAGGAAAAATATATCATAACTTTTTATTCCCTAGGTTCTAATCTAGGTTATCCATGTTATGTTTCCTAACATATAATATTATGGGAATTTTATTTTTTGTTCCCTTAATAATGGTTCATAATGAGCTTATGAATTTACAAAAGTATATCCCCCGGAGTGTCAAACATGGTGCGTAATATGACCCATTATCATGTACCAGGTTACACCGAGTCAGGCATGGAACAACTTATCAGTGGTGTTACTACTACGTACATATGTTCCAGAACCACATCCACTTTTAGTATCTTTATAGGGATCTATTTTCTTAATAAATCACTTACTCTATACTTACAAAAATTTAGGGATGTTTTCTTAGACTTAGTCTAATCCCTAAGCTTCTTACTAAGTTCCCTATTGTTAGTCTCCAAAAAAGACTAAAAATTTCCTCTAATACAACTATATAGATCAAAGACTTTTACACATATCATTACATGATTTTAAATATACTTAACTATCGAAATAAATTCCTGGGATGATGTAGTCTAGTGTCTTGGAAAACTATGTACATAAAAATGAAAACTTGATAATAAATAAAAAAATTCGTTATTTATCATCAATTATGAGCTTATAACATTCTTTGAGCCCCTAAATCTGCATAGGATAAACTGGGGATAACATGAACACATGGATGATCTGGAAATCTTAGTAAGGGAAAAATTAAAATAATGATTGACACATAGTTTAGATGGAATAACATAATGATATTAAAAGGCATGAAACATGATTAAACATAAGGAAATATAACACGGGATCATATAATCATGGATTCATAATAATTTGGAAGCATCCAAAAACATGACTTTAGCATGAGTAAAGGATCTTTGAACATAGAGTATCATGATTCAAGGCTCATTGCACATAGAGGAGCACAAGTCAGGGCTTGTTTCACATTGAGAAGCTGGAGTCAAGGGTAACCACCAAGTTCATTTAACATAAAATCTCATAGGACTAAATATTACACAATGAATTGTAGAACTATTTGGGTTATCCCATCATAACAAGTTCAGGAATATATTTTCTCCATATTTAATCATACATAATATATCAAACATAAACATAAGGGTTACCTATAGAAAGAATTGGGTATAAAAGGAATATCAAAATGAAATATCATAGTGGTGTCCAAGAATGGATGTATTTAAATAAGACATGGAAATTCATAATGTAATATAGTCATATATCATGATATGTGATGTCAAATTGAATTAAAAGGAGTGTTTAAGAAACATTAGATATATAACATTATAGTACGGTTTTAGGGAAAACATTCAAGATTCAATAAAATAGAAAAGAAATAATTGTTTGTATAAAAATATAATTTAAACAAGGTAGTTTTTCATGATAAAATTATTTATTTTATAAAAATAATGGTGAATTAAAATTATTATGGAGAACACTTGAATATGGGTAAAAATTTAGGAAGTTCCCTTAAATCGGTCTTGCTTATCATGATGAATTGAGTAGGGAACCTTCTAAAAACATTTATATCCCCATAAAATAAAGATAAATGGATATTTATACATGATTTTAGAAAATATAATCATCATTTAGAATATGTACATAAAAAATAAAATATAATTTCATTTGGGTAAGAAGAGAGAAAGAGTAACCTGGTTGAATAATAGAGGTTCATATAGAATCCCTTACATAATGTCTAAAACAATTCTTCACTTTGTCTTAATATAATGAAAAATAAAATTAGATTAATTTATTAATAATTAAACAACCATTTACACATTTATTTGATTCATTATAACTCTATTAAATTCATTTATAGAATTTTTATGGGTTAAGATATTCAATTTCATCATTTGGGAGCATTGATTTCCATGGTTCTCATGATCGGGTTAATTGTATATTTGTATGGAAAATCATGTATAATAATGATTGTTGTTCAAAAATGAACTTATATAATATTTAAATACAATTTATTTTTCATATATGATGATGATTCATTATATATATCATTAATGATAATCATTTAGATTAATTTATCACTTTTTGATCACAACAAAATCATTTTGTTTTATAAATTAATTTTATTTGTACAAAATGATTCCAGAAAATTAAATAAGATATAATAAATATAATATAATATTTTTAAACTATAAAAATGGTTTCATGACCATACATGAATAAAAAATTGAAAGATGAACACACGTCGCCCATGAAGGTGGTAAATCGACACCTAATAGAGGGTGTTTTCATTCTTAAAATAAAAGAGAGAGGAGAAGATATATGATGGTGAATTATTCAATAAAAATAATTAAATTAATATCTATATACGATATTGGAGTTTTATTTTTTACTTTTACAAGGTGATGGGAGGAGAAGATATGAAAATAGAGGAACATGAAATGAAATTAAATGAAAATGGAAGACGGTTTTGCCTATTGATTATTTTTTCTTGAGAACTACCTTAAGGGATTGGTTTTGGTCTTTTATTATGACCAAAATCTCATTAAAAATGGATTAGGGTTTATAATTGTATTGGATATAATTTTGAAAAGGCTTGAGCAGTGTTAATATAACAGGTGGTGAGGGGTGGTATTTATAGTAGAGGATTGGGGTGTTTTCTCAATATTTTACAAAATATTTTATTATTTTTTACAAGAAAATAAATAGTGTTGATTATTTAGAATAATTAAAGTCATTAGATCATGTGAGTTTAATCCAATTATTCATACATATTCTATGATTTAATAAATAGTGTATTTATCTTATAGTGTATATATAACATAAATTATCATATTTGTACTATTCACAAAAAATTCATGTATTTTAGAAAAATCCCAAAAATTTACCATAACCATTTTTCAATGATTAAAGTTCAGAAATGAACTCCATTTTGTGAAATCAATTTTAAAATTATAGTAAATATAATATTTAATTGTAATATTCTTTTACTTGTAAACTACAAATTTTAAAATTAAAACTTCTTTTCTAGCACTATAAAAAATTAATTAAGGTCTCATACAATTATATTATAATCTCAGCACATAAAAATATTAATTTACAAATACATTATATGAAAATAAATTTTATTTTAAATTATTAAATTAATCAAACAAGGTAATTAAATATTTACATCCTGTAAAAATAGTAACACTTAATTAATAATTATTAAAATATTTATTTACATATAATATGATATAATTATATCATATTTTCACTTATAA
The DNA here is from genome assembly GCA_963277665.1 of Viscum album. NCBI lineage: Eukaryota > Viridiplantae > Streptophyta > Magnoliopsida > Santalales > Viscaceae > Viscum > Viscum album. Next base: position 2,005,698,045 of record OY728122.1, on the reverse strand, counting down.
GATGGATAAATTTTATTTATACATTCATTTTTGAGGTTACTATTCACTTGGCCAGTTTATTATTCATAAGGTTCACATTTATATTCCAAAGGACAAGTAACTATTTTATCTGTAAAGGTTCCTTAACTACTTTAAAACCTTATCATTTTATTCATTCATCATTTATAAATATTGTTTTGTTTTATATTACATGATTATATGATATGATATAATTATAATAAGTGAATTTATATAGATAACACACTAGGTTGTTACATTGATACTTTACTAAACCATTTTTATCTATATTTATAAGTGTGTATAAATTATATAGGATTATAATATTATACTAAAACCATGATTCATTATTAAAGGAACTCGAGAAAGTATCTTTTTGAGAATATAAGGAATTAAAATCAATAATAAAAATAATACAATTTCTAAAAGTAGTGAAAAATAAAGCATAATTATAATCATAAATATTACATTAACTATTATAATATATAACATGAAAATTTTCATCACACATTTGAGACATATTTATCATATAATATTTTAAACTATAAAAAAACTTTTAAAATATAAATATATTTCAAGATACCAATTTCTCTAAGAGAAATTAATTTTCCATTATCATTTTCACCAAAAGTAACATACTCATCTTCTACATTAATAAAGTTCTTGAAACTTGTGTAGTTCCAAGAAAAATTCCTACAACATCCAATATCTAGATACCAAATTTTTTTAATAGAACTATTAATGCACATTACAAATAAAATTATGAACATAATAATTTTGGTACCCATATTTCATTGAGTCTAGAATGGTTAGAAATTAGAATTTTTGGAAACTAAATCTATTTTAATGTCTTGATGATAGATATATTAATATATTTTCATGATTTTTATAATTTTCAAATTATAGGTATAAAATTGTTTTTCCCATATATATAAGTTTTCAATGAATTAAAAAATAACAATTTATCGATGGTCTCTGAAATGAGGAGAAAATAATTTTTGTATAACTTAGATTATATCTAGGTTCATATCCAAAGACTATTCCATAATTAGTTTATCCATGAATACATAAATCAAATTGAGTGTTTTGATTATCTGAGTAAATTCATCAATGTCTATTATATGTTTATCATATACTAATTCCAACACATTAGACTTTTTTTAGTATGTTGACATTTTTCTCTTTTTATATTGAAGGATCTCTTTTAGTACTATAAGATAAAACATGAGTTTTTTATATTAATATATTTATCTTAATATTTATTCATGGTATCCTCAAGAATAAATTAATACTCAAATAATTCATTATTAGTCATTTCTGAATCATCATGTGAATAATTTTTAGAAGGAATTGATGTAGTAGTAATGACCACATATAGAGTTTCCATAAAACACAGATTAACTTTTTATCATGAATAATCACATGAATAGTTTAAATCACTGGTGCTTTCCTATAAATTAATCCATATCACCATAATTTTATTCATGGGTTTCAAGTATATATCATCACATTTTTTTAACTTCAAATTTAGATAGTCATCCTTGATGTTTCCATTTTACAAAAATGCATATCATACTATCTCTCCAGATAAGTTTTCTCTCATGTAATGTCCATTTTTTTCATAAATTCCTCTATAATTAGCCTTTTTAAAAAACCTTTTCTTTTTAAAAACATTTCATGATTTTTTTGGATAGGTGATCCATCTCCTCATCACTGTTAGAGTCTGATTCATTTCAACACGAATCACTTGTGACTTCTTACTTTGATTTTGAAAAAGATTCTATGAATGATTTTTTTGTTCGTTGTATCATAATAATTATCTTTTAGTTCCTCCCCATAAATCATAGACTTTCTAGTTGGAAACATAGTGATATCACATAATTAGTGAATGGAGACTGTTGTATTTCACCATCGATTAGATATAAATTTCGACATCCTTAACACATACTTATTTTGGTTATACATGTAAAATCATGGGGTTTATGATTTCATTAAACCTGATTTACTTTTCAGTGATATATTCACTAGGTTTCATTTTTAATTCATTATACATAACATTATATGTATTTATGTGAACCAAATTCACATTAGATGTGCCTTCAAAGGAAACAACAAGAGTATCATAGATTTCAAAAGTAGAAACACGTCTATATATTTTATTAAAATCATCTTCACTTAAGGTAGATTATAAATCATTCATTGATTGATAATTTTAACTTATGAATATTTTTTTCATCACTCTGGTCCCATATTTCCATTTTTCTCATATTTAAATTCTATAGTGGTCTAAAATTTCAAAATCCATGCACTCAAGATATATTATCATCTTTATTTTATATAGAAAATAGTTTTTACCATTAATTTATGGTTTTCTATTAGTAAAAATTACATTAACTTTAAAAGAGAAAATAATTACATAATACTAAAAAATAGAAACAAAAAAAGTGTTAAAACGATGTGATCAAGGTATATAGAATATAAGGACAATAATCATGTAAAAAACATAAATCATGAAAAACATATTCTCCAATACTAAATGTTGGTCCTAGTGGATTGATCAAGTGGTGGGGGAAATTGAGCATCCAAAAGATTCTAATTCAAAATCACTAATTGAAAACATAAATCCCCCAATTAAAAATATACTAGTTAATAGAAATAATATATTTTTATATAATTTGATGCCTTAAAATAATTTCTCAATGACTCGATAAAAATATCAATTAATACAAGTCAGGTTACATTAAATTTTGAAATTATTTAACCCACAACGGAAAATATAAATCACTGATAGGTGTTAACTATCTTAGTTAAATTTAAAAAAATTTCTAAAAATAAATATTTTAATACATATAAAATAGAAATTATTTAGAAAAAATTTAATTTAAAATTGGGTATTTAATGAATATTAACACACATAGGGGAATTCTATGTAAAGGGGGTTCAGTTTCAAGTTGTAGTCTAGTTCAATCCACTAAATTGTTAATCCATATTCAAGAATGTTTATTGAATGTAATAAATTGATCTTAAAACAGATTGATTATACAGGCATACAAATATAGAAAATGATGTCCATGATGTAACCAAGCCTCTTCCAAAGTTAGTCATGGGAGTAAAGATGGAACTAAATAAGTCATAAAGAGTATCTAAATACTCTTATTTACATTATAATAGAGTTATTCATAGATTTATAGATGAATAAAATAAAAAATAAAATGTGAATGAAAACAGAGGAAGAGAAAGTACATTGAAGTGAAATACAACACTATAAAAGTAAAATTTGGATGATCAGTAACATTCTTTTATTTTGAATATAAATTTCCAAAACATTCTTCAGATAATGAGGAATGATCTGTGAAGATTCCTACCATATCTGATAATGTGGTGTGGAAAATAGAGTATCATATATGAATGCAAATAACAATTATCCTAGAGTCACTAAATGTTCATTATCAAAATAAATTTCTATGAGCATGGAATCCTATGATTTAAGGAAGTTCCTTATGTATTTATTCATTGGATTAATCTCATAATAAAATATAAGAATTAAGGAGGAAATCAAAAAAATATTGAACTGATAGGGATTTCCATTAACTTTTCCAAATATATGCATTTTAAATAAAAAATTAAATATTTATTTGAAATTGTCTTAGTTGATGAAGACACATTCTTGTTGTAGTTTTACCCATATGTATCTCAACTTGATCTATAAAGAGATTGAATTTACCATTATATAGATACGTATAGTTAATCAAAATGGTCTTTTGGTCGAGGATATGTGGATTTTTCTCATGCATGGTTAGTTGGATTCAATATGGAATATCTCAAATAATTTATGAAATTTTTGATCCACTGTCAATCAACAACCATGATCTATCAACTATCTTCATATGGTAAATTGAAGACATAATGCATTGCTTGATTTCCCATATTTTATCAATATAATACCATATTTGGTTCAATCAAATACAAAGAAAATTTCTTATTTTCTTTCAAAGTTACTCGAAATAATTCACTCAGTCTCTTTTCTATAACATGTGAGAACTTTAACACATTAGAATATTTTCTATTTTTAAAGGTTTATACATACTCTAGGTGGGTTATCATAAGGTATTCAATCCATCTAATTGTTTATTTAGTTTAACATAACATGGTATTAGTAATTTTTTCTACATTATGTACTCTAAATGTGAAATCAGATCATATAACATTAAATAAAATGTTCAAATATCATATGTTCACTTCTATAAATAGAAAATTTTCATACATTTCTCAGAAACATAGTTTACTAAAAAACAATAGAAACATCATTAGTAATATAATAAACATTATTTTGGGCCACTAAATAAGTATTTACTGGACTAATTCATATGGATCCTATAATGTGATCTGGGACATGAGGTAAGGGGTCTCTCTCACACTCCATTTTTTTAGTTAGAAAAATAGATAGACACATAGAATAACTCTCTATGTCCTTGTGTAATTCAAAAAATTTCATTATATGTTATGTATAAATAATTTTTTGATAAATCTTATTTAATTTTTTTGTTTCATTCATAGTGATATACATGTCATTCATGTCCCCTTTCCAATCAACTCTTTAAATCAAACACTATAAAAGATATATTTTATATTCAATCTTCAATTTCAGGAATCACTCCTCTAAATACTATTATATTGTATGATTTATTTTAAAATTATTATTTAAATAAAATATGTTTTTTTTAATTACATGTTTTTGGAAGAATACATGCACTTATCATCATTAAAGTCAGTTTTACCAATATCTTAAATCGTCAATAAAGGGATTCAATTATATAAGTTCTTATTAATACTTTCTGATGATCTTTCCATCAAACTGATCCATATTTTCATGATTGATTATTCATTATTCACTTATAAATTTCCAATATGACTTAATCTGTTATTGTATTTCAAACCCTTATTACACCTCTGGGGTTTACACTTTATGCCATATTTTTGTAAAATATTTCCTTCTCAAGGGGTTTTCTCATGTTTATTATTTATGTATTATTTAATTTATATATGGAAGTCATAAAAATGAATAATTATGATGTACTTAGTGGAACCATAATTATTTGAACCTATAATTTATTGGGTAATGTTTACATCCCATGAGATACTATTCAGGTTTCTTGGAAGGAAATCTTGGAACATTATTTTAAGATGTATTGGAAATGAACATAAACTTATGTTTATGGTGACATGTTTTATACATGTTAAATACTATTAATATTATAAGAACCTGGATCTTCATTTTAGGTATGTCTTTCCTTTTCCTGGAGTCTTTGAGAAAAGAGGAGTTTCTGGAAATTTTTGAAGTACATGTCGTGTAATTTATGAGTACGCGTTGTGTACTCCTTTTCCACTCGAGGTCGTGTGCTGGACATGTCCGAGCCACACACACACAGTGTGTAGGGGTGATGTGTATGCCGCTTAAATCACAGAATAAAAAAGCTGAGTACACGCTGTGTATTTGTTTTTTTCATTAAACAGACCGGGGTCACGCCTGACTGACAGAACTCGCTTCTTCTTCAGGTTCTTTGTACAAGAGAACCCATACGGCCATGAAACTTATCCAAGCCCCTGTGCCTCCGTCCGTTCTCCATTTCAGCCGCTGTCGACTGTGTTGGGATCACCACGGTAAGATCTCTCTTTTGCTTTATCCTTGTTCCATGATTTTCCATCTTTCTCAAGATATCGTGGGTTGATCATTTTGGACGTTTTCTCAGATCTTCGATGTTATAAGGAGAATCAATCATTGTGCTTCAAGTATATCGATCTCCTAGCATCAAGGTAGGTGTTTTGTGCCTTTCTGTAGGAATTCTTTGAATATTTTGTGCAATTCCCCCAATTTCCCTTGAACGGGGTATTGTGTGTTTCCTATTTTTTTCCCCTGTTGTTTGCCTTTTTTGCTTTATTGCTTGAGTATAGGTCAATGCTTGTGAATAGGGTAATTTTTTCTATGCTCTGGATGTTTTTCCTTGAATTTTTTTCCTATTAGACGTTTTTCCAATTGCCATTCCTAGTTGTAAGATAGTGGAATTGTAGTACTATTATGCTGTTGTACCTTAGAATGATATCCAAGTAGTTCTTGAGGTTTACTTGGGGCGATACGCGTGCTATGCATGTTTGTTTTACACAGGACTATGAGAACCTAGTGTAGTGGACCATAAGGAGAATTGACGTAAGGGATTCTCCAAAGTGTCTTATTAATTCGATGGGAGACCAAAGGGGGAATTGACGATGAATGCTTCCTCAGAGAGTCTGTAGTTCCTCGACATGGGCCATAGGGGGAATGAGACATTGAGTGCTTCCCCAGAGATCCTATAGTACGATACAAGACTATAGGGGGAATTGACGGTGAGTGCTTCCTTAGAGGGTCTATTATTCAACTGAGCTTGAGGGGTGAGACTGTTTGTTCCTCCCAGAGGGTTGATAATACTTGTAGGTTGAACAATAATGGTTAGGCTGCGAGAACTACCCAGGGGGTTACCTGTTTTTCAAATTTTTGATTGGCTGTTACATATGTAATTTATATGCTAGACACTGTGGATTGTAGCTGTTGTGTGCTTTCAGAGTTACTGCTTCCGATACTTTTACTTGACATGTATTCACTGACTGTTAAGAATAGATCTTTGGGTGGTTTCCTACTGGGAATTTGTCTCACACCCTGTTTGGGCCATGCTTTTGTCCCAAACAGATTATATTGTTTCAGTTATAGATAAGTGCAGGAACCCTTCTACTTCAGGAACTTGACTTGCTGTGGAGCTGGAGAGCATGGGACCAAGATATGGCTTGCGATGCTGAAGAGTTTACCTATTTTCTTTTGCACTTTGATTTAGTATTGTATTCATCATTGTGACTTGTTTGGCTAGTTTCCTAGACATATGTATCATGAATCATTTTATATATATGTGTGTGTGTGCTCCAGTTGTTTACTGTTAGTATTATTCTATTTATCATTTACTCTTGTATAGATGGTTATGGTTTCTGCTATTGTCTATTTGTTTTTATTCCACTGTGTACTCTGCCAATGAGGGTATAATTTCCCCACTATCACACCCAAGTACCTCACTACTAGTCGGTAGCCTTTGGCGTTTGGAGAAATGCGCTTGAGGCCATGTGACCAACCGGGTACGGGGTGCCTCTGGGTGGCTTCCGAAACTGGGATGTTACAAAGTGGTATCAAAGCGGTTTCTTTTCTCTTGATTTACTATTTGGAGCCTTTATCCAGGGATAGGATGGATTCGATACTTGGTATTAAGCTGTTCTCGGGAGTATCTAACCTATGTACAGGGAAAATCCAATCTACCTCTCTTATTACAGTTTTCTAGTTTTACTATGTTACAGTTGATTTGATTTCACCTAGAGTAATTCACATGCTTTGTGTTGTTATTTTTGTTGATATTGTGGTTCTATTTATGTTGCAACCCGATGATATGAGGGTATTCCATCTCATGCATCATATAGGAACTTGTTAGAAATCACATGCCATGCACTCTTACCATGCAATCTAGGGTGAATTAGCAATGGCATGTTGTTGTCATAGACATTGTGTAGATTATGCATTCTGTTTTTATAGATGCTTTGATATAATCCCTGCAGTTTGATAGAGAGGTTGTTTGTATTTCACCTTGCTTAAATAAATGCCACATTTTGGTTCTTGAGGTGTTATGGTCCCTAATGAATCATAACTTGGTGGATCATTGACTTTTCCCCTTATATATGATATGTAAGAGATTCCAAGATTTGATTCACAGGGAGTATGGGCCCTCACGGATTGGAATTTGGTACCTTCATGCTTGTTGTTCAGTGTTTTCTAGGTTTCGGTGCAGTTTCAGAGCTACTTCCTCGAAAAACCCAGAATACATGGAGTTTACTTTATATATACACTCCGTGTAGTTTTTAAACCGTGTCACTGAATGTGTGAGCAGAAACACAGGTTGTGAAAAATCTCTAGGAACACGCCTTGTACGGTAGGTACACCGTGTGTAGTAGTGAGCCGTGTACCCAGTCATGTCACTAATAACACGGGTAGAGGAAACTTGTGTAATACACGCTGTGTATCCTTGTTCTAGGTACCCGGCCGTGTCACGAACAACGTGGGATGGTGTTATCTCCTCCTATACATGTTGTGTTGTTTGGAACACTCCGTGTACCTATCCATGTCACCAACAACATGAGTCGGGAAAAATCTTCAAGTACACGTTGTGTTTGTTTGGAACATGCCGTGTAGTCTCAACCATGTAATCGGCCGTGTAACTAACAACACGGTTTGTGGAAACCTTTTCTACTACATGTTGTGTCCACAAGGAACACGCCGTGTAGTCTCAGTTTAAGAATCTCGTGTGGGTTATCCATGCAAGGAGACTCGGGAAGGGGAATATAGTTAAGTATAGGCCGTGTAGAGTTTATACACGATGTGTACTCATGTTTTTTAAAACTTGAGTGTTTCCTTCTCCTTTTTCCATTTTTTACTCCTTTGTTCTCTATCCTTGATATTCCTGATCTAAGGTATTCTTTTGATCTTTCAGAGCTATGCCTCCGAGACATCCTCCAGTTGTACGTCAGTTGCAGGATGGTGATCAGACGCCAGATATGGCAGATCAGGGAATTCCTGTCGATCCTCCAGTCGTGCCAGCCACGACACCGGCTATCATACCAGTTGCGGGCACTAATGCACAGTTTAGTGAAGGTTTTATGAGGATGATGTAGACCTTTCAGGGAGAACCACCTCCTTCCATGACTATGGAAGACTTTACGGGGGTTTTCTAGTAGCAGTGTCCTCCTACATTCTCGGGGGAAGGAGAACCACAAGCTATAGAGTCATGGATGGAAGCCATGCTGACTATCTTTGAGAATCTCAAAACTCCTCCAGAGAGGCGGGTCAAGATCTATACCTATATTCTACGAGACTCCTCCAAGAGGTGGTGGGATGTGATCTCACAGGCGGTTCATCAGCTGGTTATGGCTTGGGAGGAGTTCTAGCGTGTGTTTTATGACTACTTCTACCCAGAGACCTTGAGGGCCGATCGAGCCCGGGAGTTCATGATTCAAGAGAAGGGTACTCTTTCTCTTGTGGAGTATTTCTCTCATTTCACCGAGCTGTAGATTTTCACACTCCTCCGGGGTGGAGATGGGATGTTCTTAGCAAGGAAGTTTGAGGATGGTCTTAGGCGGGAGATCCAATCGTAGGTGAATATCTTCCATTTCACTTCCATTAATTCCATCATCAAATTGCCACTGATTAAGGAGCACAATCTGAGAGACTCCGGATTTGCGAGCCATGGCAGTTATGCTTCCAGATCTAGTATTCCTCCATTTGACTGCATGAAGCATCATAGGGAGTCTACACATGGTTATCCGAGGAGGCGAGATACATCTTCAGGTAGCTAGGTAGTATGATACCAGTGTGGAAGGGCAGGGCACTTGAGGCCACAGTTCCAGAGAGACCCAGTGGAGTGCTGATCTTGCGACAAGATGGGTCACCTTTAGGGTTTCTGCCAGGTTTTCTCACCAGTAGCTGGTGACGGGGGTTCTTAAATTACTCCTCATTCATGAGCAGAAGCACCGGTTTCTCACCAGTCGAGGAACTAGAGTTCTTTCGGCCATTCAGGCTGAGGTGGAGGTTAAGGTCATGGTGTTCAGTCACCAGTCTTTCAGCGTCAGTAGGGAGGATCAGCTCAGAGTGGTTAGGCAGGGTCATAAGGCCGCCGGGAAGGCCAGACTTTTGCGGTGGAGCAGGACCCCAAACCTTCTACAGTTTGAGGTACGATCTTAGTATCCTCAGTTTTATCTTCAACACTTTTCGATACCGGTGCTACGTATAGCGTTATCTCTGTTGTTGTTGTGGAGAACCTTGGACTCTATATCTTTTCTTCTGCCTACTATTTGACACTAGACACACCTTTGGGGATGAAGACATCTAGTGTACTTCAGTGTAGAGAGTGCCCTCTCGAGGTTGCGGGGTATCATTTCTTATGGGATCTCTATGTCCTAGAGATGACAGGCTATGATTTCATTCTTAGGATGGACTGGTTGGTTCCCTTCCAGGCAGTCGTCGACTGTTATCGTCGTAGGGTGAGTTTCATTTCACTAGAGGGTGAATCTTTTCTTCATAGAGGTGAATGGGATGTTCAAGAGAGTCAAGTAGGACTCGAGCATCATGGGATAGGAAGGGTTATGGACCAGATTGCTAGTCCTTATCTGAATGATCAGGGGACTTTACAACTGGACTTTCCTCCAGTTGTGGATCGTTTCAGAGATGTCTTTCTAGAGAATTTTTCAGTTTTGCCTCCGGATCATGCGGTATAATTCTCTATTGAGCTCATTCTAAGAGTGGCACCGGTGTCCATTCCTACCTATAGGATGGCTACACCTGAGTTGCAGAAGCTCAAGAAGTATTTGGAGGAGTTGTAGGCAAAGGGTTTCATCCCACCCAGTACTTATCCTTGGGGTTCGCTTGTCCTATTTGCGAAGATGTCAAATGGTACCCTTAGGCTCTGTGTGGATTATCAGATGCTGAACCAGATGACAGTCAAGAACCGATATCCCTTTCGGAGGATTGATTATCTTTTCGATCAGCTTAGAGGAGACCAGGTGTTCTCGAAGATCTATTTGAGGTCTGATTATCATTAGTTGTGCGTTATACCATCAGATATACCTATGACAGCCTTCAGGAGTAAGTATGATCACTACGAGTATATGGTTATGCCATTCGGTTTCACGAATGTGCCAGAAGTTTTCATGGAACTGATGAACCGAGTGTTCCATCCTTACTAGGATTTCTTCGTCGTGGTATTCGTGGACGATATCTTGGTGCACTATCACACTCGACACGACCATGCTACCCATCTTGAGATCATTCTAAGTACACTGAGAGAGCATCAGCTTTATGCTAAACTCTCGAAGTGCCACTTTTGGATGGATTAGATTCCCTTCTTGGGTCACATAATCTCAGAGGCAAGAGTATCTGCGGACCAAGAGAAAGTGAGAGTTTTAGTTTCCTGGGACTAGACGAAGAACATTTTTGAGGTACAGAGTTTCCTAGGGCTGACTGGATACTACAGACGCTTTATTCAGGACTTTTCACGCCTAGCATCACCATTGAAAGGTCTTACTAAGAAGGGGGTGAAGTTCTTATGGTTAGATTCTTTTGAGTCAGCCTTTCAGGAGCTGAAGGGAAGGTTGATGTCATCATCGATACTAGTCTTTCCAGATCCATGAAAGAGCTATACTATTTATTGTGATGCTTCATGTATTGGGATAGGCATTGTGCTTATGCAAGGAGATGGAGTCATTGAGTATGGGTCTCGGCAGTTGAGGCCACATGAGAGGAACTACCCGACGCACGATCTGGAGTTGGAAACTATTATTCATGTCTTGCATTGTTGGAGACATTACCTTCTGGGAGAGCACTTTGTGGTTTTCACGAACCACAAGAGTCTCAAGTACATCTTCACTAAGAATGATATGAATCTCAGAAAGCGCTGGTGGGTCGAGTATCTTCAGTCTTTTGATTTCGAGCTTGCCTATACCTCGGGAAAGGGCAATGAAGTGGCTGATGCGTTGAGCAAGAGAACTCAGATTCAGGAAGATCAGGAGGCCAGTAGTGAGTGGCAGCTTATGGCTTTGTTCTATGAGATGCATCTGGAGGTGCATGACAGACAAGGACAGACTTACCTATCTTCTGTAGATGTTACCTCTACACTTCTTGATTGGGTATGGATGAGGCAGCTATCATACTCAGAAGGCTTAGTCCTATGGGAGAGTGTGTCAGGAGATGACCCTATTCCTGGATGGACAGTGGGTGAGGATGAGATCTTGTGTTTCCATGTACGCGTATAGGTTCCATCAGACATACACGAGGAGCAGATGCATGATTTCCTTTCCTCAGTTTGTGTAGTTCATCTAGGCGTCACCAAGATGTATCAGGATCTTCATCGCTAGTACTGGTGTCTTGGTATGAAAAGATATGTTGTTGGTTTCATCTTGAGGTGTTATACTTGTTAGCAGGTGAAGGCGGAGAATCATCGACCAGCAGGAATTTTACAGTAGTTACCCATTCCGGAGTGGAAGTGGAACGATGTCGTGATGGATTTTGTGACCGGATTGCTGAGGTTGCCTCGAGGGAACGATGTTGTTTGGGTTGTCGTCGATAGGCTTATGAAGGTTTCTCACTTCTTACCGATCAAGGAGACCTTCAATATTGATGATCTGGGACAACTATACATCCGAGAGATTTCACATCTACATGGAGTTACACACTCCGTTGTTTCAGACAGGGATGCACGCTTTACTTCTCATTTTTGGCAGGGGATTTAGAGGGCTTTAGGTACACAGGTACTTTTGAGTAGAGCATACCATCCCCAAATAGATGTCCAGTACGAGCGTATGATCTAGGTGCTTGAGGATATGCTCCGAGCTTTCATTCTAGACTTTGGAGGTTCTTGGGAGAAGCATATCCCTCTTGTGGAGTTCACCTACAACAACAGTTTTTAGGTGATTATTTAGATGGCACCTTACGAGGATTTCTATGGTAGGCCATGTCGATCACCTTTATGCTGGCTGGAGGCTAGAGAGGCAGCTTTACTGGGACCTCATCTTGTTGAGGAGACCTCAGAGAAGATTGAATTGATTCAAAAGAGGATGGAAACATCAAAGTCTCGATAGAAGTCTTATGCTGATTAGTGGAGACGACCTCTAGAGTTCGAGGTTAGGGATTAGGTTTTCCTACATGTCACATCGAGGTTGGGACATAAGAGGATTCAGAGATAGGGTAAGATTTCACCATGGTATGTTGGGCCGTTTGAGGTATTGGAGAGAGTTGGGATGGTTGCCAATCGTTTTTAGTTACCTCAGAGGTACCAGGCTATGCACGACGTCTTCCACGTCTCTTAACTCCGACATTACTTTTCAGACCCGTCTCATGTCTTTTAGCCCGAGGAGGCTGAGCTCGAAGCAGATGCATTGTTTGAGGAGCATCCTATCCGAATTTTCAATCGAAGTACGAAGGTTCTCCGTGGGTGGTTTTTTCCCCTAGTACGGGTGCTATGGCATCACGGGCGAGTACAGGACAAGACCTGGGAGGGGGAGGTCGATGTGCGATCGCAGTGGCTAGAGCTATTCGGGGTTTCTTCTTCTACGCCTCATTAGGGAAATTAGGGGAAGAATTTCATTAAGGGGGGAAGTTTGTAAGAACCTGGATCTTCGTTTCAAGTATTTCTTTCCTTTTCTTAAAGACTTTAATAAAAGAGGAGTTTCTGGAAATTTTTTATGTACACGTCGTGTACTTTATGAGTACACGCCATGTACTCCTTTTTCACTCGAGGTCGTGTGCTAGCTATGTCCGGGCCACACACATGGTGTGTAGGGGTGATGTGGAGGCCGCTTAAAGCAGAGTATAGAAATGCTGAGTACACGTCGTGTACACATGAATTACATGCCGTGTATTTTTTTTTTCATTAAACGGACTGGGGTTGCGCCTGACGGATAGAACTCACTTCTTCTTCGGGTTCTTCATCCGAGATAACTCGTATGGCCACGAAACTTCTCCGAGTCCCCCTGTCTCCGTCTGTTCTCCGTTTCGGCTGTCGTCAATTGCTTTGGGATCACCTCAATAATATCTCTCTTCTAATTTAGCCTTGTTCCATGATTTTCCCTCTTTCTCAATATATCATGGGTTTGAGTGTTTTGGACGTTTTCTCAGATCTTCAATGTTCTAAGGAGAATCAATCATCGTGGTTCAAGTATATCGATCTCCTAGCATCGAGGTAGGTGGTTTGTGCTGTTCTGTAGTATGTCTTTGTATATTTTGTGCAATTCCACCAATTTCCCTTGAATGGGGTATTGTGTATTTCCTATTTTTTTCCCCTGTTGTTTTCCTGTTTTTCTTGATTTCTTGATTAGAGGTCAATGCTTGTGAATTGGGTAATTTTCACTGTGCTCTGGATGTTTTTTCCCGCATGTTTTGCCTATTAGGTGTTTTTCCAGTTTCAATTCCTAGTTATAGGATGGTGGAACTATTGTACTGTTATGATGTTGTACCTTAAAATGATATCCAAGTAGTTCTTGAGGTTTACTTGGGGCGATACACACACTATGCATGTTTGTTTTACATAGGGCTGTGAGAACCTAGTGTAGTGGACCATAGGGAGAATGGACGTAAGGTCTTCTCCAGAGTGTCTTATTAATTTGATGCGAGACCAAAGGGGGAATTGACGATAAGTGCTTCCTTATAGAGTCTTTAGTTCCTCGACGTGGGCCACAGGGGGAATGAGACGTTGAGTGCTTCCCCAGAGAACCTTTAGTAAGATACGAGAATATAGGGGGAATTGACGGTGAGTTCTTCCTCAGAGGGTCTATTATTCTACTGATCAGGAGGGGTGAGACTGTGTGTGCCTCCCAGAGGGGTTCTAGTACTTGTAGGTTGAACCATACGGGTTAGTATGTGAGAACTACCCAAGGGGTTACCTATTGTTCTACTTGTTTATTGGTTGTTACTTGTGTACTTTATATGCTAGACACTGTGGATTGTAGCTGATGTGTGATTTCCTGGTTACTGCTTCCTGTACTTTTACTTGACATGTATTCACTGACTATTAGGAACATTTCTTTGGGTGGTTGCCTACTAGGACCTTGTCTCACACCCTGTTTGGGCCATGCTTTTGGGCCCAATCAGATTATATTGTTGCATGTATAGATAAGGGAAAGCGCCCTTCTACTTCAGGTACATGACTTGTTGTGGAGCTGGAGAGCATGGGACCAAGCTATGGCTTGCGATGCTGAGGAGTTTACCTATTTTCTTTTGCACTTTGGTTTAGTATTGTATTCAGCATTGTGACTTGTTTGGCCACTTTCCTAGACATATGTATCATGCATCATTTTATATGTGTGTGTGTGTGTGCTCCAGTTGTTTATTGTTAGTCTTCTGCTGTTTATCTTTTACTCTTGTATGGATAGTTACGGTTTCTGCTGTTGTCTATTTGTTTTTCTTCCGCTATGTACTCTGCCAATGAGGGCATAGTTTCTCCACTATTACACCTAAGGCACTCGCTGCTAGTTAGTTGCCTCTGACATTTTGGGAAATGCGCTTGAGGCTATGTGACGAACCGGGTGCGGGGCGCCTCTGGGTGGCTTCCGAAACTGGGACGTTACAAATATACTTTTGTAATACCATTTACCTAATACTATTTTTCAATGGGATTATTTATTATCATCTTTTTTTATGGTTCCATGTAATTATCATTAACACAAAAAATATCTCATCCAGATGTTTATGATCATTATCACCTTACTGGGATTTTATCCCATCCTTTACTTGATAGATATACTAAGGGAATGTCATGAAGAGAGAGAAGTATGATGATATATAAAATCTTATATTAAATATAGAAACAAATTAGTATATATATTAATTTTTAAAATGTTATTTTTATATAGATAATCTCCCAAATACCCTTGATATTTAAATTTTGGGTTTTTTTATTTTGTGGATTTTAGGAGAAAAGTATCTTAATATTTTTTGTATCAAATGCATATCATTATATTTATGTATCCCCACTAAATGTGTAATATTCCCTTGTGAGATTCCCATATGATATTTCAATATATATATATATATATATATATATATGTCGATCTTATTATATGACATGATGAAAAATATTATTGTACTTATTCATCACCTGTGACTTCTACCCTAAGAATCCATACAGTTCCTCCCTAAACTAATCCACTATTAAGTGTGAACCTAATTTATAAAATATAAAAACATTTTTTAATAAGTTAGACTAATTAAATTTTATAAAAACTTATTAAATGTTTGGAAACTGATAAATTATCCTCACAATGACTCGTAATGCATAATATTATATAGTTTATGTAGAATCCATGATCATGTAGCAATTTAACCAAAACATAGAATATGAAAAAAAAATTACATGTGAATTAATAATATAGATATAAAATTTAATATACTTTATGGAAAGAAAAGAGATGTGTTCAGTACTACATGAATAAACTAAATCATAAACCCATGACATAATTAAAGTCTCTTTATTGAGGTTTGTGTCTTAGAATGATTTTGTTTTTACATTAAATAGTTTTAATCATAATGGAGGATATAAAATATAATTCAACCACTTATACATTGATTGTTATCATTCCCTTTCATAAAATAATGCATAATGTGATCTTTTTTTATGATTAACTGAATTCTAAAGGCATTTAACAGTAAATTTATAAGTGATGTGTCATTATAAACATAAAAATTAACAAAGACCAAACCATAATAGTTTAATACCATTAAAAACATTCAAAAATCAAATAAACTACATTATATATGGAATCTGTTCCATTTAAAGGATTTTAGGGTCCTTATTTTGTAATATTTGATTATTATTATGAAAGAATACGTTTTCTCTCGTTATGTTTTCATCACATAACTTAGTGGATATTTTAGCATGATATTTTAAGGATAAGAGATCCTACCAATGTGGCTATTGTTTCCATTTGACCAATAGATACCTATAGTGGTGAGTATGTCTTTTATAGTTACTTTGTCATCTCCATCAACCTCACTAATGAAGAAATAATAAATATAAATAGTGTGAAAGATATTGGTCTTATTTTAATTTAATTTTACATTTTCCATTCATTGTCATCTTATATTTGAGTTTTTTTGTTTTCTTCCACTAAAGTCTGGGTATATATATGTCTTACATAATCATTTAGTGGTATTAGAGTTATTTATAATAAATAATTATTAATATAAATATTGAATAATGAATTTTAATTAAATGTTTTCTAGAACCACACCATAGTACATATATACATGTCTTATATTATGTTAAATTTTCCTTAAAGTGGAATGATTATGAAAATAAATAATGGATATAGAAATTAAAAAAATTAACATTAAAAATCATGTTCTCCACATTTTGGATTTCATAAAAATTGTTTTTATTCATCCGAATTAGTTTTTTATTTGAAAACCATGATTCAAACAAAGAAGAAAAGATTATGGTGCAATGTGTGACCTTTGAGAAATATTTTCCTAAAACAAATTATATATTAAAAACACAATGTGATATTTATTTAGAAATACATTATAACATAAGAATAACTACATCATGTTGGAGGGTCACATAATGTGATTTTTAGAAAAATTCTAAAAACCTTCACTATTAATCATTTTTCATTATCTAATGCTTTTATATTTCATGATAATTATTTGAATTGTTTTTTGTTTTTTTAATTCCCCATTTAATACTCATGTATATAATTTTATTTATGTTATGATGATTTTTATGTTTTAATTTTTTGTTTTTAAATTTTTTTCTTATAATAATAATACCATTCATACAAGTGGTATATTTAGGCATGATATAAAATTTTGTTTCATTCAACCAAAATGATGATTTTATATATAGTAATAATGAAATTAAAATTACAAATTAGTTTTATAAATACTATGTGTGAGGATTGTTTTCAAATTAAGTTTTATGTTGAGAATTAATTTTTGCATAAGTGGACATTGTCCAAACTTCCCATTGAATTGGGAGTTTAGGACATGTTTAAAAAATGTGATGGTCAGCCACCTATAATATTAATTAGTTTTCTAGATTTATATGATTCAAAACCTTTACATGAAAGTGGTTTATATATGATATATCATATATTCATTATGATATGTATAGATATAATTAATTTTAATATCTTGGTAAGTAATAAAAATATGTAGTTGTAAAAGGTCTTATATATTAATATGTTTAAAATATATTAATTTTGATAAAGGTATAGTTTATGAAAGTAAATTATTAGAAGTTTGTGTACATATAATGATTTTAGGATATAAAAGGATACTCAAGAGACATATTTAGAAATAGAGGGACCTAGAAAACCTCTTAAAACACTATGTGTAAGATTCCTTCCAATGTGATAACATGTTAAGACCTCAATCATAAAGTTTTGATAACCCTAAATGTTATTAACTATGGATTATCTAATCATTTCATGAAGAGAATTTCAAACCCAAAATTTAGGTAACAATTTTTTATTTTGACGTTTGGGTTTCAATTTGTAACATTACTGACCTGACTCATCCTAACCCTATCGAACCGGGTGGTGCCTCATGAACTAATAATTACCTCCATGTATTATAGAATCTACCAAATAATAATGATATATGACGAGAAACTCACATGGATACTATGTACTCTATCATACAACCATAAATAATAGATGAATTATTATAAAGAATAAATATTAATTAAAAGTATTACATGGAAATTGAAACTGCGGGTCAACCATGGTTACATAATCAAATACATGAAAAAAATATAAACAATAATGTAATATTATATGAAAATAAATTAAAATTAAGATCTCTTTTGGGTCTATCAGACCCTTGTATCTCTACAATAAACAAAATAATAGAGACTACTACAAAAATGGGTGTTGTGTAACAGTATGGTCATTTCTTATTTGTTTAACCATGATACACTAAATTATTATTCCAATCAAGGTATTTTACCCTCATATTCTTTAGAAACCATGAAATATAAATACACTCCAAGATTATTGTACATGGTGTGATTAAAACTCATTATGCCAACACTAATGGTTTCACTAAATAAGTCAATAATATATAAGTGCGTGAAAAATAAGAAAATATAGATAAAGAACATAAGAAAATAAACCTATCAAGTTACAAGCTACTCAATTGAAAACCTAATGAACAACCATAACTTTTTCAGCGAGTTTTGAACTAAGATAATACACCCATAGTTTGAACACTTCTCATGGGATAATGACCAAGCACCCGTCATTTTATAATAAAGGTTAATAAGTAATCACCATATCCATACCACCATAATTAATGATACGTCAAAAATAATAACCTTTAGTCAATGAAACATTACCATTTTATACATTATTCAAATATTAATCTAAATCATATATCTCTAAGTAAATAATATGTCCCTATCACACATTTCCCAAATGTGAATTATACATCACTGATACAAAATCCCTCAGTGAATGATATATTACATTTTATATTCCCTTGGTTAATTATATATAAAAAACCCATAGACCATAGGTGAATAGTACATCACCACACACTTTACATGGGTGAACAATCTATCACTAGGAAAATAAAAATGGTGAGCAAGGTATCACCTAGTGAACATGGTATCAACTCTAGGAAAATTTGAGGTGAACTGTCTATCACAAAATATGTATACTCATGTGGATGATGGATCTCCAATATAAATCCTCAGGTAGAAGATACATAACTTATATAATTCCCTGGGTGGATAAGGTACCACCAATAAAACATTCCACGATGAATGATATGTCTACCAACCCATAATAAAGTCAGCAATACAATATAAATTGAATTATATAAGTGAATGATTTATAAAAACAATAACCACACTATGTGAATGAGTTTTCACCCATTCCTATGGAATATATTCCCCATAATATATAAACTACATCAAGGGTTATGTTTATATGGACACTAACCCACCCTATGTATTTATGATAAGGAAAAAACAATACTAGAATGCTTATTAAGAAACCTTCTCACTATACCAGAACATTATAGGACACCATACAAGGATCCCTAGGTATTATCATAATCAAGGACACAACTCTAGGATCATTTTTCATTTATAAATTTCCACTTAATAATTTCAATATGTCCGTAATTTATTTCATAATCCAAGAACTGGGATTAGTTTTATTATCATGAGATATATTTTCAACGTCAAAACTTTCCTAAAAATGAAATATTATTTTGTTCCATTTTATTTTATATGAAGACACCCACATTAACTACAAATAAAACAAATTATGAAACCTCATATAATAGGAATATAAATTATTGGGACCACCTACTTTATCTTAGTATAAATTCATTGATTGAATATTATTGGATAATTTAGATTCAATTTATAGATTCCTCAAAATCATTAAAATTATATAAACGTATGTGTTTTTATCAGAGAGGATGAAAAAAATGAAATATACAAGGATTAAAAAGAATAGAATTATTTACCATACACATAGGGATCATCTAGGACCAGAGAAACTTTGTTCAAGCCATAAATAAGAGAGATCTATCATTGGATGATGAAAACTCTTGGGATGTTAAGAGGGAGGTTGAGAAAATATAAGAGAAAAAAATTAAGTTCTACTCACTTAATATTATTTTATATAATTTAATCTATTACCAGGAACATCTGAGAAATGGGTAAATCTAGTCCACCAAATTATATTAAATAAAATATATAGATCAAAAATTACAAGGGGTTTTACATAGATTCGAGTGAATAAATCCATATGTATCATCTTCTACCATTGGTGAGAAATATTATGGTTCCCTAAAAGACCACATCATGTTAATTTCCATAATCAATTTTGTTGAAAAAGAATACCCCACATGATGTTCCACTATGTAAGCATGTGAGAGAATAAGGTTGAGTTGATTTAATTGGTATATACATTTTACCCAACATGGTAAAATCCTCTAAGGGAAATCCCTTATTTTTACTTGTAAATTTCACAATACAATTTATGAATCAGACCCTATCCATACTTGAGTACAATTATATTGGATACCAGGGTTGATAGTATGCACTATATCCCTAAATTAAACATCATACACTATTTAAATACAAATATAATGATGTAAGTGACCATTAAAAATGCCACACCGGTGGAAGAAAACCAATCCATATACTGAGGGCCCTGGAATAATGGGGTACCCACAATTAACATTGACATTAATCCATGGAAATATTGGAAGAATCCATCAAAAAAACCTGAGTATAAGAGGATTCCTAGGTCTTCTGAGAGCACCTAGATTTATTAGAATATTATGATCATTAATGATGTTGTTCATGGATCTGGTTTTCACACATGTTGTTACATCAATGTCCATGAGAATAATAATTCTAGATCAATGCACTGCATGTTACATGTTATCGAGGGCTGAAACATTCCTATATTTCTGTACCACATATATAACATATACAATATCAACTAATAACATGTTTTTGATAAATTCACATTGGATATCTGAGAAGATACCCAACATGAAGTCCTCCATCTGAAAACTAGTAGGAAATTTATATCCAAAAAGATGTCCAATATACCACTAGAGTTCCAATGCAAAGTCATAGTACTTGAAGAGGTGTTGAATGTTCTCTTCATCCTTTCGGCTCAAGGGACAAGAAGAGACAATGTACTATCTAACTCTTTTTAACTGAGAATGTTTCATAAGACTATTCATCAAGATCCTATAAGGAAGAAAAAAGAAAGAGGGATGTATAACATGTACCTTGAATTTAATCAACCATGTTGCTGGTGGAGTAGATCCTTTACATTAAAATTTGTATAACTCCTTAACATAAAAATTCTCATTCTGGTTGGGTCTCCAGATTAGAGTGTCTGCATCCATGAATTCATAAATTTGAATATCTAGTCTGGTTTGGTTAGTTGAAAATCCATTAGATCTATCCATGTGCCCCAAGAACTCAACAATGGAAATATATTTTCTTTTAGGTGTATCATTGATAAATCCATAAAAATATTTTTGATCCATAAATTATTATAGAAATTCAGAGAATATTGGATTCTCACCATCCAAATAGTGTTATATATAATGGGATTGAAAGAGTGCCTAATAGATCCCCAAACATATGTTGCAAGATGATGTGAATATCCATCAATTAATTTTATTTTGAACCAATATGAGAGAAAATTAAAAGAATATTCATTTTAAGTAATGAGATTATATATTAAATTTCAAAATTATTCAATCATTTAAAATCCTTGGATCATTAATTCCAATACCTCCCATTTCAACAGGTTTTATATAATCCTTCTATTCTAAAGTTATCAACATCCTCTCATGCACGAACCAAGTCCAGTTAAAATTCCTTATCATATCCCAAAGGTCATTGATAGGGATTCTTGGACACATATAAAGGGATAATAAATATACAAATTTCAATGTAACCACTAAGTTGAAAAGACACACCATTCCTTCTTAGGACATGTATTTCCATTTCAATTTGTCTATTTCATTGATTATTCCAGAGAAGATGTTCCCAATATAGTAACTTAAAAAACTTTTCTAAATTAAGGGAACACCAAGATAATTAAAATACATGGTTGATTTATTTACTCAATGTCTTGTATTTAACCTATTTTCTTTTCAATAGGTATTCTATAAACAAAAAATAAATAAAGAACTTTTTCAAACTTGTTGACTTTCCTAACAATTTTTCATAGTGAGAAAATATGCCCTTTTTAAAGAAATAGTTTCATTTGAATCTCAACCAAAGAGAAGAATTTCATCTATATAAAAAATGTGTAATGGAGTAAATTCACCTCTACCAACATAAATTCTCTTGTAAATTCCAATATGAGTAAATTAATTAATATACATAGTCATATATTCCTCAATAATGGAGAAAAAATACATGATAGGGGATCCCCTTATATAACTCTTATGGTACAATTAAAAAACTTATGGGTGATCCATTCATAATAATGGATTACATTTTATAGTTGACAATGCTTATGACAATTTTAATGAATCCCTAAGAGAACCCATTTTTTCCGAGGAAAACATCTAGAAAACTCTACTTCAATGTCTCAAAAGACTTATATATGTCCATATTTATAGAAACATTCACCTCCTTTGTGTTACAATTTATTAGATTAACACTATCTAAGGCCATGAATAAAAAATTATTGATGTTTCTTCCAAGAACAAACCTAACTTGATTTTTAGTGAAAAGGATTTAACAATTCCTATCAACATGGTCTTGAGAATATTTCTAGTTATTTTAGGTATTGGGATCCCAATTTCAAATAGCCTAAAATATTTAATATCAATTTCCCCTTATTTTGTTGGAATCAATGAAATAAAGAGTAAATTAATTCTATGGGGAAAGAAGGCATGACTAAAAAATCCCTCACTACATTGTTAAAATCATCATATACAAAATCCCAATAAAAAATAAATACTTTATTAATAAAGCCATTTGGGCCTTCTACACTATCCATATTAAGAGAAAATATATCCACTTTTACTTCTTATTTTGATGGTTCTCTGGATTGTTCACTTTTTTACTACTCTTTAATGCACTGGGTTATGTTATAAACATTTTTTAGGAATTATCCACCCCATAATTAGAGTAAATTATCTAAAAATAATCCACCAATTCCATAGATATTTTATTTTTAGATATGTACAAACATCCATATATAATCACGAAATTATTCTCCATTCTTATTCCCTTCTCCTTATGAATTCTGTCAAAGAAATTTAAATTTCAATCTCCATCCTTTGACCATTTAACATTTAGCTAATTATGATATTACCTTCCCTTAATAGTGAGAATTTCATCCAACTTTGATTCAGCTAGTATTTCCTCTATAAAAGTAGTAGTTTGATACTAGTTACTGATTTGGAATTGTGAAAGGTTCATTTTACCCTCCTTGGTATTATGATCCATCTTAGAGAAAAAAATTGATCTATTATTTTTGTAAAACATTGGTGTATTTTAATTTATCATAAATAATATAATCTAGAATCCCAATGGGATGGATTTTACAAGACTCAAAAACAACCTCCCTACATCCAGGAGTGAAAATCCATCCATTATTTAAATGAAATGGGATAGGTAGTAATATTTTAATTGGAGTGGTAATCTCATCAATAACAGGGTTGTGATATGAATGATTCCTTGTAAGATTGTTTCTTGAGATACCATTTACAACAAAATTTACCTACATTAATTTGAATCACATATCAATCCTACTTCCCTATCACCCATTTAATGTATATCTGTTCCATGTGAAATATGTAAAAAAATAGTGACTTCTCTAAGAATGCAATGATCAATGCAAGAAGACAATTCCAAAGCGGCTATTTTGATAAAGCTTTACATAATTTTTTAATTATTCCAGAATACTGTATTGATGTCTCCCATAACCACCCATTTGTGCTTCATTATTATAGAGATATCCTAAATCCCTTTCTATAACTCCCTTCTTCTGGTATAGGAAGTAGATTCATAAAAATAATATATATATAGATCCTTCCACATAAGGTGTTGATAGAGACAGGCTCAATCTTAACAACAAAAATACTAATCATGTGAGAAGGTTCATGATGGTATACAAAATTTTTTGATACCTAGAATTAATCATATATAAAACTATATCTTGAAGTAATATATAACTGGTTTGACATGGTATAGATTCTCTCTAAGTAATCAAAAAAACCCAACAACATAGGATACAACTTCACCTTTTTTTTAGTCTTCCCTTATCATAACCATTTCAACAATCACAATAATACCTATTTGGGGTATTTGGGATCAAGATGGACTTCTAAGCCACTAATATTGGTTGAATCTGTCATGATACATCATGGTAATATCCAGTTGAATAACCCATCTTAAGGTGTATGGATACCCTTTTGGCTCATCACACATGATCCTATGGACATTAAACCTTCCTTATAGGCAGATGATCATGTTTTCATACTGGTACCAATATAGTGATTCCTTTCCACCTTTTATTGATTACCTCATACCCTAACACTCTGAATTTGACACTTGAATCTCCTTGAACCTATAGAGGAGAGAAGATGTGAAGCTCAAAGTTGTGATAATAACCCTTCCCTAATAATTTTGAATATGTAGATTCATCTTGTCAAATATGCATACCATTTATTACACCTTTCCCGCATTACTAGACCTTGAGTCTTGATTCTCAACATGTGGTCCAAAAAGTTTCCATTCCAAGGGAGTGTATGATATCTTAAATTTGGAGGGGGAAAATTACTTTTCCAACCTTCTCTAATAAAGGTCATGTTCATATTGTGTGAATATATTCTTTATTTAATTATGGTTATTATACACTATGAATCTCTCACTCAATAGGTATTGATGAACGCACTTTGAAAAATGCACCACCACCCCGATATTTTGATCATGCGTCGAGTAGTTCCTCTCATGAGGCCTTAATTTCCTAGACCATAAGTGTCTATTCACTATTATTATATCATATTATATATATGAAAAATCCTTAATACAAAATTATATTGGAAATTCCCCTTACCCTGTATAGGAAAGGTAAAAATAAGTAAAAAAATTTAACTTGATCTTTATCTCATAGAAGGCTCTCTCATATGGATAAAACCAATAGAACTTCACGCCAAAAAAATAATGGTCATAATCAGTATTGAATCATTTGAAAAATCATGAATGAATATCCTATAATAGATTCCCAATCCAAGGATTCTATGATTCTTAAATATGTTCTTAAGTCAATCAAAATAAAAAATTTCCTCAAACTTGTCATGGTCCACTGATATATCATTCTTTGATATCACATTCCCCAAGAATCACACCTCTCAAATTCAAACATAACACATTTAAAGATTTTAATAAAGACAATTATCATATAGTGTGCTCAAAAAAGTTTCTATATTTCAAGCATGGTTCACTTTCATTTATGAGTATACTAAAATATCATCTACATAGTTGAATTTGGGGGAATATTAATATAGATGGAAAAAACTATTCATCAGATTTGTAAACTCTATTTGCATGATTTTTGATATGATAATCATCAAAATATACTCATATAGGTTATACCTTATCCTAAAATTAGTATATGGAAAATCTAAAGGACCCACCCACAACTAATGATAACCCACCCTTAAGACAATGTTTTTAGAACAACTTAAATCTACTCAGCTGAAATAATAGTTCATCTATATTAGGTGAAGGATATGATTCCATGACTCTAATATGATTTAACCTCCACTAATACACACATTTGTACAAATAACCGTGTGTCTTCTTATAGAATAATATAATATCATGCTAATCTGATGTAATTTAATGAATGAATCCCATTTACTTAAGTTCCTCTAGTCAACCCTTCAACATTATATGATTTTTAAGACCCATATGGTTTAACAGAACTGATATAGGATTTTACTTTGAATCATCTTAATCAGGAAATTCACATTTATCTCAGTTGTAACCCAAATAAGTACTTAAGAATAACATCCTATAACTATTCAAAGACCAGTGGATATATATATTTTTATACCTCCTTATCTACAAAAGTAATGTTGACCACCCAAGATGAACATAACCCTATCTACTATTGGCCTTATCTCAAATCCCCTTCTTAAAAATACCACTTTTATATGTATGTATAGTGGTCAACCTCAATATATGTGAAGGATACCCAATAATGATATTAGTCTATGTGTGATTAATAATGAGTCAACTAATCCATACCAAATATCTATAAATGTTATGTATCTCCATCATGAATAAATCTAAACAAAATATATAGTTTATAATCATGGAAGTGCACTCTGGACATCTTTAAATAGTATATGATTTCACCACATGGGGTGTATTGACTAACACCAACTCATATAGATACTATACTACAAACCCCATATAATAAAATAACTGAGCATTTATGAATGATCCTGACACACCAATATTGAATAATATAGATGATAGAGTAGATTCCATAAGAATCATACCTCAAACTACTGATGAACCCTTACCTCAATTAGTAGGATTATACATGATGGTTTGAAACATGCATGATATATGACTCTGATGTACTATTTCCAAACTTCCATGAGTAGTATCACCCAAAATACATTGTATCCCTTACTGTTAGGAACCACATCCTCCTATATGAACCAATACACAAGAGGTACCATAACTACCAAACTACCATAACACTCATGTCCCTACTCCATAACCTTTATTATACAATAATTCATGAACAACATTTGACCATTAGTAAATTCTATAAAACCTCTTCAAGTTACCTATATCCTTGTTGGAAAACAACTTATTTAGAATTTTTTCACAATTGGGATGAATTTTCCATGTCTGTCCATAATAGTAGCACTCAATAAGCTTCACCCTCCCAGAGAAAGTGACTAACCCCTTCCCTGATTAATCTTCCAATCCCTACCCTAGAAATAATTTCCATACCTCTACTACCTTTAACTTAATAACCTAATTCACATACCATTAGAAGAAGAAAGCCTCTTAGGTTATCTACTATCAATTAGTTTCCTCTTAGGGATAAGGGTATAATTCATGACCTCTAGTAAAGATTCTTGGTGGAAAATATTTATCTTCGTGTGAATAGAATGTCTCAAACCATCCCTAAAAGGAAGAAACTATTTAATATCACCACCCATCTATATTAGTGTAAATCATAGAAGATTAGTTAACTAATTATCATATTCTACAACAAATATTCTACCCTACAAAAGGTGTATAAAATACCTAGTTGGATATTCCATTAGTTTCTTATAGAAATGATTCTCAATAAAATTATACCAAATTCTATTCCAAGAGAGACTAATATTTTTTTCAACCTGGACCAATACATTCCATTTGTGCTTGGATATTCTATGAAGCATATTGGTATCTATCATTAGCCTCATATGTAGGGATGTCTCAAGAGGTTTATAGATTGTATAGATAAACAAAATATATTACATGATATCTTGTGTTTCATGATGACCAACAAATAGAGTTTGATGATGTAACTAGAACTGTCTAGTAACATCTGACACGATCATCCTTGATACCAATGTCAAATTCCCCATTGAATTCAAAACCTAAAATAGACTTTATTGAAGTTATTGAAAAATAGGAGGTACATGTGGCTCCATATCCAATACTAGTGGGACATTATTATCTCCTCTCCTCAATTCTTAACAGGAGGTAAACATAGTGTTATGTATCTAAAATTCCAATCACATCACATGAAATACATTTTTTTATCATTTTAGGCCTCACTATCATAATTTAAGGAAACCTGTTTCAAGAAATATGTGTTGCGATTCATAACACACACCCTATGATATAAGTGTTCCACATATTAGGGATAAAATATATCCCAACATACTAAATATATGGTTAGAATAATCATGGAAATACTCATAGAACCAATCCTTGTATGTCAAATGGATGGTCCAATAAAATTTAATTATATATGTATAATGAAACCATCATGTTATAAATTAATATTATATACAATTTTATTATAACACTTTTAATGACCAATCATATAATCATATCCAAGGTGAAAAATTATAATAATTAATGTGAATTTCATTTTAATCCTATATGTGGAATATGATGTGTTAACACACATCGTATTTCCACCATGGGATAAGAGTAATAAAATATACTATATATCACATACATGGGTTAGCTACTCCCATAATTAAGGTTCATCCCATGTCCTAAAAAATCATATCTTTAACTACCATACATATATACTAAAATAAGGAAAAACAATTCCTTGATATCAATTTATAGAATACCTATTTTATTCATTGTAGGGGTGACCTGGGAAAGGGTTGTTATTTAGGTAAACTTAAAATTAAGGTAATGAGAGGAATAGAGTTATAAAAAATAAAAATTATGAATTTTTATAGGGTTTTTTATACCAAACTACACAATATTTGTAAGTGAAATGATTGACATGATTGTATAACTAAGTAAAAATGTTCTGAGAGGCACCCTAAATCAGACTCAAAGTATAGAAGAATGTAGATCTTGGGCCACAAATAAATATGATTCCTGAATTTATAATTTTTGTAGGGCTGTTTTCAAATAATTTCTTAATTAAATTGATTTAAAATGTTATATTCACCCAATAAATATTTATTTCTATTTATTATAACAAGAATCATGAACCTCATTTTGAGATGTGTTATAGGTCTTACCAATAGTTCAATAGATTGGAATTTTTTTGATTTTTTCTCAAGGATAAGCATTTTAATAATAAAAATGTGAATGTTATGAATTTTTTTTTATTAATTCTATATCATAGGTATTTTATTACCATGTGTGAATCACATGTTTTTTATAACATTCACGTACTGAATAATAATAAATATTTGATTCAATAAAATTATTTTTAAATGTTATTAATGAGTCAAGGGTTTATATAGTGGAAGTAGTCACATATTCTTATCATATTCCTAGTGGTTTAATTCTATAATTATAATAATTTTATGATGTTCTCGCAAAAAACCGAATTTTCAAATTTATATATTATCTTTTCAAAAACAATTAATTCATTATTAAAAAAATATTTTTTCTTTATATAATAATGATTTTTTTATATTTTTAGGAACATAGTAAATGGCTCATACATTATAGATATATATAATCCCATCTATATCAATTAAGATAATAAGATAAGGGTGGTCAAATATAACACCACATATCTTTATCATTATCTCCACAAACAAATAAACAAGAAACACATTCAAGGACTCCATATAGATGGATTATTGGAATGGCATGATTATGAAACATTTGATAAATTAAAATTCTATTTATTAGGAAAAATAATCAAAGAACCTTTTAGTAAAAACAATTAGGGGATTAATGGTCTATTAGAATAATATGTATAATTACTCATGAAGAATAATGAGTTATATTTGATTAAACACTATGTAGTTGTACCTATAAAACTTCCATGTAAGTGAATAGTGTGTTGTGGCTTGTTAACAGGGAGTTAGCCTAGGTTATCTCCACAAGGACAACATATGAAATTCACATATCAGTTCAACTTGTGTGTGAATGTGAGTGAGCAATTTTGAAGTGTGTGTGTTGAATAATATGACTAACATAGAGAAAAAAGTAGCAAAGTATTGAAATGATATAATAAAAATGAAAATAAATTTATGGTAGTAGACTTAAATGGGAAATAGTGGCAGTGTTGGGATTAATTTTTTGATTCTTATTTCTTATGAAAATACTCCTTATTTCTTACCTTGTGTAGTGACCTTGATTGATTTTGGTGTTTTATTTTTTGTTAATAAGAATTTATGTAAACTTGTTTTTGTAAGATAAGCATAGAAAGAGTTATAAGTACCCATTAACATGTGATGAGATTATTTGAAAAAGATAATGTTCTAGAGTTCTGGAGTAAGATTTTAATAATTTTTTGAGATTAAAATATTGGATAAAACCTTTATGTCTGAATATTATTGGTTGAATATTCAATAAATTGTGTTAGAGTGAGATTATATTTTAATAATGATTAATTAATTAAATAGAAATAGATATTTAGGAATAATTAAAATAGAGAATAAGAAGCTTGAGGTTCTTTAAATGATTGTTGTTACAAATATTTACTAAAAATTATTTATTACTATAAATGATTTAATGTTGTTGGATATCAATTTTGATAATGTTTTGATTTAACTTGAAAATGTTAGAATATTCTTTGGGAAATCTTATAAGGTGTTTTGTGGAGGCCTATTTTTTCTGAGATTACATAATGTATTTCATGATGATTTAAAGAGGCCAGGGTTTATTAGAAATGATTTTTGAATTTTGGATGTGAGTTTGATTTGTGTATATTTTATATTTTTGGGATTTGTGAAAATATTGAGTTTCATATGAGTAACATTTCTTTCACAATTATGAACATACGATTAAAAAAATTAAAACCATTTCAAAATAAATCAAAAAATTGGATTTTTAGAAACATGAGGTACTTAGGATTAACCCCCAAATTCTAAATCTACTTATGAATAATTTTTTGTAGAATATGATGCATGAAAATGAATACTATGAAATCATTTCTACATAACATTAAGGTAAAGTAAAAAACAATAATTTATATTAAAGAATCACTATATGAGATTAACCTAAGAAATTTCAAGTTGTCTTAGATTAGATCAATTGAAATTAATCTATATAATATTAAATACTATGGTAGTCATGCTATATTAGAATAGATTAACACTATAAAAGATTAAATATAATTTTACTAAGCCTAAGTAATATTCCATTGATGATATTTTAGACTAAAATAAATGTTCCAAGATATATGTAGGAGTAATTTGAGACTCACAAAAGATTAAATGGTTGTTTCTAGAGGATATATAAGATATCTTTGAATGTTGTGTGAGATTAAAATTGATTTCAATACTATTAATATGATATAATCTAGATGATCCAATGTTAAAATTCATATATTAATCATTATGATGATCATGATTCAATATGTTGTTTTTGGTATATTGTTTTAAAAAAATTTCATCATATGTTGAGATCCGTACCATAATGTTCAGTTCAGGTGTTCATGCATATGGGTTTAATGAAGTTATAATTTTTTAAATATTCACAAAATATATAAAAATTATTTTTTATGTTTTAAATGGAATAATAAATAAGGAACTATGTTGAGTTAAATTTTAAAATTCATGAAGAATAAATCAGAGGAATTTTGTGCGATAATCATGGAAATTTGAAGTAGAATAAATAATTCAGTTTTTAGAGAGAATAAGATAGATAAATTTCCATAGGATCATCTATGTGATAATTACAAATATTCAATTATAGATTTGGAGTCAATCAAGACTGAAATGAATTATCATGGATATCATGAACTAGTTTGAATAATAATTAATGATAAGATAATGGAATATTTGAGTATAAACATTTAATAAGAATGGGAAGATCAAGCCTCTTTTATATTTGGGATTTATTTAATAAAATAATTTAATTATATAGTCATTAATAG
Organism: Viscum album; assembly: GCA_963277665.1. Lineage (NCBI taxonomy): Eukaryota > Viridiplantae > Streptophyta > Magnoliopsida > Santalales > Viscaceae > Viscum > Viscum album. The sequence goes on along the minus strand of OY728122.1, from coordinate 2,005,666,386 downwards.
TTTTATATTTTGGTTGATTCATTTTATAAACATCATATTAGAGTAAATATAGATAACTATAAAGAGAATATGACCTATTGGTATATCCAAATATCCTTAGTATTAAATTAGAAAAAAATAACAGAATAGAGAGCGTGTGTTAGGGAGAGAGAGAGTGTGTGTGTGCGTGTGTGTGTGTATTCCACATTGGTGTAATAAAATACATGATGAAATGATTTATAAGGATAATAGATGAGATTAAGATACTTACACTACTTCTCATTGTTATTTTATGAGTTGAAGTTATTGAATAATAAGTTAGAAAAACCTTGTCATTTTTGTGTAGAAGATGTGACCTCAATGTTTATTGTATGTTAAGGAAGGATATTTTATTTATTCAATAGTATGGAGAATTGAGAATTATTGTTATTCCAAATTCAAAGGGGATAACCAAATATGTTAATAAATAAGTACTATTTGGTTTCAATTTCTAAGGAGAGAGAAATTTTTCACTTTCATGTATGCTGGTTGGTGTCATGATAAAAGTTTTTAAGTATATCCCCATATCCTTGGTTGATTTTCGATTATAAAATATCACCCATGTTTGCATGGTATAACAACCACCATACACATAGGTTTGGATCACACATTATGAGTGGACGTCACAAATTATTTTTACCTTGTTGTTTTATTTCATTTTTTATCATTTATTGTATCAATGTTGAGTGATGGAAGAAGAGAGTAATATCTATTCACCCTAAAATTTTTATAGGAAAAAAAGAAAAGTTGTAACTGGTAAATTTTATTTTTACTAATTCAACCGCTTTTAGAGTAACTTCATCTATCTTGGTTGAATAATAATTAATATTAGAGTTCAATGATATACATCTGATTAGATTCTAAACATTTTAATATTTTAATGTTTTGAGTTTTGTTTACAAGTGTCACATAATATGTATATATGGAGAAGATTCATATAGAGGTATAATAACTTCCAATACCCTGAATAATAGAATGTATAATCATTTAAGAAAGATTAATTAAGCATTCCTCATGAGTAAAGTGTAATAAATCTCCACATCCCCATGATTTAATCATGAAGAAATTTGACCTATCATTGTTGGAGAAGATCTAATATAGAAATTTACTTTTATGAATATGTAAAATAATTATACCTTGGGTGACTCAAAATCCATAGACAAAGAACGGGCAACAAAAGACTCATGTAGATAATATATTTCCGAGGAATTGAGTATAAGTGGTAATGATAATACATGAAAGGATTTATCTGATGAATCTTATATGGTTTTGAAAAGTGGCATGTAAAACTTACCCATTTTAATTATCACTTTTAGTTGTGGATCTTTTATAAACAAGAAAGATGATATTACATAACTTTATTATGATTATGATAGATTATGAGAACTATTGGAACAAAACTATTGACATGTACATGTTTCACTATTCACATTGTGTCCAAAGGTTCTATGAATATAGTGCTCATAAGTGTCTATTCCAGAATACTAAAATTGTCGATCAAAGTAACTAAAAATAATGAATATTAATTAAAAGGTACTGATGATAAGTTCCATGTACTTGAGGAAAAAGAAAATCATATCATTGATGTAAATAATTCTGAATTGGATATTAAATAAAATAAGATAAAGGAGTTTGATAGTTTGTTACAAAAGAAAACTAAAATTAATGAATAATATGAGAAATAATTTGAGAAGGTGAAAAGTGATTTTTTGAGATAGTGTGAACACCATTTAAGACAAATATAACACTTTAAATTTTATGTTTCTTAATCTTTAAGTCAAATTGAAAAACACGGAATTCACATAAGCCAAGTATACACAATAAGCTGAGTGAAGAGATTCCATAACACATATATTTAATTAGTATCATTGTATTAAAAGATATATCTTATATAAAGAAGAGATCAGGATCTTATAATAATATCTATATTATTGTATCTATGTAAAAAGTATCAATTATCCATTAAAATATTGTTTAAACTGATGATACTATCATGGTAAATATAGGTTTTAAAAGAAAATATAAAACAAATATGGATTAAGAAAAATTTTGAGAACCCCACCACCATATAAAATTTCTATGGACTTAAATGAAATATAATTTACCACTAAAAAAATTCTAAAAACTATGTTTTACTTACACATAAGAAATGGGTTTCAAGATCTGGCCAAAATCATGTTCCAATGAGAAGAAGAAGGTTTATTGGATACTTATGGTAATGTAAAATATTAGGTACATGAGAATTGATTGTGGATATTATATATCAATATATATAAGACAAATTAATCTTAAATAAAGTAGTAAAAAATATAATTTTATTTAAATAACACATAATAATGGGAATAGTGTATGCATATCTACTATATTTTGAAATCTTGAGGAATTGCATTTAAAATAAAATCAAGATAGTCACCAGGATGATGAATGATGAATTAAATACACCAGGAAATCTTCATGAAATGAAAGTGTATAAGGCCTGAAAATTTGGGAAAGGATAAGTAAGAGAATAAAGGTTAACTTCCCCAGGGGTTTATGAAAAATAAAAATATTCAACTAAAAACTCCTAAGAAAGACAAAAAAGATGGTTCAAGAAAAAACATGTTGAATATGATTTTATTATATGATAATATTTCACACTATAGAATATCTAAATAAATCAAAGTGTATTGGTATTAATGGAGGAAATATAGATGTACAAAGAAGAGAGTCACTCCAAGATAGAAATAATTGAACTAGGTTAATGTAAAACATCATTGAAACTAAATAATAACTTAAATTTCATGAGTGGTTGTCAAAATATAATTATTTTATATTTATTGAGAATCTATTTGTAAGGTTTATTAAATATTGACATTGTTGGTCGGAGTGGTTTACTCAAGAGGGGGGTGAATTGAGTACCAATTAAAATTTCTGTATTTAAAAACAGTGTCTTAAAAGACCCCCAAATAAAATAATAAATTAAACTGTAGTGAATTTATATTAAAGAAGAGGTTCTGTCAGATTCTCAAGGGATTGATTAATTCCCAGTTAATCAACACAGGAGTGTGTGATTATCTTTTGAAACTAACTTACTAATCTACACTTAACATAAACACTTGCTAATTTAATTATCAAAGTAACTTTAAAAACAGTATTAGTTTTAAAGTGATTAGCAGCGGAATAAAACTTTGAAAGAGATGGCACAACAAATGTAACCAAGAGGTTCAGTCTCAAGCCGAGACTTAGTCCTCTCAAAAGTTTATATAAAAATGATCCACACCCTGGATCGGGGTTCAACAGTTTACAACTGTCCAGGTCCAAGACCTCTACCACTGTTCTTCGTGGGAAACAGTACAACAACAACCAGCTGTCCAGGTCACACACGACCTCTACCATTGTTCTTCATGGGAAAGAAAGAATAAAAGAGTTTGGTAAGGATTTACAAATCCTTCAGTTTGAGTACAGGAGACAGTGTATGTGTTAGATACAGCATATAACACACACTGCTCGAAAAGAGTAATAATAAATCACAGAACAAGAGTTGTAGAGTTTAGAAGTGGTTCTGGTGATTTCATTGTAGCTCTGGAATTCTTTGGATTCGATCAGAAGTGAGTTTGAGTCCTCTTCTCATTTCTGTTTGAGAAACAGAGTATCGTATGCTCCAGGTTCACAGGTAGTGAGAATGTAGTCGATGAAGTTCTTCTTGTATGCACAGAACACTTCTCGAGTATGTTTGATTGTCTATGAGCTTCTCTGTGTTCTTCTCGTGCTTGAGTCGTTTTTGGTATATTGGATGCACCGCACTTTTCTGGTTCGCTTCTTGTTGTTGTTTGTTTTTCCTTCACACGTTCGTGTGTTTCTGGTATGTAGTATTCTCGTATTTATCTCCCATCAAGGGACAGAAAAGATTTCTTTTCAGCAGGTACGAGGTACGGGTTCCTGACATCCGACAACCTTTATCAGATATTTGACAAATCATTAAAATGTACATGATATGACCGTTAGATAGATTAAATATAGGAAATAAAGAAATTCAAACAGTGAGTCGAGTGATCGGTAGGTAATCAACATCGGTAGCTTGAACATCGGTAGCTTGAACATCGGTAGCTCGAACATCGGTAGCTCTATGCGTCGGTTGGTACATGCTTGTATCAGTGACTTTGTTTATCGGTAGCTCCATGCGTCGGTAGGTACATGCATCGGTAGCTCCTATGCATCGGTAGCTTCATGTATCAGTATCTGTGAGTCTGTATCGGTAGCTTCGTCCATCGGTGACTCTTATTCAATCAGTAGCTATTTATACTTACACCGGCAGCTCTACGTTTGTATCGGTAGCTGTCTGTAAGTCAGTAGCTTATATTTATAAGTACATCGGTAGCTCTGTGTTAAGTCTATCGGTAGTTGTCTGTCGGTAGACTAAGTCTATCGGTAGACTGGTTACCGGTAGTTCTTTATCAGTAGCTATAGGTAGACTACTTATGTTTTATGCAGAACACATCCGATTGTGTTAGAATCAATTTATAACTTGTATGAACGTGGATAAATGATTATTAACATATTTCAAAGACTATTTTAAAAATTATTATTGGTTTGATCACATATTTGAAAGAATTAAAGTATAGATCAATGATACTTAACAATATCATAGAGAATGAAAACATAATTGGGATTTTCAACACATATGAATACATGATTGAGATTATCAAAACAGGTGAGGTCAACAGACATGTTTTTAGAAAATTATTGATTGTATTTGCAACTCAACAAGAGGTACAAAATAAATGAAATTTATCAACAAGAAGTTCATGTGTTCTAATAGCTAAAGTAAATAAGGAAATCCCCATAAAGGAGGTAGTTGAATATAATAAAATTTATATCTGATAAAAGGAGGTTTATATTATTAAAAATAATGTATAAAGCATGAATAAGTCACTCATTATTGAATTTTAAAATATTTTAGTTCCTATGTTAAGTAAAATATCTTATCCCTTTAGATCTTAGAAATTTTTCCTGAAGAACTACTACATTCCCATTTATATTGTGTTTGTTTTATTATGACATGGAGTTAAAGGAGATTAATGTGAAGAGAGGGATGAAATTCTAAGATTATATGAATTTTTATAACTAATATAGGTATACATGTTTGATGTGATCCCAATAATCAATATATTAAAATTTATTTGATGATGTGATCATTCGGGATTAAAATATTGATATAGTGTTCCAATTGATGGGACTTTGATAAACTAAATTAATGTATATTTTTATATAAATCTATAATTTGTGAATTTTCTTGAACGATGCCATTAATGGGTTATTTGTGAATTTTATATCATTATTATTTTGAAGGAATAAATTATAATTTTTAGGGGAAATGATATTTTGGTCAATGATTTGTGAAGTGAAGTGATTTTAAAGAATATGTTGCTGTTAAAAAACAATTGTTGTTATGTTGATTTATCAATCTTGTTTTCAAAATTGAGCATGTATTACTTTTAAATAGACATGAATAATTAATAAATTAAAAATGTATTATTATCCTTTATATTAATTGTAAAAAAGTTGGAGTTAATGAAAAATGGAAGTGAGGCATATTGACATTCATTTTATATATTGGTGTTGATATAGAATAAAGGGGGAGATTTTTGTTCCCTTAGTTGATATTAGGGTTGAATTTTATTTTAAATAATAATTTATATCAATAAGTCTTGAGAATAAAATATTGGAAGGAGTTTGAACTACTCAAGAACATGTGATTAGAATATTTTTAAAATAATATTGGTTGGAGATTCCAAGAATGATATCAATATATGTTAAGTAAAGTATATTGAAGGGAATTTCGTAGAATGAATATTGTTTTGTAAATATTTAAGGAATTGATTTGATGTTGTAAGGTGTTGTAATAATTATTAATTAATAAAATCATGATGAATATTTTTTAGTCATTGAAGAAAAGAAGAAGTTTGATTTAGTTGAACATTTATTGATTCATTTTTTGGGACCAATAAGTTTGCAGATTTATTGACATTATACCATGAAAATAAGATGATGATTAGGACTTTTTTAAAATAATATAGTTTTCCCAAATGTGTTGAATTTTAACATTATGAGTAAAATGACCCTAGTCTATCAGAAGGATTGTACCTATTTGAGGTCATATACCTAAGTTTTATGTGTAATGTTTATTCTATATTGATTATAACTTCCATTTAATAGAGTGTTTGATGAATAAATCTTGTGATGAATTTATGTTTTTAATTTTCAAAACATCACTTCAACTGAATTTGTTTATGATTCATGTGTAAGTAAAAATAATTATTTTTTATTCAATGTTTATGAAGATATGTTGGTGTAGATGTATGAAATTTGTGTTTGATGTTTGTGAAGTTTTGAAGGTATGAAGTGTTATTGATCAATAATTTGTGAATATTTTCGATCCAAAAAAGGTATCGAATTATAAAGGGATGTCACTCAAGTACGTCACCAAATGAAGACCATCAAACAATCCCTCACAATGTCATTGGACTGATTCCATTAGATAAAATATTCAAATTTCTAAAGGATGTTTACCAATTTATAATGGATATTATATAGAGATGCATGAATATGAAAAGGGTAGAAGATATTGGATCATCATGTGGTAGTATATGTGACATAAGATTATTATATTTGGTTGATTTTATTAGATGGATGTTTCTATATGAGGTTCATTGGTCAAAGTTCTTCCAGTAAGGGAAATGAATGATGATGTTTGATGTATGTTTTTTGACAGAGGTAGAGGCTAGAAAAATATTTTTGAGACCTTCCACTGATGCTTTCCTAGAACATTTGATGGAGATAAATTGGTTGGAAGAGTTTCTATTAAGAATAACCAGATTAATAAGTTTTATAATTTTATTTTTGTTCAAATGAAATTTTAAAGATTTCATACAGATATCAAATGTGGCGGTGTTACAATTATCATTAAATGAGCCAAATATCATGGAGGAAAGATCTATGATTCTCACTAAGTTTTAAGGATGTTTGAAAAACCTCATTGATTTTGGGTCTTAGTATAAGACCCTACATTCTTTGAAATATAAATATAGTCAATAAGAGGAAGTTTTCTGGAGAGAAGTAGAAAAACATGGGTAGGATATTTGAAAGTATGTTTATAGATCTATTGAAATTGTTGATGGTGTTATGCTTATATAAATTTAGTTTGTGAATTGATGAGTTTTGAGAAAATATATAAGTGAGGAGAAGCACTATAGAATTATAATGGTGATCCGATAAAATACATAAAGTATAATCATCTTGATGAATACTAGATGAAGTATTTCCTTCATTTAGAAATAGACAGACAATGTGTAGAAGCAATCCGATGAAGAGGTTAATGATGCAACATTTATAAGGATACCAAACACAATTTCCTATCAGATGGTCCTAGATAGATATTGTTCCAAGGTGATAAGATTAAAAATTATTTATATGTTGTATCAAGATATAAGTATGAATTATACAGTGTATATAGTATGACAATTAAATGGAGTATACAGGATGAACCAATTAGATAAACCACCATCAGACTAAAGAAGTTTTTTGCATGATGTTGTGTACTAAAGTGAATAAGAATATGTACATTCATGAAAAAAAGTGTGAATAATGATCAATTATAATATTGAAAACATACTGAATCAATTTTTTCAATGTTCATACTATTTTTTCAAAAACATTTATATATCACATATTTGTGCAAGGATTACTTGCACTATCATTTGATAGTAGTGAAATGAAAGTGAAAGGATATTACCCTCTTACTATAACAACACAAAAGATAGTTTTCTACTAATTTTTGTGGTATAATATTATTTTAAATACATTCTAATGATATTCTAATCTTACTGACTATGGAACCTTATAAATACCTTTGTTCCTATGGTTTCAATATTTTCTTGTTTTCTGAGAGAGTCTTATCTCAGTAACAGGAGTTGAAGGATGTTTTTAAGGAATAAATCATAAAAAGGAAGATCTTTTATGCACCCCCTCCAATATCATTGATCAAACATATCCAAACCTATTCTTCAAAATGGTATCACTGAGAGGTTACCTTCAGATATTCTTTACTGAAATTTGAGGGGAAAATAAGTTGCCATAGAAGTTCATAACTTTGTGAATAGTAAGGGGGTTCCTTTCTTATATGATAAGAAATATAATATGTTTAAACATTGAATATTTCTTTATCTTACATACATTTCATATAATGTGTTTGATGATGATAAATATGGTTTACCTCTTCGATATGAATGTATTTTGTTGACATTAGATGATCTGAAAAACAAGGATAATGATGGGTGAGATAGAAATTTTATAATTTCCTCATAATATGAATGTGAGTTTCGTAAAGTTAAAATAATTTGAATGGATAATTAAATTCGGTAATAGATGACGAACATATGTGAAATAAATACAAAATTAAATAAATCAAATTAAAAACATGGATATTAAAGAATGAATATATTTAGATGGGTTATGATGAATCTATTGGTGACTTTTTTATAATGGTGAATGACATTGTAAGCACTATAATATGTCTTGGTGAGAATATAGGAGATTCAACTATCATTGAAAGGGTCTTATGAATTATTCCTAAAAAAAGTTATTCCATGGTATAATCATTATAAGATAGAGATCTTATAATTCTAACTCTATATTATTTTCACAACAATCTCATAAATTATGAAATAATAAGATAATATTTTATGAATAAAAAAGAAAAGGATGATCCATTTTTTGAAAAATGATTTCAAAGTTAATAATTTCTATGAAATTCATCTGGGAAGAATCCATTTAATCTAATAATAAATATAAGGACAGTAAAAAAATTAATGAATTAATATATTTTTTCATAAAAATTTGATAAGAGGAATAATAATGTACAAAGGAAATTGATCTATGAAGTGCTTTGGTAGCAGATCTATTTTAATTTTTTTTGAAGATTTTCATGACTTATAGAAAATTAATATAGTGATGAAGAGTATAGAAATATGAGAATAACTCTAAAAAATACGATATAAAAATCCAAATCCTATATAGAGGTATTGGATAAGAAGTTATCTAAATAAAATGAGATAATTTTTATCTATATATGTGGAAGATGATGAAAGTGATGAAGATGATGATAATTCAATAGATGATGTTCCTAAAAAACATCATATTTAAAAATATACTTCTAAAATTTTCACCCTTTATGGGAATTTTAATGTTAAATAAGAAGAGACTCATATATAGTTTATATTCATGGGATGGTTGAAATAATATCTTGAAAAGATTGTAAGACATGAGAAGGAGAACAAAAATTTTATGAAATAAAATCATTCAATTAATAATAAAGAATATTTTATTTAAGAAAAGTCCAATTTTATAAAATAGATTGATGATATGAAGATGTTAAATGAAAAAAATACAAACCTCCACATCATGTGTGATGAAAATATCAATATGAAGGGGGGTGAACTAGAGCTTTTTCAAAAAAAATGTGTTAATGCAAAGCATGGAATTAAAAAATTTCAAAATATAGTTACATAAGATGGAGACTTTTCATTGATGTATAAAACATAGAAGTATTAAAAAAATTATCATCAAAGGTTAATTAGATGGGTGAAGATATTTATAAGACAAACATGTTAATAAGAACATGTTTGAATTTAAAACAATTTGAGATGAAAAAAATGATGTTACTAATGATTCAATGTCTAAACCCAAAGATGCTACTTCTGGAGATTTTTTTGATATTTAGAAGATATATATGATTAATAAGAACATTTTATGAGGTAATAAAAACTTTGGAATGAAAAAAAGTGTTAATGTGGAAATAACCAATGTTTATTGAAATAAGGTACACCACTTCATGTGGTATAGAAGTTACCAAGGGAAATAATATTTTTATTGTTACTTTTGGTATTTTTGTGTCATTTGGAATATCATGAAAATGTAATGGTACCATCATAAACACTACAATGAATCAAGGATGATCCAAAGGTAGAGGCAAAGGGGGTGTCACCTGTCTGAGAGAATAAGAATAGATAAATTAATTTTAAATATTGAAAATATATTCCATCTCATGGAAAAAAATTATTGAAGATGTGACCATCCTTAACGACTTCCTAAATGTGGTCTTATGATGATACCTGTGTAAATAATTTTATAAAAAAAACATCAATAGATTCATGATAAGGAAGACAATTTCAGTACAATTCCTCAATTTTTGGAATTTATTTTAAAGATATAAAAGGTGAATGAAATTAGTTATTGTATAGTGGAAATTCATCACATACAATATAATTTTTAATGTTATTGAAAAATGGGAATTATTATAAGGAAAGGATTTTGAATTTTCAAAATAATGAGTCCCTTAGAATCAAAGGAATGATATTTTCAATCATTAGGGGATATTAAATATTCTTAAAATACATTATTGTGGATTGGATGAAAAATACTTTTCGGAGTGTATCACAACAATTCTATTAAAGGGGAAAAAATTTATCAAGTGAGATAGCTTAATATTTAAATGTCTTGAATTTGTGATTGTTTTTATGAATGAAAAAAGAACCCAAAAAAACATGTTTCGAGTTGTGATATATAGAGCTCATTCTATCTAAATCTGATTTGAGAAAAGCACTTAGGGATTAAAAATTAGAGGCATATGTGTCATGATTCTAACCAATAGGGCTCGATCCTCAACAACCCCATGACCACCTCTATAGGCTAGGGGCTATTGACCATCATCAAAAGGAATATCTAAAATGGGATGCCTTTTCCTAGTGTACCTATATGAACACACTCGGCCATATTAATGCATAAGTGCATAGGAATAATTAAAAGATGCAATATATATTATTTAACAATGCATATGAAAAACATATATGGTGTACATGAGTACGACAGTGGAAATTGAATGAAAAGAGGTAAAATGAATGCCCACCAAGATAGATGTCCCAACATGACCAAACTGTAAAGTATTATGTTGAGAGAGACCAGATCCCAAAAACTATACGAGGAACACCATATGTGGTCCTGTACACCAAGTATCCCTAAGCTCTCCTTTAGTCATCGTCACAATATCCATCGTCTTCAGAAAACACGACACGTGCTGGAAACACCCATACATGGGTGAGTATATACATACCTATTTTGATTCCCCAACAACTGAAGGGGGGTGGTAAAAGGATTGATAGGAATATATAGTAAGAAAACATCCCAACTCAAATAAATAGTGTAAACAGAATCCAGTAAAATTGATATAGATATATATATTCTAAAATAAAAGAAAAAAAATGATAGATAAGGGGATATCCATCTCACAGCCCCATCTAGGAAGGTGTTCTATATATCCCAATAAGTCCATAAATGATTCCCAACATCTATTACAAAGAAACATCCAAGTAAAACAATGCCTCGTCACTATGACGCATAATCAAGGGTAAATAATCTATAGATAGAGGATTTATCCCTATTATAATAGGAGGGTTCCACTCAAGTAAACGGTATAGGGAGCATTCTGAGACCAGCTTCAGGGTTCCATTCAATTATTTGAGATCCTATACACCAATACTGTAGGAGGGTGTCACAGACATAGTATATATATTAACCATGTACATCTAAGAAATATGGTTCCACTATCATAGTGGAGGACCCATACCCTGATACTAAAAAAGGGTTCCACTCATATAGTAGATAGAGGACCCATGCCTAGCCATATTTGTTGGTGCAACTCTCATAATTGAGGACCCATACCTTGGCACTGTAGGTGGGTTCCAAATATTGAAAAGGTATAGGTCACAATACCTATCCTAGTAGGAGTGTTCCAATCTATAGATAAGTAGATGACCCATGACCATGCTAGATAGAGGTTTCTACACTAATATTGGTAGCAGAACCATGCCCTATCCAAGTAGTAGGGTGACACTATAAAGGTCTATAGTTATCGTCCATGGTCACCATAATTATTAATGACACCTAAATAATATTCACACCCTAAAAAATATCACCTCATATCTCAAAAGAAACTATAGAGTCCACCATTGTGTTTTATATGGGAAAACACTCAGTATAGGCTACTTGTGGGTCAAAATATGGGTCCAAACAATAGATATAGGAGAGGTTGGAGTTTCCTCAAAAGGAAATATGGGGTACACTATTTTAGAGGACCCCCTTGGTGGTTGTTCCCACTCTTTCTCTTGTCCATGTCCCCTCTATCACACAGTTACTTGTTCATATAGAAGTACATGATGTGTGAGTGGACTACACGGCGTGTCCAAGCTACTCGGGGTCGAGAAGTGTTCTCCTATCCCTATCTATATATATTGGTTGTGTTCTTATCTATGACCATTCCCATTTAATCCTAGAGTACACTTCGGGTCACCAAAACTATACAACATGGTGTTTGGAAATCCCCCATAGTGTGTTATAATTTATTCTTATTGAAACCCTAGCAGCCACATCTAGGGATTGTCATACCACGTGTTCTTCAGTAAACATATGGTATAGTTAATATTTTTACCTAAATTCATATTTATGCTTGAATATCTAGATCTATCTCCTTGACTTCAATTCTAGCCTCCTCTCCACCCAAAATCACAGTAAACAACCTCGATTCTTCATCTCCATCCATCCATTTTCTAATAAGGGATTTCTGTTTGGTCCTTCAATTCCCGAACAGACCATGCACACATATCGTGACAAAAAATCCTATGGTTTTAATTTCCATCATCCAATTCATCTCACGAAACCCATGAAAATACCAAAACCATCAATGATTTTTCATTTGATTCTCATCAATCGTATATGTCACAAATACGGGGCTGATAGGACTTGGCCCCACACTGCATTTTCGAATCATGACCCCAAGGTCCAATGATGAAAAACAAAAATAATGAATGGATAAGTACACAATAGACAAATGTACAACACTTGTTGTCCCTGAATTATTAGAAAAAAATAGAAAGGGGTATATCACGGAAGAGAAATAAATGAATAATCAATTAAAATCCATACATGGGTGCATGAAATGTTTAGAAATTGGTGCATATCATAGAAATGGATGCTCATGATCAATTAATGTAATAAATTAGAGAATATTTCATGAATTAATGACTCATAATCATAGATTGTATCATTCATCAATCAAGAAAAATCTCATCAACAATGAGAAGGAAATAACTTTTTACTCTGCATCTGGATCTTCTTGGAACCAGAGGTTCATTATCATCTGAATCCGATTTTAAAACTAGAGGAGGAAGAAGTCACTAAAAAAAGATCCTAGAGTTATGTGGATAAACTTGGTGATCCTTCCATAATGATATATTAATAGATGAAAATATAATTATGTTATTTGTTTAAAAAAAGTGGTGTCATGAATCGGTCACCAAATTCATGCCCAACAATTTTTTAAAAAATAAAAACTAATAGTCCAATTAAGAGTTGTAAATATCTTACACAACTGGAGATTAAAGGGAGATAAAAGTCAATAACATAACAAGAGAACAAAAAATTCAAGAAGCATGAAATAAAAAAAATACCTTGACAGCAACCAATCCATGCAAAGTGGAAGGCATCTAGAAGCTCTGAAGGGAAGTAAAAAATGTGTCACTACGCCCATGCAGGTAGTCCTTCCATGTTGTTATTATTAGAGAAACCTTCACTAAGCACCATCAAGAAGTTACAGGAAGGCCAAGACATCCATGCATAGCTTTAGCATATTATATTTCTTCACATAAATTAATAAAAATCATCAATATATCTCTATTACATCAAAAATAAAAACTACCAGAATGTCCAATAGGACCACCACAATTTGCATGAAGTGGAAAAAAGCCACATAATCCCACAAATGATCGATATAGTGACTTCATCCAATAGTAATAATGTGACAAATATCAGTCGAAAAGTATATTATTTTCTACAAAAAAATGATGTTTCGGAGAAGCATCACACAATCATTAAGAATGCCACATAAATTTGAAAATGAAATAAATGTGTAGTTGAAACTAGGCGGTGAAAAACTATCCCTAAACACACCCAAGATTTAAGCCTTACTTTAAAAATCCAGATTGAGTCAAGAATAATCCATCTCAAAGATAAGTTTGATTAAGAGACCTTCCATTAAAAGAGTCTCAAGTAACAACAACAATGATAAAAAAAATAAACCAAAGACAATGAAGAAATTCATTAAATGGAAGAGGTAAAACCTGGGTTATGTCTCTAAAGTTGAAATTAGGACTCTTCTTGTATTCATCAACCAACCTTGTGAACATATGTTTTCTGATTTAAAGGTATGCTTCAGCAGAAATCTGATGACAGTAATATTTTTGATATGTTACTTCATCTTGTTCATCCATCCATGCACTTACATCATCACTCGTTTCCCCCAAAATGAGACAGGAATCTCTGTACATAAGATCTTTGTCCCTGTCATATTACTCCTCATCAAAGATTGCAACAGCTTCAACAGGATGTGTGGGAAGCTCAGCATCATTCCTAGTGGCTTCAAGGGGACTTATGACATCTCATTATATGGATCTAAATATATATATATAAAATTTTCAGATTATTTAAAAAAACAAGTAATCCCCTAAATCATTCAATCCATCAACATTTTAATCTAAAAAAATAAAAACAAAGAATAAAACACCATATAATGAGCCCACATATTGATCTCCTACTCCCTCGATCTCTCATTCACTATCTGATGCTTCCATAACACTCAAACCAAGGAGATGATCCACCCACGTAGTTTCATCTCCTACAGATACTCGATCACCACCAGGTAATTTGAAAATTTTGATCCATCCTCAATATCTATCTCAACCCCGGTAAATAACATTCATGGTGTAATGGACATATCTCCTCATCTACAAAATGTGTAAGACATTGTGGACCCACTCCAACTACGGTTATAAGGTAAGGTGGTAAGCAAACTATTCAACCCTATAAAAGTTATTTAACATTCTAATGAACCATGTGGATAGCTTGCCTATCTAGATTAACCTCCTCAATACACATCCTGAGGAGACTCAAAAGAAAATGTGGTCTCCTTGCTTAAAATCTAAGACCCAACAATGTCAATCATTGTAAGGTATCTTCTGACTAAGGGCTTTCCTCATCTTCTCATGAATGACTAAGATGATCTATGTTATTGCCTACACCATCTTTGGACCCAAAAGAGATATATCACCAATATATGTCAAGCAAAAGGGAAACTTAAAGGTCTTATGTACAGTTTCATGAATGGTTCCATACCTATTGTATAGTGGTATCTATTATTTTAGAAATATATACAAATGGAAAGTGATCATCCTAGCTCCAACTGAAGTCTAACATGAAAGGACTCATCGTATCCTCCAAAACCACTATATTGAACTCAATATTTACACCTACCTAGGATGGAAGGTTGAAATCATGCTCATTTGGATCCTAAATCCCTCTTTTGGGCCTCTCCAAAATTAGGACATGAACCACACATCACAACCAGATATAATAATCAAGCGAACCCCATGATGGTGAACTATTCCCATATGTACATGTTCCCCAAAAAACTACACTGAACACTTCTCCCAGATTTAAAATTAGCGTGCTAACATCATTAGTCGATCAACTATCAACAATATGGGGTTATGGAACTTTCACTACCTATGGAATCCCTATCATAATGTCCATATATATTTTATCACATTTCAACTCTGGGATATCATGTGGCTACAATAAACCTACCAAAACCTACTACTTAGCCTTCACCTACTCATAGGTGAGGCACCTAGAGAAGAAATTGGGCACACTCCATATCCTACCTAAACAAAAAAAACATCCAATGAAGGTACCTATACATCTTCCCCATAATGGGATGTATAAATAAATGATATGTGTGAAGCTCACTCAACACCTCCTTCAGCATCATGACTAAGACCACCATTCGTCCTTGGAAAAGAATGATGTGATTCCCTCCTTCAAAAAATCCATTGAGTAAACCCCATGAGGATACCTAGTCACACAATACTGTACAATTTATGTCTCTATATGAGACCCTCTTGCACCCTAAAAGAGCGGATGAGTCAACACCATTTACTAAAGAAAAGTTTCACCCTCCTAGTCAATTAGGGATATCTACAAGCAATCTAACTACTCAAAGGCCTCACACACCAAACATGCCTATGAATTCCTACTAAGAGAATCTATTAAAACATTTCCCTAACCTGATATATATACTTTCTCGATATCATAGTCATGTAGGAACTCCAAGTAGTGCCTCTGTATCAGTTTTATGTCTCTCCGGTTGAATATATACCTGATACTGGGATGTTATGAGTAAACCACACAGCCTTATCCTAGAAGATAATTTATCCATGTACACAAAGAGAATACTACTTCTGATAGCTCTAGGTTGTGATTCGTGTAGTATTTGTCAAGGGGTATCAACTTCCTTGAACCATATATTATAACATCATATCACTGCATCAACATGTAGCTGAGCCTAGATCTCATTGTGAAATAATAAACTATGTACTCCACACCATCCTCTGGTAGTCTCAAAATAGGGGAAATCATTAGCATCAGCCTCAAATCCCATATGGATCTTTTTAGCCACTCAGTCTAGGTAAATGTATTCCCATTATATATTAGGTTAGTCAAAGGTGCTTGAATCTTGGAGAATATTTCCAAAAACCTCTAGTAGCACCCCACCAAGCCAAGAAAAATCCATATATAGGGCCCAATCATGGGTGGATACTAAAGAATAACTACATATAAATTAAAAAGTTCCCTAACTAATCCATTATCAAAAATGAAATTCCCCCAAAAGAGAACCTTGTGAATCTATAACTAAAACTTTGATATATTTCCATAAAGATGGTTCCCTTGAAGACCATATAGGAATATCCTCATGTTATCTACATGATCTTCCTCTTCTGCAGAGTATATAAGTATGTCATCAAGTAAGGAAACCAAAAACTAGTACAAGTACAAATAGATGATCGTGTTCATCAAATCCATAAAATGGTAGGGGAGTTAATCACATCAAATGGAATCACCAGAAACTCATAGTGTGTATAGTCACATCGAAATGGAATTTTTGTAATATCAACCTTTTAAAATCTAGACTGGTTATAAACAAACTATAGATCCATCCTCAAGAACCAACTTGATCATCCCAACTAGTAAAAAACATCATCAATTCTTGATAAGGGGTACTTTCTCCTTATCACTGCCAAGTTTAGCCAATGATAATCCATGAAAAACTACAAAATCACATCCACCCATTTCATAAAAACACTTGAGATTCCTTGCAGAAGTCACTGGGTCTAATAAATCCCTTAACCTGAAAGTCCTATAACTATAATTTTATTTCTCAGAGCTTAGTAGGGGTTATCCCCTATGCTGTAGAAGATATCAAAGTACCCCTAGGATACAAGTCGAAACAAATTTTCATCTCCCACCTCAATGGTATTCTGGAAATGTCATCAGGGAATACTTACATATTTTTCTCCAAAAATAATAGAATCCACATTTCTGAAGTACCTACTATAGAAAGGGAAACTCTCACTAACTTATGGGTGATAGGATGTAGCTTCTTTCCCACAAAAATAATTTTCTCTACCATGAGATATCAGTTTCCCACAAAGAATAATCTCATAGCATCAGTATAAAGTAATCTGACTCCTCTGTGGTGATAATTTTTCTAGGATCTGAATATGGACAACTAATACATAACCATCATGAGGTCATAGGGTTCCATCGTGATGAAGAAATTCCCCCATGTTAACCTCTCTCCACAAATTGATAACTTTCACTATAGAAAGAAAAAAGATATGGAAGAAGCATTCCTTGTAAGAACCTAAAAATGAAGATTCTTAGAAAAGGTCTCTATTTGGAGCTCATTTTTTTCACCATTATTAAATATATAAAGGAAATAATCACAGCTATATCTACTAATATTGATTAAAGAGTATATTAAACACATATCATGCCTCTAATTATATTTTGTGCCTTTGGGTTATAAGGATCCATAACTTGTAGCTGTTCGCAGCCCTAACTGGTAGCTCCCAAAGACAGATATCAGATTCTTGGTGGTTGTTATAGAAGGATATCATATCATCATCCACCACCTAAATCTCCAATTACTAGAGCTCCACCTACTCCTCTTCAAGCTCTATCTCCCTGAGGGCCACCCTGCACTCTCCAAGGAGATCACTGATCATCACACTACCTTTATCTTAGCAATCTGTCTGCTATCGGTCTATGATCCTTAGCATATCTTTCCAGGAAGTCACACATCATGTAACCTCTCCCATAAAAATCATAGAACCACCACTATCAAATATTCTATATAACCCTTTTCTTCACTTGACCATGTTCCCGATCCAGATTCTTGGATGATCTCCTGCACCGAGATCCTGTTGACTAACGTCTGTAATCAGATACAGAGAAATCAACTCTGTAACACCTAGTTCCAACTCAAGATTCCTTCCATCACTATGATAGGAACATATATGTTACCAACACTTGTTCCAATAACCCATTATAGGTGGGAATGTATAGGAGTACCAAATTAGCTTGCATATCATTATGGATCCCCAAATCAAATTTTAATGCTCAAAAAGTAGCTATCTTATATCATATTATGGGAGTACCGTGTAAGGTTTTAAAATATCGTAGTGTTCTCAAACACTATAATCACTCCATATTTCTTCTACAGAAGCTATAAAATCTAAACCAAGGGAAAAAAGATGGGTATTTCTACTCATGGAACAACTGATTAATGTTGGGCCATGAGAGTGTCGACTCATCATTCATCTGTGTAATAAGATTCCGCTAATGTCGTACTAATCCATGGATAAGGCTAGATTATAATATAAACACCTTACGATTCAGTGTCTAGATAAGATTTAGAAAAATAAACACTAACTCTAGATAGTCCTCCATTTCTTGGGAATCCAGATTACCATGGATCTTAAGCGGCCTCTGATGTATGAAGTCATAAAGTCTACTTAGCATATTTGCATCCTCAACCTACATTGTTGGTATGATATGCTTCTTGATAGTTTTAGGTGATGTTACCTATCCACATCGAGGAATAATTTTTTATGATGGACCAAGAATAGAGGCATCACTAATTATCAGATCATCTTCATGATCTAGAACAGGTACCCTGTATAGCTATCACCATAGAGGCATCCTAAAAATTTAATAATGATTTATAGTGTTAAGATTAGAATATATTTGAACAGAGGGGATCTAACTCAAGACAAAATGTCAAAGAATAAATCCTATATAATGCATGTAATATATAATCCCTTTAACCACGGTCTTGTTATGCTGATTTGACAAGAAGTTAGTTAAAGATCAAGTGAATGGAAATATCAACCACCACCCCAGCACTGAATTCACAGTTCCTAGAATCCATAATAAAAACTATTTGACTCTAATACCTTAAATCCCAACAAAATCATTATAAGGGGATACTCTAAAAACTGTCCAAAGGAAATAAATAATTTTGATACCAATCTTTTATGACTCGACCCAACATGGCCCGAGATGGAACAACCCCTATCCCACATTTATAGGTTAAGGGATAGTGAACTATGCCGAAAGAAATATCTAACATGGGAGTAATTATACTAATTTATATATATGCACACACCAAAAAATAACAATGAAAACATGAAGAGTAAAAATGAAAAGATGAGAAAAATAGAAATAACCATGCATATGAAAAACATATAGGGTGTACAAGGGAAATACAATGGAAACTGAATGTAAAGGGGAAATATAAATGCCCAGCCAACAATATTTCCCAACATGACAAAGTCAAGAATGTAAAATGTTGAGAGAGACTATCTCATGATCTCTAAGATCTGACCACCATATGTGGTGTAATTTACTAGATTTCTCTAAGTTACCATGTATTCACCTAAGACCTATCCATAATCTCCATAAGACATGACACATTCTAGAAAAACCCATGTAGGGGTGTATATATACATACCTAGTAGGATGACCCAAAAGATTAACAGGGAGTAGTAAGAGACAAGATATGAATATATAGTAGACAAACAACTCAACCCTAAGAAACAATGTAAAAAATCCTATAACATGGATATATATATATATATATATATATATATATATATATTCTAAAACAAAAGATACCCAAACAACAGAGATGGGGATCTCCATTTTAGAGCCCACCTTAGTAAAAGGATTCATCAGTTCCATGATGTTTATCAATGATTCCCAAAATCTTACGTGATGTGTCATCCAAGTCAAAACAATCCATTGAACTATGTTACACAGTAAAATGGAAACAATATCAAGATATAGGAACCATGAAATGGTACAATAGGAGAGTTCCACCCAAATAAACAGTAGATAACCCGATGCCTAGACCAGCTGGAGGGTTCCACTCTAGTAGTTGAGGACCCATACCCTGATAGCCTAGGAGGGTTCCACTTGGATAGTAGGTAAAGGAACCATGACCTTCCCAGCTATGGGGTTACACTCTCATAGATTAGGACCCATTCCCTCATACCGAAAGAATATGATTAATGGATAGTTGATATAGGAAATATTCCCATCCCAATAGGAGGGTTCCACTCTTGTAGTCTAAAGCCCACACCCTAATACCATAAGAGGGTTCCACTTTGTTGAAAGGAAGAGGAACCATACCCTATATAAATAGGAGGGTTCCAATCTATATATGGGTAGATAAATCATGCCTATCCCAGTCGGAGGGTGCAACTCTAAGACATGTATATGACCCAAGCCCTATCATAGTAGGAGTGTTCCACTATAGAAGCCTCTAGGGATACTACCTGATCACCATTATCATAAAACACCATATAAATAATATTCATTTCCAAAAACTCACACATATTATCCCTAAAGTAACTATGTATTCCACCAACACATTCTACATCAAAAACACCCAGGAAATGCTACTCATGGGCCAAAATCTGAGGTATAACGAATGAGATAAGAATGGATGAAGTTTCCTAAAAAGGAAAGAAGGGGTATATAGTGTGTAGTGGACCCACATGGCATGTGGTACAGTTCTTTTTCCAAGCCATGTACTCTCTAGAACACGGATACATTCTCATGTAGAACTATACAACGTGAACATGGACTACATAGTATGTCCTCGCTCATCGGGGTCGAGCCATGTTCTCCAGGTCGTGTCAATATACCTTGACTATTTTCCTGGTTGTTCCCATGACCATATAAACTCAAAGTACTAACCGGTCCATCATCACTATAAGAAATGGATTTTGGGGATCCCACATAGTGTTTTATATTTACTCATCCCAAAACCCTAGCCTCCTCATATAGATCCCAGCATATCGTGTGTTCTTCGAGCTACACAACCAGTAGTCGGGTTTTTTCCAGATACTCATATCCATGCATGTGTTTCCAAATCCATATTTGTATATTTGAATATACCATCCTAGCCATCCTAAATTAAAGGAAATTAAATCTGTTTTCCATATTCGACCATCCATTGGTCGGAAATGGAATTTTTTTTGGTCTGTTGATTCCTGCACACACAAAGCACATATCCTTAGCCACTTATTTTTCCTATTTGGATTCCAGTTATCAAATATATAGAACAAAACCCAAAAACATCACAAAACAATTATGGATTTGTCTTTACATTATCCACATGTCTATCCTTAATGAATTTGTGGGTTCGGTTTGGATCGATTCAGCTAGAAAATGTTGAATCGAAACCTCGTGGTCTAATGATGACTAATGCAATGAATGAACAAGGAAATTCACAAGAAAATAGATGTTCAATTATTTTTTAAAAAATATTCATTGATAAATAACATAAATCGATATATAAAGGGTGGGAAAAATCAATAATCAATTAAAATATATACACAAGTACATGCAATGTTTTCCAATTTGCATAGATCAATGAAATGGATGATCATGCTCAATCAATTTAATCAATAAAGGAATAATAAAACAATTGATGAAATATACTTGGATATTATATTATTCATCATAGAAGAATTAAATCCTAATCTAAGAGAAGGGAATCATTGTGTATGCCATGTCTTGATCTACCTGGATCTAGCAGTTAGTCATCCTCTGAATCCGATTTTCCAATGAGAGGAGGAAGAAGTCGTTGTGAAGTTCTCCTAGGGTTATAAAATTAACCAGAGAGATCTTATCCTAATAATATATTTATAGATGAATTAATAGTTATATTAATTAAATAAATAAACAATATAAGTAATTTATTTGACTAAATGCACCCGTACATGGCTGATTTTATCCAAACGCCCCACACCAACCTATTTTAGGTCACGTCTAGCATATAAATCATGTTGTTGACTCCATTGTGGACTCAAATTTATAATATGAGATTAATTTTAAGATTTATCTCACATTATTTAATAAACTATGAATGCATAAAGTAAAATATATTTGATATTTTTATAAAATTAATTTTGGACACACCATACATTAGAATCACACATCATATTAGCACCTAGATCCAAAAATATATTTAGAAATATTTCAATGTATTAAAGAAAAAAAGGGTCTCTACAATATGTGTTAAAGTACTATGATAATTAAAACAAAGGTATAAGGTTTTTGTGATATTGTTTACATGATAAAGAGATTAAATTTGTGCTGTTCCATATTTCAAAAATGAAATATTAAAAAATAAGCATGTAAGAAAGTTAAAATACATTCAAATTATTCCTTAGAGTTGATGAATTTTGATATTATGGGGCTAATGATAAACCACTCAACAAAATTTTTTATTAATATTATTTTTTTGTTGATTATTTTTCTCATATAACTCTTATTAGGTATTTTAAATATAATTTTGGGGATCTTAATATGTTTTAGAGTTTTAGGAGAACTGATAAAAAAATGAATGTGGATATTCTTTGACGATGATTCAAATGAATAATAGTGATGATTATATGAATTTTATGTTTAGAGAAATATTTAAATGAATGTAATTCATCATGAATTTAGTATACCATTCACACTAAAATAAAATAGTTTTTCTAAAACAAATAAATACATGTTTAGTTGATATGGAATAAATATTATTGATCAAACAAGACACTTCTCTATAATTTTAGAGGAAAGATATTAGATAAGTAGATCATATTCTGAAGTAATGTTTCTAAAGGATGAACTATAATGTGTCTCCTTAAGAGGTATATTATAAGAAAACCTTGGGTTTAAATTACATAAGGCTGTTTGATTGTCCTTACATTATAAAATCCAGGGGTGAGAATCATTGAAAGTTTCATTAGAAGCTTTTTGATGGAATATCTCATGGATACCCTCCTAAAGGTAAAGGATAAAAGTGTTATAATAAATAAATATAAAATAATATTGACACCACATATATGAAATTTATTTCAACAATCTGATTATATATTTTAACAAAAAATTGATGATTTTGAAGAAGTGTAAGATGAAGTAGTTAAAATTGAATAATTTGAGAATGTTTATAATAATATTAATAATTTTGAAGATGATTGAGATGAAGATTATGACTTAGGTATCTCATGTGATGAGTAAAAAGTACATTAATATCATCTACATATGATGGAGAAAGTGAAAGTCTAAAACATCATTGAAGATTAACAATAGTAGGCTTAATCCCAAAGAAGATCAATGAAAATTTTACATACTTACATATTTTCATAGGTTGAGCCAAAAGATTTTGAAAATTATTTATACATTCAATATTGGATTGACAATATGAATGATCAACTATTTCAGATTGAGATGAATGATACATGGGAACATATAACCAAACCATACAATATGAATGTGATTGGTATAAATTGGGTGTTCTGAAATAATTTGATTGAAAAAGTGAATAGATTTGAAAAATTCATCACTAGTTGGATAAGTTTAATAAAAAATTTAAATCAATTACTTTGATGAGAGTGCTTATCTAGTCGAAATATTCAAAAATATCAAAATCTTCCTTCCTATCACTGCACAATAGTGATAAAATATTTTATAGATGGATTTCAAGTCATTGTTTCTTAATGGGGAGATCAGTGAAGATGTTTAAATTATAAAACAATATTTCCTTATGATTATGAATGATAAAATCTTTTTGTTAAATTTAATAAGGCCTTTTATAGGTTGAATTGAGCTCTGAGATATTGGTGTTATAAATCGGGTACTTTCTTATGGATGTTGAACATTAACAACGGAATAGTTGGTAAAAAACTCTATATAAAATAAAATCTATATGTCTACCTCATTGTGATTTTTATATAACATTATATTAATAAGAAATGATGAAAAAACATGTTAAAAGTTTTAAAATAAGATAGAGAGGTGGTATGGGATGTTTATTCTCAGAGGAAAAAAATACTTTCTTATCATATCGATATCTAAAAAGAATAAACAAATTTTCATGTATCAAGAAACGTATGCTATTGAAATTCTAAATATTTTTTTAATGGAATATTAAAATCTAGTTTTCATAAATATATCAGTGGGAACTCAGTTTTATAAAGATGGATAAGCTATTAATCATTATCCTAAAGTGACTAGGAAGTTTGTTTGAATATTTTTGTAGCTAAAAAATTAAATAAAAAATCTTTTATGATGTGACATTGTGTTACTGATATCAAAGTGCTCCAAAATAATGACATATCATAGAAATAAAAGGAATTATCTGATCAATGAAGGTAATAACAAATTTCAAACAAAATATGAATGATCAATGAAGAATTATATGTTCGGTTATGAAGATATAAGTAAATAATTGATATTTTGTGTTGATGATAGAAGTTAAATATGTGGTAGTGTTTTATGTTTGGGAGAATTATTTTTTAATTGGAATATAGATATGAAATATTATATTACTCTTAGTACAATAGAAGATGATTGTGTAGCTACAACACAACATAGGTGGATACTGACCTGATTAAAAGACTTGTTTGTTGTTTTGAATTTTCTCCTTCTATTGGTTTTTGATTATAAAAGTGTTATAATTATCACTACGAATCTAGAAAACATTATTTTTCCAAGAAAAAATGATATCATATATCACTTAAATAATGATCATGTGGAAAATAATAAACTGAAGTGAGAATTTATCCCAAAAAATGAGCATGTTATTAATATTTTAACTTTATCATTACTGAAGGAAACATTTCATAAGTTGAGGTTGATCATGTGTATACAACCTCACATTATTCCAGGATATGTTATGTGAATCCTATTCCCATTCTCATCATTTATTTGGATATTGTTTTTAAATCCATATAATTTTTTATCATAAATATATCCAATGGTATATTATAAACCTTATTGAGATGGATAATATATTTAAGAGGAGTTCATAAAAGGGGTATGTTGTGAATTCATTATGTGTGGAATCTTTTAGTAGTTTGTATAAGTGAATATAAGAAATGTTTTTCTTACAGGATAAAATTGTTTTTCAGATTATCATTCACTGTGATAAGGAAATTTTCAAGATATTTCAAAGAAATTCAAAGTGGGAGATTATTGGGAACATGATGTTTTGAGATATTTTGAGGTGATAATGTAATAATAAGTTTTTATTTATTCATTTTATTAAAGAAGAAGGTTTGATCAAATGTGATTTATATTATTTCTAATGTGAATCACATTATATTGATAAACCTTCCTATGAGTGTGATCAGATAGAGTGAGAAAACTAAAATCAAACTGATAGATATTATTGGTCTTAGGTTATCAGTATTAGTATTGTGAGGAATGATTATCTTAACATGTTTTCAAGTTCCACTTGAAATATTTTTCAATTAATAAATAATTAAATAATTAGTTTTCCTTAATATTATAAACATTATTACCAATTAATATTTTCATGATTCATGTGTAAGTACTAAGAGAGTGTTTTGGTTCATGGTGTATTAAGATTCACTAGTACAACTGTATGACATTTTTGTTCAATGTTTTTGATGTTTTGATGTTAGAAAGGAAAAAAGTTTTATCGGTCAATCATTTATTAAGATTATTAATAAAAAAATTATTCAAAGTATAAGGGAAGGTTGTATGGGAATTTTATTAGTTGAAAACTATTAGAAGATCCCCAACAATGTTATCAGACCAAGTTTATTAGATAAAACATTTTATTTTTTAATGGATGATTAATTATGTAAAATGGATAATGGATATACATGTATGATTTTTTGAATTTTAGTTGTTATCGTATGATCATATGAATGTATTAGGGTCCACAATGAAACGTTTTTTTATTTCATTAGTTGGATGTTTTGTATAATGTTTATCAGTCATGGGTTTCTCAGTAATGTAAATATCTATTTTTTACACACATGTCATCAGAAAGAGGTAGAGTATGTGAAAATATATCTAAGACATTTCTATGAATTTTTAAAGAAATATCATTTGGTGTTACATCTATCTAAAGAGTTATTATGAATACTCTCTATATGAATGTGTGGTATAATGTTTTACAGGTTAAATGGAATTTAGAAAGGTTTCATAAAGATAAAAAAATTGATGGTGAAATTTTAATCATTAAATGATCCAAATATAATGAAGTAATGATATTTGATTATATTTTAGTTATAAATATGTTTTAAAATGGTCATTAATGTCAGGTCATAAGGGAATTTTATACTTTCAACAAAAATTGAGGGCGTCCAACATGAGAAGGTTTCAGATATAAACATTAGAAATAGTGAGAAGGACACTTTATATGAAATTTTCATGTTTCGATAAATTATTATAGGAGTTAAGACTATATAAATAAGGTCTACGAACTAAGGAAATTTTTTAAATTATAGATTTTAGGTGAAGCATTTTATAATTTTAATGTCAATTGGAAAAACATAGAAAAATGGAATTAGTATAATGAATACAATATGAAGTATTCCCTTTAGTTGGTATCGGAATGATAGTGTAAAGAAGTGAGCAAGAAAAACAATTGAAGAGTTAATAGTTTGAAAAACACTGGACACAATTTCGTATCATACAGTATTGAAATAACAATGTACCATGGCGATCAGATGAACATAATGTTACAAGTGGTATCATTCTACAAATAGGACCCAAATATAGAATACCAGAAGGACATAATATAAAGAATAATGGATGAATGCATCCGAGAAGCTACTATTAGGTTGAGAAAGGTTCTTTTCGGATGTTTTCAAATAAAATGAAGAGGAAGAAGAAATATCCTGAAATGAAAACGTGAATAATTATTAAGAAACATAGTGAAAACGTACTAAATCCCATTGGTGATGTTTCTTTCAGTTGTTACAGAAAAATTGTTATACCATTAATATATGTGATGAGAACATGCATTGTTATTTGACTGTAGTGTTACAAAAGTTGAAAGATATTACATACTTACTATAACCACCCAAATCATTGTTTTTAGTGTTTGGTATGGTCATAGATTATTTTTAAACATTCCAAGGGAAAAAAATTGAGTAATGAACCTTTTAAATACTCATGTTCATGTTCACAGGGGGTGTTTTCCAATATATTTAAATCACACTGACTAGAGGAAAATATTTTTTTATGTAATAAATCATAAAAATATAAGATCACTAATTCACACACCTCTTAGTGGTTAAAATGATATAGACTATTCCTTTCATTTTTTATTTTTTATTTCGATTAAATACATATAAATACAATATTTTTTATGAAAATGATTTATTGTGAATGGAAATAAAAGGTGGCAGAGGATGGTTAGAAATTAATTAAGACTTTTGGTGATGATTTTGAGTCTCATATCATGAATATATAGATGATTTGTTAATGTATTGAGTTGCATAATATTAATCTGGATATCCCTAGTACCTATGTATGGATAAGACAATAATTTTGAATCCATTTAATAATACATATTTATAAATAAGCCTCATGGAATATAAAACTTCTGGCATGTATGTTTAACCAAAAAATTATAAATAAAAATTTGAATAAATCATTAGAATGGAAGCTGCATATGAATGAATGGTGAGAAATCATTATTATGTCAGATTAATTTATAGGAAATAGGTGTTAGAGTAGAATAAAAAATAATTATACGGGATTAACCCTAGGAATATAGATTTTTCATATATTAGCTCCAAATAAATAGAAATTTCTAAAAATAAAGATCAAGTAAATTTTGATAAATTATGATAAATTTACAATGTGACATATCTAATGTGAATTCATTGAGTTTTGGTAAATTTAAATTTAGGTGTGGTCAGATTAAACCAAAAGGGATAGTAGATCTATTAGAGTAATCATAGACTCTCATAAGATTATCCTAGAGGTATTGAAGGATATAGAAGATGTGACTAAATGTTATGTGAGTTTAAGTTAGTATTCCAAATGAGTCATAATCTATAATCTATATGATAAAACACTCAATATATTTGATCAATTATCAAGACATTAATGATTTAAGATGGGTTTTTTTTGAGTGGTATTTTAGAGGGTTTTTTAATGTATATTTATTTTTTCAATATAAAGGCTAGTAAATATGTTCATGAACATGTATAGAATGAGTTGAAATTCTATATATATTCAATGAAAGGAAAATAAATACTTTTTTCTTTTCAATGGAATAATATGTAAAAATTGTGAGAAACTAAATAAGGAAACTAAAAAAGAATAAATCAGTTATTTTGTGTGTATCAATACTATATATTCAAATGAAAAGAAAAAGATGAATTTTTTGAAGGAAATAAATTAGATAAATTTAAGGACACTCTTCCATGTGATTATTGTTTATATTTAGATATAGAGTTTGACCAAATAGAATTTGGAAGGATTTCTCATAAATATTGTGGACCCATTTAAATGATAACTAATGAGAAGATCATGACCAATTTGAGTATGATGTTCTAATGAGTGAAATTATTATTCTAATAAAATATTATAAATTTTAATATTTCAATATTTAAATATTGGATTTTTTATTTTTGTGATATTTTAGATAATTTATTTTATATAAAAGAAATTATAATTAGGTGAAATAATCATGAAGAGAAGATAAAATTAAATAACATTTATATATAATTTAAATGTAGTAGTAGAGTTAAAAGAACAAAAAGAAAGAGAATTTAGTGTGGTTGTATAAAAATTAACTTTTAATTAAATAATAATGATGAGATAATATATTGAGAGACCAAATCTATTTCTCTTTATATTTTATGTTTTGCAGATCATGAAGAAGAAGAATAAGTGACACATCTTTTTCATGACTACAAGCTCAAGTAAAGAGATCATTTTCATTCAGTCTAGTAGATACTTCAACATTTCTACTAATAAAAAATCATATGAGCCTATTGAATATAATGTTAATGTATAAATAGCTATCAACAATTCTTATGAAGAGATAAATTTTGTGTTTCCATGTAACATGGTTGGTTCTAGGACAAAATGGTTCAATTCTATCCACATTCCCTTGGTTGATTCATGATTATAAAAGATCAACCTTGTGTGCAAGGGAAAAAAACCATAACCTAAGGAATATTAAAAAAAATTGAAGTAACTTCACAAATCCTTATGTACCATGATGCATTATTTCCTTTTTCACCAAGGAACCACCTTTAAAAAATCAAGTGAGAGGAATCTATAATAATATATATTCACTTGAATAGGTGGATAGGTAAAAAAATTAATTTGTAAAAGTTTTTTACACTAATTTATACACCATATTAGTGTAACCCCATTTATCCCAGTGAAATAAAAATGAGTATCAATAATCCAAGTTCATCATTTTATTGGATTCTCAATAGTATGCGATTTCTGAGTTTTGTGTTAATTTTGAAGAGGTAACATGAATTATAGACTTAGGTTAGATTGTTCTAATGATAATATAAAACAATTTTATTCCAAGACACTAAATAATTAAAATATGAAATTTATGAGAAAGATAAGTGATTTATTACTCATGATTAAATAGGAATAAATCTCAACTATTTCATGTTATGATTAAAAAAAAGAAATCATACCTGGCATGGTTGGAGATGATATAGTGTAGAATTTGACTATTGAGATGGTGGGAAAACATTCTAACATATATGATACAAAATCATTAAATGAATAAGGTGAGAATGAAGATTCTTGTCTAAAATTTTATTTTAATGGTCTTATTATATGTAGAGAAGATCATTTACTAAAGGATTTATTTTATGATTCTTATGTTTTTTTTGAAAATATCCATAAAAAATTTACCTAATGAATTTGTGGATTTTATTTGTGTATTTTCTAGTAACATGAAATGGGTGATAATAGAACTTTAATAATATATTGGTATATTAATAGATTCCTTAGAACAAAAGGTATTGACTTTTGTAATTATTAATAGACAATTTGAGGCCAAAAGTGCTACAAATGCAGTGCATATAAAAATATATTCTATAAAATATAAATATTTTTAAAAAGTAACATAAGATGAAAAATAATATTTTATAGGATTAAAATATATGTTCCATGAATTATCAGAAAATAAGAAGGATCTCATTATTATCCAGAATTATCAAATAGTGGTCAAGGAAAACAAGCTAAATATTATTAAAATATATTTTTCTAATAAAATTAAAATTAATGTAGAAAAATAGAATTATATCAAGAATATAAATATATAATTTGATGATAGAGTGGATTTTATTGAAGATTAAAATAACACTCTATGTTTAATGTGTCTTGATGTTGAAGTCAAATTGAAAATTTTGGAATTGAAACATGTTAAGCTTTCATAAAAATTAAAGATAATAGGTACTAAAATACACAATTATGAATAGGGTCTCTATTTTATAATAAATATATCTTATATAAATTATAGTTGGGGATCATATAATATTATATACACTAAAATCTCAAAGTAAAAGGTACCATTTATCCTATAAAATTATTTTTCAACTTAAATGATTTTTTAAAACAATAATGGTTATAATGGAAAATCTATAAAAATATCGATTGATAAAAACTTTGATAAATCAATAAATAAAAAAATGGTGGAAATAATCTAGTTAAATAGAATATTTCCATTAAAAGATGAAAAACAATATTGTTTAAACTCTAAAAACATAGCGTACATCTGGATAAAATGGTATTCAATGGAGAGGAATATGATTTATTAACTAATTATGGTTTTGTGAAGGATTTGGGAATAAATATATTTTTTTATATTAAATTTCAATCCACTAATGAAAAAATGAAGCCTTTATAAAAGGGGGAAAATCTAAGTTGACATAAAGAACACAAATGAATTGGAATAATTAGTTTATCTCTAATAGTTTTATAATTTTGAAAAAACCCTATATAAAATATAGTTAATATAATAAATTTAATATTGAATGATAGTTTAAATACACTAAGCATGATTTATTTGATATGGGAGTAAGAATACCATAAAAATGAGATTGGATAAGATAAAGAATAAAGGTGGATTACCCTTGGTATATATGTAAAATAATAACATGGAACAAAATTATACCATGAGTATTATGTTTGATGCTACACCAAAATCAAGAATATGGTTTTTTCTATTATAGGAGTAGAGGTTACACGGTAGACTATTACAAGAAATTCATGCTTCTTTTTATTCATATAATAAAATAAAAGAAACCAAAATTAATTAATTAAAGAGATAAATAAGAGGATTGGTATTTTGAATAAATACTTAAAAAGGAATGAAAACATCATGATATTTTGTCAAAAGTTTATGATCCAAGATTTTTTAAGAAGTTTTTTAGAATGTGAAAGAAAGCTGGGTATGTTTCTAAAACATTATTGATCATATTTCTATATCAAGTTGATATGTTAAAGAAAATAAACATATCACTAAAAAAATATTATGGTTTAATAGAAAGAGTTAAAAAATAAATTCAACACATGGATATAGTTTAAAATATCATGAATTCTATCCCCCAAGTAGGTTTATATTTATAAAAAATAAAGGTAAATCCAAAAGATATGTCTCATTATTGGAGAAAATAACAAATGAGTACAAGGGTTGAGAAAAAATATAATCCATTTTGATATCAAGAATAGTTCTTCACAAATTAATTTATTCCCATATGTATTGTTTTTTTCATATGTGAGGGAATTAAAAGTTATATATATAAAGATAGAGAGAGTATTATGATCAAGATATGTATGTATTGTAATTGGAAGAATTATCCATCTCTATTGGGATCCAAAAATTGATATCTCAAGGTTTATTAGAGGAATTGATCATCCTTAATGAAAATATTGATCGAGTGTACTCATTTATGGGATTTTGAGATGCTTCCAAAAGAAATGATTTTATATGTGTATAGAATTTTTGGAAATTTACTGAAAGATTTATTAGATGATGTATGTTTGAATTTACTATAATTCTATTTTTTAAGGAAGAAATTATAATTTTAAGGGGGGTATATTTTTTTGGTCGGTTACCAATGAAGTGAAGAGATATTGAGGAATACCTAGATTTGGAAAAAAAATGTTTGGAATATTAAATGTAAATTTTTATCTATACAGATCGCGGATTACATAGAATTACAGTAGATTAATTAATGGGATTACAATTTGGTATTTTACTTTTCATTACTGTAAATATGGGGGAGAAAATAAATAAAATAGACTTATTGGAATCAATTTTATATATTGTTTTTCAAAAAAAATATAACGGTAGAGATTTTTATGCCTCGAGTTTATGTTGGTGTTATATTCATTTCAAAAAAGAATTTATTTCCATATGTGTTAAAAATGGATTCTTGTAAGAGGTTTGAAGTACCAAAGAACATGTGATGATAATATTTTAAAAAAAGGATTGTTTAGAGTTCTTATGAATGTTATCACAATGGGATTTATTGAGAATATTGGATAACATATTTAATCTTAAATATTATTTCACAATGATTTGTGGAATTATATTTTAGTTGGAAGGTTTTACCTTAATATTTAATTTATTAAATAATAATAAATATTTTTTTAAAATTAGAAAATTTTATATAAATTTTATTGTCAATTAATATTTTTTAAATTATTGATTTTTTAGCCAAATTAAATATCAAAAAATAAAATATTTATACTATAAAATATTTTGATCAGTTAAAAATTATTTCTAAAAAAATATTGAGTAAATTTGAGAAGGTTTAAATATTGTTTTCCAATTATTCTGATGATTATTGTAGAGACATATTTTTTTATATTACAAGATGTTTTTTGAGATGATTTAAATTATCTAAGGATGGTTTGAAATGGATTATAAATAATGGCATTGAGTTTGAGTTTGTTATAAAAATATTGATGATTTGGTCAAATATTGATCTTATAAGTGTAATATTGATTTTCTATGCACCTAAATATGAATAAAATAGAATTTATGAATCAACGTAAGAGTAAATATTTGGAAACAGACACTGTAGAAGATTAAAGTTGTGGTACATTGGATAAACACCAAAATTACAAAGTTATGTATTATTAATGTTGTGGAATAGATGTTTTTTATAATGAATGTTTCATAATTAGCGAAAATTCATATTAAATCCAAGGAAATAAGTATTATTCTAAATAAAAAAGCATTATGCGATATTGTACCTAAAAATCCAAATGCATATCAGATTACCTTCATAAATATTGACCTGTATAAGAATTGATACCATGGTTACTAGGATACATCAGAATAGATCAATTATATATAATATTGCATTCAAATTTAATGAGATCTATATTATTAACTTTAGCCTAAATCTGATTAAAAATATTGTTTTATGAAATACATAAGAGTAATCATAAACTAATGTAAGATTAACTTGATAATTATGAAGTCTAAATAAGATACATGTGTGTGTTGTTGGTGAATAAAATGGTTTTACAAATGACTTTTAAGACATAATGTATAAAATTATACAATAAAATACATGGGTTTAAAATCATGAGGGTTGTGATTCATTTTGGGGATTTTAGTTTACTATTTAAATGTTTTTTTACACTATGGTTGCTATGAAAAACAAATTTTAGTGCATGTGTTCATGAAAATGAGGATGAGAATATTTTTATTTTTAGAATATTCATAGAAAGATAAAAATGGTTTTTTAGAGATTTTAAAGGAATAATTTTTTTAAAGAATCCTGAAAAATTAAATTAGGGAATTCACGAGCAATAAATGTGAATAATTGTATAATAAAATGATTAAAATTAATGTAAAATAAATTTATGAGTATTTGGGATCATAAAAAAGTGGGGTAATTTCATGAGGCTCTTATATGTAATAATTTCATATAATAAAATATTGATTTTGAATTAATCAAAACATGAATAATTTATCATGTGTATTATAGACCATATTAAATGAAAATTGTTGAGAATATCATGAAAGATTTTATAATGAATTTTGAATGGGAATGAGAATATCATGCTACAAAAATCATTAATATTTCCATTTCTAAGTATTTGAATTATATAATATCTATATGTATGATATTTTAGTTGATTTATTTAATATTAATAAGAAGATAAGAATAATAAATATGATTTCAAGATAATCCGACCTTCTACTATATCTAATTACCTTTAGTGTCAATGTTTATGAATAAGAATAGGAGAGTGAGAGATAGTATCCTAATAAATTATAAAATAATAAATTGTACAATGGTGAAAAGGAGAAGAGAATATATTGAGAGACCAACATCTCTTCTCTTGATTATTTTGTGTGTTGAAGATATTCAAGGGGAAGAAATGAGACAACCATTTTGAATGTTTTGAAAAAGAGTCATTCTAGAAAGTTATTACAATATTGGGGAGGGATATTAGGTTAATTTATGAAAAGAGAGACTCTAGAATTTATTTTTATCACACATAAAAGGGGATACCAAAATCTAGTATTTAATAAGTACTTCATGGTGTTTTTTATTAAGAAGCAAGAATGATAGTGACTGCATCTAGCCCGTATGGTCCCAGGATTAAAGGGTTTAGGACATAATATTCCCCTTGGTTTATTATTGATAACAAATTATTACCAATGTTTGTGTTTGGGATAAAAACTAACATAAATAAAGGTATATCTCACACATTGTGAGTAAACATCATAAATACTTATTTTACTTTCTTTCTATTTCCTTTTTTATCATTGTATGAATGGAAATATGGTGAGTGAGAAATAGGGTAACTCTCCATTCACCCTAACAGGGTTATAGGAAAAATGAAAAGGTGTAATTAGTAAAAGTTAGTTATAATAATTTATCCCAATCTCAGTGAAACTACATATATCCTAGTGGAACAACACCTAACTCACTCACTCAAAATTTCAAAGTATTCTCTCAAGTAACTCTTTGGATTTTTAATACAATATTTATTCCCCATAAGTCTATATATTCTAACTCTACTAATAGAATTAAGTTATTTATAGTATATGATCATTATGTGCCTTAACCAACTAAGAAAATATTGTGCTTCATCGTTACTTGATGGTCATAGTATTAGACATCAATGAAGCCACATTTTTATAGTATTTTTTAAGGAAAAAAAATTAAACATTACATATTGTAGTGAATTTTTAATATAATTTACTTTCATAAATTCACAAATATCTTTTAGGTTTATAGTTTTATAGAGTCAGTTCATAAATATTACATAAAAATTCGCATATTACAGAGTAGAAAATTCTAATTAGTATTCATTTTTTCGATAATATAATACCTTTAAAATGACACATGTTTTATTTCCCAGAAAATTCCTCACAAATTTCGTATTGATAAAATAATATTCTCTAATAATCCTTAAAATATATGAAGAACATTTCAAAATGAGGTATGATGATGAAAATACTAGCAGATGATATAAAAAGAATAAAATATACCATTAGCCACTTAATAATTATATGAAATTTCATTTTTTGAAATAAACATTAGGTTCAAAATAAAAATTTTCGTACCCAATAAATCAACTTATCTTCCTAAATAATTTCATAAAAGATTTTACAAAAAATATAAAATGAAAAATAAACTCCTAATGTTTACTTGAAATCATGAAAAATTCGTAATTTCGTTTTTACAAATTTAAACTTTTAAGGATTATGAATTATCATAATCTATCTTTTACCTTGTGAAATCATTATATTTTCATTAAAAACCGTAACAAGCATAGATAAATCATGTAGGTAACAGAAGGAATACTTTTTGAAACATTTTTACAAATAAGATAAACTTCACATTTATACATAGAGTGACCATCATAGTTTCACTTTAAATAGCCAACACATTTATACTTGGAATAACCATCACATAAAATTCCCATAATCTCTCATGAGAAATCAATATTATTAAATTTTTTCCTTTACCCAATGCACTGGAGAACTATAAAGGGCTCACCAGGACTTGGTTTTTAAGGGAACAACCTTCCTCACAAACAATGATCAATAGATATAACATGATACATATAAGTTTTCATCATAAAAAAATTAATTTAGACTATAAGAAAACATTTTAGGTTATTGATATATACCTTTCCTTTAAAAACCATTTCTAAAAACTAAATTTCCTAAAAAAATGAAAGGATATTATTTATTTTAATAAAAAATTAATTATTATAGAGTAATACAAATATAAAATAACAAGTTATGGAAGTGGGAATAGTTGTTGTCTCTATATATATTAAAATGGAACATTCATTTTGTCTTTGTTAAGAAAGTAAAATCATTTTGTAAAAAGTATCATTTTGAAAAACATTGAAAAAGTAAAAATAAAAATAAAATTTCATATATAAATAAATTATTTCTATATAAATACATTCATATAATAATTTAAAAAATATGGTCATGGAAGAAAAAGTATTTTATAGGATATATTATAAGAATATTTTTAATATAAAATCCCTTACCACGAGTCTAAATCACCACATTAGTTCTCTATATTCTTGAATAATAAACATATTTTAATTAATTTATTTATTAATATCATTTTAATGTTAATTTTCCCTTTTATAGAACTTATTGCCATGTTATAAATAAATACATAACCATTTATGTTCACACCAAATGTTTTGACAATATTCCATTAATAATTCCAATACAACTATGGTAGGATGACTATAGTCAAAGAGGTCATTTTCAATAATATGGAAAATAATTATCATGAAATAATTATCATTTTTAAGAAAAAAATTATACTTTATAATAAAATCATTAAATATTATTAAGAAAAATAAACTATTTCACAATCTTGGAGATGGTAGGTTGTATATACACATTCGCCATGTTTCTATTTTTCAATGATCACTGTGGAATGAAGGTATGTATCATTTTATATATACATAATTATTATAATAACACAAATAAAATACTATTTCAATAATTATAGTTTTATATATCATCTATGGGATGTGTTTCTGGAGAATGAATCGCATCTTTTCATAGTGGTGGTAGTCTACAAGTTAGTATAAAAGACATTATCATTTTTCAGTATATGGAAAGGTAAGAAAATAGGTGTTATATTATATTGAAATAATGATATATATTACATTAATATCACACTATCAAATTTCAACCATCACTCTAACCATCCATGGGATACGGTGATAGAAAACAGATTACATCGGTTCGTGAGGCAGTAGTTCACCGTACATATGGATAATGAATTTCATTCTCATTAGGTATAGGTAATGAAGGGAATAGGTAATTAAATTAACAATATAAAATCTCTAAATATGGTATATAATTATTTTATCATACAATCATGGTTAAATAATATTTCATGGGTGTTGAAGATGAAATAAAACGACAACATGGGTTTTAAAACTATACCTCTTCTTTGGAAAGTATATTTTCTTAATAAATTAATCTCTCTAAGTAAGGTATTATTCCTAAAAAACATCTAAAACTAGTTTAGTGATTATATTAAGGTATTTTAGTATATATTAGTTAAACCAAAATTATATTTAGGTGTGATGGAATGAGAAGAATAGGAGTCCTTTTATAAGAGACAAGAGGGTTACTATTGGGATATCTTAAAGTATTAAATCAATATAAACTAATTTTGATGGCCAAATTGATCCAAATTGGTATTATTAGAAAATAATATAAGTATTTATCTAAATAATATCATCCCATAAAATCTTTACCTATTTTGATCTGAGTTTATTCATATAATATTGTATTAACCCTTCATTAACCCTTTTTAGAGTTACTGACAGATTAACGTACCTTACCTTTTATGGGTTAATAATTTTTTTATAAAAATTTAAAATGAAACATAAATGAAAAATTGTTTATTTAATTAACAATATAAAATTAATTTTTACAAATCAAATTTTTTATGAATTTTAAATCTTTTAATAAAATATAATTTATTATAAAAAATACTTAATGCCAATTTTACAACTCTCCATTTACATTGTCATTAAAAAGTAAAAAGAAAACGAATAAATTAGAATAAATTGAATGAAAAAATATATAACATATCATTTCTTATATAAATTTTTTGGGTCACATTAATTCGTTAAAATTATACTAATTTAAATATTTTTAATATACTTTATTTTGTTTTTCCATCAATTGAATAATTACTACGTCAATGTTGTGTAATCATTTAAGATAATAATTTATTCAAAAAAATTAAAAAAAATTAACATTATTATGAAAAATAAGTCATATTTAAAATTAATATTTATTACCTAACTTATCCTCTATTTATTATCCATGTTAAAAATATTATAGTCAATAAAAACAAGAGTATTCCATTTTTGAATTTTCTTTACATAAAATATTATAAAGGAATTAATCACTTAAAAATTTAAAAAACCCATATAATAGAATATTTAATTATTTTGGATAAAATGGAATCAGTTGATAAAATTAATAAAATTTTTAGAGTCATTTTATATTTCTTTTCATTTAATTTATAACATTAATTACCTAATTTACCCTTAACCATGTTAACAAAAATTACTATGTTACTATTTATATAGACAAAAAATATAGGGGAAATATTTAAAAAAAATTTAACTAGGGATTACAAATATTAAATCCATTTTTAGAAACTGAAAAAAAGTGGTATAATTTAATTTAAAATTAAACTGGAAAAATGTGATGAAAAATAGTTTTTTTTTATAAAAAATTCCTAGTATAAAATGTTTTATACTAAATTCAAGTAAAAATTTCAATTTAAAAACTATAATTGGATTATATTATGTTAAAATTAACTAATGAAATTTTAAAATTTTTTGCAAATATATTTTTAGTTTTTAAATAATCGAAAAGAAAACACAATTTTCCATATGATTATTATTTTTCAATATTCATTGAAAAGACTTTTTTGAATTTTTTTAAAAATTCATCCTAATATATTTCTACCTAATGAATTTAAAAATTATATTAATTTTTTCTAATTAAAATTATCTAATTTTAAAATTAATATTTTAAATAAAATAATCTAATATGTTGAACCCAATTTCGAGAATAATTCTTTTTTACTTTTGGCCAAAAAATTGCTTAATATTATTTTAATGAATATAACTCTCTAAAATGTAACTAATGAATATTTTTAAGATATGAAAATGATTTTTTATAACATTAATTGGGGATTTATATTCTTACACCCTTTAGAAATATTATCCTCATAATTTTATTCTCTTTTTATGAATGTGGGGATATAGTTCCCTCATAGCATTTTAAGATTCTCATGTTTCCTCTTCAACCGTATGATAACTCAAAAACAACATAACACTGTAAATTTACTTATTCTGAAATAATTACTCTATATGGCCAATAATATTAATTGGTATTCCTTATATGAAATTTTATCTTCCAACAGATCTACCATAGGGCTCAAAACATGAGTTGAATCTACAAAATACATTCATTACATAAAAAATATGAAATATTAGGGAACTAGGATAAAAATGGAGGCAAGGATACTCTTTATGAAGCTGGCACAAAATTCTCTAGGATTTGATATATTCTATAAAGTCATGAACATAACATCACTTATTTACCATAATGAATTAAATTATTCCATGGTGATACTTTGTGAAGAACCTGACCACCTACCTCAAATGTGAGATATTTGATTTGATTATCCACATAACATTTATGCCTACTCTAATCCATCCTCATTTGTTACCAAATTAAATTCACCTTCTCAACCATTTAATGTAATAATTTTGGCCCCATCAATTTCATTTCACGTATAACATCCTAAAATATGGGGACCAAAATATATTTCCATATAATGACTCAAAAGCATCCATATGTATACTAGAATGAAAACTATTATTATAAAAAAAATTAAAATAAATAAATTGGATGATCCCAACTCCCCTGTTAATCCATTGAACAAGAATGAATATTTTTTTCTAATGTATGAAACTTTAATTTGTAATTTATATTAGATTGAGGATGAAAAGATATACTAAAATTTTTATTAGTACCCAATGATTTCTGAAGTCCATACTAAAATTTTAATGAGGGATTATCAAGATGGACAGATACAAATATATAATATATTGAATGGGAAGGGAATGTGATATCTTTTTTCATCGATCAACAATGTCATAAATCATATTATTAACTTGAGATGTCTTTTTAAACCCCCATATGA
Source organism: Viscum album (assembly GCA_963277665.1). NCBI lineage: Eukaryota > Viridiplantae > Streptophyta > Magnoliopsida > Santalales > Viscaceae > Viscum > Viscum album. The sequence continues at coordinate 2,005,625,818 of OY728122.1, read as the reverse complement.
AATAAATGTATATATTTTACCAATTAATATTTGGAATATAAAAATGTTGGATCATTCCATTTGACAATTTCCATTCTACTTTAACCTATTGAAAATTTATACATTTCATGGTAAAATCATAAATATCAATTTTTATTCTATCCCACCAGTAATACTTCGGATGTTCTCTGTACATCATAGTACTGTAACGATGAATATTATATAGGTAAATATGAGCTTCACTGAATAATTTTATCTTTATTGGAGAAACACATGAAACACTTAATCTATTCATAGATCACAAAACACATTCTTCTTCAATGTAACATTCATGAAAATTACACTTCTTAAACAATTATTCCTTTTCCTGTAACTCTCGGTCGTTCTTTTGTGCTTGCCTAATTATTTCTGATAGTGATGATTGTTTTGATTCCTGAAATAAAATATAGGAAGTTCCTACATCTATAAATTTTAGGCCAAAACGCGTCAAATAATTATCCAAAGGGTGATATTCCAAACATAACATGGTTTTTAAAACATTAATTTTCTTACTCAAAGTATCAACTACATTGTCTGATTTTAGAGGATGATAATCAATCATGTAGTCATAATCCATTATCAATTTAATCCATCTTATCTATCCCATGTTCAAATATTTCTATGTTAATATATATTTAATTTTTCTTATTAATATATATTTCACACTTGGATCCATATAAATGTTGAGTCAATAAGGTTTTCCTTATGACTTTTCCATTCCTTCTTGTTTTTAAAATCACAAACACCTTATACGTAAAGCAAATTTATGTTTCACCTCCATAAAGAAAATTTACTTCTTTAAGTAAATTTAACCTAACCTAAATTTTCTTATACATAGCAATATTATTCTTAAGTACAAAAACCGGATTCTTAACCAAAATTCCGGAATCATATAATGTAAAGATTTGGAGCATTCTGTTTTTAGGATCCGAATTCTGGATGTGAACTGTTATGAAGTTCCAATCCGAATTATAGACTCCGAACTCTTAAGTAGTTCGACTCCAAACTCTTAAGTAGTTCGATTCCGAACTCTTAAGTTGTTCGACTCCGAACTCTTATGTAGTTCGACTCCGAACTCTTATGAAGTTCGACTCCAAACTCTTAAGTAGTTTGACTCCAAACTCTTAAGTAGTTCGACTCCGAACTCTTAAGTAGTTCGACTCCGAAATCTTAAGTGGTTTGACTCCGAACTCTTATGAAGTTCAACTTCGAACTCTTAAGTTTTTCAAGTCCGAACTCTTATGAAGTTCGACTCTGATCTTGTACTAGTTCGACTTCGAAATCTATAAGTTCAGATTCCGATCTCTGGTGAAACCAGACATCGAATTCCTATAAAACAGAATCCGAACTTTTCTTAACATAGAATCCGAATTTCAATTTGTTTAGACTCTGAACTTTTAATTTTCTTACACTCCGAAATTTTATATGGCTTTTACTTACATATGCTTTATTACAAAACGATTTCGTGCATTCAGTTATACATGATTTATTATTAAATGATGTCATCTATTCTGTTTCTAATTAACCGTTGGTTGAGTTACACATGTACATGTCCCTCCAAATTTCATGGAAAATATGACCGTTGGAGGAGGGAGCCGACTGTTGGAAATTTGCCTATAAATAGGTGCTCATTTGAAAGAGCTCAAAAATGAAGTTGATCGATCTAGAGACCACACGCTGTTAAGGTGATTTCTAGAGAGAGAAGCTTTTCAAGTCTTGTGCATACTGAACGGCTCGTTCAGATTGCTTCGTGTGACTCTGAATATTGGTGATTACATTCGAGGGATTCTAGGGATAGGAAGACAGAGGTTCCGACTACCTTGAAGTTTGAGGGCTTCCTTGCTGAGGAAGACAGAGGTTCCAACTACCTTGAAGTTGAGGGATTGCGCGGATAGTAAGATAGAGAATCCGATATTATTATCGAGGGCTTACCCTGGTGTGGGTAAGACAGACTTTCATGAAAGTACAAATCAAGGGACCTTTATCCAAGGTTGTTTGATACCCTTCTCTTTGGGTTAAAAGACTAATATCTTGTTACTTATAGTTTTACTACTTGTTTGTTTCCGCTGCATATTGTATTGTAAGGAAAGTATAACCTTCTTATATTTCCTTACACTTGTGCTCTGATAAGTTTAGATTCTATATGCTTTAAGGTATAATCTCATATTGTAGACCTTAGTTCTTACTCTCCAATTAGTGTTAGAGGTGTTGGGAATCTGCTTAGTTTAACTTTGTTAAAATTAGAACATTCCTTGTCTAAGGAAAACATAGTTATCCGTAACCAACTTTAAAGGTTCCAAAGGAATTTGTAAAGTATAAAATTCACCCCCCTCTTGTATATTGAGCATCTACATCATTATTTAGATCCTAAAATTGGTATCAAAGGAGGTCTCTGAAATACTTATACTCAAATATAAGTTTTTCTTGCTCACTTTTTCACTGTTCTTCTTCTTTTCTTAGAAAGTTTTTTTCATTCCGAACTTTATCATTCTGAACTTTGTCATTCCGAACTTTTTCAATCTGAATTGTCATTCCAAAATTTGTGGTTATGAACTTTTTCTACTAATTAGTTTGGTTGCCATGTTTTTTTTAGAATGGCAGGAGTTAATGTCGGTTCTATTGACAATGTAAATCCTACAAGACCACCAATCTTTGATGGTAATGACTATGAGTACTGGAGAGATCGAATGAATACTTTTGTTATCAACACTTGAGTGGATAATTTCTTTATGCTTACTGTTGATTATAAAATTCCTGATAAGAAAGTTGGAACTTTTACTAACCAGGAAAATCAAGAGTATCAACTCAATTATAAGTTACTCAATACTTTACTATGTTCAATGACTAGAAATATATATAGCCAAATTTCTTCTTGTGAAGCAGCTAATTGTATATGGAAGAAGTTAGAAGTTACACACTTTGGCACTTCTAAAGTAATTGAAACTATGAGAGCTATGCTTAGGGATGAATACCATGGATTCAATTTTTCTTATGGTGAACCAATTTGCAAAGTTCAACAGAGATTTATGACTATAGTGAACAGTCTTCAGTCTATGGGAGAGAAAGGTCTGGATGATGAAGATCTTGTGGACAAGATTTTTGATATCATGCCCAATGAGTGGGTATCAAAGAGAAAAGCTATTGATGAGAACAGGAAGGTCACTCACATTTTTTTAGATGAGCTATTTGGAACTCTTCTTCAAGATGAAACAAGAATGAAGAGAGATGCTGACAACATCAAGAATAAGAATGAAAATGGTATTGTTGCTTTTACAACAACATCAAATCATATAAAAGCTAAGACTCCTAAAAGAGTAACTAGATCCAAGACTAAGAAACTTATTATCCAATCTAAATCTAGTGAGAGTGAAATCTCAGAAAATTATTTAGAAAATCATGCTCGAAGGATGAACAAGATAGCTAGCCATAGAAATTTCCAATCCAAGTATAAGAAAAAGGAATGGAAAGATAGGAAAGATGGAGAAGTCACTTTTTATGAATGCAAGAGAGCTGGACATATTAGACCGGATTTCCCTTTTCATAAAAAGAAATAAAGGAAAGAAAGGCATTCTGACAGGAACAGAAATAAGTATTACAAAACCAAAGCTAAGAAAGTTATGAAATAAAATGACACCTGGAGTGCCAGTGGTGGTGACTCTTCAGATGAATCTTCTGATTATGAATCTTCAAGACAGAATAATCTTGGTCTTATAGCCAGATTACCCATTAACAATCATTGTTTTATGGCTAAGGTATGAAAATGCTGAATTAATGACCAATGTTTCTTTAAATTCTAATGATAGAGAATATTATAACTCTTCTGATGAAGAATCCTCTTCTGATGAAGAAAATACTTCACCTACCTATGAAGAGGTTTCTAGGTTTTCTGACCTTCTTGAAATTGAGAATTCCAAACTCAATAAAAAACTTGATAAAGAAAACTCTAGGAATTATATCATTACAAAAGAAATATCAGATCTTTCTAAAGATCTTGATAGGAAAAATGCTGATTTTATAAATATTTTAAAAAAATCTTGAGGAAGTAAGTTCTGAGAAGAAAAAACTTTCTAAAGAATTAGAAAAAGTAATTTCTAAGAAAAGTGTCTTCGGGCCTAGATTATGTTCTAAATCTAATGATTTTGAAGATAAAAACATGGTTATAAAACTCAAGTCTGAAATCTTTTCCTTAAAAAAGTGTTTATCAAACTTTACCCATGGTAAAGAAAATTTTGATAAAATGTATTCTCAAATACGACCTTTAAGAAACAAATCCGGATTTCGTTATACCCATGAAAAACCAACTTTTAGTAACAATTATTTTGTTCCACAAAGTTCCCCATTTTGTACCATGTGTTAATGTGGTGGTCACTGGGAAAAAAATTATTCCTTAAATAAAACCCAATCTTTAGGTTTTCATAAAGCCTATTTTCTGAAGAAAGTGTGGGTTCCTAAAATTTTGTTGTCTAGAAATCTCAGATCCAAACAAGTTTGGATTCAGAAAGTCTAATTATTTTCTTATTTTAATGAAGATAGAGGAAATACCAACAATAATACGTGGTTCATGGATAGTGTATGTTCCCGGAACATGACTGGTAACAAAAGCTATTTTGAAAAGATTATCAAAACGAAAGGAGGAAAGATAACTTTCGGAGATAATGCTCAGGGAGAAATTGTTGGTATAGGTAATATTGTTATTCTTGGTAAAACCTTGATTTCAAATTTTTTATTTGTTAAGGGTCTTAAGCACAACCTCATTAGCATGATTCAGTTATGTGATGAAGGATACCTTGTGAATTTTAGGAATGATAAGTGCTTAGTTCACAATTCCAAGGAAGAATTTATTCTCTCGGCCAATTGGTAAGATAATTTTTACACTTTGAACTTAGAAGTCCTTAGAAGACAAGATTTACCTTTCCTTAGTGCATTGGAAGATCATTATTGGTTATGGAATAGAATACTAGGTCATTGTAACCTTAGGAACTTATGTAAACTCTCTAAGAAGAAACTAGTTAAGGATCTACCAGAGCATATATTTGATTCTTATAAAGTTTGTGATCCTTGTCAATATGGAAAGAAACATAAATCAAGTTTTAAATCAATCAGTGAAGTCTCAATAACTAATGCATTACAGTTAGTGCACATGGATCTTTTTGGTCCAACACAAACTGGAAGCATTGGAGGCAAATACTATGTGTTTGTTCTAGTTGATGATTACACTAGATTTACATGGGTCTACTTTCTAGCAAAGAAGTCTGAAGATTTTTCTTATTTCAAAAGTTTTAGAGCACAAGTTAAAAATGAGAAAAAACTTTCACTGAAAACTATTCATAGTGATCATGGAGGAGAATTTCAAAATTCTGATTTTAAAACTTTTTATAGTAGAAAAGGTTTTACTCACAATTTTTCAGCACCTAGAACTCCTCAACAAAATGGTGTAGTTGAAAGACAAAATAGAATTCTTCAAGAGACAACTAGAACCATGTTGAGTGAATATTCTATAGCTAGACATTTCTGGGCTGAGGCTGTAAGTACTGCTTGTTATACTATAAATCGAGTTTTGATTAGACCTTTCTTTAATAAAACTCCTTATGAGTTATGGAACGGTAGAAAACTGAGACTTTCCTACTTCAAGGTTTTTGGTTTCAAAGTATTCATTCTGAATACTAAAAATAATTTACATAAATTCGCACCAAAATCTGATGAAGGAATTTTATTAGGCTACTCCACAACTTCTAAGGCTTATAGAGTTTTCAATAAAAATACTTATACTGTTGAAGAAACAGTGCATGTAAAATTTTATGAGTCTGATCATTTTGTTTTTAAACCATCCCAACCTACATCCTTGGATGTGTTTTCAAAAACTAATTGTCAACCTTTGATAGAATATCCTTCTGATAAGGAAAATGTTCAAGAAGATACTTCTGAAACATTTACCCCAGAAGACATTCTACCCTATGTTGATGAAGAATTTTTACAAAACCAAAGTCAGGTGTTTCTTAAGAATCATCCTAGTGATAGTATCATTGGTGATGTAAATAAACCTGTAAGGACTAGAAGTTCCTTAAGAAATGAAGTAGAACATCTAGAATTTCTTTCTCAATTGGAACCAAAAATCACTGATGAATCTTTAAGTGATGATGATTGGATCAAAGCCATGTAAGATGAACTAAATGAATTTGAGGGGAATAAAGTCTGGACCTTGGTTGAAAGACATAAGGAAACTTCTGTCATTGGAGTAAAATGGGTCTTCAGAAATAAGTGTGATGAAAATGGAGTCATAGTAATAAATAAAGCTAGACTCATTGCTAAAGGCTATAACCAGCAAGAGGGAATAGACTATGAATAAACCTATGATCCAATAGCTAGACTTGAATCTATTCGTATTCTACTTTCCTTTCTAGAATTCTTCAATTTTAAACTTTTCCAAATGGATGTGAAATGTGATTTTCTTAATGGTTATGTTCAAGAGGAAGTTTTTGTTGAACAACCTCCTGGCTTTGAAGATACAAAACATCCTGATCATGTTTTTATACTTACCAAAGATTTGTATGGCCTTAAACAAGCCCTGCGATCTTGGTATGATAGACTCACATGATTTTTGATTCAAAATAACTATGTTAATGGAAATGAAGATCCAACCCTTTTTATAAAGAAAGATAAGAAAAATGTTTTGACTGTTCAAATTTATGTTGATGACATCATATTTGGTTTAACTCAGCAATCTTTAACTGATTCTTTTGCAAGTCTAATGAAATATGAGTTTGAAATGAGTATGATGGGTGAGTTAACTTTTTTCCTTGGTTTTCAAATATCTCAAGAACTAGAGGGAACCTATATATATCAACAAAAGTATATTAAAGATCTTCTCAAAAAGTATGGTTATGACAACGCTAAGAGCATAAGTACTCCCATCTGTACCTCAAACACCTTATATCTTGATGAAGCTGGGAAACCAGTAGATGAAACATCTTTTAGAGGTATGATAGGAAGTTTACTTTACTTAACAGCTAGTCGACCAGACTTAATGTTCTTAGAATGCTTATGTGCAAGATATCAATCCAATCCTAAGGAATCTCACTTAAAGGTAGTAAAAATAATTTTTCGCTACCTAAAGAGAACCATGGATTTAGGATTATTTTATACTTCTGGAAATGATTTTGCTCTAAAAATATTTTCTGATGCTGACTTTTGTGGATGTAGAATGGATAGAAAAATTACATCTGGAACTTGTCATTTCTTAGGAGATTCTTTAGTTTCTTGGTTCTGCAAGAAGCAACATTCTGTAGGAATTTCCACTGCTGAAGCTGAATATGTAGAAGCTGGAAGTTTTTGTGCTCAAGTGTTCTAGATGCAACACACACTCATAGATTATGGCCTGAGTTTTACTAAGACTCAAATTTTGTGTGATAACACAAGTGCCATTGCCCTGAGTAAGAACCCTGCACATCACTCTCATGCAAAACACATATATATTAGGCATCACTTTCTTAGGGATCGCACACTTAAAGGAGATATCATTATTCAGTTTATCGGAAGGCAATATCAACTTACTGATATTTTCACAAAATCATTACCCTCCGATAGATATGAATATATTAAACAAAAGTTAGGAATGATAACCGTAAGGTAATCATTCTTCATTAACTTCTTGTTGAAAAATTATCCTAACAGTAATAAACTTCTTTTCATAGGTGCAGTACATTTGATTGTTAGTGTAACTAAAATTTTCGTAATCTATTTTTCAAACTTAGTGTAAATAAAAGTTTCATAGTTATTTTTTCAAAATTTTCTGAACTGAAGTTTCCGGAATGGAAATTTCTGAAACTAAAAACTTCCGGAATGGAGATTTTCATACTAAAAACTTCCGGAATGAATATTTTCATACTAAAAACTTTCGGAATGGATATTTTCATACTAAGAACTTCCGGAATGGATATTTTCATACTAGAGTTTTCATAACAATATTTTCGTACTGGAACTTTCGTAATAAGTTTGTATTTAAATTTATTTCTTCAAGAAGAATATTACCAATTACGAACAATCATTCTATCCAATCCGAAAGCTATGATTTTCTTACTTATAGTTTCGTAATCATATTTTTTCTTGCAGGTATTTTCCTGAGTTTTTTGATAGTTCAGATTCTAGTTTTCTTCAAATCTGAATGTTTTCTTTAAAACCTCAAAAGATGGGAGTCAAGTTTTTCCTTGCGGGAGTGTTTTCGACCGTCAGATCAGATCAAAGATTTTTCAACCGTTGGATGGATCTTGGAAGACCAACGGTCACATCCATCACCTATATAAAGGGGACCCCAAGACTCGTCCCACATCGGTTTTGAAAGCTTTCGCATCTCGAAGCCCTGCTGCTCTTCTTAAGACCAGTTTCGAACGGTGAAAAACTGTTCCGAATCTTTCAGAATTGTTCACTCCGAATGTCTGTTGAAGACACATCTTAAGATATGTCAAATGCGAAACCAATCTATAAGTGGATAGTCTTTAGGGAAAGGTTAGTCCATCCGTATTTCTATAATCTTGATTCCCTTATTTTAACAAATATTAGACTGAATGGTTGGAAAGATGTCTGCGTAGAAAAGTTAGATAAACAGGATCCGGTTTATACTGATTTGCTGATCGAGTTATACGAGTCTGCTTTCTTCCAGATGGAAGATGGCAGAGAGTGGTTTTCTTTCAAGTCTTATGGGAATACTTATAAGCTATCTTAAACCAAGTCCGCGATCTTGGTTGGTTTATCCTATGAAGGAGAAGCTGAATTCTGCTCACAAAAACTTCCTGATGTGCAAGGAAGTTTCAACAAGGATATGGCACTGAAGTGTCTTGGACTTAAGAAAGATTCAACCATTAAGATTACTCGTCTCACTCCGAAAAATATAATCCTTCAACTTTGGGTACAAGGATTTCTGGTTCCAAGAAGAGGTGATAAAGACATTTTGAAGAAAAGTGATATCCATGTCTTAGATTTGTTGGTAAATCTAAGAAAGATAAATATGATGAGGCATGTATTGGTTACAATCAATAACATCAAAGAAGGCTATTGTAGATCTTAGATAATCATGTTCCCTGCCTTACTATCTAAGCTGATAGTTCGGTTCTTATAATCCTTCAAGGGTGCATGCAAATCAAAAGTTCGGAATTGCAATCTTATGATGGTTAGTGATGATACTTTGATGAGGATGAAGATGGGTTTTTCTAGTGAATCCGGATAATTTTACCCTCTATTTTTGGAAGAGTTTGAAGCAGCTCAGAAAGAAACACACTTTTTGGAACCATCCAAAAAGAAAAGGAATAAGAGAAAGGTTAAGGAAGTGGTTGCTGATGAAGAAAATCCTAAGGCTAAGGAAACTCAATCTTCTCCCCCCAAGCCGATGAAGCAGAAAACATATACAGATGAAGTGACATCCAAGTGGAGGGAAGACAAAGAGAAGAGGAAATAAGGGGATCCACAATTTGGATTAGACCCTACAGAGGCTAAAGCCTTAAAAGAAAGAGCTACGTAATATTTAGAGAAGAAGGTGAAAGAGAAGAAAATGAAAAATAAATTGTCTAAAGTTGAAGTGGTGCAATCTTTGCTGAGAGCTACAGAGTTAGCGTCTGAGTTGATTCTGGTTCTGAAATCTTTCCTAATAGAGCCTTCGTTACCAGAAACTCTAGATAAGAACTATACCACTCTAGAAAAATCCAAGAGTAAAGAAGTAATTTAAGAAGCTGAAAAAGAAGTTACTGAAGAGGTAGATAAAGAAGAAGAAAATGAAGAAGAAGAGGAGGAGGGAAGTGAATATTTGGATACCCTGATCAAGCATGTACAGGACTTTAAAGATAAGGTTGAATCCAAAAAGTTATTAACTCCAGGAAAGGGAGATGGGGAAGCTAGCAAGCAACAACAATAAGAAGAAGAAGAAAATATCTTGTATGATGAGGAAGAATCCTATCAGAGAAATTTTCTTGAGGAAGGTCAATAAAAATAGAAACTAGATGAAGACCAGATTATTCAAGTTTTTGAATCAGAGGAAGTATGTCCTAATGAGGAACTCATTCCGAAATCTGATAAGGGGAAGAAAGTTCTCATGGATACTCTTATAAAAGATGTCATCAGGAAGAAAAAGGTTGGTGGTACCTCTAGAAGGAAGGTAGTGCAAGTTTAAGAAGAGCAATCTCAAAGAGATGTATCTGATTCGGAATCATCATCTCATGGGCATGATTTTGTGGTTCAATCTCTGAGGAAGTTGGTGGACACCATTCCTATTTTTCCAATAATAGATTCCAGATGCCAGATGCAACAACAAAGTATGAATCAGAAATCGGATTCCTTATCCATGGTCATGGATAAGTTAGTGAAGCTCGAAGCTGAACAAAAAAGTTTTCTTATTGATTATGATATGCATAAAAAGTCTTGCAGTAAGGTGAAAAAGTGGTCTAAGAGAGTTGATGAAGATTTAGTTCAGTTTGAAAGTCTTCAGGCTGAAGTTCAAAATGCCTTTGACACGGCAGATAAAAAGCTTAAGAATCTTCAAGATGAGTTTATTATTGAGAAGAGTTCCCGTAGTCAACAAGTGAAGGAACTAAATGAAAATGAAAATTATCTGGCTCAAAATATTATAAATTATAGAAATACCTATATTGAGATTGAGAAAAGAGTCGTTCAGCAAGATGAAATAATAAATTTGCAGAAAGAAGCCATGTAGGCTCAGGAAGAAGCTCAGGAAGAAGCTTTAAAAGTCTTAGAAGAAAAGAAAAAATCCTTGCAGAGGCAAGTCAAGGAAGACCAAAGTGACCTAAAGAAGCTCAAAATCTTGTTAAATAAGCTCATTCCGAAGGAAAAGGAAGACAAATGAACCCACTCCGATCTTTTGTTGTAGTTTTCTTTCTTTGTAAAAAATTTTCCAACTCTAATGAAATGTTATTTAGTTCATTGTATCTTATCATATACTAATGTTTCAGGTACCATATTTTCTTTTCCATACCCTTTAATTCTTTTTGAGAATCACAAAGGGGGAGAAGGAAAAAGAACTACTCCCAAGGAGGAGAAAGAAAAATTTCTAAGTGAAATATTCTTAAAGGGGGAGTTTCTCACTTTGAAGTTTTTCATCCCCATGATAATGAGAAATCCACTCCAGAAATTCAGAATACAATCCATAGAGTTTCAATGCCTAAGGGGGAGTCAGCTGTATTCACTTTCATTCATGAACAAAGGGAGATAAGTTTTAATTTCAAATCCTAATGAAAATTTTCAAAGTCCTTATATTCTTTTTTGTAAGGATGTTTGTGCTTTCCAAAAAGGGGGAGATTGTTGAGTAAATAAGGTTTTCCTTATGACTTTTCTATTCCTTCTTGTTTTGAAAATCACAAACACCTTATACTTAAGCAAATTTATGTTTCACCTCTATAAGGAAAATTTACTTCTTTAAGGAAATTTACCCTAACCTAAATTTTCTTATACAAGCAATATTATTCTTAACTACAAAAACTGGATTCTTAACCAAAATTCCAGAATCATATATTGTAAAGATTTGTAGCATTATGTTTTTAGGATCCGAATTCATGATATGAACTGTTATAAAGTTCCAATCCGAATTCTGGACTCCAAACACTTAAGTAGTTCAACTGCGAACTCTTAAGTAATTTGACTCCGAACTCTTAAGTAGTTTGACTCCGAACTCTGAAGTAGTTCGACTCCAAACTCTTAAGTAATTCGACTCCAAACTCTTATGAAGTTTGACTCCGAACTCTTAAGTAGTTCTACTCCAAACTCTTAAGTAGTTCGACTCTGAACTCTTAAGTAGTTCGACTCCGAACTCATAAGTGGTTCGACTCCGAACTCTTAAGTGGTTCGACTCCGAACTCTTATGAAGTTTGACTCCAAACTCTTGAGTAGTTCGACTCTGAACTCTTATGAAGTTCGAATCTGAACTTTTACCAGTTCGACTTCAAACTCTGCAAGTTCAGATTCTGATCTTTGGTGAAACCAGACTCCGAATTCCTATAAAACAGAATACAAACTTTTATTAACATAGACTCTGAATTTCACTTTGGTTAGACTCCGAACTTTTAATTTTCTTACACTCTTAAATTTTATATGGATTTTAATTACATATGCTCCATCACAAAATGATGTCATGCATTCAGTTATACATGATTTATTATTAAACAATGTCGTCTATTCTGTTTCTAATTAACCGTTAGTTGAGTTACACATGTACAGGTCCCTCCGAATTTCATGGAAAATATGACTGTTGGAGGAGGGAGCCAACAGTTGGAAATTTTCTTATAAATAGGATATCATTTGAAAGAGCCCAAAAATGAATTTGATCGATCTAGAGACAACATGCTGTTAAGCTAATTTCTAGAGAGAGAATCTTTTCATGCCATGTGCGTACTGAACTGCTCGTTCAGATTTCTTCGTGCGACTCCGAATGTTGGTGATTACATTCGAGGGATTCCGGGGATAGGAAGACAGAGGTGCCGACTACCTTGAAGTTTGAGGGCTTCCTTACTGAGGAAGACAGAGGTTCCAACTACCTTGATGTTGAGGGCTTGCGGGGATAGCAAAACAGAGAATCCGATCTTAGTATCAAGGGTTTCCCCTGGTGTGGGTAAGATAGACTTGCTTGAAAGTATAAATCAAGGGACGTTTATCTAAGGTTGTTGGATACCCTTCTCTTTGGGTTAAAAGACTTATATCTTGTTACTTATAGTTTTACTACTTGTTTGTTTCTGTTGTATATTGTATTGTAAGGAAAGTATAACCTTCTTATATTTCCTTACACTTGTACTCTGATAATTTTATATTCTATACACTTTAAGGTATAATCTCATATTGTAAACCTTAGTTCCAACTCTCCAATTAGTGTTAGATGTGTTGTGAATCTGCTTAGTTTAACTTTGTTAAACTTATAACTTTCCCTGTCTAAGGAAAACATAGTTATCCCTAACCAACTTTAAAGGTTCCAAAGGAATTTTTAAAGTGTACAATTCACCCCCCTCTTGTATATTGAACATCTACATCATTATTTCGATCCTACAATAAATGATGCCTTTATATTTTTAAATCAAAAACCAGAATAGAAAATTCCAAATCATGTGTAGGAAAATTTAACTCATGTTGTTTCATATGACATGAAGCATACAGAATTACCTTTTCATTTTACATTAGGAAACAACCAATTATCTTAAGAGAAAAATCTTTATATATGAAAAACTTTATTTCTAGAGGGAGGGGACAAAATAGATCATTTTCCTATTTTATTTTTAGTTCCATAAAATAGCCATCACGTTCTTTTATCCAGATTAATTTAACACCTTTTGAGTTAATAGAGTTAGTCTGATGGATATACAAGATTTTTTGTAAAAAATCATATTAAAATCCTAATAATCAAATAAAAATACAAATCTTTGTAACATTATTAGGAATTTTCCATCCATAAAGTACTTTATTTTTGGTGATGTCACAAGTTATGAGATCTTTATTCCAAATATGTCAAAGGAGTGAAATATTCTATCACAAAAAATCACATTTAACAAAATTTTCATATCATTTATTTTCATTCAGGGTTCTAAGAACAAACCTATGTTTTTTTTCATGATCCTCATAACTTTCTAAATTATTCCAAAAATCATTAATAGAAATAATAATCAACATTTTGAAAAATTCATGGAAAGATATATCTATAAGAATAGAGTTGGGATATTTTTTTAACCCAAAGTGAGAAACAAAAAACTCACAATGCACATATAGAGTTCAAAATTTTGTTTTCGTAATTTCATCATCCTTTACCTTTAGTTGACTATACCAAGATCATAGGTCAGCATTAAAAAAACATGGATCTCCCTAGATATGATCAAAAAATCATCGATACAATGAAACATATAATTATTATTAACATTAATATTATTCAAATCTCAATAATAAATTCAATTCCTAGTGGATACATATTTATTTTTAAAAAATAATTTAAGATCACCAAATGGTGTAGTTCTAGGAGGGATGATATCATTATAAAAAAACTTTTGTAAATAATTTTTCAATTTCAAAAGTTATTTTTGATCCATTTGATAAAGGGTTTTTGAAATTGGATTACCATCAATAACTAAATGAATAATAAATTCAAATTCCTAATCTGGTTTAACACAAGAAAACACACATGAAAAAAAAATCATGTATTTTTACTTTAATGATATCATTAATCTAAATATTTACCATATTTTAAAAATATGTGCAAGATAACTTTCATTTATATTATTTAGTAGTTTCTCATATTCTTTTAATCTTATGAAAATAATGTGTTCATTTTCTTATATAAATAGAAACTCCTTCTAAAAAAAATCTTTATCTCTTAAATCAATATTATCATGGTAAATAGAGAGCCAATCTATTCTTATAATAAAATAAAACTCTAATAGGATATTGATGAATTTTTTTCAAGTAAATTCTTTTCAAAAATAACTACCAGATGAAATTATAATTTATTTTTCTATCAATACATCCCCATGTCATTTTACCATAAGTTATGGATTCATTTCATGAAGTGGAATTTAAAATTGGCCATAATATTTCATTGAAATGGTAGAAAGTGTAAACCTTGAATCAAACAAAACATTAGAATAATATAAATAAAGTAATATACATGATACCAATTTGTTTAGTGGAACAGTATCTACTGAAGTAGTTGTAAAGGATATCACCACAATTTCTACTCATAATCTGTCTGAATCCCATCATTTAGGATCTTAATCAGACACAAAAGTGTATAATGACCCATCTCATTACATTTAAATAATGTTGCCTCATGTTTATTAGAATTTTCCTAACCACTACCAAGATCTGTTTCATTGAAATTATGATCCATGTTACCATAATTAACACATTAGAAGCACTTAATAGACATAATAATGCATTCCACAGTGTGTTTTTTTAATAACTCTTGAAAAATGAAAACATAAGTTTCCCACCATAACATTTCTATGATCCATCATTCCTTTTTACTGGTCACATAGACACTTTTTCTGCTAGCTTTCAAAGTACACATGATCATCAGAAAACTCCAATTAGACCTCCTCAACACATCTCACATGTTTCAAAGAACATTTGAATTCAAGGAAATCAAATCCCCTTCTATATTAATTTTCAATCTAGAGTAAAAATTATTATCCATACTATTAATATCAAAAATAATTTTTTTGTGTACAATGCCAATGAGGCAAATATTTCTTTCATACATGGATATTGAATCATCATCCCTTGTCCTCAATTATATGAATTTATTTTTCATTATATGTATAATAGATTTTGTAATATATTTCCCATTGAATATATTCTTATAGTCTTCCCATTATATAGCATTAATCTTCTGTCTTTACCATATATTCTTGACCATTGAACACCATTAGGTGGTTGATACTTCAAAGAGTTAAATATTAAGACCCAGCTTTTGAAAATTTGAACATCACATGATGTCAAATATCTCTTCTAGAAATTTAATCCATCCTTCATCTATCATTGATTCAGATTATCCCTTGAATATAAGATAGTGAAGCCTCAAACAATTTTACACTATTTACATGTTACTCTATGTTAGGAATTGTTTTTCTCTAGAATGTACACCACCAAAATTTATATATTTCCCAAACTAATACAATACTTAAATAAAAATATATATTATAATTCCAACAATTGCAGGTTGATGATTTGAAAGTATATGGTTATATGAAAATTCTATATCATTTTAACCATAGTATTTATTAAAATATTTTAGGGTTATTTGATTGACAATATGCTAAGGTCCAATGTTATCTAAACCTTTCTCTGATACCAACTATAATGAAACAGACATAATCATTAAATATTCAAGTGACTTTAAACAAAAATTCACATTCTTACATTCCCAAATATCATTTGTGGATAGTTTTTTAGAGAGTTATATCCTAAATCATACATAAAGAAACCATATATTTCAAAGCTGGCACTTCTAATTATTATCCATTTTCCCTATAATATATAGTTTTTAAAATGAAAGATGTATTATTTTCATGAAAAATATTCTAAAAGAATAATCATTACATAATCCTTGTCCCTACTCATCCTTAATCCCTATGAAAAATATTTTAAAACATGGGATGAGTATACAAATTATAGCAAGAGACATAAATAGAATGAAATAAACTATTATTCATAAAATACTGATAGAAATTTTCCTTTATTGAAATAAATGTTAATCTCAAAATACAAATTTATTACCTGGAGAAATCAAATTATCTACCCAATTTATTTTATAAAACATTTTATATGAAATATTAATTCCAAAATAAAACTCAAAATGTTTCTTTTAAATAAAAAAAAATTCATTATGATTTTTTCACAAAATTATTCTTTTTTAACATTATGAATTAAACTATACATTTCTTTATATTTTAAACTCATAATATTTCAAAAAAAACCCATATAAATAATAGATAAATAATTTTGGTAACATGGGGAATCACTTTCATATCACTCTTAAATATGGGGTAACCTTCATGGTTATACTAGGAGTAACCATCTCAGAAACACATGAAATAAACATCACTATTACACTTGGTTTAATCATCATAGTATATTCCCATAATCTCTTAGGAGAAAATTCATTATCACCATATACGTTATAATATAACATTCCTTTTTTCATTTTAAAAAATAATTAAAAACATTTCATAAAAAGTTTCACTTTAGAAACCTTTGAATGAAATAAAAAAAGAAACATAAAATTTATTTAATAAATCTAATATTTCTATATAAATACATCCACATAACAATTTTCAAAATATATACATGGATGGAAGAAATTTTCAAGCAAAACATTAAAATAATAATTGTAAAAGAACATCCCTTAAATTCAGTCCAACTCATCTCTTACTATATTTATCATGATGAATTCTAAACTTATAGAAACTTATTATTTTCATAAAAACATTTTTAAAATTTATTATTCTTTTAATATAACTTATTACCATGTTATATTCAATTAATTAATCAATTATTTTCACATTGGTCATTTTGACTATATTTGGTACATATGTCTAAAATGAATTCGATAGGTTGACTATGGTAAATGAAGTAATTATTATAGCATCTATAGAATAATAATCATTAAATAATTATCATTTATGTACATAAATTATACTTTTTAAACCACTAGTAAAATTTTATTATGAAAATTAACAATGTTACAATCATGGAGACAACATGTCATACACATGCACAAGTAATGTTTTTTTTTCAAATATCATTATATAAAGAAAGTAGGTATCATTTTATCATTCCATAATTATGAAAATATCATAAATATCATATTATTTATTTAATTATATATATATATATATATCATCTATGTGATGGGGTGATGAAAAACAAATCACATCACTTCATAGAGGTGGTAGTCCACATATATGCACAAACGACGTTATCATGTTTCAGTGTATGAAAAAGAAAGAAAAAAATTTGTTATATTATCTTTAGAAAATTATAATTATTTCATTAATATAATATATATAGCTTAAATACATCATTATAACCATCTGTGAGAGATGATGATGGAAAATGAATTTCATTAGTTCGTGAGACGATTGTCTTTCATAGCTATAAATGATGAATTCCTTTCTCGTTTGATGGTTTTTAGATAAGGATATTGTTTAATAAATTATCATAATAAAATATATGTATATTTTATATACTAATATTTTTATATCATCATGGATTAGGAAGATATTAAGGAGGATGAAGAACAAATAAAAATAAATTGTTCGACTAAAAACTATACTTATTATTTGCAAAGTCTCCTTTAGTAAATGAATTATATCCTCTATGGCCGGTATTATGACTACAAAACAGAATAATTAGTTTAGGGATTATTGTAAGGTAATTAAGAAGATATTATTTTAACTATCAGGATTTTTAGGTGTGAAGTAATGAGAATAAGAGCTACCCTTTTATAAGGGAAGGGATGAGAACTCTTGGGATTTATTAATATATTAAATTAATATATATTAACATTGATGTCTAAATGGTACAAAATTTATAATATTAATTTAAAATATAATTATGAGTCAAAATAATATAATGAAATAAAATTTGGACATGTTTGGAGAACATGTTTTACCTTATCCTTTTTAACCCTTCGTTAACCCTTTTGAAAATTACTGTAATATTAAAGTTTTCTACCATTTAAGGGTTACTAATGTCAATATAAAATGGTAAAATACACATAAATAGACCATTTATGATATAATTAACCATATAAAATTCATTTAGTTGAATATTATATTATTTTTTAATTTAAAATCTTTTAATAAAATACTATTTATAATATAATATCGTTAATGTCAATTTTAAAACTATTCATTTACTTTGAAATTAATAATAACAAGAAATAAAAGGATATATAATCTAATGAATAAAAACCTATATAATATTCCATATGTATCTAGAAAATTCATGTGGTGCATTAATTAGTTCAAATTGTAAAACTTTTAATATTTTTAATGTCATTTATTTTATTATTCCATTAATTGAATAATTATTGCATCAAAATAGTTTAATCATTTCAGGTAAATATTAAAGAACTAAAAATTTAAAATAAATTATAATTATGAAGATAAATAATTTATATTTAAAATTAATATTTATAACAGAATATATCCTCTATTTTAAACCATGTTAATAATATTACAGTTATTTAAATCATGGGTGTGGAATTTTTTACTTTTCTCAACATAATATATTATAAAGGATATAATAACATAAAAATTGGAAAAAATTACATATAAAAAAATCATTGATAATTATTGATGAAATAGAACCATACAATTAAATTAAGGCAGATACTAGTGTCATTTTTGAGTCCTTATACTTTTCTTTATCTTTAATTTACTGATTTACCCATAATTGTGAAAAAAATAATTACCAGGTTACTATTTTTCTTGATAAAAAATAAAGGGGATCTATTTAAAAAAAATAAGAAATAGTTAGTATAAATATATATTCAATTTTTCAAAATTCAAAAAATAGAAGAAGTAGGATCTAATTTATATTAAACTAGAAATTTTTTATGAAAAATAGTTTTTAAAAAAATATATATTTTAAGTATAATAATAGAAAAAAAATAAAAAATAATAATATTTTTCTCTATTCGATGAAAAATAATTTTTTAGAAAATTATAAAACATATCTCATAACATAATTTTGATATGATGAATTAATAAAATTAAATTCATTTTTTTCAAATTAAAATTCAGTAATTTAAAAATCATCTTTTGATATAAAACTCAAGTGGCTCTAAATTCTACAGATTTATCCCATAATTTTATTAAGTTATTAACCATTCGACTAATTAGTTTGACACTTTTTATGTATTATTTAGAATTTTTAAATTTTATATTAAAATATATTTTTTAATCGTTTTTCTTAATTAATTTTATATATTCAGTTTATTAATTTATTATTTTTCTATTACTTACATTTTTGGTTCTTTATTTTTACTCTATAGGTTCATTTCCAGCTTGTCGTTATTATTAGGTATAGTTTCTTTTTAAAAATTAATATATTAATAAAAAAATTTATAATTAACCAACTTATATCTTTATAATATATTTAATCTTTTATGTTGGTTAAGAAAATTAAACTATTTTAATTTCTAATTCAATTGAAATAATTGATTTAACTCTTTTTAATTTAATATTTTAATTTAATTTAATCATTCTAATTCAACTTGTTTTAGTTTCCATGGTTAATAAATTTTAATTTGTTTTTAACACTAGTTTTTTTTTTATTTTCTAGATTTCTATATGCGAATTTTATTAATTTTTCAATTAATTTATGTTTTATTTAATTAAAATATTAATTAATATTAACTTTTAAATAATTAATTTATTTTCTTCATATTAATCCTTATATCTTATATTGCTTTGATTTTATTGATTTGACATTCTCTTTATATCTTTATGTTGTCAGATGAGTCATCATTAAATTTTAAATCACCGTCAAAACATTGTGTAATCATTGATAGCCTAATAGTGACTCATTTTTCCCTTTGTCATGTTTTTGTGTCTTTCTGCCAGCTTGAAACGTCTCACTATTGCATCTATAATGGTGGCTCAGAGACACCATCACCCTATCCGTCCAACCTTTCACATGTTCTGCTACTGCCATTCTGCAACACATCATTGCCCACCTTGAGTCACTGGTATCACCTCTGCTTGATCCACCAGTGTCCCACAAACCGTTCCCCTTCCTTGAAACTATCCACAATGTAACACCTCCACCCACAGTTTCTTTTACAAAGATGAATCCACCTAGCCTGTGTCCACCCATTATTTCTGGCATTTTTCAGTAACCATTTATTAATCACATACCGCCATCACTGGTTCTACCGATACACCACTAGGGCTTCCCAGTCTTCACACTATCATAGAAAGTAAAAAACCGCCACATATTTTGTACCACAAAAC
Organism: Viscum album; assembly: GCA_963277665.1. Lineage (NCBI taxonomy): Eukaryota > Viridiplantae > Streptophyta > Magnoliopsida > Santalales > Viscaceae > Viscum > Viscum album. The sequence continues at coordinate 2,005,605,311 of OY728122.1, read as the reverse complement.
AGATCTAAATCCCAGTGAACTGATCCCTCGCTAAATTTGATGTGTAACCACCTCTTCGTGATCTAATGTTTCACATATGTGATTGCTGAAATCTTCTTCTTCAAACTACAACCCCATATCGAATAAAACTACTTCCTCTCTACAGGAGATCAACATCGTAGGACCTACTTCCAGGTTGTTACATCCCGGGTAAATAAAGAATAAATAATTTTCATATTTATTAATATTTACGAATTAAATATTAATTTTACTTTAAAGTGGTTGCTATGTTCGATAGCGTACTCGATATGCGACGATGAGTTTCTTTGGAAACTTATGTTGCACACTAGTAATATAATAATATTATTTTAAATGGTGGTTAACATGTAGCCGTTGTATTGGCAAGAATGGATAGAAATAACTAAAATATTATTATATATGTTTTTTAAATGTTTTTACATTTATCCAATAAAAGATAAAGGCTTAAAATACGAAAAGAATTCAATTTTAGGCATTTATACCCTAATTTTCACTAAAGGTTCACTTTTCACCTTTTGATGGCGAACCGTCATTAAATATAGTTTTTATCACTCTTATAAATTCTATAGGACCAAATAAAACTCTTCTTTAGTATTGGGACATCAAAATTTACTTTGTGTAAATTTTTGGTATTTTTCCGATAAAGTTCATTTTTTATGAATAGTGTAAAATGTTTTATTTTAATTCAAAACCTCTTTTTAATCTAATTTATTTATATGATTAGATTATCTTTTGAATTGGTTTTAAACTGAAATTAGAATATATTTTTACCATTAAATCCATTAGTGGTCGTTGGAATTAATTTCACTTTGAAATCGGACTTAAACTAGTGTCAATCTTTTGATACTTATTGTTTCATAAAAACACGCTATTTGCTCTGACAGCGGTAATTAATTATTAAATTAATTAATGAAACTTATATGTTTTAATTTTTTTAAAATGGACTTCATTTTTTAATTCAGAATATCAAATATATCTTAGGGTGATATTTTGGTATTTTTATGAAAAACTTCAATTTTTGATGAATAGTGAAACCACTAAGTGGTACTTAAAAAACTGATTTTTTGTTTAAATGAAATTTTACCACCTCTGTGATTTGAATTTAAAAAATCCAACATACATGGTTTTCATTAAAAAGTAAAATGTGGTTCAATGGGATTAAAATAATTTTTTGGTGAATACTAACTTATTAAGTTTTAATCGCGATTAGAGGTAATTAGTGTAGTTTAAGGTAAACATAATGTTTTAATAATAAGAAATGAACTTGAAACATCTCCTAACCTCATTTTATGTGTCATGTATGACCATGAAAATCCATGGGTCAACCTGGGGACCCCATGGAGCCACTTTAGTTGGAAAATGACATTAATACCTTTTTATTTAATGTTAATAAAAATGTCACAAACATGAGTTGTTTTACTAAAACAATTCTTACATGAGGTTATACAAGTCATATTTTTGACTATAAATATTCATTAGAAATTTAAAAATATTTCCTACATCATGATATTTTTTTATAATTTTTAGACCTTAAATATATTAAATTAGTTATGACATCATGATGATGCAGCGATTACCTCATTAATAAAGGATTTAAATAAAATGAAAAGATAATGTAAAATCTATGACCTACACATGTACAAAACCTATTGGATGGGTATATTTCGAACCCTTATCACCTTATACTCGAATTATATCAATGTGGGACCTTTTAAATCTGAAACTCATTTTAAAATAATGGAACATTTCTTTACTTTCCAAGAGTTCCCCTCCTCTCCTCTTATAAAAGGCTCCCACCTCTACCTCATTACCCACACTTACAAAGCCATTGGATCGACCAAACCCTGCTCATTTTGTCTCTCCATATCCCTCGCTAACTCCTTGAAGCCTCACTTTGGGCAGAAGTCTTCCCAAGGAAGCCTTTGAGCTCAAATCTAAGAGAGTTACCCGATTTTAAGGTGATGTCTTCACTTGTGTTCTTTTGTTTTATTTTGCTTCTCCAACCCACTAAACTCTTTTTATTAATTTCTTTTGTAACAACTCTAGTATCTTCCATATACTAGGATGTTGTTATAAGAAGTATTCGAGCTACACTTACACACACCTATGTCTAATGGTTAAAGAACATATTGTTTCTGTGGATGGCGAATTTCTGCCTCACGAAATAATGATTGTTCGATATTCTTATAACACCTTCAAAGGTGGCCATTAAGATGTCACTATATTTATATATGATATAAAATATTTTTATATTTTCCTTAAGCTTATGTATTTTTTATTTTGGTCATACCTTTATGGTTTCCATTATGGGTAAATGCGATATCTTCATTTAAGGAAGTGCGGACTACCGCCCCCTCAAAGTGATTTGATTTTGTTAATGCCATATGTGGGATGTATAAAGGATTTAATTAATGGTAATATATATTATATTATACTGCAATTATAATATACCTTTATATCATTATGATTCCATTCCATAAAAAATACGAAATAGAAATGAAAGTAGCGTTCATGCGTAGGTACGGCTTACCGTCTCCATGAACGGTGCATTTCATTACCTCTAAATGATTATGTAATATTATAAATGCATGTATATAATGGATATATATGAGTTATGTTACATATAAATGATTAATATAATTATATAATTAAAATATACATACCTCTCTTTTAGTTTTAATTCCATTAATATGACATAGAAATGAAAGTAGTGTTCATGCGTACGTACGGCTTACCTTCTCCATGAACGGTGCATTTAATTTCTTACCTCTAAATGATTATGTGATATTATAAATACATGTATATTCTAGATATATATGATATATTTGATATCAAAATCCGGAATTTCATTCTGGATATAATGAACCTTTGACCACATGAACAACATGTAATTGTAAGAAGTCCACTTTCGACTTAAGAACCAAATATTGACAAAACAAACATTATTAACTTAAATGGTTACATAATATTTATAACATGGAAATAAGTGATATAAAAGGAATAATGAACTTGAAAAATGTTCTTAAGAAAATATAAATTAACTCAAGTTTATTATTCAGGACGTTAAAGAACGATCGAGTCAAGTCAGACCCGAGGTAAGGGAATTTCTTAACCGAATTTCCATTCTTTGGGTTAATCTCCTACTTTCAAATTATGTCATGATATTATTATTTCATATCTTGTATTTGTACTTTCTTTATGTGTACTTATAATGAATACACATAATAGATCTATTTTATTTTAAAAATGATCTTTGTAAGGGACTTCGTCTCAATCTCCTTTCATTGAGGCATATTTCGTTTTATACACAACTATCTTTTATACAGTGTATAAACCCTTGGACCTTTACTTTTATACAAAACGAATATTTTTCTATGAATCATTTTACAAAATTACAAAAAGGAAAGTTTCTTTTAACGTACGTGGTGACAACGACCTTTTCTGCCGTCGTGAGTATTATTTGGTCTTTGGCTTCCTCAACAAGCCGTAATGCTTTTAAAATAAAATAAATACCATATAATCTTTTATGTATTTTGGTATTGAAAATTGTTTTGATAAATGATTATATTATGTCAATATATTTAAATGATATATTGTGATTTAAATGTGGAAATGTTATCATTCCATTATATTGGTTTTATGTTTTATGATTTTATATTGGTACCTATACATTTGACGGGTGGTTACGTGATAAACCATATGACGGGTGGTGCCGTGAATACCAGGACGGGTGGTTACGTTATAACCTCCAATGCATTGGGTATGGAAGTCGTACGTATGGCTATTCCATTAAGTATGTATGGAAGTTGGCCGTATGGATATTCCATTAAGTGATATGTGTGGAAGTCGACCATATAGTTATTCCACATAAGTATGTTTATTTCCCAAGTTACCTTTATATGTTATATGTTCTTTATATGGGTTTTATGGTAATCTTTTGGTTAAAAAAGGGTAAGTAATGATCTTTTATTCAGTGAAGAGTTTTTACTACTTCATTAAGGTGAAAATAATGACTTTGATAAAGTATACATGGTTTAATTTTTATTTTGATAAACTAACAGTTTTTATTATTTGTGTATCCCTTACTGAGATTTTTATGCTCACCCCAAGTTTTTTTTGAAATGTTTTTCACATGACTTAATGTGGAATAGGGTCAAGGATGGGATCAAGGGAAAGTCATGCTATATAAAACATGGAACTAGACATGTTTCTTTTTAAGAGTTTTTTTATTCTATGGAATCTTGGTAGAAGTGTCTACTTTGTAAATCTTTTGAGATGTAATAGTTATGTTCAAATTATGTAAAACTCTAAACCTAAAAAGATCATCAATGTGAATTATTCATTTAATTAAATATTAAGTAAGGTTTAAGGCCGGGGCCTTATAGTTGGTATGAAAGGTCAGTTTAGACAACTTTAGGAGTTAGAAATTGTTAATTTATAAGTTAATTTATGGTATGACTGAAATGATATAGCATTTAAAGATTACCATGTTGCTTCGCCTAAGATATTTCTGTGTTCAGAATGGTTTTTCGCAGAGGAAACAAAGAAGCTATGTTAGGACGACATCAGGAGGAAGACAACCTTCCAAATCAGCAACCTGAGATGGTCGGAATCGAAACTGAACAGTTTGTTGCAGTGATGACACAGTTGACTCGGGCTATAAATGGTGGTGGTATCCATGCACGAGATCAGCCAGATCAACCGCAGAGGAACATGTCAGTGGTGGAACATTTCATGAGGCAACATCCCCCATCATTCAGAGGATCATCTGACCCCGTGCAAGCTAAAGGGTGGATTAAAGCACTGGAGAAGATTTTTGATGTCATGGGGTGTTCAGAACATCAAAATGTTAGTCTTGTTGTTTACCGTTTTAAAGGTGAAGCTGATCAGTGGTGGTCGATGGTAAAAAATATCAGGGATAGTGATGAGATTGATGATCTTCACTGGGACGAATTCAAAGGTATGTTTCTTGAAAAATATTTTCCTAAGGTGGTTCGTCTTAGGATTAAAAAACAGTTCCTATAATTGAGGCAGGAGGATGATTCAGTGGCTTATTATGAAGAAAATTTCACTCGATTGGAAAGGTATGCTCCAAACTTCATACGAGATCTTGATAGTAAAATAAATCGTTTTTACTCAGGGTTAAAGCCAAAGTATCGAAGGGATTTAGCTTCTCGTGAGTTCAAAAGTTATGAAGAACTTGTTCGATGTGCGGAGAAGGTGGAAATGGAGTTTGCCGATGATCAGGTGTTCTATGACAAACAACAGAATAAGAGGTCTAGTTGGCAGGCAAAGGGGAAGAATTCATCAAAGAAGCAAGGAGGTAAGAAAACCAAATATCCATCCTGTGAAAAATGTAGTAAAATGAATCCTAGAGAATGTTTATCCAAGTCTGGTAAGTGCCTTCGGTGTAGTAATTCTGGTCATATTGCTTGTAACTGTAAGGAGGATGATCAAGCAGGCAATGAAAAGCCAGAGGTAAGATGTTTTAAGTGTAATTAAATGGTTCATTATGAAAATGAGTGTCCAACGAAGAACTCAACTGGGGGAAAGCAGCCAGACTACAAGCAGAAAGGGGTGGTGAAATCCTTTGCAACAACCTCAGCAGATGTTGGGCCATCGAATGAAGTGGTATCAGGTACACTGTTTGTTTGTTTAGATTATGCCAATGTGTTATTTGATTCAGGTTCTACACACTCTTTCATTTCTGAGAAGTTTTCTAGTAAATTGGAAATTCCATATCAAGATATGAATCCTGAACTTATGGTAAAAACACCCGGTGGGAATGTTGAGACAAAAAGGAATTATAAGAACCTTCTTATCCTTGCGTGTGGAAAGAATCTACCAGCAAACCTTATTGTTTTTACTCTAGTAGAGTTTGATGTTATTTTGGGCATGGATTGGCTTTCTATTTATCATGCTAAGACTGACTGTAGAGCTAAAATGGTTTCTTTTCAGAAAGATTTTCAGTTTGTGTACAAGAATGAACCCTTGCTTTTGATAACATATCAGGAAGTTTAGAAACTAGTAAAAGAAGGAAATGAATGTTACCTTTCACATATTGTTGAAAATAAAGGAACTGTTCAGATTAATGATGTGCCATTGGTAAATGAGTATCTTGACGTTTTTCCTCATGATTTGCCTGGTATTATTCATGATCGGGAAGTTTAATTTACTGTTGACTTAGTTCCTGATTCTAAACCAATTTCAAAACCCCCTTATCGAATGGCTCAAGTTGAACTTCTAGAGTTAAAGAAACAATTTCATGAGTTATTAGGTAAAGGTTTCATTCGACCTAGCACATCACCATGGGGTGCTCCTGTCTTGTTTGTTAAAAAGAAAGATGGCTCAATGAGACTTTGCATTGATTATAGAGCCTTGAATAATATTACTGTTAAGAACAAGTATCCTTTGCCTCATATCGATGATTTGTTTGATCAGCTCCAGGGAGCTCAGTATTTTTCAAAGATTGACTTGAGGTCGGGGTACCATCAGTTGAAAGTAAAAGAAGCAGACATTCCGAAGACTGCGTTCCATACTAGATATGGCCATTATGAATTTGTAGTTATGCCTTTTGGGATAACCAATGCACCTGATGTATTCATGGACCTTATGAATAGAATTTTCCATGAGTTCTTGGATAAGTTTTTGGTTGTTTTCATTGATGATATTTTGGTGTTTTATAAAAGTAAAGGGGAGCATGAAAGTCATTTAAGGGTTATCTTGAAAACCTTAAAATAAAAGAAACTATATGGAAAATTCAGCAAGTGTGAGTTTTGGTTACAACAAATTTCATTCCTGGGTCACATTGTTTCAAAAGATGGCATAACTGTTGATCCTGCTAAAACAAAAGTTGTTGAAGAATGTCCAAGACCCAAAAATGTAACAGAGATCCATAGTTTTCTTGGTTTGGCAGGTTACTACTGAAGGTTTGTTGAAAATTTTTCATGGTTATCTAGTCCAATGACTAAGCTAACTTAGAAGGGTGTTAAGTTTATCTGGACAAAAGAATGTGATGATTGTTTTCAGGATTTGAAAAGAATATTGGTGAATGCTCCAGTTTTGGAACTTCCTTCTAGGAATGGTGAGTTTCTTATATACAGTGATGCTTCGTTGAAGGGACTTGGTTGTGTCCTTATGCATAATGATCAGCTAATTGCTTATGCTTCACGTCAGTTAAAAACTCATGAGGTAAATTACCCTACACATGATTTGGAATTAGCTGCTGTTGTTTTTGCTTTAAAAATTTGGAGGCATCATTTGTATGGAGTAAAGTGTGAAATATATACTGATCACAAAAGTTTAAAGTATATATTCACTCAGAAAGAATTGAACATGAGACAGAGGAGATGGCTGGAATTAATTAAGGATTATGATTTTACAATTCACTACCATCCGGGAAAAGCAAATAAAGTGGTCGATGCTTTGAGTCGAAAAAGTAATGATTCATTAACCATGCTACATTTAGAATGAGATCCTTTGGTTTTTGATTTGATGAACTTTGTCATAGAAGTTGTTGGTGCAGGAACATCTTTTGTTTTGTTTCAGGTATCAGTGAGATCATCCCTATCAGACAGAATTAAGCAAGCACAGAGGGAAGACAGTGAGTTGCAGAAAAAGGTAGAGCTGGTTCAGAAGGGTAAGTTTCATGAATTCAACATTGATTATGATTGTGTTTTGAGGTTTGGGAAGAGATTATGTGTGCCTTGTGATTCACAGTTGAAGAATGAGTTGTTATGTGAGGCTCATAGTTCCCCGTTTTCAGTTCATCCTGGCAGTACTAAGATGTACAAAGATCTGTGGGAGTATTACTGGTGGTATGGAATGAAAAGGGATATTGCTGATTTGACTGTGAAGTGTCTGACTTGTCAGCAGGTTAAAGCAGAGTGGCAGTTACCAAAAGCGATGCTTCAGCCTTTACCAGTTCCAGAGTGGAAATGGGAAAACATATCCATGGGCTTTGTTGTGGGATTACTGAGGACATCTCGAGGTAATAATGAAATCTGGGTTATTGTTGATCGCTTGACTAAATCTGCTCATTTCCTTGCTATACGAGATACTTTTTCACTAGATCAACTTTCCTGTTTGTATCTTAATGAGATAGTCAGGTTACATGGAGTTCCTCTCTCCATTGTGTCCGATCGTGATCCCAGGTTTACTTATAACTTTTGGAAAGGCCTTCAGAAGTTGTTGGGTACTGAATTAAATTTTAGTACAGCTTTTCATCCTCAATCAGATGGGCAGTCAGAACGAACAATTCAGACCTTGGAGGATATGCTACGAGCTTGTTCGATGGATTATCAGGGAAGTTGGGACCAACATATTTTTTTGGTTGAGTTTTCTTATAATAACAGTTTTCATTCCAGTATACAGATGGCACCATTTGAGACATTATATGGGAAGCAGTGTCGAACTCCAGCTTTTTGGGATGAAGTGGGTGAAAGGAAGCTGATGGGACCAGAATTGGTAGAAGAGATGGAATAAAAAGTTCAGTTGATTCAAAAACACATGAGAAAAGCTCAGAGTAGACAGAAGAGTTATGCATACAACAGGAGGAAGGATCTCTCTTTTGAGGTAGGTGATCATGTTTTTCTCAAGGTTTCTCCATGGAAAAGTGTGACGCGATTTGGAAAGAAAGGAAAGCTGAGTCCAAGGTTCATTGGACCATATGAAATTCTGGAGAGAGTTGGATCAGTTGATTACCGAGTGGCTTTACCTCTAAGTTTATCTCAGGTACACAATGTTTTTCATGTTTCGATGTTGAGGAAGTATATGCCAGATCTATCTCATGTTTTGAGTCTAGAGGTAGTTCAGCTGGAAGAGAACCTATCTTATGAAGAACAACCAGTCCAGATTCTTGACCGAAGAGAGAAAGTGTTGTGAAATAAGGTAATTCACCAGGTAAAGGTTTTTTGGAAAAACCATATGGTTGAAGAGGCAACGTGGGAATCTGAAAATGCTATGAGGGATAAATACCCCCACTTATTTTGATAAGTGAATAAAATTTCGAGGATGTAATTCCCAAAAGGGGGGAAGGATGTAACATCCCAGGTAAATAAAGATCAAATAATTTTCATATTTATTAATATTTATGAATTAAATATTAATTTTACTTTAAAGGGGTTGCTATGTTTGATAGCGTACTCGATACGCAACGATGAGTTTCTTTGAAAACTTACGTTGCACACTAGAAATATAATAATATTATTTTAAATGGTAGTTAACATTTAGCTGTTGTATTGGAGGGAATGGATAGAAATAACTAAAATATGATTATATATGTGTTTTAAATGTTTTACATTTATCCAATAAAAGATAGAGGCTTAAAATATGGAAATAATTCAATTTTAGGCATTTATACCCTAATTTTCACTAAAGGTTCACTTATCGCCTTTTGATGATGAACTGTCATTAAATATAGTTTTGATCACTCTTATACATTATATTGTACCAAATAAAACTCTTCTCTAGAATTGGGATATCAAAATTTAATTTGTGTAAAATTTTGGTATTTTTCCGATAAAGTTCATTTTTTTATGAATAGTGTAAAATGTTGTATTTTAATTCAAAACCTCTTTTTAATATAATTTATTTATATGATTAGATTATCTTTTGAATTGTTTTTAAAGTGAAATTAGAATATATTTTTACCATTAAATTAAATAGTGGTCTTTGGAATTAATTTCACTTTGAAATCGGACTTAAACTAGTGTCAATCTTTTGATACTTATTATTTCATAAAAACACACTATTTGCTCTGACAGCGGGAATTAATTATTAAATTAATTAATGCAAATTATATGTTTTAATTTTTGTAAAATGGACTTCATTTTTTAATTCAGAATATTAAATATAGCTTAGGGTGAAGTTTTGGTATTTTTATGAAAAACTTCAATTTTTGATGAATAGTGAAACCACTAAGTGGTACTTAAAAAAATGATTTTTTGTTTAAACGAAATTTTACCACCTCTGTGTTTTGAATTTCAAAAATCCGACATACATGGTTGTCATTAAGAAGTAAAATGTGGTTCAATGGGATTAAAGTTTTTTTGGTGAATAGTAACTTATTAAGTTTTAATCGCAATTAGAGGTAATTAGTGTGGTTTAAGGTAAAAATAATGTTTTAATAATATGAAATGAACTTGAAACATGTCCTAACATCATTGGATGTGTCATGGCTAACCATGAAAATCCATGGGTCAACATGGGGACCCCATGGAGCCACTTTAGTTGGAAAATGACATTAATACCTTTTTATTTAATGTTAAATTAAAAATGTCACAAACATGAGTTGTTTTACTAAAACAATTCTTACATGGGGTTATACAAGTCATATTTTTGACTATAAATATTAATCAGAAATCTAAGAAGATTTATTACATCATGATATATTTTTTATAATTTTTAGACATTAAATATATTAAATTAGTTATGACATCATGATGATGCAGCGATTACCACATTAATAAAGGATTTAAATAAAATGAAAAGATAATGTAAAATCTATGACCTACACATGTCCAAAACCTATTGGATGGGTATATTTTGAACCATTATCACCTTATCCTAGAATTATATCAATGTGGGACCTTTTAAATCCTAAACTCATTTTAAAATAATGGAACATTTATTTACTTTCCAAGAGCGCCCCTCCTCTCCTCTTAAAAAAGGCCCCCAGCTCTACCTCATTACCCACACTTACAAAGCCTTTGGCTCGACCAAACCCTACTCATTTTGTCTCTCCACATCCCTCTATAACTCCTTGAAGCCTCACTTTGGTCAGAAGTCTTCTCAAGGAAGCCTTTGAAATCAAATCTAAGAGAGTTACTCGATTTTAAGGTGATGTCTTCACTTGTGTTCTTTTGTTTTATTTTGCTTCTCAAACCCCCTATACTCTTTTTATTCATTTATTTTGTAACAACTCCAGTATCTTCCATATACTATGATGTTTTTATAAGAATTATTCGAGCTACACTTACACACACCTACGTCTAATGGTTAAAGAACATACTATTTCCGTGGATGACGAATTTCTGCCTCACGAAACAATAATTGTTCGATATTCTTATAACACCTTAAAAGGTGGCCATTAAGATGTCACTATATTTATATATGATATATAATATGTTTATGTTTTCCTTAATCTTCTGTATTTTTCATTTTGGGCATACCTTTATGGTTTCCATTATGGGTAAATGGGATATCTTCATTTAAGGAAGTGCGGACTACCGCCCCCTCAAAGTGATTTGATTTCGTTAATGCCATATGTGGGATGTATAAAGGATTTAATTAATGGTAATATATATGATATTATACTGGAATTATAATATACCTTTATATCATTATGATTCAATTCCATAAGAAAAATCGAAATAGAAATGAAAGTAGCGTTCATGCGTACGTACGGCTTACCGTCTCCATGAACGGTGCATTTCATTACCTCTAAATGATTATGTAATATTATAAATGCATGTATATAATGGATATATATGATGTATGTTACATATAAATTATTAATATAATTCTGGAATTAAAATACACATACCTCTCATTTAGTTTTAATTCCATTAATATGACATATAAATGAAAGTAGCGTTCATGCGTACGTACGGCTTACCGTCTCCATGAACGGTGCATTTCATTTATTACCTCTAAATGATTATGTGATATTATAAATACATTTATATGATAGATATATATGATATATATTATATCCAAATCAGGAATGTCATTCTGGATATAATGAACCTTTGACCACACGAACAACATGTAATTGTAAGAAGTCCACTTTCGACTTAAGAACCAAATATCGACAAAACAAACATTATTAACTTAAATGGTTACATAATGTTTATAACATGGTAATAAGTGATATAAAAGGAATAATGAACTTGAAAATGGTTCTTAGGAAAATAGAAATTAACTCAAGTTTATTATTCAGGACTTTAAAGAACGATCGAGTCAAGTCGGACCCGAGGTAAGGGAATTTCTTAACCCAATTTTCATTCTTTGGATTAATCTCCTACTTTCAAATTATGTCATGATATTATTATGTCATATCTTGTATTTGTACTTTCTTTATGTGTACTTATAATGAATACACATAATATATCTATTTTATTTTAAAAATGATCTTTGTAAGGGATTTCGTCTCAATCTCCTTTCATTGAGGCATATTTCATTTTATATACAACTATCTTTTATACGGTATATAAACCCTTTGACCTTTACTTTTATACAAAAGGAATCTTTTTCTACGAAGCGTTTTACAAAACGAAAAAAAGGAATGTTTCTTTTAATGTACGCGGTGACAACGAAATTTTCCGACAGCGCGAGTATTATTTGGTCTTTGGCTTCCTCAACAAGCCATAATGTTTTTAAAATAAAATAAATACCATATAATCTTTTATGTATTTTGGTATTGAAAATGGTTTTGATAAATTATTCTATTATGTCAATATATTTAAATGATATATTGTGATTGAAATGTGGAAATGTTATCATTCCTTTATATTGGTTTTATGTTTTATGATTTTATATTGGTACTTGGACATTTGACAGGTGGTTACGTGATAAACCATATGATGGGTGGTGCCGTGAATACCAGGATGGGTGGTTACGTTATAACCTCTAATGCATTGGGTATGGAAGTCGGCCGTATGGATATTCCATTAAGTATGTATGGAAGTTGGCCGTATGGCTATTCCATTAAGTGATATGTGTGGAAGTCGACCATATGGTTATTCCACTTAAGTATGTTTATGTTCCAAGTTACCTTTATATGTTATGTGTTATTTATATGGGTTTTATGGTAATATTTTGGTTACAAAAGGGTAAGTAATGATCTTTTATTCAGTGAAGAGTATTTACTACTTCATAAAGGTGAAAATAATGACTTTGATAAAGTATACATGGTTTACTTTTTGTTTTGATAAACTAACAGTTTTTATTATTTGTGTATCCCTTACTGAGCTTTTTATGCTCACCCCAAGTTTTTTTTTGAAATGTTTTTCACAGGACTTAATGTGGAATAGGGTCAAGGACGGGATCAAGGGAACGTCATGCTATATAAAACATGGAACTAGACATGTTTCTTTTTAAGAGTTTTTTTTATTCTATGGAAACTTAGTAGAAGTGTCTACTTTGTAAATCTTTTGAGATGTAATAGTTATGTTCTAATTCTCTAAAACTCTAAACCTGAAAAGATCCTCAATGTGAATTATTCATTTAATTCAATATTAAGTAAGGTTTAAGGCTAGGGCCTTATACAGGTGAAGCCGATTCCGTTGTCGAGTCGGAGGCCACGTTGAGGAGGTCGAGCCAAGTCATAGGTGTCTTCACTGTGAGGATAATCCATCACCTCCATGAGCAGTAAGGCCTCATCGTTCTACAAGGTCCAGTCGAGGAGGGTGGTCAAGCCAGTTTCTAGATGAATGAAACCCTCCCACATCGTGCACAGAATAGGAAGAAGATAGAGTGATTAAGTTAAAAAAAATTAATAACAATAAAAAAATAAAATTAAAATAAAATTAAAATGCATATATTAAATAAAATTAAAAATAATAATAATAAACTATATAAACACAACTAAAATTAATAAAATTAAAAATAATTAAATAAAATTAATTATTAAAGTAAGATAATTATTAATAAATAAACCATGTTTATAAAAAATTATAAATAAGTACAAGTTAATAATCATATTAAAAACTATAATAAATATTTAATTAAATTAATAATTTAATTAAATCAATTCAATTTTTAATAATAATTAATTTAATTTTTTTTAAAAATTAATTAGTTTTATATAATAATTTAGTAAAAATAATTTAAAATTTTAATAAAGTGATAACTTAATTAAATTAATGAAACCAATTATCTTTTAGTATTAACAAAAATTATTTAATAAGTAAAAAATATTTATAGTTTAAAAATAAAATAAATGAATTAACATATTTATAAACTAAAAAAATTATAAAATATTAATATAACGTTAATCAAAAAAATAATAACAATAATTTAGTATAGAGGTATGTTTTTTGTGAATATTTTTATTTCTATATTGTTCTAATTGTTCTATTTTGCAGATACATGCATGAAACCAATGTATGTATATATGCATCCCAGAAAACATATAAAATTCAGTTACAAGGGAAAATTTTCAATGGGAAGTGTTTCAATGAAAAGTTCACATGTGTAGTGACTTCGTGAAAGACCAACCAGAGTCGGTGGAAGGATGTTGGTGACATGTAGTAGATAAAATATGTATATTAATCAAAGAAGTAGTGGGTGATGGATTAGAGGATCATCCAGTCACCAATCAATCATTATTCGACATCCAAAGAGAAGAGATATCATTGGTGAACTAATCTTGGAGACCTGAGGAGAAACAGGAGTAGAGTAGCGTGAGATTGAATGGGGGATTTCACTTCACCTATTTTTCAATTCTAATACTCTATAGTCATATATTTATTATTGTTGTAATGTACATAATTGTAGGCTAAATTTATTGAGTTCAGTGGAAATTCATTTGTACTTGTTATCTCTTATTTCCTTTTTCACGCATTCTTTTCAATGATTTCAGGATTGTTTATTGAGATAGATTCTAAAACCATTCAATTTCTTTATCCCAATTTTACTTAATTTACAAATCCAAGATCATTCAGTGAGTTTTATAATTGAAGCACTTTTTAAAAGCATATTTTTCTAAAAAAAATCAGAACATGTGGTGAGTTTGTTCTATTGTACATTTCAAATTTTATATTTATAGTTGAATCTTTCTTGGATTGGTGAAATCCAATACTGATCAATCTAAGTGATTTATCTCTTAGCGAGGGAGATAAGTCATTCATTTTTAGTGGTTACATTTTTATTTATTTTTTTTGTAAATGAATCCTTTTATACCAATAGGTTAATTTTCCTCAGGCATGGCATTTTGATTATTCATCTATAATTATTTTTCAACTCTATTTTTCATTGTTTCCTTATTACATCCTATTTAATCATAGTTATTGAACAAAATTATAAAAAAATATTTATTTCCTATCACTGCCTTTATATAAAAAATAAAAAAAATATTAAAAAAATACATTAATACATAAACACCCCATTTTTTCAAAATTGGGAATATTTTGAAGAAAACTGGTCACTACAACTGTACAGTTTCCTTCTGTTGGGTTAAACCCTACAAACCACTATATAGTTGTAAGTAAAAATTATAAATTTTAAAACTTTTACATGATTTCAATGATGATCGCGTCAAGTTTTTAGCACTGTTTCTGAGGAGGGATTTGAGCGACAGTCATTCTTTTAGAAAAAAATCCAAAAAAAAATCTAAATAAATTTTGAAAAATTGAAAAATGATAAAAATAATTGTCCTATCTATACTATGGTTTCTATATTGCTAGTTTTTTCTATTTCTTTCAATCTTATATACTTCTTTAAATACTATTTTTCACTATTAGTACTATATATTTCAATTGTTACTGTTATTGTACTACCGCTAGTTGGTCTTTTTTATCGGTGTGGAATTTCAACTTGTCAAGCCTATTATTTGATCACAAGATCTTAAAATATTAGACTAGAGCCCCTAAACCATGAAATAGATATAAATATTACTTCTCTTAAGAAGGAAAATAAAAATTGAAATGGTAAACATAGAAGATAGGGTTCTGTAAGGTCACATGACTTTGAACTGGGTTAAAAATATAAATGTTTTTGAACATTTTCATTTACTGCATGAGTTAGTTTTAAAAACAAGATTCGGGATAAATTTTCTCTATTTGGGATCATTTAACATTTTGATGTCAGGCATGATTTAAGTCTTGAAGAGCTTCCCAGGTGTCTGAACGGGTTTTGGGAGCATCAGACCCGGCATAGATGTTCGTACGGGCAGTGCACGGTTAGTCAAACTGTGCAGGTCAACCATGCATGATAAATCAATTTTCCTATAGCATACACATGATCAACGCATGCTAAATCAAACCATGTGAGTCAACCTATGTGTCTTACCTGATTTTGAGGTTTGGGTAAATTAATTTAATTAAAATCAAGGTCAAAGATGGATTTAATTAAATGTTTTGAAGTTGGGGTATTTAATTAAATTAAGGTAGAGATAATTTAATTAAATTTATGTTTAAATGGAAAGTTTTAATTAATTAAATTAGATTAAATGTAATTTAATTGAATTATGTGATATGGGGGTTTTATTTAATTAAAATTATTTAGAAAATTTTAATTAAATAATGTTAAATTGGGAGTTTTGTGTCTTATCATAGAAGTATTTTATTATGTTATAATAATTACAATAATGGATATTATTATGGAATTTTTATTTAATTAAATTATGGTTGAGGAATTAATTTAAATGTAGTGAGTTTGAGAATTTTATTTAATTAAATTACATTAAGTGTAATTTAATTAAATTATGTGAAGTGGAGGTTTTATTTATTTAAAATTGATGTGAATAATTTAATTAAATGATGTTTAAGTGGGGAGTTTTGGGTTTTATCAAAGAAGTGTTTTATTAAATGATAATAATAATAAGGGTTATTATTATGGTGGTTTTATTTAATTAAATTGAGGTTGAGGAATTCAGTTAAATGAGGTGATATGGAGAGTGGACAATTAATTTAATTAAATTGTGTTTGAGAGAATTTAATTAAATGGTGTTGAATGGGGTAATTAATTTAATTAAATTCAGGTAGAGATAGTTTAATTAAATGATGATTAATTGGAGAATTTATTTAACTAATTTCAGTAGAAAATTTTAATTAAATAAATTTAAATGGGGGTTTTATTTAATTAAATCAAATATGAGAGAATTTAATTAAATGATGATGAATTTGTGAATTTATTTAGTTAAATTAAATTGAAAAAAACAATTAAAAAAGTGAAATGGGGGTTTTACTTAATTAAATTAAAGCTATGAGAATTTAATTAAATGAGGGAAAGATGGAGACTTGATAATTCATTTAATTAAATTAGGTCAAAGATAATTCAATTAAATGGAATTGAATTGGGGAATTTATTTAATTAAATTAAGGTTGGAATAATTTAATTAAATAATGATGAGTTGGATAGTTTATTTAATTAAGTTCATTGTATAAGAATTTAATTAAATGATGTGTAATTGGGAAGTTGGGGTTAATCAAATTTGTGTGATATTAATGGTTAATAATAATATTATTATTGTTATTATTATTATTAAGATTATATTAATTATTTTATTTTAAATTAGAATTTCAATTTATTTAAGAGAGAAAATAATATGGAGGCACATCTCTCACTCTACCTACAGGGGGCATGATGCAGCCATGGTGCAACACCCATGGGTGGTGCACCACCCTCATCTCTGGCTCACTCTTCATGTGGCTATATCCTCCGAGAGTATTCATAGAAGTTGTTTGTCTTGTCAAGGTAAGTCCTTATTCGTATGTTTCATTCTTCACATCAGCCGTCTCGGCTCCCCTTTACTTGGGTTACGTTGGTTTGAAACCGTAGTTTGAGGATTAACATGGATATGTTTTTTCTTCTGATCCTAGGTGGTGTGTAAGATTTCTCGGGACCTGTTGGGTTGTATTTTGAAAACCACCACTGAAGGTGTGGCAGTTTAGCTTGATTTAGGTCTCCACCATCATTTCCAGGTATCTCTATAAACCTGATAATTGGTTTGGAACCCATTAAATTAGATTCTTATGGTGTATTTGGGATTCAGTGAATTAATTTGAGGTGTTATGGTCCTCACCAAACTAATTTTGGGTGCTAGTAATTATTGTAGTGTGATGTGACTAATTCCTAGTACACGCACATAATATTTTGGAAGTGCGTGTGCATGAGTGCATTGTGATTTGAGTTAGAAAGCATTGGCCCAACCAATTTCTTGAGGTACGGTTCTCAACTTTTCCTAATAATAAAAGGCAGTTTTTTTAATTTACTACTTTTGATAACGTTCACTGCAATGTTTTAATAAATTTTTTATTAGTGGGATGAGATAATTAATGGTGAATTAATTACATGCTTTGAGGTAGAAATTTAGATAAATAGTTGGGGGATTAATTATGTGGTATTAAGTTTGTTAAGATGAGATAATTAATTTTTAATTAATTATGTTTTTTGAGATAATACTTATTATGGGATTAATTGTGATGTATTTAATTGGTTAAGATGAGATAATTAATTATGAATTAATTATGTGATTTGAGATAATAATTATTGTGGGACTAATTATGAGATATTAAATTGGTTAAGAGGATATAATTAATTATGAATTAATTATGTGCATTGAGATAAAAATTATTGGGGATTAATTATGAGTTATTAAATTGGTTAAGATGAGATAATTAATTATGAATTAATTATGTGCTTTGAGATAATAACTATAAGGGGATTTATTATAAGATATTAATATGGTTTAGTTGAGATAATTAATTATGAATTAATTATGTTCTTTAAGATGATAATTAATCAATGATTAATTATGAGATATTAAATTGGTTAAGTTGAGATAATTATTTTTGAATTAATTATGTGTTATGAGTTTTTAATATAGATAATTAATCAGGGTTTAATTTTTAGGTTTTGATTTGGGGATAAGATGACATAATTAATTTTTGAATTAATTACTTGATATAGAGATGGTTTCTTGGAGAAAACTAATCTATGGTTTAATTATGTGGTATTGATATGGTTTCCCTGTGACTAGTAAATTATTGGATTAACTCGAGTAATTTTTGTGATAAGTTAGTTGTTTAGTTATCTAAATGACTTGTTATGTTTAACTAATTATTGAGTTAGTAATGAGATTAATTATTATAATTAATTGATGAATTATTTATATTATGAAGTGATGAATGGTAACATGGACATTCATGGGTGTGTGAGTATGGAATGGTAACATGGAAATTCATGGGTTCGTAAGTATGGAATGGTGAAATGGGAATTCATGGGTTTCTGAGTATAGAATGGTAACATGGATATTCATGGGTGTGTGAGTATGGAACAGTAACATGGAAAATCACGGGTGTCTGAGTTGTGGAGTGATAATTTCATTCAAATGAGTGGAATATAAGAATGGAAACATGCTCATTCTTTTGTATGGTTAAACAAAGAATATTATATAATGTGAAAAAAGTTCATTATACATTATTATATATATAATATTCATGTTCAAACACTTATTTTGGCTTTGAGCCGAAGCAGGTATCATCGTCAGGAGTCCCTTTAGAACTTGGATGGTTTGTTGGTTATTTATTCAATTATGATATTGTTTGGGTATACTTGAACACTATTTAACTTTATTGTATTTTCAAGATTGAGCTATACACCGGTGGTCCTGGCCTATTGAGATTTATGTCTGACACCCTATTTTGGCCACCATTACACTATGGTGCATGAGTAGACTCTTCATGTTTACAGGACCTTGGACATCGCTTGATTCTATTTTCTTTTACTAGGGAGTTAGGAGAAAAGGACTGAGTGAGAGATCTAGATGCTCATAAAGATCTCCCAAGTGGATTTAAGTCTTTTATTTATTTCTATATTGGAATGTAAATCATGTTTTTCTATTTACTACTTTCATTAATGTATCACTATGACATGTAAGCATTATATAAACTATCATTGGCCTTCTTCATTGTTCATTTGATTATTTCTTACATCTTCTTCTGTTGTCTAAGTTTACTATTTATTACTATTATTCACTCCAAATATGAGGGTATAGTCTCACCACTAACTATCCTTAAACCCTTCTTTCTTTTCAGTACCCTCTAGTTTATTAGGAGATGCGCTTAAGTTCTTGTGGTGACTGGTTCGACTACCGGTTTGCAGGTAAAACGGGCTCAGATGTTACAGGTTCCTACACCTAACAACCAACAATACTTTCACCATGAACTCTTAGATGAAATTCAGAGTACTGGGATGTTGGAGTTCCAACTTCCTCAAGTTTCAAGTAGTCCTTTATCCATTAGACTTTAATCTATAACCAAAAATTATTAATTGATACAGTCCCACATTTCTCTACTGCTTAATTTCAATGGACTCTCTAATGAGTACTCTTTATCCATCATTAGATATTTCTATAATATAGTACAATAATTACCACTTCTAGGAATCATATAAAATTAGATGAGAAATTCATTGTTTCCCTTTTTCCTTAAATGGAATTCTAGTAATTGGATTTTGAGACTTGATGAGAACATTTTTGAGAATTGGGACTAACTCTATAATCATTCATAATGAAATTTTACGGTCAAATACTTAAAAGAGATCACAAAACCAAGATCACTAATTTTTATCAAGATGATGGAGAATTTTTCAAGATGCTTGGGATTGATTTAGGGACCTGTTTATGCAGTATCCACATCCACAACTCCAATCCCACCATCTCAGGGATATCTTATATGAAGGACTTACCTTTTTTGGTGAAAACCTTGTTTATCAAGCTGATGGTGGTAATTACATTGAATAAAATGGTGAATTGTTGAGGAAAATTGTCTACGACCTTTCTTTAAACTCTCAATATAAAAATTCCTGAATAAAATGAGTGAATAGAAATGTTAACACTGGTAATGGTTCTGGAAATGATACTCAACCCCATCATTCTGAAATCACATATCAACTTCAATCCTTAAATAACCCGAATTATAAACAATTTTTGAATCAATTAGGCTGTCAAAACATAAACCAATAACTTAAGAAACAATGTTCTCGATGTGGGATGTTTGGTCACATTGAGAAATTCTGTCCCAATTTTGATATTCCATCCCAACAACAAGATAATTCAAAAAAAATCAATTATGGTCCTATCATTCCTAATAAAATAACCCATTTTCTAACAGTTACAGCCAAGGCTATAGGAACCATCTCAATATTTCTTGAAAAAAACAATCTATTATCAAACAACCCACTACCCCTAATTACCAAAAACCACCTAGAAAAAACTATCAATACCAATAGAGGTAAGAATTAGAAAATTCAAAAGGAAATAATGATGGATAAGTTTATTATAAATTAGATAAAATTTTAAATAATATGGACACTTAAAAGAAAAGATTAAAAAACCTAATAAACATCAAGCCCAATATGAATTTGATAAAATTAAAATTGATGTTAGAATACTGAACATAGGAACTCAACTAGGACAACATTATAGAGACCTAACCTATAGGGATAAAGATATACTATCATGAACAACTGAACTAAACCTTAAGAGTAATTCCATGGTATTTGTAACTAGAAGTGGCATTAATACACAAATTGTAGTTAAAAAAGATTTTCAAATTCCCAAAATAGAAAATTAAATGAATCTGGATATAAAAATATTCTTTGTTAAAAACATAGAAATCAATAGAAAATCCTTGAAAATGAAGAAAATATAAACTTTTCACCTGGAACACACAATTCGTTTTTTCTAAAAATAATACGAATAAAGGAAAATAAAAATATTTCAAAGAAGATAGGGATATGCCTATTGTCCGTTAGAACTTTCCCCTCCCATCCCTTTACTAGAAAAATTGAAACCCCAAAGCAATACTAAGGCTGAACTTCTTTAATTACTTAGGATTTTAGCCAAGCTCCAAGTGAAAATACATTTCATTTAAGATTTAATTTAAATCCAATATTACTTTAAATCTATTAAAAAATGTTTCAAACTAAAAAATACTTGATGATTTTTCTACCTACAGCCTCACTGAAGAGTGATGGTTTTCCTTCAAAGGAAAATCCCTCCCAAACTCAAATACCTATGTAGCTTTTTCATACCATGTACCTTAAGAAATTCAGGTCAACTCAACATCCTATATGACATAGGAGTAAGTATTAACCTTCTCCCATATTCACTCATTCAATAGTTGAATTTTTGTGATATTCAACCCACCTAAGTCATCCAATAGTGGGCTAACCATTATTTCACTAATCCTGTATGAAGGGTAGATGACCTTCTTGTTTGGGTAGGGAAGTTGTTTTTACCTAATAACTTCTTATTTATTGATATGGAGTGTGACTAAGAGGTGATCAGTATTCTAGTAGGCCCTTCCTGGAAATTATTGGATCGGTTATTGATGTTTATAAGAGTTAGGTTATCCTTAAAATTGGAAATCCCTAGGAAGAATTAAATCTATTTAAAAATATAAAGGACCAACACATTCTAAAAACTTCTCTAAGATATAATTATTCGAATAGGGATATTCATTTAAAAATTTTGAATAGTATGAAAATGAAACAATTGAGTAAGAAATAAATTTGATAGATTAAAATCACTTTTAATATTCTGATCAATCCACTCAAATTGAAAATTTAGAAAATTTTGCAGATCTGGACAACTGTTCAATTCCTTTCCTCTTGGAGATTTTTCATATATTTCTGAACATAAAGACTTCTCTAGTGATCTTGAAGTTGTTTCTATAGTTGATAACACTTGTGAAAATTTTAATGATTTATAGTGAGATCTTATTGAAGAATTTAATTATTCTACATTATTAAATTTCAAAAATTATAAATAGGAATTCTTTGAGAGTGAGCTATCCACATTGGATAGTAATGAGGAAAATCCTAATCCTGGTTATTAAATTTAAAATATTTTATCACTTCAATCACATTATAAGAGATATGTTGAAGACAGTGGACCTCCCAGGCCCAAGAGTCTTCCATCAAGTGAAAAATCATACATCCTTAAACTGAAAGCACTTCCTACTCATTTGAAATATTCATTTTTAGGACAAAATTCAACACTTCGAGTTATAATTTCTTCTAAACTAGAAAATAATATAGAGTAAAGATTATTAAATACTCCAAATAAAATCAAATCTACCATAGGCTGGACTACATATGATATTAACGGAATTAGTTCATTATTCTGTATGCATAAAATTCCTATGGATCCAGACCATAAACCTAGAGTGGAGGGCCAAATGAGATTAAATCTCAACATGAAAGAGGTTTTCATAGATTAAATAATCAAATTGATTTGATTTGGTATTATATACCCTATAAATTTTGGTACATGGGTTAGCCTGGTCAAAGTTTTCCCGGTGAAAATAGGTTTTACTATTGTTACAAATGATAATAATGAAGAAATATAAGTAGGAAAGACACCAAATGGAGAGTCTATATAGTCTATTGGAATCAAAATTCGGCCACTAGGAAGGAATAATTTCTAATGCCCTTCCTTGATCAAATGCATGCGAGGATTTCTAAGAATGATTTTTTCTATTTTCTAGATGGATATTTGAGTTAAAATAGATTCTAGTATCTCCAAAAGATCTGGATAAAACTACTTCCACCAGCCCTTTTCGACAATTTTCCTATCGGTGGAAGAAATTTGGTTTGTTTAAAGCCCCTACTACCTTTCAAAGATGCCTGATGGCTATCTTTTCTTACATGATTGAGAGAGTCATAGAGGTTTTCAAGGATAATTTCTCCATTGTTTGTAGCACTTTTGATACTTGCTTTAGAAATTTGAAATTAGTGTTAGAGAGATTCTTAGAGACCAACCTTGTTCTTAACTGGGAAGAATGTCATCTTATGGTGACTGAGGGTATTGTTTTATGACATAATGTGTCCAAAAGTGGTTTAGAGGTAGAAAAGACTAAAATATAGGTTATTAAAAAACTACATCCTTCTAAAAATGTTAAAGGTGGTAGAAGTATACTAGGGAATGCCAGTTTCTACCGGAGGTTTATAAAATACTTTTCAAAAGTCACTATGCCCTTGTGTTCATTATTAGTTAAGGATGGACCCTTTGTGTTTGAAAAAAAACTTCCTAAAATCATTTAATATTCTTAATGATAAACTCACTCCGTCAGCTATCATCACTGCACCAGATTAGAAACATCCTTTTGAGTTAATGTGTGATGCTACTGATATGGTTGATAGAGCTGTCTTAGGACAGAGGGAAGATAAGAAGTTGATTGTGGTATATTATGAAAGTAGGCTTCTAGATAAGGCTGAAAGAAACTATACCACTATTAAAAAGGATTTTTAGGTTGTTTTATGTGCTTTAGAGAATCTTAGGTAGTATCTTCAAGGCTCATATGTTATCACATTCACTGACCATTCTACCTTGAAATATCTGCTTTCTAAGATTGAACCCAAACCTAGGATTATCGGATGGATTCTATTAATGAAAAAGTTTGACTTGGAAATAAGATATAAGCATGGTATGATAACTCACTTGTATACCATCTTTCTAGGATTTCTCACACTCAATTTGAAGATCTAAAGAGATTAGCTCTTCCTTTGTTATAAAAAACATCTTAATATTTCAATAAATCACTCTATATGGTTTGTAGATTATTCCATTTTCCTATAAGCTAATGTCTTTCGTAAATATTTTTCTAATATACAAAGGAAGAAATTTAGTTTTGAACTTAAGAATTACCTATGGAATGATACCTTGCTGTTGAGGAGGTGTGCTGATGGAATTCTTAGAAGGTGTGTTCCAGAAGAAGAGATGCTTCCCATTCCCGAAATTTGTCACTCCTCGCCTGAAGGATGACCCCATGGCGGTGAAAGAATAGCTTAGAAAGTTCTGCAAGATGGTTTTTATATTCCTACCTTATTCAAGGATGCTAGTAGTTATGTTGTAGGATATGATAAGTGCCAAAGGTTTGGAAATGTTTGGAGAAAGTAAGAGTTAACTCAGAAGGGTATTTTAGAAGTAGATATTTTTTATGTGTGGTGTTTAGATTTAATGGGTCCATTTCCATCGTCTCATGGGAATGAATATACACTAGTCACTTTAGATTATGTTTCTATATTTTTTGATGCATTAGCTCTACCCAATTATCAAAAAAATAGTGTAATTAAATTTGTTTAAAAGAATATATTTTCACGATTTGGACTACTAAAATCTTTTATAACCGATAATGGAACATAATATAAAAATTACATGTTTAAGGAATTAATGTAAATGTATGGTTATGTTCATAAGAATGGTAATCTTACCATCCACAATCTAGTGTATATGTATAAATCTCAAATAGGGAGCTGAATGAGATCATAGAGAAACAATTCTCACATTTTAGAATGGATTGGTCTCTTAAATTAGATGAAGCTATCTGGGAATAAATAATAGATTTTAATACCCCCAATAGGTATGTCTTCATATAGATTGTTATTTTGGAAATACTTCTATTTTCTTGTGGAGTTGCAGCACAAGTCATATTGGGTTGTTAAGGCCTTAACTTTTTATTTCAAGTGTGATGGAGAGAGGATACTACTTGATTTGGGTGAATATGATGAGATAATAAGAGACTATTATGATAATTCTAGGATATTCAAATAGATGTCTAATGTATTTCATGATTCTGTCATAAAAAACATAGAGTTTAAACCTAGATAGAGAGTCCTTTTTAATTCAATACATAACCTCTTTCCCATAAAATGGAAGTCCAAGTGGTGTGGTCCTTTTACATTTGTCATAGTTTTAATGAATGGTGTTGTGGAAATAGTTAGAGAGGAAAACAAACCCATGCTTGTTAATGGGAAGAGATTCAAAATATATTTTAAAGGGAAACCAAAGGGATTGGATGGATTCAATGTGCTGGAGAACTGAATTTCAATAATTTCTAACGGAAGACATAAAACATAGTGCTTCATGGGAATCAACCCATGGTTCATGCTATGCTTCTACTCTGTACATTTTTTTTTTTGAATAAAGTTTTTCTATCTCCACTTATAGTACACTTCCTGTTGCAGATTTTTCCTTGTTCTTCCTTTTCTGTAAAGAAGGATGTTCTTAATGTTGGTGTCAAAAATGACTAGAATTCCCATTATGGATTATGTCTGGACAAAATTTAATAGGGAAGTTCTTTCACTTTACTTCTCCATTTATTTGTTGTTACTTTCTCCTAAAAAATATTCACTTTTAATTCATTGAACAACGGTATGTCATTGAATCACCTTTTTATTTGAGCCACTCTTACAATACTGGTAGTGAGTCATGTCAATAGTGACTCACTGATAAGTTGCTAACGGTGAGTCAGTGAGTGCTTCTTAAAACGTTTTTCATTTACTAGAAAATTATTGATGCATATGATTATTGCTTGAAGTTTAGTTTCACTATTTCAAAATCTCTTCAATGATTGAAATTATGTGTGGGGGTATATGGAGGTTTGAAATTTGTTTTTAATTGATATTTCATTAATTTTCAGGGTTTTATCTTACACTTTTTGACTATGATGAAAAATATTTTTGAATCAAAATTGTAATATTTCTTACACCATGTTCACTGTTCATCTACATGTTTCAGAAGAAACTGTTGAAACCTAAATTGAATATTTTTTCACTAGATTTAATTGAAAATGTATGTGAACTTATAGTATTAAATTTTTTTGTGTGGAAAACATTATTTTGAGTTTGAATGATCCCCTTGATACATGTCATCAATATACTATTTTAAAAAAAATTCAGCCCTAATTTTGAAATTGTCTTCTCCATAATGGAATTCAACAATGGGGAAAATTTTTAGTTTTCAGTGTGGTGGAGGGGGTCGAATTATTTTTAGGTAAACCGTGATTAATGGAAGCTCTTCAAATCCCACTACTCATAAAACGTTTTTTTAAATGGTTGTTAAAAATAGTAAAAATTTATTCAAAATTATTACAAAAATTTAGGGTTCACTTTATACTCTAATTGATTCTTACCTAAGGACAATTTCTTATTGGTAGTGAATATTTTCCTTGAATCTGAAAATTGTGAGGATGAATGATTATTGAGTGAATATATTTAGTGATTTTATGAATATTTGGTTTAGGAACATTATTTGAGAGTGATATAGGATATTTTTTTTGGAATTGACATAATAACATTAGAAACTATAAGTTTGATCTTAATCCTAGGGGACTCAAATTCATCAAATTAATAAATTTTTAATCACTTATTTAAGCTAGTTTAAATGGTTTTCATATGAATCTTTTGAAACTAAAGTAAAATGGGAATTTGGGAACCCATGGTGAATCTACGAGATGCTAGGCACTGAGTGGGTTTCTATTAACTAAATCCCTCTATAAAAATTTGAATATGTGCATATGCACAATGCTCAACACAAGATATAAGGCTTGAGAAAAATAAAATAAAGTTTATTGGTTTAAAAATGAGTTCATTAATCCGAGGGGAATAATGAACGCCAAATGAAGAGGGGGACAATAGATTTTTGTGAAATCTTTTAAGTTGTATCAATAATGTGACTCAAAAATATATAATAATTTTTGGGACATAGGTGAATGTCAAAGTAGAATGTTACTTTTGTTAAGTTTTTAACTCCATTTACTATTTGCAATCTATCACTCTTGAACTTAGAATGTTGATCTTAATAGGATTAAGTCATTAGGTGGTCTCATATATGATGCAAGTCATCCTCGAAAATGGATGATTCCTTTCTCTCTTAATTACCTTGTATGTATATGAAGACTGGAAAGATTTCCTTTGAAACATTCCATTTTAAAATCCATACCTATAGTTTCTTATCCTCTATTTTAAATGTGATTTACATGTTACATTTTGAGTTGAGTAATAAAAACACACTTCTATTATTAAATGTTAATATAACATGGAATTGATCGAGGATCATTAATTCTAAGTGTGGAGGAATTTTATGTGTCTCTAAATTCAACAGCTTTTTCCACAAATTTTTTTTAAAAAATTAATCATTTAAATAATGATTTTTTTTACTTTTTACTAATTATTTCGATTTTTTAATTTTATATTAAAATATATTATTTTATAATTTTTCATAAGTAATTTTATATATTCAACTATTTAAATTTATTAGTTTTCAAAGACATACATTTTTTGTCCTTTATTTTTACTCTATAAGTTCATTTTTTTCTTGTCATTATAATTATGTGTAGTTTCTTTTTACTAATTATTTAATTAATGAATTGGGTTAAAATTAAAAAACATAAATCTTTACTTTATATTTAATATGTTTATGTTTGTTTAGTTAATTAAACTATATTAATTCAATTTTAATATTCAGTTCAATTGCAATAATTGATTCAACTGATTTTAATTTAATTTAATCTGTCTGATTCAACTAGTTTTAGTTTCAATGCTTAATAAATTTCAATTATACTTTAATACATGTTATGTTTCAATTTCTTAGATCTGTGTTTTTGAATTTTATTAATTTTTCAATTAATTTATCTTTTATTTAATTCAAATATAAATTAAGATTAACTTTTAATCGTTAATTTATTTTCTTCTTATTAATCCTTATATCTTATTTTAATTTGATTTTATTGAATTAACATTAAGTTTTTATTTTTCGGTTTTCAGGTGAGTCGTTAAATTTTAATTCACCGTCAGAGAATTGAGTCACCGTTGGCAACCAAAAGGTGACTCATTTTTCAGTTTGTCATGTTTTGGTTTCCTATCACCAGCTTGAAACGACTCACCATTACATCTTCAATGGTGGCTCAGAGACACCGTCACCCTGTCCTCCCAACATTTCACCTGTTGTTCTGCATCTATTCCCCAACACACTGTCACCCTCCTTGAGTCACCGGTACCACCTCGGCTCGATCAACTAGGGTCTCATGACTTGTTCCCCTACCTTGACACGCGAGCAATGGAACACCTTCAACCATCCTTCCATTGACAATGGTGACTCCGCCCATCATTTCCTGCATTTTCACTCACCATTCCTCAATCACATGTGGCCATCACGGGTTATATCGAGACACTTCCCAGGCGTTATTGACTTCACACTAACACAATGAGGAAGCAACCACCAAATATTTTTTACCACATCACCAGATCTGAACCCAAGTGATCCGAGCCCTCACTAAATTTGATGCACCACCTCCTCTTCTAGATTTGAAGCCGTGTATCTACGACTGCTGGAATGTCATGCTTCGATCTGCAACCACATGAGGAATGAAACTAATGCCGCTGTTCAAAGAGCTTGGAATCACGAAACCTATTTACAAGGGATGCCGACGCTATTGTCGAGCAGGAGGTCGAGCTGAGGAGGCTGAGCCGAGTCGGAGGTGTCATTGCTATGAGAAGAAGCCACTACCGTCATGAGCTATAGGGACCCACAGTGATGTTTTGATGAGCCTATGAGGGAAGTCGATCCAGTTTCCAGATGGCCAAATCCACCCCCCCTCATGCGCAGTAGAAGATGAAGATGGGGGGATTAAGTAAATTTTTTTAATAATAATAAAAAATAAAATACACTAAAAAAATAAAGATATTAAAGAAAATTAAAAATAGTAATAATAAGCTATATAAATAAAACTAAAACAAATAAAACTAATAAAATGTAAATAATATTAATTATTAAAATAGGATAATTGTTAATTAATAAAACATAATTATAAACAATTATAAATTAGTATAAGTTAAAAATCTTATTAAAAACTATAATTATTATTTAAATCAATATAGAATTGAACTAAATTTATTAAATTTTTAATAATAATTAATGTATGCCCGTTTAATATTAATAAGTTTTATATAATAATTTTAAAATAATAATTAAATAAATTAATAATGTGATATTATCATTTAATATTAAAAAAAATATTTTAATAACTAATAATTAATTATAGTTTCAAAATCAAATAAATAAAATAAATGAATTAAAATATTTATAAACTATAAATAATATTAAATAGTAAAATAGCATTAATCCAAAAAAATATAATAATTATTAATTATAGAAGTAAGTTATTTATGAACATTTTTATTTTTAAATTATTCTAATTTTTCTCTTCTACAGATACATGCAGGAACCCATAGTACGTCTTGATGCATCCCATCAAACACGAATAATTTTGTTAAGATGGAAAATTTAAAATGACAATTATTGTAGTGAAAAGGTACACTTATGAGGTGACTTCGTGAAAGACCTACAAGAGTCAGTGGAAGGCTATTTGTGGATTGTAGCAGATAATAGAGGTATTAAAGTCAGAACATCTGTGGGTGATAGATTAGAGGATCATCCACTCACCAATAAATCACCATTCTACATTCGGAGAGTAGAGAGATCCTTAGAGAACCACTATTGGAGACCTGAGGATCAATAGCAGCAGGGCATCACGAGATTTAAAGGGGGGGTTTCTCTTCTTCTCTTTTTCAATTCTAATACTCTATAATTGTATGTTTCCAATTTTTGTAATGAACATGACAGTAGGATAAATCCTTTGAGTTTGTGGGAAATTCATTTCTACTAGTTATCTATTATTTAATTTTTCACTTATTCTTTTCAATGATTTCAGAATTGATTGACAAGATCAATTCTGAAACCATTATATTTCTTCATACCCATTTTTCTTAATTTCAAACTACATTATCATTCAGTGAGTTTGATCATGGATTCACTTTTTAATAAGCTTCCTTTAAAAAAAAAACTTTAGAATATACAATTAGTGTTTTCTGTTGTACATTTCAAATTTAATTTTTCCAGTTGAATATTTCTTGGAATGGAGAACTCCAAGACTGATCAATCTGTGGGATTTATCTCCTAGTGCTGGAGATAAGTCATTCATTTTTAGCAGTTATATTTACATTCATTTTTGTGTAAAGGAATCCTTTTAGAACAGTAGGATAAATTTTCCTCAGGCTTTATATCTTGATTATTCATCTATCAACATTTTCCTCCCTATTGCTCACTGTTTTCTTATTACTTCAGTCTTAATCATATTTATTGAGAAATTTTATAAAAAAATCTTAATTTTCTATCACTTTCTTTATATAAAAGTCAAAAAAATAAAAAAAAGTCAAAAATATATAAACACCCACTCTTTTTAGTAGTGGAAAAGTTTTTAAGAAGATTAGTCATTGAAACTCTACCTTTTCCTTCCCTTGGGTTTTACCATACAAACCACTATATCGTAGTAAGTAGGAGTTATAAAATTTTAAACATTGGATCGCTTTCAATAATGATCTGGTCAGAAACCATCAATGTGTAAAACCCAATTTGGTATAATGGTTTTTTTACTTTAGAAAGAAAAATTACTCAATATTATTTTAGTGAATATAAATATATAATATATAACTAATGAATATATATAAGACATGAAAATGGTTTTTATAGCATTACAAGAGTTGTTACAATTTAATGTATATATGTATTATTATTAATATAAATAATATTTTAATATAGTGGGAATTAATATTATTTTTTAATAGTGTGTATAATTATCATAATTAAAAACAAGACTAAATTATTATTTTTAGTGGTTTATTAATTTTCCTATAATTAATTTCAAGTAGAATGTATTTTGAAATGTGTTTTAATTGTATTTTGAGGAGGTCTAGGATTAAATATGAGTATCAATTCTTTGGGTATTATTTAACTTGGCTAAATGAGATGCACACATTATTAACAATGAAATTCCTAACCACATTATAAAAATATTGTCTAGATGGAGTTGTGTCTAATAAATTTTAATTAGATATGTCCAAATCATATTAAAAATAATTCATTATGAAAAAATATTCACTATGAGTATTCATTGTGAGTAATAACTTGAATTAGATTAAGTGTGTAATCAATGATGTTGTAAGTGATTAAATTAATGTCCAGGTTCCCTAAAGATAAATAAATAGGTTGTGTTTTTAGAGTAACATAAGAATAACATTGAATCCAAAACAGTCAGGTGTGAATAAAAATGACCCATGTAATGCAAACTAAGGTAACACTATGTATGGATCAATTCATGAGAGATACATGTCTCCAAGTGTGACTAATTAACCACATTAGATTAAAATAGAAGATCATTAGAATATATAATATTGAATTCTTTGACCATCATTCTATTTCATATTTACTTGGTAATTAAATATCTATATGTCAAAAACCCTAAGGAAGAACCATATTCCATTTATAACTAGAGACTAGTCTTAAAAGTAATATGATACTCTATTTTCACCACCTAAATAACAGATGACTAAAAAAACTATAAAAAATAATGGATGGGTCCATTAGATCAATATGGAAACCCATAAATTGATCAAGACACTCAACTAAAGATCTTGATTTCATTACTAGTAAATGTGGAATCTATGAAATATATGATAGAATAACAGAATATCCCAAGAATGAAATTTATCACCATTCTAGTGGATTAGATAAGAATTTTGGCCTCTTGTCGATCATGTTGGATGGATTATCCCAATGGATGTTGGGAGGCTGTTAGAAATAGTTATTGGATCATAGACTAATATGATACTCAAATATTGAACTTAGTGATGTGGAATGAATCTACACTTACATATAGAGTGATCTTACAATTGAAGAAAGAGTCCATGAGTTACTGTAAATACTTAAAGATGAGAATAAGATCACTAAGATTATATGTTTTTTCATTCCTTTATTTTTCTTACTTAACATGTAATCTAATGTGATAGCATCATTGGCTGCATATAGTTGAGATAAGGAGAAACTCAATACAAATTATCTAAATAAATTATTTTCATTCTACAATCATTTCCACTTCTTTATTTTCATAGGATATCAAGGACATGTATGATAAAGTGATTATAATCACTATTATAATATATATCCTAGGGTATTCTTCTTATTTTCATTGGTTTGAATATAATTCCCCATTGATTAATATCACTATTTATAATGACTAAGTATATGAGGAGATTTATACAATTTTCATTGGTTCTTAAAAAAATTAGAGGGAAATGATATTGAGTGCAATGGTTATTCAATGAATTCATCCTAACCAAAAGTTACTTTAAATAGAGGTAAGTGTTTTATGTTCACAAATCACTAATTGATTGATTTAAGGGAGTGGGGATTTTCATTCAAGAATTATAAGAAGGTGAATGGGATAAAATTCCAAAGTCTATAACATCACCCTTCCCATTCATCTCTATATTGGGTTTTCTTTTTGATCTATTCAGTTTCGTTCACAAACTATTTCCCACAATATTATTCCATTTTTTTAAAATAAAAATAAATAAATAAATTAAATTAATTATGGGAAGTATGGATGAGTAACCTATCATCATTAAAACAACCCCTAGTAAGAATCCCTATAAATATTATATGTTTTTTTTATATTTTTTAATTTACAATGAGGCTTTTGACAACCTCGTTTCTCTAACACCATTTCCAAAGTGGATTGTTATACATTATTCATTTTCTTTAACATTTCCTTTATCTTTCCCCCTTTATCTTGTTTTCATTGGATTTTTCAATTTATATTTGATTCTCAGCATTTGTTTGAGTATATTGTATTAACTGTTTACTTCATGATGGTATATTATTCATATTACTAATTAAATAGGGTGTTTAAGCTCATTTTTATAGTCAAATAAATGATAAATTACAATGATTCATATCAATACATAGACCCTAAATAGAAGGAAAGGAATTTTTAGAAAGAAATCCATGAAAAAGAACTAATGGTCCTTTTAGACCAATGAACTTTATATTATCAGAGGATAATGCAACCAAAAAGTAAATGAGGATCAGGATGCAGATAAAGAACATAATCCCCAAGTAAGTGCTCTCGACTTTTAATCATCAAATGTGAAAGAAGATCTTGAAGTAGAATAACAACAATTTCTTAGTCTTGTTGATGATTATCCACTAGCCTTTCATTTTTTAGGATAATGAGATGTTTATTATTTTGAGGGATATATTATTTCTTTTCACACAACACTCTTAGATGTCATTGAAAATCAACTGAAATTGACGTCCCTAATACATTAATTATATATTAAGCTCAAATAATTCATCCCTTGGATGATGTTCAAGATAGAATATTTGGGATCTATTATAAGGAAAGAATGGAAGTACCACATGACATATGTAATATAAATGATGTACGAGAGGTGTTTCATGGATAATAGGGGATTCAAAACTGATATATATGGAGGTTTTGAGGAAACTGTTAACTTATTTAATGTTTTGTTTCACACAATATATTTTTAATCTTGACAACACTTGTTTCAAATTTATATAACCAAAAGTGTTTATGTTTTCCTTGTCAAAATATGATAAGGATATAGAAGAGGTTATTAATTGTGAGGAAATGAAATAAGAGTTGGTTTTTCTACAAAATAAAGTATATAATGGGGATTTTGAAACCTTCTTCCATCAATTCCAAAGAAAATTCATTGATTGTTTTGGAAAATCATAAGAAACTTTTTGAGATTTTCTTTGATGTAACCCCTCATGAATTCCAAGAATACTAAAAGGTGAGAATAATGAAAAAAATGCGAGGATCCTTAAAAACCTCTAACCCCACTACATTACATTATTAACACTAGTGGTGATTGAGAAAGTATCAGGGAAAAATGAGACCTATAAGAATAATAAAACAATGAAGCATAAAGGAACCACACGAATGGGGTGGTTCTAAAAAAAGGATATCAACACCCCTTTAGATTGTGAATGATCTCAAAGATATCTGGAAATAGATAATAAAAATATATCCCCACTTGAGAGGGGTAACCCATGGCTCTTCCTATTACTCTACCTTTTATTTTTCACTAGATTTAAATAAAACTATGCTTTTTTATGTTTTTATTATGAGGTTTCAAGTGGATAATAAGAAGTTAATAACACTGATTATTTAATTTTAGAATATTTTTGTATAAATTGACATTGATTTTTCCTTCTTTATCTTTTTCTTTTGATAGTACTTATCAATCACATGATTCCCAATGAAATTTTATTAATTAGAATCATTGGGGTAGTTTCATGAATAATGTTTGGGGAAGGGTATTTTTAGATGTATTTTTCTAATAATTGTCATTATGTTTGGTTGTTTTTCATTTAATTTGGTGTTTTTTGGGTTTTGTGAAAAATGAAAAAACAATTACATCAATATTTTATCTCCCTCACATGAAAATAAAATCCACATTGGGACCATGAAAACCTCTTATTCTAGAATGGGATAAATAATTAAAATTGGATGAGAAATTAATTGAATCACAATAGAAACCTATAGAAATTTGATTTTTGATCTTAATCCTAAGTAATATTTCTACTATGGTAACAAATTCATCTAGGTTCAATCCCAAAATAAATTCATATTAGTCTTTTTAAAGTATAATAAAATAATAAATTAAGAAACCACATAATGTTTTTAGGTGACTATGAATTGATTGAGTGAGTGAAAAGCTAGGACATTAAATAATTGAATAAATGAATAACACATTCCATGAATTAAAATGAATAAAAATAGAGTAGTGCCTAGTTTTTAATATGAAATAGATTTAGGTGTGGGGAATATTAACACCAAATTAATAAGTATAAAATCGATTAATAAAAATTTAATTTAGGTTGTATCATGGAATTGAGAAAATAATTAGTTCTGAAAGGAACACATGAATGAGAAAATAAATGAAGGTTCTACTTTTCTGAAAACTAATTCCATTAATTTCTATTAATTTTGAATTTATTGAACTCGTATTTAACTAGTAATAATGTGGGAACATTGTGAAGCTAAGGAAACTTTCTTGTTCAAGTATGGGGGATTATTCAAGACACATTTTTTCCTATTTTTTAACTAAATATTTAATATTATTAATATAAATAAAATCATATAATAGTGGAAATAAACATGGTTTTATTTTATTATGTGAATAATAAGATAAATTAAAACCATCATAAATTATGATTTTTAGTGTTTTTATTAATTTCCTAGAATTTAATTTTAAAGGTAAGGGTTTTTAAATTTTGTTTTGATTGTTTTAAAAGACAGAATATGGTTAAATGGAAATATAAATGCTTTTAATGTGATTAAACTTATTTGAAGGTGTCAAACATAGAATTAACACTAAAATTATCAGAAAAATCTGAATAATTTGGGTTGGGGGAGTTACATCTATTCTAATTTCCATGGGATTATTTATATGTTAGATAAAATATATCCCTTATGTAGGAATATTCTTTGTAGTTAGGAAATCATATTATATAAAAATCATTACCAAAGCTACTTAATGAAATTAACTTTACTACCTAAGTCATGATTAAAGAACCAGTAGGTTATCACTAGGTTGCTACATATGAATAACACTATCTCCCAAACTATCACATAAAAACAAAAAAAAATCCTTATTTAAGGTGAACTAGGAAAATACTATATATGAATCAATAAAAGGGAGTTTTATATCACTGACCATTATTAAATATCCGCATGAGATTAAAATGAAAGTAATGAAGGATTTTATATATTAGATTCAATAGTTAGGACTCAAATCTGAGATCACTATAAGGACTCAAAAAATTATACATGGGTACGTTGGATTACACTAGAATACTTAAAAAGGATAAATACACTAATAAATTCCATTGATCTCATAAAAAGTACACACGGGGTCCATAAAATCTATTATAGAACATTAGAATTACCCAAGAATAAAATGTATTAGAATTTTTGAAAAATAATTATGAGGTCGATAAAATTATTTAGAATTCTAGGAGAAGGAATCAAATATACGTAGAGATGTTTTGAGTTTCTATTAGAGGATCATTTATGAAGAAGACCCATGAATCTGGAACATTTAATAAGTTGTCAAGTGGAATGAATATAAACCTACTAATGGAGTTATCTCATGATTGTATAATGATATTGGGTATTGATACAAATGCATTCATATATTAATATGACACCTTATTAGAGAAAATATCATTTATATATCAATAATATCCATGATCTAATAAAAAACTTTTCATATCATTGGAAATACAGATGTATAGACAACTGGAATATAAATGATCTATATTATTTACCATTAAAATCTTTACAACTATAATTCTTAGTATATGTAACACACTTAAAACCATTCTCCATTACCTAGGGATGGGAAACATAAATATGTGTGAGCCTAAATACTGAGTAAGGGTAAATATAATCTATATCAATTAATTATCATTAGTTTGAACAATATAATAATAAGGGTATGATGACATGATCATAACACTATAAAATCAAATCCATCAATTCATAGTTCAAAATTAGGAAACATGAGATAAAGTTTTATTAATAAAAATACATAAGACATAAGAGTGTGGAATCATAAATAATCAATCATGAAACCTAAAAAATTTCATAAGAATAATATATATGATTTTTTGAATAAACATGAGAATATAAAATAATTTCCCTAGTCAAGGATCACTGTGAATACTATATTGTGGATGAGGTTCACTCCATATTCTATCCTTTCCTTAGTCATGGTTCAATACAAAAAATATATTATTGGAAAAGTCCCATACAAATATGTGTTTACTCACTATTCTATTGCTTATTGTCCCATTATATATTCTTCTTTACTTAATTCATTGAAGGGAAGAAATAAATTTGGGCCTACTGATCAAATAATGAAAACCATAAATATGTGTGCGACATTATCACAAAACAATCATCATATCACAAAATCATATCATATGTAACGGTATTGGGGTTAATAAAAATTTCATCATCATATGAATAGAATATTCAGAAAAATAATAAACAAGGTAAAATTGGAATATATCACCAGTAAATCATATGAAACAACAAAGGATGTACAAATAGATAAAAATACCTTTAAAAGGTCTTTAGAAAATTTCTTTCTTAAAATAAAATATTATATTTTCAACCACTTATTTAAAAATAAAAAATATAAAAAATATTATAGAAAGTATTTTCTTTGAAGATGAACAATGTAAAAATTAATGAAACTATAAATAATGTATAATTCATGTTGGTGAAGAAATTCACTAATTTAGTGTACATTAAAATAAAACATCCTTTAACATTTGTAGAAAAAGAAAAAAGTACCATTTTGGTAAATGATAAGATGGATCCTTTAAAACCATGTTATGAAAAGTATGTTATATTAAAAAATGAATCCATATAATCTTATGATACTTTTAAAAACATTCTATAAGACATTTTAAATAAAATATTGTTATGGAAGAAATGATTCCTAAATGAATGAACTGTAAGGATTCTTTTTATTAAAATAATTATTTTGGTCTCTTCAGTACTTAATGAGTGTAAAATTAAAGGAAAACATGAAATATTCAGAAATAAAACAAATATAATAAATTAAATAATATTTATGGGAGATATAAGTTATAATTTCACTATTAGGAAATTTAGTCATAAACACTCCCTGTAAAAATGAGATTGTAATATAAAACCCTTATATCATGTTTTTTTCTTCATAAGTGTTCTAAAATCCTTTATAATTAATTAAAATTTTATTATACTTCTATAAAAAACCATAATAATACCTACAATACCATATATTCTTTACATATAATGTATTATCAACTGCCCATTAAGAATATTTCATTATCATCTACATTTATGGTGTTAACTATTTCATTTTCCATGTATATCTTCGATGATGGTTATGGTCCATGCAGTTCGATCATGATTACTTAATCTATAAAATATTAACCATGAAATAAATATCATATAATATCATTATATTCCAAATTGTATTGATTTATATTAAATGGTGATGAAAAATTAATTACATTAATATGTAGTGATGGTCTTCCGTATCTATGAACAAGTGTTATTATAATTTTTCAATAAATTGAAAAAAATAATGGTAAATATTAATTAATCAATGAAAAATGATATTATATCATAAATATTATAAATAAACATAAAATTTATTTTTATTACCAACCATTTCATGTGAAAATAAAAAATGAATCACATCTTTTTGTGGTGGTGGTAGTCTGCACGTGCACATGATTGAAGTTATCATTTTCCAACAGATGGGAAGGTAACAAGGTAGATATGATATTTTAATTTCAGTAGTATAATAATGTCATAAATATAATATATAAATATTATACCCATCATAATAACCATCCATGATATATGGATATGGATATTTAGTTGTATTGCTATGTGGACGCGGTAATCTTCACGTACGCACGAGCGCTATTTTATTCCCCATTTGATGGATAATTTAAATAGTTAACAAATAAAAATAATAAAATCATGGTGCATTTATTATGATTTAATAATAATTCTTTATGGATAAAATGTTTTTATAGGATGGTGAAGAAGAAATAAAATTAAAAGAGCTAGGTTAAGATATATACCTTTTCTTTGAGAGACCACCTTTAGATTACACATTATGCCTTGATGGATTGGTCCTAAGAGAATACCATAAGATATCAGATGAAATTAAGGATTATAGGATTTTTTAGTAGATATCAGATGATATATAAGGATAAAGTGGTCTGAATAATGGAGGACATGAGGTTCCCTTTTATAAGTGAGTGAGGAACACACATAGAATTTCATAAATGACTGTAATG
This sequence comes from Viscum album, assembly GCA_963277665.1. Classification (NCBI taxonomy): domain Eukaryota; kingdom Viridiplantae; phylum Streptophyta; class Magnoliopsida; order Santalales; family Viscaceae; genus Viscum; species Viscum album. Next base: position 2,005,566,046 of record OY728122.1, on the reverse strand, counting down.
ATATAAGTTCATTTTCATAGGAAGGTGGTTTCAAATGTAAAAATATGACATTTTAGGATTAGATAAGGTAGAAATATATTTATATAGAAAGAATTATATTGTTGTGGGTGGAATTCCTACCCTTATCCCTTGGTTTAATCCAACATGTAATCCCATTCTAATCTTAACCATAGGAACCAAATTTTAATTATTTTACTAGTAAATATGCCCAAATATTGTTTGGAACCTATTATATTATATTAATTGGAATTATTATAAATATTAAATCCATTTTACTATATTCAATTTCAAAAATTTCCATAATTTATGACTAAATAAGCCTGCAACCTGCAAAGAACCACGTTTTAGAAAAAAAATCTTTAAGAATAAAGCATAATTTACTTACATTCCATTCAATTTAAAGATCATTATATGAATGTTAAAATATATTACTGAATATATAAAAAAAATATAGTTAAAAAGATTAATAAATATATTTATTAATTCAATTTATTAAGAAAAAAAATACATTGCATGAATTAAAACAGTTTTTTTGAAAAATGTGTTCTTAAGCCAAAAAAAATTATACCAAAAAAATACAATGTTTATTATTATTTAATTAATTATATTTTTTTATAATTAAATGATACTTATGTTAATTTATGGTCAAATTAAAAATATGACTAGAATTTTTTTTAAAATAAAGGATAGTTTTTATTAAAAAATGGTATTTTTTACTATTAATAGAAAAAAATTCCAAAAAATCCTATAAAATTACTGTAAGATAATATTACAATTAAATATTTAAAATTAATATTAATTTACTTCAAAGAAAATTATTAAAATTTTATAAATTATTTATAATGTCATTGTGAAATAAATTATTATAGAAATCATTTTTCAAGAAAACATATTTTTTATGTTTAAAAAGATTTTTTTGAAAATTGAGTACGTCTTTATTATGAGTTAATATATAATTTTGAACTATTTAAAACATTTATAAATATTTTTAATAATTTTACTTTTAATATTCAATCATTTTATTTTAAAAATTAGGTAATAATGATTTATTATATCACAGTTTATTTATAGTTTGGGTTGTGTGTAAATAAAGCTATCAAAAACATCTAGTTTCTTTCGAACAAAATATATATATATAATATTGTAATGTAAAATTTTAAACCCCTTAAAATTAATTTCATCATATAAATTTCATCACTTTGATATGAAAAAGTTTTATATATTTTCTATATTACATCCTTAGGTTCCCATGAAGCATTCTCAAATTTTTTATTCCTCCCAAGAAATTTATTCAATCGAGTAGTCTTGTTTCATAGAAGTTTATTTACATGATAAAATATTTATAACTACTGATCTTAATAAGAAATATCATGATTTATTAGTATAACCCCTGATTTTAGTACATGTTATAGATCAGTTATATACTTCCTCAGGAGAGATACATGTAACACATCATGAACTTGAGAGAGGTTTGGATAGAGTGATATTGTATAAAATACAGTCCCTACTCTATGAAGATCCTAAAAGGGACAAATATAATTTGGTATTAGATTCCCATTATTTTAAAATCTCATAACCTTATTCAATGTATAAATTCAATGGAAAACATTATGATCATCATCATCAAATTATATATCTCATCGATGGTTGTTATAATAACTCTTATATCGAATGTGATCTGATGTGATATGATAATAAATGGATGAAACATTCTCTCCCATTTACGCAAATAGATTATATCCTAATAGAATTATTAATCTAACATTATACTAAATTGTTGGAGTTACACAATTTTTTCATTAGAGGTATTCATATAGAGCCATATGAATGCTCGAGTGAAAGTTTTTATTCTATAAAAAATTGGTGTTGATCCCATCCATGTTTGAAATATAGAGAATGAAATCACAATATATTCTATTGGGTTAGATATTCCACTTAATCTGAACATTTTTTTGAGCATGAGAATCAGTATTAAAACAAAACATTGCATCTAGATCTTATTTAATACTCCTCCATAACATTGAGGTAAACCTCAGATCTTGATAATATAAAATATAATGTGGTAATCCATGTTACCTTACCACATTGAAAATGTATATCCACTAAAAATTATGATGATATAAATCTTATCAGAAATAAAAGAGGTGTTCTAAATTCATATGGCAGATGACTATAATACTAATAGTATTATCACCTTTAGATGTTTTGTGGATTCTGATAATGAAATAAATGGTGATGTTTTCCAATTTCGATTTTGGTTTGGGTAATGGTTTTAATATCGCCTTATAGTTATGTCTCTCAACCATAACTTTCTAACATACCAAGCACCGAAATACATACTCTAAAAAATCTCTCTTCTGGTTTTACATCCATAAATACTATTCCATATCCTTATATATAATTTTAATTCCAAGATGAAAAGATAATTAACAACTATGATCTTCTTAAATTCGATTATTATTCATACCTAGAATTGATGGGACACATACTTAGTTCCTAAACCTTATCATTCCATAATTACCAAGGTTGAACTTAGGAATATTTATCACCAAATCTTTTATAACAATATCTTCTTCATATTCTTTTTTAATATTTACATGGATAGATGGTTGAACACTAATTTTAGAAAGATAATATTTCTCCACTTATATTAATATTTAAAGTTCCATAATTTACTAATCCATAAATATTGGATCTTTTTTTATCCTTTTGACTAAATCAATATTATACCATATTCATTTTTACATGAGGGGAATTGTTTTAGCAGTAATAATATTTAATAAAATCAAAACATCTTCTTTCATTTATATTCAACTCTTTATAGGATAATATATACTTCAAAATTTTATGATTAGTATATATGTCACACATTTATCTATAATTAAAATTCATCTATATCATTAATGTAAGTATTAAAGATACTAAATCCAAATCATGATCCTTTTATTTTTTCTCATGAACCTTCAATTGGAAGTAAAAATAAGCTACTACCATATCATTCAACATTTGAACACAACATAAACCAATTTTACATACATGATTGTATGTCACAAACCCTTATTTATTAAAGGGTACTGTGATCACAGGTGAACTAACTAACCTTATCTTAAGTTACTTAAAACCTTATTCACATTCATCCTTCCATAAAAACATAACTGCCTACTGAGTTAACATGGTGGGTGGATTATATAGTCATAATAATTCCTTTAAAAAGCTCTAATAAAATCCATACAATAAAATAAAACTGTGGATCTTAGTAAAATTGGTTGTTCTAGGACAATGTTTAATACCTTCATTCTTTAATATATCAATTGATATACCCTCACTTGAAGTTATAAACTCAAAAATGAAACATTATATAGCCAGAATTTAGACTTGGTAAATTTGGTATGAAAATTATCATTCATTTGGGTATTAAGAACCATCCTAAAGTGATCTTAACAATCTTCCTTTATCTTTAATTACAAAATATCACCCTCTATAAATACCATCACAAAGTGGTTAAGGTAATCTCAGAATACACAATTCATTAAAGCGTAAATAATTGTTGGGAAATTAGAAATAAGAAATGGAAATACTATAAATTCACAAATTGTACACCATAATGTGAAGGGTTTATTATGGATGGATCCACTTTTATCCCATATTTAATAGTATCTATATTGAATAATAATCTTGTAATAATATTGAGCTCCTCATAATCGATTAAAAAATTATTAATATGGGTAAGATGATACTTATTATTGATTATTATCTTATTAAGTTCTTGAAAATAAATATAGAGAGACATTGATCAATATTTTTATTAACGAAAATAAGAGTTTCACCCCATGGTGATACTCTTGGACAAATGAATCCCATATCAATATTATCTATGAGTTTCTTATTTAATTCATTCAACTTAATCGAGGCTATTCTATATAGATGTTTGAAATAGGTGTAACACCGTGTATGAGTTCTATTGAAAAATAAATTCAATTAATTAGAGAAAGACTTGGTATATTTGACACCCAAATTTCAAAAATATGAACATTTTATTAAATAGATTATTTGAAACGCAATATTGAGAATAAATATCCATGTAATATATTTCTTTAAATTTAATCTCTTTGATAGCTTGCGGAACACACAACCATGATTCTAAATGAACTATAATATAGTATGATGTTATATCCTATTAATTATATTATAAAGTATTAATATCACTCAATAAAGAATGAGTATTATAATTAAATATTTATTATAAATAAAATAATAATCATTTAAAATAAAAAATAAATCATTTCAAAAAAATATATTTTTTCCAGAAGATGGTTCGATCAATCATTTCACACATAATATAAAATTATTTTTTCAAACTGTTATAAAATTTATTTGATATGAAAAAAATATTTTTTAAAATAATAGTATCAAAATTATCTTAGGTTGTATGTTTTTGATTTTTCAGAAATGTTTCATTTTTCTATGAATAATGAAAATTATTAAATATTAATTAAAAACTGACTTTTATTTAAAATTATCTATAAATATAAATAATATTTTCAAATGGTTTTAAAGTAATATTAGTTCAAATATAAATCTATTAATGTAATTTATATCATTTTAGTAAATTTCATAATGAATTTTGATATAATGTCTTTGTAAACTTACGAGCATTCTATCTTTTAAAAACTTTTTTCCCTTCGACTCTACGAGAATAATTTTGATGTAAAAGTTTCATATGTTTTGAATTTAATTTGGTTAAGTGAATTAAATATTATTTTTCAAAATAATATATAATTTCTAATAAGGTAAATTTAATTTTTACCAAAATTAATAGAGAAAATAGTAATACTTATTTACTGTGGTTACGGTAATATGGGTTTAATGGTGGTTAAACTAAAATGATAAGTTTTAAATTGTCCAAAAACCCTATATAAATATCTTTTATACAATATTTACACCTTATAATTTATAAGGATAAATAATAATCAATTTGGACCCTTTTTTCATGAGAAAAACCTTGTTAAACCATTTTCTTTTGAAAAATTACAAGTGTACCACTCACTACACTTGTAAATGGACACCCCCTCTCCTATCTTACTCACATCATAAATCCATTTTAATTATGCCAATACCTAATGAAATAAATTAAAAAATTAAATCCCATTATCATATAAGCCTTGTTTTGGTCATACATCAATTATATGAAAACATTAGGTATAATTCAAAGGAGGTTGTCCGAAAAAAGATAAAATTCATGATGATGGATTTTTATTTTATTTATTCATACACCTAATTAAATTATTATTAAACCATGATGGTATAATTAAATAAGTATTTAACATTTAATTAGATTTTTTAGGTTAATTTGATGACCTCAAACCATCCCCACACACATCGTATGGTTCATGAAGTCATCATTCATGTGTACGACAGACTATAGCCTCAGGAATCAATGTCATTTTTATCCATTACCACATATCACGATTGGGTTTGATGATGGATAAAAAGTAAATATATATTATATTTTAAACTTTATTATATATTTAAATTTTAATTTTATCATAAATACGTATTTAATTTCTATTCTGTAGGGGATATAATAATGTCACTCGTGTGCACAATGGAGTACCGCCTGATAATGTAATGTGATTCATTATTCACTAACAATTTACATGAAAGGTGTTAAGGATAAAGTTAATTATAATATTTTATATTCATGAAATAATTATGATATTCCTTAAATATTTATCATCCTTAATTGGTAATATATATCATTTTTTTTCTTACCTTTTCACTCACTTAAAGATGATAACATCGTTCGTGTACGTGTGGACTACCACCTTCATGAAGCGATGTGACACTATTTTCATCATGAACCATATGGAAGAAATATATAATTATATTTAATAACTTAGTATGATATTTATGATATTATGAAGAATATTTAATAATTAAATATTACATACCTACTTACCATAATGTTCATTGAAAAATGGAAACATTACTCATGCGTACATGCAACCTACCATATCCATGATCATAAGATACATCATTTATCAAAACCATATTTCATGGTTAATATTAAAATTATAATTTGTGTATAAATACGATAATTATTGAATGATTATTATTCTATAAGTGCTGAAATAATGACATCTTAGACTAATAGTCAACCTACCAAAATAATTTTTGTCACCTAAGTCAAATATCTACGAAACACTAGACATAAAAGTAATTGATTAAGTAGTTATATATAATATGGTAATAAGTGAATTGAATGGAATAATAAACTTGAAAAATTTTCTTATGTATATAAATAATTAACATAAGTTTATTATTCTTGAATATAGTGAACGTATAAAATGATTCATACTAAAGGTAAGGGACTATGTCTCCATTTCTCTTCGTTGAGGCATATTGTAATGTTATGCACCTAATTTATTTTTTAAGGTGTATATATTTTCAACTTTTTAGGTAATATAATTATTCAATCATTAATCATGTTTTTTTTTCAATTTGAATTATTTCATCGAAAGGGGTTAGAATTAAAAATTAAAACATGGTAAATGTTATTGTACATTCTCTCTTTATTTTGTGATTGCTATCTTTTTCATGAAAAAATAACTTTATTGGGATCATTTTTCATTGGATGTTACATTTTTTAAATATAAATATTCTTGTATGATTTTTATTATTATTTCCTAAACATTATATCATTTTTATATATGTCATGTACCTTTTATGTTATTTGATTAACTGGGGAAATATTGATAAATATGTATACTTTAATCAATATAGATTTTTTTATAATGAATATTATTGCTGAATTAATTCAATTATTGAATGTATTAGGAATTCTTTGGGAGTGCAGTGATGGATAGGGACCAGAATTTTATAGCCCCTCGATGCATCGATAGGTCTCATGAGACAAATTAGTTGGAAAAATTAAATAGGTCTACACTGGTAGTTTTAAACCATCTTGTAAATGGTATTGATGGTAGAGGTATCATGATGGATGAGATAATGAAGTCAAATAATTAAGAATTTCATTCATTAGGAATTATATTATTATTATCAATGATATTTTCACAATGATATTAACATCAGATTCATTTCATTCTCTATTTATGTATTAAATGAAAGGTGTTTGTAGTTATTTACCTTACCATATTTATTATTAATTATCTTATCATGAGAGTCATGTTATTAAAATTGAATTTTTATTTAGTTATTTTTTTCACCATTTTGATTATGTTTATTGATTTATGATAGCATTAACTCTACTTAACCCTTGTTGAGCATTTGTGGTCACCCTTATTTTTTTTATTCTCCCTAGGATCTGAAGAAGAATTTTGCGATTGAGTTCAAGGATGCAGAATGGTTTCCATTTATACGTATTATATTTAAAATACCTTTATAAAATTTGTATCATGTATGTTTATGTTTATCCAAAACTGCTAAATTAATTCATTATTTTGTATTTTACCATTTTTATATACGATAATGTAATAAAATAAGCATCGTCTCTAGATTATAGGACTCGAGGTCATTAAAATTGGTATTTGAGGAATTTTAGTTGAAAATTTGGAAACTAGATTTAAGGAAAAATAAACTAGGGATCATAACCCTATGATAGAATTTGAATCCAAGTATAGAATAACATACAAATGTTTTTGTAATATATATATTATTTGGTTTATCCTTGAAATACATCATAGTTTGGATACTAAAAGTGGAAATGATTCTTACACAGATGTACCTAGGGGTATAACCCCAAAATGGTGCATTAGGATAGACTAGATCATCACTTAGTGCATGGAAATAGGTCATACTATTCACCTAGATTGAAAATCTTTCGGATATTTTTAGGTTAATTCAAATTTTCTTTATAAACCATTATAAAGGATTTGAAAATAATTATATACCCAAAGAAATCATGTTTATGGTTATGATATTATCAGGGCATGGAATTTTCAATTTATGTTAATTACTTCCATAGTTTGGGATTATACATTATGTTTCATAATTATATGATCTAATATAGTCAATTCCATCATTTATAAATGGTTCCTATGATAAGTAATGATAATAAAATCAATGCACTAAATCTAAAAAGTAAGAATGATCATTTCATTGATGGACTTAAGCGAGTATTTTAAAGGGAACTATTCTCCCAAACTTCATTATCATATAAAGGCATAAAATATTTTTCTAAGAGGATATATATATATATGTGTGTGTGTGTGTGTTATAGATTCTAGTGGAAGAAAGAGAAGAAAATTACAACAAAGAAAAATCAGGATAAAGAGAAGAAAGGAAAGAATGATTTTCCTACATGTGATAATTGTGGAAAGAAACATACAAGTACTTTTTTAAAGAGAATATGAGTTTTCTAAATGTGAAAAGAGAAATTAACCCATGAACATGATTTAAAGTGAAAGAAAATGTTTTATAATTCACAATTATTTTATTATATATAGATGTGGAACTTCAAAAAAATCCCCTAGCGTCAAAGGAATATACCTTAAAAGAAGTTAATAGATCATGGTCATGCTTATGCTATTTCTAAAAAAAGTGGAATGATTAATATAGTTGTTTTTTGATTCAATTATTATTTCATTTGATTATTTTATAGTGATATATTATTTATAATAATTATTAAATTTATAAGTCTTTTACTCCAAAAATAATTCACTAATAATTTGAAACCAAACGATTAATGATACAAATGACCGAGAAAAATGAATTAGTGGAAATTTTGACTTCTAGAAAAAAAACATGATTATGGGAATTATAACCATTTATATGTTCCTAATGTTTATATAATGATTCTGGGATAAATATATTATTAATATTGGTAATGTAAATTGGATAATATTAACTAACTTGAAAGTGATTATTGATTTTTTGACAAAGTTCTTTATGTTATCAATAAAGGAGTTAACATCAATTTTTGATTTAATGAATATATTAAATAATCTGTGTTTTATTTAATGAATAAGGATGTATTCATGTTTTAACTAAATATTTATGGTAATTTTTGAAATTACAATGTTTCATGAGAATACATATTCACATGTTTTTTATGTGATGATTAAGAGCTACTTCATTTTTTTGAGGGATTAATGATGAGTTCACTTTAGATATTTAGTGACCTTATTTTAAATTTTTGGGATTTTAATAATTTATAAGGGTAATATGTCTATCCATTTATGAAATTTTGTATGTTGATATTTTTATGAGTTTTTAGAGAGTAATGTATTATTTAACCATATGATGATTTATGCATATTGGATAACCTATACAAACAATTTTGTTATGATAATCACTATATATTAGAATAATTAATTATAATTATAGTATGGATCCTCAAATCTATTAAATGTGAATTTTAGGGATTCAAGAATAAAAAAATCATCATTGAATATTTATAACATATATTAATCGGTGAATTATAAATTTATTAAATCACAACCAAAGGATGAAATTATAATTATAAAATAGAAATGTTTCAAGTAAATATATTTACATATATTCTTTGATAGTGAATGAATTAATAAACCATAAGGGAATTATGATGAATGAAAAATTATGTCGTGTTAACAAAATTTCCTATTAATACAATTTTTATTTAAATTAAAACATATTTAGGGTTTCAAGGTCCTTAACATTACATTTATAATTCACTTTATTATGATTGGTGACCTCTATAACTCTCTATAAATTTTACGGATTTTGTTCTATGTCCAAATATTAAAATTCCAAAAAAGTTATCATATATTGAATACTATTTATGACTTATTCTATAATACCTTTATACTTCACTTTCTCTCTTATTGAGAGAATTTTTTATGATCTCTTTTTATGTTGTCGTATTTCAACAACACAATTTTCAAACATAAAACCCTTGATTACTGAGATCAAGTTTTAATTGAGATGATGAAATTTATTTTTGGTGTGTAGAATGTAACACCTAATAATTATAAAATAATAATAGTTTATTTCAAGACATGTGTGACACACAACACCATGATTAAACAAACCATGAAATATATTTCTTTAAATTTAATCTATTCGACATCTTTCATATCACACTAAACTAATTATAAATGAATCGTATTATAGTATATAATTATAAACTAGATGTTAAATATATGAGTATTAATAGTACCATAAAAAGGTTGAAAATAATGTTTATCTATTTATTAGAAACAATATAATAATAATAATTAAAAAGTAAAAACAAATATACTCTGAAAAAATGATTTTTTTCCAAAAAACAGTTTAGTCTTGCGTTGCACACTTAATTTAAAAGTATCTATTACCAGTTTAAAAAAATATATGATAAAATATATTTAATTTTTAAATAAACAAATCAAAATTATATTAAGGTGATTTTTTTAATTTTTCTAAAATGTTTCATTTTTTGATGAGTAATGAAAAATAATTAATTTTAATTGAAATATAATTTTTTGTTTAAATCATTTATAAAGTAAAACTATATTTTCAATTGGTTTTATAATAAAATTAGTTCAAATATCTGTATTTTAATTCAATATAGATCATTTTAATAATTTTTATTTTTAATTTTGATATAAAAACTATGTAAACGTATGAATATTTTCTCTTTAAAAACCCATTTTCTCGTCGTGTATGTAGGAATAATATTAAATTGAGGTTTTACACCTCTAGGAATGGAATTTTTAAAAAATTATTCCATAGTTTTAATAATAATAATAAATAATTTCAAATAATTTAAATATAATTTTTGACGAAATTGTATAGTCAATATAGTAAAACCTATTTATTGTGGTTAAGGTAAAAAATAGGCTTACCAGGGGTTAAACTAAATTGATAAGGTTTAAAATGACCTAAAAAAATATATAATTTTTTTTGTAGATATAGATTGACCCTTTCATTTACAAGTATCATGAATACTCTATTTTGGTCCATTTTGGAATGTGAGAAATGTGAGTGCACTTTTTTCTTTTAAAAAATTATAATTGTGACATTCACCTCACGTATAAAAGGTCACTCCGCCCATATCATCTTCACACCATAAAACCATTTTTTCATCGAAGAACTCCCAAAATAACTTCCTAAATTACATAACCATATTCTATAATCCTCGGTTTTTTCAGAAAATAATTATAGGAATACTTTAGGTATAATCATAAAGACATGATTTGATAAGAGGAGAAATTATCAACTATGAGTTTTTTTTATTTCTTCCTCCACCTAATTGAATTATTGTTAAATAATTATGATAAAATATAATCAGTAAATTCCATATATAGGGGTTTTTATGTTATTTTAATGAACTATAAGAATCCCCACTTCCATCAAATGGGTTACAAAATCATCATGTGTGTGAAGGAATCACACATCACAAACTGATGTAATTAATTTTTCCATTACCACCTATAATGGTTACATATGAAGATGGATATAAAGTAAAGATATATGATATTTATAACATAATTATACCTATTGATGAATTTTATCATATATACCTTTTTATTTCCCATTATATAGGGGATACGATAATTTATCTAATGTGTATGGTGGATTAGCACCTCATGAAGCGTTGTGATTCGTCATTCACTAACGTTTTTCTTGGAAGGTGATAAAGAGACATTTATTGATTTTATGTGATAAAATGAAATAATTATGATATTAATTACATATTTATCAATATTTATGTATAATATATAAATATCATTTTCTTTCTTACCTTTTCACTCTCTTAAATATGATAACATCATCTGTATACATGTGGACTACCACATTCACAATGTGATGTGACTCTATTTTAATTACCACACCACATTGATGATATATATAAGTATATTTAATGAATTAATATGGTATTTGTGATATTGGAATCATTATGGAATTACAAAACATTACTTAAACTCTTTATATAATTATCACCGAAAAATGGAAATGTTACTCTTTCTTACATATGACCTACCATCTCTATGATCGAAACATACTTAATTTATCCAAATTATATTTAATAATTGGTTTTAAAATTATAATTTATTTATAAATATGAAAATTATATCATGATTTTTATTCTTTATATGTTGAAATAATTACCCCTAAGACCAATAATTAACTTAATGAATTCATTTTTGACACATAAGTCAAATATCATCAAAACACCATACATATTCATAATTGATTAAGTAATTTTAAATAAAATGGTAACAATTGAAATTAAAGGAAAAATAAACCTCAATGTTTTTAAAAAAAATTAATAATTAACATAATTTTATCATTCAAGATAATAAAGAATGTATAGGATGAGTCAGAGTCAATTTAAGGGACTTCATCTCAATTTCCCTTCATTGAGGAATATTGCAATGTTATGCACCTAATTCATTTTATATGGTGTATATAAATACCATTTTACATGTAATATCATGATTAATTCATTATTTAGGTTATTTTATGTTTAAATTTGATTTATTTCATCCAAGAGGTTTAAGTTTAAAATCACCAAGTATTTGAAGTTATTGTACAATATCACTTTTTTTACTATTAACATTATCATGAAATAATCAATTTATTATGATAATTTTTAATTTTTAATTAAATTTCACATAAATTTCCATGTTATTTAATGATAGATATGATTATTTCCTAAACAATTTACCATTTTTACATGTGTTGTATACTTTTAATATTATTTTATTAACTAGGGAAATATCTATAAAACCTTATAATTTACTCAGTATAGATATTTGTTGATAACGAATGTTTTTCATAAATTAGCTCCATTATTTTATATATAGAAAAATATTTGGACATATAGTGATGATTTTTTCTTAGAATTATATATCCCCTTGATGCATTAACTAGTTTTTTGAGAAAAATCAGGTGGCCAAATTAATCTGGTTTCAACCTATTCTTTTAAAATATCTCATGAAAGGTCCTAATGGTAGAGATAACCTGATGTTTGGGTTCATGATGTAAAATAATAAATAATTTACTTCCTTAATAATTTATTTATTATTATCCATTATATTTTCACAATGATATTATATATAGATTAATTTCATTATCATTTTATTAATTTAATGGCATGTGATTTCATTTATTTACTTTGAAATACTGATTATTCCTTATCTTATCATGATTTTCAAGATATTTTATGTTTGTTCAGTTATTTACATTTCCATTTTGATTATTATTATTGATTCATGATATATTATATTTTACTTATCAATATGTGAGGATTGTATCTGACCATTATTTTGTTTCTTTTCCCTATGATATGAAGAAAAATTCTTCTAATGAGTTCAAGTACACCAAATGTTTTCAATTTTTAAAAATTTTATTTTATATAATAATATAAAATGGGTATAATTTTTGTATCAATTTCTCTAATACTTTTAAAATGATCAATCCTTCAGGATTTGAACCACTGTAATTTTATAATTTAATGAAGAAGACATCGACCCCAGGTTACTGGAGTCTAGGATATTACAATAACTAATTTATAAAGACATCAAAAAACTCCCATACAATAGACATATCTTTGATGTTGGGTTTCCCTCCAACCATATGAGATAAATAACACCTTTAACTAAGAATAAATACCCATTAAATATATGTAATTTTCAATTTAGGTTTATATTTATCCTTTATATAATAAATAATCACAGGTATATTTAGAATATAAAATTTCACTTACCTTCCATAAAAATTGTTATGTTATTCATATTGAGATACCTAATAAATTACTAAAATAAAATCAAATTCGTCTATAGTAAGAACAAAAATATTTTTTGGGAGTCCATTATGACAAACTTCAATTGGGTAACATTTACATACATGATATGAGACCATAAAAACATTATGAGTTTTTAATTATATTTCAATAATGATTAATTATGGTGGTAATTTGATATGCATGAAAAAATTAGATATTAAAAGTTTTTTATAACAAAAAAAATATGGCATAATTTTTTCTATAGTGGAAAATTATTATACCTTTCATCACTTCATTATTGCATCCAAAATCAGTTATAATTATTGTTTGTGGTTTCCCTTTTTCTTTGGGTTTAAGAGTTTTTTTTTGAAATTGATCATCATCATTTCCCCTAATTTTCATGCACTGGATAACATAATATCTACAATCCTTGCAATTTTATAATTGTAGTGCGGGTGGTGGATTCTGTAGATATTTCCCCCAATTTTAAGCATTATCTAAATTATTTTCCTTACTTCAGCAATTGATTTCCCAATGGACTTATTTTCCAAACTTAAAACAATTATTAGTCACCTGGAGATAGTTTACTACAGGTTTCTTCCAACACTTCTAAAATAAATAAAAACTCAGCTTCTTACCTCCATGGTTTTTTTATTAGAATTTCCTTAAAATTATATTATTAATATTATATCAATAAATTTATATTTATGGGTGAATCCAATATCATTTTCCACTATAATATCACATATGGTAATTTTTCATAGCTACTGATGTATATTAAGGATAAAAAGCATCAACGAATTAGTTTCAAGGAACTAAAGAATACATCAATATTATTTTCTTATTCAGTAATAATAACATAACTATCCTTCCTAGGTCTTTCAAAATTTACCTCACACGTACCAAAATATTCATCATACTTATTCTTAAGATAAAGGAATTCTTTCCCCATCTTCTTAAATTGAATACGAGGAAAGTAAATATTGAAAAAAAATTCTTAAACTCTTACAACTCAATAGATTAAATTTATTTCCATTATTTCATATTCATTATAAGAGACCAAAATTTTCCCTCTTAACCTTCCAAATGATAAACAAATAAGATATATTTTTCATGTTCTAAGAAATAGTGAATGAAAAATACCATTTTATTAGAACTAATCGATTGTTCAATAATTACTAGATTGGATGAACCACTATAAGAAGGTGGGTGATTTCTTATGAATGTAATAATATTACGTTTTTCCTTTATTTTATTATTTGATATATAAACATGATTCATTAACTAGTAATGTTTTTTAGGAATAACAATAAGATTTTAGTTTCCAACTCCCATAACATTTTGTTTTTCAGGGGGAGAATCATTTCATTTCCCATAAAATGTAGTGTTAATGTGTTTTATTACACTTATCTCAATTAAATGAAACCATAAATCAAATTATATGAAAACATATTTAGAGTGAGAAATCATATAATCATGAAAAAAAATTAATAAGATATCTAACTCATGACACCTTCTTTACAATCTATGACACATTATGTTTGTTCTAGGACACCCATGGTTATTATCAATTCAAAGTAATTATAATAGATCCTATATACAATTTGAATTATCATAATCATATATCCAAGGTATATAAAAATAGGTGTACAGTAAGGGCCCATTCATCATGAAACTAATTAATGGTGAAGATATACTAAACCAAAACTTTTTTGTGTTATCCCATATAGATCCATATATTCCAAAAAAAACATCCACTTATAATATCCCAATTGTGATTTAATTTCTGATAGAAACTACACTCGTTTTTTTACCATAAATTACAGTGTTCTCATATACATTGGGTTATAATATGGGTTTTCACTAAAGTTTCCTCATACTAGTTTCCAAAAGTAAAAAAAAATTTCTCTGATATTAACCATCGAGGATCATATTAACAATACATAAATACTATATCTTATTATCCAAAATATCCATTACATAAAAATATAATCCACACAAGAACTAGAAAATTTTAGTTTATTTGAATGCATGGATATAGAAACAATCAGTTTTTAAATGATCTACATAATTTCCCATTAATTTAATAAAACCATACATAGACATAACATACATAAAATCATTCCCTATAACCATGGGAAGAGAAACATAATAGAGTTTTCAATTATATTATTATTAAGGGTAAATATAATTTATATCAATCAAATATCATAAGTGGTCATAATATAAGCATAATGGTATGATAAATTTTTTTTGACAATAAAAAATCAAACCCATAAATACATAGATCAATATCACAAAACATGGAATAAATTTTTATTAATCAAAATAAATAATACATAATATTGTAGAATCATTAAGAATCAATCATGTGACAAGAAAACAAATAATTAGAATAACACATAATTATTTGGAATACAGATAACTATATAAAATCATATTCTTAGTTAAGGATCACTACTATGACTATCAAAATATTTTATGTTCAGTCCCCATCAATCATTTCCTTAGTTAATGTTCACTCCCAATACTATATTATTGGAATAAATTCCTTACTAAACAAGGCTCACTCCCCAAAATAGTCCTTATTATCTCATGAGATGTCATTCTTTAACAAATTCATTGGAGGGATATATAATTTGTGTCCCACACATCACATAATGTAAATTATACATATGTGTGCCATATAATCATAAAAAATTCATCATATAATCAAATAATAAACCAAAGACTGGTTTCAAGTTTTATTATTTTTTTCATCATAATCATAAAGCATAGAAATAAATAATATAGGTAGTAATAATGAATCATATCTTTAATAAATCTTAAGAAACAAATAAAAAAAATTATTATAGAAGAAAATACATTTAAATGAACTCTTGAATGTTTTTGGAAACAAATAACCCTTTCATTTTGAAATTAATTATTTAGAACCTAAAAATTTAAAAAATTTCAAGGAAAAACATTTCTTTAAAAATATAAAAGGGAACAAATAATGTAAATTTCAAAGAATAGAGTATTCAAAAAGGTAAGGAAATTCACTCATGGAGTGTATGTTAAATTAAAATTTCCTTTGTATTTCTATTAAAAAGTAAAAACTACCTTTTTGGATAATGATAAAAATGTTCCTTCTAAATATTAGTATAGGAATTAAAATATAGATCAAAATTAATTTAAATAATATTTTTATAATATTAAAAATATTATTTAAAACATTTTGAAGAACATTTTTTTAGGGGTGAAAGGATTCCAAATTGAAGGAATAAATATGGTTAATCTGCCTTTAAAATTTTATTTTGGTATCTTATGAAATTAAAGAGATGAAAATGAAAGGTGACAGGATTGAATGATTTTATTGATTATAAAAAAGAACTATTATATTTTTTTTAAACTACATTTAGCTACAAAGTAATTTCACAGTGGTAGTGTGGGGTCGAACCCATCAGGATAACTTGTAAAAAGACAACCTATCAATAAGAACATTGAAGAATCATTCATCATGATCACCCTTTGGTTTGATTTTAATAAAACTGTATATCTTTGGATTTAAGTGAGGAAGTAGATAAGGGTTTAAGGTCAGTTTGTTGTCTGAGTAAAAAGAAAATCCTAAATCTAGATTGGGATAGACTGGCAGCTTAGGCTGTGAAGTAATGCAGGGGTCACAAATTGGTTATGGTCAAAACAGTTGGATCTATTTAAGATTAAAATACTCATTGGACATGAGATAGTCAAAAACACATATGCAGTATACATGGATTCAATGGTCAAAATCATTATATTCTACTGGTCCTAGCCTGATCAACTATAATAAGTCTAGGGTCATTTAATTGAAACTCCCATGGTCAAGGTATTTCAAAATAATGAAATAAACATTTTTTTATAATAGAATTACTATCCAAGGAGTTACCATCATTCAATTTATAGATTCAATATATTTAACATACCCCTTACTCTCAACCCCTATCACTGATATGATTATCCAAGCATAATGGTATTGAATTAAATAATAGAATTTAGAAGCATGCATCACATAATAATAAAATTATTTTGTAAAATGTAATTAATAATTTATACAATTCAACATAAATCTAACACTTACTAGATTGAATAAATAAGGAAATGTTGTACAATAATTGATGTTGATTAAAAATTGGTATTGGAAACAAACATTCAGACATGAAATGATATGAAAACATGGAATCCATAAATATAATACAGTAAGAAATGAAAAATATTTTTCAAAAAATAGGTAAGGAAAATGAAAAAAACAATGTTCAGTATAAAATAAAAGACATAAGGAGAAGAAAAGAGAATTTGTGACCCCTTTCTTGGTCTACACCAGTATTGGTGTAGTCTTTATATATATAGAGTATCCAGTTTCACAACATGTAAATATTCTCATCATGAATTTCCTTTAAATGGATTTTATTTTTAATTTTACATGATATGTAACATGGATTCACTTCATGTACTTCATATCCAAAAAAGTCAAAAGATATCTTGTATCTCCCAATATTCACAACCTATATCTCTAGTGGGAGAATATTTTGATCTAAACATAGTTTTTATTGACCTCATGGATTTTACTTTTAGTAGGACTTATATTTAAAAGATCTCACAACATTTAACTTTTTCACATCATGTAATGGATTCACTTCATGTACTGGTTTCACAGTTTGTAATCTGGTTCATTGAGATTCTATGATTGTGGAATACATGTCATGAAATCATTTTATGATGTTCAATATCTTTTTTACCATTTTTAGTAACATATACACCTCTTTTTTATTTCCTACTTCCTATAAAAACTAATAAAAACCTTGTGCATTATTGAATAAATCATAATTAAAAGTTAAATAAATTCATCCAAAATGTTATATAAAATTGACTTATCAAACCCCCCCAAAAATGAAAAATTGGTTGTCCTAAAACAATAAAAATATCAATAATAATTCATCATGATTTTTTTAAATTAGAAAAATTCATTTCAACCATGAAAATAAAAATAATTTTTAGTGTAGAAGATAGACCTCTGGAATCACTCATACAGATAAAGATAGTCATTTTCCATGATTGAATCCTTTAACCAAATTCCATTGTCCTTTTATTACATTTTTTCAACTATTACTTGATGCTACAAACATATTGCAATTTACCTTACCATGAAATTTCTCTAATCACAAAAGGTAAAAAATGTAATTGGGGTCATGATCATACACTGAATACTTTTTTATAAATATAGGCTTGCATTTGTTCTAATGTAAATCCTAGATGTTTTTATGAAATATTTTCTTTTAAATTTTTTTTTTATTTAGTAGCATGATTTGCACACAATTGTGAGTTTAAAATAACTACATGACACCCTTATTATAAAATTACAATTATATCCTAGCCATTAGTTTAGCGGGAATAATTATAACTAACATATGGAAATGCATTGTGAATTCATTGGTTACCAATTATTTATAAAAAATATAAATCAATTACATAATTGTATTTTTGAGTGAATTGCATTTGGTAATGAAATTAATGAGATATATATGTTTTATAATCTTAATAAAATATTTTTATATTCTTCCAATGGATATTTTAGTCAAATGGTATGAATAAAACCCTATCTGACATATAAAAACCTATTTTTTTTAAAAAGTCTAACTTTACACCTTTAAACGGAGAACCCCTTTTAAATAAAGATTTTGAAACATTAATAATTATTATATGACAACATAAAACTGATATTTTTAATTGGTATGTATAAAATTAATTTGGATGAATTTTTGATATTTTTTCTAATAACTTTAATGTTTTGATGAATAATAAAAGTATGCTAAATTTTAATTGAAAATAACTTTTTTCATTGAAATAATGTATATGGTTAAATTATATTATTGAATTGTTTCAAATTATAAATTGAATTTATTTTTACATGTTAATATAATTTAGTCTAATGGAATTAAATTTACATTAAATTCAAATGTAAAAACATTTCATTGTTTTGCAATATTTTAACTTTTAAAACATGTTTTCTCATTTCAAAAATGGGATTAATTTTTAATTAATTAATGAAAATTCTATGTTTTTAATTTTTAAAATGGATTCCATATATGTAATATTATGTTCAAATTATGTAAATATAATTATTTTATTTTTAGACAATATGAATTGTAACTTTGCTAAATTTTATTAACACAGTAAAAGGATAAATCGGGTAATTATGGGTAACAATAATATTATAAAATTACGAATAGACATTTATTAATAAAATTTGACGATTATAATTTTTCATAAAATATTCTTGGGTATAAATGGTATCCATTGGAACCCTATTGGATGATTTTATAACATTTAATTCAGTTTATTTAATGAAAAGTGAAATATGTCTCACTCAAACTTTAATAATTAAATTATTTTTAATATAAGGTTATAAAGAATATAAATTAGATTATAAATACTCATTTTAATGATAAAATATTTTTCTCCATCATAAAGTTTTATTTATGATTTTTAAGAAATAAATAGTTACCTTAATGACTTATACATGCATGATAAAAAAATTAATTAATTGATGAGAAATCAATAAAACAATTTTTTTAAAATATTAATAACCATCAAAAGGCTCAAACACCTAGAAAAACCCTATTAGTCGAGTATATCTCGACCATAATCATCCATGGGTTGAATTATTTACCATTTTGAGGCTTATATAAGAGATTATGAAATTTTTTTATTTTATTTTAAGTGAAGATAAATTTGTCACATTCATGTTTTGAAAGAGTGTAGTATTTTTAATGTTGAGTTTTTCAGAAGATAAATTCGACTAAAAGTATTATTCTGAAATATTATGGAATTACATTCATGATAGTTTTTTTAAATTTTCATTCAACAAATAAGTATATTAAATAGTTATAAACTATTGAGGTAGTAATTATTTTATTAATGATGAGATCAAATAAATGTTATTAGAAATATTTTAATAAATATAATTTAGGATACTTATTATGTAAAATGAATTTTATATATTACCTTTAACCCATAGGGATATAATAAAATATTTGGATCAAGGTTCACTAATTATTTTTATATTTTCAAAATCCATGAAATAAATAGTGTCAAAATTAACACTATTGATATTTTTTCCAAATAAGGGTTTCTTAAATTATTTAGAAATCACACACCATTTTAAAAAATAAATAATAATTATAATATGTTCTAAAATGTTCTAAATTATTCATTTATAGTCTAATTGGATTCAAATAAGTAAATATTTCACCCTTTTAATATTGAAATATATGTTACCCTAAAATAGAATAACTAAGTACTAATTAAAATGATAATTCATAAATTGAAAGAAACTTATCTAAAATTTATTGTTTGATTATATTACAACCCTATCTCATATAATCTTTAAAATTGGTACATTTTTGTGCTTTTTATGTGGGTTTGGTTTTATTATAAATTAATAATTTTGAGGTTTCCAAAAGTGAAGCTCGCCTCAATTATAAAAGGGCCCTTCGTCCCTCAACTCTTTACATTATTTTGAGTATTCAAGCTCTCCCATACCCTAATAATTTCCCTTATAAACTTCCCTATAAACATTTTATATTTATGAGATTTATTCAAATACCAACTGTAGTTCTCAAAGAGAATTTTTAGAGGAGGCACATCGAAGAAGAGGTAATATCATATATCGATTCTTTCAAACTTATTTCTTCTTCTACTTCCACATCATGTGTTGTTTCATTATAAATTAATAACTCCAATAGTACTTATATACTGATTGGATATTACTATTATGAAAGAACCATAGTAAACCTTCTACCCATCCTATGAAAAATGAAATCACCACACCTGCATATGTACGGCTTACCGTCTCTTTGCCATGGTGTAATCTGTTTTTCACCACCACCATACATGGATGAGAATAATGATGGAATTAATAAATAAATAAATATATATATATATTATTAATGTAAAATTATATTTATTATATTATATTATTCTCCATATAATTCAATACCATTCAAAAATTAGGGGAACGATATCATCGTTCATTCGTATGTATGGATTACTGTCTCCACAGTGCGATGTGATTCGTTCTACATAATATTCATTAAAGCATAATTATTTAAATGAACTTAATGAATAAATATGATAAGTATTATAAAAATACCATGTTTTAAATTATATTACTATAACCTTAAAAAGATGAATAAGAACTTATCTGAGAAAACATGCATAAAAAATAAAGTAGTTATTACCCGAATAATGAGTAACAAGGAAATGTTACTAATAAACAGATGAAAATATGATCATAAATATTAGCATAAAAATGAATATTAATCTTGAATAAATCATTAAAATTATTTAAATCATTAAACATTAGGTTTGTATTAATACGAAGCATATCAGACCCAAGGTAAGGGATAACATTGCAAATCTAATTTTTATCCAAGATTGTTTATTCGTAAGTATTTATTGGGGAATATTTGTCATCCACATCCATGTTTTCAAAATATTTATTTCATAATATTCTTCATTTACTTCTATAATTTCTTAAATTTTGTTTTACCCATTAGAGAATTTTTACTAAATGGTATGAATGGAATCTTTTGTCGTTTTTGGTATGAGGTATTTTTTGACTTTTCTGGAAAAAGTACAAGAAAAGTGTTTTTTAACTTCTACGACATGAACAGACTATTACAAATTCATAATGCATTATTTCCTTGAATATTCCCCTAAAATATTAAAAGTTTATTTTCACATAAAATCATTTATTCTAAAATTGTGTGGCATTTTTAAGAAGGAATACATATTTGAAGAATATAGGATTTTTCCTCAGGAATTAATTTCAAGTGTTCTCTAAAAATTATTTTCTATCTAAAATGACACAATTTAAACATGGTTATATTTCTAACCCTGTTATTACTATAATTTTATTTTTTTTATGATGGAATTTTATTTAGGAAATCCAATTGTTTTATATCAATTCTGATGGAATGATGTTAAAGAAAACCATTTTATTTCATGGGTTATGCTATGTGGAATGTTTTTATGTTTTTATGGCACACATAAGAATGGTTTCATAATGAGATGGGTGGATCTACCTCCAATTGATTGGGTAAATATTTATATCTCATGAGATAGTCATGACTAGAAAAACAAGTAAATATGGTTCAATAAAACTGAACTAGAATGAGGAGTGAAATTGGATCAGTAATGGACATTGTTCACTATAATGCTCTCAAAAATGAGACTTGACTAATATGAAATGATTTTCTATGATAATGTGTTTATGTCAAAAAATTTCACATCTTATGTTATGACAATTGGGGTTACATTTTACATTTATAATTTATCCCATGACATGATATTATGATATTTTATCTATAGTATAAGGTTTTTAAATGGTATGTTCGTGTGATTATGATATGATTGATATTTCCCTTGTTTACCCTTAATAAATATTTGATGTCACCCTTTCATATTTTTTTTACCCTAGGTCATAAATAAGGGTTTTAAGTAAGATATGCCAAAAAGCAGTCTAGTTGTGAAGAAATAAGTGGGAGACAATGTAGATATTTTATGAACCAGTTGTTTATATTCCTAGTTGCAAAAGTCACAAAACCTATATGGTCCTAGAATGGTTTTTGTTATGTTATGTAATAAATATTCTTCAATGTTGCAGTAAAATCTATGTAAAATTTATGTGATGAAATATTTGGTATCAGTGCAAAGGAATTATTATCCATTGGAAACTTGGATGAGATAACCTTAGTAAGATCCCTAAGGATATGTCTAACTATAGGTTACAATCCTATCCTAGAATTTTATATTTGTTCATGAATAACCTAGGATAAAACCAAAAGTCTAATAAATTTAAATTTTATTGTTGAATTATGTGGTGTTACCATTATTAATTTTGTTTCTCATACTATGCTTCTGGGTTTTAGTAAATGGATAGAACCCAAAGAAACCGAATTACTGTTAAATGCGACGAGTAATGAAATGATTGTCCCCCTAAGAAAACAAATATTATGGGAGATGGAATGAAAAATCTTTTATCCTTGCTCACACAACTTTATCAAGATATGAATCAAGTCAGACTTCCAAATGAGAAAATGAAGGAGCAACATTCTAGTGAATGCTTCATGAGGCAGTGTCTACCTTCATTCAGTGGGTCTTCTAATCCATTAATGTCTAAACAATTGATGAGTACCACATAAAATATATTTTCAGTTATAAAATGTTTTGAACATTATAAATTCATCTTAGTATTATATCATTTGGAATATGAATCTCATTAATGGTGGAATCTTATCAAGAATATGAGGCAAAGAGATGAAATTTAGTCCATGGAATTGGATGAGTTCATGAACTTGTTTTTCAATAAGTAATTTCATCATATTCTTCAAAAAAATATGGACAAGTAGTTCGTTGAACTTAAGAAAAATGTTGATGAATCCATTATTACCTACGAAGAAAATTTTACAAGACTTGGAAGGTAATATTTTGGAATTATTATCCAACATGAGAGTAAAATTTATTGACTCATTAGTGGATTAAAACCAATTCACCGAAGGGCATTATCCATAAGGGACTTTAACATCTATGAAGAAATTTTTTGTTGTGATCTCAATATTTTGATGGATATAGGAGTAATCGATCAGTCATATGTGTTTGATAAGAATAGAAAAATGGAATTCAAAGGAAAATATAAAGACCACATTGAAAAGAAGATGAGTTTTCCCTTATTCTCAATGTGTTGGAAGAAACATATAGGAAATTGTCTTAAATGGACTAGTAAATGTTTTAAGTGTGGAAAATAAGGTTATCGGGAATTTGAATTAATAATTTATGGGAAAAATATGTCTAATTATGAGAACAAATAAAAGGCTACATTGAATGCACCTCCTACACTTCAATGCTATTAGTGAAAGGAAATGGGGCATTTGTTTAATCAATTCCCTAATCCAAGGGTTATTGATGATGTTTGATGTCAAAAAACTCTTAAGGAAAAATACAAATTAATGTCAGATGAAATCACTATCATTGATGTGGAGTACGAAAATGAAGTGGTGAATGGTACACTTATAATACCCTCTATTGTAGTAAATGTTTTATTTGATTCTGAATCCACCCGCTCTTTTATTTCTAAAGAATTTTCTAAGGGTATCATCATATTACCTCAAATAATTATATGTTGAGTTAGTTATTACAACTCCTAATAGAAAAACTTTCACATCAAAAGTTTATAATTCTCCTCTATATGATTTTTTGGGGAATATACTTTCCACAAATCTTGTGATCGTTCCTATAGTGGAATGTTATGTGATTCTTGGAATAGATTTGCTTTCTATATATAGAGATCATATTAATTTACAATGAATTGAAGTCACATTTTGTATTCCAAATCAATCTATAATCATATATCAATGAAAGGATTAATATAACCTTATAGTTGAAATTTCTTCCATATTATGGGTATTGATTACAATAAATGAAGGTAATTTATCTCATATGGTCGGGGAGAAACTCATGATAAAGAATAAACCCAATGTACGAGAGATTTATGATGTCTTTTTAGATGAATTTTATGGTCTTCCACCAAATCATGAAGTTGAATTTTCAATAGAACTCATACCTGGTGTTATGCCTATTTTAAAGGCACCTTATAGAATGGCCCCAACTGAGTTGTAGGAATTAAAGAAACAACTCCATGAAAATCATGATAAGGTATCCATATTCCCTAGTGTGTCACCTTGGGGAGCACTTATTCTATTTATTAAGAAGAGATATGGATCAATGAGACTCTACATTGATTATTGAGAAGTTAATAAGATAACTATCAATAGCAAATATCCTCTTCCCCGCATTAATGAATTATTTGGCCAACTGCGTAGAGTTCAATACTATTACAAGATTGATCTTTGTTCAAGATATCATAAATTAAGGGTTAAAAGGAGGTTATATAAAGGATGAAAATTCATACAAGGTATGGACACTATGAGTTTATAGTGATTCCTTTTGGTCTTACTAATTCCCCTATTATCTTCATGGATCTAATGAATAGAGTATTTAGAGATTATCTTGATCAGTTTGTGGTATTCTTTAAAGATGATATTCTTGTCTATTAAAAGAGAAAGGAAGAATAGGAAGATCACTTTAGAATTGTACTAAATACCTTGATAAGGGAGAATCTCTATGCCTAATTTACAAAGTGTGAATTTTTCCTTTAGAAAGTATAATTTTTTGATCACATAATCTCAAGAGAAGGGATATCTATGGATCCAACAAAAATAAAGGTTATTTAAAGATGGTCATGACCAACAATGGTAACTAAGATCCAATGTTTTCTTGGTTTGGATGGATATTATCAATGTTTTGTGAATTATTTTTCAAGATTATCTAATCCACTCAACATGTTGACTCAGAAAGGAGATATGTTCGTTTGGATGGAGGAATGTGAAGGGAATTTCAAAGAGATAAAATGAAGGTTAGCCAGTGCACATGTACTCACACTTCCTTGTAGTGGAGAATGGTTTGTGATCTACAGTGATGCATCCAAGAAGTGGTTGGGATGTGTTATCATGAAAAATTATATGGTGATAGATTATGTCTCACAATAGTTGAAAATTCATGAGAACTATTCCCCAACTCATTATTTGAAGTTATCTGCAGTAATCTTTGAATTAATGATATGGAGGCATTATATTTATGGTGAAAGGTGTGATATTTATACATATCATAAAATTTTAGTGTATATTTTCTCACAAAAGGGATGAATATTCACCAAAGAAGATGTTTGGAGTTGATTAAAGATTACGACTGATAAATAAAATACCACCCTGGGAAAGAGAACCAGGTGGTAGATGCACTGAGTCGAAAAGGCCATGGTATCTCATCCATGATGAGGATCATGAAAGATCCAATATTTTGGGATTTTCAAAGTATGGATCTTGAAATTTTAATGGAAGGGAATAAATCTTATCTTTCTCAAATGAATTATTAACCATCTATAGAAGTGAAGATTAAGGAGGCGTCAAAGGAAGATGTAGAGCTACAAAAGAAGGTGAGAAATGTTTCTGAATTCAACCTAGATTGTGATGGAATAATATGGTTCAGGAATAGGGTTTGTATTCCTACCATAGCAGAATTAAAGAATGATATATTGGATGAGGATCATATTTCTTCATTCTCTATTCACCCTAGAAGCACAAAGATGTATAGTGATCGGAAAGAGTATTTCTGGTGGGATGTCATGAAAAGAGATGTCACCGAATATGTCTCTCGGTGCGTGGTTTGTAAGAAAGTTAAAGTTGAGAGAGAGAAGTATAAGGGGATGTTACAAGCATTACCCATTCCAAAATAGAAATGGAAAAACATCACTATGGTTTTTATTTTCAGACTTCCCAAAACATATAAAGGCCGTAATACTATATAGGTTACTATTGATTTCCTTACGATGTCGGTACACTTCATTGCTATTAGAGATGATTTATCTCTTGATCATCTTTCTAGGATATATGTAAATGAAGTGATAATATTTCATGAAGTACAACTTTCCATTATATCTGATCGAGATCCCAAGTTCACCTCAATGTTTAGTAAAAGTCTTTAGCATGCTCAGGATATAGAGTTAAATTTCAACACTTCTTATGATCCTTAGATAGACAATCAATTTGAGTGGAAAATTCAAACTCTAGAAGACATGTTGAGATATTCCTCTTGGTATTTAAAAGGTTTATGGGATAAACACCAAAAATTGGTGGAATTTTATTAGAATAATAGCTTTTACTCTAATATTCAGATGGATCTTTATGAAGGCCTCTATGGAAATAAGTGTAGAAATCCAACATTGGTGGGATGAATTTTGGGAAATAAAGCTATTTGGACCTGAACTTGTTGATGAAATGGTAGAAAAGGTCAGATATATTCAACAAAATATAAGAGAAGCTCAGAGTCAACAAAAACATTATGCTTACAATTAAAGAAAATACCTAGAATTTGAAGTGTGTGGTTTGGTGTTTCTATGAATATCTCCCTGGAAGAGAGTAATGAGATTTCTAAAAAGGGAAATATGATCCCTAGTTATGACGATCCTTTTGAATTTGGGATTATGTAGGGAAGGTAACCTACTCATTGGAACTTCTACCGAATCACTCTCAAGTTCATAATGTATTCCATGTATCTCTCCTGATAAAGTAAATAAAAGATCCACCACTTGAACTAATCTCATAAGTCGTACCTCTAGAGAATGATCTTTCTTATCCAGAACAACTGATAGAGATTATGAATTGTAGTGAAAAAATTTCTATGAAACAGGACCACTCGCTTGGTTAATGTTTTATGGAGAAACCACCAATTTGAAGAAGCTACCTTGGAACTTGAGGATATGATGAGGGAGATATATCCTCATCTATTTGTTTCCAAGTAATGAATTTCTAGGGAGAAATTTAGTTTAAGGTGGATAGAATGTAACACCTAGATGTTTTTTATGAAATATTTTCCATAAATAATTTTTATTCGTCAGTAGGTTTATTTTCACACAATAATGAGTTTAAAATAACTACAAGACACCCTTATTATAAAATTACCCTTATATCCTAGATGTTAGTTTATCGGGAATAATTATAACTAACATATGAAAATGCATTGTGAATTCTTTGGCTATCATTTATATATGAAAAATATAAATCAATTAGATTTTTTTACATGAATTAATTTTGGTAATGAAATTAATGAGATATATATTTCTTATAAACTTAATAAAGTACTTTTATATTCATCCAATGGATATTTTATCCATAGGGTATGAATAAAATCCCATTTGATGTATAAATTCCTATTTTCTTTAAAAGTTTGATTTTACACCATTGAATGGAGAACCCATTTTAAATTAAGATTTCAACACATTAATAATTTTTATATGACAACATAAATATTTTACTTTTAAGTGGGAAATAAAAATTTAATTTGGATGAATTTATGATATATATCTAATAACTTTCATGTTTTGATAAATATTAAAAATACGCTAAATTTTAATAGAAAATAACTTTTTTCATTGAAACGATTTATATAGTTATGTTATATTTTTGAATGGTTTAAAAGTATAAGTAGAATATATTTTTACCATTTTATATAATGTAGTACCTTGAAATTAATTTTACATTATATTCAGATATAAAAACATTTCAATCTTTTACAATATTTTAACTTTTAAAACCCATTATCTCAATTCAACAACACGATTAATTTTAAATTAATTGAGGAAACATCTATATTTCAAAATTTAAAAAATGGATTCCATATTTTAAATCATTAGGTCTAAATTATGAAAATATCATTATTATATTTTTGGGCAATATGAATATTATCTTCGGTAAATTTTGTTAATACAGTAAAAGGGTAAATCAGGTAATTATGAGTAAAAATAATTTTATAAAATTTATCTAACACCTGTATTAATATAATATAATGATTATAATTTTCCCTAAAACATTATTTTGTTTAAATGGAATCCATTGGAACCCACTTGGATAAGATTAAGACATTTAATTTATTTTTTTTAAAGAAATGTGAAATATTTCTCACTCAAACTTTAATAATTACATTATTTTCAATATAAGGTTATATAAGGGATAAATTAGATTATATATAATAATTTGAAATATAAAATGTTTTTATTTATCATGACAATTTATTTGTAATTTTTAGGAAATAAATAATTACTTTAAAGACTTATACATGGATGATGAAAGAATTGATTAATTGATGAGAAATCGATAAAACAATTTTTATTAAAATATTAATAACCATGAAAAGGACCAAACACTTGAATAAACCTTATTGGTCGAGTATATATTGAATATAATCATCAAAGGGTCGACTTATTAACCATTTGAGGGCATATAGCAGAGATTATGACACTTATACTATTTTATTTATAGTGAAGATCAATTTTTCACATTCATGTATTAAAAGTTTATAGAATTTTTAATATTCCATTTTTCAAAAGATAAATTCAACTAAAAGTGTTATTATTATATATAATGTATTTATATTCATTATATAATTTTTTTTGAATTTTTATTTAACAAATAAATATATCAAATAATTACAGAAAATTGAGGTAGTAATTATTTTATTAATGAAGAGATCAAATAATGGTTATTAAAAATATTTTAATAAATATAATTTTTTATAATTATTATGTCAAATGAATTTTATATATTACCTTGAAAACTTTTAGATATGATAATATATTTCTCTCTAGGTTCACTTCTTATTTTTATATTTTAAAAATGCATGAAATATATAGTGTCAAAATTGACACTATTGATATTTTGTCAAAATAAGGGTTTCTTAAATTATTTAAAAATCATAAAACATTTTAAAAAATATATATTAATTATTATATGGACTAAAATGTTCTAAATTATTCATTTATTTCCCAATTTACTTCAAATAAGTACATATTTAACCATTTTAATAAAGAAATATTTGTCACCATAGTTAAAAATTAAATAGAATAACTAAGTATTAATTAAAATGATAATTCCGAAATTGACATAAAAACTTGTCTAAAATTTATTGGTTGATGATATTACGACTGTATCGCATATAAGCTTCTAAATTGGGTTATTTGTGAGTTTTTTATGTGGTTTTTTTATTGTAAATTAATATTTTTGAGGTTTCCAAAAGTGTCCCTCACCTCAATTATAAAAGGGAACTTCCTCCCTCAACTCTTCACATCATTTTGAGCCTTAATGCTCGACCATAACCTACCCATTTACATTATCAACTTCCCTTGAAACATTATTGAGTTCATGGTAATATTCAGAGACCAACTCTAGTGCTCTAAGAGGATTTTAAAGGAGTCATGTCGAAGAAGAGGGAATATCATTTACCGATTCTTTCAAACTTATTTCTTTTTATACTTCCACCTCATGAGTTGTTTCATTATAAAGTAAAAAACTCTAGTAGTAATTATGTACTGATAGGTTATTATGATTATGAACCAATCATATTTCACCTTCTACCCATCATATTGAAAATGAAATCACCACAGGAGCATACAGACGGCTTACAATCTCCACGCCATGGTGTAATACATTTTCCACCACCACCTAACATGGATGTGTATAATGATGGAATTAAGATATATATATATATATATATATGATTAATATAAAATTATATTTATTCTGAGATACTATACACCATCCACTTTAATAGCATTCAACATTTATGGGAGCGATATCATCCCTCGTGCACAAGTACAATTTAACATCTCCACAATGCATTGTGATTCGGTCTACATAATCTTCATTAATGCATGATTATAGAAATTAATTGAATGAAAAAATATGATATATATTATACTAATATGATGTTATAAATGATATAACTATAAACTAAAAAGAGTAATAACAACTTATTTGACAAAACATATATAAGAACATAAATCAGTTATTACCCAAATAATGAGTAACAATGAAATGTTACTATCAAACAAGTGAAAAATATGATCATAAATATTATAAAAAAAATGATTAAGATTATTTAATAAATTAGTAATATTATTTAAATCATTATATAGAATGTTCAAATATGTACAAATTATATCGAACCTAAGGTAAGGGATAACTTTGTAAGTCTCATTTTTATCCAAGAATGTTTATTCGTAAGGATTTACTAGGGTATATTTATCATCCATTTACATGTTTGATAAATATTTATTTAAAAATATTAACTATATCCTAATATAATTTTTTAAAGTAAAATTTAACCATTATTTAGTTTTTACTAAATGGTATGAATGGAATATTTTTTTGTTTTCGGTACAAGGGACTTATTGACTTTTCCTGCAAAAGTACGCGAAGAATGTTTTTTAACTTGTATGACGTGAACAGATTTTTTCACTTTCAAAATGAATTATTTCAATGAAACTTTCCCTATAATAATACAAGGTTATTTTCTCATAAAATGTTTTCTTTTAAAATTGTGTGGCCTTTTGAGGAAGGAAAACGTTTTTCAAGATGAAAGGATATTTTCCTCAAAAATTAATTTCAAGTATTTTCTCAAAATTATTTTCCATATAAGATGAAACAATTTAAATAGGGTTATATATATAAATTTTTTATTACTATGATTTAATGGTGTTAATTATGGAATTTTATTTAGGAAATTTATTTTTTATATATCAATTATGATGGAATGATATTTAAGAACCCCATTTTATTTAATGGGTTATGCTATGGTGAATGTTTTTATATTGTTGTGGAATATGTAAGAATGGATTCATTATGAGATGGTTGGGATATATATCTCCCATTAATGCATCAGTTAAATATTTATATCTCATGAGATATACAAGACTGTAATGACACGTAAATATGGTTCAGTAAAACAGGACTGGAACATGGAGTGAACTCGGATCAGTAATGGACTCTATCTACTATGATGGTCTTGGAAATGTTCCTTTACTAATATGAAAAGATTTTCTATGATTATGTTTGTATGCCAAGAAATTTCATGTATTATGTTATGATTATTGGGATTACATTTCACATTTATGATTAATCTCATGACACGATATTGTGATCATTTATATATAGGATAAGATTTTCAAATTTTATATTCTTATGATTATGATATGATTGATATTTCTCTTGTTTACCCTTACTGAAAATTTGAGCTCACCCATTCATATGTTTCTTTTCCCCAGGTCATAAATAAGGGTATTAAGTAAGATATGTCAAAATGGAGTCTAGTTATGAAAAAATAAGCAGGAGACAATGTAGATGTTTTATGAACCAGTTGTTTATGTTTCCTAATTTCTAATGACAATAATCGTATATAGTCCTGGAATGGTTTTTATTATGTTATATAATAAAAATTCTTCAAAGTTGAAGTAGAAACTATATATAAAGAATGGGCCATTATAGTTGGTATAATTGTAATGTTATAGTTATCCTTTGGAAACCTGGATGAAAGAACCTGAGTAAGAACCCTAAGAATATGTCTAAGTATAGGTTACAATCCTATCCTAGAATTTGAGAGATGTTTATGAATAACCTAGGACAAAACCTAGTGTCCTAAATTTTAATTTTATTCTTTAATTATGTAGTTTTTCCATTATGATTAGTGTTTCTCACACTTTTCTTCTTGGTTTTATTCAATGGATGAAACCCAAATGAACCATGTTAATGATGAATGCGATAGTAAATGAAATGATTTTCCCCATAAGTAACCAAATGTTATGGGATATGAAATGAAAAATCTTATATCTATTCTCACAAAACATTCTCAACCTACGAATCATGATGGAATTCCAAATGATCTAAGGAAGGAGAAACAATCTCGTGAATCCTTCACGAAGCAATATCCACCTTCATTTGGAGGGTCTTCTGATCAATTACTAGATGGAAAATGGATTAGTACCACTAAAAAGATAATTTCAGTTCTATAGTCTTCCAAAAATGATAAAGTCATCTTATCAGTATATTGTTTGGAAGGTGAAGCTAATCAATGGTGGAGTCTTATCATTAATGTGTATCAAAGAGATAGAATTGAGTCCATAGAATGGGAAAAGTTCAAGAACTTATTTTTTAATAAGTACTCTCCTAGTATTTTAAAAAAAAAAAATATGAAGAAGGAGTTCCTTGAACTTAAGAAAAAGAAGGATGAATCCATTGGTACCTACGAAGCAAATTTTATAAGACTTGAGAGGTATTTTTCTGGAATTATTATCCAACCTGAGAGTAAATTTTATTGATTCTCTAGTGGCTTAAAACCAAGTCTCTGAAGGGCATTAGACATAAGGGACATCAATAACTACCAGAATTTTTTTTATATGATCTCTAGGTTCATATGGATATTGGAGTAACCCATTAGTCATATGGGCTTGATAAGTAGAGAAAAATGCAATTCAAAGGAAAATATAAAGACCACACTGAAAATAAGATGATTTTTTCCTTATGATCAATATGTAGAAACACATATGGAGTGAATTTTCTTAAAGGTACTATTAAATGTTTTAAGTTTCGAAAATAATACCATCGGGTAGTTGACTGCCGAAGTGATAGGAAAAAGATGTCTAATGATGTGAACAAAGAAGAGGCTACACAGGATACACCTCCTACACTTCAATGGTACAAGTGCAAGGAAATGGGGTATTATGCCAATCAATGCCCTTATCCAAGGGTTATTGAGGATGATAGACATCAAATAATGATTAAGTATTAATACAATGGAAATCCACATGTAATCATTATCGGTGACGTGGAGTATGATAATGATGTGGTAAATGGTACACATACCATCCACTCTAAAGTATAAAATGATTTATTTGATTCTGGATCCACCCAATATGTTATTTATAATGAATTTTCTAAGGGTATTGTCATATTACCTCATCAATTAGATGTTGATTTAGCTGTGACATATCCTAATGGAACAACGGTCACCTCAAAAGTTAATAATTCTTCTCTAGTTGATGTTTGTGGGAATCTGCTTCCTGAAAATCATGTGATCCATCCTATAGTGGAATTTTATGTGATTATTGGCATGTATTGGCTTTCCCTATATGGTTCTCATATCAATTTCCAATTACGGGAAATCAAATTTCATATTCCAGATCAATCTACGATCATCTATCAATGAAAGGATGAATATAACCATCTATTAGAAATTTAATGCAACTTATGGGTCTTGATTCCTATAAATGAAGGGTTTTTATCTCAAATTGTTGGGGAGAAACTCACAATTAATAATATACCCATTTTATGGTAGTTTTATGATTTCTTTTTGAAGTAATTTCTAGGTCTTCCACAAAATCATGGAGTTGGGGTTTCAATAGAACTCATACTAGGTTGTATTCCTACTTCAAAGACACCTTATAGAATAGACCCAATTCACTTGACATAATTGAAGAAGAAATGCCAAAAGAATCTTGATAAGGGATTCATATTCCCTAGTGTATCACCTTGGAGAGAACCTATTCTGTTTCTTGAAAATTAAGATGGATAAACAAGACACTACATTGATTATCAAGAACATAACAAGATCACTATTAATAACAAATATTGTCTTCCCTGCATTGATGACTTATTTGACCAACTAAACAGAGCTCAATAATTTTCCAAGATTGATCTTCTTTTAGGATATCATCAATTAGGGGTCAAAAGGGAGGATATACTAAAGGTGATATTCTGTACGAGGTATAGAAACTATGAATTTATAGTGATGCCTTTTGTTTTTACTAATGCCCCCATTATATTCATGGATATAATGAATAGAGTATTTAGAGACTATCATATTCAGTTTGTGGTATTCTTTATAGATTATATTCTTGTCTATTCAATGATAAAGGATGAACATGAAGATCACTTGAGAATTGTACTGAAGACTTTGATAAAGGAGACGTTTTATGAAAAATTTTCCATGTGTAAAATTTTCCTATAAAAAGTTTCATTTTTGGGTCACATAATCTCAAGAGAGGGGATATATGTGGATCCACCAAAAATAGAGGTTACTAAAATATGGTCGAGACCAACAATGGTAACTGAGATCTGATGTTTTCTTTGTTTGGTTGGATATTATCAACATTTTGTGAAATATTTTTCACGATTGTCTAATCCACTCAAAATGTTGACTCGGAAAGTAGTTAATTTTGTTTGTACAAATGAATGTGAAGATAATTTCAACAAGCTAAAAAAAGGTTAGTTATTGCACCTATTCTCACACTTCCTTGTAGTGGATAAAGGTTTGTGATCTACATTGATGAATCAAAGTAAGGGATGGGTTGTGTTCTCATGAAAAATGATGTGGTGATAGCTTATGTCTCATGAAATTTGAAAATTCTTGGGAAAAATTATCCAACTCATATTTTTGGAGTTAGATATGGTAATCATTGCATTAAAGATATGTAGTAATTATATTTATGGTGAACGATGTTATATTTATACTGATCATAACTATTTAAAGTATATTTTCACACAAAAGGATCTGAATATTCACCAAAGAAGATGCTTGGAGTTGATTAAAGATAATGAATTCTTAATACATTACCACCTTGGGAAAGAAAACAAGGTGGAAGATTCTTTGAGTCAAAATGACCATGATAGATTATCCATGACAAGGATCATGAAAGATCCAATATTTCTGGATTTAAAAAGGATGTATCTTGAAATTTTAATGGAAGTAGAGAAATATTATCATTATCAAATGGATGTTCAACCATCTATACAAGTGAGGATTAAGGACAGAAGGAAGATTTGGATCTACAAAAGAAGGTGAGAAATGTTCCTCAATCAACTGAGATTGTGATGGAATAATAAGATTCAGAAATAGGGTTTGTATTCCTCCCATACTAGAAGTAAAGAAGGATCCATTGGATGAGGCACATAATTTTTCATTACCTATTCAACCTAGAATCAAAAATACCTACAGGGACCTAAAAGTGTATTTCTAGTTAGATGGCATGAAAAAAGATGTCACTGAATATGTCTCTCAATTCTTGATCTATTATCAAGTTAATGCTATGTGATAGAAGTATAAGGGGATATTACGACCACTACCTATACCAAAATGGAAATGGGTAAAAGTCAGTATGGAATTTATGTACTTCCCAAAACATATAAAAGACAGAACACTATATGGGTTATAGTTTATTGCCTTGTGAAGTGAAAACACCTCATCAATATTAGGGAGGATTTATCTCTTGATCAAATTTACATTATATATGTAAAGGAAGTGGTAATATTGTCTGGAGTACCACTTTGAATTATATCAATTCTGGATCCAACATTTACCACAATGTTCTGTAAATGTCTTAAGTATGCTCTAGATATAGATTTATATTTCAGCACTTCATATCATCCTCAGATAGAAGGCCAGTCTAGGAGGACAATTCAAACTATGGAAGACATGTTGAGAGCTTTCTATTTGGATTTCAATGGTGGTTGGGATCAACACCTGCCTTTGGTTGAATTTTCTTACAACAATATCTTTCAATCTAGTATTCAGATGGCTCCTTATCAATCCCTCTATGGGAAGAATTGCAGAAATCCAACTTTCATGTATAAAGTAGGGGAAATAAAGCTATTTGTACCTAAAATTGTTGATGAAATGGTAGAAAAGGTCATATCTATTACACAAAACATAAGAGCATCTTAGAGTCAAAAAAAAAGTTATGATATAAACTGAAGAAAAGACCTATAATTTTAAGTGGGTGATAAGTTATTTCTATAAATATCTCTTTATAAGATAGTAATGAGATTTAGAGAGAAGGGCAAGTGGAGCCCTAGGTATATCGGTCCTTTTGAAATTATAGATCGTGTTGGGAAGGTATCTTAATGATTGGAACATACACTAAATCTTTATCAAGTTCATGATGTGTTCCAAGTATCTATCATGAGAAATTACATATCCAATCCTTCACATGTACTGAGCTCAGAAGTCATACCACTTGAGAAAGATCTTTTTTATGAAGAAAAATCGATAGAGATTTTGGATCGTAGTGAAAAATTTCTATGAAACAAGACCACTCTCTTGGTTAATTTTTAATGGAGGAATAAAAAATTTAAAGAAGCTATATGGGAACTTGAGGATATAATGAGGGACATGTACCCTCATGTGTTTGTTTCCAAGTGAAAAATTTCAAGGGAAAAATTTAGTTTAAGGGGGGTAGAATGTAACGCCCAGATGTTTTTTATGAAATGTTTTATTTAAATAATTTTTATTCTTTAATATCTTTATTTACACAAAATCATGAGTTTAAACAAACAAAGATACTCCCTTATTATAAAATTACCATTATAGCCTTTCCATTAGTTTAGTAGAAGTAATTATAACTAACTTATGGAAATGCATTGTGAATTCATTGGTTATCAAATATTTATGAAAAATAAAAATCAATTAGATATTTTTATTTTTGATTGAATTACATTTGGTAATGAAATTAATGAGATATATATGTGTT
Source organism: Viscum album (assembly GCA_963277665.1). Classification (NCBI taxonomy): domain Eukaryota; kingdom Viridiplantae; phylum Streptophyta; class Magnoliopsida; order Santalales; family Viscaceae; genus Viscum; species Viscum album. Next base: position 2,005,528,355 of record OY728122.1, on the reverse strand, counting down.
ATATACTTAATAAAATATTTCGATATTCATCAAATGGATATTTTAGTCCTACGGTATGTATAAAACCCTATTTGATGTATAAAAACCTATTTTTTTGAAAGGTTAATTTTATACCTTTGAATGGAGAACCCATTTTAAATTAATATTTTGAAAAATTAATAATTTTTATACGATAAAAAAACATGTTATTTTGAATTGTGATATAAAAAATTACTTTGGATGAATTTTCGATATTTTTTAGATAACTTTAATGTTTTGATGAAAAGAAAAATACGCTAAATTTTAATTAAAATAACATTTTTCATTGAAATAATTTATGTGGTTATTATATTATTGGATGGTTTAAATGTATAAATAGAATATTTTTACCATTTAATATAATGTAGGTTATTTCAATTAATTTTACATTATGTTCAGAAGTAAAAAAATTTCAATGTTTTGTAATATGTTAACTTTTAAAACTTGTTTTCTCATTTCAACAATAGGATTAATTTTAAATTAATTAATGAAACTTATGTATTTTAAATTTTGAAAAATGGATTCCATATTTGGAATTAGTTGGTCCAAGATATGTAAATATCTTTATTTTATTTTTGGGAAATATTAATATTAACGTCGGTAAATTTTATTAAGACGGTAAAAGGGTAAATCAGCTAATTAAGGGTAAAAATAATATTATAAAATTACCATAAAACTTGTCTTAATATAATTGTATGATTATAATTGTCCCTAAATCATAATTTGGTCAAAATGGTATCCTTTTCAATCCACTTGGATGAGATTAGGATATTTAATTTATTTTAATTAATAAAAAGTGAAATATGTCTCAGGAAAACATTATTAAATATATTATTTTAAATATAAGTTTATGCAGAAGTTAAATTAGATTATAAATACTCATTTGAAATCTAAAATTATTTTATTTATCATGAAAATTTATTTTTAATTTTTATGAAATAAATAATTACCTAAAAGACTTATACTTGGATGATGAAAAAAATAATTAATTGATGATAAATCAATAAAACAATTTTTATAAAAATATTAATTTCCAACAAAGGAAAAAACACTTGGAAAAACCTTATTTTTCGTGTATATATCAACATTATTCATCCAATGGTAGACTTATTTACCATTTGGAGTCTTATAGAAGAGATTATGACACTTTTATTATATTATTTAAAGTGAAGAAAAATTTGTCACAGTCTTGTTTTAAAAGGGTATTAAATTTCTAATGTTGGGTTTTTTAGATGATAAATTAGACTAAAAGTATTATTATGAAGTATAATAGAATTATATTCATAATATTATTTTATTTTAATTTTTTTTTTCACCAAATAAGTACATTAAATAATTACACATAATTGAGGTAGTAATTATTTTATTAATGAAGAGATCAAATAAATGTTATTAAAAATATTTTAATAAATATAATTTGGGATAATTATTATGTTAAATTAATTTTAAATATTACCTTGATCCCATAGGAATATAATATAATATTTTTACCTAGGTTCACTTCTAATTTTTATATTTTCAAAATTCAATGAAATAAATAGTGCCAAAATTGAAACTATTGATATTTTGTCAAAATAAGGTTTTATTAAATTATTTAAAAATCATAAAACATTTTTAAAAATATATAATAATTCATATATGGTTTAAAATTTTCTAAATTATTTATTAATGGTCTAATTTACTTCAAATAAGTAAATATTTCACCCTTTTCATATTGAAATATTTGTTACCCATGTTAAAAATTATATAGAATAACTAAGTATTACTTAAAATGATAATTCATAAATTAAAAAAATTTGTCTAAAATTTATTTCTTGATTAAATTAAAACCCTATCTCATATCATATTTAAATTTTATATATTTTAGAGGTTTTTATTTGGGGTTTTATTTTATTATAAATTAATGTTTTTGAGGTTTTGAAAAGTGTCTCACACCTCAATTATAAAAGGGCACTTCCTCCCTCAAATATTCACTTCATTTTGAGACTTAAAGATCGAACTTTCCCTTCCCATTTCTCTTCAAAAATTCCCTTAAAAAATTATATAGGTCATGGTATTCTTGAAAGACCAACTCTATTTCTTTAAATGTATTTTTAGAGGAGGCACGTTGAAGAAGAGTTAATATCATTTACTTATTCTTTCGAAGTTCATTCTTATTATACTTTCACCTCATGAGTTGTTTCATTATAAAGTAATAACTATAGAAGTAATTATATACGGATAGGTTATTATGATAATTAAACAACTATATTCCACCTTCTATACATCCTATGAAAAATGAAATCACCACGAGTGCGTACGAATGACTTACTATCTCCACGTTGTGGTGTAAGCCGTTTTCACCACCACCTTACATAGATGCATTTAATGATGAAATTAATAAATATATATATGATTAATATAAAGTAATATTCATTCTAAGATACTATACACCATCTAGTTCAATACCATTCAACCATTATGGGAGCGATATCATCTCTAGTGCGTATGTACCGCTTACCGCCTCCACAGTGCGATGTGATTCGTTCAAAATAATATTCATTAAAGCATGATTATATAAATAAATAGAATTAATAAATATTAGATAAATTATACTAATACCATTCTTTAAATGATATAACTATAATATAAAAATAGGAATAAGAACTAATCCGACAAAACATGCATAAGAACATAAAGGAGTTATTACCTAAATAAGGAATAACAATGAAATGTTACTAACAAACTGATGAAAAAATGATCATAAATATTATCATAAAAAATATTATGTTTTCAGAATAAATCATTAAAATTATTTTTATCATTATAATGGAGTTTTAGATACATATTAATCATATCATACCTTAGGTAAAGGATAACTTTTCAAATATCATTTTTATCCGAGATTGTTTATTCATAAGGATTTGCTAGGGTATATTTATCATCCACAACCATGATTCCTAAATATGTATTTAAAAATATTATTTATATTCTTATATAATATTTTAATGTCAATTTTACCCATTGGTGAATTTTTACTAAATGGTATGAATATAATCTTTTGTTGTTTTCGGTATGAGGTACTTTTTGAATTCTCTAGAAAAAGTATGAGAAGAATGCTTTTTAACTTGTACGACAAGAGTGGATTTTTACACTTTCATTATGAATTATTTCCTAGAATATTACCATACAATATTACGAGTTTATTTTCACATAAAATGACTTCTTATAAAATTGTGTGGCATTTTGATGAAAGAAAATGTTTTTAAAGGAGAAAGGATATTTTCCACAGGATTTAATTTCAAGTGTTTTCTAAAAATTATTTTCCATCTAAGATGACACTACATAAATATGGTTTTATTTATAACCCTATTTTTACTATTATTTTATTGTTTTTACAATGGAATGTTATCTTGGAAATCAATTTTTTTATATCAATTATGATGGAATAATGTTTAAGAAAACCATTTTATTTCATGGGTTATTCTATGGTGAATTTTTTAATGTTTTTGTGGAACATGTATCAATGATTTCATTATGAGATGGGTGGACTTATATATTCCTCCAAATAATTGGGTAAATATTTATATCTCATTAGATATAAATGAGTGGAAGGACCAGTAAATCTAGTTCAGTAATATATTACTGGAATGAGGAGTGAACTCAATTTAGTAATGGACTTTTTCCACTATGATGGTCTGGAAAATGAGCATTGACTATTATGAAATGATTTTCTATGCTTATGTGTATATGACATGAAATTTCATGACTTATGTTATGACTATTGGGATTACATTTCACTTTTAGGATTTATCCTATGACATGATATTTTGATCTTTTATATGCAGGATAATATTTTCAAATGTTATGTTCTTTTGATTATGATATGATTGATATTTCCCTTGTTTACCCTTACAGATCATTTGACCTCACCCTTTATTATGTTTCTTTCCCCTAGGTCCTAATGAAGTGTATTAGTTATGATATGTCAAAAAGGATTATAGTTATGATGAAATATATAATAGCCAATGTATATGTTTTATTAATGAGTTGTTTATGTTTCCCTGTTTCTAAAAAAACTAAACCTATATGGTACTGGCGTGGTTTTTGTTATTTTATGAAATAAATATTATTAAATGTTGAAGTAAAATATACACGTAAAGTATGGCCTGTTATATCTAATGTCTCCTCTTCATAAAGAAAAAAAATAATCTTGAGGGATTAAACAATAAGGGACAAATGACATTGAGGCTATATTTATATAGGTAGATAGTAAAAATCAAGCATAAAAAGTAGGGTAATATCAATAGTAAAATAATTAATAATCTTAGAAAATTCTATGAGAACTCCTCCTACATGAAAATGTCTTTTTTCTCTTAATAGCTTAATGTGGGTCCAAGAGTATGTTATATAGGCTTAAAAAATGCATTGTGTTCCATTATTTTTTTTAAAATCATGCTATTGATAGGTCTTACATCTATCACCTTACCATGTATGTTCTTCTATGATAATCATCTTTATGGAAACTATGAATTTTGACCATCCAAATACACAATCCCCCCCCCACACACATATATATATATATTCAATGGAATAGTGTAAGTGTAGAAAATGAAAAAAGTAATCATAAACAGTGTCATATCAATCCGTTGAAAAAAAATTGTAAGTCTCCTCAATATTAAAAATCTAGTGTATATAAGAGATAAAAAATCCCCCATTATTTATAAAAATAAAATAATACATAGGACAAATATTAGGTTATGAAGGGATAATAGGATTGAAATAAATATTTCCTAAAAAGGTTAATCATAACTACAATGTACTGAAGAAGGATAAATGTGTATGTTTTCTTGAGAAAAAATGGATCAAAAAAGATTTCATCAGTAATTTTTACAATGTATTTGTTCCACTCATAGCCTCGATAATATTAAAATGATAGTCCTAATATGTTTTCATGCCCCAGGTATCTCTAAATAAACATGATCATGTAAGAGTATGTAATTATGGGTCTAGAGTCCTATCAGGAATGAGGGAATATCAAATAACTAGCAATCATATAGGGTATAGTATCATGTAATTAGTATATAAAAATAAATTTCAAGAATATATAATTAGGAATAAGTTATTCAACTCAGTTATCAATCTAAAATTCTAAGCAAGAAAAAAATGTATGTTTAAAACATTTTCTTACAAAAACAATTTCATATTATATAAAATATATGTAATTATTTTTCATGTTAATGAATTATTTTAATGTAAGCTTTATCCTAGAAAGGAGAGAAAAAAATCAGTCCATTTTTAATTATAATAAAGCTATAAATTGTTCCCTCAAAATTAATATGAAACATAGTCTTCACTGTTTTGGTAATGTGTTGTGGAAGTGGATGAAAGTAAACAAAATAAAAAAATAAAATGAAAATTATAAATTTAGAATTGTGAATTTTTAGATCCATGTGATGAATCTCATTCCATGAAGAATATTTTTGGATGATGGTGTGAAATTGTGCTACCTGCAAAATGTGGGAAAAAATATACATGTACTAGAATAATAATTATTACATAAGGGCTAGTAAATATTGAAGATGAAAAATAGGAAGGTGGATAAAGTGTATATTATGAGAAATTTTCTTAAATAAATGGAAGGATAGAGACACAATTAAGTATTGGATGAACAAAATACAAACAAAAATATCAAAAGGATGAAAATAAAAAGATCTGAAACTAATTCTCTAAAACTGAAACTGAAAAAATACTGGCTTCCTCTCAAAAGAGTTAATAATTACATCATCATCTAGAAAGATAGAACAAAATAACTTAATTTCATCTATTGGATCATATGTCCAATGCCTCTTGAAGGAAATGGTGGTGTTGTCATCACAATCGTGGCGACACTTAGAGGGGTTAACAACATCAAGAATTAGTCAACCAAAATGTTCATGTGGAATCATTAGATGTCGTGATAGTCATGGATGAGGCTCCTGTAGAAAAATGGATTTAAAGATGGTGTTCTTGAATCTCTCTATGGATGTCATATACATGATTATATATCTCATGAAGGATCTAGATGGTGGTCTGAAAGAATCTTTAATAACCATGGATAATGTAGCATAACTAGCTAGAGAAAAATTATTTCATAAGTAATAAAAGAAAATAAGAAATCCATAGAATCAAAAGGGTGTCTTATTAATATATATGATAAATAATAACTTATTGAGAATGGAATAAAAAGAGAGTACAAAAATATTACCAAGATAGAGTACAACATGGGAGGATTATGAGGACACTGCTAAATAGTAGGGGGGACTCATTGGTCTCTCAATCAGTTGTCCGCTCTTGAACAACAAGACTCTAGATCTATATTGAGAGATTTATTATATCTATGGTGTCTTAGGTAGGTTCATAGACAACCATAGATGGTTCCATGGTGTTTCTAGTTGGATCAGTTGTAACTATTTGACTTGGATTCCACAAAATTGGTGACTCAATCTAGTTAGATAAAAGGAATCAAGTGCACCTCTCCATATCCCATAGTATTTCGACTAATAGTGAGGGCATAGTGTGTATCTATTAGAGAGACTATGCCCTCAATAAATAAACTGAAATATAAAATTATATAATAATAAATTAAATTCTATAAATGACATGAACAACAGTTTAATACATACAACATTGTTGACCCATTGGAATGCCCATACATATGGGAGCATATAAAAGAAATTAAAATAAATGTAAATGGATCAATTTATAAATCTAATCCTTATGAAATACCTAGTATCCAAGTCACCACTATGTTTCTCCATCCTAATCAAAAGAAATAAACATGATGGTCTCCACATTATCATGTAACCATGGGCCTCAAGGCTATCCATCATGCATATGTGTTCAATCTAAAAATTATACATAAGGTTTTTACTCACATCAATGTGTGTGTAGAAGGGATAAAAATAGTTATAATAGGCCACCATAACAATGAACATATAATATGATTCAATAAGTGATTGCTAATCTAATATGACCAGTCTAGATGAGACACAACTGAAAAGATAAATAAAACTAATAATGTGAAAACATAGTCTATCCCTGGGTCCATAATCTAGTCAACTAGGAAATTTATTTTCATGTATATCCATATTTATATGTCTATATATATGTTACCATACATATATACATAAAAATGTATATCTATGTGGATGGTGAAATAAATAACCTAAATCATTTTTAATTGATCCTTAGGTCTGTAATCCAGATCATCTGGACATCATGTGGAAAGGGCATTGTGTAGGATTTTGTACCACTCATGTTATCTATTGTTATGTTGATCCCTTGGATCATAATCTCAATCAAAAATACATAATTTTTCCTGAAATATATATGTCTCTAAGAAAACCATGTCACCATAGGGTTATGTATGTCCTAACCCTATGTTTACACATACTTACCTAAAATCATTAAAATTATGGATTATAGGGAATACATCTAGATGTCCTATAAATGGTCACTAATGTGGACATCATGTTTCTCATTCCATATAAATTCAATCCAATGGATGATCCCTAGGCCTTGGTTCATAGTCAGTCTTGACATTGTGCCTCAGATAGTCCCTAAGGGTTTCACCCTTAGGTGGCATATAAGGAGACCTCACTGGGGAAATGTCATGCCCACCCCTACTAGTTTTTATCTGAGAGAGCGTTATCATACCCATTACTTGGGAGCGCATAATCATACATGAGTATCTTCATCAGGGACACCATGCCCATTTCAAGGATTGCATAATCATTCTCATCACTCAGGAGAGTGTAATTATCCATGATTGTATGTATATATATATATATATATAGATCCATCCTATGAGTTCGTATAATTAATTAATCAATGGGAATACAAGTATCAATCAAGGCCTATATAATGATATTCCCACTGATTCATTCCATGGAATTATTATAAGGTAATCTAAGTATCACTCAAGGCATACATAGTTTAGCATACCTATAAGTCTTTCCAAGGCATGCTTACAACAAGAATTCATGTATCACTCATGACATACACAATTCATCAGATCTAAGGAGTAGAAATTTCCAAGGCATATTAGTGAGTTATATAAATAAAATCCAAGTATTAGAAATTTCCACGGTATCCTAGTCAATGTAATAGTCAATAATGTAGGCTGAACAACATGATCCCAGGAAGAACGTATGGGAATCAATGATAATAATCAAAATGATAGAAATTTGGACTCTAGGAAGGATGTATGTAAAAACTAATATAATCTGGCTTAGATGTAGGTTCCCATGAAGTATCACTAGAAATCCCTATCAAACAATGCATCACATCAGGCTCATCATCCACCAACCATGAAGTACCATTGGTAATCATCACTGCATCAATAGTAAACAAGTGAATGGAAAAGATAAAAGTGCAAGGTTGTATGAAAGAAGAATTCCACCACTATAGCCATATCCTCACGATCATTCAAGTTGGGAACATGTTCTATGGTTAAATCCTCTACCATATCTTTGCAAATCAATGTACAAGCTCAGGGATGGTCAAACATAGGGGCACCCACTGGGCCCCTCATGTCATAACACAAGATAGGAATTCAACTCCGGATCCTCAGTTGTGAAGGTAAAAAGGATGAATATTACATGGGATTCTTGAACAATAAGCAAATGGAGGAATCCTACATTGGATCCTAGGAATGGTATATAAGAATATAGAGGAAAACTACATGATAAAATCTTGGTCAAAATGTTAGTAGAGGAATCCTAAATAGGATCATAAAAAACAAATAACCTTTCAAACTCTAAGGCTAGAAGGGAACATATCATAAGGGATATTTCCTCATGGAGGAAGAATAAAAGGAACATTTCAAGAGATATAACTCATTTTCTATCTCAGATCAAATTCTCACTCTCAAAATATAATTTTATTCAATTAATAAGGGATGAAACTCTCAGTTTACAGAAATGTCCAAAACACCAATTACGAGTCCTCAAATCACCTTAAAAGTTTTAAGATCATGAGATATATGGAATGATACTCAAAATTAACTACACACCTTTTCATATACAACTACTAGAAATAATGAAATTAAACCCTCTAAAAATGGTAACAAATGGGTAGTACATGATGTGCCAACCCTAGTACATGATGTGTACTCCCAAATCCATACCTGGGTGTGAAATCTAAACAGAATGGACATGTAAAATCCCAAGTACATAATGTTTTGATCGAGAAAATATATTGTAAACTAAATGGGGTTCCTTCGCATGTAAATCACATGGATGGGCCATTTAAAAAGACTATCTATGTACCTCTACATGATGTGCAACACACAATGTGTCAAGCCATGTACTCTATATGGAATGTTCCCCTACATAGGTTATTTGGATGGGTACCTAGATACATGGATGATTACCATTACATACCATTTATACCCCCATACACATCTTTTATATTCAAAAAATAATCTCCCTTTAAAGGGAAGAACACACAATGTTTGTTCTATGAACTACATGTTGTATAAATGGGTTTTCCCGAATAGAAAATACCCAAATTTCCCTGATACCCATGTTTTTTCCATGATTTGGTATAGATCGACTTCTATGGAGTCTATAGAAACCATAATAATGTGTTAACACTTGAAAATATTAAATCAAAGGGTTTTACTACAAAACTAAAAAATAAACAACTTCTGGAATGAATCCACCGAAGATTTACCCATTTTCAAGCTCCACGGCTTCCACACGATGATCTGAATCATCCAAATATTCATGGAATTTCCCCTTCCTATATCTTTATTTTAATTTCTACCTATAACTATACTCTCTTGGTCACATGATGAAGGGAGAACACATGGGTTGGGGGACTATGTGAGAATCTAGGGGAGAAAATATGAAAATAAAAATGAATGGATAAGAAAATAAATAAGGGACCCGACCTGGCTGTGGAACCCAACATGTGTATACACACTACCTAGATTAAAAATCATGTTCTAAACTCAATAGAGGAGATAAAATCTCAATGTAATTTCCTGTTCAAAATATATCATTGAATGAATACATGAATATAAATTAATATTTATTTAATTAATTAATTAATATTATTTATTACATGAAAAGTCAAATGGTTTGGAATTCCACCAAACTATTATCCTCGGGTAAACACCCTTTTCTAGGACCAATGGGGTATTTAGAAAAAATTATTTGAGATATAATGCTGGGCGAAAATATCCATTTTTCAACTTATAATAATAATATAGTAAAATTTATTTATTTTTTCTCAAAATTCTAATTTGGAAAACACAGGTCCTTACGATATCCTCACTATAAACCTTGTAATACATGAGAATCCTTGGTGGGAAAAAATGAGCAACCATGATCCCATCTTGAGTAAGTGTGCAACACTTCTATCTTGACTATGCATTGACCATTCTGATAGAGTCAACAACTCTCCTACATAATAAAACTTAATTACCACCAATCTATTACTTCCCACGATAGGAATACCCTTATCATCATATAAAAATTGAACTATGTGATCAATGAGTCATGAAAAAAATGAAATGGATGTTAAAATTATGGTCACCACACTTAAATAGTAATTGGTATACTCCCCACCATATTTCTTATGTTATAGTGCTCCATGATTGTAACCTCAATGGGTTTCCTCATCAACTAGGAAGTAAATTTAAAATAAATAATGAATGGTATAAGGATGACCCCCTATCAATGTAGTCAAGACATTGTTAGGATGGAGAATGGTCATCTCTAATAAGGAGTATTCTAAGATTCCATAAATGGTGTGTACTGCTCTCTCAGATGTAAAATATGATACACATTCCTTTAACTGACACCTGACACCAATTCTTCTGAAAATTCAGGTCCTTGTCCCACCATAGGTTAACCCTCTCATGGAACCCAATTCATACTCTATAGATTCATCAATTACAAGGATAATATGATCATTCTATATGGCATGTTAGCCTCATTAATCTAGAAGCTGCCTGGGGAATCCACTAAAAATTCTGGCATCTCACTTGTTCCATGATATATTTCACAGCATCCCATCACCCGAAGCCATCCAAATCATGTGTTTATACAAATTCACTCACTATATTAGAATTATCATAAATGTTTGTCAATAGGGCCAGGAAACCAAAAGGTCATTGTTATCGAATATAGTCTTGGTTCCCAAGCACCCTTGGTGATTTTTCATAAATATATGGAATAACCATTCCTATATTGCATAACATAATCACCAAACATGCCTCAGTCTTATAGTGACTATACAAACAAGATCACTACCTAAAGAGGAATCTATAAACTTCATCCATACTCTCCCACATGTTTCCCTTGATAAAAATTAACATCAAATTACTATATTCTACAAAAAAATAAGGGCCTCTATGTCTCCCACCTATCCCTACTGATCTACTCTCATTACTGGGTCACAAGGTCTATCCACCAAGCCAAAAATCTCAAACCTATCTAGGGGAAGCAAAGTTAATACAAACCTATGAGGGTCCAAAATTTCAACACAGTCTACAAGAAATCGATCCTCTCTGAACATCCCCCACAAGGAACCCCCCATAGAGGTCACGATAAAATCGTAGAAGATATACTAAATTGACACTCACTATGAATATAAATATGGAAATAACACCTTGAGGTCCAGTTAAAAAGGAACATAACAACACCTATCAGCATCATACTCAGTTATCTAACTAGATAGCTATAAATGAAAAGATACCCATATAAAGTATCTACTTGAAAAGAGACCTTTATCAATACCGACCTAAGAGGGTCAGCATCACAATCACATTGTTCAATTAAGAAGAATGTCATTCCAATCCATGTAGGAAAACTATATATATATTTTTGCTGAAACTTATATAAATAATCCTAATAAAGAACACCCTATTATGGTTCCAATATATGTGAATTAGGTTCCTTATTGACCTAATAGTGTCACTTCACATTCCATTCAAGAGAACTGGTTCACCATCCTCCCCATCAAACATAATCACTTATATCGATATCATCTTCTGTTAGAATAAAGTAAATATATAATTCATATCAATTGTGTATAATACCACCGAAAACATATACAAAAACACCATTTATGATTTTTATTAACCATTAAAAAAATGGCCTCACGTGTGAGTAATAATCACAAACTAGCATGCCTATAACATGCAATTCTTATGTAGAAAATATGATTCATGATATGCTTATTGAATTTGTTGGCCAGGAGTAAACATAAATCAATAGCCTCTTTCCAATAGTCCAAGATCCTGTAATCTATAAATGTTCTCTAACCAATAGGCTGAGGTCCATAAATTCATAATAAATAATAAACTTTTGTGTCACTCATGGTGAAAATCATATACAGTTGTAACATAAAAAGTCAAAACACCAATCCCATACCCCTGTATACTAGGACATCTAACTAAAATAGGTGTTATCAACACAATAATATGGTAACCATCATAGGTTCTGAAACAAACCTAATGCTTCTATTTACCATATACAAAACAATAATACAATTGTAAAAATAATATATTTCATACCACTTTATAATGACCCAAAATGGATTCCACTAATCCTGTTCTCTGAGTTGGTTTGTTGGACGACCTCAACTAAACATATCTATAAACTAGAGGATGTAGTCCAATAGTGAGGTCCTAGGGTGTGTTTTTGGAGAGACTATGACCTTATATTAGAGTAAAAAAATAAAAATAACAAGATAAGAACAAAATAGTTAAATATTTTTACTTTATAAGTATTAAATATTATGAAATAGAACATTTTTTAATAATAAATGAGATTCTATAAATGGATGAAATAATCATTTCATACATACAACACTGGTCATCCATTACGATGAACATACCTAAAGTGTCACATAAAAACAACTGAAATAAATGTAAAAGGATCAACCTGAAACTCCATATTGATCAACATACCTGGTCTCTAAGACACTATCAAGCTTCTTCATCTAGATCATAAGAAAACCACCTGAGTGTATTTTCTCAATCATGAAAAATTGGGTCTTAACCAATCCACCATGCATATGTGTTCAACCTAAAAATCCAAAATAATTTTTTTATGCACATCGAGGTAAAAATAATAGAGTGAGAAATAATCTTAGTAGGCCACCCCAATGATGAACCTCTAATACGATATCAAAAGTGTATGCTCAAAACAATTTCCCAGCCTAGCCACAACACAACTAAAAAGATAAATAAAACTAGTAATGTGAAACCAATATTTATCCTCGGGTCTATAATCCAGTTTACTGGGATTGGTTTTGTCATGTATATCCATATTTATATGTGTATATATATATTCTCATAAATATATATATATATATATATATATATATATATATTTATATTCCTCTGGAAGGTTAAATAAATAACATAAATCATTAGAAGTAAATACTTGGGTTCTAATCCCAATCATCTGGACATCCTTTAGAAAGGGAATTGAGTTGGATCTTGTAAAAATAAATCAATGTATCATTAAAATGATCATTGGGTCCGTAATCCCAATAAAAATACTTATATTGGAATGTTATGGAAATGTATCTAAGCCCGCTACATCACTATAGGGGGATACATTTCATAACCATGGTTTCACCAATATTCACCTCCATTATCTAAAATAAATCATCACTAGGAATACATCTGGACATCCTACCATTCGTCACTAAAAATGATGCCAGACTGCTCAAGACATGTAAATCCTTTCTAATGTACAGTCCCTACATCTTAGTCTATAGGCAGTCACAAAATTATGACTTAGATAATCCCTAAAGGGTTTTACCCTTAGGTGATGTACAAGGAGTTCTTGCTAATGTGATGACATGAACACCCATCGAGGTTTCCGAATAGGGAGAGAATAATCATCCACATAACTAAGGAGAGTGTAATCATCCAGATGTACAATCATCAGTGATTCCATGCCAGTGTCAAGGAGAGCGTAGTCATCCTCATCACTCAAGAGAGTAACCATCCATGATTATATATATATTGACCTGTTTTATGAGTCTATACAAGGATATCCTACATGGGAATATGAGTATCACTCAAGGAATATATAATGATATTATAATTGTCTTTATCCATGAAATTACTACAAGAGAATCAATGTATCACTGAAGGTGTACATAGTTCATCTGGACTATGAGTGCTTCAAAGGAATTCTTGCAATGGGAATCCAAGTACCAAACAAGAAATATATAGTTTATTAGATACATGGAGTAGAAATTTTTAAGGAATAATAGAGAGTTATATAAACCATATCCAAGTAGTAGAAATGTCTAAGGCATCCTAGAAAATCTTACTATCAATCATGTAGTATCAACATCGAGATCCATGGAAGAACTTATGGGCATTCTTAATAGTAATCAAAAGGCCCAAAATCTAGATTAAATCACCAATGTTTGAAAATACCAATATAATCTGGCTTAGAAGCTAGATATCTAGAAGTGCCTTTGGTAATACCAATCAAATTGTACATAATTCCAGTCTCACCACTCACTAAAAAGAAAGAACCTATGGTAATCATTACTGCGTCAACAGTAAACAAGTTAATACATAAATAAAAGATTTATGGTGTCTAAATGCCTAATCCCACCACTACTACCATAGCCTCATGGTATTTAATGTTTGGAATTTATTCTATGGTGACATCAAAAACCATTCTATACAAAAACTGATGTACTATATCAAGGTTTTTCAAACATCAGGGACCCCAGTCAATCCCTCAAGTCATAACACAAGAGAGGAATACTAGTAGGGATCCTCAACTGTGAAGGTAAAAAGGTGGAATCATACCTAGGATCTTGGAAAGGTAAAAAAGTGGAGTCATCCAACATGGGATCCTAAGAATGGTATATAATAGGATAGAGGCATCCTATTTAGGATCCTATCAGTCAAAATGTAAGGTTAGGAATGTTATAGGGCATCCTCAGAAACAACTAACCTCACAACCTCTTTGTCGCTAAGGGAATATCTCACTATGAATACATCCTTAAGGAGGAATTATATAAGGAATTTCTCAATAGATATATCTAATGAACTATCTCATATCAATATCTTATTATCATGAGAAAATAGGATTCTATTTTTTGAGGAAGAACCTGTCTATTTTTAATGAAATAGGTGAATCACCTCACAAGAGTCCTCAAATAACCTCCACAGTTATACCATAACTATCTATAGGGAAAGAAACTAAAAATGAAATACTCACATGTCCACTTATAACTATTGGGTATATATAAATGAAAAACCCTAAAAGGGTGACAGTGTGTAGTACATGGCATGTATACCCAAGTATACTATTTGAACTCCCAAATCTCCACTTGGGTGTGTACTCATTGACATGGTGTGTAAAAGATCAAGTGCATGGAATTTTGATTATGTACAAAGTGTTTTCCTTGTATAGGGTTCCTGATCATGTACCTCGCATGGATTTACCATGTATATATCCTGTCCATGTACCTATACATGGCAAGAAACCAATATGGTGTCTATCTATGTTCTATGCATGGCATGTGCCCCTACATGGGATATCTGACTAAGTATTAGTTACAAATCCGTGTAACACCCAACACTTATACCCCATACATGGCATGTACATTCAAAAATTTATCATCCCCAAAAAATAATAACACATGACATGTGTTCTCTGAACCGCACACTGCATACATGGGTTTTCCTAAATAGAGAACCCCCAAATCACCCCAAACCCACTTTTTTCACCGATTTAGTATAGATCAACCACCATGAGGTCAATAGAATGCATAATAAGGCATTTAAAAATGAAAATGTAAATCTATGATGTTTCTTGGAAAAAAATAAAAAAATTCAACCTTTGGGGGGAATTAACAACATTTTCACCTATTTCACAATCTATGAATACTGCGCGACGATTTGACTCAACCTGAGCACCATGATAACACTACTCGCCCTCTCTCACTGTTTATCTTTCTTCCTTTCCTTCCACTCTATTTTTCATGACATGAAGGGATCCCACAATAGGGGTGTAGGACAGGATCTAGTGGAGAAAATAAGAAAATAAAAAGTAAAATAAATGAAAAAATAGGGCTCGACCTAGCCCCAACACCCAACATGAGTTTATGACCCTCCTAGAAAAAAATTCACAATCTAAACTCAATGATGGAGACATGATCTTAATATGATAATATGTTCAATAGATACCTCCTAAGAAACATGTGTGAATAAATTAATATTTAAATAATTAACTAATAATTATTAATTATTCCATGAAAATTTGAATTGCTTGTAATTCCACCAAAATCCTATACACGGGTAAACACCCTATTTTAGGAAAAATAGAGTGTTCTTAAAAATTATCAACGATCATATACTATGGTAAAATATCCATTTTACACCTTGAAAGAATTAAATAGAAAATTTTTAAATTTTTACTCAAAATTTTGGTCTAGAAAAACATGGGTCGTTGCATTGGTTGAGAATTTAGGGGAGAGGTTCTGATCCATGTGTGACGTCATATGGATAGCACATAGATCGATGTGAGGAACCTTAGGGGAATATGGTAGGGTGGGGACCTTTCCATATTGGACCTTCTCTACATGATACTTTTGGTTTGTGGTAGGGTCTATGAGCTCTAGAGGAAAGCTGACCAATGTGGGATGTGGGGTGGGGATGTAGATAGTAGTGGGGTATTTATGTTTGGTGGGTGGAAATATTTATATAATGGTTATGGGGAAGGGGTGGTAAATAGGGTTTTTGTAGTGAATGGAATTTGGAAATGGCGGCATTTATATCTCTAGTTCTCTAGAATACACTAGAGAATAAACTAGACATCATAGGAGAAGGATGTTGTGGTTGAATAATTAAAAGGTAGTGGTGGTTATGCATTGTTAGTAGGGGAATAGATATATGGAGGAGTAACAAATATAGTGGGAATATGTGTAGTGGTAGGGAAGTTTACATGTTCTATAACTCAGGATGGTGAGGATGAGGTTAGGGAATGACGGGAAGGTGCTTCGACTACATCCTCAACATACTCTAGAGCCCACACATTTCTCCCCCGATCATCCAAAAAGTACCATTTTTTAGAGCATGAGAATATGAATAGAATCAATCTGTCCAAGGGAAGTTAGATGATGAGTGGTTTCAAAGACATTGAGATGGTGTGCAAAGTAGTTGATAAAATGGCCCCTATCCTAGCACCAAAATTCCTCCTTAGCTAGTCATCATAATATAAGGTTAAATTTATGGACTTGTTGATGGAATATCCACCCATGTATGATATAACAACACTACTCCTTATTTCACACTTAAACATAATTTATTATATAAAATCATCACTTGATACAGCATAGAAGATTGATGGGTCTAGTGTATTGGGGGCTTGGGGACATTACATACCAACTTAGAACATAAAACACAATATCATTATTGAAAACTTCGTTTACATGACCACAACATTCCTTCAAACTTAGCATTGCATGGGATAACCTGGGGACATGCATAAAAAAGGGTGAGATATAAAGCCCAGTAAGGGAGTAAACAATTAATAACATGAATAATATGGTACATTCTAGGAAATAGGCATATTAATGGATTACAAGATAAAAATGAACATAAAGTTATGATATAGCATGATTATCATAACATGGAAATGTGGAAACAACATTTAACATGATATTAGCATGATCCAAGGCTCATTGCACATGGATCATGAGTAAAACCTCATTGAACTTGAATTAGAATGAGTAAATCCTCATTTCACTTGATTTATCATGATACTAATCTTTACCCAATTCATTGGAGCGCTATCAGGGCGCACCCTTCTTAATCATTTCATTTCATCCATAAATGTGCCACGTAGATCATACAACATGGATCCATTAAACATCATCATTTTTTCCAAAATAAAGGATTTTAAAATTCATACATGAAAATATAAAAGAAATATTTAAATGTGGATAAAGGTGAATACCCTTGATAGAGAATTGGGCATGGTATTCACTACACAATGAATTGGGCTTGAGAAATCGCTGTGCAATTTCGGCAGCATAACGGTGTGACATATGAATTCATAAAAATGGTTGATTATAGAGAAAGGGTTATATCATAATATTTACATGAAATTGACTGTTAGGGGTTCATATAGATACATGTCCCAACATATTTAATGCAATTTATATTCATAATATTAAATAATTACTTGAATGTAAATGAGGAGAGAGAAATCCCTTACTAAATTTTGGCATGGTAACGAGTGTACATGAGAGGTATTAATGAGAGATAAAGGGTTTTATCATCATTAAAACATAATTAGTGAAATATAGGTTAGGTGATTAATCATACCCCAACATTTTTAATTGAAAGGACAAGGGTATAGAAACATAAAGAAACTTGGACAAAAATGAGGGAGGAACAAATCCCTCACTTGGAAGTGTGATCCAAAGGCTTGGAAGAGGATTTAAAGGGGTTTATTATGAGCTTGGGGTGCCTTGGGAGGATTCTAGAGAGAGGTGGTAATAGTTTGGTTGTGCTCAAAATGGTTTGAGTGAAGAGTAATGGGTGATTGAGTGGGTTTATATAGGAAAGGAGAAGGAATTCTTTATTATTTAGGTTTTGGACACCACACATTAAACTGATCAAAATCACAAACCAACCAATGGTTTTTGCCCATGTTTTTTCCATAGGGGAGTGGAAAACATTATTTTATATGGCCAATGGTAGAAATTATTAAAATAATACCCTTTCTTATGTGGAGGTGAGTCACACTTTCAAAGAAATAATATTAAAAAATTAAAATGTTTTATAAGTCATGGAGGGTCCACTAAGGCATAATAAAATTAATCAAACAAATATAAATTCACATTATTTTAAATTAAAAACGTATATTGGTCAAAAATAATTTTTATATTATTTTATTACATCACTATTGGGTCATTATGATGTCATAAAACACATTATAGATTTAAACGGTATTTAATTTTTATCCAAACATTCGACTATCTCAAAAAATTATGTAAAATTCAATTTTAGATAATTTTGATGTCCTGAAACCAAAAATAATACTCATTTTATCTAAATAATTTTATAAATATGTGAATTTTTACTTTTTAAATAAAAACCAACATTTATCGAAAATTCATGGGTTTTGAAAAAAAATAGTTTTCAAACCTTAATAAAAATTACAATTTTGTTCATAAAAACTATATGATTGTTTATATTTAATAAAAATTAATTTAGTAATAATATTTTATTAAAATATTATTTAAATAAAAAAACATTAAATCATAAAAATAGATTTATTAATAGAATATTAACTAAAAATACTATTTGTTCTTTAAAAACTATTTACAAAGTAATAATAACAAAATGAATGTATATTATTTATTATATGAAAAAATAATGCACATAATCATAGTTATAGGGTCTTGTTATGTAACCCCTTATAACACCCACATAAGACTTAAGGGTAAGGTGTGAGATGGTGAAATACTCTTGGGGTGGCTCGGATAAAATCGTCTGAGTGGTAATATCTATTAACTTCCACTTCTCTCAAAGGCAGTTCTGTTCAAGCTTAACGTGTTGAAGCTCAACTTGGGCTTGGTCAAAAGAGAATCCCAGTGACGCCACCTCCTTTTTAAGGTTAGAACAATGGGCTTAGTATGGAGCAATTATAATGGATGAGGTCATCGCTTCCTCTGTCTGAGTAAATTGGATTTTTTAAAGCCCTATATTTATATTAATCATGTGATCACTGTTCAACGACTATATTAGCAATGTCAAGAATTATTAATGGTATTTTAAAATCAAATAACATAAAAAAAAATAATTACATATGTTTTATACAACCATTTTACATAATAATACATTTAATATTATCAAGAGGAATATTAATAAATGTTTGGGTCGTTACATAGGAGGTCAAGATGATGATAACAATTTGTATGATGCTCCCATGATCATATCCTCATGTTAGCCATGTATGAGCCAATTCTTGGTGCGGAATCTATAAGGAGTCACCCTTTAGATGGGTTCCCATCACCACACATGGATCTGGGATTTTTTAGGGTTCCCTAATGATAAATTACAAACTCATTTTTCCATCCACCTTGCTCAAGTCGATCTACAAGGTTTTAAATTCATGGTAAACAATGATAAATGATGTGTAAATTCTATGTCCAATGTCAATGTCTCCCAGAGTGATCTCGCATGGATAGCCACAAAATATGAATTGGACCTGAATTATGGACATCTCAAACATATCTATGTACTCTATGAATATCTTATGGTAGGTCTCTCCATGGACCTCAATGATGGTGGAGATGTTCATTAGTATGATAAGATCAAGGACCTCCTCATGAAACTAGACTCTCTTAGGAGTAACCATGTCCAGTGTCTTGTTTTCCCTCATAGTATTAGCTTATAGATTGAAACACCTAACTTTATTCTCATTCATATAATAGTAGATGCATGAATAAATTTTTTGACATTGAGAAACACCTTGCAACCCACTACTTGAAGACTACAACTCCTTGACGGCTGAGGGGGTCGAAGGAGCCAAAGAAGATAATGAGGTGGATGGATCAATAGGTGGTGGAGTATGATATATAGCCTAAAACTTTGGTAGAGATGGTTCATCAAACTCAGGAAAAAGTTAGTGGGTAAAGAATGGGTGGTATTTGTTCTAGATATGGTAGAAGGGATGGAAGGATCAGGGCAGGTAGGTATTAGAGGGAAAAATTATTGGAGTTGTAAGGTTAGAGGAGCAGCAGTGATTAGTGAGGTGGGGGAAGGATGATGAACTAAGTGGTTCAGATCGTGTGAGAGTAGAGGAGAAGTTTTTTAGTCTATGAACCTAGGGTTCCTAAATTTTAGAACTTCCTCAATAATTTGAATATATTTATTTTACAAAAAAGTGTCAACAGATCATGTTTTTTTTAATTTTCATCAATTGACATTTACAAATTTTGTAATGGCTACATGACATTTCTTTTTCATTTTGTCCCTCTTTTTCATATAAGACCTCTTCCTTGTGATTCCAGCATAGCTAAACCATATTTAACTCTAATATAACCTATTTTACTTATCCTAGGTTTCCACCCATTCGACGATTCATTTAATTTCAAGAGATAGACATGATTCAATTAAAATTAATTTGAATGTAAGGACACACCCCTCTTGGGAGGTTTCATGATAAATATTTATCCTTTTTCCATTTACCTTGAATAGTGTTTCTAAACCTTTTTGAATTTCTATTATCCCATAAGGGATAAGCATTAATGAATTTGAAAGGCCCTGACTATTGATATTTCAGATTATAAATAAATATATTTATTAATGAAATAAATAATATATCCTTATATGATAGTTTGAAGCCTTTTCATGCAATTAATGGGTCATTCCATCTCATTTCCTTATATTTATAGATTTAGGAAGTTTCAAAAGAGGCATTTATAATCTCTTACAGTTCATATATTTTTATCTTTTATGTTCCCAATATTTTTGATCATCTGTTTTTAGATTCTTAATTTCCCAATAAGTTTGATGCTCTAGTACCACCGTTAGGTGATAGAGATTTCTGTAAACCATCCAGAATAGATTAGTTCTTATTGGTGTTTCATACACTATGAAATATTCCCAAATTGTGTCATCCAGTTTAATAGTGTAGTTCTTTCTACATGCATTAACTATCTTTTCTTAAATTTATTTAGTTTCATACTTAGAAAATTCATATTTTCATATATTATTCTAGTGGTAGGGAGTTCCAATGTTATATGAGATGACATATTTTTTAATCAATACATTCATAGAATTATTACCAATGTGAGTTCACCGATCAGTAATGATTAATAGGATAAATCTAAAACTGAAAATTGTATTCTTATTTAAAATGTTCATGACCGCTTTTTTAGTGTCATGGGGTGGTGGATTCTACTTACACCACCTTCATGATGTATTCTACATCGACCAAGATATAGAATTGATGATGAGAATTTGTGAATGGACCCATAAAATCAATTCCCCACATGTCAAATATTTCAACATCTGGGATGGTATTATGGGGAATTTCTTTTATTTTAACCAATGGTACCTATCCACTGGAATCTATCACATCTTTGAATGATGTTCCTTGAATGTTGATGTATTTTGGAAAAAAATAATCTTCTTTGAATGATTTTATCCATTGTGTATTCATTTCCATGATTCCTTCAAGCTGGTGATGTGTTACACTTGTCAAAAACCCTTTTTATTTCATCTTCCAGGATGCATCTTTAAATTAGTCCATTATAAGAGTTCTTAAATAGTAGAAGATTGTCATAGTAGTAGTGTTAAACACTGAATAAAAAATTATTATTTCTATGGTAGGAGAAATATTGGTTGAGTTATCTCATGGAAATATAATTTTTGATATTATAAAATCATGGGCATGCCAACACATTTTTTTGAACAGTGTTTCATCGAGGATGTCATCTTCAATATCTAGATTATAATAAATATAATGATATTTAGTAGGATTCTAGATAGGTTATCAATAATGATTTTCACAGTCCCTTTTTATCATTATTATTATGTAAAATTTCTACAACATTTGGATAAACCAAATTAGCAGTAGTTTGGCATCCATTTTACTCAATTGGAATTTGAGTGTTTCATGATCAGTATATGCCACTACATTAGATAACATACGGTATGATAAAAAAATTTCAAACACATAGATGACTGTGAGATGTTCCTTTTCTATGGTTGTATAATTTACCAAAGAAATGTCTAGATTATGAATGGAAAAATAAATTGGATAGAATAAATGTCTGAATAGATGTCCTAAAACAACACGTAAAACAAAATAATTGACTTCACACATCAGTTTAAAACATTTTTCCCAATATAGTGATATTATAACTAGAATGGTACCATTATTTAAATTGGACTATTGACCATTATCCAACACTCTTTGGTGAAATCAAAAAGTGTGTCCTTCGATAAAAGGTCAGTCAGTAGGTGGGATATTCATGATTTTTTTTGAAAAAAGATAAAATGAAATATTGTGTTCCCCATATAACTCTATATACCTTTGATTGTCATGATCTCTAGTGAATAATTAATTACATTTATATTAATTGGATTAACTTCCATACCTTTATTTGATATTTTTTTCCAAGGACTATAACCACTTGGACTAAAAAAATCATATTTCCCAATTTAGCATTAGCCAATTCTATTCACCTCATTACATGAATAGATACAAATTTCACTAGAAGACTTTGAAATAGAATCCATAAATAGATAAATTATCCTTGAAAATTTCTATGAACACCTCCTCCATGTTATGAAATATGTGTTTCACACACTATTGGAATGATTCTTGTTTTATTCAAATTCCATATTACATCATTTTTATAGGTGAAGGTTCCAAAATGACATATAAATATAGCTTTTGATTAGTCTTCTTGGTCAATTGATGTTTGGATTGTATCTAGAATATCCATCCTAAAAACAATATAATTGATATTTTTCTAGTCTCTCCAGCATTGTCCCTATGAAAGTTAGAATAAATTGATCCTTTTGAATAACTATTATAAGATTTATATAATCAATATTTAATCACAACCTGATGATAGTTCGAGTTGAAATTAGTTCATATTCATAATTTCTAACCATATTTATGTTTCCTTTATTTTGGATAACTTATAGCAGTCACACCCATTAACTTTTAGATATGGAAAATATTATTCCTATATCATGAAGCTTCAAAACGTCATTTTTTACAACCTCTTTCATTAGTGGGGTGAGTCACCTCTAGGGTTAACATTTTGGTTTAACATCATCTTAGAATAATATCTAGGGGTGAATATCATGGTGATAATTCCATTAATGTCATAGAATCACTAGGAAATTGTATATATAGTTATAAATGGATAATGACTGGTATTGAAACTACTATTTATTAGAATGAGTACTCTAGTTTGATCAAGAGAGGTTTCAGTGATACTATCAGAGGCTTACTGACTAAGGGTATGAAAGATGAGATGGTATCCCACATTAGAGGATCAATATAGTTCAGATACTCATGATCACTACTTTCATCTTCATCAGGAGACTCTATATCACCCTTAATGATCAGATAATCATATTTCTCATTATTAAAAAAGTTCTCTTGAAACTCAAATGACTCGCCAATATTCTTGGAAGATTTCACTATGTCAAACATAGCTTGTTCATATATAACTATGAAGATAAAACATCCTTGGTTCACATCAATCAATTCATTCCTAGTGTTTATAAAAGATATCAATAGAATTATAGGAACATGTTATTCTTCCTCAATATCAATAATAAGTAAATCATTAAGAATGGTGAATTTACTAACTTTTACTAGGACATCCTCAAGATGTCCTCAAGGGTACTTAACTGGTCAGTTAGCTAGTAGAGGTACTACTCTCATTGGTTTTAACTCATTGAAACACAAATTTTGGAAGATACTCATTGGCATGATATTAATACTTGTGACTAGATTATATAATGGTATTCTGAATATGCATGACCCTATAGAGCGGGGAATTGAGAAATTTTTGGGGTCTCACATCTTGGGTGTAAGATTCTTCTGAATTAAAGGGGGAATTATTAATTTAGGGAGATGAATCCAATTTATTTTTTCATCTTATTAGAAAGAACATATTTTAATAATTGTTCCTAAGAAGTAATTTGAGAAATTTATTCCGCAAAGAGAATGTTAAAGTGTAATTTATTAAAAATATATAGAGATTTTTATAATACCCCTCTATCTTTCCTTGTATCATTCATTACAAAATTGAAAAAATGTGTTTGTATAATTTTGGTGACATATAAATAATTTATTTTTATAAACTATCTTTAATTTGTGATTTTTTAGTTTCATTTTCTTCATGATTTTGTTCATGGATAGATGTATGTGTCCTATCATCTTCATCCTTAATAATTGTTATCGTATATTTTTAGGTTATTTTAGCTTATTTTCATCACCTATGCATGGATGAAAGAAATACTAACTTTTCCACTCCAAAAAACCAACACCATTGGCTCATCTATACTTGTGTCTCAGTATTACCAGGCAACAGGCCTAGTAATTTTTATTATAGGGTATTTGATATTTTTCCCACTTGGTGCCCAAGGTTGCGCATGGAAGTCCTTTATTTTTTAATTTTAGTGTCTTGGGTAGTCATTCATTGATCTGATGTTTAAAAATCATGCAACGAGACTGTTTTTTGTATTAGACTGTAGAGGTGGGGTTTGTTGTGGTGGTGTTAGTGGAGCTTACTAGAATTGTTGCAGATCTCTAGAGGGAAAATGTTATTGTGGTATTTTTCATTACGGTTGAAGAGCTATTTTCCATAGTGGGTACCTAGGTGGTCCCAAATTCAGTGGTGGTTCTTGACCACTCATTTTTTGTTAGTAACCATGATTATGTTGTTATGGCTACTGGTCCAACCGATATTGTTAATATTGATACTAATATGTATAGGCTTTCTTAACTTTTGATTCATCTTATTATAATTTACATAATTATAATTTTGACTCTATGTTTCTTCAATTACTTCTCTATAGTTCTGGAATGGATACATGAATCCACACATTTAACAGGATTGGACTTCCATAACAAGTTCACTAGGTCGTGGTGTGGGAGCAGGTAACTGAAAATCATTGATATTAATCACGAGGGGTCCCACATATGCTGTGAGGTGGCTGTTCTATTCCACATGGTGAATTCCATGTCAGGGTAGTCCTCAATTTATCTACTAGAAACTATAAATGTGGTAGACCTCATCTAGAAGTTCTCTACCATCTTCTGGCATTTTGAGCCAGATTTCACCATCAAAACGACATCTAGTGCAGTGTGTTCAATTGGTTGTAGTCCTTGATATAATTATTATATTTGTAGAAATAGATAAATTCAATGATATGGGAAATTATATGTTACCTATTTAAAATAATCAAAATATTCATAAGATAAATCTCTGTCTACCTAGTTGAAAATTTGGATGCCATTTGTGAGAATCCATGTTTGTATTGGTTGAAATTATTGTTATATGAATTTATTAGGTAAATTTTCACCAAGAATGATGGATATAGGGCCTTGGGTTTTAAAATAATCTATTATTTGTTGTGAAAGTATATGGAGAAAAATTCAAAGTCTAATTGAATTATAGGATACACTTTGCTTGCAAAAGGTGTATCATACTTCTAACAAATTGAATATTTGTTCATGGGGATATTCCATATGAAGTTCACTAAATTTACCAATTTTATGAATCATATGTATTATTTTAGGATTAATCTTGAATTCATGTTCTTGGATAGTAGGTCACTCAACATTGGGTGCAGAACCATTGATAGAAAGAAATCCACAGTCTATGATGTTGCACTCTTATAGTGAAGGTCGCTCTACCTGATGTTTAGGTGGTCTGTATTGGATGTTTGCAGATGTGGTGGGGTAAGGTTATTGTGTTCATCCATCGTAGTGTTAGAATATAGATAAATATCTCTTAATTTAGGGGGGTGGAAACAAAAATTTATTGAAAATCAAGTATCCTTGATTGAGTAAAAGGGACCTGATGCATGCAATAGGTTTATGGTGAGAAGACACATGTGCTATTCTATGCGTGAAAAAATTGTAAAAATAAAAGTGGAAGGAAAAAAAAGAGGGGTTAATCCAACGATTGTACCAATGCTAATTATACATAATCATAGTAATTCCCCAATGACATCACCAAAATTTGACCAGCCTGTATAAGGTTATTGATTACACGCATGCATTGATTGTATAAGAATTCATATTTACCAAAATAAGATATTCTAAAAAGGAAAATCATAGTCGTACGAAGGTGTCAAAACCATAGGGAGATATGGTAGGAAGGAAACCTATCAACAATATACTTAAATTAGGCTTCCCCATGATCACTTTTTGGTTTGATTTTCCTAAATTTACATAGCATGGTGTTTAAATATAGAAAGAGAAGAGTGTTTACGGTCAAGTTAAGGGATTTTTAAATAGTCAATCCCAAATGTTTCTTGGGATAGATTGAAAACATAAGTAATGAATTATTCAAAACTACACAAATTGGTTATGGTCAAACCAATTTGATCTAACAAAGATGAAACTATTCCTTATCCCAGAAATAGTCAATAATATAAATACAGTATGCTTGGATTCTATAAAAGAAATTTTCATAGGCTATTGGTCTTATTCGGCATGACCCCAATTATTCTAGGTTCGTTAAATTACACATCCCATGTCTAGGTTGATGCAAAATAACGAGATAAACAATTTTTATTATCCTAATTAATATCCAACGGGTTGCCATGTTTTGATTTTTGGATTCATTACATTTAAAAAAACCTTATTCTCAACACCTAACCATAGTATTATTAACAATGAATGAAGGTATTGAATGAAATAATAGAATTAGATATCATTATTTACAAAATAATTAAAGTATTCATAATAACACAATCCTTGATTTACACATTTCCAAATCAATCAAAAAACATACTAGATTGAAGGAACAAATAAAGAACATTAAATCATTTATGTTAAGAGGTAGTTGGTATTGAAAATAAATTATAAAACAAAAAATGGTATGAAATTTTATAATCCAAAGAAAAAATTTAGTAAACAATAGAAATCAATTTTTCAAAAAACTGGGAATGAAAAAAAAGATGGTTTAGTATGAAATTGAAGAGAAACAAAGAAGAAAAGGTAATTTTTATCCACATTCTATGTCTCATCAAACATTGGGGGAGTCTGCATGTATATTCATCCATCGTTTTCATGATTTGAAAATATTCGCATCATTAATTGGATTCAATTGTCTTCTATTTCGAGATTTACATGACATGTAACATAGATTAATTATATATACTTCATTTCTGCCAAATTGCCCATAAAAATATATATCTTGATATTCAGAACCTATATATTTAGTGGGAAATTATTTTTAACATATCAATAAAATTAATTAGATCATTACATGAACTTTTAAGGGAATTCATATTTTTACTATTTCACAACGTGTAATTTTTTGACATCATGTTATAGATTCACATCATGTACTAGTTTCTTGGTTTTTACTCTGGTTCCTAGGGAATATTTTATTGAGTAATACAAGTTATTAACACCTTTAATGATGTTTAATGTCTATTTTTACCATTTTACATAACTTATACTTTGAGTATGGAATTCTGAATTCCTATAAAAACAAACCAAACCTAGTGAATTATCGAATAAATCATAATTAAATGTTAATTAAATACATCAAAAATGTATATATAAATTTTAATTATCAAAAGGTAAATATGAATTATTAAAATATAGCTATAGGAGAAAAAAATTATATAATTTAGGAGAGATAAATTAAAAAAAATCATCATTGAAAAGTTTTAGTAGTAAAATCCCAATGAAAATGTGTTTGTTACATAAAACCCATACCTCAAGTATGTGTAACTTCATAAGCAATCTAACCTCATGTAAAATAATTAAAAAATTTATTAATATTCTATAAAATCCCATAATCATACCTATAATACTATACATTGTATTCTTATTACATATTATCTCACAATCATCAATTATATTTTATTATCATCATCATTTTGGGTGTTAACTGGTTCATTTTTCCTATGTGTTTTGGTTTGGCAGTTATAGTCCTTGAGCCTTGATCATGGTTCCTCTATATTTAGAATAATAATAATTATATATATATATGTATTATATGTTCATTATATACACAATTATAACCATTTCTATAAATTGGTGATTAAAAATTATTTACATCACTATATGGAGATGGTAACCCATATGTACACACAAGTGATATTTCCAATGGTTGATGTATGGAATGAAACTAAGTTAAATGTTTAATAAAATTTTAAAAAAATATATTATATAATATAAATAACGTATATACATTAAATAAATCTTTATTTAAATCTAATTAAATCATAAATGAAAAATGAATCACATCACTCCATGGTGGCGTTAGAACACATGTATCCATGAAAGACATTATCATTTTCCTATGGATGGGATGGTAAAGAGATAGATATGAAATTTTAATTTTTGTGGAATAATTATATCATAACTATAATATAAAAATAATTAAATAATCATAGTAACCATCAATTAAATTTAGAGATGGAAAATTAATCATTTCATTTCAGTGATGTGGCAGTCCACATGTATGCAAGAATAATACTTTCAAATCCCATTTGATAGAGAAGAAATAGTAAATGGTTATTTCATTAAAATAATAAAATATATGTATATTTATGATATTTACTTGTAATTTTTTTATGGATACAACAAATTTGGAGGAAGTTTAAGAGGAAATAAAGTTTAAAGTGCTTAGTTGTGATATATACCTCTTCTTTGAGAGACCCTATTTGGAATGCAACTTAATCCAAGAAGAATTGATCTTAAGAGAAGTAAAAAATATCTAATATAAATATAAGGATATAATAAAATATTTTTAGTAGAGTATAGAAGATATATAATTCTTTGATGATTCGAATAAGGGAGGAGAACATTTTCTATTTTATAATTGAGGGGAGGGAAAAACAAGAAATTTCTTAAAATATTTCAATGTTATAAGGTCAATTTCCTAGGAATGTGGCTAAAAATGAGAAAATATTTTAATAAAATTCATGTTAAGGTTGTAGGATATTCATATGATAATAATTAGATAGGTTTTTTGTGGAAATCCAGTCCTTATGTCTTGGTTACCACCCCCCCCCCCCCCCCACTCGGTAAACCCATTTTAACCTTTATCATGGTAACCCAATTCTATTATTTTTACTATTCATTGTGACCAAAAATCATATTCACCCATTTATATTGTATTAATTATTATGATTAAAATTTATTAAATCCATTTTAATATTTTTTTATTTCTATATTTTTTATAATTTTACATTAAATAAGTGTGTAATCCACAATGAAAACCCTTTTTAAAAACATGAATATTTTAGAAAAATGAAAAATTTAATTATATTAATATTATTATTGATATAATAATATGAATGTTGAAATATATTATTGAATATATAACCAAAAAATTTCAATAAAACAACTAATATAAAGATATTAATTTAATTAATTTTGATAAAAACACATTATGCACATACAAACTGTGTTTTTTGAAAAATGTGTTTTGTGCTAAAAAATAAAATTATACGAAAAATAAAATATAATTATGATTAGTATATTACTTATTACATAATTCCTAATGAAATTATATTTATGATAAATTAATATAAATTTCAAAACATAATCTATCTTTCAATTGAAATTATGTGATTATTTCTAAAACATTCATTGTTTTTTCACAATTCATCGAAAAATAATTCTTTTTTTATATATAAAAATGATCCTAATAAAAAATTGAAATAGTTATTGAAAAAATGATATTAATTTAATAAAATAACATATATAATTTTTTTACATTATATTATAATATTTTCATATGAAAAAAATGTGATTGAAATCATTTTTGATGATAACTTATTCTTAAAGAATAAAATGACTTTACTAAAAATATATTACTTATTTATTATGAATTAATAAATAAATTTTTACTATTTAAAACCATTATAAATATTTTTCAAAACTTGTTTATTACTATTCAAACCTTCCAATTCAATATTTATGTTATAATTGTTTATTATATAACTGTTTATTTAGACTTAGGATTACGTGCAAAACTAGTTATCAAATACATCAGGTTATTTTCACATTAAATATTTATAAAAAATGATTTTTTCATAGAGAGTTTTTGTAGAGTAGTTAATAGGATTAGAGTTTCCCTAAGATCATATGTGTTTTCCTTTTTTAAAATTTATTACATCACTTTTAAGTTATAATGATAGAATCATAGGCCACTTATTACCAAACTAAGAAGAAACCTATATCCTTATTATTATATTGGTTTGTTTGCATTCCAAAATAATATCCACTAATTTATTTTTTTGGGTAATCAAGGTCATATATGTCATAAAGATGGTCGTCACTATTTTCACATGTATCCCATGTCATTCTTCTTATTTTCTTTATTTCACACATAATTAACCCTCGATTTATCTCAGTTATTATAAGGTGGAAGGTTGGGAGGAGTTTTATGGAGTGTTAGAGGTTTCTTGAACACATTTAGAGGGAAAAGTAAATGAGTTATGTTGTTATTTAATAAATATATCCTAATACAAATTCACTACATAGAGAGGTATGTGGTTTTTTTTCATGGTTCACATAATGAGTGATATAAGGGAGAAATAATATTTATTTTATTATTATGATAGAGTGAATGAGAGGAGATTACATGGATTTTCACATGCCCTATCCTCGTTATCTATTTATTTTTTTGAAACTATTTTATTTCTCACAAAAAAAATTCAAGATCATTATTCTATTATTTTATAAGTAAAATGAATAATTAACATAGAAAAAAGATGATAAACATTGATAAGTATCCTATTATTGGTATAAGGGAAACTTATTAGATTACTTAACTATATTCTAGGGTTTTAATAATTTCTTTGTTTATTCTGAGTCATAAAAAACCACACATAAGATATAAAATATCATTTCATCATCAAATAACCTACGTTTATCTACTGTTTGTCCAGGCTAGGAATGATTTAATTAGAAAATTTCAATAGAGTAATAATAAGATTCATTCAATATTTTTAATAAAATTCATAAATACAGCACTACTAAACCCTACTAGGTTATTAACCAATCATATTCATGATATAAAATTAAAATTATAAGTAATAAAAATATTATCTAATGGTAATAATGGGGAACATTCTCCAATGGCCTTATATCAAATCTCTTTAATATCCTACCCTTTTTTTGAAGTCAAAATTCCATCTCTTATGTATGGAATCTTTATTTTTTTTGTTCCTATTACATTATAAAATTATTTTATATAGATTTGTTTCTAAAGAGATAATTTTATATTTCTATGAACATACATTCTGTTTAGGTATGATCTGCTAAATTTCCCAAATGGATCCTTATCTCCATCCCTTGAATAGACTATTATTTATCTAACTCATTATTATAATCCATGATTTGGTTACCTTGTTTTTGTATGGATTTCATTGGTCCCAAAAATCCATTCATTTTATACATGTGGAAAAATTATTAATCATTGAGAAAATATATAATTTTATTTCTCTTTCTTCGAAGTTAATTATTAATATTTGTTTTTTGATGTTTCAAGATTCTAGGAGAATAGATGATGTAATCTGAAATGTGAACTGGAAAAATTGTAGTAATTCTAAAATTTCGACACAAATCATATGTTGTAGAAAATGAAAATTATGTTATATCTCAACATTACTTGGGTTCTTCGTAATAGTATCAAGTTTATGGACTTTGGGACATGAATTATTTCCAACATATCATGCATTGATTCCTTAAACTTAATTAGAGATTAGAAATATTATTGACACATGACAGGAGTCGTATTGTCTTATACATAGCCTCATTATATAATTTGGGATATATTTGCATGGAAATTTAGCCTCAATAACTCATCTTTTAGAATTATAGGAAACAAATTGATTCCAAAAATAAATTTGTTTGAAATTTACAAATTATAATTATAAAGAAGTGGTAATTGAAATAGAGAGAGAATTTCCTTGAGATCATAGTTTGTATTGGTCCCCCATGATACATTGTGTCATAAATGTGTCTTGTGTTTCCTTCAATGAGGCTATGTTTATAGTGATTGCATATCAAGTATTTAACCCACACTATATTGTGGATGGAATATGCCTATAACGTTGAAATAGTATTCACTGATGAGTGAACATAGCCTCATGATGATGAATATAGGATATCGTTTGAGTGTTAAAATACACTCAAACCAATATTTCTGGCTTCATTAGACATAATTTACTCTTAGGGATGTCTAAGATGTTACATTAAATCCCTTTCACCTTAATATGTGATGAAATGGGACTAATTTGGTTGGGGGATATTTTCCTGAGGTTCCAAACATATCCTACATTTTCCCCCAACATAATCTTAAACACAATATTTTTAATTTTAAACATATTTCTTCTATTTTTATTCCTTCTTTCACATAATTATTTCTTACATCCAAAAATATCTAGAAATCAATGAATTCTCGTTGTTGTTTCCATGAAAGATCAAATTGATTAGGTTTAAGAAGATTAATTTTACTCTATGGAAGATCCTAGGTCATATCTAAAGGAGTTTTTATGAGTTTAGTATGTAGATATTCAATATTTTTTTAAAATAATATAGGGGTAAATTTTATACGTGGAAATTTACATATGTGATTTCAAGACTATGAACAATGAAGAATATTTCAAATAATGTAAATTTTCGGGCCTAAAAATTAATAAACTGGTATCCCCGACCATATATATAATTATACCCAACATATTTTTGAATTCATCCAACATTTTAAGCCAAATTTTATTCACGTATTAACCTTAAAAAAATTATTCAAAATTTCTGCTTCAGATCTTGTGCAGTTTGACTCATCTTTCCTGAATTTCATTGCAGGATCTCCAAATCACCTCTCCTTGTAACAAAAAAAAATCTGAAAAGATAAATGTTCTATTTTAATTATAATTGAAATTAACTATTTGAATTTTATTTGGAGTTCAATTTTTTATTATATTTGGAAATTACTGTAAAAAATCTATTTAACATAGTAGTATAAGGTTGGAAACGAATAGTGAATATTCTTGCGATCACACCCCCACACATAAACATATGCACTCTGAGGAAATTTCAAATTTGAAAAAATGATGAAATAATATTTTCCATATATTATGATGATTAAAAATTAATTGTAAATTAATTTCATGGTATCATAGTGAGAAAACGAATAATTACACCAATGATTTAACCCCAATAAGCATGGAAATGAGAGTTTTATAAATTGTATTAGAACAAAAGTCAAGTAGATATATGGTAATTTTCCTAGAATGTAATTAGAAAGTCAAAGATATAAAATAATCTAATTTTTTTTTCTGGAAACCATTTCATGTTATTCTTTACACTTTATATCCATCAAATATTTTTTATTTTAAAATTTTTATGCTTACCTGATTCATTCCACCAAACCCGACATATATCTTTTGCAATCAAATTCCAAGACCATCTGGATTAAATATTCCTATATGTCAAACCTTAAACTCAAGACTTAGAAATCCATATATATTACATTTCAATACTCCCATCACTATTTATATTTTTTTGTGTTTGTTTTTTTATTTGTGTATTTTCTCTTTTGAGAGAGTACAGTTCGATAATAGGTAAACACATAAAAATTAATCTGGTATTGTAATGATTTGATCAGATATTGAATTAACACATGGAAAAATCATTTCAAAATACTAAGAAAAATTAACGTAAATTATATTTACATTCATTTATGTAATAAATATCAGCACTTTATGGTTAAGTGAAATGATGTGTGGTGATTTAAATGACAAAGTTAACATGTAAAAAATCACATATAATGTAAAAATATCTCAAATGTTTTTCTAGGTTATTATCATTTATATCATTAAATAATAACTAAATTTACTTAAAATAACCCCCTCCTTGTTAATTATATTCCCAAACTAGCATTCCTTCAATGTATTTTTTTCATTAAATGTTAAAGACATAAAATAGGGAAATTCATCTAGAATTATCATTAATTTACGTGATTAGGTGGGAAAAAAATTCTAACACCAAATTGAAAAAATATTCAGGGAAGTAAAAAAAATAGAGTCCAAAAAGTTAAAAATAGAAGGAATAAAAGAATAATAAAAAAATATAACAAATACAAACTAAATCAGGAAAGGGGGAATAATAAAAATACATGAAACATCTAAAAAGAAAAAAAAATAAGAAAGGTAATGAAAATATTAAATAAAAAAATAATGTACCCACCCTTGACACTTGGATTTTCCAATTTCCTCATTGTAATAAAAAATAATGTGGGATAAAATGATAAAACATGGTGGGTGTCACTGGTAGGTTTCTTCTTGAAGGAAGAGTTACTCCACTAGAGAATCTAGAAAATTTTTGTAAAAAAAATTCAACCACTTCCCATTGAATGTGAGTGTTTTTTTTCATTTATAACCTGAATAAAATTAAATAGATAGAAATTATTAATAGTGTATGGGACAAGTAAGTGCGAATGAATATTACATTTGTGTGATTTCATTCGTACATTGAAAATGAGGACCTTCTTAATAATGTGGAATTGATGATGAAGGATGAGGAGATCATGGGTATCCTTGGATCACTCTATATAGATCCTAATGTTCTTATATGATCCTCTTCACATTTACTAAATATCCTGAATCTATATCTTTATTTGATATCTTTCATTAGAAAGATTAAAATTGAATTATTTAATATCATAGTAGGGCTAGTTCTTAATATTAATAAGTTGGTGAAAATTACTTCTAAAAACTAACATATAAGGTGACTTTCCAAATGGATTTTTTAAGTTAGTATGGTAATATAATAATTTTTCATCGAGTCTTAGTCTCTAATCTATTTTGTTTGGTTGAAATATTTTTTTCACAAATTTTTTTCATGCATTTTTTACCCCTTTTCCGAACAAATGGTTTGGTAGTGCTATACAGTATAAATTTGATACCCAACCCCATACTAACATAATTTTGATTCCATTATTTAGTTGAAGAAATGAGAAATGTAGTCATTGATGATAAACATAGGAAATCCAAACTTATTGTAAATTTTGGTTCTAAAAACTTCCATAATTGACTTGAATCATCAGTCCTTATAACTTGTGCCTTTACCGATTTTGAAAAACAATCTACTTGTAGAAGAATATATAATTTTCCCAATGAACTAAGAAATGGACTCATGAATTCCATGCCCCAAAAATAAAAATATCATTGAAAATCAATGGTTGTTGTGGAATTTCACTCCTTTTTCAAGAAATCCACTATTATCTAACAATGAGGAAAAGTTTTATAAAAATAATGGGTATCTTGAAATAGTGTTGGACAAAATAAACCAGAATCGATGTCCTTGTGAGGATTTCATTAGGGGATAGAGTCCACCATATTCAAGAGTGTGAAAGAACCTTAGAACAGAACAATACTCACTATTAATAACATAATTCTTGAGGACTTGATCACTACATACGCGCAAAAGGTATGGGTCATCCCAAATACACCAATGAGACTCATGTTTCTGCCAACTATATTAGTTTTTATTAAAATCGGACGGAAACATAGATGTTACCAAATAATTTACAATGTTAGAGTACCACAGAATATCATCTTGAACTCGATAAGATTTCTCATCATGAAATATTTCATTTATGGGAATATAGGGGTATGAGTAAATATCTAAGGCTGGAACAATCCTACTAATATGGTCATCCCCAACATTCACTAATACATTTTCTCCGAAATTTCGAAGTTAAATTCCCAATGTAGGAGAATCAAATGAATGAGATTTTGTTTTATATTATAGTTTATTAAGGAGATATTGGAGGGATACATGGTGAGATAACACAATTAATTTTAACCCTAGAAGGCATGACCTTAATTTATCCTAGGAAAACACAATGGAAAGAAATTATTTTTCTGTTGTGGTGTATTTTTAATTGGAAGGATCTACTATACACGAGGAATAAGTAATGAAATGTGTAGCTCTATTAACTTGTTGGGATAAGGCTACCATAAATTCAATGTTAGAGGTGTCACACAATATTTTAAATGGTTAATCCCATTGAGGTTGTTGGATTATTGAGGGTGATATAAGACTCCATTTAAATATTATAAAATCATCATCCTTGATTTTTATTATAAATTTTTTTATTTGTGTTTGAATTGATGTGGGGGAGTGAAATATCACTAAATTCAGTAATGAAACATTGATAAAATATTGTGTAACCAATAAATAATTCATATCCCTAATATTTGTTTTAGTAATGGTAGGGAAGAAATGATATCATATTTTTATTTATCTACTTGGAT
Source organism: Viscum album (assembly GCA_963277665.1). Lineage (NCBI taxonomy): Eukaryota > Viridiplantae > Streptophyta > Magnoliopsida > Santalales > Viscaceae > Viscum > Viscum album. The sequence continues at coordinate 2,005,491,313 of OY728122.1, read as the reverse complement.
ACTATCACAAGAAATGAAATTTAAAATTATTATACCTTGATGTTCCATGAAATAGAATTTCTTATAACTTATTACATAATTCATTTTTATATAATGATGATGTAATGAGCCAAGGCTACTCAAAAAATCATAAAAAATAATAACCATATATATTTAAATCATCCATAGAACCATCCATGATATTATCAAGGTAATCTAAATAATACTAACCATGCATCAATAAAATATACCAATGAATTTCACATATCAAATGGTATTCTTCAATATGAAAGTGTTCCAAAGGGAAACATGAAGGTTATCTTTTCCTGATCATCATGGTAAATTTATATCTAAATGTATCTATAAGATCCATCATGAAAAACATTGATAGAATTTCCCACTAACAACTCTATAATTTGGTCGATGAATTAAGATAAGAAATGATACTTCCCAGTATACTAGTTCTGTTAGTGATACTATATAAAGACATGTAAACCATAATACACATGGTTTGGAACCAATTAGTTTATTTTTTATTTTTTATTACCATAAGACCACATTTCTTCTAAACCACCTACACTGGAATAAACCATTAAATATTAGGTAGGGGTAAATAATTCTAACAACCAATATTTTGGTTATAAACTTTTTAATAAAATCTAGTTGGATTGGGTTTAGTTGGTGTTTTTCCTCCCTCCCCAGTTTATCCTAATCATTTAACAATATAAAATGCATAAACATTTATGGGATAATACAAGGAATATTAGTAAGTTTACATCCCAATGTTTTTTATACACCTGCAAAAGGTTATAAAATTGTAATTCATGCTTCATATGGAGCGAACTAGAAACATTGGTAGACAAAATGTTTCCAATATCATGATACAAATATTTAAAAATTTGAGGTATAATTTTTTGTTCAAATTATGGGTAATTTTGGATATATGGGACTGAATGTGAATGTGAGAGTTTAATGATATCATCCAACTACCAAATGGAGACATCCCCAGATGAATAATCAGATTTTTCAAGCTTAACAGTACCATTGATGGTCAAATGATCCAAAAGCTCATGATATCATCAATTAACAAATATACATGACATTGCTCAAAACCAATATAACATTAAACATATGGGAAGTTACCTATAATTTCTAAAAATGATGAAAATTATGAAAGGGGATCATGATATAGAAATGATATTTTTTCAGGGGATGGGAGTAAAAAATAAAATTAACCAATGTATAGGATTACTATTATGAGGGGTTATTTATGACATTAATGATTTTGAAGAAGAAAATATCACCCCAAAAATTAATTAATAATTTACCATTGTAAACATTAATTATGGTTTTTGTGGTTTTTAGGAAATTTATCCTTAATATAATTTGGGCTTGACAATTCATTCCAAAATTGTTCATTTTAAGAACTTAAAAATCTGTATGAGAAATTAAATTTTTAACCTTCAGAAGAACATCCTATAACACATGAGCATGGTGTGCATTACATCAGTTTTAAATTTGAACAACTATTACTAAGGGATTTAGGTCCCCATTATGAAATTAATATAAAATATAGTGGGGTGCCATATTTTTAGAATTTCTCAAATCATGCAAAAAATCAAAAAGAAAATACTCCCGCATGGTGCATGAAATTTAGAATGTTCCAAGATCATTGAATTTGGTGTGATGTGATGTATATATCAATATTCGGATTTTCATCCATAAGATTACTATTTAATCACCTTAAAGTATTTATTATTGTACAAAAATATCCTTTAGAAAGTTCTCATATCGAGGAATTTTTTTCAAAGAATCAATGAAGGGAATGTTAACCTATACTTTTTTTATTGTTTCCATGATTTCATTATCATCATTGGATTCTTTTTATTTCCATGGTAAGGTGTCACTTTAGGGGAATGTAATAGGAATGTTTGGAATAGGTTTATCCAATAAAAAAGTATCTTCTTTGGATTTGATTTATCTTAGGGTAAGGGTTTTTCTCATAATGATCATTTATGATGATTAGAATCTTTGTTTCCTCTAGAGGGGATGGATTTAATGGATGGGTCATTTTGATTTTGTATTTTATGCCACTCCAATGGGTGATTATAAGAATATTTCCCTTATTCATAGTGTTAACTATTTATTGAGAAGGAAATTTACCTAACCCTTGACTTTAAATATCACCCGTCGAGTTGGAGAGTTGGCCATGTTCGGTTTTTAGGTCTTTTATGTATTCTTGGGTGGTTTGTAGGAGTATGAGGTTATTTTTAGGCATTTGTTTCATTATGTCTTCAAGGATATGATCAAGTACTGTAGGGGGATGATAGATATACTTTCGTGGTAATTCCGTATTTTTGAGTGGTGGTTAGGGTTGACTACCCTTACCATAGTGTTTCTAGAACTATTATGGTATATTATTATACTCCATTTCATATAGTCCTGGTTATCCTTCCATATAGAGTTTGATGGATAGTTGGTTCATTTATAATGGTTTGGTTAGGGGTGGAATAGAAATGTTCCCTCAAAAATCTTAGATGGTTATCTCGGTTTTTTTCATTGTTCATAATAGTGGGTGTTGGTTGTGAAAATACTACAAGAGTTGGAGGTGGAGGTTATGATTTTCCCTGGGAAAGAGAATGTTTTCAAATTATGGTACTTGAATATTTAAAATTATTGTCCAATTTATTCTCAAATTCGAAACATTGAACCTAATGGAAAACTTTTAATGGTAGACTATAACATGATACAAATTTATTTGAGTTTTATTCCATGTTATCAATAAGGGAACATGCAACGATTGGGGTCCTATAAACTAGTGCAGTAACATGAATCATTCAATAATCAAATAGAATTAAACATTATATAAATTATTTATTAAAATTTAATCACTTATTTGGTGGTGGTGATAACTTAGACATAACCTTTTAAATAATACCCAATATTCATGAAGTGTTTCCCCCTTTGTTTGTCTTATTCTGCAAATTTAATTCCTTATTATTTCAGTTTGACACACTACGATGATTTTATCAAGTAAAAGTTATTTTATCTATGACCAACCACTAATTAGATAATTAATATAATATGACCAATATTTTTCACTATATTATAATGGTAATGTGAATTCATTATGCTAAACCAATTATTTATCCACATTAGTAGGTTTTTTCACATACAATTTAGAGTTTATTTAAATACTTATGTTCTTATTCTCCAGCTAATCCATGAAATTTTGTTAATAAGTTAATGAGTCTAATTTAAATATAATATATATATATATGATTGTATTTAGATTGTAATGTATACAGGTTGGATATCTATATAAGTTCATGTTATTTATTTTAATTTCCAGATAATTGTTTCCATATTATGGCCATTGATTACAACTTCAATTTTAGTTCCAAAAGTGGAAGGGGATTTAAAAGTCTGTTTTCGATGGGCTGTATGTCCTCCTTTAAAGGAATTATTTCTGTGTATTTGTGTCTATGATGTATTATCATATCTAGTTCAGGTTTTGATGAAGGTAGTTCTCTCAAAGGATAATGTGTCATTTATAGAACCGACACAAGAATTAAATTAAAACACAACATGATATGTAACGGTATAAGATAAAACAAAACTAATATTTAAAACATTAAAAAAATATCTTATTAATCACACACATGTATTAAAAAACAAATCAATCATTTCCAATAGAACTAAACATTTTCATCATTGTTATGAAACATTAAATTAATTAGGTTTTTAGAGATTAAATGTTGTCTAGGGAAGAACCTATGACCTCTCTCAAATAGGCTTTAAGTGTTTAAAGTTTGAATTGTTATTATGTTTTTAAAAAAATTAAAAATTTTGGGGGTGTTAAATGATGGTTTAAAATTTATTAACATAATTTAAAGAGTTTAATTGTTTAGGGTTGACAAAGATATTAGTTACAAAAAGCCTCCTGAATTATGCACGTATTACTAAACTATGACATAAAAATCATGTAGTCATATTGAATATAATAAGAATAGTTTATGATTGTTAAAATAACACCTAAATATCAAATTTAGGGGATTGAAAAGGATTCTTTTGTTGTAAAATCACAAAAACAAAAATTAGATACTTAAAACTACATATCAAGCGGTTATAAAAAAAGTTATTCTAATTAAATTCCTCAAAAAAAGTTGATATACAACTAAAAGAATAATTAAAAACCAAAATATACACTAAACCAAGAGAGAATTAAATGATAGTACTATATCTTCATTTGCATATCTCCCACAAAAAATACACCCACTATTTAGCTAGCCATCGAGAGGATTAGAAAATATTGAGGGACTGTGAATTCATCCTTGATCTTCCTATGATGATAGGTAACTCTAGGACATCCAAAGGGGTGAGAAGAAACCGTATAATCTTGAAATTTAAAAAACCATTCCCATAGTCGAACATACAAATGGGGTGCCCAATGTTCCAATATATAGGAAATGTAGAAGGTTGTTTTGGGAACCCATATTTTGAGATACCACTTGTGTATCGTTTTTTACATAATATAACTTTATAAAACTTATTAAAATTTTTAACAATTATTCCTTATCTATGTTAAATATTTGGTATCATTTGGAGGCCTCTACCATATGATATGGTCGAATTATAGTAGTTTCCTCAAGTCTATGAATAAGAAAGATTAAATACAATAATAGTTCATTTTGGTTATAAAAGGATATGAATTGGGATCCCTTAAATTCTAGATAATTGTATATCACATTATTTTTCATTTTCCCACCTATTTTCATCCTAACTGAATGTATGAATTATACATAGTGTAAATTGTAGTCTAAATGTGTGTGGGGAATCTTTTGAATTTTTGTTTTTCATACTTCAATATTATTGTGGGCTCTCTAAATCACATCCTCCTACAACCAAATAATCCAAAAAATTAAAATTTATCATATTGAAAGTAATTAGAAATAACTATTTTAATTAAATGTGAATTTTTTGTCATATTTGGATTTTATAATTCAATATCATTTTAACACAATGGTATAAGTATGGAAATGAATAATTAATTGCTACATGATCAATCATAACCAAACATATCATGAATCTAATTTTATATTTAATGAATGAAAATCAATCCATAGTTGATAAATATTAATTTAATCTTCCCAAAACTACTAAATTTAAAAAAAATATAAAAAGATTATTAAAAAAAATAAAAACACACAAATTATTATTAAAAAACTATCCCAAATTAATATGAGATATTTGAAATGCACATTTCCGAATTCTTGAGTGATTATTTATCCTTGAGTAAATTATCAAAAACATGTTTCACAAGGAATAAAAATAATCTCAATTTTGATTCTTGGGTCAATGAAGTTTCAATGATTTAGATTTAATTGAATCATCATTCTAAAATATTTTACCTTCAAAAATATTATTCCATCAAGTTCCTCATAAACTATTTTTTTTCTAACTCGATAAAAATCATAATCATGTAATTCAATTTTTCCTTCTTTATATGGGTTCAATTTACCTCTCACTATCTCTGATTTTGAAAACTAAGTACATAATATTTTAATTTATAATCCAGTGGATTTTCATTGATATTATAGTTTGAGTGATGATATTTTTGAATTAAATCATCCCTCATTGATGGAATACACTACGGATAATTGTTCCATTTCAACACCTATTCAGGCCATGTTTTTTTAAGACACACCCAATGTATAGTCATATCAAAAACCTCAAGATTGATCCTCATTTCATAATTTATTATAGTTCAAATATATTTTATAATTATAATTTATGTTGTATATTTGGTGTTTTATTACCATATCAAAGATAATTCACTCAAATTCGAATTCAAATTCTAGTGTTACCAAGTATGATTATGACTCCACTATATTATTTTCCTTTTAAACTTCAGTGAGTATGTTTAAAAACAAAAAAAAACCAATGTTTTAGAAGTGATATATCTTTTTGATAATTCATCGATAGAATTATCAAGTGTTATTATCAAACAAAACATACAACACACACCACCACACTTATTTTTTTCTTTGAATTGAATAGTAGTATATTCATTGGATTAAAAATGTGATAAAATAATAATCTTAAATGAATGAGATTGGGTATATAGAATACTCCTCTTCCTAGATAGATCTATTTTCATGGTGAATGTCTTTTAATTATATTTAATTTCTATTTTTCTATCTATCTTTTAAAATGAAAATAAAACACATAGTGGGTGATATTCTACTTATTTAAAATTAAACAAATAATGAAAAGTAAAAATATTATTATTTATCCAAATAATTCTTAGTTTATACTCATCAACATGACTCTTTCACCTTTAATCATAAATTCTTTAAATATTTTACTTCCCTATCTTTCCTCCTTAAAATATAATACTTGGTACTTTTTACATTCTTAGTGAATGGATCTCCACTATCCCCACAAATATGAAGCTCATTTTTTATAAAACATAAAGTAAAAGGAATGGTAAAACCACCTAGATTAATATTCCCATGAGATAACATATTCCTTGAATTAAAAAAAATGGTCAATTATCCCCCCATAAATTCATTCCTCAATATCATCATTTCTGGAATCTATTTATCCATATTCGTTACAATTGTTGAATTTTAATATTGTTCTCTTGTAATTTCCTTTAGTACATTTAGATCAAAAATTATTTTCTTAGAAACACTAAGGTAATCCATGTCCATAGTCTTCGTAACCTCAATTACCTTACATTAAATCTCCACTTGTATATGAATGTATTCTCAAAAACATATGTGCAGTTATACATTGTAATGGGTGTTTTTGTAAGAAACATTATATACCCAAATATAATACTTTAGTATATAGGTAAAATCATTCCTTAGAATCTATCACTATTTTTTTAAAATCTCCCTTCAAATATTTATTCAAAATTTTATATTTTCTACTGGTTTGGGAATGGTTCGACATTATTTCCTTATTCATTAATCTATAATTTTCCATTATCACTTTAAAATTATTATAATATAAATTTATTAAATTATGAATTATAATATCCCTTATAACTCTAATTTCGTGGAATATAATCTTCCTATAAATCTATATAATATGTTGAAATCTTATATTCTTCCTAAAAACATCAATTGTATGAGTAAGATCTTTTATTAAGTCATCCATCAGTGTTAAGTGATCACTTACTTGATTCTCAATTTATTTCTTATCGCTAATTTTTTGATTAAGTTCTGGTAAAATTAATACCAATTTGATCAACCATGTATTTGCTTCCTTCATTGATAAAAAACACAAAAGTTTATTTTCTTAACATAGTCAAATATATTCCATTTAGTTATTGAATAAATTTAGGTATATTATACACCACCATCATCCTATCATTTTTATTTTTGTCATTTTTGGGTAGTGCTCAATTCAATAGTTTACTTGAATAATAGATCGCGTATTTATTTCATTTAATTTTTTCCCAAGAAAATATCCCATAAAAAAGTCACTCACATAACTTGTGATTTCAAAGATTTACACCAATAAAGTTATATGATGATAGGTTTTGGAACAAATAACTATAATATACAATAATATTCAAGGTGGTTTTTTTCTAAAATTCAAATTAACATCCTTTCATAGAAGTGATCTCCATAGTCTTTCAATCATTGAGAAGTACTTTATAGACCTTATATATAACTTGGAAAATAAAATGAATCTCCTCACCACTAAAACTAATGTTTGTGGAAGTATTGATGAGAAAATATATATTTCATCCTTATCCACCTCAATTATATATTTTTATATTTTCTATCCCAACACAATTTCTTATACCAACAGAAAATTGAATATATAATAATTGAGTATAATGTTGGTCTCTTCATATTTATCCATCAATTTTTACATATTTCTTATGAAATATTTAAGGAATAAAATAGAAAATTCTGCCATGAAATGCTTAATAATAACTTATACCATGTATGATAAAATGACCATCATACATCTTTGAAGTCACTAAAAAATTCCAAATGAAATTATCCTATATGTACATATTCTATAGGGACAATTGAATATTGTATTCTATTAGTTTATAGGATCAATTGGTACAAGGTCGTATCTTGAGCAGTCATCCAAAAATAAAAACCAACAGTGTCCTTTAATCCTCCCAAGCATCTGGTCTATGATGGGTAGTGGGAAATGATCTTTACTTAGAGCCTTGTTAAATTTCATGTAACATATGTAAAATATCTATAAAATTACAATTGTGGTATATTGTTTCTCATTATATTCATTTTTAGTTTCAAAGAAATCTTCTTTATTTGAAACCACATCTATTGTACTCAACAAACCACTATTAAAAATGGAATATATAATACCAATATAAATAGATTTGATATATTTTCACTAAAAACTTCATTCATATTTAGGTTAAGTCATCTCTGACAGAAAATATTTGTCTTAAACTCCTCCTCCTTGATAATTTTATGGAAGAGGATAGTAACAATTATATATTTTATGTATGATATTATCAATTAAATTTATCTATTATACATTCTCAACACATTGTGAAACTTTTATTCTTGTTAATACTTTAATTTAACTACAAAAATGATATTCTTGTCATTCTTTTCCCAAATAAGAATATTTTTTTAGGCTGGATGATATGTTTAATTATAGTCTTGTTATTTGGTATCAAAAATTGAAAAATATACATGTCATTATTCATCTTCCTTTTTATACTTTTATCTAAATAAACTTGAGATTTATCTTTACTTCTTATGAAATGTTCCTAAAAATCCATTGAAGACTCTACCTTTTCATTAGTTAAATCCTATAATTCCGTTTGTTCAAACTCAGATTTACTTTGAAACTCATTTTTAATTAGATGATCAATGATATACATATAAAGTTATTCATCTAAACAATATTGTCTATTGAAAACATCAAATTTATTCGAGATCTATATATCCTCCCAACTAGAAAAATGTGTTTTTAGGCATATCCATCAAGGCCCTTCCAATTGAAAAAATGTCTTTGTCGCATCTTGATTTTTAATTAATACATTTTCATTTTGAATTTAATTTGTTGATAAAATAGTTATTATTTTTTAATTTTAGTTAAATTTAAGTGTTTTATGGATAGTGTGCATGGTCCTATCGACCATAAATATCTTGAACCTGACCTAAAATGTAAAATTTCACGATCATACTTATAGAGAAATTTTATAATCAACCGTAAGATTATTTTAATGTTATTTTAAATTGTTCAATGTTTTAAGGCAATTAATTAATGTTATTTTAAAGGTTTAAATAATATTTATATCTAAAATATATATGTTATTAAGTCCAAATTTCATATTCCATTATTTATATTATTATATTAACAATTAAGTTAGATTTTAATTATTAGGTGATTATAAGTTTAAAATTTATTATTTTTGGGATTTATATAGTGTAATATGAATTTATTAAATATATATAGAAAACATATTTTAATATTATAAATGTAACACACTCTCTTAAGTTAACATTATAGTTTCTGAATCATGTTTATACTTGATCTCAGGTGTGCAAACCTATATTCTAGTGGAAAATGACAAGTAGTTGGTATCTAGGCATTATCGTGGGGAGACTATACCCCTATATTAGAGTGTAAAATAACAATAGAAAAAACCATACATCAATATAAAAGTAATAATCACTAGAGTACGTGGAAGAAAATAATGTACGACTAATAATATATCAAATGAACATGCATAAGAAGGAAGTTATATAGACTCATGGTAATGTCAAGATACAAAAACTGAAAAACCATTGGGTTGATCAATTTTAAAATATAAATTAAAGGAAAATAAATATACAAGAGGTTCTATGGATTTATCTACGATGTTTTCCAATCCCAGTCTCTATATCCCCATCGACTTTCTCCATCCCAAACAGAAAAGATTTCATCACTAGGCCTCTTCTCGATCCACATCACATCATGAACTCAATATTTAAATATACATAAGGTATCTAGAGACACTAATGATCCTCTACATATGGTGAGAAATAAATTCTCACTAATCTAGCCACAAGAGTGTACCTATTATTTTCTGTTATAAACAAGTATTCACAAATATTATATTACTATCTTAGGAAATAATAACTATTATGAAATAAATAAATAAATCACTATCAATACTTGAGTTATAGCATGATACTTGTGGTTGACTATACCTTATTTAATGAGTTCTAACATGTCTCTCAGGTTGTCTTACAACCATTCCAAACTATATCATACCCATGGATGATTCTTAGAAGCATGTCCAATGTAATCTCTTCATATTAGTACGAATGAATTATTACTTGGATTATTTCATTATCAATTCAAATTACTGAAAATTCCACATGGGAGGGCCACATCCCTTACCCTAGTTCCAGTGAGCATGTCCAAGGTAATACAAATTATTGTACAGTCCACCACAGAGGGTCTGAAACCAAACCCTGATTCCATGGACACAGTCTAAGGCCATTGAAAGAATTAACACATATTAATCTATAGATATTATTCAAGGCATCCAAACTAATATTAGGCATGAAGTCCAAATCCATGTAGAAATTCCAAGGAATCCAATGTACTGCATAAATTTTGGTGGATTGTGCATCCCACATGAATAATCTCATAATACACATCTCAAAAATGCCTTTCATCTACCCAAACCCATCTCACAACCCCATGGATGGATTCTCATGTTCATAACCTAGAATCATTATTTACTTAATAGGCTCACACCACTGATTATTATTCTAAGGTGACAACCAAAATCGTCTACAACCATCCCTAAAAGTACTCTCTTAGGGATATAAATATCACTTGGCACCTACTGTGGTCTCCTCGGTCATATATATCAATACACCCTTCCCAGGTTCCTCTATCCCCTTTCTATCACTAGGGTGAAATCCCATCACTCAGAATAAAAATAATCCACCATCCCTACCATCATCGCTTGAAATCCTCACCAGTTTTATAAAGTAATCCATATAATAATTATTATATAGATATGGAAGAATTTCTATCTCATGTCCTTAGTCATCCTAGGTAAACCCCCACACACCCCACCAATCCATTTATCGAAGTCATAACTCAGTCCCACTAAAGAAGGACAATTCCATGCTATCAAAAAAATAGGACCTTTGAAATCTTGATCCAAGTCCTCATATAATTCTCTTGACCCTCTCATGGGTCACATATTATATCTCTATCATTAAACCCTCAACCCATTATATCAAGAATAATCCACTCCACCATCTCTCTTCATCCCATAATTCCCTCTTAAATGTCCTTAAATTTCCATAAGGGTACTTTCATGATGATCTTTATGGAATAAAATCATAATGGAATAATTTTATGTCCAATTCTACATCCATAGTGTGAAATTATGAATATATTGATAAGGAGAATATTACATTATGTGTACATTATTGAACATGATGTTTACTCCCATCATCCCACTCTAGGTGTGCATCTCCGCAAAAATTGGCATGTAAAACCCATGTACATGGTGTGTCTCGCACCTATATAGAGTTTCCATAAAATATAGGGAAAGTAGATCTCATAGGGTCTATAGTAATATACGGACATGGTTTTTGACCAAGTAAGAGACATGGATTCAAGTCACGTACCATATATCGGGGTTGGACATGTGCCATACACAACAATGCACCCACAAATGGGGTTCTTGGATGACCACTAGAACACACCCTGAGTAAACCCTTATACAACATGTCTTTCGGGAGTAAACATTTTATAGACACATTCTTTTACCATTCACCCAAAAATAAGGACATAAAACCAATTTTTTTTAACAACACACTATGTGATTGGTTTTCCCAAATAAAAATCCCCTCTTGATCACATGGAACCCCCATTTCACCCCCATATAACCAAAAATAGTACTTAGGGACTTACCTGTTTCATACTGACATCATTAAAAGTTAAAAAGAAAAAATTAAATAAGTAAAATCTATGAAAACACATATATTCTTTAACTAGATAGTAAAACACTATAGCTAATTTCATGGATCCATTCCATGTAGCCACTACACCCTGATCTACTTCCTCGACAACGCTAGGGGTGTATCCTGCCTCTCCATCTCGATTCAACTTTCATGAAAAAAGGGAGAACCCATTACACCATGTTTTTTTATGAAGGAATGGGGGATAACTAAATTAAAATAAATTAATTTTATTAATTAAATATATTTTAATTACACATTTAAATGCTCTTCTTAGAATGTAGAATATAAAAATATTTTATACTTCATATTGGTAAAATCCTCTATTTTGGAATCAACTAAAGAGTATAAATTTCAATAGGAGACTCTTTTATGGAAACATAAATGTTTAACTAATTGATATAACTAATATTTTTAAAATAAATCTTAATAGATTTCAAAAAAATCTACCATCTCAAAATCTCACCAAATTTATTCCCAATGGAAAACAACCAATTTTGAGGTCAATGGAACCATCATAATTTTTTTTGACAATGGATTCTATGTGAAATTACCGTTTTAACCATAATTAGATATTAGAAACCATAAAATCCATATTTCCTCTAAATTTCATAGCCAGATATAAGTGTTTGTCTTTTCATTATCCCCACCATAACACTTCTCATACCTAGGAATTCTTAGTGGTCTTCCATCCATACTACTCAATCATCAATTTAAGATCAACTCATCGTGTTTCACCTCAAAAAACAAATTTATCTTCCACCACGCAAATCTAAAAGATGGTTCACTATTAATAAAAAACTAAGACATAATTTTACACGACTAAAAAACCACTATGATAGAGTCTACCCACAACTATCTACCATTAAAAATTATTTCATCATGAAATTCATCTAAAAGATTATATAACATCCCACCATGAAACTCAGATCATAAGGGATGATTTTAAACCATGATGGGTAACTACTTTAAAATTTCCCCCAAAACACATTATCAGTTGTCTGATTACATTCTAAGTGTGGCTCCCATCTCACCATATGCAATTCCATACACAAAACTGATAAAACCTTCCTTGGTGAACCATTCAAAAAAAGGTCGATTTTTCTTACTGATGTGCAGTCAGAATAACTTGATATTGATTCCTAAACTCCTAAAGGAATCCCACTATTATCTAACACACTCACCAATTTCTATACTAGAAATTCAGTGAAATTTCAAGGTTGGGTCCTCAATCAACCCCTTTCATTAGTCATCATTATATCACCTAATAAATAGTGAACCATTAATCCCACTCACCGAAAAATCCCATCAAAATCATCCTGATCCTGATGCCAACACATGAACTATTTCCAATAATTCATTTTAATTTTATATATGGCATAAATCAAGGGATTGGATGAAATTATATTCATATCCACATCGACTTCCAAATATCATTTTAGACATCCAATAATCAGTCTCATCACAACTCTGAACATACCAACATGAGGTTCATTCTTTTATGGATCATGATTTATACATTACTAAATATAACAATTTTACATGACTGTTCCACTCATAAATGATTACAAAAAATACATTTCAAATTATACACATTCTTAACTCATAATAACATCATCATTGGACATACATCAATGTTCCATTCCGAATGAGGTCCACACCCTCCAATGGATAATGGTGCACTCCCCACCAGGTAAATTCCATTATATAGATCCTTGAAAGAATACTCAATTGGTTATATCCTCACACATCCCTGAAAATATATTCCAAGAAAACGACTTGAGTCAACTATACCATGAAACCTCACTCCATCTCTAATGTCACATATCACTATAAAGGAACACTTCCCATTTCATTAAAACAATCAAGAAATTATTCCCAGTAATGATTCATCGAATATATTTTTCCATGGATCACAGATGACCTATCACCAATCCATAAACAATGGAACCATTTATAACAAGAACGTACCACACCAATATCATTTAAACATGAGGAGTGTATGCTCCGATACCACCCGACCTCATAACCTGACTCACACCCACATGAGTCAAATCCCATTATACCTATACTCACACACTAAAATAGCAGATAATTCCCTATTTCATATCCATATCATCAAATCAAAGAACACTATTTATAAGGCCCCAGCCTTAAACCTTACTTAATCTTGAGTTATTACAAGATTACACATTGAGGATCTTTTTAGGTTTAGAGTTTTAGAGAATTATATCATGAAACTTGCATTACATTCCACATTTAAACAAAGTGGTTACATAAAAGACAGTATTCATTCTTCCCATCAACGGAAACATATTTAAAATAAAACATGGATTCTTTCTTGACACATCCTTGACACTATCATCACATCATGTACCTTTCCCTTGACCTGTGAAAAACATTTAAAAAACTTGGGATGAGAATAAAAAGCTCAGTAAGGGTTATAAAAATTTGGAAAGGAAACATGAGTTCATATATACATAAGAATGAAATCATACTTTACCCATAAAACATAGGCACTTTAACATACCTCATCAAACCATAAATAAATCATAGAAATCATAAGACATAAAGGTAACTTGAGGCATTCATAACATTTTTACATAGGGAGTAACCCTCTTGGTTACGTTTGGAATACCCATTACAGTATATTCCCTAAATCTATTCGGAGAAACTTTAACGTTTCACTCCTTCGCGTTACCCAATGCATTGGAGAGCTATATTGGGCTCACCCGAACTTAGTTTATCACGGAACCACCCGTCTTCATAATAATTCCCAAGCACCTCAACATAATCGTATCACATAAAACATGCATAAAGGAAACATAACATTTCCACCTTTCAATCACAAATTATCAATACAACACATTGATATAAAAAACATCATGAAAAAAATTTTCAATACCAAAATAAAAGAAAAGTAAAACATGGTATTTATTTTTCTTTTAAAAACAAGGTATGGCTTGTAGAGGAAGCCGAAACCCAAATAATGGTCATGGCGGCAGAGAAGTCATTGTTGCCGCATACGTACGACAAAAACATTCCCTTTTGTCGTTTTGTAAAATGCTTCGTATAAAAAAGATTCCTTTTGGATAAACGTAAAAGTCAAAGGGGTTTATACACCATATAAAAGAAAGTTGTGTATAAAATAAAATATGCCTCAATGAAATGAGATTGAGACGAAGTCCCATACAAAGACAATATCCTTGGTTTAAGGAAAAATAAATTACATAATTATGTGTGACAAATGAATACACCAAATATAAGTTGATATTAAGTGTAAAATAATCAAAGTTCATTCACACATATTCAAAGGATGACATATTCAATAACTACATGTTGAACCCAAAGAAATCGAAATTGGGTTAAGAAGTTCCCTTGACAGCCTAACGACGTCACATCAAAATGAGTTGATGAGAGATAAAAAAAGGGTATCTCATCACTAGGACATAAAATTTACATCAATAAGTATATATGAGAACATATCCCAACATAACAATATGTAAATTAAAATACCCAACAAAATAAGTCTTTTAAAAAGAGGAGGGTGAAAGGTTCCCTTACCGACTTGGGTATCTTTCGAAACATACGCCCTATGAAAGAAGGGCAATACAACATTGATGTAAATACTCATAAATGAAATTATATTACACAATGAGTAAAATAATGGGCAGTACATACACCACTCAGAGTAAATTGTGGCAAATGTAGCATAAATCTCACGGGAATAAAAGTGAGATGAAAAATCCCTTACGAAAACTCGGCAGCCTAACGACGCCACTTAAAACTTCCAAAATGGATTGATGAGAGGAAATGTGGTCTCTCGTAATATCAACATAAAGTTTACAAAAATAGTAATATAAAAGAACATCCCCCATCATAACAAATATTAGCTTAAAAGAAGTGACATAAAGGAGAGTACTTAAAAAGAAAGAGAGTGGTTAGATCTCTTACGAAAAATTCGGCAGCCTAACGGCACCACTCAAAATTTCCACAATGGATTGATGAGAGAGAATATGGTCTCTCATCATATGAACATAAACATTACAGTAATAGTAATATAAAATAACATCCCAATCACAAGAAAGATGAGCTTAAAAGGAATGACATAAAAGAGTGTACTTAAAAAGAAAGAGAGGAGTAGGATCCCTTACCTCGGGTCCGACTTGACTCGATCGTTCTTTAACGTCCTGAATAATAAACTTGAGTTATTTTACACTTTATTAAGAACATTTTTATAGTTAATTATTCCTTTTAGATCACTTATTTCCATGTTATAAACATTATGTAATCATTTAAGTTAATAATGTTTGTTTTGTCGATATTTGGTTCTTAAGTCGAAAGTGGACTTCTTACAATTACATGTTGTTCGTGTGGTCAAATGTTCATTATATCCAGAATTATATTCATGATTTGGATATCATATATATCATATATATCCAGAATATACATGTATTTATAATATTACATAACCATTTAGAGGTAAGAAATGAAATGCACCGTTCATGGAGACGGTAAGCCGTACGTACGCATGAACGCTACTTTCATTTCTATGTCATATTAATGGAATTAAAACTAAATGAGAGGTATGTATATTTTAATTCCAGAATTATATTCATAATTTAGATGTATCATTCTTCATATATATCCATTATATACATGTACTTATAATAGTACATTATATTTGGGGATAAGAAATGAAATGCACTGTTCATAGAGACGGTAAGCCGTACGTACACATGAACGCTACTTTCATTTCGATTTAATATTTTTATGGAATGGAATAATAATTATATAGAGGTATTTTATAATTCCAGTATAACATCATATATAATAACTTTAAATACATCCTTTATACGTCCCACATATGGCATTAACGAATCACGTCACTTTGAGGGGGCGGTAGTCCGCACTTCCTTAAATGAAGATATCGTGTTTACCCATAATGGAAACCATAAAGGTATGCCCAAAATTAAAAATACAGAAGCTTAAATAAAACATAAACATATTATATATCATATATAAATATAGTGTCATCTTAACGGCCACCATTGAAGGTGTTAAAAGAATGTTGAACAATCATCGTTTCAGGAGGCCGAAATTCGCCATCCACTTCTTTAACCATTAGATGTAGGTGTGTCAAAGTGTATCTCAGATACTTCTTATAACAACATCCTAGTATATTGATGATACTGGAGGTGTTACAAAAGAAATGAATAAAAATATTTTAGGGGGTTGGAGAAGCAAAATAAAACAAAAGGACTCAAGTGAGGACATTACCTAAAAATCAGGTAACTCCCTTTGGGTTGAGCTCAAAGGCTTACTTGGGAAGACTTCTGCCCAAAGTGAGGCCTCCAGGAGTTAGAGAGGGAAGTGGAGAGACAAAATGGGCAGGGGTTGGCTGAGACAAAGGCTTTGGGAGTGTGGTTAAGGAGGTAGAGGTGGGGCCTTTTATAAGAGGATAGGAGGGGCACTCTTGGAAGGTAAAGAAAAGTCACTTTATTTTAAAATGGTATTCAGATTTAAGAGGTCTCGCATTGATTTTTTTCGAGGATAAGGTGATAAGGGTTCGAAATCCACTCATCCAATAGGTTTTGGACATGTGTAGGTCTTAGATATTACATTATCTTTCCATTTTATTTAAATCGCTAAATAATGAGGTCATTGATGCATCATCATGATGCCATAAATAATTTAATTTATTTAATCTCTAAAAAATTATAAAAAAAATACTATGATGTAGGAAATATTTTTATCTTTCCAATTAATATTTATAGTCAAAATATGATTTTTATAACCCCATGTAAATATTTTTTTAGTAAAACATTTCATGTTTGTCTCATTTTTACTTTAACTTTAAATAAAAAGATATTAATGTCATTTTCCAACCAAAGTGGATTCATGGGGTCCCCAAGTTGACCCATGGGTTTTCTTGGTCGGCCATGACACATCCAATGAGGTTAGGACATGTGTCATGTTCATTTCATTTTATTAAAACATTATTCTTACCATAAACTACATTAATTACCTCTAATCACGATTAAAAACTTAATAAGTTACTATTCACCAAAAAATTATTTTTATCCCATTGAACCACATTTTACTTCTTAATGACAACCATGTATGTCAGATTTTTGAAATTCAAAACACAAAGATGGAAAAATTTCATTTAAACGGAAAAATCAGTTTTTATAAGTACCACTTAGTGGTTTCACTATTCATCAAAAATTGAAGTTTTTCAGAAAAATCCCAAAAATTCACCCTAAGCTATATTTGATATTCCGAATTCAAAAATGAAGTCTATTTTACAAAATTCAAAACATATAAGTCACATTAATTAATTTAATAATTAATTCCCGCTGTCAGAGCAAATAGCGTGTTTTTATGAAACAATAAGTATCAAAAGATTGACATTAGTTTAAGTCTGATTTCAAAGTGAAATTAATTCCAAAGACAACTATTGGATTTAATGGTAAAAATATATTATAATTTCAGTTTAAAACCAATTCAAAAGATAATCTAATCATATAAATAAATTATATTAAAAAGATGTTTTGAATTAAAATACAACATTTTACACTATTCGTTAAAAAATGAACTTTATCAGAAACATACCAAAAATTTACACAAAGTAAATTTTGATGTCCCAATTCTTAAGAAGAGTTTTATTTGGTCCAAAAGGATGTGTAAGAGTGAACAAAACTATATTTAATGACGGTTCTCCATCAAAAGGCGATAAGTGAACCTTTAGTGAAAACTAGGGCATATACGCCTAAAATTGAATTCTTTCCGTATTTTATGCCTTTATCTTTTATTGGATTAATGTAAAAACATTTAAAAACATATATAATAATATTTTAGTTATTTCTATCCATTCCCGCCAATACAACGGCTACATGTTAACTACCAGTTAAAATAATATTATTTTATTATTAGAGTGCAACGTAAGATTCCCAAGAAACTCGTTGTTGCGTGTTGGGTACGCCATCGAGCATAGTGTCCCCTTTAAAGTAATATTAATATTTTATTCACAAATATGGATAAATATGAAAATGTCATATTCTTTATTTACCTGGGGTGTTACATCCTT
Organism: Viscum album; assembly: GCA_963277665.1. Classification (NCBI taxonomy): domain Eukaryota; kingdom Viridiplantae; phylum Streptophyta; class Magnoliopsida; order Santalales; family Viscaceae; genus Viscum; species Viscum album. The sequence goes on along the minus strand of OY728122.1, from coordinate 2,005,472,260 downwards.
CCCCCCTTTTGGGAATTGCGTCCTCACAATTTTTAAAATTGAGCTTGGAAACATCCTTGAAAGTCCCACATCGGAACAAGTGTCGGTAAAACAATCACTTTAAAATAAAGGAAGATAAATATAGAGGTCACCTGAGTTAACCCATATTTAGAAAAAAATGGACATGGAAGAAAAAGAAAAGGGTCATGTTCTTGAGGGAGAGTGATAGTAAACATGTCTGGGAGAAAGTTAACCATAAGAAAATCACAAACTTGTGATGGGTTAAACGGTGTTCGATTCCCCAGTAGGAAAAGTTAATAGACAACATTTTTGTTTTAAGTTACTTTTTATTGAGGAATTTATTCGTAAGGAAACATAATCACTTATCATGTTGACTTTCAACTTTTACTAGATTCCTTAATCAAACTCATATTTTTTTCCAAAAGACGAGTATTTAGGGAGACTTGTTCGCATTAAGAGTACTATAATCAACTTCTAGAGAATCACCTAATCCACCAAAGAGAACTATATACATCCCATGTCTTTAGGCTTTAACCAAAACCAAAACCAGAAAGGTTAGTACAAGGTCAGATAATCCAGAAAAGGATAACCCTTTAAAAATAAAATCTATGCTTAATCTCCAAAATTTGTCCAACAAAACCCAAAGTTCAACGAGGACCATCCGATAAACAATTTGTCCATAAAATTCTTCAAAGTAAACCAATCTAAGATTGAAACCCAAATATTTGAAGGATTTAGTCACATAGTCTTCCATGTTAAATCATAACATTTATCTCCAAACAACATCAGTGTCTCCTAAAGTCTCATATTGAAAAGTAATTAACCTAATCACATATCCTCCATGATAGGTTAATCATTTTCATAAATAACCCAAAATCAACTTACTCTTAATTAATAAAATCATATAACTAAAAAGAATCAGTCAAACTAACCAGGGACTTCACGTAGTCCAGTGGTAGGCGATAAATACCAGTCGCACTTTGGTTGTGGGTTCGATTCCCGTAGCTTTGTCCGACGCGACGGGTAGTCACATGGTCTACGTGTTGCCCTTTTTCCAAAACTATATAATTCTCAAATCATTCCCCGAAAAGAGATAAAATCATCAAAAATTACCATAACATAATTTAACCTCAATTTTATCTCATGCCTTTCATTTTCCATCATATCATAGAGTAACCCAAAATTACCTCAAAAGTAAGGATCATATAAACTCTAATGGTTACCTTTATAATTATTACCTGAACTTCCACATTGATTGTTCATCTCGTACATGATGCATTAAAGATCATACCAATGTTGAAGTGGTTGATCATGACTCCTTGATATTTGGTTTAGAACAACCACGAGTTTCCTCATTGAATCCCCCATTTTATCTAGTTTCTTAATCAGAGAACCACCACAGTTTCCTTCAAACCTATTGTCACTTTGGTGCTTGCTAGATCCATCAATTCACTAAAAACAGAATTGTCAGTGTGAGTATATCAACAAAACCTTCATGTACTAATGAGGAAGGTAAACACTAAGATATAGTTACTCATTCACTTTATCTAAAACTAGGACTCTTTCTGAAATCCTAACCATTATGGTAATGTCACTTATGCTTAAAGAATACCCTAACCTCTAAAGTTATCTAAACCAACCTTTGATACCAACTATAAGGCCCCAGCCTTAAACCTTACTTAATCTTGAGTTATTACAAGATTACACATTGAGGATCTTTTTAGGTTTAGAGTTTTAGAGAATTAGATAATTAAACTTGCATTACATTCCACATTTAAAAAAAGTGGTCACATAAAAGACAGTATTCATTCTTCCCATCAACGGAAACATATTTAAAATAAAACATGGGTTCTTTCTTGACACATCCTTGACACTATCATCACATCATGTACCTTTCCCTTGACCTGTGAAAAACATTTCAAAAACATGGGATGAGCATAAAAATCTCAGTAAGGGTTATAAAAATTTGGAAAGGAAACATGAGTTCATAGATACATAAGAATGAAATCATACTTTACCCATAAAACATAGGCACTTTAACATACCTCATCAAACCATTATTAAATCATAAAAATTATAAGAAATAAAGGTAACTTGAGGCATTCATAACATTCTTACGTAGGGAGTAACCCTCTTGGTTACGTTTGGAATACCCATCACAGTATATTCCCTAAATCTCTTCGAAGAAACCTTAACGTTTCACTCCTTCGCATTACCCAATGCATTGGAGAGCTATATCGGGCTCACCCGCCCTTAGTTTATCACGGAACCACCCGTCTTCATAATAATTCCCAAGCACCTAAACATAATCGTATCACATAAAACATGCATAAAGGAAACATAACATTTCCACCTTTCAATCACAAATTATCATTACAACACATTGATATAAAAAACATCATGAAAACCATTTTCAATACCAAAATAAAACAAAAGTAAAACATGGTATTTATTTTTCATTTAAAAACAAGGTATGGCTTGTAGAGGAAGCCGAAACCCAAATAATGGTCACGGAGGCGGAGAAGTCGTTGTCGCCGCATACGTACGACAAAAACATTCCCTTTTGTCATTTTGTAAAACACTTCGTATAAAAAAGATTCCTTTTGGATAAACGTAAAAGTAAAAGGGGTTTATACACCGTATAAAATAAAGTTGTCTATAAAATAAAATATTCCTCAATGAAAGTAGATTGAGACGAAGTCCCATACAAAGACGGTATCCTTGGTTTAAGGATAAATCAATTACATAATTATGTGTGACAAATGAATACACCAAATATAAGTGGATATTAAGTGTAAAATAATCAAAGGTCATTCAAACATATTCAAAGGATGACATATTCAATAACTACATGTTGAACCCAAAGAAATCGAAATTGGGTTAAGAAGTTCCCTTGACAGCCTAACAGCGTCACATCAAAATGAGTTGATGATAGATAAAAAAAAGGGTATCTCATCACTTGGACATAAAATTTACATCAATAAGGATATATGAGAACATATCCCAACATAACAATATGTAAATTAAAAGACCCAACAAAAGAATTCTTTTAAAAAGAGGAGGGTGAAAGGTTCCCTTACCGACTTGGGTATCTTTCGAAACATACGCCCCGTGAAAGAAGGACAATACAACATTGATGTAAATACTCATAAATGAAATTATATTACACAATGAGTAAAATAATGGGCAGTACATACACCACTCAAAGTAAATTGTGGCAAATGTATCATAAATCTCACGGGAATAAAAGTGAGATGAAAAATCCCTTACGAAAACTCAGCAGCCTAACGACGCCACTTAAAACTTCCAAAATGGATTGATGAGAGGAAATAGGGTCTCTCATAATATCAGAATAAAGTTTACAAAAATAGGAATATAAAAGAACATCCCCCATCATAACAAATAGGAGCTTAAAAGAAGTGACATAAAGGAGAGTACTTAAAAAGAAAGAGAGTGGTTAGATCTCTTACGAAAAATTCGGCAGCCTAACGTCACCACTCAAAACTTCCAAAATGGATTAATGAGAGAGAATAGGGTCTCTAATAATATGAACATAAAAATTACAGTAATAGTAATATAAAATAACATCCCAATCACAAGAAAGATGAGCTTAAAAGGAATGACATAAAAGAGTGTACTTAAAAAGAAAGAGAGGAGTAGGATCCCTTACCTCGGGTCCGACTTGACTTGATCGTTCTTTAACGTCCTGAATAATAAACTTGAGTTATTTTACACTTTATTAAGAACCTTTTTCTAGTTCATTATTCCTTTTAGATCACTTATTTCCATGTTATAAACATTATGTAATCATTTACGTTAATAATGTTTGTTTTGTCGATATTTGGTTCTTAAGTCGAAAGTGGACTTCTTACAATTACATGTTGTTCGTGTGGTCAAATTTTCATTATATCCAGAATTATATTAATGATTTGGATATCATATATATCATATATATCCAGAATATACATGTATTTATAATATTACATAATCATTTAGAGGTAAGAAATGAAATGCACTGTTCATGGAGACGGTAAGCCGTATGTACGCATGAACGCTACTTTCATTTCTATGTCATATTAATGGAATTAAAACTAAATTATAGGTATGTATATTTTAATTCCAGAATTATATTCATCATTTAGATGTATCATTCTTCATATATATCCATTATATACTTGTACTTATAATAGTACATTACATTTGGGGATAAGAAATGAAATGCACCGTTCATGGACACGGTAAGCCGTACGTACGCATGAACGCTACTTTCATTTCTATTTAATATTTTTATGGAATGGAATAATAATTATATAGAGGTATTTTATAATTCCAGTATAACATAATATATAATAACTTTAAATCCATCCTTTATACGTCCCACATATGGCATTAACAAATCACGTCACTTTGAGGGGGCGGTAGTCCGCACTTCCTTAAATGAAGATATCGTGTTTACCTATAATGGAAACCATAAAGGTATGCCCAAAATGAAAAATACAGAAGCTTAAGGAAAACATAAACATATTATATATCATATATAAATATAGTGTCATCTTAATGGGCACATTTGAAGGTGTTAAAAGAATGTTGAACAATCATCGTTTCGGGAGGCCGAAATTCGCCATCCACAGAAACAGTATGTTCTTTAACCATTAGATGTAGGTGTGTGAAAGTGTAGCTCGAATCCTAATTATAAAAAAATCCTGGTATATTTATTATACTGTAGTTGTTACAAAAGAAATGAATAAAAAGAGTTTAGGGGGTTGGAGAAGCAAAATAAAACAAAAGGACTCAAGTGAAGACATTACCTAAAAATCAGGTAACTCCCTTTGGTTTGAGCTCAAAGGCTTCCTTGGGAAGACTTATGCCCAAAGTGAGGCCTCAAGGAGTTAGAGAGGGAAGTGGAGAGACAAACTGGGCAGGGTTTGGACGAGCCAAAGGCTTTGGGAGTGTGGGTAAGGAGGTAGAGGTGAGGGCCTTTTATAAGAGGAGAGGAGGGGCACTCTTGGAAGGTAAAGAAAATTCACTTTATTTTAAAATGGTATTCGGATTTAAGAGGTCACACATTGATTTTTTTCGAGGATAAGATGATAAGGGTTCGAAATCCACTCATCCAATAGGTTTTGGACATGTTTAGGTCTTAGATATTACATTATCTTTCCATTTTATTTAAATTGTTAAATAATGAGGTCATCGCTGCATCATCATGATGTCATAAATAATTTAATTGATTTTATGTCTAAAAAATTATAAAAAAATACTTTGATGTAGGAAATCTTTTTATCTTTCCAATTAATATTTATAGTCAAAAATCGGATTTGTATAACCCCATGTAAAGATTGTTTTAGTAAAACATTTCATGTTTGTCTCATTTTTACTTTAACTTTAAATAAAAAGATATTAATGTCATTTTCCAACCAAAGTGGCTTCATTGGGTCCCCAAGTTGACCCATGGGTTTTCTTGGTCGGCCATGACACATTCAATGAGGTTAGGACATGTGTCAAGTTCATTTCATTATATTAAAACATTATTCTTACCATAAACTATACTAATTACCTCTAATCGCGATTAAAAACTTAATAAGTTACTATTCACCAAAAAATTATTTTTATCCCATTGAACCACATTTTAATTCTTAATGACAACCATGTATGTCGGATTTTTGAAATTAAAAACACAAAGATGGCAAAATTTCATTTAAACGGAAAAATCAGTTTTTATAAGTACCACTTAGTGGTTTCACTATTCATCAAAAATTGAAATTTTTCAGAAAAATCCCAAAAATTCACCCTAAGCTATATTTGATATTCTGAATTCAAAAATGAAGTCTATTTTACAAAATTAAAAACATATAAGTCACATTAATTAATTTAATAATTAATTCCCGCTGTCAGAGCAAATAGCGTGTTTTTATGAAACAATAAGTATCAAAAGATTGACATTAGTTTAAGTCTGATTTCAAATTGAAATTAATTCCAACAACCACTATTGGATTTAATGGTAAAAATATATTATAATTTCAGTTTAAAACCAATTCAAAAGATAATCTAATCATATAAATAAATTAGATTAAAAAGAGGTTTTTCATTAAAATACAACATTTTATACTATTCATTAAAAATGAACTTTATCAAAAACATACCAAAAATTTACACAAAGTAAATTTTGATGTCCCAATTCTTAAGAAGAGTTTTATTTGGTCCAAAAGGATGTGTAAGAGTGAACAGAACTATATTTAATGACGTTTCTCCATCGAAAGGCGATTAGTGAACCTTTAGTGAAAACTAGGGCATATACGCCTAAAATTGAATTCTTTCCGTATTTTATGCCTTTATCTTTTATTGGATTAATGTAAAAACATTTAAAAACATATATAATCATATTTTAGTTATTTCTATCCATTCCCGCCAATACAACGGCTACATGTTAACTACCATTTAAAATAATATTATTTTATTATTAGAGTGCAACGTAAGATTCCCAAGAAACTCGTTGTTGCGTGTTGGATACGCCATCGAGCATAGCGTCCCCTTTAATGTAATTTTAATATTTTATTCACAAATATGGATAAATATGAAAATGTCATATTCTTTATTTACCTGGGGTGTTACACTATTTCTCTTTTACAACAATCCTGACATCTCTATCATGTCGAGGAAAATCTCAGGATCACCCACCACATGAAATCATTCCATCACCAAAAGTGTCATCCCACACTCTACTCATCCTAGTTCTTAACATATATGAGAGAAATATATAATATCATTAGGAAAACAATTCAAATCACCCATGTCAAGAATCCTAGTGATCCTTCCCTCAAAACCATACATCGATGCCAAAGAATTATCATTTAGGGTTCTCGTCATCAAAAAATATTCAGGCACCTCCATTCATATACAACACACTCAATATCACTTCCCATGTACTGATCTCAATACTCAAAGAATGTTCCCATTCTTCCCATTCAAAGGGAACTGAAAATTCCTAGCTAAATTATCTCCTGGGTTACCCTTTCATATAACAACTCATCTCATTCATAGTAATCAACTAACCAATATCCTAATCCCATTCTCAAAGTACTAGTCTCTCCTAACTAACCCATAAATCATATCTCACATAATTTATAACTGTTTAGAAATAATACTCTATTATCATCCTAAACATTTCATGATAACTCATGTGCCAATCTAATTACTCTAGGATACTCACATATATGTGTGGGGCATCATATTCCATGTAATATGAATACTACGTCATTAATTCCCACCATGAATCCATATATTGGACTAACCCATTGAGAATTATGATCGTAAACTATTTCTCCTAAAGCCACTACGTATGGGAACTAAAGATCCCAGGCATGTGTATACCACTGAGGGGAGGAAGGTGAATCAGTGGTAGTGTTTTAAGATCTCTTTTCTCATGAATTAAACCTATGTAAATTTTTAGAGTTTTTACACTCTCAATTATATAAATAAACATCACTCATATGAAAATATAATAAAATAAAGCATGTCACACAAGTTTTTACAATGTTCAGCCCCAATGTGGTTGAAAAAGTACTTACTATGGAGGCTCCCTTTAGTCCATAAATATCAACTATACAATTAATTGAATAGAAAAAAACATAAATACCATGAAGATAATTTTATAAACCTATAGATAACTCTACTGTCTCCCGCTACATTATGATGTTTTCTTATAATTTAAAGCCAAAGGAATATAAAATAAGGTAAATTATCACAAAAATATGAATAAAATTTTTTTATCCCATATTACTTGATCTGTTACACCACTATTTAGTGTACCTATGTCTCTATCAATAATTCCATCATCTACTATGCCTCAATTTAGCACACCTCTGTCTGACACCTCTCTCTGGAATGCTGAGGTCATGCAGCTCTATTTGGTACCTCTTCTTCAACTACATGATTATTTGGAAATATAATCATGATATAAAAAAATTATAATCTATAATTTAAGATGTTATAAACAATAACTCATCATGAGGAGCCTATAACCATTTATATAGGTATAATTCCACCATAATTTAATATAGAATTGAGTGCACATATTTGAATTTTCCCCCTCAACTTTTCTTCCTATTGACCACCTTCAATGCCACTGAAATTATATATTCAAAAATATTCATGTAACATTAATTAAATCTCACCATCAATTATCTTCTCCAAATATTCCTTAAATAACATTACATTTATAAATTATTTAACAAAATTATAGTATTGTATCATTTAATGGATTTACAGTATTTTTTAAAGAAACTCAAATATTCAAATAGTTTATGGATCTCTAATTCCATCATAATAACCACTATAACCAGCACTACTCTTTCTGACTCAACAATTTATTCTATTATTTTAAAATTTGTTTAGTCTGTTATACTCTGGTTTCCTTCAACTAGTTTTCTTGACAAGATTACTCTATCCCATGGTCCCTCTGATATTTTTCCGTCCAAACTATGGTGATTATCTTCTCTCTCTATCAGATCGACTTCATATATAACAATATGACCATTCTATGTTTGAACAAAACTATTGAGATAGCCATAATCAAATAGAAACTTATTTTTATCAATAGATTAAAATTTATTCTTTTTGTAACTTCATAATTTCACAATTGTGTAATCTTTCACTTTATGGTAATCTTGATCGATTACCATCAGTTTTTTATCTTCCATAGTTCTCCATTTAATGATTTTTTTCAATCCATCACTTTGATTCGTAAAAATTATGTAGGTGCAATTTGAAATTTATATCTTTCAACTTGGTACAAAATATCTCTATTCATAAAATCATCTTGAACCTAGTAATCCTTTTAGTAATAATGATCTTTTAAACACTGAGGTTTATCGTGTCAACTTCTAACTTTTTCTAAGTAGGAACTCTTACTTCTTTGGATAAATAATAAATCATCTTCCAAAAATACAAAAATATTCACCAAAAATACATTGATGAAAAATAAAATAAAACAATCAACCTAATGGGTTTTCAATAACCCCATTTGGATTTATTGGAAACATTATCAATAAAAATTTTATTAAAAAACATTAAAAAACATTGTTCTCATATAGAGTTTCTTGAAACCACAATATCTGATTAAGAAATTTTTTTATATAGAATTAAATCATTTTATGAAGAGGATATATTTTTCAACAACATTGATAAAATCAACCTCAGTCAAATCATCATCCTAAACTATAACTTTTGGTGATTTTGTATTCCCTCTTTCTCTAATAAGACTAACTTCAATTTCAAATATTGTATAGTATAGTGTTATTCTTCTTCTACCTATTCTGATCATAGGAGTTTCCATAAAAACATTTTTATGTTAGTGGTGGATGATGAACATGTAGGTTTATACTCAATTCATTAAATTTTCCCTTGGAATAGATTTTTTTAAAACATTAGCAATTTGATACTTCATTGAAATATACTCAAGTATGGGATCTCTTCTAGTTACTTTCACCTAAATGAAATTGTATTTTATATCAATTTTCATTGATCTAGAATATTTCATGGGATTTTTAGAGAGATCAATGAAACTCTGTTTATCATAAACAATGTTTAATAGAAGTTCATATTTTACCCTCAAATATTCCAACTGAAATGTCATACACGTCATTATGTGCATTCTTGGGTGGAAACTGTATATTCATAATTAATTGTTCTTATGGTAAAAAACATTTTTCCTTACAATTTTATATCATATAACTTTATATGAAGAAAAAATTTCCTCATCATTTTGATTTTCAATCCTTCAAATCTCCAGCTCATTCAGCATCATTGAATCTAAGAATGCTAAACTCATTACACTTTTTATACATTAGTTTATAATATGATGTTACTAAAACACACATGAATATTATTTTTGATGTAATCATGTGTGATTCTAATATTTAACTATGATATCTTACACATAAAGTTATAACATATTTAATATTTGGTCTTGAAGTGGTAACATAGAGATAACATATAATTAAATTTTGATTTTTTTTATGATTTAAACATTTACCTACATCATCTTTACATATTCTAATTCCAAAAGAAATAAGAGTATTAACTTCCTTTTAATATTACATAATTTTTTTATTGTAACTCCATTTAATAATTTTATTAGTATATGAAGATGTATCATCCCCTATTGAAATTTTGATACATAATATAATTTTAAATTTCTATGAATTGAAATATCAAAGCTCGTATTCATTTTTTTGAAAAATTATTCACAAGATTTATCCTTGTATCTTCATAAAATTATATCATAAAAATAAAAAATGAAATGTTTGGTGCCATTTATCATTTCCTTCACATACATGTTTCTATAAACTTATCATTTAGTAAATATCAACTACTTCATGTGACTATTATGTTTTTAATACCATTAATTAGTGGGATATTTCAAAACCATAAATATTTCTTTTGTTTACACACCATGGTTCTATAATTATCAAGTATTAATCCATTGGTTTGTTCAATACAAAACTCCTTTTAAATTTCCCCATTTAGAAATGATGACTCAATATCCATCTTATATACTTTCTATCTTCTATGAATAGAAATTTCCATGAACATTCTATAAGTTTCAAGACATAGAAAAAAGGTAAATGTTTCATACAAATTAAAACCATTAACTTAGCCATACCATTTACATAAAATCCTTGATTTATTTCTTGAAATATCTCACTTTTAATTCACCTTTTTCTAGAACACCCATTTAGTTCAGAATACATTTTTATCTTCTGGTATCAGAATAAGTTCTCAATTATCATTCCACTTAATCGGATCTAACCCTTAATTCATCATATTTTACCATTATTAATTCACAACTACTTGTCAAAAAGATTCTGGTTCCACTTGTGAGATAAGTGATGATTGATTTCAAAATCTCAATATTCTTCTGGTGTGAACCTAAGATTCCTTGAATCTGATTATATCATCAGGTCAAACCTATTTTCTAAAGTCTGAAATTTTTGTGTTTTTATTCTAGTATTAAATTACTCATTAAAAGAATGATCTGAATCAACTTGTAAAACATTTCCATTATACTCATCTTCATTATCATTGACTACTATTGAATTCATCATTATATCATTCGTTACACCATCATGATCCACTTTAACAATTTTTGTTAAGGTGGACTAGTGTTCAATGACGTTAATATAAAATTATTTCAGCCAACATATGTAGTCATTTATTCCACCACTTTAAATATTTTATATTTGATGAATAAACCATGATAATTAATTCATTCACTTTTTTATCATACTTTACATGGTTTGGGTTTTCAATTGTTAGAAATAACTGACTTCTAGAAACCTTGATGTATTTCATTATTGTATTTTTCTTATAACACATATAATGAGTTATTTTTTATTCTTGTGAAATAAAAAATCTATTTTGAACTTTCACAATTATACTTATTTCTTATATCCATAAAAATTATGAAATCTTAAATTCATTGAGAATGCTTCTTCCCATATCAACTAAATGTCTATTTTTTCTTTTCCATGACTCTATTTTTTGAGGATTATAGGTAGAACTATATGGGTGTTTAATTTCATTTCCCATAATATAGGAAATGAAATATTTACTTATGTTCTCTTTTCCATTATATATCTGTATCTTCAATACATATACACCGTGTTCTTTTTTACCATCCATTCAAATTTTTTAAAAAAATATATATATAGCCTATGATTTATGTTTCATGAACATATTAATGGTTATATAAATGAAATAATAAATGAATGTAATAAATTAAAAATCAATATTTCTTAATTGATGTCTCATAATCCCAAATATATTAGTTCTTGTTAGCTCAAAAGCTCTGATGGACTGAATTTTAACTTTCTTATATATTTCACTAACCACATTTCATCTTAGACAAGTATTATAAACATCATAATCATTCAACTTTAGTAGAGGTAAGTCTCTTAAAACATATTTCTTTGAAATTTTAGACATAATTTTCTGTCCAAGATTCCTAAGTCTATGGTTCCACAACTTATTTTCATCCTCAGACCATAAATAACAATAATTATTGGGATCTATAATCTAGAATAGATTATAATTGGTTTTATATCACTTGGTGAAACTTTTTCCATCCTTAAAATGTTAAATGATTCATGATTCTTTTCAGATGATAACATTATTTCTATTGTCACTTAGATGGATAACACCAAGTATGGTATGATTGATCCTCTCAGTAAAAAAATATTTTGACTTTAATGTCTGAGCTTCAATCTTAGATATACCAATTCTTCTATTTTTGTGGAACTATCATTTCAAAAAGTGACTTATCATCCATCATTTTCTTCCATATTCATCTACACCTTCATATAACTTGTTATATGTGAGTAATAACCACTATTAAGAAACAATGAATTATTCTTTTTATGTCCTTTTGGATAGTATCATAAACTAATGATTTGTCTTCAACATTCCTTTTCCTGTCTTCCTTTTATTTTCCAATATATAGAATTTTTATACATGTATTGGCATATAATCTTCATCATATTGACCATGTTGGTTATAAATTTGACAAAAAATACTCTTAAAAGTAATGTAAACTTTTACTTTAGAACTTATTAACTTTTGCTTACTTTTTCTGTTTCTTCCAGTAACTTTAGAGAGTTATGTTATTTTCCTCAACTATTTCACCACTACAGTTCATTCAAACTCTTATGGAGACTCATGGTGTGGAACAAATTATATTCCTTCTGTATTATATACCAAAACACTAACAATATCATATAATCCTTGATATTTTATATAAGTATGTGTTTACCCATTGATAAGTTTGTTTAGATTTGACAATCTTTGTAATATATGTTTTCCCTTGGCATGAGGAATTATTCTTCTGGTTGTTACATTTTAATACCATTGATGTGATTTGTTTTTCACATCCTTTCATAAAAAATATCTCCCATTATAAAATCATTCGACTATTTATTTAATAAAATTATTTGAAAATTTATGTTTATCTGGTGTATTATTCACCAAATTCTTGTGGTGTGTTCTTCTAGCAACTTGAAATTCATTGGAAATTACATATAAATATTTATTGAAATTCTCTTTCATTTTATTCAAGATATGTTCATCCTTAATACAGATTTATTATGTCATAAATTTCTCATATTCTCTTATTGTAAGTTATTCATCATGATCTTTCACCATATTTATTTGTTCCATAAAATTAAGCTTGAGTATATTAATTTATTCTATGTATGAATCCTACTTTTAAAAAATTATCAACTTAATTAATTATTATTATCACATTCTTTATTCGGTATTATGTATTATTTATTGTGTTTTTTATTTTTATTAAGGAATACTAGAAGTTTTTATGTTAACTAATATTACCTATAGGTTTCTTAACTTTCATCTTCTATACTATTTTTGGTAACTTATTTTACTTCAATGAGATCTAAGAAGGTGCTAAAATTGTCTAGATTTTTATATTCTAATTAAATTTTTCTAGGAGATTCATGAAATTACTTTTTACTAATCATGCATTTTATTTTTCTTCCAGGGAACCTTTTTCAGCCTCTTTATAGATAGTTTAACTTCCTTATAATCTTTATCCCACATTTTTTTGTGAGTTTTTTATTATAATCTTATTCATATTCTATAAATTTCTTCTTTGTAATTTTTATTGCAATGTTTCCAATACCTCCATACTAAAAACATTTAAGTTGGAGTTATAATTTGTACATTCCTCTATAATTATAGAAACTTTTATACATTAGAGACATAATTTTTGTCATTCACTTCAATATAATCTTCCTTATCTCCATATTCACTAAAGACCATTACCTATTTCTTATTTTCAAGGATTTTTAATTTTATAATAGCTTTGAGAACTACCTATTCCTTATTCTTCTTTATTTATATAGGAGCTTATCATATTTTAAATGAAACAAGAATGTTAAGTAATTCATCAACGGAAAACCAATATTTTTCTTCTAAAGTAGAGACATTTGGACCAAACTTATCTTAAAAGTTCCTCATAAATTTCATAAAAACAGTTTATATTTAAAGACATTCATGAATCCTCAGATTTTTCTAATGATTTATTTAAATTTGGTGAATTTATCATCAATATTTTCATCTTCCAATATTCTGATATATTTCAACACACTTCACTTGATTTGAGTCTTTGATTCCATTATATTTATATTTCCCTCAAATATACTTCTGTGTTTTCTAAAAGTTCCCATTATTATCTTTAGAGCCATCACCTTCATATAATCATTTTTTTAAAAGGATATAAGAATGGTATTTAGATATTTTCCATCATTATTGATATTCCTTTTTTCAGCCAATGTTAATGGAGAATCAATCTATTTTGGGGGAAACCATATAGTAGCTACATCAATCGCCTCCAGGACAAGAGATATAATATAGGATATCATTAAAATTTTCCATCCATGATATGTTTTTCCATAAAATTGTTATAATATCTCTTCCATTTGTTTAGTTTTGATTTCAAATGTCAAGGAATAAGGTTCTTGCGGGGGGAACCTTCAATCTAACACTACATTATGTTCTTATAAATGTAGAGACCAATGAGAAGGGGTTGAATCCGTGGTATCCTCTAAAAATTTATTTCCTACACTAATTAATCATAAAAATTGATAGAGTTTTGATCCATCATACTTTATAACATAACCTAAATTGTATGAATATAAAAAAATGAAGCACAAAACAATTGATTTAATAGGGTTTACCCCCAATGTGGGTGACTATTTCCTTGTTTTGGTAAATCCCATATGTCAATGAATATCCACTATATAGTGAAGTTAATAACAAAATTCTAACTCCCATCATGTTACAAATGTATCCTTATAGGTAATTATACTAGATTTTACCAGTTTAAAAGGTTTTCTTATGGTCTCAAACTAAATAAACATTTAATAAAAAAACATACCATAAAATATTTTTTATAGATTATTTTCCCCTAAACAGTCAATCCATTACAACAATTTCTAGTAAAACATAGTATTTTTGTGTTGTAAATTCATCTAGTCCACCTTAATTCAATGTGCTTTAATCTGGTTCATTTGTCTCACTTACATCTATCTGCTACCTCTATCATATACCTCTTCTTTAACCAAGAGATTATTTATCTATATCTCATGTAGAAAAACATCACCACTTCCACTCTATAATGATAACATCAAACATAACTCATACTGATCCCAATCCCATTTATTTTGGTAAAATTACACCACAATGTAAGGATGAAGTGTAGTCTCTTCTCTAAATTTTCCCACTCAACTCAAAATCCATTTGACAACTTGAAATGCCACTAAAAATTAATAGTAAACAATCCTTGTAAAAATTTACTTAGGTCTTGGTGTTTATGATATTATTCAATTATACCTTAAATATCTCTAAATTTATGAACAATGAAAGAATAGGTCAACAATTAATCATTTAATGACTTTAATTTTTTTTAATGTTACTCCAAACATTATCCAATTTATGTATATTTTATTCCATTATACAATATTCTTCATCTGATAATAAGATGCATAGCCCCCCAATGTTTGGTCTTCATAATCTAATTGGTTCACTCTAGATTACTCAAGTTTCCTTTATCATTTTCTTATAACCTATTTCATCTATCACATGGATGAAGAGAGGTTTGATGGACTTGATATTTCTAATGTAATGGAAACTCCCCATATGATCATCCAATATATACTCAAACTTCATACATTTCTTGTCCAGTTAAACATAGTTTAGTACAACACTGCATCACCTCTATCCAATATTTAATGTCTGATGACATCCCATTTTTAAAGTTTATTCTCATATATTTTATGGTCACTTAGAAGTTAGTTTGGTTGAACTATATTTAGTATCATATCTCTCCCTATCTGATAAAATTCATACCACTCTATCTAATCATTACATGTAGGATCACATCTTTAGAGATTAAACTTCATTCAACATCAAATTAATGACATCATAACTTTAAAATTTGTATAGTTTTCAAATTTAATATTTCATATTTTAAATATATATCTATGTTTGGTATGATTTATATATTAACCTTTTTTTGGTAACCTCAATAGTTCACTATATGATTATTTTCTAGAACTTCAGCACTTCCCTCCTTCAACTTTTTATTTCCACAATTCAAATTATGATTCTTTGTACATAGTAAAAACTATTTTATTATAGACAAGTCATATTGAACAAGGAAAACATTTTATTAATCATAATGTTATAATATTTGAGGTAATAATTTCATTATCTGATGTTTTACAAGTAGAAAATCATATTTTTTTGATAAACAATTTTTCATAATCCCGGAAAGAAAAAAACTTCATAGAAAATATACTGAAAAAATATAAAAAACATTAAAAAATCAAAAAAATGGATCTTCAAGAAAAAAACCATCAAGTATCACTATATTATCGATTATTATGGATACATGTATGATAGTATCATCCCATGTGTATCAGTATTGAGTAACTCATTATCATACGGTTCGGTTATATGGAATTCCACCAAGTCTCTATATGGGAAAACACCATACAAGTTTTTATAGACACATTATATAATTGAAGAAATTTTAATTTTGGAACAAGTTCCAAAATCATCTCTAAGGGGTTTATCGCTATGGAAATAAATTTATTAACTGACCAACTCAGGGGTCTTTGTACATCCTACACTTCGAGGGGCTTCATATCCATCAATGAGAATCTCATCATAAATCCACATGATCAATAATTAGAGGGAAATATATTATGGTCTAGTTTAGTAGAATCCCACTAAAATTTTATACAATAAAACACTATATAATTTTTTTGGCACAAACAGTTAGAATCTCTATCATTTTTTACCTAAATCACATGAAAGAACAATTATCTCTTGTGTATCCTATGCTCCAAATATGATACACGATCATTGGATTCATGCCAAAGGGAAAAGAGAAAAAATCATAATAATTCATAAATTCAAAAGTGTGCATTATTATAGGTAAAATGATACAATTATAAAATCAAAAACCAAGAACAAATATCACATGCCCCTAGTACTCTGGAATTCATATTGAATAAAGGTATTAATGACACACTAGTATGATATCCATCATAAGCTTCAAAAAATTACTATATCACATGTCTACCATCTCCATAAATAATATGAAAAATAAAATCTCTAAAAAAGTATGTGATATTAGTCAAATAAATTCTGTGATAGAACTTTGTAATTTTACCACCCTAATTCACACTAAAGTAACTGGATCGGGTTTCTACTTGACCTCAAGTGTGGCTCCTCATATTCAAGATGCATCCAACTTGTAGTAGGGTTATCGGTGGATACTATTGGGATACTGTAACCCAATATAAGAGTACACAATAAAATTTAAAATAATAAAAAACAAATCACAATAATAATCATTATAGTATTTGAGTAAAGAGGAAATAGGTGATCATATAGACTCATAGTCATGGAAATATTCAAAAATTAATCTCCCACTAGGTTTATCATATAAATATGCAATAAATGTAAAGATAAATATATTTACATGAGGATATACTACCCTTTGGAAGTTGTACGTCAATCCATGTCTCCAAATCCCTGTCAAGTTACTCCATCCCAAGGACGCAATACTGTAACATCAAGACATCTCTTGATCCACTAAATTTCCCATAATCAATAATAAAAGTAGAGAGAATGTCTGAAAAAACACCAAAGATTATATATAATGGGTTATAAATAAATTATTAGAAGGACACCCTAAGGGGTATTCCTATCATTTCATATCATAAACAAGTACATGAAAATGTGATATATCCATCATATTTGAAGAAAAATTGGAATAAAAAATAAATTAATATTCATTTATCCTCATGTTTTAATATGACACCTAGGATCGATTAAACCTACTTCATCTCATGTATAAGTTATTTGACTAGTTCATAAAATTGTTCCAACCAATATCAGGTACATGTATGATTTTTAGGTATAGACCATCAGAAAACATATAGTATATGGATCAATGGATGTCTCATAGGACCATATCCATGATTATCCAAATTAGATTGGGGTCCAACTCGGATGGTCATATTCCCTAACCCTATTCTGAGGAACAAGTATAAAGAAATATAAGTTATCCTATAGTCTTTTTAGGAGGGTTTAATTCCTTACTCAAATTTAAGGAGCTTCTCCAAGGTATTATTAATCAATAGAGCATATGATTCTAAGGAGCATGTATAAGGAATTCCAGAATGATATCAGGAATGAAGGGTGGATCTAAATAGATATTACAAGGAATCGCATGTATTAGATACATATTAGTGGGTAGGGTCCACTACATAAATGATCTAATAATATGTATCTTGGTGAGATCATTAATCTGCTCAAACCCATCTCAGAAGCCTGATATTGTCCTCTCATGTGCATGACCTACCATAATCATAGCCAATATAGGATCACATCACTAATTTCAGTTATAATGTGACACACACAATCATTTAAACATGTCTCTTTAGGAACCCACTCATCTCTCTATATATCGCCAAAAACCTAGATGGTCCCATAGGTCACATATCTGCTGATACACCCTTCCCAGGTTCCTCTGTCAACATTCTATCACTTAGGGAAAGCCTTTCACATTGATGGAAAACCATCAATCATCAGTATTGTCACCACATCGCGGCCTCACCAAACTCACATGGTGAGCCTCATAGGCATCATTTAAGTGATATAGAATAATTACCATGTCATGTCCTTTGTCATTCTAGGTCATCCCTCACATACCGAACCCATCCATTTACTCAAGTCATAACATAGTACTGTTAATAGGAAAATTTCTTAGGTTATCCCAATTATAGAATCATGGAAATCCTATTCAATTTCCTCTCATAATTCTATTGACCCTCACCCTGGTATCATAATATTTTTATGACAATAGAACCCTTAATCCTATTGTCAAGAATAAACCTCTCCACTATATCTCATAATCCTTTAATTGCCTCTTAAATGTACTAAAATCACCACAAGGTTTCCACCATCATGATATATATAAAAAAATATATAGAATTGACTCCTGTCATGTCTTGTTCTATCTCCATGGCATGAGACTGGGAAAATAACTACAAGGGGAATGGTACACTTTGTGTATGTTAGTATACAAGATATGTAATCCCATCATCCAACTTTAGGCATGTAAAATTCTACCCCCTTATAATAATTTCACCCTAAAATTTCCATTATTAAAATATAAGGAACTATGGAAAAATATATATTATCAAATCCTCAGGTTCCCATATTGTTTCCTCCAATCGATGGTTTCACCACAAAACATTGATCACGCCAGTGGTCATGTTTCGTGTCACTTTATATCTTCAATGAATAATCCATAATAATTTTTCCTTATAAGTGCGATCATGATCCAATTATGTGACCACTATGTTAAGTACACATAAAGGATTAGTTATGTACATCCTCAGTATAGATACATGGAACACACTATATACGTGATACAGATTTAGTGGAACTTACAAGCCATAATCAACTATCCTGATACAATCAACAATTTTTAAGAGATTGATATATCTTGGAATTATATTTCAGTTATTTTTAACTCTCATTACCTTCTTCTATGGATATCTTCATTTTAGTTCATTTCCACTAACTTCAAATTCTTGATATCTCTAATGATCATGAATGTAACTCTTCTTTTGACTCTAAGATTCTATGATGTGTTACTGAATGTCTCTAACATTATTTTTAAATATTCTGGATATTTTTGGCCCTAATAAAGTGATTTCTCTAAATTCATCCCAATAAATTGTATTTCTACACTTCCCACCATATAAGGTTTCATAATAATCCATCACAATGATTGAGTGAAAGTTATTATTACATGATTACACGAAAATAAAAAGTTTTTGATCCAAACCACCAATAAAATAAATAAAAAATTCTAGAAATATATATTCTAGGTGTTGAATAGTCCACTCTAACTGACCATGTGTCTGAGGATGATATGTGTAACTGATTTAAACTTCACATTCAAATCTTGTTGAATACTTATTCCAAACATTGTGGTGAAAATCAGATATCCAATCAAATATAATAGATTACGATACTCCATACTTCCATTGAAATTACTTAATGATTATCCTTGAAATATAATCAAGAAATTAATATTCATTTATTATAATTAAAATTGTTTACTTATTAATGAAATTTACTGTAACCCAAATAACATTATGTACTTTATATATTTTGGGGATCCTAGTGGTAAAATATATTGTGACATTTTCTCATTTCCATTAAACTTTTAGTAATGGTTATAGCATCCCATTAAAATTATATCTATTAGTATTTTCTTTATTGTATACTATTAATAGTGATAAATACTATATAGTATTATTTTTCATTTTTTCCCACCATAAATATTGTTTCACATCTCTATACATCATCATACATCCATGATGAATAGAGAATGATGAACTATAAGATTCATCCAAAAATCCATTATTCAAATATGGTATTATTGGAATGCATACCTAAACCTTATCATTCCATAATAATCATGGTTGAGATAAAAAAACATGCCTCACTTTCTTATATAGTTCAACATCTTCCTTCTATGACTTTCTAATCCTCAAATGGATGGATGGTTAAACATTATTTGGTGAAAGATATGATCTTCCCTCTTCCCATATAATTTCATGATCGATGTTATATAAATAGATATGTATTGGATCTATTAAAATCTATATTATGGAAAAACTATCATGGTCTTTCTAACTCAGGACATTAGCCTCGTTGTTTGCCTTCTTATGGTGTTAATTTATTGAGTACTCATAATTATTAACATACTCCAACTATCTACTTTGGGGAATATTTAACTATTTCTATGTGAATATATACTTTATGTTTTTATGATTATCATATATATCACATAATCCACCATAATGATAATTCCTCTATATTTTAAATGAAACATTTACTGATACTAACTCTAAATCATGAGTCAGTTAAATTTCCTCATGAATTTTTAATTAATATTACATTATAAGAAGTCACAATATCATAATCCATTAGAACACATCATAATTCATTATCTAATGAATCAATATATAAAAAATTATTCTCCACTATAAGGTAGCAGTAAAAAAGGTGCACTGACCATCCTTCTTTTCAACTCCTTGAACTTTTCATCACATTTATCCATCCAATTGAACATGGATCCCTTCCATGAAAACATTATTAGTTTATTAATAATCAATGAGATATGTATCAATATTAATAAATAGTATCCTTATAACCTTGGAAAAATATGGATCTGGGTTATCAGGTTTGTTTTTCCATTTTCTTAATAAATTTCAACTTTGAAGGATCCACTAATATACCCTTTCTTGAGATTATATGACCAATGAATGAAACTTTATACAGTCAAAATTAAAACATTATAAAATTGGAATAAAACATATCTTTCCTGGGGTATTCAATAAAACTCTAAAATGATATTCATCCTTTCATTTTTTTTATTAAATTATATAATAATATTATCTCTAAAAACTACGACAAATTTATTTAGGTGATCTCTAAAGTCACAATTCATTAAATCCCGGAATTTAATAAGGTAATTGGTAAGTCC
This sequence comes from Viscum album, assembly GCA_963277665.1. NCBI lineage: Eukaryota > Viridiplantae > Streptophyta > Magnoliopsida > Santalales > Viscaceae > Viscum > Viscum album. Next base: position 2,005,450,608 of record OY728122.1, on the reverse strand, counting down.
AAATGGAATCACTATAAATTCATAATAACTATACCTGATATGAAAGGTTTTCTTTTTTATATACACCTTTTTTACCCCTAATTTTTTATATCTATATTGACAATCAAAATTTGAAAAATATTGAACTCTTTCTAAGTGACCAAACATATAAAAAATATTGGGTTGAGGAAACTTATTCTTATTAGTGATCATTTTAACTTCTCAATAATAAATACAAAAACACATTGGTCCAAATTTCTTATTAAAAAAGGAAATATACACCACATGGTGACACACTAAGGTGTATTAATACTTTTTAAAAATTACCCTAGAGTGTCTTTATCAATTCTTGCAACTCCGTTGAAGACATTTTATTTGCAATATTTGATATAAGTATAGAATCTGGTATCAGTTCTATTGAAACATTAACTACACAATTTTGGAAATACTAGTAATATCATTATTAAATGTGTCAAAATATTCCCCAAAAATTTGTACATATTAAGTTATGAGTTTCTCCCCAACCTTTTGAGACAAATATCCCTCATTAATAGTTAGTAATACCCTTATAGTGGAAGAAATTTCCATTGAAAGTTCATATCCGTCATTGTATTCAATGATAATCATAGTTTGATTCAAAATAACAAATATTTCTTCCCTTCCATGGATATTTAAATTGTATCTATGTATGGAGAGAAAATCAATTCCAAAAATCACATTAAATTCAACTAAAGGAAGAAGATAACTATTTTCATAGGGAATATTATTAGAAACATTAACAAGAAATAAATAACTCTATATTAGAGGATATGTTTTCTTTAACCATCATGATCCACATCGGTGGTTGACATAACATTGACCCTTCCTTGGTATAATAGTTTTCCCATGAATATTGACTCAGTTAATGATCAAATCCTCCACATATAATACATTGAACAATTAGTTGTACCTTAGGATGAACATCATTTCCCTTTATTAATTTTTTTCTCAATAATTAGTTTCTTTATTTCCTTTATTACCCCACATATTATATATTTCCCATCCATTTGATAGATTTAATTGGGTGTTTCCTCTAACATTCCTGACATGTGTGATGTTGTATCTTATCCCCTCTATGGTCTTTATCACTTGAACCTTCCAGGAATTCCATTTCTCACTTATTTAGTGCATTAATAAATTCACATATGTAGACATTGTTAATTATAAATTAAGATAGATATTAGGAATAATCAAAACTGATCACATTCTATCTCCCATTTCATTTGTTTTCTCATGAGTATAGTCTTTTCGTTGGATTCACATACATTTTTTAACATGATTCCTCCTAGTTCTAACCATTAACGAAAACCAAAAATCTTAGTGTGAGTATCAAACATCAATAATAAGAGTAAAAATAATGTAATTATGTAAATCATTCTTATGATTTCTTAAACTATGACCCATTATTTGAACCCATGAAATTTTAAGTTCATCACATATCACAATAGATTATCCTATGTTTTTATATATTATTTCCCCACAATCATCATAATGATTCATAAATGGAATGATAATTGACTAAATCATATCCCCAAGGTAATATCTAGATATGTATGTAGTCATAATCCTAGTCATCATGCACTGAGTGAAGATTGATTTGACAGTCACCCAACCTTTTTGAGGTTGTTAACCCAAAGGTTCATCTATTCCACAAAGACATCCACATTCCATTATCAAGATAGAGATTTCATTTCTATGAAACCACAGAATTTTTAATTTAAAAACCATGAATATTTTATCCAATATTTGTAATTATCTCCATGGTTTTAATGAAACTAATTTGATCCCAATATTTAAAAATAACTAAACTATTCTTTAATACAAACTGAGGTGACCCTACCATTATATATATTTTTTAAATCATTTTAGATCAGTATTCAATAAATCTCATAAAAAATAATCCCCAAACCCTTAAGGATTAAATTCTTTGGAAAGTTAATATATAATCATCTAATTTCATGAATTTCCTTCATCATCTCAAAAAAATTTCTTCTCACGTACCCTTCTTAGACATACCATATATAAAACCTTTCTTCATAACTTGGGGAAATTAAACATAAGAATTGATGGGCTCAAATTTTCCATAAGGGTAAACATAGGATATAAAAATAAACTATCATAAGTGAGAATAAAATAATCATAATGTTATTGTAACATGATCATAAATTATGAATGTTGTACCCAATCAGTCAGTGGCCTTTAATCCTATATCATAGAATAAGGATTTTTCATAAATAAATACATAAGTCAAAAGAGTTCATAATCATCAAAAGTTAATCTTAATCCATGAGATGATATAATAAGAAGAGGACATAGGATTTTAGAATACACATAATCATATAAAATCATTTCCTTGTTCATGGATTACTGGAAAGAATTTCATTGTGGATTGGGATCACTCCCCCATTTGATCATTTCCTTAAAAAGGTTCACTCACAATACATTCATAACGGATATAGTCCCTTACTGAATTAGGTTTATTTTCCATTCTAATCCACATTATCTGATGAGATATAAATTAAATAATAATTAATTAGAGAGAATTAAATACCTACCTATCACATAATTATAACCAAAAATATGTGTAGAACAAGATCATAAAAACCTTCATCGATTCATCAAATAATAACACATAGAAAAGAAATATGTTCCATAAAAATCTCATCATCACATAGTCATAATATATATAAAAAATAATTTGGACGGAATAATTATATTATATTCCTATTGAACTATAATAAAAATCAAGGGATGTTGACATAGATGAAAACTAAATATAAAAGATAATTTCAACATTTGTTTAGAAATAGAGAAAAATATTCCTTTTCATAAGTTTTTTAAAACTAAAAATATTAATAATATTGAGAAAAATATCCAATTTAAAAAAAACATATAAAATTTTAATGGAAGCTTCAAATTAAATAACCATCATGATAGAAGAAAAATTCAACCATTTTTTAAATGTTAAAATAATGATTCCTTTCATACTTTTTATAAAATCTCTAAAATAATATGTTTGGATAAAAAATGTAAATACATATTTTTATTTCCTTGAAAATAAATTAAAATATCATTAAAAATGAAATTAAAGTCATTATATCATAGAAAATATCATTCACAAAAATATTTTTAAATAATTTATTCATGGAAGAAAAAATCATTGGCCAATGTTAAAATAAGGTTGGATTTTCTTAAAAAAATATTTGATGATAATTTTGAGTACTAAAGAGAGGATATTGAAACAAAAACATTAAAATAATGAAAATAGTTAGAGGATAATAAAATATATTGGTTTTAAAGAATAAAGATAATATCATTTCCCTTAATGCAATTTTTCTTATACAATCTTATAAAGAAATAAGATTAAAATATAAATCCATACCCCATGTTATGTCTTGATTTGTGAAAAATAAAACCTACTATATAATAAAAAAATTACCTTACATTTATTAAGAATAAATATTAATACAAAACGTGTTGTGTATCATTGCGTAATAATTTTTAATTGTCCTTTTATGAATAATTGTTCATTAAAATGGTCACGCGGGTGAAAATGCCCTATTTTCCATGCATGTTTCAATTTTATGGTCCCAGACCTAAAACCATGGTAATTCCATAATAATTTATCAAATCATGATCATTTCATAATTATCATATTTATTCATTACATAAAATTTTATAACCATTCATATAAATTGGAGATAAAAATTTATTTATATCACTTCATGGGGATGGAAGTCCATGCATACACATGGGTGATGTTTCCACTTTTCAATGATAGGAAAAAATGAAAGGTAAATATCTATTAAAATTTATAGAATCATAATTATATAATAATTATCCTATATATTCACTAAATCTATCATTTTCCCTAGAAATGTAAATAGGAAATGAAAAACAAATCACATAGCTTCATGGAGGTGGTAATTCACACGTACACACGAGAGACATTATCATATTTTAATATATGAGAAGGAGGTAATAAATCTCTATAACACCAAAACAAATAATCTATTTATATTAACTATACTTATTTATTCTTTTTAATATGGTTATATATTATTTTATGAGGTTTTTTAATAAAAAAAATATGAAAAGGAACTGTAAGATCAAATACATCTTTATTAGGTATCATCATTTGAAAATAATATTAAGTCTTCTTGAATGGGTCCTTTAAAAACATCTCAACTTCAATGGAATGGATAAGGATGTTGGGACATATTCATTCATTTAATGGTTGAGTTAAATATCTCAAGCGGTGTGGAAAATAGAGGAGAGGATTCATCCTTTTATATGTGAGGGGAGTTACCATCCTATAATTAATTAAATCATTAAAATATAATGAACTCAAATTCACGTGAAAGCGGAAAAAATATACCCAAATTAAAATTTTTAAAATTTTTAATCTAAATACCATTAAATAAAAATATTAAGTCACATTTTTAGGTTATTTTAACCCTTATTTATTTAGTTTAACATCTCATTGACCATTTTAAACTCTATCTTAATATGGAATTTCTACCTAAGTTATTATAAATAATGAAAAAGAGATAAATTTAACTAATTACCTAATTTTGAAGTTATGATTCAAAATATAGAAACCATTTAATAATATTCAGTTTCTATGAATTTTAGAAATTTATTTCAAAATATGTTTTCAAAATGCAATGAATAATTTTTTTAGAAAAATTCAATTTTAAGCATATAAATGAATTTATTCTTATTAATTTATTAGTAAAAACCATTAAATTAAAGTTAAAATATTTTATTGAAAATAATATCTTAAAAATCATTAAAACAATTCATCAAAATTGATTAATCTAGTTTTTTTCAATAATGAAATTTCAGACATAAAAATTGTTTTTCATAAAATATCTCTTTTTTACTTTCAAATACTTTAATTTTAATTTATAAAAAAATTAATAATAATGAAATAATTTCTTGTATTTGAAAAAATAATAATTTTTCATAGTTTACATGGTCTTATTGATTCCCTCCAATCCAATATCTCGATAATAATTGCCGCATTCAATAATAATATTTCAATAGTATATCAAAGATCATTTAATCTCAGTGTTCCTTGTAAATAAATATGTCGAAGAAATATAATTTATTTAAAGGGAATTGTATCATTAATTATAAGGGTGTTATAGTATTAACCCTATAAATGATAATTTTATGCATCATTATTATACTTTTTCCCTCTTTTGAAAACCATATTCTTTGCATTAAAGCCCATCCAAAATCTAGCAAATCAATCCCAAACATATTAGATTAATATTGTAGTTATAATGAATAAAAATCAAGGAATGGATGTTCAATATTAATATCTTATTCCCATAACTACTAAAATTATACAAGCATCCATAAATTACAAAAAACAATAGAAAATAGGTAAAATATGGTTGAAAATCTATAATAAATAAATAATTGATTTTTAAAATTCATGTATATAATATTGTGGATTGTATGGGTACATTATAAACATTATTGAAAACATTAGTACATAGTGTTATGTATTTATTAAGAGAAATTATGTTAAAACCTTTTTAAATGTTCAAGGATTTCAAAAATAAATTATAAAATTTAATTTGTTTTTTAGAATCATTTTATAACCATGTAAACAAAAGAGATTCATTTAAAGTTGTTATGATGTCAAATCAACTTGTATACTGATGAAAATAAATTAATAGGGATGTCATTATTGTAGTTAGAACCCTCTCTATCAAACATAATGGAGTTATATTGATGGAGATAACCCAAAAACATCTATGAGGCTCCTTTTGGAATAAGGATGACATTGACAGTAGGATTAAAATTCATAATGAGAGGACCCTTAAACCCCATTGGGGAGATAACATAATATCTACATAAATTAATGGTAAATAAGGGGTGAGAAATAACTTCATATTTTTAAATGAAATATCATGTATATATCTAATAGGTGGATCACATAGCTTTATATAGGATCCTTTAATTTATTGAAGGAATGCGATAATTGAATTCCATCACAAGGAAGTTACCATGCATTAACTATAACACATGCCTTTTGGGATCTCATATTCATTTGAACATTTTAAAAAATTACTTTCACCTATAAATGAATTCACCCATTAATTCATAACCAAATTTAAGCCTTCTCTAGGATATGAAAGTATCCATTCACTCAATATAAAATACCATAATCCTATTTTACACTATAATAGAGACATCACATGAATTATATGATATCATGATAACATAATTGGTGATATGAATAACATTCATATCAAAAACTATTAACTAGTTTATTTTATACAATAAGATACACCAATTATATTTCACATTTAAAAATCTACAATTTTCACTAAAATCCAATGTATAATTTATGAAAAAAATTACTACTCTTTGTGAATCCATCCAAACTCTTTTGGGTATATATTATCAAACTCTATTAATTATTAAGTAAACTGTTTATTTAATATTATAATCCCTATCTTAAGGAATAAATTTGATACCCTATGTGACTTGGTATCACTGAATATAAATATGAAATCATTATATCATATATGTATGTAAAAAGTATCCATTAGAAGAACATCATTGTTACTCAATCCATAAAGGGTTCTTATGTGATTTCAATAAAACATACTCATATAACCATATGAATATATCCATTATAATAAGTATCATATAAATCCTATGCTGCAGTGGCTCTGGATTTTCCTTGTAAGGCTTTGGAGTATTATTTCATATATTTCCAGAGCTAGGGGCTGAGACACCATGCGATTGTATGTCCTAGTGTTCCAGGAATAAATTTTATAAAAATATTTCATATTTTTATACTATGCACATGAGGGAAATGTTTTATCTCATAAATGGTATCTCATATCATAAAATCGAGGTCACGATTGAGTATGGAGCATACCATTTACCCTTGGTGGGGTATAACTTTTGTGGGCGCATGACTTCTATTGAAAATGTTATGTAAGAAATAACCATTAATAAAATTATTAAATTAAATTATTTTATTTTTTTCATCAACCTGGATGAATATTTAAAGGAGTCTCAAATTGAATTTATAATACCATAGATGATTTTAGAACAATGGGTTTACCCTAGTCGTGACATAAACATTATTGGCATTGGGTATCAGGTCGGATGAGAGTCGGGATGGGGTTTAAATTGGATATTTTCTATAATAAAATTAAAACAAATAATCTTCCCCCACGAAACTTCTCCACTTGGTACACATGTAGGAGGCCCCCTCCCCTCTTCCTCTTCATTGAAAAATGACCTGAAGGCCAAATCAATAAAACAAGGTGTTCTCGGACTCGGATTTTTACCTCGATTGCTCTCAAATCGTTCAGCATCAGCTTTGGGGTGTGGATCTGAGCATGAAGCATCATCATTTCACCCTGAGGTAGGCGTATTTGAGTTTTAATCTTGAACCCCTTGTTATGATTTGTTTATCAAATCATCAATGAACTATCGAGTAGAAGGAATTTCTGTATTTATTGGTTCCCAGGGTTTTTGGAAATAGTCTCAGAATAATTTTTTGGTCATCGAGGCGTTCTCGATGGTCCATAGAAGGACCACCAGTGCACAATAGTCTTCAGGTTATCCAATGATGGTCTTCCATGAAGATTTGGTGTGGAACCTATGTTTTTTGGAGGCCAACAGGTGGTTAGGAGTGGCAGGCTGCAGTGAGAGTGAGCCGGTGCCATGGGCTGTAGGCAGATGAGATGGATCGGTCCATCCAGAGCAGGCCGGCCAAGGCATATAGGACCAATCCAGCCAGAACGGCCCAGGTTGGGCTAGGGGGACCCCAAACCTCTATAACATTTAAATCGGATGTTGTTTTATGTTCCATATATGAAATAGATTCCCTTTTACTGACATAGAACTTTTGAGGCCAATTGGAAAACATTATGTTTCGGGCTCTATGATTAGTGGCACAAAAAATCAAATTATAGTAGTAATAATATAATTATTATTATCTGGAGTTTATTTCATTGGATGTGTCTTATACATTCGATGTCCTATTGGAACACCATCAGCAGTGTTGTGATTCTGAAATTAATATGAACGTTTCAAGACTAATTATGTGTGCTTAAACAAACATCACAGTGTGGTCCCCATGATGCCTATTCTGGGTGCTTATGGTGAAATGTGGATTTTTCACTATTTATCCTTTTTGGGAAATTTAATATCATATCCTACATGTTTTTTCATGTAGAACCTGATGGTGGACATGGTTTGGGCCTAGGAAATGCAGTGTGTAGGTGATGTTTTGTGGATTGATTGGGTCAGCGACTCCTTTACCAATAGGGCTGAGTGTGTCCCCCAAGTCCCTATTTGTGATGTTTCAAATATTTGGGTCTAGTGGGTCCCCATGGTTCTTTAGTTATGAGTTTTTTGGTATCACATTCCCTTCATTGGACTAGGACCCCTCTTTGGCTACTATGAGTGTTTTCAGTATGATGTCCTTTTCATTAGACTATGACCTCTCTTCGACTTCATTGAGTTCATGCATTGTGGATTTCTCACTTTATAGAGTGAGATGTCTTAATCCACTTTGATAGAAGACTCAGTAGATTTAGAGCATGTATCACCCTGAGAAAAGTTGTGCAATCCTCATGTCCCTCCATGTTTCCCTGGTAGGGTTTTTTGTGTTGGCGTGACCAATATTTACTCAGGTACTGATCCTTTAACATGGATGATCTAGTAGGGTAGGGATCCCCCAATGATCCTTGGTCCCATAATCCCTATCTATATATCGAGATGCATTTCTTAAATGATCTAGCATGATGTTTTCCTCAGCAGAGATCTCAGAATCTGCATCACCAAAACTACGCTGGCATTGATCATATTCTAAATGTTTTGTTTCAAATTCATGTTTGTGAATAATACCCCTTTATCTGTTTGTTGTTCCTGGTTATGGATTAGTATCCCCTAGTAGACCCTAGGTGTGATCCCCTACCAGAGGAGTTTTAGTTTGATTAGTCTTAGGGTGAATTCTTCTGTGGTGATATCCATTGAGCTTTTCCTCATGGACAGACACAATGAGGGTTGGCTGGGTTGTGCAAAAAGTTCATTTTACCTATAGTGTTTCATCTCTTATATGAGTTTTATCTAGGATGAATCAACTCATGGATTGTTCTTTCATTGGTTTAATTTAGAGCCCTGAGTAGGAACATGTCACTGGTGATGAGGTTGGAACCTCATAAGGCTTGGTGCCCGAGATGGGTGTATCTTGGTGTTTTTGGGGTTTCCTTGCATTTTTGTAACATCATGGTTGACGCACTATGTTGTTGAGATGACTATTCATGTTTAGTCAAGGATGGTCTCGAGATGGAGTTTCTCTCTCGTTTGGGTTCCTCAAGTTGGGTCGAGCAGACTATTTCCTTTTAGATTCTTTTTTTTATTTTGGGGTTTTTGGGATGCATAATATGTATCTTTATACTAACCCATGCACGAGCTTCTCTTTCACTTGTCTTGTGTCTTATGTAGACCACATGCCTTTCAAAGGAGTCCCAGGATGACCTATAGTAGGCTGAGATTAGTTAGGTTGACTGACCAGGGTGTTTACTAGAGCTTGGATGAGGAGATTTCTAGTTAGTTCATTTCATAGTGATCCCCTCCATCTAAGTAGGTGATATAGTTTTGTAGTTATCTTTTGGTGGGCCCTATGTTTTCCATTTTGTACTTCTGGAGTTATCTGGTTGGGATATATGTATGCATGCATTTATTTAGAGTTTTTATTTATCTCTACATTGTTTCATGGAGGTTTAAGTGGGTGTGTGTGTGTAGGTACCTTAGGCTAAGGCCTCACATGTGTGTGATATCCTATTCTATGCTAATCTTTGTCACCTGGCCTATTAGAGGCAGGCTTGTGGATTTATGGCTCAAGCCCCATTAGGTTGGGTCGTGACAGAGTGGTATCAGAGCGGGTTCCACTTTGTGACTGAAGTGTCATGAGCTCAGTTTGGGTTGTATACCGATAATGTAAGAGTGCTTTGAGGTTGTATTTCATGCTAGGGACTCTAGTATTGGTGCAGCGGCCAAAGTATATATTCACTAGGACCCAGATAACTTTCCTTTCGACATATTAAATTAGGACTCTATTTACAGGGGAAATTAATGGTATATGCATCATATAGGACTGGTTTTTTAGGTTTTCATGTCATTATTTAGTTAGCTCTCAAGATATTCTCTTTTAAAGTGGTTCATCTTGAGGTAATTTTAGGATGCCACCATGATGAAAGCCAAACATGGTTCCGTAGTGGGATTGTGGTAATGATCCACCCACTGGTGAGGCTTCGGTGCAAGGAACGAGTTCTGAGGTTATACCTTCAGGTGGTCTGCCAGTTGAGCCACCACCTTTCGAGAAGTAGGTTGTGTAGGTAGTTCAAGATGAGTATTCATGTCAGATGAGTGCACTACATGAGTTCCAAAGGTAGCGACCTCTGAGGTTCTTAGGTGACCCAGAACCTCTAGGAAACTGATGACTGGCTTTTGGAAATCATTTGTGTTTTATACCTTGTGAGGACACATTCCGATCAAATGGTTCTCTTAGTGGAGAGACTTTTTTAGGGTTCAGATGGGAGATGGTGGAGTTTTGGGATGTATACCCATGATGAGGAGACTCTCTCTTGGATAGAGTTTGAGCATCTCTTCAGGGAGGATTTTTATCTAGCCACACTGAGGTCTATGTGTATCCAAGATATTTTGTAGCTTCTACAAGAGAGCATAATCCTAATCAGGTACTCAAAGAGGTTCACAGACCTGGTATGTTACTCACTAAATATGGTTTGAGATATTTTAATTCGAGCATAGACCTTCGATCAGGGTTTTCACTGGGAGATTAGGGTGTCAGTGGTGCCGTTGTACATTCCCACAAATGTAGGAGTGTGGATGCGGGCCATAGCGGTAGAGATTTTTCTGGTAGAGTAGACTCTAATCAACAATGGTGGTCACATGGTAGCTGAGACCCCAACAACAGGTTTGGTAGCTGGTAGTTGATGGCAGAATCAGTGGTCTAGGAAGTCACGATGTTTCAGGAGGTGACCCAAGGATGGGGGATGTGAGGCTTAGAGATATCAAGCCAATTTTGGTCAGCAACATGAGATGATGTGTTATGATTGTGATGGTCGTGGACATATTTATAGATATTATCTAACCCAATGTGAAGGTGAGAGGGATATAGTCAATAGATCACCTTGGTAGAGGAATAATTTCAATCAATGTGGTATGTAGGGTAGTAGAAGTGTCGGAGGAGTGGATTTAGCAGTGAGAGGTGGAAGGTGATATATAAGTTTCCACCACCACCCTCAGGTGGTCCATTACAAGCTCAGAGAGCTAAAGGATGGGTACGGGGACAACTGCAGGCCATAGAGGTTGTTACCCTAGAGTTTCTATGGATGGATAGAGGTAAAATCTGTGTTCTTTCTACTTTCTCCAGTAGTTTGGAGGTATTCCTTTCTTTTTTCTATTTTACTGAGGTTTGTTTGGAGTGAAATAGTGTGTTGGTAATACCATGTATTAGTGTTGTTTATTGTTTCTCCAAATTAATGATGAAGAGGGATCCTTCCCCCACCAATACTAATTTTTTTGATGTGAATAAAACTATGTGGTTGAGTCAGTGTCGCCCAAAGAGAACAGTTTTGAGGTGTGGTGGACGAGAACCTATGACATGTGTGTTTGAGTTGGGGTTGTGTGTTGGGATGTTTTCACCAAGGGCCTGGTATGACCCAGGGTGTGTTCTTGGGAATCCATGTTCTATTTTTTTGTGGGTACTCTCATGTTTTTGGCATCGACATGGTATGTGAATCACTTGAGGAGGTCATGGTGCGGTTTAACTTGGACTTAGAATCAGAATAATGAGGGACTCTTTACCCACTAAGAAAGGTTCTTGAGATGCGATGCAAAAATGTGCGGATGAGTCAGTGTCACCCAAATATTATAGTATCTATGCGCGGTGTATTATTCCCTTAGACTTGTGTGTTTGGTGTAGGTTTGTGGATATCTGTGTCAGGTTAGCAGGGTGGTGTAACGCTAAACCCTTTGACTATAGGATACCAGATGCCTGGTGTTTCCCATCTGTCTCTAATGAATAGATATGTGTCCAGTTGCATGATGATGACCTAGTATGATCTATGCATGGATGTGTTATTCCATGTGGTTCCCCTAAGTGTGTTCTTATTAGCAGCCTGAGAATCCTTGGGGACTTTGTGGTGTTTTTTGGTGAACTCAATGTCAAGGGATACCCAGTTGAAATTCTAGTTTCTTTCCCACATGCCTAGCCTTTTACTTTTAGGGGAAAAAATCGTTAAGTTGGGGTGGATATAGTAACTTGATATTTTCCTTATAATACATTGAAATATTTCTTGGGTTACCCAGACCCTCCAAGAAACTTATGACTAGCTTTTGAAAATCATGCGTGTTTTACACCTTGTGAGGACACCTTCTGATCAGATGGTGGTCTTAGTGGAGAAACTTTTTCAGGGTTCAGCTGGGAGATGGTAGAGTTTTGTGATATATAACCACGATGAGGAGACTCTATTTTGGATAGAGTTTGAGTAGCTCTTCAAGGAATATTTTTATCTAGCCACACTAAGGTCTATGTGTATCCATGATATTTTGCAGCTTCTATAGGAGAGCACAATCCTAAAAGGGTACTCAGAGAGGTTCACAAACCTGGTATGTTACTCACTAAATATGGTTTGAGATATTTTTATTTGATCATAGACCATTGATCAGGGTTTTTATTGGGAGATCAGGGTGTTCGTCGTGCCGTTGTACATTCCCACATATATAGGATTGTGGGTGCAGGCCATAGCAGTGAATATTTTTCTGGTAGAGCAGACTCCAATCAACAGTGGTGGTCACATGAGAGATAAGACCTCAGCAACAGGTTAGGTAGCTAGTAGTCGATGGCAGACTCAGTGGGCTGGGCATGCACGGCGTTTTAGGAGGTGACCCCAGGATGGGGGATCTGAGGCTCCGAGATCTCAGGACAATTTTGGTCAGCCGCATGAGATGATGTGTTTTTATTGTGATGGTCATGGACAAATTGTTAGAGATTGTATAAACCAATGTAAAGGTGAGATGGATATGGTGAATGGATCACCTTGGTAGAGGTATCATTTCAATCACGGTGGTATATAGGGCAGTAGAATTGGTTGAGGAGAGGGTGTAGCAGTGAGAGGTGGAAGGCGATATAAGTTTCCACCACCACCCTCAGGTGGTCCATTCCAATATATGAGACATAAATTATGGGGATGGGGAAAACTACAGGCCATAGAGGTTGTTAGCCTAGAGGATTTATGGATGGATATAGTTAAACCCTGTGTTCTTTCTACATTCTCCAGTAGTTTGGAGGTATTCCTTTCTTTTTTCTATTTTATTGAGGTTTGTTTGGAGTGAAATAGTGTGTCGGTAATACCATGTATTGGTGTTGTTTATTGTTACTCCAAATTATTGATGAAGAGGGATCTTTCCCCCATTGAGACTTATTTTTGTGATGCGACTAAAACTATGTGTTTGAGTCAGTGTTTCCCAAAGAGAACAGTTTGGAGGTGTGGTGGATGAGACCCTATGACATGTGTGTCTGAGTTGGGGTTGGGTGTTGGGATGTTTTCACCAAGGTCCTGGTATGAACTAGGGTGTGTTCTTGGGCATCGGTGTTCTATGGGTACCCTAATGTGTTTGGCATCGACTTGGTATGAAAATCACTTGAGGAGGTCATGGTGCGGTTTAACATGGACTTAGACACAAACTAATGAGGGCCTCTTTCCCCCCTAAGAAGGGTTCTTGAGATGGGATGCAAAACTTATGGATAATTCAATGTTACCCAAAGATTATATTATCTAGGTGCGGTGTATTATTCCCTTTAACTTGTTTATTTGGAGTAGGTTTTTTATCTCTGTGTCAGGTTAGCAGGATGGTGTAACGGTATACCCTTTGACTATAGGATACTAGATGCTTGGTGTTTCCCACCTGTCACTGATGAAGATATATGTGTCCAATTGCACGATGATGACCTAGGATGAGCTGTGCATGGGTGTTTTATCCCATGTGGTTCCCCTAAGTGTGTTCTTATTAGCAGCATGAGAATTCTTTGTGGCTTTGTGGTGGTTTTTTGTGAACTTGATGGCAAGGGAGACCGAGTTGAGATTCCGGTTTCTTTCCCTCATTCCTATCCTTTTACTTTTTGTGGAAAAAAGAGTTAAGGTGGGGTGCATGTAGCGACATGGAATTTTCTTTGTAATAAATTGAAATATTTGTCCATATATTTCCAGATCTAGGTTCTGAGATGTCTTATGATTTTGTGGATTTCTGTTCCTTGAATAAATTTTTTAAAAATATTATAAAAATTTATTCTATTCATGTGAAGGAAATGGGTTATCTCATAAATAGTAGCTCAGAACTAAAAAATGGGGCCCCAACTGAGTCTATATCATGTCATTTACCCTAGGAGAGGAAAAACATTTTTGGTATCTAACATTCTTTAGAAAAAGTTATCAAGGACGTAACCACTAAGGAAATAATCAAATAAAAATATTTTATTTTGACGTTGGGTCAAATAACTGCTGAATGGAGTCTAGGATAGAATTTATGAGACCATAAATAAGTTTAGAATGTTGGTTTTACCCTATTCTTGTAATAAATGTTGTCGTTGTTAGGTATCAGGATAGAGGCAAGTTTGGATGAGGTGTTAAACAAATATTTGTTTTAATTAAATTAATACAAATAATATTATCACCACCCTTCTCCCCTTGGTGCTCATGTAGAAGACACCCTACCCTCTTTCTTATCATCTATGAGTAAACCTAAGGTCATATTTATGAAACAAGGTTCCATCCGACACAGATTTTGATAGTGGTCCCTCCTAGGTTATGCAAAAACAGCTTCGGAGAGCGGATCTTACCATGAAGCATTGGCATTTCCCCCTGATATAGGCGGATTTGAGTTTTCATCTCAATAAACTTATCTACGCTTAATTTCTATTATAATATTTTACAAATATTTGATCGGAGGTTGTTTCTATGTAGATGGAGTCTCTAGGTTTCCAGAACTGGTCTCGGAATAATTTTCCGAGCACCAGGGTGTTCCTGGTGGTCCATGGAAAGACCACTGGTGTGCGGTGTTCTAGCAGTGGTCTGACCATGATGTTGTGGTGGGACAGTAGGTGATTGTGGAAGATTTTGTTGGGAGGCACAGTGTCATGGAGTGAGGGCCCGATGGAGGGATGGCAGGATGATGTGGCATAGCGTGCGTGGGGTGTAGAGGCCGGTATGCAGTCAGGAGCGGCATGCCATGGTCGGAGTGGGCTGCCGGTGTGGGATAGTGGAGAAGGATGGGCTGTGCGGCTAGGTCATGGGATGATGAGATAGACCAGGCCAGCTGGAGTGGTTCGGCCTAGGTGGAGTGACCGGCTGGAGTAGGTCGTTCCAACTAGAACTGGAGGGGTTGTTCCTTGGGAATTTCAAACCCCCTTAAAATTCAAACCAGATGTCTATTTTATGTGCCATCTATGGAAATGTGACCCCTGCTTTGAGGTGGATCTTTTCAGGAATGTTTTAGAACATTATGTATTGAGCTCTAATCCCATTGGCACAAAAAATCCAATTATAATAATAACAATAATAATATAATTATAATTATTTGAAGTTTCTTGTATCAGACGTATATCTTTCATGTGATGTTAAATTTTCACGTTGTTAGTGGCATTGAAACCCTGAATTTAATGAGGATGTTTCAAGATTGATTCCAAGTTATTAAACCGAAATTATGGTGAAGATCCCATGAGACCCAGTCTAGGCCTTTGCGGTGAAATGTTTATTTTTGAATGGTTATCAATTTTTGGTAAGTTAATGATCTATCCAGTGTGTTTTTCCGCATAGAATGTGATGGTGGACATGGTTTTGTCCTAGGAGATTCTATGTGCATGCGATGTTGTGTGGGTTTCTTGGGTCAGTGGTGACTTTACCGAAAGTTTTGAGTGGGTCCCCCTGGTTCTTGTTTGTGATGTTTCGATTAGCTGGGTTGTGTGGGTCCCCTTGGTGCTTTAGCTATGAGGATTTTTGGTATCATGTCCCCATCCCCAGACTGTGAACCCTCTTCGGATACTTTGAGAGTTTTCAGTATAACATCCTTTTCCCTAGATTGTGACCCCTCTTCGGTTACATTGCATTTGTGTACCATGGGTTTTCTACTTTCTAGAGTGAGTTTTCTTTATCCACTTCGATATAAGACCCAAAGGATTTGGAGCATGTATCACCCCAATAGGCACGACACGATCCTCATGTCCCTTCATATTTCCTGGGTAGGAATTTTATTGTCATCATGACCAATATTTACCCAGACATTGATCCTCTACCCAGGATATTCCATTAGGGCATGGATCCCCCAGTTAGACTAGGGTGAAAACTCTCAATCTGTGTTTCGAGATGTGTTTATATTTTAATCTAGCATGACATTTTCCTCGATGGAGTTCTCAGAATAGGTGTGACCAACACTACTGATGCATTGATCCTCTATTATGTGATTTTTCCCCATTCGTTTTGTTGTGTTATACCCCTTTCTATGTTTGGTTTTTCCATATAGTGTTTAGTGTCCCCCAGCAGACCTTGGGTGGGATACCATACCTGGGGAGTTGGAATTGGTTTAGTCTTAGGGTGACTACTTCTATGGTGTTGTACTTCAAGAATGTCCTCATGGATAGACATCGAGAGGGTTGTATGCGTTATTCCATTTTTCCCTTTTACCGATAGAGTGGCATCTCTCAGATGAGTATCATCTTGGATAACTAGGCTCTTGGAGTGTGCTTTTTGTGGTTTTCTTTAGATCCTCGAGTAGGAACCCATCACTAGTGATGAGGTCAGAACCTTATGAGGTTTGGTGAACAAGACGAGTATATCTGGGTTTTTTCTAGGTTTACATGTGGTATTTTCACTTCTTGGTCAGCACACTATGTGGTTGAGAAGACTATTCATGTTTAACCAAGGATAGTCTCAAGATGGGGGTTTCTCTCTTATTTGGGTTCCCTTTGGATAGATCGAGTGGATTGTTTCCTTTCAGTTACTCACTTTTATTTTTGGGGTTTTTGGGGAACCTATTGATTATATTTGTACTCATCCATCAATAGGCTTTTCACATGCGTGTCTTCTGTCTTGTGCAAACCGTAGACCTTTCGACATAGTCCCAAGAGGAACCATAGGAAGTGGGGCTTAATGATCTTGACCGAAAGGTTTGATTAATAGAGCATAGATAAGGATCATTCTAGAGGTTTAATTTGATATTGATCCCCTCCATCTAAGCTGGTTGAACACTTTTGTAGGTCACTTTCGTTGGGCCCTATATTTTCCCTTTTTAACTTCTATAGTTCTCTGGTTGAGATAGATGTATGCATGCATTTCTTTTCAATTTTTATATATCTATGCACTGTTACATGGGTATGTATATGGTTTCATGCATACATGTACCTATGTTTAAGGCCTCCCATGTATGTTATAGCCTACTTGGTGCAAGTCGCATTCCCCTGGCCAATTGGTGGCAGGCATGGGGAGTCGGGCTCAAGCCCCGTTGGGTCAGGTCATGACATATGAATACCCATGTAATCCTTTTTTCCATTTCATTGAGTAACCAATATACATGGAAATTTTCAATCTAATATATATTGTCCCATATATTCATGATTCAATAAAATAGACTAACCATGTAATTGAATACATCATAATTCATTCATCTAGAAGATGAGAACATCACATACCCTTTATCCAAATATATGAGCACATCACATTTCACTCAACAAACCCTAGAAATTAATTTCATTTGTCTAATTCGATGAATGGGTCTAATCTAAATAACTCATCATGCATTTGAAAAAATATAATCTTGGTTGAGCTCGAACCAATGGCATGATCAACAACATACCCTGCCACCCTCTCATTATCTAAGTATCAAGGATTGAAAAATTAAAGCATAAATGTATACAACTTCTCATTCTTGGTTTCTCACCACCATTGGTTATTGGGAATTCATAATACATATAATCCATGAAACATATCAATGAATGGATAACATTACATGTGATATACTTTGGAGGGTAATTCCATATAAGAATGATTGACATGATACCTCATGGGTCTATTTTTTGTTTATCATGTGAATTTTTTTAATCAACTATAGGACTCTATTCATGATAATATTAATATATTAGAATAACCAACAGTACTCTATAAGGATCATCGATAAAGGGAAACTAAAAATCATACTTTGATGGAACATTATCAATCTAACATTTATGTAATATAAATTTCATCTCACGCAAATGAATGATAAATAGATATTACATTTATTACTAAATAATGACAAATTTTACTTCCATTACATCCAATATCACATGTATCTTATACCTAGAGATTCAATATGATCGTCATGATTTTACTATGCTAATGGTTTTGTTAATGGATCAACCAAATTCTCCATTATATCCACCCAATAGATATTTACATCACCCTCTAAATTATCTAAAAATGAGATGACACATATAAAGTATGTGTTTGGTCCCTTGGTGATACTAGCGTTCCATTTCCTAAGAAATAACTCCATTTTATGTCAATATAAATCTCAGTTTTTCCAATGGTGCTAGGAATCACCCTATGTTTAGTAATGATAATATTAATCTATATAACATCATTTATAGTCTACGATATAGAAATTAATTCTACCTATATTATCAATTACTCTATGGTGTATTTTTTGAAACAATTCCATCAAATAGTTCCACCATTTAGAATAAATATTAAACCATAATTGGATATCATAATATCAATATCATACTAGAAACTAGCATCAGTGAAACCACTGACACTAAGCTCATCCTTTCCTCCAATGAAAAATAACATATTATTATTTCTTTGTATATAATTAAGGATATTATAAACTACAACCTAGGGACTCTTACAGGGATTGTTATGGAATCAACTAGTTATTCTCAAAGAATAAGAAAAATTGGGTTGAGTATATAACATGATAGACATGATAGATCATGTGGTGGAAACATAAAAAACCACATCCATAATTTTTAATTATTTGAACAAATATTGAATAATCCTACTATTTATGATTAAAATATTAAAAAATATTTCTTCATGGAGTTATACATACTAAAAATCATTATAAATTTACCAATATATGAGTTATGACTCTTTTTAAGAAACCTATTAGGCTATCATACTCAATATGTTTTGCAAGTAAGATACCAAAATAAATTTTTTTTTTATATAATGAAGATAATAGTATCATCAAAATTCTAGAATTAATCAACTAGTCATACATATAACAAAATTTCCAACATTCATTGTAGAAAATATTTTTCTATTTCTAATAGTTAGGTGTACTTTAACTTTATTCAATTCCCTCGTATCTATGGGTCTGTACTGATAAAAAAAATGTGAGATGCACATTTGATATCTAATACCCATGAATTATATTTAGAAAATTAATCATTAAAACATTACCCTTCATATTGTTTTAATTATTATCTTTGAGAACACTTCTTAAACTTAGATACCAATCTGGAATAGTTTTATTGGTTGTAAATATAAGAGATCTCAAAATTATAAACATTATAAATGAAATAATCTATATTTAGGACATGTCTATGGGTGAGAATCATGTATTATATATTTTCACCAAGTAGTTTTAATGAATATACTCCCACAAAAAATAATTAACCCATACATAATATCAAATTAGTGAGCCATTACCCTTTTTTTCACTATGCTTTGAGTACACATTAGTTTTCTTATCGACGAATATCTATTTATGTTTGATAACATTACAAAAATATTACAAATGACACATAGATATTTATGTGGAAAACATTTTTCATGAATACATTGCATTGATAAAAAATCAAATCTATTCCAATGGTATACAAACGGTTAGGGTATCCCAGCTACCTTGGACTCAAAGAACATTGTGGGATATAGTTACATATCTCTTAAGGTTTGCGATATCCAACATATTAATATGTGATAATCTATGGGAACACAACATAATCATGAAACTACCCAATTTGATGATTGAGTCTCTAACATGAGATTTCGAAGAAATTTTACACTTAGTATTTGTAGGGTTTCTTTTAATGTCTCACTAATATAAGATACATCTTGTATATATTAAATTAATATCTATTTTATAACATGATATAATTATTATCTAATGGTTTATTAAATTTTCTATGCACGATTATAAAATTTAGTTTAGGAATAACTATTCCACCCACAAAATTAATATGCTCAAACCATATTAATGTGCAACTCTTTACAGAATCCACAATTTGTGTTGCCCATCCAAAAATATAATATTTTTTTCTAAAAAATCAAAATACATCTGATTCATAAGTACTAGAAGTGTTTATATAATGATTTTTAATTGAATGAAATTGATAATCCCCACTTGTGAATTCTTGGAGCCATAGATATCCAATCCCCAACTTTCTATAATACAGAGTACAAATTTTGGCTAGTGATAATTATAACCCAATGTTCCTCTACCCAATGATACTTTTCTCAAATGGTATTATAATTCATCAAAACTCTACTTCCAAATAAGTATAAACTATATCAAAAAAATAAATTATATCTAATGACTTTTATTACAAAGAATCATCAAGGAATATTAAAACTAAATCTTATGTTTTTGTACATAGCATGTAATTTCGGACATGAAAATTCATAAAATCAATTTATCACATAAATTGAAGCACATATAATATTCCTATTTCATTTTAAATTTATAAACAAGAATATTCAAAAGGAATAAATAAATAAATAAACATTTTATTTATCTTCCACTACTAAGATATTAATATAAAAATTTCTTATTTTATTTTTGTATGATAATACCCCATTAACAATTCCTAATAATTATTTTAACTAAAAATTTTAAAACATTGTTCATTTTAAATAAATATAAATTTTTTTTATATTTTTGGCCTGAATCAAATTTTATAATTGATAAAGAAGAATTATCAATCATAATTTATGAAAGATATTAGAACATACGATAAGTTATAACAAAGGGATCCTATCATATTTTACAATATATATGAATCCTTACATATCTATAACTCTTTTTGTTGTAAAGGTGGTGGCCTTTATATATAAAGTAACCCATATGTAGGCGCATCACATAAACCCTTATGTTTCATGTAACCCACAGACAATAGCTTTTATTATAAAATGGAAATATACATATATATATATATATATATATATATATGGGAATATTTTTTATATATGGGTCAGTCATCATTTATGACATACACTATATAATAACTACGACTTGATGCTCTGTTATTTTGCAACTGAAGTTTTAATCATAGTTAATGACATTAAAAATCATACCTTATGATATTGAACAAAACCATTGCTTTTTTATGTATCATACTCTATGATACACACCAGTTATACTCTATGAATAGAAACACATATGTTAACCTATAACTTATTTTTAAATATATTGATCAGATGATCCAACGGATGGCATTCAACCACACCATATAATATGATATTATATGGCCCATAAAAATTATGAAATCCAAGTTTTCACAAAATTAATAATAGAATATGTTGAGTCATTGATGATAATAGATTTGATACCACTCATTAAACCAATATAAGTGTTTGGCAGTAGTTTAAACAACTGTTAAATAATTGTACAACATTTTTTTTGTTTATTTATATAAAAATATTTAGTATATATTTATTATATAATATTTCTTATTTATTATTATCATTCATAATCCATGAATCAATAAACCACATATGTCATATGTACATTTAGCATATATATGTATTGGGTGGTATTTGAACCCCTTATCTCTTGGTTATTCTAGAATGACATTACAACTTTTGCAAGCACTTCATGTAGTGAGAAAATAAAACATAATATATTTATATATATACAGATATTAAAATAAATAAAAATATTAAATAATAATAATAATAAGAAATAGAAATAAAAAATATATATAATAACAGACAAATATGAACAAAATAATTAATAATTACTAATTAATAATTACTAAATAATAAAAAATAATTAATATATAAATAAATAAAACATTTAAATAATACTATATTAAATAGGAAATAATAAATAATAAATCGTCATTAATTATTAGTATGTAGTAAATGAATAATAAATAATTTACAAATAAATGAAACATAAATACGTAAATAATAAATAAGTAATAAAAAATAAAAAATTAATTATAAAGAATAAATTAATATACCATAAATAAATAATACATTTATAAAGAATAGAAAATAAATTATAAATAATTTTTAATAAATAAATATATAACAAATATATAATAACTAATTAATAAATAAAATTTTAATAATAAATTAATAAAAAAACAAAAAAACATATAAACAATAAATTACTTATACATAAATAATAATTAATAATAATTAATAATAAATTAATAATTAAAAATAAATCGATATAAAATAAATAATTAGTATATGAAAAATAAAAATTTTATAATTTATAAATTCATAAATATATAAATAATAAATAATATGTTATTAATAAATTAATAATAAATAATAAATAATCATTAAATAGTAATCTTAATATAAATATTTAATAAATAATTAATAGTAAATTAGTTTTAAAGAGTAAATAATTTTTAATATTATATAATGAATAATAAATAATAATTTAACTATAATTTAATAATAATTAATAAATTAATATATAATAATAAATAATAAATTTATAAATAGTAAATATTAAATAGTAAATGAGTAAATAAATATGAAAAATATATATAAAAATTACAAAAAGATAAATGGTAATATATATATTTACTTATAATGGGATTTACATAAATATATAAATTTACACATATTTTTATTTCATAAATATATATATATATTCCCACAAATATATAATTTTACATTAATATAAATATATATATACATATAAATATATATATATATACCAAATATAATATATAAAAATATAAACTTGTAAATACATATAAATATTAAAAAATGTATCAAACTATAGTCAAAAATTCATAAATAAATATTAATATCCATGCATAGATTGAATTATCAATAGTTTTAAATAAATATTGATATATATATTATTAATAAATACACATAAAATGTATATAAATAAATAAATATATATAATAGATAACAAATCACCAAAAGAAGAAACACTATAAAAAATTCAACACCATAAAATTAGTTTCAATGTAAATTAAAGAAATTAAATAATTTTTGACCTATCAAGCATATGAATACACTCTTAAACGAAGCTAAAATACTATCTAATGTTCCAAAATCATGGTATCAAAACAAAAACTAAGTCTTAGAGGCCTTTTTTGAATTTTTTTCATCAAAAAAATAGTTTCCTTATTATTTCCAGACAACAAGGTGTAGATATCATCTGAAGCTTCTATTTGATATATGATAGAGCCCAAACAGACTCCCGAATCAAATTTTTTGGTTATTTAATGTTGTAGTTTGATTTTAAACTTCTCTTAAAACTGAAATAAATTATATTGTATTAAATAAAACTAAATTATTATCTAATTTCATTTTAGATCATTTTATAATCATTAAATTGACTAGTTTTAGAGCTAAAATGGACACTCATATCAAAAGTTTTGGTCATTTGATGTAAAATTATGATTTTCAACTTATCCATGAATTAATTTAAGTGTCCAATAATTACTAAATAATATTTATAAATAATTAATAATTAAAAAATTATAATTAATGAAAAATATAAATAATAAAAAAATAATTTTGTATAAATAAAAAAATATTAATAATTAATAATTAAAAATAATTAAATACGTAATATTTAATTTTTTTACCCACTCATTTAGTGGTATTTTTTATAAGCTACACTCAAAAAAAGATTATATTTTCTAAAAAATACTATTTATCAGTTGTTTTTTAAAAAATCGGTATTAAGAAAAAAACACATTTAGGGGAGGTTTTAAAAACCGCTACTAAAAAACCACATCCAAATTAATTTTTTCCTATAGTAGATGATGGATTTTAGAGGCTTATCAAATTATTATAGTATTGGAAGAAACACATTTAATTATCCCGATCTATCATCATGAATCAACATACAAAATGAAAAACATAAATAAATAGGCATAACTTTGTCACAATACACTCTATATCCAATTAACAAGTCTACTAAACTATTATCTCCACAAGTATGAAATCGGAAACTAAAATCCTCATTCATAATAAGAGGACCCATGAACACCAATGGTGTGCTATAAAATTCATTTCAAATAAGAATGGTTAATAAGGATAAAGAGAGGGCTTCAACATAATCTATATGGAATTGTGTGTATAACGATCAATGGGATCACATATGTTTATATAAACTCCCTTTATTCAATGACAATAGTCAAGCATCATATTCCATCACATGAAACCCATCATTTATTACCCATAATTCATTCTTATTAGTATCTCATAACAGTTTGAATATTCCAAATTATTATATATATTATCAAGGAATTAACCTATTAATTCATAATGGATGTTAAATGATGTAGGAGAGATGAAAATAGACATTCCCTTAATATACTATATCAAAATCTTATCATATTCAATGATAGAGGCATCACATGATTTATATGATATCATGATATTAAAATCTATGATATACAACACATGCATATTATAGGATATAACTTATGCTATGTTGTATATATTGGGACCAAGTTGGATGGATGTTGTTTTTAGAAGCTAAAATATGTTTGTTTTGCAATTGTTGTCTTTTGTTGTCAAATAAAAAAATAAACCAACATTCTTTGTAAAATCTATAAATCAAACTAACCAATGTATTGAGAAGATTAGACATGAAATGTTAAAGAAAATCCATCATATTGGGAATATGGTTTCTGAAATAAAAGTATCATCAAACTCGCCTTAGGTCCAAAACTATGTGTTTCTCGTAATAAAGAAAAGTATTGAATCCTTATTAGATCTGATGAAAATATGATGATAGTTTTCTAATGTTTATGTTCTCAAAAATCATAAGTAATATGTAAAAAAAATGATTCAATCCATATAAAGGATGGTAGAGAACCATTGCTGCCAATCATATAGATGTTTTTTCGGAAAAAATGAAGTTACTAGAAAGGATGGGAAGTAAGAATTCTTCCTAATTAATGTTAGATGAATCTAGGCCGATCATAATTTTTTCATAGGAATGATTAATTCATGATACAAGATTATGTTTGTGTATAATGAAATTCAAGTCTCTCTAGTCGTTGTTCATTAGTATGATATTACCAAAGGTAGATTTGATTGAAGGATGGGAATGATGATTGTATCATATGAAGAGGAAGATACTATTTTTCAATTAAACCCATAAGCCACAAGATACAAATATTAAGAGAAATATGTTGATGTGAATCATATTCAGAAAAAGGAATGAAGTCATTAAAGATGAAGTTGATCATACCAGTCCATCAGACGTGGTGTGCCACCAATCATTAATGTAACGCCCCCAACCCGGATGCCACTGAACCGGTACTCCGAGTCGGGTGGTTACATAACCTTAAGCACGCCTCCCTGTACACCAAAGGCTGTCGACTTGCAGCGGGGGTATATGTAATCAAGTGGGGAGACTATACCCTCATTTTATCAGAGTAAGCCACAACAGAACAACCAATAGTGGAAAAAAATAACCAATAAACAAGGAATATGTATAACAGCCATTTCCAACAATAAACATGTCATGTCATACTACAAGTGAAAAAGTTAACAAAATCCGAAAATACAAACAACATCCAAAATCCCCAAAATGGTCCCGACTCCAAGTCTGGATCCTCCACCAAGTGCTACCCATGTCCACTCAGTTATCTAGCAAGGACACTTGCCCTTTTCCTGACCTGAAAACATGAAGTCTGCTCGGGTACCCAACGGCACCCTGATCAGGGTGTGAGTACAACTCAGTAGGCCACCACCAACTATGTCTACAAAATATCTAGTATAAACAGGTTGTGCATGCTGAAGGAAAATGAATGCAAAAATACAAGTGATTATTTAAGTTGCTATTAACTAGTTAAAAACCAACCCTTTACCACATTCATTCCAATCATTTCACACCAATAAACGTCACTTACCATCTCATCACATTTCCATGGGTTAATCACATTCATCATGTTACATGGGTCTAAGGCCAACAAACATATGCAAGAGGGTAAACACATCCTTTTCCTATCTCACTAGGATTAATTCCCTCATAGCAACCATACCTCACCTCGAAGCCTCAGTCTGGGTGGATAACCATAGCCTCACCTCGAAGCATCAGTCTGGGTGGATGAAACCGTTAAGAGAATAGATCATCATTCCCCATTCCTAACCTGTGCATTTAGGGTGGAGTTAGGAGCCTCAGTCTTCACTCGACCCGTGGGTGTAGATCCTCAAGTCATACCCCACACTACCAAGCCATGTGCACATGCTTATATAAGTAACCATCAATCATCAATACCATTGTCCCTTGGATAAATCATTCACAACCAACCATACGGGAATTCACATCATGCCTTAACCCATTAACACACCACCATTTAACATCAATTAACCATTCACCCAATTCTCGTGTGTTATGCCTATCTCACTAAGCATTCCATCCCAGACCCATAATCTATCCCATTATGGTATTTAATCAATTCACCCATTAACCCATTTAACATGTTCATCATTTCCATGAATCACCCATTCATTCCATTTCAAATAACCCTTTGATTATTACCAAGTCTAGGTGTGTCACCTAACTTCTATTCTACATTCAACCAATCATGACAACATATTCATCAAGGGCTCTACCATCCACCATAAAAAGATCACTTGTTTAATAACAATCCCTAAACCCGGAAAAAGCCGTCACATCCCATGTATGGCCCTAATTAGGTCAAGTCAATCCCAACACATCCCACAGGGATCGTGAGGGTTCCATTTTCCATTTTAGACACCATTCTTCTCAAACATGCTAAGGTTATCCAAACATAACCAAGGAAAAGCAAGAACATAATTTAACATGAACAAAAACCCTAAATAACCATGGGATATAACTTGTAGACCACCTACCTAGAATCCGCGGTTGAACGCACCCTCAATCGAGTCCTTAGACCTCGATTCGACCAACCCTTGGAGCTTCAACCTAGAACTCACCCAAAAGATAGGGTTTTAGGGTTTTGGAATGAGAGAGAGAAAAGATACAAACCCTAAACCAAGAAAAAAACCAAGGATGGGATTAGCCTTACCCTGAGCTTCAATCCGCAACCAATGGCACCAAAAATGCCTTAGGATCGAAGGAGATCTTCCTCTTGGAGCCATTTGGAGGTCTGGTTCGTGTCTAGGGAGAAGAAGGAGGAAATGGAGGAGAAACCTGGGTGGGTTCTTAAAATCCCGAGATGGAAAACTTGTAATTTTTTCAACATTAAGTGTCCACACGGTTTATCCACATGGTTTAGCAAACCGTGCGCAGACCGTGTGCTCGCCACTGTCCAAAGGAGGAGTGTTCGCACACTTCTTGGGCCGACCACATGGTTTTCCGAGGTCGTGCGCAAACCGTGCGCCCAGCCCTGTCTTGGCCGGACTTCCCTTCTTTCGTGCCCTGAACCCCCGGAACTCCCCCAAGGCCTCTCATACCTTCGGGAAACATTTTAAAAACCCAAAAAAAGGGATTTAACCAAAACACAACAGAAACATACCTTTCCAAAAACTAGGATCTTACAACCTCCCCACCTTATAACGGTTCGTCCCCGAGCTAGGCTCCCAAGCCTCATTGATCCACCGAAGAGAAGAGTTCAGGCCACTGAGCCTGTACATCTGATTCTCGCTCCCAAGTCTCTTCCTGAACTTTCCCATGCTGCCATAGTACTCGCACTAATGGCACAACTTTTCCTCGAAAGACCTTTTCACAACGATCCACCACACGAACTGGATACTCCTCAAAGGACGCATCAGCCTCAAGCTCTACATTATCAACATCAACCACGTGAGATGAGTCATGGTGATACCGTCGAAGCTGAGACACATGAAACACATCATGAATCCCACCATACTGCTATGGAAGAGCCAATCGGTAAGCCACTGGTCTGATCCTCTCCACAATCTCAAAAGGTCCCACATACCTAGGCGCCAACTTACCCTGATTCCGAATCTGACGGTGACCCAACCTTGGCGACACCCGAAGGAACACTTTATCACCCACCGAAAACTCAAGAGGTCTATGCCTCCGATATGCATACGACTTCTTCCTACATTGAGTCATATCCATCCACTTCCTGATCAACTGAACTCTCTCTAAAGTCTCTTGTACGAGACTTGGCCCCAACAACTCAGATTCATCAGCCTCTAGCCAACACAATGGAGATTTACACGGCCTCCCGTAGAGTGCCTCAAACGGTGCCATCTAAATCATAGCCTGAAAACTGTTGTTGTAGGAAAACTCAACCAACGATAGGTGCATCTCCCACGGACCACCAAGGTCCAAGACACAAGCTCTCAACATGTCTTCCAACACTTGGATCGTACGTTCCGACTGCCCGTCTCTCTTCGGGTGGAAAGTCGTACTCAAAAACACCTGCGTACCAAGAACCTTCTGCAACCCTTGCCAGAAACATGATGTGAAACGCGGATCTCAGTCTGAAACTATGGTCAACGGCACCCCATTCAACCGCACTATTTCCCGAACATACAGCTCACCCAACTGGTCGACTATAAAGGTTTCCCGAATCTGTAAGAAATGATCCACTTTCATTAACCGATCCACAAACACCCATATTGCATCATTCTTCCGTGGTATCCTCAGAAGACCCATGACAAAATCCATCGTTACATCATCCCACTTCCATTCCGGAATGGGCAATGGATGCAACAAACCACCTGGGCGTTGATGCTCGGCCTTCACCTACTGACAGGTAAGGCACCGTGCCACAAAGCCCGCAACTTCCTTCTTCATTCCAGGCCACCAAATCTGCCTTCGGAGATCATGGTACATCTTGGTCAAACCAAGATGCACTTCCCACTTTGATTCATGGAACTCACGCATCAACTCTTCCCGCACACATTTTGGCACAACCACGCGATCTTGAACACAAACAACACTGTCCACGTCGACGGCCCAACCATAAGGTAACTCCCCACCTTTAAGATTTTCCTTCCTACTCAAACACTCAGGATCATTAAGCTAATTTTCTTTAACTCGAACCAAAAGTGTCAACTCCATCGTTAAGGAAGCAAGAGTGACCTGACCACTTTCCTCCTGCACCTCCAGGTGCATCTCTGCAAACAAAGCCATCACCATCCACTCGGTGTTGGATTCCTGAAACACTTGATTCTGAACCTTCCTCCTCAGAGCATCAGCAACACAGTTTCACTTTCCCGGCGTGTACACCAACTCAAAGTTGAAAGATTGGAGATATTCAACCCATCTTCACTGCCGAAGATTCAGATCCTGCTGTGAGAAGATGTACTTTAAACACTTTTGGTCAGTAAACACTGTAAACCGTTCTCCCAACATATAGTGCCTCTAGAACTTCAAGGAGTACACTACTGCATCCAATTTGAGATCATTAGTGGGATAGTTCCGCTCATGGGGCCTCAGCTTCCTTGACCCATAAGCCACAACCCGCTCATCTTGCATCAACACAGCCCCAAGTACGACTCCGAAAGCATCACAAAACACGACGTACTTCTTATCCGGCTCAAGTAAGATCAATATATGTGCGGTCCTCAACCGCTTCTTCAACTCTTGAAAGGAATCCTCACAAGCCCCCGACCACTAAAACCTAATTCCCTTCTTGGTCAAGCCCGAGAGTGGTGCTGCCAAGCGAGGGAATTCCTGAATGAACCTTCTGTAATACCCGGCCAAACCCAGAAAACTCCAAACATCAGAAACATTACTGGGCTGATCCCAAGATAAAATTTCCTACACCTTCTCTGGATCCACTGACACACCTGTCTCCAAGATGATGTGACCTAGAAAATGAACCTCACCCATCCAGAATTGACACTTTGATATCTTGGCGTATAGCTGATGCTCTCTTAGCATCCTCAAGATGATGTCAAGGTGTTGGGCATGATCGTCGTGAGTTTTCGAGTACACTAATATATCTTCAACAAAGACAACCACAAACTAATCTAGATAGGTATGAAATGTCCAGTTCATCAAATCCATAAACACTACAGATGCTTTGGTCAAGCCGAAAGGCATTACCAAAAACTCAAACAACCTGTACCGACTCCGGAAAGCCATCCACGGTATGTCAAAAGGCCTCACCCTCAACTGGTGATAACCCAACCTCATATCAATCTTAGAAAACACTGATGCACCCCTCAAATGATCAAACAGGTCATCAATTCTAGGAAGAGGGTACCGATTTTTCACTATCATTTGGTTCAACTTTCGATAGTCCACGCACAACCTCAATGACCCATCGGACTTTTTCGCAAAAAGCATGGAAGATGCCCAAAGAGACGTACTAGGATGGATAAACCCCTTAATCTCCAACTCCTCAAGCTATACCATTAGTTCCTGAAGTTCCGATGGTGCCATTCGGTATGGTGGAATAGAAACTGGCTCCGCTCCCAGCAGCAACTCGATCGCAAACTCAACATCCCTCTCAGGTGGTAACCCCAAGAAATCCTCAGGAAACACATCCAGAAACCGATCCACCACAGCAGGAAATAAAATCCGTTCCCCTCTTTCATCATCACCAAGCATGAGACATGCCACTTGAGCCGTGAGTTCACTCATCCGTTGACCCAATGGTCCTATATGCCCAACTCGAACACCCCACTCGCCACGGTGGACATAAGTGTCACCCTCAAGTGACCTGAACGATACTATGTGACGATAATAGTCGATGTGTGCTCGATACAACACCAACCAATCCATTCCCATGATTTGGTCAAAACCTAACATCTCAAGAATGAACAAGTCCCACAGAAAACTATACCCGCCAACTTCCAAGGCACATCCCTTACACTGCTTGATATCCTCAACCTGCACCCCCAAGGGAGTGTCAATTGACATGACTCCACACACCCTTTCCACAGGTAAACCCAGCAATACCACAAGTTGAGTAGAGATAAAAGAGTGTGTGGCACCTGTGTCAAACAACGCACAAGAAAACATAGAAGCTATAAGGATCGTACCTTGAACAGTCGATGGTCCGGCCTCGCCGTCACCTGGCGCAAACTGAACTGCCTGAAACTGACTCGCCCCTCTACCCTGGGCTCCAGCCTGAATGCCCTGCGCTGCACTGCCCGGATGGTGTGAGCGATCTTTCCTAGGAGTTCCACATCCACCGCCCCTTCCAGTACGTCCCGTGGAGCTCCAACTGCCTGCCTGATATGGGGCAACTGATCCCCTTCCCGTATCTGGTACCTGCTTCCTGCCGTCATACTCGCCCACCTGTCGTGGGTTCTTGCAGAACCTCTGCACGTGCCCCATCCTACCGCACGAACTGCACTCAACTGGAGGTTGAGGACACTGACCACGCACATGCCCCGGCCTACCGCATTTATAGCAAAACACCTGATTCCCACTCTGAGAGGCTAACCCTCTCTTCTGACCACCATGAGGAAAACTTTCCAAACGGCACTTCCAACCATCAGAAGATGCATCACTTGTCCGCCCAGCTAGCACGAAAATCCTACCACCCGAATCTCCCTTAAGGTTCCCTTCAGAGATGATTACCTGATCCATCACCTCTGAAAACCTCTTCAAGAGAAAGATATTTACTTCAGACCTGATCTTATGTCTCAGCCCATCCTGGAAACATCTTTCTACTGCTGCCTCATCCCCTGCTAACACTGGGACAAAGCGTCTCAAATCAGTGAAGTGACTTGCACAGTCCATCACTGATAGTGATCCCTATGCCAGGCTCATAAACTCTGCAGCCCCCTCCTGCCTCAAAGTCTCTGGGTAGAAATGCTCCAGAAAATTTTCCTAGAAAACATTCCATGACATCCCCTCAGCCTGCTCGGTCTGAGCCTGAATGTTCCACCAACGCCTCACCTGGCCCCACAACATGTAAACAGCCAGCTTTACTCACTTTTTGACCGGGGTTTCCAGATGACCTAGTATCATCTGGACAGACTCCAACCAGAACTATGCTGCCTCTAGCCCACCCTCTTTGGTGAAAGTCGGAGGGTGATGCAGCTGGAATTCCCTGGTCAGCTCAAACATACCCGGCACACCCCGCCCTGGGTCCCGATCCATCATCTGCATAAGGCGAGCCAAGTTCTCTCGGAACTAGTCTTCTCTACCTTCATTGATCATCACATTTTCTTTCCTTTCTACTGGAGGAGTGTTCTCAGAAATATCCTCCTATTGCCCAACTGGAAATCAACATCGTGGTGGCATCTCTCTCTACATTTCCAAACACGAGATTTAATACGCATACCATAGAACTCCACAACTGCAACAAAAGATCTTTACTGGCTACAACCACCCCAACCATCCCTACTGTGGGCCATCGTCCACATGGAGTAAACAACCATGCACTACCACCAACTCACACAACATTTTTACCAAACATTTTCACTTCATTTCAAACCCTTGTATTTCGTTAAACATCATTTACCCATCTGTTTCATTTCATTCTTCTCAGTATTTCTTAGTTTCATGAAATGCATAATGCACCCTACTTTCCTGCCTCACACACCCACCCTGTGTGTGTGCCTAAAACAATGCATGTCACCTATCTCCCTAGGTGCCTACAATGATGCATGAATTCAAATCCTCGTGCCTTTAAGGCTATGAGCCAAATATCATAAAACAGTCACACCGAACCACATGTGTATCACCCAACGAAGAAATATCATCAACCGTAACAACACAAAACCAAGAATATCAATTTTCTTACCCAGGGTGACTTGGGTTTCCCCCGTACCTAGGTTAGCTACTCCCAAGCATGAGCTCATTACCAAGGCCCGACACGTCTTAACCCTTGGCTACCAAACCCAAATAACAAGACCTTAGAGAAGGAGAAGAAAGACCTCCTCTGATACCACTTTGTAATTCCCTTGACCCAGATGCCACTGAACCGGTACTCCGAGCCGAGTGGTTACATAACCTTAAGCGCTCCTCCTCTTACACCAAAGGTTGCCGACTAGTAGCGGGGGTCTATGTAATTAGGTGGGGATACTATACACCCATTTTATTTGAGCAAGCCACAAAAGAACAACCAATAGCAGAAAATAATAACCAATAAACAAGGAATATGTATAACAGCCATTTCCAACAATAAACATGTCGTGTCATACTACAAGTGAAAAAGTGAACAAAATACCAAAATACAAACAACATCCAAAATCCCCAAAATGGTCCTGACTCCATGTCCGGATCCTTCACCAAGTGCTACTCATGTCCACTCAGCTATCTAGTAAGGACCCTTGCCCTTGTCCTGACCTGCAAACATGAAGTCTGCTCGGGTATCCAACGGCAGCCCGAGCAGGGTGTGAGTACAACTCAGTAGGCCACCACCAACGGTGTCTACAAAATATCTAGTATAAATAGGAAGTGCATGCGGAAGGAAAATTAATGCAAAAATCCAAGTGAATATTTAAGTTTCCATTAAATAGTTCAAAGACAAGACTTTACCACATTCATTCCATTCATTTCACACCAATCAACGTCACTTACAATCTCATCACGTTTCCATGGGTTAATCACATTCATCATGTTACATGGTTCTAAGGCCAAAAAACACATGAAAGAGGGTAAAAACATCGTTATCCTATCTCACTAGGATTAACTCCCTCATAGAAACCATACCTCACCTTGAAGCCTCAGTCCGGGTGGATAACCATACCCTCACCTCGAAGCATCAGTCTGGGTGGATTAAACCGTTAGGAGAATAGATCATCAGTCCCCATTCCTAACCCATGCATTTAGGGTGGAGTTCGGAGCCTCAGTCTTCACTTGACCCGTGGGCGTAGATCCTCAAGTCATACCCCACACTACCAAGCCATGTGAACATGATTATATAAGTAACCATCAACCATCAATACCATTGTCCCTTGGACAAATCATTCACAACCAACCAT
This sequence comes from Viscum album, assembly GCA_963277665.1. NCBI lineage: Eukaryota > Viridiplantae > Streptophyta > Magnoliopsida > Santalales > Viscaceae > Viscum > Viscum album. Next base: position 2,005,416,469 of record OY728122.1, on the reverse strand, counting down.
ACGGGAATTCACATCATACCTTAACACATTAACACACCACCATTTAACATCAATTAACCATTCACCCAATTCCAGTGTTTTATTCCTATCTCACTAAGAATTCCATCTGAGACTCATAATCTATCCCATTATGGTCTTTAATCAATTCACCCATTAACCCATTTAACTCGTTCATCATTTCCATGAATCACCCATTCATTCCATTTCAAATAACCCTTTGATTATTACCAAGTCTAGGTGCATCACCTAACTTTTATTCCACGTTCAACCAATCATGCCAACATATTCATCAAGGGATCTACTATTCACCACAACAAGATCACTTGTTTAATAACAATCCCTAAACCTGGAAAAATCTGGCACATCCCATGGATGGCCCTAATTAGGTCAAGTCAATCCCAACACATCCCACAGGGATCGTGAGGGTTCCCATTTTCCATTTTAGACACCATTCTTCTCAAACATTCCAAGGCTATCCAAACATAACCAAGGAAAAGCAAGAACACAATTTAACATTCACAAAAACCCTAAATAATCATGGGATATAACTTGTGGATCACCTACCTCGAATCAGTGGTTGAACGCACCCTCAATCGAGTCCTTAGACCTCGATTCGACCAACCCTTGGAGCTTCAACCTAGAACTCACCCAAAAGATATGGTTTTAGGGTTTCGGAACGAGAGAGAGAAAAGATACAAACCCTAAACCAAGAAAAGAACCAAGGATGGGATTAGCCTTACCTGGAGCATCAATCCGCAACTAATGGCACCAAAAATTCCTTAGGATCGAAGTAGATATTCCTCTTGGAGCCCTTGGGAGTTCTGGTTCGTGTCTATGGAGAAGGAGGAGGAAATGGAGGAGAAACCTGAGTGGGTTCTTAAAATCCCGAGATAGAAAACTTGTAATTTTTCCAACTTTAAGTGGTCGCATGGTTTAGCCGCACGGTTTAGAAAACTGTGCGCAGACCGTGTGCTCACCACTATTCATAGGAGGAGGGGTCACACGCTTCCTGGGTCGACCGCATGGTTTGCCTAGGCCGTGTCCAAACCATGCGCCCAGCCCTGTCTTGGCCAGACTTCCCTTCTTTCATTCCGTGAGCCCCCAGAACTCCCCCGAGGCCTCTCATACCTTCGGGAAAAATTTTAAAAACCCAAAAACAAGGGATTTAACCAAAACACAAAAGAAACATACCTTTCCAAAAACTGAGATCTTACAATTAAAGTTACACAGGGACTGATCATCAGACACAGTGTTGGTACCAAAGTATAATCAAAGGCAAAAAAAATTTGTTGGAGTAGTTCACTAAGGATTTTTTATTGGGATTGATGAATTAGTTGATGTTTTCAAGACATATGAAAAATGGAATTTGAAATCAACCAAAAATGTAGTCATCAATTGTCATGAAAATAAATTTTTCCTTACATTTCATTGGGTCAAGAGAAAAGAAATTTTTTGATTTGTTTTCTTAACAATTAGGTCAAGATTCATCAGACTATCAGTGACCCTGATTATCAAAGTATTGAAATTACTGATTCATCTGGTGAAGGATGACAAAGATAAATGTCATTGAACATAGGATCATTAGAGTGAGGAAAATAAGAAATGATAGAATCTCCTAAATCAATAAAAAAAAGTGTTGTTGAGGGGGTATTAAATTGTAAATATAATAGAGAAGTGCTTGTTTGATGATGACTAAAGTTGATGCTGATGTTCTACTATGGAAGTACCGGAATCTTTTGAAGTTGAAACTATGTTTATGGTATAATGGTTTTTGAAGACGTGTAATTGGGATTGAGTAATGTAATTATAAGTCTTCAGTTATTATTTACTTGAAAGAGGGTCAAGAAAATAGGATTAACTTTATGTATCCATGGTAATAATAAAAAATTAGTGACCTTATGTCTCTATTATAATGAGAAAATTGAACTGAAAATAAGAATTTTACTGAAGAATGTTCTGAAAGACTAAAGCGAGATGTAGTCATGAGATGTTTTGATAAGTTTTAAGATGAAAGAAGAAGATTTGATAAGGGATGAAGAATTTATATATGAATCCAAAACTTAAGGAAGATTTATGTTTTGGGAAATTTGGTTGAGCAGGAAATGTTTTCATAGTCCCACCTAAACCATATTTGTCTCACCTATAAATAGTAGAAGTACTTTATACTTTCTAAAAAAATACTATTCAAGAGATAAGGAAGATTGCTAAATATTTATATAGAGAAAGTGTTTCCATATTGATAATAATTTAGGATTCTTTCTCGATAGAAGAAAAAAGGATAAGAGAAAATATTTTAATTATTTTTTTCAGATCTGACTGAGAAATCAGACTAGGTTTTTTAGGCTAAGAAAAAAAAAGTTCTGAATTATTTTAGTGGTATTTATACAAATTCATATAATTGATAAGAGCAATCTGATTTGGAAATTGGACTAGGTATCAGACTGATAATCAATATGACGTCTTGTAAGTTCTTTCCCGGTTCAGGGTAATAATGTGAGGAATTCTTCTAAAGAAAAAAATATTGAATGTTAAAAATGAATCACAATATCTTGTATTGAAGAAAATGGTGAATTTTTCGTAACTTTTTACCCAAATTATATTAAATAATTTAGTACTACTTGAAGAACATGAAATACTATATTGTAAATATTTCTACATGGGTGTAAGGGAATATCCTACTCATTTTATCCACACAAAATGATTATTTGGTAGTGTATTGTCTAGTATTGGATTAATTCAACACCATTAAAAATATCTTCCAACTCTTTTTCAGTAGTGAACCATGTAAACTCTTGTGTTCTTATGGATGATTTATTGATTGGTTTTTAGGAAGGTTATTTCTCTATAACAGGAGGAGAATGTTTTTTTAAAATAAAGGAAACTAAAAAGAAAAACATATCCATGATTGACCCCTCCCTCTCTCAGTGATACTTATACCTAGTTGGGAACTTATAAGTGATATAAGAACAAAAGGTTTCTATATTTTACTCTTTTATATTGTTTTGAGGAATAAATTGGGATGGAGAACCAGAATTGTGTGAGCTATAAAGGTATTTTGTTCTTCAGTGGTAAGAACTATCATGTATGGGATGATATAACATTGCCTTTTCTTATGTATCTTGGGTTTGATGTTATTAAAGCTAAAACATATAGATTTAATCATACTATTGAAAACTTTACTCTGAAATATATTTATTAAAAGAATCATTATAATGATGAATGATCTCAAAATATTTTACTCTCTTCACTTACTAAAATTGATTTTTAAGAGTAATAGGTGTTTTCACTACCAAAGGCAACGGGAATAAGCTGAATAACATTTATGAAGGGAATACAAAAGTGAATATAACTAAGTCACAAATTTGGATTCTGAATTAAGAATACCACTATATGTGTGAGTGTGAATATTGTTATAACTTCACTACCAATGTGAATGACATTTTCAGGACTATTACATGTCTTGGGGAAAAGATATAAGATTATACTATTTTTTGAAAGATCGTAAAACATTCTTCATGAATGGTTTAACTCCAATGTTTCCACATTGGATGATATAGATCCATAAATAGTTTCTATGGATGACTTCCATAGTACTCTCATCACATATAAAAGTAGAATGAAAAAATATATTAAAGGAAAAAAAACAAATATTGATATAGAAATTTCCTTCGAGGCTGCCAATCAAGGTTAATATAAAAAGGTTCTTGGCCTAGAAAAAGTTGCTGAACCTCATTCTGAAAATGAGTAATGTAAAAATCATGATTAATTGTTATCCTTGGTTTTTAAAAATTTTAAAATAGGTACATGTAAATATAAGGAAAATATTCCCTTAATATTTTTTAAATGTGGAGTTGTTGGGAACATTGGGGATAATTTTCCTCAAAGAAATAAATAAGACTATAGTGATGAACATGACTGAAGGAATAGAATATTATGGAATAAATAGGGTGATAAGGATGAATATTTTTCCAAAGAGAAAGATAAAAAGTTATTTAAAACCAAAAGGATAAGTTTCCATATAAATATGATAAAGAATAAGATATTTAAGCAGATTTCGAATAACCTACTGAGAAGCATGGAGAGAATACATTCATTATAATAGTTAATAATGATGTGTTTAGATGAAGTAGTTCTGATGAAGAAGAACCATAATTATAATTTAATCTGAAATAATAATTGAATGAATGTTTGATAATGATTAGGAGAGTTGATAAATAAATTAGAAAATTGAAAAATGAAAATTCATCAAGAAAATAATCATTAATTTTTTCCTAATGAGAATGTTGAGCTTCTAGATGAAATTTACTACATGAATAAATCTCTCAATAAAAAAAGAACCATAATAAGTATATGGAAATAGAATTTAAGGAAAATTAATAAGAGTTAGATCATGTCCAACATAAACTTTCTAATGTGGAGTTGAGGGTTACATGTTTCAAGGATTCTAACCCAAATTTTGGTGAATTTTCTGGAAATATTAAACTTAATATGGATAATAAGTTGCCTTAAATGGTCCATAAAAATGATATAAATGTTATATATGTGAAGAAAACAAAAACAATTAGAGAATTAAAAATTTTCTAAAAATTATGAGCATGGAAATGTTCCAATTAATTCTTGTCCCAATAAGAATGAAAAGAAAATTGAGTTGAAAATGAATATTTAATTTGATAACTAAATGTTTTTTATCAACAATTTCATGATAATAAATATAATAAGGTCGATGAAAGACATGATCACAATTCAAGTTATTATGAACATTTCATAGAAAAATATTAATTTTATGGATACTGCTGTTATTATGGTGGATTTAGGAATATGAAAAATATGTTTTGGTTTAATAAATAACATTTATACCACTACACAAATTATATAACGAAAAAATTTATGGGGAGTAAATCCTTTCAATGGAATGGTCTAATAAAGATATTTTTATGAAATTGGAAATGATTGGATTAAAAGTTAAAAATAGATTTCAACCTCTGAAAACTATTTGTGAGGAAGGTGGACAACCTGAAAATCTTGAAAAACGATGCCTTTTTTGTTACTAGCACAAAAAAGGTTTTGTTAATAATTATCAAGATCTAAAAGTTAATAATAATAAAGGGAATGAAAAATCACTTGTTGTAGAAACTTCTCTCAAATATACAAAATGAGAATAACCTTGGATCCTAGATTGTGGGGGTTGTTTTAAAATTATAGGCGATTTAGAATTATTGAACAATGTGAATGAATTCAAAGAAGGAACCGTGACATATGAAAATGATGAATCTCTTAGAATCAAAGGTTTTGGACTGGCCATAAGTGGGGAAGAAAAGTTGAAATATAAGATGGCTTTGTTTGTTGATGGGATAAAATAGAAAATTTATAAGTGTTTCATAACTTTTTTATGAAGGAAACAAATTTATTTTCACAAAATATGGTTTTTTAAAAAGTGAGAAATATGGTAAAATAGTTACTAGATACCAACATGAAAAGGAAACATTTTTCAAGTAGGTGAGGATAAAAATCTTGTTAATTGGGAATGGTGGAATAGAATCCATTGTAGTATAAAATACTAGTATACTTGTGTCATATAAACAAAATAAATTTATCAATAAGAGATAGTGTTTGGGGTATTCATGATATATCAGGAAGAATAGATTAGTGTTACAAGATTTTTTAGAAGGGAGAGATAATAAAATCTATGAATAAGAATGTCGAATTTTTTTCAAAAATTACCCATTGAAGTTATTCATTACAATATATTTTCACCAATGACAAAACAATCAACTCATTGAGATATTTACTTCATTAATTTCATGGATGAATTTTCTCAGAGTAATTATTTTATTTATATGAAACAAAAGTGATATGCTCTAAAAAATATTAAAATATTTAGGAGGAAACAGAGAAGGAATGTGTGTATTTAATAAAGAATTAGATAAAAGTTAGTTGAGGGGAATACAAAAAATAATAGTTTTAATGATATCTTGAGAATCATGGACTTCAACATGAATTTAGTACACTATACACTCCTCAAGAAAATGGTGTTTTTTGAATGGAAGAATAGATTTTTCAGTGAAATGGGATGAAATATATAACTTGAACATGGTTTCTCTTATTACTTTTAGAGGTAATCCATGAGTTCAAAAATGAATTTTTTATAGGAAATTTTCCTATATGACTCCATATGAGTTTTTTTATGACAAAACTCTATGTTTGAAATAATTAAGATTTTTTAGAGTCCACGCATCATAAAAAGAATGGTGGAAACCATGGGATGTTTGAGAAGAGGGGTGAATATATAATTTTTCATAGATATTCTCTAGAAGGAATACATTTTATATTTTTCTACAATGAAACATGAAGATTAGTTGATTCTGTTGATGTTAATTTTATTGAATAATATGGTAAAGATACTAAAAAACTCTTGCTCATAAACAAGTTAAACATATTGAAAGAATGTCATATGAAAATTCTAATAAGGATACAGACAATGGTAATCCTACTCAAGAAGAAAAATCAGAATCATCTATTTCATGTGATGAGGAAGAATCTTGAAAATTTCATCATAGGATGAGGAACCAAGTGCTACCTGAAAACATTATAGGTTGTCAACATGAAATGAATCAAAAATGAAGAACATTAAAAGTTATTACACATAAATCCATGAATTTAAAATATGATCCAAAAGATGTGAATGAATCTTTTGAGCATCTGAAATGGGTTCATTCTATGAATGAAGAGTTTGTTCAGATTGAAAAGAATGATTTTTAGGAACTCATGTCAAAACAAAGTAAGAAAAATTTTATTTGTACATAGTGGGATTTTTAGAACAATCTGAATGAAGATAGTGAATTGTTAAGAAACAATGAAATATTAGTGTGCCAAACTTACCCAAAAATTAAAGGAAGTGATTTTGATAAGACTTTTTATATAGTGTAAATGTTAGAAACAATCAGAAATCTTTCCTTCTATTTCTCCATATCAAAGTAACAAATGTTTTAAAATGGATGTGAAATAATAATTTTTTAGTGGTTATCTTGATGAGGGAATTTTATATTAAAAAAATGCATCATTGTTTATTAGAAAGATGAAATTTATGTTTGAAATCTGAAAAAATCCTTGTAAGGGATAAAATAATCTCTAAGGGAATAGTATTCAAAATTGGATTTTTCTTGAGAAATATATGTTTTATGAAATGAAGTATTGATATTAATTTTTACATTAATGAATGTTGTGATTTTACCTCATTGTATTTGTTTATGATGATGAAATTATCTTTCCATGGAATGATGAAATAACATGTGAAATGTTTTATGAGGATACGAATAACTTATTTGAGATGTTCGTACATGGTGAAATGAAATACTTTCTCGGGTAAAAAATATCACTAAATATGAAACAAAATTTTGTTTCCCATTAATAGTATGTTAAGTAACATATTTAAAAGTTGTGAATAGAAAATTAAAAACCTATTTTCACATTGATTTCATTGGGAACCATCTTGGAAAATATGGAGAAGGCAAGTAATTTGACTCTAAAGAGTCTCAGAAGGTTGTTAGAAGATTTTCATATTTTTCTGACATTTTTTAGGATATTATCTTATGTTAAATATTTCAATGTTCTCAAAAGAATAACATTTATTGGATGAAAAATAATTCTCTGAAATATCAAAGGTAGAAAACATTTTGGTATTAGGTATGTTATATCGGAAATTATTTCCTTTTTTGGGTATTTATATACAAATTGGGAAGGAAATTTTGATGATATAAGACCCACATATGGAAAAAAATTCTTCTAGGGAGGATTTGTGTTAGTTGGAATAAATAGATATAGAAATCAGAAACTCTTATTATAAAAAACCTGCTCTTTATTACACACATAAACATGATTCATTGTATAAACATTAAAATAATACAACTCTAAGGATTTAGAGGTCTAGTGTCTTTCGAAATTAGGGACATTACATAACAATATAGAACCTAAAACCCAACATATTTATTGAAAACTAATTTTACATGACCACAACATTCCTTTGTACTTAGCATTTCATGGGATAACTTGAGGACATGCATAAGAAAATGGTAAGATATAAAGACTAGTAAGGGTGTAAGAAATTCATAACATGAAGAATATAGTACATTTTAGGAAATAGTCATATCAATGGAGCACAAGAGAAACATTAACAAAAAGTCATGATATAGCATGATTATCATAAATGGAAATGTGGCAACAACATTTAACATGATCTTAGCATGAGCCAAGGCTTATTAAGCATGGAGCATGAGTAAACCCTCATTGAACTTGAATTAACATGAGTAAACCCTAATTTCACTTGACGTATCATGATACTAAGACTACCAAAAAATTGGGTTTCTGCAGTGCCACACTTTAATAGCACTAAAAAAGCGCTGATAAAGGGGGCCCTTTATCAGTAGTTTTTTTAGTAGTTCTGATAAATAAGGGTCTTTATCAACACTTTTACCTAGCGTTGATAAAGTTTATATTTCAAAAAAACATGAAAAATAATATATTGATATATAAGTATATTTTTATTGGTATGAATATAATATATATTTTTTAAATATGTTTTAGATAAGTATAAAGAGACAATTACATTTAATATATAAGAAATTTAGTGAAAATGGATTTAAAATATTTTAAAAAATATTATTAATCAATAAGTTTATAATTATCATCGACTAATAATCATTTAATAACAATTTTAAGACACAAAAAATCAAAAAAAAAATATTAAAAGATCTAAAATAATTTGAAAATGTAACTCAAACTTCAAACGACCATAAATTTTGATCTGAGGGTCAGTTTGAGCTCTACATTATATCAAATCAAATCCTATGATGATTTATATGTGTTAGTGTTCAAAGGGAACCTTTTTTCATATTTTTCGAGGCCAAAAAAGGCCAAGAAGGCCTCCAAAACTGTGTTTTCAGTCCGCATACCCAAATTTTTTAACATTTGATGGAATTTCAGCCTCGTTTCAAGGGGTCTTTTTGACTTTTTTCACTAGAGACTGAATTTATTTCGAGGTGATACATTTATATTTATGTTATGGATTTTAAATTTTATCATTTTTCATAATGTAATGTTATATATAATCAATTATATAACAATATATACATATTTTTTAAATATTCACCCATAAAAATTTAATTTTATAAATAAATAATTATTCATATTTAAATATAAATTATATTTCTCAATATATAAGGATTATAAAAATAAAAAACTAATATCCATTTTATTTAAAATAAAAATATATTAATATTTATATACCTATATGATGTGTGTGTTTGTGTGTGTGTGTATTTGTGTGCATCTATAATGACAAACTGATATGTATTATCTATATATTCTAAACATATGTATATACATATTAATATATAATATTAGTAAATATATATAAATATGTATAATTATAATTAAAAATACACATATAATGTGTGTGTGTGTGGTATATATGTATTTATTTATTTATAAACATACACAAAAAGCATATTTTATAAATGTATTTAAAACTAATCTTATAAATATATATTAATATACGAATAAATATATTAATATATAAATATAACTCTATATATTAATATACGAATATTTATATATATATATATATTAATATACAGATATATATATATTAATATAACAAAATATGTATATAACTATATATATATATTAATATATATATATATAAATATGTTAATCTAGATATATATATATATTAATATACGAGTAAATATAACTATATATATAAAAATAAATAGATATATTAATAAATGAACAGAAAAACAATATGGTGGAGTGGTAAAGGCTTAGGTGCGGCAGGCAATAGGTCACAAGTTTGAATCATGGGGGGAGACATGTCGTGCGTGTGGGTGGGGAATAAGGCTTAGTGCTGTTAAAGGGGGTTGGGGTGCTTTTAAATTTCTGGGGGTGGTTGGTGCGTGTGGGATGGGGTGGGGGTGGGGTGCTGTTGAAGGGGGGGCTTCAAGCACTATTGAAGCCCCCCTGAATTGTACAAATATTTTTTTTTACTTTTATCAGCACTTTTTTAGTGCTGATAAAAGGGAACCCCCCCCCCCATCTTCATCTCGATTAAAAGCACTGTTAATGTCATTTTCTAGCACTTATAAAGGATATATTTTTAGTAGTGTAATCTTTACCCAATGCATTTGAGCACTATCAGGGTGCACCCTTCTTAATCATTTCATTTCATGCATAAGTGTGCCACATGGATCAAATAAAATGGATTTGTTAAACATCATAATTTCTTCCATGATAAAGTAATGTATAATTCATACATGAAACTCTATAATAAATAATAAAATGTGCATAAAGGTGAATACCCTTGATAGAGAAATGGTCAAGGTATTCACTACACAATGACTTTGTCTTGGAAAATCGCAGTGCAATTTCAGTAGCATAACGGTGTGACATAAGAATTCATAAATAAGGTTGATGAGAGTGAAATGGGAGTCTCATAATATATACATGAGATGGGCAATAATGGGTTCATGTAGATACATTTCTCAACATATGTAATGAAATTTATATTTATAATATAAAAGAATTGCTTGAATGTAAATGAGAAGAGGGAAATTCCTTATGGAATTTCGGCATGGTAACGGGTGTACATGTGAGGCATTAATGAGAGAGAAATATGTCTCTCATAATTAAAATAGAAAGAGGGAATTATGGGGGAGGTGAAAAATCATACCCAAACATTTTTAATTGAAAAAAAAAGGTATAACATCATAAAGAAATTTGGACAAAAATGAGAAAGGAAGAAATTATTTACATGAATGTGTGATCCAAAGGCTTCGAAGAGGCTTGATAGGGGAGTCTTGGGATCTTGGGGAATCTTGGTAAGATTATATAGAGATTAGGTAAGAGTTTGGGGAGCTCCAAATGGTTTTAGTGTAGAGGAATGTGATATTTAGTGGGTTTATATAATAAATGAGAGAGAATTCTTTTTTATTTATGTTTTGGACACCACCCATTAAACTAATCAAAACCACAAACCAAAGAATGGTTTTTTCCAAAGGGGAGTGAAAAACATTATTTTATAATTCCAATGGCCTAACTTCTAAAAATATTAGTCTTGCTTATGTGGAGGTGAGTCACACTCTCAGGGAAATCATTTTAAAAAGTTAAAATATTTTACAAGTCTTGGAGGGTGCACTAAGGCACCATAAAATCAATCAAACAAATATAAAATCACATTATTTTAAATTTAAAACATATATTGGCCGAAAATACTTTTTATAGTATTTTATTACATCACTATTGGGTCATTATGATGTCATAAAACACATTATATGTTTAAACTGTATTTAATTTTTACCCAAAAATTCCACTGTCTAAGAAAATTATAAAAAATTCACCATCAGATAATTTCAAAATCCTAAATCCAAAAATAATATTCATTTTATCTAAATTATTTTCTAAATATGTGAATTTTTAATTTTTAAATACAAACTGACATTTATCAAAAAATTCATGGGTTTTGACAAAAACAGATTTGAAACCTTAATAAAAATTACAATTGTATTCATAAAAATTATATGATTTTCTAAATTTAATAAAAATTAATTTAGTAATAACATTTTATTAAAATATTATTGAATTAAAAAATCTATTAATTCATCAAAATAGATTTTTAAATTGAATATTAACTAAAAATATTATTTGTGCCTTAAAAACTATTTGCAAAGTAACAAGAATAAAATGAATGTATATTCTTTATTATATAAAAAAATAATGCATGTAATCATAGTGATAGGTTCTTGTTACATAACCCCTTATAAGAACCGCATAAGAACTAAGGGTAAGGTATGCGATGGTGATAGACTCTTGGGGTGGCTTGGATAACGTCACTCGGGTGGTAATCTCTATTAACATCCACTTCTCCCATAGGCAGTTCCATTCAAGATTAATGTATTGATGTTAGGCTTGGGATTGGTAAAGAGAGAATCCTAGTGATTCCACCTCCTTTCCGAGCTCCGACAAATGGGATTTTTATGGAGCAATTCTACTAGATGAGGTCATCGCTTCCTTTGTCTGAGTAAATTGGATTTTTTAAAGCCCTATATTTTTACTAATCATTTGATCACTGTTAAACAGATATTTTATCAATGGTAACAATTCATAATGATATTTTAAAATCCAAAAACATAAAACCAAATAAGTGAAAAATTTTCATATAACCATTTTACATAATAAGAAATTTAATTAGATCAAGAGGAACATTAATAATAGTTTTTTGTCTTTAAAATATTCCCCCCTTAAGAAATTTTTCCATCAAAATTTTCTTTCCCCACACTAAAACAGATGTGGATAACTCTGGCTCATCACTTACTCTTATTCCCACAATGCTTCATCAAACTTGTGGCTTCTCCAAAACACATTCACGAAGGGTATTGTCTTATTTCATAGAACATTTTATTTATGATATAATATCTTCGTCGGCTTCTCTTTATAGGAGAGGTCATTCTCCAATGGTACCACCTCCAGATTGAGTACATGAAATGGGTCAGGTATGTACATCCTCATGAGTGATACATAGAATACATCATCTACTTGAGATAGGTTTGGTGGGAGTTCTAGTCGATATTCCACTACTACAATGCGATCAAGGATATCAAAAGGGTTGATGTACCTTGGACTAAGATTTTCCTTCTTCCAAAATCTCATAACTCTCTTCCATGGCGATATGCGGAAGAATACCATGTATCTAATATCAAACTCTAGGTCTCATTGATGATTATTATCATATCTCTCTTGTCGACTCTGATAAGATTTATTGTGTTTCCAGATGATCTTAACCTTCTCCACCATTTCTTCAACCATTTCTGGACCTAGGAGTTTTTGCTCCCCAAATTCATCCCAACATGTGGGTGTTCTGCACCTCTTCCCATATAGGGATTCATAAGGATCCATTTAGCTACTTGAGTGGAAACTGTTATTGTAAGATAACTCAACCATAGGAAGATGTTGGTCCCATCCTTCTTTGAAGTCCCTTGAGCATGCTCTCAACATGTCCTCAAGTGGTTGGATAGTCCACTGAGATTGGCCATCAATTTGAGGATGATAAGCCATAATAAAGTTCATCTCAGTATTCAGAGCATGTTGAAGACTCTTCCAAAACGTAGACATTAATCTAGGATCTTGATCGAATAAAATTTATAGTGGTAATCCCTACAGCCTTACCACTTTTCTAATATATATCTGTGCTAGTTGATCCAATGAGAAATCATCTTTAATTTAAATTAACTGTGTAGTCTTTGTAATACAATCCACAACAACCCAGACATTATTGTTTCCTTTATATCTCTTCAGAAGTCCAGTGATAAATTCCACGGTGATGTTCTCTTATTTCCATGATGGTATGGGTAATGGTTGCATCATCCCCTTAGACTTTTTCTTCATAGCCTTCACTTCCTAACATAAAAGGCACATTGAGGTATACTAAGTGATATCCTTATTCATGTTATCCCACCAATAATGCTCTCGAAGATCTTAATACATCTTTGTGTTTATTGGGTGAATAGAGAAATTATAACTTTTTGAATCATCCAAAAGTTCTTTTATTAACTTCAGATTTGATGGAACACATAGTCTTGACCCAAATATCACAATCCCATCTTCTGTCACATTGAACTATAAGGATTTACCTTTTCTGATAGTTTCCACTTTCTTCTGAAATCACATATCATCCTTTTGAGCATACTTTAACATTTCTAAAAGAGTCAATTGAGCAATCATTTGTGAAAGGACTTATTATGTTCCCTTCTTTATGATTCCCATTTCTATCTTCATCAAAACTAAGAATATTGGATCCTTTTCAATTCTCCTCAATGATAGAATTGATGGGTCCTTCTTAGAGTGTCTTCCACCTTGTTCACTTTACCAGGGTGGTAATGGATTTAGCATTCATAGTATTTGATCAGATCTAACCATCATCATTGGTGCATGTTCAACTCTTTTTGTGTGAATATATACTTGAGTCTTTTGTGATCCATATATATTTCACACTCTCCCCAAAGAGGTAATTCCACAAAATTTTCAAAGAAAAGATTACTACATCCATCACTAGATCATGTTTTGGATATTTTTTCTCATGATCCTTCAATTTCCTTGAATCATAAGAAATGACATTGACATTTTTCATCAACACACAGCCCAAGCCCTTCTTTGAAGCGTAACTAAATACCACAAAACATTCTCCACTTTGAGGTAGTTTGAGAATGGGTGTTGTCATATGCCTCCTTTTCAATTCCTTGAATCTCTCTTTGCATTCATCACTCCAAGAAAACTTGACTCCATTTCAGGTTCTCTTAGTAGGAGGGTTTGACAATCATGATACATTTCTCATAAATTGGTGATAATATCCAGCTAAACTCGTGAAGCTATGGATATCTATCACTGATGTTGGCTTCGGTCATCCCTCAATTTCATCTATCATGCAAGGATCCATAGATATTTCAATGCTTATGATTATATTACCCAAGAATGAGACCTCCTTCAACCAGAACTCACACTTGATGTACTTTGTATAGAGATTACTTTTTTACAAGGTCTTTAGTACAGTGCTTAATTCTCCTCATGCTCCTCCTTGGTTTTGGAGTATATTAGAATATATTCTATAAATACTATCTCATATTTTTCAAGGTAATATTTAAAGACTTTATTCATCAAGTCCATGAAGATTGTTGAAGCATTATAAAGTACGAAAGGCATTACTATGAATTCATAGTGCCCGTATCTTGTATGAAAAGCAGTCTTGGGGATATCCTCCTTCTTCACCCTTACTTGGTAATATCCCAATCGCAGATCCACCTTGGATAGTATTGTTGTCCATTTATGTAATCAAACAAGTCATCAATTTTTGGTAGAGGATACGTGTGCTTTATCGTGATTTTTTTGGGCTCACGATAATCAATGCAAAGGTGCATTGACCCATCCCTCTTTTTGACGAAGGAGACTGATGCACCCCATGGAGAAGTACTTGGTCATATAAACCCTTTATCCAGATTCTCCTGTATTTTTTTCTTAATCTCCTCAATCTCCAAAATATCCATTCTATACAGATTCTTGTACATTGGAAACACCCTAGGGATAAGATCAATTGAGAATTCAACATCTCTTCTAGGAGCAAAACCAGTCAATTCCTCAGGAAATACTTCAGCGAATTCCCTCACAATAGAAGTTTCTTCAAGGGTGGTTGCTTCCTTGGAATCAATCATTTGAGAAAGATATGAATGCTCATAGGGAAGTAATATCCATGCTTTAGATGATGGTGCTAAAGAAGATTCATCCTTCTCCTTGCACTTGTATAAAATCAGGTGTCAATTCACCATATTGAGAGTGATTTCTCTCTCATGGAAATTTATGTTGGATCTATATAGTGAATGTAAATCCATGCCGAGAATTCCATGAAATTCCACCAGAGGGAGTATGATGAGGTTCTATTGGAAGTTCAAACCACAAATTGTGATAGGGGGGAGTTATATTCATGGGATGCAATGATTTCCCCATTTGTCATTCTCACCAAAATAATTACTTCCATGATTTTTGGTGGTGTTGGGATTGTTATAATAATCTTTTGGGATATAAAAGAATTCATAGGACCAGAATCAAAAAGTAAATTTACTATTATTGAATGAATAACTATTGTACCTATCACCACTTCATTTTCGGGGTTCGCTTCTACAGTAGTGATGTAAAAAGATCACCATTGCTGCCTTCGAGGTTGTTGGTTTCCTCTGAAACCCATTGGCTTAGGGAAATGGTTTTAAAAGTTCCATGGTTATTTGTAGTTGAAGAAATGAACAACACATTGAGGGTCTAATGGAGCATTCCTCTCCTCTATCATAACCGTAGGTTTTTATTGTCAGCAGTTAATGTCTAGGTTCCCCTCTCTTCCACACATAAATATTTTCCTCATCCCCTTCAAGAAATTTTCTGGCTGCTTCTTTCTGAACCTTTGGCAAGTGGGGTGATGCAATTTCTTAGCACAGTTTTATTTTTCCATTTGACCGTCAAAATTAAAGTCTACCTTATGCTTCTTTTCCACATGATACCCCTAAGATTCAATGATCTTTGTTTTGACTTTTAGGGAACATCAAACAATTTGTTCATAGTTCTCTATGTCAAGGATCACTAGGGATTCTCATAGGATAGGTTTTATAACACCAAAGAAGAAGTTAAGCTTGTATTCGGGGGTAACGACAAAGATAGAGGCTCATTGTGCAAGCCTTGTGATGTTTTCCTCATACGATCTGATGGATTCATCGTCTTTTTTTATTTAGGGCAAGGAAGTCCATTTACATCTTATGTCGAAGGGTATGAGGAAAATATTTATCAAAAAAAATTTTGGAAATCCTTCCATTCAAACGTCGTGATATCTTCCTCAGGCATCATATTTTTTATCAATGTCCACCATTTATTAGCTTCACCCTCTAAATAGTAAGCAAATAGAAGAACCTTTTCTTATTCAGAACAATAAAGGATAGAGAATATATTTTCAATGGAGTTGATCCATTTTTTGGAAATTGAGGGATCAAATGATCCATTAAAAGTGGGAGGCCTTTATCTCGTGAATATCTCGATTGTGACTTGTTCTTTCTTGTGGGGGGTGAACGTTCCTCTTGACCCATGTTTCTATTCAAATCAAGAGTTAACTGAGATAGTATCGTGATAATTTTTGTGATTCCCACTCCCATCAGATTGGGAATCTCATTAGAAGAGTCATCATAATGATCTTCACATCGGTTGTTAGCCCGAGTCCTCCTATTACCAGCCATTAGCTAGAATAAAAGTAAGGTTAGTGGTAACACATAAAGGGGAATCCAATCAAAAAAATTGATAAATTATAATTTACATTTATTTCCTTGATTTATCTATGTTATCCATGATCTACTTCCCAACATATTTTCTAAGGGGCATTTTTTTTATTCCCTTAAGAATTGTTTATACTAAGCTCATTAATTTATCAAATCATATCCCCCAGGAGTGTCTTAATCAAGAGTGTCACAAGGCCCATTTCCGTGCACCAGTTCTCATTCAAGTCTAGCTCAAAGTGGTGTTTTTGGGTTTTACCCCAAGATACATCTATGTCAGAGCCACCTCTACCTGCTTGTACCCCGACTTATATATATTTTCTTGATAAACCTCTTACTAAATATTCACCAAAATTTAGAGATGTTTTTATTATAATTAGTCTTATCCCTAAGGCTTTCACATGGATTTTCTAATCATAATCCCAAGAATAACTAAAATTATCCTCTGATACCAACTATAACAACCTTTCTCTTCATTACACACCTAAACATGATTCATTACATAAAAATGCACTTAATACAACTCTGAGGATTACGAGGTCAAGTTTCTTGGGAAATTAGGTGAATTACATAACAACTTAGAACATAGAAACTAGCATCTTTATTGAAAACTTATTTTACATGACCACTACATTCCTTCGTACATAGCATTGCATGGGATAACTTGAGAAAATGAATAAGAAAAGGGTGAGTTATAAAGCCTAGTAATGTAGTAAATAAAGAATAACATGAAGAATATAGTACATTTTAGGCAATAGTAATATCAATGGAGAGCACGAGAAATATGAACATAAAGGCATGGTATAGAATGATTATCGTAACATGGAAATGTGGCAACAACATTTAACATGATTTTAGTGTGAGCCAAGGCTCATTGCACATGGATCATGAGTAAACCCTCATTTCACTTGAATTATCATGAGTAAATCCTCATTTCACTTGATTTATCATGATACAAATCTTTAACCAATGCATTAGAGCGCTATCATGGCACACCATTCTTAGTCATTTCATTTCATGCATAAGTGTGCCACATGGCTCATATAACATGGATTCATTAAACATCATCATTTATTCCATGATAAAGGAATGTGGAATTCATACATTAAACTCTATAATCAATAAGTAAATGTGAATAAATTTGAATACCCTTAATAGGGAAATGAGAATGGTATTCACTACACAATGACTTTGACTTGGAAAATCACGGTGCAATTTCAATAGCATAACGGCGTGACATAAAAATTCATAAAAGTTGTTGATGAGAGAGAAATGGGTGTATCATAATATTTAAATGAAATTGACAGCAAGGGGTTCATATAGATATATGTACCAACATATTTAATGGAATTTAGATTCATAATATAAAATAATTGCTTGAATGTAAATGAGAAGAGGGAAATTTCGTACGGAATTTTGGCGTCGTAACAAGTGTACATGGGAGGCATTAATGAGAGATAAAGAGGTATCTTATAATTAAAAAATAAATAGAGAATAATGGGGGAGGTGATAAATCATACCCCAACATTTTTAATTGAAAACAAAAGGGTATAACATCGTAAAGAAATTTGGAAAAAAATGAGAAAGAAATAAATCCCTTACTTGGAAGTGTGATCCAAAGGCTTGGGAGAGGCCTAAGAGAGGCTTATTTGGAGCTTGGGGTACCTTGGGAGGATTATATAAGAGAGTAGGAAAGAGTTTGGTCGAGCTCTAAATTGATTTAGTGAAGAGGAAAGGGAGATTGAGTGGGTTTATATAGGAAAGGAGAGAGAATTCTTTATTATTTAGGTTTTGGACACCACATAATCAAAACCAAAAATCAACCCGTAGTTTTGGCCCATGGTTTTTCCCAAATGGGAGTGGAAAACATTATTTTATAAGTCTAATGGTCTAACATCTTAAAATATTAGGCTTTTTTATGTGGAGGTGAGTCACACTCTCAAGGAAATAATTTTAAGAAGTTAAAATGTTTTTTAAGTATTGGAGGGTCCACTAAGGAACCATAAAATCAATAAAACAAATCTAAAATAACATTATTTTAAAGGTAAAAAATATATTGGCCGAAAATAATTTTTATAGTATTTTATTACATCACTATTGGGTCATTATGATGTCAAAAACACATTATATATTTTACCGGTATTTAATTTTTACCCAAAACTTCGACTATTGCAGAAATTATGAAAAAATTCACCATTAGATAATTTCAATGTCCTGAATCCAAAAATAATATTCATTTTACCTAAATAATTTTATAAATATGTGAATTTTTTCATTTTAAATAAAAACTTACATTTATCAAAATTTCATGGGTTTAGACAAAAACAAATTTCAATACTTACTAAAAATTACAAGTGTATTCATAAAATTGATATGATCGTCTATATTTAATAAAAATTAAATTTGTAGTAATATTTTATTAAAATATTATTTAATTAAAAAATACATTAATTCACCAAATTATATTTTTTATTTGAATATTAACTAAAAATACTATTTGTGCTTTAAAAACTATTTACAAAGTAACAACTATAAAATGAATGTATATTCTTTATTCTATAAAAAAATTCACATAATCATAGTGATAGGGTCTTGTTACATAACCCATTATAACACCTGAATAAGACCTAAAGGAAAGGTGTGTGATGGTGACAAACTCTTGAGGTGGCACGGATAACATTGCTCAAGTGTTAATCGCTATTAACTTCCACTTCTCTCATAGGCGATTCCATTCAAGCTTAACGTATTGAACATCAGCTTGGGCTTGGTCAAGAGAGAATTCTATTGATGCACCCTCCTTTCTGAGTTCTGACAAATGGGTTTTGTATGGAGTAATTCTACTGGATGAGGCCATCGCTTCCTTTTTCTGGGTAAATTGGATTTGTTAAAGCCCTATACATATACTAATCATCTGGTCACTATTCAATGTCTATATTAGAAAGGGTAAAAATTATTAATGGTATTTAAAAAAAACCAGAGAATTGCATATGTTTCATATAACCATTTTACATAACAAGACATTTAATTTGATTAAGAGGAATATTAATAAATGTTTGGGTCGTTACACTTAGTATTGAAGTTGTTTAATATGATACTTTCACAAAAGCTGTTACCCAACATTTGTGGATGAATACTCAATTGGTAGACTTATTTGTTGATGCACTATTACACTTTCTCTTAGGTTGTGATAATCAGAGTTCCATCAACCTTACTAGAATTTTGTTACAACATTCTCATTAAAAAAATATTGATACGCAATACCACATTTTCATATATAATGTTGAGAAGAATGAATTGAAGCTTACGTATATTCCTACATTGAAACAACTTCCTAACATTTTCACAAAAATGATACCAAATGAACCTTTTTATAAAATGATGTTGAAAATAAGATTAAAAATTCTTTCTCATCTGGGTTTGACTATGTGATTTTTCTCTGATATCTTCTGTACATTGGATAGTGTTGTCAAGGGGGAGAATTGTTTCATAAATCTATCCATTGATATGTATTAAACCTTTTAAAGAAGCATGTACGTAGGTACAGTTGCAGGTAAGATGTAAATTCAACATGTAATTGTATGAGATGTTTTAAAATATTTTTGGAGTGGTTATAAGAAACATTTATTTGTAGTAATATGTAAGAAGAAAATAAATAGGTGAATAAATATGTGAAGAGAAGATGAGGATGTTTTCATGAGTCACTATTTTTCGACAGCATGGTTTTACTATCATTGATTCATTATTTCCAAAAATGAGCTAGATCATGTTAGATTAGAACAAATGATAAGTAATCCATAGTTTGAGGTTGCAAATTCAATTATTTATGAAACTTATTTGAAAAAAAATATTGAGGGAAGATTTTTTAGACCAAGTTAGCTGAAATTTGTTTTTGGAAGCTGAAATATTTTTTTTTTCAAATGTTGTATTTTTTTATCAACGAAAAAAATAAATCAACTTTTTTGTAAAATATAAAAATCAGATAGACAATTATATTTATATGAACAAACTCAAAATGTTTAAGAAATTCCATCATATTTAGAAGAAGGTTTATGAAAGAAAATAATAATCAGAACCACATTTAGTTTGGAATGATGTGTTTATCACAATGATGATGAGTATAAAAATATGAATGGATCTGATGAAAATCTCACAATACAATTATAATATTGTAGTCCTCATAAATCATAAAAAATCTATAAAACTTATGATGAAATCCTTACGAAGAAATGGGAGAGAACCTATGTTGGTAATAATATAGTGATTTGGTAGGAAAGAATGAAGTTTCTAGAAAGTATGAGAGGTTACAATACTTCCAAATACAAGTTATATGATGATATAATGATCTTAAATGTTTTAAATTTAATGAGAATGTCATGATAATAGATAGAGCTTTTGGATGAAGAATTTCATGGCCTTCCTGTCTCAGTTCTTCAGTACAAGATTACTGTAGTATGATTTTTTAAAGGTTGGGAAGGTTTATCATATTGTAAGAAGATACAGATTCTTGTTTTAGTCTGACCAATAAGCTACAAGATACAAATCTTCAGAGAAATACGTTTATGTGAATCATAATTAGAAAAAGGATATAAGTTACTAATGAAGAAGATGTTGATACTGGTCCATCATATGCAGTGTGTCACTAATAATCAAAGTAACCCTGGAACTGATCATCAGACATAATGGTGGTTGAAAAGGAAAATCAGAGGCATAAATATTGGTTGAAGTACTTTAGTAATAATATTTTTTAGGACCGATGAATATGTTTATGTTATTGAGAATGATGAAAAATGGAATCAGAAACCAATAAATAATATAGTAAACCATTTACATGGAGATAAATTGTTAGATTTCAATAATTAAGTGAATATAAAAGAGATTTTATGATTTGTTTTCTTAATAATTGGTTCAAGGTTCAATTGACTGGTGCTAACAATGGTTATCAAAGTGAGGTATAGAATGATTTATCTGGTGTAGGATGACACCAATAAACATCACAAAATGCATGATCATCGCTATGAAGGGAAGAATAAAAGAGATGATTTCCTAAAGAAATTAAAAAAGTGTTGTCAACGGGAGCATGAATTTTAAAGATAATGGTGATGATATTGATTAAAGAGGTTTGAATTCTATGCTGATGTGATGTTAAGTAAGTACTAAAATATTTATAAGTTGCAACTATTTGTATGGAAGAATAGTTTTTTAAGACATATATTTGTTACTACACATCATAATGAGAATTAGTTTATTATGATTTATTCAAATATGGGTCAAGAAAATTAGAGTGAGCTTATATATGAATCGTGATATGAATATTGAAGTGACCTTATATCTCCATATAGATGAAAAAATCAGATAGAAAATAAAATCAGATAGAAGAATGTTCAGAAATACTGAAGTGAGATGATGTCATGAGATGATTTGAGAAGGTTTAAGAAGAAACAAGAAGAGTTGAGAACAGCTGAATAAGTAAAATATGTATCTAAAACTTAAGGAAAATTTATGTTTTGGGTAATTTGGTTGAGTTGGAAATGTTTTAAAAATACTTCCAAAACAACATTTGTCTCATATAAAAATAGAGGAAGTACTTTCTTCTTTATGACACAGACATATTATTCAATAGAGAAGGCAGAGTGCTGAAATTTTCTAGAGAGGAGGAGTTTCCAGATTGAGAATGCCTAAGGAATATTGATGGAAAGAATAATAAATGAGAAGATGTAATAATGTAATCATAGTTTCTAAATTAGACCAAGAAATCACATTGGGTTTTCTAGACTCAGTAAGAAAAATTTAAAAATTACTTCAGCAGTATTCTGACAGAGTCATATAATCAGTCTCATCAATCGGACAAGGTAATCAGACTAAGTATTAGACTATATTACTAGAAAGCTTAGTCATAGGAAAATCCCCTAACTATTTATAAAATAAAATAAAAGTTTAGAAAATAATCGCCATAGAACAAAAAAAAAACTACATACCATCAAAGTCCAACCCAACACCACCTCCATAAACAAAAGCTTCATCCACAGTCGCTGATTCCCATTCCGAGATTTTGCATTGCTTGAGGATCTTAACATACTTCCACCTGAGATTCAACCATTTCAAAGAAAAAATTTCATCAGTAGTTTTCATAACTTTATTAAAATATATGGTGGGCATCGGCTTTGGCAGGTAAAAGTAGTCCTTCCTCAGTCGTCTTCAGGGCGATGCAAGAACATCCTCTTGGCTCCCAATCAAAATCTTCTTCCCTCCCTAAACAAGATCACTATATGAGGCTCGGATCATGCCGATCTCATTTTTTTTGTCACTATCAGTTAAATCCCCCCATTTTCTAAGAATCTACATATATTGATAAGGTTCAATTCTGGTCTGATGGAGCTGACAATTAGTGTCAATCATAGCTAATCATTGTGGATTTTTCAGCAATTCATTTCCTTCATAGACCCCTTTTCACTGCCCTCATTCACTGCAACATCCTCCTAAAAAGTTCTCTTGGTTCGGAAATTGGCACTATCCTGGATAACCTCCTCCACTTCCTCCTGTTCCAAACCTTGAAAATGATTACCCATGGAGACACCGGCCAACACACCATCCTTACCCTCATAAGTATTAGACTATATATCATTACAATGTTAAAAGGGTTTTTCCAACTACTGGGTATGAAACTCAAAAATTGTTTTGAATAATTTTTTTGAATATTTACAAGGAAACATGGTAACATGTTTTGATGAAAATGGTGAATGTTTCTTAACATCTTAAAAACATTATTAGATAATTTTGTCCTACTTGAATCAGATGCACTATTGTATTAAACATAGTAATACATAATTAAATTGGCATATCTTACTCACTTTATCCATACAAAATAATATTTTTCTAGTAGATTTTGTGGTATTGGATTGTTTCCAAACCATACCAAATACATAGGTACTCTTGTTGAGTAGTGAACCTTTTAAATTCTTATGTTCTTATAGATGTTTGATTGTTTTTTTTTCAAGGATACAAATCATTAATAGGAGGTGAAGGTTTTTTCAAATTAAGGGAAACTTAAAAGAAAATGATATCACTGATTCACCCCTACCCCTCTCAGTGATTCTTAGATTATATTTAGGCACTTATAGTATAATTCAATATACCCATTTTAGTTAACTAAATGAAAAATAAACTTGGTAAAAGTGGTAAGAAGTTTTAATCAAGTTAGGTTAGTTAATACTTGATCCAATAATATGTTGGTCATCAATGAGATTTTAGAATAATTTTACAACACACTCCTCTTAGAAGCCTGTTTTAATGGAAGAATTTTACCTTGTTTGCATGGTTGAATAAATGAACTAGAAGAAACAACTTTTATACCAAATTTTATCCCATAAATAGAAGTCATAATGAAACCATATGAGATATAGAGTGGAATGTATTATCGTTTATCATTAATAAATAATTTAAGGTTGAAAAGATTATATAATTTATAGTGTTATAAATATGGTTTTCCTTAAATATTATAAGTTCCTTTTGTTGGTTTTCCTAAAGAAACCCTAAGTTTTTTTTACAATCCATAATAATACGATGTGTTTATATATAAATATAGTGTTTTCCTTATGAATTATGACATAAATAGAGGGATTAATGGGAGTAAGACTAATCTTGGAGATTTTTAAGGCCAATAATTAATTTTTTTTCTAAGATGGAAAGTGACTTGAATCAATAATATTTTTTAGAAATATAATAGACATTGGTTACACAAAACCATAATGGCCCCATAATATTCAATAAGATCTAATGATATATTTATTTCATGGGGACAATAATGTTTAATTAATATATGTTGAGGCTAAATACTACATACAAAGAGGCTGTGGAGATTTTTGATTCATATAAATGTTTTGAGGCCACAAACTTAGATATGAAATTCTTTCACCCTAAACAGGTTTTTAATATGATTGATGAAACTGAAGGGGTGATAATTATTGGTTTAAGGTTTTTTTTCAATAAAGAAAACAAATATTATATATTATCTACCTATACTATTTTTTTAGTGGAAATATTAACAAAAACATTCATGGTATTGAATATGAATAATATTTTTCATCGATAATGAAGATATAATCTATTTGGAAATTTATTAATATAAAAAATCATTATGGTTATGAGATATAACTAATGGATTTCAAAACCATTATAAAAAATATGAATTTATTTGAGGAAATATGTATGATATATACTTATGATTTTGAGGATCCTAATGGTACTGCTAATTTATAAAAGTTTCAATGATCTAATTATGTATTTAAAAAGCCTTGGAATGTGGGAACATATAGTTTTATGATGTATTTGAAGACCTTAATTTCATCAATATAATGGATAAGTCTTATGTATACTAGGGATTTAATGGTATTTTATTTTATTACTAGTATTTTATGATGATGAAAAATTATGCATAATAATTGATATCCCAAATTTACATTATCTTAATATATAGTTGGGGAAATTATTCTCAATGAATGACATAGGTGAAACAACTCACATAATAGGTACAAAGATATATTAATAAAATAAAAGTGGATTATTAATATGATTTAGAAAACATAAATAGGTGAAATAATAAAGAGGTTTATGCTAGAGAACTCAAATAAGGGGTCATTACCTGTTTTATTTTTTGTTGGACTTACAATGGATAAATTTTATTATAATCATTAATTGAGGGATAACATGAATAAAATTCCCCATGATTCAAAAATTGAATCCAATTTTCATTTCATATTTGGTACCTAATCTAATTTATTTTATGCTTCGAGATTAACTAGTATATACCAATCCAATCCTTGTGATAGTCACTATATTATAGTGAAGAATATCTTTAATTAATATAATAAAAATATGGGTTTGTTCTTAGTATTTTGAGGTTTGGAAGATCTTATCATAAAGAGTAACAATAATCATAGAATCTAAATTAAAAATATGATTCAATATCTCAATTTTGTTTCATGTTTTTCCTAAATGATGTAGATATTAGTTGGAAGAGTTCTAAATAATACATAATAATACACTCCATAATAGAGACAAGGTACATCCCTAAAATAGATCTTTTTATGTAAATTTTTTGGATCAAGAATTGTATCACTAAACCTGGGTTGGTTCCTAGTATATTGGGAGAAATAATTCATTAAAATGAAGAAAATATAAAACATATTAAGGTAAGGAACCATGATCATCCCAAAGGTTCAGACACGTCATTCAAAAATTTCATCCAATTCATGAAATTTTTTATATGGGTGGCATAAAGATATATTGGGTTGATATATTGGAGTTTGGCAAAAGAAACCATTTATAAAGATAAAATTATCATAAAAACCTCAAGGGTTATGCTATGTCTCTAGATATTAGATACATGGGACACTGAATGTAATGGTTTTTGTGAATTTAGTTGTATCATGGTTTAATAATGATAGTAATATTAATTTAATATTTGTTTATGTGTGGTGGATATTTTACATGGGAATGTATTGAAAATATATCTCTAAAAGAATTACTATGTTTTGTATCTAATCGATGATTGTCATGGAACATTATATGTTGTGATCATATGTTAATATTACTATGTGTAAAATATTTCGTTTAATATAATGTAAAATCAGTAGTTACTAAATATGATTTATTATTTTCACTAACCTTAAAATGTATATTAAATTGAAATTAATGTATGTTTATTATTATATTTATGGGTACATGCTTATATTATTCCACATTTCTCAATATCATCAAGTTACCGGGCATATAAACTTAATACCTTGATACCTTTCTTTTTCCAATTTACAGGGTTAGCTAATCAAGGGATGGTAAGAAATATATTAAATCATATGATTATTATTTTTTAGGAAATATATGATTTTCCTTATGTATGAAAAGTATGATGTATATTCCCTTAACAAAATTAGATTGAGAAAATGAATTACAATTCTCAATTGGGTGACATGTCGTGTCCTAATTTTCTTTGATGAATGCCATGTGATGTATTCATTCAGTTTTTCTATTCTACCTTTGATAATAGAGAATATATGAATTGTACTATATTAGATTTAAAAATTATACAAAATGTTTCTAGACAAGGTTCCTCTTATTATTAGACTATATGGGTATGAATATGACATATGTAGATACATGTGGTGGTCATGTTATTATAGTGAAAGAGTGAATTTGATAAAGACCATTCTATATCCCTTTATATATTAATTAAAACTGATATTTTAATATATTCTAATCTTTAATTATGTTTTTGAAGTAAGAAAATCATAATAGTATTCAACGTTATGAAGTCTCACTTGGTCACACAACAGAATGTGAATTATTGATTAATTTTTTTAAAATGTGTTTTTAATAAATTTGAAAGAGTTTGTATAATAATAAAATCCAAAGTGGAATGGATTCATTAATAATGAATTTAGATGTTTTTTATAAATTTAATGATAATTTTATCAATTTTATATATATTTTAATATATTCACTAAATCACAAAACCATGAAACCTCGAAAGTCAATCTAATGTTGTTTATTTTCAAGAATTGTATCTTGTTCAATGAAATGGCCTTCTTCATCATAAATATTATGAGATATCATTCAAAAACATAGATTAAAATAGCTCATATATTTTTTGATATTTATAGAAAATATTGTGAAGATGAGTTGATTATTAATTGAATGTTAAAAGTGTTAAACAATCACTTAATAAATGTAGAGTTTATTATAAAAATTACAATGGATAAATCCAAAAAATTGATTATTTCATAATGTATGAAACACTCTAACATATTTTATTCTCCATTATTAAGTGGAGAAAATTTATTTAAATATTTTTAGGTAACTCATTTTGGAATAAAATATCATTATGTACCCATAAAATGTTTCCTATAATTATTTTCTCTCCATTTATCTTAGATGGGGTTCTTACATTCCATTTGAAGGAAAAAAGTTGATACCAATTTATTTATAAGATCATGACTATCCTCTAAGGTGTGTTTCTATTTTATTTTTGGCTATTACTATTGAAATACTATTATGGGTACGTGTTTTGGTCGTATAAGTGGTGTTAGGAGTGGTTTGAGGGATCAGGGGAATGGATTTTCATTACATGAAAACTTTATGGCCACCTTCATTCCAGTGACGAGACACTGGTCAACTGGTGGGTAGACCAGTAGTACTATAGGCTACTTGGATTCACTAGACAACTGAAGGGACACCAAATTAGTGGTGGAGTCCAATGGCTAGCTAGTGGGAACCGAGGAATAATTTCTAATAGAGTATGTTTTGTAACATCATGTGGAACCCCATTTTATTCCTCACGCTATTTTCTCCCCCCATTTTAATCTAGTATCTCCTCAAAAATGCCCCTTCAGACCCTCCTACTCATAGGGTGGATCTCTGAGATCCTAAGGATAAATCAACTTCCATATGTGGGATTGAAGATTATGAGGCAACACTATGACTATGTTACCTCCTCTTTCTGATTTACTTCACTATTGAGTGATCCCTCAACATTTACATCTAACACGGAATATTTTCAGGTATTTTTTCTATTTCTTAGATTCCTTTCAATTTAACTTGATCCAAAGGATTCTTTTGAATGAGTATACTCTTGTATGGTTAAGGAAGGTTGTATTTATGATTTTCCCATATTCTTTCCTAAATTCTAGGTGGACACGTGGTGTAGCCAGACTAATATATAGTTCATTGAATATAAGTTTATATATTATCTTTTAATACTAATATGATTTTATACAAAAAATTTATGATGTAAATTTCTGTGTGAATTTTGCTACCAATTGGATTCCTTTATTTATAAATAGACTCTTTGAATGAATTTGAACATGGTAAAAGAGGTTATAGATTTAGAATGTAATTATATTAAAGAATGATAAATGATGATAATTTAATTTAATTTAATTTTTTTTCATTGTGAAATTATAAATTAATGACATATTCCTTGATATTAACACATGATACTCCTTATGCTATTGAACATAGGTGTTGTGTAACTCTAAGGGGATTACCTCGATTAGAATCAAAGCCTCAAAGTTAGTAAATGGTATGGGAAACTAGAATGTAATCTCATGAAACAAAAGGTGAGATAATGAACTGATATTGATAGGGTAAATTGGTATACCATGATTTATGAAAGGGGTAGTAGATGTTATGATATGAATTGATGATTCGGGAATTGAAGTGAAATGTTTGAAGTGAATTGGTAATTGATAAAATTTGAAATGGGATTGTTGTTATAAATAGAAACCAATGATGATTATGAAAATGGATAATTAAATGGGAAATTAAAATGAATTATCATGAAATGGTATTGGTATGAAATTGGTAAATATCCTCAAGTTGATCATGATGTATAGTGTGGTAAATGACTTCAGAGGCCTTGATACATTGACATGGTATATTCCAATGAGTCAGTTTTGATAGTATTAAATAAAAATAGTCATAGAGAAGTTAGGTAAAATCCCTTATAGAGGTCTTGATACTAGGAAATTAGAATGTTCATGGAGTGGTCATGTAAATTCCATTTTGGTGGTCTTAGTACCGTGAAATGTAAAAACTTTTTGAGAATTCATTAAATGAAGTGGTTGTGATCCAAGGGAATTATAAATTCTCTATAATATTTTATTATACAAGTGTGTAGATCCTTTTTTCAAAGACATTCAACATTGGAATAAGTAGGTATTACCAACCCTTGGTGTCACTGTAGAGGCTAGGAAGTGGAATGGATATTTATTTTTTATTTACAAGTTTATTTATGGAACGTTCACATAAAATTATATTTCAAACTAGATATTTGTGGATTTTATTAGTGGTGGGGAAAATAATTTTTCTCACAATTTTATTTGGACACTAGTTGGTACTCAAGTAGACTTCATGGATGGTAGTATAAAGTAGGGAAGGAGCCTGATTATTGGTAATTATTCGGGCTATCTAGAATGGAGTATGGATTATGGGACCTGGTCAAGCTCATGACTAGTTTTGTTGGCATACTTACAAGAATGGTTACTTTTATTATATTGGCATATTTTGTGTATGATAAACCTATATGGATTCATTTTGACTTGTAGGACTAGTTACTTAATTTTGTTATGACATGTGATGATATGATTATTTATCACAACTTTATTTTATTTGTGATATATATTTGGTTTGTTTTTTTACTATTATTACTACTCTAATGGGAGGGTATATTCTCTCCATGATATCCTCCTAGACCCTTACCACTTTTCAGTAGCATCTAGCATATGGAAAATAATGGTTGATGTTATGTAGTAACTTCGACCAAGACATCTATCAATGGTCTCCATGTGAGGGATGTTATAAAGTGGAATCAATGCTATTTATTTTCCTAACGATTTGGGAAAGGTAAAAATGAGTTGAAACATTGTCAGAACATGGTATTAAACATGTTCATGAGAATGACTACCCCACATATAATGTAATTCCATATCTTTAGGTTTGGGATTATTTTCCATGTTTTCACTTTAATTATTGACTATTTTCACTTGGAGTTCCACACTTGATTATGGGATTTATGGTTTCTATGATTTTTTATCTCCTAGTTGAATAAAAGAACGCAACTAGTCATGAATCATATAAAAACACATAGAATGTTCTTTCCATTTTCATTATTTATTATTATTATTTACCTAGACTATGACATTGGTATATTATATAAACATTATATAACTATTTATATGGTGTTTTCCTATGTATTTGTATAGTGTAATAATACTTAACTCATCTTATAAATAGATAAATACTTGTTACGTGATTACTTTCCTTGCGTATTATCAGTAATCTACAAAATAAAATTTTAATATCTCATATTTTCTCTATTTTAAATTTGGATATTATATGGATTATTTTCAAGACTAGGCATTGAGACAGCATGTTATTCGAAGGATTTTTGTGCGCAAAAAAAATGGTTGAAATACATTAAATTTATTAATTGTCATAGGTGCACAATTTTCCTTTAAAACTTGAATTACATCTAAATTGGTTCCCATATTAGAAATATGAGGGAACCATTGAGTTCATAGTGTGTGTTTTACCCTAGATACGACTTAACATTAGTTGGCATTGGTCATTTTTGGAAAAGTCATTGTGGGTGTGGAAATGAATAAAGAAACATACAAAAATTATTTTATTTCATATATTTTGATGAAGTGATTGACAATAATCAAATAGGTTTTTATGTCAGAATTACAGGGTTAGCCTCATAACCCTGTAATCCTTTAAAGGTTATTGGAGAGAGCTTCAGATAATTCTCTCAGGTGAATGAAAATGGGATTGTGTATTAAAAAACAACACACATTGGATTAAAAGTATCTCACCAAAAACAATGGCATTACCCCAATCATCATCAATGATTAATCCAAATCAAGGTAGGGCATGTGTTTTTATTTGATTCTTATCCATTATTATTTTCCTACAATGAACACGGATCAATCGAACAATGGATTGATCAATTTATTATTCATATTCTAGAATGGGTTATTTTGTGGGGTTTTTATGTGAGAACTTATTTGCGATTTGGTGTATTTTTTTTTTCATTTGAATGGAAACAAATAGATATTGATACAAACATATATCAAGTTATGTTCCTCATATATATTCTTGTGATTTTTCACCCTAGTTTTTCATTTTTCACAGGAGTTCTTTATTTGGAATGTGACTCAACAAATCACAATCAATTGATCATTGCACAATTTTATCTTAGCACAATTATTTGAAATCATAGATCTGGGATTGGAACAATATGATCGAGGTGTGACTACGAAGATAGATCAATTCGGATGATAGTGGATACATGATTTTTTTCTTCAGTTAATAATAATGAATGAAAATTTGTTCCATTTTCCAGGAACATCTGATGAAAAAACACATTGTTGGATGAAAAAGAGGATTGTACGATATGGGATCTTTTATATCATGTTAAAACGATTGGAAGATCAAATTCTAGAGGCACTGGAAAGAACGAGGGAACATATCTAGGATTCTACAAAATCCCAAACAATACATTGTGTAATCCATATCAACATGTTGTGTGGGACCCCTAGAGTAGAATCTAAGGATTCTATACGATGTTAAATATTACTCAACATGTGACCCTTGTCACATGGCATGTGGTCTCTCCCAGGTGACATGATGTGTACTTTGGTAAGTTCACATACATGTGGTGGATGACATGGGTTGGAGCATACCATGTACTAACCCACACAAACATGGACTGGACTAGGTACATGGGCTAATATATGTTGTAGTACATGGGAAAACATACACAAGATGGAGAAATTTATTGGAACATGGGTAGAATACCTGGGCTACCTAAAAGCTATGTAGTACCACACAGACATGACATGATGGCATGAGCCATTTAAACGGGTAGGACCCAAGGTTAAGGTACATGACATGTGACCCATACTATATCTCATGTACTCTTTTATACATGTCTTATAGCCCTTATACTTCATATATTATACTTTTTTTGTTAAGGTATGTTACCCTTATACCTTCCATGAATGTTGGTATAGAATCATATCATACTCTTAGGACTATGATCCTTTCAGAAGGATATCTTGGATAGAGTCATTGGAATCCCTCTAAGAGGCTTGGAGTGAGATCCTTTATTCATATTCATTCCATAGGTGGATTTCTTGGTATCATCATGAACATCACAATGCAGTCATCAATACTATACGTAGTAGGTTAATATAGATTGGGTTTTTTGTATCACATCATGGCCTTGGCAGTGATCCTTGTCTCTGTATCATATTCTTTTTGGATTATTATTGTGTATTTTCTCATTATGAGACCCAATGAGTAGTACATCTTGGATGGACCTCATCAGTGCTATCAGACTTAGAAGAATGTTCTCCCAAATGAGTGCTTTGTGGAATATTCGAGTTGGAATCCTAGGCTTGTATACAATGGTTGGGACATACCTCTAGACTATGTGTATTTTTTTTAGTATATCTTGTATATTATTTTTATATGTTTTTGGAGATATACCTATGTAGAGATAACTATATATTTCATTATTGTATGGTTGGTTTTTTCGGGGTGTCTTATAGGTTATTTTTGTACTCAACTATGTACTGTCTTTTCCCCCACATGTCGTTTCCTTTCCATATGATCGACCTTTTGATATAGTCCTCGGAAGATCAGGATTGGACATTTCATAGTGAGATAGGAGGACCCAATCTATGTTCCTAAAACATTTTAATAGTAGTCTTGGTACTTACTTTCTAGTTGGACTTTTGTTACAGACTCTTTTTGGTGAGCTTGTATTTGACTTCGTTTACTTTACTTTACTTCCTCTATAATTATGGTTATGGGACTTAGTTTTATGCATGAATGTTTGTTATGTTGTATTTATATTTAAGCATTGTATAGGCTTGGAGAGGTGTTAATGTATATAGGTACTTAGGATAAGGCCTCCCATGTCAATGATATGTCGTTTCGGTGCCAGTCGTCAACCCTTGGCATATTGGAGGTGAGATTGGGGAGTCACGACATGAGCCCCACTAGGAAAAGTCATGAAACAAATTCCCATTATATCATATAAAAAATTTCCTCTATAACTTGTAACAAACATTTTATTTAACATGTCGTTGTTAATGAGAATTATGGTTAATGTAAAATGGAAAACTGTAAAATTGTCTATACTATATATATATATATATGATAATGGGTAATTGGAGTTTTTAAGAGTTTCCATGTTATGATATAACTATGATATAAGATGTGGGGATTAGTTGGTAATGTTCCTATAATTTCTTTCCTTAAGATTTGATGATAATAATATAAATGTAAATGTGTTTTGATGAGGTTCATAATGTTTGTCACCTGATCTTAAAAATGGGTAAATGGGGCTACTGAGAGAGCCCAGTTTGTGAGAACTTTGTGATGAGGTATGCATAATATAGTGGCATGATATTAATATTCTTAATTTAATTTTGAACCATGACTTTGAAAATTGTCTTATTTTGTGACTAGTTGTAACCCATATGTGGTTATGGATAACCTGAGAGGGAAGTGTAATGGACTAGAATCAATCCTATATATGAGACCCTTGGGTTCTAGGTTATGAATGAGTCACTGATACATGTTCATTTTTTATGTTTTCCAATGTTGAGTATGATTGTGATATGTAGATGACCCTAGAGTGTCTTTTTAGAATAAATATGGGGTGACTGGTGTGTATATGTTGATGATAAACGTATAGAAGTTTCACTAGTTTAGGAATTTTTTTATGATAATATGTGTCTTAGGATGCTGGTTAACTAAGAACTTTTTTTTATAAAAATATTTTGTTTCCTATTATTGGAGATATGTGTGAATTGTGAGTTTTATCCAAGAGAGTGGTAAATCCTAGCATGGGTATTCCTTAGATATGAAGATAACTATGGATGTTTTACATTGATATTAACATATGTGAAGTGACAGATAACACTTAAAATTGGTGTGTAAATTCCTTGTGTTTTTATTCATAAAGATTGATGGCCATGATTTTATAGACTGTGTCTAGGTTTCGATAAACAAGATTAGTTAGATACCTTACCCTATTTCTGGGTTGATCATCATTATTTGGATCTAAAATGGGTAGATAATAGGTTGAAATTTCAATTTTTTGTGTTTATGTGATGAATAGTGATTGTGTAGTTATCCTTGACATGAGTGAGATTTCATAGGCTTCTTGGAAGAAAGAACTATGTGAGATTTTATTGGCTTTATTAGTTGACATGCTGTAAAACCCTGAGATTTTGGGAGTTTTTTTTTGAATTAATTTAATGCTTTTCGTATGTGTTTACTTCACATACCACATAATATATATTTTTATTATTATATAGAAGCACTATGTTTGGATTATTTAATGTGAAACTATATGTTAAGCTTGCGCTACAAGCAACACCGACATGGCTTACATTACACACAACACTAAGACTCCATGAAACAAAATTTTGTTATTATAATTATATAAATTATATAGTTATAACCAATCCCTTAAAAATAGTAATATTAATAGTAAAAAATAATTTTGAAATTTTATTTAAAATGTTTTCACATAAATAAAAAATATTTATAAAGAATTGTATAATATTTGGTAAAGTCTTTATAAGTTTTCAAATACTATTTTCTTAAAGGAACTTATTTTTATGTCCTTATGTGAAAAAAAAAATTAATTTTATGCACTCATAGAAATTTAATGTAATAAAATAAAAATTATTTTTTAATTTTTAATGTAAAAATTAACTTAGGGTGAATTTTTAGAATTTTTTAGAGAAGTTTCATTTTTTGATAAATAGTGAATAATACTACATTGTTTTTAAAACATACCTTTTCATTTAAAAATTTATTATACTTTAAATATAATTTTAAATTAAAATTTATCAATGATGCATATATTAATACAATGTAGGCCATTTCAATCATTTTTTATATTTAAATTCTATATAAAAAATTTATTGAATTTTTGAACATTCTTTTTAAGTGATTTATCGCCACATGTGCTGGGTTAACATTAAATTTGATTTTTCTACATTTGTGAATTGAACATACAAAATCACACATATAGAGAATTTTTATGTTTTTCTCTCTAAAATATCATTATTATATTTTAATATTTTTAGTATTTCCAAAAGTTCCCCTCACCTCAATTAGAAAAGGGAACCTCCTCCCTCACGTAATCAGACCACACTACGCATTCAATATAGACCATACCCTTCCCATTTCCCTTCTCAATTACCCTAGGAATATTATACAGGTTATATTCTTCTAAAAATACCAACTCTAGTATCCCTAATAGAAGATCTAGGGAGAGATCATCAAAGAAGAGGTAATCTCCTTACCGAACCATTCAAAATTGTTTCTTCCTATACAACCACATCATGTGTTGATTCCATTCCAAAGTAATAACTATAGAAAAACCTATATTCTAAGATTTTATTATGATTTTGGAAAAAAATATTCCACCTTTTATTCATCCTATAAAAAACAAAAGTACCACGCGTGCGTACGTATGGCTTACCATCTCCACATCATTGTGTAATATGTTTTCATGACCACTTTACATGGATGATTATATTTATGGAAATAATAAATAGATATGATTATTATAACATTATATAGATTCTAGAACAAAATATATATCATAAACTTCCTTAATTTTTCACAATTAAGCGAATGATATCATCGCTCATGCGTACATACGACCTACCATCTCCACGACCTGATGAGATTCATCTTCCACATTAACCATTTCCAGAATAATTATAAAAAACTAAATGATTAAAAATATATAATATATGAAATAATAATTATAATATAATAATAATATATATATACATAATTTACCTTCTTCCATTCTGTAAGATAAGATAATGGAAACAATGTTCATGTGTACGCACGACTTACCATCTACATGAAGGGTGTATTCGAGTTCATATATCTATCTTAGATATATATATATTTATATATATATGTGATATATAAATCATGTTATAAATTATATAAGTATGTAAATCATGATATAAGTAACAATATAAAGAATAACTAGTGAAAACACATATGACAAACAAAGTGGTCATTACCCGAAACATAACATTAACTTGAACTGTTAATGAATGGGTAATAAAAAGTAACAAATGATTAATATATTATATAATAAATATTATTATGATTATTTTATAAGATAATAATATGTTTAAAACCACTATACTAGAGTTTCAGAGATGTTTGTAGGGAATCAAAACTAATGAAAGTGATATCTGTCTCACCATTGCTTATGTGAGGCACATGGCTCATACACTACTTGTTTCTTATATATGGATTATATACGTCCTATGAAAGTATTTTATGATTATTTACCATAATATTATGGTGTTTTCAAATCTATGTAATTTTCATTATTTCATGGGTAATATGATTCAACTGATTATAATGTTTTAAGGGTTTATTCCACAATATCATTATTATCGAGATTGTTTATTCGTAATTATGTGCTTTGAAATATTTATCATACTTGTCCATATTTCCTAAAAATTTATTATAAAATAATTTTATTATTCCCATAAAATTTTTTAATGTCATTTTTAACCATTTATTACTTTTTATAAATGGGTTTTAAGGGAATATGTTGTCATTTTCTTAATGTGGTACTTTTTGACTTTTCTCGGCCAAGTACGAGAAGAATATTTTTTTAACTTATAAAACATGAACTAATTTTTATGATTTCATGAATTAATATTACCTTGAAGTCTCCCTTACAATATTAAAAGTTTATTTTCAAGGAAAATATTTTTTTTAAAAAATTTCATGTCTTTTAATGCGAAGAAAAAAAATTTAATAAATAAAGGATAGTTTTCTCAATAATTGTTTTCAAATGATATATAATAATTATTTTCCATCAAAGATAACATTATATGATGTTACTTATGTTTTACTATGTATATGATTCAATTTTACCATTTATATTTTTACTATGGATGGTTTATGTTTTTTATAGAATGATATTTATGAATCCCATTTCTTTTCTATGGGTTATGTTATCATTGATTGAACCATGACTACCAAGACAGCTATGGGAGTAAACCATGATAACCAATATGGTATGGATAGTGAACCCATACTACTAATATGTACATGGAAGAAGTACCTTGACTACTATGGGAATCATTTTAATATACTTATGTGTCTACCACAAATTTCATATCTTATTAATATGTTATAATTTCATGGGTTATGTTCTTTCTTTACTTTTTATTCATGTCTTATTAATTTCCAATAATTTTCCAATGATTCAATTTTATGATCTTGGATATGCATATTATGATATCATAATGATCATGATCTGGTTTTATTATCCTTATTCCCATGATATGCTTATGCATGTTTATTTTTTACCCTTAATGAGCATCTAAGATAACCCTTTTTCTTATTTTTTTTCTTTTCTCAATATTATAAAGAATTGTTTTTGTTAGGGTTACTAAATGGGAAGTTATTTATGAGATATGTGGAATATATTTCACCAAATTAGAATAATGTGATACAAGTTTCCAAAGGTACTAAACTAATACGGTCTTAGGGTGTGTGTTTGTTTCACATATTAAGTATTACATAAAAGTAATGAAATTTAAATGTATAAAAATCTTGTTTCACTATGGTTAGTATTAGAGAAAAGGTTTATTAATAATTTGGAAAATAGGATGAGAATATTTTAGTGAGATACATAGGGATGTTTCTAAGGATATTTCTAGTTATGCCACTGAGGATAAGTATACGGGTGAGGAAAAGTATATTAAACTATCCTGGATTTCGGGTAATGGATAGAGATACTGGTTTCCTACCATTATATCCCTGTATTAATACTATAAGTGGTTTTGTATCTAGAAAAAATATACCTATGGGTAAAAACTCTGACATGTTGCATCAGGCCTATCTAGATTGTATCATGGTACATGACAACATGCCTTGCTGCACATCTGGGTTGACACTCCCAAGAGAAATGCTTTAGAAATTCACAAACACTTCATAAACCATTGTAACGGATTTAAATAGAAATTGGATATTAATAAACTTAGATAAACCTATGTTTTCATATAATAATATATATTGTTTCATTATTTATACATCCTATAAGTTATTATTCATTATTATGTAGTTTTCATTATGATAAATGTTTCTTACACTGTTTTCCTAGTTTTAGTCAATGGATTAAACTAGAAGGAACTTGGGTAATATTGAATGTCTCAATTTTTTAATGTATGTAAATTATGAAAATCAATCTCCTAAGTGGGAATCATTGAATGAGAATCAAAAATGTGGTATGAGTATTGGTTTTACTATTGAATATAATGAGATCATGAATGAAAAATGAAAGGTATGACATGTTCTAGTATAATTGTTACATTAAATGTAAGAAGCATGATTAGATTGATTTTGGTGCACCTTAAGACACAATTAATATATAATATTGTAGAAAATGTATATTATGGAATATGATGATGATGCGTGAGTAATGGATTAAGAATAATGTTGGATGAATAAAGTAGATGTTTTTAAATAAGGATTTTAAAGGATATGTTAAATGGTGTTGATGACATAAAAATGTTATTTTAGGGAAAGTTGATGTTTTATTAAGGTAAATATATCCCTTAATATATTTATTATGTTATTATAACTATGTTTGTATACAGATATGTTGGATATGAATTGATAAATTGGATTATATTGGTTACCTTTGAAATAATTTTGGATTTGTTGACAAGTGGGTTATGTTATCATAGATAATGTTTACAACTTTTGAACTTAAGTAATATATCAAATAATAATTTGAATGAGTAAACATGCATGTTTTAAAATAGGATGTATGGGAATTAAGGTTATTACCATTTCTCAAGAGAATACATGATAAATTTATTCACCGGTTTG
Source organism: Viscum album (assembly GCA_963277665.1). Taxonomy (NCBI): domain Eukaryota; kingdom Viridiplantae; phylum Streptophyta; class Magnoliopsida; order Santalales; family Viscaceae; genus Viscum; species Viscum album. Next base: position 2,005,377,158 of record OY728122.1, on the reverse strand, counting down.
AAATGTTACAACCAAGAGTTACCTTATGAAATATGGGAGATAAGTTCTAAGTTGATTTAGTGCACTTCTTTCTAAAGATTTGGATTTTCACCTTTTTAAAGGATCATAGGGTTATCCATTTATGAAATTTTTATGATATAATTCAGTTTATGTTTGTAGGATTAAAGTATTATCTCAACATTGGAGGATATATGCATATTTGATAACTTTCCCTTACATTTTTGTTGTGATACCTAGAGATAAAATTTATTATCATTCAATTTATGGATATCATGATCTACTAATTATTTAGTAATAATAAATTCAACTTAATTTCATGGAATAATAGATGGATTGAAAATTTTATCAAGGTAGGAAAATTGGTTAGATTGTGAAAAAATCAAGTAATTATATCTTCTCATGAAAATTATTTAACATTAGAAAAAATATCATAATGTAAATATTTTTTCCTATAATCATCATTTTGATGATATCAATGACCGTTTTATGTGTATTTATTTTCTTTTTAACTTTCTCCAGATTACCCACATTCTTATGATTAGTGATCTTTTTCAATATCAATGATTGATTATTCTTTTCCTCCATTCCAAAATCGTCACCTATATTATACAATGTAGAGACCATGTAATCATTTACTATGGGAAACTATTATTTTCCAACCTTTCCTTTTAAAATTAAGTTCTAGATATCATTTTTTAATGTTTATTTCTTTGAAATAAACATTCAAGTATTAAATCATTTACAACCTAGAATAATTTTGAGGGAGGCATTAATTTTATGGGGGTAGAATTTAACACCATGAGATTTTGTGAATTATTATTTTTTGACTTAATTTAATCTTTTTGATACTTTTTAATTTACATAACATTGAATATATATTTTTATTATCATATAAAATAATTAAGATCATATTATATTATATGAAACACCAAGTTATGCTTACACTACATGCAACACCAACTTGGTCTACGTTACATGCAACACTGACTCCACTCGAAACAAAAATTTGTTATTATAATTATTTATTGAGATAGTTATAACCTAGCCATTAAAAATAGTAATATATGTAGTAATAAATAATATTTAAATGTTATTTATACTGTTTTTATATAAATAAAACTTATTTATAATAAAATGTATAATCTTTGGAAAAGTATTTATATGTTAATAAATACTATTTTATTAAAGAAATTGATTTTTATAGCCTTCTGTGAACAATAATAAAATTAATTTTAGACATTTTTAGAATTTTAATTTTATAAAATAAACATAATTATTTCAATTTTAATTTCAATATTATCTTAGGGATAGATTTTATTATTTTTCTAATATGTTTTATTTTTCAATGAATAGTGAAAAATACTGCATTGTATTTAAATACTGACTTTTTAATTTAAAGAATTTTTATAATTTAAATTATTTTTTAAATTCCTAATATTTCAAGTATACACATATTAATCCAATTTAGGGAGTAGAAATAATTTTTATATTTAAATTAGATGTAAATAACATATTGAACTTTTGAATGTTCTTTTTACCTATCTTCTCGCTATGTCATGAGGATTAGCATTACTCATAATTTTACCTCTTTTATGAAATGTATTTAGACAAAATTAAATACATGGTTATAATAAATATGATATTTATAGTATAATAGGATCAAATTAATATTTTAGATTTTTGAATAGTTACTTTAGTAAATTTTTATTTATGATGATTAAGGATAATTTGGTGATTAAAGGTAAAAATAATATTATAATATTATAAAACTACCCTAATAGTTTTTTAATTTCATTTTATAATTTGTAATAGACTAGCAAAAAATTATAACCTTTCTATGACACTTGGGTAAGAATATGAAATTTATTAAAATTTATTTAAAGATAAGCGACAAATAACATATTGATATTTTAAATAACTGTAAAAATTTTAATATAGGTTTATATAGTAGATAAATTCAACTGTAAAAGGTAAATTTAAAATTAAAATATTTATCTAGATCATTTTAATTTATTTATAATTTTTAGTGATTAAATAATTACCTTAAATGGTGACATAATGGTGTTGGAGTAATTTTTTAATTAATAAAAGGATCAAATAAATGATAATAAATATATTAAAATAAATATAATTTGAATTAATTAAGGTGTTATATGAATTTTATAGGTGAATATTTCATGTTAATAGTGTCTTAAATGGTTTGGTTCAAAATTGTTTTTCTATTTATATTTTATTTAAAGACAATGTTATGAATAGTGTGAATATTGACACTAATGATATTTTATAAAAATAATATTATATAAAATTAATTAAAAATAAATAAATATTTTTAAAAAATACAAAGGGATTATGATAATGTCAAAAATCTCATAAAGTTTCCATTTATGTGCAATTTTCCCATATAAGTAATAATTTATAACCTCTTAATATTTAAAATGTTGTTACCATAATTAAAATGAAAATAGATTTAGTAAGGGTAAATCAAAATGATAATGATTAAAATAAAACCAAAACATGTCCAAAAATTATCATATGAATAGGATTCAACCCTTATCACTTAGTGATCAAATTAGATTTGTTTAATGGAAACTAGTCCATGAAAATAACTTTTATATTTTTTAAAGTCAAGGATGGTTACAAAATATCACTATATTGTATTTATTATCTTTTTTATGTCCACATAGGGAAAAAATAAATACATTAATGAATATAAATGTCTATTTTGATCATAATTAAATTGATGAAATTATATAATTTTAATATGGAATTTTTTAAAAATTATATAATTACCTTATTGAAGGACCCTAGAATACCCTGAGAGGCGAGGGATGAATCACAGTGTCAACTTTTTCTCATAATGTGATGGATCTTGTTCCAACATTGGTAAGAACCTATTAAACCATTCATATGGAAATGTATAGAATATAAACAATAACATGCAAAGACACAGCATACCAATTTAACTTGGTTCACCACAAAGGTCTAGTCCAAAGAGCATACACCGATTGTTTGTTGGTTGTACCAAAATCCACTAATCATAAATTTTTGTGGAATATATAAGTTAAGACACATTCATTCTGTCCAAGGCAAACTGCCTTTAAAATATTTTAGTGATAGCTCACTACTTCCCTTATGAAACCTCCATCAACTCCCCCTATCTGATTTCATTGAGAGAAGTCTTACTCAATTTATCATGTTTAAGGTTCCTTTAATGGATTAGAATTTAATTATTTGTCCCTATCTAGCCTGAGAATCTACTTGCACCGTAGATATGAGCTGATGCACATTAAAATACATGTTCACTAGAAAACTGATATTCAAAACTACATTATGTGAAGCTCCTTCACAAATCTCACTACCTTCGCAAAGCTCACCATCTTTGTGGAACAAACTACCTTCATGAAGCTCACTGAGTTAATGTGTAATACCCTATCATCACAAAGCACCCTTCACATAGAATCATTGTAATTAGTCAAGACTAAACTAGTATTTTTTTATGTTCAAGCACATATAAAAACCCATATTTTTTATTCTCCCCTAGCATCATGAAATTATAGTGATTCTAGTTTTCCCTTTAAAAAATCATAGAAAATTAAGAGGGTCATACTTATATTTATAGAGTTGTATGTTCACAATTTTTCACCGCCTCTTTATATATATTTCAGATCATTCAAAAAAACCTTCCCATAGCTCTTCCATTCATGAAGATACACTGTGATTTTACATTTTCTCAATTCTTTCCATCTATCCATCACACTGTAATGCTCTAAATCTTGTAATCTCAAATATCAATGTCATCATTCGCAATTCTCTAATTCTTCATCATTTGGGATGCTCTTCATTGCCGGGTAGATCATTGTGAACATTCTTTGATCCATCATGAAACACCATTCATGAAGCCCATATTTTTGAAACTTGTGAATTTTCTATACTTTCATAAGGCCTTCAAAAAAATCCACTTTTTACGATGAAATCCATCCTCTAAATTTTAGACCCCAAAAATTTGGAAAACACTGGGAAATGGCATAACCTTCAATACTATTTTCTTCTTGAACATTAAGATCTTTTTCCTTGAAAACTCCATGATATTCAATGTGAGTATTTAAAACAAACACAATCCATACTCTATTGGTGTAAAATTAAATCCTTGTATACCACACATATATTCTTCTTGAATGTTAAAACAATATTTATTTCAATAATAGAATAATAAAATAATTGATTTTAATAATATTAATTTTATATATTTTGGATTAATTAAAGTTTATAAATAATTATATAGATCTATAAGACATATTAGATATCCATGAAACCATTATATTTGAATTCCCTGTTTTTCTTGATGTATTTGAATAGAGATTAAATTAATAGTTTTAAATTTCAAAATAATGATATTTTATTGAATTAGAATTTTATTATAATATTTAAAAATCACAAAAATGATATATAATAACAAAGGGGTTATAATATGGTCTACAAATTCACACACCAATCATTTATATCTCATTTGGTTGTTTTTTGCTCCAAAATAGCCTTATTATATTTTAATATTTTGATTATTTCAGAAAGTGCCCCACACCTCAATTATAAAAGGGAACCTCCTTCCTAACTTGAACACACCAAATTGAGCCTTAAGGCTTAACAATACCATTACCATTTCCATTATAAAATTACCTAGTAACATTCTAGAGGTGATGTTATTCTCTAAATATCAACTCTAGGGTCCTTAAGAGGATCTGTAGAGGGAGATCCTCGAAGAACATGTTATCTCCTTACTGACACTTTCAAAATTATTTTTTCTTCTACTTCATCTTAATGAATTTATTCAATTATAAAGCAATAAACCCAGTACCTCATATATTATTTGTTGTAACTATTATTATATAAAACCATATTTCATCGTTAATTTATCCTATAAAAAATGAAAGTACCACGCCTGAGTACGTACGACTTACTATCTCCATGACACGATGTGAGTCATCTTCCACATTAACCATTTAAATAATTATTATAAAAAATTATATAATAAATTAATATGAAATATATATAATAATAATTATAATCAAATAAAATATACCTATACATATATCTCATTAAACATATTCCATTCAGTATGATAAGAAAACATAAACATCATTCATGTGTACATACGGCTTACCGTCTCCATGAATGGTGTATTTCATTTCATATATCTATATTTTATATATATTTATAATATATATACATGATATATAAATCATGTTTTAAATAATTAATATTTTTAAATCATGATCTAGGTAATAGGATAAAGAATAACAACTCAAAACGTGTACGACAAACAAAATGGTTATTAACTGAAACGTTGCTTTAACTTGGAATTTTTAATAAATTGGAAATATAAATTAATAAATGAATCATTAATGATATCATAAATATTATTGTGGTTCTTTATAAGTTAATTATATTTTTAAAATAGGTATATAATAGTTTCAGACATGTCTGAAGAGAATTAGACATAATGTAAGGGATTTTTGTCTCACCTTTACTATTGTGAGACACATGCCTCATACACTACTTGTTTCTTATACATGGTGTATATACTAACCATTAATGTATATAATGAGTCATAAAAAATATTATGGTATTTTCATATCCATATAATTTTCTTACTTTCATGGGGCATGCGATTTTACTGATCATAAAGATGTAAGGGTGAATTTCACAGTCTCAATAGTATAAGGATTGTTTATACATAAGTATCTACATGGAAATGTTTATATTCCATGTAAATGATATATAAAATTGTATTTCAAATATTTATAATATTTATATAAAAAAATTAAACTTATTTTTACCCATTTATTTATTTTTATTAAATGGTTTTATTGGGATTTTTATCATTTTCCAAACTAGGTACATTTTGTCCTTTCTTGTAAAAGTATGAGAAGAGTTTTTTTAACTTATATAAAATTAATGTATTTTTATGAATTCATGAATCCTTATATCCTTGAATACTCCCCTAAAAAAATTTAGGGTTATTTTCCTTGAAAAAAATCATTTAAAATTTCATGGAATTTCAAGTTATGAAAACGTTGTCAATGCACAAAAGATACTTTTATCAAGAATTGTTTTCAAATGATCTCTAAAAACTATTCTCCATCTAAGATAACATTTTATGATCATATATATTTCATAATGGAGATATTATTCAATTTTACCATTCTTATTCTTTATATTAATGGTTTATGTTTATTATGGAATGATATTTATGAAACCCATTTATTTTTTTGGATTATGTTATAATTAAATGATATTAATGAAACCCATTTCATTCCATGGGATTAGATATGATACATGATTTATTTTCTTGTGTAACACATATATATTACTTCATTATGATATTTTTGGGACCAATATCTCCCTAAAATGTAGTAGGTTTTTATTTATATGTCATGAGATAGATGTAGAGGTCATTCTCCGCTAAGATGATCTTGGGTGTAAACTTTTATTACTAAGATGATTATGGGAGTGAACCATGACAACCAAGATGGTTATGGGAGTGAACCATGACAACCAAGAGTGTATTGGGAGTGAACCCGGACCACTAAGATGACCTCATAATCAATTCATTGACTACTATAGAAGTCATTTTCATATGCTTATGTGTCTTCTATAAATTTCATATCTTATTCCTATGTTATGATTTCATGGATTTTGTTATTTATTTCTTTATGATTCGTGTATTATGAATTGTAAATATTTGTGACATGATTTATGTTTATGATCTCTTATGTGTAGGATATGACTTTATAATAATCATGATAATGTTCTCATACCCTTTTTCCATGATATGCTTACAAATTTCCCTTCTTTACCCTTATTGAGCATTTAAGCTCACCCTTTTTCTTATGTATTAATTTTCACAATTTATAAAGAAAGGTTTTAGTTATTGGTACTAAATGTGAAGATATATAGGTGATTTTTTTAATATATTTCACCAAATTAATAGATTGTGATCCATGTTTCCAAAGACACTAAACTAATGCGGTCTTTAGGCGCGTGTTTGTGTAATGTATTTTGTATTTAAAAAAAGTTATGTAATTTCCATATATGAAAATATTAGGTCTCTATACATGTATTCAGAATTTTCATCTTGTTTATTATGCATTTCATCCTAGGATAGATGTTGTATGACTTAGGATGTTCATGTTTTATCAAACATAAGAGATATATTTAGTTTTATGCTAATTGGTTCTTCCAAATTAGAAAAATGAGTTGTTGATAACCATTGTAAAAGGTTTAATTAGGTTCTCCTTTAACATGTAATAAGTGGGTTAAATTTTTCTAACTGACATTGTAGGTGGTTTTGTGAGACCTACAAATATAATTATGGAGCTAAACATGGTGTTTGAAATTGTGTGGCTAGCTTTGGATGGTATGTGTGAGGCATTACAATGGTAAATTTTTGTGTAATCAATGGGATGTGGATTTTGAGTTGGGAAATCTATGTAACTCATGAGGTAATTCCATGTTAATAGATGAAAATTCATGGTGGATATAATTTATCCTCCATGTCCATAGATAGAAAAATTTTAAATATAAGTGTTTGGTCCTGAGAGACCCATTGGGGATAAGACCATATAAGAGTTCATTATGTTTTGTTTAGATCTAAGACTCCATAGTTTTTATCAAACATATATAGTGAGTTAGGGGATTTATGATGATATTAGTGGATGAATTTGTATCTAATCATAGTGGAAAGGTGTGAGATGCCTTGTTCGATCAAGGAATGTGATGAAGGTGCAAACCCTTGACTGTAACGACCTAAACTATTGTAAATAAAATCCCACTTATAATTTAATTAAATGAATTATTATGTAATATTTATACAAAAACACACAAAACTAATTGGCTTTATTATATCCTATAAAATTAAAATAACCATTTATAATATTTATAATTGATAATATATCCATTGAACAGTGATGACATGATTAGTATACATATAAGGTTTTAACAAATCCAATTGATATAGAAAAGGGAATGGATGGTCTCAACCATTTGGATCATACCCTATGAATCCCATTTATTAGAGATGTCAATAGAGATAGAATCACTGGGATTTTCCCTTAACCAATCCCAAGTTGTGATCCAATAACTTAAGCATTATCGAAACCATTTATGGGAAAATTTCAAGCTCATGGAGATCATAACCCAAACCATGTTTGCTGAACCACCCCTGAAAGTCTCACCACCGAGCACCTTACTCGTTGGTATATTGTGGGTGTATTAAGGGGATATGTTTCAATACCATAGATATATGATTATGTACATTATTTATATTAAATAATGAATATATTATCATACTATTGTTGTTACTTTATAATTTTTTTATTTTGATATTATAAAATAAAAAAATATTTTTTTGTTAAAATTCAAGTTCAATTAAAGAATTTATTTTGAAAAATTAATGTATTTTTTAGTTAAAAAATATTTTATTAAAATATTATTATTAAATAATGTTTAATAAATTTAAATTAAGATATAAAATTAATGACGACAACTGTAGTTTTTATAAGGGTTCAAAAACTAATATTGTAAAATTTCATAATAAATATTGATTTTATTTTTAAAAGAAAAAATTATTATATTTAGAAATTTATTTAGAAAAAATGACTATTATTTTTGGAATCACAGCATCAAAATTATCCAATAGTTAATTGTTCATAATTTTCTGAGACAATTGAATTTTCTGGTAAAAATTAAATACCATATAAATATACTTTATGTATTATGACATCATAATGATACAAAAGTGATGTAATAAATACTATAAAATTTATCCATGATGAACTCTATGGTTTAAATTTAAAATAATGAGATTTTATGTTTATTTTCATAATTTTATAAAGCCATTATGAATCCTCCTAAACCATAAATATATTTTATTGTTTTAAAATAATTTCATTAAGAGTATGACTCACCTCCACATAAGAAAGGAAATTATTTTATTATTCCTGTAAATTGTACTTATAAAATAATAAAATCCACTCCCATTTGGAAGAAATCATGGGAAAAATAGGGAGGTTTTATTTTTTGGTTATTTTATTATATAGATTCCAAAACCTATGTTAGATAAATGATAAAAATTTATCGACAACTTTCCTATATAAACCGACCTATGATCCCATTTCTCTTCAATAAATATCATTAGATCATGTCCTTACACATCCCTCACCTCTATAGATTCTTCCCAAGGTGCCCCGATGCTCTCATGATGCTTCTCCAAAGCATTTGGGGTCACATAATCAAGCAAGGGATCCTCCCCTTCTCTTCTCTATTCAAGTTTCTTTGTTATCTTATGCCTTCTATTTCCAATTTATAATGTTGAGAACTATATATACTGGTCCCCATTATTGTCCATCTGATTACTAAATTATTATATACCCCTTTCACTATCATCAACCCATTTTATTAATTTTCTTGTGACATTGTAATGCTACTGAAATTTCAACATGATTTTCCATGCCAGAATTATTGTGTAGTGAATTCCTTACCCAATTCCTATCAAGGGTGTTCACCACTATAAACTTATAATTATTTTAATTGGGAATTAAATTTATTTATTCCACACTCCTCAATTTTGGAATACAATACTATGATGAATGAATCCTTTTTGTATGATCTATGTGGCATAATTAAGTATGAGAATGAAATGAATGTGATGGGTGAACTCAGAATTATATAGTGCTCTAATGGATTAGGTAATGTTCAGTATCATAAGAAGTCATATTGGGAGAGTGAGTGAAATTGATTCCTTTATGGGACTTTTTCCATCATGATACCTTGGTAGTTATCCCTAACCTACATTTATGATGTAGTGTTTTGAATTTTTGTCACATTTCTCATGTTATGATTAGCATGCTATATCATTCCTTATTATTCATGTTACCTTTATTACACTTTGATATTAATATTGTCTAAAATGTTTTTCCTTGTGAAAATATTATTACATTATTGTAATTTATAGATCACCCCTTTCTTATGTATGTCCCCAGGTTATCTCATGCAGTTTTAGAAGCCATGGAACATTATGATCATGTTAAGAAATTTTTCAAGAAAGCTAACATATTTACTATTTTAAGTTATTATATAATGTACCTAATTCCCAATGAAACTATAATTATCAGTCTTATAGGTTTTATGAAGTGAAATATTATTTTATAAATCAATTATTAATGTGAAATAATCATCAGGGTTGTTATAGGTTGTATCAATGTAATATTTTTGTTATTTTTGGGATGAGGATTAGAAAACTATATCGAAAGACTTAGCGATAAGACTATGTATAATAAAATATTCCAAAATTATGGTAAGTTCATAGTATGTGGGTTATCTTGAAATTAAATCTCTATCTAGATACTACACGTGGATGTGATTCTAGCACATATGTTCGTAAGGATAACAACTATGAGAAGGTGTGTCGGGCCTCACTCGACGTAACCTAGTACAAGACAATGACCTTATTGCACACCTGGTTTTACAACCCTAGTGGATATTCATTGGTAAATCCATAGTCTCATTGTTACCCACTATTAAGGGAATGTCAAAATTCCTATAATATTATATGTTAGGGAATAGATCATGGACAACATAGATTGAATCCTAGAAATCCATAAGTTAAGAAAATACATGTAATTTATAAGTTATACAATTAATTTCATTAGATTTCACTTTATGTGTTTAATATATTTAATCAATACTCATCCCTAATTTTACTGTTAACATATCCAATTGTCAGAAATAAGAGGAACCAGGTAAAAAACCATTATTAAGGTAAATGTGATGATTCCTCTAATGAGATTCACAATCCGATGAGAGTAGGAAGTGAAAAATTCATGATGATACTCTCTCAGCAGGCTTAGCTTATAAATAAAAACCTAGCCTAGGAGTATCATCAAAACCCCCCTAAGATAGAACAAGCTATGATTGAGTCAATTATGAGCCAAATCCCTTCTAAATTCAATGGATTACCTGATCCCTTAATCGTGAAGCAATGGATCAACTCCATTGAGAAGATCTTATCCATCATTCAATGTTAGAAACAAATGAAGGTTCTACTGGATATTTATCTTATGGATGGAGAAGATGATCCATGGTAGAAATTGATCCAATTTTTGAAGCTTGAGGATAATATCAAATTGATGTGGATGGAAGGAACTCTATAAAAAAATTCAGAAAAACATTTCTTCGCACTCTCTGTCTTGAAATAGAAAGGTATTTCTTTTCCTTAAAAAATAAGATAATGAATATATGAGGTCATACTTGGAAAAATTCAAAACAATTTCAAAACCCAACTAAATTTTTTTCATTACCCCTGAATGAAATTTTGACCACTTCATTGGTAAGATAAAACATAATCTATGAAATGTCATCAGGATCCCAAAATGTGGTAGATATGAGGAAATTGTCTAATTAGACCACAAAGAAGAAATGGAGATCAGAGAATCTCAGGGGTACCACAGAGATAAAAAGTGAAATATGGAGTTTAATTCTAGTGGTCTGATGGATAAATCTAATAGTTCCATGAATTTTCAACATTATAGTTATCAAATTTATGAAAACAATCACCCTATAAATTGCCTAAGGGGAGAAAAAATGATTTTAGTGGAGGAACTAATGGGACCTAACTAGAGATTGCTGGTAGGAGAACCCACTAATGCGATAGGGGAAAGTAATGATCTAGTCAAACCTCAATTCATTGTTCATTTCTTTAATAATAAAAAACCAGGGTAATTTTCAAGCCAATTTCAAAAGACAGCGGTTTTCTGAGATAACAAACATCCTCCAAGGCACCATGGGAGACCTTTTTCCATTACAACAACCGAGGTGGATCCTGAAAATGAAGTGGTGATAGGTATGTTGGTTATTCATTTAATAATTGAAAATGTAATTTTTTATTCTAGTTCAATAAATTCCTTCATATCATGAATGCTTAGTAGAACTATTCAAACACCACCACAAATCATGGAAGTAGAGCTCTCGATGAAAATGAAAAATGAAAAATTTATTTCATCCCATGTATATAACTCCACTCCTATCACAATTTGTGGGATTTACTTCCCAATGATCCATTTCATACTTCCTTTGGTGGAATTTGATGTTATTTTGGGTATCGATTGGCTTCCCCTATATATATCCAACAAAAATTTCCACGATAAGGAAATCACTATCTATATTTCAAATCAATCTTCAATTCATTACAAGTTCGAGGAGGGGGATGAATATTATTTTTTTCACCAACATTTCAAGCATAAATATTATTTCCCAATAATAAAGATTATCTATATAAAATGATTTTGTCTAAGAAATAAACCATCCTTGAGGACATTCTTATTGTGAGGGAACACACAGACGTGTTACCTAAGGAATTATTTGGTCTTCCTCCTAACCAAGAGGTTTAATTATAAATTGATCATATTCATAGGGAATTTTCATTATCAAAGAGTCCATATAGAATGTCTGATGTGGAACTTGAGGAGACAAAGAAATAACTACAAGAGAATCTGGATAAAGGGTTCACATGCCCAAGTTCTTCACCATGGGGTACATCAGTCTTCTTTATAGATAATAATGATATTCAATGCACCTTTGCATTTATTATCATGATCTCAACAAGATCACGATAAAGAATAAGTATCCTTTTCCATTAATTGATGTATTGTTTTATCATCTGCGTGGAGCACAATACTTCTTATTGTGGATCTGTGGTTAGGATATTACAATGTTATGGTGAATACAGAGGATATCCTAAGACTTAATTTCTTACAAGGTATGAGAACTATGAGTAAATAGTTATTACATTCAAACACACTAATTCTCCATCAATATTCATGGACATGATGAATATAGTCTTGAGATATTACCTCATCAAATTTATATTAGTCTATATAGATGATCTTATAATTATCTTTAAAACCAAGGAGGAGAATTAAGATCATCTAAACACTATACTAAAGACCATAGGAAAGAATAATCTTTATGAAAAGTATAGAAAATGTGATTTTTGTTTGAAGGAAGTTTTGTTATTTGGGAATATCATCACAAGTGTTGGGATATCTATGGACCCTTTAAAAATAGAAGGAATTGATGGATGTTCAATGATAACATCCATGATAGATATCCATAGATTCATTGGGTTATCTATATATTTTCATCGATTTGTGAGAAATGTATCATGATTTTAAATCCCTATAACCATGCTAACTTGGAAGGGGAAAAAGTTTTCTAGGAATTATGGATGTGAAGAATTCTTCAAGGAGTATAAAAGGAAGATTATCACTACACCAATGCTTACACTACCCACAAGTGGGGAGATTTTATTAGTATTCAACGATGATTCGAAGAAGGGTTTGGGTTTTGTGTTAATGATGAATGAAAAATTAATAGCCTATGTATCCAGACAGTTGAATGTTCATAAATAGAACTACCCAAAACCTTATCTGAAGTTGAATATAGAGATATTTTCTTTGAAAATATGGAAGAATTATCTATTGGGGAAGAATTTAGAAATATATATAGATTAAAAAAGTTGAAATTATATATTCACATCGAAAGAGATTAATATTCACCAAAAATTATTTTTATAGCTAATCAAGGACTATGATTGCTCAATTCACTACCATCTTGGTAAAGAGAATAAATTTGAAGATGATATAAGTTGAAAGGAACCAAAATGTTTATCATTGATTATAATTGAGAAGGACCAAATCTTCTTAGATTTGGAAAGGATGGACGTGGGAATAAAAAATGAAGGAACATCATCAATAATTTAAAAAATGATTACTCAACTATCCCTTATGAATATGTTAAAGGATCCTCAATGATATGATATAGGAATTACAAAGAAAGTGGAAACTATAAAGAAATGTAAATCCTCGCAGTTCAATGTTAATGAAAGAGTTGTGAGATTTGGGTCACATATCTATGTACCATAAAATCCTAAGTTAAAGAGGCAGTGGTTGGATGATGCTTATAGTTCATCTTTCTCTATTCACCATGTAAGTAGAAATATATAGCAAGATATCCAAGAGCACTATTAGTGGGACAATATAACGAAGGAGATCACAAGATATGCATAAAAGTACCTTGTATTTTAGCAAGTGAATGATGAAAGGAATAAGTATATGGTTATTATGCAACCATTACCCATACCAAATGGAAATGGGAAAACATCACCATGTAATTTTTTATCTACATCTAAAGGCATCTAGGGGAAACAATGTTATACGGGTTGTTTTGGAAAGTCTTAAAAATATAACTCACTTTATCAAAATTCTTGAGGACTTCTCACTTGATCAAATTTCAAAAATATAAATCAGAGATGTTATATGGATACATGGAGTAAAAATATCAATTGTATCTGATCGAGATAGAATATTCATCTCTAAGTTCTAGAAAATTTCCCAACAAGCACTAAACACTTAGCAGAACATCAGTGCAACCTATCATCCTCAAACTGATGTCCAATATAAGAAAATTATTTGGACACTAGAAGACATGTTGTGAACAAGTTATATGGGCTTCAAAGGAAAACAGGACCAACATCTACCTATGGTCGAGTTCTCTTAGAAGAACAAATTCCAATAAAGCTTCCAAATGGTTCCCTATTAGGCTCTTTAAGTGAAGAGTTCATGAGCATTAGCATTTTGGGATAAAGTTGGGGAACATAAACTACTAAGTCATGAAATGGTTCAGTAAATGGTGGAAAAGGCTAAAGACCATTTTTCATCACATCAAGGATTCTCAGAGTTGACAGAAGATCTATGCTGACAATCATTAATGAGACCTAGATATTGATGTTTGAGACATGTTATTCCTTCATATATATATATATTTAATAAATTGATGGAGTTTGGGAAGGATATAAAGAATAGTCCAAGATACATCATCCCCTTTGAGATCTATGATCACTTCAGAGTAGGGCACTACTAACATCACCTCCCACCTAACCTATCTAAAGTATATGATGTATTCCTTGTATCCCTCCTAAGAATATACATGACATACCCCTCACATTTACTTAATCCAGAGGTGGTATAGTTATAGAATGACCATTCATATGAGGAGAATCTGGTGATGATCATAGATCATAGGGAAAACATTATATAAAATGAGATAATACATCTTTTCAATGTGTTGTGGAGAAACCATATATTTGAATAAGATACTTGGGAACCGTTTTCGGTGATGAAATAGAGCTACCGTCGTCTTTTTTTGTGCAGGAAAAGAAAATTTTGAGGGTGAAATTTCTTAAGGGAGGGAGATTGTAACGACCTAAAATGTTATAAATAAAATTCCTCTTATAATTTAATTAGGTGTATTATTATGAAATATGGATATAAAAAGATATATTCACTTTTTTGAGTTTATTATATCATATCATATTTAAATGACCATTAACCGTCTTTACCATTATAATTTTGACGTTGAAGAGTGATCACATGATTACTTTAAATATAGGGTTTTAAAAAATTCAATTGAAACAGACAAAGGAAGTTATGGTTAGAACTAGAAGGATCATATGTTATGATGCCCATTTAATAGATATTACAAGGGAGATATAATCATTGGTAATTTTCTTTGAAAAATTCCAATCTACAATCTAATAACTTAATAATGAGTGAAACTTTTTATGGGATAAGTTCAAGCTCATTAAGATCACGACCGAAACCATGTACGTTGAACCACCCCATGAAAGTCTCTCAATTATGTACCTTACTCATTTAGAGGGAGAAAGTGTATAAAGTGGATATATATAAAGAACCTAGTGATGTAATTATATAAATTATTTTGTATTTAATAAGGAATATATTTTCATCCAATTATTGTTACTTTATAAATTATTTTTATTTTGATATATTAAAACCCAAATAGTATTTTTAGTTAATATTAAAATTCAATTAAGGAATTTATTTTGAGGAATTAATGGATTCTTGAAGTAAATAATATTTTAGTAAAATATTATTATTAAATAATTTTTATTAAATATAAAAAATCATATACATTTTATGAATTCCAATGTAATTTTTATAAGGGTTCAAAAAATAGTATTCTTGAAAAAACCAATAATTTCTTAATAAATGTAAGTTTAATTTTTAAAAGTTATAATTAATATATTTAGAAAATTATTTAGATAAAATGAATATTATTTTTGAAGTTAAAGTGTAAAAATTATCTAATAGTGAATTTTTTCAAATTTTCTGAGACAATTGAATTTTTTGGTAAAAATTAAATAAGTTTAAATATACTTTGTGTATTATGGTATCATAATGAACCAAATGTGATGTAATAAATACTATAAAATTTATAAATTACAAAATATATGTTTTCTCTTTAATATAATTATATTTTATATTTTTTTTAAATTTTATAAATCCATTATAAATCCTCCAAAACAATTAATATATTTTAAGGTTTTAAAATAATTTATTTAAGAGTATGAATCACATCCACATAAGAAAGGGAATTATTTTATTATGTTCGGAACTTGATATCAGAAATTAAATAAATACTCTCCTATATTTCATAACCCATGGGAAAAACCATGTGAGGGTTGTGTTTTTGGTTATTTTATTATATAAATTCCAAAACCTATGTTTGAGAAATGATATAAAATTATCCACTCTATTCATATATAAACACACTAATTATCTCATTTATATTCACTAAAAAATATTTGGATCATGTTCTTACTCTTCCATACTCTATATAGAGTCTTTTCAAGGCACCCCCAAGCTCTTAAGAAGCTCATCCCAAGTATTTGGAGTCACAAATTCAAGTAAGGGATCCTCACCTTGTCTTCTTTATTCAAGGTTCATTATTATTTTATTACTTCAATTTCCAATTTCTAATGTTGGGACATGTATTTAAACATAACTATAACATACCATTTTATGTACAAATTATTATAGACCCATTTTTCTCTCATCAACCCATCTTATGAATTTTTATGTGACGCTGTTATGCTGTCAAAATTTCACCATGATTTTCCATGCCAAAATAATTATGTAGTGAATAATTTACCCAATTCATATCAAGGGTGTTAACCTTTATATACTTATGCTTATTTAAATTTTGAAACACATGTATGTTTTACACACTCCATAATCATGAAATACAATATTATGATGAATGAATCTAGGTTGTAGGATCTATGTGGTATGCTTAAACATGAGAATGAAATGAAAGTGATAGGTGCGCCCAGAATTATATAGAGCTGTAATGCATTGGGTAATGTTTAGTCTCATTAGACGTTTTTTTGGGACATGTAATGAACTTGATTCAATTATTGTAATTTTTCCATCATGATTTCTTGGAATTTATCTTTAACCTTTTTTTATGATGCGGTGTTTTATGTTTTTCCCACGATTTCCATGTTATGGTTATCATTTCATATCATTCCATATTGTTAATTTTACTTTTATTACCCACTAATATTTCAATTATATGAAATTTTTTACCTTATGAAGTGATTACTACCATACTGGTATTTATATATAACCCCATTCTTATTAGTTTCCCCTATTATCCCATATAGTTTTAAAATCCATGGAATATTTTGATCATGTTAAGGAATTTTTCAATAAAGATGATGTGTTTCCAATTTTAAGTTTTTATTTAATATAAATAATTCCAAAAGACACTATAATTATCAATATTATAGGTTCTATTAAGTGTAATATTATTGAACAAATCATTTATTAATGTGAAATACATAGTTGGATTATTATATTGAGTATATGGAACATTCTTGTCCGAGTAAGATAGGATCTCATGTATGACCTCGTGTAGTTAATCAAGGGAAGGGATGCATTAAGGTAAATCCTATTTGTGAGATGATGTATCTATAATAAATGCCGAATTTACCATGGGGGTAATTAGTGATTTGATTTTCTTTTCACGGTTGAGGTCGAAGCCTCATTTATAATTAAAGCAAAGCAAAGACCTCTTTTAACTGGGTAGAGGGAGACCCATTACATAGCCCGAAGGCCCAGTGGGAATTTATCCCATTACAGGGCTTGTAGGCCCAAATCCCATTCTATGAATTGTATTGTTACAATACCACCTGCTACAGTACTGCACAGTACTTGTCGCTGCTACAGTGCCCTACTGCTGCTACAATGACCTGCCACTGCTACAATGCCACTACTGCTATAGTGCTGCTACAGTGCTGCTACAATGCCCTTCACCGAATGGGTTTTGAACCCCCATTTTTCATGTAGGATTACAGTATCCTTACCACTAATCCAAACCCCAACTACAAGGGTAATTAGTGATTTGATGATATTGGTATTGTTAAACCTTGTGATATATGAGTTGGGACCTTTTATGAAATATTGAATGTAGTGTTATGGCCATTGGATCTTGAGAAATACCAAGTGGCTCAAATTAATGGGAAACAAGAGAGTTCCTTCGATATAGTAAATTGGTCACTGATGTGACAATGATTTCTAGTAGGTTTATATATATCTTGTAATCAGATGAATGATATTGTTATGTAATGGTGAGTATGGTTACAAACCTTGAGCTAGATCCTTCACGACCAAATATACTATTAAGGATTTTTTTATGGGGTTGGAAAGTTGTTTCTCGAGGAAACTTGACAATAATAAGTCTCAAGAAGGGATCGAGATGAAGACTTGATCATGTAGTACAAGTAGGGATCCATAATTACAATGTTATATGATGGTGTATTTTGGGTAGGAATAATCATATATATCTATGGTAAGAATATTCTATGGTTGGGAGAATATAATGGGTAGTAAAAAATATAATTCATGTTTTGAGAATTTTTCAGTGAATATTCAAGGTTATGTGCAGATAAAAAACACATAGGTGGTTACAATTTAGGGTTTAAACTTGGGAATAGGTGGGTGTTTTAGATATTGTATATGAGATGAAACCTAGTGTAGGGTTTTTTGATGAAATATGAGTGGAGTTAGTTCTATTGATATTTGATTACCGACATATATGAGTTTAGGTTTTTTTGGTATGACTAGGTGTGAACCACATCTGGGTAATGGGTCAATGAGGATTCAGTTTTTCAGTGAAACCTATTAACATGAATAAAAGGTGAGGCCTTATGTTATAAATAGTACCTAGAGTGAGAAAATGGTTTTTTATGAGAATGATGGGTAAAAATAGACTGGTAGAGGCAAGTGGCTTTAAATAAAAGGGATTGATTTTGGTATTTAGGGAATTTGAGAATACCATCCTATAGTTATAATTGAGGTGGATATAGTTGAAATGATCGGTGATTAAATGAACACACAAGTGAGGTTTCGAGATATGGGATGGTTGGTGTGGTTTTGTAATGACCATAACTAGTGGGAGGATAGTGAATTCGAAGATGTTTGGGACAAGTGTCATATAGGAAACCTCATATTGTATTCAATTGATCTCATAAAAACATGGATACTACCATATAAATACTTATGCCCTCATATCCTAAATCTAGTGGTTTCATTATTAACTCTCACTAGATACATGTGATTGTATCCCAAATGACTAAATAAATTAGTTGTCTTGTTAAACTATATACATGACTAAATCTCACATTACATTTGAAATAATTAAATTCAACTTAGTATATTTTTTGATAAGATCATTATTCTGTAGATAATATCCTTATATATCAATCATAGAACACATCTTGGATTTTAGGGAAAGTAAAAAATTATAAAAGTGATATCTTAGATGTTCGATAAGGGAATAATTACAAGAGAATCGGTCAAAGAATTAATTAGGAATGAATAATTTGGTAGCAATAAATAATGAAATATTTTTTCCATATAAAAAATAACATGATCTTGAAACTTATCCACGAATATCATAACTATTAAAATAATCACATGGAAAACCATAATCGATTTTATAATGATGTAATGCATAATTCCAAACATCTAAAACATATAATCAAGGGCCTGTTCGAGGACATATACATAAATTGGTAATGGATCTTCCAAATTACCAACATGTTTGGTGGGGATATGTAATTCCATTACCCACCCATTACATAAGAAGTAAAATGAATTAATAATATGAATAAGTAATAAAACATAATCAAAATGCGTTATAATTAATAATTATTCATATTAGAAAAACTAAATATGGAATTTCAATATATTCCATAGTAAAATTGGTGATAAATAAATATATGGAATATATTGGATTGTATCATTATATTATAACCTTATTAAACAATAAGATTAATCAAATTATTGAATGTAGATAAATATAATTTTAAAATATCATTGGAATATTTCATGAGGAAAATACCATTTTCATTTTAAAGTAACTTATTTAAAATATAAATACCTCAAATTATTATGGAAAAATATTATTTTAAAATATTCTAGAAACATGTAAAAGAAGATTCAAATAAAATATTATTCATGAGGTTGGGAAATGTTTTTCTTTTGGTGTACATCAAAACAAAGATTATGTCCACACCTTTGGTAAAATTTAACATGTTTTTTAAATGACATGATGATTCCTTTTAAACCTTTTTATAAAAATTCAAACATGGGTAAAATCGTATATAATAAATCATAGGAGAATAGTAAAAAAATTATTGCAAACATTTTAATGATAATATGGACATAGGAAAAAGAGATTCTCAATCTAAATAAAAACAATATAAGTATTAATTTAAACATTATTTTTGTATGTTGAGTACTTAAAAGAGGAAAATGGGAAAAAAATTAATTTACTAAAAAAAACAGAGGTGAATAAAATGTATTGGATTCAATATTGAAAGATCAAATAATTACCCCAATGGATACTTAATTATATATAATCCTGAATAATGTTGAAATTGTGAAACAAAACCTTACACAAAGTCTGACTTGCTTTGTATGTTCTTTAACCCCCTCCTTTTTGGAAGGACTCCTTTACATATTTTATAGTGGACCCTGGTAATGAAACTATAAGAAGACCAATAACACTAATTAATTTCATATTATGTTTATAAGTGAATTGGTCTGGGTTTGGTTGAGATAGGAATCACAATATGGTGTAAAGAAAAGAGATAGGGGTACCCTTTTATAAGATATGGGAGGGGAACTATTGGAATTACTGAAATTATGAAATTAATATAAAATTATTTTCATGAAAAAATAACTTCAATTAGTATATTTATAAGTTAATATGAAGATGATAGATATTCATCCCATACAATACAATTTGGAGATGTTTTGGTGATGTTTTAACCATTATCTCTTACTTATAAGATCTCATTAATCCTCTTAACAATTACTAAAATATATAAAAAAATACTTTTTAAGGGTATAAAATTTTACTAAAAAAGGAAAAATTACCCAAAATGGGCCATTTTGACATTTTTAACCATATCCCATTCACTATGTCTAATATAGGTTTTACAGTAATTTTAAATCACTTAATAAAATATTTTGGTTATTGTAAAATATCATTAATATCATTTTTGAATCTATTCATTTACATTGTTAATGTCATACAAAAAGATAGGTAATTTGAATATAAAACATTAAGACAACCCTAATGCGTTATATTTATAAAAAAATCACTGAACATAATAATCAATGTATATTTTATTCATTTTAATATTTTTGGTATCATTTATTTTATTTTTATTTTTATTAAATAAATACTATGTCATCATTTCTTAAGAATTTAACTTCATTATACAATCAAAAAAATAAAAAAAATACCATGATAAAAAATTTATTCTTTTTTCAAATAAAAATATAAACGAAAAAATAGCATATTTTTATCCGTATAAAAAAATACTAGATTTATTAAAGAAAAGAGAGTGACATTTTTCTTATTCCTTTCTAAAAAATAATAGAAAGATCAATATCAAAATAAAATCAAATCATGTGGATATATTTTTAATTTTTTGATCAAAATGGTTTAAATATAATCATAAAATAGGATAAAATGATTTGTCAAATAAATTTTAAAGCCATATCTTATTGTTTAAACCTTTTTCATCTGGTTTTACCCTTACCGATGTGACAAATATTTATCAAGGTTACTATTCATAATGAAAAAAATAAAAGGGGATTATTTATTAAATTTATCAAATTTTATTCAAATTTGGAATCCATTTTTATAAATTTAATTCATATAGTTGGTAGAATTTAATTTGAAATTAATCCTGTAAAATGTAATGAAAATTAGTTTTCCAGAAAAAAAATGTTTTCTGAAGTATGAAATATTTTATACCAAAATCCAACATAAAATTAATTATAATGAACATAATTATAATATAAATGATATAAATGAAAAAATTACTTTTAAAATAATTTAAATCAAAATGGAAGTTTTGTATCTTCTTTAAATAAAAATTCAATTTTCAATAAAATTAGTATTTATCACTATTCATTAAAAAGTCAGTTTTTTATAAAGTTTTCAAAAATTCCCTGAGATAATTCTGTCATACTAATATGAAAATTATGTTCATCTAGTTAAATATATTTTTTAAAAGGGGAATATATTAGTTATATGAATTACTTACAAGAAGGTATAAAAACCATTTTGAGGAAAAAATGTATTATTAAAGAATATAATGACTTTAATAAAAATAATTTTCAACATGTGGTTATTCCTATGAATAATTACACCTTAATGACTAATTTATTGTGTTATATCATTTTACAGTTCATTTAGGCTTGCTTTTTATGAATCCTAAGATATCAAAGAAATTAATTTTATTTAAAGGGAAATATATCATAAAATCGTGGTGTCTTATATTCTACTCCCAATAAAACGAATTTCCCCCATGAAATTTTGGCACTATGATATAAAAAATTGGTAATATATCAATTTTATCACATCTTTAGTTTTCTATATTGGATCTTTAAATTTTTTTTCTTCACTACAAGAATTAACTAGTTGAGTGGTATTGTTTTATAGTAGTTTCTATCTTTGATCTAGAATATCCACTAGTTGTTCCACATAAGAGATATATTTCTCTAGTGATACAACCATTGAGTTTAATATATGTGAAGGATAATTTATTTAATTCCCTAGGAGAGATACATAGAAAAACTATGAATTGAGAGAGATTTTGTGGATGCTCTAGTAGATAATCTATTTTCCTGATATGATAATGAATTTAAAAGGGACCTATATACAAAGGGATTAAATTAGCCTTCTTTCAAAATCATAAAAACTTATTCCAGGGAGATATTCATTGGAATAAATTTCCATTAATTTCAAACTCTATATATTTCAAATGATTATTAATATTAATTTTTTTTTCAACTCTAAGATATATTTATGTGCGGTTGAATGGCTCTAACCTTTTATATTATCTGCTAAACTAGACTAGGCCCCAATAGATTTAATTCTACATCATTATTCCATGTTGGGGGAGTTTTTTTCTTCCTAACATAGAAGGATTCGTATGGATTCATCTAAATACATTAATTAATGTTATTTTTGTTCGACAATTTCACCAAACAAAGGTATTAATACCATCCACCTTCGAAATCAATAGGAAAGATCTCATCATTTCTTCAAGATCATGAATGTTACTCTTTAGAAGCTCTAAAATGTAATGATTTAATAAGTTGGATGACTAGAAACCATCTACCATAGTTCTGTTTAGTCATTTTAGGGAGTTTGATGATGAAATAAATGGTAATTTTTTCCAAATTAGATTCTGGTATGGGAAATGGTTTTCACGTTCCCATAGAATTATATCTCTTAGTTATAACATTTTGACAAAAAATATCAAATTTCATGTTATCCCACAATAAATACACTTTAATATGTTTATAAATCATTATATATATAGTTTTAACATATAATTATGAACCATGAGATTCATCCAATAGCCACTTCTTCAATTATGGTATTGAAAATACAAAAACCTGATTCCTGAACTTTATAAATATAGCGTGATAATGGTTTAAATTATAAACATTCCCCACCTTTTTCATAATTCTAAATCTTCCTTATGCTTCTTCCTAAAACTCTCATAGATTGATGGGTAAAAATCCATTTGATAAATATAAGATATATAACCTTTCCTCATGATTTCGACATTAATTTTCGGAAGGTCCATAAATATTAGATCTCTTTCAATCCTGATCATGGAAAAATAGAATGTACATTCCATCTTAGGGAATCATCCACATTGTTTACCTCTTTAGGAGGGGAATTTATTAGGGAATCATAATATTTGATCAACTCTAACCATATTCTATAGTGAATAATCATTTATTTATGTTAAAATATATACTGAAATCATTTATGATTACTATATATATCACACCATTCACTATACAACCAATTCCTCTATATTTTAATGAAAACATTACTTCCATAACCTCAAAATAATGATTCTATTAATTTTTATCATTATTATTTTTAATTAGAAGAGGCATAATCTATCAGTATGTAATTATTCAAGAGGAAGCGTCCCAATTCATTAATTGATGCATCATTGTATACCACAAATATTTCTCCTCTACATGGTAGTGTAACCATAGAAATTCTAACCAAACTTCTCTTCAATTCTGTGAAATTATCTAAAATGGAATTTATACACAATATCATAACCCTCTTCTATGTGAATATGGTGAGTGTATTAAATATTCATGATAAATCTCTAAAAAATCATCGGTAGTGTCCAAATGTCCTAAGAAAACTGCGGATCTTGGTTACCATGCATGGTCTAGGTCATTTCTCAATAACACATGTCTCTGAATCATCCACTGATATACGCTCACATTATATTATATAAACCAAGAATTAATAATTATTAAGACAAAATTCAGACATGGTAAATTTACAATACAACTTCTCCTAGCTTAGGGTCTTCATCAAAATTCCCAAATATTATTAAAGAACTTACTTTCTCATTGAATATATAATAATATAATGTATAAATACAACTAAAAAATATCAAGTTAATATCAACAAACTATGTAAATTAAATCCAAGAGGATATAAGGATCATTAATAATTCCAAATATAATTATAGTAAAATCATAAAGATCGTACCTTGCATGGAATACTGTCTTGGGTATATCCTCCTTCTTTATCCTCAGCATATGAGATAAAAGATAAATATTGGAAAAATATATTTCTTCTCATAATTGATAAAAATGGAATTGAATTGGGGTATATTATTTTTTTAATAGTGATCTCGTTATGTTCCTAATAATCAATGAAAATATTCATTAACCCATATTTTATATTAACAAAATGAGTATGTGCACCACATGCTGAATGACTAGGACAAATAAATCCCTTATCTAGTTTCTCCCAATGTTACTTGTTAAATTCCCATAACTCAACCATGGATATTATTTATGTATTATTTTAAATATTAATTTCCCCAAGTATGAGTTCTATAGAGAACTCAAATTCATATCTCATGGGGAGACTAGTCATGTCTTCATAAGCATATTACCTCAAATAGTCACATTTTCAATGTCGTTTTTTATCCAACAATTTGAGATAAATATCCCTTAATAAAATGTAGAAAAACCTATATGATGGAAGTAATTTCCCTTTGGTATTCATGTTTATACTTGTTTGGATAGATTATTGATGGATGATTCAAATTATAGAATATAATTTCCCTTCATAAATAGTTGATATGGTGTCTATACTAAGATGTCCAATCCATTCCAAAATGTAAATCAATTATAAATAGTTCAAGAATAAATATAATTTTAAGAAGCACATACACAAAAAATTATATCATATATGAACTATAGACATGAGATATGTTCACCCTACAATTTAAACATTTCACCACAAACTCAACGTCTAATCATTGAGGTGGTGATTGGGTACCATTAAAAAATTATGCATATATAAAATAGTGGGTAGAACTAGAAACAAATAAATCATTAGAGATATTGGACTTTGTGATAAGTGTACCCTTCACCACGTCACCAAGAACTTCAACTTTGGCTATAGTAATCTCATAATCTTGTCTTTATACCCTTGGATTCATTATCTGTATGTTTCCTTGATGTTAGGGGCATTAGATAGAATAATTCCCCATAATTATATTGTTAAATAACTATACATTTATAGCATCTCCCTTACTATTGAATTTCTGATCATTATGACCTTTTTCTCTATAGTATAAGGAAACTCCTTTTCCTTTTATACAAGTATTAAGGCATTTCATTCCACATGTATCAGTTATTTGAAAACCCCATTTTCCTTGTTCCCATTACCAATTTTTTCTTAGTCATCCCCTTCTTCAATTGTTTTCCTTCAAATCCATAAGACTTGGAGAATTATTTCCCTATCATAGTTGTAGCCCATGCCAGAGGGGAACATTCCATGACTACCCTAATCCCACCTACAATAAGCCAGGGGCTGGTGACTAGCACTGAGTAGGCATATCCCACAAATGGGATTCATTATCCAATAGTACATGTATAATGAAAAAATCACCAAGACACAAAGTTATGAAAATAAAAATAACTGAAAGGATGCATGTTTATATCTAATATCCCTTAATAGAGTACGATAGTGAAGGTACGGGAAAGAAAACAGGGTAAAAAATAATCCAAACACAAAGTGTATGTACACAAATCGAACTATGATAGAAAAGAGCCCAAGTTCCTCCAAGGTAAAGGACTATGTCAAAGGTATGATCCTAGAAAAAACCTCGGTCTACCCTTCTCCAGCTATGTTCCACCCACTCCTAGTCCTCCTAGGACACCATAAAATGGTCGCTCTTCTTCACAAAACACGACATTTTCAGGAAAATCCCGTGCATGGGTGAGTATAACAACACTTATCAGGACACCCCAAGAACACTAAATATGAAGCACCAAGTATATCCAGCTCAATATAAGATGTAACACTATACAAAAGATATAATAAGTAGAGACAAACCTAGATATACTTGGGAGAGACACCACACCATCAAGTAATCATAACCAACTTCCAGCTATATAATTATACTTGAAGCACGCTCGTTTTATAAAAAATAACTCCTTGATCCATGATATCATTATAGTCACTTGAAAAGGAGGTTTATATCATTTGGGACCTTCCTAATTAGAGATCATTGGTTATGAAATACTATGATACAAAAAGAGGTGATCAAACCCGAAACTGAAGGGGGATACCATAGAACCAATCTGGATCAACCTGCTACA
This sequence comes from Viscum album, assembly GCA_963277665.1. NCBI lineage: Eukaryota > Viridiplantae > Streptophyta > Magnoliopsida > Santalales > Viscaceae > Viscum > Viscum album. The sequence goes on along the minus strand of OY728122.1, from coordinate 2,005,349,994 downwards.
TCGGGTATCATGCCTAGAATCACTGGGGGATGCCATATACCCTACTGATGTGGCCCACTAGATAGAGGACAAATTACATACTCATGGAGGTTATGAAGATTCCACAATTCCACTAGTGGGGATAGAGGATCATACTCATGTCTTGGGGATGGATGCCATACTCTATCGAAGATTCAGCCTCTATAGTGGATTACAATCCAAGGATGTGGATGTAATGTCATATTGAATCATTGAGTAAAGGGATAAGGGAATGATATAAACCTATAATTCCCCAATCTAAAAACCAATCATTTTTCTTAAAGTGACCTTATCAACATTAGGGTCTCAACACTGAAGACGACTCATTGATTGGATGATTCGTTTATAAGATATGATCATTTGAATGAAACCGCTCGCATGCCTGATAGAGACTTCAGACCTACTATCACAATAGGTCCACATACATTCATGGTCGACCATCATGGTTGGTCCACATACCACATTGAATAGATGAGCATGTACTGACCATCATGTTTAGTTTATTGTTTGCTCCTTCTCACGGTCGATCATCATGGTCAACTGCAACCGTCTCTACCCAAGTTTCCCTGAATCCAACCTAGGTCTGGCTCGACCCACCGATCTGACCCATCACACTACTATGAATATACCACCTAGCCTAATCCACATCTGCTTCCATCACATCATGTAATTCCCACCTTTTTCATCACCATGTCTCACCACCGCATCTAGCAGCCATGTCCCACTGTCGTGTCTACTGTCGTCATTTCCACGTCCGCCACTGCTATTCTTGGACACCCTTTCCTCTACTGCCCATATGTGTTCCACCACCATACACTTCCACAAACATTCTATCTCTTCCTCCATGTCGGTGGTCAATTCCATAGACCATCGCGTCTCCTCTAATGCCTGAAAAATCAAACGATCGCAGATTCGGCCTCCTTGGGTCCCAATCTACATTAATCCATCCTCAGTTGTCGATTTTACACAAATCCAAGGGTCTGATCTTGTTCAAAACCACAAAATAATGTTGAGCGAGGACCATAGGGATACAATAGTGAATAACATAAAGAATATAATGAGAAATTCATAGGAACTAAGGTTTATCATCATTTTCCACGCATTCTTGGCCAATGATCAAGATCGGGGGATTCAGGTTAGAAACTAAATAAATTAATCCCTAATAATCTAGTAAATAATCCCATACATCAAGTAAGATCAATTTTTGGGCTAATATTTTCATGGATTAGTCCATGTTCATCATAGAAATAAAAACATGGAAGAACATATTAACTCAAAAGTCCTACCTTATTTTGGATTGATCATTGTTGAAGAATGAATTTGTGTCTTCATTGAGCCTGAATAAGTTATCATTCATCAAAAGGGATTCCCCATGATATATCAAAAAAAAATACAGATGTTCTAGGGTCATATAGATAACCCTATAACTATGACATAAGGATAATTTGAATGTAAAAAGTCATTGTGTCGATGAAATAAAATAAATTGTTTTATTCATTTAAAACACATGTGGTAACTTCTTCATAATAGACATGTGCCGACCAATGTTAGGTCACACCTAGAGTAAATACACTATATTGAACTCAATAGTGCCCTAATATTTTTTGATTCAGGCACCATTTTATTAGTTTTTACACTTTTTAAGTACACCCACATGCATGTGCTATTAAATATTTTTATATTTTTCAAACATTTATTTCAGGCACACCAGGCTTCGAAATCACATGTCGTCTCAACACCTAGTCTTGAAATAAATCAATATAATATCCAAAAATAATACATAGAAAATAATAGATATTAAATTCCCCCCTCTTTGGGGCTTTACATCCCTATAAATAGAAAACAAGGGCTACTCAAACAGAAGATTGTACTGAGCAAGAATTTGAGCCTCTCGCTACCATGTTCTCTCATAGAGATTCTTGTACTACCACTAGAAATGCGCAAAAGGAATTGATCACCCATGAAGGATCCTATCATGTTGATCCTCAATCTCCATTGGGTACCCAACAAAGGTCACTCCATCCTCGATGTCCAGATGTCCCCAGTTGATGAGGTGTGAGGGGTCATGAACGTACCTCCTCATCTATAACACATGGAAGAAGTCGTTCACTCAATCTGATTTTGGTGGTATATCTAAGTGGTACGCCACCTCTCCCACTATACATAGTATCATGAAAGGGTTGATGAATCTCAGAGATAGCATTACACACAAGACAAATATTAGTAATCCCTGTTGAGGTGAAACCCAAAGGAACACTCGGTATCCTATCTCAAACTCCAAAGGCCTCCATCACTAATCAGCATAAGGCTTCAGATGACTATTTGTAGTCTTCATCTACTCCTAGATGATCTTCTCCTTCTCTATAGTAGTTTACACCAACTCTAAGACCATGAGTATTGACTCTCCTAAGTTATTCCATCAAAGAGGTGGCCTTCAGGGTCAGCCATACAAGGCCTCGAAGGGTCCCTACTAATGGTGGAATGGTAACTATTATTGTATGAAAACTCTACCAGTGGTATGTGATCCTACCAACTACTATCAAAGTCAAACATGCAAGCCTACAATATTTCTTCCTAAACCTGAATGGTCCTCTTAGTGTGGCCATTAATCTAGGGGTGAAACACTGTGTTGATGCATAATTTGGCCCAAAATCCTCTTATAATCCCTTCTACAACCATGATCACCATCAGAGAAAATCAATAATAGAACTCCTTGGGGTTGAAATATCTTCGAAACATAGATATATTCCATGATCTTTACTGAACTATTATCTTGGATAGCTAGGAAGTGGTCTGACTTGGTGAGTCGGTCAACAATTACCTAGATGGAATCATGTAACCATGACATATATGGTAACCCCATAATGCATTCTATCAATATTCCATCCCACTTTCATTCTAGAATCCCAAACAGTTGGGCCAAACTAGTGGGAACCTAGTGCTCATCCTTCACTTGCTGATAAGTAAGGCATCGAGAAACAAACTCCACAACTCCCTTCTTCTTACCTAGACACCAAAACTGATGTTGGGGGTTCTATGATATTATTTTTACACCTAGATATATCACCAAATTTGATGTATTAAACTCCCTCAGAACCTCCTCCCACAATGAAATTGGTACTACAATGCACCTTCTGAAAAGAATGATTTGCTCCCCACCTTTTGAATATCCATTAGAAGAATGACCTATGTAAATCTGGGCATGTAAGGTCTCATGGTCGGTATCCCCAAGTTGTTCCTCCCTAACTTGATGTAATAGTGGAGGGGTGACAACCATCAACTAGTGGTAAGCTACTCCATCTGCATCCATAACTGATAACTACAATGAGGCCAACAACTCTAATGCCTCGTTCAATAATTGCGGACTAGCTATCTACTGAGAGCATATTCCACCACTTTCTCCTTTACTGGAGTATAGAAAATATCAAATTCATAGTCCTAGAGGATCTCCAGCTATTTCCTCTCTCTCATGTTTTGATCCTTCTAAGAAAATATATAATTGATACACTTGTGGTTAGAGTAGACAATAAATCCCTCACCCATCAAGTAGTGTAGCCACATCATCAATGTGAAGAATACCACTGCTAACTCAAAGTTCATGGGTCATGTAGTTATTCTCATATGGTATAAATTAGTGTGAACCATAGGCAATCACAAGTTTCCTCTGCATCAGGAAACAACCAAGCCCAATATTTTATTCATTGCATAACATCGTGTACTCGATGCCTTCCCCGGTAACTTCAGGATGGGAGCGCTCTTCATCCTCTACCTTATCTCTTAAAAGAAATGCTAGAACATTTATGTCTACAAGAAATACATCCTCTTTAATTTAAAATCTATCATGAGCTCTTCCACTATAGAAACAATGGGTACAAACCTCCGATAATACCATTCCAATCAAATGAAACTACATACCTTGTTAATTTTATTTTGTGGCTCCCAAGAAAGCACTACTTCAATCATTGCTATATCCACTACAACTCCATCCTCTGAAGTGATGTGTCCTAGAAAATGGACCTCTAAAATATAGAACTGACACTTTGAGAGGTTCTCATAATGTTAGAGATGTTGGAGTGTGTTCAGTTCCATCTTCATGTGTTTCACATGCTCCTCCTCAGATGTCTAATACACTAGGATTTCATTGATGAAAACCACCACGAACCGGTATAAGAAAGGATGAAAGATCGAGTTCATGAGTCCCATGAACCCTGCTAGAGATTTATTCATTCCAAATGGTGTCACCAATTACTCATTATAACTATAACAACATCAGACAACCATCATCGTTATACCCTCATCCTTACCTGTAACTAGTGATATCCTGATTTGAGGTCTATATTCGAGAACCATCACGCTACTTTCAAAGTATCAATAAGGTCATTGATCCTTGGTATTGGATTCTTTTTATCCATATTCACCTTGTTTATGTGCCATTAATCCACACATAACCTCAATCTCTCATTTTTCCTTCTTGGATAATAGAACTAGGGATTTCCAGAGTGAAACACTAGGTTTTAGAAAGCCCTTTCTCTGTAAGTCCTCCAACAGTATCCTCCAATCACGAAGATATATAGGAGACATCTAATAAGTGGTGTTGATATCGATGTCTTCTCGGGGTGTAGATAAATGCAGAAGTCCATATCCTGTTGGGGAGGTAAACCTAGAACATCTTTAGGAAAGACATCCTTGTACTCCTCCACCACTGTAGGAATCTGAGGACTCATATTATCTACTGCACCGAGGGTGGGGCTAGAGAGCTAATTATTAATCATATAAAACCTTATATACATGAGTCCATCCAATTCTTCTTGTGTTTCCTTTTCACCAAAAAAATAAAAACTAGTTTTTTCACTACAGACACACCGCACTCTTTACCTAAAACAATCAATTTGAGCATGAACTGTGGATAAATAGTCCATACTAAGAATGACATCGTAAGGTATTGATGCTACTACCATGAGATCCCAACCAAAACTCTTGCCTTCATGAGTCAGGTCACACTGTCAGCACCAGTGTGTTTTCATCGAGTGTCCCCTAGTTGGAGTATCTAATCGTAAGGGTTGAGTCAACAGTTCAACTGGAATCTTTGAGTCCTGAACATGATTTTTGGAAGGAAAATAACAACTAGCACTAGGGTCTATTGAAACTGAAGCTAGGGTGGAAAATAAATAGATCATACCTCATATCATACCTAGAGCCTTGGGGTCATAAGACACCATAGCCTACAGTTTTCCTCATCCATATCCACCAGCTCCCTGAGCCTGGTGTAGAACACCTAGGGGGTGGTGGTGGTGTCATGCCAAAACATGGACCATCCCCATATTTCTCTCCTACATACTTTTCCACATTCTTCACCCTATAGAAAACCCTTATCCTATCTCTTAATCTACCTTGGAGGACCCTCAACCATCTCCCTATTAGCTATAAGACGGGTCATAAAATCACATTCCAGATGTCCCTGACCACAGAATTAGTATCACCATCAATCCCTTGGATGATTTGAGCCACCCTGAGATCCCTACAACACTAAGACTAAGTCTTCATATCACCACATGAATAACCTGACCCTCTTAAAACCCTATGGATATCATTGGAAAACTGTTTCTGACATATCAGCTACCTAGTACCCTCTACTGGCTATAATTACCTATGTCTACCCTTCTAGAAAACTCTCTACTAGCAGGGATTGCTCAGGTACCCTATAATAGGTAGTAATGATAAGGTAGACCAATGATGCCATGATTTACTTGCATAATCCTAGCTCTAAGGTCTGATCCCTAAAGAACTGGTCTCATAGAATGTCTAATGAGTATCATGATAGAACTGTAAACTTTTCTGAATACTCATCCATGGTCATATTGCCCTACAGTAGATATATAAGCTCATGTATGTCTATCGATCATAACAAGAATGGATAAAACTCCTATCTGAAGAGACACTCGATGTCTATCCAAGGTAGTGTTGTCTCGTCGTGTGAAAAAGTCACCAACCTCCAAAACCGTCCCACAGAGCCCTGAATATGACTCACGGCAATGACTTCCATCTGATCGGAAGGTGTCCTTATAATTCAGAAAACATAGGTGACTGCCTCTATCTAATCATCATCTAACTGGGGGGGTCTATCTCACCCCAAAACCTAGGAGTCCGCTACCTTTGAAACTCATGAAACACACTACGCATGTGTGCATCCTCATCTGGTTGCGCCGGTATTAGATGCTCCTCAATGGGTGGTGGTATGGATGGAAAACCACCTAGAGGTTCTATCTCTGGTGTAGGCCCCTGTACCAATGCCTCGTCACTAGGTAGATCATCATCATGATCATGTGGTGGAATCATGGACGGATGGCTACATGGAGGCATCCTAAAATAAATTAAGATGTACCACTATCAATGAAGTATATTTGGGGAGTTAACTCAATAAATGAAGGGAAAACCCCACCATTTTTATATGATTCATGTATCATTGTTTTCCCCTATAACTAATGTTCTCATTCACCATGTTAAAAAGTAAGTGATCAGATTCATGGTGTATGGATATGTTAACCGCTACACTAACATTAAAGTCCCTGCCCTAAAAGACAAACTCTAAACACTTAAAACTGTTTCCCCTAACCATTACCACAGACTCTCGATCCTAAAGTGGATCTAACCACCTTTGATACCACTCTCTCGTGACCTTTTATAGAGCGGCATATGTTGTGACTACTTAAATCACACCACCAATAGGCCATGGTCCAGTGACTAGCATCAACTAGGCATATCCCGCAAATGGGAGGCATTACCTTAATATACTTGTATACATGAACACATCTCCATGCCAAAAAATTCTGAAAAGTAAAACAACTGAAAGGATGAATTCATACATCTATGATCACAAAATAGAGTACAATAGTTAAAGTACTAGAAAGTAAACAAATCCAAAAACAATCCCACCTCAAAGAGTCTGTACCCATGTATATCTGAAACTGAAAAGAGTCCAACCTGCTCCAAGGGAGAGGAATATGTCAATGGTATAATACTAGAAAACACCTCATTCTTTCCAACTATAGCTATGCTTCACTCACTTCAGGTCCTCCTAGTACACCATCAAAAGGTCTCTCATCTGCACAAGATGTGACTCGTGTGGGTAAAGCCCATATAGGGGTGACTACAACAATACTTAGTAGGACACCTCAAAAACACTAAACACAAAGCACCATGTATAGTCACCTAAATGAAATATGCAACACTTTATAAGAGATACATGAAATAGATAAAAACAAAGATATACTTAGGAGAGACACCATGCCATCAGGCAGTCATGAACAACTAACAGTTACAGGATTATACTCGAAACACGCTCGTTCCTGGAGAACTCACTCCTCGAGCCATGATATCATCATAGACATTCAATGAAGAGGTCCAACTCATTTGGGCCCCACTCAAAGAGAATACATTGGTAAAGGAAGACTATGAAACACATAGAGGGGATGATGCCCTGACTTATTAGGGGATACCAAAAACCCAATATGGATCTACCTGCTACATAGGGGATCACATCATGAATCGATGGGGATTCCATAGACCCTACCAATGTGGCTCTCTATATAGATGACCAATGCCCTACTCTCTGAGGTTACGATGATTCCACAACTCCACAAGGGGATATAGAGGATAACACTCCATTTTTGGGTAGGGATACTATATTGTATCTGAGACTCAACCTCTAGAGGGGATTATAATCCAGTGATGTGGACATAATGTCATACTAAACCCTCATGGAAAGGACCAAGGGAATTCTCTCAACCTATAATGTTCTGAACTAAAAACACACCATTTTTCTAAAATTAATTGTATCAATTTTAGGGTCTCAACACTATAGACAACTCCTTGATTAGACACTTCATTTAAGAGATATGATCATTTGAATGAAACTGGTTGTAGTCCTGTCAGGGCACATGGATCTACTTCTACAGTAGGTCCACCTACTGATGTGTTCGACCACCATTGTTAGTCCACCTACTGTGTCGAACGGTCAAATGTGGACTGACTATTGCGGTCAGTCCACCCGCCACTCCACCTTATGGTCGATCATCCCATATGGTCAACCCCCACTATCGATCATCGAAATCGACTGTAATCGACTCCACACTTGTTTCCCCAAATCTAATCTGGGTCCGAACTAGGTATGGCATGGCCCACAAGCCCAACCCAACCATCTGCTCTGACCCAAACCATTTTCCTACTCCGTGTCTACCATCACCACACCACGTCATCGATGCCTTGTCTTTCGTATCATCCCCCACCGCATCCTGTCAGTGTATCCATCATTGTATCTCGTCATCGCATCCACCATAACCTCTATCACTGGGTGCATTTCTGCATCTGCTGCCACCATTTTCGGCCACCCACAACTCCTCCACCTGCACATGCTCCACTACTATGCACTGCCCATGGCCGCCGATTGTCGCTGCCAGGCCGGTGGTCCTATCCACGAACCACTATGCATCCTATGATTCCCGAAAATTTATATGATCACAGATATGGGCACCTTGGGTCCCGATCTACACTGATCTAGCCACACGTATCGATTTGACACAAATTCGGGGGTTCGATTGAGTTCAGATCCACCAGACAACGTCGACTCGAGGCCACACATATCCAACCGCAAAAAAAATAAATAATAGAGGTAGAAAATGAACAAGGACAATGGTTTATCATTCTTGGAAATCGTTTTTTTTTAAATGATCAAGATATATGGATTTGGGATGGAAAACCAAATCAAATAATTCCTGATAATCCCACAAATTATCCCATCCCACAAATATGATCGATCCCCAGGATAATCTATTCATTTATTAGTCCACGTTCATAATAGAAATTAGAAATGGGGAAGAATGGATTAACTCAAAATCTTTACCTCAATTTGGATCGATCGTCGATGAAGAATGAAGATTCCTCATCCTGTATCCTTGATCTATCGTCGTTCGCGAGAAGGAATTCCTAAATCTCTCTCTCCATAATATTCTAGATGTTCTAGATTTATGTAGTCAACCCTATATTTTTTGACATAAGAAAACTTTTAAAGGAAAAATTATTTGTGTCAAAAAAATAAAATAAATTATTTTATTAAACTAAAATTCCCACAGTAACATTTTCACAATCAACCCATGACAACCAATTTTAGGTTGCGTCTATGGTAAACTTTCTATTTTGAACTCAACGATGCCCTTTTATTTTTGATACGGGAACCCATTTAATATTTATTCCACATTTTTAGGAAAATCAATCACACATGCTATTAAATATTTTAATATTTTCATACATTTATTCTGGGATCACCAGGCCTCGGAATCGCATGTCGTCTTAGCTCCTCAGGTCAAAATCAATCAATATAATATCCAAAAATAATACATGGAAATTTTATAAAATTACAATCCTGAAAACACATGATATTATATCCCTATATGGTGAGAATTTTTGTTACTGGTTAACATTGAGGGATTAGAATAATCCTATTTGAGAAATGGTCAATCCTACTCTTTGGATTACATACTCAGCCCGCAACATTCCTTTTAACCTTGTATTTTTTATTCATTATTTTAAACATTTTCATCTTCCTTTTTTATTAGAATCGATAATATTCTATCCATATCTACCCATTTTCATAAGGATAATATTTTTCCAATAAAATTTCCTTAAAATGAATCCACTCCATGCTATCTATTTCTTCCACATCCTTAGTGTTTTAAATCAATGACAACAGTTAAGTTGTATCCCCTGTGAGATGATAAGCATACCTTAAAGCATTATTCATTTAATTACATCCCAAATAGTGAAATATCATTTCTATATAATATATCCATGTCTCAAATACAAATGGATCTGTGGTTACGTTGAAAATTTGAGGTTTCTATAGAAACCCACTATTTTCATACATAAACATTACATAACTTTTGTGGAATACTTAAAAAATTATACAAACATATTTCCAAAGACCGTATCAATTTAGTGCCTTTGGAAACATTTAAAATTAAACACTAGTACATGAGAGAGCTATATTATCTTCAACGATGGTCTCTAAGACTAGCACCCATATAAGAAAAATCAAACAAGAAATATATCATCCGAACTTGGGGAAGGAAACATAAAATTGGTTGATCTCATATGCTCAGTAAGGGTAAACAAGGGATACATGTTTGAATAAACAAGAGAATTGGATTATTAAAACATGATCATGAAAATGGAATATCATACCATGTATATCAAAGATCATATACATGAATCATGCCATAATTCATGGTAGTTCATAACACATGAGTCATTAGGAGATAAAAAACAAAATCCATGAATGCATAACATAGGAATAATACATTGAATTGTGGAAGACACATAATAAAATATAAATATTTCCATTTTAGTCAAGGAATCACTTCCAAGGCTATCTTAGTGGACATAGTCTTTTACAGAACTGGGTTCACACCTCATTCCAGCCCTGTATTACTGAACAAAGATTACTCTTCATTCCATTCCTATAATATTGAATTGAATTCATTTCTCATCCCAACCATGTAATATTGAACAGAGTTCGTTTCCCATTCCAACCATGTATATCTCATGATATATAAACCTTTACCCAATGAATTTATTAGAGATATAGGTCCCACCCATCTTATAGTTAAATCATACATACATGTGCCACAAGATCATAAATAATTATATCATAGCCCATGAAATGAAATGGGTATTATAAACATGTAATCATATCATAATTTTTGAAAAAATACATGTTTATAATCATTTCATCATGAAAATAACCCATGAAAAGCAGTGGGTTTCAAATGTATATGACCTATGAAAGGAAAATAGGTTTCATAAACATATAAACCGTAAAGGAGAAATGAGTTTCCCAAAAACCATGAAATCAAGAATAACCCATTCAGAGAATGAATATGAATGGAAAATTTATATCATTCCCAAGAAATGCTTCAGTATCATCAACCAATATCATATTAGATGGAAAATAATTTTGAAATATCTCTCAAAAACATTTCTTGGGAAATATAACCTTCCTTATTTAAAAATTATATTTAATACATAAAACCATTTGAATATAATTTTCATATCAAATAACATGAAAATGTATAAAGAAGACATGAAACCATTTTAAAAACCATTTTATGGGAAAACTTATAAAATCATCTTGGAATCATTTTGAAAACATTTTTCCTTGAAAATATATTGAATAAGAATTAAAAAATTTTAAAAAAATATCCTAAAACATATTTAATAAACTTTAAAAATATTAAAATTACTTTTTTATGAAAACACTTTGAAAACATATAAATGTATCTTGAAAACATTTTTAAAACCTTTTCTTTAAAAATTACTATGAAAACTTATAAAGAAATCTTAAAAAAAATTGAAAACCATTTTCCCTAAAAAATAATGAAACAATATTGAAAATGTTTTGAAAACATTTAATTGAATGGAATTTTAAAAATAAATTCTTAAAAATTTACCATTGAAACATACAAAGTTATATTCACATAATGATGTTGGGTGAATTTGTACATGTCATACGAGGTAAAAAGAACATTCCTTTTTCAAGGTGAAAAGGGTAGAAAAATTCCTTGTTCAGAAAACAACAAGAATATTTCTCTGAAAATATTGATAAAATACAAAGGGGTAAAAATTAATTTTAATGTTATTGGATTATTATATAATATTCTTGGAGACACTTTTTAGAAAACTTAGTTTTCAAGGAATACCTATTTCTGACTTAAGAGAGGGTAGTGTCGAATTTTCATAAAAACACATTCTTAACTATATTACTTCCAAAATAGTAGAATAATGGTACCAATAAAAAATTATATTATGAATATAAATAGGAGAATAAAATTTATGAATGTTCCTGAGATATGTATTATAATATTTCATCAAAGGAAGCATAAACATAAATGATCTCGATAAGTGATGAGATTGTTTCAATAAACTTTTACCACTCTGTAACTTTGAACCATACTCCCCATGTAAGAAAATGAGATTAAAAAAATATTAAAAAATCATAAATATAAGTATATTAATGATATAAAATTTCAACAGAATTATATACTCCCCATGGAAAAATATAGGTGCATATCATGTCATGTGTCTCAAAGAAGGAAAACTATGACAAAATTACTTTACCGATTTGGTATATTTTGAAACATAAACCCCATGAAAGAAATATCCTAAAATGTATATTTAAATAAACATTAATTTATACATAATAATCATATAATTAATCCCTGTGAATTATACACACCACACAAAAGGAATAAGTGGTGAATAAATCATGTAAATCAACGAAATAAAAAGTGAGATGAAATCCCCTTACGTTGTGTCTTGACTCTCTTCATACATGTACTAGGTTTCTATATAATAAATGTATGTTTATTGTAAAATTTTTACAAAATAATATTATCATATCTTATACCTTATATAGTTTTATTAGTACCTTATACCACCCTCTTGTTAAGAATCCTATGCCAATATTTCACGTAGGGTAATATTCGTTCTGTTCTTCGTATGAGTCTTAATTTGTGATATAATTAGCCCTTATAATTATATCAGGATTTAAAGATTGTAAAACATGATATATATATATATATATATATAATTTATATTTATTATATTAATATTATAATAATCTATATAATATATAACTATGAAATGGAATACACCATTCATGGAGACGGTAAGTCATGCGTACACATGACTGTTGTTTCCATTTTTATTTTCGTATTGAAACAAAAAAAATAACATGAAATATATCTATATATATATATTATAATTCAATTAGAATTATTATTTTATATATATCATATAATTTCACTAAATTAATCCTTAATACATTCCATGTGTAGTGTAAACAAATCATATCTCTTTGAAGGGGTAGTAGTCCACACTTCAACAAACAAAATTATCATATTTACACAAAATAAAAAGTAAAAAAATATGTGTTGTAAAAATATTATATATTTTTAAATAATTAATACATTGTATAAAATATATAAACATATTTTCCATCATAATTTCCACCATGGGTGGCGGTAAAGGAAAAATGAACAATCATTTTTTTCATGGGGTGGTAGTTCGCCATACACGTAAACAGTATGTTCGTTACCCATTAGATGGAGGTGTGTGTAAGTGTAGATAAAAATCATAGAATAAAAATGTAATTTTATATTTTATAAACATTTATTTATACAATCATAGAATAAATATTGTATAGTGGTGGAGAAATAAAATAAAATAAAGGATCTTGAGAGAAGACGTTACCTCATTATCGGGTAACTTCTTTTTATTTATGCCAAAATACTTCCCTGGATTGATTTATACATGAGGGTAGACTTTTAGAAGTAATTTAGGGATTTTTTGGAGTGTATTTGGAATATATTAGATGACCCCATGTTGATTTAGTGGTGTGAGGAAGTGTGAGGAGAGGAGGCCTTTTATAGTGGAGGTGGAGTGGTACTCTTGTAAATATTTGAAGAGAGAATTCCACCAATTTTTTTCATGTTTCATTTGGATCTGATAATGGAAATAGTTTGATTCAAGGGAGGATAGGGTCAAAATATTTCCATCCAATGGATCTTGTAGAAGTTTCTAGGCCATTTTGGTTCTTAAATTTAAGGTTTATTACTTTGTTAACCTACTTTTTCTCTTAATCGTTGTAATTAAATTTTTTTGATTTCACCAATATATTTAAAAAAAATTACATTATTAGAACTTATAAAGTTTTATTATTAAAAATATGGAATCTATTTTTTCTAATTCGAATCACATAATTAGCAGAAATTAATTTAAAAAATAATCTGCTGACAGAGAGACACTGCGGGTTTTAAAGTAAAAACGTCCAAAATATTTATAAGATTTTGTACCCAATTTAAATGTGAAATTAATTACTAGTACCTATATTGGATTAATATATATAAATATGATTTAATTAAAAATTTAATCAAAATTAAAGGATAATTTATTCATATAAATAAATTAGAAGAAAGTCGGTTTTGAATTACAATCTAATATCTTTCCCTATTTATCAAAAAAGGATCTCTTAGAAAAATTCCAAAAAATAAACCTAATATAATTTCGACATTCTAAATTAAAAAATGAATTTTGTTTTATCAAATTTAATTTCCATATATGTATTATATTAATTCAATTTTTTTCATAAAGGGACATTAAAAGTACCTCATTTGAGAAAATAATATTTTTAAACATATAAGGACTTTACCAAAAATTATATATTTAGTTAGAAATATGTTTTATTTCTATAAAACCATTATAAAAAATATTTGAAAAGTAGTTATTACTATTCATATTACTATTTTTAATTTCTACGTTATAATTACCTCATTTAAATAATTATAAAAATAAAATGATGCTTTGTAGAATCTCAGTATTATGTGTAACGTATGTCGAGTCAATGTTGTGTATAACGCAATCCAATATAGTTTTGTGTGAATGGAATGTTCGAATTGGTGATTTAATATAAAAAACTATTTTTAGTGTTGCGTTAAATGAAAAATATCAAAATATTAAATTAATTTAGAAAAATATATTTGACAAAATCTTGGGGTGTTGCATTCTAGCCCCTTAAAATGAATTTCACTCATGAAATTTGTTTGGGTTATCAAAGGTTTAATACTTGAAAGTTAATTTTATAGAAACCAAAATCATAAAAATGAATACTAAAACATCCTTTATAAATGGAAATTTGTAACCATAACGGTTACCCAAAGTAACATATTTCTATGTTTCAATGTAGAAGAACATAAGTTGGGAGTAAGGATTATACATGGAGGAATAGTATAAATATTTATAGGGAGTGATTGGGATCCTCAATCCCAAACAAGTTAATGATCAATAAAAAGTTTAGGGCCTTAAATTCATAATTTTTTAATGATTTATGAGGCCATCAGTTCATAAAAATTATGTTATTAAGACTAGATTGTTTGATCTCTATACAATATTTGAGTAATTTGTTTATTGACCAATTATATAAGGACATATACTTACTTGAAATTTTTCTATAAAAAATCATTCTTTGGTTTCACATTTAAATATTTATAATTCATCAATTACATAATGAAATAGAGGCCCAAAAATTAACTTTGATGTATGAAGTACTAAAATACACCTTAAGTAGATATTAAGGCCCATAAAAATGAAAAGTATAACTATTTATCTATAACAATTACTAAAAATAAATATATTTAATACATAAATCTCTAAATCGAGAAAGTTACACTATGGTTTCATCATAAATAATTATTCATAAAAAACTATTATACATTAACAAGGACATCGTGTAGGCCAATGGTAGGCATGAAACCCTTATAGTCCTTCGATCATGGACTATCAGCCTTGCCAGACCTGATTGGTTATCACCTGACATGTATGTTTTTATTTTTTAAAATAACACTAATATAATTTCCAAAACAAATAACATGGAAATCCTTGAAATAAGGTTAATCACTAAATGGCCTTTTATCCATGGTTTCCAATACAAACTCATTGCATAAATACTTCCTATGAAGATTAACTTAAACAGTTCCTGGATGGTTAACCTTATAACCTTTATGAAAGATTAAATTCCAATAGTTTATAAGGAATTTCATGAAACCATCTTAGAATTTATTTCCCCATATATCAAAAAGTATCTCTTGGTTTTCATATAACATTAATGTGAATACCCTCATCATATATTCTATTGAAACATAGTAATAACCAGAATTTCCATAAATACTTCTAGAAAAAAATAATGATTAATTATTATATAGCTTATTGGATATATTCTATAAATACAAGAGTTTTTAAACATCATCCATGATAGCATAAAATACTTTTCAATAAGTCCTTAATTAGTTCCAAGCTAATAAGTATCGTCCAATTTAATTATTCATATCCCAGTAATCTTTATCCAAAAATATTACCATAACATAAGGAACATATTAGGGGTTATATTTCCCCAAATCATTTTTTTCTTTGGACATAACTTTTCCATTACATCACATTTATATTACACCAAATCCATTAAATGTATTCTTTTAAATCTGTTGTGAAAAACATAAACTGAACAATACTTATATATTTCACCATTCCTATAAAATAATTATTCAATAAAAATACATAAATATATATATATATATATATATTATTCCACTTCATCCTTATCCCAATAACAATTCTACATCATCCTATTACACAATACCTCTTTCCTTTCATATTTCATCTATAGTCTCATCATCATCCAAAAATTAACCATTACTCGCACCAGCTTGCTGATTCTCTACAGGATCATTCCTCTTGGTACATTGAGATTCATAATAGCCATTTATTCCAAAAATAAAACACTTTACCTTCAATGATTCCTTAGGAACTCCAATATTCTCATCTATTTCATTAACAAAACTCTTCATTTTCCTTTACAATCAGTTTCTTTGTGTCCTTCATTTCCACAGTCAAAACAACTTCTTCCTCCACTAATAAATTCACTTAAGTGATTATTTCCACATTATTGACATAAAATAAAACTAAATATTCATTCCCATGTGGTCTCTGTTACCCAAAATCTTAATTAACTAAATCATTATCATCCTTGGAGAGTTTGAGAGTTGGTTAAGGTAAAAATTGTTAATCATGTTCCTTGAAAACTGAGTAGGCCTGATAAAAACATCTTTCACACTAGTGATCATCCAACTTGACTTCTCATCAGAAAATAATCCATAACATTCAAAATTAATCCAATTCCTTCCCGTTTCTATCATTGATTAAAACTATATTCATAGTGTGAGCATTACATATCATAGTAGAAAAACCAATAGTCATGAAATGAATTAATTATAGGATTCTTAAATCATGAAACCTTCCATAATCTATAAAAACATGGGTTCATCCTAGGTTATTCACATCCAGCTTATACTTGAATCCGTTATCATGGTTCATGAAGAGTTTTTGAATTCCCAAAGCATATCCCTTAGGAGTGTCAAACCAGGTGTGCAACAAGGCCCATTTTCATGTACCGGATTACCCCGTGTCAGGCCTCGAACAACAGGTCAGAGTTGTTACCCCTAGGTAAATATATGTCAGTGCCACATCTAATTATAGTATATAGACAGCGATTTATTTATAAGAAACCACTCACTCTATCATTTACCAAAATTCTAGTAAATTTTCCTATACTTTTATTTATCCTTAAAATTATCCATAGACATATCCTTAGGGTTCTCACTAAGGTTTTCTAATCCTAGATTCAAATGGTTAACTAAAAAATTTCACTAATACAAAATATAGTGACCCTCACTTTTCATACATTAAAATTACATAATGTTTTCAAAATACATAAAAAATTATACAAACAGACACCCAAAGACTATATTAGTTTAGTTCCTTCAGAAACATGGAAACGTAAACATTGGTACATGAGCGAGATGCATTATCTTCCACTAGGTTCTCAAATACTAGAAACACTCTTAGATATATCATACATAAAATATATCTTCATAAAATGGGGAAGGAAACATAAAAATGGGTGAGATTAGATGCTCAGTAAGGGTAAACAAGGGATAAATTTAAACATAAACATGATTATAGGTGTATTAGAACATGATCATGAAAATAGAAGATCTTACCCAGTATTTGAAAGATCATATAGATGAATTTGGAAATAAATCTTGGAAGTTCAGAAGACATGAGTCATAAGTAAATAAAGAACATAACCCATGAAAGTATAACATAGGAAAAATAAATGGAATTTTGGAAGGAACATAATCATATATAATGATTTCTAAAGCAGCAAAGGCATCACTTCCAAGGAAATAATAGTGGAAAAATCCATTACCGAACCAGGTTCACACCCCATTCCAACCTTGTATTAATGAACTGTGTTCACTCCACATTCCATCCCTGTAATACTCAACTTAGTTCATTTCTTGTTCCATACCGGTAATAATGAACTAATTTCATATCAAATTCCAACCATGTCTATCTCAAGATATATAAATCATTACCCAATGCATTATAGGGAGATATAGGTATCATCTAACTTATAGTGAAATCATACATATATTTATCACAAGATCATAAATAATCATATCATAACTGATTAAATTAAATGGGTATTATAAAAATGTATTTATATAATAACATGTGTAAAATGACATGTTTCTTAATTATTTCCTCATAAACATAACTCGTGAAAAATAGAGGGTTTAAAAAGTATATAACATGTGAAAGATAAATGGGTTTCCTAAACATATAACTTGTGAAAGAGAAACAGTTTTTATAAAGAAAATGACAACAAGTATATCCCATTTAGAGAAATAATATTAATGGAATCTTTAGATCATTTCCTATAAAGGCACCAGTTATATCAACAGATGTCATCTTAGATGGATTTTTTTCAAAATATCATACAAAATCGTTTCTTGAGGAAAATATCCTTCCTTATTTGAAAATGTATTTTTAATATATAAAAAAATTTAAAAATAGTTTTCTTATAAAATACCTTGAAAACATATAAATAACACTTTTAATAATTCTGAAAACCATTTTCTATGAGAACTAACAAAAGCATCTTGAAAACATTTTGAAAAAAAAATTTATTGAAAAAATATAAAATAGGATTTCAAAAATGTTAAATACAATTTTCTTTTAAAAGATATAAAATAAGCTTCAAAATATTTTAAAAACAATTTTCATTGAAAAAATTATGAAAAATTATAAATAACTCTTTAAAAAGTTTTGAAAATAATTTCCGTGAAAATAAATTTAAAAAATTAATACGTAAGCTTGAAAACATTTTGAAATCCATTTTCCTTGAAACCATAAAAAAGAAGAATTAAAACCTTTTGAAAAAAAAATTATATTTGAAAATAATTTTAAAAAATAGTTTATTAAAAATTAACCTTTTAAACATGAAAAATAATCTTCATATAAATTATATTAGGTAAATATGTACAATTCATATGATGTAAAAAAGAACATTCTTTTTTTCATGGTAAAAAGGGTAGAAAATGCCTTGTTTAGAATGAGACAAGAAGTTTCATTTGAAAACATTAGTAAAATTAAAAAGTTTAATAATTTCATTTAAATATTATATGTGAATATTATAATATTCTTGAAAACCCTTTTAAGAAAACATTGTTTTGAAGCAATGTATATTTTCGACCGAAGAGAGGGTAGAGTCAAGTTTTCATAAAAACAAATTCTTAACTTTATTATATACCGAAGAGTGAAATAATGGTATTAATAAAGGATTATATAATTAATATATAGAGGATAAGAAAATTCATTAATTTTATTTATAGATGGATAATAATATCTCATCAAAGAAATCATAAACATAAACAATCTTGATAAGCAATGAGATTGTTTCAATAAACTTTTACCACTCAGTAAATTTTAACAATACTCACCTTGAAAGAAAATGAGATTACATGAAGATTAAAATATCATGAATATAATTAAATTCATGATATAAAATTTCAATGTAATTATATACTACTCATGGAAACATATAGGTTCATAACATGGCACGTGTCTCAAAGATGGAAAATTGAGACAAAATTAGTTTACTGATTATGAAACATTTGAAAAAAAATACCCATGAAATAAATATCATCAAATGTATATGTAAATAACCATTAATTTAAGTATAAGAACCATATAATTCATACATGTTATGTATATACACCATAAAAATGAATGGGTGGTGAATAAAGCATGTATCTCATGGAAATAAAAAGTTAGAGGAAAACCCCTTACCTTGTGTCTTGAATATCTTCATACTTATACAGGTTTCCTATATAATAAGTGTAAGTTTATTATATATAATTTACAGAAGAATATTCTTTTATCTAATACCATATATGGTTTTATTATGTCTCTATATTACCCTCTTTTTGACAATCCTATGTTAAAGTTTCACATTGGGTAATATTCTCTTTGTTATTCACATGAGTCTTAATTTTTCGTGTCATTAGACCTTACACATATATTTTCATTTCAATATGGTAAACCATGATATAAATATAATTTATATTTAGTATATATTTATTGTAATAATATATAGAATACAAAAGTATTATATGGAATACACGGTTCATGGAGATGGTAAGCCCTACGTACGCATGAACACTGTTTCTGTTTTTATTATCATATTGAATGTAAGAAAGAAAATTAAATATATGTATATATATTATAATTACATTAGAATTATTATTATATATATCATATACTTTCACTAAATGCATATTTAATACAGTCCATGTATTGTGTGATCAAATCACATCGCTTTGAGGGGGCAGTAGTCCACATTTCCTCAAATGAAATTATAATATTTACACAAAATTGAAAGTAAAAAAGATATGTGTGGTAAAAATATTACAAAATAATATATAATTAATATACCATATATCATATATAAACATATTTTTCATCATAATTTTCACCATTATATAAACTAAATGAAAAAACGAACAATCATATTTTCATGAGGTGGTAATTAGACGTACGCATAAATAATTTGATCGTTTCCCATTCAATGGAGGTGTGTGTAAGTATAGATCAAAACCATAGCATAAAAAATATTAGAATATTTACAATACTTATTTTTCTAAAAAATCATGGAATAAATAAAGTTGAATGGGTAGAGAAAGAAAATAAAATAATGTATCTTGAGAGAAGACATCACCTTCTAATCAGGTAACTCCTTTTGTTTATTCCAAAAGACTTCCTTGGATTGCTTTCTACACAATAGGAGGATTATAGTAATAAGGGAGGGATTTTGGTAAGGGGGTTGGTAAGATCATGTACAAGCCAATTTGGCATGAGAGGCGTTGGGAAGTGGGAGGAGCAGAGGCCTTCTTATAGTGGAGGAGGAGTGGCACTCTTTTAAAAATTTAAATAGATTGTTCCACCCATTTTTTAATATAGTAATTAGAACTAATAATAGACTAAATTTAAGAAAATTGGAGGAGAGGTTCGAAATATTTCCATAAAATCGCTCTTGGACAAGTTTCTAGGTCATTTGGGGTCTTAAATTTAAGGTTTAGTACTTTATTAACCTAATAATTCTCTTAATTTTTGTAATTAATTTTAATCGATTTCAGTAATATTTTTGTTTAAAATATATCTTGAAATTGTTACAAATTATAAATTATTCTAATTCAAAATAAGGAATCCATTTTTCCAAATTATAATCATAGAAGTGGTGGAAATTAATTTAAAAAATAATATGCTGATGGGACGACACTGTGGGTTTGAAGTAAAAACGTCCAAAAGTTTGCTATGTTTTTATACCCAATTTAAAAGATAAATTGATTAAAATGAATTAAATTTTATTAATTGATAAAAAATGATATAATTAACCTTTAAATCAGAATTCAAATATAATTTATCCTTATAAATAAATTATATTAAATGGAAGTTTTTAATTATAATCTGATATCTTTCACTATTTATCCAAAAATGATGTTTCTCAGAAAAAATCACAAAAAAATTACCTAAGCTAATTTTGAAATTCTAAATTCAAAAATGATGCTTATTTTATCAAATTAATTTTCTAAATTTTTCAAAAATTAATTTTATTATTTTTCATAGTGGGATACTAAAAGTATTTCATTTGAGAAAAGAGATTCTTTAATCATATAATGAATTTACCAAAAATTATATCTTTCTTCATAAATATGTTTTATTTATATAAAACCAATATAAAAATATTTTAAAAGTAGTAATTAATATTAATATTATTATATTTAACATCTAGGTTACAATTATCTTATTTAAATAATTATAAAAATAAAATGATTCTTTGTATAATCTTGGTGTTGTGTGTAAATTACACCAAGTATGTGTTGCATGTAGCACTAAAAAATACAATTCCATGTGAAAGGAAAGATTGAATTAGTGATTTAATATAAAAAATACTTTTAGTGTTGTGTGAAATTAAAAATATTAATATTTGAATTAATTCAAATAAATATTTCAAAAGTCTCAGAGTGTTCATGTTTTTATTGCATGAAACAACCTAACATTGCTACAAAACATTACGGATCTGTAGGTTACTCCATATATGGGATTTTATTTTTCATAATATAAGTCACACAACTATATATAGTTATAATTTGTTTCTTCATGGATATATATCCCTTTTTATATTCATTCTCTTTCCCAGGATGGAAATCTCTACATAGATTACATTAATAGATATAGTTTCCATTCCTTCCCCAAGGATCTATTTCTAAACAATGGTATATACTAGATTAGATCATAAAATTATGAATCATAATGTATAATTAAAAAACTTTTAAACACATAACATAAATTTGAAAATTTATGCATAACTAATCTCAAAATGATACACCTGGTTTTGTTCAGAATAGTATAAATCACCATCATAGGGTCATGTTCCCTAGTCCATGTTTTACTAAATACAGTTACCATGTTTTTTACTAAACATACATTGATAACAATTACAAATACCCCAAACCCAGTATTGTTGAGGCGATTTTTACATTATTACATTATATTAATATATATGTGATTGCATCCCCAAGGATCAAATAATGTAGTTTTCTTGGTAAACTAGATACATGCCTAAATCTCAAATTACATTTTAAATCAAGAAATATAAAATAGTATTTTATTTTTATAAAATCATTATTCTAACTAAATTATCCATTTATATATATATCATAGAAAACCACATGGAATCATGGGGAAAGGAAACCTAAGACGCATGTGAGATCATATTCTTAGTAATGATATATATATAGAAAAACCCATCATAAAATTAATAACACACAAATAATATGGTAGGAATAAATGATGGTAAAATAATAAAATATATATAATCACAAGATATTGAAGCATATACATTAATATCATAACTATTCAATTAATCACATTTACACTAATAATTTATTTCATAATGATGGAATACATAATTCCATACATCTAAATCATACCATTGAGGACTCATGTAAAGAAATCTTATGTAATTTGGTAAGGCATTAATAAAATACCCAACGTATTTTTTATAATGTGACCCATCAATACATAAGGGGGATATGAAATTCTATGACCCACCCATCACATAATATTTCTAATGTATAAATAATATGAATAAACAATTCAATATAATTACCAAACCTTACAATCAATAACTATCTCTACTAGAAAAACTAAATATAGAATTTCAAAACATTTCCCAATATAACTGATTATAAAAAATACAATGAAATATGTTAATGGTATCACTAGATTAGAAATTTATAAAATTATAATATTAATTAGTGGATATTTTACATATGTGAAAATAATTTTAAAATATCAATGGAATATTTATTGAGGAAAATACAATTAGCATTTTCAAGTCACTTATTTAAAATATAAAAATTTACAACATATTAAAGGATATATTATCTTTTAAAAAAAGAGTGTAAACTTATAGATGAAGCATAAAATTAAAAATTATTCATTAATAAAGGAAAATAAATTTTTTTAGTTTACATTAAAAAAAATATACCATTAATACATTTGGTAAAAGTTTCCTCGTTTTGAAAATGAAAAGATAAATCCTTTTAAAAATATTTTCAAAAAAGGAAAACATGGATAAAAATTACATAAAAAAATCAGAAGATATTATTAAATACATTCATGAAAACATTTTAATGAATATATGGAAATGGACAAAATGACACCTGACTACAGAAAAACAAGGTCGGTTTTCCATTAAAACATTATTTTGGTATCCTGAGTACTTAAAATTGGGAATTGAAAAAAAAACTTATAATTTCAAAAAATAACCAAAGGAGAGAGAAATTTATTTGTTTTAGGATATAAATACAATATAATTCCCCAAGTATAGACTTATACATAAATAATCCTGATTCATGATGATATTGTGAAATAAACTCATAGCTCAAGTCTGAAATGATTTTTATATTATTTTAACATACTCTTTATGGATAGGAATTCTTAAATCCCATCATAAAGACACCTATAATGGTAATTTAAGAACACTATAAACACTAATTCATGATTTTTGAATCATATAATTGTATTAGATAGGTTTTTTTTGGGTTAGGTTAGTCAAGAAGGTGTAATGAAGTGATAGAAGGGGTGTCCTTTTATAATTGATGGGAAGGACACTCTTGGAATTACTTTAAATATTATATTAATATAAATTATTTTTTATGAAAAACTACACCAATTATAAATATTATCAATATAGGATGATGAAATGTTAATTTAATCTCATATAATAAAATTTTAACTTATTTGGGTGATGTTTTAACCATAATCTCTTAATTTTATCCCACGTTATTCCTTTGGACAATTACTCCAATATCAAAGTGTTTTAAAATGTATTGTTTAATAATGTTACCATAAAAAGTAAAGTGACCCATACATGGAAAATTTTTTATATTTACAAACATATCCCATTCACTTGACCAAATATCTGATTTTTTATGAATTTTAAATCACTTTAAAAAATATTGTTTATTATAAAATTTCATTAAAGAAATTTTTGGGACTATGAATTTACCATAAAACTAAAGTTATTAATATAGTTATAGAATTAAAATATAATCCCTTACAAATTTATAATAATTAGTATTTATCTAAAAAATTATGGAACAAAATAAATCATATAAATTTTATTACGATTCATATTTCTAAATTCATTTATTTAATTTTTCTATTAATTGAATTAATACTATGTCAAGGTTTTATAAGAATGTAATGTAATTATTTAATCACTAAAAATAAAAATTACATTAAATTTAAAAAAATATATTTTCCCAATAAACAAAATAATACTAAACATAAAATCTTTTTATCTTTATGAAAATATATTAAATATATTAAAGTAAGAGAGTGACATTTTCTTTCCATTCTTTTCTTAAAATAATATAAAGATTAATATCAATGAAATATGGAACAGAGTGGACCTATATTTTATAATTTGATGATAATTTTCTAAATCCACTCATCTAATAGGATAAAGTCCAGTGTTATAGAAATTTTAAAGCTTTATCTAGAAGTTTACCCATATTTTACCTTTTTTACCTTTATCGAGGTGAAAAATATTTACCAAGGCTACTATCCATAATGAAAAAAATATAAAAGGGAAATAATTGATAAAACTTATCCCCATGATTATTAATGTATAATATATTTTTACAATTCTATTCACATAGGTGGCCAAATTTAATTTAAGAATAAACCCACAAAACACGATGAAAAACAATTTCTCGGGAAAAACATATTTTATAAAGTATAATTTTTTTAACTAAAATTCGGTATAAAATAAATTCCAATGAACATAATGATAATATAAATAATATAAATTTAGTAATTTTTATTTTAAAACCATTTAAATCAAAATGGGACTTTTGTAAATTCTTTAAATGAAAATATATTTTTTTAAATTAGTATTTTTCACTATTCATAAAAAATAAATATTCTTAGAAAATTATAAAAAATTAACTAGAAGATAATTATTATAAGATTTTATCAATAATTATTTTCATTTTATCAAAAAAAATTATAATCGTGAGAAAAATTTAATTGTATTATTTGTTTACAAAATGCAATAAAATCGTTTTTGAGGAAAATGTACTTTTAAAACATGTAATTACTTTTGAAATTTTTCTCCAAAATGTGGTAATTACAATTCATAATACAATATTAAAATCTAGTCCATAATGTTATATCATTGTATTTTTCATTTAGGCTCTGATTTTCGTGTTTCACAAGCCATTAAAAAAATAAAACTTATTCAAAAAGATATATATCATAAAATATTGAGATGTTAAATACTCAGAAAATGTAGAGGTCACATGTGAATCATTGATGCTGACACCCAGTGACTAATGTTGTTAGATACATGACATTATTAGGTTTTATTAGTTTGTGAAACTATCAAGTTCATAGGATATGGAATCTTATAATCAGATAGGAGGGGTTATTTGGGAATATGGATAAGATCAGTCTTATGGTGTACAAATTTTTATTTCACAATAGTTCAATTCCTTGATCAATGTTTTTCATGTATCTATAGTTTTAAAATGTTATCTAGATATGACCCATGAGTTTTAGACTAATTATTTTGAGCTTGAGGTCAATACGCCCTTTCAAAATAATTTATTTCATATAATAGGTCACAATGAGAAGAATCGTCACTAGATAAAGTGTGTATGGTACAAGTGTGATGGTAAAAAAATATTGTGTAGGAGGGGTCGTGAAGAAAGATTCAGACATGTGATCTTATCCTTGATGATGCTCAATGATTCTTGGTAGCACAACTTGATAATGGTTTGTGTATGGTGGGGAGGTTGTAAGATTTTGAATCTCAACTAAGGTTCATTTATATTTTTAATTTTTCATAAAAAACATGAAATATCCTTGTTGTCATATGTTCCTGGGGTATGAGGGGTGTTTGGAGTTTTTTGTGGGATTAAGGGCCTAATATTTTCAATATAGTCTTGCTATATGGAAACCAGTTTTCTAGTGAGGGTCCTCCAACTAACAGATCAGTTGACTAGTGGCCCAACATGTCTCTTGGAGACAATGACCAACTGGTGGAAGCCATCTACCAGTCAACGGGGTCATGGTAGAATTTTTAAGAGTTCATGTTTTGTACCTTCACATAAAACCACATTTTTATGCCTAACTGGATTTTATCCTCCCATTGTTTCTAGTACACCCTCACTAATTCCCCTTTCTACCCTCCTCTAACCATAGTGGATATCCTTAATCCCATGGCCAAATCAATTTCCATTTAAAGTGGTGGAGGGATTAAGGTTAGGATATTAATATGTTACATCCTCTTTCTTATTAATTTTTTCATTAAAGTTAACTCTCCTAATTTATGTCAAATATGTTGTATCTTCCAGTCTACTGTATCCCACATCAATTTTTTACATTTTATATCATACCAACAGTTGGTATCATAATAGTAGACATATACAAGGATAAGGTAGGCGGTCTATATGTTTTCCCATAATCTATATTAATTTTTAAGTGCATGTTTTGTGTAGTAGCAATGATGTATGATATATTGACCCCAAGTCTAAATTTAATCTGTTAATAGAAACTCTCCATTCTTATATATAAAAAGTTGTTTTTTAAATTTACTTATGGAAGGAAAATAAAATGGGAAGCCTTTCTTGAGAAATGGACCCTACAAAAGTGTATATAATGTAGGAAAATTTAATGGTTCATGATAAAATGGGAAAGGGGGGATTGGAAATTGTAAAATATTTTTTGGAATTGATATATAATTATATTGGGGAATATTAAATAATTATAAGATTAATTATTTTAATTTACATCATGTGAAATGATAAATTTATGGAATATTACTTGATATAAAAACAACTTGCCCCTTATTCTAAAGAATATATTTGAGGATAGATTCAAAGGGGATTACCTAGATTATAATTTGAGATTTGAAGTGGATAATATTTAGGAAAACTATAATGGGTTCATGTAAAATTAATAGCGAGATCCTAATTTGATAATGATATTGTAAATTGTTGAACCATGGTTTATAACATGGGTAATGGATGTTATGATGTGATTTTATGACTAGTGAATTGAACGAAATTTCTTAATGTGAATTGGTAAATTATAAATTTTGAAATGGGATCAGTGTTGTAAAGGGAAAAAAATGTTGAGTGGGGAAATATATAAATAAATCGATAACAATGAAATATTATCAAAATTAAATTTGTAAACATCCTTAGGGAGGAATTGATTCATAATGTGTTAAATTCCTCAGATGGGATTAAAACATTGGTATAATAAACACCCTTGATGTGGTTAAGATACTTTTATATAGAAAAAAATCATATATTGGTCATATAAAAACCATCATGTAATACTTAATAATATGATATGGAATTGCTCATGGAGTGGTCATGTAAATTTCCTTGTGGTATTCATGATATTGTGAGATGGAAACGCTCATGGATCCACTGTGTAAACACTCATGAAGAGGTTTTGGTCTGATGTAATAGTTAAATCTTTTTAAGTGGATGTGATAAAATGAGTAGATTCTTTGTTTAGAGACAAATCACATGGTCTAAATTTGGTATGGATGAATCTGTGATTCACCACAGAGCCCAAGAGGTGGTGTTGTTAATTATTTATGATTGAATGATTTATTTAGTGAACCTTTTCATGAAATTATATTTGAGAATAGACATTTAGGAATACCATTAGTGGTGGCCTACTATGTTATTCTCATGCTCTTCTTGAACCAACAATTGGTAAATGATGATACTTCATGGTTTTAAGTGCGGACTAGGGTAAAGGTTTAATTATTGATGGTTATTTTGTCTATCTAAGATATAGTATGGATGATGGGACTAGGTCTCACTCAGGACCAGTTTTGGGGGCATGCTTCTGGTCTTGGATAATTTTTTTCTTTTTTTATATTTTATATATGATCCACCCATGAGTGATCCTTTTGTATTGTAAGACTGGTTATCATGTATGGAATATTCTATTTTAATAAAATATATGATGTTATGATTATTTATCAGCACTTTTTTGTCTATGGGGTTTATTTCTATTTTTTTTATATGATTAGATTTTACTTTACTGTTATTTATAATCCGATTAGAGGGTATAGTCTCTCTAAAGTATCCTAGTAGTCCCTCACCACTAGTTTGTACTGTCTACCATATGGGGAGGTACATATAAGGTCATGTAGATACATCGAATGAGACACAAATCAGTGGTTTCTGGAAGGGTTACATTACAATATTAAATAAATCCATTCAGTTATTTAATACCAATTGGGGTGATTGAATATTTTATGCTCACTAACATGAGTCCTTAAACCTCACTGATCAAGAGATAATGAATATAAATCCCCCAAACTAGGTCACTGACGTTTGGCCCAAGATAATGATATTGTGTGAACATCGGCATGCATCCCCATTTGTAAAGTGCTTCCTACTAGTGGTGAGAGTCCACAAACAATTTTGGGGAGACTGTACCCATATTTTCATATGTATAAAATAATAGGTAAATAATATAAATATCATAATGTCAAAAATAAAAGTGTATATATGGGGTGTTATTGTGATGTACTAAAAATAATAATATTCAAACAAAACATGAAATATCAAAATAAAGTGATGATATAATATGAAAGTCAAACAACATAAATAGAATCATCTACTAAGCCAATCATAAATAGATTTAATAAAATAAAAAAACAATTCATGTAGATATTATCATAATATACAAATCGTGATCTCTACCCACTCTCCACCACCCCATCTAGATATTACATCCATATTATTTGTACAAAAACTTATGACTTGACCAACATACCAGGTATAAGGTCTATAGGATCACTAAGGATGATATTGAGGGTGTGAAACTAAATATTTGTATAAAATCAAAAAAAAAATAGAATCTCATATATGAAATAATATACTATATAAATTAATTATAAAATAAAAAAAGTTGAAACACATAATATAGAAGTAACCAAGTTGATTAACCATGATAAATTTACTACCATGGCACCAGGACCCACCTAATTTTTCCCTTTCAATAAAAAAATATAGATACACCACATTCACTCTATAGTAGTTCTATTATCACTAGGTTAGTTGAACCATTATGGATAAGAAATTACTCTTCAACATAAAATTTGTTCAAACCATTCCATAGACTATAAATGGTTCCCCATCCTGCAAGTTGGATGGACCATGATAAGATATTTAATGACACCCTTATCTAAACATTAATTTAACCATGAAGAAATCAATTTCCTAGTAAATAAGGATACCTCTAATGGATAAAATGCTTCACTGCCATACCTTAACATCTTAGCACTCTTAGAAAGGTAATTGCTGATTTAAAATAATTTTGTGTCACATAAATGTTAGGATAAACAAAATAATAAAATATAGGGCATATATAATCCATTCCAAACTCTATAATAGTGACCAACACAAAATATATATATTGAATTTTGTTACCAATGGAATAATTTCACCAGAAATATCCCACAATACCCACTAGAAGCACTTGATAACATCCAGTCCCATTAGATAGAGAAAGTCACACCACATTAAAAATAATTAGTCTTGGCATGATTAACCAAAAACCATCAAATTACATTATGAAACACATTGAGTCACCCCTTATTAGGGTAGCTGATGAAGCCTATGGAAAGTCTTGAGGGGCGTTCTAGGACCCCAAAAGCTATAAAAAAGTTCTAGTAGATCAAAATTTAACAAATGAGAATGATTTCTCCCAAAAATAAATAAGATACATGGAGATCCCACCAACAAACCTGACATGATCACTATTTATATAAGAGAGACAGATGTAGGGAAATAGTCTATTATAGAATATAAAATAAAAAACATGTAATTAAATAAAAAAATATTCCAAAAAACTCGAAGATAAATGCATAGGCCATAAAAGAATCTTATAAAATAATGATCGACTGGGATGGTACATTGATGATATGAAGAGATAAAAAAAATACCCAAAAAAATCTCCATGTGACCTCTTGGTCACCATCCATCCAAAAAACAAAACTACTCTTGTAGTGATAAAGAGTAAACATGAACATATAAAAAACATGGGTCCATTGGTGTTGAGTTTCATGTGTAGGGAGGGAGAAGAACATACCCATGTGTAATCACTATAGATTCCATTATCTTATATTAACTAAAAAACAATAAATTATATTTTTAAGTATACTACATAAAATAGTGTTTTTTTAATTTATGGACAAAAATTCATAAAAGTCTCTCAAATCCAAAATTTATAAATAGAAAAAATATTTAATAACCATTTAAAAATAATTTTAGATAATCCATTTAAAACTTTTCTTTGAAAATATAGCGACCCATACTAATGTGGCCTTATTTTTACACAGTTTTACACTTCTTTTTGTTTAATTTTTAATGATTTAATTAAGTAATTTTAAAAAAAATATTAAATAAATGCACTTTTTTATTTTTATTATTAAATTTACTAATTAATAAATTTTTATAACAAATTATGTAATTTCAGTCTTTAAATTAATTAATTTAATCTTACTAATTTTTCTAATATAATAATTCATTAATTAGATTAGTAATTTTATTCAGTTTGACTATTTATTAATATTACATTTTTTATTATTAATCAATTAATAATTTTATTTACATTTAATTAATTTGGTCTCTAATTTTAATATATCATATTTTAATCCTGAATAATTTAAAAAAAATAACATAATTTAATGATTATTTCCATTTAATTATGTATATTTGATTTGTTTCCTTTTAATAATTTATAACCTTTAAATTTAATTTAACTATTCTGTTTAGTTATTTAGTATGTTTTTAGTTCAGATTTAGTTTTTAAGTTTTAATCGGTCAAATGTGTCCTTCCAGTAGTCTGTTTTACCTCTATTGGTGATGCATTGAGTCACCGATGTACCACATCAACTTTTGGTAGCATGTGTGTTGTAGAAACTCTACTTTCTCTACTAATGGTGACTCAATGAGTCACCAACGCAAATCCCATTAACTATTTAATAAGCTTTAACTTCAATATTTTATTTTAATATTTTAAATTTAGTTTACTATAAAACAATTTTATTAACTAAATGTGTTTAAGAATAATTTAATTCTGTAATTTGAATGTATTATTTCTATTTGAATAATAATCCTACTTCTTTTGTTTTAGTTTCCCTTATATAATTTATAATTTTAGTTTTATGTTTTAAGTTTTATGTAATGAGGTTAGTTAATCAATTAATTATTTTAATCCAATTAAGTGTTAATATATTTTTATTTTATTTTATTTTTATTTTTAATTTTAGTTTAAGTTATTAGTTTTTTTTAAGTTTATTATGCGGTTTAATTTTTTTTATCAACGTTAGATTTTTTTAGCTAACGAAAAATTCTTCAGTTTTTTTATCGATGTCTTTCTCATCACGTCTAACCGATTATACCTTCCCCTGCTTTACTTTTTCCACCCATCGACGAATTCTTTCAATTTTGTCTCACTGATACCTCACGAGTCACTGACATTGCTTTCCCCAATGATACAGAGACACACCCCATCGATCACTCATTTTCATACTAGGACTGACGCAGCCCAATTGCACTCTCAACTCACTGACGGTCAAACCACACACCACAATTTCCTTCAACCACATCCACCAACTCCACTACTGCTCCACATGCCGAGACTGATAAAGCTTCTTCCCAGCCTCGAGTACTCGCACCACTTTTCCCCTACAACATCCCACGACCCATAACACCTTCCTCAGAATCCACCGCAAACTCAAACCAGATACATAATAAATTAAAATAACTGAAGCTAGAACCTCATTAAAACAATACATTCCATGCCAAATCAGAAAATCACAGTATCTGAAAACCCTCATCACTGTTTTTGGAGGTCTAGCTGTCGGTACTAGAGTTTTCAGCCATTGTTGTGTGACCCTATCATATTCAGGATTTCACTACTCTTCATCCAAGATGAATACATGTCGCCTGGAGACTATGAACTGCTGATCTAGAGGAGGAACCCACACGAGGGTTGTTTCATGTCGCCACGATTTGAAGCTCATCAAGCCGTTGTGGTATGTCGCCTAGGATAGGAGGTTGATGCCCGAGCTAGGAGGATGAGGCGACACATAAGGAGCCATCGAAAGGACCCACATACCTACTTCTAGAAGGTGATGAAACCTTCCTCCCCTATTTGCGTTGTGGAGAGGAGAAGGGGGGAGGATATAGTTTAATTAAAAATAATAATAAAATTAAAAATAAAAATAAGGATAAAGATAAAATAATACTAATATTAATAATTTTAAATTAATAATAATATAAAATAAATAATTGATAATAATAATGTAAATTTTAATAATAATTAACTAAATAAACAATTTTAAAACTAAAATAATCATAATCATAATTTATAAATAAAATACATTATTATGAATTATTAACTTTCATAAATGTATTTGTTTTGAGTTAACATGGTAAATAAAATAATTATATTTATAATAATAAATTTAATAAATAAAATAAGGTAATTAAATAAATAATAATCTAATTTAATAATAAAATGAAGTTATATAACTAATTACTAATAATAGAATATTCATATATTAAATTTTAATCTTGATAATTTAATCTAAATGTAAATTAAATAACTTAATTGAATAATAGTATTTTATAATCCTAAAATTATATTATAAGGTAATTAAAATAATGACTTTAATAATTAATTATTTTTTTAGATTAAATAGATAAAATATTCAATTAAAAAATATATTAATTAATAATTAATAACTTTTAAGTAATTAATTTAAATTTTATAATAATAACCAATTATTTATTTTAACTTTTTAACAGTTTTAACTTCTCTCTATTTTACAATGTACAGGTACCTATAGGTGATGGAATGACGTCTAGGTACATTCAACTAATTCTTACAGAGTTAGTTACATGGGAAAAGCTAAAGTGTTGTGTGGTTCGTGAAAAAAACGCATGTGTGCAGTGCGCAGTAAGGAGACAAGATTAAGTCTGTGGAAGATACACAGGGACTTGCAGAAAATAACAAAAGATTTAAAAAATAGTGAAACATGAACATTGAGGAGTATACCATCATTCATAACTTCTCACACATCAGAGTAGAGCAGAACCTTCGAGGATCTCTCGGAGAACCGTTCTTAGAGACCTGAGAACCATGAGCAGCAGCAGTTCAATCTTGGAGAGGGAGATCTCTTCCTCTGTTCTTTTCAAATTTTATTTCTTTATAGTAGAATGATTTTATTTTATGTAATAGGGATGATTGTTGGATAGATTTTAATAGTTTAGGAAATTTAAACTAGCTGGTTAATCCATATCATTAATTCATATATTTTCCTCAAACAAAGAGGTAGATTCAACTGGTGAAGTTGAATCTGACTCTTAGATTCAAAATTGTTTTCACGCCTCATGACCTTAAATTTGAAAATTCCCTAATCTTATAGAGATAAGAATCAAGGACTACTATATTTTCAAATTTCAATATCATTTCTACTATATTAGATCAGTGATATTTATTCGAGTATCTTAAATATAAAAATTGTCAAAGTTAGGTGACTCTAGTGGTAGCGAGATTCTAGTTTTATTTAGCTATGAGATTAATATTCTGGTGATGGAGTTTAATCAATCATTTCATAGAGGTTATGGATACAATTTAAATCAAATAAATAATCCAATTATTAAACTAGCAAAGTTAGATTCCCTGGGCTGCTTAAGATTTGATGTTTTCATTCTTTGTTTCTGTGTTTTAATCACTATTAAGTTGTTAGTCATCTTAGTTTCGTTTAGACATAGTTCTTAGAAAAAAAATATAAAAAAATGGAATGTTAAATATATATATATATATATATATATATAATTTTAAAAGTCTCCCCTCTTCTAACAACAAAAAGTTATTACAAAAGTTTTATAAAGAAAAGTTGTTACCTTCCTACCCTATGGGTTCAACCCTACTTTCCACTAAATAGAAGTAGTAGGAAAACATAAATTTTAAACTTTTACTCAATTTCAATGATAGACATGATTTTTTTACTTTCATTTCTGGGGAAGACACGAGCCATTACATTTCAAAAAAAACCTAAAAACATCACATAAAAAACACCAAAAAATTGAAAAAATTTAAAACTATTTAAAAAAATCAGTTCTGTCAATTTCTGTGTATTACTATGTTGTTGATGTTAATGTACTTTAATTTGATATTAATTTTTTTCTTGTTTAGTCCTACTATTTTTTGTGTGCAACTTTTGTGCTGAATTCAATTTTTGTTACACTCTGCATGAGCACAAGAACCAATGTTTTTAGTCTAGAGGCCCTGAACTTAGAAATAGACAAACACCTCACTTATCTTAATAAGAAAAAAATATAAAATAGATAATCTAGACAATAGGGTTCCTACACCTAATGAATTCCAAAACCACCCAAATCTCTTAAAAAATTAGAGGCCTTGGATGAGGGAGTTCCAACTCCCTCAAGTTTCACGAAATCCTTCTTCAATCTGACATTCACCTAGAGCCTGCAATTACAAGTTGAAACAATCTCACATTTAAATGATTCCTGCATTTAGTTGGATCACTAATGATGACTCTCTTGCCTTCATTAAGGACTTATAAAATACTATGAAGTAGTTACCTTTTCTAGGACTCACTGAAAATGATATGAGAATGAGAGTCTTTCCCTTTTTCCTTAAAGGTAATTCTAAGAACTAGTTTATAAGTCTAGATGAAAACATATTTGAGAATTGGTACTAAGTCTATAACTCATTCATAATGAAATTTTATCCCCAAAGTTTTAAAGGATAACTGAGAACAATGATAACTAGTTTTGACCATGATTATGGATAAGCCTTTCATGAGGATTGGGATAGATTCATGGACCTTCTTAGGCAGTTCCCTGATCATCAACTCACATCCCACCTTCTCCTGGATACCTTCTATGAATGGTTATCCTTCTCTAGACAGAACCTAGTACATCAAGCTATTGGGGGTAATTACAATGACAAGGCAGATGAAGTGTTGAGACAAATCTATAATAATCATGATTTGAATCCACAACATAAAAATTCAATAAGAAAATGAGTTAATAGAAATGTTAATGTTTACACTGGTTCAATTAATGAAACTCAATACCAACTTGCTGAAATCATAAATCAACTTCAATCTTTAATGAACTAGAATTAAAAACAATATTCTAACCAACCGGGTTGTCAAAACACCCACAAATCACTTAGAGAACAATTTTCACAATGTGGTATGTATGGACACACTGAAAGGTTCTGTCCCAACATTTACATGCCATCCCAATAACCAGATAACTCAAAAAATTTCAATTATGGTCCTTGGATTCCTGCTAAAGAAGATCCATTTTCAAACAATTACAATCAAGGATATATGAACCATCCAAACTTGTCCTGGAAAGATCAAGGTTTAATTAAGAAAATCAATACCCCTAATTACTCAAACCAACCAAGAGAAAACATTCATAATCAACAAAGGGTTGAATATATAAACTCTCATGGTATCAATGATAACCAATTGTCTTCTAATCTAGATCTAATTTTGAATAAAATGAACTGTCAAGAATAAGGATTCATGAATTAACTAAATAAACATGAAACTAAATATGAATCTGATAAAATTAAAAATGATGTGATAATGAAAAACATGGAAACACATCTAGGACAACTTTCTAGAGATTTGACTTCTAGGGACAAAGGTGGGTTTCCTAGTACAACTGAACTCAACCCTATAGAGAAAATCATGGTTGTTGTCACTAGAAGTGGGCTGAATACTCAAACTGTTGCTGAAAAATGCACTAAAAATACCTAAAATGAAAAACAGTGTGAATTTTGAAATAAAAATCTTCTTTTCACTAAACTCAGAAATCAATAGAAAAGCCTTGAAAATGATCAAAATCAGAATTTTTCACCTCAATATCATGCTGGAAATTCTTAAAAAGATCAAAAGAATAAAGAAAAATAAAAATTTGATGAAGAGGTGAGGTAAATGCCTACCGTTCTTAGAAACTTTTCCCCACCCATACCTTTCTATGAAAAACTCAAACCTCAAAGTAATACCAAGGCTAGACTTCTTCAATTCCTTGGTCTCATGTCCAAACTACAAGTGAGCCTTCCATTCATCCAAGTTTTTATTCAAATCCAATATTACATGAAATATCTTAAGAAAATTGTTTCAAACAAAAAAACACAGGAAGAATTTGTTACTTACAGCATCACTGAAGAGTGTAGTGCTGTGATCCAAAAGAAAATCCTACCCAAACTGAAAGACCTATGTAGCTTTGTTATCCACTTCACCCAATGAAATTCTGATCAGCTCAATTATCTTTGTGACATAGGTGTCAGTGTCAACCTACTTCCATACTCTCTATTTCAACAGTTGAGGCTAGGTGATCTTCAACCCACCACAGTCATACTTCACTTAACTGACTGATCTTTCCCTCATCCTGTGGGTTGGGTAGATGACCTGTTATTTGGGGTTGAGAAACTATTTTTACATGCTAACTTTTTAGTTTTAGATATTGAATGTGATCAAGAGTTTCCCATCATATTGGTTAGGCCCTTCTTCACCACTGTTGGTGCTGTAATTGATGTGTCCAAAGGTCAACTTATCATTAAAATTGGATAACACCATGAAGAGTTTAATGTGTTTAACAATATTAGGGAACCAAATTATTCTGAAAACTATTCAAAAATAGAGTTCCTTAAAGATAAATGTTCATATAAAAATCTACTTGAACACATTGAAGAATCTGAAAAATAATTATCTTCTGAAGAAAGTAATTTGGGAGATGAAAATATTTAGTTTCATGTCTCATAAGTTGAAAATTATACACAAACAATGAATCTAGAATGTTTTCCAAATCTGGACAACAGTCAAGTTTCTGTAGTAGGAGAGTCCTCTATTTTTGAACATAGGATACTTTTGAGTGAAATTGAGGGTGACTGTTATCACCAACACTGATAAGCACATTGATGATTTTGAGGGATAGATTTTGTGGCAACATGATGATTCTTCTTTGATAAATATGTTAAATTATGATCTAGAAAATATGGATATTGCATTGTCCACTTTGGATAGCATGGCTATTATCTATGAAACTGAACATGATATTGAAAATATTTCATCATTTCAAACTCCTTACAAGTGATATGTTGAATATTTTGGACCTCTAAGTCCCAAAATTCATCCTTTAAGTGTTGACCCACCCATTCTTAAACTTAAGAAACTTCCTAAACGTCTAAAATATTCATTCATGGGTGTTAATTCCACACTTCCTGTTATAATCTCGATAGATCTTAGTGAAAATCAAGAAGAGAGATTGTTAAATGTGATTAAGAAATTCAAATATGCCATAGTTTGGACCATAGCTTATATAAAGGGTATTATCTTCTAATTCTTCATGCATTAAATTCATTTGGATCCTGATCATAAGCTTAGGGTAGAGTTTCAAAGAAGTTTAAATTCAAACATTAAAGAAGTTTTGAGGGAGGAAGTGATTAAGATGTTGGACACTGGTACGATCTATCCCATATCTGATAGCACTTCGGTCAGCCCTGTATGGTTTTCCCTAAGAAAGGAGGTTTCACTATTGTCAAAAATTAGAAAATGAAGAAATCTAAGTTAGGAAAGCCACAAAATGGAGAGTTTTTATTGATTATAGGAATCTAAATACATCCACTTGGAAGGATCATTTTCCAATTCCCTTCCTGGATCAAATGCTCTAGAGGATTGCTGGAAATGAATTTTTCTATATTTTGGATGGGTATTCTGGTTACAACCAGATTCCAATTTCTCCATAGGATCCGGAGAAGACTACCTTTACATTCCCCTTTGGGAGATTTTCCTATCGGCGGATTCCCATTTGGTTGTGTGGATCCCAGCTACTTTTCAAAGGATTATGATGACTATTTTTTCTAATATGATTGAGAGGATCATTGAGGTATTCATAGATGATTTATCCATTGTGGTTAGTAATTTTGATACATGTTTAGGAAATTTTGATTTATTTTTGGAGATATGAATTGAAACCATCCTTGTTCTTAACTGGGAAAAGTGTAAATTTATTGTTACTGAAGGTATTTTTCTTGGACATAATGTGTCAAAGAGAGGTCTGGAAGTTGATACTGCAAAGCTAATATTAATTCAAAAACTCTCACCCTGAGAAAATTTCAAAGGTATTAGAAGTTTTTCAGGTCATTCTGGTTTCTACCGGAGGTTCATAAAAGACTTTTCCAAAAGCACTATTCCCCTGTGTTCTTTGATAGTCAAGGATGCACCTTTCAATTTGGATGAAAACTATTTGAAATATTTTAATCTTCTTAAGTAATAACTCACAACAACACCTATCATCATTGGAACTAATTAGAAAATAGCTTTTGAATTTATGTGTGATGTTAGTGACATGGGTATTGGTTTTGTCCTTGGACAGAGGAGGGATAAAAATTTACATGTGGTTTACTATGATATTAGACTACTAGTTGAGGCTCAATTACATTACACCACTTCTGAAAAGTATTATTTAGTTGTTGTGTTTTGTTTAGTGAAGTTTTAACCATAAATTTTAGGATCAAAAGTCATCATTTTTACTGATTATTCTGCTTTGATGTACTTGTTTTCTAAGAAAGAAACCAAACCCAGGCTGATTAGATGGATTTTATTGCTATAGGAATGTGATTTAGAGATTTGGGATAAGCAGGGAGCCAAAAACATAGTCGGTGATCATTTTTCTAGTCTTTCTCACACCCATTCTATAGATCCAAGGGAGATCGATTCTTCCTTTCCTGGTGAAAAAATGCTCACTGTGTCAATCAGGTAGTCTTCATGGTATGCATATTTTTCCAATTTTAAGGCAACAAGATTATTTCCCAAAGATCTGTCCAATTACCAAGGGAATAAATTTATTTCTGAGATTAAGTATTTCTTTTGGGATGACCATTTGTTGTTTAGGAGGTGTGCTGATGGGATTCATAGGAGGTGTGTGTCTGAGGAACAAATGCTTCTTATTCGGTAGAGTTGTCACCCCTCACCATGGGGAGGTCACCATGGTGGTGAAAGGAAATCTCAAAAATTCTTCCATTCTGGTTTTTATTGGCCCACCTTTTTAAGGATTCTAGGAGATTTGTGGTTGGTTGTGATAAGTGTCAAATATTAGGCAATGTGGGTAGGAAACATGAGTTACCCCAAAAGGTGTTCTAGATGTTGAAATTTTTTATGTTTGGGGTTTAGATCTCATGGGTCCATTTCCATCATCTCATGGGAATCAGTATATTTTTATGGTTGTCGATTATGTGTCTATGTGGGTTGAGGTAGTATCACTACCCAGCAATCAGGACAACTCTATAATAAATTTTGTTAAAAAGAACGTCTTTTCTAGATTTGGATTCTCAAATGCATATATTACTAATAATGGAACACACATTAAGAATTAAAATCTTAAGGCTTTGATGGAAAAGTATGGTTGTTTTCATAAGACTAAAACTCTTTATCATCCACAATCCAGTACAAAAGTGGAAATCTCAAATAGAGAGCTGAAATAGATTCTTGAAAAAACCATGTCACATTCTAGGGAAGACTAGTATCTTAAATTGGATTATGCTTTATGGGAATATAGAACTTCTTTCAAGACCCCAATAGGTATGTCTCCATACAAGATGTTGTTTGGGAAATGTTTTCATTTTCCTATGGAGTTGCAACATTAGTCATATTGGGTCATTAAGGCTTTGAATTTCGATTTTAAGAGTGCTGGTGAGAGAGGACTGCTTGAGATGAGTGAGCTGGATGAGATAAGTATAGAGTTATGATAATTCAAGAATATATAAAGAGAGGAAAAAAATCATGCATGATTATATCATTAAAACCAAAGAGTTCAAACCTATATAGAAGGTCATTCGCTTTAATTCAAGACTCAATCTCATTCCTGGGAAACTCAAGTCCAAGTGGTCTGGACCATTTATAATTGCCAGAGTGCTTAATAATGGAGCTTTAGAGATAGTTGGTGAGGATAAAAAACCCATGCTGGTTAATGCTCAAAGAGTGAAACTCTATTTTGAAGGAAACCCAAAGGGATTGGCTACCTTCACTATTCTTGAAAATTATTCTAAATAATGTCTGGTTGAAGACTTTAAAACTCAACGTTGTATGGGAGACAACCCATGGTTCTTGTTTTTTCCTTTTCTTGTTTTATTATTATTTTTGAATAATGTGTTTTTTGCATGATTTGTTTTTGTGAAATTATTTGTGTTGCTTTTTACTTGGTCTTCTTGTTTTGAAGTAGGAATTATACTGATTTTGTGTCAATAAAGGAGTTGAATTCCCTTATTGGAGGAATACTGATAAAATTTGAATCAAGTAAGTACTCTACTCGTTAGTCTGCTTTCATTTTTCTTCTCCATTCACTTTAATAAAAAAAATGACTTGTAAGTCACATTTTTACTGTTATCGGTGAGCCACTGACTCACCGATGCACCTTAGCCACTAATTCACTGTTGTCAGTGACTCAGTGGTAGTTCTGTCAGTGACTCAGTGGTAGTTACATTAAAAAATATATACTAGTACAATAAGGATAAATATGATGCATGATTTATTATACTAGAAGTTATTGTTGCATATTATTTGTTGATGGAAACATTTGTTACGAGTGTCTGGTTGCTGGGAAATTTAGTGTGCTGTAAAATAGGTTTGTTTTGTTGTTGAAAAACTAATAAAATCTACTGCTTTTCACTTTGTTAAAACTTTTTCTGCGCATTTCACTATGCTCTACAAAAAATTTTGCATGTTCTTATTTGTTAAAAATTGTGTCTCATTGATAAAATCATTCCACTATTTGAACATAAGTGGGGGCGGTACATGTAGGCTGGTTGTTTGTGTCTTCTTTTTTGATCTACTTATATTTTTTGGGTGTTTAGCATAAATATTTCTGCTATATTGTAAATCCATTTGATTTTTTTTTTCAAATTTCTTTCACCCTTTCACAGTGCACCTACATAAGTTGCATGCAACTGTTTGATCTGTATGGAAATTATTTCACTAAATCAAATGTTAATTTATGTGTTTGGATGTGAACCTATTGAATTGTAATTGTGGAAAACATTCTTGTTGAACTTCACTGAGACCCATCAACATGTCATTAATCTACTAAATTTAAAATATATTTTGAACTTTAAATGTTAAATTGTTGTTCTCCACAATTAAATTCAACTTTGGGGAAAAACTTGGGTTTTATGTGTGGGGGAGGTGGTGTATTCTTAAGTATGAATAAATGAAAGCCCATCAATTCCCACATATACTTCAATGTTTTTGTAGAAAATTGGGAAAATTCTTTCAAAATTCTTTCACAAATTTTTATTCTTTAGGATTCACTTTGAAATTCAATTGAGTCTTTCCTAAGGACAATATCTTGATGGTAGTTGACAGTTGCTTTGATTCTGAAATTAATGTGGGTGGATGATTTTTGATTGAATATACATTGTGATTTAATGGAAATTATGGTTTAGGAAATACTTTTGTGAGTGATATGGGTTTCCTATTTGTGGAGTTGTGATCATAAACTTAGGAACTGGAAGTTTGAATTTGATCCTAGGGGACTCTTTTTCAATAAATTATTAAAATTAATCACTTTAGTGAGCCAATATAAATGGTTCTTGTGTAGATCTTTGAATCTGGAGTAGTTTGGGCATTTGGGATCTCACGGTGAATCTCTGAGACTCTAGATGCGGGGTGCATTTCTGTTGACTATGAGCCATCTGTACTCTTTGAATAAGTGCATATGCACAGTGCTTAGCACATGTTACATGGCTTGGGAAAAATTATATAAAGTGTCTAGGGTCAAAAATGAGTTAATTAAGGCGAGAGGAATGATGAACGTCAAATAAAGAAGGGGACAATTGGTTTATATATGAATCATTTAAGTTGTATCAATAAGGTGATTTTCAAAAATATTTTCATTTATTTTTGGAATCTTGGAGTGAGTCAAAGTATAATGTTCCTTTTGTTATGTTTTTAATTCCACATACTCTTAGCTTTTTATTACTCTTGAATTTAGATCTTAGATTTGGTTTGAAATGATTCATTAAGAAGATTCATATATGAGGTAGGACATCTTCATAGTGGATGGTTATTTTCTCTTTTGACTACTTTGAGTATTTGATTTAAGGAAAGACTTGATTTGAAGAAAACTATTGAGCATCTCAATTCTTAATCCTATTGACAGTTCTTCTCCTTTGTTTTAAGTGTCATGCATGTTACAGTTTGAGCTGAGAAATATAAATATACTTCTATTTTTCAATGAATATAAAACATGAGATTGTTTGGAGAAAAACAATGTTAAAGTGTGAGGGAATTTTTCGTGCTCTTATTTTTAGACAGTTTTCCACGTATTTTTATTTAATATTTAATTAATTAATAAATTAATTTGACACTTTTTATTAAATAAATACGGTTTTGTATTTTTATAATTAAATTTTTTAAATAATCGGTTTTTATAAACAATTATGTAATTTTAGTCTTTCAAGTAGTTAATTTAATCTTACTAATTTGTCTAATATAATAATTCATTAATTAGATTAGTAATTTTAATCGATTTGGCTATTTATTAATATGACATTTTTTATTAATCAATATATCCTTTTATATATATTTAATTAATTTGGTCTCTAATTTTAATATCTCATATTCTAATCATGATTAGTTAAAAATAATAATAAATTAATTTAATGATTATTTCCATTTAATTGTGTATATTTGATTTGTTGGAATTTAATAATTTATACCCTCTAAATTTAATTTAACTATTGTTTTTAATAATTTAGTAAGCTTTTTTTTTTCAGGTTTAGTTTTTAATTTTTAATATGTTAAATATTATGCGTCTGAGTAGTAGTCTGTTTTACCTCTATCAGTGACTCATTGAGTCACCGACGTACCACTTCAACTATCGGTAGCATGTGTGCTACCGACACTACACTTTCTCTATTGACGGTGACTCAATGAGTCACCGAAGAAAATCCCTTTTACATATTGTTTAATAAATTTTAACTTTAATATTTTATTTTAATCTTTTCAATTTAGTTTAATATAAAACAATTTTATTAATTAAATGTGTTTAAGAATAATTTAATTCAGTATGTTGAATATATTATTTCAATTCGAATAATAATCCTGCTTCTTTAGTTTTAGTTCCCCTTAATTAGTATTTTCAGTTCCAATGAAGCTTCTTCCCAGCCTCGAGCACTCGCACTGCTTTTCCCCTGCATCAGCCCACGACCCACAACCCCATCTTCAGAATTCACTGCAAACTCAAACCTGATACAGAATCAATTAAATGAACCGATGATGTAACCTCATTAAACCAATACAGTCCATGCCAAATCTGGAGGAGGAACCCGCATGTGGGCTATGCCGCGCAGCCGCGATCTGAAGCTCGTCGAGCCGTCGTGGTCTGTCGCCTAGGAGAGGAGGATGGTGCCCGAGGCGGGAGGATGAGGCGACGTCTAAGGAGCCGCCAAAGGGAGCCACAGACCTGCTTCTAGAA
Source organism: Viscum album (assembly GCA_963277665.1). Lineage (NCBI taxonomy): Eukaryota > Viridiplantae > Streptophyta > Magnoliopsida > Santalales > Viscaceae > Viscum > Viscum album. Next base: position 2,005,305,832 of record OY728122.1, on the reverse strand, counting down.
GGCGGGGTAAAACATTCCTCCCCTATTTGCACCGGGGATAGGAGAAGCGGGGGAATGGTCGCGTTTAATAAAAAATTATAATAAAATTATAAAACAAAAACAAAAATAAATATAGTAATAAGAAATTAATAATAATTTAAAATAAATATTCGATACTAATAAACTAATATTTTAAACTAATTAACTGGATAAAATATTTTTAAACTAAAATAATAATAATCATAATTTATAAATAAAATAAATTATTATGAATTATTATCTTTTATATATATAGTTTTTATGAGTTAACTTTGTAAATAAAATAATTATAATTATAATAAAAAATTAATAAATAAAATAAAGTAATTGAATAAATTATAATCTAATTTAAAATTACCATAAATTTATTTAACTAATTACTAATAATAGAATATTCATATATTTAATTTTAATCTTTATAATTTAATCTAAATGTAAATTAAATAACTTAAGTGCATAATAATATTTCATAATCCTAAAATAATATTATAGGTTAATTAAAATAATTAATTTAATAATTAATTTAGGTTTTAGATAAAAAAGATAAAATATTCAATTAAAATATATATTAATTAATAATTAATAACTTTAAAGTAAGTAATTTATCTTCAATAATAACAACCAATTATTTATTTTAACTTTTTAACAGTTTGAACTTCTCTTTGGTTTACAATGTGTAGGTACCTACAGTTGATAGAATAACGTCCAGGTATATCCAACTAATTCACGTAGATCTTATTACATGGGAAAAGCTAAAGTGATGTGTGGTTCGCAGAAAAAACGAATGTGTGTGCTGCGCAGCAAGGAGACAATACTAGGTCGGTTGAAGATGTGCAATATCTTTATAAGGACCTAGCCTTATTACATTACATAATATTGAATTTAGTCAAGAAATCACTTCCTTTCACATTGAGGATCTTTTCAAGTTTAGAGATTTATAGAATTGCGACATAATACATTCATAACATTACACATTAATACAAAGTGGATACCATAAAAACAGTAATAATTTACTTCAAAATATAAAACTTTTCAAATAAAACATGATTTCTTTGACAGTTCTTCAGACATTTAACTTGGATTACTTCTTTGTCTTACACATCCTTATAACTTGTGAAAATAATTTAAAAACTTGGGATGAGCACCAAAAGCTCAGTAAGAGATATATATATATATAAAAAGAACACATTAGACTATGAATACTTGTAACGTATGAAATCATTTTCAAAAGACATATTTGCCACCCATTTATACTTACTTTGTGAAACATGAGATTTCCACCATATTTCCACAAACATAAGAACATAAATTGAACCATAAAGGTATATGGGGGAATTACATACATAATCTTGTAACACTCTCGACTACCTTATAATTTGTAACCCTCATGGCTACCTTACAATTTTTGTAACCATCGTAGTTACACTTGGAGTAACCATACGACCGAACTCCCACATACTCATACCCAATACATAGGAGGGAGATATAGGTCTCACCCTTCATCATACACAATTACCATGAACCATAACAAAATCATACAACATGAATAATTGCATAAAAACATTGTTTGTGTGTTTCGTAAAACATAATTTTGAAAGAGGTTTTTAAAAGAAAAGTCCCTTCTAAATATCATATAATTGATGAGAAACATAATAGAGTGGATGTAATATGTATATACACTATAATTACACATAATTCATCAGAATATAAACAAAATTCATCACACGAGTAATTTTAATACCACATAAATAATGAAGTTGAAGGTTAACCCAAAGAATGGAAATCGGGTTAAGAATTCTCATACCTATTGTTTGTCTTACTTTAAACTCTATTAAACCTATTGTATAATGGTCAAAAAAATGTTATTAATATCTTACATAAACATATTAATCTTTAAAATACTTTATATGATCATTTCATTACATCATTTCAACCTTTAATTGTTAGTATTTTGTTCCATGCATTGTTTTGGGTACGTTCATATATGATTTCTATGATCTGTTCATGATGGATATTCTTTTCGATTGGAAGTGAAATTCCAGAATTGGAATGGAGTGGTAGTTACATTTTCCATAACCATAAATTATACCATTTTTCATTTTGAATTTTGATATGAGGATGATTCACAACTTTAAACATTATTGATATTTATTTAGGTCATTTTGACGATTCTTCGATTGTAAAGAACACATTTTGGTTTATAAATTAATAACATGTGTACAAAATGATTTCAGAACCTTATATAAGATATAATACATAAATTATAATCTGGTTCAACCATAAAAATGGTTTCATGACCAGTCTTTAAGGAAGTAATAGAAATAGAAATCACATCATCCATAATGTCGTTAATCGACACATGACAGACGATGTTTTAATCTCTTAAATAAGTCGGAGCAGAGAAGAAGTATAATGATGAGTCTTAAAAAATCATGATGAAATCCAGAACATGTAATATAATGGATCACTCATGCCTCTTGGATATGGGGAGGCGAGGAAGGAAGAAGAATAGAAAGTAAAATGAAAAGAATAGAAAGAAAATAGAAGAGGATGTTTACCTCTTGATCTCTTCTCCTTGAGATCCTTCTTAAGGCCTTTGGTTTTGGCGTTTTGGTGAGACCAGCAGCTCTAGGATGTGGGGAAGAGCCTTGGTAGGAGTATTGGGAATAACATGGGTAAGGATCAAGGCTTGAGAGGAGTGAGAGGAAGAGGGGAATCTGGGTAGTATTTATAGTAGAGGAGAGGAGGTATTTAATATCATTATTATAATATTTTTGCTCAAGACCATGAATAGTCTAAATTCATGTGACCCAAAATAATAATAATGGCATGTGAGTTCAAACCAAGTGGTCTTACATCACTTATGATGTCATAAATAGTGTATTTAACTGATAATTTGAATATATCGTTTTTTACTATATTTCACTATTCATTAAAAATTCAGGAATTAGAAAAAAAATCCCAAAAATTCACCCGAAACATTTTTCAATGTGTATAATTTAAAAAGGAACTCCATTTTTGTAAATAATTTTCTAAATATTTTTAATTTAATTTTTAAATGAAATAATAATTTATTCAAAAATAACAATTTTAAATCTATAACTCATTTTTTAACACCTTGAAAGATTAATCAAGTAGAAATTATCTTAAAGCCCTAAGAAAATAAAATATTAATTCAATTTACTATTCATTAGGGTCATATTACTATTCATATTACTATTTATAATGGTATGTTAATATTCACCAAAAAAACAAGTTCGTCATATCAAACTCCAAATAACCAACTGATCATAATTGTAGATGACCGTTTTTTGAAATTCAAAACATAAAAGTGAAAAAATTATGTTTAAATGCTTGTTATAAATATCTAATTAAAATAAATTTTCATGCATTTCAATTTATTTTTAAAACCTTGGGGTGTTACATTATCCCCACATTTTGGAAATTGCATCCTCACAATTTTATTTACTTATTAAACAGGTGAGGGTACCTTTCCCTCAAAGCATTTTCAGACTCCCATGTTGCTTCTTCAACCACGTGGTTTCTCTAAAAACCATTACATGGTGGATTAACTTATTTCGAAATACATGTTCCCTTCGATCAAGAATCTAAACTGGTTTCTTTTCATAAGAAAGGTTCTCTTCTAACTAAACCATTTTGGGGTCAAGACATGAGATTAATCTAGAACATACTTTTTCAACATCGAAACACGAAAAACATTGTGTACCTTAGAAAAACTTGCAGGCAAAGCTAATCGGTGTGCAACTGGTCCAACTTTCTCTAGGATTTGAAAAGAGCTGATGAACCAGAGACTTAGCTTTCCTTTCTTACCAAAATAAATCACACTCTTCCATGGAGAGATTCTAAGAAAAACATGATCAACTACCTCGAAAGAAAAGTCTTTCCTCCTATTGTCTGCATAACGTTTCTTCCTGCTTTGAGCTTTCCTCATGTGTTGCTGGATAATCTTCACTTTCTAATCCACTTCCTCTACTAATTATGGTCCCATCATCTTCCTTTCCTCGACTTAATCCCCAAAAAGCTGGAGTTTGACACCACTTCCCATACAATGCCTCAAAATGTTTCATCTGTATACAAGAATAAAAACTATTATTATAAGAAAAATCAACTAATGAAAGATGATGATCCCAACTTCCCTGGTAGTCTATTGAACAAGCTCGAAGCATATCCTCTAAAGTCTGAATCATTCGTTCCGACTGCCCATCTGATTGAGGTTAAAAAGATGTAATGAGATTTAATTCTATGGCCAACGACTTGTGAAGGCCCTTCCAAAATTATGAAGGGAACCTAGGATCCCGGTCAAATACAGTGGAAGGAGGAACTCCATATAACCTGACAGTCTCTTTGAGGTACAATAGAGAAAGTAGATCCAAAGAAATTGTATCTCGAATAGAAAGAAAATGTGCATATTTTGTCATCCGATCAATAACATCCCAAATCACATTGTTACCTCGATAAGTTTTAGGTTTTCCCACCACAAAATCCATGAATACGTTATCCCATTTCAAAACTGGCATTGGAAAAGGTTGAAGCATCCCCTTCGGTAACTGTTGCTCTACTTTAACTTGATGACATGTCAAACATTTCATAGTTAAATTTGAAATATCTCTATTCATTACATCCCACCAAAAATACTTTTGAAGGTCTCTGTACATCTTAGTACTGCCAGGATAAACTGAAAATGTAGAACTATGAGCTTCACACAACAAATATTTCTTCAACTAGGAATCACAAGGCACACACAAAATTTTACTGAATCGTAACACACAATCTTTATCAAGGTCAAATTTTGGAATCTTACTCATTTTAACCAATTCTACCTTTTTCTGGAGCTTAGAGTCTTCCTTCTGTGCTTGCTTAATTATTTCTGATCACGATGACTACACTAAAACCTGAAGCAAAAGAGAGGTATTTATTTCACTAACAACTTCTAAGCCAAAATCCATCAAATCATTAATCAGGGGATCATGTTCCAACTGTAACATAGTTAATGATTCATGTTGTTTTCAACTCAAGGAATATTCCACTTTGTTTTCTTTTCCCAGATGGTAATTGATTGTGCAATCATAATCCTTTATCAGTTCTAGCCACCTTCTCTGCCTCATGTTTAATTACGTCTGAGTGAATATATACTTCAATCTTTTATGGTTAGTATATAGTTGAAATTTGGCTCCGTATAAATGATGCCTCCAAATATTCAAAGAAAAAACCACAGCTACTAATTCCAAATCATGTGTGGGATAATTTAACTCATGTGGTTTTAGTTGTCTTGATGAATAAGAAATTACCCTATCATTCTTCATCAGAACACAACCAAGTCCCTTCAATAAATTATCACTGTAGATAAAAAACTCACCATTTCAGGAAGGCAAGGCCAAAACTGTAGAATTCACCAATCTCTTCTTCAGTTCCTGAAAAAAACACCACATTCTTCTTTCCAAATAAATTTAACCACTTTTCACGTTAACTTAGTTAGCGGGATAGATAACTATGAATGGTTTTTAACAAACTGTCGATAATAACCTATTAATCCAATAAAACTACAAATCTCTATAACATTTGTGGGTCTTGGCCATTAATCAACCACTTTTTTATGGAAGAATCAGCTGTTATTAAATCCTTATTTACAATGTTCCCAAGAATAGAAACCGGTTACAACCAAAAATCACACTTGCTGAATTTTCCATACATTTTCTTTTACTTTAAGGTTTCCAAACAATCCTTAGATGTTTTTCATGCTCTTCTTTATTATTAGAAAATACCAGAATGTCATCAATAAACACAACCACAAACCTATCAAAGAACTCATGAAATATTCTATTCATATGATTCATGAATATAGTAGGTGTATTAATTATCCCAAACGACATAACAAAAAATTAATACTGCCTATATATAGTGAAAAAATATATTTTCATAATTTAATCCTCCTTTAACTTCAACTAATGGTATCAAGATATCAATTCTATCTTAGAAAAGTACTGAGCTCCCTGGAGCTGATCAAACAAGTCATCAATATGAGTCAAATGATAATTGTTTTTAATAATGATGTTATTCAAATATCTATATTCAATGTAGAGTATCATGGAACCATCTTTCTTTTTAACGAATAAAACAAGATCACCTCATGGTGAAGTGCTAGGATGAATGAAGAATTTATCAAGAAAATCCTACAACTTATTTTTCAATTCAATATGTTCCATTTGAGCCCTTCTATATGGGGGTTTTCAAATTGGATTCACATCAGGAACTAAGTCAATTGTGAATTTTACTTTCCGATCAGGTATGACACTAGATAACTCATCAAAAAAAACATCAAGGTATTCATTTACCACTATCATAACATTAATCTGAACAGTTCCCTTGATTTCAATAATACTATAAAGATAAAATTCATTTCCATATTTCAACAGTTTCTCAGCTTCCTAATAATATATCAGTTGTATGAGTTCTTTCTTGTATACAAATTGAAACTCTTTCTAAAAAACAACTTTTTTAGCTCTATAGTAAATCATGGCATGATAAATAGAAATCCAATACATTCTAAGAATAACATCAAACTCGACTAAGGGAAAAACAAAAATGGTTTCAAGAAATGTATTTCCATATAACATAATAGAAATATTATTATAATTCCTCTTTGCAATAATATTTCCCCCTGGTGTTTTAACAATAAGTTATGGTCTCATTTGTTGAGGTTATATTTCCAATTTACAATAAAATTCCTCATAAATAAAGGAATGTGTAGACCCTGTGTCACACAAATCTTTAGAAAAATCCGAGTAAATAAACAAGGTACTTGATACAAATTTATTGGATGGCCCGACATCAACTGACGTAGTCGAAAAGGATCTCACTACACCTTTTTTTCTTATAGTCTGGCTTCTTTTCATCATTTAGATCTCTCTTTGGGCCAACATTTTCATAATGACCCATCTCATCACATTTAAAACACATAAAAAATTGCTTATCAGGATTTGTCTTAGGAACATTTTCATTATAATCTCGGGCTATATATCCAATCTTACCACATCAAAAACACTTCCTAGTTTTGGTGTAGCATTTCCAAGGGTTCTTCTTGCCACACTTTTCAGAAACTGGGAACTGGACATTCTTACCATCAAATTGCTTTTGTTGATTATTACCCATTGCTTGAAATCTAGACCTATTATTCTCCTTGTTGTCAAAATGCATGTGATCATCAGTAAAATCCATATATTCCATCTCAACACATAGGAAAATTTTATCATAAGTTTTGAAATCACGGGAGTCAAACACCCTTCGATACCTTGGCTTCAATCTTGAGTGAAAGCGGTTGATATTACAATAAAGATATAGAAAAAGATTTGGAGCATACTTCACCAGTCAGGTGAAGTTTTATTCATAAATAGCCACTAAATCTTCATCCTTTTACATTAATTCAATTAATTGCTTCTCCATCCCAAGTCGCACCACCTTAGGAAAATATTTTTCAAGGGAAAGAAATTAAAATTAATCTGACTCTAAGGCATAAATGTCCTCTATATCCTTGATATTCTTTACCATTGACCACCACTAATCAGGTTCAACTTCAAAAGGATAAATGGCATGACTTTCCATTTTATTAACAAAACATCTCATAACATCGAATATCTTTTCAAGGGCTTCAATCCATCCTTCAGCCGCTACTGGGTCAGAAGATCTATTTAAAGAAGGAGGGTGTTGTCTCATTAAATGTTCCACTATTGTCATGTTCCATTGTGGTACATTTGGATGTTCTATTGTGTGGACGACACAACCATTTATTTCTTGTGTTATATGATCCATTAATGTCACAAACTGCTCAGTTCTAATCCCTACGATTCCAGGCTACAGATTCAGTAGGATATCGTTATGTCAGTGCCTCTCCTCTTCAGCTTCCCGGTTTCTTCTATGAACAACCATTCTGAACAAAGAAATCATAGTTGAAGAAACATGGAAATATTTAAATTCTATAACATTTAAAATTAATCATAGAGTAAAAATCATTTATGGTATTCTATTTACATCACCTTAACCCCTAAAGTTATCTAAACCATCCTCTGATACTAACTGTAAGGATCCGACCTTATTACATTACATAATCTTGAATTTAGTCAATAAATAACTTCATTTCACAATGATGATCTTTTAATGTTTATAGATTTATAGAATTGGGACATAATAAAATCATAAAATTTCACATTAATACATAGTGGATACCATAAAAATAGTATTAATTTATTCAAAAATAAAAAGCATTTCAAATAAAACATGATTTCTTTGAATGTTCTTCAAACATTTAACATGGATTAATTATTTTTCTTACACAACCTTATAAATTTTGAAAATAATTTTAAAACTTTGGATTAGCACAAAAATCATAGTAAGGTATATAAAAAGAAGGAAATAACACATTAGTCCATGAATACTTGTATCGCATGAAATCATTTTCAAAAGACACACTTGTCACCCATATATACTTAATTTTTAAAACATGATATTTCCACAAGATTCACAAAAACAAAATAACATAAATAGAACTATAAATGTATCTTGGAGAATTACTTACATAATCTTGTTTCCCTCTCAGCTACCTTAGAATTTGTAACCCCTATGGTTACCTTACAATTTGTGTAACCATCAAAGTTACACCTGGAGTAACCATACAAATGACCTCCAACTTACATATACCCAATAGATTGGAGGGAGAAATAGTTACCAACATTCATCATAAGAAATTCCCAAGTACCATAACACAATAATAAAATATGAATAATTTCATAAAAACATTGTTTTTGAGTTTCATATAACAGAATTTTAAAAAAGGTTTTTAAAAGACATGTCCCATCTAAATATCATATAATTGATGAGAGAATTAATAGAGGGGATGTAATATGTATATACAATGTAAATACACATAATTAATCATAATATAAAAAAATTCATAACACATTTAATTTTAATTACACATAAATATTAAAGTATTAGGTTAACCCAATGAATAGAAATCAGGTTAATAATTCCTTTACCTTAGATTTTTCTTACATAAAACTCATTTAACCCTCCTGTATAATGGTTACAATAATTTTATTAATATGTCATATATCATATTCATCTTTATAATACCTTATACTATGATTTTATTACATCATATCACCCTTTAATTGTTAGAATTTTGTTGCTTTCATTGTTTTGGGTGCGTTTTTTTCATGATTTCCATGATCAGTTCAAGATGGATATTCTTTTCGATTGGAAGTGAAACTAAAGAATTGGAATGGAGTGGTATTTAAAATATTATAGAACCATAAATTATACCATTTATAATTTTGAATTCAGACTTGAGAATGATTCATAAATTAAAACATTATTGATATTTGTTTAGGTCATTTTGGCGATTCTTCGATCGTAAAGAAGTCATTTTGTTTTATAAATTAATAACATGTGTAAAACAATTATTCTTAAACATTATATAATATATAATACATATATTATAATCAGTTTCATCCATAAAATGGTTTCATGACGAGTTTTTAAGTAATTAAAAGAAATTTAAATCACATCGTCCATGATGTCGGTAAATCGATACATCACGAACAATGTTTTAATTTCATGAATAAGTGTGATAAGAGAAGAAGTATAATGGTGAGTCTCCAATAAACATGATGAAATATAGAATATTTAAGATACTGGATCATTCATGCGTCTTGGATAAGGGGAGATGAGGAAAGAATAAGAATAGAAAAGAAAATGAAAAGAAAAGAAAGAAAACAAAAGAGGATGTTTACCTCTTGATCTCTTCTCTAGGAGATCCTTCTTAAGACCTTTTGTTTTGGCATTTTGGTGATAGCAGTACATCTAGGATGTGGGTTAGAACCTTTGGAGGATTATTAGTCAGAATATAGGTAGGTATTAAGGCTTGAGAGGTGTGGAAGGAAGAGGGGAATGAAGGTGTTATTTATAGTGGAGGAGAGGAGGTATTTTACATTATTTTAATCATTATTTTAATATTTTTTCTTAATACTTTGAATAGTCTTAATTAATGTGACCCTAGATAGTAATAATGGCATTTGAGTTCAAACCAAGTGGTCTTAAATCACTTATAATGTCATAAATAGTGTATTTAACTGATAATTTAAATATATGGTATTTTACCATATTTCAATATTCATAAAAAATTCAAGAATTTCAAAAAAATACCAAAAGTTCACCCTAACCATTTTTTGAAGTGTTGAATTTAAAAATGAACACCATCTTTTAAAAATATTTTTCTAAATATTATTATTTTTATTTTTAAATAAAATAAAAATTATTCAAAAATAAGAATTTTAAATCTATAACTCATTTTTTAACACCATGGAAGATTAATGAAGTTGAAAATATATTAAAGCCTTAAGAAAATAAAATAATAATAAAATTTACTATTCATTAGGGTCATATTACTATTCATAAGGGTATGTTACTATTCACAAAAAAAAACAATTTGGTCCTATCAGACTCCAAATAACCTAATGATCACAATTGTAGATGACCATTTTTTAAAATTCAAAACATAGAAGTGAAAAAATAATCTTTAAAGGATAGTTATAAATATCCACTTAAAACAATGTTTCATGAATTTTAATTTATTTTTGAAACCTTGGTGTGTTACAGTCCTGCAAAAAAAGACAAAAACCTTAAAAAATAGAGCAACACAGACATTTGAGGAGGATCCCATCATTCACAACTTCTCACACATCGGAGAAGAGAAGAACCATTGAGTAACTCTCTGAGAACCATTCTTGGAGACCCAAGAACCAGGAGCACCAGTAGTTCAAACTTGGAGAGGGATATCTCTTCCTCTATTCCGTTAAATTTTTTTTTATAATCAAATGATTTCAGTTAATATAATAGATATGATTGTAGTCTATATTTTAAAAGTTTGGGGAATTTAAACTAGTTGGTTAATCCATATATTTAATTCATTTTGTTTTCATCAAAAAGAGGCAGATTCAACTAGCGAAGTTGAATCTGACTCTTAGATTCTATATTGTTTTCACACTTCGTGAGATTAAATTCAAAAATTTTCTAATCTTTTGGAGAGAAGGATAAATGACAACATTCTTATCAAATTTTTATTTCATTTATACTAGATTAGATTGGTGAGATTTATTACAGTATCGTAAATTTGTAAACTATCGAAGTTAGGTGACTCTAGTGGTGGTGAGCATCTATTTTCATTTAGAAGTGAGATTAATCTCCTGGCATGGGAGTTTAATTGATCATTTGATAGAGTTCGTGTCATGACCCGTCCCCCAGGGCCCGTGTTGTGACTACCCCAAGCCCTCCTTCCATAGGCCAGGGGCTGGCGACTAGCACCAAAGGTGTAATTCCCTATAACTGGGAAGACATTGCCTTTATAACCTGTAAACACATGCAACCAAACACACAACAAGGTTCGAACACAGGTCAACTATATAGTAAAGAAGTGATTATAGTAGGTAAAAAGGGGCCAGAATACAAGCCCAACTGAAAAGTACAAGTACAACTAAAATGCAATACAACTGAAGAAAAAGAAAGACAGCTACTGGATCGTCCTCTGAGGTTCCTACCTGAAGGGTAGGTACAGATCGCCTCCTTAGCACTCCTCGTCTGTCCGTATCCTCCGTGTACTGACTTTTCGTAAGGTCCACCTCTAGGTACCATCAAATTTTGGTACTCTCGGCCTCAATCAGCATTGTCCGTTGTTTGTATCCAACACAACAAGGTGTGGGCATAGCCTGTGTAGGGGTGAGTATAACAATACTCAATAGGTACCCTGAAACCCTCTTGGTCTCACAAAATCCAACAAGGATAAAACAAAAAGTATTAAATCAACAGATAACTTTACTTAGGTATATGCCCATTCATATACCTAAGTTATCAAGTGATCCATCTCAATCATGAGGAAAACACAGAAAAACTAAATCAGCTCAAACTAGTCTTTTATTCTAGGGGGTAGTATCAGGTAACATCCCCAATCACATTTTAGAAACCTCGGCTGCTGGAGAACTCCTCCTCTATTGAGTACAGTGGGCCTGTCGTGACACCAAGCGTGCTTCCCACTAACCTTGGACTGCTGAGGCACTCCTCCTGTCGAGTACTGTGGATCTGCCGCATCACCAAGCACGCTCCCCACCGTGGGTCTTTCGTGTCACCAAGTGCGCTCCCCCTTGTAGCCTACTGAGGTACTCCTCCTGTCGAGTACCGTTGGTCTGCCGCGACACCAAGTCGCTCCCCACTGTGGGTCTGCCATGACACCAAGGCGCTCCCCACTGGGCTAGTCGAGTCACTCAGAGTCGAAACGGTCAGCAGTCGTCAGGTCTCAGCCATCTACTAGGTCTATGCACTACGCTCGCTCGTCTCCAGGAGGATCTGCTCCACGAGCTATTGGTCGATACTCCAACAGTCACGAAGTCCCACAAAGAAGTATCTCAAAGGTCCTCCATGTCATAGGGGTCTCAACGCAACATACGACGCATCAAATAGATGCCCGGTCTGTGAGTTATTAGCCTTTTAGTCCCAGGGGCCTGGTTGGATTCGTGCTCGATCCAACCTGACCGTTTCGCATCTCAATTGGAAACTCTAGTGGAGTATACTCAAAGGGACCGTCTCACTCCAAAATTTCCAGCGTCGCTGACAGTTCGTCAAACAGACGTCTAGTGTTAATGATATGGCCAAAAGAAAGTAAAGGGGCATAGTGGGCCCGGGTCTGGTCCGACCAGGCCCAACCCTGCCTGGGCCAACCCAGTTTGGGCAGACCTGGTCTGACCCGTTGGGTTCGGCCCAGCCCGTTGGGTTCGGCCCGACCCGCTGGGTCCGGCCCAACAGGCCGCGAGGGGCCGCGGAGAGCCGCGAGGGTTGTTCGGCTGTGGAGGGTGCCGTGAGGTCACGAGGCCATGGGGTGGCTTGAAGGGTCGTGGGCTACGCGAGCCAGGGCAGCTCGGAGGGCTGCGAGCGGCGTGAGCCGGGGAGGCTCGGACGACCGCGGGCGGTGCGGCCGGCGGGCGGCGTGGCTGGGGGGCGGCGCGGTCGGGGTGGCTCGGCCAGTGGGTGGCGCGACTGGTGTGGCTTGGCCGGCGGGCGACGCAGCCGGCAAGGGAGGCGCGGCCAGTGAGAGTGCACGTCTGTAGGGCAGTGCGGCCGGAGCGCCGCGGGGGTAGCGTGGGTCTCGGTGGCCGCGGGTGGCAGTGCCGTTGCCTTCGTCGCCTTCGTCGTCTTCGTCGCCTTCCACCATTTCGAAGAGTACTCCAAAGAAGAACAACGAAGGGGTTGGGCCATGTTGGTTTGGCCTGCACCCTCCGCGTTTAGGGTGGTAGCATTTTGCTCAATAAGAAAAAAGAATGACGAACTTCAAAGTTTACAACCTCCACAACGATTCTTTCCAAAACCGCAAAAGAAATCAAGGAAAGTATTATCTCGCAAATAAACCCCCTTCCTCGGGTTTATATGTCGACATAGTTGCGGGGAAGAAGATGAATCGTTGGGAAAAGACGGATGTTAGTTCATCATAGTTGAAGACGTCCTACATCAGAGGAAGTCTCGAGGAAGAAGGTCGAAGTCGGGGTTGGCGTTCTTCATTGGATAGCTTTTCTCCCAAGGCTCCACCAAAATGAAATGTTTGCCAAAATAATAGATTATGCAATATATTATTTTGTTGGAAGAATTCAAAAAGTTCATTAATTATGGTGGGTTGCATAATTAAAGCATGAGGGTTGGCACAATTAAAGGCATGTGCATTGGAATAATTAATGTTTAGGAAGTCAAGAGGCTCCTCCACATTAATGAGGGGGGGGGGGGGGTTGAGAGTTTCTCTCAATTAAAGGTGAGTGTAGTCCTGGGTAGTCCCCACCACCATAACCTCTCATGGACGGTTATGGTTCGGGTGGTCCCCACCACTATAACCTCTTATGAGAGGTTATGGTCTAGTGGTCCCCACACCTCAGCTTCCACATGGAGGTTTAGTTCTGGTGAAACCCACCTCCCAACACCCACATGGGTGTTGAAAATAAAAATAAAAATGTCATAAACTTTTATTTTTATTTTATTCTTACACGAAAAAACCAAAAACTAACTTTCACCCTCGAACAACTACTATCGAGGTGAAAGTCTTTTTAAGCGAATACTAGCACTGTGAGTTCAACGGTGCCCTCAAATTTCAATTCCGAGCACCAGTTAAAAAGTTAGAAAAAAAACCCGCTCACACATTTACTGAACGTACCCAAAAAAAAGTTTAGAAATTCATTCCGGGCACTCCAGGCCTTGGAATCATGCGCCGTCAATTTTTGGGGACTCGTAAAATTCACATATAATTAAAAAAAATACTTGGAAATTCTGGGCCTTTACATTCTCCCCACCTCAGGCTTTACGTCCCCGTAAGCCACAATTCAAACTAAGGGAACAAGTGGGGGTACTGAGCATGCATATGCACCTCCCACTCCCATGTGATCTCCTGGAGGTTCTTGTACTTCCAGCGAACGAGCACCAGAGGCATCAAAAATCCATAAAGGACCTGCTCCTGTTGATCCCCAATCTCTACTGGAACCTCGGTAAAAGTCGCCCCATCGTCGACGTCCAGCTCGCCATGGTCGATGATTTGAGAATGGTCGTGCACGTATCTCCTCAGCTGGGATACATGGGAGACGTCTTGCACCCATTGCAACTGAGGTGGAAGAGCTAAGCAGTATTCCATCTTGCCAACTCTATTAAGGATCTGAAAAGGTTCGATAAACCTCGGAGATAACTTGTCGCCTCGACCAAATCTCCAGAAACCTCATCGAGGTGAGACCCATAGAAAGACGTGGTTGCCATCCTAGAACTCTAGAGGTCTCTATCTCCTGTCTGCATACGACTTCTGCCTTCTTTGTGCAATCTTCATCCGCTCCTAGATGACCTGCATCTTCTCTGTGGTAGCCTGTACCATCTCTGGTCCCACTAGTGCTGAATCCCTTGGGTTAGTCCAGCACAAGGGTGATCTGCAAGGTCTCCCGTATAACGCCTCAAAAGGTGTCATCCCAATGGTGGAGTGATAGTTGTTGTTGTACGCAAACTCCACCAAAGGCAAGTGATCCTCACAACTACGACTGAAGTTGAGGACACAAGCACGCAGCATGTCCTCGATGGTCTTAATGGTCCGCTCAGTCTAACCATCCATCTGAGGATGGAAGGCGGTGCTCAAACGAAGCTTCATCCCAAAAGCCTCCTGCAACCCCTTCCATAGTCGGGAAGTAAAACATGTATCACGATCATAGAAAATTGTCATGGGTACTCTATGTAGCTGCACAATCTCCTACACATAGAGGCGTCCCAAGCTCTCTACTGAACCCTGCTCTCTGATCCGTAGGAAGTGGGCCGACTTGGTGAGTCAATCGACGATCACTCAAATCGAGTCATGTCCTCTGGATGTACATGGATGAACCATCACGAAGTCCATGGATATCCCATATCACTTCCACTATGGGACCTCTAAAGGCTGAACCAAGCCTCCTATTACCTGATGCTCCACCTTCACTTGCTGACAAGTGAGGCACCAAGAAACAAAATCTACTACTACATTCTTTATTCCTGGCCACCAGTAGTATCGTCAAAGATCCTGGTATATCTTCTCCACTCCTGGATGTACCGCTAGAGGGGATGTGTGGAACTCCCTCAACACTTACTCTTGATGTGACACTGGTACCATGGTACGTCCTCTGAAGAGGATGACATGCTCCCCACCTTCAGAAAATCCATCGGGTGCTTATCCTGTGGATATCTGAGCACGTCATGTCTCACAGTCAGCATCCCCATGCTGTGCCTCCCTGACTCGCTGAAGAAGTGGGGGAGTGGTTGTAAGAGACTGTAGAAAAGATGATCCATCTCTATCCACAAAGGATATCTGCAAAGAAGCCAGCTGCTCCATCACCTCACCTAGAAGCTGTATACCAGACCTCCTGCTGAGTGCATCTGCAACAATGTTCCCCTTCCCAGGAGTATAGAATATCTCAAAGTCATAATCCTGGTGGAACTCAAGCCAACATCACTGTCTTAGGTTCAGGTCCTTCTGAGAGAAGATATATCTGAGAATATTGTGTTCAGAGTACACAGTAAAACGCTCGCCAATCAGATAGTGTCACCACATCTTTAAGGCGAAGACCAATGCTGCTAACTCCAGGTCATGGGTAGTGTAGTTCTGCTCATGTTGTCTCAACTGCCAAGAACCATATGCGATCACTGATCGCTCCTGCATCAGAACACATCCGAGTCCAGTCCCCGATGCATCGTAGTAGACTACGTACCCTACGCCCTCCTCCGATAGCCTCAAGATGGGGGCACTAGTCAGCCTTTGCCTCATCTCCTAAAAACTCCACTGACATTTCTCCAACCAAATGAAGGGTTGTCCCTTATTTTTCAAGGCTGATAGTGGTGATGCAACTCTGGAGAAATCTGGCACAAATCTCCGATAGTATCCAACCAAATCCAATAAACTCCAAACCTCCATCACACTCCTGGGTGTCTCCCAAGAAAGTACTGCCTCAATCTTCACTAGATCTAATGAAACTCCAGCCTCAGATATGAAATGTCCCAGAAAGTGAACCTCTCAGATCCAGAACTGGCACTTAGATAGATTACTATAAAGCTGGTGCTCTCAGAGTGTGTCCAGTACTACCTACAAATGATAGGCATGCTCCTCCTTAGTATTCGAGTAGATCAGAATGTCTTCGATGAAGACCACTACAAAGCGATCAATGTACGACTGAAAGACCCTGTTCATGATTCCCATGAACACTACTAAAGCATTGGTTATTCCAAATGTCATAACCAAGAACTTGTAGTGGCCATACTAACATATGAAGGCTGTCTTTTTCACATCCTTGTCTCATACTCTGAGCTGGTGATATCCTTATCTGAGGTCTATCTTCGAGAAACACTGAGCTCCCTTCAGCTGATCAAAGAGGTCATCAATCCTTGGGAGTGGGTACTTGTTCTTCACGGTCACCTGGTTCAGGTTCCAATAGTCAACACAAAGCCTCAAGCTCACATCCACCTTCTTGGCGAACAGAATCGGGGCTGCCCAAGGTGAAACACTAGGCTGGATGAATCCCTTCCCCTAAAAGTCCTCTAGATGTACCCGCAGCTCACAAAGCTCCGCAGGAGCCATCTGATATGATGGTGTAGATATCGGTTTCATCCTGGGGTACATGTCAATGTAAAATTACAACTCTCTATGAGGAGGTAGACCTGGGAAATCATCAGGGAAAACATCCGTGTACTGATCCACCACTACAGGATAGCTCAGACTCTCTACATCAATAGCTCCGAGGGTAAGTCTTTCCAACTGATGAGTAATTGGATGCACCCTCCTTTGGGTAAGTTCATCCTATGCTGCAAAGGCTCCCTTATCACTGGTGAAGGTAAACCTGGTCCCATCCATGCGGACACACCACACTTTGTGCCTAATACAGTCAATCTGAGCATGAATTGTAGATAACCAGTCCATACCCAAGATGATGTCATAAGGCCTCGACGCCGCTACTAGGAGATCCCAGCTGAAGCTCTCGCCTCCTAGAGTAAGCTCGCACTACCGAAACCAGTGCGTAATCATCGAATATGCTCCCGTAAAAATCTCTAGCCGTAAGGATCAAGCCAATGACTCCGTCAGAATCTCCGAGCTCCGAACAAGGGCATTGGAAATAAAAGAATGACTGGAACCTGTGTTTATAAGTACTACAACTAAGGTGGAGTAGACACAAATCATACCTCATATCATCTCCGGAGTTCCATGATCATAAGCCTTAACTGTTTGGAGATGAGATCTCCCCTATCCACCTGCTCCCTACGGTCGGAGTGGACCTCCTGGTGGTGGTGGCAGTGGTAATATCTCGAATCATCTCCCACCGCCAGTTGCACGACTGGATCCTCTGCCATGTCTGCCTGATCCCTATGGAACACCTCGATCTAATCTCTATCTTTTCATGGGCGGTCCTACGACTATCTGCTGATTATCTGAATGGTGGGTTAGACATTCACGAGCCATTTGAACCTGCCTGCCGCATGTGAAACACTGCCAGCTCCTGGCATGTCTGTCTCCACTTCGGGTGCCCCGCACAATCGATCCTGAGTCATGAGTTCGTCCACTTGTAGTTCCGGTCCTCTTGGACCTATGTGACGTCTATCTGCTTCCAGCTGCAGAAGACTCTGATATGTGATGAATGGTAGTGGGTCTCGCTGTTGGTGACTGCTCAGCAAGGAAACTCTCCACCAAGAGGGCTCTCTCTAACACCCCCACCTGCGTCGGGATGGTAAGTGAGATCACCAAATCCCTAATCTCCCGCCTGAGTCCCTTCTTGAAGTTCCAAGCCCTGAAGAATGGGTCCCACACCATATATGTGGAGTAGCATGAGAGGTCAGTGAACCTCACTGAGTACTGAGCAACAGTCACGCTGCCCTGCTGTAGATGAAGTTGCTCCTGTATGTGCACTGCGTGAAGAGTTGTTGGGACAAACTCTTCCCGAAACAGGCTCTCGATGTTTTCCCAAAGAAGCGTCACCTCGTCATGGACCTGGAGCATCAAGCTCCACCATCTTCCTGCTACTGCCTGTAGAAGGCTGAAGGTAAGGATCACCATGATATCAGATGGTGTCCCTATGAGTTGGAAAAGTCTCACCACAGCCTCCAGCCAATCCTCAGCCGCCTTTGGGTCCGTCTCTCCCCTGAACTTGGGTGGCCTCTGGCGTTGGAACTCGTGCAACATGCTCAAGCGGCATGCACCGTCTACTGCTGGGGCTGGTGGCATCAGTGGCCCAATGGGGAAAGGTACCGCTGGTGCCTCTGCTGATGCCTCTACTAGAAGAGGGCCTTGCACTGAGGCCTCATCGCTTGGTGGGATATCTGTGTGTAAAACTCTCGGAACTCTAGTTGGCTGTCTGGGTGGAGGCATCTTGAAAAGAAATAGGTGAGCTATAGTTAAAAGTTATACCTGGTGAGCTGACCTGGTGAGGAGACTTAAAGAAAACTTTTGAAAACACACACGCAATCAGTGTTTTCGTGCACTAAGTCGGAAATCAAAAGTCAGGGTCCTGGTGCATGGATACGTTGGATGCTGCACCAACACTAGACTCCCTGATCTGAAAACCACACTCACTGCACTTAACACTATTACTTCACAAAAAAAGATCAGAGTCCTAAGTTATGCGGTAGAACCAACTCCTTTGATACCAATTTTCCACAACTCGTCCCCTGGGGACCGTGCCGTGACTACCCCAAGCCCGCCATCCATAGGCCAGGGGATGGAGACTAGCACCAAAGGTGTAATTCCCTAAAACCGGGAAGACATTGCCTTTATAACCTATAAACACACGCAACCAAACACACAAAAAGGTATGAACGCAAGTCAACTGTATAGTAAACAAGTTAATACAGTAAGTAAAAAGGGTCCAAAATACAAGACCAACTAGAAAGTATAAGTACAACTGAAATGAAATACAACTGAAGAAAAATAAAGACAACTACTAGATCATCCTTTGAGGTTCCTACCTGAAGGGTTGGTATAGATCGCCTCCTCAACACTCCTCGTCCGCCCGTCTCCTCCGTGTACTAACTTGTCGTAAGGTCCACCTCCAGGTACCGTCCAGTCCTGGTACTCTCGGCCTCAGTCAGAGTTGCCCGTCGTCTACATCCAACACAATAAGGTGCGGGCATAGCCCATGCAGGGGTGATTATAACGATACTTAGTAGGGACCCTGAGACCCTCTAGGTCTCAAAAAATCCAACAAGGATAAAACAAAAAGTATGAAATCAATAGATAACCTTACTTAGGTATATGCCCATACATATACCTAAGTTATCAAGTGATCCATCTCAATCATGAGGAAAACACAGAAAAACTATCTCAGCTCAAACCAGAATTTTATTCTTTGGGGTAGTATCAAGTAACATCCCCAGTCACATTTTCAAAACCTCAGCTTCTGGAGAACTCCTTCTCTATCGAGTACAGTGGGCCTACCATGACACCAAGTGCGTTTCCCACTAATCTTAGACCGCTGAGGTACTCCTCATGTCGAGTACCGTGGATTGGCCACATCACCAAGTGCGCTCCTCACCGTGGGTCTACCACGTCACCAAGCATGCTCCCCCTCATAGACTACCGAGGTAATCCTCCTGTCGAGTACTATGGGTATTCTGCAACACCAAGGTGCTCCCCACTAGGCTAGTCGAGTCACTCCGAGTCGAAACAGTCAGCAGTCGTCAGGTCTCAGTCAGCTACTAGGTCTCCGCACTACGCTCACTCGTCTCTGGGAGGATCCACTCAACAAGCTACTGGTTGATACTCCCACTATCACGAAGTCCCACGAAGAAGTATCTCAAATTCCCGACACATCATAGGGGTCTCAATGCAATAGATGGAACACCAAAAAGACGCCTAGTCTATGAGTTATTAGCCTTTTAGTCTCGGGGGCCCAGTTGGATTCATGCTCGATCCAACCTAACCATTTCCCATCTTAATCCAAAACTCCAGTGGAGTATACTCAAAGGGACCATCTCGGTCCAAGATTTCCATGACTAGTGACGGTTTTTCAAACGAACGTCTGGTGTCAAATATATGGCCAAAAGAAAGTAAAGGGGCATAGTGGGCCCGGGTCCGGTCCAATCTGGCCCGACCCGGCCTGGGCTGACCCGGTTCGGGTTGACCCGGCCTGAACCGTTGGGTCCAGCCCGACTCGTTGGGTTCAGGCCGGCCCGCTAGGTCCGGCCCAGCAGGTCGTGAGGGGACGCAGAGAGCCGCGAGGGTGGCTCGACCACGGAGGGTGCCGTAAGGGCTCGAGGCCGCAGGGCGGCTCGGAGGGGCGTGGACAGCGCGAGCTGGGGCGACTCAGAGGGCCGCAGGTGGTGCGAACGGGGTGGATCAGCTAGTGGGAAGTGTGACCGGTGGGGGCGGCACGACCAAAAGGCGGTGCAGACGAGGTGGCTCGGCCAGTGGACGGTGAGGGTGCGCGACCGGGGGCAGCGCAGCCGGCGAGGCCGGAGCGCCGCATGGGCTGCACGAGTCGCAGTGGCCGCAAGTGGCGGCATCGTTGCCTTTGTCACCTTCATCGTCTTCATCGCCTTCCTCCATTTAGAAGAGTACACCAAAGAAGAACGACAGAGAGGTCGGGCCATGTTGGTTTGGCATGCACCCTCCGCGTTTAGGGTGGTAGCATTTGGATAAACAAGAAAGAAGAACGATGAACTTCAAATTTTATAACCTCCACAATGATTCTTTCCCAAACTGCAAAAGAAATCAAGGAAAGTATTGTCTTGAAAATAAACCCCCTACCTCAGGTTGATATGTCGACAAAGTCGTGGGGAAGAAGACGAATCGTTGGGAAAAGACGGACGTCGGTTCGTCGTAGCCGAAGACATCCTACGTCGGAGAAACTCTCGAGGAAGAAGGTCAAAGTCGGGGTCAGCTTTCTTCGTTGGTGTTCTTCATTGGAGATCTTTTCTCCCAAGGCACCACCAAAATGAAAAGTGTGCCAAAATAATAGATTATTTAATCTATTATTTTGTTGGTAGAATTCAAAAAGTTCATTAATTATGGTAGGTTGCACAATTAAAGCATGAGGGTTGAAACAATTAAAGGTATGTGCGTTGGCACAATTAATGTGGAGGAATTCAAGAGGCTCCTCCACATTAATGAGGGGGGGGGGGGGTTGAGAGTTTCTCTCAATTAAAGGGGGGTTTAGTCCAGGGTGGTCCCCACAACCATAACCTCTCATGGGCGGTTATGGTTTGAGTGGTCCCCACCACCATAATCTCTCATGAGAGGTTAAGGTCTGGTGGTCCCCACACCTCAACTTCCACATGGAGGTTTAGTTGCGGTGGACCCCACCTCCCAACACCCACATGGGTGTTTCAAATAAAAATAAAAATGTCATACACTTTTATTTTTATTTTATTCTTACACGAAAAACCCAAAAAACTAACTTTCACCCTCGACCAACTTCCGTAAAGGTGAAAGTCTTCTTAAGCGAATACCGACGCTGTGAGTTCAACGGTGCCCTTGGATTTCAATTCCGAGCACCGGTTCAAAAGTGTGAACAAAACCCGCTCACACATTTACTGAATATACCCTAAAAAAGTTCAGAAATTCATTATAGGAACTTCAGGCCTCAGAATCACACGCCCTCAATTTTCGCAGACTCGTAAAATTATCTTATAATTAAAAAAATTACATGGAAATTCTAGGTCTTACAGGTATTTTATACAATTATAAACGAATGAAGAAGGCACTTATTAAACTGGAAAAGTTATATTCCCTAGGATTCTTAAGATTAGAAGTTTTCATTCTATATTTTTGTGTCTTAATCACTGTTAAATTTTAGTTTAGACATAGTTTTCTTTAGAACCAAAATATAAAAAAATAGAAAAGTTAAAAATATATATATTATTATTTTTAAACTCTCCCCTTTACTAACAAAAACAAGGTATTAAAAAAGTTTTATAAATAAAACAGGTTACCATCCTTCCCTGTGGGTTTGACCCTACTTGCCACTAGACAGTAGTAGTAGGAAAACATAAATTTTAAAATTTTACTTGATTTCAATGACAGTCGTGCCACATAATTTACATACATAGTTATTAATTCAAAATTAAAAAATATTCATTACAAAATATAACAAAATCATGACATGATAGTAAGGGTATAGTGTCTTTATAAACAAAAAAACACAAACAATTGGTTCATAAGACATTTACATTGTCTCCCTCTTATTCATTCATAACTAGAACCCTTTTTTGAAATATCTTATTTAATACCCTTATTTATGAACTGGTGTAAGGAAACATAATTAAAGGTGTACTCATGTTCTCAATAAGGGTAAATAGGGAGATATCAATCATAACATAATCATAACAAATAAGAACATAAAATTTGAAAATCTTGTCCTGAATATGAAATATTGGGATATCATGCCCTGGGATAAATCATAAAAGATCATAAGAATCGATGAACATAATCTCAAAAGTAATTACATAAGACGTGAAATTTTTTGGCATAAACATAAGCATAAAAAATAATTTCATATTAGTCAAGGATAATTTCCAAGACCATCATAACATAAAATTTCTATTACTGAACCACGATCACTCTTTATTCCAGCCCTGTATTACTGAATTGAGATCATTTCCCATTCCATCCTTATCTATATCATGAGATATAAATCATTACCCAATTAATTTGAGGGATATAGAGGCCCCACCAATATCATAATAAAATCATTCATACATTTTCTACAAAAACATAAATCATTCATCATAGCATAACCCAAAGAATAAAATGGATTTCTTAAACATCATTCCATTATAACACAATCCTTGGAAAACAAATAGATTTCATAAATAAAATTCCATAAAAAACATAATAAAACCATAAAAATAATATGGATAGTATAATTGAAACATAACCCTATTAAATACTTCCTTCTTAGATGTAAATTAATTTTTATTGAACACTAGAAATTAATTATTGAGGAAAATATCATTTCTTCTTCAATTATTTTTTCTTTTCTCAAAATTCCACAAAATCTTAAAAGAAAAGAATTTATTTGAAAATAGGAATAAAATATTGTAAATGAATCTTCATGGAAATATGGGGTTATGAAAACATAAAAACCCATCATGTTGTATAAGTTATAAGAAAACATTTTTCTTTTACTTTTGTTGGATTAGTTAAAATGTACATCGTATCAAAAAACAGAAAAAGATTACATTCATTCCATTTAATAAAAATTAACAAATTTGGTAAAAATGACATTGAATAATTATATAAGGATATAAATATTATTTTGGAATACCTATTTAGGAAACATGGACATGGATACTAAATATCCCCTATATATACATACATATATACAATCTAGGATACTAATGAGCTTGATAAATTATCTCTTACCTTAGGTATGATATCCTTTATGTGTACCTGAAACTCCTATATAATGATTTAAATTATATCATTGACTTATTCCTGAATCAGATCCATTTTTTTGATACCAAATATGATCGTATTATCATGTGTTTGCTAGTAACATTATTACTAATCCATCGACTATTAACTCCTTTAGTTTCTTATGCATGTTTTGTCAGATATGTTCATGTTCCTCATTATAGGTTATAGTTATAGAATTTTCAAAATTATATTAGTATAATTTATATCATATTTATTTATTCAATTCATTTATATAATCATACAATAATAAAGATCATGTAGATTGAATTGTATTTCATCATGGATACGATAGGCCGTACGTACACACGAGCGACGATATCATTCCCATAATTGTTGAATGGTATTGAAGTAGATGGTGTATACTATTTCAGAATAAATATCATGTTATAATAATAATATATAGTTATTAGTTCCACCATTATTCCTATTCATGTAAGGTGGTGGTGAAAAATAGATTGCACCATGGAGTGGAGACGGTAAGCCGTACGTACACACGAGTGGTGATTTCATTTTTCATAGGATGGATAGAAGTTGGAATATGGTTGTTTCATAATCATAATAACATATTAATAAATAAGTGATACTAGATTTATTACTTTATTCTTAAATAACTCATGAATATTAAGTATAATAAGAAAGAAGTTTGAAATAATTGGTAGAGTATATTACATATTCTTCAATGTGCTCCCTCTAAATATCGTCTTAAAGTTGTAGAGTACGTATTTGAAGAAGACCATAAACTCTTTACTATTACTAGAAAATTTATAATGGAAAATGGTAGGGGATTGATGATCTTGAAGGCTCACTGAGTTGTGATGAAATGAGGGATGAGGTACCCTTTTATAATTGAGGTGAGGGACACTTTTGGAAACACCAAAAAATATTAATTTATAATAAAATAAAACCACATATAAAAACCTCCAAAATTTCCCACTTTCTATGATTATATGGGATAGGGTTGTAACCACATTAACCAAATAATTTTAGACAAGATTTTATGTCAATTTAAACCTTATAATTTGAATTGACACTTAGTTATACTATTAAATTTTTAACTAGGGTACCAAATATTTAAATATTAAAAGGGTGAAATATTTTCTTATTTGATGTCAATTATAGAATAAATAAAAAACATTTAACATTTTCGACCATATCATCATTATTATATATTTTTAAAAAACATTCAATTATTTTTAAATATTTTACTAAAACGTTATTTTGATAAATAATCAATAGTGTCTATTTTGACACTATTCAATAAATTATTTTCTAAAAATATATATTTAAAAAGTTAACTTCGAACCAAGTATTTTATTATATTCCTAAGAAGTCAAGGTAATTTATAAAATTCATTGGAAATATTAAATAGTCTAAATTATATTTATTTTAATATTTTTAATAATATTTATTTGATATTTACCTTAATTAAATAATTACTACAACAGTTTTGTGTAATTATTTAATATTCTTACTTGTTGAATACAAATTAAAAATAGAAAAATATTATAAAAAAAATATAAATACTACATCATTAGGAAGAATACTTATAATTGATTATATATTCTGTAAAATCTGACATTAAAAATGTTATATTAATTAAAATATGAATGTGACCACTTTAACATCACTTTAAAAAAAATATTATATGTGTCAAAATCATGCCCATATGGTTCCAAATGTCCAATAATTGGACCTTTGGATGATTATGGTCGGAATATACTCAACTAATAAGATTTGGTCAAGTGTTTGTGTCTCCTAATAGTTATTATCATTTAAATAAAAATTAGTTTACTGATTTTCAACAATTAAATAATTTCAGCATCATCAACATATAAACCTATAAGATAATTATTTATTGCTTAAAAATTAAAAATAATTAACCATGATAAATAAAAACAATTTATATTTAAAAATTGTGTGCATAATCAAATTTATCTTGTGTATAACATTATATTAAAAATTATTTAGTTATTAAAATTTGAGTGAGACATATTAACTTTTCATAAATAAAATAAATTAAATGTTCTAATCTCACACATGTGGCTTCCAAATGATACCATTTCAACCCAAGGATGATTTAGATCAAAACAAACTCATCCAATGATATTAGGATGATTTTTAGGGTAATTTTATAACATTAGTTTTACCCTTAATTACCCAATTTACCCTTTTACCGTATCAAAACAATTACTGAAGTTACTATTCAAAATGACCAAAAGAAGAAATATATTTAAATAATTTTTACCCACTTATTCAAAGTTTTTAATATGTTTTTAAAAATTCAAAACATAGAAGTTACAATAATTAATTTAAAAATAATTTTGTTTTCAGGATGAAAGAATGATTTTAAAAAGTTAAAACATTGCAAATTATTGAGATATTTTTACATCTAAAATCAATGTAAAATAAATTGAAATTATTTACATTATATTAAATCACAAAAATATATTCTCTTTATACTCTAAAATAATTCCATAATATAATTTAACCATATAAATTATTTTGATGGATTTCTTTTCAATTAAAATTTAGTGTGTTTTTAATATACATCAAATCTTGAAAGATAATAGAAAAATATAACTAATTCATACAATATAAATTTATATATCCCGCATTCAAATAAGAGTTTTATATTATCCTATGAAAATTATTAATGTGTCAAAAATTTTCGTTAAAAAGGGTTCTCCATTAAAAGGAGGTAAAATTAACATTTTAAAAAATATAGGGTTTTATACATAAAATAGGGTTTATTCTTACCCAATGACCAAAATATATATTTGATGAATATATAAAACATATTATTAATAATATAAAATATATATTTTATTAATTTAATTTTATAATATTAATTCATTTAATTTTTTCATAGAAATATACAAATATATAATTGATTTATATTTTTAATAAATAATTGGTAGCCAATGAATTCACCATAAATTTTCATAATTTAGTTATATGTATTCCATATAAACTAAATTCTAGGTTATAATATCCATTTTATACTTAGGGTGTCTCATGGTTCTTTTAAACTCATGATTGTGTGCAATGAAAGATATTAAGGAATTAAAATTATTTAAAGAAAATATTTCATAAAAACATACCGTTGTTACATTACTTAAACTAAATTTCACCCTTACAATTTTTTACATGGATAAAAATAGATGAGGATACCTCTACCTTATCACATCATCATGTTCCCATATATCTTCCTCAAAATGGTGGTTCCTCCATAAAAATTTAACCAAGCTAGTGGTCTTGTTTCACAAAACATTTTCACTACGATCTAGAATCCTTATCAGTTTTTCTTCAAAATAATGATATTTATCCAGTGGTATAATGTCTAATTTCAGTACATATGAAGTAACGTGTATTTAATTTATTAGGATAGATATATGGAAGGAATCATGAACTTGAGAGAGATTCGATAGAAGCACCAATCGATAAGCTACCTTCCCAACATGATCAAGAATTTCAAAAGGACCAATATACCTAGGGCCTGGTTTTACCTTATTTCCAAATATCATTACTCTCTTCTAGGGATATATTCTTAGAAACACATTTTCACTAAAATCAAACTCTAGTTATTTTCATCGGACATCAGTATAACTATTTTTTTCGACTCTGAGATGCTTTTATGTGTTGTTGAACAGATCTAACCATTTCTTCCATTTCATCAACAAGTTCATGTCCTAATAGATTTATTTCCCCAATATCATCCTAGAAATTTATAGTTTTATACTTATTTACATAGAGGGTTTCATAAGGAGACATGAATACTGGAGTGAAAGACATTGTTGCAAGAAAATTACACCAAAGGTAGGTGCTGATCCCAACCACCTTTTAAGATCCATAAAGAAAACTCTCAACATGTCTTTTAGAGTTTGAATTTCCCCCCAGACTAACTATATATCTAAGGATGATAATCCATGATGAAACATAACTCTGTATCTAGAGACAACTAATGAATTCACCAAAACATTTATGTAAACCTCATATCCTGATCAGATATAATGGAAAGTGTTACTCCCTATAATCTTACCACTTCATTTACATATATCCTTTAAAGATGATCAAGAGATTAATCCTCCCTAATAGTAATTAAGTGTTCCACCTTCATGAGGCTATCAACTATATCCCATATAGTATTATGGAATTTAGATGTTTTGGGACGTTTTATGACAAATTCTATAGTGATTTTTCCTATTTTAATTCTAGTATGGGTAATGGTTGTAACAAACCCTTAAACTTTATTCTCTCATCCATAACATACTACAAACCAAGCATTGAGATAAACATTAGAAAACATATCTTTTCATGTCATCCCACTAGAAATACTCGTTCAGGTATTTGTATTAGTTTGTGCTTCTAAGATGAATAGAGAATGAAGAACTATGAGCCTTATCCAAAAAATCCTTATTTATTTTTGGTATGATAGGAATACAAACCCAGTTCCTAACCCTTATTATTCCATCAAAATCAAGGTTGAATTCAGGAACATATCCCACTTTTATTTGTAGCTCTACATCTTCATTCTATGCCTCTGTAATATTCACTTGTATAGATTGTCTAAAAGTCATTTGAGAAAGATAATATTTCTCCCCTTCCATTAAAATTTAAAGATCCATCCTTTGAAAATCAATAATGTTGGTTCTTTTTTTATCCTCATCATGGATAGGCTAACATGGTCCATCTGATTCAAAGAATCTTACACATTGTTCTCTTTCCTAGGGTGGTAATGTATTGAGAAGCTGTAATCTTTAATCAACACCAACCATCTTCTTTGATGCATATTCATCTCATTTTTTGTGAAAATATACTTTTAAACATTTATGATCAGTATAAATATCACACCTTTCAACATGAAGATAATGTCTCCACATCTTTAGTTTAATGATTACCAAAGATAACTCCAAGTCATGAGTTTGGTAATTTTTATCATGTATTTTCAATTATCATGATGAATAAGCTGTCATTGTATCATTTTTATTTAGAACACAACTGATTCCCTTCTTGAATGCATCACTGTATATCACAAAACTTTCTCCACTACAAGGTAGTGTGAGCACAGGTGCACTAGCTAACCTTCATTTTAGATTATTGAAATTATCTTCACATTCCTCCATCCACAGGAACATAACTCATTTCTGAGTCAACTTGTTGAGTGGATTAGATAATCATGGAAATTATTTCACAAAACATCAATGATATCTAGCCAAACCAAAAAATCTTCGGATCTTAGTTACCGTTGTGGGTATCAGCCAACATTCTATAACATATTTTTTTTTTCGGGATCTATAGATATCCCCTCTCTTGATATTATGTGACCATAAAATGAAACTTTCTGAAGCCATAATTCACACATAGTAATTTTTTCATAAAGGTTCTTCTCTATTAGGGTATTTAGTACAATTCTCATGTTATATTCATGATCTTATTTTCTCTTTCAATATATAATATTATAATCTATAAATAATACCACAAACTAATCAAGATAGTATCAAAATACTCTATTCAATGGATCCATGAATATAGTGGGTAATTAGTAAGACAAAAGGAATCACTATAAATGCATAGTGTCCATACCTTGTAAGGAATGACATATTTGGTATATCCTCCTTTTTGAACCTTAATTATTAATATCCTAAATAAAGATAAATTTTGGAAAATTATTTATCTCCACATAGTTGGTTGAATAAGTCATCAATATGGGGAAGAGGATATTTTTTCTTAACATTTATCTTCTTATGTTCATGATAATTAATGCAAAGTCTAATTGATCCTTATTTATTCATAAAAAATAGAACAGGTGATCCCAAATGTGACACAATAAGGTGTATGATTCCATTTTCAATATTCTCTTGTATATTCTTCTTCAATTCCTACAAATCAATTTGGGAAATTCTAGTAGGTTTCTTTGAAATAGGTATAGCACCCGGTATGAGTTCTATTGAAAACTCAACTTCATGATTCAGTGGAAGACTTGGATGTTCATCTGGAAAGACATCAAACAATTACTATAAAATGGGTGTATTATTAATTGTGAGTTTCTCCCCAACAATTTGAGATAGTTAACTTTCATTTATATAAATCAATACCCATAATATGGAAGAAATTTCAACTGTAAATATATATTAATCCTCGAATAAATAGATGATCATATATTCATCCAGAATATGGAATGTGGCTTCCCATCCATGTAAATTTATATGAGATCTATATAGAGATTGCCAATCCATGCTAATAAACACATCAGACTGCACTATAGTAAGGATCACAAGATTTTCAGGAAGCACTCTCCCACAAATATCATACAGAGAAGAATTATATACTTTTAATGCGACTGTTGTGCCATTAGGATTTTTCAAAGCTAACTAAACATATAATTGTTTAAGTAATATAGAGATACACCCATAGAAAATTATTTATAAATAAAATAGTGAGTTTATCTAGATTCAAATAAACCAATTCATATATTAGACTAGATGGTAAGTGTACCTTTTAACACATCATTATCTTACTCCACATTAACAATAGTGATGGCATGTGACTTTCCATTGTCTTTGGCCTTAAGAGTTTGTTGATGTTGATAATCATCAATAACCCTTGGAATAGGGTACTGATTAGAATAATTCAAAATTTTCATAAACTTATAACATTTAATTGTAAGAGGTGTATTCTATGTAGCCTTTTTACGTATTCGCATCATTATACATCATTTTCCCATTGCAATGGCTTTCAAATACTCAATGAAATTCTCTCTCATAATTAAAAAATTTTATAGTCCCTTTAAGAAAATTTCCTCCACATTTCATTCCACATGTTGTGAATAAGGTAAAACTCATCCTTTTTTAGTGTGGTCTTTATATTTTCACTTAAATTCAATTTTCATATTCTTATCAAAACCCATAGGATTGATCAGTTACTATAATCTCCATCTAAACCTTAAGGACACATTAAACGACTTCATCATATCTGTTGAAGTACCTTATGGATAATTCCCTTTGGGGAATTGGTTTTGATCTGTTAAATAATTGATTAATTTTACTCTCATGTTTGATAATAATTCTAGAAGTATAACTTGCAATTCAAGTGAAATTTAGTTCACAGGTACAATCAGATTCATCATCATTTTTCTTAAGTTCAAGGAACTCATTCTCCACAATTGTTCGAAGAATACGAGGAAAGTAACTATTGAAAAACATGTTCATGAACTCATCCCATTACATGGATTTAATTTCATCTCTTTTCCTTGTATTCTTGATAAGATTCTATCACAACTCGTCCCATTGGTTCCCGCACTGTGACTCCCCAAGCCTACCTCTAATAGGTCAGAGGCTGGTGACTAGCACTAAGTATGCATATCACTAACATAGGAGGAATTTCCTAGGTACATGTACACATTCATACATCTCCAAGACCAAAAATGCTAAAATGTTAGTGATATGACTACTCAGTGTTAGTCATTATTACCTAGCCTATTGGAGGTGTGTTTGGGGAGTTGTATCATGGGATCCATTGGGACAAGTCATGATAGAGTGGAATCGAAGGTGTTTGGTTCAAACTTAGGACCGAGAGTCTATGAGATTGGTTTGGGGAAATAGTGTTAAGTGTTTTGAGTTCGGCTTTCAGGACAGGGACTCCTATGTTGGTGTGGGTGGATGATGTATCTATAAACATAACTATGATTACTTGATTTTAGTTGTAGGGAAACAAAAGTATGGTACATGCATCATATTGGAATGGGTTGTGGTTTCCATGTACTTTGGTGTCAGCTATCCAGATATACTCCTTGACCTTGGAACCTCTTATTTCCTTACAGGATTCCTCTATGACTTATACTAGATAGGATTCAGCAGCTTGATCATGAGAATGACCCCCTCATTGATGAGGCTTAGATTCATGGGATAGTTCCCTAGGTTTTACCTCTAGGCGGTGCACTTGTTGTGCCACAACCAGTGGATCATCAAGTGCTACCTGTAGTTCCAAAGGATGAGGAGTGCAGGCTAGGCGCCCTCCCTGAGTTTTAGAGATAGAGACCCCTCAGGTTCTGAGGTGAGCTTGAAACCTAGGCGGATAAAGATTTTCTTGAGGTGGTGAATATATTCAACCTTCTAGTGAGGATACTAGAGGACCATATGGTGATCCTAGGAGAATTCCTTCTTCTGGGATCGGCAGGGACGCAGTGTAGTTTTAACACACAGAGTCACGAGGAGGTGACTATTCATGGATAGAGTTTGAGGGACTCTCTAGGGAGGAATTTTCTTTGGTTACGTGGAGAGCAGTTCATATCTAGGAGCTTCTTCAGCTTCAGAAGGGCAGTTTCACAGTGTATGACTATTCATAAAGGTTTACCAATCTCACCACATACTCAATGGATATGGTCAGGGATCATTATGTTAGAGCTCGGACCTTCAAACTAGGATTACTATTGGATATCCGATCTATTGTCATTACTCTATGAATTTCGACTTATGCTGGAGTGCTCGAGTGACCTTTGGTGGTCAAGAGCTTCATGAATGTGTAGAGACACCTAGTGACAATTAGTAATAGACATACATGTGCAAATACCTCGAAATAAGGAAGTCGATATCACACATAGGGATCAGGATGTGGGAGATATCTCAAGAGGTCTTAGTACAGAGGATTTACAGTCCAGGGCTCTCAGGCCGGATCCAGTCAACCTAGGGAGAGGCGATGCTACCCATGCGATGATGAAGGACATCTCTCTATAGACTATCCGACCCACCAAGCTACTAATAAACACATGGTGGATGAACCACAGAGGTAGAGGTAGATAGTGTAGAAAGAATACCTTCCAAGAAACAGATGTGGCAAAGGAGAAGGGAGAGTTGTAGGAGGTGGCAGACATTTTGAAAATTCCCCCCCACCCACAGAAGGGTCGCACCAGGCACAAGGAGCTAGGGGACAAGGATGGGGGAAGATATATACAGTCGAGGTGTATGGCCTAGAGACTCCAATGATGATCCAAGGTAAATTATATGTTTTTATACCATATCTTCCATACTTATAGACATAGGTTCCAAATATTATTTCCACTCCACATGTCTTGTTCAAAATCTTTAGATTTCGGTAGATCCATTGACTCGACCATTACACTTGGTGACACATATGGGAGGAGATTTTATGATCATATATCTTTTCGGAAAGTGAGATCTTACACTTGGAGGTGAGAGTTTCTGTTGGAACCTCTTCGTGGTAGTGTCAAGGCCTTATGACTTCATCCTCGGTATGGATTGGTTATCTTCAGTCCATTCCCAGATTGATTACTTTAGGCTAAGAGTGAGGTGTGTCCGAAGTGATGAGATTAGGTTTTCCTTTGTTGGAGAAAAGGAGACCTAGGAAGCATGAAAAGGGCTCATGCACATGAGGGTGTGTCCAATCACTAATGAGTTGTCAAACCTTACCCTCAGAGTAGTTTATATTATGATATTTTATTTCCTAGTAGTAGTGGTGGAGTATGAAGATGTATTCGCCGAATATGTTCCATGGTAACCTACCCACCGGGATATCGACTTATGCATCGACTTACACCTCAAGACAACACTAATATCCTCACCAGTATATTGGATGGAAACTGTGGAGGTGCCTGATATGAGGGTGAAGATGGAGGATTTGTAGAGGGATGGCTTTGTGAGACCCAGTGTTTCACCTTGGGTTTCCCCTATTTTGTTTTTTTAAGAAGGCATACGGTAATATGAGGTTGTGTGTTGATTACCGGTGCCTAAACCAAGTGATGGTGAAGAAAAAGTATCCAATACCAAGGATCTATGAACTCTTCAATCAGTTGAGAGGGGAATGCTATTTATCGAAAGGCAACCTTCTATCTGGATATAATCATCTTTGAGTACAAGCTGATGATGTACTGAAGAAGGATTTCAGATGTAGCTGTAGTCACTACAAGTACTTGGTGATTCCCTTTAGCATGACGAACACACCCACAATGTTCATATGACTCATGAACTAGATCATCCATCCATAAATCAAATGGTGTGTATTAGTCTTCATCGACGAAATCCTCGTGTATTAGGCATCATAGGAGGATCACATGAGACACCCATGGATGGTTATAGACATGATCCAAGAGAACCAGCTCTATGGGAATCTCTCAAAGTGAAAGTTATGGATATAAGAGGTCCACTTTTTGGGACATGTCCTCTCAACATATGGATTAGTGTTGCACCCATCCAAGGTCAAGGAATTGTTAGAATGGGATCCACCTAGGAGCGTGATGGAGTTGTGGAGCTTCCATGGGCTGGCGGTATATTACCATGGATTCATTTCTAAATTCTCTCAGATATCATCTCTAATGAAATATTTGACCTGGAAGGGGTATACTTTTGTATGGATGAAGAAGTGACAATAGACTTTCCTGTAGTTGAGGCAGATATTGATGAGCACACTGATCTTGAGTTTTCCAGAAGAGGGTGTTGAGTACATAGTTTTCTATGACACATTAGGGACTATTCTTGACTATGTTCTGATGTAGAGATAGGTAGTGATTGCTTATGGTTCACACCAGATGAGTCTGTATGAGAAAAACTATGTGACACGTGATCTTGAGTTAGAAGTTGTTTTATTTTCATTGAATATGTGGTGACACTACCTGATTGGTGAGCGGTTCATCATCTACTCAGACCACAAGAGCCTCAAGTACGTCTTCTCAGAAAGGGATCTGAATCCTAGGAATAAGAGATGGTAGGAGTTACTCCATGATTATGACATTGAGATCATCTATACTCCTGGAAAGGGGAATGTAGTGGTTTATCCACTCAGTCAGAGATTGATTTCGAACCTGCTAAGCGAGGCATTAGATCAATTGGCCTCACTACATTTATCCTTCATAGATGGAGGTGATGCGGCTTACCTTCATTAGATTGTTGTTACCCATCCAATATTACAATGAGTCAGGGAGGAACAACTAGGATATATCGACTGCAAGGATTTATGTGTTTAGTTGTCCACAGGAAAAGATCCTGATGGATATTCTCAAGGTATAGAGCACTACTTAATTTTCATAGGATGCACAGTTGTACCATGGGAATTGTGGGAGGAGGTTATGAGGTAGTTCCAAAAACACCCTTTGGTGGCACATTATGGAGTGGAAAAAATGTACCAGGACCTCTGACATCAGTTCTGGTGGACCGAAATAAAGAGGGAAGTAGTAGAGTTTGTTTTTCAATGCCTTACATGCTAGTAGCTGAAGGCTAAGCACTATGTTCTAATAGGATGAGATCACCCTCTGGAAGTTCCAGAGTGGATGTGGGGCATAATATCAATGTACTTCATTATGGTCTTACCAAAAATGTCAAGGGGGAAAGATTCTATCTGGGTGATCATTGACCGACTCACTAAGTCATCCCACTTCATAGATACTAGGGAGAAGTGTTTAGTCGATAGATTGGGAGTCCTCTACGAGCGGGATATAGTTTGGATTCATGGATTTCCCTCAAATATAGATTAAAATCATGAGGATCATTTCACATCCCAGTTGTGGAAGGGATTTGAAGAGGCATTTGGAAATCATCTATGCTTGAGCATGACGTTCCATCCACAGACAGATGGTCAGATGGAGAGGACCTATAAGGATCTAGAGGATATGTTGTGGGCCTATATATTGGACTTTGGTCATAGTTGGGAGGACCACCTTCCATTGGTGGAGTTTGTGTAAAACAACAGCTATCATTCAACCATCATTATGGAACCATTAAAGGATTTATATGGGTCACCCTTCTATTCTCCACTTTGATGGACCGACTAGGTAGATTCAAAACTCATGGGTCCAATGTTGGTGAGAGCTACCAATGAGAAGGTGAAGATCATCCAGGAGTGGATGAAGAATACATAGAGCCGACAGAAGTCTTATGCTGATAGATGATAGAGAACCCAAGAGTTTGAGGAGGCAGGCCATTTCTTCCTTCAGGTCTCACCTCAATGAGGGTTGAGGTGATTTCGTTGCGTTGGAAAGTTTCCCTAGAGGTTCATCAGTCCTTTCTAGATACTGTATAGAGATGGCGAGGTAGCATACTTCCTAGTACTATCATTACAGTTTCACCATTTTCATGATGTATTCCACGTGTCACAGGTGGGGAGGTACCTACATAATCTTATCATGTCATCAACTAGGGTGAGCTGGACATTGAGGATGGAGAGACCTTTGTAGAGTAACTAGTGGATTTATTGGATCGGCATGAGAGGGTCCTTCATGGGTGATTAATTCCCTTTGTGTATGTCTAGCGGCAGCACGAGAATCATCAGGAGATCATATTAGAGTGGGTGGCTAAGATTTTTTTCACAGTAACCACATCTTTTTTAGTAGCCTTTTGTTTTGACTTTTTGGGGACATAAATCCCTAAGGTGGGGAGAATGTAATGTCCTAGATATTCTGTGTATTATTTATAAATATTACATGGAATTAATTTGATACTAGGATTTGTGAAAACATGTGATTCTAAGGCTTGGAGTGCCCAGAATAAATGTTTGAAATAAATTAAACTTTTAAATAGAATATGTTTGGGGTTTTCTTGAAAAATTGGAATAACATTTAAATGGGATCATGGATCAGAAATACGAGTTCACTATTGCGTTTAGAGCAACAAATTTAACTTAGGTGAGGTCTAACTTCCATCGGTGTGGGTCGGCTACAAAAGATAATTTCTAGATTTTTATAGGAAATAGAATAAATTAACAATTTATTTTATTTTAACTTTTTTATTAAGTGGTTATTTTTTTATGGTTTTAAGTAACTAGGATCCCAGGGTTAGTCTCATACCCTGAAAATATCCCTATAATATTCTGGATTTTTGGAGAGGAGCCACCCCTAGAGAACTCTTAACGAACTGCAACGAATGTTTAACTCATGGATAACTACACAACAAGATCAGATCTCACCGACGATGGTAGAAAATCCACCCTTTGTTGAAAAATGATGTAGGGGTTATTATTTCAGTTTTTTATCCCCGTTATTGGATTTAAACAACAAACTCAGATCAACCCACAAACAAGTTGACCTACGGATCATTCGTTCAAGAAAGAGGGTCTGATAACTAGGTTTTAATTTCGGTAATTGATTTCATATTTGTCTCATTACTCTTGAACCTTTTTATGGTAGAAGATTATTTCTACAATAAACAACAGTGGAGGTTTGTTCATTGATTTTTATATGAATTTCATCTCCCCTTTGACCTCGTGCGTTCTTTGCATTCTTCATGGGGTTATAAACAATTTCTCATTGCGCATTCGTCTTGAAACAAAACAATCCCAAATTTGAGATCCAACATTGTGACAACCAAGAGGAGGTGAAATGACGATGGTGAAATACGAATTAACAATGTTTGGATCAAATAATTCTTTGACTATTCTTCATGAAAATGATGGAAACGAGATTCCATATCCGATCAGACACCTGAAGCTTACCGAATCGGTGTGTGAAATAACCACAAGACATTACATCCCTCCAAGAACATATATGATAGAACTAACCATAGTACATACCATAAAATAATAATACCAGTAGAATATAGTAGGAATAGAGGGGGTAGTCATCCATCTATCCCTATTTGACCAAGATGTTCAAGAAAACACACTCACAGAGTCCACTAGGTGTTTGTCGTGCAATCCTTAATGAGAGGGGTATCACATGAAATAAAAAACAAAAAATATATAATATATATCATTCCCACACTATAGGAATAACCTAATCCAGGATCAACTATAACTATCATCACTCAGAAACATAAATTATACTAATAGAGACATGATATCCTATAAGAACCCAAACATTTATGGAGACAGATTTAAATTACCCTTTCCTTGTTACAATTATCATTTCATTAGTTAATTAATTGTCAATTATTAAACATTATTCCAAACTAAATTCCATTAATCATTAATGTGAATTCCATTACCTCTAAGGATAGTACACCTGAAATGTAGGGTTTCTCAAGATTAAAATTAAATTTCATTCCATAAAAAACCAACAACATGGGTCAAAAAATTTATTAAAAATTATTACCATCCCATAAATATAGGTATAGTAGTAAAACATCCTAATATACCACTAAGGGAGATGAAACCATGTATATCTAGAAACCTTAAGATTTGGGGCATGAAGTGTAGTGAAATAAGAATCCAAACCATCATTTATTAATACATATCCAATGAACCTGCATCCTAGATTTTTGCATCACAATGTGTAAGGAGAGTTTTAACGTGTTCCATAAAACAATTACCATCCATCACACCATTTTTAATATAACCACACATCTCTTCATCGCATGTATCAACTACTGGAACAAACTTAGGTCACCCCACCAATATCTCATCAAATATCCCAGTTTCATTTCACAACACATAGAAAGGCCCGTATCTATTGAAAAAAATTATGAAAGCATCAAACATAGTCAACATAGAAATTTAGTCATAAAAATAGGTCATTCGTCCACCAAATTAAAATGGGAAATAATGACCATCAAAACAATGCATTCAACGATTATAAACTATGGTCACTTTAAAAACCAATAATTTATCATTATTAAATAACCAGTTTTTATTCCAACATGAATAAATCAATTCATTTATCACATGTTACATCTACGGGTAACCTAAGGTATCAACTATAAAAAGCTATTAAAGTATTTAAACATGATTACTACAATTTTCCATATTTAATAATATTTTAGGAACATAATTATTCTTATTGTGTGGTTAATTATTTTTATCATATTAATTCATTCAAACGTCAAGTTTTTAACCAATTTCTAGTAACACATTTAAGAAAAAATCTAATTAAACATATAACATGAATAATTTTTATTACAATTAAATTATAAGAGACATCTGATTTATTAAATATTGTAACTCCACAACCCATAAGCCTGGAGATGGTGCATTATTTTAACACATTGGCATGATTACAAGGAATCAATTCCCGAAGGACCGATGAATTTAGCAGTCTTGGAAAGTATATTACATACATAAATTTTACATTACACATTATAACATAAAACACAACATAAATAATCCATTGATAACTTCATTATTCCCTTAGCATAACCATACATATCAATCATAAAACACTTCTTAGAATCCTAGGAAAATAAAACATAATAAAGGGGTGAGCTCAGATGCTCAGTAAGGGTAAATAATTTAGCGAAAGATATAAAATTTTAAGTCAAGATGTATAATAAAAACAACATCCTTTTAAACAAAAAACTTGAACATAATATGATAGAAATAATTCAAAACTTACCATATAAACATTCACATGGATATTATACTAGTCGAATAATCACATGTAATAAATAATTTCATAATGCGGAAATGCATAATTACAGACATCATAACCACATAGTCAAGGCCTCGTTCTAAGACAACAAATGATAATTTGGTTAAGGCCTTGTGCCAAGACACTAATTTGTCTCATGAGACCTACCGATGCATCGAGGGGAAATAGAGGGCCCCTCCTATCACTTACTTAGTCCAATGCATTCCTCATATGAAAAGGGTGAAACAAAACATAAACATTTTTATTAAAACTAGCATATGAAATGTTAATAGTTTTACCATAAACCATGAATGGTATAAAAATAGCACATCCATAGTCAAACATATCATGACTCATTCAATATAATATGGAATATTGTATAATAATAATTCAAACTCAAATGAGAATAACATTCAATAAAGGATATTGACATAGTTGAAAATGATCAGTAAAACTCTTTGAGATAAATATCCTTTTTTCATGAAATCATTTAAAAGTCTCAAAATTTATAAAGGAATTCATTAAAAAGAGATTTTTGAATCAATGTGTCCCATACCACTTTGAAAATTTTGAAATTAAATAACATTTTTAAAAAATCAAGTTTATATAAATAAATACCTAAAATCATTTTAAAAATATGGACATTAATTTAAAATATATAGAAAAAAAATCATTAAAATATTTAAAAGTATAATATATTTAAAGGGTCCCTTCCATAAAACCTTAAAATATTCCTTTTGAAAACATTTTTAAGATACATGGACATGGATGATAAATATATCCTAGTAATTACTTACATATAAACAACCTCAGATAATAAAGAGATTGTAAAATTAACCCTTACCTTTTACTTTCCTTTGGTCCGGGGTACATTTAATGTAATGTCCCGGTTCCGAAAGCCACCTAGAGGTGCCCTGTACCCAGTTGGTCACATGGCCTCAAGAACATTTCCTCGAATGCCAGAGGCTGCCGACTAGCAGTGAGGGCCTTGGGTGTGATAGTGGGGAAACTATACCCTTATTGGAAGAGTAAAAAATGGAAGTAAACAAATATATACATGAGTGGAAGTAGTAATAATATCATACCAAAAATAAACAATGGAAGACTGATAGAATAAGATGG
This sequence comes from Viscum album, assembly GCA_963277665.1. Taxonomy (NCBI): domain Eukaryota; kingdom Viridiplantae; phylum Streptophyta; class Magnoliopsida; order Santalales; family Viscaceae; genus Viscum; species Viscum album. The sequence goes on along the minus strand of OY728122.1, from coordinate 2,005,265,408 downwards.
AGCACACATATAAAAATGATGCATGATGCATATGTCTAGGAAAGCAGTGAAACAAATGACAATGCTAAAATACAACACTAAACCAAGTACAAAAGCAAAACAGTAATCAGCTCCACAACATCGCAAGTCTAATATTGGTCTCGTGATCTCCATCTCCACAGCATGTCAAGTACATGAAGTAGAAGGGAGCTTTCCCTTGTCTATACCTGCAACAATATAATCTATTTGGGACCAAAAGCATGTCCCAAACAGGGTGTGAGACTAAATCCCAGTAGGCAACCACCATGAGATCTGTGCCTAATAGTCAGTGAATATAAGGCAGATAAAAGTACAGAAAACAGTTAAGAGGAAAGTACTCAACAGTAAACAATTCCATAGTTTCAATATCAAGAAACAGCTAAACATGCAAATAAACACAAACAGGTAACCCTCTGGGAAGTACTCACAGCCCATCCCCTATGGTCCTACCTAACAATTACAAGAAACCCTTTGGGTAGTACACTCAGTCTAACACTTCTAGTTCAGCTTAATCATAGACTCTCTGAGGAAGCACTCGCCGTCAATTCCCCTTATAGTCTCGTATCGTAACTAAAGGTGATCTTGGTAAGAACTTACATCACATTACCTTTGTGGCCCGCATCGAGAAACTACAGACTCTCTGAGGAAGCACTCAATGTCAATTCCCCTTGTGGTCTCGCATCGTAAGAAGGAAAGACATTATGGAGAAGCCCTTACGTCCATTCTCCCTGTGGTCTATACATCAGGTTCACACGACCCAATGTAAGTCAACCAAGTGTAGCAGTGTGTATCAGCCAAGGTAAACCTCAAGAACTACTTGGATAGAATTCTACAACATAACAAAATAACAGAACAACAGTCACACCATCCTACAATACTATGCATGGGAAAGTAAACAACAGCCTAACAGGAAAACTAGACCCAAAGGTCAAAACAAGAAAAACTTGCATGGGAAACACATCCAAATCACAAAAATTGACCCTATTCACAATCACATATCATCTAATCAGTCATAAAAGCATAGCAGACAAACAATATGTCTAAAATAGTAAACACGCAATACCCCGTTCATGGGTATTGGGAAAATTTTCCCATAAAACTCAAAGACTTTCAACATAAAGGAAAAAACCACCTACCTCGGCATTGGGAGATAAATATACTTGAACCTCGAGGCTTGAATTTCCTTAGAACTCTATAGATCTAAGAAAACCTATAAGATGTTCAACCCACAATAACTCAAGAAAGAGGGAAAATCAGAAGGTGATGCTTGCGGAGAAGATATAACTCACTGATGTGATTCCAACGCAACTGACGGTGTTCGATTCATAGGACGGACATACGCTCAGGGGTTTGTCGAAGGTCCACGACCGTACATAGCTCTTGGTCAAATGTGACCTAGAAGTAGAGCGTTCTGGTGATTAGACGCGACCCTGGTGTGTTTAATGAAAAAAAGAAAGTACATGGCATGTACTTTTGAAGTACATGGACCGTACTTGCTGTTTCCGTACTCCGCTTTAGGTAGCCTCCAGGTCACCCCCACATGGCCGTGTGCATGTCCGCTACATGGACAGAACATGGATACTTGCAGTAACCAAGTACATGGTGTGTACTCATAAAGTACATGACGTCTACTTCAAAAATTTCAAGAAAAACCACTTTTTGTAAAAAACTACTAGAAAATGAAATACATACCTGAAAAGAAGGTGTAGGTTCTTACAAACTTCCCCCCTTAAAGAAATTCATCCCCAAATTTCCCTAGCATGGCGTAGAAGAAGAAACCTCGAAAAACTCCCTCCACTATGCTTGTACATCATCCTCCCTCTCCCAAGTCTCATCCTGTACTCGCCCATGCTACTATAGAACTCAAACTAGAGGAACAAACCGGCCACAGAGAACCTTTGTACTGCGATCGAAAATCCGTATAGGATTCTCCTCGAACGACGCATCCACTTCGAGCTCAACCTCCTCAGGTTTAAAGACGTGAGATAGGTCTGAAAATTAACGTTGATGATGAGAAATGTGAAAGATGTCCTGTATAGCTCGGTACCTCTGAGGTAGCTATAACTGATAGGCAACCAGCCCAACTCTCTCCAACACCTCAAACGGCCCGACGTACCTTGGAAAAAGCTTACCCTGTCTCCTGATCCTCTTGTGTCCCAACCTCTGTGTGACACGTAGAAAAACCTGATCCCCGACCTTGAACTCCAAAGGTCATCTCCATCGATCAGCACAAGAGTTCTGACGAGACTGTGTAGTATCCATCCTCTTCCGAATCAACTCTATCTGCTCCATGGTCTCCTGAACAAGGCGAGGTCCCAGGAAATCTGCCTCTTCTGCCTCTAGCCAACATATGGGTGATCGGCATGACCAACCGTACAAATCCTTGTAAGGTGCCATCTGAATAGTTTATTGAAAACTATTGTTGTAAGAAAACTCTAAAAGAGGTATTTGATTCTCCCAAGAACCTCCAAAATATAGGATGCATGCTCAGAGCATGTCCTCAAGCACCTGAATCATACACTCGGACATGCCATCAGTCTGGGGGTGGTAAGCTATACTCAAAATCACCTGTATACCCAATTCTTTCTGTAGCCTCTTCAAGACCCGATAAGTAAAATGTGCATCCCTGTCTGAAACGATGGAGTGTGGAACTCCATGAAGACGTAAAATCTCACGGATTTATAACCATCCCAAATCATCAACACTGAAGGTCTCCTTGATCGGTAAGAAGTGAGTGAACTTCGTAAGTATGTCAATGAAAACCCATACTACATCATTCCCTCGAGGTGACCTCGAAAACCCTGTTACGAAATCCATCGTGACATCATTCCACTTCCACTCAGGAATGGGAAACTACTGAAAAATCCCTGCTAGTCGTTGATGCTCCACTTTCACCTGTTGATTGGTGGAACACTTCATGAAAAAACCAGCAACATCTCTCTCCATACCTAGCCACTAATACTGATGGTGTAGATAACAATACATCTTGGTGACTCCAGGATGAACTACCCAAACTGAGGACTGAAATTACTGTATCAGCTCCTCGCGTATATCTGCTGGCACCCATACGCGCCCCTGGAAATGCAATATCTCATCTTCACCTATGGTCCATCCCAAAATAGGGTTCTATCCTGACATGATCTCCTGTAGGGCTAGGCCTTGATAGTTGCCTCATTCGCACTCGATCAAGAAGAGTAGAGGTAACAAATACAGTAGATAGAAACGTCTGCCCCTGTCTGTCGTGCACCTTCAAATGCATCTCCAAGAACATAGCCATAAGCTGCCACTCACCACTGGCCTCCTGAACTGCCTGTATCTGAGTCCTCCTGCTCAACGCATCAGCCACTGCATTGCATTTCCCAGGTGTGTAGGCAAGCTCAAAGTCAAAGGACTGGAGGTACTCAACCCACCTTCGTTGCCTCAAATTCAGATCACACTGAGTGAATATATACTTGAGACTTTTTTAGTCAGTGAAAACCATAAAATGTTCACCCAAAAGATAATGTCACAAAGAGCGTAAGGCCTGAACAACTTCCGCTAAATCGAGATCGTACGTTGGGTAGTTCCTCTCATGTGGCCTCAACTGCCGAGACCCATACACAATGACTCCTTCTCCCTACATAAGCACAAATCCTAGCCCGATACATGAAGAATCACAATAAATAGTATATATCTTTCTCGGCTATGGAAATACTAGTATCAGTGCTGAATTCAACCTCCCTTTCAGCTCCTGAAAGGATGACTCACAAGAATCTGACCATAAGAACTTTTCACCCTTCTTAGTCAGACTCATCAGTGGTGCTCCTAAGCCTGAAAATTCCTGTATGAAATGTCTGTAGTATCCTACCATCCCTAGAAAACTTCACACCACAAAGACGTTCTTCGGCTACTCCCAGGAAACTATTTCCCTCACTTTCTCTAGGTATACTGATACTCCTATCTCTGAGATAACATGACCCAAGAAATGAATCTGATCCATCCAAAAGTTTCATTTTGAGATCTTAGAATATAACTGATGCTCTCTCAGTGTACTCAAAACGATATCAAGATGTGTGTCATGGTCGCGTCGAGTGTGAGAGTAAACCAAGATATCATCCATGAAGACAACCACAAAAGAATCCAAGTATGGATGGAACACTCGGTTCATCAGTGCCATGAAAACTGCAGGTTCATTCGTGAGACCGAACAACATAACCATATACTCGTATAGACCATACCTACTCCGGAAGGCTGTAAGAGATATATCAGATGGTCTAACTCACAACTAATAGTAACCGGACCTCAAGTCAATCTTTGAGAACACCCGGGCTCTTCAAATTTGATCAAAGAGATCATCAATCCTAGGCAAGGGATATCAGTTCTTGATTGTCAACTGGTTCAACTTCCGATAATACACATAAAGCATGAGGGTGGCTTCTTCCTTCTTCGCAAACAGGACAGGTGAACCCCAATGAGAAGTACTGGGTCAGATGAAACTCTTTCCCTGCAACTCCTCCAACTACTTCTTAAGCTCCTGTAACTCTGGTGTATCCATCCTATAAGGAGGAATGGACACCAGTGCCACTCCTGGAACAAGATCAATCTTAAAGTCTACCTCGTGCTTCAGAGGCAAACCTGAAAAGTCCTCTGGGAAGACATCGCTGAAACGGTCCACCACCAGAGGAATGTATAACTGAGAAGTCCCCTGGTTATCCAGATACAGACTAGCAATCTTGGCTGTAACTCCTCCTAACCCATGATGCTTGAGTCCCTCTCTACTCTCCTGGACATCCCATTCACCCTTATAAAGAAAATATTAACCCTCTAGTGATATGAAACTCACCCTACGACGATAACAGTCAACAACTGCCTGGAAGGGAACTATCCAGTCCATTCTGAGAATGAAATCATAGCATGTCATCTCTAGGACATAGAGATCCCATAAAAAGTGACACCCACCAACCTCTATAGCGAACTCCTTACACTAATGTACACTAGCCGTTCTAGTCCCCAACAGAGTGTCTAGTGTCAAAACATCGATAGAAGAAAAGATGCAGATTCCAAGGATCTCTACAACAACAACATAAATAAAGATATGGGAATCCCCTGTATCGAAAAGGGATGAAGATAAAACTGAGGCAACTAGGATCGTACCTCAAACTGTAGAGGGTCTGAGATCCTACTTCTAATGGGTCTAATCCACTGCAAAAGTCTGGCCTGCTCCACGGCCCTGTGACCCTGCCTGACCACTCTGAGCTGATCCACCCTACTGTCGCTGAAAGACCGAAGACTGACCACCACGACCACGACCTCCACCTCATCCTAAATGGATAAAAGAACTCCAGTTCCTGGACTCGTGAGAAACTGGTGGTGTTGCTTCTGAACGCAGAGTCATAGAAGAACCCTTGTCACCAGTTGCTGGTGATAAGATCTGACAGAAGCACTGAAGGTGACCCATCTTTCCGCATGATCGGTACTCCACTGGGTCCTTTGGGAAATGTGGCCTCATATGACCACTCCTTCCACACTGGTAGCACACCACCTGACTACCAGAAGATGTTTCTCACCTCCTTGGATCACCACGCAAAGACTCCCTACGGTGCTTTCTACTATCAGTAAGAGGGATGCTAACTTCAGATGCTGATCCACTCTGGATCACAACTCCATAATCCCTCAGATTGCACTCCGTGATCAGCGCCTGGTTGATGATAGAAGTGATGGAAGTCAACCTGAGTATGTTCACCTTTTATCGGATGTCATGCCTCAGACCATCCTCAAACTTCCTTTCCAGGAATAACTGATCACCTCCTAGAATAGGCATGAAGCGCTGCATCTCGGTAAAGCATGAGGAATACTCCATGACAGAAATAGTTCCCTACTTCAGGATCATAAACTCCCAGGCTCAGTTGTCCCTCAGGGTCTCTAAATAGAAGTAATCGTAGAAGATGTGCTAAAACTCATCCCACACCATAGCTTGCTGGCATCCCGCATGTGAGATCACATCCCACCACCTCTTGGTAGAGTCCCGAAGCATATAGGTAGTAAGATTGATCCTCCTTTCTATAGGTGTCTCCAGATGCTCAAAGATCGTCAGTATGGCTTCTAGACATGACTCTATAGCCTGGGATCCCCCATCCCCTGAGAAAGTGGGAGGATGCTGCTGCTAGAAAACCCGCATCAAATCTTCCATCGACGGGGTAGGAGGCGGTGCTCCATGAAATTTTTTCATCATTCTCATGAAGCCTTCCCTAAACTGTGCATCAGTACCGGTATCAGGTATAACTGCTGGTGCCAAGACTGGCACAATAGGAGGATCTGAAGGAAGTCCCTGATCAGCCGTATCTGGTGTCTGATCACTACCCTGTAACTGGCGGACAACCGAAGGGCGTCTCGGTGGCATGACTCTACAAAGTCAAACACACACATTATATCAAGATTAACAGTGACCGAAACATAGAATTGTAGGAAGGGAACAAGATAAATAAAGAATTCAAGTTTTACTAAACATGACTACACGGCGTGTATAAACCCTACACGGCATGTTTCCTTAAGCCATTCACATGGGTGTGTACGTCTGCCAACCCGGGTTGTGTAACACCCCAATCACACGACGTGTTATCCTCACACACATCATGTAATTGAATCCTCTTCCCCTTCCCGAGTCCTTCTACATGGCTAACCCACATGGCTCTCCTAAGACAAGGCTACACAACGTGTTCACGGTAGAGACAACGTGTACTAGACAGGCTTCATCTGACCCATGTTGTTCATGACATGACCTATCACACGGATCACACTACACAACATGTTCAAGGCGAACACAGCGTGTACGTGAAAGGATAACACCAACCCGTGTTGTTAGTGACACGACCGGGTACCTGGGTCTGACTACACGGTGTGTTCAATCCTGACACGGCATGCATAGCTTAATGTTTATCCATTCATGTTGTTAGTTACACGGGCGGACATAGGGTCAACAACACATGGCGTGTTCAACTGGTTCACAGCATGTTCCCACAAGATTTTCCCTATCCCGTGTCTCTTCCCACACAGTCTATGACGCAGTTAGAGACTACATGACGTGTACATAAAGTACACGGTGTGTACTTAACAAAAATAGATTTTTCCCAAACATAAGAACACATGGCGTGTAGTCAAAACTACACGGCATGTATTTGGGGTTTTTCTGGATAGTAAGCCTCATAAACTACTCTAGAACCCATAAAAACACTAAAACTAACATTGAAGGTTCCAAATTATGATCTGTGAGGGCCCATACACCCTGCAAATCAAATATTGGCATCTTATACATGTTATAAAAAAGGTAAAATAGGTAATGACCAACCAAGTTCCGGTCCATGAGGGCCCATAACACCTCAAGAACCAAAGTTTGGCATTCATTTAGACAAAACCTTGCACAAACAATACCCTATCAAACAGAAGGTATTTTATCAATTCATCTATCACAACAACATGATTATTCTACACAACATCTATCACAAAAAATGCAATCACTAATGCACCCTATATGGCATGGAAAGAATGCCTGACATGTGATATCTAGCAAGTGCCTATATAATGAATGAGATGGAATACCCTCCTCTCATTGGGTTGTGACAGAAATAGAACCTCAATAACATCAACGATAATAGCGCAAATCATGTGAATCACCAAACGGTGAAATCAAATGAACTGTAAAATTGAAAAACTAGAAAAAATTGAAATAAACGAGGTAGATTGTCTTTTCCCTATACACGAGTTAGCTACTCCCGGGCACAACTTATTACCAAGTACCTATTCTGTCCTATTCCTAGCTATAGGCTCCAAATAGTAAGTCGAGAAGAAAATAATTCCTTTGATACCACTTTGTAACATCCTGGTTCCAAAAGCCACCTAGAGGTGCCCCGTACCTGGTTGGTCACATGGCCTCAAGCGCATTTACTCGAATGCCAGAGGCTGCCGACTAGCAGGGAGGGCCATGGGTGTGATCGTGGAGAAACTATTCCCTCATTGGTAGAGTACATAGCAGAAATAAACAAATAAATACAAGAGCAGAAGCAGTAATAATATCATACAAAAAATAAACAGCAGAAGACTGATAGAATAAGCTGGAGCACACATATAAAAATTATGCATGATATATATGTCTAGGAAATCGTTGAAACAAAGAAAAATGCTGTGATACAATACTAAACCAAGTACAAAAGAAAAATAGTAATCACCTCCATAGTATCGCAAGCCTAAGCTTGGTCCCATGATCTCCAGCTCCATAGCATGTCAAGTACCTGAAGTAAAAGGGCACTTTCCCTTGTCTATACCTGCAACAATATAATCTGTTTGGGCCCAAAAGCATGGCCCAAACAGGGTGTGAGACTAAATCCCAGTAGGAAACCACCACGAGATCTGTTCCTAACAGTAAGTGAATATATGGAAGGTAAAAGTACAGAAAATAGTAAACAAAAAAGTACTCAATAGTAAACAATTCCACAGTTTCAATATCAAGTAACAACTAAACAAGCAGATAAACACAAACAGGTAACCCTCTGGGAAGTACTCACAGCCCATCCCCTCTGGTCCTACCTAACAAATACAAGAAACCCTCTGGGTAGTACACTCAGTCTAACCTCTCTGGTTCAGCTTAAGCATAGACTCTTTGAGGAAGCACTCGCCATCAATTCCCCCTATAGTCTTGTATCGTGACTAAAGGAACTTTAGGGGAGCACTTATGTCACATTCCCACTGTGGCCCACATCTAGGAACTATAGAATCTCTGAGGAAGCACTCAATGTCAATTCCCCCTGTGGTCTCACATCGTAAGAAGCAAAGACACTCTGGAGAAGCCCTTACGTCCATTCTCCCTGTGGTCTATACATTAGGTTCACACGACCCTATGTAAGTCAAGCAAGTGTAGCAGCGTGTATCGGCCAAGGAAAACCTCAAGAACTACTTGGCTAGCATTCTACAGCATAACAGCATAACAAAAAAACAATCACACCATCCTACAATACTAGGCATGGGAAAGTAAATAGCAGCCTAACAGGAAAACTAGACCCAAAGGTCAAAACAAGAAAAACATTCATGGTAAACACATAAAAAGCACAAAAATTCACCCTATTCACAATCACATATCATATACTCAAGAATAAAAGAATAGTAGACAAATATTAGGGCTAAAACAGTAAATGTGAAATACCCCGTTCATGGGTATTGGGAAAATTTCCACATAAAACTCAAAGAATTTCAACAGAAAGGCACAAACCACCTACCACGACGTTGGGAGATCAATATACTTGAACCTTGAGGCTTCAATCACCTTATAATGCCGTATATCTAAGAAAATATATAAGTCATTCAACCCATGATTACTCACCAAGAGGATAAATCAGAAGGTGGTGCTTGCAGAGAAGAGAGAACTCACCGATGCGATTCCAACGCAACTGACAGTGTTCGATTCAGAGGATAGACGCATGCTCGCGGGTTTGTCGAAGATCCACAGCCGTACGAAGATCTCGGTATAATGATACCTAGAAGGAGATCATTCTGGTTATTAGACGCGACCCCAGTGCATTTAATGAAAAAAATAAAGTACACGACGTGTACTTTTGAAGTACACAGCGTGTACTCTCCCTTTCCGTACTCTGCTTTAGGCGGCCTCCAGGTCACCCCCACATGGCCATGTGCATAGCTGCTATATGGAAAGCACACAGCTACCTATAGTAACTGAGTACATGGAGTGTACTCATAAAGTACACAGCTTGTACTTCTAAAATTTCTAGAAAAACCTCTTTTTCTAAAAAATGACCAGAAAAGGAAAAACATACCTGAAAAGAAGGTCCAGGTTCTTAAATTTAACCTCATGTATAATAACCATATTATGTTATTAAATTATACCAGAACCATATTCATATTTATGATATCATACATGATTCATTTATGACATTATACTAACAATTTAATAATAATTTCCATGTTAAAATAACATTTTGGGTAATAATCACTTTCTTTATCGTACGTGTTTTAACTTGTTATTCTTGATCATTTCACTAATATAATTATTTAACTGCATCAAGAATATAAAACATTATTTATGTATCATATATATTCAGAATATAAATATGTATAATAGTTATAAATATAAAATGGAAAACACCTTTTATGGAGATGGTATGTTGTACGTATGCATAAATACTATTTCCGTTTTCATATCATATTGAACAGAAGTAAGTTAATGAGATATATGTAAATAAATATATATTTACAGTATCATTATTATTTTATATATTAATTACCTATTAATTATATATATTTTTATAATCATCATTGAATGGTGAACATGGAAATGAATCTCATCGCGTCACGGAGACGGTAAGCCGTACGTACACACGAGCGACGATATCATTCTATTGATGGTGAAATAGTATGTAATTGATGGTATATTATATATATAGAATCATTAAAATGTTATATTTATTATTTACATCAATTATACTCATTATTATACCATACAAGTAATGTATTGTTGAATAAAAAACTACATGACGACGTAGATATTGTAAGTCGTACCTACGCTCGCATGATGACTTTGTCAGTCATAAGATGGATAGAATAATGAATATGGTTGTAACATATTTATAATAATATAACAGAATGTAGAAGGTACTACAGTTATTATTTTAGTATGGAAGTAACAATGAAATAGGAAGTAGAAGAAGAGAAGAACTTTGAAAGAGGTGATAAAATAATTACCTCTTCTTCGGGTGATTCCTTTTGATTTGAACAAATGGGCTCCATAGGTTGGATTTCTGATCAAATTAAGTAATCTAGGTTGAATTGAGGGTAGTTGGTAAGATATTTGAGAAGGTTTTGGCTAAGACAAAAGGCTTTGGTGGTGTGAATTTGAGGAAGGGGAAGTTCCCTTTTATAAGAGAGGTGAGGGGCACTTTAGGAAAAGCTTGAAATATTAATTTATTATAAAATCATTTTCAATTTATAATAGCTAAAAATGAATTTATTTTGAGGATAATGTGGTTATAGGTCGAAATACTCTCAAAATATTGGTTTTAGACATGTTTAGGTCATCATATTAACCTTATCATTTAGATTTAACCCTTAGTTAAATAGTTTAACTCTTATAATGTATTCTTGTATTTTTATACTACAAGGTTAATATAGTTACTATAAGTTTTTAAATGAACCTAAAGTAGATTATTTATGAGATTTTAACACTATACAAGTTATTTTTCAGAACCTTATATTTTTATGACTTTTATATTATTTAATAAAATAGTATTTATTTTAAAATATCATTTATGTCAATTTGGTTACTATTTAATACTTGATTTTTCTAAAAGTCATAACAACTTGATTCCGTCTAAAAAAAATACAATGAATCAATCCTAATTTTTCATAGTCACCTATAAAATTAGTGGGTGGAATAATATGTTTCAAATTAGATATATTTTAAAATTTATAATATCATTTGTTTTAATCATTCATTAATATGGTAATTGCTGCTTCATCATTATGACATAAATAAATTTAATTATTTAATGTCCAAAAATTATAACTAAAATACCATGATGTAGGAAATAGTTTTATCTTACTAATGAATATTTATTGTCGAATTTATCTTATGTATAACTCTATATTAAAAATTATTTAGTTATTAAAAATTGAATTTAACACTTTTAACTCTTCTTTAAATAAAATAAAATAAATGTCCTAATCTAACCCAAGTGAATAAAAAAGGATCATAGTTTTTCCCTAAGTATGATTTTGGTCGAAAAACACTTATCCAATATAACTAAGACATGTGTTGGGGTAATTTTATATTATTATAATATTATTTTTACCTTTAATTACCCTATTTACTTTTATCCGTGGTAAATAAAATTCAAAATTTACTATTCACAAAAAAATTATTTTCATCATATTGAACAACATATTACATACTAATTTCAACTATTTCTCTTGTATTTTTGAAATTCTATTCACAGAAGCAGTGAAATTACGTTTTATGAAAATTTGTAAATGTGTCTAGAAGGTGGGTAAAAGACGATAAAAAGTTCAACAAAATTTTATATATTTAATCTTATTATAAAATAACGCTAATTAATTAAATTGGAATAATATAGGTTTTATGTATATATTTTTATTTTCAAATTAATTTAAATTGATAATAATTATTTAAATAAAAAATTCGGTTTTTATGTACTATGCTGTATTTTTCACTATTCATAAAAAATTGAATGTTTTCAGAAAAATACCAAAAATTAAACCTAAGCTAATTTTGTTATTTTGAATTCAAAAATGATGTCTATTTTACCAAATTCAATTTTTAGGAGTGTCTAAAATTAATTTTATTATTTTTTATAAAAGGACATAAAAAGTAGTTCTTTTAAGAAAATAGTATTTCTAAATATATAACTATTTTAACAAAACATATACATTTCATTTTAAATATGTTTTCTTTATATAAAAAGATTTTAAATAAAATTTAAAATTTATTTTTTACTATTCATATTACAGTATTTAATGGATAAATAAATATATCTTTTAAATAATTAACATAAAAATATATTGTTTCACAGAAACTAAATCTTGCATATAACGAAATCTCAGTTGGTGTTGCGTGCAATATAAGATATAAAATTAATTTATAGAGACAACGTACTATGAAATATTGGGGTGATACATTCTCCCATCCTTCAATAAATTTCATCCTCGCAATTTGAAATTGTTCTTCGAAAATAAAAGTTTAAAAATAGAAAATACCTTTTTGGAAAACCCGCATCAGAAATAGGGTTAATACAATTTAGTCTTAATAAGAGGGAAAGAGAAAAGAAAAAGTCACCACCAAATTATGATCTATAATAGAAGAACATTGGTGGCAATTAGAGACACATAATTGGATGAAAAACAAAAATATTTATAGGGAGTGATTGAGGTCATCGATCACAAACAATTGAACAATAAATGGAATATTGGGGGCCTCAAAGCCAAAAATATATGATGATTTAAAATCTCATCAGTTCAAAAAAAACATAAGGTATTAAGATAACACACTTTTTGGTTTTATTGTCCCTTCCCTAAATTTGAAGAATTAATTTCTACATAGAATAAGAGAAAAATAGAATACTTGACAAGTAGAGTTCCATCCTTCAACTAATTTCTACCACAAACTTATATTTCACTCCAAAAGATAATAGAACTAAAAAATATTCAATTTATCCTAATCATACAGGGTTACAAACAAATGAATTTATAATTCATCTATCAAACAATTTAAAAAAATACATTATACCAACTAGGACATTATGTAGTCCAGTGGTAGGTGATGCACCTTTGTTGCCCTTCGGTTGCAGGTTGAAGTCTTGTGACCTTTCCGGAAGAGATGTGTTTTTGCCTGACCTCTAGGTTTTCCTTTTCATAAAAATAAAAAAATAATCTTATGAAATGTTTTGACCTTAAAAAATAGTATCCAATTTCAATCATAATCCATTCCAACCTTTAGACTCATCCAAAATACTTCTTTCCAAACTCACAGTCCAAAATTTATAAGGAAGGTCACATATCATATATGTGACTAACTTCATCATGTATTCTCTTAAAACATGGTAAACCTTGAATTACCATAAAACATAATTTATTACCTTCATTCTACCTTATTCCTTATAGAATACTAGATAGACTCCTTATATCAAAAAATGTTGTAAACTCCAATAATGATGGAATAAACAAAAAATTAATTAATTTCAACATAGTCAAGAATATCCAATATAATTTATCCAAATAAATCATCTCTTATTCCAAAATCACTACCTCATTATCATGACCATATTAAGTTTTATATTTCCTTTAGCTATGTATTTTTCAAAAATATTAACTTACTATGTAGTCACTTTTCTTAGTACCATACAATCTCAAATCCTCAATGAAATAGTACTTCAATACCATCGTTATATACTCTATAATTCTAATAACTTGGACATCATTAATAAAATAATCAAATTAAACAATTGTTTAATAACAACATAAGAACACTAATAATTCCTCTTTATCTGTGGTAGTATCAAAACTTGATTATTATCCAATAGCATCATTTTCAGTATACTCCGATGATTTGGACATTGATTCGAGTAGTGTCCCAACTCCATGAAGATAAAGCGTTGTACATTTGAATCCTTTTTTGTACCCTTACAATAATGTACTTGATGTCCTTTTTTCCACATTTATAACAAACTCCCATTCCCTTTAAGAATTTACAAAGATGATTCTTTCTACAGTTTTCACATGTGGGAAAATTGTTCTTTCCCTTATTCCCTTTGTCCATATTTTTCTCTCATATCCCCTTCTTCTCTTTCTTCCCTTCAAAACCATAAGACTTAGAAAACTCATTACTTATCTTATTAACACATGATACCATTTCTTCATATAATGAGAACATGTGGGAGACTATTTCCCTTATAAATCTTGTCTTAAGACCATGAAAGATATGATCCTTCTTAATCTTTGGATTATGTATATTTCTAGAGTTCTCATTCCATCTACTGGGCAGCTTTTCTAAATGACTACATACACTAGGTTAGATCATATCATAATTTATAATCCACAAATGTGGAAAATTCTCAACAATAATTGATTATTTTCACACATCTAGTATCGTAATCATAAAAAATGGTTTCTTTGGTGATATATTTACTCATAAATCATTCATAATGGTTTGTAAAGAAAATGTGAATTATCTTAAGAACATCCCCTGAGAGTGTCAGACCAGGTGTGTAGTAAGGCATGTTGTTGTGTACCAAGATACCCCGAGTCATGCCCGAAACTCCTTGTCGGAGTTTTCCCTCCTAGGTACATATGTTCCATGACCATGTCCACTTGTAGTATCCATTTAGAGATGTATTTCTAGGAAAACCCACATAATATCTACATTACCAATTTTTTGGATATTCTTCTATACTAATCCTCAAAGTATATCTTAGGGTAATGTTTCCTAATCAAGGTTTATCTAAATATAGTTTTCAAGGTTATTTATAAACATCCTCTGATACCAACTGTAATTCCCTGACCCCAGAAGACCAAAGCTGGTGTATTATTTTAATATATTGGCATGATTACAATGAATCATGTCCTAAAGGACTGATCAGTTTAGCAGTCTTAGAAAATAGAATACATACATAAACATAAAATTATACAGTCTAACATACAACACAACATAAATAATCCTTCACGAATGCCATTATTCTATTATCTTAACCCTAAATATCAATTATAAAACACTTCTTGGAATCCTGGTAAAATAAAACACAAGAAAGTAGTGAGCTCAGACGCTCAGTAAGGGTTAATAATTCAGCGGAATCTATAAACTTTTAAGGAAAGATGTATAATAAAAACAGTAGCCTTTTATATAAAAAACTTGAACATAATATTCTAAAAATAAGTCAAACATTACCATATAAACATGCACATGGATATTATACTAGGTGAATAATCACATGTAATAACTAATTTCATAATGAGTAAATGCATAATGCTAGACATCATAACCACATAGTCAAGGCCTCATGTCAGGAAAACAAATAATTTTTTTTCAAGGCCTTGTGACAAGACACTAATTTGTCTCATGAGACCTAATGATGCATCGAGGGGCTATAGCAGGCCCCGACCGTCACTTACTTTGTCCAATTCATTCCTCATATTAAAAGGGTGAAACATAACATAAACATTCATATTAAAAGTAGCATATGAAATGTTAATACTTTAACCATAAACCATGAATGGTATAAAAATAGAACATCCACATTCAAACATATCATAACTCATTCAATATAATATGGAAGATTTTATAATAATAAATCAACCTCAAACAAGAATAACATTCAATAAATGATGTTTACATAGTTGAAAATGATTAGTAAAACTCTTTGAGATAAATATCCCCTTTTAATTAAATCATTTAAAAGTATCACAATTTATAAAGGAAGTCATTTAAAAGATATTTTTGAACCAATGTTTCCCATACCACTTTGAAACTTTTTAAAGGAATTAACATTTTAAAACAATCATGTCCATATAAATAAATATGTAAAGTCATTTTGAAAACATGGACATTAATTAAAAAGATTTAAAAAAATAAATCTTTAAAACAATTAAAATGATGATCTATTTAAATATTCCCTTACATAAAACCTTAAAATATTCCTTTTGAAAACATTTTTATTAAACATGTACATGGATGATAAATATTTCCCACTAAATACTTATATATAAACAACCTCATATAATAAAGAGATTCTAAAATTAACCCTTACCTTATACTTTATTTTGGTCGAGGGTATGATTAACCTCCTGTATAATGACCATATTATGTTATTAAATTATAATAGAACCGTATTCATATTTATTATATCATAATTTATTCATTTATGAGTTTATACTAACCATTTAATAATAATTTCAATGTTAAAATAACATTTCGGATAATAATCTATTTCTTTATCATACGTGTTTTAACCTGTTATTATTGATCGTATAACTTATATCATGATTTAATTACTTCCAGAATATAAAACATTATTTATGTATCATATATATTCAGAATATAAATTTGTATAATATATAGATATATGAAATGGAAAACATCATTTATGGAGACGGTAGTCCGTATGTACGCATAAACATTGTTTCTGTTTTCATATAGTATTGAATGGAAGTAAGTGAATGAGATATATGTAAATATATATATATATCTATATATTTACAATAGAATTAATATTTCATATATTAAAGACTTATTAATTATATATATTTTTATAATCATCATTGAATGGTGAACGTGGAAATGAATCTCATCGCGTCATGGAGATGGTAAGCCGTACGTACGCACGAGTAACAATATCATTCTATTGATGGTGAAATCGTATGTAATTGGATGGTATATTATACATACGAAATCATTAAAATGTTATATTTATTATTTACATCAATTATACTCATTATTATACCCATCCAAGTAATGTAGTGTTGGATAACAAACTACACCACGGCGTGGAGACGGTAAACCGTAGATATGCATGTATGGTGACTTTGTCATTCATAAGATAGATTGAATAATGAATATTTTTGTAACATATTTATAATAGCATAAAATCATGTATAAGGTACATTAGTTATTATTTTATTATGGAAATAACAAAGAAAGAGGATGCAGAAGAAGAAAATAACTTTGAAAGAGGTGATAAAATAATTACCTCTTTTTCGGGTGATTCCTTTTGATTTGAAAGAATGGGCACCATAGGTTGGATTTATGATCAAAGTAATGAATCTAGATTGATTTGAGGGTATTTGGGAGGATATTTGAGCAGGTTTTGGCCGAGAAAAAAAATTCTTTGGTGGTGTGAATTTGAGTAAGGGGAAGTGCCCTTTTATAAGAGAGGCGAGGGGCACTTTTGGAAAAGCTTGAAATATTAATTTATTATAAAATAATTTTTGTTTTATAATAGCTGAAAATGGATTTATTTTGAGGATAAGGTGGGTTTGGGTTGAAAAACACTCAAAAATAGGTTTTAGACATGTTTAGGTTATCATATTAACCTTATCATTTAGATTTAACCCTCAGTTAAATAGTTTAACTCTTACCACGTCTTCTTTTTTTTTTTCTATACTAAAAGGTTAATATTGTTACTATAAGTTTCCAAAAGAACCTAAAGTAGATAATTTATCAAATTTTAACACTATCCAAGTTATTTGTAATAACCTTATATTTTAATAAATTTTATATTATTTAATAAAATAGTATTTATTTTAAAATATCATTTATGTTAATTTTGTTTCTATTTAATACATGATTCTTATAAATGTCATAAAAAATTAATTACATAGAAAAAAAATACATTTAATCAATCCTAAAATTTCATATTTACCTATAAAATTAGTTTATTTCATAAAAAGATTCAAATTATATATATTTTAAAATTTATAATATCATTTGTTTTAATCGTTCATTAATAAGGTAGTTACTGCATAATCATTGTGTAATAAACTAATTAAGTTATTTAATGTCTAAAAATTATAAATAAAATACCATGATATAGGAAATATTTTTTATCTTTCTAATGAATATTTATAGTCAAATTTATTCTTTGTATAACCCTATATTAAAAATGATTTATTTATTAAAATTTGAATTTAACACTTTTAACTCTTCTTTAAATAAAATATAATAAATGTACTAATCTTAACCAAGTGAATAAAAAAGGATCATATTTTTTACCTAAGGATTATTTTGGTCTAAAAACACTTATCCAATATAATTAGGACATGTTTTGGGGTAATTGTATATTATTATAATATTATTTTTACCTTTAATTACCCTATTTACTTTTAACAATGGTAAATAAAACTCAAAAGTTATTATTCACCAAAAATTATTTTCATCCTATTGAACCAAATTTTACATAATGATGTCAACCATATCTCTTGGATTTTTGAAATTAAATTCACAAATGTAGTAAACTTACTTTTTATGCAAATTTGCCAATGTGCCTAGAAGGTGGGTGAAAGACGTTAAAAAGATCAATAAAATTTTATATATCAAACCTTATTATAAACTGACTCTAATGAATTACATTTATATAATATAGGTATTACGTATATATTTTTTACTTTAAAATAAATTTAAATTAAAAAAAATTATTTGAATAAAAAAAGTCAGTTTTTATGTATTATGCAGTATTTTTCACTATTCATAAAAAATTGAATGTTTTCAAAAAAATACAAAAAATATATCCTATGATAATTTTGATATTCCGAATTCAAAAATGAAGTCTATTTTACCAAATTAAATTCTTAGGAGTTTCTAAAATTAATTTTATTATTTTTCACAAAAGGACATAAAAAGTTGTTCTTTTACGAAAATAGATGTTCTAAATATATAACTATTTTAATAAAACTTATACATTTAATTATAAATATGTTTTATTTATGTGAAAACATTATAAATAACATCTAAAATTTATTTTTTACTATTCATATTAAAATATTTACTTGATAAATAAATATATCAATTAAATAATTGTAATACTAATGTGTTGTTTTGCAGAAACTTAATCTTTGGTATAATGCATGTCAAGTTGATGTTGCATGAAATATAAGCTATTAAATTACTTTATAGAGATAACATACTATGAAATATTTGGGTGTTATAAATATTCTTATTCTATAATTCTTAAGAAAACCAAAATAATTATTGGATTTACATTATTTAAAAATTTCATCATGAACAACATGACAATACAAGAATAAACAAAATGATAAATAGCATAATATAGGGAGAAGACTATCTAGAAAATCAAGTGGAAAACAGTTATGAAAGTGGAAATTACATTCGACTACTAACCATGAAAAATTATTTATTAATAAATTTTATAATTTATTAGGTAATTAATCCCTTAAAAAAGGTCAAAACATGGTCAATTTATGATTGTACATAAATAAATTAGAAAACCAATGAATCCTCTACCTCAAAATTTTGACGTTCTCGAAATTGAAACATAACACCAACTCAGATATCCTATCTCATCACCCATGATGATACTATGAGTACCCAATGATATATTGACATATAAATATTGGGAAAAAATAATGAAAAATTAATTAGAATGACGGTGGACATGTAAAAAAGCATGGAAATTGGAGTGAGAGGAAATTGTGATCAAACAGAGGAAAACTATATGAAATTTTGAAAAAATACCTCAGATCACCATATATGATCACTAGAATCTAGGGCATGATCCTGATCAAAAGGGAATTCAAATTAAATAAAAATGGATGCCAGTGAAGAAAGGTTTCAAGTCGTTGTATTGTGGGAAAAGTGGGTTCGTGGTCTAGGTGGTATTTAAATGTAGAATGAATTTTTAGAGGATCATGACAGAACCCCTAGTACCATGTTATAGCATGATGAAAAATCCGAGGGCTACAACATAATGGATTGAAACTGTGCTACATCCAATAATTCAAACCCAAATCTAGGATCCGTGGATATATCCATGATATAGATACTATTTATTGGAGGGAGGGACTATGGTATAATCTAATTCCCATGCCACAACCTCCCATAATTTTTAAGTAGCCTACAAACTACTACAATGCATCCACCATGGCTCCATGCCACAACCATGCCTCAAATGGGAGTGGTACCCCATTTTTTCCATATAGACTATAAAATCATTGGAACCTCCTTTAGGTGCCTCCAACTCTGAAAAAACACAAATAGAAGAGACACTATGGTCTAGGACCATAAATATTCTACTTATTAAACCATTCTCATCATCTAGACTTCATAACAAAACTTGGAGGGAATGAACGCATCATGGTGTCATCCAAATAGCATTTATATGAGATACCACTCAAGGTTTGTGCTATCATAGGAACTCAACCAATTAACTAAGAGGAAAACACACAAAACCACACAATTGAAACAACAAGCTCTAAAGGACTCTCCAAAGAGACATGTCTCAAATGAGAGTAAATCTATAAAAAACAAAAAGAGAACACCATTATGTAAACCAAATAAAGTTAAATTTAAAAAATAGGAGTTATAATAAGAGAATATGTAAATAAAAAATATATCAGGTTATTGAGTTCATATCTATGTCTAATATTCTTAGGTGATCTCCACCACAAAACCACATCTCCAAAATATAGGAACAAAGGGAATACCATGCTTACCAAACACCTTCTCTTGGAGGTCCTGGATCTCTAAAGGTCACTCCTCGAATGTCACATCATTGTCAATGTCTATCTCACCTAAATCAAGGATGTTGGAGTCATCATTAAGGTAATATAAGAGCTTCAACCCATAAAAAACATAAGGTATCCATATAATATATGGGGAATGTTCTATTCGATATGCCACAACTCAACATTAGCCTACACATTGAAAGTTCCAAAAAAATGTGGAGAAATATTACCCCTATAAACAAACCTTTTCAGCCCATGATGATGATCCACCTTAATAAACACATAATCTCTAGTGTTGATATCTTGATGTACCATCCAATGACTAGAATATCACTTATGATGATACTTCAATTCCTTTATCTTCCTACGAACTACCTAAACTATCTTTATCATATTCTACACTAGTTCTTTCTTGAAAATTATAGACTCCTCAAACCCATTCCAGTATAATAGATAATATGATGATCATTCGAAAAATTCATAAAATGTTTCCATTAAAATGTTGGAGTGAAAATTACTACTGTTAGAAAAATTGGCCATGGGAAGGTGGAACATCCACGAACCTCTAAAATCTGGGATATAAGAACAAAAAATGTCTTCAACTTTCTGTGTAGTATTTATTTTGATCATCCTTCCATGGATAAAAAATAGTTCTAATTCATATTTGAGAGCCAAATTAATGTTGGAGACCTCTCCACCCCATAGAGGTAAAATGGGGATCACAATTATAGATGATCATCCCATGGAATCTATAGAGTCTCACCACCTCCTCTAGATACTGCCTCAAAAAAACACCACTAATCTCTACTCCATTTCCATTATGAAGTGGATTGATTTAATAAAATGGTGCACTATCAGCATTATAGTGGCATAGAATCATTGAGAAAAAGTTAATCCAATTAAAAATACAATAGATATTTACCCCACTTCCACTAAGGAACATCTAGTTGGTGGAGAAAACCATCATGAACATAGTTCTTAGACATCACCTTCTAGAAGGCCAAACATTGAGACACAAAATCTACAACTGAGCACTTAAACCTAGTCCCCAAAAAATAATCTCTCAAATATCAAAACATTTTTTTCGTTCTAGGATGTATCACCAAGGGTGATATATGAAACTCATAGAAAACTAACTCACGCATCCCCAAACCAAAGTAAAGGAATCATTAAAATAACACTTCATATCAATCATACTAAAACCAACCATTAGAGGAATCACCAAAATGACTTGGAATCTCCTAATCACCAACATTAAACCCCACAACACAGTCTTCTCCATATACCACACCAATGATGACTGCACTTTCATTTGATAAAGAAATTTTTTCCACTAATATCTCCCATATATCGATAGATCACTAAGAGTTCTTCCATCACCCTCTGGGAATCACCTGATTCACACATGGAATCAATACATGACTTACTACTTCATAAATATGTAATAAGATTATCCTTTCCTGGTGTATATGAAATATCAAAGTCATATTCTTATATGAATTACACCAACCTTCACTATTGTAGGTTCATGTCTTCTTGGGAGAGTACATACCTCAGGATATTATTAGTGGTAAATATCAGAAAACTCTCATTGATGAGGTAATGGTATTATAATTTTTAGGAAAAAACACCTACTACCAACATGATATCTTGTACAAGATAGTTAATCTCAATGGAATGTAAATGGTTTGACCCATAAAAAATTGATCTTTTGTAATCAGAACACACCCCTAGATGAGACACAATGTGTCATAAAAACATATATAAATACAGTACCTCTGTTAAAAAACAATTTACCAGAGCATAGACCAACTTCATATTTAGGGATAGTAAGGATACCTGAAACTGACATTTCTATATGAATTTATGATCCTTTATATTCAATGTAATCAAAGGATTCACAACATATGATAAATATGTTACGGAAAACCTATAACTACTTCCAAGACATTCGAATCATTGTACCTATACAATAATAGTTGGGTATAACAATGAAATTGATGCCTCTATATTCAAAGGATTCAGTGTCACTCCTTTATAGGGAATTAGATACCCTAAACATCATGATCCCAAAATGCACACTTCAAAAACATGTAGAAAAACTAATGATGATCATGAACTTCCAAAAATGGAACATAGATGCACTTTATGGTCCTCCACACACATATAATATATAAAGATGTCATCAATGAGATCCATCATTAACTCATCTAGAAACTCCTTGAATATTGCATTCAGAAAAACCATAAACATCGCTAGATAATTTTTCACACCTCATGATATCAAAATGGAATATTATTTCTCATGATGTCATTAAAAAGAGGTATTTGGAAATCCTAATCATTCTAAAACATCTGATGAAATCCTAACTGCAAAATGATTTTCATGAACCAACTAGTTCCTTTTAGCTGATAAAATTAATGATCAATTTGAAGGAGAGGATAATAGTTCTTCACCATAAATTCATTCATGCGAGGAAAATCTATATAGAGATACAAATATCCATTGACCTTATTCCCATGAAAAACCAATTCACCATATAGTGACATATTCAGTTAAACAAAGTCTCATTATAACTTACCATAAAGCTGTATTTTCATATCCCACATCTCAAAAGGAACCATCGTACATATAAAAACTGAGATAGGGAAACACATGGTAGTGGCTCAATCCCAAACTTGATCTATTATTGAGAGGGAAATTCTACAAAATCCTCAAGAAATATATCATTTCACTCTACCAAAACTATTGTAAGCAACATCAACTGAACCTTTGACAAACATAGCATCAAATCGACCACCAAGGAAGATAAGGACAAATCACGTATTTGACGCATTCGAGGGACTCTATGAGAAATGAACATTGTAGTCTAAACATCAACATCATATAACAAAAACATGGTCTTGAAAAAAATACATAATATCCTACACTGAATACAACCAATCCACAAGGAGGATGATGACATGTGGTTATATCTTTAAACATAGAAATTCTCCCAAGGATTGGTGCAACCCAAAAACTAGTAAATAGCTTCATATATGCTTTAAACTTATAATCTCGACCTCCAATTGGAATAGAAAAAACAAATGGAACTATAATTACATGAACCTCAATTTAAAAATCATGGACTAGGACTGGTTACAAAGAGGCATGCATAACTCCTAAATCAATCAAGGAATGTTCCCAAGTAGAAAAAAAATAAAATGGAAAATAAAATGACATTTTTAAATCATTGTGATGGAAAAGAAAAAGAATAAATGAGACCATGAAATACTCCACATATAATTAATAACCCTGATAAAGACCACCTACAAGGATGTTATATACTATCCAAGGATGATGTACATCTTAGGGATGTCTTATACCCTACCCATCTCCTATATGCTGATCCCAAGATGGAGATTTCTACAAAAATTGCCTTAGTTGAAACTTCCATAATGAAGGATACCATATAAGAACACGTGGTTCATTGTGACTGATTATAAAATTTAGAAACTATATTCCATAATGACCCTGAATAGAAAAAAACACATATCTTCTAATTGATAATAGGCCAAAGAATAACCATCCCTTGTGAATTGACAAGAAAATCATTGTTAACTACCCTGAGATATCTGAAAACACATATGTCCAGACAAGAAACCTTGGGCCATAGATCTACTTCATGAGGCATCATGAAGACTCACCTATTGTGATAATATGGTTGTACATAGCGTCATCTCAATAACTACCGCTCTTGAATACATATAATGGTATGTTAATGATTTAAATGGGGTGACCTAGAGTTAGATCTATGTTCGAAAAGACTCCTAGAAATTCCTCTCTATGTTATCCTCATGTGGAAATAGGTATGATGGATATTGTTGAATGGTACTAAAATGGATCCCAAAATCCGGCATGTTAAAACTCCCCGATTAAAGGGTAAATAGATCATGGTGGTTTTCCACCTTTTGTGGTCGATGAAAGAAACAATACATGAAACTAATATCTAATCCTCTCTTATGGACATCAAAATCCTTTAAATCACTGAGGAACAATATCTTCCACTGTCATTATTCTATACTGAACATCATCATGGACAATAAAAAACTAGATATCCTTTCATGCATGGATCAAACTGATATCTATCTTAACATAATCTATCCAGTCCCCTATGACATAGCCCAAAATGGAGTCTTTATATTTCAACGAATATAACACTAAAAATATTAGAGTTTCCTACTCCAAGTGTCACTTTTATTGAAATATACTCTATGGTGGTCTGTTAGAACTTCAGGCTAAACATCCTCTACACGAACATGATTGGGACACTGACTTGGAGCCATTCCATAAAAATAAGAAATTATTAGAGATAGATAAAACATGAATAAATAATATGTAAGATTAATTAATTTATTAATTATCTAATTATTTTAAGGTTTAACCAATTCCATGGTCTACCCATTTCAAAAAAATGTGTAATGAATAATGATGCATGATCCTTTCATAGGTCACTACCCCACATATAGTATCAGTTCTCCAAGAAGCTCGGTAAACTAAATGGTATATAAATATGATGATAGGGGTACCTAAATCACCATGTCTCAACTTGTATCCCTTTTCCGACATCTTTAATTAATCATAAATAACATCATTTCCCTGCTACCCCATATAGTCCTCACGTATTCTTAACTCCAAACACCATCCATTCAAATCAAAATATATAGTTGAAACCACATTTTCAGGACTCCCTCTAACTAAAGGTACCCATCCCAATCTTACAATGAGAGAATTTAGTACTGACCAACCTAGTCCCATATCTATTAGGCCTTGGGTTTGGGACTAGAACTATGGGTATAACAAACATACAAATGAGGGGAATTATAATCTTAGATAACATGCAAAAAAAGAATATAAGATAGATACACCAAAAATTAATTCTCATAACGGTAAATTAAATTCCAATTATATACATTTAATGTGATAAAAAACTAAAACAACTATAAATTAAACTACAAGTTCCAAAAAGGTAAACTCGATAGTGACCATGATTCCCAAAAATTTCCTACAAAACCACGAGCTAGTAAAATCTTGCCCAATATCCAACCTAATCCTTCTAAAAAGAAAATAATTTTATATATACATGGGGTGATAATAATAGTACACTCATTATGATACACCACATAGCCTATCATGTAATATTTAATGATAGAATAATAAATCCCATGAATAATAAGTGAATCTAAATTAGCACAAAATATTTTATACTATGTTCTCAACCTCAACATGACTATACCTCACCATTTATGGAATATGAGATATCATATATTATAGTAATGAAACAAAAAGGATACCCTACCATTGATTCCCCATTTCTTTTCAACTTTTAAATAACAATGTATGTCGTGATCCTTTTATCTCAAAATGAAATCCATCACAGAGACACCTGGGATAAAGTATCACAACATGCATCTCACACATCACACCATCCCATAATCCCATATCAAATCTCTATATAATTACTAGGTAGTTTTCGATATCCACCATATCCCATATGATGTGTATCATACCGTATGAATTTTACATCAAGCCATCCCAACCCACATAATGAGTAATGTACCTCAATCCAATATGTCATATAAATGTAATAAATATAATAATAATTTGGATACTATATTTGAAAAAACATGTGGTTGAAATAACAAAAATCCATTACATCCCTCTACACACATTTATGGGGAATATAACCACCATGCATACCAGTACATAATACTACAGGGAGAGGATGGTGTGGCTAGAGGGGGTAGTCGAACATCCATCCCTCAAAAACCTAAATGTTGGATAAAACATCTTCCAAGAGTCCAATGGGTGTCAGTCACCCTAACCAACATGGGTGGGGTAGAGTATGAAATCACAAGACATACAAGTTATAATATATCTCTCAGAAAAATTATGGGTAAAACCTAATACTAGGGTCAATTATAGATATCATCCCTCAGAAACATGATTGTCAATGTGAGTGCTAGATATCCAATAATAATTCAAGAATTTAAATAGATAAATTTAAATTAATACATTCTTTTTTTAAAATTCTCCTTTAATTAATTAATTCATTATCTATTAATTAATAGTATTCCAAACTGTATTATATTAATTTTCATGTTGAATTCCATTCGCTATAGGAATAAACAAACTGAATCCACTTTTAATCAAAATTTAAATTAATAATTTCATTATAGAATAAACGAGACCACTTGGTTAATTTTTTTATTAAGCACTATTAACCATAAAAAACTCAAATAATAATAGGATAATATCATAATATACCACCAAGAGAGATACACCCAAGCATATCTAGTTTCCTCGTGCAGTGGTGAAGGGAATGTAGATAAACAAGAAACCCAATCATCATCCATTTAAAAAGATTCAACGAACAAGAATAAAATATTTGAACTTCATAATGAGTAATCCTAAATTAAACAGATTCCATAATCATAGTTCCATTCGTGACACAATCATTCATATCACCATGCGCATCACCGCCATAGTGTCAAATACTTCCACAACCTTAGGTCAACATACCTATTTCTCATCAGTCATCTAGTGATCATATCACAACACATTGTAGGGATCATATAAATAGAACACCAATTGATAGAATGAAACAAACATATTCAACAAAGAAACTTTGCCCTTAAAAATAAATCTAGCCTTCACATGCCAATAAACTCTCACAGCCCCCAACAGAAGGCATTAAACAACTTTAAACAACAATCCCTCTTGGTCCCAAAAATTTACCATTATAAAACAAAAAAATTTATTCCATATATAATAAAAAAATTCACTTTTCATAGGTTACATCCATGGGTAACATAATTCATCATATATACCAAGTAATTAATTGTTTAAACAAAATTTATATCATTTTCTAGTATAAATATTCTTTTAATAAAAAATATCATTATTATGATTTTAATGATTATTAAAATAAACAGTATTTCTAGAATCAGGTCCATAACCAATTTCTTTAACACATGGAAGATAAACCATAATTAAACATGAAACATATATAAATTTTATTACCTTGAAATTATAACAAATAATGGATTTATTATACATGCATCTTATCTAATTCCCGATCTAACCAATAAAATTATCCAAATTACATTATTTTCAAATTTCATTACAAATTTCATGTTAATCCTAACATAACCAACATGATAATATATTAATATAGATAGAAAAATATCATGGAAATCTAGAGTCAAAATATTATTATGGTGGATAAAAAATGAAACCACTGACCATAACTAATTATTTCTTAATCTTGTTAAATATTTATTAGGTTAATTTCACAAATATCCATATGGATAAACCATGGTTAATTTATTATTTCATGTAGATAAATATGAGAAGAAAATAATCCCCTACTTGAAATATTTGACATTCTTTAAACAAAAATAGAATGCCAATGTGGATATCTCATCACCTATTCCACAAGGAAACTATAATCCCCCAAGGACATCATACCATGAACACACTATAAAAGAATAAATAAAAATAAATTAGAACTATGGAGATCAAAAACCAATGTGTGGTAAAAATAAAAAGAATAAAATGAGATCAAAATAAGGATGAACAAAAACATTAGTGGAAGAACATATGTCATACCACTATAGATTGATCTCTAGAATTCATAGATTGATCCCAATATAAAGGGGTTAAAAGTCCATAAATAATAATATTGGGAACTTAGGGTTTGATTGAATGAACGTGGAGAAAATTTGGGTGGTGGTCCTAGTGGGTATTTATAGGCTTTCCAAATTTTTATAGGATCATAATATAACCATCATGACCACACTACGATCTGTTGAGAAATATAAAGACTATAATGAAATGGAAAGAGACCATGTCACAACCCTCTCGTCAAACCATTATCTTGGATCCATGTCAAATATTTATTTTTTTTGGTATAGGGGCAATGGATCAGACTACAGCCCATGCTGCAGCTACCCTTAATTTGGAAGTATCCCTAAAAAATACTATGGTGAAGCCACCTTGCTCTATGGAATTGTTCTTAATACGAGGTAAGTTGTTACACCATTTTCAACCATTATGGGACATCCATACATAAAAAGGTTGTTGCCCCAATTTTCATCCTTCTAGACTGTTTTCACCATAGCTAGGATACCACACCACAACTTGTCCTCAAATATAAGTGGCACCCCCTTTCTACCATTTACCCTCTAAAATCATTGGAAGCTATTCCTTGTTCCTGCATCACCCAAAACACATAAAGGTAAGTGTTTCTAAGGTCTGGTCTCTAAAAATAATTATTAAAAATATAAATATAAATTCACAATCTTATATGGTTTATATACGAGTCAAGATCCCTAGATAACTTATAGAGCCACCTCAACTATATCAGTATATCTGAACATCGTTGTTCTATATATGTGTATAAAAATGTGTGAGTTAAATTATTTAGTTAATACTTAATAAAAATAGGAATAATAAAAAAAATTATGAACGTACCTAACTTTTAAGCTTCTTATTTTTTTTAACAATTAGTTACAATTTATTTTCTAATGGTATTTATTATTACATGTGAAGAAAAAGCCTCATGTTTATTACCCCTATTTATAATTTTTTTGTTGATGGATTTGGTGAAGGTTCCATTGGGGCAGGACATTCCATTTTCCAATTAAAATTTTATTTCATATTGTTCACTATAAGGATTGAAGATTGCTATATTTTATATCCTTATAATCTTGGAAACCATTATCAAAATGATACAAAATGGATTTCACCATACTATTGATTTTACAGTTCAAAATGAAACATGAGTAACTGTGAGCCAACATGGATTCCATTTTTCAATTTATACGCATTTAGTGTAATTATAATCTCAATTTTTTTCTATCTTTAGTTTCTCCTCATAAGACTATTGAATATGAGACAACATGGTGTAACCGACCATGTAATATTGTTTTGTTTACAACTCACAACATATTTATGATAAAATAATTATTTAGAGATAAAATATATAATTCATGTGTATTATATAAGAATCATTATCACCCTTAATTATTTAATATCCCATTTTCTGAACCAGATTAAATTTATAATGGAGTTTTAAATTTTCATATGCTGGATGGTCAAAATGTTAATTATACCATAAAAATATAATTATGATAATTAAAACACTTAAAGGTTATTTTTATAGAGTATTAACGGAAAGGGATGTGACTTGGGTGTTTAGTGGAGTTTTACAAACAACATGGGCATCTTCAGATCCCAAAGCTTCAGTTTATAGAGAAATAGTTTGAGGTGCCCAATTGGAACATGGTTAGAAGTAATCACGCAAATCAACCATGGGACCCATTAAGACAAGTATAATGATTAGTTTAACCATGCATAGGGGGCTACGTGACCATGATAGGACATGTAGAGAAATAGTATATGGATAACATGGGTTGCACATAATTATCCAAAATTGTACACCTAGTCCACACGGTTAGTGCCACATATTAAGAGGATGTGCACTACTGGAACACTATTTCAAAAAATTTAACACCTCATTTAAGGGGGATGAAATTAACCTTTTTTATATAGATTATTTATCTCTTACTCTACCATTTAGCATCCCGAAAACTAGACAGAATCCTACCATCAAAGATCTATCCTCCTCTCCTCATATACTGGGTGAAATGTCTTCCATCAAAACTTCCAATATCTCTCTTTTTATATTGTTTGAATCCCTTTGGTGATTATATGATTCATATTTCCTCATTTAGATATTTATTTATCCATATTAAAAGTTATTTTAATGCGAGACCAAATACCTCGTTTTTAGGGAATTTTTCTATTCCCCAATTCTCTCTTGATCCAGCTCAAATCAAAGGAAAAAATGGATGAGTGAGGTGTACTAAGAACAAGTTAGGTGGTCAATGTATTTTTCCCTTAGTGTTTCATTGTTTTATAAAATACACAATTGTTCCACACACTAGATTATCGATGTGTTTCCCATTAAATGTGAACTTAATTATGAGGAGCATAATTCCGTAGATTACATAGCCATTGTGCATTGAGTTTCACTATTTGTGGTTGTTCACTTCAAAATGAACCACCCCATTGGTGTTAATTCATATAACCTATTCTCTATCTAGGATATTTAAAAACACTTTTTAGGGTTATGTTTAAATGATTAGATTAAATTTCACTACATACAATTATATCACTGATGAGGTATGTTGGTATAACTTATATGTAAATGATGTTTAAATTGAGTTAACTGAAATGGTATAACAACCATTCCCCATTTGTAATAATACAACCTATGAGGTGAAGTACCATATTAATAAAAAGGGGAAATCAAATGGAGTTATTTGAGACAATAAATTTCATAGAGATTCACAAGTCCATCTTAATTACTTATAAATGTATTGATGTTAATTATATTCTTGAATTATGATGTTTCATGTTTATTTACATTACCATATCTTTTATTTATACTTTAATTGAATTGAAATATCAAGATGAGTCATATTTTTGGTATTCTTATATCACATGGCCTATGCATAATCATAAAATTCATGAGCCTATTTATATTACTGCATATAACACTAAAGCATGGAATCACATATAAATTTTATTACCCAGGCATGGAGACTCTTATATGTTTTCATACTAAATAATAGAGTCCCTTATAAATTGTGGTACATGGGAATGAAATATCTTTTTAATTTGGAACTAGGTATTGGAATCCCTTATATATTGGGATGATCAGGCATGACATCCCCTATACATTGTCATAATTAGAAATGTAGTCCCTTATAAATTATGATACTCAGGCATGGAATCCCTTATAATTTTTTATACCACTACATGATGTTAAATACAAATTGTGACACTTGGGAATGGTGAATCTTTTTCAAATTATTTGACTCTAATGATTATACATGGATTCCTAAGTTACACCTCAGTTCCCAGCTAGTATTACATATATATATATATACATGAATTTATTTGTTATAATTTATAATATATATACATATATACATGGTGAAACATCATCATGGATATTTTGGATTGGGATGAAGAAAGTATTATCAACTATGTGTCTTTGGAGAACCTAAGTCCGAATTATTGAAATTTACTTATTAACTGTAATGTTGATATACTTATTCACTGCTACATTTTATATTTCGAGACTAGATAGCATTATAAACCCTTGGTGGTATCCAACAGTGTTTATCTCACACATTGTTTGGGCCGCTGTTTGGTACCTAAACATACCTAATTGTTTCAAGTTCAAGATCATGGATTATTGTTATGATATTACTCTTATAGATGGGATCTTAGAAGCACATGATTGTAATGCATCTCCATATCCTCATATATATATCATTAAGGGTTTTTTATTTCATTGTCAATGGTTTATGTATTTCATACAATATGTATTATTCTTCTATAATACTGCATCACATAGACAAGCATAGTCATAATGTCTAGAATTTCTAGGTTAACTGATTTATTTCCATGACATTTCATTTTTACTGCTTCTAATATTGATTGATTTATTATATATTGTTGTGCTACTCTGATCATGACGGTATAATCTCTCCATAGTTCCATCATTTTACCCTCACTACAAGTCTATAACATCTGGAATATAGGGTGGTGTGATCGAAGCCATGTGGAAACCAATCTACCTAATTTTTACATAGATTTTTCGAGTGAGAATTTTAAAAAGTTGTATAAGATCATATTTTCCATAATATTACCATTTTGGACTAGTAAACCTGAGACTATTAATGTTTTCTAACTTAATAAATAGCTATTTCTTGGTGTGATCAACCAACACATTGAAAAATGACTATGTGGCCATGGAAGGGGCTATTGTTGATGATATTTGTTTTTACATTTGATTATTATTTCACCTCAAGTGATTGATGTACTATTTCATACTTACTAATTTATGGGATTTATAGTATTTTACCCTTATCTAGGTATGGATATGAATTATTGTTAAATATATCATTATAGGCACATATAGATTCACATGTAAAACACATGTCATTCCATATATATGGCATTTATTGTATGTGTTATATAAGTTGGATGTACCTTGTTCGATTTGGAAGCAAGATTAGTTGTATACCATGTTAATGTTATTCATTATAATGACTTTTTATAATTATGAAAATTATTGGTTATGAATTTTATTCATCACACTAAATGGGGTTTTCCCAAATATCTTGATGGTGCTACCTAAACTAAACAATTAT
Organism: Viscum album; assembly: GCA_963277665.1. NCBI lineage: Eukaryota > Viridiplantae > Streptophyta > Magnoliopsida > Santalales > Viscaceae > Viscum > Viscum album. Next base: position 2,005,232,397 of record OY728122.1, on the reverse strand, counting down.
GATAATTTTTAGCCATAGAACATTGGTTGCATGGGATGAAATGCTACAAGTTGAAATTAAATGGGTTTCGATTATTCAATTTAGAAAATTCATGGGATGTTATAAATTAGAGAATAGTGACACAAATAATTTAACCACTACATATAAAAATGCTATATTCTGTGACCGAAGATGAAAACATGTTCGTAGTAACACGAATGCCTATTTTGACATATAAAGGAAATATCATTATAAATTGGGAACAAAAATTCATATAACTGAACTATGATATATATATATATATACATTAAATGGTTGAAAAAAAATCCAAGGAAATTTTTTTGAATTAATAAATTCATACCATTTCTTATGGATTTCATTTGAATGGGCATTAGTTGAAACACAAAATGGTGTGTAACTTCATAAAAAGGGAATGAATACCTGTAAAAATGACTCCCAATCTATTTTACTCCCCACATGTAAGTGAGTTTCATATTTTTCATGCTTATGAGAATTACATCACACAACCTGAGTAGGTCTGTCGAGGTTCTTTATGGTTATGTGATAAATCCACTAAGGGTGGTCAATAATATTAATGATTTACATGTAATTATGTTGAATTTAAATAGACCTGGGATGGTGTGATGGGACCCTTATAGGTCTCATTTATCTTTTATATTATATGAAACACAAACCCATGGGGGTATACTCCTGATACATAAAGATAGTTATTTAATGTGTCAGTGGCTACTTATATGATGTTACATATAAATGTATAGTGGAATTTTACTAAACTAATTACCATAAATTGATCATTAACTTATGTTATTCTTTTCAACATTAAATTTTTTATTATGGGTATTAGATTAAATAAAATTCCAATTCCAACCTAATGTTTTTTCCTCCATATCTTGAAATTGACATTCTTTTTAACTAAACATCAATATGAGAATTTTTGGACAAATAAAATGGAAAAAAATAATTTATATAAATAATTTATTAATTATGAAATGATTTCAGATAAATTATAAATTACTGAAAAGAAGTTTGAAATAACTTTCCTATGATACCTTGTGTCCTTACCTAAATGAATAACTAATAATTTTTTATTTATAAGTGGTAATTGATGTTATTTAAAATAATCCACCTTAATTTCCAAAATAAATTTTATTTGAGGTAATGTCTTATATAAATCCTTATAGGGGAAAATATAGAATAATCCCCCATGTAAGGGTTAATTATAATATATTCTTTATAGTTTCCTTGGAATGGAAATGTGACTATTTCCCATACACATCTTCTTATATTTCTTGAACCTAAATGGTAGGCAGTAGAGATTAGAAACCTTTTTATAATGATTATAGTTTAAAAATATAACCATTCAAAAAGAGTACTCATCCCATTGGGGTTTCACCCTTAGCTATAAAATATTTTTTATTGTTTATGAAAAGTTTCAAATGCGAGTTTTAATTAGAGTTCTTCTTTTCCAAGGTAATAATCTTAGTGTTAAAATCAAACCCCCAGGTGCATGGGTGGTCATTCAGTAAGTTAGGCCTCGTTAATTGTGTTAGAATCAAGTAATTCTATAGTTTATCAAGTTATACATGCCTATGGTCTGGTTGGATATTTAGTAGTTTGTGTGACCCTCTTATTTCTTCTTCTTCATCACCAATAAATGACTTGAGAGTTTTTCATCCAGATTAAAAATGGAATGGGATAATAAGAATTTTGGCTAAATGATTGAATGGGCCATTAGATATAGGGATACATTGGGATGATAGGCCTATGGATAATATCAAATTATATTTTATTGAGTTGATGAAATATCAGGATAATATTGAATTATGATAATGTGTTGTAACACTACTGATCAATTTAGATTTTGATTCTATTCTTTATTCTAACGGTGTCTATGAGCCCATATTAGGGGAGATTCATGGTTAAATCTATATTAATTCAGATATAGTGTTCTTTTATGATGGGGTTTCTAATTAAATTTTAGCATCGAACCTAATAAACTCCTTTTTCCACATCCACAATCTTTGTTTGGTGGTGGATGGAGCATTTTCCAAGGGATGATTTCTTGTTTTAAAAAAAATGATGGTGTGAACACTCTTAAGGTGGGAAGTATTGGGTTAGTAGAGAAATAAGTGTGTCTTTATAGGTAATGGAAACATGATTTTGGATGACCCTTTTGAAATGGTAAGATCTATTTCTAAAAGTACATGATGCAAGTATGTTTGGGATATCAATTTCTTGAGATGATGGATGAGAAAAATCCTGGGTATGTTTTGTGATCGAGTATAGAAAATATATTTAGAATTGGGGAACCTGAGAGACCCTACGAGTTTAATTCTTTTGATTAACTCTATTTCATGAAAGGAATCACAATGATTAAATGGTTGGTGGTTAATGAAACAATTACATACATCTTGGATTAAGGTTGGACTATGGTCAGTTTTATTTGAAATAAACATAGATTTACTCGGTAGTGAGGGAATAATGTTAAGTTAATGATGGTTTGTTAGAAGTCTCAATGAATAACATTTAAAAGGAGTCTACCAATAGTGGTTTGATTATTCTTTATTCCAGTGGTTAGTTATGTTTTATAGGATACCATGTTAGACAATTAATCTTGGACACGACGAGAGTGTCTCAGATCATATTGGTAATGATTTATATCCTATTAGTGTAATCATATTTTATATATGATCATTTCACTTATCTTGACATTATATAAGGTACACTAATAGTGAATCAGTTATATGATGATCTAAATAAATAAATTAAAACCCCTTATTGGCTCGATAAATAGTCATTTTTGGAGTTTCACTCTAGGTTCATGGTTAATCATAGAGGTGTGGGTTATAAAAAGTGACAATATGATTACCATGTAAGATGCTCTTAGAAGGACTCATAGACACCTTCAAATTCATTAACATGGTCGCCATGCGAGATACCACTGTTGGGATTAATTAGTGTTATTGATATCTTGCAATCTCTACTATTTGTTGATGTCTCACTTGTAAACTCTGGAGTATGGCCTACTTTGTATGATCTTATTATATTTCATTAGTTAATTCAGAGGTTACAACATACATAAAATTAGTATCAGGTGATATAATTTGAGTATAACAGCTCAAGGTTTCTAGATCTATTAGACTATTATGGTCTAGTTGTGGCACAATGATATTAATGTTTAGTTCAGTTAGATAAATCTATAGATTATAGTTATAGGATTAAATGAATATTCTCTAAGTGATATCATGGTACCATAGTTTAAATATGTCATGATAAGGTCTTCTTATGCATGGATTTCTAATGTCAACAGTTTTCTTAAATAGTGGGCCACTAGTAGCCCAATATTCTTTCCCATTGTTTTTTTCATGCAGTTAGTGAGAAACCACACCAAGGATATTATAGAGGTGAGGTGAGTGTGGTGAAAGTTAAGTTGAGGCATTTCAGAAAAAATACAGGTTGACTAGAATAAATTTGGTCAATTGGGTATAAATATTCTGATCCAATTAGGAAATATTCTAGTAGAATCATATAAATGCTAAGGGAATGATCAAATAAACAATTTTGATGGTGGAGGTACTGTAAATCAAAATGGTCTATTAAATTTTGAAAACTATGGTCAGGAGAACCATAGGCTACATGGTGAAATACATGAAGATGGAATCATGTATCAAGGTAAAGAGAATGTCTATGATTTGTTTTATATTTCATTTTTGAAATTAAGTGTCGACTTATGTCTTAATGACTTATGTACCATGTTGTGGATGTAATTCTTGATGACACATAGTTCATTTAAAACACAACATGAAAATTTCTAGAGAATTTATGTGACCTAGTTAGGAAAAGTGATGTTTCTTTATTACCCATGTCTTCTCAGGAATAAGATGTTCTAAAGAGGTCAAACTGTAATATTTGTTATTTTGAAATAGATATAATTTCAAATGGAGTTTAAAATTTTAATTTTTTCGACCGTTGAAATGAAAAATTGAGCTTCATAATGAAATTTTTATCATTATAACACATAAAGGTTATGTTTTTAGATATATTTAAAGTCATTATATGTGGATCGGGTGTTTAGTGGAGTTATAGAACTGTTGGATACTTGATTGGAGCTTGTAGATCTGGTTTTTGTAGAAACAGTAGGAGGTGAACAGACAGTGCATGGTTAGTAGTAACTATGTAGCTCAACCATATTTCATGTAAGAAGATGGGAATAATTAGTTTAACCTTTCATAGGAGGTTCCATGACCATTTTATGAGTTGTGGAGAAACTGTAGAGGGTCCACATGTTCTACACACAATTTTCAAAAATAGTGCACCAAGCCCGCATGGTTAGTTCCCCTTTTGTAGTGGACCAGCATAGTTGGTGCATGGTTTGGAAAACCATATAGAAAAACCACCTTCCTCATTGAAAATGGGTGAAGTTTCCCTTACCATTACATCTGTAACTAATCTCCTCCATTTTTCTTCCATCAAACCATACAGTATCCTCCCATGTGTGTAACTCTCATCCTCTCCTCCTAGGCCTAGTGAGGTCTCCTCTATTTAAGATTGGAATCAATCACCATATTTCATGTCATAAGACCCTTTGTGATTTTATAATTATTATTTCATCATTTTCAAATTTATTTATCCATATTGATTAATATTTCAATGTGGGATCATTTACCCTATTATCCATGCATTTTTTTATTCCACCATTTTCTCTCGATCCAGATTGAATCAAATATTGGTAATGGAAGTGTAATGTGTTGAAAGAGATAATATTTTCATAATTAATTATAAGTTTTTAAATGATTTAATCCATTCCAATTAATCAATTTGAGCTGATTTTCATCATTTAATGATTTTTGGTGAGTTTTGAGCTTAAGTGTGAAAATTGGTTAATTCTGGATATTTAACAGTTTTATGTTTCCTATGTATTTAGAGTATAACAACTACATTTTTAATCCAATTCACCTGATTCCTTTTTTAGTATGTAATGATTCGTGGGATACATATAAGTCTTTAGAAAAAAAAATCCAATTCTAATTCCAACAAACCAAAAGAATTCGGTCAATGTGAACATTTATTCTTGCCCGCAGAATAGACCATGACTTATTCAATGAAGTATATCTTGGACCAACGGCCTCCAAATTCAGTGGTTCCAGATGGGTTCGAAATCTTACTAGAAGGTTCATAGGATAAAAAAATATAACAAATAAATTCATTAATTAAGACCGCCAATTCAATGGTCAAAGAAGGTTTGGTGGAATAGTTTTTGGCGTCCAGAAAAAGTATCTTCTATTTAGGCGGCCATAAATTCCTTGAAACGGATCCAATGGCTCTGATATTTTGACGGTACATGACCAACTCCATTCCAAAAATTATATATGAAGTTACCTCTGACTCATTCGGCCAGGAGAGGGGAGAACCGAAGCTGAACTTCTGGAGAACTGAATCTGGAGGAGAAAATTCTGTTCTTTATTTTCACTTATTTCTTCTTCTTATTTTTGTAATTCTTTCATCTTACTCATTGTTATAAATTAACCTTACCATGGTGTGGTAAACATATGAGTTTATTGAGGGAGGGAAGGTTTTATATTTTTAATGCTTTTATTTCTTACATTTTATTGAATAAAAACTCTCTCTCTTCTGCGAAGTTGTTTTCAAATTCTAAAAACAGAATTTATTATCTTATGCGATCGTATTAGATTTTCTATTCTATTGTTATTATTGAATTGATGAATGATAAATTTTCTCCCTCCATTAGGTTATGGTCTATATTCTATAGAATAAATATCAGGGCTTAGTGGTGAAGTACCTAGCGATCGCTAGTACGTGTGGGAGGGGTGGTGAATATTCAGGATTATTTAGGATAAACAATACCTGATTGGGAATTACCTTATATAATTGGGGGTGTTCACTACAAATCTATCACAAAACGGATGAAGTGTATACCAAAATAGAATTTTGTTAAACCATTTAACCAAAGAAGTGAGTTGAAGTAATTATGGAATCTCACTTAAATCATCTTATCATAAGAGGATTGAATTAAATGGAACAAGGATAGTATTGCAATTATAAAACCAACCCCGACTTGATCAACCATCTCATAAAATATTTTTTAAATCCCTTGAATTCCATATTTGTCTTAAATAACTTCCCTAATTTCTTATTTTGTTCTGTTTCTCTCTCTGATTTCAAAACAAAACAATTTCAAAAACACATAACATTTTCTATAATTAAAAAGTGACAAACTATTTTGTGTGCACTACTCACCGAGAGACAACCTAGGTTAACCACTATACTATATTTTAACTTAGTAAAAAAAAGTTTTTTCCACACCTCACGATAGGTACGTTTCAAAACTTGGCACCGTTTCCAGGGAGGAAGTGCCTCAAAACACAAAAAAACTAAAAAAAAACTTTCTTGAATGAACTGTAGTTCAAATGACCCTTTAATTGAATTTGATCCTGAAATAGATCATACAATAATCCAATTGAGAAAACAAAATTTTCAAATAGAGTTTGAAGAAATACACCTCACATATTCAAGTGATACTTTCAGTGATCACTCTAAACCTACAATAATGGCTAATAATCCCAATCAAACTCTGCGTGATCTTTGCACACATCAATATTCTAATCAAAATAAACAACTCACTATCCCTGACATATAAAATGATTTTTAACTACGCATTAATATGATTCAAGTGCTACCATAATTTCATGGTATTGCAGGTGAAGACCCAAATCGGAACATCCAAGAGTTTACCTATGTCTGCTCCAGCTTCAAACCCTGAGGAGTTGTAGAAGAGCAAGTAAAGTGGAGTGCATCCCCCTTCTCACTTGAGGGAGCAACAAAAGAATGGATGTACAATCTCCAACTAGTGGAGATAAATGATTGGGAAGATCTAAAAAGAATCTTCTTGCAGAGATTCTTCCCTACATCCAGGAGTACAACAATAAAAAAAGAAATTTATGTCATACATCAATTGACTGGAGAGGCTCTCTACGAATATTGGGAACATTTCAAGAAACTATGTGCAAGCTGCCCACACCAAGAAATGGAAGAGAACCAATATCTTGTGTTCTTCTATCAAGGATTGCTTAACAATGATCGCAATTTACTAGACACCTCATCTAAAGGAGCCATAATCGACAAGTCACCAGCAGATGTCAGAGGCCTGATTGAGAAGATTGCGCAAAACTCACAACAATTCGGAACTAGAGGTACGAGAACTAAAGGCATCCATGAGGTAAGAACTTCTGATTCATCCTCACCCTTACTTGAAGAAACACTTAAGGAAATGACTAGTGTGATGAGACAACTTGATGCGAACAAAGTGAAGGAACAACAAGGCCCGAATCAGGTATGTGGTTTATGCTCTTCAAGTTATCATTACACTGATCAATGTCCAGAAGTGCAGGGGACTGAAAATTGTGCAGTTTCCTATCAAGAAAGGCAAATATAGTAAAATCAACCACGTCAACCCCTACAAAGATATGGATTCTGATACAACCAGGATAGGCCTCCATTTCAAAATCAATACCAAAATCAACCTCCATTCCAGCAGCAGCAATACCAGAATCCTCCACCATTCCAACAAACCTATAAACAATCATACCAGAAAAAACCATATAAACAAACTTCAACAAGTTCTCATAAGAACCAACAAGAAATGGATATTGAAGATCTAAATAATATAGTGAAAAATTTAGATAATAAATTATATATTGTTATGGATATTCTAACCAAAAATCAAGGAAAACTCCCAGCACAAACAGTTCCAAATCCCAAAGAAAGCGTGAGCATCATTACAACACAAAGTGGGAAAGAGCTAATGTCACCTGAACAAAGTGAGGATGACGATTCTAAGAAACCTAATGAATAAAAACACATACATCCAAAATAATTATACCAGAAAAACAAAGGATAAAGAATCAGGTTTAGAAAGGAAAGGCCAGAAACACCATTGCAAAAAAAAAAACAACAGGAGAGAAAGGATATCCAAGAACCATTCCCATCTGCATTAGTTGAGTCAAAGAAGGTTGAAGAAGGGAGACTTCAAAAAGAAATCCAGGAAACTTTTAAAAAAGTTGAGATCAATATCCCACTACTAGATGCAATGAAACAAATCCCTAAGTATGCAAATTTTTTGAAGAAGTTGTGCACAAAAAGAAGGTGGTTGGATGGAAATGAGAGAATCCACTTAGGAAGAAGTGTCTCAACACTGATCACACCAATGATACCAAAAACATTTCAAGATCCAGAGACATTCTCTATTCCCTACACTATTGGTTCTTTAAATTTTACTGATGCATTATGTGATCTAGGAGCTTCAATAAATGTTATGTCTCACTCAGTATTTTCTTCCTTACAGATCGAAGAACTAAAACCAACTCAAGTGGTTGTACAATTAGAAAATAGATCAACCGTTTTCATAGCTGGAGTTATATAAGATGTACTCATTGGAGTAAGTGGACTGATCTTTCCAGCAGACTTTTATGTCCTTACCATGGAAGAAGACAGAGCTTCAGGCCGCTCTCCCATCATCCTAGGGTGACCCTTCCTTAAAACAACAAGGACTATCATCAATGTCCATGAAGGAACACTCACAATGGAACTTGGAGATAGTACAGTACACCTCAACATTCTTGATGCAATGAAGCATCCTTCTAGTAATCACCCACTTTATGCGATCTCCCATGAAGAAGGTATAGAACCAATTGAAGATTTAGGTATGCTTCTTGACTTCTTATCATTAGGTGAACATTATTCATTTGAAAATTCCAATTCCCAAGAACCTAAAAATCCTAATCTCATGTTAGAGGATGAGGTAAAATCTGATTTTTTTGATGATTTGTTAAATGAAAATGAGATGATACCAGAGATTCCATCCTTAGTAACAAGAAACCTTAATTCAATATCATCCCTTGAACAACCCCCATGTCTTGAACTTAATCCATTTCCAAGTGATTTGAAGTATGCTTACCTAATGGAAGGAGAAACATTGCCAATAACATATACCATTCACAAGAGGAAACTCTAATTGACCTACTCAAAAGAAATGTCCAAGCTATAGGATGGAGTTTAGGTGATATACATGGAATCAACCCCAAGGTCTGTTCTTATAGAATATTTTTATAAAGTGATTCCTGACTAGTTAGACAACCTCAGAGAATACTTAATCCCACAATCATGGAGGTTTTTAAGAACGAGATAGAGAAACTGTTAGCATCTGATATCATTTTCCCAATCTCTGATTCTCAATGGGTCAGCCGCATTCATGTAGTTCCAAAAAAACTGGCCTAACAACTGTAAAAAATGAAAGAAATGAATTGATCCCCATGAGAGTACAAAATAGATGGATATTGTGTATAGATTACAGGAAGTTAAATCAAGTTACCCAAAAAGACCACTTCCCCATTCCATTCATCGATCAAATGCTAAAAAGGTTAGCTGAAAAAACCCATTACTATTTTTTAGATGGATTCTATGGATACTTTCAGCTACTGATCTCACCAGAAGACTAGGATAAGACAACCTTCACCTGTCCATTTGATACATTCGCCTAAAAAAGGATGCCTTTTGGGCTATAGAATGACCCAGGTACATTTCAACGGTGTATGGTGAGTATTTTCTCAGATCATATTGAGGACTTCTTGGAGGTATTTCTTGATGATTTCACAGTTTTTGGTAATTCATTTGATCAATGCTTAGGAAATTTGGAAAAAGTTTTGAAAACACGCATTCAAAATAATCTTGTCTTAAATTTTGAAAAATATCATTTCATGGTTGAAAAGGGAATAGTTTTTGGGCACATAATTTAACAAAAAGGGATAGTGGTTGATAAATTGAAAGTTGAAGTAATAAATTCCTTTCCATATCCAACTTGTTTAAAACATGTTAGATCCTTTTTAGGACATGATGAATTTTACAGAAGGTTCATCAAAGATTTTAGTAAGATGTCTCTCCCTCTCTCAGGATTACTACTAAAAGAAGCTGACTTTAATACTGATTATGCACGCAGAAAGTCATTTGATGAACTAAAGAAAAGGTTGATCACACCTCCAATAATGTAACCAACCAATTGGGATTACCCTTTTGAGTTTCTTTGTGATGAATCCAACCAAGAAGTGGGAGATAATCTATCACAAATAATTGAAATAAAGCCTCAAGTAATATCATATGCATCAAATATCTTGGATTCCACACAAATCAATTACACAACCACCGAGAAAAAGTTCCTTGCAGTTGTCTTTGCACTAGATAAATTCCAATCATATCTTCTTGGAACTAAAGTTTTTGTTTTTTATGATCATGAAGCTCTCAGGTATTTAATGAAGAAGGAAGATGAAAATCCAAGGCTAGTAAGATGGATGCTACTCTTAAAAGAGTTCAATTTGGAAATTAAAGATAAAAATGGAAGTGAAAATCAGGTGGCTGATCATCTAAGTCGACTACCCCACACCGCTGAAAGAGAAATTCCAAACCAGAACCCACTTAATGATGAGATTCATAGAGAACAACTCTACATCATCAACAGTGAAGTTCCATGGTATGTCAATATGGTCAATTATCTGGTAACATCTCAAATCCCATCTCATTTAAATTCCCACCAAATTCAAAAGATGAAATCTGAATCTAGATATTATATCTGGGATGATCCATTTCTTTGGAAGATTTGCAATGACCAAGTAATAAGAAGATGTTTTACTGAAAGTGAAATTAATTCAGTCTTTGAGTTTTTCCACACATTAGCTTGTGGAGGCCACTTTGGACCTCAAAGGACAGCAAGTAAGGTTTTAGAATCTGGACTTTATTGGCCCACCCTTTTTAAAGATGCTCATGAATTTTTTAAAAGGTGTGAAAAATGTCATTTTTCTGAAAATATTTCAAAGAGAAAAGAAATTCCCCAACAACCACTTAATTTTTGTGAAATATTTGAAGTTTGGGGAATAGATTTTATGGGGCCTTTCCCAATTTCATTTGGAAATTATTATATCTTTGTTACTGTAGATTATGTTTCCAAATGGGTGGAAGCAAAATCCACCAGGACTGATGATGCTAAAGTGGTTTGTGATTTTGTCAGGACTAACATATTTTGTAGTTTTGGAGTGCCTAGAGAAATCATATGTGATCAAGGGAATCACTTTTTCAATAGGACAATGGAGGATTTTCTGAATAAATATGGGGTGCATCATAAAACATCAACTCCCTATCATCCACAGACGAATGGACAAGCTGAAGTGTCCAATAGGGAAATCAAAGGAATTTTGGAAAAGACTGTTAATCCAAATAGTAAGGGTTGGAGCCAAAGGATGGAAGACACATTATGGGATTATAGGACATCCTATAAAACCCCAATTGGAATGAGTCCATATAGGTTGATTTATGGGAAAAAATGTCACCTACCTGTGGAATTGGAACATAAGGCATACTGGGCTATGAGGAAGATATATTTGGATCTTGAAAAAACTGGGAAGGAAAGAAGATTACAGTTTCAGGAGTTGGAAGAGATTCGAAGGGAAGCTTTTGAAAACTCCAGGATTTACAAAGAGAGAACAAGAGTAGCTCATGACAAACTGATCCAACCGAAAAACTTCCATCATGGAGACGTAGTGGTGTTATTCAACTCAAGACTCAAGATGATTCCAGGTAAACTTCATTATAGATGGGAAGTTCCATTTATAGTTACTCATGTATATCATTTTGGTTTTGTGCAGATTATGAAGGATCAAGAGAAGAATCCATTCACTGTTAATGGGCATCAGTTGAATAAATTCCTTAGGACCATACCATCAGAGCCAGTGGAGGAGATAACACTCCTCCAACCCATTTATCAATAAATCCATCAGGTGGAGATGTAAGAATTTACCAAACCTATGGTGACCCTTTCATGAGTATTGGATGAGAAAGACATTGCTAAAAAATTGAAATTTGTGTGATGAGAGAAAATTCAAGTGAGGTAAGTGTTTTGTATGCATGGAAGAAGAAATGAAGAGGAAATATATTTAACGAACTGAATTGAGAACTTGAAATAATTATTTTTTATGATACATGATATTTTTTTTTCTGGTATTAAATTGTTAGATCTCATGATTATGTGTTTTAAATTTGCTTTGATTAAATTTCGATGTTTACTTGTCTAGGAGTCCAAGTTATATATGTGGGGGAATTAATAGAGATAATATTTTAATAATTAATTATATGTTTTTAAATGATTTAATCCCTTCCCATTAATCAATTTGAGCTTATTGCATCATTTCATGATTTTTGGTGAGTTTTGAGCTTAAGTGTGAAAATTGGTTAATTCTGGACATTTAACTATTTTATGTTTCCTCTGTATTTCGAGCATAAATCATAAATTTTTAATCAAATTAAAATGATTCTTTTTTTAGGATGTCATGATTCGTGGGATACATATAAGTATTCATGAAGAAAATCCAATTCGAATTCCAACAATCCAAAAGAATTTGGTCAATGTGAACATTTATTCTGGTCGGTAGAATAGACCATGACTTATTCAATGAAGTATATCTTGGACCAAAGACCTTAAAATGTAGTGTTTCTAGCTGGGTTATAAATCTTACTAGAAGGTTCAGAGGATCAAAAAATATCAGAAAACAATTAATTCATTAAGGCCTCCAATTTAATGGTCAAAGAAGGGTTTGTGGAATAGTGTTTGGCGGCCAGGAAAAGTCTCTTTCCATTTAGGCGGCCATAACTTCTTTGAAACTGATCCAATGGCTCTGATATTTTTAAGGTAGATGGAAAACTACATTACAAACATTCTATAATAAGGTAACTCTGCCTCATTCGGCTAGGAGAGGGGAGAACTGAAGCTGAACTTCTGGCGAACTGAATCTGGAGGTGAAAATTCTATTCTTTATTTTCACTTCTTTATTATTCTTATTTTTTTAATGCCTTCATCTTCCTCGTTATTCTCAATTACCCTTACCATTGTGGGGGTAAACATATGAGGTGATTGATGGAGTAAAGGTTTAATATTTTTAATGCTTTGATTTCTTACATTTTATTGAATGAAAACTCTCTCTGTTTTGCGAAGTTGTTTTCAAATTCTAAAAACAGAATTTATTATCTTATGTGATTGTATTCGATTTTCTATTCTATTATTATTATTTCTCTGATAAATGATCATTTTTCTCCCTCAATTAGGATCTGGTCTATATTTTATAGAATAAATATCAGGGCTTAGTGGTGAAGTACCTAGCAATTACTAGTACGTGTGGGAGGGGTGGTGAATATTCAGGATTATTTAGGATAAACAATACCCGATTGGGAATTTCCTTATATAATTGGGGGTGTTTACTACAACTCTATCACACAACGGAAGAAGTGTATACCAAAATAGAATTTTGTTAAACCATTTAACCAAATAAGTGAGTTGAAGTAATTATGTAATCTCACTTAAATCAACTTAGCAGAAGAGGATTGAATTAAATGGAACAAGGATTGTATTGCAATTATAAAACCAACCCTGACTTGATCACCCATCTCATAAAATAGTTTTTAAATCACTTGAATTCCACATTTTTCTTAAATCACTTCCCTAATTTTTTATTTTGTTCTGTTTCTCTCTCTGATTTCAAAACAAAACAATTTCAAAAACACATAACATTTTCTCTAATAAAAAAGTGACAAACTATTTTGTGTGAACACCTCATCGGGAGACAACCTAGGTTAACCACTATACTATATTTTAACTTAGTAAATAAAAGTTTTTGACACACCTCACAACAGGTACGTTTCAAGTGTCCTAAACATGATGTAGGTGGTTTATTTCTTTTTTACCTTAAATTCATTTTTTTATAGAATACACTATTGTGTATCATGTTGTGTTTTCTATGTTAATAAATTAAAACATGAAATTAATTATGAATTATATAATTCCTTAGATTAAATATTTATTTTGTATTAAATTACACTATTATAAGTTGTTAGCCTCAACTTGGACCACCGATTTTGGTTTATTACTTTTATTCTCATGATCTAGACTCCATCTAGGATACTTTAACACCCTTAGGGGTTATTTTAACTATATAAATTAAAATTTTCTACTTACACTTGAATCATCCTCATTTTTTATTAGTTTAACGCACCTGTAAAATATGATTAAATAAAATTAACTACAATGGTAAGGAAACCATTAAAAAATTGTAATGAAACCATCTAGATGGTGAACTATCTAATTTAATTAAAATGGACAATCAAATGGAGTTATTTGATGTGATGAAGGGAAGGTCCCTTCTATTTCCTTCTGAATTTATTATAGATGGAATGAAAAAAAAATTATACTAGAGTTTCGATGTGTTATGTTTATGTACATGGACTTAAATATTTTTTATGATTGGTTTTAGATGAAAAATAAAAATGGGTCATATTTTTTTGGTATGAGTTCATAACAAGGACTATGATTAATCAATAAATGAACATGACTATTTATATTATTTATCACAATACTCGTTCACAACGTCCATTTAGAATTGTGATACCTGGGAATGTTATCTTATAAATTGGTATATTTAAGCTTTGATTGCATTATAAATTTTCAAACTTGGGCATGGAGTCCCTTATCAATTGTGATACCCTTTCATGGAGTACCTTAAAAATTATTAAACAAGGCATGGAATCCCTTATAAATTGTAATACATCGTTATGGAGTCTCTTATAATTTTTTTACTCTGGTATGTCATCCCTTATAAATTTTCATACTTGGTCATGTAATCTCATAGAAATTTTGTTACCATGTCATAGCCTCCCTTATAAATGGTTACACATGAGATTGGTAGAGTTTATTTAAAACATGTTACTCTTAGGTTTATGCACAAGAACTCGTGTTATGCCTCAGGTCCTAGATAGTATTAGATATCTATATATATTTCTATATATCTTATTACATATATTTTAAATACATATATTCCTATGTAAATGGTTACACATCATTATGAATATTCTCTATTGGGTCAAAGAATTTAACTGGGTGTCCTTTGGGCAAAACTGAGTCTAACTTGTTAACATTTTTTATTCACTTCTATATTGATATACCAACACACTGTTATTCTTTATATTCACAAAATTTACATCATTAGACACCAATTTTGGTGAAATACATAGTTTATCTCACATCCTATTTAGGCCGCCATTTCATAACTAAATAGATCTCATGGTTTCATGTTTAGGATAATAGATTATTCCTTTGCTGTTCCTCTTGATCATGGGATATTAAGAGCACAATACTGATTCATAGATCAGGATTATTATGGAGATATCCTGTTAGTATTTTGTTATTTTTGTTTTATTTTTTTATGTATTACCTTATATTGTATTTATCTTTTATATTGTAGCATCACATTGACATGAATGGTTGTATTATTTAAAATTTACAAGTATCTGGTTAATTTTAACTCCCTTTAAATTGTTGTTATTCCCCTGTTTATTTATTTATTATTTACTATTGTTCTACTCCTATAATAAGGATATAGTTTCCCTACCATAACATCATTAGTACCTAGTTGCTAGTTAATATCCTCTAGTGTATGGGGGAAGCACACTTTAGGCCATGTTGAATCAATTATGGTTACATTTTATAGAGTGATCTGGGTTATATTGTTGCAATAATATTTATGTGGGATCTTATTTGGCAGTGGGGACTCTAGTACATAAAACCCCCCTTCATTTCATTATACTATTTGAATGTTTCTATTAAAAATGTTCAAAATTTATACTAGTGAGTTCATATTCATTTCCCAATATTGATTGTAGAGATTTTGGGATGTTACTTTACATTTTCAAGAAAATAAGTCATAGAATGTTATTACATATATATATTTTTACAAATTATGGACATAAAAAATTTAATAATATAAAATGGATTCAATAAATTTATTCAAATTCCAATATTCCTCAACATTTCAATTCATAATATGTAGTCTAGTTAATATTAATGTGATAAAGGATCTATAAAAATACTTTTTATAGACCAATTTCTGACTGTGACATTACATAGTGAGTCTTAAGGAATTATTTTTTATCCTTAAAAATTAAAATGTAGCTAATTATTATACTAGTGGAATCCCATACCATATAAATCTTTAAATTTATTTATTTAATAACTATTATATAATACAAAAAAATGAGTTTTATGAATTATTATTTTATTCGAATTTTAGTGAAGTTTACCCATTAATTATTTTCACAATCCCCTAATAATTATACTCTTACTCAACATTGGTTGTAGAGATCTATAAAATATAAATTTATTATATTTTAATTTATGTATGGTGTTTTTAGGTTAATATTTCTTATGGGTATTTTATTTTACATATATTGGAGAATAAATTAAAATCTAATTTATAAATATTTTCAATTATATTGTATGATCACATTCAATATATAAATGATGAATAAATATAAAAATTCATCATCAAATAATATTATTTTATCTTTACATGCTTATTTTTTATCCTATCTGAACAAATTTCATCCACGTATTAATATAACATCATAATTAACTATGTAAGAAAAAATAATTGATATTATCAAGAGCTACATACTGATTATATTTCTACTGGGATCATACAGAGACACTACGAGAGGGGATGAATTAGTGTTAATAGGTTTTCTATAGGATTCCTTTAACTTATTTAATTATACCCTATATCTATGTTAGGATGAATGGATCTCATATGCTTCACTCAATGAATTCACAATACATAAAGTAAAAAATTAAAGATAGAATGAAACAAAATAATTTTACAAGGTTCAATCCCAATTTGTGTATCTATTTAATTATATGATTAGGTTGAGTCTGATATGTAGTTACTTCTACAATAATCCATAGTGGATACAAAATTGCCTCATGATTGTTCATATTATCCTAACCGGTACATTATACTAGATCCAACAAGTTTACAATGGTTTCCCAATCTCCCCTTCTTCTAGAAGATATTATTGAATATCTGGGAAGAAAAAAAATCAATAACTACAATATTCTTCCTCAAACTAAGGTAGTTGAAAACCTCATTATGATGAAAAAAATTTCATGAAAATTATATTTCATCTCAAATATTGAAAATTATAAACAATTGTATAAGAATTAAAAAACATATTGTATTATTCCTCCAAAATCATATTTGATCCTTTTAGTAATATCGAATATGTAGAAGCTCCTAATTATTCAATAATATTAATGTATAGAACATTCAATCATAACTACACAACATTGGTTTCTCTCAATTATTATTCGTATTTATATTATTCTTTTCCATAAATAATTCTAATTTTAGGAGAAGTATGCTGACCTCTCCTTTATCTTTAAACTTTTTCTCTATCGATTATAATAGAATATAAAAGAACTATAACATCATGTTCTCAAGATATTATCACATCCAATATCATCTCATCTTCTTATATTTATAAACACAGAATAAATCACTATGTGAATTATCTTCAATAATATCAAACTATGCTAATAATCATGAAACTCATCCATGTGATATTTCATAATTATATATTGTTCTATAATCATAATAAACTAATACTATATTTAATCTTTATTAATAGAATTTATTCATCCTAGTTGAATCTCTATCTTTTTTTAACAGAAATGTTTTCAAAATAACTATTTTATCTATCCTTTATTCTCGTAGAAAAATCTATCATTTAAACTATTCAAAATATTTATTGAAAAATATCCTCCAAGTTTTGAACTTCATACATACTTTCATAAAACATTATTAACATTAGAATTAATCACAACATGATCTTATCATTTAAGACTCATTAAGACTCATATTATCCATCAATTTATTTCCTATTAAAACCAAATTACAATATCCATGTGTGCACAAAAATATGCATAGGTTATTAAAGTGATTGTTTTTACTCCTGATGTAATATTATTATGTTCCACTCCCTACTGAAATAAACTATGACAAGGAATCTCTATATGTGGTGAAAGAAAATTAATATGCATATTATAGTATTAAATTGATATCATAAAATATCTCAATAGGGTATAACATTATAATTAAAATGCATCTTCATTAATCATGATGGTATGATGAACTCATTGTAGTGGGTGATTGCTTGTATTAATAAAAAAATATCCAAACAATTAAATCCTTTTATTCATTGAAACTTTCTTAATGGAATGAGATTATTCTCTATGGAATAAATATTTTTCTCCAACTCTTAAAATTTCTTTATTCTCCCTTCATGATAGTTAATTTATTGAATAATTCTATAAAATAGTCTAATTTTAATGAAAAATAATTTCATTTATTTTATTCAGGTTCTATAAACACAAGCCTCAAATTTTTTCTCAAAATATCAATTTTTAATTCCAATTTAATCTTCCCAAGATTCAAATTATCCAGACATTGATTCTTGATCAACTAGGTTTACCACAAATAACATCTATTAAATTTTTATTTAATCCAATATAGGTTCAAATTTATCTTGCATTATTCAGGATTAATCTAACATAGCCTTATTAATATCCATATTAATCTGACATGGGTCTAAATTAATTTGATGCAAAAACTATTTCATAAGTTTATTCATACATGAATCATCCTATGTATATTAAATTTGACACAATAGATATTTATTCCTTAATATTGAATGATTAATCCTATTGTTCTCGACTACCACCCCATTTTTTCTTATATATCTCAATTTTCCACAACATTAATCTTAATTGAACCTTTTAGTTCCTCTTAAATTGTACATAGGATCATGTTATTCATATATATCTATTTTAGAATCATGAATAATTATATATGAATGAATTGAATATATATTTTTCTAATATATAACCCATAACATTAAAAAATAAATTTATATTCTTCTCAAATAAACTATAAAATTCATGAAATTCCTATAGAAATGTAATTCATTACAACATCAAATGAATTTATGAAATTATTATACTATCTTGAATAATATATTAAAAATATTTCATTGTATTTTCATCATAAGATAACTCATATTGAGTTTCTCATTAAATTTATAACTCCTAATATAAATCTCATTTTATTTCACAACAAATATTCTAAAAAAATCACTAATTAATCATAAAATATTAGAGTATCGGTCTAATATTTGACTTTTCCAAATAATACCATCTAAGTGAAACTTCCATTCCATGCATATTTATTCCTACCAAAAACACTAGGATGTACCTTATTAATTCTATCCATATATATTTTTATTTAATTAGTTTTATCCTTCTCCAGTCCATTCTAGCAACTCAAAATCATAATGAACTTATAGTCAGAAATGATTTCAATAAACAATTGAACATTCCATTGATTAAAATTAATTATATCTCCATAATCAATACATATATATTCCTCAATATGTTCTTCATTATGAATATTCATCGTCTATAACCTATTAGATATTAATTTTCCAACACATATTGAAATTCTTTACTTATTAATAATAAGTAAACAATTATAATGAAATAGGATTATCACTATTTACTATCAGATTTATTGTCAATTCAATTAAATAAATCATTATAAATATGTTTTCAATAAATCTACTATATCCATCCTTATATCCAGTAAAAAAATGGATATTCCATAAAGATGGTATCACACTTCACATAAGAAATGATAAAAAAATTAATCACCTCTAAGTCTTCATGACCTATCTCATTTTAGAAAACAATATTGAATAATATAGATTTAAAATTTATTCATAAAAAACCTCAATAAGGTATGCAAAATTAAAACTCTACTTACAAGGGATGTTTAAGAAATTTTCAATTTACCACCTAATCTAAACCAAAAAATACATCAATAACAATCATGAACAAGATGGTTACTATAAATCCAATACTAATATTTTTCAAATTTTATGAAATTTATTAATTAAATTCCCCATCTTAAAAATATAATTAATTTATTCAATATAAGGATAGGATAATGAGTTAGTCATATAAATTCAATGATATTTTCAAAAAATTTATAGAAATTTTATATTCACTTGCATTATAGATTTTTGAATCATGATATTATCTTAACTCTCATAGTGGGATAAACTCAAAAAAACCCTTCATCAGGAAAGGTCTTCTATAAAATAAAAACCTTGAAACCATTGGAAAGACATGAAATACAATAATGATACATCATGATATTAATCAAATCACATCATGATTTAATTCTATAATTATTATAAGAAATCCACTAGTTCTCTACTTAAATTGAATCACATATAATTCCTTATTCAAAAAACATAAAAAAATATATATTTTGGAAATGGTAGATTCTCTATTTCTCCTTATTGAGTGAATCATCTTTGAGAGTTTCTTCTCAACCTATAATATCATTTTTATTCAGTTCCATCTTATTAAGAAATCATTTTTCTTTCTTTTACTTTTATTTTCAATACATATTTCTTATTTAGTAACATGGTTTTATTTATTTGTTCATTTTTTATTTTTACATGGAATTGGGTTTTTTCACATAAATTACTTATACACATTCATTCCTTTTTAATTGCACCATATTTATTTTCATCTGTAGTTGGGAAAAGAAAATAATCATGAATTATTTAAAAATTATACCTTATTGCATGTATTTCCTATATTTGTTTTTATTATAATTGTAAGTGTTATACTCTTTTTGAAACCTCTAATGAATTTTTACCTTTTCTTCATGGATGTATTGAACCAAAAAACCTTTTATTTATCTTATTGATTGATTATCTTCATAGTTGTTCAATTTCGCATCCTTCAACATTTATTTTCATGGATTTCATATAAATAACCATTATGAGTCCTTTTAATTAATAGTAGTAAAATATTTTCATTTCTATATGATCAATTACAATCTTCTTATGTATGTATTTGTTATTAATTTTATTTTTCTCATACCCAAGGTAGAATCACCTTCTCTATTTTTATTTTTTAATATTTATTGAATTATCTCATCACTTGTTTATGGTATATTATTGGTTGATTTATAGAATAACTAATCACTATAACGATCAATATTAATAAAATATTTATATTAATTTTCAATAATTTCAAATTAGTTATAAGTAACTAGATTAATCTTATATATATGAATTTTATATCATTTGAACATGATCTATTTTGTTTTTTGATCCACCCTCACTTAATATAGGACTTTATTTTATTCCAATTATATATATATATATATATATAATTCAAAAAATTCATCAAAATTTTCTAAAACACAATAGAAAAAACAACATACAAAAATTAATGTTTTATTCCTTGGAGAATCAATTAGTCTTGTATTAACACCTTGGGGGTTTTTGAGTGAAAACATTTTTCATTGAAACAAATTTTAAGGAACCACACATTTGAATATTTCTCATAACCACCATAGATGATAAGGTGGGTTTATCACCATTTATATCAAAAAATATATGTTCATAATTATTTTTATCACTTGTATTAGAAAATGAAAAAACAATATTAAAAAAAATCATGAAGAAGGTTTTCCTTTTTTGATGATTGAAATTGTTTTATCCTTATATAATTTAAATCCCTTATGCCCAATAATATGAGTTATTTTAATATTAATAGTACCATTATGAAATTTAATGGTAGAATTAATTCTCTTAGAAACACGTGATGATTCAACTTGGGTTACTTCAAAATTTTACAAATTGGATTCTATCATGTGTATTATCAGATTTAGAGTTTTATTTTGATGTTTAAGTGATTTCAATTTATCTTCACTTTTAATTTTAATTTTATTAATTTTATATGCATGTATATGTTCATGAAATGAATTTTTTATCTCCTTCAACCTTTTATATTTTATCTATAATTGATCATTATTGACATCCATAATATCTCTTTGAGTTTATTCAAATGCATGGATCCTTCATAATATTGTTTTTCCTTAGTCTTATCATTAATTTATCTTTATAATTATTTATCAAATAGGGTTTATTATTCATTTTAAAACCAAAAATTTTGTTCCTTGATTTTCATATCTTTTATGGGAGTGTTATACTTTGGAAACATGTCACGTAATGAATTTTACATAGACATAGATTCCAAATCAAGTTATATATTTTAGATCTCATAAATCCTTGATATATTCAATTGTAAAAGTGAAAATAATAAAACATAAAATTTTCAAATAATCATTTATTTCCAAATAAAAAACCTAGAATGACTTAATTACCACATATCCTTCATATACTGAACTATAATTTTCAAGAGGATAATACTCAATGTATATGATAAAAATTTTGAACATTGTTTACCTTAAAGTGTTGGGTACCGGGACTGCGCAGTGGAATCCGGTGGGCCAGGATTTTAAAATTTTCTGCTTCACTGGAGTGACATAACCCTGTCAACTCCGGTGATCTTGTCCCGACTTGGTCCGAGCATCTTGCAAGGTTCATAAGGAGCACAAAAATTAAACTGAACATTTACCTTGTTCAGAATTGATGTACAGGACACCGACGATCGTTGCTCGAAGACTCTGACGTCATAGCCCTCTAGATCGTCCACAAAAGTCTCTCAAATATGTTCATGCTCCGTTCGTCAAGATCTGGGTGCTAGCACGGATCCTCGATGCACACTTCAGCGCAACGATGATCACCACAAATAAGGAAGCTTCGATCCGGGATGGATGACCTTGAAGATCCTTATTTTCTTTAGAGACTCTCTCTCTAAATTCCAGGATGAGAGAGATCCTCTCAATCTTGACACATGAATAGTATTGGTGGGAGAGCATCTCTCTCACTTATATAGGGAGTTTTAAAACACACGGTATAGGTTCCTGACCCCCGTTTAATAGACGTCCTCTATATAAGCGATATAAATAATTATTTATGACAAATAAAATTATGCCACAAATAATATTTACAATTTATCACTTACTTGTAATATATAAATATATTACGTGATAAATTTGAGTCTTTAACTCGACTCATTCCTCCTGTTAATATTAAACGAATCTAGGATATTTAAATCCAGTCGAATAATATTAATACATGTATTTACTATATAAATTGTAAATACATGTTATAAATAAATTCAACGAATTATTCTAAACATGAATAATCAAAGAATTTATTTATTATTTGGTGATCCATAGAACTTGGATAGTGCTCGAACCCTTTGGCGGGGCCCGCCAAGTTCTAAATTCCAATTCCCAGAATAGGGCAGATTCTCAAGGCACTGTTTTGTGTGACCCTCTAGGCCCTTATCTCAATAGCAGTGAATAATATCACCGACCTAGAGTGGGGTCTAGCAACCCATCGAGGCCCCTATAGAGATAAGGAAAAGTCAAAGCAACGACTGCCTTCCTGTGAATATGGTCCGTGTAATCTAATCTCTTCGTCATCGATATCTCAATAAAGCAGAATGCATACTCAGTGTCATCATTCTTTATTTGCTTTATTTTGTTTGTTGATTTGTCCGGACGGTCTTACCTTTGACTACCATGGCCATGGATTTAATGAAGGTGCAACCATCTTAATCAACCAGGCCCAAGATATCTCTTCCTAAACTCGGAAGTGACAAATCCTTTCTCAATCATTCAATCAATGCCATGCCATTAATGACGTACCCAATACAAACTACCTCACCATGAATTTGTCACCATGGGTTTTGCCTAATATCAAATGTACATAATTAAATGACATTCATTGATAATGATCTCATGTTAGGAGACCATTACACATGTATGTAGATAGGAATGACCAATGACACTAGAAAATTGTGGTGTTCCTATTAAGCGGGTCTGTCCTCATGATCTCAATAACTGGATATCATCAAGTGAGAACTTCATGAGATGAAGTCTCAATGCATATGAGCCCCCAACAACTCATGGTCACACATCATCTATGTCCTTTCAGAATGATGTAACTAGAGCATAGGACGCTACTTTAAGATTACTATCATGGCACCTCAGGGTTCTCATTATAGCCTGGGACCTACTATAGCCATTTGATGCAACAGGTAATATAAGTACATTGCCATTAATAAAGTGGATGCAGAAGTATCTACACTATCATGGCAAGATAAATACATGTATAATAACAAACTGAATACATGTAACAGTAATCAAAGTACAAAACAAGTTGGGTCTAGGACACCCACTTTCAACACTCCCACTTTCACTAGAGCCAACTGCTAACAAGTTTCAATCCACTAGCTCTCACATGTGAATCATGCTTCTGCTGAGAAATGGCTTTAGTCAGGGGGTCTTCCACGTTGTCCTCTGTGGCTACTCTTCTAACTTTCACTTCAACTCTTTGAGTAAATTCCCTCAAGAGATGAAACTTCTGAAGAATATGCTTTGTCCTCTAGTGATACCTAGGCTCCTTGGCAAGCACCACTACAGTAGTATTATCACAATATACTGGAATAGGGTCTGCTCTTCTAGGTACCACACCAATGTATGAGATAAATCTACATATCCAGACTGCTTACTTTGCTGCATCGGAAGCTGTAATATATTCAGACACTGCTTTAGAATCAACAACCACAACTTTCTTTGAGCTTCTCCAGCTCACTACACCACCATTTAGGCAAAAGATGTAGCCTGACAACGATTTCATATCATCATGATCTGTCTGGAAACTAGCATCAGTGTATCCCCTCACAACTAGTTCCTCATCTCCTCCATACACCAGGAACATATCCTTAGTACACCTCAAGTACTTAAGGATAGTTTTAACAGCTTTACAGTGAATCTCTCCTGGATTGGCTTGATATATACCCACCATGCTTAAAGCAAAGGAAACATCAAACCTAGTACATAGCATGGAATACATGATATAACCCACTACCGAAGCATAAGGGACTCTACTCATTCAATCAATCTCCTCCTGTGTTTGTGGAAACATTTTCTTGGAGAGATTTACACCATGTGACATAGGTAACAATCCTCTCTTAGATTGTTCCATATTGTACCTTTTGAGTACCTTATCATTATATGTACTTTGACTTAGGCCAAGTATCCTTTGAGATCTATCTCGATAGATCTTGATCCCTAGAATGTAGGCTGCTTCACCTAAGTCTTTCATGGAGAATCATTCATTTAACCAAGTCTTAACTGACTGTAATACTTGCACCTCTTTTCCCATGATTAATATGTCGTCAACATATAGAAATAGGAAAACGATAGCATTCCCTTCAACCTTTTTATAAACATAAGGCTCACTTTCATTTTTGACAAAACCCAAAATCTCTTATGGCCTCATAAAAGTGAACATTCCATGATCTTGATGCCTGATTCAATCCATAAATGGGTCTCTTCAACTTTCATACTTTATTGGCATTCTTTGACTTAACAAACCCTTTGGGTTGAGTCATATAGACATCTTCAACCAACTTCCCATTTTGAAAATCATTTTTGACATCCATTTTCCAAATTTCATAATCATGAAAGGCTGCTATTGCAAGCAATATTCTGAAAGATTTAAGAATTTCCACTGGTGAGAAGGTTTCATCATAGTCAATGCCTTGACATTGTCTGAAACACTTTGCAGCTAGTATTTCTTTAAAGGTAATAACCTTACCATCCATGTCCATCTTCTTCTTGAATACCCATTTGCATCCAATGGGATTTATATCAGCTGGAGGGTCTACCAAAATCCAAACTTGTTTTTGGCACATGGACTCCATCTCAGAAGTCATGGCAACTTTCCATATATTAGCTTCTTTGACTTCTACTGCTTCCTTGTAGGTTAGAGGTTCATCATCCTCAAGGATTATTGTGTCACCTGACTCAGTGACAAGAAAACCATAACGCTCTGGTTCTCTAACCTCTCACGTAGACCTACACAGTATCTGTGTCGCAGGAATAATTTCTTCTTCCAGTTGCTCTTGTGGCGATTGTTCCTCTACCAACTCTTGTGAATCTAGAGCATTAACTTCATCGAATTCAATCTTTCTCCCACTGTTTTCAGTAGAAATGTGATCCCTTTCTAGAAATGTGGTGTATCATTCCACAATAACTTTTCTATATAAAGGGTTATATAGGTAGTATCCTCTAGTTTCCTTAGGATAACCTATAAAGATGCACTTAGTGCTTCTGGATGCAAATTTTTCACTTGGTAAAGTCTTGAAAAATGCCTGTCACCCCAACACACGCATGTGTGTCAGATTGGGTTTCTTTCCATACCATAGCTGATATGGAATCCCATATGTAGATTTAGTTGCTACTCAGTTAATGGTATATGCTACTGTCTGCAAGGCGTATCCCCAAAAGGATAATGGAAGAGTTGTATGACTCATCATTGATCTGACCATGTCAAGCAAAGTCCTATTCCTCCTCTCACTAACACCATTCCATTGTGGTGTATAAGGAGGAGTTAGTTGGGATACTATCCCACATTCCTTCAAGTGATCAATGAAAGCTTGGTTAAGATATTCTCCGCCTCGGTCTGAGCGAAGTTCTTTTATCTTCTTACCAAGTTGGTTTTCTACTTCATTTTGGTATTACTTAATGAAATGAATGGAATCTGACTTATACCACATTAAGTAGATATATCCACACCAACTATAATCATTGGTAAAAGTAATGAAGTATAGAAAACCACCCCTTGCCTCTACTGGAAATGGACCATATACATCAGTATGTATTAATTCCAGCACTGCATTTGCTCTTTCTCCCTTTCCTAAGAAAGTTTATTTGGTCATATTTCCTTGTAAACATGCTTGACATACATCTAAGGGTTCTAACTATACCGAGTCTAGATAACCTTCTTGATGTAATCTTCGTAATCGCTTCTCTTTTACATGACCAATCCTGAAGTTCCATAGGCGGGTGTTATTTGAGTCATGTTGGTTGTTTTTTTCATTGATAGCCATTACTGAGTTTTCTATTTCTAGTATATATAAACCATTGTTAAGATGTGCCATACCATAACATATGTTATCCCTATAAAAGAGACAAATTTTATTTCCAAACTTGAAATAAAAACCCATAGTGTCTAAACATGACACATAGATAATGTTTCTGGTAACAGACGGTACACAATAGCAATTGTTTAAAACAAGAACCAAACCAGTCGGTAAAGTCAAGTGATAGTCTCCCACTTCCAAGGCCGCCAGAATTTTACCCTTTGCAGCTCGGAGATCCACTTGACCTTTTTCAATCTTCTTAAACCTACTTTGTTCCTGTATATGAATACAAATGTGTGAGCCACATGCTGTATCCAATAGCCAACTTGTAGATAAAGATAGATTGCATTCAATGACAAAAATACCAAAAGTAGAAGCACCAGCTTGATTCTTCTTCCCAGCTCTGCAATTCTTCTTCCAGTGGCCGTTCTTGCCACATCCAAAGCAGACAGCTTACTGCTCATTACTTTGCCTCTAAATCTTTGGCTTCTTTGCAGGACGATGTATTGGTGTCTTTGGCCTTGACTTGGCCTTATACCCCTTTGCCTTGCCCTTGTTTTTCTTGTTCACCATAAGGATAGTTGAATTGGTGTTTTTCATTTCCTTATCATCTTAGAGAACTAAAGCCAAAAGATCCAGGAGCGACTTTGTCATATCATTCATATTATAATTGAAAATGAAAGTAGAGAATCTTGGCGGTAAAGAGGCAAGAATGAGATCCACCGCTAGTTTTTGGTTCAGTTTGAACCCAAGGGATTCAATCCTCTCAATATACCCAATAATCTTCAGTACGTGAGGACCGGATTAGTGCCCTTCTTCTATCCTGCATTTATAAAGCACACTTGATATCTCATACCTTTCTTTCCTAGATCTCTCCTCATATAATTTTTAGAGACGTGAAATCATCTTGTAGGCATCCTCTTCCTCATGCATTTTTTTCAATTGGCTGGACATGGATGACAACATGATTCATTGTACATCAAGTGCATCGTCTACATGCTTTTTCCACTTATCTTTTTCCATCTTGCTTTCTCTCTGAGGAGGCTCAGTAGGAATTGGGGATTCCAGCACATATAACTTCCTTTCTTGGCATAGTACTATGCGCAATCTCCTGTACCACTCTTGAAAGTTATTGCCGGTCATGATATTTTCTTTATCCAAGATCGATCGCAGTGATAAAGTACTAGTGGTGTTGGTGATTTCCATTTTGAATCTACATCAGATAAAAATTTAGCAGTTAGTACTGTGCCTTGATTACCTTTTGACATTTTATGATTAATAAATTATTATATCATTTAATGTCTCCCACTATTTTAACAAACCTTAATAGCCCTCACTATTAGATTCGGAATACTCTATCGCTTGAGCATTCTAGTGGAAAGGATCCTCGAAACCTCCCTCGTAGTCTACAAGCTAGGGCTACGACACTACTTGGAGGGTTTCAAGGTAGGCGCTATGCTGGCCAACCAATTGTTCTTGTGGTTCCTTGTGTAGTTGAGTAAAGTCCCAGCTTTTGGAATCTGAACGTGATTCGCTCAACCTCTTGCCTCTAAAGTGATAGAAAGTTAGCTAAGGCTAATCCTTGAGCACTCACTTTTGTTAAGTCGACCCATTTCTCACATGGAAACACCCCGGTAGTAAGAGGCACTCTCAACTTAGGCTGATGAGCACCCAAACAGTCGGGTTTGTTTAGATGTGAGAAATGGAAGGTATTTTGGACTTAATATATATTTGAGGGATTTTTTAATATTATTTGATGAATACAATCCTTTTCTATTTATTATGTTCAAACCGGGTTGTTGCGCTAACAACTGAACATTCAATAGAATATTTATTCGTCACAAATTTATGCATTTTATCTTGTTTACTATCCTATGTGATCATGCAATAATCATGCAGACACATAAAATAATAAACTGTGCATAAAATAAATCATGCATTCTGACTGGTCCTGAGAATTCTATAATGATCGATCTATAACTGATCAATCATCACCTAGGGGCATCCATACCTTGAGTCGATACATTACTCGTGTCACTGCTTGCCCCAGTCCAAAGCACCCAACTCCTATCTGGACTACCGCCTCAACATGGCGGGGTCTGCCTCTCGGATCGTCACCATATAAATACAAATATACTCGCACGCAGGTGAGGGGGTTTGGGGTACAAAATACAAGTGGTGAAATGGACGTGCATGCCCTTATACATATTTGAATTAAAATAAGATTTAGAGACCGTCATTTATCTAATTAAACATTACAATCATCGCACGCATTGAATAAATAATTAAATAAATAAATACAGTCCAGACATACATAGGTCGGTTAATAGCTCAAGACCAGTCGGGGTAAAAGAGAAATAAAATTAAATTGCAATAAATTTAAATTATAAAAGGGTGTTCTAATAAATTAAATGAATTTGATTAAATTAAAATAATTTATATTTATCGGTTCCATTTGTTTAATTTAATTTTAATTTCAAAAATTAAATTAAACCATTAATTTAATTCTAAACTTAAATTAAATTAATATTTTCGGATTAAAATAATTTAAACCCATAAATTAATTCAAATTAATTTA
The DNA here is from genome assembly GCA_963277665.1 of Viscum album. NCBI lineage: Eukaryota > Viridiplantae > Streptophyta > Magnoliopsida > Santalales > Viscaceae > Viscum > Viscum album. The sequence continues at coordinate 2,005,202,959 of OY728122.1, read as the reverse complement.
ATTTAAAAAACTAAATTAATTAAAATTAATTCAGTGCAGGGTTACCTCTAGCCAGAGAGGAGTCCGGCGGGACTGCGTACCACCGTAGGGTGTCGTCTTGGAACTGCGGCGTGACCGCGGCGTGACCGCGGCGTGACCGCGGCGTGACCGCGGCGTGACCGCGGCGTGACCGCGGCGTGACCGCGGCGTGACCGCGGCGTGACCGTGGTGTGACCGCGGCATCCAACGATTCCCACGAAGACTGCAACTCCCGGCGTGGTTCAAGGGGAACAGAAGGAGGCCGGGAAAGAGGCCGACCAACCACATGGCCGGTAGCCCGCTGCTTCGACGAGTCGGTGAAGCTGTTGTCCGGTCTGGAGCGGGCTCGGGTCGGCCGGGCGGAACCAGTCTGACACGGAGGAGGAGCCCAGCGAGGGCTTGGGGTGGCCGAACGGACTCGGGCAGCCAGTGCGGGCTCCAGGCGGCCAGACGGAACCGGGTAGCCAGTGCGGGCTCCGGGCGGACGGATGGACGGAACCGGTCCGGCACGGAGGAAGAGACGGCGCGACTTGGGGTCGGCGCAGCCAGCACGCACGGGGCGGAGGCGAGGAGGATGGCACGAGGGGAGGAGGCCGGCGTTGGGCTCGGAGGCCGGCGCGGCGCAGCAGGCTGGTCCGGCGGAGGGGGTTTCGGTGTGCACGGGGCAGAGGTGGGGAGGCCGGTGTGAGGGGAGGAGGCCGACACAGGGCGGTCCAACGAAGGAGATACCGGCGCGGAGGGCGATAGCCGACTGGAGGCGGCTCGACGTGGAGCTGGTCCGACAGAGGGGAGGGGTAGGGTTTTTCCCTCCCTTCCCATGCGCCGCGTGAGGAGACCCCAAAGGGGTCTTCCTCCATTTTATTATTATTATTTTTGTCCTTTAGACAAAAATGTCTAGCCCCCTATTTTTTATTTTTTTAAATTAAAGGGAGAATACCCCATTTTGGGGTCTTTTCTTCTCTCCTTTTTTTTATTTTTTTAACTAAAATCAAGAAGACCCCCATTTTGGGGTCTTGGTCTTCTTTTATTATTATAAAATATAATTAAATATTTATAATAAAATATATATTTGATGTTGAATCTCAATTTGAGATAAACATTAAATAAACAAAAAAACGCAACGTTGATTCGATTAAAAAATTTTAAATGATCGTAACTTGATCATTCGATATTGAAACAACGCGTGGTCGAATCCGAATGAACCGTTTTAACACCCCACAATTAAATTTCATGCATTTTAATGTTTTTGACTCAGAAAAACCTTGAGATCCTTCTGATACCACTGTTGGGTACCGAGACTGCGTAGTGGAAACCGGTGGGCCAAGTTTTTAAAATTTTCTGCTTCACCGGAGTGACATAACCCTGTCAACTCTGGTGATCTTGTCCCGGCTTGGTTCGAGGATCTCACAAGGTTCATAAGGAGCAAAAAAATTAAACTGAACATTTACCTTGTTCAGAATTGACGTGCTGGATGCCGGCGATCGTTGCTCGAAGATTCCGGCGTCGAAGCCCTCTAGATCATCCACACATGCCTCGCGAATCTGCTCGCATGCCGTTCTTCAAGATCCGGGTGCTAGCACAGATCCCCAACACACACTTCAGTGCAGCGATGATCACCGCAAAGAAGGAAGCTTCGATCCGGGATGGATGACCTTGAAGATCCTTCTTTTCTTGAGATACTCTCTCTCTAAATTCCAGGAGGAGAGATATGTTCTCAATCATGACACATGAATAGTAGTGGTGGGAGAGCATCTCTCTCACTTATATAGGGAGTGTTAAAACACGCGGTATAGGTTCCCAGCCCCCTTGTAATAGACGTCCTCTATATAAGTGATATAAATAATTATTTATGAAAAATAAAATTTTGAAACAACTAATATTTACAGTTCATCACTTACTTGTAATATATAAATATATTACGTGATAAATTTGAGTCTTTAACTCTACTCATTCCTTATCCTAATATTAAACAAACCTTGGATATTTAAATCCAGTCGAATAATATTAATACGTGTATTTACTATATAACTTGTCAATACATGTTATAAATAAATTCAACGAATTATTCTAAACTAGAATAATCAATGAATTTATTTATTCTTTGGTGATCCATAGAACTTGGATAGTGCTCGGACCCTTTGGCGGGGCCCGCCAAGTTCTAAATTACTATTCCTAGAATAGGGCAGATTCTCAAGGAACTATTGTGTGTGACCCTCTAGGCCCTTATCTCAATAGCAGTGAATAATATCACTGACCTAGAGTGGGGTCTAGCAACCCATCGAGGCCCCTATAGAGATAAGGAAAAGTCAAAGAAACGACTGCCTTCCTACGAACACGGTCTGTGTAGTCTAATCTCTTCATCATCGATATCTCAATAAAGCAGAATGCATACTTAGTGTCATCATTCTTTATTTGATTTATTTTGTTTGTTGATTTGTCCGGACGGTCTTACCTTCGACTACCATGACCATGGATTTAATTAAGGTGTAACCATCCTAATAAACCAGGCCCAAGATATCTCTTCCTAAACTCAGAAGTGACAAATCCTTTTTCTATCATTCAATCAATGACATGCCATTAATGATGTACCCAATACAAGCTACCTCACCATGACTTTGTCTCCATGGTTTTTACCTTATATCAAATGTACGTAATTAAATGACATTCATTGATAATGATCTCAAGTCAGGAGACCATTACACATGTCCGTAGATAGGAACAACCAATGACACCAAAAACATGTGGTGTTCCTATTAAACGGGTCTGTCCTCATGATCTCAATAGCTAGAGATCATCAAGTGTGAACTTCATGAGATGAAGTCTCAATTGTTATGATCCCCCAGCACCTGATGGTCACACATCATCTGTGTCCTTTTAGAATGATGTAACTGAACCATAGGAAGTTACTTTAAGATTACTGTCATGGCATCTCAGGGTTCTCATTATAGCCTGAGACCTGCTATAAAAATTTGATGCGATAGGTAATCTAAGGAAATTGCCATTAATAAAGTGTATGTAGAAGTATCTACACTATCATGGCAAGATAAACACATGTATAATAACAAACTGAATACATGTAATAGTAATCAAAGTACAGAACAAGTTGGGTCTAGGGCACCCACTTTCAACATAAAGTAGTGGTGAATTTACTTTCTACATTATCACCTGTAATTTTTTTCTCGAATTCTTATATTATCATTTATTTTTAGTATTTAATTTATTGGATGATATTCCCTCTATATTCCCTATTTTTGGAAAAACACAGACGTATATAAATATGAACAACATGTATGTTAATAAAAACAAATGGAGAAAATGTAGATCAAATCAGTGGTGTATCCTTTCACTCTGATACTGATCGAGATGATATGAAGACGAATAAATTGAATCCTATTAAAGGAATTCATAATGGAACCATTTTTTATAGGAAACCATAGGCCAGGTTCAATATCCAATTCCCATGTTGAACCATGGGAAAGTATCATCAGAAACCCAGACCATCCAAACATGAAGCCATTAGGAATGTGTCTTTATTCACCACATATTCACATGTGAGATACCCCAAAGATCATTAATCCTTTCATTTTGTTTGATTCAAATTAATATTCCATATAGTATCATGTTTTTTCATTGCAAGGGGAGTGAATCAATGGAAGCTCATTTGTTGTGAATTATTTTCAATTAGTTAATTCAAAAATTTGAACCTATTTAGATGAATGGAGATTTTATATTTCAAATAATGAATTCACAACATAAGAATGATAAAAAATAAATATAAAAATACAAACAAAATTTTTACAAGGTTTTTCCCACTATTAGTATCTTCTCATTTTTATGTTTGGTTTGCGTAAATAACAAATGCGTTTCTATAATAATTCAAAGTGAATAAAAAACTATATCCTAAATTATTCCTCATAATATCTCCCCCTAATTTACATTGGTATTATAATATCCCCTTCTTGAATAACATCTTTCATAATAATTGGGATTACAAAACATGAAAATAAAATATCATTTTCCTCCAATTGAGTTCTTATATAGATAGGTTATGATTAGTTTCTGAGCATAAAAATTTACCTTCTTTTAAAATAATTTAAACTATTAATGTATACATGTGATCAGGAAAATATATGTTTTATTACTCAACCTAAATCTTCTTTGAGTCATCTTGTAATCAACAATCAACAAATAAATCTTATTTAATCAAGATTCTCAATATATGGAATATTTAGAGGAAATAATAAAACATTTTCCACTCTTTATTTATTCTTTTTCTTCTATATCTTTTAATTATCATTGAACACTTCTTATTTTTGAAATAAGTAAGTTATGAAATCCTTCTATTTTTATTCATTTACAAATTCAATGATAATGGAGCATCCAAAAATTACATAATCAAGTTCTCATGATTAAATTATACCAAATATCTTCAACTCCTCTTATATATATAAAACCAAAATGATTATATTCATTAATTATTTTCCTTAAATAAAATTATGAAATTATAAATGAATCACAACCATGTGATATGTTTCAATTAAATCAGGATTAATAATAATTAGGAATGAATCCCAACATTAATCTTCATTAATAGGAGTAAAAAATTCCTTTTGAATATCCATATTTTTCAAAGAAATATATTATCAATATCTACATTTAATAATTCTTTTAATCTAGTAAAAAAACCAATCATTTAAAATTGTTGAAATAATCATTCATAAATATCCTAGAACTTTTGTTCATTATTTAAAAATTCGAATAATATTTTACATAACGTAATTAATCATGAAATGATCTTATCATTTATTACTTATTTATATATTGATTCATTTTATTTTTATTTTATATAAAAACTTATTAATATATCCATGTGTACATGAAAACATGAACATGTGATCACATTGAAATTTTCTAACTCCTAGTGTTGTATTCTTATCTTTGAGAGCATACAAAAATAAACATTATTGTGGAATCTCAATTTCTGGCCCCAACAATTAAATCATTATATTCATTAATTTCACTAATTTCATATGAAATGACATTATTGTTGAATATGATACCACAAATCCATCATTGATAAGCATCCTGGTTTTGAAATCTCACTACAACATGTGAGTGTTTGTATTAATAGAATTATATGTAGATAATTAAATCATTTTAATTATCCATACATAGAATTATAGAATGGTATTATTTTAAATGACATAATTTTTTTTCACATATTCTTGTTATTATTGAACTCTATTTTCAAAATATTTATTTCATTAAATAATTGTGTGAAATAATCAAATTATAATCCCCAATAAATTTCATTAAATTATTCATTTATGTTCCATAAAAATCATCTTCCACATAATTCTCAATATATCATTTCATAATTCCAATTTAATCTTAAATTAATTTATATTATTTTAAGAAAAATATTTAAACAACAAGTTTTATCATATATATCCTATGAAACATTCTCATTTAGTCCTATGCAACTCTCTTTTAATCTACCACAACTTAGTAGAAATCTGAAATAGCATTTGAAAATTTCAGATTAATCTTGAATGGCACAAACATAATTTGAAATAATTCTTGTTTTCTGGTTTTTATATATTTGAGTCATCCTTCACCCTTTTAATTTGACATGAGAGTTATTTTCTCAAATAAAATTGTTGATTAATCCAAAATAACTCATCTTGAACACCATTTAATCTTACACAGATCGTTTTTATAAATTTATAATCATATGAATGTATTCTAGTTGCAATTTATTATTACATAGGATCAATTTACTCCTACGTGGCCTTTTAAAAATTGGTATTAATCTTACAAGAATTTTTATTATATTGTATTTCCAAATATATAATCTAGAGCATCAAAAATACTATTTCCATGCTTCTCAACCTGACTATGAACATCATTAAACACATATAACCACTTTAAATCATCTCCAAATACATCAATTATCTTTACAAAATTATAAAAATATTGACAGAACTCTTCTATATATTTTTCAAAGACATTTTAGACATGATAACTGAACTTGTGTGTTTCGAAGAATTATCAATGCCTAAAATAAATCTCATATTATTTCTCAAAATGGTTTCTAATAAATGAATCATTAAATAACCACTAACAAATTAAAAATGTATTTCATCATTAAATTATAGAAATAATATAATAAAAAAAACTTATATTCAATTTATATTTATTAATTCCAAAACACAAGGATGGACCTTGTTAATTATATCTGAAATTATTTTTATTTATTAATCATTATTGTAATTCATCAGAACTTATGTCTTAATCTCATTAATAAATTTTAATTGATATTAATTTTAATAAAAAATATACATTTATTCAATAATTTATAACAATTCCATTCCATTTTTCTTTGAAAATCACAAACACGTTTACTTAAAGAAACTTATCCATCCCTAAGACACCTTCTCTAAAGGAAAATTTTCATTGTTTAAGAATAGTTTTTGTCTTTATGTATGGTTTTAAATGTATTTTATAGTGTTTTATCAATCCAAGCCTAACAATATTTTTTCGAATTAAAAAATCAGATCCTTATCTAACTTAGAAACATATAGTTCTTTAGAATAAAATTTCCCCATAATTGTGACTCTGAGTTCTCTAGAAATAGGAATCTAATTGATTCTGAAATCAGACTCTGATTTATTTTGAAATCAGACTCCAATTTCATCTTAAATTAGAATCTGATTTATTCTGAAATCAAACTCCGATTTCATCAGAAATCAGACTCCAATTTCTTGTGAAATTAGACTTAGTTTTCTATAGAAATAAAACTCTAATTTATTTTTGGAAGTCAAACTCTGATTTATTTTGAAATCATAATCCAATTTCTCTAGAAATCAGACTCTGATTTATATTGAAATTAGATTCCAAATTCTTCAGAATTCAGACTCTGATTCTCTATTATTTTAGAATATGATTTTCATTATTTCTTGAATTCGATTTTCAATAACTTAAGAATCCAATTAAAATATTTTCTTATAGTTACCTCATTTCTGTAAAGTAACATTTCATTTTATCAGATCCTAAAATTGTTAATGTTTCAAAAATATGTAAATGTTTATTAAGAATGTTAATGTTTCATAAAAATGATAATGATTCCCATGATTTCTTACATGAAACAATGTCATATAATCTGTTTTTATCTAACAATTGGTTGAGTTACATGTGTACAAGTCCCTCTGAAATTTAAGTAAAATATTTCCTTTGGAGGAGGAAGTTAACCATTGGAATCCATGCCTACAAATACCAATCCATTTGAACAACATTGGTTCTAGAGTTTACACTAGAGTTTTCGTTGAGTGCTCTTGATCTCTAGAATGAAGTGATACTTTACGAGATATTTGCTCAATCTTCTTTGTGTTAATGCTCTAAACAACTTGTTCAAGCTGAGAAAATCTTGTTCAACATTTCTAGTGAAAATATGATTGTTTCTAATCAATCATGGGATTTAAGGGATAAGAAGATTAAGGTGCCGATCACTATAGAGATAGAGGGATTGCAGGGATATTAAGGAAGATTATGATATTCTTATCGAGGTATTATCTTGTCATGGGTAAGATAGACATTTTGAAAGTACGAATCAAGGGAAATTTATCCAATGTTGTTGGATACCCTTCTCTTTGGGTTAAAAATATTTTCTAAAATTGTTTACTCTTTTTTGTTACACGTTTTATTTCTGATTCATTTTTTTCAATAAAGAATGTATAATGTTCTTATACTTTATTATACTTATATACTCTGATAAATATTATTCTATACACTTTAAGGTAGAATATTTCTCTAAGTAAACTTGTCTTAAGTTTATTTATCGGATCCATATTATTGGATCCTGATAAAGTTAGTAACTTAGTTATGAATTAAATAGGTTTTGTGAATCCATCATTTTTAACATTAATAAACATATATTTTATTAAGAATAAAAACAAAAAATTTTAAACCAACAATTCACCCCTCTAATAATTGAGCATCTCATATCTATATTTTGATCCTAAAATTGTTATTAGAGAAGGTCTATGAAATACTTATAGCCTCATATATGTTTTCTTTCCCAAATTTTTCTTGATTAACTTTACTTGTTGTATTTTTTCTTAATGATTTTCTTTGTTTATAAACCTTTACTACTAACCATTTTTATGGAAAAAAATATTTTTTATTTTTATATAGATTAACATTAATAAATTTTAGTTAAATAGATAATATAAATCCTAAAAGACCCCCAATATTTGATGGAAATGACTATAAATACCAGAGAGATATCATGGAGAATCTTATTATCAATACTAGTTTTGATAACTTTGTTATGTTAAAAGGAGACTAAAAAATTCTAGACAAGAAAATCAGACAATTCACCAATCCAGAAAAGAAAAAGTATCAACTTAACATTATGGTTTTCAATACTTTATTATGTTTTATGACCAGGAATATCTATATCCATATTTCATCTTATGAAGCTGCTAATATAATTTGGAAGAAATTATAAGTTACACATTTTGGCAGGTCATTGAAATAAGAAGAGATTTGTTTAGAGATGAATATCATGGTTTTATGTTTCATTATGGAGAACCTATATGCAAAGCTCAACAAAGTTTTTTGACTATTTTCAATAGCCTTCAGACTATGGGTGAGAAAGGAAATGGTGATGAGATTATTTTGGATAAGATAATAGATATTATACCCAATGAGTGGGAATCCAAAAGAACTATGATTGATAAGAATAAGAATGTTTCAAAAATTACTCCTAATGAGTTATTTGGGACTCTTCTATAGCATGAAACTAGAATGAAGAGAGATGCAGAGATCAATAATATAAATAATTATAATGGAAGTCTTGCTTTCACTACTACATCATATCATATGAAATCCAAGACTCCTGAAAGAGTTATTATATCAAAAGCCAAGAATGCTTCTGTTATATCTAAATCATGTGATAGTGATCATTATATGAATGAACATTCCAATATATCTCGAAGTATGAACAATATATTTTGAAAAAAAATATTTCTAATATATATAAAAGAATAAATAAATAAATTATAAGAAAGATAAAAAAGTGACTATTTATGAATGCAAGAGGGAAGGTCATGTAAGACCAGAATTTCGTACGATCAAAAAGAAATAAATAAAGGATAGGAATTAAGAAAGAAATAAGAAGATACACTACAAGTCTAAATATAAGAATAAACTGAAAGCTAATGGCACATGGAGTGCTATTGGTGGTGATTATTCTAATGAATCTTTAGATATTGAATCTTTTGAATAGAATAATGTTGGTCTTATAGCAAGAATTTCTTTTAAAAATTAATGTGTCATGGCTAACGTAAATACTAGTAAATTATTAACCAATATTTCATTAAATGAATGTTTTCCTAATGAAGAATATTATGAATCTTTAGATGAAGAATCTTCATCATCATAAGATAATACTTTACCTTCATTTGAATAAGTATATTGGTTTTCCAAGTTACATGAAAATGAAAATATTATGATCAATAAGAAATGTAATAAGGAAAATTATAGAATAACTATTTTCAAAAAATTAGTATCAGATCTTTTAAAATATCATGATCATAAAATCCTTGATTTTGAATTTTTTTCCAAAAACCTGAAGTAAGTTAATTCTTATAAGGATAAAATTTAAAATTGTCTTGAAAATGTTATATCTATCAAAAATATTTTAGAGACAAACTCAAATTATAAGACTAATGACTATGAGGATAAGAATTTAGTCATCAGAATAAAATATGAAATATTTTCCTTAAAGAAAATTTTCTCTGACTTTACTCATGGTAAGGAAGGTTTTGAAAAAATTTATTCACAACTTCTTCCTCTTTGAAATAGTTCTGGATTTGGTTATACTCACTCAAAAACTAGTTTTTAGTCATGACTATTTTGTACCAAAAAGTGCTCCTTTTTGCACTAAGTGTAAATGTGGTGAACATTGGGAGAAACATTTCCCTTTGAATAAAACCTATTCTTTTGGTTTTTAGATATACCATTTTTCTAAGAAAATTTGGATACCTAAGATTTTTCTTTTTATTATTTCTGGATCCAATCAAGTTTTGATTCTAAATGAATAACTTTTCTATTTTTAGAAATGAAAAGGAAGTACTGAAAACAATACATGGTATATAGACAGTGGATTCTCCCAACACATGACTAGTAAAAAGAAATTATTTGAAAAGATTATCAAGATGAAAGGCGAAAACGTAACATTCATAGATAATGCTCAAGGAAAAATTGTTGGTTTAGGTAATATTTTTCTTCTTGGAAAAGCATTAATTTCAAATTTTTTATTTGTTAAAGGTATTAAGAAAAACCCTATAAGAATAATTCAATTATGTTATTAAGGTTACCTTGTGAATTTTAGCAATGATAAAATCCTAGGTTGCAATTCCAAGGAATAGTTTAATCTCTATGCCCATGGGCATGAGAATGTTTATAAACATAACATAGAAGACCATAGGAGACAAGAACTACCTTTCCATAGTAAAATGGAAGATCAATCTTGGTTATGGAATATAATACTAGGACACTATAACCATAGTAACCTATGAAATCTATCAAAGAAAATACGTGTTAAGGATCTACCAGAGCTTAGATTCAATTCTTCAAAAGTTTGTGATCTATGTCAATTTTGAAGGCAAAATAAGTCAACATTTAAATAAATTAGTGAAGTCTCAGCTTCTGATGCATTATAGCTAGTACATATGGATATTTTGGTTCATCACAAATTGGAAGTATTGGAGGCAAATACTTTGTATTTTTTTAGTTGATGAATACACTAGATTTACATGGGTCTTTTTTTAACCGTGAAATATAATGCCTTTTCTTATTTTAGGTCTATTTTAGCCAAATGTAACAATGATAAAAACCTTCCATTGATAACTATTCTTAGTGATCATAGGGGAGAATTTGAATATTCAGATTTTGAAACTTTTTGTAGGAAGAAAGGCATTACTCATAAACTTCTAAGCTCTAAGAACTCCTAAAAAATGGTGTTTTTGAAAGATGAAATCAAATTCTTCAAGAGATAACCAGAATCATGTTGAGTGAATAATATATTTCTAAACACTTTTGGGCTAAATATATTACTACTGGTTATTATACTATAAATCAAGTTTTAATTATACCTTTTCTTAATAAAACAACTTATGAGTTATGGACTGGTTGAAAACCTAAATTTTATTACTTAAAATTATTTGGATGCAATGTATTCATCATTAACACTAAATACGACTTACATAAATTCACACCCAAATAAGATGAAGTAATTTTTGTAGGCTACTCCACAACCTATAAGGCATATAGAGTTTTTAACAAAAATTCATTTACTGTTGAAGAAACAGTACATGTTAAAGTTGATGAAACTAATCCTTTTGTTTTTAAACAACCTCAACCTACATCTTTAGATGTGATTTCAAAAAATGTATATAGATTATTGATAGAATATTATTCTAATAAAGAAAATACTCATGAAAATATTTCTATGTTATTTACACTAGAATAATTTTTTCTTCTATTAATGAAAAGGTTTTACAAAACCCAAATAAGTTGTTTCATAAGATTCATGCCAGTGATTGTATCATTGGTGAAGTAAATCAACCATTAAGGAATAGATTTCCTATAAGAAATGAAGTACAACAGATAGAATTTCTTTCCCAATTATAACCTAAAATTAAGAGTAAAGCTTTGTGTAATGATGATTGGAATAAAGCTGTGCAAGATGAACTAAATAAATTTGAAAGGAACAATGTCTGGAACATGGTTGAAATACCTAAAGAAACTTCTAGAATTGGAGTAAAGTGGGTATTCATAAATAAGTGTGATGAATATGGAATCATTATAAGAAATAATGCAATATTATTTGCTAAATTTTATAATAAAAAACAATGAATAGACTTAGAAAAAACCTATGCTCTAGTAGTTAGACTTGAATCTATTTGTATTCTACTAGCCTTTGCATCATTTTTCAATTTCAATCTTTTTCAAATATATGTGAAGTGTGATTTGTTTAATGTATATGTTCAAGAGAAATTTTATGTTGAAAAACCTCCAGGTTTGGAAGAAACAAAACATCTTGAACATGTTTACAAACAGAACAAAGCTATTTATGGACATATAACATCCCTTAGAGTCGGGTATGACAAACATCCAAGATTTTGGTTACAAAAAAATTATGTCAAGGGAACTTCTAAACCAAGCCTTTTTATAAATAAAAATAAGAAAATTGATTCTATCATTGAAATTTATGTTGATGACATTATATTCAGATCAACTAATCAATATTTAACCAATTCTTTTGAGAATCTCCTAAAATCTGAATTTGAAATGTGTATTATGGGAGAGTTAAAATTTTTTCTTGCTTTTAAAATTTCTCAAAAATTAGAAGGAACAAATATATATCCACATAATTTTATTAAATATCTTCTCAAGAACTATGGATATGGAAACACTAAAAGTATAATTAATCCAATCGGTAACTAAAACACTCTTGATCTTGATGAAGGTAGGAAATAAGTAGATCAAACATCTTTTAGATGTAAGATTAGAAATTTATTATACTTAATAGCTACTTGTCCAGAAATAATGTTTTTAGTATTCTTATGTCCAATATATAAATATAATATAAAATAATACCATTTAAAAGAAGTGAAAATAATATTTCTTTATATAAATGTAACCATTGATTTATGACATTATTCATTATGAAATGATATTATTTTAGAGATCTTTTTGAATGATGAATTTGGTGGTTGTAGAATAGATAAGAAATGTACATCTAGAAAATATCATTTTGTATGAGATTCATTTGTTTCTTGGTCATGCAAGAGACAACACTCAGTAGCACTTTCCCCTACTGAATCTGAATTTGTAGAAGCTAGAAGTTATTGTGATCAAGTATTGTGGGTGAAACACACACTCATAGACTGTGGTCTGAGTTTTACCAAAACAAAGATAATGGGTGATAATACTTGTACCATTTCCCTAATTTTAAACCCTATAGATCACTATCATGTAAAGAAAATAGACATAAGGCATCAATTTCATAGGGATCACTCACTTAAACGAGATATCATTCTTTAATTTTTCAGAACACAACATCAATGTGCTGACATATTTAAAAAAAATTGACCTTATGATAGATTTGAATACATTAAAAAAATGTTAGAAATAATAACTATAAGGTAATCATCTATATTGAATTTTTTTAAATCCTATCTCCTTATATTATGTAATTATTTTTCATAGGGGGAAGAAATATATTTACTCTTTTATATTTCCCTTTTCAATTTTTTTCTAGAATCAAAATTTTTGGTACCTAAAAAAGTATTTATTTCCCTTTATAAACTTTTTAGAACATATGTTTTTTACAAGGAACCTTATTAATATTGAGAAATTTTTCTAATAAATTTAGAAGGTATGTTTATTTATCTATATCATCGTAATTTCATTTCTGCATTTTTTTACTTTCAATGTTGTTTTAAGAAAACATTATCAGATTCACTTTCCTTAAATTTGATTATTCCTGAAATCATAAAAATTTTAGAACACATAAATCCATATTCATCATTGATATCAATTGTTATATCAAATCAAGATAATCTTAACCATTGGATTGATTGAGGAATACGAACTGTCACTATGAAGCATATATAAAGGACATCCCTATTCGCATCCCACATTGGTTATCTTAGTGATTTTTCATTGAAGCTCTACTGCTATTTGAAGTTTCTGTTCAGTTTTCCCTTTTTCCCTTAAGCTCTGAATCTCTCTTGATGTTTCCTCACAGGCTACGATGGCATCAAACAAGGAACTCAAGGATTGGTTAATTTTCAAGGAAAGGTCGGTGGATCCAAATTTCTTTGTCAAGTACAACTCCTTAATAAAAATAATAATAAAGAAAAATGGATGGAAATGTTTATGCATAACCAAGAAGAATAATTAGGATCCGATAATTCATGAAATTATTATAGAGTTTTATGATACAGTTAATTTTTTTGAACAAGTAAGAAGTTAAATGTTTTTATTCAATAGTTATGGAAAGCATTATTTTTTGTCTTTCAACAGGGCTTCTAGCATCTTGGATATTTCTTATACTGAAGAAGCAATATTTTTCTCACATAGGATACTAGATAAGGAAGGATCATATTACAAGGATAAGTCTATTTAATGCCTTGAAATTGAAGGAGAAATTATACTGATGATCACTCATCTCTCAACCAATAATAGATTTCTAGATCTTTAAATATATGGATTTATCATTTAGAGAAAGGGAGAAAAGGATTCCCTTAAGATACGTGACATCTTCATAGTGGACTTTTTAGTCAATGTAAGGATGTTGAACCTCATCAAGTAAATTATTTTGACCATCAAAAATATCAAGAATGGTACCACTGAGTCTCTTATCCTAATATACTCTACGATCTTTTTGAAGATCGTTGTCTTGTGCTTAGAATCCTTTAAAATCCCTTGCATCTCAAAGGCCAAAGTTTTCAAGATTATGTTGTTATGTGATGATAACCTGAGAAGGATGAAGATTGGTTTTATTATTAAGAAATGAGTTTTACTTGAACTTCCTGATAAAGATGATCAAGATTCCAGCAAGAAAGTTTAAGTCTGAGAAAGATCCAAACCAACTTCTATGAAAAGAAAAGGTAAAGAGCCAGAATTGAAAGAACAAGCACCAGCTGCCGAAAAATTATCTTCTCCACCCAAGACTAAGAAACAAAAGGAAATTTCTAGTGAAGTTGTATAATAATGGAGAGATTAGGTGATGGAAAAGAAGGAAGGAGATGCAGTTTTTGGGTTAGACCCTACTGAGTATATGACCTTAATGATCCATGAAGCAAAATAGTTTGAGAGACAAGCTAATGAAAGTAAGATAAAGAAGAAGATGTTGGAAGCTGATATTGTCCAATATTTTATTAGAGATACTGAGAAGGAATTTGAATAAATTTAGGTAATAGAATCTTTCATACAAGAACCAGTGCCAACCAATACTTTGGCTACAGATATGAAAATGAATGATATTTCTATTTCAGAACAAATTTTTGAAGAAGAAGATATCCAAGAAGAAGAAGAAGAGGGAAGTGATGATTTGATAATAATGGTGGAAGTGTATCAAGAGAAGGAGAGCCCTTTTGAATTTCTATCCATAGGAACATCCCAAGATGAATCCACCAGGATGATTTCTAAAGGACAATCTGTTCCAAAAAATGATGATGCTCAGGATGAGGTTGATTAACATTTAGATGATGGTAGTAGTAATGACTATATTTTTCAACATGTCGAATACAAAGATGATAAGAAAATTGTTGATAAAAGTGATGATAAAGAAGTTGATAATGATGATGATAGAATAATTCAAGTTTCAGATAGAGAGCATGAAATATAGGTTGTTGAAAAGAAATTTTTAATAAACAGAAAGGCAATGAAGTTGTTGTTGGAATATCTAAGAGAAAAGAAGATGAAAAAGACAATGTTCCCTTCCCAATAGAAGAATCTAATTCATAATCTTTATCATACTAAGGACATGATTTTGTGGTTCAGTTGTTGAAGTAGTTGTGAATACCATTCCTTTATTTCCAATCATTGATTCTAGATGTTAGATGCTTCACTAAATAGTCAATCAAAATTCAGATTCAAAAAATATTCTTTATAGAGAAGTTTATCAAACTCAAATCCAAATTTTAGACATTCCAAATTGGTTATGATACTCATAGAAGATATTTAAATTCATTAGATAAGTGGTATAAGATAGTGATTGATGATATTAAAATTATTTATGATTTCAATGATTCATTCAAAGATACATTTAGTAAGTTTGATAACAGGATAAAGAACCTTTCAAATAGTTTTTTCAGAAAAACTAATGGAGGAGAAAGCTAGATATCAACATAAAGATAATAATTAGAATGGGAAGCTGATTTTAGTTGCTATCAATCTGAAATATGAAAGGGAACTCAGTGTAGAGATGAAATAAAAACTCAAAGATCAGGAAGAAGTGTCAATTATCAATGAGAAGTTCTTATGTCTTGGGAAGACAGAACCAAAAATCTTGAAAAGAAAAATCATGATCATGAAATTTTGATCAAGAAGATTGAAGATGATTATAAGGAATTGATGAAGTTAAAGGGTACCCAGAAAAAGATTATGCTAAAGGGGAAAAATAAGGATGAATGATTTTCTCTTAAACACTGATCTTTTTGTTGAATTCTTCTTTGATTTTTTTTCATATTTATAAAATTCATTATCATTCCATTGTTTTGTCTTGTATATCCATAACATTTCAGGTATATATTTTTTTCTATCCCTCCATTCCATTTTGAAAATCACAAAGGGGGAGAAAATAATGATCAAAAATAATATTAATATAAAGGAAGAGAATGGCTATGTAAGGGAGAGATTACTTAAAGAATAAATAATTATGTAAGGAAGAATTATTTCTCTAACAAATATAAGAGTATGATCCTTATGGATTTAATATCCTAATGGGTAGTTAGTAATATTCATCATAGACCACAAATAAGTGAGATATGTATTTTTTAGCTTAAAAAGGAAAACCTTAGTCCTTTATATTCTATCATGAAAATATGGTTGTGTTTCCAAAAAGGCGGAGATTATTGAATCAATGAGTTTCTTCATAAATTTTCCACTCTTTTATGTTTTGAAAATAAAAAACACATTTTCTTAAAGAAAATTATCCTTCTCTTAGAAACATTTTCTTAAGGAAAATTTTATTTTTCCGAGAATGTTTTTGTCTTTACATATA
The DNA here is from genome assembly GCA_963277665.1 of Viscum album. Taxonomy (NCBI): domain Eukaryota; kingdom Viridiplantae; phylum Streptophyta; class Magnoliopsida; order Santalales; family Viscaceae; genus Viscum; species Viscum album. The sequence continues at coordinate 2,005,186,140 of OY728122.1, read as the reverse complement.
GTTTTCAATGTATTTTATAGTGTTTTCTCAAACCATGTATAAAAATATTTTTTTAGTGTAAAATATCATATCCTTACCTAACTTATAAACTTATAGTTCTTTAGAATCCAATTTCCCATGAATTGTGACTCTGAATTTCTTCAGAAATCAGACTCCAATTTCTCTGTAAATCACACTTCAATTTCATCTGAAATCAACCTATGATTTCTTATAAAATTAAACTATGACTTTTCTAAAACCATACTATAATTTATTCTTAAATAAAACAACTATTTCTCTAAAAATTATACTCTAATTTCTTCTAAAAAGAAGACTCTTATTTCTTCTGAAATCAGACTTCAATTTCTCTAGGAACCAATTTATGATATCTTCAGAAATCCGATTCTAAATTCTTCAAAATTCAAACTCTGATTCTCTATTATTTTAGAATCCGATTTTATTTATTTATTGACTCCAATTCTCAATACCTTAAGTATCCAATTAAATTATTTTATTACAGTCAAATCATTTCTTTAATGTAACATTTCATTTAATCGGATCCTAATCTTGTTAAAATTTCATAAACATGTAAATATTTCTTAAGCATGTAAATGTTTCTTAAGCATGATAATACTTACCATGTTTTCTTACATGAAAAAATGTAATAACATCTGTTTTGAACTAATTTTTGGCTAAGTGACATAAGTAAAGGTACCTATTTAATTTATGAAAAAATATGACTATTGGAGGAGGATGTCAACCGTTGGAATCCATTCCTATAAATACACAACCATTTGAACGTAATTAGTGCTAGAGTTCATGATAGAGTTTTTTTGTGAGATATTGATCTCTGGAATGAAGTGATACTCTTGGAGATCTTGGCTAAACCCGCTTTGTGAAAATGCTGTGAACAACTTGTTCAAGCTAAGAACATCTTGTTCAACCTGCCTAGTGAAAATACGATGACTGTTGATCAATTGAGGGATTCTGAGGATAGAAATACATATGTTCCAATCACCATAGATATCGAGGGCTTTCAGGGATATCAAGACAGATTCTGATATTCTTATCGATGGGTTACCCTGGTGTGGGTAAGATATAATTTCTAGAAATTATAAATAAAGGTACCTTTATCCAAAATTGTTTGATACCCATTTCTTTGGGTTAAAAATATTTCCTATACTTGTTTACTTTTTTATTACAATCTTTATTTTCACTGCATTTTTTAAAAGAAAGAAAGTATAATTTTATTATACTTTCTTATACTTTTATACTATAATAAATAATATTCTATACCATTTAAGTATAACTTTTTGTGTATTTATCCAATTTGAATCATGTTGAGTTTCTCCACTAATCACCTCATGTCAGGGACCTCTTTTTTAAAAAGTTATAATCACATGAAACTAAGGTGAAAAAAGAATATGGTATTATATTTAATTATATAAAATGTAGATATGTAGGATGTTATAAATTTTTTAGAGGGAGTTATGATTCTCATTATATAAAAATAATATTTAATATTTTAATTATTACAAATCACACACCTATGTAATAATTAAATTAAATTAATAAATAAGAGAGTATACATGGTGTAGTATTTGAAAATGATTAGTCAAAAAACACCCATATTTAATAATAATTAATAAATAATTACTCTCTAACATTATTATGAAATGATTCATCAAACAATCATACTTATGGTAGTTATACGGTGATTAGACTCAAAAATGGACTCATAGCTGTATCAGTGAGTGGGTGACATAAGGACAATTCCCCTACGGGGTAGAGGCGTAACACCCTAAGAAATTTTTATATTAATAAAAATTCATATTAAGTAGATATAATGAATTCAAACAACACTAAAATAATTTTAAATTCTAATCATCATTTTGAAATCCACTAATATTATCCCTATTAAAATTATAAATGATTATATTAATTGTTAAATTTTTATGGTTTTTTGGTCATTTTTAAGCCTCACACAAGTTCTATAAAGATGAGATCATTTTCTATGATAATATGGACAGAGAACGTAAGAATTGTGTTAACATGGCATGGATTGGTTCTCATGACAATTCCAGGACCTCAATCAACCACATGGGTATGGGGGTGGATTCCACATTGAGAAAGTCTTTCCCTATTCCCCTGCCAATAGATGTCATGCATGCACATAATACCCAATTTCCCTCTTAGATTCATTTCAAAATGTGAGTGTCCATTTCCCTTCCCCAAACCTCTATTTGATAAAATATTTGTGATGCAACTATAGTATCAGGAACATCGAATATAATTATAAATTATTTAATTATAATTTAAAATTAAATTATTTCATGTTAACATTGATACCGGTTGAAGTAACTCAAGCATGATGAAAGCGTACTAAAGTATTATTAGAAAATTCATTTGGTCATGTGGTGAATCACTAGTTTTGATATTATAATGGTTAATTTTATCCATGGACTGTGTGGAATTATGTTAAAGTATAAAGAACATAAAAAATATTACCTCGGTGGAATGATTAAATCATGACATTCTTCTATCATTAACAGATCAATATGTATTGAAGGATCTAATAGAGGACCCTTCTAGACAATATATTAAGGCACCCAAACTCCTAATATATAATTAATGGATTCTCTTATAATATATTGGAAGAAATATATTCTTTACAATGCCAATATGATAACCAAAATATCACATTATTGAGATATGAACATTGACTGATCAATTCATGATATTCCCTTCAGTTTATCACTCTAGATCCTCAGATAATTATATAGAGAATATATGATTCATGAAAATGATTCCATACCTTGTTTTAGACTAAAAAATTATTGTATACAATGGTTTAAATATTAACAATTCAAATATTGTTTGTGATGAAAGTTAGCCATGAAAATAGTCTAAAAAATTCCAACCTATTTAAATTTCCATAAATGACACAAATATTTTAAAAATCACTTTTAAAAACTATATGAAGTTTCATAATAGCATCCAATACATTACCATGGATTATACATCCAATAGAAATTTAATAAACTCAAATATTAAATATTCATCCAAATCAATTTTATGTAATTCAATTCTTTAAATAAAAGAAACTTTTAAATAACTTGAGATATTAACTTATTTTTGATTATTATAAACTTAAATAACATAATTGAATTAATTTTATTATGATTATTCATACTCAGACATTCACCATCCCATGGACATGGGTCCCTCATCTTTCTAAACTCAAATATATCAGAATTGTTAGAGGATATGGATACACATTATGTGTGACACCCAAGGCCATTATACCAATAACTATGAGTGATAATCAAAGGCCAAGAGTGATATATAACAATTAGTGATGGTTTTTAATGTGATAAAAATAATTCATAGCTATAACTACATATTATGAAATCATAATTGGTAATATAATATTATTTCCTCATAATATTTTCTAAATAATTATGAATACTTCACGTAATCATCCTTTATAATATAATTTATATAATATATCTAACTTTATTATGAATTTATATTACTCTTATTTAGTTATTGATTTAATATTTTTTATCATACTTTGGTTGGGTCTTTCTTTGGTGTTATTTTAGGTGAATTTGGAGGATTTTGTAAGCCCATGGTGTTGTGCATGGTTAGTAGAGAGTTGGGTCAAGCCATGTGGTTTTACATAGGACACCATGACCCCCATTTTTATTCACTATAAGTGGGTGAACATTTTGACCAAACAATGAGGTCCCCCCCCCACAAAACTACCTAATGTTGAACAAATTTAAACAATGTGTTTGGAGAATAGTTTTTCTAACCATGTGAAACCACCATGCATGGGGTTTTCTTGACAAAGTAACATCACATAGTTGGCATACGGTTTGTGAAACCCTACGGCCCAACCATGTGGTTCACAGTTAGCATTATGAAATATATGTATCTAATCAAAATTAATATTTTAAGGCCTCATTTATTCCTTGATCACTTTGACTTCCAAACTCCTTTTCCCCATTATCTTAATTAGGGATTTCCTTCTAAATGGGTGTATGTTTTAGGGGATTCAAAGCCAGCTGGATATCCAGATTCACTAATAAGTCTCAATTGTTATCAATTCTACCTAGATCTATCTTCCATCCCATTACCAAAACCTTATATATATTTTATTTTCGATAGATTCATGTTACATTTTTAGTAATTGTGATATTTTGGTGTTGGATATATTAAAAAAAGAGATCCAAGACTAGGTCTTGAGGATCATTTTTCTGTTCTCCATCTTCGGCCATTCTTCATGTTATCCCATTATAACTTGAATTATGGGCTAATGTTGAGAAAACATTCATCAACGACCCTATGGTAGGTGGTCTATATGCTAATTCACATAGTCAGGATGATGATATTGTGTTGTAGGTGTATCATTACTTTTCCATTTTGTGCAATTTCATTAAAATTAGAAAACTGAAATGAATTTCCATGATATGGAGAGGCCTATATCGGGACCTATTAGATCCTTTTGAGATTGTCACATCGGGAATGATTGAAACCCATGGGGTGTGACAATTTTCCTAAAAATTATAATTATGGAATGAGAAATTGGAATTAGTGGGTGTCTGCAATTAAACCAATTGTGAATGTGTTTTCTTGTTAAATAGTTATAAAGATTATTGGCATAACATTTAAAGGTTAATGAGTTATGAGATGATTCATGGAACTTGGTTTAAACAATTAAGGGTTGAAATTAAGTTATATGTAACAATTGATGAATGGAATAGTTTACCATGTTGATAAAGAATGATACAAAGATCACTGATGATGAACCTTGATATATGTATATGTGAAAAATGAGGTATAACTATTGGACTAATTCTACAAATCAATGGGTGTCCATAATGATACTCTAGTCCATCTTTAAATGCATGTGAATTGGTGTTGGGTTGATACTTCATGTATCGATTATTTTGTTTCTAGACTAGCACTCTATGTACTCGAGATAATGTGTTGGACGAATGCACCATGAATCCGTAATAATTCTACCTAGAACGATTCTTCGAGGTATTGAAATGAAATTTGAATTAATTTAAATAGTGAAATACCTTAAAATAGTAATTTTTAAAATCCCTATGGCGTATGGTTTAGTCTCTATCATGGGATAATGTTTGTATGATTGGCTTGGGTGTCACCACTAACCCAAGGGCCAATGTGGTAAACTAAATAACAATAAATGTGAAATATATTATTTTTATTATTTTGTATTTTTTTAATTTATAAAACTAGATTCACTATTATAGTCTGAATATTGGTTTATACAAAATTTATGGCAGCCTACGGAGTTTTAATCATCCCCTATCAGGGCCACCAATTAGTACCCGAGTAGACATCATATTTTCAGGATATCATAAGTGAAATAATCCTGTTTTAGATGGCTGAATTGGGATTTGGGATGGAGAAATTTTGAGGGGCTCTAGTATAATGTCTTAAATCCCTTAATAGTTTTCAATGTGACTTTATTTTGGGTTTTCATCTTTCACATGCCACTTATATATAATGTCATATTTACATCTTTGGTTTTGGTCATTTTCACTATTTTGGGACTATCACATGATGTTTGGTACTCATTGGTTACTTTTTATTATTATCATGGATATTGATATATTTATTTCTGCTATTTTATACATTGAAAAAGAGGTTGCAGTCTCAAAAATTTCTTTTATAGACTCTCACTGCAAGTCATAAACTTCTCGCATATGGGGAGGCACACTTAAGGTCACATAACGATCTAGTTTGGGGTAGCGATGTGTAGTACCCATTTCATGATGTTACAAAGTGGTGTCATAGGATAGTTTTATTTTCAGTGATTTTATTATTTGGAAAAATGTAGATTGGATAATATTATGATTTTGTCATTGGTAATGAGCTTGTTCATGGGAGTAGCTAACCCCTGAGTGGGGGAAAACAAATGTTCCAATGGTGCGATTTGAATTCTTGCAGTTTGATGTTACTATTGAATGTTATTTCACCTTGGGTGATGAACTAGTTGTGTGATGTACATATTTTATGATATTTTAATTATGTCCTAGTATGGAATGAGAGTTTATTATGTATGCAACATTTTAAGAACTCATGGATATATGTGACATATATTGTTTCAGGCATGAATAGAAAATAAAATTATGAGTGTGTTGTGGGATAAGAAAATACATTACCTTATGTGATTTAAATGAAGTGGTTCCAAATAATAAATTTATATTTTTAAAATATATTTAAATGTGGAAAATACTCCTAAGGGAAAACATATAAATAAGAAATGTTTGTTACCTAATGTTATCCATGACTCGGGTTAGGGAAGGTTTAGGGTAGTGATAATATCAAAATTTTGACAATAGGGTAGTATATGACGGATAATTTGTTATGGATTTATGTGAATCAGTCTTTTGAAAAAAAATTAATGATGTGTTTTGTTTCATAAGATGTGTTCTTGGAATTGGGGGTACATTTATCCTAGGGGAAATTTTTTGGACAAATGATAGGAGGAATTGGATGTGAATGTGCCTCCATCAATGGGATAAGAAAACCCGTGTAATGTCCTAGACCCCTATAGTCCATTAATTTTATAAAATCTGGTTTTTGAGGTGTTCTAGGAGGTTAAGGTGACTCATTGCCAACAATTTCCCAAAATTCCAGTTCAGTGAATATTGATTCTAGTTTTGTACTGTCTGCATCAGTGGGTGATTTGTTCTATTGGCGTCAGTGAATCATTTGTACTGTCATCATTAGTGATTCATTTTTACCTTCAGAATAGGTCAGTCATTTGTACTGTCAGTGTTAGTGAGTCATTTTTCATATCGTTGTCGGCAAGTCATTTGTACTATCAGCATCGGTGAGGGCATTGGTGAGTCATTTGTACTGTCGGAATTGGTGAGTCATTTGTACTGTCGATGTCGTTGAGTTATTTTTACTATCAACATCGATGATTCATTTGTACTATCAGAATCATTGAGTCATTTGTAATTTCGGCATCGATGAGTCATTTTTACTATCATCATCAGTTATTCATTTTTACTGTTGGTGTCGAAGAGTAATTTGTACTGTCGAAATCAGTGATTCATTTGTACTATCGACATAGATGAGTCATTTGTACTATCGGTGTCGGTGAGTCATTTGTACTGTCGGTTTCCTTAAGTCATTTGTACTGTCGGTGTTAGTGTATCCTATGTGAATAATGTTGTTGGTGAGACAGATGTGAATAGTGTTTCTAGCTTCCCACAGTTTCACCCAATTGACATTTTCATTAACCTAAAACATGTTCAAGGCCTTTTTTAAGGGATTTAAGGCTAATTCCAATCCCATAACTCCTATATTAATTTTCTTAATAGTCGGGAAACCTTTACTCGGTTAAAACACATGATCTTTGATAGATTTGATCTTAATAGAAAATCTAGCGTATCTTAAACTGCCACTCTATTTAGATTTTTAAAAGGCTGAGATATATTCTTCCATGTTATTCCTTCTCCTTTCTCTCTATTTGAGGCACCCCATGATATTATTCACATAGTAGTGGTGTGATTGAATCTTAATCCTTGGATCAGTTCCCCTTAAAGTTTCTTCTTGTATCTTGATCACCCCTTGTTTGGTTTAAGCAGAAAGTGTTGATCCATCATCGATAGAAGTTATTTTGTGGGGAGGTGATCGTTATCTATTGTATGGATCATTTGGGTGTAAAGAGACTCAAAAACCTTTTGATGTAGGTAATTAATTGCTTCTTTATTATTTTACGTGAAACTATAGAGTTAGCACGTTTTAACCCACTAGATCAAATTGGTATTGACATAATAAATATTTGAACCAGATAAATAAATTTCTATCAGTCATATGTTATTGCCTCCTGTTTTTTCCTAATAGTGTGATATATATAGTTTCTTTATTTAGCATGTTGTTCTTAATGAAAATTGGTAGAGAATTTAAACTGGAATTAATTATAAACTATTTGTCCAAAGAAAAAGAGGCATGTAATTGAATCTGGTTTTTTCTATTTTAAATTGATGATAATCAAATTGATGCAGTTATCATGTTGATTCTTTTTGAATAAAGGCATGTTAAATTAATTGTTAAATTAATTTGTGATTTTTTTGATTTCTTTCTTCATAGTTTTATCATATTTAGAACCTAAAAATATTGAATCGGCTAATTCAAGATGGATAAAAAAGCTAGTTGATCTATAAAATTTAATGACTTGTAGGTTTCAGAGTTACCCTCTTTCTTGTAAGCATGAGTTCCTTCTACTTTGGATCCATTAGAGCTCATTGCGTGTGAAGGAAGAAATCCGTATATAGGTCCAAGAGAATAGTTTCCACGTTATTTCCCACTGCTTCTAATGTGTTATGAACTCGAATTGATGTTGGGATATGTGGTGGCATGGAAGCCCAGTGGTTGTGGAAACAGTTGACACCTACTATGGTGAGGTGCATCGGTTTATGCATATGTGTGTTGGGGAGGACACTAGAGATAATTAAATGGATTGGATGTGAATGTTGGACGCTTTCTGAATCTTGTTGGTTGTTTATATGATTTACTTTCCCCACTACTTAAGGAAGCTAGTCTTTCTTATCCACTTTTCAAAAGGGGCGAATACGTTTGTGGTATTCCACGTGCTTTATGTGTTAAACTTATAGAGGAAGGATGTGTCTACGCTATTACTATAGGTGGAAATGACTTGGTAGGTAGTTCTTCTACTCACCGCATTGGGCCCCTTGTGTTTGTTAGAATAGAATGATTTTCAAGAATACCTACAGTTATGGGAATGAAATAATTTTTTAAATAAACGATTGAATAAATGATGTTAACCCATGGTGTTAGAGCTTGCTGGGATGGACTGCTAAGGTAATATTTATGAGAATTTGTGGAATTGGTTTGGTTATGCCTGGAGGGCAGGGAACATTGGGGTGATACTAACGAAATGTAATGTGGAATTAATAAAGATAATTAATGGTTAATGAATTAATTAATGTAAAGTGAAACTAATAAAAAGGGAAAATATGATTTAATAAAGTTCTCTAAATGGTTGTGTTCTTATAGAATATATAATCATAGAAGTGGAAGCCGGGATTCTGAGCAATGTTAGCTGCAGTTGATTCTAAGACTAGGTTTTTCCCCTAGTGTGGTTTTGAGAAATATTGTATCATGTATTTTTGTGTTTTTATACAGTACCCCACCCTGTTGATCTAGAAGACTGACACCTTGGGGATTCAAAGGCCTTGGGGGGGGGGGGGGGGGGTTCTTTTCCCCAACATCTCGATGGGAGGATGGATGGATGAATACCCCCTTTGGCCCCACTATCTTATCTTGGTAGTTACTTGTGATGGTATGCCCAACGGCATGTTTTCCCCATATATTTATGTAGAGGGATTTAATGGATTATGGTTATCCACACACATATATTCTATATATAGTTTCCTATGGAATACTATAGGTGTAACGTGTACAGGCTGTTAAGGATTATGGATCCATACTATGTGTATGGGCTATAATGACTTGAGGTTTAATACCTGACGTATGATACATGTTATTTGAGATATAGTGGCTCCCAAAAACTACCTAGTTACCATGGTTATATGGATGTGGTGGTTGTGTTTTATGAGGTGCATGTTGTGGTGCATTGCCCAGGTGTTTGTGGGAAAGCCTTTTTGGTGAAAAATTCTTAGGACGTGCAATATTGGTGAAAAGCATCAAACCAGTGGGGAAGTGGTAGTGGGGTACCCTTAATATTCTTTATTATATTATACTTCTGTATGAGATACTTGGAGAGAGAATCCATAGTGAGGCTACGAACATAGTATACCTATTTAGGTGATGAGTTAGTTTCACATATTGTTCAATGTGCTTTAGCATGCTTTCTTATCTTTTTCATGAGAGGAACCAGGGAGGATCCTATTGAGTATACTATTATACTCACCCAATGTTATATAAAATATATTTCAGGTCACATGGAACAATTTGGATATCAGGCTGTATAATACTAGATTGGGGTTTTAGGAGCTGTTCGAGCATCATGGTCACTGTTGTATTACTTTATATTGGTACTTGTATTTTTCCATTTCAGTTTTAGTATTTCATTCATGAAATCACATATGTGTACTTGGTATTTCTTTTATATTGCATTCTAAGTTAGATTTAGCTGTTGTTTGTCTTATATATCTCTCTCTCCTTTATGTGTTCTGTTATAGGGAAATGCCTCCAATTTGTGTGTTTACTATACCCTTAGGGCTAGTATCCCAACCGCGGCCTACTGGAGGTGGGACTCATGGGGTTTCTATCTCCCTTCTCACATTATCGGCCTAATATGTGTACACCTTGTGGGGAGGGGGCTGTGAAAGAGTGGTATCAGAGGACTGGTTGAGGGATTGGATGGTGTTTGGAGTTAGGCTCATGTGAGGTTGCATGGGTTGGTAAGGAGACAATTTTAGTCATGTTAAAAAGTGTGGTAAACAATGGAGACCATCTTAGACACTGGTATTTAGTCCCACCTATGGTATGATGCACGAACCATTAAGTTTAAAGTGGATACTAAATGTGGTGATACTTGTTGTAGGGTAGAAACCTAAGAAAGGATCATAAATCATTCTTATTTGTTCCTCTATTTGAATGGGTATACCATGATATAGTTTAACTTATAATGATTAAAATAAAAAGATTATTTTATTATTTAAGATTCTTCCATATTCTAGATCTAACTTTTTATTATTTTCTAGGTTTGACTCTAGGTCGACTTCCTCACCAGGATCGGATAAAAGATGTCCAACATGATTCACTAGCAGATCTCTACAAAGTGGAGGTTGACGACAACAAACCTTGGAGGAGGATTCTTTGATAGTTTCAGTGCTAGTGTCTATAGATGTATGAGGGATTTGTTTCCTATATAGTCACAGAGGTATGGTTGGAAGAGGTTGAGATAGCTTTCAGTTCGATCCGTGATCGGATGGAGCACTAGGTGTCGTTGTTTGTGATGATACCGCATGGGGCAGTGTGGAAGTTTTGGTTCTTGTTCCATGGGGATCATGAGGAGTTGGAAGTCTCATGTGAGGAGTTATGAGACAAGTTCAGAGTCGAGTTTCTTTCTTTGACCGTAAAGGTGTCCAGTCACCAAGAGATACTTACCCTTCAGTAAGTAAGCTACAATGTGCGAGAGTTCAGGATCCATTTTAGGATCCATTTATGATATGGTTCGAACCTATTTACAGATGAGTAGGCCAGGTAGAAGAATTTAGAGGATGCTTTTATTCTAGATATCCATCGCCAGGTCACCCCATTTTTATTGAAGACAAATCTCGAGGTGCTGGTGAGGGTAGAGGTTGCGAGAGGACATTATACCAAACATAATCTTTTTGAGAGGGGAGTCTTAAAGATTCATCATGAATCATTCTTAAAGATTCATCATGAGGCATAGCTGTGGTATGTGGTTTCCAATTTTTAGGGTAGAAGGGTTTCCGTTCGGATGTGTGTGTGTGTGGGGGGGGGGGGGTATGTCCTAGCCCTTAGCATCTCGTATCTCTGGGGGCGGTAGCTCTCTATCCTATACCAAGGGATTTGGCGCCTGTTTTCCTTGTGGAGGTTGAGTTCATCAGTAGTTATAGTTCCTAACCTTTCTGGAAGGTCAACATGCACCAGGTGTTGCACTCTAGGTTCCTCCATTAAGCCTGTTCCAGCTGAAGCACCAGCTATAGGGTGCACTAGCTTTTTCATGAAAAAGGCTGAAGGCAGTTTGGGGTGGGGTATTGATAATGGTTTCTTGAACAAAGTGATAGTGAATAATTGATATCCTCTTTTGTAGATTGATGATTTATTCAATCAACTAAAGGGTGAATGTTGGTTCTTGAAGATCGACTTTCGGTCTGGATATCATCAGACTTGTGTGAAGGGTAAGGATATACTGAAGACTACGTTTCATTATCATCATGGGAATTATGAGTTCGTTATAATGCTGTTTAGTTTGAGGAATGTTGAAGCTATGATCATGGTGTCGATGAACACTGTGTTCTGTGAGTTAATGGATAAGTTTTTGGTGTTTTTCATTAATGACATCCTTGTGTATTCCATGTCCAAGGAGGAGCATGCAAAGCATATGCGTGCCATTTTGGGAGTTCTTCATTAACATCAGCTATTTGGAAAGTTGTTAAAGTGTGAGTTTTGGGATTCATAAGTACGTTTATTGGGGAACATGGTGTCCCAATAGGGTGTATATATGGATCCATATACGATTTAAGCAGTTGTGTCTTTGTCATCCCCCAAGATAGTGGCAGAGGTGCGATGTTTCCTTGGTCTCATAGGCTACTACACGAGGTTGGTAGCCAATTTCTCTCAGGTTGTGACTCTTATAATAGTATCTACCAGGAAGGATCATGTGTTTATTTGGATTGATCAGTTTCAGGAAGTTTTTGTGTATCTGATGGATAATTTGGTTAGTGGTATGGTTCTTTGTCTTCTATGAGAGGGAGTTCAATTAGATGTTTTATAGGATGCTTCATGTTTGGGGTTAGGCTGTGTTCTAATGAAGTAGTGATCAGTTGTTTCTTATGGGTCTCGACAGTTGCGTCCCCATGAACGTAACTATTCCACCCATGGTCTTGAGTTTTTGGAAGTGGTGTTTGATTTGAAGTTGTGGTGACATTAACTCATTGTCAAGCACTTTTTCGTTTTCACCGATCATAAGATCTTGAGGTATGTTTTCTCCTAGCATGACATAAACATGTGGCAACATCGGTGGATAGAGTTCTTATAGGAAAAAAACTTCATAATATTTTATACACCTGGTAAGGGGAATGTTTTAGTTGATTCACTGAGTAGGAAGTCATATAGTGATGCAGTGCACGAATCTGAAGAATCCTAGAGAATGATTGATGAACATTCAGCAATAGATCTCGATATGGGAGAAGTTGGGGAGGAAAGGTTTTCTTTTTTAGATGATGCTGTAGTCATCACTAGTGAAGTAGGTAGATGATTCCGAGTTGGGGGATCTTTAGGTGGAGGTCTAGAGAGACTGAGTTGTTTGTGGAGAGGCCCCTAATTGTTTGTATGAGGATGAACCACACTAGATGTTGTTTTAGGGAAGGATTTTTGTTCCATTGGTGATGTGTGAGATGGTTCTCAGAGACTTCCATAGTTCTTTATTATTAGTACATCCTGGTGTGACAAAGATGTATCGAGCATTGAGGAGTCAGTTTTGGTGGCCTGGGTTGAAGCATGCAGTCGTAGAGGTTTTGTCTTGATGTTTGGTCTTCTAGAAGGTGAAGGCTGAGAACCATGTCCCAAATGGTTTTCTCTAACCATTATATGTTCCTCAATGGATCTGGGAGGACATATCAATTAAAATTGTTACTAGTTTACCTTGAGCTCAAGGAGGCCATTACACTATATGGGTGGTGGTGTATTGTTTAACAAAATCAACCCACTTCATAATGATCAAGGAGTCGAGCTTAGTGGAGATTTTGTCAAGGGAATATCTGGAGAAGGTGTTGAGACTCCATAGAGTCCTGAGGATGATCATTTACGATCGAGGTCCTCATTTTACCTCAAGGGTGTAGAGAGAAATCCAGCATGCTTTCAGTTCTTAGCTATGCCTTAGCACTGCTTTTCATCTACAAACGGATAGTCAGAAAGAGATGACCATCTAGACTCTTGAGGTCATGTTTCCCTCTTTCATCATGGATTTTAGAGGTTGGTGGATGAGGCACTTACCCTTGGTGGAGTTCACTTACAACAACGGTTTCCACTATACCATCAGTATGGTGCCGTTCGAAGAATTGTATAGCTGGCCAAGCTATTCTTTGTTGTGTAGGACTGGGGTTGAAGAGTAAGTAATTCTCAGATCGAAACTATTGTAGAAAATTATAGATATGATTCAGGTGATTCATGTGAGGATGAAGTCATCACATGATCATCATAATTCCTATTCTAACTATTTGAGGAGGCCTCCAGAGATTTATGTTGGGGATCGTGTCTTTTTGAAGGAAACTCCCCATCGTGGGTAGTAAAGGTTTAGTAGTGGGAGTAAGATTTCTCCCCAGTTTGTTTGGCCTTTCTAGGTGTTGGCTCGTGTTATAGCCTTGGCATATCGGGTAGCACTTCCCCCCATAGATTAGCTAGAGACACGAAGTTTTTCATGTGTTTTAGCTTTGTCATTATCTTCATGGCGACTCTTACATCATCAATTGGGAAAAGATTGATGTTGACAATGATACTACCTATGAGGAGTGGCCTGTAGAGATCTAGGACCGCAAAGAGAAGGTGTTTCATGGGTGTTCTATCCCATTGGTTCATGTCTTGTGGTGACACAGTGGCATGGAGAAGATTACATGGGAACGTGAGTTGCAGATACGTGATCAATACCATGAGTTATTTAATGTTTAACTCTTTTTCAAGTAATGATTTTTGTTTGTGATTGGAGACCTTTCATGTTCATGTGATGGATTTCTTTTATTTCTTTTTCTGTCTTGATTTCTTTTGAGAGGTATCTCAATTGGTGGTTCTTCAAACCCCCTTTTTTATTTCCTATTAGGTTGGTTTTGAATTCTCTAGGACAAGAATGTTTTGAGAGGTATCTGTTGTAATGTCCCTGACCACTCTGGTCCATTCCTTTTCTGAAATATGGTGTTTGAGGTGTTCAGGGAGGTCAAGGTGATGCATCCCCAACACCTTTCCAAATTTCCAATTAAATGAATAGTGTTTCCAGTTTTGTACAGATGGCATCAGTGGGTCATTTGTACTGTCGACATTAATGAATCATTTGTACTATTGGCATTCATCAGTCATTTATACTATTAGTGTTATTGAGTCATTTGTATTGTAGATGTTAGTGATTCATTTGTATTGTTGGTGTCAGTGAGTCATTTTTACTGTCGGTGTCGGTGAGTCCTTCATACTTTCAGTGTTGGTGATTCTTTTTTACTTTCAGCATTGGTGAGTCATTTGTATTTTCAACTTCAGATAGTCATTTTCAATATCGATGTTAGTGAGTCATTTGTACTGTTGGCGTCGGTGAGTCATTTATACTATCGGCACTGGGGAGTTATTTTTACTCTCGATGTCAGTGAGTCATTTGTATGGTCAACGTTAGTGATTCATTTGTATTTTTGGATAAGGTGTTTCATTTTTACTCTTAGCGTCAGTGAGTCATTTTTACTATCGACATCAGTGAGTCATTTGTACTATCGGCATCAGTGAGTCATTTTTACTATCATTATCGGTGTCTCATATTTAAACAATGCTGTTAGTGAGACAAATATGAATATTGTTTCTAACTTCCTACAGTTTCACCCCTTTAATGTTTTCATTGACATATAACGCATTCAGGCCCTTGTTTTAAGGGATTTAAGGATTATTCAAAGCCCATAAATCATATCCAAACTTTCATAATGTTCGGGTAACCATTAATCATTCAAAACGTGTGATATTTGATAGATCTGATCTTAATGGAAAATCTATTGTATCTTAAACTGCTGCACCATTTAGATTTTCAAAAGGCTGAGATATATTCTGCCTTTTTATTCCTTCTCCTTTCTCTTCGTATGAGGCACCCCGATAATTTATTCCCATAAGAGTGGTGTGATCGAACCTTAATCCTTAAATCATTTCCCCTTGATGTTTCTTCATGCTACATACACACCCCTTATTTTGGTGAAAGTAGTAAGTGTTGATTATTTATCGATAGAAGTTGTTGTGGGTGGGGGAGGCTATCATGATCTTTTGTGTAGAACATTCCCATAAAAATTGAATTAAAAACCTTTTGAGGTATGGTATTCATGGATTCTCTATTGTTTTATGTACACCTATATAGTTAACATGTTTTAACCCAATGGATCATAATGTAATTGAAAAACTAAATATTTGAACAGGATAAATAAATTGGTATCGATCGTTTGTTGTTGACTCTTTTTTTTCTTGATAGTGTGATATCTATGATTTCTTTTTTTAACATGTAGTTCTTGACAGAAATTGGTAAGGAACATAAATTGGGATTAATTGTAAACTATTCTTCCAAAGATAAAGCAGTAAGTAAATGAATCTAGTTGTTACTATTGTAAATTGATGATAATCAAATTGATGCAGTTATCATTTTGATTCTTTCTGATTAAATTCATGTTAAATTAATTGTTAAATTAATTTATGATAGCTATGATAGATTTCTGCTTAGGTTTCCCATAGTTGGAACCTACTAATAACGAATTGGCTAATTCATGATTGATTAAAGCGATGATTGATCTATAAAATTTAATGCCTTAAATGGTTCTAAGTTACCCTCTTTATTGTAAGGACGAGTTTCTTCTTCATTGGATTCATGAGAGCTCGTTGTGTGTGAAGGAAAAATGCCTTTTTAGTGCCAAGATCCCAGTTCCCTTTGTTATTTACTACAACTTTGGATGTGTTATAAACCTGGATGGATGTTGTGAGATGTGGGGGAAGGGAGGCCTAGTGGTTGTGGAAGCAATTGACTCCTACAGTGGTGAGGCGCATGGTTTATGCATATGGGTGTTGGGGAGGACACCAGATATAATGAAATGGGTTGAATGTGAATGTTGGATGCTTGCTGAATCTTTTTGGTTGTTTATCTGCTTTACATTCCCCACTAGTTATGGTAGATGCTCTTTCTTACCCTCCTTACAAAATGGGAGAAGACACGTGGGGTATTCTATGTTCATTCCATGATTAACTTCTAGAGGAAGGATGGGTATGCACTCGTGCTATAGGTGACAAGGAATGTACAACTAGTTCATCTACTCACCATGTTGGGCACCCCTGTGTTTGTTAGATTAGAATACATTTCTAGAATACCTGGAATTATGAAAAAGAAATAATTTTTTCAATAAATTATGTTACCCCTTGTGGTTGGGACATGCTGGGATGAAATATTGAGGTAATATTTGTGAGAAGTTGTGGACTTGGTTTGGTTATTCCTAGAGGGCATGGAATTTTGCTGTGATACTAATGAAATGTAATGTGGAATTAATAACAATTAATTAATGGTTAAATAATTAATTAATGAAAATTAAAACTGATAAAAATGGGCAATTTGAATTAATAAAGCTCCCCATATGGTTGTGTTCTTATAGGATATCTTGCCTAAGACGTGGAAGTCGGGAGTCTAAGAGACGTTAACTACATTTGAGTCTAAGACTAGGTTTTCCACTAGTGTGGTTGTGAGTTATATTGAATCATGTGATTTTGTGTTTCTATACAATATCCCATCCTATCGGTTAGGGAGACTAACACCCCAGTGATTCTGATACCTGGGGGTGATTTCCCCAATATCTCGATTAGAGGATGGATGGCTGAAACCCCCTTTGGCCCCGCTCTCTTCTCTTAGTAGTTACATATGATGGTATGCACAATAGTTAGTTTTCCGCATATATTTGTGTAGAGGAAATCAATGGATTTTGGTTATTCACACACATATATTATGGGTATAGTTTCTTATAGAATACTATAGGTGTAACATGTATAGGCTGTGATGGAATGAGAATCATTACTCAGTGTATAGGATATAATGGCTTGAGGTTTAATAATTGATGTATGATACACATTATGTGAGCTATGGTGGATCCTAGAAACTACCTAGTTACCATGGTTATGTGGATGTGGTGGTTGTGTTACACGGGGTGCATGTTGTTGTGATTCGTTTAGGTGTCTATGGGAAAAACTTTTTTGAGAGAGATGCTTAGGATGTGCGACATTGGGGAAAAGAGGCAAACCAATGGGGAAGTGGTAGTGGGTTACCATTGATATTCATTATTATATAATATACTATTGTATGCAATACTTGGTCAGAGTATCCATGGTGTGGTTTGGAATGTAGTATACCTGTTTAGGTGATGATTTATTTTCACTCATTGTTCACTGTGCTTTATAATGATTTCGTTACTTTTTCATGAGAGGCTCTGGGAAAGATCCTGCTTAGTATACCTTGATACTCATCCAATGTTATATAAACTGTTTTTCAGGTCAATTAGAGAAGGTTGGAGATCAGGCTAGGTTATACCAGTTTAGGGTTGCAGGAGCTATCTAGGCTTCGTGGTCGCTGATATTTTACATTATTTTGGTACTTGAAAGTTTTTCTTTTAGTTTTAGTTGTTCATGAATGACATGGAATATGTGTAATTTGTATTTCTTTTATATTGCAGTATGAGTTGGAGTTGGTTGTTGTATATCTTATCTCTCTCTCTCTCTCTTCCTCCTGTATTCTCTTTGAGGTTAATGCCTCCCATTTGTGTGTTTACTTTACCTTCAGTGTTAGTATCCAACCCAAGGCCTACTAGGGGCGGGACTCGGGGGTCACTATCTCCCTTATCACACTGCCATCCCAAGGGGGTACACCTTGTGGGGAGGGGGTCATGACACCCTGATAGTTTCTACTGAAGGGGTGTGAGAGATGTTCCATGAGAACATCACTCACTTCATGATGTTCTTGGAAAGCAACCCAGGGCGATCTATGAGTAACATGTTCGATCAGATCCCTGAGATCCAATTGTAGTACCCACTAATGTTCACCAAAGATGGTGGATGTGAGGATGATGAGTTATGGATTGAGTCTATCCAAAACATCCTGGATAATTTAGAGTCTAATATATTGAAAATAGTCAAATTAGATTCCTCTGTGTTATTAATAAAAGTGAAATTTTGGAATTATATTCAAGATCTAGAGGAGTATCTTGAGTGCATGGCATGGAAGGACTTGTTGGAGAAGTTCCTAGAACACTTTTTCATAGAGACACTGAAATGGGAGAGGGAGGGAGAGTTATTTGGTTTTATTTGGGAGGCATGTTATTGATGGGAAATGATGTCCATTTCACCAACATGAAACACTTTATTTCAATGTTGGTAGGAGATGAGGAAGTTGTGGCCTGACTTTATCAGTATAGATTTAAATGTGAGATTATATCCAATGAAAATATAATCTAATTTAATGTTTTAATTATTGTAGTGTATTAGGATCTCATTTTCATAGGGACTTTAAGGTGGATACAATTATTGGATATGTGGTTTCATCTATACAATCAAGAGGTATATCTTCTGACTGTAGGAAGAGTCATTATGAGAAAGTTCACCTAATAAGTGGAAACAATTGTATCCCAGGTAAGTATTAGTTACTCAAGATAATACTTGAGTGTTTTTCCATCAGTTTTGTAGGCCAGTTCACATTCATATTTGGTGTCCTCTACCACCAGTGGAGTTCCGAGCATATGAAAGGATGGGACACCTATTTTGGTTCTATATAAACCAATGACATATGGGTAGTGAATTAGGATATTTGATGAACCATAGTATCAGAAGTGGATATTATACCGCATTCTAGTCAAGCAGCTGTATTTCTACTATTCAAGATAGTTGGGATGTAGGATGTGGTAATTATGGGAAGGATCTCCTATATTAGTAGTGTAGTGTAGAAAATGGGACTCATATTGGATAATAGGTTAAAGGCACATGTCAATTGCATGGAGTTCAACCTATAATTGTTGATAGAAAGTCTGGTCCATTAAAAATCATGGGTAAAATTCTTGTAGCTTTTATTCATGCTAGTGAAATTTTTGATGCAGAATATTCACATTATTTTATATCTTCTTAACCTTTGAGTGGATTGATTCTGATGGTAGAGATTGTGTGTGGTATTATAATAACCGACACCCATTTAGGTGTATAGTCAAAGGAAATTTGTATATGAAAAGGGTGTTCCCTCAAGGATAGACATTATTGTTTTCTTTTTGGACATGTATGTACTTGGGGTGTTTGGTTTTGACATGATTTTGGGTTTGTATTGGATGGAATCGTATTGAGCCCACATCGATTATTAATCTATGGCAAAAACTTTCAAATCTCTTAAGGGTGACTGATATGTTCATTTTAGGCAATTTTATATTTGGGTAGGTTGTGCAAGGAAAATTCATCAGTAACTGAAGTATATAACCACCCAGAAGGGATTATTTTTATGGATCCTGGGGGTATGAATCATAATTTCTTTCCACCCATAGAGGATCAGTTTAAGGACATGTTTCCCAAATACCTCTCAAGGATTCCACCTGAGATAGATGTCATGTTTATGATTTAGTTGATGCATGGATCTGAACTGGTTTCCACTACAACATGTCAAATGTAACCAAAAGAGATTCATCAAAAAAATATTTCTAGGAGTTAGCGAATAATGGGTTCATTCATCTCAGTACATCATTAAACGGTTCTCTATTTTTTTTACAAGAAATATGATAGAAGGATGTGTTTCTGTGTCAACTATATGAATATAAATAGGATTAATTTTAGGAAACAATATCCTCTTCCATGTATTTACAATATTATTGAATGTATAAGGGGTTATTATGTGTTATCCAAGATATAATTAAAATCAGGTTATCATCAGGTAAGGGTGCAACCATATGATATACCACAACCTACTTTTAGAAATAGGTATAACCTATACATGTTTCTCATGATGTGATTTTTGTTGATGAATATGACTAAAATGTTTATGTCCTTCATGAACCAAATATTATACCTTTAAATGGTTCAGTTTTTGGTTTTTTAATCAATGTGATCTTTGTGTATACATATAATCACGAGGATCACTACAAACATATTGATATCTACCTGAGTAGAATAAATGAGAATAAGGTACATTCCAAGCCATATATGTTTCAATTAGAGATTGAAAATGTATATTTCATGGGTCACATACTCTCTAAGGAAGGTTTGTTAGTAGACCTAGAGAATTTTTAGGGATTTGTTTGTTGGGAGTATCCCAATAATGTTTTTTATATTAGATGCTTTTTAGGTTTAGTTGGATATTACTAGAGATTCATCACACTATTTTTTCGATTTGTAGCACAAATTTCATGATTGACCAAGAAGAGTATCGCATTTGGATAGTCTAGGGAATGTTTAAATACCATCCAGTAGTTAAAGATGATTTTGACCACTATGCCGATTTTGACCCTACCTGAGCCAGGTGAGGTGTAAAACTTTTATTTTGATGAATCTTGGATTAGAATTCATGAAATATTGATGAAGGGATATTGATTCATGGAATATGGATCATTGTAGTTCCTTACACATGAACTAAATTACCCTAGGAATGATCTCAAGTTTGACGTGGTAGTTTAAGCTTTATTTGTTTTGGTGGCATTACCTATTGGGTGAAAGGTTTATTGTGTGTACCAACCCAAAAAATTTAAAGTACATATTTTCTTCATGATATCTGAATCTTTTATAGTGGAGATGGGTTGAGTATATAAATTATTTGACATTGAGTCTACTTGTATAACTAGGAAATGGAACAATATTACCTATGATTTAATCCTAAAGACACAAACTCAGGCTGTCTAGAAGTCTAGTTATGATTAAAAAATGTTGTATTTTCTAGTTGATATGCATATAGAGGTTAAATAGGGCTAGTAGAAGATTATAATCATGTCCATATTAGTGGATTCAACACTTTTGATCAGAATAAAGGAGAAGAAATAGGATGATCTCAAGTATCTTGGAATGATGAATATTTTTTAAGGTGGGAATCCACCTCCTGATTGGACTATAGATGAGCAGGATGTCATCAATGTCTATAAGTATATAAATGTGGATACTTTTTTGTGGTAGATTTGATTCAATAGTTTCATACATCTAAGTGGGAAATGAAATCTGGATTGACCATTATGTACCATGAATTTTTGAGAATGTATTGGTGGTTGGGAGTGAAAAATCATATTGTAGGTATTCTGACTTGATGACACACTTGTCATCAAGTGAACGATGAGCATCAACCACCTATTAAACTTATACAACCTTTTCCCATTTCAAAGTGGATATGGGATTATTTCACCACTTAATAATGGTAGTTCTTTTGAGGACTCCGTAGATGAATGATGTGATATGGGGGATTGTGTGATGGTTGAAAAAAGTGTTCCATTTCATGCCAATATGAGGAAATTTAATTTTCTAATTTTTGGGAAACTAATTATTTTGTGAGATAGTTATTTTTCATGGGGTTCTATGATGTATAGTTTCATATCACAATCTTCAATACACTTCATGCTTTTGGAAAGGCTTGTAAAAGACACCGGGTAATTAGGTGATTCTGAGTATATATTATTACCCACAAAAGACTGGAAGTTGGAATATAATATTTATATTTTGCAGGAAATTCCCTAGGAACGCATATGAGATTTGTGTGGGAGTCAGTGTGATTAGGTTACCACTAGAAATAGAAGTAGGTAATGTTGATTACAAGGTTTTTCAGACCATTTGAGATTGTGGAGAGAATCAGATCGGTGGTACATCAATTGTCTCTTTCATAGATGTATAGTGATATGCCTGATGTTTTTAATCTATAATTGATTTTCCAATGTCATCAAGACCCATATCATGTGATATAAATTGATGATGAGGATATTAAGACTGATGCGTACTCTGAGGTGAAATAGATTCATGTTTTGGATAACAGTGATAATGTTTTATGAGTACAGAAGTGCCATTAGATTTAGTGATGTTGGATCATGGTCATGTTCAAGAGGAAAAATGTTAAATGGATGAAGATATTTTGGCCCAATGGCCTGAGAAACTCACCACAAAATATTAATGGTGGTTTGGAGTGTATCTCATGGATAATATGTTATGAAGTTGGGAGATTATAATATCCCAACCCTTCTCGAGAACTTCTGTTACTCATTATTTGGTATTATTTTACCCTTTATTAATCTTATATTGGTTAGGTATTTATTTCAAATCATTTTTGGTGAATTTAGATGATTTTAGAATCCAAGGGGGTTGTGTACAATTGGTGCACTATTAGGTAAAACCGTATGGTTTTCCCCAAGAAACTATGCATCCCATATTGATCCACTAAAAGGGGGTACATGTTTTGACCAAAATGTGTCCCCAAAAATCAAACAATTATAAATAGAAGAGAAAAAAATGGTTAGAACATGGTATGTATAACCATGTGATCAAACCATTCATGAGGATTTCTTGAGATAGTTTCACTGTATGGTTGGTGCATAGTTTTCCAAACCGCGTGTCTAAATCGTGCGACGTATAGTTTGTATCCCTATGTTTTTTGATGTAATATGAATTAAAATCATAATGCCTTATTATTCCCCTAATAAAATGGATTTATGAAATTATTTTACTCACAATTACTGAGAGGATATTCAATTTGATTAGGGAGAATCATTATGTTATTCAATGCCAGTTAGAGATCTAGATTCACTGATAAATATATATCATTGTCTATTATTACCAAATCTCTTGTTCTAATATTTCCCATAACATTAGATACAATCAAATAAGAGTATGTATTTGTTCTTTTATAGGAATTTTTATGTTTTATTTTTGTATATATTGAATGAAAGGTGATCCAAGACCAAATCATGAGTAACGTAGTAACATTATTTATCATCAGCTGTTCTACCTTGAATTAAGTCCTAAGGATGTGTAATCATTCATAAAATATAATATGGAAGGTGAAGTATATGTTAATTACCATTTTCATGATACTTTTATTCTATTTTAGCTATATCTATGCACTTCCATGTTTTAAAATTGATTTAAAATTAGAAAACTGAATTGAATTTTCATTGAATTCAAACACCATTCTCAGATACCATTCGATTAATTGGAGATTATGAGACTAAGAATGATGGAAAACCATGGGGTGTTCCAATCATCCATGAAATTATTATTATGGAATGAAAAATGGTAATTAGAGGGTTTATGAAATTAAACCAATTATGAATGTGTTGAAATGATAACCAGTTATAAATATTATTGTCTTAACCACAAAATGTCAATGGGTCATGAGATGATTCAAGGAAGTTTAGATAAATAGGCAAGGGTTGAAATGATTTTTAAGATAATGATTCATTCATGAAAATGTTTACCATATTGATAATGAGTGATAAAAATGTCACCGATGATGAACCTTGTAATATGTATATTTGAATAGTAAAATGTCAATTTTGGAGTAATGCTCCTCTTTCATGTGTGGCCAAATGATTCTCTTATTCCTTTTTTGCATGTATATGAATTAGTATTGGATTGATTCACCATCTACCTAAGATTTTGTTACTAGTCTGATGCTCTAATTACCAGTAATAATGTTCATGGACTAGTGCTACATGAATCTAGGATAATGGTTCCAAGACTATCACTCCAAGGTATATAAATGGAATTGGAATTAATTTAAATATTTAAAGTACATGAAATAGTAAATTATAAAATTCCTATGGTGTATAGTTCAGACACCGGCATGGGATTATGTGGGTATGATGGGCAGAGGTTTCATAGTAAACTCAAAGGAAAATGTGGTCATCTAAAGAATAATAAGTGAAAAATATGTTATATTAATTATTTATTATTTCATTCTTTACCCAACTGCATACATTTTTATTGAAAGGATATTTCTTTAGGCCCCATAGGTGGTGGCCTAATACATTATACTCACACCCTACTCTGGCCACTGAATTGTACTTGAGTAGACTTAATGTTTCTTAGAGACAGATAAGGGAACAAGAGCTATTTTATATTGGTATGTTTGAATTATGTATATAACATTTTTATATGGATATGTTCCCACCTATTTTACTCCCTCTTATTTTATGTCGATACCCGCTTGGGGGTTGTCAGTGTGCCTTTGTTTTGGTTTTTCATCTAACAACAAACACTTATAGGACATGATATGTTAACTTATTTGGATTTGGTTATTTTCAATGTTATGGGATTATCTTGTGATATCTTGTAAACATTGTTTATTATTTATTATTATATTGTCCGTTGATATTTTTTTTCAATTTTTCTACTTTTACAAAGAGGTTATAGTATCCCCATGATCTTTAATAGACCCTCACTTATAGTAAAAATACTCTGGCATACAAGGAGGCACACTTGATGTCATATAATGATTTTTTTGGGCACTGCTGTGTGGAACCTAGTTGTGGATATTAAAATTTAACATTTTTTTATTATATTGAATGAAAATTTTAACACCTCATGATTTTATGAAAAAGTTACCTCTAAAAATCTACAACTTTAATAGCTTTTACTATACATAACACCAAATTAAAATGAACCATGATATACTAATAAAATATTATTAATCAATTTAACAATTAACACATAGTATTTGGATTGGAAGTCATAAATAAAAAAATTAATTTTTAATAAATATGGTTTGAATATTTATAAAATAAATTTTTTGGTTATAAATTAATTAAAAATAAAAATAAAAATCATTTGAAAATAATAAAGATTTTTTTTCTTCTAAAATACATTTTTATGTATGAAATTCAATTTTCATCTTAATAAACTAAATTAATAAATATTAGTGAATGATAAAAATGAAACATATATATTATATTTTAAAAAGATTTTAAAAACCATATAATTATTTTTCTATGCATGAGATTGTAATAGATCATGGTTTATGTTTAAAAATGTATTTTTTTTTGAAAAATGGTAGTCATCGCTTTTACACTCTTATTATAAAATTAATTTATACAATTTATAGAAACGGAATCTTGAAAATGGATTCTACATTTAGAATTAGGAGGTCATTATTTTTTAAACTAGTCACTTTTATTTTTCTCTATTATGAATACTCACCATGGTAAAATTTACCACGGAGGTAAAGAATAATTCATGTTAAAAAAGGTTAAAAATATATGTTAAGGTCAAAAATTTTCAAATAAGTTCTTATTGGATGAATTTAATTATACCGTTATCACCTCAAGAAATAAATTTTATTTTTTAAGGTACTTAATTCCATGAAAATTGTCTATATAATATTTAAAGGAATGAAAAATAAAAATGTCACTCTCTTATTTTAAATTATCCATTATGTGTTAATAAAGGTAAAAAATAATATTGTGGATAAATATTAATGTTTATTTTGAGAATAATAAATTTGTTTTTATAATAGTAATTTATTTATAATTTTTAGTAGTTATATAATATCCTTAAATTCTTATGCAACACAAAAATAATATTTCTTCAATTAATATAAAATAATTGATGATTTTAAAAATATTAAAAGAAATATAATTTTAGTGAGTTATAATGTTAAAAAAAATTATAAATTAATATTAAATATTACTGTTCTATTAAAGGATTATATTCCAATTCAATATTTTTCTTGGAATATTTATTGTAAAATTAATTAAATAGTGTCAATACTTACATTGATGATATTTTATGATGATAATATATTATTAATTTTTTTAAATATCATAAAAATAATTAAATGATATAATGTGGTGAATATATAGTCTAAAATTTCACACATTTACCATTTTAGCTAATTTTCACCTTATAAGTAACATTATAACCCTTAAATAGTGAAAATTTTATTACCATATTTATGGGAAAAAATTGGTTAACTAAAGGGTTAACCCAAAAAGATAAGGTTAAAAAAACCACATAACCTAATAAGTATTTTATTAACTGATGGGATATAAACCAAATAATACCTCATATTCAAACAAATATGAAAGTGGAATAATTTTTCTATACATTTAGTTTTTTATATTTTAATATTTTAATAAATTCCATGATTTACCCTCCCCACACTTATAAAAGATAACCACTCATGTATCATATTTACACAACTTTGATACATATTGGTAAAAAAAACATAAAAAAAATATCATATAAAAGTCCTTAAACACGTTCTATAGGATTGTTTACACCCATAATACCTACCCTAGGATCCTTAAGTGGAAATCTAAATAAGTTCTTTCAAAGAAGAGGCAATTTCCTTAACAAATCACTTTCTTTTAAATTCATATTTAAACACATACTGTTATGTGTTATTTTTCATAAAATAATAAATTTAGCTTCCTAAATGTTATTAAATTTTAATATGATTATGAAACCACCATTATCCACTCTCTTTCCCATAAAATGGGATGTGAATGTGTTGCTCATGCCTGCATTCGACCTACCATCACCATGTAGTGATATGAATCATTTTTCATAACCAAATATTTTGGATGGATATTATGATAGTTTTACTATTTATATAGTATATTTATGAAAAAAAATATTCTTCTAGAATTGTAATATCATTTCCACATTCGTACCTTCCAATATGTTGGGAAATGATAACGTCGCTCGTGAGTAAGTGTGGACTACCACCTCAACGAAGAGATGCGATTCATTGTTCACTTAATATTTAAAAGGATGGTAATTTTATAAATTTATATGATTTAAATGATATAATAATGATTCTATAAATCTGAAATATTATTTACCTTTCTTTTAATCCATCTGTAAAAAAATGAAAATAGCATTCATACGTACGTAAGACCTACCATCTACATGAATGATGTAATTCATTTTTGTGTCTATATATTTTATGGATGACTCTACACACACACACAAAAACACACACCCAATTTATAAATATAAGATATTTAAATAAATATAACATTTTTGTGAAGATGGAACCATGATCAAATTATAATGACCAGAACTACAAAAAAAATTCAAATGAAAAAATGAACATTAAACTCCCAAAAATGATGATTTTATTAAATAATTATTGATAAATGTGTATTGAAATGTGATAAATGGGTCATATATGATATTATGAGTATGTACATGCGTTTTTTATGAAAATATAATCAATTTAAAATTATTATGTTGGAAGATAGAGCAGTTTCAAGGAAAGTGGATCTCAAGGTAAGGGTTTTATAGTACAATGTCATTATTTATCATGATTTTTTATAATGTACCCCTCAATAAACTAATAATTTTTATTATCATATTGATATTTATTTAGATTACATGTTTGATTTTATTTTACTCTCTTTAAAAACTCAAGATAATAGAATAATGTTTTTAATTAAAATTGACTATATTTATCTTTTCAGTCGATAATCTATTTTCTTCTATATAAATATTTTCTAAAAATAATTTAATGAATGTTTTTAATAATAATATACAATTTTAAATTAATTTTAATAAAATTATTTAAATTTAATTTGGTTTTTTTATTTTTCCAAATGATTTATTTTTTATATTTTGTTTCAAATTTATGAAATGAATATATTATTTTAACTAATACAACATGATGGAAATTTTCCTCATTCATTAAAAATCAATACATTGAATATTTCATTAAGGTTATTAGTGCTTATTTTCAAAGTAAATTTTTTATTTATCATTTTGGACATTTTTAGATTTTAATAAATTTATTTCAAAGTAAAAAGGTATTTTCATCATGAAAAACCTCATGTTATTATGTAATATAATTTTAATATATGATTAAATACATTGATGTTAATTATGAATTAAAGGGTATATAATATAATGGTATAATATTTATTCCTTCTCTAGTTTATTTATGATTATTTTAACAATATGTTTATGAATCCCATTAATTTTACATGGGTTATGCCATGATGAATTGATGAAGTATTTTTGAACCCAAATTTATTTCCTTGGGTTTTTTCATGATGAAATGTTAATGAAACACATTTATTTTTCTTAGGATGTGATAATATGAATGATTTATGATATTATGGGAGAAATATCTTTGATTTGTATTATGTGACAGGTGGGTCTGTAATTATATATCCCCCTAATGAAATTTGTAAATATTGACATCTCAAGGAATAAATAGGACTAGAATGGGGTGTGATCACAGTTCAATAAGTGACATTGTTCACTATGATTGTCTTGGTAGTGAATCTTGACTACTAAAATTTAATGGGGACTGAACCTAATCAAAGATGATAGTCTAAAAGGTGAGACTTGAATAATTAGGATATTATATTAAATTATAATGTGTATTACAAAAATATATCTCTTATGCGAGTGGTATTATCTCATGGCTCATTTTCAATGATTAATTTATGATTCAGGTCTTCTAAAATTCAATGCATTATTCCGTGTTTCATGATTATGATATTTGATACACATGGAATGGTTTTAATTTTTTTTTAATTTTATCATACCCTTATGATCATTTTATATTTAAGTGATAATTGATATTTCACTTTTTAAGCTTACTGAACATCTAAGCTCAAAGTTTCTTATGTTCCCTTCCCTTTGTTGTGATAAATTATTTAATATATGATATATATATGAAGGGTTATATATTTTAAGAACTATGTGAGATATGATTTAGATATATTATAAACCATTTTTATATGTCTATTTTCCAATGATACCATGCCATTATGATTTTGGAAAGGATTGTTGTATTAAGTAATGAATATTAAAATTTTATGATATAATATGTATGTATGGAAAGTAATGGTTACTATAGTTGATATCATAGTATGGTTTAGTTACGTTTTTAAACTAGGTTTATAAAACTTTAGTGAGAATACTAGGGATAATCCTTTGAATAGGATAACATCATAATGTTGTGGTAATGATCATTGATGACCTAGTTTAAATCTAATGTATCATAGATTGAATATAAGGTATTTTTATTTAGATAAATAATATATAATTTTTTATTAATATATGGTCTCCCACATTTATTATTATAACTTACGTAATGATTTTGGGATTTATTCAATGAATGGAAGATAGAGGAATCATGATAGCGATGAATTAAGATGAAAATGCAATGATTTTACTCATGAGAAAACAAATGTCATGGGAGTTAAAATAAAAAATATAATTACTCTGATTATGAAAAATTATCAAGACATGAGCCTTTTTGTTCTTCTAAATAAAAAAATAAGGCAAAAATTTTCTGTTGAGTCCTTCATGTGGAAATACCAACCTTATTTTAGTGTTTTTTTGATCCTATAGTTACTAAAAATGGATCCGTACCAGTGATTTTTCTTCTTCTATGGGTTCTAAATATGAAAATGTTGATTTGGATGTTAATAAATTGGAAAGAAAAACATATCAATGGTGTAAAATTATCAATAACAGAGGTAAATTTGACTAAATTATCCCTAATGAGTGGGATGTGTTCAAGAGAATATTTATAAATAAGTACATTACATATATTATTCATATGAAAAAGAAGAAAGGGTTCCTTGATTAAAAGTAGAATAATGATTAACCCCTTAGTATCTTTGAGGAAGATTTCATAAGACTAGCAAGTTAGAATTATTTTATTGTTATCCAACCTGAATGAATGATCAATAAATTCTCTGGTGGCTTAAAACAATGTATTTGATAGGAATTATGAATAAGAGACTCAAGAAATTATAATGAAATAAATCTATTTTATATCATGGTGGAAATAGAGATTGGAGTTACCCATCAATTTCTTTGTTTTTAAAGGAAAAGTGTTATCGATTTCAATGGGAATTCTAAGAACAATGGAGATAATATGTTGATATTTCCTTTATTCTCTATGTGTATAGGGAAAAATTTAATAAATTTTATTAATGGAATATTAAACATTTTATTTATGGGATGGATGATTATAGGGAAATTGAATTATGATGTGATGAGAAGAATTAGTTAGATAATGATAGAGAATAATCACCCTATAATTCACTAACCGAAATTTATTATTTCAAATGAAAGGAGTATGGGAATTATTTTTACTAGTTCTCAAATACAATGGTTGATGATGATGATCAACATCAATGACCTATTAAGACCATAGAGAAAGGGAAATATCATTTGATAACTAATGATGACGTGGATAACGAAGTAGTGAAATGTGTGCATATCAACCATTATATAACTACTAATGTCATTTGTGATTTTGGATTTATGCACTATTTTTTTGTATAAATTATATTATAAGGGTTTGACACCACAACCTAATTGATTAGATGATGAATTAGTAGTGAAAAAAACCAAATATTATTATGATCACATCACATTTTTATGATTATTATCCAGTTCAATTTTGTGGGAATTCAATTACTAAAAATATTTTTATTCTCATTCATGTTTAATTCCATGTAATCATATGTATAGATTATATTTCATTATATAAATCTCACATCAATTTTCAGTAAAGGGAATTCAGTCTGATATTATGAACCTACCAATGACTATTTACCAGTGTGATGATAAATATGAAATTACGATGGAAATTGTATCTATTGTATGGGTCCTAATTCTTATTCAAAAGGGTGTTTATCTCAAATGGATGGGGATAAACTAATAATTGAAGAAATGCATATTGTATTGATGTTTCTTTATGTTTTTATAGAAGTGTTTCCTACCATTCCTCCAAATATTGATATTTATTTATCATTATAACTCATACCTGGTACTACATGTATTCAGAAACTCCTTATGAAATTGTTCTAATTGACTTGAAGGAATTAAATAAGAAACTATAGGGGGATCATGACAAGGATTTATTTTTCCATGTGTGTCACCTTGGGCTACACCCATTATTTTTATTAAAAATAATAGCATATCAATGTGAATCTACATTGATTATCGAGAAACTAACTAGATTACTAACATTAAAAAGTATCCTCTAACATGTAGTGTTGTATTTTTTTTGATGAAATTGGTATATATCAATGATATTACATGATTGAAAAATATTTGGGATATCTTCATTTGATGTTATAGGATATAAAAATCAACCTTTCATATGATGTATGGATACAATGAAATTATTGTGATGTCATTTAGACTTATTAATTACCCTTTTATCTTCAAGTATTTAATGAATTGAATAATTAGATATTACGTTGTTCAGTTTTTTGAAGTCTTTATAGATGGTATAATTATATATTTAAATAGTAAGGATGATAATGTTGATCATTTGAGAAGGTAATTCAGCACAATTTTTCTTAAATTACCCTATAGTAGGGAATGGATTGTGTTATATAATGATGTTTCAAAATGGTAATGATATGTTTCCTCATGTATAATGATATGGGGGTGGCATACACCTCACGAAAATTGAAGGTTCATGTGAAAAATTACCCAACTTAATATTTGGAGTTAATTGTAGTAATTGTTTCATTAATGGTATGGATTCATTATCTTTATGGATAATGGTATGCTATAGATACTGATCATAAAATTTTAATTTATATATTCACATATAAAAATTTGAATATATTCTAGAGAAGATGTTTAAAGGAGATTAATGATTTGAACTCCATAATACATTAACATCCTAGGAAGGTGAATAATGTTGAAGAATGTCATATTTCAAAGTATCATGCTCTCTTATCTATGATGAGTATCAAAAAAATAATGAAGGAATGAGAGAAATATTTTCTTCCTCAAATTATTTTTCAACTATCTATCTATGTAATGATTAAATAGGTAAAGAAGAGTTATTTAGAACTATAATAGAAGGTGAGAAATGTTCATAAGTTCATCATTTATTATGGTGGAATGATATTATTCAAGGAACATGAAATTTTTATTGAATAACTACCAATATAAATCTTTTATAGTATATAAAAATTGATATAGAAAAATACTACTCACCCTATTAATGTTCTTCGGAGAAATTATAAATTTGAATAAACTACATGGGAACCTGAGGATGTGATGAATTAGAGTTATCCTCATTTATTTATATCATAGGGATTAAATATCAAGGTATAGATTATTTTTAATGGGGGAATAATGTAACAACCTAAGATTTATGATATATTTATCTTCCAAAAAATTATTATTTCATTGATATCTTACATTACAAGAAACACCAAGGTTAAAAAAATTGTGATATATTATTAAAATACTCCTACATAATTTGGAAGTTATCACTTATTGATTAGATTTATAGGTATGAATATTAATAGATATTTTATGAAAACTTATGGTTTACATATGTATAAAATTAATTCATTGGTTATCAATTAATTAAAAATGAAAGTACAATCTTTTGAAAACTATGGAGAAATATTTATGGAAAATAGTTTTTATACAAGGAATTTATTTTTATCATACTAAATTAAATTAATAATTATTTATGAATTATTTTAATGATATATTATATATTATACATTCAATATTTTTTTAACATTCATCTAATGTTTCTGTTAGGAATGGAATATGATTAAATCAAATTTTATGTTTAAAAATATATTTTTTAAATGGTTTTCATAAAAATTTTGAAACTAGTTTTAAAACGAACTTCTACCAAATAATAAAATTTGAACTTGGAAATTTAATTACTTATTTTTATTCAATACTTCCAAATTTTTAAATAGACACCTTTTATTTCTAGGCATTATGAATAGTAGATGAGGAAAAAAATTACCACCTCAGTAAAGGGTAAATTGGGTTAATTTATGTTAAAAATAAATGTTAGAGTCATCATTTTTCATATTAATTTTTATTGGATTAATTAAATTAAACACTTATCACGTTAGGATCTAAATTGTATTGATTAAGGGACATTTTTCCATGAAAAAGACCTATAAAATATTTAATGCAAAGAAAAATACATGACATCACTCACTTAAATTTAAATATATATTATTGTTTCACATAGGGAAATGAATGTTTTGAAACAATATTAATACTTATTTAATTAAATGTAAATATATTTTCATAATGGTATTTTATTTCTATTTTATTCAAATTATATAATTACCATAAATTCTTATGAAACATCGACATAATATTTCTTCAAATAATAGAAAAGTAAAATATATAATTTTAAAAATAGTATAATAAACATATTTTTGAGTGATTTATAGCGTTAGAAAAATTTTAAATATGACTAAAAAATATTATTATTTTGTTAAATTATTATATTCCAACTCCGGAATTTTATTGGTTTCTTTAGTGTCAAATTAAATGAATAGTTTCATAAATGAATCTAATTATATTTATTGAAAATAATATATTATTAAATTATTTAAAAATACTAATAATATTGAAATAGGACAAGGTGGATGATATTTGTTCTATAATTTTATCCCTTAACTATTTATTATCTAATTATTATTTTATAATTAAAATAATTACCCTTCTAAAAGTGGAAAAGACATTATCACTGTTAAGGATAAAATAGGCTAACTATGTGATTAAATGAAACAATATATTTTAAAAAACCTCTTAACCCTATAATGTTTTTTTGGAAGTTATATAGTCCAAATATATCATTATATTTTATTTTCATTCCATTATGAAGCATTTTTCTTAAGTATTTCATTTTTAAATTTTATTCTTTTAAGAAATTCAAAGAGTTCCCCTCCTGTCACATATATAAGTATACCCCTCTATTCTCCCCTTTACCACACATTAATCCTTCTAGATCAAGAAAAATCTATAATGTTATATTGGAATAATTCTTATCAGCATTCCAAAGGTGCTGTTAATCCAAAAATAAAATCCATATAATACTCAAGAGGTTATCTAAAGGAGATATTTTGAAGAAGATATAATCACCTTAACCAATCACTACGTTTTTACTTATTATTATACCTCTAAAAAATATATGTTGTTTTTCATAAAACAATAATGTTATTATATTTTTCTGATTCTTTCACTGGATCCACCATCTTAATCCGCACTGGCGTGTTTTTTACACTGCATTCCCTCTTTCTAAATGGAGGTGACTATCATCACATTTGTCAATGATATATTATACTTAATTAAAAAAGTAATTTTATGTCAGTTATTCATCCCATAGAATCCTCCATCGAACATGTATTCTAATCCGGGTCTCCCTTATATAGTTATCTCATGTTTTGTGAACTCATTCTCGGTGACATATCTTTGTGGTCACTGATTAATTACACTACTTCAGTCTTGAAATTATAGTTCATATTGATAGGGAAGGAACCATTGGTGAAGTGGGTAGTCATGTTGGTTAGCAACATAATGACTAGATTCTGGGAACATTGGTTTCATGTATTCCTTCCCTTTAGAGGGAGTCTCATGGAAACATCATAGGCGTGAAACCCAAGTCATACCATGTCAATCATGAGGTATCTAATGCTAAAGGAATAAATTTTACAATGCATTCACCTTTGGAATCCCATGTTTTGAATGAGATAGATAATGCCATAGGCACATATATTCCATGAATTTCACCTCATGCATCTCATGTTTTACATGAGGTAGCTGATGCCATAGGTGAATGTCTTCCAAGTATTTCGCCTCAATCATCCCATGTTTTGTATGAGGAATATAGTTGGGATTAGTTCACAACATTAATGTCTTGTTCAGAAATATTTGGTTGTATGGTTGAGATGGATTGGGGCATGTGTTTAATAACTTGTTGATACATAGTTTATTGATCAAGATTCCCCATGGAGGTGGATCGAGGAGGTGGGTCCCTAGGAGGGAAGATATCGCACCTGGTAGTTTATCAATGGATTGATCAGAACACCCTATGGAGGCAGATCAAGGAGGTGTGTCCCATAAAATAATGATGATACATCATGAATACTGATTATAACACCCTTGGGAGTGTATTGGGGTGGTACATCCCTAGTAGGGAGTAGATGAGCTTTATAGTGGTCAGGATTGAACCTTTTAAAGGATTCCTATGTACCCTATCTAGAAGAGAAATATAAAAAACATTGTAGTTTGATGATGTAGTTTAAGGTCATGTTAATTTAATGTTCCATGGAGTCAAATTTCATTCAGTAGCGATACTTGCATAAAAAAGGGAGTGTTGATGAGGTTTGGTGTTGGGATCGAGCATGGATGATTCCATTTTTAAGAGTATTTCTCTTGGATAGAGTTGTGGTGGGGCTTATGAATTGAGAATACCAATGGACCTGGAGGAGATGTGGTCTCCATGGTGAGTGGCATGATCTTACTAGGGGCGTGGACTAAATATTAAAAGGATGAATGAGGATGTTGGTTTTGGACCTGAATGAGGATTCATACACATCCCAGATAGTATGTAATGATTTCCCACATAGTTCAAAATGGGATGGGGCTTATAAATATATAAGTGGACCATAGGGGCTTGTGGTTGGGGGATTATGTGTCAACGCTACCCAAGGATGAAGAGTATTTTTGTTGGGGATTCACATAGGAAGATACCCATTTGAATAAAGGTTGGGGATTATATCTATATATAAGGATCATGGGGGATATTAGGGTTATTTCATGGTATCTAATAACCTCTTTGCCAACTCAATTCATTCTCAAGGTTTGAAATAAGAGGAAGCAGTAGACGTGATGATCTTGTTTTGAATGAAGTGAAAATGTGAGGTGGTCTAGGGATTATATGTGGACGTTGCACAAAGAGGAAAACATTTAATGTAGAGATGGTTTAATTCCATGTGAGTAGGATTTCTTTGCCTATGTGGGTAGGCATTGTGTAGACTATTCCATGACACTCACACATGGAGCATCCTGTTCTTATTTCACTAGTCAAGGCTATAGTTTAATGTCATGTGTTGATGATGTTCTAACTGTGCAGTTTTACATTATGATGCTTGAACATAGGGGACTCACTCCTTAACACTTGGGAATACATAACAACAACTCATGCACCACTGGGTAGGGAATGTATTCTAGAAATACTAGAGTGCAATTATGTGGATGATTGTTCAATAATTATGTCCACACAAGCATTATTATTCTGAGAATGAATAATAATTAGCATACCAATGTAGATAGAAAATAGGTAGGTTGGAGTCTCGTGAAACAAATTTAGTGTAGTGGGTCACATGAAAAGATGGAAAGGTCACACAGGGACTTGAGGTGCAGCTGAAGTCGTCCTAGACTAGTGTGGGGGATATGGGAACTCATCATTCATTAAGGGGTGTCAACAGAAGGGAGGAAACATGGAGAATCCAGAGATAGAGGTTTCATGATGAATAAGACCTCACATAGAGGATCTTCTTGATTCTCTGGTTCTTTTTGTATGATAAAAACTTCACAAACGATTAGGATTTGAAGAACAAGTTTACATTACCATTGGATAGATTCTACGCATAATAAGAGACTATTTTGTAAAGTTTAAATGCTTCATAAAGGCCCAAGTTCCCCATAGATACTTATTCCTTAATGATGGGTGTAGGACTTCATGTAACAAATCTCTAATGGAGGTGGACGCTTTAATGAAAACATGGAAGGGGGTTTCACGAACCCCATGAACCTTGGATGATCAATTTTTTTCTGGTTTGGTGGTATGAAGGATTTTCCATCGGTGATTGCGGAAACTTATTTGGATTGGTTCTAGTTTTTTAGATATATTCCATCGGTGAAGGTTTGTTTTCTTCTCGGGGGCCAGTCTGGTAGATTCTTATGTTCTGATTTCTAGTTCTGGTTTGATTTTGTTTGTGTTTGGTGATAGTTGGCGACATGTTTCTGGTTCGATTTTTTCTGCAAGCGCTGGTCCAGGTTGTTTTTTTTCGGTGACATGGTTTTGGGTGATAAATTTCGATTATGGTGGCATTTTGATGATGATGTATCTTCTTTGATGATGGCTTCGATGAATCAGTGAGTACATTTCTATTTATGGTTGTTCCCAATGGTCATAGTACCTATGGATTATTCTCCGACTGGTGTGTTGATGGTTGTTGATGATGATGGTGTGATTGGATGGTGACGAAGATAAGAGCGACTCTATCAGGGGAACGACCCGAGTAGGTTCACTGATTGAGGAGTAGTGTCTCAAGGCATCACGTGGATGTGAAAATGATTTGGAATTTTGAATCAAAAGTATATTTTGTCTAAGAGGTTTGTTGATTTTGGTGATTGGGTATTTTGTGTATGGCCAGGTTTCTGCTCACCTAAAAAGAGGATTTCGAAAATCAAATAAAAATATTATTTTCAGTCAGTATAAGAAAGGGGTATTTTTAAGGTTAATGTTGTTCATGAAGAAGTTGTGGTATTGTTGAATAGGTGAAGCTCTTTTGGACTTGTCTAGGTGACCATCAATCTTTTACACCACCAAGAAGCACTATCATAATCATGGAGGAACACCATCCCAACCTCATGCATTCAAGAAGGATATGTCTCATCTAGGTGCTCCTCAAGAATTTACCATTCATGAATAAGTATATATTTTAAAATTAGACCCCAAAAGGGGTGTTTGGGGAGTTTTGAATCTAATTTTTTATGAACCAACACTGTTTTCTAAGACTATTCCCATTGCATATATTTCGGCATAAAAATACCACCCCCTCATAATGGGAGATGATGGGGAAAGGAGGAGGGATTTACATTGATTTAGAATCCCTAAAAAGATTCAATCAATTCAATATCTCAAAGCTCACTCTTGAAAATTTCTTGTGATGATAGGATGCGATGGTGTATGGAGAAAAGACCATCATGAAGATCAGGCCAGCTGTATTCCTATAAATAGTACAAGGGGTCCCTCAAAGGCATTGAAACTTTGTGTGAAAAAAATCTCTTGAACTCTTTTTTAAATGATATTCACCTCTTCAAATTTTTTCAATGAACACTACATTAGCGAATCAGACTTTTGAACCTCAACTCTGCAAATGATACCTAGTGAACCAGACACTGAGAAATACATATCTGTGAAGTGGGAACTGCGAACTAATGCTCTAAAATCAAGATCTATGATAAATATTCACGAATGACCATCATGAACTAGACTCATAAAACACTTTTGTATTGAATTTGATAACAACACTTGAAGTTAATGTAGATTTTTCTTAGTGGGTTGAGATAGAGGGAAACATCATGATTGGGGAGTGTGTCTGAAGTGCCTCAGACCATGGGTAACTACTCAAACTAATACCAAAGGCTCAAAAGGAATATTCATTATGAAATAGGTTTCCACTTTATAGATTCATCTTGAGGGTAAATGTTTTTATATTGACGACGAGTAGGGAAGAGTCAGCCTACTGGTTCAGGGGTACAATAGTGTTGTACTAGTGGCACACAGCTTCTATAGGACACATCAGTAAAGACCATGAACCAATATAAATATACCTTATCTTAAATAATATCAAAAAATTCCTTTTTTAGAATCTAGAGCATGATTTATCCCCTCCATTATTTTAGAAAATTCTCAAAGAAGGCTTGGGGGATTTGCTGAGTGGATAGAATGATGGCTGGGATTTACACCAGGGATAAAACATCATAGATGAGTGATCCTTGGCCTACTGGGTGTGAGGAACATGTAGAGAATTCTAGGTAGAGATAATGTGTGTATTATTCTATGAAATATAATGGGATTCATAGTTCTATGTTTACTGAGTACCAGATATAATTCCCAATCTACTGAGAGGATGGTCTATAGGGACTAATACATTCCATTTTCATCTTGAATTGGTCAGGGTCATCCTCTGGAACCTTCACCAAATCCTCAATATCCCTATCTTATGGGAAATGTACAAAGAATATCTATATATGTATAATTTATAGGGGACTAAGAGCAGTTGATGACCATAGAAAATGATCTTATGGATCTGATGTATGGAATAAGTGATGAGAAGGAAATAAGGAGGGACGTTCTATTTATGTAGTGGATCAGATGTTTCTTGAACAAACATGTGAAAAAACACTTTAAAAAATATGATCTAATATAGAAGTTATTTACTAGGCCTTATACATTCTTCGGAGGATAATAATGGGAAATGGAGGTCCCCTACTAAAGAATTAATCAAGTGATCCAGTGGCCGTTGTGGGGTCACAATGTCATGACTGAGGATCAACACGTAGTCAAGATGGTGGGATTCATCATCGTGATCATATGTGGATGGATTCTACCATTTAGGGATTCACACATTGGGGAGGGGCCAAGAAATTTCATATTGGTGGTGATGCAGATGAGGAAGTAACGTGTCAACCTATTTGTCTCAGTGTTTTCAAAGTTATACAAAATATTTCAGCACATTAGTTTAGGGAAGATTCTACTACAAGTGTGTTGGCCTTTTCACTTTCTGTATATCTATCTCACTATACACATAGGGGATCATAGTACCAAAATCTTATTTCCCCTCAAAAAAAATCTATCCAGTGCTTCTAAATATTATTGGAGGTGTCCCATTCAATATGTGTCTGGTGAAAGTGTTTGAGAATATTGGTTTAGAAAATCACTTTATATTTCATCCATTCTCAATACCAAAGGTTGTGGTGACTGATTATGGTGTAGGTACCATGGGATAGTGATCATTCCACTTGTCCTTTTGAGGTGGGGTAATAGAAGATAGAGTCCTATGCGAGCAGATTTTAGAATCGTACAACCCAAAATGATTTACAAGGAACTTATAGTGTCTGCATAGATAGACCCTGAAGGTGTACTCAGAGGTTCATGATGAGTGACACCCTTTAATGAGGAGGTAGTTATAAAACATGTTCACATGTGAAAAATGGGAAAATTCCAAATGGGTTTCCTCCACCCACTATTGTGATTGGTCTTACTCATGATTACACATAGAGTTCAGTGAACACATACCCATGGTTTATACTGAGATAGTGGGAAACCCAAGACAATGATTGGTTGGACCCACAAACATGGATTTGGTCAAGAGTTTTTGATGGAAAATGAAAGGAATGAAGCGTTGGTCCATTTGGAAGGGCTGCAATAGCGGGTCCAGCAGTTCATATGTCTGGGCAGGCAAGAGGCAATGGGAGAGGAGTAGCAGTACTAGGACAAACATCCTTGGGAAATAGAACATTATAATTTTTGATCCATATGAAGTGGACCCTAGGATTTTTTTTTCAGTATCCTATAAATTGGTTATTCCATATGGACATTCCTAGTCATTTCCTCTTTCCCAAAGCATTATACAACCAGGATGCCTATTTGTAGTTCACAAATTCTCACAGAATA
The DNA here is from genome assembly GCA_963277665.1 of Viscum album. Lineage (NCBI taxonomy): Eukaryota > Viridiplantae > Streptophyta > Magnoliopsida > Santalales > Viscaceae > Viscum > Viscum album. The sequence continues at coordinate 2,005,145,513 of OY728122.1, read as the reverse complement.
TGAAAGCATCTCAATTTTTTTGGGATGAATTTAACTAGGATTGGTTATTTCAATGGGAATTTATACATATATTAGGATTATGGGAAGTGATATGTCATGGAGATGGAACACTTAGAGAATTATCGGGTCACTATGCACCCACTGACTGATCGGGTGAAAGTGTCATTGGAAAAAACCTATTCCCAAAAATTTTTAGTAGATGAATAGGCTGTACATTATCCTTTCCCGAGGGGTCAATCATGTCTTAGGGAAGTGACACATATTGAGAATTTACCACAGGAGGAATCACTTCTGATGACTAGTTAATTATCTAGACCTCTTGTTTTTTAGATAAAACATGTTCTTAGAACCATTTCCTAACTATTTTATCCCCATGTGCTAGAATAAATCACGTAATATGGGGAGATCTTATATTATTAGAAAATTAGGGTAAGGGGAGAACAACACAGAATGGAAAAAATGTGGGGTCCCCTCTCGATGTCATGGCTATAAGTATCCCACCATATGTGCCTACAACTAGGGTAGTAGTTGATGAAGGAACCCTATCCTTGGGGATACCTATGAAACTTTAGGAACTCCTTGTTAGAGTATACATATCACATATCTCCCTTAATTATCCACTAATTAAAATCTTTTCTTTGACTTCATATGACCGTCTAATATATTTTGGAAATGATGTTCGAATGGAGTTGGTTACTCAACCAATAGTGCTAACACTCACAGTAGTTGCACTTGAGGTGGAGGTGGAGGTAACAAATGCTGCTCTCCGTACAAAAAATGGATGGAGATGCTACAGATATCATGAAAAATATATAGGACCCCTTGGAAGGGACTACTGTGACCTCACCCTCAATGGAGGGTGTTGAAACAGTGCCCATAACATTGCTAGACAAAAGATATGTGGTGGAAAACCATGTGGTTTTGGTGATACTAGAAGTGGTAGTAAGAGATGAAATTCTGGTAGAGGATGTGGAAATGATGTCATTAGATAAGGAGACTGAGGAGGACACATTGGGTGTTCCTTGTTTGGAATTTCCACCAATATTGGATATATGTTCTAAAGTAGAGGATACACCACCAGTCGAAGTATCCCAGGTAGCTAGGATAACACCATACACATTCGCAATACCACATGGCGTAGAAGAGGAATCTACCACATATAGAGAGGTAGACAAGGGTTTGGATCAAAATATAGTTCTCCAACCACTTACACCTATAGACATACACCCATAAGATCTATAAAACAACATATTGGAATACTTTCCTCCATATGAGCTTATAACATTTGATGAATTTGAAGAATATGCCCCAGAGGCCATCGAGGATAACCACGTTGTCCACCAAAAGGTGTGGAGGAATGTGTGGGTCTTCATCAATCACATCTGGATCGATGAACTTATACAATTTTTTGGATCTCTCCACCATTGGTTAGTCAGTTTTGGGATTTTTGGGTTGAATTCTAGCACAAATCATGCACTGTCCTGAGATATCATCATCATGTTGGTAGGTACATAATGGAAGGAGATTGATATAGGCTGGTGAAATCATAAGGTTAAGGGATCTCAAGAGCTACCAAAATCTGAGGAAGATATTTCCCATTTGTAGGGGATGAAACATGAGAACGTCAAAGCTGCAAATACTTGGGATAAGATCGCAAGCAGTCTAATAGATGAACTAGTAGTGTATGAGGAAAAGAAGGTTGAGACCAAGAAGGTAGATGTTTAGTGATGGATGTATCATGACCAAAATAGAACCATTGATGAAGAATTATGCTCCATGTATTTTGAAGAGAAGGAATATATGGAAACACATCAGCAGGTCTATAAGGGCACTCACTGGAGGCTGGCCAATCCTGAGTCCTCAATCGTTGAGGCAGAGCCATAGGGAAACTTTTTGCGGAATGAAAGATCCAATATGTGGATGACCCTCTGAAATGATTTTTTTGTTAATTTTATTTCTAAAACATATTTCATTACATTATTTTCTTACTTCAATCATATTTTCCATACAACCATCAGCCAATACCTATGATCATCAGGGTGATGCCCATTGTGAGAAACAAGGGATGACCATGCGACGACTCTTCATATATATGTGATGAGAAATCATAAGGCACTTGGGGTATTCTATTATTGACTGAACATCGAGAGTACTTGGGTCATGAGAATCTATGCCTATAGAAAGAGGCTCTTAGAACAACCAAATTTCTTTTCCATTGCACTCTAGTGAATGAAAGGGAGGACATGAAGGGAATTGAATTATGTCTAAACAATGGGAATGGGGAGTGTGAATACTAATTCACAAAACATTGAATATAAGGAAAGTGGCATGGAGATATAGGATAACTACTAATCATTTTCTTAACATATAAACCTTACCATTATCCAATATTGTGGACAAACAAATGAGGGTCTATCACTGAACATATTTGAAACTCGGAACCTGTCAGAGATTGTTGTCTAATGTCTTCTAGAGAATTGGCCTAAGACTATAGGGGGCCTTGTAAGAAAAAAATTCTATTATGGGGTTTCTTTAGATGTGGAGGTGGAGGATGATCCAACAAGGGGTATAAGAAGCATGGAAATGGACTAATTGAATGTACCAATGGATTCTGACATGCTTGGAATTATTCCACCGTGGATTATAGAACATTGATGTAGGCATATTGGTTTGAAGAATGTAAAAAATCATCTTATTTGGGAATGTAACGTCAAATTCTATGAAATAGATTAAAATGTGAATGATGTGGTAGATGAAAAACAATGGAGAACATGTATAAAGGACACCAGAACACCCTAAGAGGGGAGGGGTGAACCAGGGTGTCAACTTTTTCTTTTTAAAGTTGTGGATCTTGTTCCCACATTGGTATAAACATGTAAAATATATCAAAAAAAAATAAAGTAGGGAGATGAAAAAAGACTTTTACATGGTTCACCACAAAGGGCTACGTCCAAAGATCATATTCCGACAGGTTTCCGGTCATACCTAATTCCACTAAAATTCACTAGTTGTGGATTACAAGGTTTAGGTACAATCAGTCTATCCTAGGCACACTTCCATTGCAAATGATCACAGATATCTCACTGTGTCCCTCAGGTCACTCCCGTTGACTCCCCCTGGCTCACTGCCTTGGGTGAAGTCCCACTCAGTTTATAGACATGAAATTCACTTCAATAGATTTGCATTGAAGTTTTTGTCTCTATTCAGCATGAGACACTACATGCATTGAAGTCGTAGATTAATTCACTTTAAATCACTAAACCACTGAACCAGATATTCAAAAACATGTTGGAAGCATAACACCACACTTGCGCGCAAAACCCCAACATTCGAGCAAGATTTAGGAATTGTCACAAAAGATGACTTCTACACAACATCCACTTTCCACGCAACCCTTTTCTTTTGGGCAACTGCACCAAAGGGTTCACAAGGTCTTTTCATAAAAAAGGAACAGCTTGTGCACAATATCGACTCACCTCCAATTTTTTGCGCACACATATTTCACGCAAAAGAGTTACCTGATTTTCTATGGAAAATTCTTAAGTCTTCCTTGGGGGTAGATGCATATTTATAGGCCCTTTAAGTCCCTGTGCACAAGATTATGAAGTGTATTCATCGATGCACATAAGTTTCAAATTGAGCACACAAAACCTCATTTGACGTCGCATTGGGCACGCAAACCCATTCGTGCAACATCATATTCTGCGCACTCTATGACTTTTCCATTTTTTGATGTTCTAATCCTGAAACATGTATTGCGTGCAAGTTCCAAAAACACCTTCAATATTGTGAGAAAAAACCAATCTTTTGTGCACACTTCAAATCATTCACTCACACTTCAAAACATAGATGCACCTTACTTTTACAAAAACATGTTTCTCCATTTACCAATTTTTAGCCCCAAAATTTTTTCAAACACTGGAGAACGGTACCACATTCAATACTACTTTCAGATCCAACTATATGACCCCTTTCCATGTATTCACTCTAATCTTCCATGAAAGGGTTGAAAATAACAAACCCAAAAAAATGATCAACCCAAAGTGGATTGAAAAAACACAAAAAACTTATTTTCCAGTAAAGAAAAACCTTGGTTCCAACAATATCACCCTTTGGGTTTGTTGGCAATCACCAGATAAATTCAATAGAGCACCAGCTACAAGAAAACCTAAAAAACAGGAATAAACTCATCCAATACTCTAAGTCTACATGAGCGATGCTTGGTATAGAAAACAAGATAGAAGACATGAATTGTGTTCTCATGAGTTTAAATGAAAGCTCTAACTATTTCCTCATAACAATGAAATTTTTTTCTCCCTTCACTTTTCTCTCTATATTCATCCATAATTCTCTATGTATTCTCTCATCCATAGACATGATTTCTGTCCATTTCTCCCCCATTGTAAATAAACCCAAAGACAGATAATTATCCATTGTAGAGCTCAGAACATACCCCCCTAGATCATATCTCCCCCATAAACCTAAAACACTTCCACAACATAGATTAAAAAAGTTAAAAAAACTGGGGAGAGGTGAAATTTGTAACCTCCTTATACACTGGGAGGGGGCTAAACACCAAGGTTCAACCGATGTTTCCCAAACACTACCGCTGATAGTGGCTTGGTCAGGATATCATCCACTTGCTCATTAGTTCTGACGTGATCCAATTTAATCACGCCTTGTTCAACTTTTTTTCTTGAGAAAGTGATATCTGATTTCAATATGATTTGTACAAGAATGCGGAACATGATTCTTCATAAGATCAATTGTGCTCTTGTTATCACAGTAAATCACTACTGGTTGATTCACCTCATCAACAATATATGTGAGTTGTTGCTTCATCCATAGTAGTTTTGTGCATTCCTTTGTAGTGAAGATATACTCGTCTTCAACAGTAGTAAGAGAAATACTTTATTGTTTCTTGCTCAACCAGCCAACACAATTCATCCCAAATAGAATGCCCCACCACTAGTGGACTTTCATTCAACTACCTCTCTAGCCCAATCTGCATCATAAAACGTTGATAATTCACTATCCCTTCTTGGAGGAATGTATAAGACACAATTGTGAGTACCTTGAATATACCTCATGATTCTTTTTACTACTTATATATGTTCTTCCTTCAGTTTACTCTAAAAGTGGGCCCCAATCATGTTGAAAATACAATGTATAGATGTGTTGCTGTCAGGTAAACTAAGCTCACAATGATCCTTCTGTACAGTGTGGGATGTACAGTGGTCCCATCCTCATGCTTTCCGAGTTTGCTTCCAACTGAAATCAGAGTTGACATTGGTTTCGAGTCATACATATTAAATTTGTTCAGCATCTCTCTTTTATACATTTCCTGAGAAATGAATGTGTAATCCTTATTTTAAGTCACCTGCTTCCCCATGAAATATGTGAGCTCCCTAATCATAGAAATTTCAAATTTTGATTTCATGTGATTGGAGAATTCATCTACGTATTTCTATCAGCTTCCAAAAAATATAAAGTCATCAATGTAAACTAGAACCATGAACTGATATGTTGGAGAATTATTCACATAGAGATTGTGATATACTCCTCCTATTTTGAATTCCAGCTTCTTGAGATAATAATCCAGCTGGGAGTACCACGCCCATGGTGCCTGTTTCAATCCATAAAGTGATTTCTTTATTTTTCAAACCATTGTTTCATCAATAACAAGAAGAAAACCCACTGGTTTTTCAATGTAGAAGTTTTCTTGGAGAACACCATTCAATAATTCTATCTTGAAATACATTTGATATACTTTATATCCTATTTGGAGTTCCATGGAAAGAAAAATACTGATTGACTCCATTCTATCCAATGGAGAAAATTTTTCTTCAACATCAACACCTTCAATATGGGAATTTTTATTACATACCAGTCATGTTTTGTTTCTAATAACACTTCCATGCCCATCAAACTTTTTCTTGAAGATCCATTTTGCACCTATCACATTGTGACCTTCAGGGTTCTTGACTAGATCCCATGTCTAATTCTTTTCAATTTGATCTAATTTTTCATTCATGGATTTCACCCTATATTCATCCTTTACAGCTTCTTTAAATGAGGAGGGTTCCACAAATGAAAGAAATACAGACTGTGTGTTATTACTCATCCTCCTTGTTTGTGTGAGTGCACTTATATCCCCAATTATTTTAGATGGATCAATCTCATCTATTTGATTTCTCTGGTAAGGTTCAGTTGAATTCTCTCCAGCCAAGGATTCCTCTTCAGATTCTTCTTCTAAGTCAACATCGTGATGTGACTCCTAAGAGTTTTGTACACCTTAATCTATTTTTTTATTTGTATTTACAAAACGCTCACTTTCTTCCTCACTTTCTATCACATCATCATATGAAATAATTGAAGCATTTTTGGTTTTCTCTTCAATGATCTTAACATCGCTTCTTTCCACAATCCTTCCTAAGCATTTGTTGAAACACTTTTAGGTTTTTCATGTCATTGAGTATCCAAAGAAAATTCCTTCATCTGCATTGTCACCATACTTCCCTTGATTTCCATATTTGTTTCTGATGAATCATTTACTTCCAAAAACACTAAAGTATTTCAAAAGGGATTCCTTTCATGCCACAATTCATATGGTTTCTTCATCTCACCCATATAAAGCCCTGTTTGATTTTGAATATGCACTACAGCATGAAAAACCTCTTTCCAATAAAATTATGGAATAAAAATCTCAATCATCATAGTTCTTTCCATGTTGTTCACCTGTCAATTCCTACGCTCAACATTTCCATTTTGTTGTGGAGTTCTTGTAGAAGCTATCTCATGTTGTATCCCATGCTTCTCCAGGTAATTTTCAAATTCAATGGATGTTTATTCCCCTCCATTGTCAGATCGCAGCACTTTGATTGTTCGTCTAGTATCATTCTCGGTGATTCAATGATATGTTTTCATGAAATCAAGAACTTGTTGTTTCATATGTATAACCATTACACATGACATTATACTGTAATCATCTATGAAAATAATGAAATAACTTTCTCCATGAGTTCCAACAACATTTATCGGGCCACATATGTCTGTATGAATGAGATCAAGAATATGAGATTCCCTTTTCTTCTTTGGACAATATGAACTGCAGACCGACTTCCCTCAAATTCAAGCATCACAAGACTTTTCATGTTCACGATTCAGGTTGGGAATGTCTATGAAAATCATGAATGTTGATATTTTATCCATGTATTTTTGATTGATGTGCCCCAATCTACGATGCCATAAGTTATTTTCTTTTTCAATAGTCATGTTGCCAATGTTTTCTTTAATATCAACCTGATATAAGTTTCCTTCTGTTCTGCATCCCTTTATAAGTGAATTTCTTGTCTTTCCCTTGATAATGAATCCTTTTTGATTAAAAGTAACTATAAGTCCTGAGTCATAGGGTTGACTCATACTGAGGAGGTTATGACATAGGCCATCCATATAAAGGACTATAGTTTTCTTTATCCCTCCCTTAGATAGTTTAGTACGTCCACGGACTTTGATTTTCCGATCTCCATCATTACCAAACTATACTATTCCATCAACCCTCATCTTGAAAACCATTAACAGGTTTGCATTACTTTTCATATGAGATGAAGAACCACTATCTAGAATCCAGGTGATGTTGTTCTTTGTAGCTTTGATGGATACCTCTGCAAGGTTGGACTTCTCAATTTTCTTATTTTCATTCCATGAGACATTGTACTGAGTGTAGAACACAGACAACCTTTTAGTTCTCTCTTATGTGTACATGGGTTATTTAGAGTCGAAATCTTCTTCAAGAGTAGGAAACCTATTTGTAAGAGAAAAATTGTCTTGATGATGAACATTAGATTGTCTCAGACACCAATATGAGTTTTCCATGTCCCTCCTTTGCCTGCAATCAACGAACTTATGACCAAAGTTAGAACATAGAAAACAATATCGATATAAATTCTTTCTTCTAAAAGAATTTGGATACGATTTTTTCTCCTTTTTTGAACTCCAATATCTTCTCCATTCAAATAACTTCTTGAATCTTCATAATAAGACATGGTATGGCCCAAATATACACAGAACTAACACTTCATGAGAAGAAATTTCTTCTCACTTATGTTTATCCTCATTCCTTCTTATGTGGGATAGTAGTTTGACTACCTCTTATTACTAGAGGCTCAAGGATAGTCTTTTGTTTTTCTTTCATATTAAATTGGGGGTTTCTTTTTCAGAACTTCAGGTGATTTTTCCATATCACCCACTTTCATCTTGCCTTTATTTGGTTCACCATTGTTTTCATCATTTGACGATTCAGCCTCACAACTGATTCCACTATTTCCCATGTAAGCAGGTCTTTGATCATTCAAAATATTTTTAACTCCATTAGAACCGAGTTTTTTTTCTCTCCAACAGCTTAGCATCTGAGAACCTTTAAAATGGTATTTTCTTCCTTGATTCTTTTGGAATTGATTCACACTCAAATTTACTCCTAATAGTAACAAATTCTTCTTCAAGACACTCAACAGTCATGGTCTTTAATTCTAGTCTGGTGGTGAGGCCATTGATGACATTTTTGTGCTCTTCAATTCACAACTTCAGATCCACTACATCATTAGTGCTTTCAAGGATTTTAGACTGTACTTTCACAAATTCTTCCAGTCATTCAATTTCACCTTCAAGCTGATCAACATAATCAGATGAATCTTCCAGAATTGATTTTCACTTATTGCAACTCTTACATTTGATATTAAGCTTACAAATAGCATCTCTAAGTTGAAAATCTAGACTGGAATTAGTTGTCAACTGATTGTATCCACCATTATCTTTTGATGGTTCTGATTATTCCATTATGGCCATCATGGAAGCATGGTTTCCAGTTTTAAATTCTGGATATTCTTCTTCAAAGAATTCATTATCATCATCTTCCTATTCGCAGATAAAACTCTTCCTCATTACTTTCTTTATAGATTTAAAGTCACCATTTTTGAAAAACCTATTCTAATTCTTCTCAATGTTTTCATCTTCACCATATTCATCATTGGTCTTTCTTAAGCACTGAGAGGAAATGTGACCAACTTTTCCACAACAAAAGAAAGCACGAGGTTACTTACCTTTGAATTTCCCTTTTCCCTTTTGGAAATTATTGGCAATGAGAGAGAGAATTTATTTTTCCTCATCCTCTTCACCACTACTATCTTTTGAATTTTTTAGTTTCTCTATGTCCTTGAACGTAATTTTCTTTCTCACTCGAGTCATATCATCTTCTAGTTTGACTCTCCCTTCATATTCCACCAGGCTGCTCAGTAGCTCATCTAAAGAAAGTTTGGAAAGATATCTTTCTTCAAGGGATGAAACCTTTTCATTATACAAGGGTGTAAGTCTTCTTAATATTTTATTTACAATATCAATGTCTTTTATTTCTTTTCCTAGACCCAAAATTAATCCAATGAATTCAATAATTAGATTGAAGAAGGAGTCTCCATTCTAATCAGGATGCATCTTCAGATCATCAAACCTATTGTGCAAGACTTATAGTTTCACCTTCTTCACTTTCCTATCTATTTCATAAATATTTTCAAGTTTATCCCACATGGACTTTGCTAAGGTGAAACTCATCACCTTTAGATAGATCTGATCAGAAATGGCTGCAGTGAGTGCATTCTATGCTTTAGTATCTATATCAAGAATTTTCCTTTCTACGTCAGTCATAGCCAGCCCCATTGGATTAGTAACTTGTATACCTTGCATAGTCGAAAATAGGACTTCCATTCAAAGATATCTTAGATGAGATCTCATTCTGTTCTTCCATATCTGAAAATTACTTCCATTAAAGAGGGGAACTCCCCTGCTATTGGCTGAATTCTCCATAATGGTTCAAGACAGATCAAACACCAGTGAACCTCCCACTGATTCCACTTGAAGGACCCTGGAACACCCTGAGAAGGGAGGGGTGAATCAAGGTGTCAACTTTTTCTTCTTAAAGTTGTGTATCTTGTTACCACATTGGTAGAAACTTGTTAAATTTATCAAAAAAAAAGAAAGCATGGAGATGACACAAAACTTTTACTTGGTTCACTACTAAGGGCTACGTCCAAGGAGCATACGCCGATAGGTTTCCGGTTGTACCTAATTCAACTAAACATCAATAACTATGGATTACCAGGTTCAGGTACATTCACTCTGTCCTAGGCACACTTAATTTAAAAATGTTTAGAGATAGCTCACTGCATCCCTCAGGTCACCCCCATTGACTCCCCTTGGCTCACTGCCTTGGGTGAAGTTACACTCATTTTATAGACATTAAGGCCTCTTCAATATATTTTCATTGAAGTCTTTGTCTCTGTTCAGCATGAGACACTACTTGCATCGAAGTCCTTGATTGATGCACTAGAAAGCACTAAACTACTGAACCAGATATTGAAAAACCTTTCAGAATCATAACACCACACTTGTGTGAAAAACCCCAAATTGCACGGAATATTTGGGAATTTTCACGAAAGATGACTTTCGCGCAACACCTACTTTCCGTGCAACCCTTTTCTTTCACACAACTGCACCAAAGGGTTCAATTGTTCTTTTTAGACTAAAGGAACCCCTTGTGTGCAAAATTGACTCTCTTCCAATCTTTTTCATGCAAATCTTTCATGTGGAAGAGTTACCATATTTTCGATGGAAAACTTTTAAGTCTTCCTTAGGGGTAGAATCATATTTACAGACCCTTGAAGTACCTCTGTGTAAGATTCCGTCCTATCTTCGTCGGTGTGCATAAGTTCACGCTGAGCGTGAAAAACCCCCCTTGACATCGTATTGAGTATAAAAACCCTTTCACGCAACATCATCTTCCGCCCACTGTATGAATTTTCCATTTTTTGAAATTTTGATCCTAAAAAATGTCTTCTGTGAAAGTTCCAAAAACACCTTAAATCTTGCGTGAAAAAAAATATTTGGTGTGCACTTCAAATGTTTCATGCACACATCATATATTTCACGCACCTTCCTTTGAAAAAAAATATTTCTCAATTTTCTGATTTTCAACCCCGAAAATTTGACAAGCAATTGAGAATGGTTCCACCTTCAATACTGCTTTTGGAAACAATTGTATGCCCCCTTTACGTGTAATATCCCCAATATTCCATGAAAGGGTTGTCAATAACAAACCCAAACCATGATCACCCCAAAGTAGATTGACAACAAACACAAACCAAACTCCTTTTCTAGAAAAGATAATCCTTGGTTCCAACAATGTCCACTCAGGTGAGGGACTTGTAGGCCTTTTAGTTTTACGTCATTAAATGAGGAAAATAGTCATACATTTTAACATAATATGGAGATGATGATGCCTCATATACTTTAACAACGTGTGATACACATTCATCACAGTGTTTTAGCATTATGTGACTGAGATGCTTCACAAAAGTTAAGTTCATACGGAATGGACCATGTAAAATAGTTTAATGTCGGGATGCACAGACCATGCTTCTTAGTTTATGTCCATAAATGTGAAACCATGGTGAGGGTACTAAAAATAGATATTTTTGGTATGAATAGTTGATAAACTCATCGTTAATGAGGTCCAAAGTGATATTATACCATTCTAGATATTCTTGGGTGGATTCCACATAGTTTAGAGTCATGATTCATGGACATGAAACACAGTGCGGGTAAAATATCAACAATTCAAGGGGATACTCTCTCGAATGTGGGTGTTGAATATTATCATACATAAATATGATTCATCTTAAATTTATACTTGGTAAACATATTAAATTAATTGTGAGGAATCCTAATATTTCTCATGGTAATATTGTAGTTTAACATGCTAAACTGATGACTATGAGGGAAAGTATTCTGAAAGGGATTGTCAGGACACAATAACCATAACCCAATGTGAATGAGGACCAATGAGGCCTGAATCACCCAGTACACTCCTATGGAAGAATCAAACACAATTTAAATTCATGATATTTACACTTTATAATCCTTGTTTATGGTCCCTAAACTTGGACTAATGATGGGGCCAAGGGTCTGAATGGTTTAATGAATTTGTAGCTGAGCTTGGGGATGAGATGCTCAGGCATACCTATATATCCCATCAGGATGTGAATGAAGCCATATTTTTTATGAAATTGATAGACACATTTTAGGGTTGTATGGTATATCAAAATGAAATATAGTTTAATAACATGTTTCATGAGATAAAATGGAAAATTTCCACTCCATGGGTATAGACATGGAAAAAAGTGGATAACCTGGTATGAATGGATCCAAAGAGGCTCAGGCACCACATTCACATCTTAATAATAACATCATTCATTTTAAAGTCGTAAATCCATGAACATAATGATGTCCAAGGGGTGAAAGGGTTAATAAATTTGTAGTTGAGCCTAGAGATGAGATGTTTTGGAATCTTTACATATCACATGATTATGTGAATCAATCCACATGTATTTCTAAAACATTTAGTAATAAGATTCAAAAAATTATAGGGTTGATACTCTATGATGATGGATTTTAAGCTGTCAGACTATTATTTTGAGGTATCCCAAGTTCAGATCATGGGGTAGGAGTCATATCTTTTTGAGAGGTGTCTTGATTTTGTATGGGGTAGAATCACAGTTTACTATCATTCACTAAGGATGTTAGGTTATTCAATTTATAGTTATACAATTCAGAATATATGGGTTTTAAATATTTTGAAGTTGTAATGATTTGAACTACTAAAAACAGTTTATGGTTTTGTCTCTTAGACCATTGTATCATATGTTAAGGTCATAGAGTTTAGACCATATATGGGCTTCTTGAAATGGGTAAAGTGGTGATGAAGAGTGAAAAAACCATCATGAATGAGGGTTATGGGGACCCAGTTCCACACCAAACATTCCCAAGAATTCTTCTAAATAGTTTAAATTCATGATTCTTGGCCCGAGGCGCTCAGTTAAAGGATTTCATATAGTTATTTCCAAATATAGGGGGAGTCCCTCAATCGGATATGTATAGTACAATTTTAGGACAAACTTGATGTGAAAGAGGGCCTAGGAGGCCATCCTCCATACAAGCAGTATAGAGAGAACCCCACATAATGTTTAACGTCTTGTTCCTAGACATGTTGTAAATAGTTTATGGTTTTGTTTCTGGGACCATTGGCTCTTTGTTAAAGGTCCTAGGGTTTTTTCCATAAAGTCAATTAGTATAATTTTATAGCTTTCTGAATATAAGGGTTCTTAGTTTATGGTTATAAAGTTTGGACAATACGAGAGATTTCTTCTCAAACAGGTACAAGTAGAGAAAAAAAGTGACAAACATGATTGGAATGAGGGAATAAGAGGCCTTTTTTCACAAAAAACATATCCTAGAGAGAATCCAACATATATTTTAATGTCATGATTAATTTAATATATGATCTCGGTTTATGGTCATAGAGTTTGGATCAAAGAAAAGGGGAGTTTCTTAAAGTAATTCACATATAATGGAGGGGTAACAAACCCAACATGAATGTGGGAATAGGAGTCATACCACTATACATGCACCACAAGATAGACTACATATAGTTTTATGTCATAATTCATGGACCATAACTAAATATAAATAGTTGATGGGTTGATGAATTTGCAGATAGGCCTAAAAAAAATATCCCAGTTTCACTACATATCCCATAAGGATAAGAATAAAGCCACAAATATTTCTAGATCATGAAATGGTGAGAGACCAACACTGGCAGGGTAAATATGCACTGATGAGGGAATTGAGGCATCACATGATTATCGCGGGGTATCCCTTGTTAACTTCATGGGTTATTAATCATCTCTTATGTGTTTAAGAGAAACCCCAAACTCATTTAGGGTAGGATGGTAGTTTAAAATCATGCATTATGGATTTTTACTCCTTGTTTAATTTTATAGAGTTCAAAATATAATGGGGGAATGTATCTAATGGGTATGTATAGTGTGGTGTTATAAAAAACCTACCATGAATGAGGGTTGAGGAGGCCCAAAACTAGAAAACACATCATATAGAAACCCCACATATAGTTTAAAGTCACGATTCATGATTTAGACTCCTTGTTTAAGTTCAAAGAGTTCACACCCCTAGGAATTGTTTAAGGTCATATACCAAGGACCAAGTGTTCAGTTTAATGTTGTGTTCCTAGGATGTGGAAAACCATTCAACATCGTATAGGGAGGAAGATGATGGTTTTGAATCTTAACATTATACATATAGGATTATAGTTTCCACAGATTTTAACATCATGCAATTATGACATTAGTTGTTACGTAGTTTAACTTCATGCAACTAGCATGTCGACTATATGATGTTTATCAACATGTCACCAGGATGCTTGCACTATGGAGTTTATCATCATGTAGTAAGGACGTTGGCACTATGTAGTTTATCCTCAAGTGGATATGATTCTAGAGCTATGCAGTTTATCGTCCCGTGGCTTGGACGTCAGAATCTCCTCACGCAATGTACTATTTTAGAAACATGGTGTTGTTTTGAGGAGTAATGTGCTCTCCATACAAGGTGATAAAATTGTATTCATTATTAGAATAGACATTGTGAATTATGTAAGGTCCTTCCCACATGGGATCCAACTTTGGTGGATTCCTTCCATGTATCATTGGAGTTCAGAGGAACAATATCATTTTAATGTAGAGGAAATAGATGAGAAGAACCTTCCAATTTAATGCTCTTGATATCTTGTAATGGTTCATCTATAGATTATGAAAAACATTGATCATCTTCTCTTAAAGGTTGTATATCTTTTTCAGATGGGATTCTACAATTATTTTTGGAATATTCTAGTCATAGATAGATATTCATAAAAGTGACTACAAAATATCAATGGGCAGGACAACCTCTGTTCTATACACTAGGGAATATTGTGTCATGTGGGTGGAGTTTCTATTTGTCATCTGGTAGGACTAGAGGGATTTGGGGAGATTTTCCGAACAACTATTCATGTTTAGGACCACTATATTATTCAAATTGTTAGATAGGGTTTTGTGGAATGCCTATATTTTCCCATTTTCTTGAACATGATTATAGGATGTATGGCTGGACCATATTTTGTAGTAGGTTTAAAATATTTTCAGCTCAATATCCAAGAAGTTGGTGCTATTGTCCGTGAGAATGACATGAGGGACCCTAAATTGATGAATTATGTGTGAGATCATGAAACCAATAACATATAGGGCCTTGAATTCCATATGATGAACTGTTTCTTCTCACTTGGAGTAGAAAATCATGATGGTCAGAATAAACCGTAATTGGTGAGTTATTTCTGGAGGATTGGGTCCCATGAAATTGACTACCCATTATTAAAGGGGCCAAGAATATTTTGTATTATGGAGTGGCTCTGTGGATTGATTCAAAAAATATGGCATGGATCTAACATGCGTGATAAATCTTATCATACTTGATGCATTCGTAGTCCAATGTGGGATATAAGTAGCCCAACCACCAAATTTGGTTAGAGAGCTTCTATCCTTCCTTAGGGGCACCACAAGACCCAGCGTTAACATCCTAAAAAACCTAGGGAATTTCATATACTTGGATGAAAAAGTGGATAATTCAATCAAACCCTTATTTGTAGATAATTTTTTTGAGTTTAGGCCCACCATATAGGGTGAATAGTTCTTCGTACTGGTAGATTCTTTCACACACGACTCTTCCTAGTAAGAGAGTTCCACATTGGAGAAAATATATGAAAGAGGTTGTATAATGGTAGGATTCTTCTACTATGGGGGGATCTGATGGTCCTAATATGGAGGCATCAATATACAATTGGTTTACATACTATAAGATATCATTTTTTAGACTGACGGTAGTGATAACCATTCGATGCACCACATGAATGAATTTGTCATACTTGTTAGGCTATGAAAGAGATGCGACTATACATGGAAGGTAATCATCTAGAAAATTCCGTGACTGAGGGACATTATTCAAATTTAGATGATAAGGGAAATATTCCATCAATTGGTGAGTGATCTCGAGAAAGAGAACGAGATTCAAATTCCTAATGATATAGTCACAGTTTATATGTTTGATGACTAATTCAGAGTTTCCCTTCATATTTATATGGGGGGACATCAATCTCAAGGTCTAACCTAAGAATATTTATGAGAGACTCATATTATTCCATGTTTTTGGTGTCAACTTCTAGCAGCATGAACAAATATCGTAATCCATCTTATGTAGGAGTGATAATAATGATCCCTAAGCCTACTATGTTGAGTTTCAGATCATTGATACTTCCACTAATTAGGTTCCAAGAGGCACCATTGAAATGAATTTTCTAATATAGAACATTTGGATCCAATAATAGGATGGACTCATATGGGAAATCACTATTAAGGGGAAGCACTTTTGGGGGCATAAGGGAGGCCAGAATGTCAACCAATGCCTAACCCTTAAGGGACTTCTTTATAATGAACATGATGTTGAAATGATTAAGGATCTGTTTCCCACATGATATCTATCCTATAATCATTGTTTAATTCATGATATAATTTATTAGGTCCAAATGGGACACCGGTATAATATCATGATGATGTAGATAGTTCTAAAACTTATCCACCATGAAATCCAGTGTATGGAATCTCTTCTTCATAGGGGTGTATTTTCCTCTGTATCAAGGAGCATGTGATTGAGATATTATGAAATGTTATATCTACCCTCATTATTGTTTTACGTGATAAGTGCGCTAAGGGATCACTCCAAGGTGGTCACATAAAGTACAAGAGGCTTCTCCTATATGGATGGTATCAAAACTGGAGGTTGATGTAGACAATTATTGATTTCAAAAACTGTGGTCTATCACTCTTCATCCCACTGGTAGATGGTACCTTTCTTTATGAGCCTAGAAATTGGATTACACTTTCCTTCCAGATTCATTTTGAATCAATGTATGTATGAAAAGTTGAATTGGAGGCCTCTATGTTAATATGGGTTACTTGAAGGAGGAATTTGATTGATGTATTTGAAATTATTCAGTTTGATCTCGATGCCTTTGTATCCGATGAAGAAGCTGATAAATTTCCTAGAGGTAACCCCTAAGGTACACTTAAAGGGGTAAATATTTAAATTTCGAGTGCAGATGAAGCCGAATAGTTTCTCAAGATCTCTAAGATGTTCCTGATGCTGGTGGGATTTGACCACCAAATCTTCCATGTAGCATTCCAATAACATCTAAAGGATTAGTTTGAATATATGAAGAACAAACCATTGATACATGGCTCCTATATTATTCAGAATCAGAAGAATTACCTGATTTTAGAAGGTCCCTTGAAGTGCATTGAAGGATGTAGTTTCCTCATCTTTAGGGCCATCCAGATCTAGTTATGTCCATGGTATCCATCCATAAAAGAGAGCACCTAGAACTTGGTTATGGCATTGATAAAAAAAATCACTGTAAGGGGAAAATCATTTTTTGGACAATGGTGATTAAGGTCCTAGATAGCGATACAGACATTGATCAAACCATTCTTCTTCTTGACTGGGATAATGTTGTCTATCCACTTGGGATCCTAAACTAATTGGATGAATTTGGAATTTTTAATCTTATTTCCCTTGTCCTCGACAATGGCACTATGATAATGGTGAATTTTTTAGGAGGATTCATGAACTCGTGATGATTCACTAGGATAGAAAGATAGTGGAAAAATACCTAATGGTCTAGTCTAATAATATGGTTATAACTCCAAGAAAATATATCATGATGATACATTATGAAATAAAAAAACTTCTCCTTATCCTCTGAAAGCATGAATACACTAATGAAATTATTTTTTTGGCCTATCTCAATACCAAGGTTCATTCAAATCAACTCATCTACAGTGTTGGAGACACCCACTTCAAATATGATAGGAGAATATTCCAAAAACCCTTCATCATATAAAGTAAGGGAATCAGTGGAAGGATTTTTATCTAGGAAAATTAATTCATGGAGAGCAGTGGTGTCATCTTGGGTGGAAATAAAATCATCATTAGTGGACTCCAACTCTACAAAAACCATGGTGACAGAAGCCGTAAAAATGATTTTATCTTGCCTCCAGCCGCGGGGTCTGTGATTGATATCAATGAAATGGTGGAATGTCAAATTCTGGTGATTCAAACCAACTACACAAAATATGTAATGACCCAAAATTTCATTAAAGGAAATTCCTATTGATCCAATTAAATGTCTTATTATGGTTATATAAAAATTGAACTTCATTAGTTTTATGTTTTTGGATTTCAAAATTCCATTATTAATTGTTACCATCGCTAATATAGTCGTTGAATAGTGATCACATGATTAGTATAAATATAGGTCTTTAACAAATCCAATTTACTCAGACAAAGGAAGTGATGGACTCATCTAGTATACATTCACCATATGAAGCCCATTTATCGGAGCTTGGAATGAAGTTGGCATCATTGGGCTTTGATCTTGACCAATCCAAAACTGAGATTGAACATGTTGAGTTTGAGCGGAACTGACTACGGGAGAAGTGGAAGTTAATAGAGATTACCACCCGAGCGATGTTATCCGAGCCACCCAAAGAGTCTGTCACCATCGCACACCTTACCCTTTGGTCTTATGCAGGTGTTATAAGGGTTTATGTAATAAGACCCTATCACTATGACTATGTACATTATTTTTTGTATAAAGAATGTTCATTTATTGTTACGTTGTAAAAAGTTTTTAAAGCACAAATAGTATTTTTAATTAATCTTCAACTAAGAAATCTATTTTGATGAATTAATGGATTTTTGAATTAAAAAGTATTTTAATAAAATATTATTATTATTAAATTAATTTTTATTAAATATAAATTATCATATAATTTTATGAATGCAATAGTAATTTTTATTAAGGTTTGGAAGCACTTATTATCAAAACCCATGAATTTTCGGTAAATATCAGTTTTTATTTTAAAAGTAAAAATTCAGATATTTTTTAAATTATTTAGATGAAATGAATATTATTTTTGGAATTAGGATGTCAAAATTATCCAATGGTGAATTTTTTATAACAATCTAAGACAGTCGAATTTTTGGGTAAAAATTAAATACCGTTTAAATATATAATGTGTTTTATGACATCATAATGACCCAATAGTGATGTAATAAAATAATGTAAACATTATGTTCTGCCAATATATGTTTTAAAATTAAAATAATGTTATTTTTGGTTTGGTTTATTTACTTTAGAAAGCTTTAGTGGACCCTCCATGACTTCTAAATCATTTTTCTTTTTAAATTGTTTTTCATAAGAGTGTGGTTCACATCCTATGACAAACCTGATCTTTTATTACACAATTAAACATACTTTATTACATAACATTCACTTGATACAACATAGAATATTGATAGGTCTTGTGTATTTGGGGATTAGGATCATTTATAACAAATTAAAACATGAAATACAACATATTTATTGAAAACTTCCATTACATGACCACTACAGTCCCTCGTACTTAGCATTGCATGGGATAACCTGAGGACATGCATAAGAAAAGGGTGAGATATAAAGCCCAATAAGATAATAATCATGGAATAAAATGAGGAATAAAATACATGTTAGACAATAGGTATATCATTTGAGCATAAGACAAGCATAAACATAAAGGCATGATAAAGCATGATAATCATAACATGGAAATGTGGCAACAACACTTAACATGGAATTAGAATGATCCAAGGCTCATTGCACATTAAGAATGAGTAAACCCTTATTGCACATGAAGAATGAGTAAAACCTTATTGAACTTGAATTATCACGAGTCAACACCCATTTAACACAACGTATCATGATACTATACTTTACCCAATGCATTGGAGCTCTATAAGGGTGAACCCTTTTAAACATTTCCTTTCATGCATAAGTGTGCCACATGGATCATAAAACATTGAATCATTCAACATAATATTTTATTCCATGATAAAAGTATTCGGAATACATACATGAAAATATTTAAACAATAAGTAACTGCGTATAAAGGTGAATACCCTTGATAGAGAAATGGGCATGGTATTCACTACATAATGTCTTTGGCTTGGAAAAGCATGGTGCAATTTCGGCAGCATAACAACGTGACATAAGAATTCATAAAAATGGTTGATGAGAGATAAAGGTGTGTCTCATCATATTTACATGACATGGACAGTAATGGGTTCATATAGATATAGGTCCCAACAATTTTAATGGAATTTAGAGTCCTGATACAGAAGAATTGCTTGAATGAAAAAGAGGAGAGAGAAATTCCTTTCGAAATTTTGGCATAGTAACATGTGTACATTGGAGGCATTTAATTTGAGAGAAAGGGGTCTCCCATCATTAAAACATAAATAGGGTAGTATGGGGGAGGTGCGAAACCATACCCCAACATTTATAATTGAAATTAAAAGGGCATAACAATTTAATGAATATTAGACAAAAATGAGAAAGGAAGAAAAACCCTTACTTGGCAGTGTACTTCCAAAGGCTTGAGAGAGGCTTGAGAGAGGCTTCTTGGAAGCTTGGGGAACCTTGGGAGGATTATATAGAGAAGAGGGAAGAGGTTGGACGAACTCTAAAGGCTTTGAGTGAGGAGGAAGTGGGAGCTTGGGTGTGTTTATATAGGAAAGGTGAGGGAATTCTTTTTTATTTAGGTTTGAGACACATCACATTAAACTAATCCAAACCACAAACTATCCCATGGTTTTTGCCCATGGTTTTTGGAAAAGGGAAGTGTAAAACAATATTTTATATGTCCAAATTCCAAAATTCTTAAAATAATGGGGTTTCTTATGTGGAGGTGAGTCACACACCCAAGGAAAACAATTTAAAAAGACAAGATTTTTAATAAGTCTTGAAGGGTACATTAATGCTTTGTAAAATAAGTCAAACAAACCCAAAACCACATTATTTTAATGGAAAAACATATATTGTACGAAAATAAATCTTATAGTATTTTATTAAATCACTATTGGGTCATTATGATGTCATAAAACACATTATATATTTAAATGGTATTTAATTTTTACCCAAACATTTAACTGTCTCAGAAAATTATGAAAAAATAACTGTTGGATAATTTAGACATCCTGATTCCAGAAATAATATTAATTTTATCTAAATAATTTTCTAAATATGTTAATTTTCACTTTTAATATAAAAACCGACATTTATAAAAAATTCACGGGGTTTGATAAAAATGGCTTTCAAACCTTAATAAAAATTACAATTGCATTCATAAAATTATATGATAATTTACATTTAATAAAAATTTATTTAATAATAATAATAATATTTTATTAAAATATTATTTAATTCAAAAATCCATTAATTCATCAAAATATATTTCTTATTTGAACATTAACTAAAAATACTATTTTTTCTTTAAAAACAATTTACAAGGTAACAATAATAAAATGAAAGTATATTCATTATTATATAGAAAAATAATGTACATAACCATAGTTCTGAGGTCTTGTTACATAACCCCTTATAACAACAGCATAAGATGAAAGAGTAAGGTGTGCGATGGTGACAGACTCTTGGGGTGGCTTAGATAACATTACTGGGGTGGTAATCTCTATCAACTTTCACTTCTCTCGTAGGCGGTCCCACTCAAGATTAACATATTCAAGCTCGGCTTGGGCTTGGTCAAGAGTGAAGCACAATGATTCCAACTCCTTTCTGAGCTTTGACAAATGGGCTTCGTATGGGGCATGTCTACTGGATGAGGCCATCACTTCCTTTGTCTGAGTAAATTGGATTTGTTAAAGCCTTATATTTATACTAATCATGTGATCACTATTCAAGGACTATATTAGAAACGGTCACAATTATTAACATAGAACAAAAAAAGTTGACATTTTATAGAAACATTTTACATAAAGAGACATTTAATTTGATCAAGAGGGATTTCCATTAATGAATGTTTGGTTCGTTACAATCTTCCCCCCTTAAAGAAATTTTGCCCTCGAAATTTTCTTTTCCCACACTAAAAAAGATGTGGTTAACTCTGTTTCATCATTTCCTCTGATTCCCACATCGCTTTTTTAAACTTGTGGTTTTGCCACAACACCTTAACGAGGGGAATTGTCTTATTTCGTAGAACTTTTTCTCTATGATCTAAGATCTTCAATGGTTTCTCCTCATAAGAAAGATCATCCTCTAATTATACCACCTATGAAGAGAGTACATGTGAAGGGTCCAATATGTACTTCCTTAAGAGGGATATATGAAAGAAATCATGTACTCTGGCCATGGTAGGTGTAAGTTCTAGTTGATAGGCCACAACCCCAAAATATCAAGAATCTCGAAGGGGCCTATGTACCTTGGACTTAACTTCCCTTTATTTCCAAACCTCATGACCTTATTCCATGGTGATATGCATAGAAATACCATGTCTCCAACTTTAAACTCAAGGTCTCATCGATGGTTATCTGCATAACTCTTTTGTCGACTCTGGGCTGCCTTGATGTGCTGCTGAATGGTTTTCACCATCTCCACCATTTCTTCGACCATTTCTGGTCCAAGCATCTTACGCTCACCGACCTCATCCCAAAACACCGTTGTTATACACCTTTTCCCATAAAGAGCTTCATATGGTGTCATTTGGATGCTCGAGTGGAAACTTTTATCATAAGAGAACTCAACCAGAGGAAGATATTGATACCATCCTCCTTTAAATTCAATTGAGCACGCTATGAACATGTCCTCAAGTGTATGGATAGTCCGATCGGATTGGTAATCAGTTTGAGGATGATAGGTCGTACTGAAGTTCAGTTCAGTATTCAGAGCATATTGAAGACTCTTACAAAACATATAGGTGAATCTTGGTTCTCGATCAGACACAATAGATAGTGGTACTCCATGAAGCCTTACCACTTCCCTGATATATATCCATGCCAGTTGATCCAATGAGAAATCCACCAGAATAACAAGGAAGTGTGCAGCCTTTGTAAGATGATCCACAACAACCCAGATTGCATTGTTTCCTTTGGATTTATTCGGAAGTCCGGTGACAAAGTCCATGGTGATGTTCACCCATTTCCATTCTGGTATGGGCAATGGTTGCATTATCCCCTCAGACTTCTGCCTCTTTTACTTCACTTGATGACACACTAGGCACTTTGATGTATATTCAGCGATCTCCTTCTTCATATTATCCCACCAATAATTCTCTTGGAGATATCGATACATCTTTGTGTTTCCTAGGTGAAAAGAGAAATTTGAACTATGTTCATCATCCAAAAGATCCTTCTTCAGCTCCAGACATGATGGAACACATAGTCTTTTCCCAAATCTCACAATTCCTTCTTCATTAACATTAAACTCTGAGTACTTACCTTTTCCAATAGCTTCCACTTTTTATTTAATTCCATCCAAAGTAACTTTTTTATTTTAAAACACTTTTAAGGGACAAGTGAGAACCCAAATAGATAACTAGTTCAAACACCAAAAGAGACAAATGACTTGTTAAAGAAAAGTATGAGCCTATTTGAATCAATATCTTTAAACAACTTATAGGGGATAGAATTTATCTGAGTGTTAGGATAATCCTTTAAGACGTCTTCATAGTGATTCGCCAGGTAGTCCCATGATTTCATGTATTCCTCCTTGCTAATCTTCCCCTTGTTGAAACCTCTAACCAAAATGCGATCTTTCTTGTCAATCCAGTCGACTTCTTCGTTAGTGGTGTGTACCCACAACAATATTCCCATCATTTGGTCAACCTCTTCCTTCGTCGTCTAAATCATCAGGGTGTCCTCCACCATTTCTTCACCCAAATGCATGAGCAGTTCCATGTTTCCCATAACCAAAGCATCCTGTTGTTGTGGGCATGAGGGAGAGCCTTCCTCATCCTGAATATCAGGAGGATGTGAAGCCTCCTCCATCTTCACACTCTCTAATTGAAGGAATCTCTCCCCATGCTGATCCTCAGACATCTCTTTAGAATCCCCTTGAGGCCTTTCCAAATCACCTGAAGTATCCTCAGCATATGCTAGCTTGATAATCATTGGGGACTCAGTATCTCCTAGAGGATGCACCTCCTTACCGTCTTCCACTGTCTGAACCTACCATTCTTTGGATTTTCCACCCTTTTTGTATGACTGAGTCTCCATTGACCTCAGCAGATATGAGTCGTCCTTTCATCCCTTCAAAATATGCTTCTTGGATACAATGTAATTCCCTCGGTCCCTATTTTCTTTGTTCCCCTTATTCCTCCTTGGGTTGTGCAAGCCTTTACCATAACCTTATGGATATCCATCACATTCTGATTCTGAATGGAAACTAGAATTGTCCACCCCTTCATCATTACTTAGGCTGTCAAAACTGTTGTTAAGGTTGAGACATGACAAAACCCTATACTCCCTATGACTGATTCCTCCTTGCCTTGGCTCCTCCCACTTCTGACCATCCTTAGAACTTCCCTGCCTAGCTGTCTGAAGCACACTTTCAGGATTGTTATAGCTTCCTCCTCACACTACCATCGCATATGTGCAAACAAAATCCTTAGCATTGGAAACACCAGCTTCAATCAGAGCATTTTCATTAGACACAGGACCTCCCAAGTCCTACCTCAATCGCTTAAAAACATCTTCTACTTTCAAGTTACCCTCTATACTTTTCCCCTGAACCCTCTCTTCCTTGGAATTCTCTTTGAATGTACCCAGGGGTGGATGCTCTATCATACCATCACCAGAACCATCATCCTGGTTATTGACACTGCCTCCAGGTCCTACGCCCATCTGCCTCCTCTGCCTACATGCTGAAAGATCGTGACCCAGTTTCTTGCACGATGAACAGAAGTCAATCCAAGACTCAAAGATAACAGGTTTCTTCCAACGAAATTCCTTCCCAAAAGTATTTCAAACAAGATAAACCAGCCTTCTAGATAAATCTATCTCTACACAAATTAGAGGGGATACAGGATGACAAACAGAACTGGTTCTACTGTCAGAACACAAGTATCTTCCTACCGTATTCCCCACCATTTGTAGAATTGAGGGATTTTAAAACGATATTGGAAGTTCAGGAATACTTACACAAATAGACGCTGATGGGGAGTCACACTTCATATGGAAATCAAAGGACCACCTGAAAAGAGAGAACCAGAAACCATTGTAGGAGCATGGAGCACTAGACCACACCCGGATAAGGTCAACCTCCATTGAAAAATGAACCATGATGTGCTTTCTATCCAATAAACCCACCATTACATGATTCTGTAATCCCCAAGAGTTGAACACATGCCTGTCGAAACTATCCACCGAAGGCCGATGCTGGAAAAACTGAGTGATGAGAGTAAGGTTTAAAAGAGATGAGGCTTCAGAAAACTCTACATTAGAAATCATAAGGTTAGGGCATCCTTCAAATATCTCCGACACTTTTGGGCTGAGCGAGATCTAAGGAAAAGGAGGGAGGGAATCAGGGTTGGAGCATCTACCACCTTGTTCGCTTTCCCAGGGTGGTAATGTATTGAGCAATCATAGTCTTTGATCAGATCTAACCATATTCATTCGTGCATGTTCAACTCTTTCTGTTTGAATATATACTTAAGGCTTTTGTGGTCAGTAAATATTTCACACTTCTCCCCAAAGAGATAGTGCCACCAAATTTTCAAAGTGAAGATCACTGCAACCAACTCGAGGTCATGTGTTGGATAGTTATATTCATGAACATTCAATTTCCTTGAAACATAGGCAATGACATTGTCATTTTTCATCAACACCCATCCAAGGCCCTTCTTTGAAGCATCTCTGAATACCACAAATATTTCTCCACTTGTGGGTATTGTGAGCATGAGCACAGTGATACGCCTCTTTTTCAACTCCTTGAAGATTTATTAGAATTCAGAACTCCAAGAAAACTTTACTCCCTTCTGAGTTAGCTTGGTAAGAGGGTTGTAAAAGAATGAGAAATTTCTCACAAATCATCGATAATATCCATCTAACCCCAAGAAGCTACAGATATCTGTTATTGATGTTTCCCTTGGCCATCCCTCAATTGCATCTTTTTTGGAGGGATCTATAGATATCCCATTGCTTGTGATGATATGGCCCAAGAATGAGACCTCCTTCAACCAAAACTCATACTTTCTGTACTTTCCATAGAGATTCTCCTTCCGCAAGGTCTTTGGTACAATTCTCAGATGCTCCTCATGATCCTCCTTGGTTTTGGATTATATCAGAATATCATCTATAAAGACTTCCACAAATTTGTCGAGGTAATCTCTAAAGACTCTATTCATCAAGTCCATAAATATTGTTGGAGCATTAGCGAGTCTGAAAGGCATTACTATGAATTCATAGTGCCCGTATCTTATACAAAAAGCAGTCTTGGGGATATCTTCCGTATTTACCCTTACTTGATAATATCTCAACCAAAAATATACCTTGGAGAATTATTGTTCTCCATGTAGCTGATCGAACAAGTCATCAATTCGTGGGATAGGATACTTGTTCTTTATCATGATTTTGTTGAGCTCACGATAATCGATGAAAAGGCGTATTGACCCATGCTTCTTCTTGATGAAGAGGACTGGTGCACCCCATGGTGAAGCACTTGGGAGTATAAAACCTTTATCCAGATTCTCCTATAGTTGTTTTCTTCATCTCCTCAATCTCCACAACATCCATTTTATATGGAGTCTTGTATATTGGAAATTCCCTAGGTATAAGATCAATTGAGAATTCAACATCTCTTCTAGGAGGAAGACCAGGAAATTCCTCGGGAAACACTTTAGCGAATTTCCTCACGATAGGCATGTATTCAAGGATGGTTTCCTCAGACTCAATCATCTGATCTCGATACGTGTGCTCATAGGTTAGTAATATCCACACTTGAGTTGATGGAGCTATGTAAGATCTATCTTCCTCCTTGCATTGGTATAGAATCGGGGGTCGATTCTCCACTTGGTGGGTGATTTCCCTCTCACGGAAATTTATGTTGGATCTATATAAGGAAAGCCAATCCATGCCAATAATTTCATCAAATTCCACCATAGGGAGTATGATGAGGTACACAGGGAAGTTAAATCCACGGATTATGATACGGGAGGAGTTATATTCGTGGGATGCAATGATTTCCCCATTTTCCATACTCACCGACATCTTCACTTCCATGATTTGTGGTGGTGCTGGGATTGTTCTAATAAACATTTGAGATATAAAAGAATTCATAGAACCAGAATAAAAAAGTACATTCACTATTATTGAATGAATAACTAGCGTACCTGTCACCACTTCATTTTCGGGGTTTACTTCGGTAGTAGTGATTAAAAAAGCAGGCCCTTGCTACCTTGGAAGTTGTTGGTTGCCTCCGAAAACCCTTAGCTTAGGGCACTGATTTGAAAGATGCCCTGGTTCTTTGCAGTTGTAGCAATGAACCATGCATTGAGGTTTGAACAGAGCATTCCTCTCCTCTGTCGTAGCCGCTGTTCTTTCTTGCCGATAGTTAGCAGCCATGTTTCCTTCTCTTCCACACCTAAAGAATTTTCTTGTACCCTTCACGCAATTTCCAGGGTGATTCTTTCCGCACCTTTGGAAAGTGGGGTGCTAGATCTTCTT
The DNA here is from genome assembly GCA_963277665.1 of Viscum album. Lineage (NCBI taxonomy): Eukaryota > Viridiplantae > Streptophyta > Magnoliopsida > Santalales > Viscaceae > Viscum > Viscum album. The sequence goes on along the minus strand of OY728122.1, from coordinate 2,005,117,976 downwards.
AGCACCATTGGATTTATCCATTGGACCGCCAATATTGAATTCCACCTTATGCTTCTTATCCCCATGATACCCCTGAGATTCTCTGATCTGTATTTCAACCTTGAGGGCACATCAGACAATTTCCTCATAGCTGTAGAAGTCACGGATCGCCAATGCTTTCAGAAGGCTAGGTTTCAACACACCAAATAAGCGATCAACCTTATATTCGGGGGTAACGACAAATCCAGAAGCATATTGTGCAAGACTTGTGAAGTTTTCCTCAGACGATCCAACAGATTCGTCGTCTTGTTTCTTGAGGTAAAGGAAGTACTTTTCCATATTAAGTTGGAGGGTGTGGGAAAAATATTTATCAAAAAACATCTTCTAAAAATCCTTCCATTCCAATGCCTCGATCTCCTCCTCAGGATTCATATTTTTGATCAAAATCCACCATTGATCAGCTTCACCATCCATACTATAAGCATCCAAGAGAACCTTCTCTTGTTCAGAACATTGAAGGATGGAGAAGATCTTTTCAATGGAGTTGATCCATTTTTTGGGGATTGAGGGATCATATGATCTATTAAAAGTAAGAGGCCTTTGTCTCATGAAGCTCCCGATAGAGACTTGTTCTTTCTTAGGGGGGTTGAATATTCCTCTTGACCGATGTTTCTATTCAAATCTTGAGTTATATAATAGAGAAGCATGACAAAGTTTGTGATTCCTACTCCCATTGGATTGGGCATCTCATTAGTACAGTTATCACATTGCTCTTCACATAGGTTGATAGCCCGATTCCTCCTATTACCATCCATTGGCTGGAATAAAAGGAAAGTTAGGGGTAACAAATAAATTCTAATACAAGAACAAAATGTATGACTTATAAATAACTCTTATATCCTTAACATATGAATCTATTGGCTTCAGTCTATGTTATCAATGTTCTACATTCTAACATATATTCTTAGGGAATTTTTTCCTTAATAATGGTTCATACTAAGCTTGTTAATTTACCAAAAAATATCCTCTGGGAGTGTCATAACCAAGAGTGCATCAAGTCCCATTGTCATGCACCAGTTCCTATTCGAGTCTAGCTCAAAGCGGTGTTTTCGGGTTTTACCCCTAGGATACATCTGTGCCAGAGCCGCCTCTACCTGCTCGTATACAGATAGGGATGTATTTGATTGATAAACCACTTAATCAATACTCACCAAACCTTAGGGATGTTTTTTATTATACTTAGTCTTATCTATAAGGCTTTACTAGGGTTTTCTAATCCTAATCCCAAAAATAACAAAACCTATCCTCTAATACCAACTATGACAACCCTGATATTTTATTACACAATTAAACATAATTTATTACACAAAATTCACTTGATAAAAAAAATATTGAGAGGTCTAGTGTCTTTGGTGATTAGTATCATTAAATAACAACTTAAAACATGAAATACTACATCTTTATTGAAAACATCCTTTACATGACCACTACATTCACTCGTACTTAGCATTGCATGGGATAACCAGAGGACATGCATAAGAAAAGGGTGAGCTATAAAGCCCAGTAAGGGAATAATCATGTAATAACATGAGGAATACAATACATGTTATACAATAGGCATATCAGTATAGCACAAGAGAAGCATAAACATAAAGGCATGATAATTAATGATAATCATAACATGGAAATGTGGAAACAACGCTTAACATGGAATTAGCATGATCCAAAGCTCATTGCACATAGAGCATGAGTAAACCCTCATTGCACATGAAACATGAGTAAAAACTTATTGAAATTGGATTATCATGAGTCAAAACACATTTCACATAATGTATCATGATACTATACTTTACCCAATGCATTGTAGCGCTGTAAGGGCACACCCTTCTAAAACATTTCATTTCATGCATAAGTTTGCCACATGGATCATAAAACCTTGAATCATTCAACAAAATATTTTATTCCACGATAAACGAATGTGGAATACATACATGAAAATCTTTAAACAATAAGTAAATGTGCATAAAGATGAATACCCTTGATAAAGAAATGGGCATGGTATTTACTACACAATGACTTTGGGAAGGAAAAGCGTGGTATAATTTCGGCAGCATAACGGCATGACATAAGAATTCATAAAAATGGTTGAGGAGAGAGAAAATGGAGTATCATCATATTTAGATGACATATAATGTAAGGGGGTTATATATATACATATCCCGACAAGTGTAATGGAATTTAGAGTCATGATACAAAATAATTGCTTGAATGTAAAAGAGGATAGAAATTCTATTCAGAATTTCGGCATCGTAAAAGGTGTACATGGGAGGCATTTAATGAGAGAGAAAGGGGTCTAAAATCATTAAAAAATAAATAGTGTTGTATGAGGGAGGTGTGAAACCATACCCCAAAATTTATAATTTAAACTAAAAGGGCATAACAATTTAAAGAATATTAGAAAAAAATGAGAAATGCAGAAAAACCCTTACTTGGAAGTGTGCTTCCAAAGGCTTGAGAGAGGCTTGATAGAGGCTTCTTGGGGGATTGAGGAACCTTGGGAGGATTATAGAGAGAGGAGTTTAGAGGTTGGAAGAACTAAAAAGGATTTGAGTGAGGAGGAAGTGGTAGCTTGGGTGGGTTTATATAGGAAATGTGAGGGAATTCTTTATTATTTAGGTTTGGGACACCTCATGTTAAACTAATCCAAACCACAAACCATCCCATGGTTTTTGCCCATGGATTTTGGAAAAGGGAAGTGGAAAAAAATATTTTACAAGGCCAAAGTCCTAACTTCTAAAAATAATGGGGTTGCTTATGTGGAGGTGAGTCACACTCCAAAGGAAAACAATTTAAAAAGGCAAGATGTTTAACAAGTCTTGAAGGGTCTATTAATGCTCTGTAAAATAAGTAAAACAAACCGAAAACCACATTATTTTAATCTTCAAATATATATTGACCAAAAATAAAGCTTATATTATTTTATTACATCACTTTTGGGTCATTGTGATGTCACAAAACACATTATATATTTAAACGGTATTTAATTTTTACACAAAAATTTGACTGTCTTAGAAAATTATGAAAAATTCAATGTTGGATAATTTCGATGTCCTGATTATAGATATAATATTCATTTTATCTAAATAATTTTCTAAATATTTTAATTTTCACTTTTAATATAAAAACTGACATTTATCGAAAATTCATGGGTTTTGATAAAAATGGATTTCAAACCTTAATAAAAATTACAATTGAATTCATAAAATTATATGATAATTTATATTTAATAAAAATTGATTTAATAATAATAATATTTTATTAAAATATTATTTAATTCAAAAATCCATTAATTCATCAAAATAGATTTCTTAGTTGAACATTAACTAAAAATACTATTTGTGCTTTAAAAAGTATTTACAAGGTAACAATAATAAAATGAAAGTATATTAAATATTATATAGAAAAATAATGTACATAGACATAGTTATGAGGTCTTGTTACATAACCCCTTATAACACCCGCATAAGACAGAAGAGTAAGGTGTGCGATGGTGACAGACTCTTGGGGTGGCTCAGATAACATTGTTGGGGTGGTAATCTCTATCAACTTTCACTTCTCTCATTGGCGGTCCCACTCAAGATTAAAATATTCAAGCTCAGCTTGGGCTTGGTCAAGAGCGAAACCCAATGGTTCCAACTCCTTTCTGAGCTCTGACAAATGGGATTCTTATGGGGTACATCTACTGGATGAGGTCATCACTTCCTTTGTCTGAGTAAATTGGATTTGTTAAAGCCTTATTTTTATTCTAATCATGTGATCACTGATCAAAGACTATATTAGAAACGGTGACAATTCTTAACATAGAACAAAAAAATTTGAAATTTTATATAAACATTTTACATAAAGAGACATTTAATTTGATCAAGAGGCATTTCCATTAATGAAATATTGGGTCATTATAACTCCACATAAGCAACCCTATTATTTTAAGATGTTCTTCCATTGTAATTATAAAATATTGTTTTCCACTCCCCTTTGGGAAAAAACCATGGGCATAAACCATGGTCTGGTTTGTGGTTTTCATTAGTTTAATGTGAGGTGTCCAAAACTTAAATAATAAATAATTCCCTCTCCTTTTCTATATAAACCCACCGAAGATCCCACTTCCTCTTCACTAAAATCCTTTGTAGTTAGACCAATTCCTGCCCTCCACTCTCTAGAATCCTCACAAGGTGCCCCAATCTCCAAAGAAGCCTCTCTCAAGCCCCTCCCAAGACGTTGGGATCACACATCCAAGTAAGGGATTTCTTCCATTCTCATTTTTTGTCCAATTTTCTTTAAGTTGTTATTCCCTTTTTCTCAATTAAAAATGTTGGGATGTGATTAAAAATCTCCCCCATACTTCCCTATTTATGTTTGGATGATGGGAGACCCCTTTCTCTCTCATTAATGCCTCCCTTGTACACTCGTTACCATGCTCAAATTCTCTAAGGGATTTCTCTCTCCTCTTTTACATCCAAGTAATTCTTTTGTATTACGCATCTATATTCTATTAAGTTTGTTGGGAAATGTATCTATATGACCCCATTACTTTCCATTTCATATGATGAGACACCATTTTCTCTCTCATCAACCATTTTCATGAATCTTTATGTCACGCCATTATGCTGCCAAAATTGCACCGCATTTTTTAAAGCCAAGATCATTGTGTAGTGAATACCACACCCATGTCTCTATCAAGGATATTCAAATTTATGCACATATACGTATTTAATGGTACTATAATTTATTTAGTCCATATTACTTAATCAGGAAATAACTTATGATGTTTATTGATTCCATGTTATATGATCCATGTGGAACACTTATGAATGAAATGAAATGATTAAGAAGGGTGCACTGTAATAGCGCTCCAATGCATTGGGTAAAGTATAGTATCATGATACGTCATGTGCAATGAGTGTTGACTCATTCTAATTCAAGTGAAAGGATGGTTTACTCGTGCTTCAAGTGGAATGAGGGTTTACTCATGCTTCATGTGCAATAAGGGTATACTCATGATCTATGTACAATAAGCCTTTTCTCATGCTAATTCCATGTTAAGTGTTGTTTCCACATTTCCATGTTATGATTATCATGATTTATCATGCTTTTATGTTCATGTTTCTCTTGTGATCCATTTATATGCCTATTGTCTAACATGTATTGTATTCCTTATGTTATTCCATGTTTATTCCCTTACTGGGCTTTATAGCTCACCCTTTTCTTATGCATGTCACCAGGTTATCCCATGAAATTCTACGTATGAGGGAATGTAGTGGTCATGTAAAAGAAGTTTTCAATAAAGATGTTTTATTTCATGTTTTAAGTTTTATGTAATGATCCTAATCCCAAAAGACACTAGATCTCTTGATATTCTTTGTTTTATCAAGTGAAGAGTTTATGTAATAAATCATGTTTATGTTTGTTATAAAAGAAGGGTTGTTATAGAATAGATGGGAGTGAAATGGAATGGTGGTGATGAGGGGGAAATCTCAATACTTACTAGGGGTAGGTTTTTTTGTATCAGTTTGGCCTAGACTATGTAATTGTACGAGGTAATATTTTGGTGTTTTATTTATTTAGGTACATAGTAACTATTTCTCATAGAAATTACAAAGAAATATCAAAGTTATAGAATCATAGCCTCTAATAGGTGATTTGTGGGAATGAAAGAATCATCAATGTCTACACATAGACTATATAAAATGGATGTCTGTTAAACTTTTTTTGTTAAAGACTGCTTTCCAATTCTCTTATAATAGCTGACATCATGATAGTGAGACTCATAGGGGTCAATGGGTGATGAATCAACCTGTATCGCACTTACATGACCATTGAGTGATTACTTTATGAATTGGTGATAATAGGAGGGGATTTCTGCATGCATGTGGACCTAGGGAAATCCCATCAATGTATTATACTAGGTATCATGTTAGACAACCAGGAACTCATCCCCATACACCAATCCTAGATATAGGGTCTTTAATAGAATTCTACCACATGATCTCTACATATTCTTGTTACAACCATGAATTTTTAGTTCATAGGGACTCATATATTATTCAGTGTGCCCAAAAATATGGTTTTTTTCAGGATGGGATGATAGTGATCCCAAAAATTATGTCCACCAGGTAGTAGTGATGTTTTATGCCATTGAAAATAACTTTAACGTAAAATAGGGGAATGTGAAACTACATGAGTGTGCCTTCATCCTCTTCTAATAATGAGATTATAGACAGTAATTCATATCACTCAGCCTCTTAGGTCTATAGGGTCTCCACAACTGCTAACTCTACATTTGATTAGAGGAGTCTCTTCAGGGACTCTATGAGACCCTCATGTGTCTTTTCTGTAAGGTGAAGGGACTCAAGAATTGAGATCCCTGGGGAATGTTGGTGAAGTGTTTCAACACATCATAATTCGATACCAAATTAATGTATATACCCATAGGGGGTCACTTTTTGACAAGAGGAATGATATGTGAGGAAGGCTATACCACTAGGTTCTGGTTGGTTTAGGTAAGGTCCTGCTTCTCATCTACTAACTCACTCAAAACCACTATTGGTTGACTATTATCAAGTTCAGTACGGAAATTTTCTAGATTCGGACAATAATGATGTGGTTGCAGCTTTTCATCCTGATTAGTTAGAACATTCAGCTATGGTGGCATGTCTGATAGATAGGGATGGGGGATTATAACTACTGAGCTATTTACAAAACCTACTACATTGTCTTGGTAGCATGAAGAAATTTTATTGAAGCATTTTCCTTTGTATTCAGATGGTTTCCATGTCCTTGAATTCCTCTATGATGATATCAACAGGAGTTACTCAGGGTAATTACATGATACTACTCGTCACCATGGTTCATGTAGGATCCACAAAATCGACAGTGTTCATAGATTAATACTTGTTATCATCACTAGAGGGGTCCTATAGTGTTTTGAGGACCCTTGGCATGATTTTGAGCTTTGGAGGAACGAAATCACCAAGAGTGTGGGATGGATTGGGCACCATTGGGGATATTTTCTTTACCTTGTTCCATTGTAGTATAATTTTTTAAGACTTAGAAGGCAGTGTTGTGGATGAAAAAGAAGTATCCAGGAAGGAACATCAACATTATGAGGTTCTGGTCCACCTAAGCGGGAACATATGATTCCATGGGCATGAGACACTTCCCGATAAGAGAAATGATTTTCAAACATTGAAGTCCCATGGTTGGAAACATGAATCCATTCACATGAACCCTCACCCTTAGTATTGCAGTCGACAGAGATATGAGCCACCTATGTCAAGAAATTCAACAACCTGATTACACCATTATACACCTTGTCCAAGAGACAATACTTGAAAAAAATAATATTTACTAGTGGATTGTATGAAGATCTTATGGTAATAGAAATGGTCCTTTAGAACAACATTCTTAGCATTGTGGGGCTTCTTTCACTCTGGAAGATTCAGAATCCCTTGTTCTGGGGAACTGAGGAAAAATTGAGGAACCTATGAATCCTAAAACATATAGTTCTGGTTCCTATATTACATGAAGTGTAATATTGGATCCTAACCCTGAAGAGGGGATGGAGCCTAATGGGGGTATGGAGACGCATTCTCTCGCTTGGGAAGTTATTCTTCATAAGGCGGTGCATGCTGATTTTTTACTACGTGAGTCTATTCCTATGGAAGCTGCTACACTCAGTGAGGCTGTAATTGGTGAGACTCCACTAGAAAAGGGGACAACATCTCAAGAGATCTAGGATCCTCGACCTATATAGTGGTGTAAGTCTCTACCTTGGTAGATCTTCTCATAGGGGATAGAGGAGGACACAAATTCAATTTCTTAACCTCTTGCAAGCCATCATCTAGGTGGACGCCCTTGTCAAAGAATTCAAGTTACCCACCTAAGTAGTTCTTAGTGATGTGGGTAGGGACCATATCAACGTTTATTTTCCCCACACACATCATTATAATCTTCTCTTAGGTATGTGGATTATCAAGAGAATAGAAAGTTCTTTCCACTAGGTGATGAAGTATATGACGCACTCATTAGGATTTTTCCCCACTTAAAGAGGTCGGCAATGCATCTATTACATATCAAGGATCTGAACTAGTAGAGAAAATTTCTTCTGAAATATTCTCAACCAGAAATATACCATATGGGTCGCTATCTATACTAGATGAATATACATACTATATGAATGTACACACTTCCAATGTATGATAAAAATGTCAGATCTTATTGTCCTGATGCTACTCTACGGTTCCCAAAGTTGGTCCACACCTTGAGATAAATTGGGATAAATTTTTTAGTGGGTCACCCATGTCGTTGAATAGGGAAAATCTTGGGTTCACAAAATCAAGGGGCGATCACATATCATAAAACTAGTCCATGTATATATTTCCATTATGTGGGTCACTACATGTCTTGTCTTCAGGGCTTCGAGGGGAGTAGTAAGATAAGTAATCCAATCATATTAATAGGTATCTCTATCTTGAAAAGGATTCCTAACCACAAATTCATTGATAGGATAATCGATTTTCTAAGTTGGTTTAGTGGCTCCTAGAGTGGCCCGATCTGGGACTCGAGGAAGATTATCACGCTGCCTAGAGTATTCTACGACTCATATCTTGGTCTATTTCCATAAACTCCAACTTCCACACCATTAGAATGCTCTAGATTATAGGGCTCTGTTGGGAGAAACTTCCATGAAAGACTTTCTACTACCCCAGTGAAGGATAAATGATATCTCGTCAGGGTTCTCTATAATCTTAGCGCTATTCAGCAATGATTTCATCAATGATCATTTTCTGATCTACAACCTTCTGGTGCAAGGTAGAAATTGCATGATTGACTGCTGTATTTTGTGAAATATCAGATGGTTTGGAGTGCTCGATCTATCACATTCCCATATTTATTTTCCAACTAGTAGGAAATGATGTATAGGGATATCTTAGGTTGAGTGTAAACATTTTTATTCAAGTGAGGACACACATGTGATGGTCTGCCTAGTACTGTACTTCCCTAGGGGGAATACTTTTCATGGAAGAACCCACGTCAAAGTCCCTGTTTTCATGTAACATGGGAACACACATGTTTATCATAACTATACCTAGGGGAGAATCCTAAATATAATGGGGTATGTTAGGATTTCGTAGGATATGGCTAATGTGAAGAGAAAAATACTATCATCTGCCATGTATTTGAACATATATAGGTGCCTATTTCATAATTATGTGGAGCACAATGAGTCTCTTGACACATCTTGTTTCAAGGGTCTAGTGGTAGTCTTATGATGTAGGGTGTTGAGAAACTAGGATTGATGTCTACTCACACATTCAATATTGTTGATCAATTTTGTCGAAGTGCCCTTAGTTTCCTAGGTAGACCAACTGACAGTCATGGAGGTAATAAAGTGATATTCAGATGGTCCAGTAGAAGTGCACAAGTTTTCCTTCAGTGAGGGACTATGAGATATCTATTTTTGAGGATTCATTCAGCCATAATTTTACCAAAATGTGATCAAAATATAGTATCCTATAGGATTTATTTCTCAGAAGTGGGGCCTTACTATTGGTCAATCTAGTTTTTGTTTGTCATTGTCCAATATATAGGTAGTGGCACCAACACGGACCAGTTTGCTAGATGGTTGGATGGAATAAAAGCCCCAACATGAGTCAAATGTTCAATGCATGCTGGTTCATCTCTTGAGGGAGGTAAAAAATGCATCATTACATACCTATAAGAATGTGTTTCTACCACTACCTCATGTTCAAGGCCATTAGTTCTCATCAATGGCTACTTAGGTCACTCACCATCTGAAGGAGTCAAGACAAACTAGAATTCTTATCCATTATCTTAGTTATTGGTAGAGAGGGAGATTGGAGAAAATGGGTATGGTTTCACCATGTTCTCTTGGAAGGGAGCTAGAACTTCCTCCACATGCATGTACCTACATAGGGATTGGGGGATTTTGTGGATATCACCTTCCGAGATGAGAAAGTTCACCTTATGGGATCCTGAACAAGACTCTAATGCTAATGACTAGGGTGAACAGTCCATCATAGATTTGTGTTCCCCCATGGAATTTGTGAGGATGACAATGTTGATGGTGACATGCTGCTTCCATGTATTTTTCCTTCGGTGACAGTGGTTCACCCTTCTTCCATGAGATGGTTCTTAAGGGAAGGGTAGTTCTTTGGAATGGTAATTAACTCCATTATAGTTGGTTCTTAAGTGGGTATAACCTCCTTTTTTATTGGTTGGGATATGCAGATGGCATCAATATTGGTTTTTTATAGTGGGGAGGAACCCCACTTTGATTGGAGAGGGAGTGGGGAGAAACTTCACTCTAGATATTGGAAAAGTGTGGAGGAATTACTCTATGGTCAGTGGGAACATGAGGTGTACCTCCATGTCGATCAGTGGTAATGGGATAGAGAGGACCTCTGTGATGGTGGGTTCAATCATGAGAATGACCTTCAAATTGTTCGAAATGGTCACAAGGATCACCTCTATATTGAGGAGTAGGAATACAGAGAATAACTTTGTACAGACAACTGAAAGCATAGTGAGGACTTCTACATTGATCTATACTAAATCATGAATCACCTCATCATGAGTTGGTGGAAACATGTGGACGACCTCCATATTGACTGTTGAGGGAGTGGGGAGGACCTACACTATGGTTGTTTGTGAAATAAGGAGTACCTTTGTAATAGTAATAATAAGTACAAGGATGACATATGTACTCATTACTGATTAATATTGGGACCCCACATTGATTAGTGGGAACATGGGGAGGACGCCTAGGTTTATTGTCAATGAAGTAGGGATGACCTCTTCGTTTATCTTTGATAGTGCAGGGAGGACATATCCTACATAAGGAAATTACATGAGGAGGAACTTCACGCTAATTGGGAGAGTAGGGAGGGAATCTTCTTGGGTTGGCGACGGTGTGAGGAGGACCTCCAAAATGAAATTCATCAACATGGGATATCCTATAAGGGATACTGATAATTCCAGTGATTGATAGAGTCTACCAAGCTTTCCTGTGAGGAAACTGAGGTCTAAATCCAAATCAATAAAAGATGGTTCCCTGTTCATCTGTCACAGTGATGTGGAAGAATCCACCAGTGGTGTTAGAGGCCATTGGAGCTACAAAATATGATGCCACTTGATGTGAATTAGCTTGATTTTGTGGGTGCTGTTGACATAGGTTGGTTCAGACTAGGACTGGTGGAGAAGGGGTATTGTCCACCCACTCTTTGTCTTGAGAGACCAGTAATTTTTTGTGTTTATAGAGTACGGTGGGTGCCTTCCTTGGAGGATCCTAGGTGATAGTCATGGAAGGGGTGACTGGAGCATCCCCTAACTCCTTTTCATAAGGGATCAAGTCATAGGATATCTCTGAGGAGAGACTCTGGATGTGATTCACTATTGAAAGGGGTGGTTTCTCCATACGTGACCCTTGGGGTGCTAGTGTGAGTGAGACACCAAATCCTATTGGTCCTAGAAAGTCATGTCCCTTTTGGGAATGACCCCCTCCTCATACAAACATTTTTTGGTGTCCATCCCCCACCTCTTAATATTTTCTGAGGGCGAGATTGGGGTGATAAACTAGTATCTATAGTCGCAATATATGTTGTGGTAGAGGTGGAGTTATTTGGGATTTTGACATTATCATTTCTCCCACCCCTATATCTATGGGTGTTGGGTGGCTGTTTTTCTACTGCTTGGGTCTTATAAAGAACATGGATTCAAAAACCAGTATCGATATAAGGAATACAATTCCAAATTACCCTAGATTTTATAATCTTTCATGGATGGATAGAGATATCCACAATGACGGTGTGATATAATAGGAATTCCAAATTATCATAATCCCAATTTCAGGTGAGTTCCAAGATGTGTTGTTTTTTTCTTGGTGGGTCCTCATTCTAAATATTTGGATCCAATGAATTTCTCATCTACTAATTTCTATAATGCTACTAATCTCCATATTGAGGTGATAATTTTTAATCCGGGTTAACCATTTCTATTGGTGATGCTTGATTTCAGCATCACCTATGTACAATCCCTGATATGATTTCAATCATGAAAAGGCTCCATGGGTAAAGTAGAAATTTTTCATGACAGATTCATCATTTTTGTTTCTGAAATATTCTTTGGGGCCACCACCTATGTGTTAATGTGTGATGGAGTGATTTTTCCCCACATTCCTTCTTTCCAAAGGCAGGTAGATTTCATCACTTTCTTTAGTGATGCCTTCTCTTTGAATGAAATGGTATTATGGGATGTTAGTTCCTCCTTCCTTGGATTCCTCATTGGAACTTACTGCCTAGTATGGTTCACCCATGTAAATTTATGTCATTCTCATGGAACTAATTCTCATTTTCATCTATTTGTAGATGTTAGTTAATTACACTATGTATGTCTAGGAATTCCATCTAGTCTTGACATGGTATCAACCTTTGTTTAGGTGAGTAGTCACTTTGGGCATTGCGGGTATGTCTGGATTCTAGGAACATTGGTCACCTATATTATTCCTCTTGGGAAGGAATATCATTGAGGAATCATAGGTTTGGAACCCAAGGAATCTTGTTTCAAACATGAGGTATCTCATACAAATGGAATATATATTCCAAGTATTTCACCTCTAGCATAACATATTTTTCATCTGGTAGCTAAAACCATAGACACGTATCTTCTATGTCTTTCACCTAAGACATCTCATGTTTTTAAGAGGTATATAAATCCGTATGATTATATATTCCAAGGAATTCACCTCAGGAATCCCATGTTTTCCATGAGGTATGTACTTAGGATTAGGTCATGATTTTAATATCTTCTTCATATAGACCATGATTTTTGGTTGAGATGGATTAAGGAACAAGTTTAACATCTTTTGGAGATGGAGTTGATTGATTAAGACAACCCATAGTGGAGGATCAAGGAGGATATACCATATAAGTGATGATTCCAAACCTAATATTTTATTGAAGGAAGGATTAGAATGCCCAGTTTATGTGGATCTAGAAGGTGTGCCCATAATGGGAAAATGTCACATCATGAAGTCTCATCCAAACACCCCTGAAGGTGGATCAAGGATATACATCCATAGGAGGGAACGAATAAATTTTCCATTGGCCAGGAATGAAAATCATTGATGTGTCCTATGTACCTTGTCTATAAAATAGAGATAAAAACCGATGTAGTTCGATGATGATGTTTATGGTATTTTGAATGGATCAGTATGTACTATATAATGTCATTTGATATGGATCATCACATTGTAAAGGGAGTGTCGACGAGGGATGGTGTGGGAATTATGAGTGTTAAATTCCCTTAACAATAGAACTTTTCTTAGTTGGAGTTGTTGTGGGACTTACACATTGAGATCCCTGATGGACCATGAGGAGATGTAGTCTCCTAGTTGATTGGCATGGTATTATCAACAGTGTGGCCTAGAGAAAACTAGGATTAATGTGGATGTGGATTTTTACCTCATAGAGGCTTCCTACATATCCCAATTGGTTGGTAATAAAATCCCATGTAGTTTTTAATGGGATGGGTCTTATACATAAATAGGGGGTCTATAAGAGCTTGTGGCTGGGGGAATACATGTGAACATGGCCCAAAGAGCATGAGAATGGTTTTGGGGTATTAAAACCTAGAGGATTACCATTTAAATAGAGGTTGGGGAATATATATTTTCCCATGGTGTATATTGGGTGTATTTCATGGTTTCTACTAACCTCTATGCCGATTTGATTCATACTCAGCATGAGAAATATGAGGAAGTAGTAGACTAGATTCTCATGTTGTGAATGAAGTAATGATGCGTGAGGGTATGTTACTTATGCGTAGAATATTCCCTAGGAGGATGTTATTCCATATGGGGGGATATAATTTCATGTGAGGAGGATGTCATTATCTATGAGGGTAGGTGGGGTGTAGACCATCCCATTCCACTTACACACAGAGCATCCTATTATTATTTCATATGGTAAGGCCCAATTTTAAAGTCGAGTTTTGAGGATGTTTTGACTATGCAATTTTATGTTATGCAGCTCAAATGTAGGTGAATACTTCCTTACCCCTTGAGAATTAAAAAACACCACTAATAAACCTATGGATGGGCCATGTCATTAGAAATTAAAGGGTATGATGATGTGGAGTAATGTTTAATCATGAGGTCTACATTATCATGACTATGATGACAAGAAGCATTCGTTAGCATACCTATACTGAGAAAAAATATGAAATTGATACTCTTGGGACACACTTGTTGTGGAGTGGTCCATTGGAATAGATGGAACGAGTCACATAGTGACTAGGGGTGTAGTTGGTTGAGTCTATGATGGGTGTAGGGGCTCTAGAAACTTAAACGTTATGAAGGGGTGTCACCAGAAGAGATGCTACATAGAGAGGCACAAAAGAGAGGTTCCAGGAATCATAGGTCCTCGTAGATTAGTGCATCATTAAGTATATGTTCTACATGGAGGATAGGGGCTTCACAAAGGAGTAGCCTTATCCAAATAGGGTGACCCTACCTGGGGATGACGTTATGGTATAGAAAAGGAGTTCTTCATAAATGTTTAAAACTTCATGATTACTCAATTTCCCCATAGGTATAACAGACCATACTTTACATGTATATTTTAATTCAAAATTGAAGAATATTTATTAAAAAACATAACAAAAACCACTCCAACTCCATATAGGTTTAGTTTCTTTATAAACTAGGAAACATAAACAACTGGTTCATAAAAAATCTACATTGTCTCCCACTTATTTATTCATAACTAGACTCTTTTTTGACATATCTTAATCAATACCCTTATTCATGACTCGAGGAAAAGAAACATATGAATGGGTGAGCTCAAATTTTCATTAAGTTTAAACAAAGGAAATATCCATCATATCATAATTGTAAGATCATAACATTTGAAAATATTATCCTACATATAAAATATCATAATAAGTTGTCATTGAAAAAATCATAAAGAGAAGTTTAATCCAAATAGTCATAAAAGAATAAATGAAATTTCATGGCCTACACACATAAGAATAGAAAATAATTTTGTAATAGTCAAGTCTCTTTGACAGGACCATCATAGCAGATAAATTCCATTACTGAACTGAGTTCACTCCTCATTCCAGCCCTATATTACTAAACTATATTTACATTCCATTAAATTCATGTCTATATAATGAGATATAAATCACTAACCAATTAATTATAGGGAGATATAGGTCCCATCCATCTCATAATGAAATAATTCATACATTTTCCACAAAACATAAACCATTCACCATAGCATAACCCAATGAACAAAAAAATGGTTTTCTTAAAAATAATTCCATCATAACATAATCCATATAAGATAAATGGATTTCATAAAATTAATTCCATCCAAAAAAAATCAAATAAAATTAATAATATGGATTGAAACATAAACCAATGTCATCTTATTTGGAAAATAATTTTGATAAAACACTTGAACTTAATTCCCAAAGAAAATATCCTTTCTTCTTGAAAAATGTTTTCTTTCCTCAAAAGGCCACAAAATTTTAGAAGAAATAATTTTATGTGAAAATAAAATTGTAATCATGTAGGGGAATATTCTTGGAAGTAAGGAATTATGAAATTGTAAAAATATGTTTATGCTATACAAGTTAGAAAACACTCTTCTTGTACTTTTTCTAGTAAATTCAAAAAGTACCTCATACCGAAAACGACAGAAGATTCCATTCATATCGCTTTGTAAAAATTCACTGATGGATAAAATTGATATTATAAAATTATATAAGGAAATACATAATATTTTGAAATACATATTTAGGAAACATGGATGCAAATGGTAAATATACCCCAATAAATAATTTCAAATAAAAAATCTTGGATAAAAATGTGATTTGCAAAGTTATCCCTTAACTTAGGTCCGAGAAGCTTTGTGTGAATCCGAAACTCATGTATAATGATTTAAAAAATGTTAATAATTTATGAAATAATCATAATCATTTTTATGATAACATTTATGAATATATTTTCATTTTTTTGTTAGTAACATTTCATTGTTACCCATTATTCTAGTATTAACTGTTTTCTGTTCTTATGCATGTTTTTTCAGATAAGTTCTTATTCATATTTTTAGGTTATATTTATATAATTTATAGATTAATATTATAATAATATATATCATATTTAATCATTAAATTAATTTATATAATAATGCTTTAATTAATATTTTGTAGAACGAATCACATCGCACTGTGGATATTGTAAGCTGTACTTATGCATGAGTGACTATATCGTTACCATAACTGTAGAATGGTATTGAAGTGGATGGTGTATTTTATATCAGTGTAAATATAATTTTATATAAATAATATATATATATATATATATATATATTTATTAATTCCATAATTATACCCATCCGTGTATGGTGGTTGTGAAAAACAGATTACACCACGATGTGGAGAGGATAAGCCATATGTACACACGTGTGGTGATTTAATTTTTCATAGGTTGGATAGAAGGTGGAATGTGGTTGTTTGATAATCATAATATACTATAATTATATAATTAATACTTGATTTATTACTTTATAATTAAACAACTAATGAGGTGGAAATAGAAGAAGAAATAAGTTTGAAGGAATCAGTAAATTATATTACCTCTTCTTTGACGTGCTTCCAATAAATTTTCTTTAGAGAACTAGAGTTGGTTTTTTAGGAAGACTAGGAACACTAGAATGGTTATATAGAAGTTTATAATGTAAATGTGTAGGGTATGGTCGAGCATGAAGGCTCAAAAATAAGTGAAGAGTTTAGGGATGAAGCACCTTTTTATAATTGAGGTGAGGGGCACTTTTGGAAACATAAAAAATATGAATTTATAATAAATTAAAACCCCACATAAAAAACTAAAAAATGTCCCAATTTAAAATATGAGATTATATGTGGTTGTAATATAATCAAAAAATATATTTTATACAATTTTTTATGTAAATTTAACCATTATGATTTTAATTAACACATAGTTATTCTATTTAATTTTTAATTAGGGTAACAAATATATCAATATTAAAAGTGTGAAATATTTTGTTATTTGAAGTAAATTCGACCATGAATGAATAATTTAGAAAATTTTGGCATAATATCGTAATTATTATATATTTTTTAAAATGTTTTATTATTTTTAAATAATTTAAGAAAACCATAATTTAACAAAATATCAATAGTGTCAATTTTGAAACTATTTATTTCATGGATTTTTAAAAATATAAAAATAAGAAATGAACCTCAATAAAAATATTATATTATATCCCTAAGGGGTAAAGGTAGTATAGAAAATTCATTTTACATAATAATCATCAAAAATTATATTTACTAAAATATTTTTAAAATCATTTATTTGATTTCATCATTAATAAAATAATTACTACCTCCATTTTGTGTAAATATTTAATATACTTATTTGTCGAATAAAAATTAAAAATAAATTAATATGATGAATATAAATCAATTTTATTTCATAATAATACTTTACGTTGAACTTATATTCTGGAAAACCCAGTATTAAAAAATGTTATACTCTTTTAAAAGAATATGACAAATTTATCTTCACATTAAATAAAATAATATAAGTGTCATAATATCTTCTCTAAGCCTCCAAATTGTATTTAAGTCGACCCTTGAATGATTATGGTCTATTTATACCTTAAAAATAAGGGTTGGTCAAGTGTTTGGGCCTTTTTATTGTTATTAATATTTTAATAATTTTTTTATTGATTTCCTACCAATTAATTCAGTTTTTCACCATCATAGTATCAGTATTTAAGGTAATTATTTATTTTTTAAAAATTAAAAATAAATTTTCAGGATATATAAAAACATTTAAAATTTTAAATGAGTATTTATTATTGAATTTATCTTTCTTATAACTTTACATTAAAAATAATTTAATTATTAATGTTTTAGAGAGTCATATTTCTCTTTTTTAAAATAAAATAAATTAAATGTCCTAATTTCGTCGATGTGGGATCCAATGGAAACCATTTCAACCCAAGTAAGTTTTTGGGAAATTATCATCATCCAATTATATTCAGACAGGTGTTAGGGTAATTTTATAATATTTTTTTTACCTTTAATTACCCGATTTACCCTTCAACCGTGTTAATAAAATTTACCAAAGTTTCTATTGATATTTCCCAGAAATAAAATGAAGATATATACATAATTTGAACATACTAATTAAAAATATTGAATCTATTTTTAAGAATTAAAGACAGAAAAGTTTTATTAATTAATTTTAAATTAATCCTATTGTCGAAGTTAGAAAACGTGTTTCAAAAGTATAAAAATTACAAAAGACTGAAATGTTTTACATCTGAATTTAATTTAAAATTAATTGCAGTGAACTAAATTATATTAAATGGTAAAAATTTATTCTCTTTATACTTTTAAACCATTCAATAATATAATTTAACAATATAAATTACTTCAATAAAAAAAGATATTTACAGTTACAATTTAGCTTATTTTTACTATTCATAAAAACATGAAGGTTATCAAAAAAATATCAAAAATTCATGAAAAGTGAATTTTTAAATCTTGATTACAAATAACATGTTAATTGTTTCATATATAAATTATTAATGTGTCAAAATCGTAATTTAATAGAGGTTCACCATTCAGTGGTGTAAAATTATCCTTTAAACAAATAGGTATTTATACATCCAATAGGGTTTTATTCATACCCTATGACTAAAATATCCATTGGATGAATATGAAAAATATTTTTTTACGTATATAACACACATATATTTCATTAAGTACATTATAAAAATTAATTCACTAAAATAATACCAATATCTATTTATATTTTTCATAAATAACAGATAGCCATTGAATTTATAGTTAATTTTCATATTTTAGTTATAATTATTCCCACTAACTTAACATATCCTCTATAATGGTAATTTTATAATAATGTCATATCACAGTTATTTTAAATTCATGATTTCATTCAAATAAATCAATTGAAAAATAAAAAATATTTAAAGAAAATATTTCATAAAAACATCCAGGTGTTACATTCTACCCCCCTAAACAAAATTTCACCCTATAAATTAATCATGTGGAAACAAAAAGGAGAGGATACCACTCCCTCATCATATCCTCAAGTTCCCATGTAGATTATTCAAATTTTATATTCCTCTGAAAAACATTAACCAAGATATTGGTCTTGTTTTGTAGAACATTTTTGCTACAATCCAGAGTCTATATCAGTTGTTCTTCATAAGAAAGATCTTTCTCTAGTGGTAAAATTTCTGAGCATAGTACATGTGAAGGGTTAGGTATGTAATTTCTAGGGATAGATGCATGGAACACATCATGAACATGAGAGATATTTGGTGGAATTTCAAATCGGTAAGCTACCAACCCAACATGATCGAGAATTTAAAAATGACTAATATACCTGGGGATAAACTTGCACTTATTTCCAAATCTCATTACTCTATTATAGAGAGATATTCATAGGAAAAATTTATCCCCCACTTTAAAATATAGGAATTTTATTTGGTTGTCAGCATAACTTATTTATCTACTCTGAGCTCTCTTAGGTGTTGTTGAATAAATCTGACATTTTCTGTCATTTTATCAACAATATCAGGTCTTAATATATTTATTTCCCCAAATTCATCCCAACAAGTTGGATTTCTGCACTTCATTACATAGAGGATTTCATAAGGATCCATTTGAATACTGTATTGAAAACTATTGTTGTAAGAAAATTCCACCAAATGTAGGTGTTGATCCCAACAACCTTTTAAATATAAAGAGAAAGCCCCGAACATGTCTTCGAGTGTTTCAATTATCCTCTTAGATTGACCGTCTGTCTGAGGATGATAATTAGTGCTAAAACATAACTCTGTATCCAGATCATGCTGAAGAATTCTCCAAAACATCAAGGTAAACCCCAGATCCTGATCAGATATAATGGAAAGTGGTACTCCCTGAAATCTTACAAATTCCTTCACGTTTATCCTGGAAAGTTGATCTGGATAGAAAACTTCTCTAATAGCAATTAAGTGTACTGAATTCGTACGAAGATCAACTATAACTCATATAGCATTATGGACTTTAGATTTTTTTGAAGAAGGTAGTGGATTGGTCAAAGAACAAATCACATTTTATTCAATATAAAAAGAAATAGAGTTACAAGAGTAGAAAAGAAGGAAGTTTTTTACAATATTTGTAAAAAAGCTGAAATAAATCATGAGGAAGTTCATTCAGCCAAGTCAAATCCTGTTGAACACCTTTGTTGGAAAGGGAATCAGCAACAGTGTTTTCTTTAAGAAAGGCGTGAGTGTCAATGTAATTAATCTCCAGGAGCGAATACAGACACTTCATCCAAAGGGTGGTAAGAGGCTAGGCCAAATGGATCACACCATTCCAAATTGCCTGGACAATGGTGGTGGAATCACTTTCGATCCTGAGCTTCCTCCAGCCTTTTTGAAGGGAAAAATTGATGTCATTAATTACACCCATCATTTCATCTTCCATTGACAAAGCCATACCGTATCTGCCAAATAAGAAACTGTGACACTGTCTAGAAAAATCTCTAAATATTACACCACAGCCTATAGGACCTGGATTTACCTTTGAGGCACCATCAACATTCATATTGATCCATCCTGGTATCAGAGTTTTCTAGAACAATTCAAATGTGCGTTTGGGTTGTCGATAGAGGCCACCAACCCAAAGTTTGTGCAGAATCTCAAAATAACCTACAGAGTTGTTGTAGTGGGACTTTTGAATCGAAGCATCCCCTCGGACCATAATGAGAATCCTGGATTTTCCAGCATTAAGATTTAATGAGAATTTATTATGGAGAATATCATTTCTATCATACCATATTACATGTAGGATCTCAACAACGGTAGATAGGAATACATTTTTAATTTTCTAAGAAGCCTCATGATCAACACATTTCTTTAAAAGAGTGAAGATTGAGTCAAGAATAAACCATCTATAGTCAAAAATTCCAAAATACAATTACATAGAGCAGAAGATGTAGAAAATGACAGAATGAAGACTATAAGCCTCATCCAATATCTCCTTCTTTTATTCTGGTATGGGTGGAATATGAACCAAGTTCCTAAATTCTATTATTTCATCACAATCAAGGTTGAATTCAAACACATTTCTCAGCTTATTTTGTAGCTCTACATCTTTCTTCCATGCCTCCATAATCTTCATTTGTATATATGATTGAACATTCATTTGAGAAAGATATGATTTCCCCCTTCCTTTAAAATTTCAAGATCTATCCTTTGAAAACCCATAAATATTGGATCTTTTGTGATAATCATCATGGATAGGCTAGAATGGTCTTGTCCACTCAAAGAAGATACGACCTTGTTCTCTTTCCCAGGGTTATAATGTATTGAGAAATTAAATTCTTTAATCAACTCCAACCATATTTTTGGATCATATTCATCTCATTTTGTATGAAAATATACTTTTAATTTTTTTGATCAGTATAAATATCAATTATTTCACCATAAAGATAATGCCTATATATATTTAATGAAAATATATTTATAACTAACTCCAAATCATGAGTTGGGTAATTTATCTCATGGATTTTAAACTTTTGTGAGGAAACTTCTATCACCATATCATGTTGCATGAGAACACATCCTAGCTAGTTCTTAGATGCATCACTGTAGATCACAAACCTTTCTTCACTACAAGGTAGTCTGATCACAGGTGCACTGACTAACCTTCTTTTTAGCTATTTTAAATTCTCTCCACATTACTATTTCCAAACAAACTTACATCCTTTTAGAATCAACTTTTTGAGTGGATTTTATAATCATGAAAAATATTTCACAAAATGTTGATAATATCCATCCAAACCAAGAAAAATTCGGATCTCAGTTACTATTTTTGGTCTCGACCATCTTTCAACAACATATAGTTTTGATGGATCCACAAATATCCCATATCATGAGATTATGTGACCATAAAATGTATCATTCTGAATCCAAAATTTATTCTTGTCAAATTTCACATAAAACTTATCCTTTCTCAGGGTCTTCAATACAATTTCCAAGTGGTCTTCCTGTTCTTCCTTTCTCTTCAAATAGACTAGAATATCATCAATAAATACTAACAAAAATTGATCAAGATAGTCTCTAAAGACATTATTCATTAGATCTATGAAGATAGAGGGGTAATTCGAAAGACCAAAAGGCATCATTATTAATTCATAGTGTCTATACCTTGTACATAATTATATCTTCGGTATATCCTCTATTTGACCCTTAATTGATGATATCCTCAACTAAGATCAATCATGGAGAAGTATTGATCTCCACGTAGTTGGTCAAATATCCCACCAATGTGGAGAAGATGATATTTTTTCTTGATAGTGATATTGTTAATTTCTCGATAATCAATGCAGAGTCTCATTGAGACATCTTTTTTCTTAACAATCAAAATAGGTTCTCCCCAAGCTAACACACTATAGCGTATGAATCCCTTGTCAAGTTTCTCTTGGAGTTTTTTCTTCAATTTGTACAACTAAATTGGGGCCATTATATACGGTGCCTTCAAAATAAGAATAGCTCCCAGTATGACTTCTATTGAAAACTCAACTTCACAATTTGGTGGAAGTCCTGGAAATTCCTCCATAAAGACATCATCAAAATCTCGTACATTGGGTGTATTTTTAATCGTGAGTTTATCCCCAACCATTTTAGATAAATAACCTTCATTTATAAGAATCAAGAAACATAAGATGGAAGAAACTTCTACAGGATGATTGTATTCATCCTTGCATCGATAGATGATCATATTGATTTGGAATATGAAATGTGACTTCCCTTCCATAGAAATTGATATGACCTATATATAGAAAAATACAATCAATGCCAAGAATGACATAAAATTCCACTATAGGAAGGATTACATGATTTTTAGGAAGCACTTTCCCACAAACTTCAATCGTAGATTAATTATAATCTTTTGGTGTGACCGTTGTGCCATTAGGCACCGTCACAACTAACTCAACATCGAATTATTGAGGTAATACAATGATACCCTTAGAACATTCTTCATAAATAAATGTGCGGGTTGATCCAAAAACAAATAAAACGTTTTCTACTTTATATTGGACGGTAAGTGTACCTTTCACCACTTCATTATCGTACTCCACGTCGCCGATAGTGATTTCATGTGACATTCCTTTGTTTTTGTCCTTAAGAGTTTTTTATGTTGATCATCATCAAGAACCCTTTGATTTGGGAATTTATTGGAATAATTCCGCATTTCCTTTCACTTGTAGCTTTAAAGTGTATCAGATTCATTATGTGACGTGTTTTCTTTGTTCGCATCATTAGACATTGTTTTCCCATCACATCGGCATTCAAATTCCCAATGACCTTCTTTTCCACTCTTAAAACATTTACTAGTCCTTTTAAGACAATTCCGTCTATGCTTATTTCCACACATTGAGCATAAAGGAAAACTCATCTTCTTTTTAGTGTGGTATTTTTATTTTCCTTTGAATTCCATTATTCTCTTCTTATTAAACCCATATGACTGATGGGTTACTCCAATATCCATCTCCAACTAGAGAGCTCATCAAAAAATTTCTTCGTAGCTACTGAAGTCCCTTATGGGTAATTCCCTTCAGAGACATGGTTTTATGACACAAAAGAGTCGATCAATTTTACTCTCATGTTGGATAATAATTACAGAAGCATACCATTCCAGTATTGTAAAATTTTCTTCAAATTTACCAACAGATTCGTCACCATTTTTCTTAAGTTCAAGAAACTACTTATCCATCATTGTTAAAAGAATATGAGGAATGTTTTTATTGAAAAATAAGTTATTGAACTCATCCCATTCCAAGGACAAAATTTTATCTCTTTTCCTAGTATTCTTGATAATGTTTCACTATTGATCAAATTCATCTTCCAAACAATATATTTATTAGATGAATTTATCATGTTTATAAAATTGTAGAACTAAAAATATCTTTTTTGGGGTACTAATTCATTGTTCATCCACTAATGGATTAGAAGACCCGATGAATGATGGAAGATTCTACCTCATAAAGTATTAAAAAGAATTTTTATCCCTCCTTTTCTCATTTGGAAGTCTGAAAATGTTAATAGCTTTATAAAGGTGTGCGAGCATGGCTACAAGATATTTCATTCCAGATCCCATAACATGTGGTTTCTCTGGGGGACAATCACTGCATTTCCTATCACATTTTGTAACGACCCAAACTTTCATTAATGAAAATTCCTCTTGATCTAATTAAATATCTTATTATGGTTATATAAAATGTTAAATATATTGGTTTTATGTTTCTGGATTTTAAAATACCATTATGAATTATGACCATTGCTAATATATCTATTGAATAGTGATCACATGATTAGTATAAACATAAGACTTTAACAAATCCAATTTACTCAGAAAAAGGAAGCAATGGACTCAACCAATAGAATTTCCCAATACGAAGCCCATTTGTCGGAGCTCATAAAGGAGGTGGTGTCATTGTGATTCGCTCTTAACCAAGACCAAGCCAAGATTGAACATGTTAATCTTGAGCGGAACCGACTACATGAGAAGTAGAAGTTAATAGAGATTACCACCCGAGCGATGTTATCTGAGCCACCCCAAGAGTCTTTCACCATCGCACACCTTACCCTTCGATCTTATGAAGGTGTTATAAGGGGTTATGTAACAAGACCCTATCACTAGGACTATGTACATTATTTTTCTTTAAAGAATGTGCATTCATTTTATTATTTTCACTCTGTAAATAGTTTTTAAAGAACAAATAATATTTTTAGTTAATATTCAACTAAGAAATCTATTTTGATGAATTAATGGATTTTTTAATTAAATAATATTTTAATAAAATATCACTATTATTATTATCAAATTATTTTTTTAAATATAAATTATCGTATAAGTTTATGAATGCCAATGTAATTTTTATTAAGGTTTGAAAGCTATTTTTTTCAAAACCCATGAATTTTCGATAAATGCCCTTTTTTATTTTCAAAGTAAAAATTCATATATATATATAAAATTATATAGATAAAGCGAAAATTATTTGTGGAATCAGGATTTCAAAATTATCCAATGGTTAATTTTTCATAATTTTCTGAGACAATCAAATTTTTGGGTAAAAATTAAATACTATTGAAATATATAATGTGTTTTATGACATCATAATGACCCAATATTGATGTAATAAAATACTATAAACATTATTTTCTGAAAATATATGTTTTATAATTAATTTAATGTGATTTTAGATTTGTTTTATTCATTTTAAAAAGCTTTTTTGGACCCTCTAAGAATTAAAAATCATTTTGTCTTTTTAAATTGTTTTCCTTGAGAGTTTGACTCACCTCCACATAATCAACCCTATTATTGTAAGAATTTTGGTCATTGGCCTTATAAAATATTTTTTTACAATCCCCTTTTGAAAAAACAATTCAAAAAAATCCATGGGATAGATTTTGGTATTGATTAGTTTAATATGAGGTGTCCCAAACCTAAATAATAAACAATTCCCTCTCCTTTCCTATATAAACCCACCCAATATCCCACTTACTCTTCACTAAAAGACTTTGGAGTTCAACCAAAACCTTCCCTACTCTCTCTATAATCATCCCATGGTGCCCCAATCTCCCAATAAGCCTCTCCCATGCCTTTCCCAAGCCTTTGGGGTCACACTTCCAAATAATGGATTTCTTCCTATCTCATTTTTGTCAAATTTTATTTAAGTTGTTATGCACTTTTTTCAATTAAAAATGTTGGGGTGTGATTTATCACCTCCCCAATACTTCCTTATTTATGTTAGTATAATGGTATACCCCTTTCTATCTCATTAATTCCTCCCATGTACACCCGTTACCATGCCGAAATTCCATAAGGGATTTCTCTCTCCTCTTTTAAATCAAACTAATTCTTTTGTATTATGCATCTAAATTCTATTACGTTTGTTGGGACATGTATCTATATGAACCCCTTACTTTCCATTTCATGTACATATTATGAGACACCATTTTCTCTATCATCAACCATTTTCATTAATCCTTATGTCACGCCGTTATGCTGCCAAATTGCACCGCGTTTTTCCAAGACATGACCATCATGTTGTGAATACCATACTCATGTCTATTTAAAATGTATTAAACTTTATGAACATATACATATTTTTTGGGAAAAATCCCTCAAGGTATCATTGAAGCATTTTTGAGGTGATTGTGTTTGTTGAAAAAGTGGACATCTTTGTTGTGATTGTTGACAAAGCAAACCATGACATACAATTTTTTTGAAAAAGGGGAATTAATGGTGGAATGTCGAGTTCAAGAGCTACGGTCAATGATTGATGTTTGATTCAAGAACTTAGACAAAGGAATGGATGATCTGGAGGCGGTATAAAAAGAACAAATATAAAGTGGCACCGTTTTCCAGTATTTTCCAAATTTTTGGGCCTGAAAATCGACAAATGAAGAAAAGTGGTTTTTGGAAAAGGGACTTGAACTCCGTGTACTTGAAGTCTTAGAAACTTACGCTCCATATGTTTTTCAAGATCAGATCATCATAATAAGGAAAAGGGATAAGGGTCGCGCAAGTATTTGGTTGGTCGCGTAGGTGACTTGCGCGCTGAGAAAGGACTTGTGCGCCAGTGCCTATGAAGATTGGAAACTTGCGCCCCTATTGCTTTTCAAGATCAGAATAAGAAAATATGGAAAAGGGAGAAGGGAACACAAGTTTGAAAGTGAGTCGCGCAAGTGACTTTCAGGGGAAGAGACCTGCGCGCCGAGACTTGTGCGCTGAGGGTAGACTTGCGTGCCATTGCGCAAGGTGTCCAAATGCCTATAAATACAGGACCAACCCTCCTCATTTTTTAGCGAGTTCAACACTTAAAAAAATTAGAGCTCTCGTCGCACAGGTGTGGTGGTTTCACAATTGGTGTGTGGTCGCGTAGGTGGACTTGCGCGTCAGTGTTTGAAGTTGCGCGCTAGTTGGTAGTTGCACACCAATATTGGTTTGGGCATAAAAGGGGTTGAGTCGCGCAGGTTTGGAGTTGTAGAAGATTGTGCCGTGCAACTGGTTGAGGTAGACTTGCACACCAGTTGTGACTTGAATGCAGGGTTAAACTTGTGCACCAAGTAAGGTTGATTCACAACGGTTATTCAGGGCTGCGTGAAAGCTGGAAGGTTTCCCAATACCTTCGGTGCAAAGTGAGATTCATCTACGGGTGAAAGTTGGATATCAACAGAGAATCTAAATACAATGGAAGATTCATTCATTAGTGATAATGAAGAGACATAAAGGTCTATAAATTGTGAGTGGATCCTTTCCAGAGTAGTGAGCAAAGGAAGAGGAAGAAGGTGATCCTCTCCACCGGCAGTGAGACAGAGAGAGAGAAACAATGAGTGACCCTTGGGAAAGCAGTGATCTGACCCTAAACTTTGTAAAGGAAGTGAACCTGGGAATAGAAGTGATATATCCCGAACATTGTAAACATCAGTGTGATTTAGTGGATTTTGTACAGCGGCACATCACCGTTGTATGTTCCTTGGACGTAGCCCAGTGAGGGTGAACCAAGTAAAAATCTCTGTGTCTGCCTGCTTAATTCCCTGCATTGATTTTAAAGCATCATCATCAGAAAAAGAATAAAAGCAGTGGTAATAATGAACACACAAGTGAAAACAAAGTGACCCTTGTAATAAAGAGGTCAAGTTCCATTGGGGCAGAAAGAATTTTGAAAAAAGAATATCCATACCCTGATTCACCCCCCTCTTAGGGTATATAGGCCACTATTGGTCCTAACAATTAGTATCAAAAGGAAGGTGGATTTTATATGATTTGTTTGCTCCAAATTTGTGTATTAGATTTGTGTGATTAAAGAATCAGTCTTCTCTTATCTCGGTGTTCCATGGAAAAGGAAAAAACATCAAATAAGAATCAGAAGTCAGGTGAAATCCCTCAATGTTGAAGTGTTTTTGGAAAATGTGTGATTCAACTTAAAGAATCAAACAACTTACTGAAGGAAGGCCTGAATGAATTTGATAGGGAAAATATTGATTCCCTCAATCATGATTTAGGAATGAGTGAT
Organism: Viscum album; assembly: GCA_963277665.1. Taxonomy (NCBI): domain Eukaryota; kingdom Viridiplantae; phylum Streptophyta; class Magnoliopsida; order Santalales; family Viscaceae; genus Viscum; species Viscum album. The sequence goes on along the minus strand of OY728122.1, from coordinate 2,005,089,778 downwards.
GTACTTGAACTTAAAAGTGATACCGAAACAACTGACGATGAAGAAGTTTCAAGAAGGAGGTCACTAGTAGATGTTGTCAACATGACAAAGATATTAGATTAGAAATTGGATGAAGAATTTAAATCTAAAGATATCTGTATCCAATCATTGGAAATTGAGGTCAATAAGATAAGAGGCTTAAATCAAAGGCTTATTGATGTGGCTACTGAACTAAGGGAGAAGAATTATTCCCAAGGTGAAGAACAACAAAAGATGGCTAGAATGAAAGGAAAGCAAAAGGATGATGAATATGAAGGGAATCAGAATTCATATGAAGTTCAGAATATGAAAGCCAGAAATGATAATCTAGCTACATAGTTGTCTGAAAAAGTTCAGAAGAATCAAAGTCTACAACAAGATAATGCATTTTGTTCTGATTCTATTGCTCAAGAGAAATTGAAATTAAAGGAGCAGAGTGACATGGTGGATAAGCCGACACGTGAATTGGAAGATGAGATGAGTATAGGGAATATTTTCAAGAGAGAACTTGATGTCCAACTTGAATCAAGAGATATGATGATTCAATAGTTGGAAGAATAGATAAAATCAGTAAATAAGGAAGTAGAGAAATCAAAAGACAAAGGAAAGCCTAAGTTGAAGGATGCACTGCACTTACTATTCGATTTTCCTTCAGAAGGTGATGATAAAATGAAAATAAAGTATGAGATCTCTGAGGAGAAACAAAAAAATATTTTCTCATCTCAAAGACCATATAGTTTGGGAAAAATTGGCATTGGATTTGATGAATCCCCTCCCGTGCATGATAGAATGTGAGCCATGAACAGTTCTTGGGGTGGAGAAAAACCTGTAGGTGCTGGAGATAGGCCAAAGAGTACAGTTACAAAAATAAGTGATGACATGTGCTCTTTATGCGGGATTCATGGCCACACATAAAGCTTCTGTTCAAAGGCTTTGGAATACATTTTATGCTATGATAATAGAAACTTTGATAAATCTGAGAATAAGAAGAAGCATCATGAAAAATCAGAGAGAAGAGTCTCTCATAGGAAAGCATTCATTATATTCTATTACTATAGAATAATGTGACACACCATGAATATGTGTCAGGAAGATCAGGAGCTCAATGTCAGAGGAAGAACTCAAGCTGCATCAACATCCCAACTGAGAGATGACAAAATGAGGTATTCCTTTAATGGTAGATGTTTAATATGTTCTAATTCATGAGAATTTGGCAAGATATTTAAACAAGAAGAATGTGATAAAAGAAAAGGAGTCCAGAAAGAGATTCTTGACTCCAGTGATGTATAAAGAGAAATCTTACATTGGGAGACAAAGTGTAAAGTTGGAGAATAGGCTTAGAGCCTTAGGGGAATCACATGGAGCTGAACGAAAGATGTATATGTCACCTCCTCTATCACACTCACAACCTCCCTATAAGAAATAACATGAACAAATCTGTAGGAAAAAGGGAGGAAACTATAAAGCAGTGAGTAAGAAGAATGTAAGTTCAGTGGAGGAACCACCACCAATGAAAAATAGTGTGGTAACTCAGAAATATGATAAAATAAAAATAAACAAATAATGCATTGAAAAATTTACATGTTGTGTGCCACCATAAGAAGTGGGGGAAAGAGGAAGATCCCTACAACGGCGGAAGGAGCCAGGGAAGATGAAAAGAAAAGATATTCCTGCTCAGAGAAAGAATCAAGGGAAATGGAATTTTGGTAGAACATTAAAGACTGAAATGTGTACTCGTGGGTTTAAACCCCAAACGGTGAGAAAGTCCAGGTCTGTAGAATCATCATATCAGAAAAGACCCAGCATGTAGGTAATGAATTCTTAGTCATATGTCTAGAGCAGTTGAAGTTGTAAAGGCATCTAGAAGAATAAAGGAAAGAGTGTGATGCTTTGTAATAAAGAATCAAAGGGTTGAACCATCAGGATCAACCACAATCCTCTTCTTGATGATTCCAGAAGAACACATCTCCCTTTGTATATAAATGTTTTTAACTGATGATTCAAGTGTTTCATTTTAAAAACATGATGCGGCTCGTTTTGAACACGCTAGACGCACCTCTGGGATTTCAAATCCGGCCGACCGTTGCTTCCCCTCCTGGCGCTCGGCCTTCAGCGCCTTCGGTCTCGGAGTCGGCCACCCCTGGATCTCCTGCCTTAGGATCGTTGGAACGGAGGCCAAGATCTTTTCACTATTATCTCTATGGATCATCCAGTTCCTCCCTGTCCTCATGTTTCCCGACGATAGGTTCGTTCTCCCCTTCGGTTTCCCATTCTGGGGCAGCTGTCTCGATGGAAGTTCCCTCGGAAGCCTTTGAGGATGCTACCGCTCGGCTCCTCTGGTGCCTTGTGGCATGTTTCAGTGTCGCAAATCCCTCCTTGGATATCTTCAAGCATTTTGTTTCTTCATGGGGGCTCTCTTCCCAGGCTCGGATCTCGTTTCTTCACCGGAATTCCTTCAGTCTGGTCCTGTCCTCTGAGGCAGATTACATGAAGGATTGGTGTTGCTCTCCACGTTTGTTCGGGCGTTGGAGTTTTAGCCTCGCCCCCTGGTCGATGGATGTGCACCGGGGGAAGGAGAGTGACCATGCGGTGGTTTGGTTAGGTCTTACGGGCCTTCCCCTTTCTTTCCAGAATGAGGCCTTCCTACGAGCCATCGGTTACTCTCTGGGAGGTTTCCTGTGCACACACGCTCGGACCCTCTTCTGCGAAGATGTTCATTGCCTGCGTATCTGTGTGGGCATGGAGCGTTCGCTTGCAATTCCAGAGACTCTGGTCATCGTGTTTCCGGAGGCGTCTTGGAATCAGGCCATCGTGTACCCTGTCTTCCCTCGCTTCTGTTCAGCTTGCTCCCTCCAGGGTCATTCAAGGCCTCAATGCAGGAACCGATTGAGGAGTAACTCCCATTCACCCAGGGGTCCTATCCTTGGAGGCTCTTGTCCTTCAGGCTTGGTTCCGGAGTCTCCTGAGGCTCCTCCCACCATCGTCCCTCCCTCCTCGATCAGGGAACTGACTCCTGTCCCTCTGCTTTCTCAGGTTCTTAGGTCGATGGTAGTGACTATGGGGTCTCCCCTTCGCTTCGAGCGCTTGTGGGATCAATTGGTGGCATTCGTGTTTCCACCCTGGATTCCTCGTCCTCGTCCTCCTTTGTTCCGGGAGGCCGACCTTCTGGTTGGGGACAAGAGAGTTGTTCCCAAACCCCCTTCCTCCTTGTCACTCTGTCTTCGTGTCCCGGGTTCTGGCCGTGTGGAATGTCTGATGCAACCTGAGGCCCTTCCCTTGGAGAGCAGCAGTCCGCCTGATCATCGAATGGACAAAGGGAAGTCTGTCGTTTCCCTCTCTCCCTCGGTGCAACAGGACTCCTCGCCCTCTGTGCAGAGTCCTGGTGCCCGCACTCATTTACAACAAAGGCTTCAACATGAGGTTTCTCCTCTCATTATAACAAAGACCAAGAAGTCCAGGGCCAAAGCCGGATCCTCCCGTGTTTGATGAAGAACATGATTGTCTGGAATGCTCGGGGTCTCGGAGCTCGGTTAAAGACATATTTTATAGCCTCTGAATCAAGGGGTCAAAAAGCCTCCATCGCTTCTATTTTGGAACCGAAACAACACCCAAGGAAAATCAAATCTTTATGTTGTCGAGCCAGGATGCATGGCCACATGCATGCAGACCCTATTAACAACCACATCTAGGTGTTCTAGAAGAAGGACGTCTCAGTGGAGTTCATCGATGCAAGAGACCAATTCCTAACGGTGAAAGTCAAGAAGAGAGAAGAGTTATTGTTGGAAACCTTTGTGTATAGAAGCTGCGATCCCCAGGAAATATTGAGACTGTGGCAAGACCTTGAAGCATTCAGGCTGATGAACACTCCTTGGTTTGTGGCTGGCGACTTCAACATCATCAGTGACCCAGAGTAGAAGAAGGGGAGAGGAGCCTTTCCGAGGCAAGAAAGTCTGGAGTTCACTTCTTGTATGTCTAGAAGCGGACTGCTCGACCTGGGCTTCCGCGGGGATTGCTTCACGTGGTGCAACAACCAGGGTGGAAAAATGAGGTGTTGGAGTAGGCTTGATCGTTGCCTGGCTAACTCTAACGCTCTGTTTGCTTTTCCCCAGGATGAGGTTACTCATCTTGCCCTGGGGATTTCGGATCACTCTCCGCTGAAGATCTCGATCATACCCCGGAAGCCTTCTCAAGAATCTTTTAGGTTCTACCCCTACTGGTCGGGACACGAGGGATACCATGAGGTGGTCCGTGAACAATGGAATGCTCCCACTCAAGGCTTCTCGTGGGTAGCGATTCATAACAATCTTAGAAGAATTAAAAAAGGGCTGAAGGAATGGTGCGTGAGTCTTCCTAATAATGATCAAAGGCTTGAGTCCCTTACACATGAGGTGGATCTCATTGAAGGGAGTCTGTAGGAGGCCTGGAGTGAGGAGGCCGCCGATGAACTTAAAACTAAGAAGGCAAGTTGGGCGGAGGAGATTTTGAAACAAGAGAGACAGGCGTGGGATCGGTCTAGAGTGAAGTGGCATAGAGAGGGTGACAAAAATACCGCATTATTCCATTCCTGCATTAAATAATGGAAACGTTGGGAAATGCCAAACATCCTGTAGGAGGATGGCTTGTACGTGAATGACAGGGAAGAGGTTGGGAAGATGGCTCTTCAATATTTCCAGGATCTTCTTGCTGGCCAGAACCCTAGAATGTCTAGAGGGTATCCTACTGGCACTTCGGGGCTATGGGAGGTGATCCAGAACAGAGTATCAGTGGAGGAGAATTTCACCCTGGAATCCACTCCATCAGAGGATGAGATCTTTCAAGCCATGTAGAAGTTGGATCCGGAAAGCGGCCCTGGGCCCGACGGGTTCCCATGGTCCTTCTACAGGAGAGCGTGGGAGGTGGTCAAGGGTGACGTTATTGAAGCTATACAGGATTTCTTCAAGGGGGGGTCTTTACCGCGGGTGGCCTCAGCCACGACTATATGCCTTCTTTCCAAGGTCAAATACCCCAACTCTCTATCCCATTACAGGCCAGTCAGTCTCTGCAATTTCCCTTATAAAATCCTTGCATGCCTTATCAACCAAAGACTGGCTGCGATACTGCCTTCATGGATTTCTCCTGAACAACATGGCTTCGTGAGAGGAAGATCGATCCAGGGGCCATCGCCCTTGCACATGAGATGGTGAGGGATATCAACCACAATACTCATGGATCCAACCTCACCATCAAAGTTGACATGAACAAAGCCTATGATCGGATTGAATGGAGCTTTCTTAACAGAGTCCTTGCGACGATGGAATTCTTGGCAAAGGTGGTTGACAATGTCTTCATATGCATGAGATCATGTTGTTTGGGGATTTCTTTCTTGGAAAAAACACACGGTTTCTTCAAAGCTACTAGAGGTCTGAGACAGGGAGACCCACTCTCTCCCAACCTGTTCATCCTTGCCCAAGACGCTTTCAGTGCTTCAATCAACAAGAGCATTCTCCAAGGGAATCTTCTTCCTTTCTGAAAGAAATATAGCCTCCCTACAATCTCCCACCTCATGTTTGCGGATGATACTATGATCTTCCTTAACGGGGGGAGGAGATCCGTCCAGAGACTGATGGAGATTCTGAATGACTACTGCTTCTAGAGCGGACAGGTCCTGAGCAAGGAGAAGAGAGTGTTCTTCATATCCAACCGCAGCTCGTCCCAACGTCTGGACTCCCTCAAAAGCAGGCTCAATATAAAACACGGGATTTTACCAATGGAATACTTGGGCACTCCCATTTCTTCTAGAATAATGAGAATATGCGATTTCGATGGCATTTTAAGCAGGATTTCTGGGCGTGTTCTCAACTGGAAGAATCAACTCCTATCGTTCGGAGGGCACATTGCTCTGCTGAATAGTTTCCTTTCTTCCATTCCTATTCATGCCATGGACTCTTCCAATGTGCAGAAAGGATTCATCAAAGCAGTGAATACCATTCTTTGTAACTTCATCTGGGATGCAATGTCTGAAGGCAAGCGGCATTGGACAAAGCGGGAGAGGCTGGCAAGACCCACCCTCGAAGGGGGGATCAACTATCAAAGTCTCCATAATACTATAGAAGGTTCCCATTCTAAGCTTTCATGGGAGATATTGGAAGAGAAAACCTTATGGGGTCGATGCATGTCACCTTTGATCATAGGTAATGAGGAGGTTAGTTGTGGCCCAGCTTCCCCGCTGTGGGCCAAAGTTCACCCTATGGTTCTTTCCTTGTCTTCTTGGTCTCGCTGGATTGTCGGAACATGGGACATCTCCTTCTGGAAAAAGAACTGGGAAGGCTCTGTTTTGGCATTCCCAGGGTGCCCAACACCTTTGATCTCTTTCAAGGAAGCCCAATGCCATCCCCGCTTCATCAAAGCAGTGTTGAATGAAAATCATCAGGATGTCTTTGATTCGATCATGTTGAATTCCAAGAAAGACAAGTGTGTTTTCACTCCCTCATCCTCGGGGGTATTCAAAAACAGAGACTTCCAAAGGTGGAGGTCCCTCACGAGGCCCCTAGATCGGTGGAATGGTGTTGTCTGGTGTCGTCAGATCCCGAACAAAATGAATTTCTTGACTTGGCGGATTAAGAACCCGGCACTGGCCTCAGATGACAATATCAAGAAACATGGGATCAGCCTGGCCTCGGGATGCCACTGTTGTAAGCAGCAGATGGGGGAAAGCTTGGATCACCTATTTTTCAAGAGTGAATGGGTGCTGGAGGTTTGGTCGTTGTTTCCGAAGCTTCCGCCTGGGCGCGCGCGCATGTCCGTCCGCAAAGGAAGGATGCGCGACGCTTGTTGCCCCGCATTCCCGCTTTCCAAAGGTGGGCAGCATTCACTCCTTGTTCAGGGATGTCTGATCCTTGATCAAAACATGATGATGGGATGTCGATTCTTCCTCCTGTGGATTCCTCCTCAGGACTCGTCACCTAGTCCGGGTCTCCCTCATAGATTTAATACGTAGTTCGTGAAACTCTTCCCAGTGCCATGTTTCCATGGACGCCGGTTAATTACACTTCATCTATCAGTACATTCCAAAGGGTCCAGTCAGGGAAGCAACCTTCAGTCGGGGGAGTAGTCACGTTGAGGCATCAGTAGCGTGTCTGGATGCTGGGGAACCTGGCATGTCTGTCTATTGTCCCTGGTCACAGGGCTTCTCGAAGGCGTGGAAGCCCGAGGCATCCCACATCGAGTGCGGGGAATTATATGCCATAGACACATATCTTAGGTTTTCCTCAGCTTACCGTGTTTAACACAGGGAACGCCGCGAGTTTAACCTCTAGCGGAGATGGATCAACCCGATCAGAGCATTAGCTGGAATGGATTGGATTGAGGGATTTCCCTTGAAGGGATTCCGATACCGGGGCCAGCCCATGGGCGGCTGTGAAGAGGAGCGTACCAACATGGTTTCACCGAGATATGATGGTCCGGGCGAGAATCAGGATAGGTGGTAGATGGGGAAATGGAATGGAGGGGGAAGTGAAATGGGACCATCGCAGGGGGCGACAATGAAGTTGGGCTTGAGCCTTGAGGAGGCTTCCTACATATCCCCGTGGCAGGGAATCAAAGTCCGCGTAGTTCGGGGTGGTGCCGGTAAACCGACGTGAAGGTGGAACTTGGTCTGATGGGTATCGTCAGCGTACCGACATGAAGGTGGACCTTGGTCCGATGAGAGATGGTCTTGAACCTCTGGGAGGCTTCCTACGTACCATGCCTTGACATGGATCAAAGACCTCGTAGTTCAAAGGGTTTCATCGGTGAACCGATGTGAAAGTAGACCTGGGGGTCCACTAGTGGTGGGCTTGAACCTTGGGAAGGTTTCCTACGTACCATGTCTTGACATGGATCAAAGTCCTCGTAGTTCAAAGGGTTGATGGAATACAGTTTAACGTCATGCGGGACGATAGTGAACCCTGACGTGAATAAACGACGGGCATTGGGTGTCAGTGAACCGACGTAAATGAGGGACCTTGGTCCAATGGGAGATGGGCTTGAACTTCTGGGAGGCTTCCTACGTACCATGCCTTGACACAGATCAAAGTCCTCGTAGTTCGGATTGGGGAATACAGTTTAACGTCATGCGGGACGGGGGTGAACCGACGTGAATGAAGTCGGAATGACCGGGTGGTGGGTTTGGACCTCATAGAGGCTTCCTATGTACCATGCCTTGACATGGATCACTGACCTTGTAGTTCGGGTTAGTCACAACGGCTTGCCGTCGGACTGCAATTGCAGTTTAACGTCATGCTAGAAGTGGGTAGAACTCGACGTGAATTGGATGATGGGTGGGCATGAACCTCGTGGAGGCTTCCTACGTACCATGCCTTGACATGGACCAAAGACCTCGTAGTTCATATGGGGCTTTGTCGGCGAACCGACGTGAAAGTGGACCTTGGTCCAATGAGTGGTGAGCTTGAGCCTCTGGGAGGCTTCCTACGTACCATGCCTTGACATGGATCAAAGACCTCGTCGTTCGGGTGGGAATGGGTGTGCAGTTTAATGTCATGCGGGAAAAAGGCATACAGTTTAACGTCATGTTGGACGAGGGCATGCAGTTTAACATCATGCTGGACGAGGGTGGAACTCGACGTGAATGAACGACCGAGTAATGTGGCTTGAACCTCATGGAGGATTCCTACGTACCATGCCTTGACATGGATCAAAGACCTCGTAGTTCGCTAGGTGGGGGTTAGGGTCGAATCTTACTCTAAGCCCACGTGAGTCATGCTCGGTGTGAGAAACAAGAGGTTGCAAGGACCTGACGATCACGTTGCGAAGGATGCATTCGTGAGAAGCGAAGAGGGGCTTACGCGTTAGGCGGCCCATGGTGCTGGGACTTACTCTAGGATGGAGGCCCAAACGGGGGGTGCCTCGTTCCCTATCATTCCCTCCACTGACCTTGGTAGTGGGGAAGTACGGAGATGCAGGGGTGCAGCCATCCGTTGGGGAACTAGGGTCGCCCTTCTCCTACGAACATACGCCACTCCAATAAGGAGGATATCACCCCTTGTGGATGGGTGATTCCATTCCCTTGGAGACGAGTGGTGTAAAGAATGTTCGAGATGGGGGACCCTTCGTGAGAGAGACGAGGTCAGATCACAGTTTAACATCATGTGTTGAGGACGTGGTGATTGGCAGTTTAACGTCCTGCAGCTCGTACGAAGTGGGTTCACTCCGCACCCCTAGGACTTACATAACCGGTACCCTATGGTCCTTGGGGAAGGGAAGGTATTAGTAAAGCCATGGTTAGGGGGGGTTATGGAACGAACCATCAAGGGGTCCACGTTAGCGTGGCTATGCGAAGAAGCAATAGCTGTTAGCGTGCCTATGCGAAGACGCATTAAGCGAAGCAACGCTACGGGTGGTATTGTCCATGGGACTTTGAAATCACATCGTGCAAACCTGTAGGGTCTCACGGGAAGAGGAATCGCTAAGAAAAGGAGTGTGCTTCACGAAGTGGAGTGCCTTGGCCTTGGCATGGGGCAAAGGTGTGAGTGGGAGGTGCTTCGCGAAGTGGAACAGTGTTCGGGGAGCACTGCCTCGCGAAGAAGGGGTGCCTCGCGAAGCAGGGTCCTGCGAAGCAGTGTGCTTCGCGATGTGTAGCGATCCTACCTTAGCATAGGGATCACTAGTCTGGTTTGGGTGTTTCGCGAAGCATAAATGCTCCGCGGCTTCCCGGGTTCCCTTGGGAATCCCTTTCCTTCGCGAATGCCCTTGAGCTTCGCGAATGGTATCCCTCTCGGAAGAGGGGCTCAAAACGAGGCAAAGCAGAGGCGTCTCGCGAAGTAAAAGTACCTCGCGGAGCTCATGATTCCCGGGGCAAAGAGTGCTTCGTGATTCGGGAGAGGAGAAGCCGAAAGGTCGGATTGTCCGTCCCCAGGACTCAGGGGGAGTCCAGTATTTATAGGAAAGGGGCGCTGCGAAGCAGAACTCGCGCGCCGCCTTAGGTGCATCGCGGCGCGCTCGCGAATGTCAACGGCGTTCGGGGAGGTTTACCGCCTCTGGAGCTTCGCGGCGGGTCGCGAACGTCAAATGCGTTCGCAGAGGTTACCGCCTCTAGAGCTTCGCGGCGGGCTCGCGAATGTCAAATGCGTTCGCGGAGGTTTACCGCCTCTGGATCTTCGCGGCGGGCTCACGAACGTCAAATGCGTTCGTGGAGGTTTACCGCCTCTGGAACTTCGCGAGGCCGCGATGATCGGGGCGCTTCGCGCTGGTGCTTCGCATCGGGGCTTCGCGAGGCAGCGCGCCAGCCTTCTTTTCCGTTCCTTCTTCTCGGGCCATATTTTGGTGCCAACAAATGGCCCCCCCTCAGACATGGGGCCGCGGAGGGTGAAGGGTCGAAGTCTGAGGGAAAATCGCCAAAATTGTCGGTGGTTCGCGATGCCGCTATGCGAAGGGGGACCGCGGTGCTGACCGGGGCCTCGGATCCGGACACGCCGCGATGCTCCGCGCGGGTGAGACGCGCCATGATGCTCCGGAGTCACCGCCTATAAATAGGGGGGTGATCTCTTTTGTCTTCACGTGACATCCTTGTCTTTTTGTGCTCTCGACTTCGCGAAGCTCCGCGTACTCCGCGACAACCCTCCGCGAATCGAGCTACGTGGCGAACCGCGGGTCTCCGACTCCGTGTCCGCGCCAAGCGAACTTCTATTTGTCGGCCTTGGCCAGGCTTCGCGGCTTCGTCTCGCGACTGATCTTTGCGGTCCGGCTTCGCGATTCAGCTTCGCAGTCGAGCTTCGTGATCCAGCCGAAAAAATTCTTTTCTGAGGGCCAGAGTCAAAATGTACCATCAAGAGGCTGTATTGGGGGTGCTTGCAGATGCTGCCCGTCGGGATGAGATGGCCAACCGCCCGGGCCTTGGGGAGATGGTCCGAAGCCATTCAGACCACACTTCTTTGACAGATCTGCTATCGGAGGGTCAGAAGGATTATCCGCAGTGCAAGAAACTGGCATTGTACGGCTTCGGGCTGAGGGATGACGTCTTTATCCCTGAGGCGAGTAGGAATGAACCAGCTTGCTGGTTCAGGAGCATACCATGCCAGCACCAATGGTTCAGGGCGGCCGATGGTCGCGCACAAGAGAACTTCACACCCGTCACCGTTGACTGTCTCTACAACCATCTGAACGAAATTGACGGGAAACCACTGCGGCCGGAGATGTCCCCTCCTCTCTATCGTACCATTCTGAAGGCGGCTTTGTAGGATTCGAAGAAGGGATGGTCCAATGAGTGGGACCTGCGCCAGGGCGGCCACTTTACTGATGACTGGGCCTGGGCCTACTGGGTAGGCACCTCATGCGAGGAGTTTGGGGCCGAGCTAAGGAGAGTGTGGTTGTATGAGGCGGCATGGGCCTCCCAATTCCACATTTACCAACCGAAGAAACTGATGCCGGAATTGCTGAGCAGATGGTCGTCTAGGAACAATACCTTCCACCTGCATCACGGGGAGGTGGGCATCAGCTTGTGGGATGTCCACCAGATTTCTGGGGTCCCAATCTTGGGGGCCATGTATAACGAGTTCCTCCCCATCATCAGCACATGGGAGGATACAGAGAAAATGCCACGACTGGCATCAGCGCTGATGGAACTTGTCCTTGGAGAGGACAAGGAGGCAGTGAGGGATGTCCACTTTAGGAGATGGTTCAAATGCTTCATGAATTTCCCAGAGAATCGAGAGTTTCCTCCGAGGCCTCGAACTTGTCCAAGGGCGGCCCAACGGGGCAAGGGGCACTCGTATTGGTGGGTCTTGGAGGACAGCCAATGGAAGACTTGGGGTTTCAGTATCAGCACTGAACAAAAACCGATAGTCAGGCTGACGACATTCATCACAGCTCTCATCTGTGGTTGGATCCTACCAGTGAGGGATACAAGCATGGGGGTGCGGCCCAGCTCGTTCATCATGGCGTCGATGTTGGCCATGGGGCAGCGGATCAATCTGGGGATTCCGATGCTTACCAAACTGTACAGAATGCTGCGGCACATTAGTGAGGGCAAGAAGCCACCAAGGATATGCGGGCCCTTCCACCTCCTGTATGGGTGGATTGCAGCGCATATCAGGGGGATTTATGAGTATCCAAACCCCATTTTGCCGCCGGGATCGAACTTCTGCCCCTCCATCCTGAATGCGGTCGGGAGCTTCCCGTTCAAACTGGTCGTTTCGATGGTGTTGAATCGGGTGTAGAGGGAGGATGATTTCAAATTACTCCCCTTCCCATTGCCGACGGGGATACTCACTGATGACGGGATGGGAACGGAAGAACATCGGGCTTACCTCCTGGCCTTTCAAGGTGGAGTTTTGGTGGCACAGATAGATCGTGAGCCGCTCTGTGAACCGTACACCCCGCATCGGTTTGCGAGGCAGTTGCGGTGCCTCTAGCGGCTGACCCCGTAGGTCTACTGGGAGGTGCGTCCCGAGGAGCACCCATGTGTGATGAGGCAGTTGTGGCTCATTTTCACACGGGAATATGGAAAGATGCGGATTACCTTGCCTCCATCCACCACCGCTTTCGGGTTGGTGAGGGAGTACGCCATTAGTTGGGAGGCTGCTTACCCAGGGGAGATGCTGAAGCAACCAACTATCCGGGTCGGTGACGGTGGGCCTCCTCTATCTCGAGGTCGGGGTCGGAGGGCAGCTAGGGCCGCTCGCGGTAGCGGGGCTGCTATGGCGGCGAGACCCGCACCGGTCGAGGGTATGGCAGCAGCGGTGGATCCGATGATTCCGGAAGAGCACGACCATCCGGAGGGGCGTCCACCGAGGGGATTTCGTAGGATATCCACTCAGGATCCGGGGAAGCGGCTGCGTCATATCGACATGGCAGAGGATGCTGTCTTCCCGGAATCCTGCGACATTTGGGATGTCAACCGGCAATTCCTCAGCCCACCCGAGATATGGGCCCACCATAATCGCCTTGGGATGGAATTACCGGGCATAGGCCCAGTCCGAGCTGGATTCATGGCGTCTCCGGCGGAGGCAGAGCAGTACCTGGACGAGCTGGAGGATTACGTTCACTCCAGTGATGTCCCTCGCCCAATGATAGACCAGGTGAAGGTACTGTTGAATCAGACGGTCCCCCCACAGTTATCAGCTGCCGATCTGAGGGAGCGCTTCCCCTTGCCAGAAGAATCAGAGGACTCCTCTCGGGAGGATGAGGCTGGAGGAGGGAGTCCGTTAGAGGAGGGCGAGGTCGGAGACCGAGGCTCAGAATCCGACGATTTCGCGGAGGCTCTCGAGGTAGCATTCCAAAATTTTTTCCCTACGATCTGTTCTTGGGTCACTATGGAATTCTCACCGATGTTTGAGCCATGCAGGAGGAACTTGTTCTTAGGCCTCGTTCTCGCCCCTCGGTGGGTGATGATGCGGGACCTTTAGAACCTGCGCCTACGACTGCATCCAGTTCCACGACTGGTGGGACCAGAGCACCCATGGTGGCTCCTCTGGAATCTCCAGACCTTCTAATAGTATACGGAGGGCCTCGTCTCGGGGTCCTGTCAGTACCGGCTCAAGAGCAGCACCAGGAGGTCGATTTCCGTAAGTCTCCTCTACCGGTCTCCTCGTTTTCATATGTAGACCATGCTTGCCAACTGACGTTTATGTCCCTCTCTGTCGTACAGTTATCCGACTGGCGTGGGCTGCTGTGACAAGACTGGTCGGGATGTCTGGTGGCGTCCCTCCTAGGGGCATGCCGGTGATGGTGGCGATAGTCCCCCCATCTCCTCAAACTGCGACACACATCATCACTGGCGGGACTACCAGAAGGGCAGTACATGAAGTCATTGAAGTGGACTCCGAGGAATAGGATCGACCGGTCGGTCCCAGTCTTGTCATGCCTGCTTCGGTGCCAGGTGTGATACTAGATTCAACACCAGATGCAGATCCTGCCGAGGATTTCTTGCGGGCGTATCCCGCGTACGAGCATGCCAATCGTGCAGACTGGGACGAAACGGCCTCCGACGAGGGAGACAGTAGCATAGTCCGCCGCCGGTCATGGAAGCTGATCACGCGCTTTATCAAGGACACCCCAAGCGCAATGGATGGCCAAAATAGATAGGTTCCACTCGCGGTTGCGCAAAATGTGTGCTGGGGGAGTGGATGCCCAACGTCCTCACGCACTCATCTGAGATCTTATGGCTGAGAAGATCCGAGAGCATGATCACGGGCTCAGCGTGGATTGGAAGCGGAGGAAGGAAACCAGCATCAAGAATCTCCAGGAGGCTGAAGGCGAGGTCCAACAGATGCAGACCCGGGCAGACGAGCGTTCAGCCTCTCTTGATGCACAATCTGAGATGGTCTCACAGTTGAAGGCCCAGCTGGCAGAGACAGAAGAGAATATGAGGCAGACCTCTGGAGAGATGGCTTCCGTTCAAGCTGGCGTAGAGAGGGCCAAAGCCAGGACTGACGAACTGAGCCCCGCCGCTGCTGAGGAGGAGCGGGAGCTAAGTCAGCGGCAGCAAGCCTTGGATGCCACAAGCCAGCGGGTGGCAGAGATGCAACGCTCTTTTGACGGGGTCAACCCGTCCATGGGGGGAGTCGACCCCCGAGTATTGTAACAAATCCAAAAACCTTTTATTGGTACTTTCGTGCTTCAATTTTTTTTTCTTCTTTGCTTTGAATGCCGTAGTGTGCACGATTTCCACTGTTTGAATTGCCTCGGTACATCCATACAATGTTTGCGGGACGTTTGGCGACAATTCCCCAAGCCCACATGGGTCGAGCACGATGTGATAAACAGGAGATAGTCGCCCTCTCATCCCATCTAACACGGGAGTGGGGATCATGCTCCGGGCATCCAGGATTCGGATTACCAGTCCGGATTTCTGAAAGATGGGAAAGGCTTGACCAGAGAAGGAACTTGAAGGACAGCCGAATTACCGTTTCCTCAGCGTGCTCTTATGCACGAACGGGGCAACTCCAGGGGCGCTGAAATCAGTCCAAAAAGATGAAAATGGGAAGCGTGAATCACGATACCCAAGATTCGGAACACTGTGGGGATGGCGTGACAATAAGGGAAAACTGTTAACCTTGGAGGAGAAGCGGTACCCTTACTGTGTTAGCCTGTAATGGGGACAACAAATGAGGGTCGACCGTTGACCATGTTCGAAACACGGGACCACATCACAAATGTTGTTGATCAATCCTCCAGGACGTTGGCCCAGGACAGTTGGCGGACCATAGGTCAAACATCTATACTGTTAGGGGGTCCTTCCGGACATGACCTGTCTTCCGGAACGTTGGCCCAGGATGGTAGGTGAGCCGATACGGCATGAGACCAGGCCGTTAGGGGGTCCCGTGAGACATGAAAGGGGACGAGGGTCCAAATAAGGTGCACACAAAGCGTGGAATATGGAGTGATGGCTTGTCCGAAAAGAATCCAACACTTAGGTAGTTACACCACCATGGTGGGAGTACGCCAGATGGGCGCATCAGTTTGATCATGGATCATTCCTTCTTTCAGACAGGGCCTCTCTGGCGAGGGGATCTGTCACTTCCCAATGGGATCTTGGGGCATCCTGGACTTGTTCAGGGTAGAACCGCAGTTTAGTGTCATGCGTTGAGGACACATGGACTCCTGTAGTTTAACGTCATACGATAGGACGTGGAATAAAAGGGAAGATCCCAAGGAGCATGTGGCGCGATTGATATGAAACTGACGTGAATGAGGACTTGGAGTCCAAATCATATCACATACCCACGGAGGAAACTCTTCAAATCGAGGGACCAAGAGTAATGATTGGGTTGGGCCCGAAGCAGAGTGGTCGGGCATTCCTACGTACCCCATGAGGATGGGAATCAAGCCATACGTAGTTCTGGAAGCGCAGTTTAACGTCATGCGGGACAATGAAAAACCTGGCCGTGTTGGTACACATCCTGCCAAAACTACTAAGCCCACGTGAGTCATGCTCGGTGTGGGAAACAAGTAGTAATGGTGGGAATTTCCCGACACAGAAAGGGGCAGGTTAGGGAAAAGGGACGCTCGGTGAATACCGGCCCAGTGACACTAACACGATCATTTAGCGCACCTAGATACGCGAAGAGAAAGAGCCAAGTATGATAGAATTCCACTTGAACATGAGGAAGTGGAAATGTGTGAATCATGGAGCTCGAGATTCAGATCACGATGATGGCGGTGTGACGATGGAGGATAACTACTGACCGTGTTCGCAACACAGTATCCTGTCGCGTTAGCCTAGAATGGGGACAGACAAATGAGGGTCAACCGTTGACCATGTTCGAAACACGGGACCATGCCACAAATCTCGTCAGATATCCGTAGGGACGTTGGCTCAAAACGATTGGAGGGACCTTAGGTCTAGCATTCATGGAGAGCCCTTAAGCCTAGTATCCATGTCGTCCGAGGGTCCTTTTGGACGTGGAAGAGGATGAGGATCCAAATAGCAGGCTCACGAAGCATGGTCGTGGGATGAGGGGGATGTCCCTGTAGAAATCCCACACTTCGGGCTCTTTGTCAAAACACATCTGAATACTTCAACGTGACGTATTAGATAGAGGGAGCATATCCTTTTCCAATAGGGAGATCTTAGTTTAGGGTCATAGAATTCGGACCATGGATGGGAAGAGACATAAGAGGCACACGGTGGAGCAACTCAAACACCAGGCGTGAATGGGAATAGGGGGTGTGTGTGGTGCGATGAACAACCTGACGTGAATGAGGACGTAATCACACACCACACCGCACGACCTCCTTAGGAGAGGTTTTTGGTCAAAGGAACGAAATAGAAAGTTAGGTTGGGCCCGCGGGGAAGTGCCAGGGCGCTCCTACGTATCTCATAAGGATGAGAATCAAGCCTCACATAGTTCTGGATGGACCTTAGACCATAAATGGGTAAAGGGAGCAGGGGACGCATGACATCAAGACCCGACGTGAAGAAGGACCTAAGCCCTAATTACCATGCGTTCTCTGAGGAAATGCTCGAGTCGAGGGACCGAACACAAGGGTTAGGCAGGGCCCACGGGGAAGTACCCGGTTGCTCCTACGTATCTCATAAGGATGAGAATCAAGCCATATGTTGTTCTAGAAGGTGACATGGTAAGATACCAGTGCCAGGGGAAAAGGGGAGTGCGGGCGTGGCCCTTGAACTAAAAGAAGCGGAACTTGATGAATCTTGTTTGTTCTTTAAGGTGAATGAGTTTTTTTTGTGAAGCAACATGCCAATAATAGTAGGCCGTGATGTCGACACAAGGATCAAGCCGTGATGGGCGTTGACAAATGGCATGGCATGTGAGCAATACCCAACGTGATGTCCTCTACAACGAGGTCACCACAATGCAGTGCCGTTTTTCGTCGTGCGGCCAGGACGATAATGTCACAATTTTGGGTCGTATGATAGGACCAAGCATGCATTTTATCATCATGCAGCGCAGACGTAGTAGAGACGATGCTAGGCGGGAAATGTGAGCAGTGTTATAAAACACAGTTGACGGAGACATGATCCCACATCAAATTGTACGCCAATCGGAGAGGGAGACCTTAGGCCAAGGGGCCGTAGGAGGTGAAAGATGAAACAGGGGGAGAGACTGGCTCCCCAAATGGGTTGTACCCGAAGATAGGGCGTCCGAGCGGTCCTATGCATCCCATGAGGATGGGAATCAAGCTGAACGTAGTCCAGGATGGATCTTAGTTTATGGTCTTAGAGCTCAGACCATGGGAGTCCCGAATGACGCCATATTGCGGCTTTGTCCCCCCGATATGCAAAGGTGCACTGAGGGGTAGCGCCAAAAGTGTCGAGATTCCACCTGGACATGATGGGGTGGAAAAGGGTGTGAATCGTGTACCCGGCATTTTGGGCTTAAGGGGCTGGCGTGACGACAGAGGATTACTGCTGACCATGTTCGCAACACAGCATCCTGTCGCATTAGCCTGAAATGGGTAAAAACAAATGAGCATCGACCACTGACCGTATTCGCAACGTGGGATTTTATCGATTTGTTGTCCAAAACCCTCGGGGGCGTTGACCCGTAACGGTAGGAGAGCCCTTGGGCGTTGTATCCAGGCCGTTCTCAGGGGTCCCTCCGGGTGTGAAGGGTGATGGAAGCCCGAATGGAGGGGAACACAAATCTTTACAAGTGGAAGGAACCTGATCAAGTTGAATCTGACACTCTTGGTCCTAGAGCAGAGTATTCTTAACACATGGGTGAACCACTGCAAGGGGTCGAGAGACTCGACTTGAGGGTAACCAAAAGATGGCGGGTTTCCGGGGGAAGGGGGCACGATGTCCAAAACCTTGTATCATACCTACATATCCCCCTCCTGGAGAGGGATAGACCAAGCGACCTAGGTGACCGGGAGATCCGGGGATCTCCAAGAGGTGGGGCTGGACCCGAATCCTAGACATTCAGGTGGTCCTACGTATCCCATGAGGATGGGAATCAAGCCATACGTAGTTCTGGAGGGTGCCTTTTAATGTCATGCTGGACAAGGAATAGGAGGTCTAAATCTCAGAACGGCGGTGCGCGTGGTGCAGCTATTGCAAACCCGACGTGAATGAGAACATAATCCCGCACTACGCCATGCGGTCCCGTAGTCTGTGTCCCAATGGCAGGACCCGAGAGGCGAATTTGCTGAACTCATGCTGGACCCACAGACAAGGGGTCTGGGCATTCCTACGTATCCCATTAAGATGGGAATCAGGCTGAACGTAGTTCCAGATGAGAATCTTAGTTTATGGTCTTAGAGCTTGGACCGTGGATGGTGACAACTTCCCGAGTAAGCACAGATGTCAACCCGATCCCTAAGCCCACGTGAGTTAAACTCGGTGTGGGAAACAAGGGGGGTATCCTCATCACAATACTTGGGGCGTCCATCAAAGGGGAGTCGGAAGAGATCCCCAAAGGACACCTTTGACGCAGCTTGTTCCCCCAACGTGCAGACGTGCACGGAGGAAAAGTACCAAGAGTTCCGAGACTCTACTTGGACATGATGAAGTAATGAAGGGTGTGAATCGTGTACCCGAAATTTTGGGCTTAATGGGTTGGTGTGACGGTAGAGGAAAACTGTTAACCATGGTGGAAACACATCGTCCATATCGCGTTAGCTTGAGGTGGGAACAACAAACGGGCATCGACCGCTGACCATATTCACAATGCGGGATTTTATCGATTCGCTGTCCGAAACCCTCGGGGGCGTTGGCCCGTAACGGTAGGAGAGACCTTGGGCGTAATATCCAGGCCGTTCTTGGG
The DNA here is from genome assembly GCA_963277665.1 of Viscum album. Taxonomy (NCBI): domain Eukaryota; kingdom Viridiplantae; phylum Streptophyta; class Magnoliopsida; order Santalales; family Viscaceae; genus Viscum; species Viscum album. Next base: position 2,005,070,555 of record OY728122.1, on the reverse strand, counting down.
GGTCCCTCTGGGTGTGAAAGATGACAGAAGCCCTGATGCAGGGATACACAAAGCCTGGAAGGCGGGTGCGGACGTGTCCGAGTAAAGCTTGACATTCCAGGTAATAAACCAGAGTACTCATAGGCACATTGGTGAACTGCCGAAAAGGGATCGACGAAATAGCTCTGCAGGGAGAGGTACATGGCATGGTCATTACGGGACCGACGTGAATGAGGACATAGTCCCACACCACACCATATAATCTCCTCATGGAGGAAGGATAGGACAAGGGGCCAAGATGGGATGAAGATTCCCGAGAAATGGGGCTGGACCCGAATCCTAGACATTCAGGAGGTCCTACGTATCCCATGAGGATGGGAATCAAGCCACACGTAGTTCTCCAAATGTAGTTTAACGTCATACGGGATGAGGGGGGGGGAGTAATATAACCCTAAACAAGGGAGGTGTATGGTATGGCGAAGAAGCCGATGTGAATGAGGACATAGTCCCACAACACACCGTACACTCCTATAAGAGAGGACCTGGGCCGTGGCCCGGAAAGGCCAAGGGGCATGATGGTTAGGCATTGGTCAGGAAGGCCTGACGGGTCTGCAGTTTAACGTCTTGCATGAGGACGGGGGTTGGGGACCTGAGGAGGCCAAGGGGCCTGAGGCTGGGCCTCGTAAGAGGAGGCGTACAACATGGTAAATGATCCCGATGTGAATGAGGACATAGTCCTACACCACACCGTACACCCCTGGTAAAAGGTTGGGCGGAGGGGCCCGAGAAGGCCAGGGGGCCTAAGGTCAGGCATCAGTCAGGGAGGCCTGACGGGTCTGCAATTTAACGTCTTGCATGAGGACGGGGGTCGGGGACCCGAGGAGGCCAAGGGGCCTGAGGCTGGGCCTCGTAAGAGGAGGCGTACGACATGGTAAATGATCCCGACGTGAATGAGGACATAGTCCTACACCACACCGTACACCCCTATGGGGAATCGGGGCCGTGGGCCCGATCGCTAGCACCACCTGGGGGGAAGTTTGTCACCTCGGGATGGGGCAGAATGAATCACTGCACTCGATGTCTGTGACATCTCGGGGTGGACCCGAAGATCCAGGACACTTTTTACCATGTTCGAAACACAATGTTCCTATGGTAACTTGATATGGGAGCAAGAAATGAGAGTCGACCGCTGACCAAATTCGCAACGCGGGACTTGTATCGGCTTGTTGCTTGAAAACCCTCGGGGGCGTTGGCCCATAATGGTAGGAGAGCCCTTGGGCATTGTATCCAGGCCGTTCTTGGGGGTCCATCTAGGTGTGAAAAATGACGGAATCCCAGTCAAGGAGTGGTTGAAGCATAGCTGTATCCATCCACGAAAGAGGCAAACATCTCCAGGGGGGATGTGCAGTCATGTCGAGGCTTGCTCGATGTGAGTTGGGGAAAAAGTGTGCACCCCGCCATGTCTTGACCCGAGGGGAAGATTTTATCTTTTGGGCTGGGCCAACAGACGAAATGTCTGGGTGTTCCTACGTATCTCATGAGGATGAGAATCAAGCCATATGTAGTTCTTAAAGGCCATGCAGTTTAGCGTCGTGCGGTGAGGACGTGGGAGGATAGAAGAACGGGAGTGGGCACATGATGTGACCCTTACAATCCTTGTGTGAGCGGGGCTAAGAAAGCCTACTCCCTGCTACACAAAGATCCTCCAAGGAAACTATTCCAAAGGGGGGATAGTGGAAGAGAAAAGCTTGGGGCTGGGCTCAGAACAAGGTGTCCAAGCGTTCCTACGTATCCCATGAAGAAGGGAATCAAGCTACACATAGTTCTTGAAATGCAGTTTAGCGTCATGCGGGACGAGGAGCATCTCATTTGGGGATATGTAAGATACGACAGGTAATCCGATGTGAATGAGGACGTAGTGCTACACTATACCATACAATCCCGTGAGAGGGTAAGTCGGGGAAAAACCAAGGGGCCTGGGGCCGGACCGCGGTCAGGGAGACCTGACTGGCTTGCGGTTTAACGTCTCGCGGTGAAGACGAGGGGCTAGAGGCCCGAGGAGGACAAGGGGCCTGAGGCTGAGCCTCGGTCAGGAAGGCCTAACTGACTTGCAGTTTAACGTCTTGCAGTAAGGACGGGGGGCTAGGGGCCCGAGGAGGCCAAGGGGCTGAGGCTGAGCCTCGGCCAGGAAGGCCTGACTGACTTGCAGTTTAACGTATTGCAGTAAGGACGGGGGGCCTGGGGCCCGAGGAGGCCAAGGGGCCTGAGGCTGAGCCTCGGTCAGGAAGGCCTGACTGAATTACAGTTTAACGTCTTGTAGTAAGGATGGGGATGCAGTTTAAGGTCGTGCAGGACCATCTGGCAGTTTAGGGTCGTGCAGGACCGTAATGTGCAGTTTAAGGTCATGCGGGACTGTTTCACAGTTTATCGTCTTGCAGGACGAAGATGCATTTTAAGGTCTTGCGGGACCATCTTGCAGTTTAGGGTTGTACATGACCCTTTTTTCCCTAGGCGAAGTATCGCTTGCGGAATTTGGCATTGGTGGGAGGGATTATACGCTCCCCATCCGTGGTCACCAAGGAGTATGCTCCATTGGGGTAAACCTTATGGATGATATAAGGCCCTTCCCATTTGGGTTCTAATTTGGGCGGTTTCCTACCGGGAATCATTGGCGCTCGAAGGGCCAGTACCAAGTCGCCCTGTAGAAAAGAGCGGAGACGAACCTTCTGGTCGAAGGCCGTCACCATCTTATCCTGATGCCTTTCCAGATTGTGCAGGGCACAAAGCCGGTTCTCGTCCAGTGCTTCTAATTCAGCTAGACGGATCTCGGCTACCTCATCTAATGTCTGGTGATTATAAACTGCAGTGCGTAACGACGACAGCTGGATCTCAATGGGTAGGACGGCCTCAGCTCCATACACTAGGGAATATGGGGTCACCTGGGTAGAGTTGCGAGTCGTCGTCCGGTAAGCCCAGAGGGCATTGGGGAGCTTGTCCGGCCAAATTTTCTTGTTTTGACCAACCATCTTCTGCAGAATGTTAGAGAGGGTTTTGTTGAACGCCTTGATCTGTCCATTCGCCTGCGCGTGGTAGTGGGAGGTATGGTTCGACCGGATGTTGTACTTGGCGTACAATTTCTTTAGTTCATCCGCTCGGACGTTGGTGCCGTTATCGGCGAGGAAGGCGTGAGGGACCCCGAACCGGTGGATAATGTTGGAGTTCACAAAGTCAACGATGGAACGGGCCTTGACCTCTTTGACCGGAACTGCCTCTGCCCACTTGGAGAAGAAATATGTAGCAGTCAGGATGAACCTACACTGGCGGGCTGTTGCCGGCAGATATGGTCCCACTACATCAAGTCCCCATACCGCAAATGGCCAAGAGTACTTGGTGGGGTGGAGGGGTTCCGGCGGCCGATGCAAGAAGTTGGCTTGCACTTGGCACGCATGGCATCTCTTGGCATATCCAATACAATCGTGGATCATAGAGGGCCAAAAGTACCCCAATCTCCGGATTTGACGGGACAACTTCGGCCCAGCTTGATGGGCGCCACAGGAACCGGCGTGAACCTCTTTCATAACCTGAGGTATCTCTACTCCTTGGATGCAACGGAGGAGGACTCCATCGAAACTCCGCTTATAAAGGATCTGTTCAAGACTGGGGCCGCTCTGGAGGGTAAATTGCAGCACGCGACGTCGGATTCGCTCGTGCTCGGCCTGGTCATCCGGGAGGCAACCATTTTGGAGGTACTCGACAAAAGGCACCCTCCAGTCGGGAGTGGCTTCAACCACTGTGTCCGAAGAACCCGGGACCCCTGACATGGAGGGTCTAGCGGTGAGATGACCTACCCGCAGGCCATCATTGACCTCTTGGGTGATGGGGGCAATGACTCTCCAGTGTGCCACATGTATGATCAAATAATCCTTCTCGGGTTCTGCGAGCGACGCGGCTAAGCCAGCCAAGGCGTCTGTTTGGCCGTTCTGTGACCGTGGGACATGGGTAACCTCTGGTCGAGAAAAGAACTGGGCCATTAGGCGGAGGGTGTACTCCAGTAATGGTGCAAGCTTCGGCTTCCTAACGACGTAGTCGCCATTAACCTGTTTGATTACCAGCTCAAAATCTCCCTTCACATGTAGATGGGGCACATGGATCTCAAGGGACAACTCGAGACCGGTGATGAGAGCCTGGTACTCTACCTCGTTGTTCGTATAGCCTTCTGACAACAGGAACGAGTATGGCAGGACATCTTGTGCTGGGGTAATGAAGACAATACCCAAGCCCACTATATTGAGCTTGGGATTGTTGAGCCTCCTACCGGTGGGGCTCCGGGAGGCGCCGTCGAAATGCATTTACCAACACGGGATAGCATGATCGACTGAGAGGATCATCTCATCAAGGAAATCCAGGTCCAGGGATTGATCCGCGGAGGTTGGATGGGCAGCTAAAAAGTCTGCCAACTCCTGTCCCTTAATGGCTTTCTGAGGTACGAACCTGATATCAAACTACTGGAGAATCACTGCCCACCGTGCTAGTCGGCCGGTCAGCATGGGGCGGTTCAGGATGTACATTAGGGGGTCTACCCGGGAGACCAACTTCACCTCATGGTGTTGCAGGTAATGTCGCAACTTCTGGACGACGAAGACAAGCGCAAGGTAGCTCTTTTCGATAGGGGAGTATCTGACCTCCGTATCAAGAAGCATGCGGCTGAGATAGTAGAGACTGTTCTCAGAACCCTCGTTATTCTTCTGGGCGAGCAGCGCACCGAGGGATCTCTCCAGGACGGTCACATAAAGGACCAGTGGCTTTTCGGAGACGGGTGGCATCAGGACCGGAGGTTGGAGCAGATACTGCTTGATTTCCTCGAAGGCGGTCCGACACTTCTCATCCCATTCGTAGGCGGCACCCTTCTTCATGAGCCGGGAAAAGGGCTTACACTTGCCAGCCAGATTCGTGAGGAATCGGCATATATAGGCTAAGTGGCCTTGATCTTCTCCGGGTCGATCTCGATACCTCGGTATCTGACAACAAAGCCCAAAAACTTCCCAGAGGTGACCCCGAAGGCACACTTCAACAGGTTCATCTTCAGGTGACGGGAACGGAGGAAACCAAACAATTTCTCAAGGTCTTTGAGATGGTCCTGGCGCTGACATGATTTGACTACGAGGTCATCCACGTAGCATTCCAGCAACGTCCCGAGAATCGGTTTGAATATGCGATGCATGGCCCTCTGATAAGTGGCACCTGCATTTTTCAAACCGAACGGCATAACCTGGTAGCAAAAGGTACCTTGGGGAGCCCTGAAGGCAGTGGACTCCTCGTCTTCGGGGGCCATCTAGATCTGGTTGTACCCGGAATACCCGTCCATAAAAGAGAGGGCTTGGAACCCGGCCGTGGCATCAATCAATAACTCCGTCACCGGGAGTGGGAAGTCATCCTTCGGGCAGTGGCGATTAAGATCACGGAAGTCAATGAAAACTCTGATTTGCCCATTCTTCTTCCTGACTGGAACAATGTTGGAAAGCCACTTGGGGTACTGGACTTCTTTAATGATGTAGGCTTTGATAAGCTTGTCAACTTCGGCCTCAACCATAGCACCATGAGAAGGGTGCATTTTTCTGGGAGGCTGCTTAAAACCACGATGTTTTGCCGGGAGGCCCAGACGGTGAACGGGTACCTGGGGATCTAGCCCTGGCATCTCGTTGTAACTCCAGGCAAACACGTCACGGTGTTTCTTGAGGAAGTCTATGTACTGCTGCCGCTCCTCGAGGGACATGGCTGCACTGATCAATGTGGGTTTCAGATTTGCCTCGCTACCAAGGTTCACCTGTACCAGTTCATCAACCGTGGTAGAGACGCCTTCTTCAAAGGCGGGGGGAGCATCCTCCAGGTCTTCCTCCCCACCCGTGGGGGGACTTACCGCGACGGGAGATACTTCTGGGCTATCAAAACCCGAGGGGCAGATGGTGCCGGCCTGGGCAGCAGCGGTCATCACATCGGGAGACTCACTCGCCATTGAGACCATAGCAATGAAGGCAGTCGATCCTATCCCATCTGGCCTTCGGCCTAAGGGGCCACGTTTGATAATATCAAAGCAGTGGTGACGTGTCGGCCTGAATCGGTGAATTCCAGGCCGGTGGAAGAGACACGTATGGCGTACCGCCGTTGTCATAAGCTTGACATTCTGGTACCGTACATGGGTAGGAGATTCCGGGATGACCTGAGCCTGGTTGATGTAGGAATACGAGGTGATTTTCCGCTATCGCTTGGACATGGGAACATGACTTCCTTGCGTACCCGAAACAACAAAACATTGCCCCATGTCGGGGGTCGTGGCCTCCAACCGGTGGATCGGGAGGATGTAGGCGTCATCCATGCTTTCCCAGGGATCACTTGTGACCGGGGCGGGTTCATCCTCACTTACTAGGATTTTTTTATCCTTACTTCTGTAATAACCCGCATCCAGATAGCGGGCCTCACAAGAAGCGAAAGGGGATGCGTCTCCTTGGAGTACGCCTACTCGACCGTTGAGTGAGTACTTGAGGCACTGATGATACGATGAAGGTACCGTTGCATGAAGATAGAGCCATGGCCTACCCATCAATGCGTTGTAGGCGGTGTCCTGAGAGACGACCATGAACTTGGTGCTAGAAATTAAGCCTCCGAACCGAGTCTTCAGGCGGATCTTGCCGACTGGGGTTTGCTTGGTCCTGTCGTACCCCTGGATCCTGAGGTCAGAGGGAGTTAAATCACCTTCAGACAGACCCAACTTTCGCAACGTCCGGGTCGGAATTAGATTGATTCCGGAACCCGTGTCAACGAGTCAGCGACGGACTTCCACACCATTGAAGTGGCCAGTGATGTACAGCGGGCGAATGTGCCCCTGTATAGGAGGATCCTCATCTTCACCGGAGAACGAGATAACCGCCTGACATTCAGCGTTTTCAATCGTCTCGGTATAGAAGGCTTCTACAGCTGCTACCTCCGTCTCAAACTGGAGGGGGCTCCTTAGGGCCTCGGAAAGTGCCTCACGCATTTCGGATGACAGGCGAAGGGCCTTGAGGATAGAAAGCCTCGCCGAAATGCTGGCCAGGTGCTTCCGGACATCATACTTTCACACCAAACGCGACCCTCTGCTTACAGGAGGTCGGTCGGCGTTTGGAGGCATAGGGGGTCCTGCTGGTTGAACCGACGATCAGCTAGTACTGGGCACATCTTGCTTCCTACTAGTAGAAGCCTGGAGAGTAGTCTCCAGACTAGGATTGGGCAGCGGAGGCTGGCCTGTAGCCAGGAAAGACTGACTGTGATACGAACGAGGCAGCTCTCCTCGATCTAGTAGCACGAACGACGGTGGAGGTAGAGCCGAAGGCGTTAGATGGGGTTGCGCGTGCTGAGCTCTGCGCTGAGCCTGCTGCCTGGTCTCAGTAGCATGCACGACTTGACTGAAAGTGCCTGCTGACGTACCTCGATGACCGGCATGGTTGCGATTCCGCTGACGTTGATGTCGGCCGAGAACGTTGGGGAGGTTTGCCTGGCGTTCCCCCTCATCAGGAGTCATATAGGGCTTTACCAGCTCCACGGTGTTAACCGAAGCGTACCCATAGCTATCGTTCGAGGAGTCACCCACTGCTGGGCAGATTCTGGGAGGAATCCCCATTTCAGGGGGCATAAAGTTGCCGAGAGTGCGGGATGACGACGACAATGGCGGTGCGCACTGCTTCTTCTTGCGTCGCCGCTGCTTGCCCTTTTGGGAAGAGGTCGACTGTGAAGATGATGCGGGTGTACCAGCTACTTCCTCTGAAGGTTCCGGCTGCTTCCGGCGTGCCTAGATGATACCATGGGCACGGATGACGGTTTTTCAAGCCATCTAGTCGTCGTATTTCCGGGATCTGCGGCTGGGGAGCTGCTGTCACTCGCCTTCGCTGTCGCTGCCGATCTCTGATCCTGCAAAGACACCCGCCACTTGTGCTGGTGCCGGGCCCAACTTGACTATGTTGTTGTTGAAATGGTCTTGAAGCCAGTCTTTAAACACATAACATTTCTTGAGGGTGTTCCCCAGAATCCGATGATAAAGGCAGTAGTTGGGGTGATCAGTGAGATTCGCCTCTGTCGGCCTTCTGCACTCGGGCAGGCGCACAATCCCTTGCTCTAGAGCACTTCAGAAGTAACCAGGGACCTGATTTTCGTTGAACGAATTAGTCTGGTACCTTCTTTCCAGATAGGGGGGCCTGGCCCTGACGAGGGGCCGGAGGGGCCTACCGAGGAGGCGGCGCCTGATTATCTCGTCTAGGTGGCGGTGGCGCATTCCGCGGGGGAACCTGTCGGTTCTGAGGCGGTCGCTGCTGGGCAGGAGCCTATGCTTGAGGTGGAGGACCTCTGTGGGGTTGCGGGGATGGTGCCACCGGCAGTAACTCCAGCTGCCTTGGGGCTTCTATTTGGGCCATCGCGGCGGGTTCTGCCCTAGCGGTCCTCCTTTCTGGGATCATAGGGGGCAACAAACATGCCTGACTAGCCTGTTGCAGGGCTTCCTCAAGGCGCTGAGCCTTATCCAAGAAATATCTGAACCCTCCAGGGTAGTTCTGGGTAATCAGGGAGGGTACCAGCTCTGTCTTGACGTTCCCCACACACATCGTCAGTAATTTCTCCTGAGTCAGTGGCATATCGAGGGAATGCTTAAGTCCCTTCCACTGGCCGATGAAATCTGCGACTCGCTCATCAGGCCTTTTCTTGCACTTGAAGAGGTTTGCAATGCTGGTCTTCCGCATGGTGGAGCTGAACTGGTATAAGAACTGCCGGCGAAGATCCTCCCAACCGGTCACTGATCCGATAGGGAGATGGTTGTACCAGATGAATGCCGGACCTTCCAATGTCTGTACGAAACATCGGAGTTTGGCGGCTTCTTGCTGAGACGGGGTCCCCAGCATGGGACCACACCTGGAAGAAAAATGTGCGAAGTGCTTTGGCGGGTCCCCTGTCCCGTTGGAAGGCGAGAAAGTGGGGTTCCCAAAACCCGGAGGTGCGGGCATATCATCCACCCACGCAGGATAAGGCTTTCCATCCGGTGGGACCGCCACCTGCCGCGTTTCCAACGCTTCGAGGCGGGCTGTGAGTGCCGCGATAAGATCATCCAGGTGGGGGTCCCTGTCTTGACGAGGATCCCTAACCACAAGCGCGTTGCCAGGTTCCTCAACATGGTAGATTGCTCCGGCAGCTCGTGGATCAACTGGTGGAATGACCTGCAGGGTGGCTGGGGGAACCCGGACTGGATTCTTAAGATTGCCCCGTCGCTCGGGAGGGTTTGGCGAGACGTATCGTGCCCTCTTGCCATACGTTCCGGCTTCTGCCCTGTCTGTGGCAGTAGCATGATCAGGGTTGCCAGGAGGCATCTCACCGGGGGGAAATTGTTCCTGCCCCTGCTGCCCCGGCCTGGGATTACCATAGTCGGGTCGCCGCTCTGCGGCGCGCTCAGCCAAGAGTTCGTCAACAAGCCTCTTCTGCTCAGCAAGCTGTTGGCGTAACGTGGCCTTCCCAGGATCTTCGTCCATTTTCTGCACAGAGGTGGACGGGTCAGAGTGCTTGACAGTTCCGATGTGCTCATTACCCTTTCCGGTGTTCCGACCGAGCACGAGCGACTCGGTGGGTACGGGGAGGCCTAGCAGGTTCCTCTGCTGACGGGTAACCCTCCCTGATGGGTCCAGCAGTGGCGGTACGCCCTCGGGGGGTAAGTCTCCATCAAGGAATTCAAGCTCGTCTTCCTTGTCCACAACGCCGGCCATGTAGATTGTGACCCCTCTCGAGTGCATGTCCTCGATGTTACATAATGAATCGGGCTGCCGTCGGATAGGGTCGAAGAGGAGAGCCGCATAGTGTCCCCAACCACGGACTTGCACATGGGGGGTGACTTCCCTGACGATCCTGCGGAGTGCTTTGAAACTCTGGATGCATTTTCGTTGAAGGGAGCCCTGGCGCCCTGGCGACTCAGGGTGTTGGGCCACAAGAAGTGCGGCCGCATCGATCAGGCGACACTGCTTGCCGATTTCTTCGAAGTGCTCTCATCTTTTGGGGTACACCACCCGTTCGTAACGAAGGAGGAAGTGTGTCGCCCATAGGGTTCGACAAAAGCAACCCACTTCTTCAGGGGTAAGAGACTCTGGTACGCGAAAATTCAGCGCTGCCGTCGGCCAGAACTTCTCCGGGAAGTAATCCGCTGCAAGAATACTCCAGAAGCTCCTGAGCTCAGACTCAGGTTCTGGCCCTGTGTTGCCCCACTCGTCAACCGGAGGCGGCTGAGGGACCGGTAGTGGTACCGAGGCAGACCTCTGGGATAACAAACTCGGTGGCGGAGAATACGGCGAGCGAGCTGACTGGCCGCCGAATTCCGGGCCATCCTCCGAAGAGTGAGGTGACCTGGCCACGATGTCACGATACGACGGGCTGATATACACAGCTTCCGGCACAGGAGTCGCGGCTACCGGCGACAGGCCGTGTCGTCGCTCTACCGCCGTTGGCCCCCAAAATAACTCTCCATGATCTCTGGTAGAGGTAGAGGGCGCTTCTGGTGACGATGGCGGTGATTGCGCGGTCGACACCTATGGAATTCCCAAGATTTCTTCCTCTTGGATGTACCTGCGGAGAGAGATGGGAATCTGGTGGACCTCATATTCCGGGAGAATGAGACTAATGCGTCTGGTTCCTGCCCCAGTCCTTGATATAGAGGAGCGGGGAGAAGGTTCCATCGCGGAGTCGCATTCCGCTTTAGAGTCGGAGAAGCGGGCAGGTTTGATCTCCACCCGAGACTTCCCAGGATTCTTCTTGTGGCAGTGACGACCCGCTCTCCTGCCCCGGGGTGGCTCTTCAAGATAGGGTTGATCCCTACCAAGCAGTCTCGGGGTGGCGGTGGCGCCGTGGCAGAGAGGGCCCCCACTCGAGATAGCCGGGGTGCGAGGGGCACTGGGGAAAATGTCGAAGGGTACATGGGGAGGACCTCCACGAACAAAACCCATGTGGGCGGAGCCTCTGTTGGAATCGACAGGAGCATGGGGAGGACCTCCATGGTCGATGCGGGCGGAGCGAGGCTGACCTTCACTCCTAGAGTTGCCGGGGCGAGGAGGACCTTCGTCGGTCGTAGAGAGGACGTAGGGAGGGACCCCACGTTGAAGAAGGACCGGATGGACGGTGCCTTCAGATCGGTGGTCGGGGGTAGGAGGATGGACTCCATACCCTGTATAGTGGGCGCGGGAAAGGTTTCCGCGCTGAGCATCACTGCCGCGGGGCAGGTCTTCCTTCGGGATGGGGGTAGCGCGAGGAATACCTCCATGAAGAACTTCGGAGCGGGGAAGGCCCATGCTCTATGAAGTAGTGGTACGGGGAGGACCTCCGTACGGGGTGACATCACCGCAGGTTAGTTTGCGGCGATCACCACTTGGGCCTGCAACCTAGAGAGTCAACCCAGCCTGCCCATGGGGCGGTTGGGGTCTCAATCCTGGTCGGGTGAAGGAGTGCCCCTGCTCAGTGTATGTAGGGGCTTCATGATGCACGTCGGCGGTGGCTCGGGCCACTGTAGCTGTCGATGTCGACGTGCCTAGGCGAGCGTCCTCAGCCCTGGCCCGGCGCTGACGTTGGGTCAAGCGGGCTGGTGCAGGTGGTGTAGGGACGTAGCCTGCCTGCTCTTCCTACGGAGTCGGACGGGAGCTCTCGCTTGGGGCCCTTGGGTCGGGACCCTGAGCGGGCTGAGCCAGACGGCGCCCGCCTCTTCAGCGTAAGGCGAGGAGTCGTCAAGGCATTTCGGGGACAGGCTCCCGAAACGGTTGAATGTTGGGGTGGGGAGCAGGGGCTCCTTGCGCGGCCTATTAGGGCGGCATTGACGGCGGGGCCTGGAGGCCTCCAGGTCCAGGCGGGCCATATCCCTAGTTGGTATGACCCCTTCCTCCTCGTACCTGCGCACGAGGATATTGATCACCCTTCACTGGATAACCTCTAATGGGGAAAGGGGACGTGGGCGCCCCGTATTCCGCGATGTGGCAGCCGTCGTGGCGGTAGCGGTGCCATGTGGGATGGCTGTGGCGGTGTTTCCCCTGCCCCTGCGTAGGCGGGGAGCGGGCGGTGATCACATCTCTATAACAGCAACCTGGTTCCTGAGAAACGAAGGGATCAACTCGTCAGCACTGAGAGGAAAAGGATTGACAACCAGTGCCCCAACGCCCTTCCATTCTCCACGTCTGTAATAAGGATCCATGCTAACACGCTGCAGAACAGAGTGCCCCACGTTCTACTTCCCCGACTTCCGGTGAGTTTCACGACAGGCCCGCTATTTTCTTGGCGGGACCAGGCACCAGATATCTGGATCCGGTGACGCGTCAATCTACTGGTGTCTCGAACGCTACTAATCTCAATATTGAGGAGAAGAGTTTCACATCGGTTTCACCATTTCTGTTTCCGACGCTTCCGTCGGGGCACGCGCACATGTCCGTCCGCAGAGGAAGGACGCGCGGCGCTTGTTGCCCCATATTCCTGCTTTCCAAAGGCGGGCGGCATTCGCTCCTTGTTCAGGGACGTCGGCTCCTTGATCGAAATGGGATGATGGGATGTCGATTCTTCCTCCTGTGGATTCCTCCTCAGGTCTCGTCACCTATTCTTGGTCTCCCTCATAGATTTAATACGTAGTTCGTGAAACTCTTCCCAGTTCCATGTTTCCATGGACGCCGGTTAATTACACTGCTTCTGTCGGGACATTCCAAAGGGTCCAGTCAGGGCAGTAACCGTCAGTCGGGGGAGTAGTCACATTGAGGCATCAGTAGCATGTCTGGATGCTGGGGAACCTGGCATGTCTATCTATTGTCCCTATTCACAGGGCTTCTCGAAGGCGTGGAAGCCCGAGGCATCCCACATCGAGCGCGGGGAATTATATGCCATAGACACATATATGAGGTTTTCCTCAGCTTCCTGTGTTTAACACAGGGTACACCGCGAGTTTAACATCTAGCGGAAACGGATCAACCCGATCATAGCATTAGCTGGAATGGATCGGATTGAGGGATTTCCCTTGAAGGGATGCCGATACCGGGGCCAGCCCATGGGCGGCTGAGAAGAGGAGCGTACCGACATGGTTTCACCGAGATATGAAGGTCCGGGCCAGAATCAGGATAGGTGGTAGATGGGGGAATGGAATGGAGGGGGACGTGAAATGGGACCATCTCAGGGGGCGACAGTGAAGTTGGGCTTGAGCCTTGAGGAGGCTTCCTACGTATCCCCGTGGCAGGGAATCAAAGTCCGCGTAGTTCGGGGTGGTGCCGGTAAACCGACGTGAAGGTGGAACTTGGTCTGATGGGTATCGTCAACGTACCGACGTGAAGGTGGACCTTGGCCCGATGAGAGATGGGCTTGAACCTCTGGGAGGCTTCCTACGTACTATGCCTTGACATGGATCAAAGACCTCGTAGTTCAAAGGGTTTCATCGGTGAACTGACGTGAAAGTAGACCCGGGGGTCCACTAGTGGTGGGCTTGAACCTTGGGAAGGTTTTATATGAACCATGCCTTGACATGGATCAAAGTCCTCGTAGTTCAAAGGGTTGATGGAATACAGTTTAACGTCATGCGGGATGATAGTGAACCCTGACGTGAATAAACAATGGGCATTGGGTATCGGGGAACCGACTTAAATGAGGGACCTTGGTCCAATAGGAGATGGGCTTGTACCTCTGGGAGGCTTCCTACGTACCATGCCTTGACAAGGATCAAAGTCCTCATAGTTCGGATTGGGGAATACAGTTTAACGTCATGCGGGACGGGGGTGAACCGACGTGAATGAGGTCGGAACGACCGGGTGGTGGGTTTGGACCTCGTAGAGGCTTCCTACGTACCATGCCTTGACATGGATCACAGACCTCGTAGTTCGGGTTAGTCACAACAGCTTGCCGTCGGACTGGAATTGCAGTTTAACGTCGTGCTGGACGTGGGTAGAACTCGACGTGAATTGGATGATGGGTGGGCTTGAACCTCGTGGAGGCTTCCTACGTACCATGCCTTGACATGGATCAAAGACCTCGTAGTTCATATGGGGCTTTTTCGGCGAACCGACGTGAAAGTGGACCTTGGTCCAATGAGTGGTGGGCTTGAACCTCTGGGAGGCTTCCTATGTACCATGCCTTGACATGGATCAAAGACCTCGTAGTTCGGGTGGGAATGGGTGTGCAGTTTAATGTCATGCGGGACAAAGGCATACAGTTTAACGTCATGTTGGACGAGGGCATGCAGTTTAACGTCATGCTGGACGAGGGCGGAACTCGACGTGAATGAACGACCAAGTAATGTGGCTTGAACCTCATGGAGGCTTCCTACGTACCATGCCTTGACATGGATCAAAGACCTCGTAGTTCGCTAGGTGGGGGTCAGGGTCGATGCTTACTCTAAGCCCACACGAGTCATGCTTGGTGTGAGAAACAAGAGGTTGCAAGGACCTGACGATCACGTCACGAAGGATGCGTTCGTGAGAAGCGAAGAGGGGCTTACGCGTTAGGCGGCCCATGGTGCTGGGACTTACTCCTGGATGGAGGCCCAAACGGGGGGTGCCTCGTTCCCTATCACGCCCTCCACTGACCTTGGTAGTGGGGAGGTACAGAGATGAAGGGGTGCAGCCATCCGTTGGGGAACTAGGGTCGCCCTTCTCCTACGAACATACGCCACTCCAATAAGGAGGATATCACCCCTTGTGGATGGGTGATTCCATTCCCTTGGAGACGAGTGGTGTAAAGAATGTTCGAGCTGGGGGGACCCTTCGTGAGAGAGATGAGGTGGATCATAGTTAACATCATGTGTTGAGGACGTGGTGCTTGGCAGTTTAACGTCCTGCAGCTCGGACGAAGTGGGTTCACTCCGCACCCCTAGGACTTACATAACTGGTACCCTCTGGTCCTTGGGGAAGGGAAGGTATCAGTAAGGCCATGGTTAAGGGGGGTTGTGGAATGAACCATCAAGGGGTCCATGTTAGTGTGGCTATGCGAAGAAGCAATAGCCGTTAGCGTGCCTATGCGAAGAAGCATTAGGCGAAGCAACTCTACAGGTGGTATTGTCCATGGGACTTTGAAATCACATCGTGCAAACCTGGAGGTTTGCACAGGAGGAGGAATCACTAAGAAAAAGAGTGTGCTTCACGAAGTGGAGTGCCTTGGCCTTGGCATGGGGCATAGGTGTGAGTGAGAGGTGCTCCCCAAAGTGGAACAGTGTTCGCGGAGCACTGCCTCGGGAAGAAGGGGTGCCTCGCGAAGCAGGGTCCTGCGAAGCAGTGTGCTTCGCGATGTGTAGCGATCCTGCCATAGCATAGGGATCACTAGTCTGGTTTGGGTGTTTTGCGAAGCATAAACGCTTCGTGGCTGCTCGGGTTCCCTTGGGAATCCCCTTCCTTCGCGAATGCCCTTGAGCTTCGTGAAGGGCATCCCTCTCGTAAGAGGGGCTCAAAACAAGACAAAGCAGAGGCGTCTCGCGAAGTAAAAGTACCTCGTGGAGCTCATGATTCCCGGGGCAAAGAGTGCTTCACGATTCGGGAGAGGAGATGCCGAAAGGTCGGATTGTCTGTCCCTGGGACTCAGGGGGAGTCCAGTATTTATAGGAAAGGGGTGCCGCGAAGCAGAACTCGCGCGCCGCCTCAAGTGCTTCGCGGCGCGCTCGCGAACGTCAACGGCGTTCGCGGAGGTTTACCACCTCTGGAGCTTCGCGGCGGGTCGCGAACGTCAAATGCGTTCGCAGAGGTTACCACCTCTGGATCTTTGAAGCGGGCTCGCGAACGTCAAATGAATTCGCGGAGGTTTACCGCCTCTGGAACTTCACGGTGGGCTCGCGAACGTCAAATGCATTCACGGAGGTTTACCACCTCTGGAGCTTCGCGAGGCCGCGATGATCGGGGCGCTTCACGCCAGTGCTTCGCGTCGGGGCTTCGCGAGGGAGCGCGCCAACCTTCTTTTCCGTTCCTTCATCTCGGGACATATTTTGGCGCCAACAGTCGTTTCATGGGGGAGTCAGGTCTACCAGTTCTGAGGAGACTGAGTCTGAGTTTTTGGAAAGGTGTTTTGAAGGCGCGCTTGGTTTCGGAGAAGACCCACCTTCCCCGTGCTGTCTCTTTTAATGTGGGGTGCTGGTGTATTTGGCAAGCCAGAAACCAAGCCCGATACGAAGGTGTAAGACCCTCAACCAGAGCCATCTTTGCTCACATCCACTTCCTACGCATCGACATGTCTTTACTCATTAAGGAGTGGCAGAGGTCCTCCCCCTTCCCTTGCATGCAAATGCATAATCCCTATCCTTCCCTTCCTGAGGAGGGAGGGCCTGGGAAGTGGGTTCGATGGGATCCCCCTGTAACAGGCTACAAGCTCAATACTGACGGATCTTGCTCAGCGGGGGTGATCTCCGGAGGGGGGGTTGTTAGAGATCCTAAGGGTGATGTGAAACTGGCTTTCTCTCGTTTCCTAGGCAGGGGAACTTCCATCCAAGCAGAGGCCCGGGCTCCCTTCACATGGCTTTCATTGTGCATCCTGGAGGATGTTGCCATTTCGAAAGTGGAGGTGGACTCTCTTGTCCTCCTTAATTCCCTTAAAGAGAATCTCTTTACACCTTGGTCCATTGTGTATGTGGTCCGGAAATTCCATTATATGATTAGTCAAAACATCACTCTCTCCCACATATGGCGAGAGGGGAACAAGGTCGCGAACTATGTGGCTTCCATGGATGATCACAGGTCCATAGATGTGCATATCTTCCGGACTAACAGTTTGAAGGCAGAATGTGTTAATTTGATCAGAGGGGATGCCCTCGGTTTGCATTACTTTAGACCTTTGTAGCTTTCATTTTGTCCTTCTTTTCTTCTCTTTAATAAAAATTCAATTTGGATGGATGATTCAAGTGTTTCAGGTTTTAGGGAGATACGATCCAAGGGGAAGTGGAATCTAAAGATGAAAGGTGGAGAAGTGACATGCTTCAGATTTTTTATTGACTCGAATCAGGTACCAAATTTGAAGAAGAAGAAAAGCAACAGAGCACAATAAGAAGTGATTTTGTTATTAACTTTGTATCTTGTTTCCTACACGGAGTTTCTACTCAGTAGGCTTAGATATTTTGTTAATGGATCAATTATGAGTGCCATATTATAAAATATGCATGAGTAGAAGAATGGTTATGGGTCTAAATAGTTGGGTCTAACAACTGGAAGAGTTATATAAAACAGGGGGAGCATTCTATATCCCAAACAGATGCATGATCTCAATGTGATATGAAGGACGAATGTTTATGTTCATGAAGAATGATTGGGGGAAAAGTAGAAACACACAAGTTTTGATGACAATATTTTTTTTTCTAACAATGTGGTATCAGCTGACTGTTTTCAGGATACCAAGAAGCTGTGATAGAAAATCAAAGGTGTGTCAACAAAAATCTTAGAGAAGAAGTTCAAAGAAATAATGTCACTGAACGGTGAAACAGTGGAATGTTTTATGATGAAATTAAGGAATTTGAAAGAGAATCAGGGGGTAGAAGTCCAAAATGATAATTCAGATATAGACTCCTAGATAGAGGGAATTGATGTCTGTGAGACATTTTCACCAGTTGCAAGGCTGGAGACGATCAGATTATTCCTAGCCATTGTAGTACAACAGAAGTTCAAGGTACTCTAGATAGACGTCGAATCTATATTCCTAAATGGGGTTCTAGAAGTAGAGGTGTACATTGAGCATCCATATGGTTTTCTCATTCATGAGGATGAGAACAAAGTTTTCAGGCTGAAGAAGGCGTTGTATGGGTTGAAACAAGCACCAAGAGCATGGTACTCAAGGCTTGATCAGTACTTGAAGAAGCTTGGTTTCCATCATGGGGGATTTGATTACAATATATATTTCCACAATGATAGTAATAAAAGGATGATGATGCTGGTGTATGTTGATGACATAATATTTGGAGGATTAGATGAAGTTCAGTGCATACGATTTTCCGAATTCATGAAAAATGAGTTTGAAATGTCAATGATTGGAGAGCTAACATTTTTCCTTGGTCTCCAGGTGACACAAGGAAGGAATGGATCATTAATTTATCAATACAAATACACCAAGGTGGTTCTAAGAAGGTTTGGAATAGAGAATTCCAAGGAGATGAAGACTCTAGTTGCTACCAGGATGAAATTATCAAAAGATGAGGATGGAAAGACAGTTAATATTACAGAATACAGGAAAATTATTGGAAGTTTTCTGTACTTGACCGAAACAAGGCATGACATTGTTTTCACCACATGCCAAGAAATGAGATGTCAGAGTAATCCCAAGGAAATCCACATGCTCGTAGTGAAAAGAATACTTTGGTATATCAAAGGCACCTTGGATTTCAGTCTGATGTATAATGACAAATCTCAATCAGTGTTATTGTGTTACACAGATGTAGAATGGGCCAGATCAACAGATGATAGAAAATCAATGATATGTGGTGCATTATATCTTGGTGGATTGTGTATTTCTTGATTAATCAAGAAGAAAGATTGCATTTCATTGAGCACTGCAGAAGCTGAGTATATTTCAGCCACTCAAGCATGCACACAGTTATTATGGATGAAGCAACAGCTTGAAGATATGAGAGTTGAAGTGAAGTCTCTGATCGGAATCCAGTACGATAAATCAAGTGCTATAAATCTTATAAAAAATATCGTCCATCACTCAAGGACAAAGTAAATTGAGATAAAGTATCATTTTATCCAGGAGAAGGTTGAACAGGGATTTTTGAAGTTGGAATATGTGTCTATAAAGCTACAGGTTGCAGACATTCTGACAAAGGCCTTACCCAAGGAATCTTTTGAGAGGCATCGACTGGCTCTAGGAGTTCAGTCGACTCCCCACACTTGAAAGAGTGTTGAAGTGTAACCACCCCCTCTCCCCGAGGTATGTTGTGTTTTTCCCAAAATGTGCTGATATGTGTTCTCTACTCTGCTAAAGACTGCAAAGGAGTGACCATTGGGTTCATTGAAAAAGGGGGAGAAAATAGTGATCGTTCAGGTATGAGACAATGTGGCTATTTGAGAAATCATGAAAGATAGGGGGAGAAGCTGACAGGTGGAGCACCCAGATAAGAGGAGTTGAAGGAGAAGGTAGATTGGGGGAGAGTATTAAATTTGACGATGTTAGAAGTGATCAATCAAAGAATATATATCACGATAGCTGAGGATCGTGATAAAAGCAGAAGAGTGGTGTTGGAATGCGGTAAGAATATTTACAAATATTGGTATCAGTTTTGTTTCAACAGTGGGTGCTAGAGTTGAAGTGATTCATTGATGAACTTTTCATTTACTCTTGTTTCTCACGCTGAGCATTGCTCATGTGGGCTTAGAGTATGTGTTGAGTAAATCCTTTATCGCTATTAGAATCGCAATAGTAAAATGGCGGTTGAAGAATTAACGATGTATATTTTTAGGGAAGAGTTTTCAACAAACCCAAAGGGGGAGATTGTTGGGAAAAAATCTCTCAAGGTATCATTGAAGCATTTTTGAGGTGATTGTATTTGTTGAGAAAGTGGACATCTGTCTTGTGATTGTTGACAAAGAAAACCATGACATATAATTTTGTTGACAAAGGTGAATTCATGGTGGAATTTCGAGTTCAAGAGCTATGGTCAACGATCCATTTTTGATTCAAGAACATCAACAAAGTAATGGATGATCTGGAGGTGGTATAAAAAGAACAGATACAAGGTGGCACCGTTTTCTTGTGTTTTCCAAATTTTGGGGCCTGAAAATCGAAAAATAAAGAAAAGTGGTTTTTGGCAAAGGGACTTGCGCGCCATGTACTTGAAGGCTTGGAAACTTGCGCGCCATATGTTTTTCAAGATCAGATCATCAAAATATGGAAAAGGGATAAGGGTCACGCAAGTACTGGGTTGGTCGCGCTGCTGACTTGCGTGCCGAGAAAGGACTTGTGCCCCGGTGCCTATGAAGATTGGAAACTTGTGTGCCTGTTGTTTTTCAAGATCAAAAAAATAAAATATGGAAAAGGGAGAAGGGCACCCAAGTTTGGAAGTGGGTCGCGCAAGTGACTTGTAGGGGAAGAGACCTGCGTGCCGAGACTTGCACGCCAAGGGTAGACTTGTGCGCCGTCGCACAGGGTGTCCAAATGCCTATAAATACAAGACCACCCCTCCTCATTTTTTAGCGAGTTCAACACTTAGAAAATCAGAGCTCTCGTCGCGCAGCTGTGGTGGTCGTGCAAGTGGTGTGTGGTCGTGTAGGTGGACTTTCGTGCTAGTGTTGGAAGTTGTGTGCCGGTTGGTAGTTGTGCGCCAATATTGTTTTGGGCATAAAAGTGGTTGAGTAACGCAGGTTTGGAGTTGCAGAAGATTGTTCCGTGCAAGTGGTTGAGGTATACTTGCACGCCTGTTGTGATTTTCCCGCCAATACTTGCTCCCCAGGTTAGACTTGCGCACCAAGTTAGGTTGATTCACGACAGTTATTCAGGGCTGTGTGAAAGCTGGAAGGTTGCCCGAAACCTTCAGTGCAAAGTGAGATTCATCTACGGGTGAAAGTTGGACTTCAACAGAGCATCTATATGCAACAGAAGATGCATTAATTGGTAATAATGAAGTGACCTACAGGTCTATAAACTATGAGTGGATCTTTTCTAGAGTAGTGAGCAAAGGAAGAGGAAGAAGGTGATCCTCTCCACTGGCAGTGAGAGAGAGAGAGAGAAATAGGGAGTGACCCTTGGGAAAGTAGTGAGCGGACCCTAAACTTTGTAAAGGCAGTGAGCCTGGGAATAGAAGTGATCTATCCTGAACCTTGTAAACAACAGTGTGCTTTATTGTATTTGGTACAGTGGCACATCATCGTTGTAAGCTCCTTGGACATAGCCCAGTGAGGGTGAACCAAGTAAAAATCATTGTGTCTGCCTGCTTACTTCCCTGCATTTCATTTTAAGCATTATCATCAGATAAAGAAGAAAAGAAGTGGTAATCATAAACACACAAGTGAAAAAAAATTTTCCCTTTTAATAAAGAGGTCAAGATCCATTGGGGCATGAAGAATTTTGAAAAAGAATATCCATACCCTAATTCACCCCTCTCTCAGGGTATATAAGCCCATATTGGTCCTAACAATTTTTAATGGTATTTTCATGTATTTATTCCACATTAATTAATCATGGAATAACTTATGATGTTGATTTATTCCATGTTATATGATCCAATGTGGAACACTTATGTGTGAAATAAAATGTTCAAGAAGGGTGCGCCCAGATAGCGCTCCGATGCATTGGGTAAAGTATAGTATCATGATACGTCATGTGCAATGGGTTTTGAATAATGCTAATTCAAGTGAAACAAGGTTTTACTTGTGATTCATGTTCAATGAGGGTTTACTAATTCTCTATGTGTAATGAGCCTTATCTCATGCTAATCCCATTTTAAGTGTTGTTGGCACCTTTCCATGTTATGATTATCATGCTTTATCATGATTTTATGTTCATGTTTCTCTTGTGATCCATTGATATGACTATTGTCTAATATGTATTGTATTCCTCATGTTATTCCATGTTTATTCCCTTACTGGGCTTTATATCTCACCCTTTTCTTATGCATGTTCTCAGATTATCCCATGAAATGCTAAGTATGAGGGAATATTGTGGTCTTGTAAAGAAAGTTTTCAATAAAGATGTTATATTTAATGTTTTAAGTGGTTATGTAATGATCCTAAGACCCAAAGGCACTATAACTATTGATATTTTATGTTTTATCAAGTAAAGTTTATGTAATAAATCATGTTTTAGTGTGTAATAAAAAACATGGTTGATATAGTTGGTATTAGAGGATAGGTTTAGTTATTTTTGGGATTAGGATTAGAAAACCCTAGTGAATACTTTGAGACAAGAATAAGTATAATAAAAACATCCCTAATATTTGGTGAGTATTGAGTAAGTGTTTTATAAAGTAAATACATCCCTATCTGGATACGAGGAGGTAGAGGCGACTCTGGAACAAATGTATCCTAGGGGTAAAACCCAAAAACACCACTTTGATCTTGAATCAAATGAGAACTGATGCACGACAATGGGTCTTTCTTCACACTTGGTTATGACACTCCTAGGGGATATGATTTGGTAAATTCACAAGCTTAGTATGAACCCTTGTTGATGGAATTAAAAAAAATTCCCCTAAGAATATATGTTAGAAAGTAGATCATGAATAGCATAGATTGAAGCCTATTGATTTATAAGTTAAGGAAATAAAAGTTATTTATAAGTCATTAGTTTTTTCCTTGGATTAATCTTTATATGTTACCCCTAACTTTACTTTTATTCTAGCCAATGGCCAGTAATAGGAGGACTCAGGATAAAAAATGATGTGAAGATCAATGAGATAATTGTGCTAATGAGATGCCCAATCCGATGGGAGAAGGAATCACAAACTTTGTAATGCTTCTATCTCAGTTAACAAAATCATTGAATAGAAACATTGGTCAATAGGAATGTTAAACCCCCCCATAATAAAGAACAAGTCTCTATCGAGATCTTCATGAGAGAAAGGCCTCCTACTTTTAATGGATCATCTGATCCCTCAATCTCCAAAAAATGGATCGAATCCATTGAAAAGATCTTCTCAATCCTTCAATGTTCTGAACAAGAGAAGGTTCTCCTGGATGCTTATTGTATGGAGGGTGAAGCTGATCAATGGTAGACATTGATAAAAAATACAAAGCCTGAGGAGGAGATCAAGGTGTTGGAATGGAAGGATTTCTGGAAAAAAAAATTCAATAAATATTTTCCGCGCACCTTCCGGCTTAAGATGGAAAGGGACTTCCTTGACCTCATGCAAACAGACGATGAATCTATTGGAGTGTACGAGGAAAACTTCAAAATTATTGAATGATACACTTCTGGATTTGTCGTTACCCTCGAATGCATGGTTGACCGATTCTTTGGTGGGCTGAAACCTAACATACGGAAAGTGCTGACAATCCATGACTTTGACAGCTATGGGGAAATTGTCCGATGTGCCCTCAAGGTAGAAATAGAGACTGGAGAATATTAGGGGTATCATGGGGATAATAATCATATGTTGGACTTAAATACTGGTAGTCCGATGGATAAATCCAATGTTCTTAAGAAGATCCAGCACCCCACTTTCCAAAGGTGCGGAAAGAAGAACCCCAGAAATTTCCTAAAGGGTACGAGGAAATTCCTTAGGTGTGGAAGAGAAGGGAAATTAGCTATTAACTGCCGACAAGAAAAACCCGTAGCTGTAACAAAGGATAGGAACACTCCATTAGAACCTCAATGCATTGTTAATTTCTACAAATGCAAAGAACTAGGACATATTGGAAATCAGTTCCCTAAGGCAAGGGTTTTCAGAGGCAACCAACAACCTCTAAGGCAGCAAGGGAAATCTTTTACCATCACTATTATTGAAGTGAACCACGAAAAATAAGTGGTGACATGTATTCTAGTTATTCATTCAATAATAGAGAACATACTTTTTGATTCAGGTTCTATGAATTCTTTTATATCCCAAAAGTTTAGTAGAACAATCCCAGTACCACCACAAATCATGGAAGTAAAGATGTCAGTGAGTATGTCAAATGGGGAAATCATTGCATCCCATGAATATAACTCCTCCAATGTCATAATATGTGGATTGAAATTCCCAGATAATCATTTCATACTCCCTATGGTGGAATTTTATGCAATTCTTGGCATGGATTAGCTTTCCTTATATAGAGCCAACATAAATTTATGTGAGAGGGAAATCACTCTCCATGTGCAGAATCGACCCCCGATTCTATTCAAGTGCAAGGAGGAAGATGAATATTCTTTTGATCCATCATATCAAGCATGGCTATTACTTCCCTATGAACATGCGTAACTAGATCAGATGATTCAGTCTAAGGAGGCAACCATCCTTGAAGATATTTCTATTGTGAGGGAATTCACTGAAGTGTTTACTGATAAATTTCCTGGTCTTCCTCCTAGAAGAGATGTTGAATTCTAAATTGATCTTATACTTGGGGCATTTCCATATCCAAGAATCTGTATAGAATGGCTGTTGTGGATCTTGAGGAGCTGAAGAAACAACTACAGGATAATCTGTATAAAGTGTGTATACTCCCAAGTGCTTCACCTTGGGGTGCACCAGTCCTCTTCATCAAGAAGAAGGATGGATCAATGTGCCTTTGCATCGATTATTGTGAGCTTATAAAAATTACGATAAAGAACAAGTATCCTCTCCCATGAATTTATAACTTGTTCGATATGCTTCTTGGAGAACAATACTCCTCCAAGGTGGATTTGAAGTGGAGATATTATCAAGTAAGGGTGAAGAAGGAAGATATCCCCAATACTACTTTTCGTACAAGATACTGTCACTTTGAAGACATATTATTTCCTTTCAGACTCGCTAATTCTCTAGAAATATTCATGGAATTGATGAATATAGTATTTAGGGATTAACTCAAAAAATTTGTGGTAATATTTATAGATGATATTCTAATATACTCCAAAACCAAGGAGGATCATGAGGAGCATCTAAGAACTGTACTAGGGACCTTGCGGAAGGAGAAGCTCTATGAAAAGTATAGCAAGTGCGATTTCTAGTTGAAGGAGGTCTCATTCTTGGGCCATATCATCACAAGAAATGGGATATCTATGGATCCCTTCAAAAGAGATGTAATTGGGGGATGGTCAAGGCCAACATCGGTAATAGATATCCGTAGCTTCTTGTGGTTTGCTGGATATTATTGACGATTTTGGAAAATTTCTCACGATTTTCCAACCCTCTTACCAAGCTAACTCAGAAAGAATTAATGTTTTCTTAGAGTGATGAATGCGAAGAAAGCTTCAAGGAGTTGAAAAGGAGGCTTATCACTACACCCATGCTCACATTACCCAGAAGTGTATAACTTTTTTTGGTATTCAGTGATGCTTCGAAGAAGGGCCTAGGCTATGTGTTGATGAAAAATGAAAAAGTCATTGCCTATGCTTCAAGGCAATTGAAAGTTCATGAGCAGAATTATCCAACACATGGTCTGGAGTTGGCTGCAGTGATCTTCGCTTTAAAAATTTGGCGACATTATCTATTTAGGGAGAATTTTGAAATATATATGGACCACAAAAGCCTCAAGTATATATTCACAAAGAAAGACTTGAACATGCAACAACGAAGATGGTTAGAGCTGATAAAAGACTATGACTGTTGAATCCATTACCACCCTAGGAAAGCAAACAAGGTGGAGGGTTCTCTAAGTAGAAAGGACTCAACAATTCTATAATTTATGAGTATTGAGAAGGATCCAATCTTCTTAGATTTTATGAAGATGGACATGTGAATCATAAATAAGGGAACATCACCAATCCTTTCATAAATGATTTCTCAACCATCTCTTTTGGAAAGGTTAATGGATTATCAAAAGGAATATGTGGGAATTCAAAAGAAAGTGGAAGCTATCAAAAAAGGGAAATCCTCATATTTCAATGTTAATGACGAAGGAATTGTGAGATTTGGGAAAAGACTATGTGTTCTATCAAGTCCAGAGATGTAGAAGTAACTTCTGGATGATGCACCTAGTTCACTTTTCTCTATTCACCCAGGAAACACAAAGATGTATCGAGATCTTCAAAAGAATTATTGGTGGGATAATATGATGTAAGAGATTGATGAGTATACATCATAGTGCCTGGTGTGTTAGCAAGTGTAGGCAGAGAGGAAGAAGTGTAAGGGGATGATGCAACCATTTCCCATACCAGCATGGAAATGGGAGAAAATCACCATGGATTTTGTCACCAAAATTCCAAAGACATCCAAAGGCAACAATGAAATATGGGTTGTTGTGGATCATCTTATAATGTTTGCACACTTTATTTCAATTCTGGAGAATTTCTCATTGGATCAGCTGGCACATATATATATATATGGGAAGTGGTAAGGCTGTATGGAGTACCACTATCTATTGTATCCGATCAAGATCAAAGATTCACCTCAATCTTTTGGAAGAGTCTTCAACATGCTCTAGCAACTGAGAAGAACTTCAATATGAATTATCATCCTCAAACTAATGGCCAATCCGAGTGGACTATCCCAACACTTGAAGACATTTTGAGAGCGTGCTCTATAAACTTAAAAGGAGGGTGGGACCAACATATTCCACTGGATGAATTCTCATACAATAACAGTTTCCACTCGAGCATCCGAATGGAAACTTATGAAGCCATGTATGGGAAGAGGTGCAGAACACCGACATGTTGGGATGAAGTCGGTGACCATAAGCTGCAAGGACCATAAATGGTCGAAGAAATGGTGGAGAAGGTGAAAACAATTCAGAAGCATATCAAGGCAGCCCAGAGTTGACAGAAGAGTTATGCAGATAACCATCGTCGAGACCTTGAGTTTAAAGTCAGAGACATAGTATTTCTACGCATATCCCCTTGGAATAAGGTCATGAGGTTTAGAAAGATAGGGAAGTTAAGTCCTAGGTACATCATCCCTTTCGAGATTCTTGACCATGTTGGGGTTGTGGCCTATCGACTAGCACTTCCACCTACCATGGACACAGTACATGATGTATTTCATGTATCCCTCTCAATGCAGTACATACCAGAACCTTCATATATAATCTTTTCAGAGGTAGTATAGCTAGAGGATGACCTTTTTTATGAGGAGAAACCATTGAAGATCATAGATCATAGAGAAAATGTTCTATGAAATAAGACAATGCCCCTCATCAAGGTGTTGTGGCAAAACCACAAGTTCGAAGAAGTGACATGGGAATAAGAGGAAATTATGAAGCAGAGTTACCCACATCTGTTTTAGTGTGTGAAAAGGAAATTTCGAGGGTGGAGTTTCTTAAGGGGGAATATTGTAACCACCCAAACTTTCATTAATGAAAATTACTCTTGATCTAATTAAATGTATTATTATGGTTATATAAAAAGTTAACTTCATTGGTTTTATGTTTCTAGATTTTAAAATACTTTTTTGAATTGTGACCCTTGCTAATATAGCCATTGAATAGTGATCACAAGATTAGTATAAATATAGGGTTTAACAAATCCAATTTACTCAGATAAAGGAAGAAATAGCCTCATCCAATAGACTTTCCCCGTACAAATCCCATTTGTCGGAGCTTGGAAAGGAGGTGGCGTCATTGGGCTTCACTCTTGACCAAGCCCAAGATGATCTTGAACACGTTAAGCTTGAGCGAAACCGACAATGGGAGAGGTGGAAGTTAATAGAGATTACCACCCGAGCGATGTTATACAGCCACCCCAAGAGTCTATCACCATCGCACACCTTAACCTTCGGTCTTATGCTGGTGTTATAAGTGGTTATGTAAAAAAACCCTAGCACTATGACTATGTAAATTATTTTTATATAAAGAATGTTCATTCCTTTTATTATTTTCACTTTGTTAATAGTCTTTAAAGAACAAATAGTATTTTTAATTAATATTCAACAAAGAAATATATTGTGATGAATTAATGGATTTTTTAATTAAATAATATTTTCAAAATATTATTATTATTATTATTATCAAATTAATTTTTATTAAATAGAAATTATCGTATAATTTTATGAATGAAATTGTATTTTTTATTATGGTTTGAATGCTATTTTTGCCAAAACGCATGAATTTTCGATAAATGTCAGTTTTTATTTTAAAAATAAAAATACATGTATATATAAAATTATATAGAAAAAATAAATATTATTTTTGGAATCAGGACATTGAAATTACCCAATGGTGAATTTTTCATAATTTTCTGAGACAGTCGAATTTTTGGGTAAAAATTAAATACCGTTTAAATATATAATGTGTTTTATGACATAATAATGACCCAATAGTGATGTAATAAAATACTATAAACATTATTTTCGGACAATATATGTTTTATAATTAAAATAATGTGATTTTAGATTTTTTTTATTTATTTTAAAAAGCTTTTTTGGACCCTCCAAGAATTATAAAACATTTTTTCTTTTTAAATTGTTTTCCTTGAGAGCGTGTCTCACCTCCACAAAATAAACCCTATTATTTTAAGAAGTTAGTCCATTGGCCTTATAAAATATGGTTTTACAATCCCATTTGTAAAAAACCATGGGGAAAAAACATTGTCTGGATTGTGGTATTGATTAGTTTAATTTGAGGTGTCACAATCCTAAATAATAAAGAATTCCCTCTCCTTTCCTATATAAACCCACCCAAGCTCCCACTTCCTCTTCACTCAAAGCCTTTAGAGTTCGACCAACCCATGACCTATTCTCTATAGAATTCTCAATAGGTGACCCAATCTCCCAAGAATCCTCTCTCAAGCCTCTCCAAAGCCATTAGGGTCACACTTCCATGTAAGGGATTTCTTCCTTTCTCATTTTTGTCCAATTTTCTTTAAGTTGTTGTGCCCTTTTGTTCAATTAGAAATGTTGGGGTATGATTTATAAACTCCCCCATACAACCCTATTTATGTTTGGATAATGGGAGACCCCTTTCTCTCTCATTAATGCCTCCCATGTACACCTGTTACCATGCCGGAATTATGTAAGAGATTTCTCTCTCCTCTTTTACATCTAAGCAATTCTTTGGTATTATGCATCTAAATTCCATTATTTTTGTTGGTACATCTATCTATATGAACCCCTTACTTTCAATTTCATGTACATATAATGATACAAACTTTTCTCTCTAATCAACCATTTTCAGGAATCCTTATGTCACGCTTTTATGCTGCCAAAATTCACCGTGTTTTTCCAAGCCAAGATCATTGTGTTGTGAATACCATACCCATGTCTCTATCAAGGGTATTAACCTTTATTCAAGTATAAATATTGAATGGTATTTTCATGTATTTATTCCACATTACTTAATCATGTAACAACTTATGATGTTGATTGATTCCAGGTTATATGATCCATGTGGCACACTTGTGTATGAAATGGAATTTTTAAGAAGGGTGCGCCCTGATAGCGCTCCAATGCATTGGTTAAAGTATAGAATCATGGTACATCATGTGCAATGAGTGTTTACTCATGATAATTCAAGTGCAATGATGTTTACTCATGCTTCATGTTCAATGAGGGTTTACTCATGCTCCATGTGCAATGAGCCTTGGATCATGCTAATTCTATGTTAAGTGTTGTTTCCACATTTCCATGTTACGATTATCATGCTTTATCATTATTTTATGATAATGTTTCTCTTGTGATCCATTGATATGCCTACTTTCTAATATTTATTGTATTACTTATGTTATTCCATGTTTATTTCCTTAATGGGCTTTATACCTCACCCTTTTCTTATGCATGTCCTCAGGTTATCCCATGCTATGATAAGTACAAGGTAATGTAGTGGTAATGTAAAGGAAGTTTTCAATAAAGATGTTTTATTTCATGTTTTATGTTGTTATGTAATGATACGAAGTCCCAAAGAAACTAGACCTCTCAATCTTCTATTTCGTATCAAGTGAAGTTTATGTAATAAATCATGTTTTAGTGTGTAATAAAGAACAATGTTGTTATAC
The DNA here is from genome assembly GCA_963277665.1 of Viscum album. NCBI lineage: Eukaryota > Viridiplantae > Streptophyta > Magnoliopsida > Santalales > Viscaceae > Viscum > Viscum album. Next base: position 2,005,041,068 of record OY728122.1, on the reverse strand, counting down.
ATTCAACATTAACATGGTTCCTTCATGTTCTATCCATTTACTAAAACCTAGAACCATAGTCCAGGAAACACTAATTATAATAGGAAAACCACAGAATTAAAGAATAAAATTTCAATTTTTGACACTTTAGAACTTATCCAAGGTTATTCAGGAATATCTCTAAAATGCTAGGATAGTATTATAACCAATACTTAGATGTATCCTAATTTTATTTATTGAGGTTCTCTCATCTTAGTTTCCAAAGGTTAAAAATACCTTTTCTCTGATACCAACTATAATGGACCATACTTTACCTATAGATTTTACTTCAACGGTGATGAATATTTGTTACATATCATAACAAAAACCATGCAAGGCCCGTATAGGTTTAGTGTCTTTAGAAACTGGGAAACATAAACAAATGGTACCTAAAATATCTACTTTTTCTCCCACTTATTTGTTCATAACTAGTATCCATTTTGACATATCTTACTTAATACCATTTTTCATGACCTAGGAAAAAGAAACATATGAAAGGGTGAGATCAAATGCTCACTAAGGTTAAACAAGTGAAATATCAGTCATATAATAATCATAAGAACATTACATTTGAAGATATTATACTTTATATAAAATATCAAAATATCATGTCATAGGATAAATCATAATAGTGCAATGTAATAAAAATATTCATAACATAAGGCATGAAATTTTGTGGCATACACACATAGAATATAAAATCATTTGATATTAGTCAAGGCCCATTTCCAGGACCATCATAGCGGACAATGTCCACTATTGAACTGAGTTCACTTCTCATTCTGGCAATGTATTACTGAACCAGATGTACTTGTCATTCCAGTAATGTCTATATCATGAGAAATAGATCTTTTCCACAAAACATAAACCATTCACCATAGCATAACCCAAGGAACAAAAAAATGGGTTTCTTAAACATCATTTCATCATATCATAATCCATATAAGATAAATTGATTTCAAAAATATAATTACATCATAAAAAAATAAAATAAAATTAATTATAGTGATAAAAAAATTATTCTGTGCCATATTATATGGAAAATAATTTTGATAAAACACTTGAGATTAATTCCAGAGGAAAATATCCTTCTTGAAAAACGTTTTCCTTCCTCAAAATGCCACAAAATATTAGAATAAATCATTTTAGGTGAAAATAAACCTATAACCTTGTAGGGTAATATTCAATGAAATAAGTAATTATGAATTCATAAAAATATTTTCATGCCATACAAGTTAAAAAAAATATTTTTCTCGTACTTTTTCCAGTAAAGTCAAAAAGTACCTCATACTGAAAATGACAAGAGATTCTAATTATAACATTTAGTAAAAATTCACCAGTTGGTAAAACTGAATTTAAAAAATTTTAGAAGGATATAATTATTATTTTTAAATACATATTAATGAAACATGGATGTGGATGATAAATATACCCCATTAAATACTTACAAATAAACAATCTCAGATCAAATTGAGATTTTCAATGTTATCCCTTACCTTAGGTATGATATGATTTGTATGTATATCAAAATAATGTATATTGATTTAAACAATGTTACTGATTTATTCCATAATCATAATAAATTTTTATGATATTATTTATGATCATATTTTCATCAGTTTGTTAGTAACATTTAATTGTTACTCGTTATTTGGTTATTAACTGCCTTATGTTGTTATCCATGTTTTGTCATATAAGTTCTTACTCATATATTTAGGTAATAGAAATATCATTTATAAAATTATATTACCATAATATATATAATATATATTCATTCAATTCATTTATATAATCATGATTTAATGACGAATGTGTAGAACTAATCACACCGCACTTTGGAGACGTTAAGCCGTACGTACGCACGAGCGCCGATATCATTCCTGTATTGTTGAATTGTATTAAAGTGGATTGTGTATAGTATTTCAGAATAAATATAATTTTATATTAATCATATATATTTATTAATTTCATCAATTTACCCATCCATGTAAGGTGGGGGTGAAAATGGATTACACCATGACATGGAGACGATAAGCTGTATGTACACACGTGTGGTGATTTCATTTTTCATAGGATGGATTGAAGGTGGAATACAATTGTTTCATAATAATAATAAAATCTCATTATATAAGTACTAATGTGGTTATTAATTTATCATTAAACAACTCATTATGTGGAAGTAGAATAAGAAATATGTTTGAAAGAATCGGTAAATGATATTACCTCTTCTTCGATGCACCTCCTATAAATATCATCTTAGAGCACTAGATATGGTATTTTAAGAATACCAGAACGTCTAGAATGTTTCTAGGGATGTTGAAAAGGGAAATGGGAAGGTTATGGTCAAGCGTTATGGCTCAAATGGAAGTGAAGAGTTGAGAGAGGAAGTGCCCTTTTATAATTGTGATGATGGGCACTTTTGAAAAACCTCAAAAATATTAATTTATAATAAAATAAAAGCCCACATAAAAACCTAATAAATGTCCCAATTTAAATTATTAAAAGATATAGGGTTGTAATATCATAAAAAAAATTCAGACAAGTGTTTATTTCAAATATTTCACTATCATATTAATTAACACATATGTATTCATTTTAATTATTAACTATGGTAACAAATATTTCAATATGAAAAGGGTGAAATATTTATTTATTTGAAGTCAATTAGACCATATATGAATAATTTAGAACATTTTAGAATATATAATAATTATTATATATTTTTAAGAATTATTTATGATTTCTAAATAATTTAAGAAAACCTTATTTTGTCAAAATATCAATAGTGTCAATTTTAACACTATTTATTTCATGGATTTTAAAATATATAAAAATAAAATGTAAAAATAGATAAAAATATTTTATTATATCCCTATGGGGTCAAGGTAAACTATAAAAATTCATTTTACATAATAATTATCCAAAATTATATTTATTTCAATATTTTTAAAAACATTTATTTGATATATTCATTAATAAATTAATTACTACCTCAATTTTGTGTAATTATTTAATATATTTATTTTTTTGAATAAAAATTTATAATGAAATAATATGATGAATATAAATCCATTATATTTCATAAAAATAATTTTAGGTGAATTTATCTTCTGAAAAACCCCACATTAAAAATGATATACTATTTTAAAATAAGAATGTTTCAAATATATCATCACTTTAAATAAAATAATTTAAGTATCATAATCTCTTCTATAAGACTCCAAATGATCAATAAATAAACCCCTAGATTCTTAGGGTCTATATATACTCGACCAAAATGGTTTTCTCAAGTGTTTGGGAATTTTTATTCTTATTAATATTTTAATAATAGTAATTTTATTGTTTTGTCATCAATTAATTAATTTTCGGATCTTACAAGTATACGATATTAAGGTAATTATTTATTTACTAAAAATTAAAAATAATTTTTTTTGATAAAGAAAAGAATTTTATATTTCAATTGAGTATTTATAATCTAATTTATCACTTGTATAACCATATATTAAAAATAATTTAATTATTAAAGATTGAATGAGACATATTTCACAATTATTTAAATAAATAAATTAAATGTCCTAATCTCATCCAAGTGGGTTCCAATGGATAAAATTTAGACCTAAGTATGTTTTTCAGAATATTATCATCATCCAATTAAATTAAGTCAATTGTTAGGGTAATTTTATAATATTACATTTACTCAAATTTATCATATTTACCCTTTTACCGTGTTAATATAATTTTCCGAAGTTAGTATTCATATTGCAAAAAATAATATAAAGATATCTACATAATTTGGAACTACTAATTCCATATATGGGATCCATTTTTCAAAATTCAAAACAAAAAATTTCAGTAATTAATTTAAAATTAATCCTGTCGTTGAAATGATAAAACATGTTTTAAAAGTAAAAATATTTCAAAAGATTAAATGCTTTTACATCAAAATTTAATGAAAAATTAATTCCAATGACCTAAATTATATTAATTGTAAAATATATATTTTATTTGTACTTTGAAACCATTCAATAATATAATTTAACCATATAAAATATTTCAATGAAAAAAAAATTATTTTTAATTAAAATTTAGCATATTTTTACTATCCATCAAAACATGAATTCTATGAGAAAAATATCAGAAATTCCACCAATTATTTTATATCCCACTTAAAAAATGATTATTTTTAAATATTAAAACTATTAATGTGTCAAAATTTTAATTTAAAAGTGTTTCACCATTGAAATGTGTAAAATTAACCTTTTAAAAAATAGATTTTTATACATCAAATTGGGTTTTATTTATACCCTATGACTAAAGTATCCATTGAATAAATATAAAAATTACTTTATTAAGTATATAACCAATATATATCTCATTAATTTTATTAAAAAAGTAATTTAATCAAAAATAAAAATATCTATTTATATTTTTCATAAGTAATTGGTAGCCAATGAATTCACAATGTATTTTCATAAGTTAGTAATAATTTTTCCTGCCAACCTAACGGGTATGCTATCACGGTAATTTTATAACAAGGGCATCTCGTGGTTCGTTTAAAATCATCATTGTGTGAAAATCATGGTATTTAAGAATAAAAATTATTTAATGAAAACATTTCAAAAAAATGTCTAGGTGTTACAATAGGGCCTTATCTCCCCATGAAGGGTGTATACTTTCATTAAAGGCATCTCTACCAGAGGTGGAGCCTTCAAAAACACATATAAGGGGGTTTCATGAAGCCTAGGTACCTTGGATGACCCATTTTAGGTATTTATCTTGGTTCTCAGTATGTTCATGAATTGGGAGAAATTCAGATGTTTAATGGTCAGGAGATCATCCCCCAAATATCAGAATGGTGGGAGTATTTATATGAAATGTTTTTAATGGTTTGAAGCATTTTTTGAAGAAGTTACGGACTTCATGAATAGGTGTAGCACTATCAAACTCTTGAAAGACACATTCAATCTTTCACATGGTCATGAAGCACCATTAGACAGGCAGATGAGCACCGACATGACCTCACACATTCATACGTGAGACTTCTCAATTGAGGGATCCATGAGTGCTGACTATTCATAAGGAAGCAGGTCATCACAAAGAAGACCCATACAAGGGTGTTTGATCTGTTTTGGCATAGATTTCCCATAAACCAAATGCATCTTCCTAGAGTATTAAAATAACACATATTTTATCACTAATAGTATATTAAATATAATATATTTATATTATTATTATAAAACCACCATTATATACACTTTTTCTTGATAAATGTGAAGTTTATGTATTGCTTAGGCATATGTTTGACATACTGTCTCCATGCAGCGATATGATTCATTTTTCATCATAGTATTTCATAGATGGATATTATTAAGGTTTTAATGATCATATGGGATATTTATGACATAAGTATTCTTTTTTAATAATAATATCATATCATAATTATGAAATTATAATCCATTGGAAAATGATAACATTGCCCATGCGTACGTGTGGACTACCACCTCCATGAAGGGATGTGATTAATTTTTTATTTCCACTATACATGGATTGGTAATAAGGATGGATTTTGTGAATATATATTATTTATATTATATATTAATTATTCATTAAAGATGAATTATTACTCACCTTTAATTCATTCAATCATTCAAAATGTGAAAAAACGTTTATTGAACATACAACCTACCATCTCCATGAACTATCTAACTAATTTTTCTATATTATGAATTAATGGATGAATATAAATATGTAAATATATATATAATTAATATATATTGTTTTGATATTATAATTAAAATTATTGAGATGATGTAACCATGATCTATGTATAAGGGATAAAAACTAAACCATACTTTTATGAGAAAATGAAATAGTTACCATCTTGAAATGACAATTTTAATAAGGAATTATTGATAAATAGGCACTAAAATGTCATAAAAGGATAATATATGATATTATAAGTATATAAATTATTCTATTATATAGTTTTAATATATTTATATTTATTATACAATATGATAGATAAGTTTCAAAGAAAGTGGAACTCAAAGCTTCTGTTTTTTGTTACAGTCACATTGTTTATCATGATTTTTTATGATTATGTTTTTGGTGATAAAATATTATGATTGAACTATAAATAAACAACTTAATATTATTCTCATATGGTTATTTATTTAGATTATAAGTTTTTATTTAATTTTTTTATCTCTATGCACCCAGGAGATCAAAATAATGTTTTAAGGATAACCTAATTTATTTATTTCCCCAAAAGAATATCCATTTTCTTCCATATCCATGTTTTCTAAAAATATAATGAATAATTGTTTCAATATTATTAAATAATAATTAAAATCATTTTCCCCATGAGTTACTTTCTAAAAAATAGTTTGAAAGGAATTTTTTTTCATTTTAAAAAGCATGTACTATTTTACTTTATTTACAATGGTATGAAAGGAATTTTTTATTTTAAATTAGATGACTTGAATAGAATATTCATAACCATGAACAAAAAATACTTTGATGAATCATTTAAATGATTCCATGTTTCTTTTTTTAAGGATTTTTTCCATAATATTTTGTGAATCTTTTTATTTTGAAAAAGGTATTTCAAAGTCAAAAGTGTATTTTCCTAAATAACTATTCATATAGATCATTTAATGGAATTTGTTTCAATGATTACATCCTTTGATGTAAACTTTTATTTATTTTTGATATATCCAATGATGAAATAATTAGTATTTCTATGAATTTTCCATTATTATGCTGAAAATATTATTAAAAAACTCGTTACTTTTTATGGGTTATGCTATTATGAATTGGTGAAATTTTTATGAGGCCCATTTCTTTTGACCAAGTTATTCCTTGACAATATTTTTATGAATCCCATTACTTTTTTCACATATTATGATATGATTAATGTTTTATGATCTTGAGGAAGAAATCTTTGGGATTTTTATTATGTGATTCATGGGACAAATACTATATGACATTATAATTATTTGGGTAAATATATATATATATATATATCATGAGATAAATAGGAAAATAATGGGTAGAGAACATAGTTCAGTAAGGAAATTTTCCACTATGATATTATTGGGAGCGATCCTTGTGTAATGTGATAAACTATAGAGTAAACAAAATACACTTATACTACACTAGAAATGATATTTGACTATTATGGAAATCATTTTATTTGATTATGTGTATTCCAAAAATATCAACCTTATACCAATGTTATACTATTGTAGTTCATGTTATTTGATTATTTTATGAATCATATATTATGAAATTTCATGATTTTATACTAGGATTCATGATTATAATCTTTTATATGATGGTTATGGTAAAAACAATTAATCTCAGGTTATAATTCTATTACAATCATATTATATCAAATTGATAATTGATATATCCCTTTTTTATCCTTACTCATCATATGAGCTCACCATTTCTTATGTTTCCATTCTCCAGGTTATAACGAATGATTTTAAGTATGATAGGTCTAAGTAGGGTTCTAGTTATAATGAACTATGTGGTAGATGATGTATCTATCTTTTGAACCATTGGTATATGGGTCCATGTTTCCAAATATTCTAGAAATATATAATCCTAGAATATATCATTATATTATGTAATTAATATTCATATATTAAGATGTCATGTCAATGTATGAAAAGTAATGGTCGCTATAGAAATTTCTTCATATACTATGGAAATAGATTCATTGAAATTCCAAATATCATGTCCACATTTCTACGTATATATTCTTCATATATTTGAATTTTAAAAGTGCCATCTTAATCTTTAATTTGATGTAGTGCCACTAATGACACACACAACAAAAACTGTCTCACCATAAAAATAAACTACCATAGTTTCCATAATGTGTCAATCAATATGATTGAATAATATAAATTGATTATAATCTCATGTTGAGAATCCTATACACATTCTCACACATTGGAACATCCCATGACACCCAAAACATGTAGTGTTCCAAATGGAAGGTCAGTCATGTTCATCAAGACATGTGATCACCTAGTGAAAAATTGAAGTGAATAAGTCTTAATGATTATAAATTCCCATAATCAGATAGTTGAACATTATATGTGTCTTTTCTATATGAAAAATCGAGGCCATAAGAGTAATTTTTATGATTAATATCATTTTACCTCAAGGTTCTCATTATAAATGATAATTTTCTAACCTTTTTATATAAAAAATATTTTATGGAAATTACCTTCTAAATAGTACACATAGAATTAAAAACAGAATAATTATAATAAAATATCACACCTAACTCCATGTACACAATATATTGTAACGAAAAATTGTAACATATTTTAGTTCTAAGAAACCCACTATCACAATTAAATAAAAAATATAATTCATCTGTGAAATTTGAGGAATACTTTTGTGAAGTAGAGGACGAACATGGTATAAAAGTAAAAATATACCATGGTTGGGATAAACTAAAACATATCTTAAAAAGTATTCATCAATAATTCAATTTAGAGTTGGTGATATCCCCAAACTCATATTTCATTATACATATCAAAGTAATGGTGTTATAAAGAGGAGGAATTCCACAGTCCTTATAATTGGGAAATCAATGATAATTCTTGAAATTTATCAATCATCAATTTTTGTACATTATCTCCCATATATCACTATTTGTACAAAAATAAACGATTAATAAAATTGGAAAATGGGATTTCATAACAGATATAATATGAATGAAATCTATTACATGAAAAATTTAATTGTTAATTTCTAAATCATTTTTTATAACTAATTTTAGAAACCAAATTTTAATAAGAAAGAAAAATATAATGTATATAAATTTCAATAACAATCTTATTTAGTATAGTAATTAATTTTTGGTTTTTATTTCATTAAATTTCATTATATAATTTAATTATTATTTTGGAATAGGTATGATTAAAGGAATTAATGTGAATAAAATGGATTTTTGGTTGGTGATGTAATAACATAGGCTACATGGGGGAGGGGTATTAGATACCCAATTCATCAGGTGTTGTTGATGGTGGTTTGATCATAACCATGAAGTACATGGTGGATGTTTACTATATAACTGATATTAAACTAATTTTTTATTAGAAAGGAGTAAAATGTACAATTTTTATTGTCACGACCCGTCCTCGGGGCTCATGCCGTGACTACCCCAAGCCCGCCTTCCATAGGCCAGGGGCTGGCGACTAGCACCAAAGGCGTAAATCCCGATAACTGGGAAGACATTTCCTTTATAAAAGTAAACAAACACGACAGAGTATAAGCGGAAGTAAAGACTAAGTACAAAGAGAAGTGCTGAAAGGAAAAATGGGCCAGAATACAAACCCAAAAGAAAGTACAACTACAACTAAACAAAGAACAACAGAAAAAGACAATAGCTGGTGGGACGGAAGCGGCTCCGGGGTCATCCTCCTCAGATCCTACCTGAAGGGTAGGTACAGTTGGCGCAGCTCCTAGATCGTCCACCACGGATCCTACCTAAAGGGTAGGTACAGATATCCTCCACAACGCTCTCGCCCGCCAACCACCTCTGAGTGTCGTCTCGCCGTGAAGTCCACCTCCGGATACTGACTCGTCGAGTAGTCCACCTCCGGGTACCGTCCAGTCCTCGAACACTCGGCCTCCGTCAGCACTGCCCGTCGTCTGCAACCAACACAACGAGGTGCGGGCATAGCCCGTGCAGGGGTGAGTATAACGTTACTCAGTAGGGACCCCGAGACCCTCACGGTCTCACTAAAACCAACAAGGATAACCACAAAGAAGATCTCAAAAAATAACCTCTACTTAGGTATATGCTCATACATATACCTAAGTTATCAAGTAACCCATCTCAATCATGAAGAAACACAAGGATCATGAAATCAACGGATAACCACTACCCAGGTATATTACCATACATATACCTAAGTTATCAAGTGACCCATCTCAATCATGCAGCAAACACAAAGGTCAAAAGTCTCAGCTCAAACTAGGATTTTTATTATCGAAACCGTAACTGCTAAAGAGCTCCGTCTCTGGAGTGTACAGTGGTCCTGTCATGACTCCGAGGTACTGCTCACTAACCTAAGACTACTGAAGTACTCCTCCTGTCGAGTACCGCGGGTTAGGCACCCAGACACAGTAGTGCTTCCCGCCGAGCTATGTCACCCAAACACAGTAGTGCACACCCCCTAGTAGCCTACTGAGGTACTCTCAGGACGAGTACTGCAGGTCTGCACTATCACACAGGTAGTGCTCCGTCCATCATGGGTCTGCACCTCAGAAAGTAGTGCTCTGTCCACTGGGCTAGTCGACTCACTCCAAGTCGAGTCGGTCAAGCAGTCGTCAGGTCTCAGCCAGCTACACGGTCTCCGTACTCCGCACGCTCGTCACTGGGTGGGTCTGCTCCATGAGCTACAGGTCGATACTCCAAGTATCTCAAAGTCCCACGAAGAAGTATCTCAAAGGACCACCTCGTCATAGGGGTCTCAATGCAATAGACGACGCGTCAATCGGAGCCCGGTCTGTGAGTTATTAGCCTTTTCGTCCCAGGGACCCGGTTGGTTTCATGTGCGAACCAACCCGGCCGTATCTCAACTACACCCCAAACTCTCATAGGGTATACTCATAGGGACCATTTCTCAACGTGATCACCAACGCCGCTGACGGTTCGTCAAACGGACGTCCGGTCTAAAAGATATCAGCTTTTCCGTTCCAGGGGCCTGGTTAGATTTCGGTGCGATCCAACCTGGCCACTATCCATCTGCATCCATTTCTCGGGCGGAGGATTCCAAAAGTTCAGTATCGTCAACAGGAACTCAACGCAACAGACGGCGTGTCAATCGGATGTCTGGTCTGAGAGTTATTGACTTTTCCGTCTCACACCCACCCTGGGAAACTTCCCAGGAGGTCACGCATCCTGATCACTACTCTAGGCCAAGCACGCCTAACTATGAAGTTTTAACCACGTAGGCTCCCGAAACGGAAGGTGTACCTTGAGTATAGTATCCCGAAACTACTGTCTCGATCCAAGGATCGTGTTGCCGCTGACGGCGAGTCGTTTGGAGGCCCGTAGCCCAAGATATGGGCATTTGACCAAAAGTGGTGCGAAACTGGGGGTCTGGGCCCGGGCCGACCCGGCCCGACCCCCCCTGGGTCGACCGAACTGGGTTGACCCGCCCCGGGCGGCGACCCGGCCCGACGACCCGGCCCGGCTCGGAAAACCCGGCCCGGCCGGCGGCGCGGACCGGCACAGTGGCGCGGCCTGGGCGCCGTTCGGGTGCCGCGCGCGGGGGGCAAAGCCCCCCCCCCTTTGAGAACCGCGGACCCTTAATTGGGGCCGCTTTTGAGACCCGTCAGGGGGAAATTAATTCCCCCGGTCTCCACTGCCCGGCCGGCCCGCACTGGCAGGCCGGTTTCGTCAGCAAGGACCGGCGACGACCGGTCCTTCCTTCGCCGACACCGGCGGCTCGGTGCCGGCCGCCGGTCATCTTGCTCTGCCGCGGCCCAGAACTGGCCGCAGCCTATGCCGTTCGGCGCGATGCGATGACATCGCTTCCCTCGGCCGTGGCCCCGCTCCGGCCGCGACGCCTTTGACTTCCTTCGACGTGACGCGACGACGTCGTGTTCTTGAAATCATTCCACGGCGCGGCGCGACGGCACCACGCATATCTTCCGCAATAAATCACGTGGTGCGACGGTGCCACGTTTTCTCGTATCATCCTCAAGAAACCATCACGAAAAACAAAGGAGGAGGGTCGTCCGGGTTTGTGCGGTCCGAACTCCTCACGTTAAATTGATAGCAATCGGCCTTTAATGAACGATAAACTTTCACAATCTTTTAAATTAAATAAAAAGATTTGGAATCAAGGCCCGACAAATATAAACCTTCAAGTTCAAAGGAGAGATCCACATAACTTTAAAAAGTTAAAACCCCTACCTCGGCTTCAAGAACAGAGTTCTTCAATGACCCGTGGAAGACAAGCATCGCGTAGGTCGGGCGTCGTTTAGTCTAAGTTGGTGGGAGAAGAGCTCGGTGAAGTTGAGCCGAGACGTCACCCTCTGTATACTTTGTAGGCGGCGGTGCTTCCCTTCCTTACTCTGGTTGAAGATGGTCGGAGGTGTTGCTTCACGTTCTTCGGAAACGTGGAACGTTCTTCCTCGAGAGGTTGGTGACCTTCCAAGAGTTCTTCTCCTCTCCGTAGTTCTCCCCACAAGGTTTATGCCAACCCAAAAAGAAGAATATAATCTCTCTTTTTAATGTTGGAAAAATGAATTCAAAAGAATTCAAACACTCAAAATAATTAATTAATTTGGTTTAATTAATTAATTGCAAAGTGTTGGAATGAATTTCAAAAGATTGAAATTCAAATAAACCATACTTAACTCACCTCATTAATTAATCAAGTTGTCAAATATTAAAGAATGTGAGTTAATGGGGAGTTGAAAGTGAGGGGTTAAGAGGGTTAGGGAGTTTTAGGAATTTGAAAAGGTGGGGGGGTTCGTGTGGGCCCCACCCTTTCAAATATCCACACATGGGAAGTTGGATGGATGTGGGCCCACCACCAACTTCCCATGGGAGAATTTAACCACTTAACATTGTTAAAATTTGATTTAACAATTTTATTCACTTTTTTAATTAAACCCCAAAAATTAACTTCTCCTCCCGCACAAACGCAACTACGGTAAAGGTTCTCTTAAGCGATTACCGGCGTTGCGAGTTCATCAGTGCAATCCGATTTTAATTCCAAGAACCGGTTCGAAAGATAGAAATTCCCGCTTGCTCATTCACTGAACATACCCAAGCCAAACTTCGGAAATTAATTCCGGGCACACCGGTCCTTGGAATCAGGCGCCGTCAGAAACTGCGTTCTTGTAAAATTTCAAAGAAAATTAAGGAAAATTTTTCCTTGAAATTTATGGGTCTTTAAATTACTCCCACCTCAATGCTTTACACCCCCGTAAAGCTTCAACTCAAACTAGGGTCACAAAAGTGGTACAGAGCACGCATCTGAGCCTTCCACTCCCATGTGCTTACCTGGAGGTTCCGTACTGCCAAAGAAAGTGCACCCGAGGAATCGATCATCCTCATAGGATCTGCTCCTGTCGATCCTCGATCCCCACTGGAACATCCGTGAAAGACACCCCATCTCCATCGTCCAGCTCCTCATGGTCGATGGTATGCGAAGGGTCGAGCACATATCTCCTCAGTTGAGATACGTGGAAGTCGTCGTGCACCTGTTGCAACTATGGTGAATGGGTCAAGCGGTAAACCACCCCACCTACCCAGCTGGGGACCTAAGAAGGTCCGCTGAACCTTGGAGATAACTTTCTGCCTTGGCCACATCTCTGTAAACCTCGTTGAGGTGAGACCCGTATAAAAACGTGGTCGCCATCCTCAAACTCCAGAGGTTTCCAATTCCTGTTAGAACTGGAACTCAAATGACTACCGCCACGAGGGTATGGTTGGTCGATTCAAGAGTGATTGGTCACACCCTCCCGTGAAAGAGTTTATCCCGTGCTGCCTGGGGTTTCCTTTTCGCCGACCAAGGAAAACCCATCCCGACATTTGCCTAAAACCGTCAATTTGTGTATGAACAGTTATTTCCCATTCCATACTCAACCTATTGTCGTAAGGTCTCGACGCTATCACCAAGAGATTCCAACCGAAACTCTCACCTCGAGGGTCTGACCACACCGTCAGCGTAAGTGTGATTATCGAGTCTCCTCCCAAGGTATCTCTAGACGTGAGGGTCAAGTCCACGGCTTACCGGAAACTCTAGGTCTGCAACAAGATTTGTGAAGGCAAGGAATGATTCATATCGATGTCCGTCACTACAGCAGCTAGTAGTGGACACAGACTATCCCTTGAATCATTTCTAGAGCCATTGGGTCACACTCCTTGACCGCATGCAGCCGTACTCTTCCTCCGCCTCCCATCTTCATGAGCCTGGAAGGAATAACTAAGGTGGGTTGATGTACCATGTTAGGATGTACACCACCTCATGCTGCTCTCCTAGCTCTGCCTCCACGTCTACAGCTTCGTAGACTCATCTCTCCTTTAAGCTTCCTCTTCTTTAACATGCCCGAGTCTCTAAGACTGGCATCGGTTTCCTGTTTCTTACTGAACTGTGCAGTCTTCATCCTCTCTTGGATGTCCTGGACCTCCTTTAGTCTCACAAGAGCTGCTATGATTTCTTCATTGCTGATAATAGAAACCCGGTCTCATCCCCTGGTTGAACCACATTCGTTGCCTAATACAGTCAATCCTGACATGAATGATGCATTCATGCCATGGATGACATCGTAAGGCCTCGACGTAACTACTAAGAGATACAACTGTCACTCTCGCCTCCAAGGGTCGAGTCACACTGTCGGCATCAGTGTGAGGTCACCAGGTCCCCTCCAGTAGAAATCTCGAAAGTGAGGGTCAAGTCAACAGTTTTAACCGGGACCACTCAGCATCAACCAAACAAAAGGACAGGAAAGCAAACAAAGATAAGTGTCTTTTTATTATTGCAGCTCATAGTACAAAGACACGAATACAAAAGCAACATGGAAATAGAAGTACAAAGGATGTATCCAATAGTTCCTCTCCTGCCCACCTGCTCTCGGAGATCTACTGCCTTGTCCACTACTCGGCTGTTGCTCAAGCACCAGCCGCAGCTTCTGTCTCGGTGGCTCCTCCAACACCCGCTGATCAACCGTACGAGGAGTCGGACAGTCACGTTCCAGGTGACCCTTCCTGCCGTAGGAGTAACATTGTCCGTTTCTGGCACGCCTGGCTCTGACCCCACCTCGGGTTCCCCGCACCACCGGTCCTAAAACCCGAGATCGTCCAACTGCTAGTCTGGTCCTCCTGGACCTCTGCATCATCTGTCTACTGCCCACAGATGACTCGGCTACTGATCGAAAAACACGCGGCAAAGGCAGAAGCTCCTGTACACGCTCGGGGTGTAGAGCTACTGGCCCAAACTCCACCCTGAAGAAGGTCTCAAAGTCTTCCCATGCGAAGTTCATCTCATCGCAAAACTGGAACAAGTGGCACCACCACCTGCCTGCTGCTGCCTGAAGGAGGCTGGTAGCAAAGATCACCATGAAGTCTGCCAGCGTCCCCACTAGCCTGAAGACTCTCACCACAGCCTCCAGCCAAACCTCAGCCGCCTGCAGGTCCGTCTCTCCCCAGAACCTAGGTGGCCTCTGGCGCTGGAACTCGTGCAGCGCGCTCAAGCATCGTGCATCGCCTACTGCTGGGGCTGGTGGCATCAGTGGCCCAACGGGTAGCAGTACTGCTGGTGCCTCCGCTGGTGCCTCAACTGCAAGAGGGCCCTGTACGAAGCCTCGTCGCTCGACAGGCTGTCAGCACGCACATCCCTCTGGGCTCTAGCTGGTCGTCTGTGAAAAGGAATCCTGAAAGAAACATCATGACATGGTCAAACGTTTATACCTGGTGAGCTGACCTTGTTTGAGCTTTTTTAAGGGAAAACCTTTGAAAACACACACGCAATCAGTTTTTTCGTGCACAAAGTCGGAAATCAGTTGTCAGGGTCCTGGTGTATGGATACATCGGCCGCCCGCACCAACTCTGGACTCCCTGAACTGAAAACCACACTTGGTACTCTCAACACTATTGCTTCACAGAAAGAAACATCAGAGTTATAAGTTTTGCAGTAGAACCGAACTCCTTTGATACCAATTTGTCACGACCCGTCCTCGGGGCCCGTGCCGTGACTACCCCAAGCCTTCCTTCCATAGGCCAGGGGCTGGCGACTAGCACCAAATGCGTAAATCCCGATAACTGGGAAGGCATTGCCTTTATAAAAGTAAACAAACACGACACAGTATAAGAGGAAGTAAACACTAAGTACAAAGAGAAGTGATGAAAGGAAAAATGGGTCAGAATACAAACCCAAAAGAAAGTAAAACTACAACTGAACAAAGTACAACAGAAAAAGACAACAACTGGTGGGACGGAAGTGGCTCCTGGGTCGTCCTCCTCGGATCCTACCTGAAGGGTAGGTACAGTTGGCGCAGCTCCTGGATCATCCACCACGGATCCTACCTGAAGGGTAGGTACAGATAGCCTCCACAACGCTCTCGCCCGCCAACCACCTCTGAGTGTTGTCTCGCCGTGAAGTCCACCTCCGGATACTGACTCGTCGAGTAGTCCACCTCCAGGTACCGTCCAGTCCTCGAACACTCGGCCTCCGTCAGCACTGCCCGTCGTCTGCAACCAACACAATGAGGTGCGGGCATAGCCCGTGCAGGGGTGAGTATAACGTTACTCAGTAGCGACCCCAAGACCCTCACGGTCCCACTAAAACCATCAAGGATAACCACAAAGAAGATCACAACAGATAACCTCTACTTAGGTATATGTTCATACATATACCTAAGTTATCAAGTAACCCATCTCAATCATGAGGACACACAAGGATCATGAAATCAACGGATAACCATTACCCAGGTATATGCCCATACATGTACCTAAGTTATCAAGTGACCCATCTCAATCATGCAGTAAACACAAAGGTCAAAAGTCTCAGCTCAAACCAAGATTTTTATTATCGAAACCGTAACTACTGAAGAGCTCCGTCTCTGGAGTGTACAGAGGACCTGTCACGACTCCGAGGTACTGCTCACTAACCTAAGACTTCTGAAGTACTCCTCCTGTCAAGTACCGCGGGTCAGCCACCCAGACACGGAAGTTCTTCCCGCCGAGGTATGTCACCCAAACACAGTAGTGCACACCCCCTAGTAGCCTACTGAGGTACTCTCCGGACGAGTACCGCAGGTCTGCACTGTCACACAGGCAGTGCTCCGTCCTCCATGGGTCTACACCTCAGAAAGTAGTGCTCCGTCCACTGGGCTAGTCGACTCACTCCAAGTCGAGTCGGTCAAGCAGTCGTTAGGTCTCAGCCAGCTACACGGTCTCCGTACTCCGCATGCTCGTCACTGGGAGGGTCTGCTCTACGAGCTACAGGTCGATACTCCAAGTATCTCAAAGTCCCATGAAGAAGTATCTCAAAGGACCACCTCGTCATAGGGGTCTCAACGCAACAGACGGCGCGTCAATCGGACGCCCGGTCTGTGAGTTATTAGCCTTTTCGTCCCACGGGCCCGGTTGGTTTCGTGTGCGATCCAACCCGACCGTATCTCAACTGCACCCCAAACTCTCATAGGGTATAATCATAGGGACCATTTCTCAACGTGATCACCAACGCCGCTGACGGTTCGTCAAACGGACGACCGGTCTAAAAGATATCAGCTTTTCCGTTCCAGGGGCCTGGTTAGATTTCGGTGCGATCCAACCCGGCCACTATCTATCTGCATCCATTTCTCGGGCGGAGGATGCCAAGAGTTCCGTATCGTCAACAGGAACTCAACGCAATAGACGACGCATCAATCAGACGCCTGGTCTGAGAGTTATTGGCTTTTCCGTCTCACACCCACCCGGGGAAACTTCCTAGGAGGTCACCCATCCTTATCACTACTCTAGGCCAAGCACGCTTAACTATGGAGTTTTAACCACGTAGGCTCCCGAAAAGGAAAGTTTACCTTGAGTATAGTATACCGAAACGACCGTCTCGATCCAAGGATCGCGTTGCCGCTGACGACGAGTCGTTTGGAGGCCCGTAGCCCAAGATACGAGCATTGGACCAAAAGTGGTCCGAAACTGGGGGTCTGGGCCCAGGCCGACCCGGCCCGACCCCCCCTGGGTCGACCGAACCAGGTCGACCCGCCCCGGGCGGCGACCCGGCCCGACGACCCGGCCCGGCTCAGAAAACCCGGCCCGGCCGGCGGCGCGGACTGGCACAGCGGCGCGGACCGGCACGACGGCGCGGCCTGGGCGCCGTTCGGGTGCCGCGCGTGGGGGGCAAAGCGCCCCCCCCCCCCTTTGAGAACCACGAACCCTTAATTGGGGCTTCTTTTGAGACCCGGACGGGGGAAATTAATTCCCCCGGTCTCCACAGCCTGGCCGTCCCGCACTGGCCGGCCGGTTTCATCAGCAAGGACCTGCGACGGCCGGTCCTTCCTTCGCCGACACCGGCGGCCCGGTGCTCGCTGCCAGTCATCTTGCTCTGCCGCGGCCCGGAACCGGCCACGGCCTATGCCGTTCGGCGCGATGCGACGACATCGCTTCCCTCCGCTGCGGCCCCACTCCGGCCGCGACGCCTTTGACTTCCTTCGACACGACGCGACAACGTCGCGTTCTTGAAATCTTTCCACGGTGCGGCGCGACGGCGCCGCGCGTATCTTCCGCAATAAATCGTGTGGTGCGACGACGCCACGTTTTCTCGTATCATCCTCAAGGAACCATCACGAAAAACAAAGGAGGAGGGTCGTCCGGGTTTGTGCGGTCCAAAATCCTCACGTTAAATTGATAGCAATCGGCCTTTAATGAACGATAAACTTTCACAATCTTTTAAATTAAATAAAAAAATTTGGAATCAAGGCCCGACAAATATAAACCTTCAAGTTCGAAGGAGAGATCCACATATCTTTAAAAAGTTAAAACCCCTACCTCGGCTTCAAGAACAGAGTTCTTCAACGACCCGCTGAAGACAAGCGTCGCATAGGTCGGGCGTTGTTCCGTCTAGGTTTGTGGGAGAAGAGCTCGGTGAAGTTGAACTGAGACGTCACCCTCTGTATACTTTGTAGGCGGCGGTGCTTCCCTTCCTTACTCCGGTTGAAGATGGTCGGAGGTGTTGCTTCACGTTCTTCGGTAACGTGGAACGTTCTTCCTCGAGAGGTTGGTGATCTTCCAAGAGTTCTTCTCCTCTCCTTAGTTCTCCCCACAATGTGTATGCCAACCCAAAAAGAAGAATATAATCTCTCTTTTTAATGTTGGCAAAATGAATTCAAAAGAATTCAAACACTCAAAATAATTAATTAAGTTGGTTTAATTAATTACTTGAAAAGTGTTGGAAAGAATTTCAAAAGATTGAAATTCAAATAAACCATACTTAACTCACCTCATTAATTAATCAAGTTGTCAAATATTAAAGAATGTGAGTTAATGGGGAGTTGGAAAGTGAGGGGTTAAGAGGGTTAGGGAGTTTAAGGAATTTGAAAACGTGGGGGGGGGGGGGGGGTCGTGTGGGCCCCACCCTTTCAAATATCCACACATGGAAAGTTGGATGGATGTGGTCCCACCACCAACTTCCCATGGGAGAAGTTAACCACTTAACATTGTTAAAATTTGATTTAACAATTTTATTCACTTTTTTAATTAAACCCCAAAAATTAACTTCTCCTCCCACACAAACACAACTACAGTAAAGGTTCTCTTAAGCGATTACCGACGTTGCGAGTTCATCGGTGCAATCAGATTTTAATTCCGAGCACCGGTTCAAAAGATAGAAATTCCCGCTCGCTCGTTCACTGAACGTACCCGAGCCAAACTTCGGAAATTAATTCCAGGCACACCGGGCCTCAGAATCAGGCGCCGTCAGAAACTGCGTTCTTGTAAAATTCCAAAGAAAATTAAGAAAAAATTTTCCTTGAAATTTCAGGGTCTTTACATTTATTCAATAATTCATTGTATTTAACCATAGATTTAGATTTATCATTTCATTTGGTATCTTTCAATTCCTCTAAAACTCTTTCTTTATACTCTGAGTCTCTCTAATTAATTTATGGTTCAAGGGGGATCTTGATTTATTTTAAGTTACCGAAAGGGAACGGATTTTACCAAACCAAGGTAGGGATACTCATATTCAATTTTATTTCATACTATATTCAAATAAGTGGATACATTCAAAATTTACAAAATGTATATTTTATGACATCATTATCTCATTTTGGAATTTCATTACTAATTGTTTTTAGAGTCCAGGAAAAGAGGAATAAAATATAACTCCCTTGTTTTCTTCATTTTATTTCACCCATTAGTTACAATTATTACTAATACATATATTTTTATATACTTTTTTTGATGAAATCAAATATTTCTGGTATCATTCATTTCATATGATCTTAGGAATTTGGTGAAACAATTTTTTTTTCATGTGTCTCCTTCCTCACACTTTTACTATTGAAGAATACGAGGAATCTTGACTTAGATAGGGAGATAATGAGAATAAAAATGATTTTATTATATAAAATAATTATTCAAAAAATTAAACTAAAATATTAATTTAATTTGATATATTAGTTTTTAGGATTATGATAATTATAATTTTTATTCCTTGTTTGTGTTAATTCATTGGTTGGTTATTAAATTTTTTCAGTTTGAATGAGAAAATAGAATTATTAAGGAAAATTTTTAATATTATTGTTATTCTTATGGGATTCTAAAAAATATGGATTATTATTATGATTTGTAATATATTTCTTCTAATTATTATGATACAATATGAGTTAGATTTGGATATCTCTCTGGACAATATTAATATTCCTCGGTGGTGAGGAATCCGATGGGTGTTGGAACTCTAACTACATATTAACACAAATACACTAACTCAATTTTTACTTATGTATTATAATTCGTATATGTCTATATTGTTCCCGTATGATCCCTCAAGTTCCCTAACATATATTTATATGATAAAAGGGTTATTATAGTTTGGAATGTGGTATGTCCCAACCATTGATGGTGGATTTTAGACACTACCTTTCTATTTATTAGATCATTTGTCACTTGAATAGAGATCCTCATATATTAAATTATTTAAGAATTATTTTTTATGTATTTAAAGTATAGATCAATGAAGGTACTTGGGTTCCTTATTAACTTACTCATCACATTTAATCTAACCTCTATATGTATTTTAACTTGTTTATTTCAACAATTATATAATAAATTTTTTATTTATTTATACATTTATTCCACAATTTATTTTATTTTTCTACATCATGAACCCAATTTTATGATATTTTGGTATCGTGTTGATAATGAATTAAAACTATGTATTATATACTCATACACTACACATGTCCCTTTGGAATGAACACAGAAAATGTTTTTCATGATGTAATAAATGGAAAAGAACAAAGTAGAGAGGTTCATATAATATAGATCATAGAGTTGTATGGATCCTTTTGTGACATTTTATATATGATCTAGAAAGAGAAATTAGGTTTTTCCTCTTTAGGGTATATTTGATTCACCATGTTTTTATATATGGGATTTTCCTAATTTCACTTAATTGATGGACAATATGAGCCTTTTTGATTATTTGGAATATTGTTACATGTATAAATAGATTCCTAACAATATTATTTTCCAAGTACCATAATTATTCATTCCATACAATACTAATGGAAAATAATTTTATATTTCTCTTATGTTAATCATCCAAAAACAACTTATAATTTTTTTGGACATGTTTCATTCATTTTATTTATTATTAAAAAGAGATAAATGAAATCCCACATGGATATATATATATATATCATCCATCAGTATTTACACCAATAATTGGCAATTAGGATGTTTTTTTGTGATATTGTGATGACCCAATTCAGGTAATTTTTCATAATATGAGTTAGGGTTTTAAAAAATAGTATCATATTAGTCAATAGATTTTGGGATTGATAGTATCCAATATATAAGTCTATCAAGACTCCTGAAATAAGTAATAAATATTATTTTCCAGTATAATTTTTCAAGAATCCCGAGTTCCCTGGGGTATTCTAGGAATTATTTTAATGTTCTTATTAACTCAAAAATATTCTTATGGGTATCATGAAACTTGTTTATGTGTCGGTATGTTAACATAGATATCATAAAATGGTATATTGTTCAATCAATTTTGTTTTTATTTAAATTTTAGAATCAATTTTGGATTTTAATTAAGTGAATTATTAGTTATAAATAAACAGTGTTTTCATATTTATTTTAAGTGATTATTAGTGTAATATGAATTATATAATTAAATAACTTATTTTTTGAATTCTATTTACAATTATTATTAGCTAAAATTTTATTCTTTCATTTAATTCTTGTTTTTATATTTTTTAAATTGTGTTCTATAACATTAAATGTCTTGTTAAAAAGGTAATGAATGGGAGTGGGGATAAGGTTATGAATTGACTATTGCTATGTTGAAATTTTCATTAGGTGAGAATTATTGAAACAAAGAAACATAGTATGATTTATAATTAAATTATAAGGATGAATATATATTAACCATTTATAGATTTTTTGGAAAATTATCGAGAACATGCATGATCTCACAACAATTTACTATTCATTTCTACCCTAACACTACTCTTTTAAACATATTTTGTATTGAAAATTAATATTATAATAAAAAATTCAAAATAATTATTTATTAAATAATTTTGTGATTTTCATGTTTAAAAAGAACAATTTAATCTGTTTTGATGATTTCATTGAAGGTGGAGGTGATTCGGAGAGGCCATGATGATGCCAAAGAAAAATGGGCCAAACTATATTGATGCCCAGGAACACTTGTCCAATATTTTTCATTTTTGGTGATCTCAGTGAATCCAAATTGGATTAAATTTTTTCTATGAGATCCATAACTCCATGGTATAAAAATTTCATGTAGGATCCCAATCCCAATTCTTCCATTAAGAGGTTCAAACGAAAAGATATGTAAAAAATAATGAATCTTCATGAAGTCAAAATATTGACTCTGTATTTTGAACATATATCTTATAATAAAAATTATAAAGACACCAAATTTGACATGGATATATAAATGGTGTCATCCAATACTTTATATTTTTTTCCAATGTGATTTAGGAGTATATGGATGCCCAAAACCATGGAACAATTTTATTCTTGACCTTAGGATTCCCAAAATCTCCTCCCACTTTCCTAATAAATTGGATAATTGTGAAGCCCATTTGGATGTTCTACCAGGAGGAATTTTGTTGCCATATGGAAGTCCCAAATGAGTCATATAATCATACCTAGAAGTTTTGATGGTTATGGGAAGTACTACCTCAACATGTATGGATTCCTTTTCATGGGGTTATAAACTCATCGTGATCACCAAGGAAAAAACTTGATGTAATCCCAAGATAAATGATTATATTAATTTAAATGATATTTTTAAATATATGATGTATATTTTTTATTCATACTCTATTCTTATTTAATTGAGTTATATAATGGTACATCATTCTAAAACTCAAATGATCATGTCTGGGGGTACCCATTCATTGATGTTTCACACATCATTCATCCCTTTTTCCCCTTTTCAATTGTAGTGTTTTTGTGGTCCTTATTGGTCATTTGAAAGCTCATAAATACTATAATGTCCATTTAATTGTATTTAATGGTATAAAAAATAAATAACAAAAAAACCTGGATAGATCATCATGTTATCCACCTGTTTCCTTGGTGAGTTTCAGTTATGATGTCGAACACTAGTCACCCAATCATCAGTGGTAATCGTTGAATCATTTTGTGTTTTCTGTTAATCCCATGGTGGTATCCAAGTATAAAATCATTAAAAATATGGTTCTAGGTGTTAAAATTATATATTATAATATCATAAACCTATTTCTTGAAGCGATTAAGGATAAATATCCTTAGATTTCTTGGGTTGATCATGTTTAATAAATTTTGTAAATTTACACACTATTTTTATCACATTACTCTTTCTTTAGGCATATTAATTCAAAAAAACCCATGTTTTTAAAAATCCCATTACCCTTATCTTTTAATAATCTTAACCTTCTCTTTGAATTAATGATCAACCTCTCCAGGGAGAGATGACCAAGTGTTCCTGCTATACTGTAGAAATTCAAGTAAAAAATAAACAATTAATTTGATGCGGTCGACAAAAAGATCAAATTTTGGAACTGTTTTCATGGATAAAATATAATTTATTATTAATTTCCTTTTATATCATTATTTTAATTTTTATCTATTTTTCCATTCAATATCCCCACTTCCCTTTGGGTTTTTTTAAAAAAATTCACTGTTTGTGTGTGTGTTTCTTCCTCTCTCTTCTTCTTCTACTTCTTCTCTCACTTTCTATCTTATCATAAATTATAAAGTTTTATTTTATTTTTCCCTCTAATTATTAGTTTTTAATATCATTTCATCCATCCTACATCTTGAAAAACACACAAAAAATCAAACATCACAACTTATTTTCTTGACCTGAGTAGAAAAAGAAAAAAATGCATGAATTTGACCAAGAAATTGGAAAGACACTTCACTCATCAATTAGGTCATAAAGAGTTGGAAAATATGGTAACAATGAGGAAAACATTTTTGAACCACAAGTGATCCCAAACCAATCCAAAATTAAACTAAATCAAACCCTAGAAAAAATGGCTGCAATGTAACGACCCAAAAATTCATTAATGAAAATTCCTCTTGGTCTATTTAAATGTCTTTATATGGTTATGTAAAACATATAAACTTATTTGGTTTTATGTTTTGTATTTTAAAATAATGTGATGAATTATTATAGTTGATAATACAGCTGTTGAACAATGATCACATGATTAGTATAAATATAGGGATTTAACATATCCAATTCACTCAGACAACGGAAGCGATGACCTCATCCAGTAGACTTGCCCCATACGAAGCCCGTTTCTCAGAGCTCGGAATGGAGGTGGCGTCATTGGGATTCTCTATTTACCAATCCCAAGCCTAGCTTGAATATGTTAATCTTGAGTAGAACTGACTATAGGAGAAGTGGAAGTTGATAGAGATTACCACTAGAGCGATGTTATCTGAGCCACCCCAAGAGTCTGTCACCATCGCACACCTTACCCTAAGGTCATATGAAGGTGTTTTAAGGGGTTATGTAACAAGACCCTAGAACTATGTTTATCTACATTATTTTTGTATATAATAAAAAATATACATTCATTTTATTATTTTTACTTTGTAAATTGTTTTTAAAGTGGAAATAGTATTTTTAGTTAATATTCAACTAAGATATCTATTTTGATGAATTAATAGATTTTTTAATTACATAATATTTAATAAAATATTATTTTTATTATTAAATTACTTATTATTAATTATATATGATTGTATAAGTTTTATGAATAAAATTGTAATTTTTATTAAGGTTTGAAAGCTGTTTTTGTCAAAACCGATGAATTTTCGATAAATGTCAGTTTTTATTTTAAAAGTAAAAATTAAAATATTTAGAAAATTAGTTATATAAAATGAATATTATTTTTTGAATCAAGATGTCGAAACTATCCTATAGTGAATTTTTCATAATTTTCGGAGACAGTTGAATTTTGGGTAAAAATTAAATACCGTTTAAAAATATAATGTGTTTTATGACATCATAATGACCTAGTATTGATGTAATAAAATACTATAAATAAGATTTTCAATAAATATATGTTTTTTCCTTAAAATAATGTGATTTTAGATTTGTTTGATTAATTTTATAATGCCTTTGTAGACCCTCCATGACTTATAAATCATTTTATTTTTATTAAATTGTTTTCCTTGAGTGTGTGACTCACCTCCACATAAGCAACCCCATTTTTTTTAAGAATTTAGGCCATTGGCCATATAAAATATTTTTTTCCACTCCCCTTTACAAAAAATCATGGGCAAAGACCATGGGTTGGTTTTTGGTTTTTATTAGTTTAATGTGAGTGTCCTAAACCTAAATAATAAAGATTTCCTTCTCATTTCCATTATAAATCCACAAAATCTCCCACTTCCTCTTCACTAAAAGCCTTTTTATTTTGTCCAAACTTTTCTCTACTATCTATGTAATCCTGAAAAGGCACCCCAAGCTCCCATGAATCCACTCTCAAGCCCCTTCCAGGCCTTTGGACTCACACTTTCAAGTAAGGGATTCTTACTTTCCTTATTTATGTCCATGTTTTAATATATTGATATGCCATTTTATTTTCAATTATAAATGTTGGGGAATGATTTCACACCTACCCATACTTCCCTCTTCATTTTTTAATAACAAGATATCCCCTTTCTCTCTCATTAATTCCTCCCATGTATACCCGTTACCATGCCAAAATTCAGTAAGGAATTTCTCTCTCCTCATTTACATTCAAGAAATGTTTTTGTATTACATATCTAAATTCCATTAAATTTGTTAGGACATGTATCCATATGATGGTTTACTCATGATACATGTTCAATGAGCCTTGGATTGTGCTAATATCATGTTAAATGTTGTTTCCACATCTCCATGTTATGATTATCATGCTTTATCATGCCTTTATGTTCATGTTTCTCTTGTGCTCCATTGATATTTCTATTGTCTAACATGTATTTTATTCCTCATTTTATTCTATTTTTATTACCTTACTGAGATTTATATCTCACCCTTTTCTTATAAATGTCCTCAGGTTATCCCATGCAATGCTAAGTACGAGGGAATGTGGTGGTCATGTAAAGAATGTTTTCAATAAGATGTTGTGTTCTATGATTTAAGTTGTTATTTAATGTTCCTAAGACCCAAAGACACTAGAACTCTCGATGTTCCATGTTTTATAAAGTTAAGGTTTTATGTAATAAGTGTAATAAAGAGAAGTTTTGTTATAGTTGATATCATAGGATAGGTTTAGTTATTTTTAGGATTAGGATTAGAAAACCCAAATGAATCATTAGAGACAAGACTAAGTATAATAAAATATCCCTATGTTTTGGTGGGTATTGAGTAAGTGGTTTATCAATAAAATACATCTCTGTCTCGATACGTGCAGGTAGAGGCGACTCTAGCACAGATGTACCTAGGGGTGAAAGCCCCGACAAGGAGTTTCAGGCATGACCTGGGGTATCTAGGTACACGACAACAAGCCTTACTGCACTATTGGTTATGACACTCCTGGGGGATATGATTTATAAAATTAAAAATCTTAATATGAATCATTATTAAGGAAATTAAAAAAATTCCTCTAAGAATACATGTTAGAAATTAGATCAT
Source organism: Viscum album (assembly GCA_963277665.1). Lineage (NCBI taxonomy): Eukaryota > Viridiplantae > Streptophyta > Magnoliopsida > Santalales > Viscaceae > Viscum > Viscum album. Next base: position 2,005,014,177 of record OY728122.1, on the reverse strand, counting down.
TGATAACATAGATTGAAGAATATAGATTCATAAGTTAAGGAAATAAAAGTAATTTATAAGTAATCTCTTTTTGTATTTGTATTACCATTTATGTGTTACCTATAACTTTCCTTTCATTAAGGTATAATAAATCTTTATACTTAAAGTAGTTTAATATCACAATTTTATCATTTCTAGAGGGTAACTCAATATTTTATGTGTTTTGTCAGCATGATAAAGGACAGTTTCGAGATGGAAGGAGAATAACCTCATACAACACTCTTGTCCCTTCGTGAGGACTTACTAGACATAATTATTGAAAATTCAAGCTCCCATAGTGTCAAAACCTTTTCTAATGTCCAACTTTCTTGGAAGATGCTCTATGAAATATCAAAATCATCCTCCATACCACAGAATCATCAAGGATCATGGATCACCTATGATCAAATATTAAGCTCCAAACTCTCCCACCTTTCAAGACGAGTAAGGCACCATCAGGGTATTTTCAAATATTTCACCCTATCTTTAGAGTATGATGCACTATTTGATTTTAGAATAGCTTTTGAAGAGAGAGACCTCTGAGAAGCCAATATATATAGAGTATTTTATTACAGTCTTTTTGAAAACATAGACAATATATTAGAAGAACCACATTTCAAAAAATTTGAATCTGACTATGTTAGACTATTTTACAAAACCCTGTTACAAGGTGATGTTTTCAAACTATATTTTAGAGACAATTTTTTTTCAAAAGGTGCATCATATTTTCCATCTATATGATCCAAGTTGCACGGTCTGCGTCTGGACTAAGGAAGTGGAAGAATTTGAATGTGAATTGAGGTATTGTTTCAATATGTGGACCCTCACTCTCTATAATCGAAGCGATAATGAGGGCTAGTAAATGCTTAATGGTGGTTGGTAAGAAACCCTAAATTCATGTTTAAAATTTTAGGGTTTTTTTGTATGTAATAAAATTGTGAGGACAAAATTTATTTTATGGGGAGAAGATTGTAATGACCCAAAAATTCATTAATGAAAATTCCTCTTGGTCTGTTTAAATTTATTCTTATGTATATGTAAAACGTATGCACTTATTTTGTTTTATGTTTTGGATTTTAAAATACTACAAAGAATTTTTACCATTTCTAATATATCCGTTGAACAGTGATAACATGATTATTATAAATATAGGGCATTAACAAATCCAATTTACACAGAAAAAAGAAGCGATGACCTCATCTAGTAGACTTTCCCCATACGAGGCCCATTTGTCGAAGCTCGGAAAGAAGGTGGAATCATTCGACTTCACTCTTTACCAAGCCCAATCTGAGCTTGAATATGTTAAGCTTGAACGGAACTGCCTACTGGGGAAGTAAAAGTTGATAGAGATTACCACTCGATCAATGTTATCTAAGCCACCACAAGAGTCTATCACCATTGCGCACCTTACCCTAAGGTCATATGCATGTGTTTTAAGAGTTTATGTAACAAGACCCCATCACTATGATTATTTACATCATTTTTTATATAATAAATAATATATATTCATTTTATTATTGTTACTTTGTAAATAGTTTTCAAAGCACAAATAGTATTTTTAGTTAATATTCAACTATGAAATCTATTTTGTTGAATTAATGGGTTTTTGAATTAAATAATATTTAATAAAATATTATTATTATTCTTAAATTACTTATTATTAAGTATAAATGATCATATAATTTTAATGAATACAATTGTAATTTTTCTTAAGGTTTGAAAGTCGTTTTTGTCAAAAACCATGAATTTTGGATAAATGTCGGTTTTTATTTTAAAAGAAAAAATTCAGATATATAGAAATAAATTTAGATAAAATGAATATTATTTTTGGAATCAGGATGTCAATATTATCCAATGGTGAATTTTTTATAATTTTCTGAGATAGTTGATATTTTGGGTAAAAATTAAATACCATTTAAATTTATAATGTGTTTTATGAAATCATAATGACCCAATAGTAATGTAATAAAATAATATAAATGAGATTTTAGAACAATATTTGTTTTATCATTAAAATAATGTGATATTATATTTTTTTGATTAATTTTATGATGCCTTAGTGGACCCTCCATTACTTATGAAACATTTTATCTTTTTAAATTGTTTTCCTTGAGAGTGTAACTCACCTCTACATAAGAAACCCTATTATTTTAAGAATATAGGCCATTGTAATTATAATATATTTTTTTCCACTCCCCCTTGGGAAAAACCATGGGAAAAAACCATGATCTGGTTTGTGGGTTTGATTAGATTAATGTGAGGTGTCCCAAACCTAAAAAATAAAGAATTCCATCTCCTTTCCCATATAATCCCACCCAAGCTCCTACTTCCTCTTCACTAAAAGCCTTTGGAGTTCCTACAACCTCTTTAATCCTCTATCTATAATCCTCCCAAGGTTCCCCAAGTTCCCATGAAGCCTCTCTCAAGCCCTTCCCAAGCCTTTGGGATTACACTTCCAAGTAAGGGATTCTCACTTTCCTTATTTATGTCCATGTTTTCTTCTATTGTTATGCCCTTTTATTTTAAATTATAAATGTTGGGTATGATTTCAAACCTCCACCATACTTCCCTAATCACGTTTTAATAATGAGATATCCCATTTATCTCTCATTAATGCCTCCCATGTACACCCATTACCATACCAAAATTTTGTAAGGAATTTATCTCTTCTCATTTACATTCAAGCAATTATTTTGTATTACATATCTAAATTCCATTAATTTTTTTGGGACATGTATCTATAGGACCCCATTACTTTCCATTTCATGTACATATTATGAGACACCCATTTCCCTCTCATCAACAATTTTTATGAATTCTTATGTCACACCGTTATGCTACTGAAATTACACCATGTTTTTCCAAGCCAAGATCATTGTGTAGTGAATACCATATACATTTCTCTATCAAGGGTATTCACCTTTATAAAAATTTACTTATTGTTTAAATAGTTTCATATATTAATTCCACACTACTTTATCATGGAATAAATTATGATGTTTAATGAATCCATGTTTTATGATCCATGTGGCACACTTATGCATGAAATGAAAAGTTTAAGAAAGGGTGGGCCCTAATAGTGCTCAAATTCATTGGGTAAAGTATAATATCATGATAGATCATGTGAAATGGGTGTTGAATCATGATAATTAATGTTCCAAGAGGGTTTACTCATTCTTCATGTGCAATGAGGGTTTACTCATGCTCCATGTGCAATGAGCCTTGGGTCATGCTAATTCGATGTTAAATATTATTACCACATCTCCATGTTATGATTATCATTCTTTATCACGCCTTTATGTTCATGTTTCTTTAGTGTTGACTCATACTAATTCAAGTTCAATTATGGTTTACTCATGATCCATGTTCAATGAGCCTTGGCTCATGCTAATATCATGTTGAATATTGGTGCCACATATCCATGTTATGATTATCAGGCTTTATCATGCCTTTAGGTTCATGTTTCTCTTGTGATCCATTGATATGACCATTGTCTAACATGTATTATATTACTAATTTTATTCATTTTTTATTGCCTTACTAGTCCTTATAGCTCACCCTTTTCTTATTTATGTCCTCAGGTAATCCCATGCAATGCTATGTACAAGGGAATGTAATGGTCATGTAAAGGAAGTTTTCAGTAAGATGTCGTGTTCTATGGTTTAAGTTGTTATGTAATGTTCTTAATCCCCAAAGACACTATAACTATCGATATTTTGGGTTGTATAAAGTTAATATTTTATGTAATAAATTATTTTTAAGTGTGTAATATAGGGAAGAGTAGTTATATACAAATGACTAAATTTTAAAGGATCTAACAACCCCAGATGTGGAGTACTAACCTTTGTACATCCAATATCTTGAGGAAGCATCCTATATTGTGAAGAGATCAGGAATCAACCACTTAATTCCAAAATATCATTTCCATCCTAATGAGGACCCTCAAAAACATCTCAATGAGATTCACACAATGTGCTACACCATGAAAACCAAAATATTTTTTGAGGACCTCATAATGTTTAGGGACCCCCCTCTATCCAATGATGGTGTAGCCAATGACTAGATATACTATGTTACTAACAAAATTGGGATATGGAATGATCATAAATTACTATTTCTATAGAAGTTACTCCCAGCCTCTCAAACTATATCAATTAGAAAATAAATCTGTGGAATTAGTCAATCAAAATGAGAGACCCTTAATGAATATTGGGAGAGATTCAAAAGACTTATTTAAAGTTTCCTCCCACCCCAAAATTAGTGAACAATTGACAATTCAATAAATCTATAATGAAATTGTCCCCATGGATTGGGAAATGATAGATGCTATAGCTGGTGGTGTCATAGTTGATAAAACTCATTCCACTGATCATGACATAATAGCCAACATGGATGAAAATGAAAAATAATTTGGTGCATGAGCAATTTCATCAACCCAAGAAGTTCATGAGATAAATCATTCACCCCTATGAGAAAGGTAGATAATAAACATGATGAGATTCATAATCTTCTAAGGAAATTATCTAAAGAATAAGGTAACTCACACTCTTATTCTATTCTATTAAATTGTGGTATTTCTTCTGATAACACTCATTTTTTTACTAGTTCCCACAACATGAGGATTCATCTAAGTATTGTGTATTAGTATTCACAGGGCATCCTTTTCAAAAAGCACCACCAATCAAGAAAGAACCATTTAGGCCAAATATAAACCCCTAGTGGAAATCACAACCACAGTACCAACAAGGAGGCATCCCGATTTACCCCATGAAGAATTTGTATAAAAAATTCCAAGGTATTAGACCTTATTATCAATCGAATTCTCAGAACAATCCTTATACTCCTACAAAATATGAACCAACCCTCTAGGATAAAATGGAAATCCAAAACCTCCAGTTCTAACATAGCACACAATCAACTATTCAAGAACTATATAATCATGTGGGACAATAGGAAAAATCCATCCACGAGATAAAGATGCAAGGTTTTGGAAAAGTTTTATCCCATAATATTGCTATTCCAAAAGACAAATATACTATTTGTGAAATAACACTTTATGGTTGTAATTAAGTTTCTTCATCCAATGATTCTAACCAAAAGGTATGTCCCTCTTTTGAAAACTCTCTTTCCCTACCATCAAAAGATTCTAATGTTGAAAAAAAACAAAAATTCTAAACAAATTGCCTTTGAGGATCCCACTGAACAAACCATTCTCCATCCTTTCCCCTACGGACTCTCTGAATAGAATAAATTTATTGATAATGAGATTAATAAAGAGATAATGGATACATTTAAAAAGGTACAAGTTGGCATTATTTTACTGGATGTAGTAAAACAAATCCTGTGATATACCAAATTTGTTAAAGATCATTGCACTCATAGGCGACAACTGAAGGGGAAGGAGAGAGTTAAACTATAAAGGAATTTCTTAGACATAATATAACTTGAAATCACAACAAAATGAAAAGATCCAGGAACATTCATGATACCTTACATAATAGGGGAGACCTTTTCTAATGCAATTAAAGATTTGGGTGTGTCAATTATTTTGGTTCCTTACACTGTGTACAACTCTATATAGGTTGGAGATATTCAACCAACATGCATCATCGTTCAACATGCCAATTGGAGAAAAACATTCCCATTAGTTGTGATTGAGGATCTCCTCATAAGAGTGAATAATCTCATATTCCACGCTAATTTATACATTCTTTATAGGGAAGATACTTGAACCTAAGTACATAATCCTCTCATACATGGGAGTACATTCTGGGAAACAGTAAGGATAGTCATCAATGTTCATAATGGTATGTTTTCCATGGATTTTAGTGGTGAAATGGTATGTTTTAACATCCATGTGTCTATGAAACACACCGTTGAAGAGAACTCCACTCTTATTATCTATTCTATTAATGTTCCCCCAAATTATACATACACATGAATAGAATTTTATCCTTGAACCATATAATAATTCATTTTCCACTTCTTCAGCCTTGGATGATTTGGGTTTTGATTCATGTTATGAGTGTTGTGTGGGTTATGAAATGTGTAAATTTTTTTCTTTAATTGACGAGTGTGTTCATTATAAGATACCCATGACTTTAGATGATTCTGAAAATGTCATTTCTATGGAGTATCTTTCAGTTGATAATAAAAATTAGTAGCTAGATAGTTTCATGGACCTCTCTTCCCCTAAATCTCCTCCCTCAATCCAAAAACCCCCACTGTTGGAATTAAAACCACTTCCATGTAATTTAAAATATACCTATATAGATGGTATTGACCAATGTACCGTCATTATTACCAATAAATTCTATCTATAATTAGAATGAAAACTAATTGACATTTTGAGTGAGTGTAAAAATGAAATTGGATGGACATTGGATGATATTCCAATGATTTGACAATAAATTTGTATGAACCATATAATTTTAGATGATTAGGCTAAGTGCATATGGAAAACTCAACATCGGTTGAATCCCTCCTTGATGTGGAAGAATTTTATGTCAGAAAATTATTTTATGATGCGATCATTTACCCTATATCTAATTGTAATTGGGTTAGCCCAGTGGAAATTGTGCCTAAAAAACATAAAGAATGGTTGTGTCAAATTAAAAGAAGGAATTGGTTACAACACGTGTGAAAAATAGTTGGTGTGTCTTTATGGACTACTATTGACTGAATCCAACCACACAAAAGGACCAATATACTAATAATTTCATTGAAAAATGTTATAAATATTGGATATTAAGTCACATTATTATATCCTTGATGGCTATTCCGGTTATTTTCAATTCTACTAATCCCTTTAAGATAAATAAATGACAACATTTATATATTGATTCGAAAAATTTTCATACTGAAGGATTCCTTTTGGTCTATCAAATACTCCTGGTAATTATCAATGATGGTTGTTGAGTATTATTTTTGAGTGCCTTGAGAATTTTATGGAAGAATTTAAGGAGGATTTCACGGTTTATGGAACCTCCATTGATGACTATTTGGAACATATATATTTTTTCTTCCCCCATGCATTGAAAAAGATTTCATATTAAATTATTTGAAATTACATTTCATTATTGAGGAGGGTTTAGTTCTTGGGAATGTTATTTCAAAAGAGATAATATTAGTAGATAAATAAAAAATTGAATTAATTTCATAAATTCCATATCTAAAATGTGTTCGTGAGGTGTTATCATTTTTAGTTCATGGTGGGATTTTTTCTGATTCATTAAAGACTGTAGTAATATTGCACCACCCTTGTCTCGATTGTTCCAAAAATATTTGGAATTTATATTTGATAATGATTTATAGGATTCATTAAATTCAATAAAAATAAGACTCACATCACCTACCATTAAAAAACACCAAGGTTTGATCTTCCCTTTGAAAATATGTGTGATTTCTCTAAATTTTCTTTTCGGGATGTTTTACAAAAAATGGTTGAGAAACCTCCTCATGTCATTGCATATGCCTCAATTAACCTTGAACTTACCCAAGAAAACTACACCAGTATAGAAAAATAACTTCTTTCTATTATGTTTCTATGGAAAAATTCCATTCATATCTTATCCGGTCAAAAATCATTGTTCTTTCAGATCATGTTTCCCTTCTGTTTCTCTTAATGAAAGATGAATCTAAGACCCCCCCGCCCTTATTTGGTGGATTCTCCTGATCTTGGAGTTTTAACTTGGGAATCATGATAAGGGTGGACTGAAAAATGTTGTAGCTGACCACATTAGTAGTATTTCCCTACCATTGGTCCACCATATTGACTCATCATTACCCATTGGACAATTCATCCCTCATGGGAACTTTCAGAATATTTTTAACCTTACCCATTAAAATAGAAACATTGTGATTTTTCTAGAAACACCTATAGTCACCACTGATTTTAGCACTACAAAATCCCAAAGACATAAGTATGATTCTCTATTGTAAATTTTGGATGAACTATATCTGTGGATAGATTTTAGTAACCAATTCATTCATAATTGTGTATTTGACCCTAAGTTCACCTCTATTTTTATCTTCTTATACACTTTGAAATGTGGCGGCCTCTTTAGATCTCAACAAGTATCTCAAAAAGTCCATGACTCATGAATTTTTTGGCCAACACTATATAGAGTTTCCCATTGGTTTTGTAAGTCATTTAAATTCACAGGTAATATCTCCAAGAGGAATGAAATTCCCCAATATCTCCTAATATTTTGTGAGATATTCAATATACAATGCATTAAATTTATGAGGTACTTTCCAAATTAATTTGGATTTTTGTACATCTTATTATCTATAGACTATGTCCTTAAATGTTTCAAAGAAAAGGCTATCAAGACCAAGGACTCTTGAGTGGTTTTATATTTTGTAAGGTACCATATTTTCAGCAAGTTTGGTTTTCCAAAATTCTTCATTAGTGATCGAGGTTTACATTTTTCAAATCACATCATGACAAATTTTATTTTTATGTATGGGGTTTTTCATTAATTCTCAACTACATATCACCACCTAACTAATATAAAAGAACAATTCTCAATTCGGAAGTTATGAAAATCTTTGAAAAAATAGTAATGCCTAATAGGAAATATTGGAGTTTGTTCTTGGATGATACTCTTTAGGAATACCGTATATCTTTTAAAACCCCAATCAGAATGTAACTATACAAGATTGTTTTTGTAAAGTCTTATCACCTTCTAGTAGAGGTATATCACTATGAATATTGGGATTTTAAACAATGTAATATCAATATCTCATATGATCGTGGGAATAGGAAGTTACAGATTCATGAGTTGGAATAAATTCGACATGATACATATGAGAACTATTGAATCTATAATGAGAAGATAAATTCTATCAATTATGGGATGATAAATCAGTGTATGTTTTATATCAGTAAGAAGGTCCTAATGTACAATTCTAGGCCAAAGATCTACCAAGGTACTCTTCCTTCTTGATGACTCAGCCCTAATACTATTACCAATGTTTACCCTTTTGGTGAAATACAAGTTTTTTATGAGCATAATGGATGATGTATTAAAGTTAATGGGGAGATACTTAAAACATTTATAAGGATTTCGTAAAGATTATGGTGGAGGAAATCCACCTTAAAGAAGCAACATACATGAAAATCCCACTAGGTTTTATCTTTCTTTCCCACATTCTCTTTTATTATAGTGAGGACACTGTATTCTCTATGTGTGAGTGGATGGGTATATTCTTCGGCTAGTTAGGAATTTTCATCATGTTTCCTATTTTTTCCCTTTTTATCTCGTGGGATTGTATTATCACCTTCCACACTATTTTTCCTCATCACTTTTTTCCCAGAATATTAAATTTTTATGCCCACATTATCATGGAAAATGATGTGCTCTTAATCATGGAAGTTATTCAAATTGCATGAAGAATTTCCGAGTTTCATTTTTTTTTTAAATTATTATTTTTTGTTTAAATTATGAAATGTTTTTTGAGAATTAATTTAACATTGGGGTGTATTTTTTAGTAAATGTTTTATTTGTCAATCATATTAATGGTTTTATCACTTTGAAACCATTGAGAATAGTTGTACCTTTTGTGTGAGTAGTTCATGAGAAATTGTGTCACCTAATATATCCAAATATTTTTTTCACCAAACCATGAAATGTGAATATTTTTTACTTAGTATAATGTAAATATAAGTTTGTTTAATATTTATAATCTTTCTAAAATGAATTTTCTATATAGTAATTCCTTATCTGATATGTTTCAATAGTATGATATTGATGTATCAATATGTACCTATTATCCGACTATTGCACACCATAAAAAATATTAATTAAAACAATAACACAAATACCCTATTTGTGTCCTGGGCGGGCCAAAAAATACACTTCCTCAAACTTGGATATTTTTATACCTATTACAATTAGTGTTTTGTGGAGATTAGATAAGGGTTGAGTGATGATTGTGAGATTTCTTCAAAGCTCAACTTTTGAAAAAATAGTAATAAATGAGGGGAGTGATTAAGAGTAAATCATATGGGGTTATCTAGGTTGAGATACTAAGGTTTAATATTTTTAATGACTAAGTGAGTGAATTGTGAAATTTGATTTCAAAGGATATAGGGCAGGTTCGGTGGAAAAAATAATTTTAGTAGTCGAATGTTAAAATAACATATATTAACTGGATAAAAATTGTAAAGAATAGAGTGAAATGGTTTCACACAAACATGTGGAGAGTTAGTATAATTATTTAATTTTTAATTCCTTTCTCATATTGGTATCATTTATCTATTTGAATCCCATTCTTATACAATTCATAAAACACCTTTTTCCATGGTCACTAAGAATAACTCCTTAGTGCAATTTTTTTCGTTGATAACATATCATTCATGAATAAAATTTTCATTTAATGTTAAATATTCATGAATTCGGGAATTTATACATGGATCATTTTTTAAATGTAACTTTTCCAAAGAGTGAAAATATTTAGGTGTGGGTGTCTGATTTTACTGCAATTCACTATTCATTTCAAGCCATAAACCATTATTTTAAATTGGTTTTTTATTGATAATTAAAATTATAAAAAACTTCAACTCCATAATTGATTAAATAATTTTTTGATTTTTACTATTAAAAATGGATATTTCACTTGTTTTAAAGATTCCATTAAAGGTGGAGGTGATTCAGAGAGCCCATGATGATGTAGAAGGAAATGTGCCCAAACTACATAGAATCCCAGGAACACATGTCCATTGTTTTGCATTTCAGAGAACTAATTGAATCAAAATGTGGAAAAAATAATTTTTGAATAGATCCCTAGGTATATGGGATACAAATTTTTGAAGAAAAGTATACCTAATTCTTCCATTAAGAAGTTCAAACGAACTAATCTGTGCAATAGCATGAATCTGCATGGAGTCAAAAGATTTTCTCTTTATTTTGGACATATATATTTTTATATACATTAAATAGATACCAAATTTAACATGGAGATAGAAATGGTGTTGATAAAAACATTTTGTTTTTTTACATAGTGATTCAAGACTGTATGTTTACCCAAAACTAGGGACCAAGTGGATTCTTGAAATCAGGGTTCCCAAAACAACCTCCACCTTTGCCTACAAATTGAATCCTTTGGCACCCCATTTGGAAGATCCCCCAAGAAGAATGATGCTGAAATTTTGGAGTCCCAAATGAGTAATATTATCATCTATAGAAGTTATGGAGGCTTTGTGATGTGATACTTCAACATCTATATCTTTCTCCTTTTTCATGGTGTTCTAACATCCTTGTGATCACCTAGGGAGGAATGTGATTTAATCCCGAGCTTCATGTTTGTATTATTCTGAATGACATTTTCAATTATAGGTTGTTTTCTATATTTAATCATCCTATATTCCTATTTAATTGATTTTTATAATTTTATGTCATACTCAAACACAAATGATCATGTTTGGGGTACCCTTTCATGTGATGTTTCAAACATTGTTCATCCATTTTTATTCCCATTTCAATTACAGTGTTTGTATTGTTCACGTTGAAAAGTTGAAATAAAATAAACATTATCATGTAAAGGTAATCTTATGTCTTGGTATCAAAAATAAATAACATAAAAAACTAGAGAGCACATCAATTTCTTTGTACATTTTCTTAGTGAGTTTCAGTTTTGCAGTCAAACAAAAGTAACCCAATCATCGGTGGTAACCGGAGAATCATTTTATATTTTCGATTGAACCCTCGGAGATATAATTTTGTAAAAACATTAACAATCTGGTTCAAGGTGTTACACCTATGTATTAAATGATAATAACCCTATCTCATTATGCGTTGAAGGATAAGAATCATGATATTTCATTTGGTTGATCACATTTAATTAATTTTGTTAAATTTCATGTTGTTTTTATCAATTTCCTCTTTATTTTGGAATATTAAATCCACAATAACAAAGTTTTCTAAAATACCATTCCTATTATATTTTCATAATAAAAACCTTAATTTGGATTTAATGATATAAGGCTCTATCGAGAGACGACCTAGGGTTCCTATTATAATATTGAAATTATAGTAAAAACTAAACAATTAATTTGAAGTCCTCAACAATGAGATCAAATCTTGGCACTATTTATGGGGAGCAAAGATCATTTTTTTATTTATTTCATTTTTTATTTATTTTTATTTTTATTTATTTATCTTTTAAATATCCCCCATACCTTATGGTTTTTTTGTTTTTATTTTTTGTTTGTTTGTGTGTTTCATCCTCTCTCTCTTCTACTTATTCTATCCCATTATATCTAATTATATAGTATCAAATTCACTTTTATTTTATAAATTAATTATTATTATGTAATTTTATTTTTACCATCCTTTATTTAAAAAAATAAACATCACAACTTATTTTCATGACCCGACCAGAAAAAAACTGCTTGATGTTTACCCCAAAATTGAAATGACACTTTACTCAAAAATTAAGTCATAAAGAGTAGGAAAATAAAGTAACACTGAGGAAACCCATTGGTAACCTCATGTGATCCCAAAAAAATTATAAATTTATCCAAATAAAACCACAAAAAATATGGAAGAAAAAACTGAACATTAAATGAACTGACAACCCCAGATGTGGAGTACCAACCAACGTACATCTAATATCAGGAAGAAGCATCCAACTATGAGATGAGATCAAGACTCTTCCACCTATTTTTTAAATTTCATGACATTTTTTGTGAGTACCCTCATATAAAACTCATGGAGATTCACATAGCATGCTCCACCATGGAACATAAAAATGTTTCCAAGGACCTCATAATGTTTAGGTCCATCCCTTTATCCCGTAATAGTGTAGCCAAAGGCTATCCATACTACTTGACTACCATAGTTGGGGGATATAGTGAAGATAGAATACTCTTTCAAGAAAAGTTCTTCCCAGCCTCTTGAACATAATCAATTAGAATAGAAATCAATGGAATTAGAAACTCACAAAGAGGGACCCTTCATGAATATTAGGAGAGATTCAAAAGACTTTGTTCAAGTTCCCCTACCACAAAATTGGTGAAAAATTTCAAATTCAATACTTCTATGAGGGACAAATCCCTATTGGCCTTGGAATGATAGATGCTATAGCTGGTGGTTCCATAGTTGATAATACTCCTTATCCCTCGCAATACTTAATAATAAAATGGCTCAAAATGCACAAAAATTTTATATATGAGCAATTTCAACAACTCTATGAGTTCATGAGGTAATTCATTCAACCCTTGAGAAAAGGTAGATAATAAACATTATGAGATGCACACCCATCTAAGCCAATTATCTCAAGCACAAGGCAAATCAAACTCTTCTTATATTACATTACATTGTGGTGTTTTTTATAATAACAATCATTTTTTTACCAGTGTCCGCAACATCATGATTAATCCGTGTCTTATGAAGTAGTATTACTAGGGTATCCTTTTCATAAAGAACCACCCATTAAACAAGAACCATTTAGGACAAATCTAATCCCAGGGTGGAAAGAAAAACTATAGTACTAACAAGGATTCAACCCAAGCTACCCCTAGAAGAGTTAGTATCAACAAGGATAAGGTATGAAACCTTCTTATCACTCAACATCAAAGTAAAATCATCATCCCAAATACAAACAAAATTATGAGGAAATTGTGAAGAAAATTGAAACCCAGAACCTCTAGTTCTAATAGACCACACAATCATCTATTTGAGTCATATGAACTCAAGTGGTTCAATTATAATAAACCATTAGTGAGATGAAGATGCAAGGTTCTAGAAAACTACCATCAAACCTATTTTTTATCCAAAAGTCATAGGTAATTTTATTGAAATCACACTTTATAGTGGTAATGAAATTTATTCCTCCAGTGATTCTACCCCAAATGTATGTCCCCCTCTTGAAAACTCTCTATCCATACCCTTAAAAGATTCAATTGTCGAAAAAAATGATAAACAAATTTTCATTGAGGATTCCACTGAACAAACAATTCATCTTCCTTTCCTCCATAACTTCTCTAAATCTATGAAATTTTTTGATAATGAGATTGTTAAATAGATAATGGATACATTTAAAAAGGTACAAGTTAACATTACTTTAGTTGATGTAATTAATCAAATCATGTGATGTGACAAATTCTTAAAGAGATTTTCACTCATAGATGGAGACTGAAGGGGAATGAGAGAATAAACCTGGGAAGTAATTTCTTAGCCTTAATAAAACCAGAAATGCCAACCAAATTCAACGTTATTATAAATTCCATGATACCTTGAACCATAGGGGAGACCTTCTTTTCTGATGAAATTTTATATTTGGTTTCTTAAATTAATTTGATCCATTTCTCTATGTACAGATATATACTGTTTTGAGAGGTTCAACCAATAAGCATGATCATTCAACATTCCAATCGGAGCACAGCATGCCTATGAGGAGTGATTAAGGATGTCCTCCTAAGAGTGAACAATCTCATCTTCCCTACCAGTTTCAACATTATAAAGATGGAAGATACTTAACCCCTTGGAAAATACCCTCTCATATGTGGGATTCCATTCCTTACAATAGAAAGGATAATCTTGAATGTTCATAATGGTCACCTTCCATGGAGTTTGGTGGCGAAAAGATAAATTTTAACAACCTTGAGGCTATGAAACAACTCATTGAAGAGAACTACACTTTTCCTATCTATTAGATGGATGTTATATCAAATTAAGTACACCCTCACACCCAAAATTCTATCCTTGAACCGTACACTAATTCATTTTCCTCTTCTTCTCCATTGGGTTATTTCAGTTTTGATTCAATTTTGAGTGTTTTGTGGGTTCAGAAATGTGAAATTATTTTGCTTTAATAGATAAGTGTGTTCACTATGAGGTACCCATGACCAATGATGATTTTTTAAATTTCATTTCCTTATATTCTATGTCCATATAGAATAAAAATGTGAAGATAGACAGTTTCAGGGACATCACTCCCCTAAATCCCATCCCTCAATCCTAAAAACAACCGATTTTGGAATTAAAACCACTTCCATCTAATTTAAAATACTTTTATCTTGAGGTTATAACCCAATTTCCCCTAATTAAATAAAATAAACTCTCTCTATAGTAGGAATCAAAATTTCTTGACCTTTTGAGAGAGTTTGAAAATGGAATTGTATGGGCATTGGTTGATATTTGTGGGATTATCCCATATGTTCATATACACCATATACTTTTAGACAACGAGGATAATCTTGTAAGGTAAGATCAAAACCAGTTGAATCCCACTCTCGTTGAAGTGGTAAAATTGGAATTTAATAAATTACTTGCTGCTGGGATCATTTATCCAATATCTGATAGTAAATGGGTTATCCCAATGCAAATTGTGCCCAAAAAACTGGAATAATGGTTGTGTCAAATTAATGGAATGAATTGGTTCAAACACGTGTGCAAAAAAGTTGGCAAGTTTGTATTGACTATCATCGACTGAATGAAGCTACCCAGAAGGACTACTGTCCTCTACCTTTCATTGAAGAAATTTTAGAAATATTAGCCGGTAGGTCCTGTTATTATTTCCTTGATGTATATTCAGGTTATTTTCAAATCCTTATAGACATAATGATCAAGAAAATACAACATTTACCTATCCATACAACACATTTTCATACAAAAGGATTCATTTTAGTCTACATAATGCTCCAATTACTTTTCATCTATGTATGTTGAGTATTTTTCCTACATACATTGACAATTATATGGAAGTCTTTATGGATGATTTTGTGGGTTTTGGAAGTTCCTTTGATGACTGTTTGACACAAATTGGTTTTTTCCTGCACCGCTACATTGAAAAGGATCTAGTATTAAATTATGAGAAATTTCATTTCATGATTGAGTGGGGGATAGTTTTTGGGATTTTTTTTCCAAAAGATGTAATTAAAGGGGATAAACCAAAATTTGAATTAATTTCAGCACTTTAATATAAAAAATGTGTCTTTGATGTGAGATATTTCTTGGAGAATTTTGGTATTTACCGATAATTAAATAAACACTTTAGTAAGATCACACTTTGATGTTCTCGTTTATTGAAAAATAATTGTGAATTTGTATTTGTTAAAAATAATGAGGATGGTTTCAATTCACTAGAATGGAGTCTCACATCACATCCCATAATCCAAAAACCATGGTGAGATCTTCCCTTAGAACTCATGTGTCATGCCTCTAACATTGATGTAGGAGAAGTTTTGTCACAAGTGGTTGAGAAGTATCCTCATGTCATTGAGTGTGCCTCACATACCCTTGACCCTACCTAGGAAAAGTACACCACCATGAAAAAATGACTTCTTCATATTATGTTTTCATCGGAAAAATTATGTTCATATATTTTCTTGAAAAAGATTAGTGTTTTTATGATCATACTACACTTTGATTTCTCTTATAGAAACCTAATGTTAAGCCCCACTTCATTCGGTGGATGTTCCACCTCCAGGAGTTTGACCTTGAGATTTGTTATAAGAGAGGAGTTGAAAATGATTTAGCTAACCACAGTAGTTTGATTTACCCACCATTGGACCACCATGTCAACTCATCCCTCCCCATTAGAAAATTCTAACCTTATGAGATCCTTTGTGATATTGTTGTCCTTACCCCTTGGTAAGCACACATTGTCAATTTTCTAGAAATATATAGTGTTCCCACTGATTACATCACTTATCATTCCCGTATAATTAAGCATGATTCTTGATGGTACATTTGGGAAGACCCATATTTGTGGAGAATATTTAGTGACTATATCATTTGTCTGTGTGTCCATGTTGATTAGTTCACCAATGGTTTGATCTTCTTCCACACTTTGGATTATGGGGTCCAAATTGTCTCTCAACATACAAATCATAAAGTAATTGGCTCAAGAAATTACTGTCCAGTATCATATAGATATGACCATCAGTTTTGTATGTCGTGTACTCACTATAAATTTAGAGGGAATATCTACAATAAGAATGAAATTCCCCAACTACCCATGTTATTTTGTGTGATCTTCGATGCATGGGGTATTGAAATCATGGGTCCATTTCCTAATTCATTTGTATTTGTATAAATCTTATAGGTTATGGAATATGTCACCAAATGGGTGGAAGAAAAGGATACTAAGGCCAATGACTCTCGAGAGGTTGGTGATTTTTTGAGGTCCCATATTTTCAGTAGGTTCGGTTTCCCAAAATTCACCATTTGTGATCGGGGATCACATTTTTACAATTGCAACTTGAAAAATTTTCTTTATTAGTATGGGGGTTTTCATAAACTATCCAATGCATATAATCCCTAAAATAATGGAAAATATGAAAGAAAAAATTGGTAAGTTAAGAAAATCCTAGAAAAACGGTTCAGCCTAATAGAAAAGATTAGAGTTTTCACTTGGTTGATGCACTATGGGTGTCCCGTACATCTTTTGAAACATTGATCAGAATCTCATCACAAATGACTATGTTTGGAAAGGATTTCCACATTTCAGTAGAGGTAGAGCACCATGAATATTGAGATGTTAAGGAATGTAATATGAATCTATTATATACAAGTGATCATAGGAAGTTATATATTCAGAAGTTCAAAGAAATTTGATGTGATGCATATTAGAAGTCTCGATTAAATAAAGAGAAAACAAAGGCTATCCATGATGGGATGATTCATCAGTGGATGTTTGATATCAGTGAGAATGTAATTATGTACAATTCTAGGCTAAAGCTCCACCCATGTAAGATTTTTTCCTGATGGATCTGTCTTTTTACTCTTACTAATGTTTACCCTTTTGGTTTAATACATTTTTTGCATGAGTAGAGTGGATGAAGTATTACAGTCCTTGGGAAGAGACTTAAACACTTTTATGAGTACATCCCAAACATCCGGTGGAGGAAATACACCTTTATGAAGCAACATAAAAGTAATGACCATCATGTTTTATCCTTCAATCTCACATTATATTTTATTACAGTGAGGAAAATTCATGCTCTAGGTGTGGGGGGATGGGTATATTCTAGGGATAGTTTGGAATTTTCATCATCCTTCTTCCTTTTCTACTTTTATATTATGGGATTTTATTTTCACTTTACCCTATTTCACCTTACTTTTATGCAAGAATTTTTAATTTTTATACCCATGTTATCCTGGAAAATGATTCCCTCTTAATCCTATATGTTTTTTTAAAATGTATTTTATATTTCCCAATTTCATGTTGTTTTAAAATTATTTTTATTCAATAATGAAAAGTGTGTGTTATCGTGAATTTAACATTGGGGTGTTTTTTTAATAAATTTGTTTTTCTCAGTGATATAAATGGTTTTATGTCTTTGAAACATTTGAGAATAGTGGTACCCTTTGTGTGAGTTGTTTATGGGAAATTATGTCACTTAATATCTCTATATATCTTTTGAACCAAACCATGAATTATTAATATTTATTACTTAATAGAAGGTAAATATATGTTAGGTTATTATTTATCATCTTTATAAATTGAATTTTCCATAAGTTCGTTCCCTATCTGATCTATTTCATTACTGTACCGGATTGACCTATGTGTATCCACATGATATCCAACTATTGTATACCCAAAAAAAATATAAAAAAATAATTATATTAAAAAAAATATGAGTTGTGTATTGGTAAGGTCAAAATCCACTCTTCCTCAACCTCTGATATGGTTATAACTATTACAATTAGTGTCTTGAGAATATCAAACTATGGTTGAGTAATGAGGGTGAGATTTTTTCAAAGTTAAACTTTTGAAAAAAAAGTAATAAATGAGGGGAGTGATGAAATGTATAATGTATGAGAATATCTAGGTTGGGAGACCCAATTTTACTTTTGGGAATGATTATATTAGTGGTCATTGAAATTTTATTGCAAGGATTTAGGGTAGGTTTGGTGGAAAAAAATAATTTAAGTAGATGAATGTTTAAATAACTTATATTTTCTGCAAAGAAAGTGGAAAGAATGGAATTAAATGGTTTTCAACCATAAAAATGTAATGTTAGTGGCATGATTTAATTATGAATTATTTTCAATTATTGGTATCATGAATCTCTTTGAATTTCATTCTGATGCAATTCATGAGTCACTATTTTCCATGATCACTAAGAATAACTCCTTAGTGGGATTTTTTAATTGATCACATTTCTTTGATGAATCAAATATTAATGTAATGTTAAAAATTCATGAATATGTGAATATATACGTGCATCATTTTGAAAAAGTGACTTTTCCCAAGAGTGAAAATTTTTAGGTGTGGGGGTGTGATCGCACCACGATTCACTATTCATTTCCATCCTTACACCATTATTTTAAAAAGGTTATGTATTGAAATTTTTAATTATAATAAAAAATTGAAAATCATGATTTAATAAATAATTTTTCGTATTTTCACTTTTAAAATGGTAAATTTCACTTTTTGTTGATTTAATTGATGGTGGAGGTGATTCAGAGAGCCCATGATGATACAGAAGGAAAATGGGCCAAACTGCATGGAATCCCATGAACTCATGTCCACTTTTTTTTAAATTTTCTAGATAATAGTGCTTAAAATGGGATAATTATAAGAAGATCTATATATACATGGTATAAAACATTTATGAAGTAATTCAAGCCCAATTCATCATTTAAAAGGCCCAAACAAACTGATCTGTCCAGTAGAATGAATCTGCATGAAGTCAAAATTTGCTTATGTATTTTGGACATATCTATTATTAAATACACTATCTTGAAACTAAACGTTTAAAATAGATATAAATGGTGAATTAAAAAAACATTTATGTTTTTTACATAGTGATTTATGACTTTCTTTACACCCAAAACCACGAACCAAGTGGATTATTGAAATCAGGGTGCCCAAAACAACCTCCCACTTTCTTTATAAATTGGAACCATGAGAACCCCATTTGGAGTTAGACCAGGAGGCAAGGTGATGAAATTTTATAATAACAATGGATTCATATCATCATCACTTGTCATTCTAGAGGATATGGTATGTGCTACAACAACGTCTATAGAATACACCATTTTATGGGGTTATAAACTTCTTATGATCACCCAGTGAGAAACGTGATGTAATCCTGAGCTTCATGTTTGTAATATTTTTAATGTTATTGTTAATTCTAGGTTGTATGGTGTTTTTATTCATAATATATTTTTATTTAATTGAGTTATATACTAGTACATCATACTCAAAATCACATTATCGTGTTTTGGGTTACCCTTTCATGTGATGTTTCACACACCACATATCCATTTTTCTTCCCCCATTTCAATTACGGTGTGTATGTGGTTCATATTGGTCAATTAAAATATCATAAAATTTATCATGTAAAGGTAATTTTATTTCATGTTATAAAAAATAAATAACATAAAATTCCGGATAGAGAATCATGATCTTCATGTATTTCCTTGGTGAGTTTCAGTTTTGGAGTCGAACACAAGTCACAAAATCGGTAATGGTAAACGAAAAATCATTTTGTGTTTTCAAATGAACCCTAGGAGGTATCCTAGTATAAGATCAGTAATACTCAGGTTCTAGGTGTTACAACTTAGGATTAAAAGATCATAAAACTATCTTTTTAAGCTATTAATGATGAGCATCACAAGATTTTAACGGGTTGATCACGTGTAATTAATTGTTTTAATTTCCACTTTGTTTTTATCACTTTTCCACTTTATTTTGGAATATTTAATCATCAAACCCCATGTTTTCCAAAATCCCATTACCCTTAACTTTTCATAATTGCAACATTATTTTCGAATTAATTATATATGTATTTTTCAAGATATGACCTAGGGTTCCTGCTATACTCTATAAATTCTAGTAAAAACTAAACAACTAATTTGAAATTCACGACAATGTGATCAATGCACCACCTACTAGTCCTATTATTAACCATAATAAAATAGAGGGGTTTTCTCATTAATTACACAGTAAATGGAATATATTTTAATGATTCCTATGAATGGTTACTTAGGTTCCGCAAATATTCTATAGAGATATCTCATTATACTCAATTGATGAATGGATCAAATAATTCTGTTTTATTTATGATGATATTGAAACACTAGATCAATACTAAGTGATATTGGTAATATTTTTGATTAAAAACCATTATGATATAGAAGGTATATTATGGTTTAATAAAAAAAGTACCATAATCTATAAGTAGTGATATAAAATCAAATAAAACAAAGATGCCAGGAAGTGATCATGTAGTGTGGTGGCTTTATTTTGTCTGATTTTTACAACGTCCTTTTGGGGAAATTTTAATGATTTTATAACCAACTTTTTAAACAAGTAAATAATAAATTTTAGATCATTTGGAGTAGATATATTAATTCATTAAACTTTTATATAAAAATATGGTTTTTGTGCCAAATTGTTCAAATTTTTTGATCTTTATGTTTTTATATACTTTAGAATAATCCTTATGATTTTTTTGTTTAACAATAATCAAATTGATATGTTGGAAATTTTTAAATGGTATTTGGGTCCTAGAACTAATTATTTCATGTTAGATGTTATATTATCTCAATTATATTTTACTGGAACAATTTTTTGATTTTTTTTGTGGAAATATGGAAATTTATTGTTGAAAATAATTTATATTTCGAACTCAAAGATTTACTCTTTTTTAATCATGAATTAGATTCTTTGTAAAAGATATAAATTATATAAGGATAAATTTTTATGGATTTATAATTTATTATTTTAAAAAACATACTTTCATAAGGAATAATTTTGTATTTATAAAAGGATAAATTACTAGTTTGTAAGCATTATGTATCATTTCTATAAGAATAATTTCCAAATTTCATTGGGATTATTTGAATAATGTTTCTATGTTTCAAATAAAATAAATTTTGAGTTAATATGATATGAGTATAAGTGATGATACACATTTTTATATGTGTCACCACACCCAAGAATACCGGGTTTCCATTTGAAAACTCATTCAACAATGTTTTGGTAGAGATAAAACTTATATGTTTGAGTTAATTCAATGTAGAAGCAAATATGTTAAAAAAATCTACAAATATTATTTTGAATAATTATAGAAATGGGAAATTTGGGATCTAGATTGAAGTCAAGTGAGATCTAGTGAAGATAATTAGAACATGATCTTTATTGGAAATTCCTTGATCTCGATTAAAGAGATTAATTTTATTGAGTTCCATTGAATAATATTAATGTATACATCAAATCATAATATGAATCTATTGATTATTTCAATCGAAGGGGAGACTGGAGTAAAATGATCGATTATGTAAAAGCTAGGAATGAATTAATTTAATTATACTAAAACTAATTCCAAAAAAACCTGATTGAATTTATCAGAACTAATAGAGAAACAAAAATGATAATTACTATAAACTAAAATAGTGATAAATTTTTTATTTTTCCAGATCATGTTGACCTAGGCTAGGATCAAAGGAAGAGTTGATACTGAGAATTATTAGATGAGAAGTTGATCCTAGGTGAGAGACAAAAAATAGTGTTTTCCAAGTTGTGAATTAATATAAAAAAATAGCTGTGTTTATAAACCTTCATTATAATTGTATAAAATATTAATTACGTCATACAATAGTTTACAAAATCGAGGATCTAGTGAGGTTTAATGACTTAGAAATAGGAATATAATTCAAAAAAATGATAAACATTAAACGTGATTGTAATCTGCTTGATTTACTTATTCTTAGGTTCATCCTAATTTACTTTCACTACATCTCATATACTAGGGACACATATTAAATAAATGATTTAGGATAAAAACTAAAAAGGGAATCAAAAAATGAAATACTTAGGAAGTGAACACGAAAAATATCAATAAGGAATTACCATATAAATATGAGGAATATAATAATATAATGAAAAAATAATAATAACATGGAAATGTTGGTACAATATATTAATGATACATTCATAAGCATATCACCATGGTTTATCACCATGGTGTCATAAATCATAATTATAAGGGTCATTCACCAATGTATCGTAAAAGATGTCATATCTAGAGAATAATTATTTACCCAAGGTGATAGAGTTATTTCTAAAAATTACCATTATATTTATTAATTAATATTAGCTACATTGATCATAAGAAATCAGTTAATTAATAACATGAGGAAAATAAATAATGAGTTTCATATAAAATAATTTCATACAAAGTTCCTAAGGACTTGAACATAACATCATTTTTACCAAAAAAAATAAAAAATGGGTTTCATATATGTAAATATATATATATATTACAAATTGTTACATCTATTTTAATACCCATAAAAATTGACAGGTTTTGGGTACTAATAATATGACAATATTTCATAGAAAAAAGGAAAATTCATGAAATGTTTTCTATAGAATAATAGTATATAACATAGATTAAAGGGAGGGAATAATGAGAAGTAATGTATGTATTCCATTGTTAACCCAAATTTTAAGAATGTTAGGGAATATAAATTTTCATTAAATTAATGAATCTTTTAAATTTATAATACTCATAAAATATTAGTACTTGAATTAAAAAGGGAGAAGAGGAGAATTCCCCTACTATAAATATTTTCATCCCAAAACTTGAGCATGAATCCTTGAAACATTAATGAAACCTTTTTTAGAATATTTGGGATGTAAAATGACCATAAATGCATGTATTAATAATTTTAAGTGGAGAGGAATGTCTAATGGATGATGTCTATACATGATGACTTGTTGGTTTTAAAGGATTAAATATCGGTTATTTTATCATATAAGCAATCCACATGTGGGAAAATTAAAATAAAACCAATTTTATAGAAAATTAAGGAGTGTTAGTGTCTTTTTGAATGATCAAGGACATCCAAAACCAAAACATGAATTCATACAACATAATAAATGTGTATAATCCAAGAAATTACTTTTATTTCAAAAATCCATTTTTATTTTTAAAAATTTATTTATAAATTTATAAATTTAAATTTAAATTTATAAATTAATTTATATACAAAAGAAATGAAATTTTAAATTGAAAAAATTTAATAATAATATTTTTATTTATAGATAAATAAAAAGGATTTCATAAAATTTATGTCCTCTTAAAGTGTAAATTTTCACATTTCATCAAAAATTAAACTTTCTCAGAAAATTTCAATAAAATCACCTAATGATAATTTTGATTTTATATATCAAAAAATTAAATTTATTTAATTAAATTAATTCTCTAACTATGAGAATTTTAATTTTTTAAATAAATCATTATTTTATGAAAGGTTAATAATTTACTAGAAAGATTTAGATTATGACCATTATAAAAATATGGGGGGCTTCATGAAAATATATTATTTCTATAAAATAATTTTGTACTATAAAAAATGTTTATTTAATACTTTTACATATATTTTCTAACATAATTTGGACACTGTATCTAAAAAATAAAACAATTCTAATTATATAAAAAAATTATCAAGAATATCATTTAATTGCATCTACATAACCAACAATAGTAATGAAAAATTGTTTTAATGACTAATGGTCATAATATTGGTCAACTATGCTAGTTGGAAAACATATTTTCCTATATACGAATCATCATTCATACTCTTCATCATTCATAATCTTCATCATTCACATCAATTTTAATATATTTTCAATATAATTTCCCAAATATCTATTGTATTTGTGAAACTTTGTTCCTATATTATAGTGATGTTCATGGGATTAATTAATCTAGGGGATGGAAGAGACCCATATTTTTATATTTCACTTTATTTATGCTCGATTTTTTTCCCTTTGTAATATCTGGTAATATATTGGGTGTTGTTTTAGACTAAATGTGACATTCTAAATTAATGATATAATGTGATGTTCGTTTATAGTATATGTTTTATTTTTTACTATTCAAAGTTTTACTAGTTTATATTTATCACATGATCTTTAATGTTCATAAAAATTCTATCTATGTTCTTATATTATGAAATATAATAAAAAATTATTTAGAAGAAAGAGTTCTCTTATTTAAAGAAGGAAATTTTTTAGATCATTACATTCATCCTCACTTAATGAAGTTTTCCCATAAAATTACATTTTCCATATAAATGAGGAAGTAGTTGGGTAACTTCTTATTCATGGCTTCCTATAGTTCCAAAGTATCATCTTCAAACATTTTATTTATCCACAGGACATTCACAAGGCATTTTATCCTATTCATAAACACTTGTTACCTTATGTCATGGATTTGGATTTATTCCTCTTCATATGAAATGTGAAATTCCAAGTGTAATACATTAGTATCAAGTAAATGTGATGGGATAGACATATAATTTCTTAGTAGGGACATGTGTAAGAAATCATTGATGTGGGAAAGATTTTTCTATAGTTATAATTGATTGGAAACCCCTCCAACACACTTCAGAATCCCAAATGGTGTAATGTAACTTAGACTCTGTTTCCTCTATATTAAAAATACCATAGATCCTTTCCATGTTGATATCATGTAGAATAGATTAACTCTAACATGAAAATATGACTCATACTTTCATTTTTTTGCAAAAACATTTTTCAAATTTGGAAATGATTGAATGTTTTCTGAATCACACGAATTATTTCTATAGTTTTTTTCTTCTAAATTTATGGTCCCAACAGTTTCCCTAATGCACCTCATCCCAATATGTTGAAGTTACATCCCTTTTTCCAAAGAGATCATGAGTAGAATCCATTGTAATGCTTGAATGGAGACAGTTGGTATAAAAGAATTCGAACAGTGGAAGATTTTGATCCCAAATCCCTTTAAAATCATGATAGCTACAACATAACCTATTTTTTAATTTATGAATTGTCCCATTGGACTACTCATCATTTTATGGATGGTATGTTTTAATTAGTTATACTTATATATTCATAGACTTTTGAAGGATAAATATGAATTTAGAAGTAAAACATGGACCTCGATAAGAAATAATCAAAATCAATTCTCTATTTAATCTCACTATTTATTGAATATAGAGGAAATATATCCACTGAAAGGGAAAATCCTCTCTTATAGAAGTGAAATATGAAGACATTGTAAATCTATCAATTCTTACCAATATAGAATAGTTATCCTTTGGTGTCTTTGGAAGGCTAGTGAAAACGCCCATTGTGTTGTTATCCTATATTGATATAGGTTTGGGTAATGGTTGTAATACCCCTTTAGGAGGTTTTTTTATCTTTAGTTACTTATTGACACACCATGAACCTTATAGTGTAATTAGTTATCTCCCTTTTCATATTATCCTACCAATAATGATCACAAAGGTACCTATACATTTCTTAACTTCCTAGGTGTATGGAGACTGTAGAGCTATGACCGTCGTCCATCAGATCCTCTTTAATCTCCAAAATATATGGGATACATAAAATTATACTAAATTTCATTACACCTTGATAATCAATATAATATTTAGGAAATTTACAATTTTCAAAGCCTCTATATTCTTTTACTTCAAACGATCATATCCTTGATCTTTTTTTGATATATCCTTCAATTTATATATTAATATCAATTGATAAATCAATTGAGATAGTATTAATGATTCCACTAACATTATGATTTCCACGTCCATACATACTAGGTAATATATCAATGGATCTCATTCAATCCACATCATTGCAAGAACACCAGGATCATTCCTACTCAATGCATATTTTAATTATTTTCTCTTTTGTGGTGATAATTAATTTAACATTAATATTATTTAAGAAGATCCAACCATATCCTTTGTTTCATGTTTATTATTTTATGTGTGAATATATACTTCCATCATTGGGGGTCTATGTATATATCACACTTTTTCAAATCAAGATATTGTTTCAATATATTCAGAGATAAAATAACTACATATAACTCTAGACTATGGGTAGGTTTATTCTATTCATGAGTCTTTAACTATCAAGAATAATAAGAAATCACTTTGTTATTTTTCATGAGTATTCATCAAAGTCCCTTTAATCATTCATGACTAGAAATAAAAAATACTCCCCCAATAGAGGGTAATGTTATCAAAGATGCAGTAACCAACCTCCACTATAATTCATGGAATCTTTATTGACACTAATTTTATCCAAAAAATAAAACCTTTTTGAGTTAAATTTGTTAGTGGATTAGAAATCAGTGAAATGTTTTCTGCAAACATTATATAGTATCCTGCTAGACCAAGAAAACTATGAATATCAGTTAGATTTGTTGGATATGTCCATTCCTCTATGTCCTATTTCTTAGATAGATCCACTAATATACCCTAATTGGTAATGATGTATTCAAATAATGCGAGTTATTATAACCATAATTCACATTTTCTAAATTTACCAAAAAAATTCTCCTTTAGCAATGCTTGTTTGTTTAATCATAAGTGATTTTCATTATCTTTGATGATTTCTTAAGAAATAAGAACATAATCAATAAATACCACCAAGAGATTATCAAGTTAGTACTTAAAGGATATAATCATTAAATCCATAAATATGACCAGATCATTAGTCAAGATTGATAATATACAAATAAAAATGTAATTCCAATATCCTATTAAGAAGGTATTCTTTTGGATATATTATTTATTCACTATCAAATGATGACACCAAGAACATAATTCAATCATAGAAATGAATTTAGAATCATAAATCTTTTCAAAGAAAACATCAATCCATAGAAGAGGATATTTTTTCTTCACTATTATCTAATTAAGTTATCTATAATCAATGCACATTCACATTGATCCATCCTTCTTCATTAAAAACACAATATTTTCTCCCCAAGGAAACACACTTGTTCAAAAAAAACCTTCTCAAAAAGATCCTGAATTTTCACCTTTAATTCCCCTAAATCCATGAATTCCATTATATATGGGGTTTTTGAGGTTGGATTAGATCAAATTGTGAATTCAATTGAGAACTCTAAATTATTTTCTAGGGGTGGTATTAGTTTATATTTAGGAATTAAATCAATTTATTCTCTAATAATATAAATATCACCCATCTTTAGGCTTTATCTTTTTCTTCTCCTTTCTAATAATTTCTTTAAATAAGGAAAAAGGAGGAGGTTCTGAGAAAGAATTGGGCTAGGAAATATCTACTTTGAAGATAGAAAATTATTTTACCTTAAAAGAAAATTTAATTCTCTATCAATATATAGTTTTTCTCAGCATTATACTTTGACAACCAATCCATCCCAAGTATTATGTTGAACTCCACAGAAAAAATGATCACCATGTTTTCAGATATGTTTTACTCATCAAAGATAATATGGGATTCCCTATTTATCTTCAATACTAGAATAGTTCCTCCATGTGTTTTAATTGATAAACCTAATAGTTAATGTTTAGGGTTTAATATGATTTTATCTTTATAGAACAGAATAAAAAAATGTACTCTCTATCATTGAGTGTACAATGAGTATACCTACCACAAAATTATTTGGATCCTTGACATCAGTTGTCTTATGTGTGAAGGAACAACCTTTCTACCTTAGCCTTTTTTGGGTTGATGGTTGTTTCCATCCCTTCTATTATGATATAGACATTTGTTGGAAATATTCCCAAGTTACCTACACTTGAATCATTTCACAACAGTTTGTGCATGCACCATTTCTAAATTTTATTGGAATTTAGATGTCATTGATTTATTTATAGAGGACCATTTTGAGCTATATATCCATCTCTTTCACACCTATATCACTTTCAAATCCCTTAAAAAATAATTAAACATTTGAATCGTCCAATTTTTTTTTTCACATGTGATATTGTACATTCCTCAAATTATGATTCTTTCAAATTTTTTACCATCTTTATCTTATTTTCATTCTATCTATAATCCCCATAGAAAACTCCAAAACCCATTTCAACATTGAGATAACACCACAAATTCACTTAATAACTCCAAAAATATTGAATTACCAAATCCTTCCAAAGATGGGGTCTTATTCCACTAAAGAATCAATCTACATTTCTATCAGAATTGATGAAAATGATTGACGTATAACGTACAAGCCTTGAATTGTTTATATAATAATTACGCACAATTTCATTTTCACTATCATTTAAAATGAGTAATTCCCTATCTAATTTTTTCTAGAGGGTATTAGTAAAATAATTGATGAAAATGACCTTTACAAATTCTTCCAATAAAATGGGGTCCACCTCATCCCTTGACATTATGTTATTGATCACTCTCCGCCACTAATCAGATTCTCCCTCTATGTGATATATTTATACCATAACATTATCTTACATGGAATAATGAATTATATAAAATATATCTTAAATATTATTGAACTATTTTCCATGATTAGTGGATATATGGTTAAATTAAAAAATGTGTCTGTTGAAGCATGAAGCATTCAACATCTAGTAGTTCCTTGGTGAATCTAAATGTTCCACATGGTTTTAGGTGTTGATCATGACTTGAGTTTACAAATTAATAATCAATATGTTGTTATCAATTACACCCACCCCAATATTAGGAATCCTTCTATCACATTTCCATTACATACATTGATTTCATGATTCCTTCTATTTCCTGCAATTTTCATATGAAAGAGGAAATACAAAGTGATAAATTTATTATTATTTGGAATAATTTAATAAAAAATCTGAAGGAACTTTTAATATTAATATTTTTTATAAGATTCTTCTCGGATTATGTACTCTAACATTAATACATGTTTTCAATTATCTTTATATCCTTCTTAATGGTTTTTAAAAGAATGTGATTAACCAAATCATGTCCCATAGGAGTGTCAAACTAGGTGTCCAATAAGGTCCATTTTCATCCACTATTTCCCAATTGATTATATTTGAATATCGTTTTTTCAGTGTTGTTACCCTAATTAATTTTTTTATCCACACACACTAGGTTTATCTAGATAGTGACAGATTTTCATGCAAACCACTAACTCAATACTTCACCAAATTACCTTGATGCTACCCTATATTTACACTAATCTCTGGGGGTTCTACTATTTTTTTATAATCCTAATTTCCAAAAATAGATCAACTATCATTCAATAAAAAATATTGTTAGCATCCTTTTTATTTAATAACCTTTTCATTTCGTGGTACAATATTAAACAATACAGAGGATCTCTTGAGGTTTAGTGGATTTGATATAGGAATATAATACATGAAAATCCAAAACATTAAACATTATTCTAATTCAATTAATAATTTTCATCAATGGGTTTTCCTATGTTACAATTACTACATCTCATATCCAGGAAACATACATCAATGAAATTGGTGAGCAAGAACCCAAGCTATGGAAAAAATAATTCAAATACTTCCCATGTGAGAAAGAGTCATATAAATAATGAATAATCATATGAACATGAGGAATATCACAATATAAATAATATATATCATAAAACTGAATTTGGAATTCTGTATAAAAATGATACATTAATAATCATATTATAGTGGTTTATCACAATGGAGTTATAAATCATAATTACCATGTTTATTCACCAAGATATCATAAAACATGTCATACCTTGAGATAAATTATTTACAAAATGAATTGGAGCACTACCTGTGTATAACCTTCACCAATTGCTAAAACATATTTTTTAGTAGAGGTTTGATAAAAATTTCCTAAAAATAATGAATATTTGAAAATTATAAGCCTCAAAAAAGAAAAGTATTTTAATGAAAATTGGAGAAGAGGAGAATTCGTGTACCTTGATGGTTTGCTTCATAAATCTTAAGGGTGAACCCTTGACACATTGATGTAATATTGGAGGGACTCTTTTGGAGGTAAAATGACTATACCATTAATGAAGAAGAATATGCAGAGGATAGGAATGGATAATGTGTTGTATTTATATATGAGGAGAGGTGGGGTTTATAGGATTAAATATTAGTTATTTTATCATATAAGCCAACCACTTGTGGGTAAATTAAATTAAAGAATTTTTTGGATAATTAATGAGTGGGAGAGTATTATTTGGTATTTGAGGCCTTAATAAACGAAACCATACCTTCCAAAAAAATTAATAAATTCACAAAAACAAAAAAATGAATTTTATTTAAAAAATCAAATTTTTTTAAAAGATAAAGTCCAAATTTATAAATTAAAATAGATATTTCTAAATAATTTTTATAGTTATTAAATGATATTTTTTCCGTAATTTTATTTATTATTATTTAAAAAATTCATAAATAATATTGAAATTATAAAATCACTATTCTCGTAAAGTGTCATTTTTTAGTTTTTTCCAAAAATTATTTTTTGTCAAAAAATTTCCAAATATCAACCTAAGATAATTTTGATAAATTTATTCCAAAAAGGAAATTTATTTCATTTAAAAAATAATTTAATTATGATAATTTTTGTTTTTTGAAAATTCATTATTCTAATGAAAATTACTAATTTAATTGAAAAATAAACATTCTGAACATTATAAAAGTACATATATATATTTATTAAAATATATTATATTTTAATATAATTATATAAGATGAATTAATATTTTTTTGAATATATATATATATAAATATTTTTTAATATAATTTTTTTACAGTCTCAAAAAATAATATAATATTGATTATATCATCAAACAACCTCAATGATCGCTTAAATGCTTCAATCTAACCAACAATAGTAATGACAGACTATTTTATTGACTAATTCTAATAATATTGAAAACTATATTAGTCTAAAAACAAAAAAGGATGGGGATCATATTTCCATATAAATACGCCATCATTATTACTCTTCATAATTCACTTTGATTAAAATCATGTTTTAATATCATTTCCAAATTGAATATCATATTTTCAACTCTTTATTCCTCTAGTATAGTTATGTTATTGTGTAAAATGATTATTGGGGATCAAAGAGGCCCATATTTTTATATTTCACATTATTTATCCTCCATTTGTGTTCCCATTGTAATATTTGGTATGATATTGGGAGTTCCTTTAGATTTAATATAGTGTTATTAATTAATGAAATAATTCATTGATGGCATCTAGTATGTTTTTTATTTGTCTTATCCATTTTGTACAACTTAATATCAACACATGAATTTTAATGTCCATAAAACCTTTTCTATGTGCTTATATATTAAAATAAAATAAAAAGACATTCAGAAAGAGAAATAATTTATTTAAAGAATAAAATGTTTGGTTCGTTAGAGTATGGATATTGATAAACTGTTTGAAATTATTCTGAGTGGATTTTGAAGGTGCTAGGATGATGGAGATTTCCATTTATGCTCTTAATCAAAGATGTTTTCAAGAGAATGAATTCATTTAAATTAGGGGCTATAAACTAGGGAGATCATACCTAGTTTTCGATTTAGGAATGATTGAAAAATATTTCATTGAATAAGAATATTAAATTTAAATATTTATATGTTGTGAAGTTCATGAATTCTTGTTTAAGTTAGTTTACAGGATCAAATTAAAGAATAATGAAGGGGTACTTGAAATTCATAATCGCCGCGGCTATGAGACTGAAGATTCATGCACCCCTGATATTTAATATAATGAATCAATTAAATTTTAATAATTTATCCAAATGAAACACTAGTTGGTGTTTGAACATCAGTTATTCCATCTACAACCATATATCGACCATTTTATATAAGCGAGCCACTAATGATGATCTAAAAAAGGAAATGTAGAATGTGTTTTTTCTACCTAATTAAAAATTCATGTATTATATTATATGAAACTTTCTATCCAACTATGATGAATAAATAAATTTATATATATCCATTTTTCACATTGGGATATTTAAAAAACATGGTTGTTGTACATGAATGACATGCCTAAGTCGACCAATTCTGGGTTTTCAATATAGGTGATGAATTGGGAAATAGATTATATGTAATGAAGAATTTAATGCTTAGTTCAATCATGTTAAAATTAAAATGGATATATTTTTGTGGGTATGATGTAAAAAATGCTTCAATGAATCCCATAATTGAAGGATTTTTCAATTAGTGTCTGAATTCAAGGATGCCGGGTTAAATAAAATTTTTCTATCTTGATATATTTATATTATGTTCTAGGTAAATTAAATGATTAGTAATGGATAAATTAATAAGGTTATAGAATTTTTTGGGGAAGTTATACTATAACAAAATTAGTTATTATTAAATACAAAATTATAAAATCTTCTACTCAATTGTAATTAAATGGAGGTGGTGAATTTTAGAAACTAAGCAGTTTGGAGATTATTTAAAAAGGGGGAATAATTAATGGAATTTAATTCCAAAAGTAATTCTAAATTATACAGTTGATTAATTAATAGTGGATGACTGAAAATAACTCCATATTAAGGGTAGTATGAAATTTATTTTCCAGTGAAATCTATATTTAAAAGACGAAGAAATAAGATAATGCATTTTCGAATTCGATGAAAACATGGAAGAGGGTAATATTTTCAATCTTATCACTTTTTCTGATGAATTTCTATTATCTTTTACTCATGTTGTCCTATCTAATTCAAAATATGAACTATACTTAAATTCCATTGTTATAATTGATAATTTCATCTTGTTTAATAATTCTTGTTTTCTTAGGATCATTCTAAATTGAAATGAATTCTTCATGGAAATATTCCCTTTAATTCAGTTTTTATTTTTATTCATGTAACCATAGATGCAAATCAATATTGAGGGTATTTTGAATTATTTTCCCACAATATTGTATTTATAGATTTTATTTTTTTAATTTTAAAAAATTTAAAATTATATATATTAATACAGGTTAATTTAATGAATGACTCACAATGTTAACTACTATGTTGGAACTCATTTGCAAGAGTATTGTTAATCTCAAATGATATTTCAATTATATGAAACATCATTATATTTTTGGAATATCTATTTCCCTTATCAGTAGTGTCTAACACCACTAACATTATAGGCTCAACACTCTTTATTCAATTCAATCATTCACACACCTTAACTTCTCTATCAATTTTCTATCACTTTTTTCAGTAGTATAGGATTTAAAAAGGTCTTTAAAACTCCAACCATCTTCCCTTAGATTAGATCCTATTATATCACAATAATAGTGTGGTTAATATTGAAAAATAAATAATTTAAGTTTCTAAGGAACTATAATTTTTTTTCCTGGTAATGCATGGCGTTGAATGCATTAGGGTTCAGTATAAAAAAGTGAAATTCTACTGTCCTTGTTTTTATTTAGTTTTTGTAAGTTTAAAAGTTAAAAATTAATTGGATTTGTTTTTTTTTCTTCTTAAATAATTTTTTTTAACCACCGAGAGAAACATTTTAAGATATTAGAAATATATTATTAATAAAATTTATATTATAATCACTACCATTTTTGATAATTAATTTTTTGAAGTTGATTCTATATAATTAGAGCTATTAATAATATTTTTTCTAGTAAAACTAGATCAATATAAAGGTGGGAATAAACTAAGTGGAAATTATAGTATTTATTGGGGTTATTATGGGAATATATATTAGTAGTGTGCCTATAAAAAATCATGAAATCCCAATCAATTTGAAGAAAACAAATTTTTTTTATCACAAAGATAAATATCATTGAACTCTAAGACTATTACTGGTGTTGATAATTTATAAATATCAACAGTGCTAAGAACAAACTATAATCAATAAATTATGAATTGGAGCACAAGATAATGGTAATAACGAAATATTAATAACACACTAAATTAAGTTATGAAGAAAATGAATTGGGAGATTTAGTTTATGAGTGTATAGTATAAATTGAGAGAGAATATAAGGAACAAACCACTGAATTAGAAGAGTTTGAAACTGAGGAAGAAATATTTATCATAACAATAAACTCAATATATAAAAAAATCACATAAATAAATGATCCTAAGGGATGATAAATTGTAGGAATGCGAGAGTGAGACACAATCAGAGTCTTTTAACAAATATATATAACCAAATATTATCTATCAACCTAAACTAGAAATAATTAAATACTATAGAAATTTTGAGGGAATGATATCCTGGGTTGATGAAACATTAATGATGAGTTTTTATATTTTCAAATTTCTTAGACCTATTATTCTGAAAATATGAGTAAAAATATATATTTTCATGATGTTGAATTTGAGGATTAAAAAATTTAGAATTTTTTTATATGAAAATTTAGAAACAATACATCAATGTGATCTTAACTATTTTGAATGTTTGAACCCAAAAACTTTCAATTACTTCATAATATTGAAGATGATAGTGTTCTATTTGAAGAAGTATTAATTTTTGAACAATCACTTCTTGGTCCCCTTGCCTGTAATTTCTCAAAATCCCTACTCATAGACATGAACATTAATATTGATAATATTTTTGTGAAATAACTCTAGACTTGAATATATTGATTCTACTTTTCTTATAACTGACTTATAATTATACTCCACTAAAATTTAATTAGTACACTCAAATGACAATGATTTGTAGGATGATAGATTATAATTTGGACATTATTAAATGATTTTGATCACTGTATATATTCTAAGTATATATTATTATTCATAATCAGTAGAAAAATATTTTATTCTATAAATTGAGGAAATATTTAAAGAAATCAATACATGGTATAACCTAAATTTGGAGACAAACATAAAAAAAATATTTATTTTTCTTCAATGTATTTCCTCATTATATTTTGGTGATGAATTTTATCTTATAGTATAATGTAATTTGTAAATGGTATATAATTTATTTTGAATAAAAAGAATATTTTAAAATTTTATTTTGAAATGCACTTTCTGAAATTGATTTCCAAAAAATATCCATCAAACCCTTTTCTCTATAGATTTTGGGTTCCAAATTATTTCTTAGTGATGTAAGGATAGTGAAACACATTCTAGGAAGCCTCATATACTATCTTTATCATAATTAAATTGGAAATGTTTTAGTTCTAACCGTATTATATAAGTAGAGACCAATATATCTATAAATATTATTTTGTGTCTCTAATGATATTTTATAGTTATGAATGAAGTTTACTATTTTCATAGATATTTTAATGACCATGGAATCCAGGGTTCATATAAAAAAATATAGGCTATCAAAATTTTGTGGTTTATAGATATTAAAAATCACCTTCCTAGTGAATTTGGATATGTCTATACGAAATTATAGCGGGGGAAATTAAAACAAAAACTGTATGGGAGGAAACCCATGATTTAATTAATTTCAATAAAATAATTTATGTATATTCGATAAATTTTTTAGATTCATTATTGTTGAAATAAAATTTTCATTCTCTATTCCTTACTAATTCAATTCAAATACTGATCATTAGACATGAATTTTATCTATTTAATTATTATCCTTATAAGAAAGGTGAACTACAACATTCATCAATACCTGGAAATTCATGGCCACACTAATTAGACTTTTTAGACTCATGTTTCATGGATTTAATTTATTGGATCTAATCATTGATTTTGTATACTCTTTTAGGAACATATAGAATGAAACCAAGTTGGTCATAAATGTATATAAAATATAGTGTTCAAATGGATCAGGAAAGAAAAAAAGAAACAACTGTCAGAAGAGTAATCTCTTTCATTTTACACGAAATTTCAGTTGTTGCAATTGTCCCACAGTTCCCTAAAAGTAGATTTAAAATCCCTTTATTGATAAAATCTATTAATTAATTGTATCTATGTGTGGGTAATTTTTATTACAAAACTTTTAAAACTAATGTAATACTGAAATTACATTACAACTAATATGTGTTATACATTTTTAATTGTGTTTTTTTTAAAATAATTTTTATTAAGTCTGAATGATTATATTATCACCATCAAATATTACATTGGATTGTTTGAAAATTTTTAAGGATTTATGAATGTTTTACCTCTACTATAAAAATAGGTTAACATGATATTATTCCATCTTCCCTTGATAATTCTTGTTTCAAAATTTAAAAAATCTTGTAATCTCTTATTTATATCCAAATATTTAAATATGATATTAATATACATGCTTATAGGGAATAAGTAACACATTTTAATAACTAGAAAAACTGAGACCTCTCTCAATGTTTTTTATTTCTAGTGTTCTTTAACCCTGATCTTACCTAGAATTTAAGAAGAATATAAACATGCTGTAAATCCCTTAGAGACCATTATTTCAAAATTATTATAGTATAACTCAATAAAAATTCATTGAAAATGTAAAGCATTATTTTAGAGAAACATTGAAACCTCGCCCAATTAACCATACTATGGTTATATATATTTTAATATTTGATTTCATGATATGTTATATTTATTTTTTTAATTTTATAAGAGATGGAATTAGTTGTCTAGAGTTCATTCTCAATGGAATGAGAATCATAATTTTTTTGAAAAACTCATATGATTAGAAATTATAAAGAAATTTAGTTTATATTTAGTTTTTATACTTGTCCTATTCATTAATGTACTTAAAACTATTGCTATAACTTCCTTAAATTAAATTGTTGAAATATATTTTGAAAACATTGTTGAAATAATGAAATCTTTACAAATATTTTATAGTTACTTATACTATTTACTATGTTTATATAGTGATATTATGTCATTGCATGTTTGTTTTTGATTATTTTTGGAAACCATGTTGAACCTCAAGTGACAAAATGAATCTTTATGAGAATCATAATTCTTAACAAAAATTATCATGTAACATCTTGATGGGTAAACATTTTCATGATATGAATTATCATTTTATTGTTTTGTGTGTATAATTTTTTTTCTTTTGTTTGACCCCTTAAACATTCATTTTTTTATTGAATTTTAATTTTTATGAAATGAGTTTTTTATTTTTTTTCTTCCAAATTGATGTTCAACGTTGTGGAATATGTTGAGTTTTATGTATGGGGGATGTTTTTGATTTTCTTTAAAAATTAATTTGATGAAGTAAACATCAAAATACACCTTATTGTATTTAATATTTATGGACTTTTAGTATCATTTTTTTACTCTTGGATTTATTTTTTCGAAACATGATGTTTTCAATGAAACCTTGATGGGGTTAATATTTTTTATTTCATCATGGATTTATTTTTTTAGAATAATTTCCAATAAATTCAGGAAAATAATTGTTTTGTGTAAAATATTGGGAGTATTTTTTATAGTTTTAATTGAATTATTATTTATTTATCAAATTTATACTGATAATATTTTCATTGAAATCATCATAGAATGAAATCATAATTATGGTTCAGTTTTTATGTTTTTAATAAATTGGTCGAGTTTAATTATGTTTTTTTATTTATTAAATCCAATATTTATTTAGTGATTTATAATTATACTGAGATTATAAAATATGAGTGTATCCTCTCCACGGAGAAAAATAGAATTTTTATTGAAGAATTAAAAGAAAAATAGTTTTAGTTAAGATAGTTAATAAAATATTTCAATCCAATCACATTCCTAAAAAAGGAACATTATTTTCACCAAATAAAATTATTTTTAGAGAATGATCATCCTTTTTAACAAAAACAGTTCATGGGGGAATCAATTTTAAAAATAAAATAATTGATGGGGTTATATTTCCTTCATTTTTAAATTATTCTCTATTCACTAAATACATTTAATCGATTACTTTAAGAAAATAAATACGTTATGTGTTAGGGAATTTTATGTGGTTTTATTTTATTACATTTTTTAACATTCTTTTGATTAAATTTTGATAATATTATATCGAAAGTGTGATTCAATAAGTCAATTATTGAATTTTGATTATTTAGTGCCGATATTTTAATAACATCATTTTATAAGAAAATATATGTTTTTGGTGCAATATTGTTTGAATGTCAAAATATTTGTTTTTCTATTAAAATTAGAATAATCATTGTGTATTTTCATGAGGGAAATTTGTCTATATTTTTTTTGTTGGAAAATATTAATTAGTGATTGGTTCTTAGAATTAACATTTTCATGTTCCATATTTTTTCCATCTCAAGTATATTTTATTATAACACTTTTTAATTTTTTTTAGTAATATAGAAATTCATAACTGAATATATTTTTTATTTTGAATTAATTTTTTTTAAATATTTATGTGTTTTTCAAATTTTCATTGGTTATTTTTTACAGGTATTATTTTTATAAGGACTAATTTTCCATCTTCCGGAAGTACAATTTTGTAATGTACAATTTTTATGAGGATGAAATTTAAAATTATAGAAGGATAAAGTTCCAATTTGTATGGTTGAAGCCTCATCTTGATAAAGTTTGTTTAAAATTTTTGTAATGACGATTTGTATCTATTGCATAAGTGTAGTATTCAAAAACTCTTCAGTGAATGGGATGTATATTTTAGTGAAGGGGTATTTTTAAGATGGGTTATCAAAAAAGACCCATCTAAGTTTCAGTTTTAAAATTCTATAAACAATGATTTGGATGAGATTAAGGTCTTCACATTAAGGTTTTTTGAAGCTGATGTGAAGTTGTTACAAATTTTTCTGAACTAGATTTGAGAAAATAATATAAATTTATAATTGTTGAATAAGATTGATGATGAGCGATTTCTAGGGAAGTCAATTGGAAACCATGATATAATGTAAATAAATAAAACTCAATTGAAGTGATATGTTTTTCTTAAGTTCCCCTATATAATTCTTTATGTTGTGATAAAAAAATAGTAATCTTACATATATAACAATTGAATGGGGGTATTGTAGTCTAATTATAAATCATGGATGATTCAGATATTATAATATGGGTGTCTATACACAGGAGGGTTGGAAGTTTCTCACCGGAATTTATATGCACTAATAGAGAAGTGTTTGTGTAACTATCTATAAACTATAATAGAGAAAAAAAATTATATTTCAAAAGTATAATTGACCTAAGATGTGTTTCAATTAATAATTGATAATGATAATGATTGGTATAAATTATTATATTTTGTGTAATGACTGACAAACATAGGTGAAATGTTATTTGAATCAGTGGAAAGAAAGGACATATGGATGCTGATTTATGGATTAAAAAATTAAGGATTGGAGTGTTGTCTTTTTATCTTAATGATGATTTCTAATTACATTAGTTTATTGAATAATATTCTATTAGGATTAATTTGTTTTGAATATGGGGTCTATGAATTATGGATCTTAAACCTAATATTATAAGTAAGACCTATCTAAGAATATTTAATTTAATAATTAGATTATATTGTAATATCTCTATGGTGTGATGATTATTATATCTTGTTTTAGTTTGGTTATAAGAATAAATTGAAAATAGAGGAAGGTGGCCTTAATGTTCTCAATCACTACAGCTGTGAGGCCAGATATGAATTCACACCATCTATTCATCATAATACCTTAGTGAAATTTTCTTGACACTAAAACATGAAAAAATGGTTAGTGGCCAAAACTAAGGCCTTTCATTTAAAAAAATATCGTTTTTAGACTTAAGAATGCAACCGAAGAAGATATATAGAAGGAAACACAAAATGCATATTCCCTATATGATGTAGAAGTAA
Source organism: Viscum album (assembly GCA_963277665.1). Taxonomy (NCBI): domain Eukaryota; kingdom Viridiplantae; phylum Streptophyta; class Magnoliopsida; order Santalales; family Viscaceae; genus Viscum; species Viscum album. The sequence goes on along the minus strand of OY728122.1, from coordinate 2,004,973,739 downwards.
TTTAAAACATTTATATAACTGATTATCCAACGAAGAAAATAATTCATTGTTGAATGAAGTCCTTTTTTCAAAAATGGATCTTCGAAAACATAGCTGTTTTGAGATAATGATATGCTAATGTAGATTGAAGTTTCTCCTACATTACAAGTGGTGAACAAGGAAGTAATTCATGTACATCGAAACATTTATTGTTGATATCATGTTTCCTATATCAAAAAAGGAAGAAAATTTGTGGGTTTAAATTATTAATATGATTTAGGTGAGTTCACTTTAGCTAAAGATACTATGTTGAGTAAGAATTCATGGAATCTCGGATGAGAAAAAAATACATAGTAAAAAAAAATTAATTTACGTTGATGAGAAATTATATGAATAAAAATGGAGAAATTTGAAATGTGGTAAAATTATTTTTGAAGTTATGATATAAATAAAATAGCAGTAATAAAATTCCAAATAATTAACACACCAATTAATCTATCAAGGAACAGAGGAAATTTAATTAATAATCTTTGTTAGTGGTTGACTTCTTTAGAAAAGGAAATATCTAGAGGATCTAGAATCATAAGTAATTATTAATTCCATTTTGGATTATTTAAAAAATATTTTTTGGAATGTAGATCAAATCAAGGGGTGTAGGAAACATTTAGAAATTTTGAGCCCCCTTCAAGTAGGAATAATGAAAAATATAGATTGGTGGGTGATTTGATGCAAAATATTTAGCGGAGAACATTTTCTATCGTATATATTGATTTACTAAATTGAGGTTTTATTTTTCTTATTATATTATCTATATTTTAATATATTCACTAAATTTAAATTATCTATGGGGAAATAATTTATTCATATTATTTACTCATTATTATACTTGTTTGATTCCTTCTAAACTAAAAATCATTCTTCTTGTGAATTTTAATTTTAATTGAATTTTTATTTTTATTGAGTTATTAATAACTGGAAATCAGTATTGAGACTATTTTAATTTATTTTTCGACTTAATTGAATTGATTTTATGGGATTGTGAATTTTAAAGAATCAATGTTTACAAAGTAATAACAGTTTTTTTTCGTGAATGATGAACTAGGATTTCAAGTTATGTGAAACCATTTTTAATTAATTAAAAATATTTTTCTAATTAAACTACACCACATTATATATGTGGCCTGTTTCATATCTATTAAATTAGTCTCAAAACCAAAATAATTTTACACTCACTATTATATATTCATTTGAATTATTTTGATTCCCTAACTTCACTAACCATTTTATCCTTATTTTAGAAAGATAATTTAATTAATATATCTGAATGTTCACCCACATTACCTTGTTTTCAACCTTACTCTGTCTCTATAATAGTTTCGTGTATGATTATAAATAAAAAACATACATTCGCTAAAAAATAATCAGTAGACTATATCATTCCCAAGTAACTACGATTGAAAATCTCATAAATATCCTTTCATGGGGAGAGTGTTAACACAATTTCATTAATTCATACATTTGGGAATATTATATATACATTTCATTTTTAAGAAAACTAACTCTATTTACGCATTCATTTCTATCACCTTTAGATGTTTTGAAAAAATATTCAATATAATAAAGGTTCATATCCTCAAGGGTCAAGTTGGAATTGTGTAGTGGTAAAATCTAAATTAGATGCTGCATTTTTTATCATATACACCTTCCATTGAATTATTTGATGACAAATAATCTTATTATTTTAATATTTATAGTTTAGGGATTTTTTGGGAATGAAATTGAATATTTATTTAATTTTAACAATCACTAAAAATACTTTGGGTATACAAGCCGAAAAGAGCGAGATAAATTTCAATTATTTTACTATTGTATGACCATATATTCCATTATAGGAATATTAAATATGTGTATTTAAAACATTGAAAACATTTTGTTCATGAAATAGTTAAATAAGTTAAAATATTATATTGATGGTTATGAATTATTTATTATTTCACTTCTTTGTCTGGTATTCAGTATACTTTTATCAAATAGTGGGAATTAAAGGCTGATCATGCGAGGATTAATCATGAGTATATGTGGTAATTATAATTGGGGTAGCTAGTATGACACTCAGAGTAGAAAAGGTTAGCAAAAAAATTGTTCTATTTCTAGTGTTTGACTATTTAATTATATATTCCCCAATTATATTTTGGGGAATTATCAAAAATGATATGTAGAACACTTTATTTCATTATTTACTATAATATTTTTTTATTCCACTATATTATTCAGCTCAAATTGAGTTAAGTGAGTTGAAAATTCAACTAAATTTCCTCAATGTGGATGCATTTATTAAACCAATGACATCTCTAGGGGGTTATCTATCGACATTGGTAAGTAATAAAATTAGAGTCTATAGTTACGTGTAGATTAAATAAGGTAAAATCAATTGAGTATCAAGAACAATTATATCTTTCCTATAAGTTATGATTAATTTTTTCAGCAAATGGTAGAAGAGTAATTTTAATTTATAAATATATTCCCTAGTATCATAAAATCCATGTGAGTCTAGAGGGTGATCCTTATATTAAATTTATAACCTATTTTTAATAATGTGTGTATTTATTAATAAATTTAAAGATAAAAAATAAAATATCCCCTTTTATAGAGATATTGAAATATATAATTCATTGATTACTTGATCAGTTCATAGCTATTTTTTGTGATTATATACATATAAATTAATTATCACATGATGAACATAAAAAAAATATTCTTATTGTCTTATAGAACATGTAAATGAATTATTTATATAGTAATCCTTTAGGATTAATTAGATTTTTGATGTAAAATTTATTATAAATCTCATCTTAGAAGTAATAATATTATTTAATTATATATGAATAATATTTTTCATCAGAAGGTGGTGGTTGTTATTTCCTGGAATTTTTCCACTAGTGTATAGATAATTCAATGTTTTTTGGATTACATCATATTGAAATTAATTAAATAGGATATTTAAAATAACACATCTCCCATGATCGATCAGAAAAAAAAGGTGGTAAATATTTTAGTGTCAGATCAATTTGGTTCTATTTTTGATGAGGTAAATAGTATATTAATCATGAATCCTATATTGATTTTAACTCTTCATGGATAAGTATTCAAAATATATTATGATTCCTCTTCAGTAGGTTTGGAATGTGGTCTATTGTCAGACCACCATGTAGTGGATTATGGATATAATAAATTACAACCTTATGATAAAAATACATGAATCATGACCTTTAATTAGGTATTATTAGGAATTTATTATTGGGTTTTAGGAAATACCTTTTTAGTGAATGTTTTAGGGTATACACTAACATAAAAAGGATCAGGTATATATTATTGTAGTGAGATTTAATCTTTAGTAAATACATACTGGTGAAATATATGTGGTGATTTTATTTTAATTATATCGTGTGTATATGGAAAGGGAAACATAGATGTCAATTCTTTTAGTTAAAAAATATATATCTGTGAAAGTGGAAAACGATGAGTTTTAGTTTACATCAATAATTAAAAAACAAAATTTGGATGTTTTTTATGAAAAAATGAAGTACAACCATTTCATATTAATTTAAACTCTTCCATAATTGATCATGTTAGTTAAGTGAAAATGAATAAAAATTAATGTATCATTATTGAAGAGATACCTAAAGGTGGGATATCGTCAAATTTGGTCTCAATATTTCATTATTATCAATATGTTCATGATAGTATTATGGTTTATTCTTCCATAATGTTAAATTTTCTATGGTAATACCACTAATCTAAAGAAGAATTACATCCTAACCTCTTAAAATTGTATAGTGATATCGATTTATAGTTTTAGTGTCCAATTATAAAGAGGTGGATCACTTTTTTTTGATATTTTCAATTATCAATATTTTAAGGTATAACACCATTGAACTGCATGTGAGTTATAACGTATTCCTTTACTTTTTAAGAAATAAGTTGATATTATGATGGACATTATGTCTAACATTCCATGATCACCAAAGGGTCATGATACAATGTGGATTATTATAAATTACAATACAAAGGAAACTCTGTTTATATGTATATGAGAATAATAATATATTGATGTATTGGTGATGTATAATGTTTGGGATATCATAAAGCTTCATATATTTATATCAAATATTATTTATGATCAGGATATATGGATCACATCTCATTTCTAAAAAGGGTTACTGATGGGACTTGGTACTCAGATTAAACTAAGTGCAACTTATATCCCCATGAATGATGGTATTCTTGAGAGGACTATTTATATCATTGATGATATTCTATGGGATTGCTTTCTTTAATTTAGTGGACCATGGTAGGATTAATTATCATTGTTATTGTTTTCTTATAACAACAACTATCAGCAGTTTACTTAGATGGATCCTTTTAGGGACTTCTATAGTAGGTAGTTCAGTAAAACTTTATGATAAATTGAGATTATAAAATCATCTGTTATTGAGACTAATATAATTCATGTGACAAAATAGTATGAGATGATAATTTTAAAACATTGATTAAAAATTGGACCTTATAAAAGTACTATTTTAATTTGAGTTGAAGGTCCATGGAGTTTTGAATATATAATCATATTTTCTTTTGATTTTATCCTTCATTATGTCACTAATGCATGTGTATGTTGGGGAGTTGACTCAAGGTTTTTGGGGAAACATATTTGTCTTAGATAACATTTTTTAGTTATAATAGATTCTTATCTTACAACCTTGGATTAGTGCCATGAATATTGATTTTAATATTTCACAATACAATTAATAAAAACATGATCCTAAATTTTAGATTCATGTCAAATGAATCAAGGAAGAGGTGAATGATTCCTATTAATATAAACCTATTTACAACATTAACATAAGTAAAAATATGTTTCATAAGATGATTATTCATTTGTTTTAAATTACATGGAAACTTAGAAAACTAAAGGTTAAATCACGGGAGAGATAATTTAATATGAAAGGATACTGGATAATATTTATTCCTCAAGAGGATCATTAATGCTACACAAGTATCTAAATCCAAATAGAAGGGAGTTTTTAATAACACATATCCTTAATGTTAATTATATTTTTATTTCATTTTCATTAGATTTTCATATATTTCATAATTATGTTTTTGGAAAAATGAAGCATAATTGATGGAATGGGGATGAAATGGAGTCAGGTGTAGGTGTTACGATTTTTTTGGATATATGTTGATTGGTACCAAGTGCCTAGTGAATTTGGTTATTTTATAGGTGGTTAGGTTAGATTTATTATATATATAATATATTTATTCTGAGTACCATACAGAAAACAAAGTTCCTTTTAGAAAAGTGAAAAATTAACATTTACTTAGCTAAATTAATAAAATCTATCCCTGGATTTGGGTTCTTTATATCATCTATTATTAATTTATTTATCATATTCGGTTTCTTCATCCTATTTTTTTATCCATGTGATTTAACTATTAAAGTTTATTTGTATTGATTTCAAGCCACTATTTGAAATAAATATTAGGAAAACCAATGATTTATTACCCATCTCCATTATTATTTCATATTAGTTTCATGGTAGTGGATAAATACCAAATATGATCTTTTAGGTTTTGTAAAATCATCAAGTCCTTTGAGTTTTTATGAAATTAACTATTTTTTGAGTTTATGCCTTGGGAATTCAATGGTAACACCCTCGTTTTCTACATAAGATTTCATGTTCTCAGCGTAAAAAATCTTAATCAATAGATTTTTATACCCTTATTTAGTTATATTATTGATTTTTTTGTAAAATCATTATATTTTATAATTATTAATCATGTGAGTATAATATTTATAGATTTATACATTAAAACTCTCATATTATTTAGGTCTATGGGGTAGTAATGACATGGGGTTATTTTCCAAAAAATACGTCTTCAAGGTGGGGTGAATTGAATTTGAAATGAATTTAATAATTAATATCAATCTAAACAATGAAAATTATGTAATTTATATGTTCTAGATTATCATAATAACAACTGTTTATAAAAAATTAAAAATTATATATTTAGAAGATAACACTTAAACAAATAGAAAATTAATTAAAAGAAGAATAAGTTAGAATGTAATGATGTAATGAAGTTCCAAATAACAATCTTTATACCACTAAAAAATATTAATAAAAGATATCACAACTCTTATAAATGTATCTATTCACATTAAATCAAAAGTTACATGAATATCCCATTTATAAGGGATACATGTTTAAAAACATCATAATTTCATCAATATAAAATATTAAAAGGAAAAATTATATCCCTATAATATTTAAAAGAGGTCATAGGTAGAAAGTGTTTTTTAGAACTCCTCCTAAATCCAATGATTAAAATTACCCAAGACCTTATCCCCAATAATTCAACAAACTCATAATTTTATATATAGAGGATTTTATCCTCGTAACTCTACAAGAACATAAAAGAAGAACCAATTGATTATAATAGGAAAAATCGATATTTTAAAATGAAATATAACAAAAATTAGAATATATATGGTAATATATAAATAAAAATAAAAAACGTTTCTCAAATAACTAAGGTAGAGGAAAAATATTTAATGTTAGAAATTTAGCACGAGACTATATGTATTCTTCGAATCCTTAGTCTTCTACTTATATTTGTTGATCATAATGATCTCAAAATTGTAAAATATTATATATTTAGTCTCAAAAATAACTTACGAATATATCATATTCTCTAACACAATATTCCCATTAAATTAATTAAAATAACATTGTATGGATCTAGGTGTTAATGGATCAGAAATAGCGCATCTCGAACTTGTGATTTAAAATTTTACATATTTATATAATAAATATATTAAAAATCATTTAACAACATGTAATATTTAGATTGTGTAGTGATTACAAAAACAATGGCTCTAGAAGACATTATTTCAGGAAAATGAATATAAACTCTCCCCCTTTTTGATAATCATAAAACATAAATATCAGTTATGTTTAAATTAAATGATTTAAAGAATAAAACATCCACATGTTCTTATTAAAAAACTACCTTACTCCCACTTATGATATACAAGTATATACTCCAATAACAAATTCTCATTATAATATTTTATCACCCTAGAAACCATTACCCTAATTTATTTCCAATAATTTCTCCTTTTTGTTACATATACTATATCTCTATGCATATTTGATATTTCACTACCATTAGTATTATAAAAAATAAAACTATGTGAGTTAAAAAAATAAATTCATTGGGGGTAAATCCCCATAGGAATAAGACGACATCATATATGAATAAACATGACCTACATTCTTTATATGTGAATAAATTTAATCTATATCCATAAGATTCATATAAGGATAATGAATATGTTGTGTATGAATAGATAAACATATATTAGTAGCTATATAATATTTAATTCCTAAAATATCACTATAAAAATAAATTTAATCACTATGTGGTGGTATCCATTAGTATCTTTGTAGAAGAAACATTTAGAGAAATTTTTACAATTTAGAAGATAACTACATCAATGAACCATAGATACATGGATTTGGAAGATGTTATTCTAGAATATATATTATGTATTTTCTAAACATGTATTCCAAGACCCTATAGAACATACATTGTACTTAAATTTAAGGTTAAATTTTTTATATATATAAAATAAGGAATGTACTCTCCCTTTCATGAGGTTTTTTCAGTTTTAGGAGAATTAATATGATGAAATATAATATTATCTTTGAAAAATGATCATAATAATATTATGTTTAATGTAATCAAATGATTTCGATTTTTGAGTTTTCTTAAAAATATCTGAAAGATGTTTTTTAGTTCCATAAAACTCATGGATAATATCTCAAATATGTATATGATTCTGAATAAAGTGATGTCTTACGTATTTTTGTTTAGCTATTGAGTGATGTGATAGATTTATATAATAGTAAATATCACTGGTACTATACCAAATGAAAAGAATTTGAGTGAATTTAATTTTGAACACATTGATTGTGTACTCCATCAATGATAGTTTAGTGATATAAAATCCATCTAAAATATATTATACTCTAATAGAGGAATGTGAAATTGAATGTTTCTTTTTGTAGGACTAGGAAACTAAATCATCATCTAGAAATTGACATGTTCTATAAGTTTCCTTCTTATACATTCAACATCCACAAAAATCTGTATCAAATACCTATTAAGTAAAATCATAGATATTTAATAATAAAATAGTTTTAGTTATAAATTATTGTTTAAGGAAACAAATGATTTTTTACTAAATTAATATGGGAATCATTCTAGTTTCCTACAATCATCATAGTAAAAAAAGATTTATGATGAAAATTTTTGGATTTTTTTTCATCGCAATTGGTCACATTGAAGTAGTTTTTTGTGACATAACCTTTGTCTAATAATAAATAATATTTATGGGAAATATATTTCTGATTGGAATCATGTTCATTATAAATAATATAGGTAAAAATGAACATGAACTAGTGGGAAATACTTATTTGTGATAGAATCCAGATTTCCCTCGTTAATAGTTAAGTTGTGGAAGACTTAATTACGATGAAATAATAATTATATAATAAATAATTTTTATATGAGTAGTAAAATTAATTATGTTGATGAAACATCATTATTAAACTAATATCCTTTGTAAAATCCCACCAAAAATTAATGGCTCTACAAAAAATAATTTTTTTTTCAAATAATGAAGTATTCACATATGATTTTTCCATTTCAAAAAATGGACAATTAATGTTCCACACAACCTCCCCTCTTCATTTTAAATTTTAAAACTCCAACATCTCCCTCAATTCTCTTCAATTTACTAGATTAATACATTTCATTATTACAGATATACAATAAATGATCTAATAATATATTTAATAGTATCCATAAATAAATTAGTTTTTTATTATTTTTATGAATATATTTGTTTTCTTCAATAATTTACTAGTCATTTTAATTTATTAATTTATTAATTATTTTTTGAATGTAACTGTATTAATTTTATAAAATTTTCATGATGTTACGTATTTAATATATTATAATATTTAATATAAAAAATATAATATAACTTTAAATTGTTTTAATATTAATTATTGCATTAATATTTTTTTAATTAATAATATTACACTTATAAATAAAAAATTAAAAAATTATAGGATTATAAAAGCCAAAGATTTTCATGACTATCAATTTCGTTCATGTTTGCAGATAACTTTCAGGATAATCAAAATTGAGTTTAGTAATGAAAAATTAATCACAAAAATTTCTGTTATAATTAGAGAAAAACAATAAAAATATAAATAATTTAATTTAAGTAATGAAAAACTAATATTGAATAGTTCTTAATTTTAATAAATTACTATAAATTATTAATATTAATTGAAAATAATATATGTTAGTTACAATTAGTTTTAATTGATAAGAAAATAAAAAATAAAAATAATTAAATAAAAAAAATGAATAGTCATTAATTATTATAAATTAGTTTAATTTACTAAAATTAATATAAAATAATATCTAATAGTTTGATTTAGGGAAAATAATAAAAATATTTTGATGTCCCGAACCAAATCAGTGCTCAATAAGCAACTACCCCAAGCCCGCCCCCATAGAGCAGGGGATAACAATTAGCACCGAAGGAGCAACTAACATAACGGGGGGGGGGGGGGATATTCCTAGAAACATGTATGAACACACAGATCCATACTGATGAAAATTTTCAAAGTAATTACACTGAAATAAGAAAAAAGACTACGGGAAGAACTATGTTTGTAAAACCTCTCGACAGTACAAGAGCTCGGTAGTGTAAACTGAAAAGTAAAGGGAAAAAATACAAGACCAACTAGAAAGATGTCCAAGTATGAAAAAAGTGGAATGAAAAATACTATGTGAGTCAACCTCAAAATATCTAAGATGCGATAACTTTAGGTTGTCCAAAATACCAGGTATCTCTATACTCCTCAGTAGTCACCACTGACCTGTCCTTCATCAACAAAAGACATGACACGTACAAGCAATTTCCATGCATGGGTGGGTATATACAAGTTGGATGACCTAGAAGATGATGGAGGGTAGTACGAGATACAATAAGAATAGTAAGATAGTCAATAGTAAACATGATGAAGATTATCCAAAACTAAGAAATAGAGAGTGGCATCATCCAAGAACAAGGGGCTCAACATGCTGTGTAGGAAAGCTACACGTCGAGTCTTTGGAACCCATATTAGGTGATTAACCTCTTCAAACCATGAAATTATAAAAACAGAAATCTTGTTGCATACCCCACGCATATTGGAATCCTATGGCAGGAGAGTAACCTAATTCAATGGTATAGATAATGATGGGTATATATATATATTTAATCTACATAATTATTCAATACAAGAGAGTAAGGAGATCTCCCTATCATAGCCCTGTCCAGAAAGATAGTTTCCAACAATTCCAGAAGTCGATCAGTGATGCCCAACATCTCTCACATCTCCATTGAAGTAACTGTGTGAAGCACTACACCTCTCCATTATGCTTCATAGTCAAGGGGGAACAAAATTCATGTATAGAACCTACACCCTAGTGTGTGTGTGTGGGGGGGGGGGGGTCCACTCTATAAGTATTAGTACATGACCCTCACCCTAATGTGTTAGGGGTGTACGCACTATTAGTATTCGTAGAGGACCCATGCCCTGTTGCGCCGGGGGGTTCCAATATGTAATTTGAGGACCCAAAAACTAATGTGATAGGGTGTTCACTTTGTTTTCATGGGGACCCACAGACTAATATGATAGGGTGTTCACTTTGGTGTCATGAGGACACCTTATCTGATCAGGGGTTCTACACGGTAGATAGAGGAATCATGCCCATGATGGTGGGGGTTCCACTATATAGGTCAATGACCTATTCCATGATTTGATATGGCAGTTCCACTCTGGTCATCATAGAACCATTACCTATGTGATAGGTGTTTCCACTCAATATTTAGAGGACCCACACCCAACCTAATGGGGGGAACTCTATAGGCTGAGGACCTGAAACTTAATTTCATATGGGGGTTCCACTCTAGTGTCTCTGATGACCCTCTACATGATCACTACCATCTTTAGGTGCCACCTAAATAACTGAAGCACCAAAAAAATTTCATGTTGTATATAAAAAAATTAATTTAGGGTAGAATCTCATTATATGAAGAAAAACACTTAGGGTAGGTTATTCGATGGCCAAAATCCAATTTCAAATGAAGGAGATAAATAATATTGTAAATTCCTCAAAAAGATCCAAGGGGTACATAGCCTATGAGGGGACCGCAAAGCATGTGGTCCCACTCAATTACATGTTTGTGTCCCTATAGGTACAAATATCACCAACCATGTACGTATTCTTGATGTGTATAAGATCTTCATGGCATTCCCATGCCTTACAATTTCCCACCCATGTGCTTTGTCATGTCCTTGTGGTTTAGTACACTATATGTTGGGTTGTTCCCATGCCCTTGTACCCCCGGGGTACCAAATAATTCCACCAAAATAAGTTTAGAAGTAATGTAGGGGATCCACAAATTTTGTGAAACATATAATTCACTGAAACCCAATCCACTGTAAAAAATGGGCTACACACCATGTTTTTTTCAATGTACATGGAAAATAGTAGTATTTTTCACAGAACACTAGATCTGCATTCCATACATCTCATATAATATTTTCTCCATTATTCCAACATATTATTCATCCATAAATTGTAGATCTAGTTCCAATTCATCTTTTTTGGCCCTCTGGTGGCCATAAATCGGTTACATCATCTCGTGGGGGTTCATTGTATACACCACACGAAACACTTCAACCTTATATCATTGATTCAGTCTTTGAATAAAAAAATAATCACCCTAAATCTTAATCATCTTTGTTTTCATACCTAATTCATCATTCCATTCTTTTCATGATGATTCATGGTGATTCTTGGGGTCCGATCAGGCTTAGTGCCTCCCTGAAATGTGGAACCAAGACCGAAATCTCTAATCAGTGAAAAAACACAACTAAATTTTGGGAGGAGGGTAAAAAGAATATTTATAACCATCATTTTCCAATATATTTTGTCCAATGATAAAAAATGGGGATATAAGGGTTAGAAAACAAGAATAAACAATTTTATTTTAATACGCAAGCACATAAAAAGGCCACAATTAGTGCAGACCAAAGGGGGGGTTGATCTACTCAATCAGTTTTATCTAGATGGACGCAATCCACAAACATATTATTCAAACCTAAATATATTACCATTTTTCATCAATTAAAATTCTCACCAATGATGGAAGGATGTTGTTTCATTCACTATATCATGATCTACTCCGATCCAGAGAGTCGTCATCATCATCGTCAATTCACCAATGGATGGAGGGGAAGAACGATCTGTAATCCTCCCACGATTTATGTGTCTAGGGCATGATTATTATCCATATATTTGAATGTAAATAAATTAAATTAAGATCATAAATAATAAATAATTTAATTTAATTAATTAATTAACTAAATAATTGTACTTCTAATGGGTGTAATATCTTAACACTCCACACTGACTTATCTTAGGTCGCACCGATGGTAAATGTTGTGAACCGGACTCTACAATGGTATTAGATTTTTGATATCATATACCATTTAAGAGTTATCCCATATTATTTAATAAACCATTTGTTCATAATTAAAATATGTTTACTATTTTTTTAAAACTCAATTCTGTACCATCGGGTGTCGGTATCCCATGTAGTCTCTATACATGGATATGGAAATATAGATATATATTTTTCAAATTCATGCAAAGAAAAAACCCTGTGTCTAAATCATTTCTGATTTTCATATTTTCATTCGTTCATATAAAACTACACAAACAACTTAGGATACTGAGTCTGCATTTGACACTCCTGCTCCCAGTAACACCTTTGCATGTACTCATTGCGCCACTTCACAAAAACAAAGGGGATGATCTATCCATGTAGGGTCCTCTCCTAATGGACCTCGAACACCATTGGTTTCTATATAATAGTGCCACCATCGATGATTTCAATCTACCCCTAGTCTATGAAATTCATTGGGTCATGAACGTATCCCCTTAGCGATGATACATGGAATATTTCATGTATTTTCTATACTTGGGTGGGTAGGGAGAGGTGGTATAAAATCTCTCCAACCCTTTGTATGATCTCAAACAACCTGATGAACCTCAGGGATAGCTTTCCTCCCGAATTGAACCACTAAAATCCTTATTGCGGGGAGACTATAATGAATAATTTGTCTTTTTACTTGAAATCCAACAGTCCACATCAGTGATCAATGTAAAATTTATACCTACTCCAAGAATTTATAATCTACTCGTGGATCACCAGAACCTTCTCCATCATCACCTACACCAAATATGGACTCATTCTTGATCTCTCAAATCTATGTCTAGAATAATGGAGAATTATATGGTCTCCCATACATGGCCTCAAAAGTTCTCAGGCTGATGGTATAGTGATATTTGATTTCGTATGAAATCTATACAAAAGGTGTAGTGATCCCCCATTCCTAGACAATGTCTAGCACACAAGTTCTCATCCTATCATCCAACAACATGGTAGTGTTCTTAATATTCCCATCCATATGGGGGTGGAAAGTTGTATTCATCTTCATTTTTGGTCCTGAATACCTCATGAAGGCCTCTTCATAACTATGTTGTAAAGCTAGCATCAGGGTTGGAGAAAATAATCTATTGAAAACATTAAAGGAGAATGATATCTAGTAAATAAAACTACCTTAATATCTCCACCAAACTCAACTCCTTGATATAAAGGAAGTGTTCCAACATAATGATTCTTCCAAAAATCAACTAGACGACACCATGGACCTTTTATAGAAATGGAATCCCTTCCACAAATTCCATGGATATGCTACCCTACTTCCACTCTAGGATCTCTAGGGGTTGTAACAAACATTCAGAAACATGGTACACAACCATCACCTGATGGTTGGTGAGGAAATGATAGATAAACTCAACTATGTTTCATATCATGTTAGACCACCAAAACTATTGTTATGGTCTTTTAAAATCTTTCGCACACCTAAATATACACATGGGGAAAATATATAGAACTCTACAATCACCTTGTCCCCCATCGTGATTGAGACCACCACTTGTCCTTGGAAATGGATAACTTGATTCCCTTTGTGACCATATCCATATAGTGAATCCCCAATGGATATCTAGTCACTTAATATCTCATAGCTGATGTATCCCATCTGGGACATTCTAACATGCTAGAGAAGTGGAAGAGTCAACACCATCAACTGAAGAAAAGTTGTTCCCTTCTGCTCCACCAGGGTCTGCAGAAAGGAAGCCAACTGGTCAGAATCTTCTTGCACCAAAAATCATGGGACATTCTACCGAGTTAATATACTACTATATTTCTCTTCCCTGAAGTATATTCCATATCTTTGTCATATTTTTGTAGGATCTTCAACCAACATTGTTGTCCCAGGTTTAGGTTTCTCTCTGTGAAGTCTTTTATGAGACTCTGATGGTCTGAGTACACAAAAAAGCACTCCCTGAGATGGTAGTGATACCACATCCTTAGGGAAAAGTATTCTTCTTCTATATCTAGGTCATTAGTCACATAGTTCTTCTCATGGGGTCTTAACTTCCTCAATCCTTATTCAATAACTTCCGATCTCTGCATCAATACCCAGCTAAGACCAGACATTGAGGAATTAAAATACACACTAAACCTAGGCATTCCTCTGGTAGTATCATCATTGGAGAACTTTTTAGCCTCAAAATAAACTCCTAAAAGGCCCTCTAACACTTCCTAATATCATTAAATGAATACCCTTTCTAGGTCTGAGTGGTCAGATAGGCTATAATACTAGAGAATTCTACCACTATAACCTATTGTACTACCCCTCCAAACAAAGAAAGGTCCAGACCTCTGACACACTCTTAGGTGGATACCAAGAATTACTACATTAATCATCACTGGTTCCATGGATAAACCATACCTAGATATGATTTTTTTTTGGATGTGATCCTAATGAATCCATAACTATAACTTATAGATTTTTACACAAACCTTGTGCTCTCAAATAAAATCTAGAACCATCATCAAGTTCTCTATATCATCCTCATATGATGAAGAGTAGATGAGAATGTATTCCATGAAGAAAACAAAAAATGGTATATGTATGGATAGGAGAGACGGTTCATTGAATCCATAAATAGTATAGGGTGTTTTTCACATAATAAGGAATAACCAGAAACTCATAATGTTGATAGTGACATCGAAATGGACTCTTTGGAATATCGGCCTCATTAACCCTAAACGGTTTGCAGAAAGACCATAGATCAATCTTTGAGAACCATAGCATGCCTCAAAACTGGTCAAAGAGGTGATAAATCCTTTGAAAGGCCTTCTTGTTATATATCATGGTCAAGTTCAAGTGATGATAATCCACACAAAGACATAGTCTCATGTCATACTTTTTCTTGAACAACATTGAAGCTACCTAGGTGGTCACACTGGGTCTAATGAAAATCTTTTCTAAAATGTAATCCAAATGAAAATGAATCTTTTGGAGCTTGGTAGGAGCCATATGATATTCCATAGAAGATGTTAGATCTATCCTAGGATGAAATTCTATACAAAACTCCATATATTACCTTAAAGGTAGTCCTAGATTGTCCATGTGGATGATGTCTATATAATACTCCATGAATGAGTGAATCCGAATTCTTAAATATCATGTTAAGACAAGGTATATACTCACCAACTGATGGGTTATGGTATGTATCCTCTAACACACATAACTAACATTCAATGTCGTGAGATAACTCTCTCCTGAAATGGTGAATCATATCCCATCAGTACAATAACATAAGATTCATCTATAGTGACATTAAATTGTGGATTAGATCATGGATAACCAATACAAAAACAAGATTAAATCATAGGGTTATAATGCGATACCCAAAATGTCACACGTGAACCTCTCTACACCATGTGATAACTCGTACTAGTGGTAGATAAAATATACATAAGAATCACTCCCTATAAAAACCTCACGACGATGATGATGGGCTAGGGCCTTAACTGGGAGATCAATCAATCACACTAGGAGTACATCGATAAAATAATGAATAGAACATATTTCTACTAAAACTAAATATATATTAGAGAATACAAAAATCGTAACTCTGATCATCTCATGCATCAGAGAGTAATAATCCTTTGGAGACTTCAGCTGTCTGCGCCCCAACCGCTAGCCCATGGAGCCTGATGTGGGTATCCTGATAGAAATGGAAGAAGGATATCATAGTATCTTCCACCAACCATAGCTCTACATACTCCTATAATAGATACACCTCCATGGGAATAACCCTTCCCTCTCATAACAAAATTCCTAATCAGGACACTACCACAGTCGTGGAAGTCCGTTAACTATCAACATGTGCTCTAAGGCCAATCTGGTTAGGAAGTCTAACACCACGTGACATTTCTCATCATAAGAATAGCACATACCATATCTAGGAATTTATATTCCTCTTCACTTACCCAGACCACATGAATGTGTCTTATCAAGGGTTGGTCTCCCATGGTGAGATCCTATCATTTTTATCCTATTATCCATTACAGATGGCTCATCCTTATGATTCCCACTGCTAGCTCTAGCTATATGGAATGCATCTAATAGGAATCAATCTTTCTCAAATTCCTGATCCAATTCCTCGACATTGGTGGGGATGCCATAGGGAACCACACTGGCATATATCTCTCTGTGGAGTCCCGGATCAAACTTATATTCTCAGAAGTAACCATCTTGGCCCATGATAAGGGAGTATCGTGTAAGGTCATTGAACCACTAAATAGCTCTTGAAGCTCTTGAATATAAACTATAATGAGAATTATGGTAATTACTCTTTATGAGAAAATATCTGGATGTAGGGCCGCAACATTGTTGACTCATCATGCATCTGGGTAATGAGAATCCACCAGTTCCCAACTGCTATGTGGAAAATGCAAGCTGCTAGTTCAACTACATGATCTGTTAGTTTCTGGATGATCCTGAATACATGTACCATCGACTCTACCCAATACTATACTACTCTAGGATCTAGCCCCCATGGAACCTCATCATCCTATGAAGTAAGAACCCACAGAGTTATGTAATTATTCATGTATCCTAAACTTTCCTTATAGAGATGAACTACTATTCCATAGGTGGGGTGCTTCTACCTTCCCACCTGGAGAAAGAATCTAACCAGATAGACCCCGAAATGAGGCATCATCACTCATTAGATCATCATCAAAACCCTAAATTGGTATCCTGTAAAGCTTTTTTCAGGAAGGCATCCTAAAAATTTAATCAAGGCATACCACATTCAGATCAGAATATATATATACATAAAAACAGGGAGCTGACAGATGAAATAAAATCAAAGGCTAAATATTATATGATGCATGTACCATTGATCCATAAAAATAATGTCTTGGTATGTTTATATGAGAAGTAGGTTTTCAAGTTACTAGTTGATGGATACATTGTATGAATGTACCATCACTAGATTCCCTATCATAAGAGCCTCACTTGAGAGACCCTGAAATTATTTCCCTAATCCCAACTAAATCCTCAAAAGGGAACTACTCCAAACACCTTCCTAATGATATAACCATCTGTGATACCAATATTTCACTACTGACCCTAAGCGAGGCTCGATCCTATACTACCCCAAGCCCTAATCCATAGGGAATGGGAAAGAGACTAGCATTGAAGGCACAAATATCACTGGGATACATTTTTCTAGAAACCTATACAAGAAAACGTCCATCTTAATGAAAAAGTGAAGAGGGATAATATTAAAATGTGATAAGAACATGGGTAACAAACTTGAATGTAAAACCTCTAGACTGTACAAGGGTACGGTTGTGTAAACTTTAATATAAGGGAAAAAATACACACCCAACCAAAAATATGTCCCAACTATAAAAAACATAATAGAAAAAAATAGGGAGAGTCTATCTCCTGATCTCTATGTTGTGACACCATGCGCAGTCAAAGGTACTAGGTATCACTATGTCCATCTGCAGTCACCACCTACTTCTCCACAATCTCTATAAGACACGATACCTATGGGATAAACCCATACAAGGGTGAGAATATACATACCTAATACGATGACCCAAAAACTAGGGGGTATTAAGAGAAAAAAATTGGAATATAAATATTGTAAATTGTAAAAAAGATGAGGCCTAACCCAAAAAAAGATAGATAATAACCTTATCCATGATTAAGTGTCTCAAAAAGTTGTATAAATGAACAACACATTGAGTATTTTTCACCCATAACAACAGAGTAACCTCATCCAACCATGATAATCTAAACATGGAAAGCATTTGTCATACCCAATACTTCTTCAAAACCCTTGTAATATTACTAAAAAAATACAATGGTATGGATAAATATAGGTATACATATATATGATCAGTAATAGAATCCCATTTGAGAGAGAGTAAGGGGATATGCATATAACAATCCAGTCTAGAATGAGAGTCACCAACAATTCCATAAGTCCTTCAAAGATGCCTATAATCTCTAGTGTCTACCTAGAAGTTACCATTTGGAGGCCTACTACACAAAACTATGCCAAAAAATTTAGCGGGAAAACAAAAAGTTGGAGACCCACACCCTAGTGGGTTATAGGGGTTCCACTATACAAGTATACATAGAGGACCTTTTACCTAATTCATCAGAGGGGTTCCACTCTATATGTATCCATATAAGATCTTCGCCTAAATGCTTTAGGTGGGTTCTACTCTGTATGTTGAGGACTTACACCCTTGTGTGATAGTGGGCTTCACTCTAGTGTCATGTGGGATCATGACCTTTAAGATGGGGGGGGGGGGGTGGTTCCACTTGTTAGGCAGTGGACTCACGCCTAAGATCATGGGGGTTTTCCCCCTATTGGTTGAGGAACCACTCCCATATGCAATCGGGGGGTTCCAGTCATTGAGGACACCATCCATTTTCAATAGGGGGATTCCACTAAATAGGTATAGTACCCACACCCAAGATAATTCAGGTGGGGGGACCACTCTATAGGTTAAGTATCCTTACCCTAATTCCATATGGGGTTCCACTCTAGTGTCTCTAGTGATCCTCTTCCTGACCACTACCTTTGATGGTTGCCACCTACAGAAGACCTAGGCCTAGAAAATTTGACATCATATTTCAAAGGCCATAAATTAGGGAACCACTGTGTTCTATTAAAAAAACACAGTCAAGACAGGATGCTCATGATCCAAAATCTATGTTCAGAATTTCTCAAAAGGAACTAAGGGGTACATGACATGTGAGGGCACCCACACAGTGGGTGGTCCAACCCAATCACCTGGTACCATTATTGAGAATTACTACATGGAGATTGGATCATTATCAATCAAAGAACTTTCTTAAAAAGTAATGAAGGAATTCATTGCATTCATTTCATCTTGATCTGCTCCAATCCAAAGATTTGTCATTCTCATCATTGATTTTCCAACAGAAGGAGAGAAAGAAAGCTATAGAATCCACCAAAGGTTTTTTTGGATTGTAAAGACCTGGAAATTTCCAGGAATTTTTTTTTCTTAATTTCTTTGGAATTTTACGAGACTGCGGCTTCTGACGGCACCTGATTCTGAGGCCCGGTGTTCCCGGAATCAAGTTCTGAAGTTTAGCTCAGGTACGTTCAGTGAACGAATGAGCGAGTTTTTTTAACTTTTGAACCGGTGCTCGGAATCGAAATCCGAGGGCACCGATGGAACCGCAATGTTGGTAATTTCTTAAGAATACCTTTTTTGAAGGTGCGTTTGCTCGGGAGGAGTTGTTTAGAATTTGAGGTGTAAGTGAAGAATAACATAAAATTTTTGATCCAATTTTATTTTTCATCTAAGTAGATTTATCCTTTGTGTGGAAGTTGGGTTGGTAACTTCCCTTGGGAGAATAAAGGAGAGGTGGGGGCCACATGAGCCCCCACCTTTTCACATTCCCCATAACCCCTTAAAACTCCTCCTTAATGTTGTGACTTTACCTCTTCTCTTTTAACGAATGCCAACACACTCTCTACTCAATTAATTGAACACATTAATTAATTGAATTAGTTTTGAATTTTTAAAAGTATTGGAATGTGTGAAGAAATTAAGACAAAGTCTTAATTTATATTTTTTGATGGGTTGTGTGGGGAAATGGAGGAGATAGAAATCGTCTTCTTCATTGGAGAAAACGAAGAACATCAAGAACCCGACGAAGAACGCCGTCACCGCACGGAGTGAATAACGTGCCATTCTTCTTCCCTCTCTGCAGCCGGTGAGAGACGCCTTCGTCGAAGAACGATGACGCGCCACATCCTTCATCAGGAGAACGCCGACGACCCTTACAGAGCCTCGATCCGCGACGCCATCTTCCGTGACGCAGTCTTCCGCGACGCCATCTTCTGCGACGTCCTTTCCCCGCGATGACCCTCGTTTGACGACCTCATCAAAGTAGGGGTTTAATCTTCATTCAAGTTTATTTAACAAACTTCGTTGATAATTGTTGGCTGATTGCTATCATTATAACGGGAGGAGGTCGGACCGCACAAACACGACCGACCCACCTCCCCATTTTTCTGTCGTACCCGTTGTGGCTCGAACAAAGGTGACACGGTGTTGTCGCACTGTTCGGAAACAAATAAGAAGCGCATCGCCGTCACGCCGCGCCGGAAAACCACGAAGAGGCCACGGCCAGAGCGGGGCCGCGACGAAGGGGGTGCAGTACCATCGTGCCGTTCTGGTCGGACAAGGCCACGACCTTTGGCCTCAGTGGTGCGGGGAGCTGCGGCCGGAACCGCCGGCCGCCGGAGTAAGGAGGGCGGGACCCGCGGTGACACACCGGCCGGCCGAGCCGGCCGGTTTTTGAGATGCCGGGGGTCGTAACCCCCGGCTGGAAAAAGGGAGGGACCCCCACGTTGGGGGCCGCGACTTCAATTAGGGGGCAGCGCCCCCCCTTCCCGCAATGGCTCGACCAACACCAGCTGGCCGTGCGGGGCGCGCCGCACCAGGCCAATCGGCCGACCAGTCCGGGCCGAGCCGCCCAGGCCGGGCCGGGCTGTGCCTTATTGGGAAGGACCCGGAATCGGTTCGGGTCGACCCGGTTCGGGCCAACCCAGGGGGTCTCGGGCTGGGTCGGTCCGGGCCCGAACCCCCTATTCTCAGGCAGTTTCGTTCGAATGCCCATAACTTGGGATAAGGACCTCCGATTGATGCACCGTCAGTTGTGATGTAATCCTTGGATCGGGAATGTTGTTTCGGTATATTACACTCAAGGTTTTGTAGAAGTTTGTGTATGGTTGGGTTGGTTCGAACCCGAAACCAACCGGGCCCTCGAAGCGGAAACACTTATAACTTGAGCTCCGGACGTCTGATTGACGTGCTGTCGACCTTGTTGGATTCCTATTAGTGAGACGGACCTTTTGGATTACTCTGCTCGAGGTTTGGATGCAGTTGCATTGCGGTCGGGTTGGTTTTGACTTAAAAACCAACAGGGCCCCAGGAACAGAAAAACTGATAACTTTCAGACCGGACATCCGTTTGATGAACTGTTAGCGATGTTGGTGGTCACATTGAGAAACGGTCCCTATGAGTATACCCTATGAGGGTTCGGGGTACAATTGAGATATGTCCGAGTTGGTTCACACACGAAATCAACCGGGCCCCTGGGACGAAAATGCTAATAACTCAGAGACCGGGCATCTGATTGACGCGCCGTCTGTGGCGTTGAGACCCCCATGACGAGGCAGTCCTTTGAGATACTTCTTCGTGGGACTTTGTGAAACTTGGAGTATCGACATGTAGCTCGTGGAGCCGACCGTCCCGGAGATGACCATACAGAGTACGGAGACCGTGTAGCTGGATAAGACCTGACAACTGCTTGACCGACTCGACTTGGAGTGAGTCGACTAGCCCAGTGGACGGTGCAATACTATGTTTGGGTGTAGACCCACGGCAGACGGAGCACCTGGTAGCAGGAAGCAGACCCGCAGTACTCAACAGAAGGAGTACCTCTACAAGCTATTAGGAGGGGTGCACTACTGTGTTTGGGTGGCAGACCCCGGTGGGAAGCACTACTGTGTTTGGGTGGCTGACCCACGGTATGCAACAGGAGGAGTACCTCTGAAGTATTAGGTTAGCGAGCATTACCTCAGAGTCGTGACATGATCACTATACTCGTCAGAGGCAGGGCTCTTCAGCAGTTACTATTTCGATAATGAAAATCCTGGTTTGAGCTGAGTCTATGACCTTTGTGTTTACCTCATGACTGAGATGGGTCACTTGATAACTTAGGTATATGTGTGGGCATATTCCTAGGTAGTGGTTATCCGTTGATATCGTAACCTTTGTGTTTCCTCATGATTGAGATGGGTTACTTGATAACTTAGGTATAAGTATGAGCTTATACCTAAGTAAGGGTTATCCATTGAGATCCTTCTTGTGGTTATCATTGTTGGATTTAGTGAGACCTAGAGGGTCTCGGGGTCCCTACTGAGTGTCGTATGCTCACCCCTGCACGGGCTATGCCCGCACCTCATTGTGTTGGTTGTAGACGACCGACAGTGCTGACAGAGGCCGAGTGTTCGAAGACTGGATGGTACCCGGAGGTGTACCTCACGACGAGTTAGTATCCGGAGGTGGACTTCACGACTAGACGATACTCGGAGGAGGTTGACGGGCAAGAGCGTTGTGGAGGCTATCTGTACCTACCCTTCAGGTAGGATCCGTGGAAGACGATCCAGGAACTGCGCTATCAGTACCTACCCTTCAGGTAGGATCCGAGGTAGACGACACAAGATATGCTTTTATTTTTCTTCCAGTTGTTTCTCTTTCCTGTTGTACTTTCATTCAGTTGTAGCTGTACTTCAGTTGGGTTTGTATTTTGGCCCACTTACTTTTCAGCACTTTCTTGTTCACTTAGTGTATTACTTCTTCTTGTACTCTATGGTGTTTGTTTACTTTTATAAAGGCAATGCCTTCCCAGTTATCAGGATTTACGCCTTTGGTGCTAGTCGCCAGCCCCTGGAATAGGGAAGGCGGGCTTGGGGTAGTCACAACACGGGCCCCGAGGATAGGTCGTGACAAATTGGTATCAGAGGAGTCGGTTCTACCGCAGAACTTAGGACTCTGATATTTTCTTTCTGTGAAACAATAGTGATAAGGGTACTAAGTGTGGATTTCAGTTCAGGGAGTCCAGTGTTGGTGCGGCGGCCGACGTATCTGTACACCAGGACCCTGACTACTGATTTTTGACTTAGTGCACGAAAACACTGATTGCGTGTGTGTTTCAAAAGTTTTCTTTAAGTCAGGTCAAACTAGGTCAGCTCACCAGGTTTAAATCATTTGATCGTGTCGCATCTGTTCAGTATGTCTCCATGCAGTCAGTTAGTTGGAGTTTCCGAGAGAGTACTCGATGACAGCCCACCAAGAGTTGAGGCTCTGGTGCAGGGCCCTTTTTACTATGTTGGAACCCTCGGGTGGTGTACCAGTAGCACCACCACCTATTGGGAAGCAGATTCCACCAGCCATACTAGCGAACTGTGCATGCTGGCAGAGCACGTTGCACGAGTTACAGCAGCAGCGGCCTCTGAGGTTACGAGGAAAGGTAGATTCCCAGACAGCAGAACACTGGCTGGAGGCGATTGATAGAGTTTTCCACCTAGCTGATACATCAGTAGAGTGGATGGGGGACTTGGCTACTAGTGTTTTCCAGTGAATGACCATGAGAATGGTCCTCATAGTTATTAGGCTTCGGTATGTGGACCGATGCCTTAGTTAGTGCCTTCAGGTAGTGTGGCAGCTATACATCACTACCTGTTGGTCAATAGTTACAACCGGCGGTACCGGTATGTGACACATGTAGACCTACTGCTTTACACGTGTTCCAACATCAGATACCCTCAAGTTCCGAGGCAAGCCCGACTCAAAGGAAGCTGAGGACTAGCTTGAGGAGGTGTATGAGAGTTTTCTAGAGCTTATACAGCTTCGGAAGGACGAGATGTCGGTAGCTAAGAATTCATCGGGGCATACCAAACCTTTCTTGGTACTCGATGAATGCGATGCGATAGGTGCTTTAGGGCTCAAACATCCAAGCCAGCACCTTTTCTCTATGCATTCCTACTTAGGCTAGGGTGCTAGAAAGAACCATTGTGGTTGAGAATTATTTTGCTGAATGGATGCAGTCAGTGAATGTTAGCAGTGTGAAAGCTGGAAACTAGCGCTAGTCCCGGAGACTTGGGCGTGTAAAATGTTTCAAGTAGAGGAAGTAAAAAGGACAGATGAATCTACAAGGTGGCAGACATGGAAGCAGAGCTATGAGAGCAGCATGGGGTGGTAAACATTTTGACATGTCGTAACCACCCACCCTTGTAATTCCCACTAGGCTTAGGGAGCTGGGGGGGGGGGGGGGAGAGTAGCTGCAAGCGGTGAAGGAGTGCGACCGAAAGGCTCTAAGGATGATTCGAAGGACAGACCGTGTCTTCTACTAGATACCGTAACAAAAAGGCATTGATACGAATCATTCCTTCCTTCCATGAATCATGTCCCAGGCCTGGAGTTTCCGGTATGCCGTAGAATTGACCCTCACGTCTGGGGATACCTTTGGGAGGAGACTCGATAATCAAACTTACGCCGACAGTGTGATCTGACCCATGAGGTGAGAGTTTCTGTTTTAATCTCTTGGTGGCAGCGTCGAGGCCTTATGATGTTGGTATGAGTATGGATTGGATCCACAGTTAATACACGGATTGACTGTATTAGTCAAAAAGGTTGTGGTTTATCTACAACGTTGGGATGGGGTTTTCCTTGGTCGGTGAAAAGGAAAACCCAGGCAGCACAAGATGGAATCATGCATAAGAGGGTGCATTCGATCACTCAAGAGATGACCAAACTTACCTTTGTGCCAGGATTCACCAGAGTTGCGACACCACTTCCAGTAGAGCTGACAGGAGGCCTCTAGAGTTCGAGGATGATGACCACACACTTATATGGGTCTCACCTCGATGAGGTTTACGGAGATGCAGCCGAGGCGGCGAGATATCTCCGAGGTTCAACAGACTTTTCTAGGTCCTCAGTAGGGTAGGCGAGGTGGTTTACCGCTTGACCTTTCCACCTTAGTTGCACCGGCTTCACGATGTCATCCTCGTATCTCATCTAAGGAGATACGTGCATGACCCTTCACACATCGTCGACCACAGGAAGTTGGACGTCGATGACGAGGCGACATTCACAGAGGTTCTAGTGGAGAACGAGGATCAACCGAAGCAGGTCCTACGTGGATGATCGATTCCTCAGGTGTGCTTTCATTGGTAGCTCCAGAACCTCCAGGAGAGAACATGGGAGCAGGAGGCTCAGTTGCGTGCTCATTACCACTTTTGTTTCCCTAGTTTGTGTAATAGATTTACGGGGACATAAAACCCTATGGTGGGAGTAATGTAAAGACCCAAAAATTTCATGGAAATTTTTTTCTTATTTTTTTTGGAATTTTATGAGACTGCAGCTTCTGACGGAACCTGATTCCGAGGCCCGGTGTGCCTGGAATAAAGTTCCTAAGTTTAGCTCGGTTACGTTCAGTGAACGAATGAGCGGGTTTTCTAACTTTTGAACCGGTGCTCAGAATCAAAATCTGAGGGCACCGATGGAACCGCAGCGCCGGTAATTTCTTAAGAAGACATTTTCTGAAGGTTCATTTTCTCAGGAGGAGTTGTTTAAAATTTGAGGTGTAAGTAAAGAATAAAATTAAATTTGTAATCCAATTTTATTTTTCTTCTAAGTAGATTTATCCTTTGTGTGGAAGTTGGGTTGGTAACTTCCCTTGGGAGAATAAAGGAGAGGTGGGGCCCACACGAGCCCCCACCTTTTCAAATTCCCCATAACCCCTTGAAACTCATCCTTAATGTTGTGACTTTACCTCTTTTCTTTTAATGAATGCCAACACACTCTCTACTCAATTAATTGAACACATTAATTAATTGAATTAGTTTTGAATTTTTAAAAGTGTTGGCATGTGTGAATAAATTAAGACAAAGTCTTAATTTATTTTGGTTGATGGGTTGTGTGGGGAAATGGAGGAGATAGAACTTGTCTTCTTTGTTGGAGAATGTGAAGAACGTCAAGAACTCGATGAAGAATGCCGTCACTGCAAGGAGTGAATGACATGCCGTTCTTCTTCCCTCTCCGCAGCCGGTGAGAGACACCTTCGTCGAAGAATGACGACGTGCCGCATCCTTCATCAGGAGAATGCCGCCGACGCTTACGAAGCCTCGATCCGCGACACCGTCTTCCATGACGTCGTCTTCCACGATGCCGTCTTCCGCGCCGTCCTTTCCTCGCAACGACCCCCATTTTATGACCTCATCGAAGTAGGGGTTTAATCTTCGTTCAAGATTATTTAACGAACATCATTGATAATTGTTGGCCGCTTTCTATCATTATAACGGGAGGAGGTCGGACCGCACAAACACGGCCGACCCACCTCCCCCTTTTGTTTTCATACCCCTTGTGGCTCGAACAAAGGTGACGCGATGCCGTCGCACCTCGCGGAAACAAAGAAGAAGCGCGGAGCCATCGCGCCATGCCATTGAGGTCGAATGAAGCCGCGACGCCATCGCGCCGCGCCGGAAAACCACGAAGAGGCCGCGATCGGAGCAGGGCCACGACGAAGGGGGCGCGGCACCGTTGTGCCGTGCCGGTCGGACAAGGCCGCAACCTTTGGCCGTGGTGGTGTGGGGAGAGGCGGCCCTAACCGCCAGCCGCAGGAGCAAGGAGGGCAGGACCCGCGGAGGGGGTCCCTTGGTGACACACTGGCCGACCGAGACGGCCGGTTTCGGAGAAGCCGGGGGTCGTAACCCCTGGCTGGAAAAAGGGAGTGGCCCCCACATGGGGGTACATGACTTCAATCAGGGGGGCAGCGCCCCCCCCCCCCCCCCCCCTTCTCGCAACGGCTCGGCCAGCATGAGCTGGCCATGTGGGGCGCGCCGCGCCAGGCCAACCAACCGCCCAGGCCGGGCTGGGCCACGCTCACCGGGCCAGGCTGCACCCTATTGGTCCAGAACCGGACTCCGGTCGGGTTGCCCCGGTTTGGGCCAACCCATGGTGTCTCGGGCCGGGTCGGTCCGGGCCCGAACCCCCTATTCTCTGGCAGTTTCGTTCAAATGCCCATAACTTAGGATACATACCTCTGATCGACGCACCTTCAGTTGAAATGAAATCCTTGGATCGAGACAGTTCTTTTAGTATATTACACTCAAGGTTTTGGAGAACTTTGGGTATGGCTAGGTTGGTTCGAACCCGAAACTAACCGGGCCCTCGGAGCGGAAACACTATTAACTTGAGCTCCGGACGTCCGATTGACGTGTCGTCGACCTTGTTGGATTCCTCTTAGTGAGACCGACCTTTTGTCTTACTCCGCTCGAGGTTTGGACACGGTTGGAGTGCAGTCGGGTTGGTTTTGACTTAAAAACCAACCGGGCCCCTAGAACGGAAAAGCTGATAACTTTCAAACTGGACGTCCGTTTGACGAACCGTCATCGGCATTGGTGATCACGTTGAGAAACGTTCCCTATGAGTATACCCAATGAGAGTTCGGGGTACAGTTGAGATACGGCTAGGTTGGTTCACACACAAAACCAATCGGGCCCCTGGGACGAAAAGACTAATAACTCACAGAATGGGCATCCGATTGACACACCGTCTTTTGCATTGAGACCCACATGACGAGGCAATGCTTTGAGATACTTCTTCGTGGGACTTTGTGATACTTGGAGTATCTACTTGTAGCTCATGGAGCGGACCCTCCCGGAGACGTGCGTACGGAGTACGGAGACCGTGTAGCTGGCTGAGACCTAACAACTGCTTGACCGAATTGACTTGGAGTGAGTCAACTAGCCCAGTGGATGGAGCACCACTATGTTTGGGTATAGACCCACGGTGGACGGAGCACCTGGTAGCAGGCAGCATACCCGCAGTACTCAACATAAGGAGTACCTCTACAGGCTATTAGGGGGGTGCACTATTGTGTTTGGGTGGAAGACCCAAGCGGGAAGCACTACTGTGTTTGGGTGGCTGACCCGCGGTACTCGACAGGAGGAGTACCGCAACAGTCTTAGGTTAGTGAGCATTACATCGGAGTCGTGATAGGATCACTGTACTCGTCAGAGAAGGGGCTCTTCAGTAGTTACAGTTTCGATAACGAAAATCCTGGTTTGAGCTGAGTCTATGACCTTTGTGTTTACCTCATGATTGAGATGGGTCACTTGATAACTTAGGTATATGTATGGGCATATACCTAGGTAGTGTTTATCCGTTGATATCGTAACCTTTGTGTTTCCTCATGATTGATATGGGTTACTTGATAACTTAGGTATAAGTTTGAGTTTATACCTAAGTAAGGGTTATCCGTTGAGATCCTTCTTGTGGTTATCCTTTTTGGATTTAGTGAGACCTTGATGGTATCGGGGTCCCAATTGAGTATCGTATACTCACCCTTGCACGGGATATGCCCGCACCTCGTTGTGTTGGTTACAGACGACGGGCAACGCTAACAGAGGCCGAGTGTTCGAGGACTGGACGATACCCGGAGGTGGACCTCACGACAAGTTAGTATCCGGAGGTGGACTTCACGACGAGATGATAATCAGAGGAGGTTGACGACCAAGAGCATTATGGAGGCTATTTGTACCTACCCTTCAGGTAGGATCCGTGGAGGACGATCCAGGAGTTGTGCTATCTGTACCTACCCTTAAGGTAGGATCCTAGGTGGATGACCCAGGAGCTGCTTATATTTTTCTTCCAGTTGTTTGTCTTTCCTGTTGTACTTTAGTTCAGTTGTAGCTGTACTTCAGTTGGGTTTGTATTCTAGCCCACTTACTTTTCAACACTTTCTTTTTCACATAGTGTATTACTTCCACTTGTACTCTGTGGTGTTTGATTCCTTTTATAAAGGCAATGCCTTCCCAGTTATCGAGATTTACGCCTTTGGTGCTAGTCGCCAGCACCTGGCCTATGGAAGGCGGGCTTGGGTTAGTCACGACACGGGCCTCAAGGACGGGTCGTGACATGGATAACCCTAAATGATTCAACATAGCAGTGGCTTTAAATAATTTGATTAATTAACTAATCGGTTGTACCACCAATAGGCATGTTATCTGAATGCCCTTTGTTAATTTTTTATGCGTTGCGCTTAAGGTAAATACTATGTTCCAGAAACAATTGTGGTCTTAGAATTCAAATATGAGCTACCATATAAGAGTTATACAAATTTCTTTAAGATACAATGGGCATGTAATGTTAAATATATTTAATATTTTTATAAAAACATTCGGGCACGCTGGCCTCAAAATCACACGCTGTCTTAGTGCCTGGATCTTAAAATATCAATCTCAATATTTCAAAGTCTTACAATGAAATTACTAGGTCTCTAGAAATATAATTAAGCTTATATAGATAACAATAATATAAAAAGAAATAATCAATATTTATTATTATTCATTATAAATTATTCATATTAATATGTAATAACAAATAGTAGTTAAAAATTAATATTTTAAAAAATAATATATAAAAAATAATAAATAAAAATAAATATTAACTATTTAGAATAATATTTTTAAATTTATATGAGTGAAATAAAAAATATAATAACATAATTAAAATTTGTTAATATAAATTTAAAATGAAAATTAGTAATTAATATTAAGATAGTTTATTTAATATAGAGTAAATTTATTATAAATGATGAAAAAATTATTTATTCCAACTCAAATGGTAAAAATTATTATTTTTACTGCAAAAAATAATTTGAAAATAAATATTATTTTATATGACATAAAATAAGTTAAATATTTTTAATGGATAAAATAGCATGGAACATCAATAAATACTAATTATAATACTATAATAATTCAATTAAAGTGACCCAATAATTATCTACAAATAAAATATTTATTAGAATTTTGATGAAATTAACAAATATTAGTATGAAAAACATTAGTAACCAGAAACTAATAAATTACTTGAAATATAAATGTTAACATAATTTGAATTTAATTTATAAATTTATTAAATATTATTGGGTTAAATGATTAGAATACATTTTATTTATTAATTGTAAAGGAAATATAGTTTTTCGCAAATACCTTTTCATCATAATGATTCATTTGGGAAGGAAAATTAACGTATATCTAAATATTTATTATTTGAGATAGATTTATGATTTCATCATAATTTATTATTATGATGTAGCCAATTACAAATATTTCTATGAGGGAAACACTAATTTGAAATAAAAAAATTATAAATGAAATAATTGAATATCACAAGGTTTTAAATAGAAGTAATAATTTTTAACATATAAAAATAAGAAGTTAAATTAATAATAAAATTCAATAAACAATGAAACAATTTTTTTTAAATATTTCATAAAATTTAAGCATAAATATTTTATAAAATATTTATGGTTTAAAGAAATAATTTAAAACTTATGAAACAAAGAATATAAAATCCAAAAAACTAAATATATATATATAAATTAAATTAACAGTTCATTTAGTTAAATAAAAAATTGTAACACATTGTTTTTCATTTTATATGACAACAAAATTGGTATTACTTTTTTTGTAAAAATTTAAATGTAGTAAATAGGCACCATTTTTTATAATGAGTTTATGATAAGATAATAATCCCTAAAATTCAAAATATTCTGGTATTAATTTTGTTTACAATATAGATGTCAAAATATATCTATCATTTTCATCATCACATTCATAATTTTCTTCAAAAAGGAAAATTAATGGTTCATGTAGGATATATTATTTCATAATATTTGAAACATTTTATAATGTTTCTATTCTTAAAATTCTTTTTTTTTTCATAAAGAATTTGTTTTTAGGTATTAATGTTTTTAAGGTAATTTAGAAGAAAATGTAAATTATTTACATCTAGATCCACCATAGAATTATAATTTAGTACATGATGTTGTTTTCCCATATAAAATAGAAATAGATACTCAAAATGATAATTCAATTTCTTAAATGTAACTATCATAATTTTAGGGTTTCTTAACATCTTTTAGGGATGAATTGTACTCTAGATACTAGATAAACAATATAGAATCTATTGTTAAATATATTTCCATTAAATTATATTTTTGAATGTCAAATAAAATTTTAATCAAATTAATTATTTCATTAAATTTTTGTTTCTTAAGGAAATTACATTGTCAATACATTTTTATGAAAGTGAGAAGGTTGTTTAATATTTTGATATTAGTTAAGAGAATATTTATTCTTAAACTATTATGATTAAACATATATTACAATGTATATTATTGAATCACATTAAATCAATATTAATGATATGGAATAAGACTATTTTTTCTATAAGTAGAAGTATACAAATTCTATGTAATAGTGATTCATAAAATCAATTGGATTAGGTGATTCAATATATTTCATTGACACATTGTAATATATGCTTAGGTCATCTTATAAATAGTTTGTATACATTTTCTACTTATGATAGTGAATATTCATACTCTAATATTTTTTTAACTTATTAAAAAATACATCCATGTATTCAGAGGGAAGAACCCTATATCTATATAATGTTATTAATTACTGGACATATAAAGAAGAATATTAATTTCTATATTTGAATCCACTTGTTAATGAGATAATTTTATTCTGGAGTGACGATGTACCTACAAGTGATGTTGTCATGGAATTGAATCTTACATTGATACATTCCTTAATCTGGATAAACAATGACTTCACAATATATTGGACACTATCTATATATATGAAACATGGTTCTAAATTGAAGTAAAATTGTATGAGTGATAGAATTAATTTATGGATGTCAATAAAATAAAGCCTTTTCATTTTTACTATCGTCCAAGTTTTCTTTCTACATATCATGTGACACAATGATATTTTATGAAATATGAATCTTTAAATAATTGTATTTCTTCTATATCTAGTCTTTCCTGCATAAGTGAGTTTAAATGAACTGTGATACACTATTAAAACATTATTATTTATGTTCATAGTTATAACCAAATAATTAATTTGGTTTTTATAAATATTACTAAATTATTTAGGAAATATTTATATATTACCAAATATATATATAAATGTGTTGATATATTCTTCTCAAATAATTTTTTTTTTTGTAAAATCATTATTTTCATAAAGGAACATTTTCTACAAAAAAAATTTTTCTTGTGAGATAATATTATAATTATTATATGATTTTTTAAGATAAAATAATATGAAAAATTATTTTTTTTAATTCTTCATGTCAAAATATTTTGAGTTAAATTTTTTTTATTCATTAAGATAATTTTATAAAAGGTTTTTTTTCATTAAAAATAGAAAGATACTAATTTATATAAAACTATTATCTTCATTATATTAAAATGAATCTTCGCGATTTGAATTTTATATCAATTTTACTTAGGTACAATCTATTTATACATAGTATAATTAATTACATTTTTATTATCGTTATATATTCTTCTACTATAAGTAAATTTTTTTTTTGGCTAAAACAAATTTTTTGATGACATTTTTTTCGTTATGTTTTAGGAAATAAATTTGAAATTAAATCCTTCTACTTATGTGAGTTGAGTAATGAATAATTAAATCCATATTTGGAATTAGTGGGTCTAAATTTTTCAATATGTTCATTTTATTTTTGGTCGTTAAAAATTGTTACTGTAAGAATTTTATTACCACGATAAGGGTAAATCGATTCATATAGGTTAAAAATAAAATGATAAGGACTAATAAATAAGCCCAAAACAAGAATAAATTTTAATTTATGAGTTAATTGTTTCCATACGCATCAAATTTTTTGTTTTATGATGTTCTGTGACCATTTGGATGAGATTTTTACCATTATAGTATTATATTTCAACGAAATTCAAACTTGTCACACTCATGAATTTAAAAATAATAATATTTTCATATGGTGTAATCTAGAGGATACGTTTGATTAAAAAATTATTTTTATGATAATATATTTATATTCATTATGATTATTTGTTTTTCAATATTTATTAATTACATAATTACCTTGAATTCTTACAAAATATTGGCGTTGTAATTATTCAATTAATAGAAAAATTAAATAAATGATATTAAAAATGTTATAAGTAATGTAATTTGAGATATTTAGGAATATATTTTAATTATTTATGACTATAACATGTTTATTAAAAAATAAAAAATATGAATTTGAATTATTTCTTTGATGGTTTTAAAGTCAAGGTAATGAATAAAATCAAAATTGATAATAATGATATTTTATGGGATTAATATTTTTTCAAATAATTTGAAAATAATATAATTATAGTATAAGTAAAAATTAAAGATTATATGGTCTAAAATTTCGTCCCCAATGGATTTATATGCCATTTTGATGCAATTGGATCTATAATAGTCTTGTTATATTTTAATCTTTTGGGAAATTCAAAAATTTCCCCTCAACCCAATTATAAAAAGAAACATCCTCCATAGCTTATTTACACTAAATTTGACCTTATATATTTACCATACACGGTCAAAGTATCATATAAAATTCCATATAAACATTATAGGATTTCTAGGATTCCTTAAATACTAAACATAGAGCCCATTATGGGATATCTAAAGGATTGATTTCGAAGAAGTCATCACTCTAACGGATCATTTTATCTTTCCACTCTATATTAAATCCCCAAAATATTTTATATTTATCTTATAATAATAAATCACATAGTCTCAATATGAGGAAATGTTAATATGGTTTCGAAATTACCATTATACACTATATTTCTCATTAAATAATGAGTGATGGTATCGTTCATTTGTATGTACCGCTTACCTTCTCCACATAGCTCTATAATTAATTATTAATCAAAATATTTTATGAATGAGAATTATTATTGGTTTAATCTTTATATATGATATTTATGAAAACAATATACCTTTTTATTGAAAATATCATGTCTACCTTCATATCAACCAATATTTTGTTAAACGATAGTGTCCCTCATGGGTATGTTTTTTCTACCATTACCACAGAGCGATGTGAATAGTTTTCCAACTATATTTCACATGACTGGTAATGAGGATTTGTTAGATAAATTTATATGATATATATGATATAATATTAATTATTTTAAGGTGAATTATTATTTACCATTCTTTCATTCCCTCAAAATAAATAAGAAGACAGTGTTCATGCGTACATACGACCTACAATATCCATTAATGGTGTAATTAATTTTTCTATATCTAAATTTATAGTATTTATTATAAATATTTATATAATTAATATATGTTATTTTTATTCCAATATTAACCAAATTAAAATTATGTATTATGATCAATGTATAAAGACTAAGGATTCCAAACCAAAATATACTTAGAAAATGAAGTAGTTGTCAGCCAAAAAGCGATTTTAATAATAAATTATTAATAAATAGGTGAAATGATGTTATAAATAAATCATTAATTGTTTTATTTTTATATGGTTGTGGAATAAATTTATAAATAATCAATATATTTTATACATTCATTTTGAACATGAATAAGAAAATTTGATACTTGAGATAAGGGTTTATTTCATCATCTCAACATTATTCATTATTTTTTATATTTAGGTATCTATTGGGGAATATTTATCTTCAATGTCTACTAATTATAAAAAATATTCAAAAATGTTATTTATATTATCTAACAAATTTTTATATACATTTTTTTTCCAACTTTAACATTTTACAAAATGGATTGGAATTATTCTTTCTATCATTTTCCAAATGTGGTAATTACTTAATTTTCTAACAAAATAAAGAAGGAAAGTTAAATTTTAACTTATATAGAATGAAAATATATTCCTAAAATCATGAATCCTCATTTATTTTTTTAATCCTTTACAATTTTACATGATTTTTTTTCTGTGAATGTTTTTTCGTTTATAAGTGTGAAACATTTTAAAAATATTTTTTATTTCAAAATTAAATGTTATTTTGTTGAAGAATAATTCTATTTTATATTTACAAATAATTTTCCATCTATAATGACATACATTGATGAATTTTTAATGATCTTGTTCCACATATATTTATGATTTTATTTATGTTATGGGTGAGGCTTATATTTCCATCCAATGCATTGGGTAATTGCTAATATCACATGAGAGAAAAATGTGAAACAAGTCAATAATCATGATACCACCATGGGAAA
Source organism: Viscum album (assembly GCA_963277665.1). Taxonomy (NCBI): domain Eukaryota; kingdom Viridiplantae; phylum Streptophyta; class Magnoliopsida; order Santalales; family Viscaceae; genus Viscum; species Viscum album. Next base: position 2,004,938,417 of record OY728122.1, on the reverse strand, counting down.
TTTGTTTGTCCTATTATAATATGGGAAACATATGAATCCTGATATAGTATGGTAAATAGGTGAATCCTAATCTAGAATTTGAAAAAGCTTCACCCTGATCAATAATATAAAACATGTGAATCTTGATCTACAATGGAAAGCATTTTTGTCTTGATCCACAATGGGAAACATGTAATAGGCCCCAATATACTATGTTGAGGGTATCCTTAGTTAACCATTAAATATTAAATGGTTTTCTATATTTAGAATTATAACACACATTCAAGAAATGATATTGTGGTTCATGATTTAATTATGATGATTATCACTTTTATGGAATATATGTTCATGATCACATACTGTTATTCATATCTTATTATTTTTTATGATCATATATTGATAACTCATATGTTTAAATTTACTATGTATTTGATCTCATACATTCTTATATTTTCTTACCCATTTTATAATGAATGTTTTAGGTAGGGTTTTCCTAAAAGGTGTAATATATTATAACATATTCAAGGGAGATGTTTAATATGATTCATGAATTAAGAATATTGAGATTATAGTATAAAAGGATACTAAAATATTACGATCTCTAGGAGAGTATTTATTAAATATATTTAACATTCATATAAAAACATGTGGTAGTTATATATGAAGAGACTGGGTCATTAGAGTTCATATTAGAGGAAATGTTTATTTAATGATTAGATATTTTGATTAGAAAAACAATGGTGACATCCTTAGGGATATGTCTATGTATATTTTAGGTATATTTCTAGGGATATCTCTATGTATAAGTGTATTGATAATATGTGGTATATGAAAAAATCATGAACTTGTTTTGAAGTATAGATCGATGTATTTATAAGAAATTACATCCCTATCTCAATAATAAAAGTGGATATGGATTTGGCGTAGAGGTAAATAGTGTTTAAAACACCAAAGTGGGTGAATTAAGATTGACTCAATCATTACCTGATGCATGAAAATAGGGATTGATGCACACCATGTATGGCACAGTCAGGGGATATTATTGGTAGACTCATTAACTATTTATGAACCATTATGAAGGAATTAAATAATTACCATGAATGACATAGGTTAAGCCTAATGTTTTGTAGATATAAAATAAGGTTCCATGATTTAGATATCATATAATTGTTTTTTTAGGATTTATTATTTTTTAATAATGATTATTGTTACAATGATAAGATTTATAATTTAATTAATGAATGGATCCCAAAGGTTTGGGGTTATTACTTTATGAAACAGAAAACTCAAGGATTATCTTCATGAGAATAAAATTTTATGGGATATGAAATATATAATCTTATAGCCATACCCTGGTAACATTATTAGGATATAAATCATGTTGAGTTTCTATATCATTAAAGGATAAAACTAAATACTATTGAATAATTCAGGAAGAAACATCCATATTATTTTGATAGATCTTCAAATCTTGTAGTGGATGACCAATGGATCAATAAAACAGAAAAAATTTATATTATTTAATGCTCAAGACATGAAAAAATTGATCCTTGAAATTTATCAATTAGAAGGATAACCAGATCAGTAGTGAAATCTTTTTTAGAACACATAGAAAAAGATTAAATTGAATCTATTTAATGGGAATAATTTAAGTGGATATATCTCTATTATTACATCCCTTATATTCTATTAATAATAGTTGAGAAGGAATTCATTGATCTAAAAAAGGATGACAAATCTATTAATACATATGAACCTAATTTTACAAGACATTTATGGTATACTTCTAGTTTAATCATCAGCATTCTAATGAAAATCGACTGATTCATTGGTAAAAAACTAGTCTTCTATAATCCTTGAATATAAGAAACATTATAAACTATGGAGAATTCATTTTATGTGCACTAAATGAAAAAAATAAAAATCGGATATCCCCACTATTATTATTATTTTTGTAAGAAAAGGAATATCATGTCTCATTAAAACACAAATGGTGGAAAAAAATTCTGGGTATTTGCATGCCAAAAATGTGGGAAGATGAATCAAGGAAATTTATTGAATGGAACTCAAAGGTACATTATTTGTTGATATAAAATTCATAATTTGCATGAATGTGAAAATGATATAAATGGAGTTATTAATTAAATATAGGATAAGAGGATTGAAACCGATGAACCACCCACACTATAGTGTTTCCTAAGTATGGTGATTTGGAATTAAGAAAATAAATTCCCCAATAAAAGAGATAATGTGAATGATAAGGCACAAAAACATCTATAATAAAATGAAAAGGGGACATTTTATGAAATCCCAATGTATAAAGTTAATTAGTAAAATTAGGTAACACTCATCCTCACCTCATGAGTTGTGAGTTTCATAATTTATTTTGTATGAATGATAACTATGATAATATTATTGTTCATCCTTTTTTGAAATTTAATGTCATTATCACCATTTAAATGGGTTCTAGATTAATTAAACTATGTTAGACATTGTATCAGTAAAAGAGAAGAAACCAATCATTCGATGAAAATATTTTTGTTTTTGATAAGTGATTATATAAGGAAAAAATGGTTAATTAACTTTAGTAAGTGTATATTTCTCCATTAACATAATAATTATTAATACTATGATGGGATTTTGTTCATACAATTGATCAAAATTTAAAATTTATTGATACCCCTTTTGAGGTTTTATTGATGGGAGATTATCAATATTAAGGATATTTTAATATACATTTATAAGAAGACCACATATTTTTTAAAATATGTTTTAGTGAATATTTTCTTTAACGAGGAATGAAATTATAAAAAGAGGCCATATTACAAAATGATGCGAGTACGATCTTGTCAAATAAAACATACCAAATAAATTTATTTAGAGAAAAATTTGTAATATAGTGATGAAATGGGGTGCAATAAATTTTTACCATCTAGGAATATGGTGATTACAAATTTATTGAAAAAATAAAATCTAAGTCATTATCCAATAGTGTGATAGTAGCTATTTAGATCCCAGAGTCAAATGTAAAGACCCGTAAAATTCAAGGGAAATTTTTTCTTAATTTTCTTTAGAATTTTACAAGAGCGCGGTTTCAGACGGCACCTGATTCCGAGGCCCGGTGTGCCCGGAATCAATTTCCGAAGTTAGGCTCGGGTACGTTCAGTAAACGAACGAGCGGGAATTCCTAACTTTTGATCCGGTGCTCGGAATTGAAATCCGAGGGCACCGATGAACTTGCAGCGCCGATATTCACTTAAAAAGACCTTTTCGGGAGTTGCGTTTGTTGCGGGTTGAATGTTAGTTTTGGGGTTTTTAGTTTGAGTTAAATAAAATTTGTGAAGAACAAATTTTATTATAACTTGATAAAACCTACCAAAGGGGGTTGGAAGTGGGACCCACACCCACTTAACCTCCCTTGGGAGGATTAAGTGTGGTGGGGCCCACACGAACCCCTAAACCTTTCATATTCTCCCAACTTGCTTAACCCCTAATTAAATGACTTGAGTTACTTATTTAATTTTGGGAGTTAATACTTTTGAATTTCAAACATTTGAAATTCTAGTGTGTTATGTGATAATAAAATAAGACGTTGTCTTATTTTATTTTGGTTAATTGTTTGTCTTCTTGAGAGGTGGAGATCATTTTCTTCTTCTTCTTCATCTCTGACGAAGATCACGAAGAACGCTCAACTTCAACGAAGAACGCGAAGAACGCCGTTCTTCAACGAAGAACTTCTCCGCCGAAGAACACGGACCATCCGCGACGCCGTATCCGCGACGCGACGTTATTCTTCCGCGCCATCTCTTCCGCGACGGTTTTCCGCGACGAACGCCATCGACAACGACTCTTCCTCCGACGTCAAAGGAATCGACACCGATATTCCACGACTACGTCAACGTGCGACTATCGAGGTAGGGGTTCTTGAGTTCGTTGTTTTCTTTTTATTTGACTTTCCTCAAGACTTGACGAAGAACGCTCAAGTTCCGACGAAGAACGCCGCTCCGCTCTTCTTCGTCTTCCGTGTCAACGAGAGAGAACACCGCTTCTTCCTCGGACAACCTTCATCGGCGTACGAGGTTTCGCCAACGACGTAACGAATCGGACGCACCTCTTTGACATCGGATTTGACGAACGGCTACCGCGACGCCCGACCTCCGCGACGTCGTCTTCCACGGAACGTTGACAATCTTCGAACCTTATACCAAGGTAGGGGTTGTTGATTTATTGTTAATTTATTCTATTCTTGCTCGTGGATCACATTTCTACGTGAGGCTTTTGAATATATTCTTTTAAAGTTGCGTTATTATTTTAACGTGAGGGGGCCGGACCGCACGAACACGGCCGAAGCCCCCTCCATCGTTCTTGTTTATTCTTGCGGGTGGAAGCAAAGTGGCGTGGTGCCGTCGCACCACGCGGATAATCGTGCAATTATTTTACACGGCGCCGTCGCACCACGCCGAGGAAGAATCTTCAAGAACGCGACGCCGTCGCGCCGCGTGGAAGAAATCGAGATGCGGCGGAGGGGCGCGGTGCCGTCGCACCGCTCCGGATGACGAAAACCGCGGCCGGTTCCGGGCCGCGGCGGAAGAGAAGACCGGCGGCCGGGCCGCCGGCGTCGGAAGCCCAGGAGGGGACCGGAATTTCCGGTCCCGTTGGAGAAAACCGGCCGGCCAGCTGGCCGGCCGGAAGGCATTAAACCGGGGGAATTAATCCCCCGGCCATCACTCAAAACCCCCCTCTTTATGAGGGGGGCGGTTTATGAAGGGAGGGGGGCGGCAGCCCCCCGGTTTTGTTTCCAGCCGGCCCCCACATGCGGGGGCCGTTTTTTTTGCAAATGGCGCGGCACAAAGGCCGCGCCGCCTTTCAGTTAGCGGGGGAATTAAATTCCCCCGCGCAGCCTCCTCGCGGCGCCAGGCCGCCGCGGCCCCCGCGCCGCCGCGCCGCCGCCGCCCCAGGGGGGGGGGGGGTCGGGCCGGGTCGGCCCGGACCCGGACCCCCCCGTTTCGAACCAGTTCCGGTCTTTTGGCCATATCTTGAGCCTCGGACCTCCGATTGACGAACCGTCTGGGGAAACGCGATCCTTGGATCGAGACGGTCGTTTCGGTATATCGCACTCAAGGATTCGGATTACTTTGAGTTCGGCCGGGTTGGTTCGCTCACGAAACCAACCGGGCCCTCGGAGCGGAAACGCTCATATCTTGAGCTACGGACGTCCGAACGGCGTGCCGTTAGTTCTGATAAGTTCCTCTTAGTGAGACGGATCTTTTGGTATACTCCGCCCGAGGTTTGGATGCAGGTGGAGTATGGCCGGGTTGGTTCGTTCACGAAACCAACCGGGCCCTCGGAGCGGAAACGCTCAAATCTTGAGCTACGGACGTCCGAACGGCGTGCCGTCAGTTCTGATAAGTTCCTCTTAGTGAGACGGATCTTTTGGTATACTCCGCCCGAGGTTTGGACGCAGGTGGAGTACGGCCGGGTTGGTTCGTTCACGAAACCAACCGGGCCCTCGGAGCGGAAACGCTCATATCTTGAGCTACGGACGTCCGAACGGCGTGCCGTCAGTTCTGATAAGTTCCTCTTAGTGAGACGGATCTTTTGGTATACTCCGCCCGAGGTTTGGACGCAGGTGGAGTACGGCCGGGTTGGTTCGTTCACGAAACCAACCGGGCCCTCGGAGCGGAAACGCTCATATCTGGAGTTCCGGACGTCCGATTGACGTGCCGTTGACTTTGATGGAATCCTCTAAGTGGGACGGAACTTTTGACATACTCCGCCCGAGTTTTGGATACAGTTGAGATATGGCCGGGTTTGGTTCGCTCACGAAACCAACCGGGCCCTCGGGACGAAAAGGCTAATAACTCACAGACCGGGCGTCCGATTGACGCGCCGTCTGTTGCGTTGAGACTCCTTTGACGAAGCGAACGTATGTGGCACTTCTTCGTTGGACTTTGAGATACTTGGAGTATCGACCAGTAGCTCGTGGAGTGGACCCTCCCGGAGACGAGCGGGCGGGGGAGCGCTTGGGTGTAGCGGCGGACCCATGGTACTTGACAGTGGTGGTGTGCTTGGATGCAGCAGCATACCCTTGGCGGTGGAGCGCTTGGTTGTAGCGGTGGACCCGCGATACTCTACGGAGTGTGTGTGCTTGGTTGTAGCGACAGACCCGCGACAGTGGAGACGTGCGTGCGGAGTACGGAGACCGTGTAGCCGACTGAGACCTGATGACTGCTTGACCGACTCGACTTGGAGTGAGTCGACTAGCCCAGTGGACGGAGCGCCCAGTAGTTGGCAGCAGACCCACGGCGGACGGAGCGCCTGGTAGTTGGAAGCAAACCCGCGGTACTCGTCAGAGGAGTACCTCAGTAGGCTATTTGGGTGAGCGCCCGGTATTTGGCGACAGACCCTCAGCGGACGGAGCGCCCGGTAGTTGGCCGCAAACCCGCAGTACTCGACAGGAGGAGTACCTCAGCAGTCTTAGGTTAGTGAGCAGTACCTCGGAGTCGTAACAGGACCACTGTACACGCTAGAGACAGAGCTCTTTAGTAGTTACGGTTTCGATAATAAAAATCCTGGTTTGAGCTGAGTCAATGATCATTGTGTTTCCTCATGATTGAGATGGGTCGCTTGATAACTTAGGTATATGTATGGGCATATACTTGGGTAATGGTTATCCGTTGATTTCATAAACTTGTTATAAACTGTGTGGACTTGTACTGTTATCCTGTGTGGATTTACTGTTTACTCTTCTTTGTGGATTTCAGGAGACCTTCGGGGGGTCTCGGGGTCCCTACTGAGTATCTTATACTCACCCCTGCACGGGCTATGCCCGCACTTCGTTGTGTTGGTTGCAGACGACGGACAGTGCTGACAGCGGTTGAGGCTTACGGAGTAGGTCGGTACCCGGAGGAGGACCACTGAGCGGGACGTGCTCGGAGCGGACAGTTGGACCCGAGGAGTTGTGGAGCTATCTGTACCTACCCTTCAGGTAGGATCCGTGGTGGACGATCCAGGAGCTGAGCCATCTGTACCTACCCTTCAGGTAGGAATCGAGGAGGACGTCCCAGGAGCCGCTTGTACTTTCAGTTGCTATTTTCCCTTTCGAGTTTTACTTTACTTTACAGTTGGGCTTGTATTTCCGGCCCCTTTACTTCAGAACAGTTGTTCTAGTTTTGTGTACTGCTTTACTTCCGCTTGTTACTCTGAGGTGATTGTTTACTTTATTAAGGCAATGCCTTCCCTTTTTACTGGGATTTTACGCCTTGGTTCTAGTCGCCAACCCCTGGCCTATGGAAGGCGGGCTTGGTTTAGTCACGGCACGGGCCCCGAGGGCGGGTCGTGACAAATTGGTATCAGAGGCGGTCGGTTCTACCGCAGACTCTGATCTTTTTTTTCTATGTGAAGCAATAGTGTTTAGTGTATTGGGTGTGGTTATCAGTCCAGGGAGTCCAGTGTTGGTGCGGCGGCCGACGTATCCGTACACCAGGACCCTGACTTCTGATTTCCGACTTAATGCATGAAAACACTGATTGCGTGTGTGTTTCCCAAAAGGTTTAAAGTCAGCTCAAACCAGGTCGGCTCACCAGGTATAAATCGTTGACCATGACACAACTGTTCAGGATGTCACCATGCAGATTGTTAGCTGGAGTTCCGAGAGAGTTCTCGATGATGGCCCACCGAGCAGCGAGACTCCGGTGCAGGGCCCTTTTTCAGTGTTGGCACCTTCGGGTGGTGTACCAGCAGCACCACCACCCGTTAGGCAGCAGATGCCACTAGCTGACGGTGCACGCTAGCAGAGCGCGATGCAGGAGTTCCAGCAGTAGAGGCCTCTGAGGATACGAGGCGAGACAGATTTCCCAGGCAGCAGTGGACTGGATGGAGGCGATTGCTAGAGTTCTACGCCTAGCTTTGATACTAGTAGAGACTCACAGGCTTAGTGCCTTACATATGTTTTAGCACCAGATATCCCTCAAGTTTCGAGGTGATCCTGACTCGTAGGCGGCTGAGGACTAGCTTGAGGAGGTGGTTGTGAGTTTTCTGGAGCTAATACATCTTCGACAGTATGACATGTCGGAAGCTGAGCACTCAACGTGGCTTACCAATCAATCTTGGTACTCGTTGGTTACGTTGTGATCAGTTCTTTAGACTCGAACTTCTGATCGAAGTGTGTCTAATGGACATCCGAACCATTACTTTTCCTCTATGCATTCCTACCTATGCTAGGATGCTAGAGAGAACCTTTGTGGTTGTGAACGTTAGCAGTGAAAGGCAGGAAACTAGCGCCAGTCTCAGAGACTCAGGCATGTAAAATTTTTCAGGAGGAGGAAGTGCTAAGGACAGATGAATCTGCAGGGTAGCAGACGTGGAAGCGGAGCTTGGAGAGCAGCATGTGGTGGTGTACATTTCGACATGTTACGACCACCCGACTTAGTAGTCCCCGCCAGGCTCAGGGAGCAGGAGGGCTGGGGAGGAGAATAGCTGCATTGCGGTCAAGGAGTGTGACCCAGGAGCTCTAAGAATGATTCGGGGTACGAATTATGTCTACTACGAGCTGCCATATCTATAGACATAGGAACCAATCATTCTACCCTTCCACGAATCATGTCCCAGACCTAGAGGTTCCGGGTAAGCCGTAGACTTGACCCTCACGTCTGGAGATACCTTTGGGAGGAGACTCGATAATCACACTTACGCCGACGGTGTGATTTGACCTCGAGGCGAGAGTTTCGGTTGGAATCTCTTGGTGGCAGCGTAGAGGCCTTACGACGTTGATCTGGGTATGGTTTTGATTCACAAATCATACCCCGGTTGACTGTTTTAGGCAAACGTCGGAATGGGTTTTCCTTGGTCGGCGAAAAGGAAACCCTGGGCAGCACATGTTAAACTCAGGCATAAGAGGGTGTGACCGATCACTCTTGAGTTGGTCAACCCTACCCTTGTGACAGCAGGAGTTTTTAGTTTCAGTTCTAACCTAAAAAGGGAAACCTCTTGAGTTCTAGGGTGACGAACACGTTCTTATAGGGTCTCAACCCGATGAGGTTTCGGAGATGTGGCCGAGGCGGCATGTTATCTCCGAAGTTCGATGGACCCTTTTGATCTTCAGCAGGGTAGGCGAGGAGGTTTACCGCTTGACCCTACCACCTCAGTCGCACCGGGTGCATAATGTCCACCCCGTGTCTCAGCTGTGGAGATACGTGTATGTTTCTTCACACGTCATCGACCCCGGGGAGTTGGACGTCGATGACAGGGTGACAAGCACAGAGGTTCTAGTAGAGATCGAGGATCGACAGGAGCAGGTTCTACGTGAACGGTTGCTTCCTCTGGGGTGCTTCTCGGGTAGCACGAGATCTTCAGGTGAGCATATGGGAGCGTAAAGCTCAGTTGCGTGCTCAGTACTACCTTGTTTCCCTTAAGTGTGAGTTGAAGCTTTACGGGGACGTAAAGCCCTGAGGTGGGAGTAATGTAAAGACCCGTAAAATTCAAGGGAAATTTTTTCTTAATTTTCTTTAGAATTTTACAAGAGCGCGGTTTCAGACGGCACCTGATTCCGAGGCCCGGTGTGCCCGGAATCAATTTCCGAAGTTAGGCTCGGGTACGTTCAGTAAACAAACGAGCGGGAATTCCTAACTTTTGATCCGGTGCTCGGAATTGAAATCCGAGGGCACCGATGAACTCGCAGCGCCGATATTCGCTTAAAGAGACCTTTTCGGGAGTTGCGTTTGTTGCGGGTTGAATGTTAGTTTTGGGGTTTTTAGTTTGAGTTAAATAAAATTTGTGAAGAACAAATTTTATTATAACTTGATAAAACCTACCAAAGGGGGTTGGAAGTGGGACCCACACCCACTTAACCTCCCTTGGGAGGATTAAGTGTGGTGGGGCCCACACGAACCCCTAAAGCTTTCATATTCTCCCAACTTGCTTAACCCCTAATTAAATGACTTGAGTTACTTATTTAATTTTGGGAGTTAATCCTTTTGAATTTCAAACATTTGAAATTCTAGTGTGTTATGTGATAATAAAATAAGACGTTGTCTTATTTTATTTTGGTTAATTGTTTGTCTTCTTGAGAGGTGGAGAGCATTTTCTTCTTCTTCTTCATCTCTGACGAAGATCACGAAGAACGCTCAACTTCAACGAAGAACGCGAAGAACGCCGTTCTTCAACGAAGAACTTCTCCGCCGAAGAACACGGACCATCCGTGACGCCGTATCCGTGACGCGACGTACTTCTTCCGCGTCATCTCTTCCGCGACGGTTTTCCGCGACGAACGCCATCGACAACGACTCTTCCTCCGACGTCAAAGGAATCGACACCGATATTCCACGACTACGTCAACGTGCGACTATCGAGGTAGGGGTTCTTGAGTTCGTTGTTTTCTTTTTATTTGACTTTCCTCAAGACTTGATGAAGAACGCTCAAGTTCCGACGAAGAACGCCGCTCCGCTCTTCTTTGTCTTCCGTGTCAACGAGAGAGAACACCGCTTCTTCCACGGACAACCTTCTTCGGCGTACGAGGTTTCGCCAACGACGTAACGAATCGGACGCACCTCTTCGTCATCGGATTTGACGAACGGCTACCGCGACGCACGACCTCCGCGACGTCGTCTTCCGCGGAACGTTGACAATCTTAGAACCTTATACCAAGGTAGGGGTTGTTGATTTATTGTTAATTTATTCTATTCTTGCTCGTGGATCGCATGTCTACGTGAGGCTTTTGAATATATTATTTTAAAGTTGCGTTATTATTTTAACGTGAGGGGGCCGGACCGCACGAACACGGCCGAACCCCCCTCCATCGTTCTTGTTTATTCTTGCGGGTGGAAGCAAAGTGGCGTGGTGCCGTCGCACCACGCGGATAATCGTGCAATTATTTTACGCGGCGCCGTCTCTCCATGCCGAGGAAGAATCTTCAAGAACGCGACGCCGTCGCGCCGCGTTGAAGAAATCGAGATGCGGCGGAGGGGAGCGGTGCCGTCGCACCGCGCCGGATGACGAAAACCGCGGCCGGTTCCGGGCCGCGGCGGAAGAGAAGACCGGCGGCCGGGCCGCCGGCGTCGGAAGCCCAGGGGGGGACCGGAATTTCCGGTCCCGTTGGAGAAAACCGGCCGGCCAGCTGGCAGGCCGGAAGGCATTAAACCGGGGGAATTAATCCCCCGACCATCACTCAAAACCCCCCTCTTTATGAGGGGGGCGGTTTATGAAGGGAGGGGGGCGGCAGCCCCCCGGTTTTGTTTCTAGCCGGCCCCCACGTGCGGGGGCCGTTTTTTTTGCAAATGGCGCGGCACAAAGGCCGCGCCGCCTTTCAGTTAGCGGGGGAATTAAATTCCCCCACGCAGCCTCCTCGCGGCGCCAGGCCGCTGCGCCGCCGCACCGCCGCCGGCCGCCGCGCCGCCCCAGGGGGGGGGGGGGGGGTCGGGCCGGGTCGGCCCGGACCCGGACCCCCCCGTTTCGAACCAGTTCCGGTCTTTTGGCCATATCTTGAGCCTCGGACCTCCGATTGACGAACCGTCTGCGGCAACACGATCCTTGGATTGAGACGGTCGTTTCGATATATCGCACTCAAGGTTTAGGATTACTTTGAGTTCGGCCGGGTTGGTTCGTTCACGAAACCAACCGGGCCCTCGGAGCGGAAACGCTCATATCTTGAGCTACGGACGTCCGAACGGCGTGCCGTCAGTTCTGATAAGTTCCTCTTAGTGAGACGGATCTTTTGGTATACTCCGCCCGAGGTTTGGACGCAGGTGGAGTACGGCCGGGTTGGTTCGTTCACGAAACCAACCGGGCCCTCGGAGCGGAAACGCTCATATCTTGAGCTACGGACGTCCGAACTACGTGCCGTCAGTTCTGATAAGTTCCTCTTAGTGAGACGGATCTTTTGGTATACTCCGCCCGAGGTTTGGACGCAGGTGGAGTACGGCCGGGTTGGTTCGTTCACGAAACCAACCTGGCCCTCGGAGCGGAAACGCTCATATCTTGAGCTACGGACGTCCGAACGGCGTGCCGTCAGTTCTGATAAGTTCCTCTTAGTGAGACGGATCTTTTGGTATACTCCGCCCGAGGTTTGGACGCAGGTGGAGTACGGCCGGGTTGGTTCGTTCACGAAACCAACCGGGCCCTCGGAGCGGAAACGCTCATATCTGGAGTTCCGGACGTCCGATTGACGTGCCGTCGACTTTGATGGAATCCTCTAAGTGGGACGGAACTTTTGACATACTCCGCCCGAGTTTTGGATACAATTGAGATATGGCCGGGTTTGGTTCGCTCACGAAACCAACCGGGCCCTCGGGACGAAAAGGCTAATAACTCACAGACCGGGCGTCCGATTGACGCGCCGTCTGTTGCGTTGAGACTCCTTTGACGAAGTGGACATATGTGGCACTTCTCCGTTGGACTTTGAGATACTTGGAGTATCGACCAGTAGCTCGTGGAGTGGACCCTCCCGGAGACGAGCGGGCGGGGGAGCGCTTGGGTGTAGCGGCGGACCCGTGGTACTTGACAGTGGTGGTGCGCTTGGATGCAGCAGCATACCCTTGGCGGTGGAGAGCTTGGTTGTAGCGGCGGACCCGCGATACTCTACGGAGTGTGTGTGCTTGGTTGTAGTGACAGACCCGCGACGGTGGAGACGTGCGTGCGGAGTACAGAGACCGTGTAGCCGACTGAGACCTGATGACTGCTTGACCGACTCGACTAGGAGTGAGTCGACTAGCCCAGTGGACGGAGCGCCCAGTAGTTGGCAGCAGACCCACGGCGGACGGAGCGCCTGGTAGTTGGCAGCAAACCCGCGGTACTCATCAGAGGAGTACCTCAGTAGGCTATTTGGGTGAGCGCCCGATATTTGGCGACAGACCCTCAGCGGACGGAGCGCCCGGTAGTTGGCCGCAAACCCGCAGTACTCGACAGGAGGAGTACCTCAGCAGTCTTAGGTTAGTGAGCAGTACCTCAGAGTCGTAACAGGACCACTGTACACTCTAGAGACAGAGCTCTTCAGTAGTTACGGTTTCGATAATAAAAATCCTGGTTTGAGCTGAGTCAATGATCTTTGTGTTTCCTCATGATTGAGATGGGTCGCTTGATAACTTAGGTATATGTATGGGCATATACCTGGGTAATGGTTATCCGTTGATTTCATAAACTTGTTATAAACTGTGTGGACTTGTACTGTTATCCTGTGTGGATTTACTGTTTACTCTTCTTTGTGGATTTCAGGAGACCTTCGGGGGGTCTCGGGGTCCCTACTGAGTATCTTATACTCACCCCTGCATGGGCTATGCCCGCACTTCGTTGTGTTGGTTGCAGACGACGGACAGCGCTGACAGCGGTTGAGGCTTACGGAGTAGGTCAGTACCCGGAGGCGGACCACTGAGCGGGACGTGCTCGGAGCGGATAGTTGGACCCGAGGAGTTGTGGAGCTATTTGTACCTACCCTTCAGGTAGGATCCGTGGTGGACGATCCAGGAGCTGAGCCATCTGTACCTACCCTTCAGGTAGGAATCGAGGAGGACGTCCCAGGAGCCGCTTGTACTTTCAGTTGCTGTTTTCCCTTTCGAGTTTTACTTTACTTTACAGTTGGGCTTGTATTTCCGGCCCCTTTACTTCGGCACAGTTGTTCTAGTTTTGTGTACTGCTTTACTTCTGCTTGTTACTCTGAGGTGCTTGTTTACTTTATTAAGGCAATGCCTTCCCTTTTTACTGAGATTTTACGCCTTGGTGCTAGTCGCCAGCCCCTGGCCTATGGAAGGCGGGCTTGGGGTAGTCACGGCACGGGCCCCGAGGGCGGGTCGTGACATCAAAATTATAGTGGAAACACATTGTGATCTCATAATTTTCCTCTCTTCCATATTGGTTGTGTTCAAAATCGGTGCAAGTGTATAAAAAACGTTCATTGAAAACTATATGGATAGGGTTATAGTTCAAACAGTGGAATAAATCTCTAGAAAAATCATAAAAAAATAAAAATGATAGAAAACACATCATATTACACTATCCATAATATTCATAATGATGATACACATGCATGACTCAAAACATGGATCATAAGTTCTGAAACCATCATCACCATCCAATACAATCTCCAATCCACTACTTCAGAGTACTATGAATAAATATTTTCCATCCATTTTGGTTGGTTTCAACATATGTGAACATTATTTCTAAGGAAAACCTTCCTCCAAAATTTAGTAATATCAATGGAAAGTGGTTGGCTGAAAAAATAATTAAGCATCTATAAAAATTAAAATATTAAGTAAAGTAATAGTACTAACTAAGTGTGGAATGGAACACAATTGATAGGGAATCCCATTAAACTTCTACCTCAGGAACATAACCTTTTCCATGAACAATAGGATTGAAAACTCCAAAGAGGTGAAAGAAATCCTACAATTTAGTCATGAAAACAATGTAAACCATTACATCACTTTGAATCAACATTTTTCCATTCATTAAAATCCATCATTATCAATATAGGCTCTCAAAAAATTGTTAACAAAAAAATCAAAAATTTTGAAAAAGGAAGACATAAATAGCATGAAAATAAATTCTTAAGGAAATAAATCAGAAAAATATTTATAGATCCACTAACCTGTAAATACCAAAAAAATTATAAATATTCTCAAGAAGGTGTAAAAAATGAAAATCATGTTCTATATCATGTTCAAATTATACCCTATCAAACATCTACTCTCTAATACAATTTACTCATCTATAATTATCTTCTTTTTACAATACCTTCCAAAGGACTTCATCTATTTTTGATTGATCTATGGGGAAAATTCCTCTTTTATAACCCTCCTTAATAATATGTGTTCAATTATTGATGATAATGGAATATTCTTACTCGTCATCCAATGAAGAGGATGAATCCACTTCATTCAATGATGGTGATGTATCCCCACTAACTCTTAACTTTGGAGGGATATTGGATTTTTCCAATTTAATCCCTGTGGATCTAGTGATAATGGTTATCTCCAACAAAGAGTCATCAATAAATTTATAAGACTTATTTGGGGTGGAGTAATAAATCCATCCCATACAACAATCATCTACTTACCTTTTTTAGAACATGTGTGCAAGTAGTCATCCTAGATTTGGAATACTTCATCAAGTGCACTTATTTTGGATTAACTATATTTATATTCTGTCTCGTGATTTACCTTCTAAATATAAGGTTCATTATCTAAGGTAACAAAACCAGGATGATCATTATTAACAACAACCACAAAGGAAGAGAAGGAATTAAAAATTGGACTCAAAGTAAGTGAATATTTAAAATGAACAACCACTTCCCTATTAGGTGGATCCTCATTGGAGTATCCTTTTCCACCACATCAGGGTTTGGTTGGGAATTATCCATCAGCACAGTCTCCTTGGGAGGTTGGGTATCAATAGATATAGTAAGGGCCATAGGTTTCCCTATGTTTCTATCATCAAGATACTCAAATTCTTTTAGAACGAATTTATACTTACCCTTTTCCACCCATAAATAACTATTATGGGTGAAATGACATATGATAGTAGGTTTATGAAAAAAATATTTGGAGGATGACCAATTCAATGATAGATGTTACAATATGATAATATATTTTTCTATTTTATCTTTTGATAAAACCAAAAAATAGAATAGAAGTTGTTAAGAGATAATTTTTTTTATTAAACCATCAGAACTGAAATTATTTATAGATTTTTGGAAGAATAGACCATTTTTTGTGGTTAGCCAATTAGGCTAGAAATCAGAAAAAGGGATACCCATTTGAACTTGTGAAGAAGAAGTCTAACTAATCATAACAAGATTGGAATAATTGGTTGTTTGAAGTTAGGATCGAAATATGGGGTCTATTTAGTAACTATAATGGATCATCCCCCAAACACCCACAAATTCTTCATCCATAAATGATATTATTGATCTTCAAAAAAAATAGAAAACTATAACTGAGGATTTCAACAAGACAATGTGGAAACCAATGAACAAAATACCATCAATTCTCTTTTTTTAAGTAGTTCATAGATGACCAATGATTAACACATTTTCCAATAAGCATGAATTGTAGATTTAAGGAGAGGAAGAGTAACTCATTTAGGGAGAATGGTATTTCAGAGTGACCATGATGTCAAAACCTATTTGGTTCAGTGAAAGTTTTAGTGTTCGAGTCATTGGGATGCACCTTCAGCTCGACAGCTCAGCCGAAAACAATATCTAAAAAGGATTGAGCATCATCACTAGCGATTCTTGAGTGATATACTAGAGGAATCTCTTATTACCTCACAATTACATCAGGTATATTCATATTGAAAATATTATGGACATATGATTAAAGGAACTCGTAACCATTAGAGTTTATCTAATATATTTTGATAAGGTAATTATTGGTTTTAGTTGATCAAATTAAGAAGTTAGCACACCATATTTATATTAGAGAGTATGTGCCTCCAAATCCACTTTCCTAAAATCAAATTTAAGAAATTTTAATGTTCCATGGGGTACCATATTCCATTTTTTATGATTTGAATCATCTTTTTACTTTGATGTTTCTGTGATGTATTTAGGAAGATACTGACACATATTTGTTTTTTATTTCTATGTATCATCCTCATAAAAACAGTAATTCTGAGAGATAAATTAAAACAATACAAGATATGGTAGGATATATTTCTATGAATTTAAATGGTGTTTGGGATCAACACCTTCCACACTTTTAGTTTCAATGAAATGACATCCTTCACTTGAGAATTTAGATGACTCCTTATGAATCCCTTTAAGGAAAGATGTTTCGAACTCCAACATATCAAAATAAAATTTCCAAAATAAATCTATTGGAACCTGAGGATGATGATGAGATGGTGGATATGTAAGGATCCATTTTAAAACCCATAATGAAGAAAAAAAGTTGATAAAAATTTGGGGCGGATAATAATCAATGAAATATATAATATGAATTTGATTAGAAGGTATTTCTATAAATTTATATGTAGTTGAATGTAGGGAAAAATAATCTATAGGTATATAAGTTCATTGGAGATAAATGATCATATTAGGAATATATATTATCATTTGGTGCTTCCATCTAAACTCTATCAGGTTAATGATATATTCCATGTGTCTCACCAGAGGAAGTACATTCTTGATCTTTCATAAGTACTAATCTATGGGGTCCTACCACTAAAGCAAGTTCTTTCTTTTGAGGATGAAACAGTTGAGATTCTAGATCATAGATAGAATGTTCTATAAAAAAATAGCACTCACTTGGTTAATGTTTTATGGAAACACCACCAATTTGATGAAGTGGTGTGGGAACCTTAGGTAGTGATGATGCATAGGTTCTCTCTTCTATTTGTATTCGAGTGACAAATTATAGGGAAAAAATTCATTTTAAGATGGGTAAAATGTAATTCCACAATATTTTTATGAAATATTTGTCTTTAAATAATTTTATTTCTTCCATATCTTAGGTTGGACGCAACACAGAGTTTAAACTAGCTGTGATACACTATTAAAAAATTATTGTTTATGTTAATAGTTATAAACTTGCCATTAGATTTGAAGGTTGTAATATTAATAAATATTAAACAAAATAAAAATAAAAATCCTACTCAATATATATTTATTTATAAATTCTTAGAAAATAATCATTCAACTTTTAATAAAGTTATTCTAATCCTCAGAAATAATTTTTCATCAAAAATGGGTTTTTCTTGTGAGATGATATTATAATTATTTTTTTAATTTTTATAAGAATAATCTAAAAAAATTAATTTCATTTTTTCAATCCCAAATTTCAAAACTACATTAAGATAGTTTATTATTATTATTATTTTGAGTTTTTTTGAAAATATTTATTTCCCAGTGAATAATGAAAAATAATGATTTTTATAAAACTATCCTTTTCATTTAAAAATTTTCACATTATGATATTAATTTGATTCGAAACTAACATAATTTCACTTTTTTATATTTCTAATTAATTAAATTTTATTCATCCTTATACCTTCATTTAGAATAAGTACATTTTTTGTATTAAAAAAGATTTTTTTTCGAGAAGATTACATTCATTGTATTTTGTGGAATTTATTTTCAATTAAATTATAAAATTTATATGAGTATAATAATGAAAAATGGATTCTATATTTATAATTAGGGGGGTCAAAATTGGGAAAATAGATCCCTATTATTTTAGGTCATAAAAAATAGTAACTAACCATGATAAGGGTAAATCAAGTAATATAGGTTAAAAACAAAATGATAAGGTAAATTTAATACCCCCAAAAAATCCTAAATTTTATTGTATTGTTTAATTTCTTCTATATTAATCCAATTTTAGGGTTTATTACAATTTTTATCAATTTGGAAGTGATTATGACCTTTCAATTATTTTATTTCAAAAAATGTCAAACATGTCACACTCTTGTTTTTAATAACTATAATAACTTAGTTTGGGGTTATCCAATGAATATGATTTTCTATAAATATTAATTTAAAAGATATTTTATATATATTGATCATGTTAATTTATAATTTATTTTTATAGATGATATAATTACTTCTAATGCTTACACAAAAATTATGTAGTAATTATTCAATTAATGGAAATATAAAATAAAAGATATTAATGTTTTTAAAATAACATAATTTGAGATATTATTGATGATCCAAGAAGTTTTTTATCCCCATGATATTTTTATGATATAATAAAATATTTTTTCATCATTTTTCTTATTTTCTTTATGTTTTTAAAGTCAAAGTAATGAATAGTATCAAAATTGATAATAATGATATTTTATAAGATTACTTGTCGATTAAATTATTTAAAAATAGTAAAACTCATAATTAAGAATAAATTTTATAAAAAATGTAAGAAAAATTCATCCAATATTTATTAATAGTCATTTTGGAAGCATTTTTTATCTATAATATTCTTATTATATTTTAATTTTTAGTAAAATTCCAAAAGTTCCCCTCAACTCAACTATAAAAGGAATCATAATCCCCCAATTCATAACAGAATATAGAACCTTATATATTAATATTACAATTATAAAATCTCTTTTAGAATTCTATATTCACATTCTAGTAGTGTTGGTATTCCCAAATGACTAACCCCAAAGCCCTTTATTAGAGATTTATTAGATTTATATCAAGGAATAAGAAATCACACTAACCGATCATTTCCTTTTTCTACTATTCTTTACCTCCTATGAATTGAAGATATTTATGATAAGATAATAAATTCATTATAATAATTTTTTTTAAATGTTATTATTAATATTTAAATAGAATTATACACCCTCTTTTAAATGAAATAATAAGTGAAAGTATCTCTCATGTGTACGTACGACTTACCATATCCCCGTAGCGATACAATTAATTTTTTTATCAACATATTTTATGGATTTTAATAATAGTGGGTTTAATATTTATATATTATATTTATGAAATAAATATAATTCTTTAATGATAATATCATTTCTAACTTTCATACATCCAATCTTTTGGGAAATAGTAACATTGGCCCTGCGTACATATGGACTACCA
This sequence comes from Viscum album, assembly GCA_963277665.1. NCBI lineage: Eukaryota > Viridiplantae > Streptophyta > Magnoliopsida > Santalales > Viscaceae > Viscum > Viscum album. The sequence continues at coordinate 2,004,918,916 of OY728122.1, read as the reverse complement.
TCTCCATGATGTGATGTGATTCTTAATTAATTTATATTTCAAAGGGATGGTAATAAGGATGAATTTTAGGAAAGTATATATGATACAATAATAATTATGTAAAGGTTAATTATTATATAACTTTCTTTCATTCCATCAATTACAAAAAAGGAAACATTATTTGTGTTTATGTATGACAAACCATGTCCATGAATGGTATAAATCATTTTTCAATCAGTACGTTTTATGAATGATTATAAATATATATAACTAAAATATATGATTTATACCATACTTATTATTCTTCATATGATGATACTACAATCAATGTATATGGGCCTGGATATCCAAACCAAAATATACATAGAAAACAAAGAAGTTATCACTCACAATAGTTATTTTAATAAAAAAATTATTAATAAATGGTTGATAAGATGTTAAAAATAAACCATAAATAGTATGATAGGTATATTTTATGGAATTAATAAATAATAGATTAATATTAATTATACATGAGGGTCTAACATGAAAAATAAAATGGGATACTTGAGGTAATGGTTTATTTCAAAATATCATCATTATTTGAGATTACATATACCTATGTCTCTAGTGAAGAATATATAATTTCTATGTCTATGGTTTATATATATTTTCTCAATATTTTTAATATTAAACTCTATATTTTTAAATAAAATTTTACCAATGTTTTACTTTATTCTAAAGATTTTGATAAGAATCTTATTTTTTCATTTTCCAAATTAGGTAATTTGTGACTTTTCTAACAAAATATTAAAGTAATTACGTTTTTTAATTCTACTATATGTTAATATTTTCATAGAATCATAATGCGTAAATTATTTTAATTATTATTTACATGTTTAAAAGTCTTTTTTTAATGAAATATTTTTCATTTATAACTACACAACATTTAAAAAAAGTTATTTCAGAAGGGAAAGGTTATTTTCTTGATGAATTATTCCATTTGGTCTTTCAGAATAATTTAGCATCCAAGATGAACAAATTTTATTTTACATAATAATTACTAGTGATATTATCCAAGGATATCATACATGTTATTATTTTTAAAGGTTTATGTTTATAATGACAAGGTGTTTGTTAAAACCATTCCCTTTTCCACAGTTTATACATTAATGAAATGTTTATGAAATACATTTCATTTCATGAGTTTTGTGATGATTAATGTTTTTTTTGATATTTTAGAAAAAAAAATATTATTTTATTTATATGATGTGTTGGACCTATATCTCCCTCTTATTAATTTCATAAAGCAAAATATCTTATTAGATGATAATGGGAAACAAGTCGATATGCTTGATAGCATAATGAGAAACAGGTGAGTCCTGATCTACTATAAAAAACATATGGATCCTGATATTCTACAAGAAATAGGTGCATACTAATCTACTATGGGAAATATGTGCATCATGAACAACTTTGGTAAACATGTGCAACCAGATCTAGAATGGGAAGTTGGATATAGGTCCCGATCGACTATATTTAGGGTCATGGTAGTTATCCCTTTAATATTATGGTTTCCACACTTTCATGAAATGATATTATGTTTCATAATTGATTTATGATTATTTGTCAGTTTTATGGACCATGTTTTCTAAAATGATAGTGTTTGACTCTGTGAATCATGTTTATGATATGTGAAAGGTTGGTAATGAACATTTTAAGTTATTTTCATGATAAAATACTCATATTTTTATCTTATTATTTCATATGATTGTAGATTTAGATCACTTAAGTTTTCACTTACAGAGAATCTGATCTCACTCTTTCCTAGGTTTCATTACCTTGGTTATGAAAAACGATTTACGTATGGTTTTCCTAAGAGGAGTACTATGTGAAAAGGTATTTGTGGGAGATGTTGAGGGTTCTAAAAGAATTATTAATAAAGTGTTTCTATTATCAAAGGAAACTAAACTATTATAGTCTTTGGGTGTGTGTTTGTGAAATTAATTAAATATTAATAAAAAAGATGTGATATTTATGTATGAAAAGACTAGCTCATTATAGATCAACCTTTATAAAGAAATTGAAATAATTTTAAATGGGTTGAATTAAAATATATTGAGATATATATATGTGTTTAAAGGTATTTATATTAACTCTATCATATCCTTATTTCCTCATACTACATATGGACCATACATAATGTAATAAACAATAGGCGGTTTTTGGGAGGTCCAAATCAGATAACATAAAGTAATTTTTTTATCTACCATATTAAAATAATTTTTCTAGACTAACACAAGTTATATATAATTCATATTGATAAGAAATATTTTCATAAAATATTATATATTATTTTGGGATCTCTTAACATTATATACTCGAAAGTTATGGTTACATCTTTTTAAAATATTGTGGTACCCCAAACATTAGTTATTTGAAAATGGAATAACATAAAATTTAATGAATCGAATAGAATATTATGTAATTTATAAATAATTTCAATTATTATTTGGTCTGTGGAATAGGGATTCAAGGAGACCATATGAAAATGATTATATGTTTTCTCATTGTGTTAGAAATAGTCATATTTTGTATTAAAAATTTCATGATTTCCATTTCATAATGGAATGATTACACCATATCGGTCTTAGAGAGTTATTAATTTTTTTATTTGGGTTGTGTTAGATTAAATATCGATTTTTTTCTGAGCAATTGTTATGGAGACAACAAACTATGATTAAAATAATGAATTTCAAAAAGGTGTTGTTCTAATTTTTAATAAATAGGTAAACAATATTTCTATTGGCCATATTTATTTTATTACAACTTTTAATGTTTAATTTTTAATTTGAAGAAAATTATATAAATCCAATATAGTTTTAGTAGATATACCCTTGTGATATATTATTAATGAAATTAAATAAGTAGATTCATGAAAAAACTAGTTTATGGTTCAATTATAGATTCAAAGATAAAAGAATACATTTCATATTTTTTATTACTATGTTTATCTTAATATCCTTTAAATGATTATCGAATGGGTTGTAATGAGGGAACTACTGATGATTTCATGGACCATGTATTTTCAATATTTTAGTATCATGAGTATTATTATGGTGATTATTATGAAATATGGATTTAAAAAAATGAAAAACACAGAGCTCACACATATGTTCAATTTAATTATAATGAATTGAAAGGATTTGTGATGTTAAAAATACATTAACATGTATAAAATTAATTTTATAGAAGTAAATTTATATTAATACTTTTTTATGTTTTATTCTGATCTTATAAAAAATAATTAACAAAAAATACCAAAAAAGTATTTAATAATTTTGTGAATGTAAATATTCATACTCAATTTAAAGAATATTAAGTTATATTATTTACGGCTGAACATATATAATTTATTTTATTTTTATTATTTATTAATTAATTTTTTTGAAGGTATCACAACATGTGAATAAATATGATAGTTTTCTAAATGGATTGAGTAACCCCCATCAAAATTTTAAAAAAATCATATAATAAACATATGATTAATGTATTTTGATTTCATAAATACACATATGGTTAATCAAAAAAATCAAAGTAGAATTGTGTTGTTTTAAAAGGATCCCATCACAAATAAAGTGATCTTGACATTTATGTAATGATGGATGAAATTATTGAGCTATGTTTTCTTATTTATCATGTGAAACAATGTTTAAATATTTTTGGCTGGATACTGATAAAGGGTTCCACATTCATTAATGATATGGGATCGTTTAAATTAAATATAAAATTTCCATTTCATAAAAAAACATTTATACTCATACATCAACATCATCATGTTTAATATAAAAATTACTATGTTACTTCAATATATTTAAATGACTAATGGAGGGTAATAAAAATGAAATATTAGGATAATAAGTTTATAAAAAATGAAATTGACTCTATGTAAGTGAACATATTAAAAAAAATTCAAGAAACAACTAAAAATAGATGTTTTAATCATATAGATACTGATTTTGATGATGATACCCTATAGTTAAGGGAGAATAGTGTTGGTAATATTGATAATATCAATTATGTAGCTAATAAATTTGAAATAATGTAGGATGGTGAAATTAAAAATTATATGGAAAGTGATGAACCTAAGGAATAAGATAATGTCATTTACACTAATAAATATGAATATGATGATGGATAATGATTTATTATATTCAATTTGTTATAATAATAAATATATATCATATTTTTTTGAATTAATATTTATAAATTTTTAATATTTGGTATCATTATTAGTAATTATCTATAAAAAACATTATATTTTCTCAGTTTCATTCTGATGTCTCAAGAGAAGTTTTGTAAGTTAATGTGTATCATGATCAAGGAGTAGATACTAGATTATTTTGATCCAATTTCATCAATTTATGGTTTTGATACAGCACTGCCTACTGTGATGTGTTGAGGCCTTGTGTGATTGATGATTTCAAGTAAAAATCTTGAGATATTTCCATCTATTGATAGTGATCCTTATTAGAGGATGTATGTTTGAATATGAATTCTAATTAGTTTTTTTTAATTTTATATTATTTATTAACTGTGTTACTAATTATTATAATTTTCATAGTTTCAATTATTGACATTGGTAAGGATAGTACTATTATAAGGAATAATTTATTTCTCAATGGGAGTCATACAATCAGGTTCATAGAAATGTTAGCCATCACATGTTTGAGAACTAGATATATTATAAATGAATAATGTATTTTATATTAATCTTATATAATATTTAATTTACTATATTATTAAATATATAAATATTTATGGTATCCGGTTCATTGCCGCTAAAACCCATTTTTTGGGAGTCCTAAGAGGCTTTCATGTATTACCATTTCCATTAGTTTTTGTATAACCTTCAGAAGTGACTATAGTAAAAAAGAATAATCTATAGTATTCTACGACTCATGGGTGTATCATTAGAAAAATTATATACCTATGTAATTTTTGGTGGGATAATTCCATTATTGAATTATGTTCATTTGAAGGAGGGGATCATTATATAATTGATAAAATCAGTGGAGATAAGTTTTCACAGATTATGATAGAAGTCATTAATTATTTATACATAATTTTCTTTTGGTATGTATGAATCTTTAATAATATATATATATTATAATTAATTTTTATTAAATTTATTATATTTTGTGCTTGGTCAAGCTATTATGGAGTTTTATGTGTATATGGGGACGTTAAAGTTTATCGTAAATGATATATTTCTACCGAGATATAGGGAAATATTATGGTTAGAAATTTTTTTAACTTAATATAATATAATATTTAATCATTTTAATTTATAATTATTCATTTTTAGGAGGTCTATGTGGAAAATATTTCATAAATTCTTGAGAGTTTGGATGAGATATATGGTGGGGATGATGCCTCATGGGATTCATGTCTTGATGAGTTGAAATAGTTTTAGGTGGAAATGAATGATATTGGTAATGTTTTTGTGATCGATCATGGTTCATCATTGACATAGGCTAATTAATATAGTACTCGAGCGATATCATAATTTTTTAATGGGTGATCATAATGGATAATCATTATTTATCAATAAATATTATTAGGAAAGGTAATTAACATAGGAGTATACTATATAGAGATTGAATATATATTAGGAAGAGTAATGAAGATTGTATGATTAGTATTATGTGATAATGATGATGTATATACAACAGTAAACATGTGTTTTAGGAATGTTTCCTCTTCATAATGGAGTTGATCAGCCTCTCCCTAAATGAAATTGTTATTTTGTTCATATTTTTTGTTTTATTTTTCTTAAGTTATTTCATCATAATTTTTGTTATTATATTAGAAACAAGTATTATTTTTTATTGAATATCACACAAAATAAAACAGAGTACATGATGATTGATCAATATGTTTTCAAGTAAAGTATACTTCTTATCATAGCTCTTTGAATTGTTGGTGTTACAATTTCCTAGATTCATTGTGATCTAATTTTAATGATCTACCTACTTGATTATTAATATTAGAAACATTTTCAAACCCAAAAAATTTATGAAAATAAGATTTATTCTTATATTTAGTTAAAATGGTTCCTTATATTTTATATATTATTTTGAATACAAGAGATAAATTAATTCCACCAATCATACTCATATCAAATTAACATTACTAATGCTTCAAAAAACTGTTCACAAGTATTATTCAATTATATCTTAAAATAATATCACATACATAGTTTATTATAAAAAAATCATTGCTAAAAAATTACTGATTAAAAGAGATGTCTATATTATTCAATTAATAAATTCATTGTTAATAAATAATATAGATAGTCAATCACACCATGATCCTTGTTATTTCACAATTTTTTAAGGTGTTTTCATATGTTAAAAAGAATTTTCATTACAATTTATATCATTAATACTAAGAGATTATTCAATTCTCTTCATAAATATAATTTTTAAGGATGGAACCCTTTACAAATATTTGAAGAAGATTAGTATTAAAATTACTAGTGAAAGAAAATATAATTTGATTAAATTAATGTCTAGTTAGCGGAAACAAGGTTTTTCATAGTCTAAAAATACTTTCTAATTATATCTTTTAGAAACAAGTTTGTAAATATTTCAAAATATAGTGGTATGTTCATTGCACACTTTTTGGAAGAACCATTTTAATACTATTACTACCAGATGATCTAAAAAATCATCCAAGGTCCCAAATATGTTCTATTCAAATTTATTACGCACTTATATCTCTCTAATTATCCAACTCTCAGCACTTAATATATCACCTACAATTTTAGTTAATTTCACAGATAATAACACAATATGATTACATTCATTCTCTAATGAAAAAAATTTTCCTATGAATTTATCTACAAAACCAGTTATGTTATACTAAACTTATTTTGTACTTGTAATAATTTCAATCATTTTGAGGAATATTTTCAGGTCCAGATGCCGAGATGGTGTAAGATTATGAGGCCTGATGATCCCAAAATTAATATTATTAAAATATTAAAAATATTAATATCACATATGTGATGTTTTAAAGGATTAATGAGATAAATCTTATATATTTTAAAGGATCAGAAATATGAGACCGCATTTGAGTCCAAATGGTGTGTTTAACATTACGTGTGACCAATGGTTGTTCAGCAATATAAATCTGGATGATTTAGTGATTAGTGGTGGGTTTAAATACAATAAATAATTAAATTTATTTTTATTTTAAACAACTACATACTAAAATACTCTATATTTACCTTATTGTAAAAATACTCCAGTTATAGCTACATAATCTCTGTGATAATTGAGAGGATCTCTAATGTCCTTCATTGGTGGGTCAATAATGGAGGATAAAAGTTGACTAGATCTAGGTGGAAGAAGCATACATAATGTGTATTCTCCTTCCAACAGAGAATTTTTTCTTCACCAATGATCAATCCCTTTATTAGGTAGGGTAAAAAAAACTTTTTATTTTTTCCTTTTTATTAATTTTTTGAGATTGAATATTTTTATCAAATTATTTATCTTCAATTATCCGTTCATCTCATGATACCATTTTAATAATTTTATTGTTTAAATGATATTATTCCTGATAATAATTATTATCACCACTAGATATACCACTTATGAAATAATTATACATGAATACATGACCAATGAAACAATTTACATTGTTCTTTCTCTTTCCACAACTTATTTCTTCACATTCTCCCCTACAAGCCTATAGGGTTGTAGGTTGACTTTTCCAGTGTGGGTCTGATCATGATCAAATACCCAGATTAATTTAAGAAGAATAAATAACCTATATATCATTGGTTTAAATATAGTTCAAGGAATTATATGGGATGTGGATGATATTTTTTGTATCTAGGATCCAAGGGGGGGATTGAGATAGAGGAGCACTAACCATGTTGTGAAATTTTGTTTGATCATTAGGATTCAATTTCGAGCCACTAGAGGGCCATAAATGATTTCCTGAGGTGGTTCCCTCCAATTTCATGTAATCTATGGGTGCATTTCAAGGTGGAGAAGACAGATAAAGGAGAATTATATAATATTTAAAATTTATATGGAAAATGATACTACATACATTATAGTGAGGAAGAACACATGACACGTTCTTCATATTCCATGACGGAGAGGTTTTATCTGATGTTAAAATCACTCACCATGTAGGTGGGACTAAAAACCATGTGACCCCACCGAGTTGGCCAATACATGTTCTTGTTTTACTAACCCAAGGATATATGTGGTTGGATATTCTATGTATTGCAATAAATGTGCATGGGTTGAAATACATGGGTATAATCTGAGATGCAAAACCTAGTCCCTAGGTGGTTACACACACTGTTTATCCTGATGTACATTCCATTTATATAGACATGGATTCTCAATCCATGTCATTGGTGAACATCACCTAGTAGTTAAGGGGGGATACATGTTATATGGACCTTATACACATAGTGTACACCGTTAGGAATATTCTACCTCTCATATCTTCATTGGTTCGACTTGGATTATATCCCATAAGTAACATATCCTGTGTGTATTTCCACTTAGAACATGATGGAAGCCATAATAGTGGATTTTGAGATATTATATGACATATTATGAGAATTATTCTTATTAAAGAGAAGATGGATGATTGAAGTGATCATGTAGGATCGTTAGATAGATGTTGTGGTTAGTACACCTTGAAAAAACTATGGTGTGACATATCCATGCTATTAGAAAGGCATTGGGGTAAGTACTCCCCTATCTCACCCGAGTGTAGGTTCCTCATGCATTCATAGAAATACCAAGGTTGATACTACCATTTCATATCCGGGAGTGGATTCCTGATGATATCAAATAGATATCTTGGTTCAAGAATTCCCTTTCACAGAATTCAATGGGTTCCCCACTACTTTATATAGGTAGGGTTAGCACTCCCATTACTATAGTACATAGGTTCTCTACATATGGAGAAAAACTCCTGTAACATAGATCTCTGGTAGGGTATAGGCCCTATATAGATGATGTGTTCTCCCTTGGTTATTGAGTGTTGTTGTGAGTTGTGGGCCCCTCTAATCATATTCTAGTGAGGTTTTGTTTGATTCTAGAAATGAGTGATATAATTTTTGGGAGGCAAACTTTCTCATCAACTTCAGTTGAGCTATGAGAGGAAGGCCCCCTTCACTATGGCCTAGTTTTTTTTATGAGAATGTATATAGGTGAACCTGTTAGGTCATATTTCCCTCTTTCTTGTGTTGAGATGACTATTATTGTATCTCTAAATCACTCTGTATCTGCTTTTGGGATTCTTAATATGCATATATATACTCACACCTACATTGGCTTTCCTCTCATGTGTTGTGTCTTTTGCATATGAAAACTAGACAAATAGTCATTTCTATGGAGGACTATGATACTAGGGTGAATTGACTACGTATGTTGTTCAAGCATATAGTTTAGGAGCAGGGATCTATGAGATTTTATTATTTATAGTTGTTGTTAGGTTGGGACATTAGTTTTGGTTTGTCATGTTTTTTCCCATTAAATTTTGGGTGTTTTTTTATTCCCTGATGTATTCCCTAGAGATTATTACATTGACAGATTATCTCTATATATTATATTTTTCTCATGATTATTCTTTTAAAAACCTTTATGGAGAATTTAGGGATCATGTATACATGAAAATTAGAAAATAGACACTCATTTTAGTTCTTCCATTTCTAGAACATGTTTCTAGCTCGTGGCCTACGGAGAAGACTTTGGATTTGGGCCACCCAACCTTCTTCCGTCTAGAAAGTCCTCAATTGGTAGGGTTGTTATGGAGTGGTTTTATATATGTTCATTATTTGGGATGATGTTTGTATAGGTCCCTGTATGAGTATTTTTGGGATATATAGGTAATTAGTGTTAGTGTTTCTCAAGTGTGGATTTCAAGACGGGGAACCATGTACTGGTGTGGTAGTTGACATATCTATATAACCAGACCTTGAATATCAAAATGTCATCATGGAATATGAATACATTGGTTGTAGGGAGAAATAGAACATGAATCATATAGGATTGAGTGATTTAAATATAATTCTTAAGTTAGATTCCAAAAAATATGGGCTAATCTGATCGATGTATGCCATGATAATATTTAGGATGCCTCTGCAAAGACAGCCTACTAGGTTATTGATTTTGGATATTGATGATGATCCAATGTTTGATGAGTATCTAGTTCTAAGGACATTCCATGTTGTGTTTCCTCTATATAGGAAGGTAGAAACACCCCTCCCATCAAGAAGGATCTTGTAATGTCAATTCTGGTTGAGCAAGCATGTAGGTGTACCGCCCATTATGATTTCCCTCATTAGAGATTTCTGAGGTTACACTGAAATTTAGATCCACAGGTGGTGGAGGATTGGATTGAGTTGGTGTTCTAAATAAGAATAAAGTTTAGACTCCAACAAATAATATGGTTTTTCTGGAAACCAATCATTTCAAAAAATTAGATGGGTAGTTGTTGATTTTGGTTATTTAGAAGCATGATGATTCAAAACTCTAATGGTCAGACATACAATTTCAATTTCATGAAGAGTGGTACCTATCATTCTTGGAAATTGATTAGATTTATGATCTTATGGATCTAACTCAGCATAGTATGGATGTAATGGGATAGACCTCTTCGATCCACTCCTTTATTGAATTATGGTTTCAGAGGTGTTCTGGGAGGTTAGGGTGACTTCTTCCCAAAACTTTTCCATTTTTTCAGTTCTGTGAACAATGTTTCCAGATCAGTGAGGATTCTAACAGTTACTTTGCCAAATTTCGAGTTCATGAACAGTGTTTCCAGATCAGTGAGGATTCTAACAGTTACTTTTCCAAATTTCGAGTTCATGAACAATGTTTACAGATCAGTGAGGATTTTAACAGTTACTTTTCCAAATTTCAAGTTCATGAATAGTGTTTCCAGATCAGTGAGTATTCTAACAGTTACTTCCTTTGCCAAATCTTGAGTTCATGAACAGTGTTTCTAGATTAGCAAGGATTCTAACAGTTACTTCATTTGCCAAATTTCGAGTTCATGAACAGTGTTTCCAGATCAGTTTGGATTTTAAGAGTTACTTCCTTTGCCAAATTTCGAGTTCATGAACAGTGTTTCCAAATCAGTGAGGATTCTAACAGTTACTTCCTTTGAAAAATTTCGCGTTCATGAATAGTGTTTCTAGATCAGTGAGGATTCTAACAGTTACTTCCTTTGCCAAAATTTGAGGTCATGAACAGTGTTTCTATATTAGTGAGGATTCTAACAGTTATCTCTTTTTCCAAATTTCAAGTTCATGAATAGTGTTTCCAGATCAGTGAGATTCTAACAGTTATTTCCTTTGCCAAATTTTTAGTTCATGAATAGTGTTTCCAGCTTCCTAAAGTTTTGCCCCTTTGACATTTCCTTTGACGTAAAATGCATTTAAAACCTTGTTTTAAGGACTCTAAGGAAAATTCAAAGGCCATAAATCCTGATTTAATTATTCCTATGGCTCAAGATGTTTTTACTTAGTCAAACTACGTGGGTTAATGTGATCCAATTTTAATGGGTAATTAAGTGTATCTTAAACCATCGCCCCATTAAATCTTCAAAAAGGGACGAGATATCATTATACCTTGTTCTTACTCTTTTTTATCTTCTATGAGACACTATAACCTTTCAATCCTTCCCGTAGGATTTTCAAAATAAAAATTTACTCCTAGTATTGGTTCTGCTCTGTTTTGATGCAACCAAGATGTATCGATCAATCTTCGATATAAGGTATGTTGTATCATCATTCTTTTGGGGTTCATCTTCTCCTATTCTCCATTCCATATTATAGCATGCAATCTCCATGCTTCTAATGGGTTTTTCTTGGGGTTTGGTTGGTGCTGTCATATCGTGGAATCCTCGGGTGGATGTAGTTGTCACGATAGGAGGATTATGACCCGTTGTGTGGATAAAGAATGTCAATAACTCTTACAGGTAGGGGATTCATTGCTTCTTTTTCTTTTACATTTGACTGTATCGTTAGCATTCTTCATCCCAGTGGATCACAATGGAATTGAAATAATAAATATTTGAACTGGATAAATAAATTGATAACTATCGTATGTTATTTCTTCTTGTTTTTCTAGATAGTGTCAAATCTATGCTTGCTTGTTTAACTATTTTTTCTTGAGGAAAATCGGTAAAGAACATAAACTGGGATTAATTGATAAGTGTTGGATAAAGATAAAGAGGCATGAAAATGAATCTGGTTCTTGTTTTAATTTGATGTTAACCTAATTAGTGCAGTAAGCATGTTTATTTATTTGTGATAGCTTACTGATTAGGTTTCTCGAATTTTGGAACCTACGTTTAATAAATCTGTTAATTCAAGATGGATTAAAGAACTACTTGTTTGATAATTTCAAAAAGGGTTCTGAGTTACCCTCTTGATTTTTAAAGGGCCAAGAGCCCATTGATGTGGTGATTGTTTTCCTGCTGCTTGAGCTTTAATGTGAGCCTGGATGGCTGTTGTGATATGTGGAGGCATGAAGACTTTTGGTTGTGGTAGCAGATGACGCCTAGAGTGGTGAGATGCATCGGTTTATCCACGTGGGTGTCAGGGAGGACACCTGGGATGATTGAATTGAATGGATGTGGTTGTTGGATTCTTAGTGATTTTAATTGGATGCTTATCTCCTTTACTTTTCCCCACTGCTCAAGGCAGCTGGTCTTGCTTACCCTCCTTCTGAAAGAGGCGAAGACGCGCGGGGTATGCCACATGCTTTCCGTGTTTAGTTTCTCCAGGGAGGATGGGTCTATTCTCTTTCTATAGGCGGCAAATATTTGACAGTTAGTACATCTACTCACTGTGTTGATCACCTTGTGTTAGTAGCATAAGATGCTTTTATAGAATGCCTGGGAATATGAGAAAGTAATTCTGTAATGAAGGTTTGAATAAATGGTGTTAACCCATGGGGATGGGGTTGCTGGAACATAATGATGAGGTAGTAATTTTGAAAGAACAATTAACTTTGGGTGTGATTATAATAGAACTTAATGTGGAACTGTTCATGGTTAATGTTTAAAGAATTAATTAACTTATAATGGAACTGATAATAAGGGAATGAAGTAATCTAATAAACCTCTTTAAATGGTTGTGTGCTTATAGGATACCTAGTCATAGAAGTAGCAGCTCATAGTCTGAGAGATGTTATCTGCAGTTGTGTCTAAGAGTAGGTAATGCCCATAGTGTGGTTGTGAGATATAATATATCCTGTAATTTTTGTGTTTCCATACGCTACTCCACTCTTTCAGTAAGGGAAACTGACACCCCGGGGATTCTGAGCCCTGGGGGGTGTTTTCCCCAACATTCCGGTGGGAGGATAAATGGCTGACTACCCCCTTTAGCCCCACTCTCTTCTCTTGGTAGTTACTTGTGCTGATAGGCACATTGGTTAGTTTTCCCCATATATGTGTGTAGAGGGCTGTAATGGCTTGTGGTTATTCACACACATATATTCTGGATATAGTTTTCTATGTACTACTATAGGTGTAACGTGGGTAGGCTGTGATGGCTTGAGGATCCTTACTCGGTGTATGGGCTGTAATGGCTTGAGGTATAATACCCAACGTATGATACACGTTATGTGGGCTGTGGTGGCTCCCGAAAATTACTTGGTTACTTTTGGTTGGGAGGATGGTGTGGTGCTTTGCCTAGGTGTCTGTGGGAAAGCCTTTGTGGTTCACGAGGTTTAGATTGTGGTGCTTTGTAAAGACCCGAAAATTTCAAGGAAATTTTCTTCTTAATTTTCTTTGGAATTTTACAAGAACGCAGTTTCTGACGGCACCTGATTCCGAGGCCCGGTGTGCCCGGAATCATTTGCCGAAGTTTTGGCTCGGGTACGTTCAGTGAACGGACGAGCGGGTTTTTCTATCTTTTGAACCGGTGCCCGGAATCGAATTCTGAGGGCACCGATGAAATCGCAGCGCCGGTATTTGCTTAGAAACGCCTCTTCCGGAGTTGCGTTTGCTCAGACGTGGTTTTTAAATTTTGCGGCTTTAAGTCAGAAATAAAATAAAGTTTGTGCGACAACTTTATTTTATTTCACTTAAGCTGCTTGGAAGCCACTTGAAGTCACTTAAAGACGGCTTGAACTGAGTTGAACTGGATAGGATGCTATCCAGAAATATCCTACCCCTTGGTAGGATATTTGTGCGGTGGGACCCGCACGAGCCCCGCCGTTTCTTTCGCTAAGTAACGCACCCGCGAAAACCCGTCAAAGTAACTGAAAAGTCAACCGACGCGTTTTCTTTAATTCTTAACAGACCATTTAATTGGGCGGTTTATTTCGTGAATTAAATGGACTGTTTCTTCGTGAATTAAATGGGTCGTTTCTTTCGTTGAATTAATTCAACGAATTGATGGATCGTTTCTTAACCGGTTTCGTGTTGGCATGTTTATAAAATAAGACCAACATAAAAATCCTTGGAAAGGATTTGAGATAATCTTCGTTCCTCCACCCTCTCCGCGAAGAACGCGAAGAACGCGAAGAACGCGAAGAACGCGAAGAACGCGAAGAACGCGAAGAACGCCGGCGACCGGAATTCGACGACGCACACCAAGATCTGCGACGTCGACGAGATCTACCCGCGACGTTCTTCGGCGACGTCTTTCTTCCGCGGCCGATCCTCGTTCGGCAACAAAGGTGAGAATTGGATCTTTTCTTCTCCCTTTTTAATTTCAATATCAACGGATTTAAACTAATTAAATCCGTTGATCTTGATCCGGAGATTGGCAACGCGACGAGCGATTCCGCGACGACGCGGCGATCTCCATCTTCCGCGACGAGCAAATCCCGCGACGATCCCCCGTTCGGCAACGACAAGGTAAGGGATGTTGGAATTCTTTTTAAAATCCCGTGTTTTTTTCTTTTGAAATATAGAACCCGATCACGAAACAATTTTAATTTATTTAAAATTGTTGATTGGTTTCTTTCCTGTTTCTCCCGTTGATTATGACTAACGCGGAGGGTGCGGGTCTAACGAACAAGACCCGGCAACCCTCCGTCGATCTTCCTTTGTGTGCGGATTTGGCGAGCGACGGCAAAAGCGCGACGCAAGGGCCATATGTTGATTCCGCAGTGAAGGACGCATCCCGGGAGGAACAACGGCGCAGACGGGAGGCAAATCGGGCCACCGGAGCATCTCCGGCGGCCCGCGGAAGGAGGCGGCGGCGCGGGTCGCCGGCGCGGCGGCGCCGGCGACCGGGGGCGGCGGCGCCCGGCGCGCCGCCGGAGGAGTCCGCCGCGGCCGAGCCGCGGCGGCGGCGAGCCGCCGGACCGCGTCCGCGGTCCGGCCTTCCAGCACGCGGCCCGCGCGGGCCGCGTTTTCTCCAAGCCGCGGGTTTGACCCGCGGCGGCAGCGCTTCGGCCGCTCGGCCGAAGCCGAGCCGGTCCGGTCGGCCGGGCCGCGCCCAGGCCGGACCGGACCCGGCCGACCCGGTTCGGGCCGGGTCGGGCCGACCCGGTTCGGGCCGACCCGGTTCGGCCGACCCCAGGGGGGGGTTCGGGCCGGGTCGCCCCGGGCCCAGTACCCCCGTTTCGGGCCCTCTTCGGTCTTTCGCCCATATCTTGGGCCTGGGACCTCCGATTGACGAACCGTCAGCGGCTACGCGATCCTTGGATCGAGACGGTCGTTTCGGTATATCGCACTCAAGGTTTCGGGTTACTTTGAGTTCGGCCGGGTTGGTTCGTTCACGAAACCAACCGGGCCTTCGGAGCGGAAACGCTCATATCTTGAGCCACGAACGTCCGATTGACGCGCCGTCAGTCGCGTTGTGTTCCTCTTAGTGAATCGGATCTTTTGGCATACTCCGCCCGAGGTTTGGACGCAGGTGGAGTACGGTCGGGTTGGTTTTTCCTTAAAAACCAACCGGGCCCCGGAGACGAAAATGCCAATAACTCACAGACCGGGCGTCCGATTGACGCGCCGTCTGTTTCGTTGACTTCCTCTTGATGAGACGGAACTTTTGACATACTCCGCCCGAGTTTTGGATACAGTCGGAGTATGGCCGGGTTGGATTGTACCCGAAATCCAACCGGGCCCCTGGAACGGGAAAGCTGATATCTTTCAGACAGGACGTCCGCTTGACGAGCCGTCAGCGGCGTTGATGGTTACGTTGAGTAACGGTCCCTTTGAGTTTACCCTATGGGAGTTCGGGGTACAGTTGAGATACGGCCGGGTTTGGTTTCGCTCACGAAACCAACCGGTCCCCTGGGACGAAAAGGCTAATAACTCACAGACCGGGCGTCCGATCGACGCGCCGTCTGTTGCGTTGAGACCCCTGTGACGAGACGGACCTTTGAGACACTTCTTCGCGGGACCTTGTGATACTTGGAGTATCGACCAGTAGCTCGTGGAGCGGACCCGTGGTACTTGACAGTGGTGGTGCGCTTGGATGCAGCAGCAGACCCTTGACGGTGGAGCGCTTGGTTGTAGCGGCGGACCCGCGTTACTCTACGGAGTGTGTACGCTTGGATGCAGCAGCAGACCCTTGACGGTGGAGCGCTTGGTTGTAGCGGCGGACCCGCGTTACTCTACGGAGTGTGTGCGCTTGGTTGTAGCGACAGACCCGCGACGGTGGAGACGTGCGTGCAGAGTACGGAGACCGTGTAGCCGGCTGAGACCTGACGACTGCTTGACCGACTCGACTTGGAGTGAGTCGACTAGCCCAGTGGACGGAGCGCCCGGTACTTGGCGGCAGACCCACGGCGGACGGAGCGCCTGGTAGTTGGCAGCAGACCCGCGGTACTCGACGGGAGGAGTACCTCAGCAGGCTATCTGGGTAGCGCCCGGTATTTGGCGACAGACCCTCAGCGGACGGAGCGCCCGGTAGTTGGCCGCAAACCCGCAGTACTCGACAGGAGGAGTACCTCAGCAGTCATAGGTTAGCGAGCAGTACCTCGGAGTCGTGATAGGACTACTACACACTTCAGAGACGGGGCTCTTCAGCAGTTACGGTTTCGATAATGAAAATCCTGGTTTGAGCTGAGACCTTTGACCTTTGTGTTTCCTCATGATTGAGATGGGTCGCTTGATAACTTAGGTACATGTATGGGCATATACCTGGGTGATGGTTATCCGTTGATTTCATGATTTTTGTGTATCCTTGAGATTGGATGGGTTACTTGATGACTTAGGTATATGTATGGGCGTATACCTAAGTAGAGTCTGATGTTACTTCGTGATTGCTGCCTTTACTTTGTGGATATCCATGTTGGATTTGGTGAGACCTTAAGGGTCTCGGGGTCCCTACTGAGTAGCTTATACTCACCCCTGCACGGGCTATGCCCGCACCTCGTTGTGTTGGTTGCAGACGACGGACAGCGCAGATCGCAGTTGAGACTTGCGGAGCAGGTCGGTACCCGGAGGTGGACCACTGGGCGGACGTACCCGGAGTAGACGACAGGACCTGTGGAGTAGAGGAGCTATCTGTACCTACCCTTCAGGTGGGATCCGTGGTGGACGATCCAGGAGCTGAGCCATCTGTACCTACCCTTCAGGTAGGAATCGAGGCGGACGACCCAGGAGCCGCTTCATTCTTCCAGCTGCTGTTTTTCCCTTTCGAGTTGTACTTTACAGTTGGGCTTGTATTTCCGGCCCCCTTTACTTTTCTGCACTTGTAGTTACTTTCCGCTTGCTGACTCTGTGGTGGTTGTTACTTATAAAGGCAATGCCTTCCCTGTTATCGGGATTTACGCCTTTGGTGCTAGTCGCCAGCCCCTGGCCTATGGAAGGCGGGCTTGGGGTAGTCACGGCACGGGCCCCGAGGACGGGTCGTGACAAATTGGTATCAGAGCGGTCGGTTCTACCGCAGACTCTGATCGTCTTTTCTTTCTATGTGAAGCAATAGTGTTAAGGGTACCGAGTGTGGTTTTCAGTTCAGGGAGTCCAGTGTTGGTGCGGGCGGCCGACGTATCCATACACCAGGACCCTGACAACTGATTTCCGACTTTGTGCGCGAAAACACTGATTGCGTGTGTGTTTTCAAAGGTTTCCCCCCTTAAAACAGCTCAAACCAGGTCAGCTCACCAGGTATAATCGTTTGATCGTGTTACGTTGTTTCTTTCAGGATGTCTTTTCTCGGACGACCAGCTAGAGCCCGGAGGGATGAGCGTGCTGACAGTCTGACGAGCGACGAGGCTTCGGTACAGGGCCCTCTTGCAGTTGAGGCACCAGCGGAGGCACCAGCGGTACTACCATACGTTGGGCCACCGATGCCACCAGCCCCAGCAGTAGGCGATGCCCGCTACTTGCGCGCACTGCATGAGTTCCAGCGCCAGAGGCCACCCAGGTTCGGGGGAGAGATGGACCCGCAGGCGGCTGAGGATTGGCTGGAGGCCGTGGTGGGAGTCTTCAGGCTAGTGGGGACGCCGGCAGACTTCATGGTGATCTTTGCTACCAGCCTCCTTCAGGCAGCAGCAGGTAGGTGGTGGAGCCACTTGTTTCAGTTTTGCGATGAGATGGACTTCGCATGGGAAGACTTCGAGACCTTCTTCAGGGTGGAGTTTGTGCCAGTAGCTCTACACCCTGAGCGTGATCAGGAGCTGCTGCCTTTGCCACGTGTTTCTCGATCAGAAGCCGAGTCATCTGTGGGCAGTAGACAGATGATGCTGAGGCCCAGAAAGACCAGACCAGCAGTTAGACGGTCTCGGGTTTTACGACCGGTGGTGCAGGGCACCCGGAGTGGGAACGGAGCTAGCCGTGCAAGGAGTAGGTTGTGTTACTCATGTCGCGGAAAGGGTCATCTGGCACGTGACTGTCCGACTCCCGATCCGCAGGCTTTGAGGGAGCCACCGAGAAAGAGGCGACGACAAATGCTTGAGCAACAGTAGAACTCTTGGAGCAGGTGGACAGGAGCAGAACTAGTGGATACGTCTCTTGTACTTCTAGTTCCTTGTTGATGTTGCTTTTGTGTAGCGTCTTGTATTATGAGCTGCAATAATAAAAGACGCATCCTTTGAGATGTTTTCATTCCTGTCCTCTTTTGTGATGTTACTAAGAGGTTCCAGTTGACTGTTGACTTGACCCTCACTTGTGAGACATCTACTGGAGGAGACCAGTTACCACACACTGATGCCGACAGTGTGACTCAACCCTTGGAGGCGAGAGTAACGGTTGGATCTCTTAGTAGTAGCGTCGAGGCCTTACGACGTCAATCCTTGGTATGGATTAGTATCATCCATGTTAGGATTGACTGTTTTAGGCAAAGAATGTGGTTCATCCAGGGGATGAGACCAGGTTTCTCTTTTCGGCAAAGAAGAAATCTCGCAGCTCATGTGGGACCAGAGATGGTCCGGGCCACGTCAGAAGAGGTCCACGTCATCCAGGAGCGGATGAGGACAACACAGAGCCGGCAGAAGTCTTACACTGACAGGAGGCGGAGGCCACTAGAGTTCGAGGAGGGTGACCACGTCTTCTTGCGGGTCTCACCTCGACGTGGTAAACAGAGTTTTGGCCAAGGCGGCAAGTTGTCTCCCCGCTTCATCGGGCCTTTCCAGGTCCTCAGCAGAGTTGGCGAGGTGGCTTATCGCCTGGCTCTGCCACCTCAGTTGCACCGGGTGCACGACGTCTTCCACGTATCCCAGCTGAGGAGATACGTGCTCAACCCCCTCGCGTATCATCGACCATGAGGAGCTAGACAGTGGCGATGAGTGTCTTATACGGAGGTCCCGGTGGAGATAGAGGATCGACAGGAGCGGGTCCTACATGGGCGATCGATTCCTCTTGTGCGCAACAGATGGCGGCACGGGAATCTCCAGGTGAGCACATGGGATCGGAAGGCTCTGATGCGTGGTCAGTACCGCTTTGTTTCCCTAAGGTTGTGGTGAAGCTTTACGGGGACGTAAAGCCCTGTGGTGGGAGTAATGTAAAGACCCGAAAATTTCAAGGAAATTTTCTTCTTAATTTTCTTTGGAATTTTACAAGAACGCAGTTTCTGACGGCACCTGATTCCGAGGCCCGGTGTGCCCGGAATCATTTGCCGAAGTTTTGGCTCGGGTACGTTCAGTGAACGGACGAGCGGGTTTTTCTATCTTTTGAACCGGTGCCCGGAATCGAATTCTGAGGGCACCGATGAAATCGCAGCGCCGGTATTTGCTTAGAAACGCCTCTTCCGGAGTTGCGTTTGCTCAGACGTGGTTTTTAAATTTTGCGGCTTTAAGTCAGAAATAAAATAAAGTTTGTGCGACAACTTTATTTTATTTCACTTAAGCTGCTTGGAAGCCACTTGAAGTCACTTAAAGACGGCTTGAACTGAGTTGAACTGGATAGGATGCTATCCAGAAATATCCTACCCCTTGGTAGGATATTTGTGCGGTGGGACCCGCACGAGCCCCGCCGTTTCTTTCGCTAAGTAACGCACCCGCGAAAACCCGTCAAAGTAACTGAAAAGTCAACCGACGCGTTTTCTTTAATTCTTAACAGACCATTTAATTGGGCGGTTTATTTCGTGAATTAAATGGACTGTTTCTTCGTGAATTAAATGGGTCGTTTCTTTCGTTGAATTAATTCAACGAATTGATGGATCGTTTCTTAACCGGTTTCGTGTTGGCATGTTTATAAAATAAGACCAACATAAAAATCCTTGGAAAGGATTTGAGATAATCTTCGTTCCTCCACCCTCTCCGCGAAGAACGCGAAGAACGCGAAGAACGCGAAGAACGCGAAGAACGCGAAGAACGCGAAGAACGCCGGCGACCGGAATTCGACGACGCACACCAAGATCTGCGACGTCGACGAGATCTACCCGCGACGTTCTTCGGCGACGTCTTTCTTCCGCGGCCGATCCTCGTTCGGCAACAAAGGTGAGAATTGGATCTTTTCTTCTCCCTTTTTAATTTCAATATCAACGGATTTAAACTAATTAAATCCGTTGATCTTGATCCGGAGATTGGCAACGCGACGAGCGATTCCGCGACGACGCGGCGATCTCCATCTTCCGCGACGAGCAAATCCCGCGACGATCCCCCGTTCGGCAACGACAAGGTAAGGGATGTTGGAATTCTTTTTAAAATCCCGTGTTTTTTTCTTTTGAAATATAGAACCCGATCACGAAACAATTTTAATTTATTTAAAATTGTTGATTGGTTTCTTTCCTGTTTCTCCCGTTGATTATGACTAACGCGGAGGGTGCGGGTCTAACGAACAAGACCCGGCAACCCTCCGTCGATCTTCCTTTGTGTGCGGATTTGGCGAGCGACGGCAAAAGCGCGACGCAAGGGCCATATGTTGATTCCGCAGTGAAGGACGCATCCCGGGAGGAACAACGGCGCAGACGGGAGGCAAATCGGGCCACCGGAGCATCTCCGGCGGCCCGCGGAAGGAGGCGGCGGCGCGGGTCGCCGGCGCGGCGGCGCCGGCGACCGGGGGCGGCGGCGCCCGGCGCGCCGCCGGAGGAGTCCGCCGCGGCCGAGCCGCGGCGGCGGCGAGCCGCCGGACCGCGTCCGCGGTCCGGCCTTCCAGCACGCGGCCCGCGCGGGCCGCGTTTTCTCCAAGCCGCGGGTTTGACCCGCGGCGGCAGCGCTTCGGCCGCTCGGCCGAAGCCGAGCCGGTCCGGTCGGCCGGGCCGCGCCCAGGCCGGACCGGACCCGGCCGACCCGGTTCGGGCCGGGTCGGGCCGACCCGGTTCGGGCCGACCCGGTTCGGCCGACCCCAGGGGGGGGTTCGGGCCGGGTCGCCCCGGGCCCAGTACCCCCGTTTCGGGCCCTCTTCGGTCTTTCGCCCATATCTTGGGCCTGGGACCTCCGATTGACGAACCGTCAGCGGCTACGCGATCCTTGGATCGAGACGGTCGTTTCGGTATATCGCACTCAAGGTTTCGGGTTACTTTGAGTTCGGCCGGGTTGGTTCGTTCACGAAACCAACCGGGCCTTCGGAGCGGAAACGCTCATATCTTGAGCCACGAACGTCCGATTGACGCGCCGTCAGTCGCGTTGTGTTCCTCTTAGTGAATCGGATCTTTTGGCATACTCCGCCCGAGGTTTGGACGCAGGTGGAGTACGGTCGGGTTGGTTTTTCCTTAAAAACCAACCGGGCCCCGGAGACGAAAATGCCAATAACTCACAGACCGGGCGTCCGATTGACGCGCCGTCTGTTTCGTTGACTTCCTCTTGATGAGACGGAACTTTTGACATACTCCGCCCGAGTTTTGGATACAGTCGGAGTATGGCCGGGTTGGATTGTACCCGAAATCCAACCGGGCCCCTGGAACGGGAAAGCTGATATCTTTCAGACAGGACGTCCGCTTGACGAGCCGTCAGCGGCGTTGATGGTTACGTTGAGTAACGGTCCCTTTGAGTTTACCCTATGGGAGTTCGGGGTACAGTTGAGATACGGCCGGGTTTGGTTTCGCTCACGAAACCAACCGGTCCCCTGGGACGAAAAGGCTAATAACTCACAGACCGGGCGTCCGATCGACGCGCCGTCTGTTGCGTTGAGACCCCTGTGACGAGACGGACCTTTGAGACACTTCTTCGCGGGACCTTGTGATACTTGGAGTATCGACCAGTAGCTCGTGGAGCGGACCCGTGGTACTTGACAGTGGTGGTGCGCTTGGATGCAGCAGCAGACCCTTGACGGTGGAGCGCTTGGTTGTAGCGGCGGACCCGCGTTACTCTACGGAGTGTGTACGCTTGGATGCAGCAGCAGACCCTTGACGGTGGAGCGCTTGGTTGTAGCGGCGGACCCGCGTTACTCTACGGAGTGTGTGCGCTTGGTTGTAGCGACAGACCTGCGACGGTGGAGACGTGCGTGCAGAGTACGGAGACCGTGTAGCCGGCTGAGACCTGACGACTGCTTGACCGACTCGACTTGGAGTGAGTCGACTAGCCCAGTGGACGGAGCGCCCGGTACTTGGCGGCAGACCCACGGCGGACGGAGCGCCTGGTAGTTGGCAGCAGACCCGCGGTACTCGACGGGAGGAGTACCTCAGCAGGCTATCTGGGTAGCGCCCGGTATTTGGCGACAGACCCTCAGCGGACGGAGCGCCCGGTAGTTGGCCGCAAACCCGCAGTACTCGACAGGAGGAGTACCTCAGCAGTCATAGGTTAGCGAGCAGTACCTCGGAGTCGTGATAGGACTACTACACACTTCAGAGACGGGGCTCTTCAGCAGTTACGGTTTCGATAATGAAAATCCTGGTTTGAGCTGAGACCTTTGACCTTTGTGTTTCCTCATGATTGAGATGGGTCGCTTGATAACTTAGGTACATGTATGGGCATATACCTGGGTGATGGTTATCCGTTGATTTCATGATTTTTGTGTATCCTTGAGATTGGATGGGTTACTTGATGACTTAGGTATATGTATGGGCGTATACCTAAGTAGAGTCTGATGTTACTTCGTGATTGCTGCCTTTACTTTGTGGATATCCATGTTGGATTTGGTGAGACCTTAAGGGTCTCGGGGTCCCTACTGAGTAGCTTATACTCACCCCTGCACGGGCTATGCCCGCACCTCGTTGTGTTGGTTGCAGACGACGGACAGCGCAGATCGCAGTTGAGACTTGCGGAGCAGGTCGGTACCCGGAGGTGGACCACTGGGCGGACGTACCCGGAGTAGACGACAGGACCTGTGGAGTAGAGGAGCTATCTGTACCTACCCTTCAGGTGGGATCCGTGGTGGACGATCCAGGAGCTGAGCCATCTGTACCTACCCTTCAGGTAGGAATCGAGGCGGACGACCCAGGAGCCGCTTCATTCTTCCAGCTGCTGTTTTTCCCTTTCGAGTTGTACTTTACAGTTGGGCTTGTATTTCCGGCCCCCTTTACTTTTCTGCACTTGTAGTTACTTTCCGCTTGCTGACTCTGTGGTGGTTGTTACTTATAAAGGCAATGCCTTCCCTGTTATCGGGATTTACGCCTTTGGTGCTAGTCGCCAGCCCCTGGCCTATGGAAGGCGGGCTTGGGGTAGTCACGGCACGGGCCCCGAGGACGGGTCGTGACATGCTTCGCCCATGTGTATGTGGGCAAGCCTTTTTGGAGAGAGATTCTTAGGAAGTGCAATGTTGGGGAAATGCAGAAAACTATTGGGTAAGTAGTAGTGGGGTACCCTTGATATTCTTTACTATATTCTATATTCTTGTATGCATTACTTGGTGAGAGTATCCATGGTGAGGTTGGGAACTTAGTATACCTGTTTAGGTGACGAGTTAGTTTCACTTGTTGTTCACTGTGATTTAGCATGCTTTCTTTACATTTTCACGAGAGGATTCAGGGAAGATCCTATTGAGAATACTGTTATACTCCCCCTATATATATATAAACTGTTTTTTAGGTCACTTGGAGCAAGATGGAGATCAAGCTGGTTTCTACTAGCTTGGGGTTGCAGGAGTTGTTCAGGCTTGTGGTTGCTGCTGTTTTTATTTTCTTTTGGGTACTTGTAGTTTTTCCCTTCCAGTAGTAGTACTTTTGCATGTCATTTCATATATGCACTTGGGTTTCTTTTATATTGCAGTTATGAGTTAGAGTTGATTGGATTCTATCTTATCTCTCTCCTCCGCATGTGTTATATTAGAGGGTAATGCCTCCCATTTGTGTGTTTAATATACCCCCGGTGCTAGTCTCCAACTCGGGGCCTACTGGAGGCGGGACTTGGGGGTCATTATCTACCTTCTCACATTTCTAGCCCAGGAGGGGTACACTTTGTGGGGAGGGGGTCGTGACAGAGTGGTATCAGAGCTCTAGTTGAGTGATAGGATGGAGTTTGGAGTTAGGCACATGTGAGGTTGCATGGGTGGGTAGGGAAACAGTGTCATTGATGTTTAGCAAGTGAGTTAAACACTCAATACCAAATGAGACATAAGCGTTTAGGGCCCCCTATGATCTGATGTATAGAACATTAAGTTTACAATGGCTACTAAACAAGGTGATACTAGTTGTAGGGTGGAGACCTAGGAAAGGATCATGCGTCATTCTTCTTTGTGCCTGTGTTTGAATGGGTAGAACTTGGGATAGGTTAAACTAAAACGAATGAAAGAAAACAATAAATTAATTAATGTTGAGTCTTCTATATTCTAGGCTTAGGAAATCTAAAGGTTGTTATTTTATAGGTATGGCTCCAAGTTGACGTCATCATCAGGTTTGCGCAGAAAATGTCCAACAGGTTGTTGCAGCAGATTACAGTAGGGTAGAGGTTGATGATGATGACACTTGGAGGAAGACACTCCGAGAGTTTTAGTACCAGAGACTGCAGAAGTATGAGGGCTCCATTTCAGATGTAGTCATGAAAGACTGGTTAGAGGAGGTCGAGATCAGCTTCAGTTCGATTTTTACTTGGAAGGAGCACTGGGTGTCCTTGGTTGTAACGATTCTACGTGGAGCAGCGAGGAAGTGGTGGTTCTTATTCCTCGGGGATCGTGAGGAGTCAGTGATCTAATGGAAGGAGTTCTGAGATAGGTTTAGAGTCGATTTTATTTCTTCGACTGTGAAGGTGTTCGGTCGCCATGAGATTTTTACCCTTCGATAGGGGAGCTCTAGTGTTTGAGAGTTTGGAATCCGTTTCAGGATCCTTTTACAATATGCTTTGGGTCTGTTACCAGATAAGGAGGCCAGGGCGAGGCATTTATAAGAGGCTTTTCATCTAGAGATCCAATATCAAGTCACCCCATTTATGCTGAAAACATATCTTGAGGTACTGGTGAGGGAAGAGGTTTTCGTGAGGACTTTGGCCTAGACTGGATCATCACAAGAGGGGAATTGGCATGATTCCTCACGAAGCAGAGCTATGGTCCGGGGTTCCCGGTTTTCTGGGCAGAAGAGTTTTCGTTTAGCCAGGGGTAGGTCCCATCCCTTCACATCTCATTTCTGTAGAGGCAGCAACTCTCAGGCCTATGCCAAGGGATCAGGCACTTCTTTTTTCTTGTGGTGGTCATGACCATCAGTAGCGAGAGTGCCCGACCTTTCAGAGCGGTCATCGTGCACCAGGTGCTACGCTCTAGGTTCCTTCGTTGAGGTAGTTCCATCCAAGGCTGCAGTAGCCAAAAGCACCAGCTTTAGATCAGTAGAGGGTAGATAGGGCAGGTAGAGGACATCCCCATGATAATACTCATCCTCAGAGAGCAGAGTTCGGCCGTGGTGGTGGTCGTCATCAGGGTCAGAGAGGCCGTGGAGGAGGTCATGGTTAGCTTCATACTCTAGTGTTGCCAGCTCCAGCCGAGCCAGACGTCGTTCGAGGTACCCTTTGCTTGTTTTCTACCTTGGTGTAGGCATTGTTTGATTCAGGAGTGACACACTCCTTCATATCACCTACCATTGTCCATACTTTGGGACTTGAGGTAGAGAGGCTTCTAGTGCCCTTGGCATTGACTACGCCAGTTGGAGGTCGAGTTGACTTTTTTGAAGTATGTTGAGACTGTGAGCTAGTGTTGGGGAAACACCGCTGTTGGGGAGATTTCCTATGCTTACGAATACAACCATATGATGTCATCCTCAGCATGCATTGGTTGTATTCAGTGTAGGCTATTGTGGATTGCTTCAGGAATAAGGTCATATTCATTGGTGAAGATGGAGAGCATGTAGTGTTTGTTGGTGAGCGAGATCCTTAGATGGGTCACAGGCGCGTTCCATTCTTATCATCCATGATGGCTGAGATAATGCTGAGTTCTTCATAGGTTCTGTAGTTGGCGTTTCCTAGGGTCGTAGAGGAGTACCCTAATGTCTTTCTAAAAGAGGTTGTAGCATTACCCCCCTCGACGAGAGATCGAGTTTGGGATCGAGCTACAACCAAGAGCGTCTCCTATCTCCATGTCTCCATATAGGATGGACCCTTCTGAGTTACGAAGGCTACGTATACAACTTGATGGTATGTTACAATGTGGATTTGTTCGGCCAAGTGTGTCACCATGGGGTGCAGCAGTTTTGTTTGTGAAGAAGGATGAGGGCAGTTTACAGTTGTGTGTCGATTATCCTCGCTTAAACAAAGTGACAATAAAGAATCGCTACCATGTTTCACGAATTGATGATTTATTCGATCAACTGAAGGGTGAAAATTGGTTATCAAAGTTCGACTTACGGTCAGGATATCATCAAATGCGTGTGAAGGATAAGGATATCCCAAAGACTGCTTTCCGTTGTCATCATGGGATTTATGAGTTCGTTGTAATGCCATTTGGCGTGACGAATTCTCTAGCTGTGTTCATGGGATTGATGAATGTTGTGTTCCATGAGTTCCTGGACATGTTTTTTGTGGTTTTCATCGATGACAGCCTTGTGTACTCCACATCTGAAAGGGAGCATGCAGAGCATCTACATGCTGTTTTGGGAGTTCTTCGTAAATATCAGCTGTTTGGGAAGTTTTAGAAGTGTGTTTTTTGGGATCAAGAAGTCCATTTCTTAGGCCATGTTGTGTCCCAACAGGGAGTAGCTGTGGATCCATCGAAGATAGAAGCAGTCGTGTCTTGGGAATCCCCCAAGACAGTGTCAAAGGTGCGAATTTTCCTTGGTCTCGCAATCTACTACAGGAGGTTCGTAGCCAATTTCTCCCGAGTTGCGACTCCTCAGATAGCTTTGACCAAGAATGATCAAGCATTCATATGGATTGATCAGTGTTAGGAAGCTTTCGAGTATCTAAAGGAGAAGTTAGTAAGTGCTCCGATTCTTTGTCTTCCGGGTGAGGGAGTTTAGTTTGATGTTTTCTGCGATGCTTCGCATCTGGGGTTAGGATGTGTCCTCATCCAGCATAGGTCAGTTGTTTCTTATGGGTCATGGCAGTTACATCCCCATGAATGTAACTATTCCACTCATGATCTTGAGTTTTCACCCGTGGTGTTTTCTCTGAATTTGTGGAGACATTACCTCGTTGGTGAGCGCTTTGTGGTTTTCACCGATCATAAGAGTTTGAGGTATGTTTTCTCCCAGCATGACTTGAACATGCGACTGCATCATTGGATGGAGTTATTACAAGAATAAGACTTCAAAATATCATATACACCTGGAAAAAGGAATGTTGTAGCTGATGCACTTAGCCGAAATTCACGTGGTGATGCTGTGCGTGAATCCGGGGATTTCTGGATTGTAATGGAAGAACTGTCAGCATTTCATCTTGATATAGGAGAAGATGGGGGTATAGGTTTTCTTTTTCAGATGACGGTACAATCATCCCTAATGTAGAAGGTGGAAGAGTCCCAGTTGGGGGATCTAGAGGTGGAGGTTTGGAGAGACCGAGTTGTTTGTGGTGAGGCCCTAGATGGTTGGATGGAGAAACAACAACACCGAGTGTTGTATCATGGAAGGATTTTTGTTCCCTTTGTGATGTGAAAGATGGTTCTTAGAGAGTTTCATAGTTTTCCATTAGCAGTACATCTTGGCGTGACAAAGATGTATCGATCCTTGAGGAGTCAGTTTTGGTGGCCTGGGCTGAAGCATGTGGTTGTAGAGTTTGTGTCTTGATGTTTAGTCTTTCAAAAGGTGAAGGCCGAACACTGTGTTCCTAGTGGTCTTCTCCAGACATTAGAGATTATTAAATGGAAGTGGGAGGACATCTCAATGGACTTTGTTCCTGGTTTACCTTGAGCTCAAGGAGGACATGATGCTATTTGGGTGGTAGTGGATTGTTTAACAAAATCGGCCCAATTCATAGTAATCAAGGAGTCGAGCTTAGTGGAAGTTTTGTCGAGGCAGTATCTAGAGGAGGTGGTGAGACATCATGGAGTCACAAGGATGATAATTTCTGATTAAGATACTCGTTTAACCTCCAGGGTGTGGAGAGGTCTCCAACATGCTTTTGGTTCTCAGCTATGCCTTAGCACTGCTTTTCATCCTCAACCGGATGGTCAAACTGAGCGAACCATCCAAACTGTTGAAGACATGTTACGATATTGTGTTCTTGATTTTGGAGGTTCATGGATGAGGCACTTACCCTTGTTGGAGTTCTCTTATAATAATATTTTTCACTCCACCATTGGTATGGCACCGTTTGAAGCCTTGTATGGCCGACCTTGCAGTTCTTCGTTGTGTTGGACAGGGGTCGGAGAGTCAGCCATTCTTGGACCAGAACTTGTGAAGAATACAACAGAGATGGTCTCGGTGATTCGTGAGAGGATGAAAATAGTGCAAGATCATCAAAAATCATATTATGATTAAAGAAGGACACCCTTAGAGTTTAATGTTGGGGATCATGTGTTGCTGAAGGTGACTCCCCGTCGTGGGCAGTGAAGGTTTGGTCATGGAAGTGATCTTTCTAGTCAGTGTTTTGGGCCTTTCGAGGTGTTAGCTCATGTTTGAGGTATGGAATATCAAGTAGAACTTCCTCTATAGATGAGTCAGATACATGATGTTTTCCATGTATCACAGCTCCATCGTTATCTTCATGATGACTCTCACATCATCAATTGGGGAGAGATCGATGTTGATGATGATATAACCTTCGAGGAGCGACCTATGGAGATCCAAGACTACAAGGATAAGGTGTTTAGGGGGCATTCAATCCCCTTAGTTCGTGTCTTGTGGAGACATGGTGGCCTGGATGAGAGTACCTGGGAACGTGAGTCATAGATACATGTCCAGTACCCAGAGCTGTTTTAAGTTGTTGTGCTGTGTTTTCTTGATCCTTTCTTTTATGTAACTTTGATGTGATGTTATGCTTGAATTTTTTGGATATGTAATGTTTGTTACATTTCTCTCGGATGTCATGGATTAGTTCAAGCTTTCGAATAACTCACGCTGATTTTCCACTGAGAGGTATCTTACGGGGTGGTTGTTTGGACCCCTCTTTTCTTCTGGGTTGGTTTTTTTATTCTCAAGGACGAGAATGTTTTGAGAGGTATCTAATGTAATGAACCAGACCTATCCAGTCTATTCCTTTGTTGAATTATGGTTTTGGAGGTGTTCTTGGAGGTTAGGGTGACTTCTACCCAACACTTGGCCATTTTTTGAGTTCTATGAATAGTGTTTCTAGATCAGTAAGGATTCTAACAGTTACTTTGCCAAATTTTGAGTTCATGAACAGTTTTTCAAGATCAATGAGGATTCTAACAGTTACTTCCTTTGACAAATTTCGAGTTCATGAATAGTGTTTCTAGATCAGTGAGGATTCTAACAGTTACCTCCTCTGCCAAATTTCGAGTTCATGAACAGTGTTTCCATATCAGTGAGGATTCTAACAGTTACTTCCTTTTCCAAATTTCAAGTTCATGAATAGTGTTTCTAGATCATTGAGGATTCTAACAGTTACTTCCTTTTCCAAATTTCGAGTTCATGAACAGTGTTTCCAGATCATTGAGGATTCTAACAGTTACTTCCTTTGCCAAATTTCGAGTTCATGAATAGTGTTTCCAGATCAGTGAGGATTCTAACAGTTACTTCCTTTTCCAAATATCGAGTTCATGAACAGTGTTTCCAGATCAGTTAGGATTCTAACAGTTACCTCCTTTGACAAATTTCAAGTTCATGAACAGTGTTCCCAGATTAGTGAGGATTCTAACAGTTACATCCCTTGCCAAATTTCGAGTTCATGAACAGTGTTTCCAGATCAGTGAGGATTCTAACATTTACTTTGCAAAATTTTTAGTTCATGAACAATGCTTCCAGATCAGTGAGGATTCTAATAGTTATCTCCTTTTCCAAATTTCGAGTTCATGAATAGTGTTTCCAGATCAATGAGGTTTTAACAGTTATCTCCTTTGCCAAATTTCGAGTTCATGAATAGTGTTTCCAACTTCCTACAGTTTTTCCCCTTTGATGTTTCCTTTGATATAAAATGCATTTGAAGCCTTGTTTTGAGGACTCTAAGGCCAATTAAAAGGCCATAACTCCTACGGTAATTCTTCCTATGGCTCGTGATGTTTTTACTTGGTCAAACCGCGTGGGTTAATGCAATCCGCTTTTAATGGGGAACTAAGCGTATCTTAAACCTTCACCCCATTAAATATTCAAAAAGGGACGAGATATCATTCTCCCTTGTTCTTCCTCTTTATTATCGGATATGAGATTCTAGAACCTTTCAATACTTCCAGTAGGAGTTTCACAATCAAACTTTACTCCTAGGATTGGTTCTGCTATGTTTTGATGCCACCAAGCTGTATCGATCAATCTTTGATATAAGGTATGTTGTATCATCATTCTTTTGGGGTTCATCTTCTCTTGTTCTCCTTTCAATATTATAGCATGTAATCTCCATGCTTCTAATGGGTTTTTCTTGGGGTTTAGTTGGTGCTGTCATACCGTGGAATCCTCGGGTGGATGGAGTTGTCGTGAGAGGTGGATTGTGACCCATTGTGTGTATAAAGAATGTCAAGAACTCTTCTAGGTAGGGGATTCGTTGCTTCTCTTTTCTTTTACGTGTGACTGTATCATTAGAATGCTTCATCCTAGTGGATCATAATGGAATTTACATAATAAATATTTGAACAGGATAAATAAATTGATATCTATTGTATGTTATTGCCTCTTGTTTTGCTAGATAGTGTGCTATCTATTCTTGCTTGTTTAGCTATTTGTTCTTAACGGAAATCGGTAAAGAATGTAAATCGGGATTAATTGATAAGTGTTGGCTAAAGATAAAGAGGCATGAAAACGAATATGGTTCTCGCTGTAATTTCATGTTAATCAAATTAGTGTAGTAAGCATGTTTATTTATTTGTGATATCTTACTGATTAGGTTTCTCGAATTTTGGAACCTACGTTTAATAAATATTATAATTCAATATGGATTAAATAACTGCTTGTTTGATAATTTCAAAAAGGGTTCTAAGTTACCCTATTGATTGTTAAAGGGCCAAGAGACCATTGATGTGATGATTGTTTTCCTACTGCTCTGTTTTGAGCACCTTGTGTTAGCAGTATAAGATACTTTTCTAGAATGCCTGGGAATATGGGAATGTAATTCTGTAATAAAGGTTTGAATAAATGGTGTTAAACCATGGGGATGGGGTTGCTAGAACATAATGATGAGGTTGTAATTTTGAAAGAACAGATGACTTTGGGTGCGATGCTAATGGAACTTAATGTGGAACTATTCATGGTTAATGTTTAAAGAATTAATTAACATACACAGGAACTGATAATAAGGGAATGAAGTAATCTAATAAATCTCTTTAAATTGTTGTGTACTTATAGGATATCTAGTCATAGAAGTAGCATCCCATATTCTGAGAGACGTTAGCTGTATTTGTGCCTAAGACTAGGTAATGCCCATAGTGTGGTTGTGAGATATAATATATCATGTAATTTTTGTGTTTCTATATGCTACTCCACCCTGTAAGTAAGGGAAACTGACACCCTGAGGATTCTAAGCCCTGGGGGGTGTTTTCCCCCACATTCCAGTGGGAGGATGAATGGATGACTACCCCCTTTGGCCCCACTCTCTTCTCTTGGTAGTTACTTGTGCTGATAGGAACATTGGTTAGTTTTCCCCATATATGTGTGTAGAGGGTTGTAATGGATTGTGGTTATTCACAAATATATATTGTGGATATAGTTTTCTATGTACTACTATAGGTGTAACGTGTGTAGGCTGTGATGGCTTGAGGATCCTTACTCGGTGTATGGGCAGTAATGGATTGAGGTATAATACCCATAGTATGATGCATGTTATATCAGCTATGGTGGATCCCAGAACTTACTTGGTTAGTTTTGGTTGGGAGGATGGTTTGGTGCTTCTCCCAGGTGTCTACGGGAAAGCCTTTGTGGTGCACGAGGTGCAGATTGTGGTGCTTCACCCAGGTTTCTCTGGGCAAGCCTTTTTGGAGAGAGATGCTTAGGACGTGCGACGTTGGGGCAAAGCAGAAAACCAGTGGGGAAGTAGTAGTAGGGTACCCTTGATATTATTTACTATATGCTATATTCTTGTATGTGTTACTTGGTGAGAGTAGCCATGATGAGGTAGGGAACTTAGTATACTTGTTTAGGAAACAAGTTAGTTTCACTTTTTGTTCACTGTGCTTTATCATGCTTTCTTTAATTTTGCACGAGTGGCTTCAAGGATGATCCTACGGAATATACTGTTATAATAACCCTATGTATATATAAACTGTTTTTCAGGTCACTTGGAGAAGGTTAGAGATCAAGCTGGTTTCTACAAGCTTGGGGTTGCAGGACCTGTTCGGGCTTGTGGTTGCTGCTGTTTTTATTTTCTTTTGGGTACTTACAGTTTTCCCTTCCAATTGTAGTAATTTTTCATGTCATTTCATATATGCACTTGGATTTCTTTTATATTCCAGTTCTGAGTTGTATTTTATTGGTGTCTATCTTATCTCTCTCTTCCGCATGTGTTCTCTTAGAGGGTAATGCCTCCCATTTGTGTGATTAATATACCCTCGGTTCTTGTTGCCAACCTGGGGCCTACTGGAGGCGAGACTCGGGGGTCATTATCTCCCTTCTCACATTACCGGCCCAGGAGGGGTACACATTGTGGGGAGGGGGTCGTGACAATGGAAGTATATGATTTTTCCATGAGGTTCACCATCCTTTCATGGTAGTCCCTCAATATAGTTTGAGATAGGTTCTTTAGGGAGAGGAAGTTTGATTTGTGTCTCTGTGAAGAAATTCTATCTAGAGTGGTCTCTTTATGTCGTCCCACTTGAACTAATGTGATAGAGAGGGATATGGTGACTAGGAGATTCCTAGTAGAGGGAAAATATATACTTGGAGATAGTAGTTTGTTTCTTGTGGTTGTGTTATCTAAATAAGGTAGGAGGCATCCGACATCAATATCATGAAAGAGGAGGCATTATCAGACTCAAATATATAGGCCTATGGCATAGGGATCACATAAAGGTTCTATTCAGCTCAGAGAGGGGCGATGTTATGATTTCTATGGGAATGGCCACAAGGATCATGATTGATAAGACCTATGTGCTGAGTATGATCAGAATATAATGGATGAACCTCCATAATAGAGGCAACACCGTGATCCTGTATCTTATGATCCATCCCAATTATCTCATAGGGAGGCTAGGATGGAAGAGGTATAGGAGAATCTCTAGAGGGAGGAGTAGTTGGAGGAGGAAGTTTTAATAAGATACCAAACCCACCACTATGTTTCCCTCATCGGACATAGGGAGCTCCTGGTTGAGGCCACATGTAGTTTTATTCCGTGGCATGCAATGATGAGACTGCACATGAGATGATTAGAAGCAAAATCTATTTTTATTATAATCATTCCTATATACTAGTATACATAGGGGTTATTTATTCCGTTATCTCATTATTCATAGTTTGAGAGTTGGATCTTACTATTGATACTATAGCCTAATATCTATGGATAGAGTTCCTTATTGGGAGATACTCTTCAATATCACACATCGTCAAGCATGGTGTGTTTTCGATTGGTAAAGATTATTTCATGTGGAATTTTTTTCATCATAATAACCCCCTTTGACATTATTTTTTTATTAATTGGTCATCCATGGTTCATGAAAATATTGAGTGTCATCACAGATGCCTCTAATAACTTCAAACACAAGAGATTATATTATCCTTTTGGGTGAGAGAGATAACATGGATAAATCAATGGGACTTGCATATAGATGGATGTATCCCATCACCAATTATTGTGTGAGTTTACTCCTTAGAGAAGTCAAAACATTAGGTATCTAGATTAATTTAGTAGTGGAGGATATTTTGGATGTCTTCCCTGGGGATGTTACAAGACTTCCTCTGAGGTGGGAGGTTAACGTCTCCATTGAAATTCACATAGGGAAGATGACAATATATTCTGAGGTATATCATATGGACCTTACTGAGAATCAAAAGATTAGGGTGCAGTTAGAGGACCTTTGAGAGTAGGGTTTTATCAGACATAATGTTTCCCCATAGTCGGCTACAACATTGTTTGTGAAAAATAACTATTAGATATAGTATATTTTTTATTATCATCATGTGAAATATGAAATAATAAATAAAAATTAACTGTTTATGTGGATTTATGCCAACTTTGATCATTAGGTAAGTTTGAGTTGGATCCTAAGGATATTTCTAAGGTTAGACTACAAATAATTGAGGTTTTGTGGGAATAAAATTCCAAGGATGGAATTATGATGTCTCCATATACAATATGAGTTAATTATGATTAATTTTTATGTGATGAAAACCCTCAGTATGTTTTTGGATTTTCTGATCTAGATCTTCCAACCATGCATGGACCATTTTTTGGTTTTCTTTAATGATAAAATACACATCTACATTATATAAGTGGAGGATCATGAAAATAATATGATGATAGTCCTAGAGATATTCTAGGTGTACCATATTCATAGTATTCTCTTCATGTTATAGTTATAAATCCATGATATGGAATGTATGTTCTAAGCACGGAGTATCTATGGACTAAAAAATTATTTATTGAATGATTTTTGTGGATCCACCAAAGAGTATGTTAGAGGTACGAAATTTTCCTTCCTTTGAGGATTAATAAAAGAGGTTGATGGAATAATTATATAGGAATGAAATCCCATAGACTAACATGACATAGAATGGGACTCCATTTACCTAGATTGAGTAGTTTAAAGAGCCTTTTAGGAGTTGAGGCTGAGGATGACTAGTGCTCCATAATTTAGATATCCTATTGATGGTGTGGAGTACACAATGTATTATCATTACCTTAGATCTAGGATATGTTATTTATTGATGAAGAGGTAGAAAATGATTACAAATGGGTCATAGTAGTTGAGACATTATTTAAAGAACAATGTCACTCACAACCTTATATTGGTGGTGGTAATATTCTGTATGAGGATGTAGAGAAATAATCTTCTGGGAGAGTTCATTATTAATTATTTAGAAAATCAGAGTCGTAGGTATATCTTCCCACAAAGTGATTTTAACCTGAGATAGCGGCACCACATAGAGTTTCTATATACCTATTAATTTCAGATTTTCTGTACTAATGGGAAGGACAACATGGGGGTACATTCCTATATAATGAAATCTCGTACACATTTCATAGAGGAGGTGTCTAAGAAGCTGGATACCTAGAACCTAACCATGGTAGATGAGAGGGTTGAATCACCTCTTCAATTAATGGGTTTGAATCCTTGTCTTAACTAGTGTTTGAGAGAGTCTCAGTTGGGAGACATCAAGTGAAAAAATCTCTATAAACAGATATATTTCGATGATTTATCCTATGGATTTTCGGAAGGAAGGGAACACATTATTATTTTTTAAAGATGGATGATGGTTGAGTTCATGATGCAGGAGGGGTTGATAAGGGAGTTTCAAATAGCTCATTTGGATGTAAATCCCATTGTAGGGAAGATGTATAGGTATATTCAGTGGATGTTTTGGCATGCTGTAATTAGGAGTATTGCCAAGTATTTCTCTAGATGTCTCACATGTCAGCATGTGAAGGCTATGGACAGGTTCTGGTAGGTTTGG
The DNA here is from genome assembly GCA_963277665.1 of Viscum album. Taxonomy (NCBI): domain Eukaryota; kingdom Viridiplantae; phylum Streptophyta; class Magnoliopsida; order Santalales; family Viscaceae; genus Viscum; species Viscum album. The sequence goes on along the minus strand of OY728122.1, from coordinate 2,004,882,561 downwards.
CACAAAAATTTGAGATCTCATATTGTAAATGGGATGAAATATCTATGGAATATGTGGAAGGGATACCACAAACAATGAAATTCCAAAATTCCATCTGCATGATAGTTGACCAACTTATGTAGTGGACACACTTCTATGACATCAAGGATCATAGTTTGATCAATATTCTTGGATAGTTGAATGTATTGGATATTTTTGGGATCTATGGGGATCCCTCTGTGATTGTATCTTACTAAAATGAATAATTTACATTATAGTGGTGAAGTGTCCCATAAGAGTAATTGGGGATCCAATTGCAGTTCTCTATAAAATTTCACCCCTAGACATATGGGTAGACCAAGTGAACTATCCAAGTTTGTAGGGTATGTTGACATATTTTGATTTGGTCATTGGCTGGAGCTAGGATTCCCACATTCAATTTCTAGAGTTTGGTTATAGTAAGATCTATCACTCTATGATTGGAATATAACCTTTAAAGTCCTTGTATGGGTGACCCATAAGGTCACCCATGTGTTGGAGTTAGATTAGAGAGGAATATATATGTTGGAAATATATGATGCATGAAATGACAGATAATTTTCTTGTGATCCATGAGTATTTGAGGATAACCTTGAGATGATAGAAAAATTATGCATATTGATGTCATAGGACCTTATAATATGAACATGGAGACAATGTTTTCCTGAGAATATCTCTATGAAGAGGACTTATGAGTTTGTATAATTAGGAAATAAATATCAAAGGTCCATTAGGAAGTTTGAGCTTCCCCAAATTATTGGTGAGGTTTCTTGCAACCTATACATACCCATATAGTTGGAGCAGATGCATGACGTCTTCCTTGTGTTGAAGTTTAACAGAAAATTGCATGATACTACATGTGTAATTGAATGGGGTGATAAAGATATCTATGATGGAGACACCTCTGGAAGAGATTGAGGATTAACAGTAGTTGATCCTATGAGTATGGACTATTCCATTTTTTCTTGTGTTTGAGGACATAAAAGATCATGTATGAGAGCTCCTTGGAGTATAAAAGCCATATACAAGATCAGAATCCACAACATTTTTTATAGATTTAGAATTTTTTTTGATGAGAATATTTGATAATGGAACAATGTAGTGACCCAATTCTTTCATTGTAATACATTGAAATATTTTAAGGAATATATTTTTTTCTAGGATTTGAGACAACATGAGATTTCCAGGCATGGAGATCCCACAATTAGTATCATGAAATATTAAATCTATCAATTTAAAACAAAATAATTTTTTCATGTCTATTTTGATATATTTTAAAATGATTCTCATTTTGGGATTTTGAGTCCTTAATTGAGTCCAAAATTTTGGATTTTCCCTAATCATGAGCTATGGTTGGACAACATTGGGTATCCAGTTGAGCCATTCCATGGTGGTATGTCTGATTAAAATAAATAATTGAATTTATTACTTTTACTTTTAAACATCAAATACCTATAGTAATATATATATATTTCTTTTTATTACAATTCTCTATGTTTGTATACAATAACCCTATGATATTTTAGTACATACTTGATGTTGTTTGTTGGTAGATCAATAATAGAGGATGATAGTTGATATGATCGACGTGTATCGAGTGGTAGAAGATTGAGTGGGTATTGTACTTTCTCTAGAGAATGAATTCATCACCACTGATTAATTCTATTTGGAGGAAGGGATTCATAATTGAATATTTTATGTATTGATTAAATGTTTGAGTATAGATATTTCTAACTTCTTATGGATCTGTATATATCCTTTAATCACATGAGCCTGTATCAATAATTTGATGTTTGAAACTAAAATATTCTCGATAAGCCTTGTTATCACCCATGGATATATCTCTTATGAAATCATTGCCCAATAATGCCTGAACAATAAAAGGTTTTAGATGGTTCTTGAAATTTTACCCTCTCTGTTCATCACTTTATTTATCTTTAGCCAATGGGGTAACTATTTGAAATTGAATTGGTTGGTTGGAGAATGATAAAACCATCATATTAACTATGGTAGAATAATATACTTATTGTTTTATTATTTTCAAATGTATAATTGAATAACATATGGTGGGGGTGATACTCCCTAGATCCGGGATCCGGAGGGGCGATGAGATTGAGTGAGTGGTCCACGTGTGGCATTGTGGGCTTCGTTTGGATCAACAAGTACCAATTTCAGGTGATGAGAGGGATAAAAATGTTGGTGGAAGGCTATTACCCACGATTTTATGTTGTCTTTGGGTGTAATTTGAGGTAGTAGTGATATATAATGAAGATTCATGAATGATCTAAATGTTTTGTGGAAATTAAAACTACATGCTAGGTAGTGCGGAAGAACACATTGTGTTTTCTCTAGATTATCCAATGGATATGGTTTCAGATGAAGATAAATATCATACACTATGTTGGTGGGCCTATATTCCATTTGACCCTTCCCAGGAGGCCAACCCATATTCTAACTACGCCCACCTAGGGAACCTTGTGGAAGAATATACTATATATCATAGTACACATGCACATCCAGGAATACACATGAACATTTTGAGACACCTGAATAGGTCACCATGTGGTCATACATTTTGTGTATCATGAAAGAAATGTTTTGTATAGAGACATGGCTACCAAATCTGTGCATATGGAGAAAATGTCAGGGTAGTGTAGTTGGTCCACAAACTATGTGTATCTTGCACACATCAGGTACTCCTTTATGAATCATCTACCTCTGCTATATTCTTCATTTTACTCAGATTTTAGCCTAAAAGGAACTTATATTGAGTTTTTTTTCTATATAGAATGTAGGAGAGTCCTTCTTTTTGAGTTTGGAGAAAATATGTGAGATTTTATGAGCCTGATCCTTATTCAGGTGACACGTGACAATCGTAGTGATCAGGCTGGATCATTAAATAAATGTTGGGGTTAATAATCCTCTGTGACACCATGGCACATGTTCTAGACTCAATCAGAGATATTCTAGTGTTATTACTCCACTTCCACATCATGGAGTGGGTTCCCCATGCAACTAGAGAATTTTTAGGGATAGTACTTTAAAGTAATATCATGGAGTGAGTTCCTCATGCTTTAGGGATATATCAAGTGCAGTAATTTCCATTCACACAAGTTCATAAATTCCTCATTTCCTTATATAGGTTGTATCAGTACTCCCCATAATATAGGGTATGATTTCATTACCTAAAGAGTGGTACTCCTTAACCTTAGATCTCTAACATGGTACAAGACCTCCACATAATATGTGTCCTCCCTCATTTGTGGAGAGTAATTACATTGTGTGGTCCAACCACTCATATTTCAGTGAGGTTTCATTTAATGTTGGGCATTAGTTATAGACATATAGAGATTAAAAGTGTGTCATCAAAATCACCTGGGAAGTGAGATGGATATCCCATGTATGTCTTATTTGGGTTTCATTATGTGCAAAAATAAGTGTATGTGTTGTATTTATTTCCTCTTTCTTATGAAAAATTGATTGTTTTTTATCTCTCTATTGCTACTTTTTAGTTTTGAGTAGTCATAACTAGTGTGAATATACTCACCCATGCAAGGGTTTATCCCACACGTGTCTTGTACTATAAAGAAAAAAAACAGATCAATGATGATTATGGTGAGCATAGTGGTAGTTGGGTGCATCGACCTCGATAATTCTTGGGTGTGGTGGTCATGAGAAGATTTATCTAAGGTTTTATTATTTCTATTTGTTGTAAGATTGGGACTTCAATTCTGGTTAGGCATATAGTTTTCCCAATTACACATTGGATATATTCTATTAAACTCTGATGTATTTCCTAAAGTTTTATTTTATGAATGGTTTATCTCAAGATGATGTATTTTTTATATTATTATTCCTCTAAGCATCTGCATAGATATATTTGGGTTATTTCAAACATGTACATTATAAAAGGCCTCCCATTTTAATTATTTCATATCAATTCTTGTCTCCTACCCCTAGACAATGGAGGTGGGGTTGGATTTGCGATGGCTTGGAATTCACCGACTAGGAGGGCCCCATTAGGTTGGGTTGTTACATATATTGTCATAAGTATTTTTAATTCAAACCATATGGATTATATGTAAAATAGAGAGTTGTTCTTAATATCTTATATGATTATAATCCATTAAAATTTCTCTAGAATTGTATTTACTAGGGGAACATTTTCAACTACCAATTGTAAATTTGAAGGGTTTTCAAATATATTGTCTTTAATATTTTATAAATATTGACATTTTAACTTCATAGAAGGGTTGGATTCATCAAACATAACATGTAATAATTTTTAAATTATATGTATCAATATATTTAAAAATAAATAAATATTATTAGTAGTAGAGTGTGAAATAAAAAATCATTAATAAAATTAATGAGAAAACATATCTAAATTATCCTTATTATTCAGAATGAATACCATGTATCTAAAAACACTAATGTAAACAAGTTTTTGCTTCCTTATATTAATTAATTATTAAGATATTTTCTTTAATACCAGGAAGAGTAAAACTCAATTTATAATTTAATAGGAAATACTAACTACTTCAACATAAAAATGATTAATAAAAAAAATTCGTATAACATATACTATGAAATTTCTTATAGAGTTATATTTATCCATTCTACAATCCTATATTGTTACAATGTTCTTGGTTCCAAAAAGTAATGTACAGTACCTTTTCTCAATAAAATTATTGAAAATAAAAAATTTAAAATTCTCCAACCTTATGACTCATTGTAGTAACTATTTAATAGTTTTTCATATTTTGAACTCTATGATATAATATTTTTCAAAAAAAGGATTTTTTCCCAATTATGTGTGAGATAATAAACCCAAGTGAATATATTGTATTAAGTAAATATGAAAAATACTAAGAATTTTCCCCAAATAAATAATGTTTGTATTTTTTAAGAAAATTACATGTGCATTGAATTTACAGGTTTGGAAGTTCATATTATACCAGTGTGGGTAAATCTAGAATTATTTTTCATAACTTATTGGAAAATATGATGTCAACTCCTTTAGAATACATATCTTCACTACCTTATTATTATGAATAAATTAAATCTATTTATAAATATATTCCCTAAAAATTATGAAGGATATAACCATATTTATGGAACATCAATTCTCTTATAGACCATTGGATATTTTGAAAAAAGGGTGTATTTCTTGGAATAAAATAGTTGGTTTGAAAATGAGAATTACAAAAATATTTATAACTGACTCTAAATTATTTCATTAATTGTCACACGGATCTATAAATCTTATTGAAATTCTACCTTCTAGATGTAAAACATGAATGTATCATCTTAAAAATTTCAACATCAAACTTATGTTTTATTAATTGATTATGATCCTCAAAATTTAATAAAGAAATAGATTTTACTTTAAAATCAAATGTAATTTTTGTAATATTATAATTATCCATAACAAGATATTCCTTATCTTGATCATAGTTTTTCACTATGTTCTTATATCATTTCTCAATGTTATTCTTATATTTATCAATTTCTTAAAATTAGGGAGTAACAACTTAATTGTGTAAATAAAATGTAATGGTAGAATATAAAACCATATTAGTATGGTATTTATGCTTTAACATATCCATAAATCTTATTTTATCTTATTTAACATTTATAGAGAGTACATTCATCTTTTTCATTTCATCAAATTCAAAATCAAATATGTCTACAGATGGTTATATCATTATGCCCCAGATATCTATCACCTTTTAAAATTCCATACCATGATGTGTAGAGGATATTTTGAATTATTTATCTTTTTTACCTCATATATTCACCTTTGATACATTCATGATTCTTACACTCAGAAAATATATAGCATAAAGTATCTTTCTCCCCATTCCTCCTTTCAGACTTGTCATGCCTATCATTATGAAACTCATTATAGAAATTAGTATTTACATTCATTAATCTTATATGAATTAATACCAAAGATAAAAATCTTTCACTTAGATCTGTATTAATATCATCCAACTAATTGAATGAAGGATGCTTCAAAGTAGAAGATTCAATGTATTAGCTCCATAGTTTTGTTGCATCAAGAGAAAATTTGTTATTATACTTATATTTTTTCATCTTTCATTAACTGATTCCCCTATTTTAATAATTTGCTCGTGATATCATCAATTTTTTTACATGTTTCATTTAATCAATATATTTCCTTTTTAATTCTCATTCAGTAAATTGTATAGTAATTGGGAAAAAAATAATCAAATAATCATAAATTCCATTTCTCACTGAGAAAATGCAATCTATTCATAATAGTAATAGTTCTCTAGTGAAACTATTAAAAAATATTCCCTGATAGAAAAATAAAATCATGATTATCCTTATAAAATATCACCATTTTCATATGAAACTCCTTGGATTTTTCGAAATGTGTAATCTCATGTTTCTAATAAATTCCACTAGCCATATCACAAAAAGATATGTGAATTTATATATAAGGACCCTGCCTTATTAAATTACATAATCTTGAATTTAGTCAAGAAATAACTTCCTTTAACATTAAGGATCTTTTCAATATTATAAATTTATTGAATTGGGACATAATAAATTTGTAACATTACACATTAATACAAAGTGGATACCCTAAAAATAGTATTCATTTCTTCCAAAACATAAAACATTTCAAATAAAACATGATTTCATTGACGATTCTTCAAAAATTTAACTTATATTCCTTTATTTTATTACACATACTTATAACTTGTGAATATCATTTAAAAACATGGGATAAGACCAAAAAATTTAGTAAGGGATATAAAAAGGAAGAAAATACACATTAGTCCTTGAAAACTTGTAACGTATGAAATCATTTTCAAATGAAAAACTTTTAACACAAATATACATACTTTATAAAACATGTGATTTAAAAAAGATAGAAACAAAACATAATAAAACAAATAGAATAATAAAGGTATATTGGGGTATTACTTACATAATCTTGTAACCCTCTTGGGTACCTTATAATTTGTAACCCTCGCAGCTACCTTACAATTTGTGTAACCATCATAGTTACACTTGTAGTAACCATTTGACCAAACTCCAGAAATTCATAATGAATTTAAGGGAAATATAGGTCCCAACCTTCATCATAAAAAATTCTCTAGTACTAGAACATAATCATACAACATGAATAATTTTATTAAATCATTTCTTTTTAATTTTGTAAAATAGAATTTTAAAAGAAAAACACCCTTAAAAATATCATATAATATAAGTGAGACTTATTAGAGTGGATGGAATATGTATATACACTATAAATACATATAATTAAATGTAATATAAACAGAACCTATCACAAAAAACAATTTTAATACAACATAAATAATGAAGTATAAGTTTAACCCAAAGAATGGAAATTGAGTTAAGAATTCCCTGACATCCGGCCTGTCTTAATTTAATATTTTTTTATAGATCTTGGAAAATGGTTAAAAGAGTGTTATTGATATCTTACAGAAACATATTCATGTTTATAATACCTTATATGATCATTTAATTACATTATTTCTCCCTTTAATTGTTTGTATTTTTTCCCATCAATTGTTTTGGGTGCGTTATATACATTATTTCCATAATCTGTTCCTGATTGATATTCTTGTCGATTGGAAGTGAAACTAAAAAATTGGACTTTAGTGGTATTTAAAAGTTTCAAGAACCTTAAATTATAACTTTTACCAATTTTAATTCTGACATGAGGATGATTCATAAGTTAAATCATTATTGATATTTGTTTAAGTCATTTTGGTGATTCTCCGATTGTAACGAACTCATTTTGTTTTATAAATTAATGACAAGTGTAAATGATAATTTCATAACCTTATATAAGTTATAATACATAAATTATAATATGGTTCATCCATAAAAATGGTTTCATGATCAATCTTGAAGGAAGCAAAATAAATTGAAATCACATCGTCCACAGTGTTGGTAAATTGACATATCACATACGATGTTTTAATGTCTTGAATAAGTGGGAGAGGAGAAGACGTATAATGGTGTGTCTTACATAAACATGATGAAATCTAGAATATGTAATATATAGGATCATTTATGTATTTTGTATAAGGGGAGGTAAGAAAATAAGAAGAATAGAAAAAAAATTAAAAGAAAAGAAAGAAAACAAAAGAGGATGTTTACCTCTTGATCTCTACTCATTGAGATCTTTCTTAAGGCCTATTATTTTGGCCTTTTGGTGAGACCAAGAGCTCTATGTTTTGGGGAAGAGCCTTGGGAGGAATATTGGGTAGAACTTAGGTAATGATCAAGGCTTTAGAGGTTTTTGAGGAAGAGGGGAATGAGGTTGGTATTTATATTGGAGGGGATAAGGTATTTTACATTATTTTAATCATTATTATTATATTTTTGCCCAAGACTGTGACTAGTCTTAATTAATGTGACCCAAAATATTAATAATGGAATTTTAGTTTGAACCAAGTGGTCTTATATAACTTATGTTGTCAAATATAGTGTATTTAACTAATAATTTGAATATATCGTATTTTAACGTATTTCAGTATTCATAAAAAATTCAAGAATTTCAGAAAAATCCCCAAAATTCAGCCTTAACATTTTTCGATGTGTATAATTAAAAAATGAACTTAATTTTTTGAAAATAATTTTATAAATATTATTAATTTAATTTTTAAATAAAATCATACTTTATTCAGAAATTAACATTTTTAAAACTCTAACTCTTTTTATATCACATTGAAAAAATAACCAAAATGTGATTATCATAAAACAATAAGAAAATAAAATAATAATACAATTTACTATTCATTAGGGTCATATTACTATTCATACTACTAGTTATAAGGGTATGTTACTATTCACAAAAAAATCAATTTGGTCATATTATTCTCCAAATAACTTACTGAACACAATTTTTGATGACCATTTTTTGAAATTCAAAACATAGAAGAGACAAAATTATGTTTTAAGGATGGATGTAAATATGCACATAAAACAAAATTTCATGAATTTCAATTTATTTTTTAAAACCTTAGGGTGTTATATTATCCCCACCTTCTAGAAATTTCATTCTCACAATTTTAATTACTTATTATATAGGTGAGGGTACCTTTCCCTCATAGATTTTCAGACTCCCGTGTGGCTTCTTCAACCAAGTGGTTTCTCTAAAAAAACCTTTACTTGGTGGATTACCTTATTCTACAACACCTGTTTTCTTCAATCAAGAATCTAAACTGGTTTATCTTCATAAGAAAGGATCACTTCCATCTAAACTGCTTCTGGGCTCAAGACTTGAGTTGAATTTGGAATATACATTATCAACATCGAAACATGAAAAACGTTGTGTACCTGAGACAAACTCGAAGGAAAAGCTACTCGGTATGCAACTGGTCCAACATTCACTAAAATTTAAAAAGTACCAATGAACCATGGACTTAAATATCATTTCATAACAAAATGCATCACACTTTTATAAGGATAGATTTTAATGAAAACATTTTAACCAACCTTGAAAGAGAATTATTTCTTTCTACTATCTGCATAACATTTACACATGCTCTAAGCTATCCTCATGTGCTGTTGGATCATCTTCACTTTTTTAGCCACTTCCACTACTAATTTTGGCCCCATCAACTTTCTTTCACTGAATTCATCCCAAAACGTTGGATTTCAACACTACTTCCCATACAATGCCTCAAAAGGTGCCATCTGTATATTGGAATGAAAACCATTATTATAAGAAAACATAACTAAAGAAAGATGTTGATCCCAACTTCCCTAGTAGTCTATTGAACAAGCTCGAATCATATCCTATAAAGTCTGAATTGTTCATTCTGACTTCCCATCGTATTGAGGATGAAATGTTGTACATAAATTTAATTCTATGCCCAATGAATTCTGAAGTCCCTTCCAAAGTTATAAGTGACACAAAGATCCCGATCAGATACAATAGAAACATGAACTCCATTTAAATTGAAAATCTCTTTGAGGTACAGTCGAGAAATCTAATCCAAAGAAATTGTATCTCGAATAGATAAAAAATGTTCAAATTTTTCCAATCGATCAACAATAACCCAAATCACATTGTTACATCTAGATTTCTTTGATAGTCCCACCACAATTACCATTGATACATTCTCCCAATTCCACTCTGGCATAGGAAAAGGCTGAAGCACACCCTTCAATAATTTCCGCTCTGCTTTAACCTGTTGACATGTTATGATTTCATGGTAAAATCAACAATTTCCATTTTCATTCCATACCACTATTAATACTCTCAATGGACTATGTAAATCTTATTACTTATAGGATGAACTGAAAATAGAGAACTATGAGCTTCACCCAACAATTCATTCTTCAACTTGGAATCACATGGCATATAAAACCTTTTTCCAAATCTTAATACACAACATTTATCAAGGTTAAATTTTAGGAACTTACCTATTTTATCCAATTATACCAATTTTTGTATCTCAGGATCTTCCTTCTGTACTTTCTTAATTCTATCTGATAATAATGACTGCACTGAAACCTGAAACAAAACAAAGGTATTTCCTACACCAACAACTTCTAATACAAAATTCATCAAATCATTAATCAAGGGATAATTTTCTAAATGTAACATGGTTAACGATGCGTGATTTTATTGACTCAAGTCATCAACCACTTTGTTTTCTATTCCCGAATGGTAATTTATCATACAATAATAATCCTTTATCAGTTCAATCCATATTCTTTGCCTCATGTTTAATTCCTTCTAAATGAATATATACTTCAAAATTTTATGGTCATTATATATTTTACATTTGGCTCAGTATAAATGACACCTCAAAATTTTCTAAGAAAAAACCACAACTCCCAATTCCAAAACATGTGTCGTATAATTTAACTCATGGGGTTTTAGTTGTCTTAAATCATAACAAATTACCTGATCATTCTACATCAAAACAAAACCAAGTCTCTTCAATAAAGCATCACTGTAGATGAAAAACTCGCCATTTTGGGAAAGCAAGACCAAAACTGGAGTATTTACCAATCTATTCTTCAGTTCCTGAAAATAAACACGACTTTCTTCTATCCAAATAAATTTATCCCATTTTTGTGTTAACTTATTTAGCGGACTAGATAACCATGAAAGGTTTTTAAAAAACCTTCAGTAATAACCTGCTAATCCAATAATACTATGAATCTTTGTAATATTTTTGGGAATTTCCCATTATTCAACCACTTTTTTTTGGAAGGATCAAATTTTATTCCATCCTAATTTTAAATTTTCCCATGAAAAGAAATCAGTTTCAACCAAAAATCAAAAATGATGATTTTTCCATATAGTTTCTTTTCATTTAGGGTTTCAAAAAAATACAATAGATGTTATTAATGCTCCTCTTTACTCATAGAAAATAAGAGAATGTCATCAATAAACACGACCAATAACATATCCATGAACTCATGAAATATTATATTCATAAGATTCATGAATACAGAAGGTGGATTAGTTAAACAAAATTCCTTAACAAAAATTTCATAATTCCCATATCTAGTATGAAAACCTATTTTTGGGATGTCATCCACCATCACCTACAAATGATGGAATCCAGATCTCATGTCAATCATGGAAAAACATTGATCTCATTGGAGTTAATCAAACAAGTCATCGATATGAGGCAAAGGGTACTTGTTTTTAACAGTGATAATATTAAAAGCTCAATAATCAATGAAATGTCTCATGGAGCCATATTTATTTTTAACGAACAAAATAGGAGCACCCTATGATGAAGTTCTAGGACGAATGATGCCTTTATCAAGAAAATCCTGAAAGTAATTTTTCAATTCAAAAAGTTCCATTTGAGCCTTTCTATATGGGGGTTTTAAAATTGGATTAACATTAGGAACTATGTTAATTGTGAATTTGACTTCCTGATCAGGTATAACACTTGGTAACTCATTAGAAAAAATATCAAGGTATTCATTTACCATTGGAACATCATTAGTATGAACAGTTCCCTTTTTTTTAACAATGTGATAAAGATAAATTTAATTTCCATCTTTCAATAGTATCACAGCTTCTTGAAATGTTATCAATTATATGGGTTAGTTTTTTTATACAATCAGAAACACTTACTGAAAAAAACCTTCATTAGATCTATAATAAATCTTTTCATGATAAAAAAATCCAATCAATTCCTAGAATGACATAAAAATATACTAATGGAAAAAACAAGGTTTACAGGAAAAGTCTTTCCACATACCACAATATAAGGATTCTTATAATATCTATTTTCTATAATTTTTCCCCTGGAGTTTTAACAACAAGTTTTGGTATCATTTTTTGAGGTGAAATTACCAATTTAATATAAAATTCCTCATAAATAAAAGAATTTGTAGACCCTGTATCAAACAAATATTTAGTAAAATATGAGTAAACAAAAAAAGTACCAGATACAACTTCATTCGATGGTATGACGTCTACTAATGTAGTAAAAAAGGATATCACTATACCTTTCTTCTTGTAGTATCGCTTCTTTTCATTATTCAGATATCTCTTTGGGAAGGAATTTTCATAGTGAACCATCTCCCCACATTTAAAACGCTTTACAGTTTGCTTATTAGGATTAGTCTTAGGATCATTTTCATTACAGTCTCAAGATATAAGTCCAAACTTTCCACATTGAAAATACTTCCTAGATTTGGCAAGGAATTTCCTAGGGTGTTTCCTACCACAATTTTCAAAAATTGGAAACTGGGTTTTCTTACCATCATATTTATTTGGTTAGATCTTACCCATCACTTTCCATATAGACCTATTCATTTGGTTGTTTTCAAAATGCACATGATCGTCAGCAAACACCATCTCTAACCTCTTAGCACATCGAACAGGTTTCTCATAACTTTTGAATTCATGTGAGGCCAACACTATTCAATGCCTTGGCTTCCATCCTGAGTAAAAGCCGTTAATTTTTCTTTTAAGATTCAGAATAAGAATTGGAGCATACCTCCCCAGTCATGGGAAGTTCTCTTCATACAGAGCCACTGAATATTCCTAATTAATCCTCATGTCAAGGAATTTATTCTCCATTCTATAACGCACCACCTTAAGAATATATTTTTCAAGGAAAAGATATTTAAATTTATCCAACTCTAAGGTATCAACATCCTCTCTATCCCTGACATTATTTTCCATTGACCACCACTGATCAGCTTCACCTTTAAAAAGATAAATGGAAAGAATTTCCATTTGATTATCTGATCATCCTATAACGTAAAATATCTTTTCAAGGGATTTAATCCATATTTTAGCTACTACTGGTTCAGAATATCCATTGAAAGTAGGAGGGTGTTGTCGCATAAAATTTTCTACTGTTTTCATGTTTTGTAGTGGTACCTCTAGTCGTTATCTTGTGTGGATGCCACAACCATTTATTTCAGGTGTTAGCTGATCCACTACTATAAAAAACTACTCAGTTCCAATACCTACCATTCCAGGATATAGATTTGGAATGATATCATTCTATCGATGCCTCTCCTCTTTAGCTTTCCAATTTCTTCTATGGAAAACCATTCTGTAAAAACATATATTAGTTAAATCAACATGGTAATCGTTAAATTCTATTACAGTTCAAATTAATCATAATGTAAAAAAACATTTATGGTATTCTATTTACATCACAATAACCCCTAAATATATCAATATCATCCTCTGATACCAATTATAAGTACCCCACCATATTATATTACATAATCTTGAATTTAGTAAATAAATAACTTCCTTTAGCATTGATGATCTATTCATGTTTAGACCTTTAGATAATTGGGAAATAATATTTTCATAACATTACACATTAATATAGAGTGGATACCATAAAAACAGTATTCATTTCTTCCAAAATATAAAACTTTTCAAATAAAAGATTATTTCATTGACAATTCTTCAAATATTAAACAAAGATTTATTCATTTTATTACACATCCTTACAACCTGTGTAATCATTTAAATACATGGGATGTGCACAAAAAATCTTAGTAAGGGATATAAAAAAAGAAAATAACACATTAGTTCATGAATAATTGTAATGTATGAAATCATTTTCAAAAGACATACATGTCACCCATATATACATACTTTTTGAAATGTGGGATTTCCACAATATCACAAAAAAAACATAAGTACATAAACATAACCATAATGTTATCTTGGGGAATTACTTACATAATCTTGTAACCCTCTTGGCTACCTTTTAATTTTTAGCCCATCACTGCTACCTTACAATTTTTTTAACAATCTCAGTTACACTTGGAGAAACCATATGGAAGAGCTCCAACATACAAATACCCCATGAATTGGAGGGAAATATAGGTACAAAAATTCAGCATAAAAAATGACCAAGAACCATAACCTAATATTACAACATGAATAATTTCATAAAAACATTTCTTTTTAATTTTGAAAAACAGAATTTTAAAAGAGGATTTTGAAAGAAAAATCCCCTTACAAATATCATATAATTCAAGTGAGGATTATTAGAGTGGATGAAATATGTATATACACTATAAATACACATAATTAAATTTAATATATACAAAACCAATCAAATCAAAAAAAATTAATAACACATAAATAATGAAGTAGAAGGTTATCCTGAAGAATGGAAATCAGGTTAATAATTCTCTTACCTCGGGGTTTTCTAACATCAAAATTATTTTAATAATCTTTTATAATGGTTAATAGAGTATTATTAATATCTTAAAGAAAGATATTCATGTTTATAATATCTTATATGATCATTTAATTACATCATTTCTCCCTTTAATTATTACTATTTTGTTCTTTCCATTATTTTGGGAGCGTTCTTTACATGATTTCCATAATCGGTTCATGATGGATATTCTTGTCGGTTGGAAGTGAAAACCAGAATTGGAATGGGGTGGTATTTAAATGTTTCCACAAACATAAATTATACCTTTTATCATTTAGAATTATTACATGAGGATGATTCATAAGTTAAATCATTATTGATATTTTATAAGTTAATGTGGCGATTCTTCGATCGTAAAGAACTCATTTTGTTTTATAAATTAAAAACATGTGTACATAATGATTCAAGAACCTTATATAAGTTATAATAAATAAATTATAATCTGGTACCACCATAAAAAGGGTTTTATGAAAAGTATTTATGGAAGTAAAAGAAATTTAAATCACATCATCCATGATGTCAATAAATAGACACATCACAGACGATGTTTTAATTTCATGAACAAGTGGGACAAAAGAATAAGTATAATGGAATGTCTTCTATAAACATGATGAAATACAGAATATTTAATATTCTGGATTATCCATTACTTTTGGATTACGAAAGGTAAATAAAGAAGAATAATAGAAAAGAAAATTGAAAAGAAAATAAAGAAAGAAAAAGATGATATTTACCTCTTGATCTCTTCTCCTTGAGATCCCTCTTAAGGCCACTGGTTTTGGCCTTTTGGTGATACCAGAAGCACTAGGATGTGGGCAAGATCCTTGGGAGGAGTATCAGATAGAACGTAGGTAAGGCTCAAAGAATGAGAGGTGTGGGAGAAAGAGGGGAATTAGGGTGGTATTTATAGTTGAAGGGAGGTATTTTACATTATTTTAATCATTATTATAATATTATTTCTCAAGACTATGAATAGTCTTAATTCTTGTGACCCCAAATAGTAATAATTGTATGTGATTTAGAACAATGTTGTCTTACATCACTTATGATGTCATAAATAGTGTATGTAACGGATAATTTTAATAAACGTTTTTTACCATATTTCACTATTCATAAAAAATTCAAGAATTTAAAAAAATTCCCAAAAATTCACCCCTACCATTTTTGGACATGTAAAATTAAAAATGAACCCCATTTTTTGAAAATTATTTTCAAAATATTCTTAATTTAATTTTTTAATAAAATCATACTTTATTTAAAAATTATCAATTTTAAAACAATAACTGTTTTTATACCACATTGAAAAATTACCCAAAATGTCATTACATTAAAGCCTTAAAAAATAAAATAATAATATAATTTACTATTTATTAGGGTCATAATACTATTAATATTACTATTCATAAGGGTGGGTTACTATTCACTAAAAATAAAGTTTTTCCATTAGACTCCAAATTACCTAATGAACACGATTTTTGAGTACCATTTTTTGAAAATAAAAACATAGAAGTGGAAAATTTATGTAGAAAATTTGTTTATAAATATCTATATAAAATTTTTTTCTTTTATTTCAATTCATTTTTTAAAACATTGGGGTGTTACATTATATATTCCCAATAATTGAAAATAAGCATGTATTCTAGAAATTAAAGATAACTTGATATCCAGATATCTACTTGTGAGTAAAATTTTGTATTTTTTTCTTTGGAATGTAATAATTTTGAACCATAATATAGTAATTATCCACTCCATTATATATAATGGGATTATTAATTTTCTATATCTATTTCTCATAATATGCTCCATCGAATATTGGTGACAAAAAGGGATTATTGTTCTCTAATGTCTATACTAGTAGAATTCCTTTCATTGAAAATATTTTCATTACATATGAGTTAGTTTATAGAAATAATATAGATACTCACTATGATACCAAATTTAATCCCAAACAGGAACCATCAAAAAAGGGAATGAATTGATTTTGGAACAAACCTAATAATTTATCTAATTTTAAACCATGTAATATAGAAATATTTATAAGTTAAAATTTGTAAGAGTAAAAATAGTTTATAAAAAAAGTTGACAATAATTGATTCCAAAGATAAAACTTAACCAAATAAAAATGTAAATTGAATGTGAAAAAGATATAATGTTTTGATTCAATGATGTTCTTGAAAAAAATATACAAAACTCTAAGAACTATTTGTAAAGGAAAACAAAGTTCATATTACAAAAAAATTCATTTTTAATCAATATCATCAAGAGGATGAAAAACTAGAATCAAATCATACTTGTTTGAAAACCCAAGAACATCACCAATCAAAAATATCCAAATAAAAATTCACATCCAAAAATTTCTTATACAATGATGGGTTGTAGAAATATAATACCATATAGTTCCTATTAGATCAGATGATATGAATCATCCAAATCATTATCCCCTATAATTATTCAATGAGTGAAGTATGTAAAATTAGTTCTTATACCTGGAAATTATCAATCACACTAGATCTGGATTAATGGATAAAGATATAACATATTTAGATTTTAGAAAGAAACATCCAAAAAGTAGTGGTTCTATGACAACATTGAAAACTAAAACAAATGTAATCTATCAGGTCACCTAAGAAGTTTACAACTATTGAATTCCAACACATAAAAATGAGAAAAAATATATTCCTGAAGTGCTTGATATTAAATTTATAGAACCTTAGTATAAAAATATCACATTGGTAAACTCTAAGATCTCTATGAATAACATTTAGTACTAATTATACTAAAGGATACAACATGATCTTACACCAGAAATAATTTAATAGAATTCATTATGTGATAGATGTAATAGTCTGAAAACAGAAGGTCTAGAACATGTGATATGGGTGTTAAAATTTTAATTTAATATAATTATGAAAAACATAAATTAATTAAAAGTAATATATAATGTGTGTTGGGGTTTTCAAAACAATGGATTTGAAATATTTTATTTTTTGAAAATGACTCAACAGGTGTATAATGAGAATGAACTCAAACACTATTTTCTTTATAGAAATAGTTGTATTCTTAAAATAGAATTAAAAATGGTTTTTTAGTTGTGTAATATTTCCTTGTTATGATTCTTATTATGCGAATTCCATTTTATTATTACTTTATTGGAAAGTTATCACACATTTTTTTATACCAAGGTAGAAAAATTTTATATCGAAATATCTTGGATTTCTTGTTATGTTTATGGAATTCCCAAACATGTTTATAACAGTGACCATTTGGAATATATTTATTTTGAATAATATGATAAAATAAAAGTGTGATTTGTGGATATTTCTCTAGACTTTATTATATGTCCATGGAAATGATTCAATATTTGGGCATAGTAAGTCTATATAATCATATTCCCATTTACATAAGCTATATATTTTATATAGGTATTATATATTAGGATACATCATTGGTTCTCCAGTATAGGGAAGAATGTACACTACAATTTATTTATATGAAAAACTTGTTTTGTGTTTTGAAAATGTGATGCCCGAAACATTGATTGTATATTATGGATAATCCAATTTCATTTTATCAATACCATAATAACATGGATAAATTTAAAGTAATTATATTAATATACTAATTATTATCTATTGATCTCATGTTGTTGTCGATGTAGGTATAATTAGGTTTCTCAGTGTCTTGACTAACACCTATAATTTATATTATATATTTGTTTGAAAAATTTATTTCAGAACATGTATTATAAATGGTTTATTTATTTCATTTTTTTTTTCATTTTTGAATTATATTTCTATTACATGAAACCAATGTTATTATAGGTTGGCTAGGTTTTTGTGGTGGCTTCAACATCTGAATGATTTACTCATAATCTCTATGTCTTTGGGATGCATATTTATATTATTCTTTTCATTATAGGAATGGGAAATGAACCATTTAATGGTGGTTAATTTGTACATGTATCATGGAGTCCTGTAGAGTGTCTTTGGTGAATTTATTAGATAACTCTATCTTATAAATTATTGTTAGATTTAGTACCCTATAAATAATATATTTTCGGCTTTCTGTTACAAGAAAATATTTATTCTGAACACATAGTGATTATTATCATATTTGACATTACGGTGATAATTTCAATGAAGTATTTATTATATCCAAGGGTTGTAGGAGATATATAAAAAAATTAGAACAAAGAGATCCCATGATAATATTCATAAAAAATATTTCCTATAGTTTAGATATATCAAGCTAATGAGATATTGAGGGTGTCATACGGTTAGGTATTAGGGGCTCAAAAGCACGGAGAATTGAAATCCTAAAGATCTCACTTAGAAATCTTAAATGGGGGGGGGATGTGTAAAAAGACAACAACACGAATTCTATATGTTTTATATATAATTTGACATTCATATTTATGATTTTGTTTAATAGTCCTTTTACTTGATAAAAATATTAATTTTTATCATGAATCACATACTTATATATATATATATATGAAAGCCATGATGACATATGTCCATAGAGAGGGATAATATATTGGATATATAATAAGTGATATAACATTAATTTAATAGTCATTAAATTATTTTACTCACTTATGCTTATAGAAAAATATATTGTTTACCATATGATAGAGGTGAAACTTTCTGAGAAAAATACATGGAAATAATAGTTTATAAAAATATTCATTTGAAAAAATCTATGAAAAATAAATTAAGAAAAAAGTGTGAAGAAATAGGGTTTAAACCTACTTAAAGAGATATCAATTGAAAAAGGGATTATATTACTGGGAACATTTCATATAAATATTTGAATGGTTTCAAATCTAACATCTTTCTCTATGGGTTCCATCATGTGTTATTGATTCCAATATTATACAATAATTATGTTATACCAATTAAATTGAAAAATTATACTATAGGGGCACAAACTATGTGTATTGAGATTCTCTTTAAAATATATTGAATTTATTTTCAAAAATAAATTTAATCTTAGCTAGTAGAATAATATTTATTCAGGTTCAATTGATTATATAATTTCAATCATGAGACAATTTTGTTTAGAATATTGTACTTTACTATAATCTCTTATATATATTTTTTAAAAGTAAATGCAGATGATATTTTTTTATTATATAGTTTTGTGAATATTGTATAATAAACAATTTAATAAATTTAAAAGAATTTATATATATTTAAATAAATATTTATTCACATGTTATGCGAATACATTATTTCTTTTATTTTATCTAAAAATAGTTTTTTGATCCAATAAATATATTTTAATATCATTTTAATAAAATTTGATTTATTAGATATATTATATTTGATCAGTATGAGTTTCCTTATATAATTAATATTATTAATCAATTATGGTGATATGTATAATATTATTTAATATCATTTAATAAAATATTTATTTAAGAAACTAGATTTAAATATTATAGGTCGCAATAAAATAAAAATAGTTTTATTATTATTATTTAATGGAATGTTTTAATTGAATATTTATTTTTATTATATTAGAATAAATGAAATTATTATCAACATTTTAATTTTGACCAAATATATAAATCCAAATGTTTTCTATGTAATGATATGTGATTCTCTAGAAAAAGTTTCTCCCATGATATTGAAAGATTATTAAAAATATCCCTCCCATTACTCTTATGTTTTACAGAGATAAAATTATAGGCCCTTTAATGAGATAAAATATGAAATATTTATAATGATTTTTTATCACATGGTAGCACTAAAATGGGGAATAATTTCACTTAGAGTTTTATGGATCAATTATGGATACAATTGGAGGGATCCCCTCTTCGATTCTCTAATTCAATAATAAAGTAATATAGTAGTGAACAAAACTAATTGATCAATAAGTATACCTTAGTTATTTAAATTTTAATTTTGATAAAATGTAAATTAAATATATAAGATCCACTCTATGAAATTACTATGAGGAATCACCATTTTCAAAAGATATAATTTATCGAGTTTTAAAAAATTAGGCTTCCACCTAATGCTTTAGTTTTAACATGGGAAAATAATGTTGTGTCAGAGTGATCATATTATAATTTATAATTTTTAATCAATTTTTATGCTTTGGTTTTTGAGTATTCATGTTTAGGTTCTTTTTTGAGTCTAATGGTCTAGAATAAAAAAAATAATCCAACTTTGTATGACCAAAATAGACCATAAACTTATGAATAAATCCTTAAGGATCCATGAGAAGATTCCATGTTACATGGATAGATGAAACTACAACATGAAATGCATTTATAGGGGACACACTTTTTTTAGGTTTCACTTCACAGAAGGTAAACTCCACAAATTACTTGGTTTTTTGATAGGATCAATATAATTTTTAATTGAGACACCATGTAATGATATTCAGTGTGGTACACGACCTGAAATGGCTATTAACAAACACCAAACTTCACATCGATTTTTAGAAATAGATGTTGTGTACAATAATGGTGTTCTATGTGGTCCGACATGCCACATATACTACATGGTTTTGAAATGTAGGGTAATGCTTATTGTTCTCAATGACATGTTTTGTTGGTGTAATATACCATATAATATGTGAACAAACACATGGTCCATTTACAATATTTATCACATTCTATTTCATGTTTCATAACACACCATGTGATCCAAAAATTTCTAATCATTATATTTAATATTTCTAAGGCGGTGTATATTATGTCACTTTTAATGTATCTACCATTTATATAACTTAGTTTAAATTAAAATTTTTTAACTATATTTAATTGGGTTCTTTAATACATCGCGAGGATCATTAATTGGAGAAAACATAATATAAATTATTATATTAACAATTAATTAATTTATCTTCAATAGAAAAAAGTAAAAATAATATCTAATAATTATTAAATATGTTTGTTATCTATTTTTCTGAATGATCATGGAACTTTAGAGTCTTATGTATGAAATGAATTTTTTGTTTAGTTTATTTATTCATTACATCGTTTATCAGGTGATATTTATTATAAAATTAAATATGATGCTTTTCAAATCATCCATCCATCATATATTATGAAAAGTCTTGTGTACCTATGACTTATTCAATGTAACCCTAAACCCATGTTACCCCTCACATGAATTAGAGTATACATTTTTTAATTATAAAAATCTCAGATAAAGGAGAAGATTCATGGAAAAAAATAGATAGATCCAAACATTGATATTCATAGAAGAATAGTAGCTAATGAAACTCATCCAATGTTTAGGATCAATGAGTTTTTACAATAGGGTCTAGGTTGGATTATTATTTCTTTAAAAAAAACATCTTGATCCGGCTCATGATCATCTCAAATATATTAATTTTATATCATCATTGTATGTTTATTTATTTATTAATTTATTGGTGCTTCATTTATCCATGTTATAAATTAATCATAATTATATTTTATAAATACATTTAAAATCATTATAAGATTCAATAGTATAAGTTGTATAAAATTTATTATAGTTATCATAAATTTTTTATATATATTATAACAAAATTTCATAAAACAATTAATAAAATAAAAAATAAGATATTTTATCCAGGTAAATTTTAAGAAAATGTGTTATTTTTTTATCAAATATGGTTAATTATTTGTGTAATATTATAACACATTTTGGAAAATATTTTAATGAAAAAAATAAAGATATTTACACATAAGTATAAAATATACTAAAATTAAAATATTAATTAATTAAACCCTTACCTTTAAATTAGTAAGCATACAACAATACATCAAAGTACTAGTTTTTCTCTCGTCGAGGAACATTAAATTCTAAAGGGGTTCTTGAAATTAATTTTAATTCACATAAAAAAATTAGTATCAAGAATGTTTTTCCTTAGATTGTTTGTTTGATTTAGTATATTTTTTTTGAGAAATTACAAGTATAATATTTTTTTTTGGGTAATCTACTGAAAATATCATAGAGCTCTGTTTTAATGTGGTTGGAAATAGTAAAGTGAAACTAAATACCATAAAATAATATGTAAATTCCTTAATCAAGGTTATGAGAATTAAAATATGGAACCATGAGACTAGAAAATCATAAAAATTGGGAATTATGAATCTAAAGGTGTAGGAAATTGGTATTTTTTTGATAATAATATGGGACATAATAAAATCAGAAACTAATTTGCTCAAAATTAGTGATAATGAAAATGTACTTGTAAAAACATATAATTTTCTTCAAATAATACATAGATAGTTTTTATGATAGTCTTTAGTCACTAAAATAGTAAAAATATATTTCCATAATAGAAAATGAATTCGAAAATTGATATTCCAGTATAGATGGTCTCATAACATGGAGATCACCATTTGGCTGATGTTAGGTAGCTCTTTTAATTTTTATTTTTTAATGGATAATTAATATTTAGTAAATAAATAAATAATTTGTACACATGTTATAACAATGATAACTCCTAGATAGATTCAAAAATAATTTTTTTGACATCACATCTATGTCTAGAATGTGGGGTCTTACATTGGTGAGGTATATTTTATATGTTTTGTTTTCAAATTATATATCGAGAAATTGAGGTAATAATTTAAATCACAAAATTATCAAAATAAATATTAATTATTCTTTTATTTTTTTTGGTTTTGTGGATTTTTGGTGAAGTGGTGCAACTCCATATCATATTGTGTGATATATATTTCTATTTAGTTATATAATCCATGCTAATGGTAATTTATGAGAGGATCTTTTAGATAAAATTTATTGTTGGACTTTAAAGGTAATTTATGAAAATAGAATTATTGATAGAATAATTCCTTCACCAAATTAAATTTATTCATAGGGAATAAATAAAAATATATCCACTCCTCTCATATCCTTTAGAGGAAGAAAATATATTGGGGATAAATTTCATTATCTACACAATAGTTTTTCATTATTTGGAGTGGAGATAATTAAAATCACGAATCATGTTGGGATCATTACAGATTCAATAGAAATTCCATCGAGGTAGGAATGTAGATATTTCTTCACCTCATTATATAATCTACATGATTCTTCTAAAATAAATAAATTAACCACCAAAAACTTATATGAAAATAAGGAGTAAAACATTTACTAATTTTGTTAAAATTTATATTGATAAATTGTTTGATTATGGAATAAACATATTCACATACTCTATATTTTCAATAATAAAATTTTCCATGGTGTATAAATTCACTATAATCTATTTTTTCATTAGTGTAAGAACTCAGATCTTCATTTCAGGTATGTGTTCCTTTTTCCTGGGGTTTTTGAGAATTGAGGGGTTTCTAGAATTTTTTGAAGTACACGCCATATACTTTTTGAGTACATGTCGTGTACTCTCTTTCCACGCCTAGTCCTGTACTAGCCGTGTCTGGGCCACACACCCGGTGTGTAGGGGTGATGTGGGGGCCACGTAAAGAGGAGTATGGAAAAAAGTGTACACGCTGTGTACCCCAGAAGTACACGCCGTGTATTTTCTTTATTTTCATTAAATGGAACAGGGTTGCGCCTGACAGACAGAACTCCTTTTGTCCAAGTTTCGTTCGTCCGAGAGAAGTTGTACGACCGCGATTCTTCTCCGAGCCCCAGTGCCTCCATTCGTTCTCCATTTTCGCCACCGTCGATTGCGTTGGAACCAAAACGGTGAGTTCTTCCTTCTCCTAGAGCCTTGTTTTCCAATTCCTACTCTTTCTCAAGTTGTCGTTGGTTGAGATTTTTTGATGTTTTCTCAAATCTTCATCATTCTAAGGAGATTAAATCTTCATGTCTCAAGTATATCGATATCCTAGGATCAAGGTAGGTGGTTTGTTTCCCTACGTTGAAGGTCTTTGATTTTTTGTGCAAAAAGTGCCGGATACCCATGTATCGGGTATCCCGGGGCAGGGATTTTGATTCCATTGTTTACATTCATTAGATTGATTGTTCTCTTAAGGTTAATTGATAATAATATATGTTTGGTTGCATGTTCGAGGATCACCCATTGGTGATTTCCCTTGCTTTGGCTGTTTATCGTTTTTTTGCTTAGGTTTCCTGTGAGGCAAACCTTTTAGCATTGTTTGCCTACCTTGTTATAGCTAATTGCATGTATTTCCTGCTATTTATATGATTTTGATGCATTGTAGAAATTATCCAAGTATTTGTTGAACTTACTTAGGGATACTGGCAGTCGATTATGCACGACTAGACTGCTCGGGGCTATGTGAACCTGGTGCGGTAGACTAAAGAGGGAATTGACGATTAAGGTCTTCTCTAGAGAGTCTATTATAAATTAGTTTTGTACGCATGACCTATAGGAATTGGTCTTTGTGATTCCCAAGAGTGTCCTTATTTTATGCACGTATCGAGACCATAGGAGTAATTAGACGCAAGTGCTTCCTCAAAGAGTCTATAGCTATCGTTGCAAGACCATAGGGGAATTGATGGTGAGAGATTCCCAGAGTGTCTATGCCTTGTATGATTATTTGATTAGAGGGGTCTTCTAGTAGGATCCACCCAGAGAGTCAGTATTATTATTTGTTTGGTTGGTTGTGATGAGTTCACCAAGCCAAAGAACAATCTTGGGTTTGTACTTCTTGTTATCTAGGTAGCCTGTTGAGATACCTGTTGTGTTACTTGCTGTGCCTTGAGAATATAGAACTGTTGTTAGACTCCTTGGTTGATAATTAAATGATTGTATTAAATTAATAAATAAATGTGAATGGAGATTTGTAGGATTGTTACCATGGTATACCTCTGTTTCTCTGCTGTATTTATTTCCTATACTTTTGTTATATTGCTCACTGACAGTAGGGCACAGATCTTGTGGTGATTGCCTATTGGGATTAGTCTGACACCCTATTTTGGTCCTTCTTTTCGGCTAAAACATGTTATATGGTTGCAGGCGTGGATAAGGATTGTGGCCCTTCTACTTTAGGTACATGATTTCTGGTTGGAGCTGGAGAGCATAAGACTGAGCTTAGGCTTGCGATGCTGTTGGAGTTGCTGTTACCTTTAGTAGTTTGTTTTTCAGTTGTATTTTAGCACATTGTTGTGTTTTCTTCTTTCTTTAGATACCTGTACCTGCTGCATCATTATCATCATTACTATATATATTCATTGCTTCCGTTTTTTGGTTTCAGTTTTTGTATGTCATTTACTTCTTCCGCTATTGACTGTTGTTTCTTTTCCCTTGTATACCCTACCAAATGAGGGCATAGTTTCCCCAATAACTTACCGAGGCCCTCGCTGCTAGTCGAAAGCCTCTGGAGTTTGGGGAAATGCACTTGAGGTTATGTGGCGAACTGGTCATGGGGAACCAGTTGAGTGTCTCCGGATTCAAGTCGTTTCAAAGTGGAATCAAAGGAGTTTCTTCCTTTTCTATTTGACTTACTGTTTGGCGACATTAGACAGGGATATGACGGAATAGGTAAATGGTAAATAGCTATGCCCGGGCATTCTAGAACCCGTGTACAGGGAAAAAGCCAGATTACCTCGAATGTTGTAATTTTTGAGTTCTTCAAATGCTACAGTTTAATTGATATCACCATTGGGTGATGCACTTGTTTTGTGCTGTTACTGTTTATATGATTTCGGTTCTATTTTGTTGCAACCTGATGAGATGAGGGTATTCCATCTCATGCATCATATAGGTACATGTTAGAAAAATCACATGCCATAAATTCTTCCAAGCCATCTAGGTTGCATTATATATTGCATGCTGTTGTGATATAATTTGTGATATACAATGCATGTTTTTGTGAAAGCTACTGTGATAAAATACCTACTATGTGGATAGGGTATCGGTTTTTTAGAGATTCTTTATCACAAACGCCAATCATTGGTCTTAGAGGTGTTATGGGCCCTCGAGGATCGAAATTTGGTGGGTCATGAGTTTGTTATACTGTTACTTGTTATATGCATTGTTATGATGCCAAGCTTTGATTCGCGGGGAGTATGGGCCCCCATAGATCAGAATTTGGCACTTTAACCTCTGTTTTATGTGTTTTCTGGTCTCCGGTGCAGTTCTGAGGCTACTGTCGGAAATAACCAAGAATACACGGCGTTTACTTTATAAATACACGCCGTGTAGTTTTGGCCGTGTCACTGACCGTGTGGACAAGGACACAGGGCTGTAAAAGGGTTTTTAGGAACACACCGTGTATGGTATGTACACGCAGTGTAGTGGTAAAATGTGTATCCGGCCATGTCACTAATAACACAGGTCGGGAAAACTCTGGTAGTACATTCCGTTTTTGGTATGAACACGCCGTGTAGTCTTTTTCTAGGTACCCGACCATGTTATGAACAACACTTGTCGATGTTTTCTTCTCCTATACACACCGTGTTTGTTCCGAACATGCCGTGTAAGGGTCATCCGTGTAGCCGGCCGTGTAACAAACCACACAGGCTGTGGTTTTCCTTCATGTGCACGTCGTGTCCATTGAGAACACACCGTGTAGTGTCGACCATGTGTCAGGTCGTGTCGTTAACAAAACGATTCAGGTAAGGCATGTCTAGTGCATGCCGTGTCTTCCTCAACACGCCATGTAGTCTTCAGCTGGGACAAGCCGTGTGACATAGTCGTGTTGGAGTAACTGGGCAAGGAAAAAAGGGTCAGTACATGCCATGTAGTTGAGAAAACATAGTGTAGTCGGGTTGTTTGCAAAGCCATGTATGGCCATGGTACACGCCCAGGGTTAAATTTCTGGAAACATGCCGTGTAGCCATACTACACGCCGTGTAGTCATTTTTTTCCCAATTTTAAAGGTTTTTCCATCCTGTTCCATTTTACTCTCTTATGTTGCAACTATTTTCATCGTTAATGAAGGTGCATTTTGATCTTTCAGAGCTATGGCACCAAGACGTACTCCCGTTGCACGACAGGAACCCGGCAGTGATCGTATGCCTAATGCGACCGATTAGGGACTACCAGTAGTTCTGCCTATCATTCCGTACATGGAACCTGCAGTGATTCCAGAAACTGGTGCCAATGCTTAGTTCAGAGAGGGTTTCATGAGATTCATGCAGACCTTCTAGGGAGTTCAACATCCTGCCGCAACTATGGCAGAGCTGACATGGGTTTTTCAGCAGCAGCATCCTCCCACGCTCACAAGGGATGGAGGACCGTAGGATACAGAGTCATGGCTAGAAGCCATGTTATCCATCTTCAACCATCTTGAGACACCCTTAGACAGGTGTGTGAAACTCGTGACTTACATGCTGCGTTTCTTAGGCAGGGCACCAACAAACTATGGCATGGGATGAGTTCCAGTGTATGTTCTACGACTACTTATACCCAGCGACGCTGAGGGATGACAGAGCTAGGGAGTTCATGAACCTGCAACAGGGTACTCTTTTAGTAATGGAGTATTCCTCCTGCTTCATAGAGTTACAGCATTTCACTCCCGTTCTA
This sequence comes from Viscum album, assembly GCA_963277665.1. NCBI lineage: Eukaryota > Viridiplantae > Streptophyta > Magnoliopsida > Santalales > Viscaceae > Viscum > Viscum album. The sequence goes on along the minus strand of OY728122.1, from coordinate 2,004,854,440 downwards.
GTGAATGATGAGCTGTTCTTGGCAAGAAAGTTTGAGGAGGGACTCAAACCAGAGATCAGATCGCAGGTGAATGTATTCTAGTTTAATTCTATTACTCTGATAGTCAACCAGGCGCTGATCATGGAAAGAAACCTGAGGGAGACTGGAGCTGTGGATCAGGGCGGTTCAGTATCCAGTGCTAATTCTTTTTAGACAGACAGCAGGAAGCACCACCGAGAGTCTACCTGAGGCGACCTGAGGAAGCGAGGTATTATTTCTAGTAGACGAGATCTCCTTTCTGGCACCCAAGTGGTGTGTTATCAGTGTGGGAGGAGCAGGCATAAGAATCCACAGTTCCCGAGAGACCCAGTGGAGGGCCGATCTTGCGGCACGATGGGTCATCTGCAGCGTTTCTGCAGGGTTCCCCTTCCAGCAGCTAGTGAAGGAGGATCAGTTTCAACCCCACGTGCAAGAGAAGGGTTACCAGTTCCACAGAAGACTGGGTGATGGAGTTCTTTAGGTCGTCCAGGTCAGGGTAGAGTCTGTGGACGTAGTGGTCAGGCTCAGGGAGGAGCTTCTCATGGTTTTCAGGCTGCTACACAGGGCAACGGTAAATGCCAGACTTTTTCTGTAGAGAAGATTCATCAGGAGTAGGATCCCGGACCCTCTACAGTTCAAGGTACGATCTTAGTAGCCTTAGTTTTATCTTCATCACTTTTCGATACCGGTGATTCTCATAGCTTTATCTCTATTTCTGTCGTGGAGAGCCTTGGGCTCTGTTTCTTTTCGTCTACTGAATTGTTGAATCTCGACATGCCCTTGGGGACGAGAACATATAGCATACGTCAATGCAATGAATTACCTCTAGAGGTTGCAGGGTGTCACTTATTATGGGACCTCTATGTCCTAGAGATGATTGGCTACGATGTCATTCTCAGGATGGACTGGTTGATTCCCTTCTAGGAAGTCATCGATTGCTATCGCTTCAGGGTGAGTTTCGTATCACCAGACGGCGGGTCCTGTCTTCATAGAGGTGAGTGGGATGTCCAGGAAGGTAGAGCTAGACAAGAGCATCATAGGCTAGGAGGGGTTATTACCCAGTTTTCTAGTCTTTATCTGGATGACCAGGGGACTTCACAGTTAGACTTTCCTCCAGTGGTTGATCGTTTTAGAGATGTCTTTCCAGAGGACTTTTCTGGGTTACCTCCAGAGTGTGAGGTAGACTTCTCGATTGAGCTCGTTCCAGGAGTGGCACTGGTGTCCATTCCTCTATATAGGATGGCTACACTTGAGTTTCAGGAGCTCAAGAAGCAGTTAGAGGAGTTGCAGGCAATGGGTTTCATCCGACCCAGTACTTCTCCTTGGGGTTCGCCTGTCCTTTTTGTGAAGAAGGCAGACAATACCCTTAGGCTTTGCGTGGATTATCGAAAGTTGAACTAGTTGACGGTTAAGAACCGATATCCCTTTTCAAGGATCGATGATCTCTTCAATCAGCTTCGAGGAGCCAGAGTATTCTTGAAGATCTACTTGAGATCCTACTATCATCAGTTGCATGTCAGACCATCTGATATACCCCTTACAGCCTTCCAGAGTAGGTATGGTCTGTATGAGTACATGGTTATGCCGTTCGGTCTCACGATCGCACCAGCGATCTTTATGGCGCTTATGAACAGAGTGTTCCATTCTTACTTGGATTCTTTCGTGGTGGTTTTCATGGAAGACATCTTGGTGTGCTCTCACACTCGACACGACCATGCAACCAATCTTGAGATAGTTTTGAGTACACTGAGGGAGCATTAGTTATATTCTATGCTCTCAAAGTTCCAATTTTGGATGGACATGATCCACTTCTTGGGTTATGTCATCTCAGAGACAGGGGTATTAGTAGACCCAGAAATGGTTAGAGTAGTATTTACCTGGGAGAAGCCAAAGAATGTCTTCGAGGTACGGAGTTTCTTGGGGTTGGCTAGTTACTACAGGTGGTTTATACATGAATTCTCACGTTTAGAAGCGCCATTGATGGGCTTGATTAAGAAGGGGGTAAAGTTTTTTCGGTTAGAAGCCTGTGATTCAGGCTTTCAGGAGCTGAAGGGGAGGCTGACTTCGACACCGATTATAGTTTTTCCAGAGCTGGGAAGGAGTTATACAGTTTTCTATGATGCATCTGGCATCGGGATAGGAGTAGTTCTTATGCTGGAGGATCATGTTGTTGCATATGGATATCGGCAGTTGAGGCCACATGAGAAGAATTATCCTACGCATGACCTGGAGTTGGCTGCAGTTGTTCATGCTTTGTGTTGTTGGAGGCATTAACTTCTGGGGGAGCATTTTGTGGTATATACTGACCACAAGAGTCTCAAGTAAATCTTCACGCAGCGTGACCTGAATCTAAGACAACAGAGGTGGGTCGATTATCTCCAGTCCTTCGACTTTGAGCTTTCAAATACGCCTTGGAAGGGAAACACAATGGTTGATGCACTGAGCAGGAGAACTCAGATACAGTCAGTTCAAGAGGCCAGCAGTGAGTGGCAGCTTATGGCTTTGTTCTCTAAAATGCATTTGGAAGTGCATGACAGGTAGAGGAAGACTTTTCTATCTTCTGTAGCTGTTACCTCTATGCCTCTTGACTGAGTTTGAATGAGGAAGCTAGAATATTATGAAGGCCTATTCCTATGGGAAAGCATGTCAGGAGAGGACCGTCTTCTTGGATGGACCGTTGGCGAGGATGAGATCTTGCGTTTCCAGGGACGTGTATGGGTGCCAACAGATATACGCGAGGAGCTGATGCAAGACTTTCATTCCTCCGTCTAGGTAGTTCATCTTGGCATCACCAAGATGTATCGTGATCTACACCACCAGTACTGGGGGCCATGTATGAAGAGAGATGTGGCTGGTTTTTTCATGAGATGTTCCAGCTGTCAGTAGGTAAAGGCAGAACACCAGCGGCCAGCCGAGATTTTTCAGCAGTTACCCATTTCCGAGTAGAAGTGGAATGATGTCGTGATGGAATTCATGACAGGGTTACCAAGATCGTCAAGAGGGAATGAAGTGGTATGGTTTGTCGTTGATAGGATCACAATGGTTGCTCACTTCTTGCTGATAAAGGAAACCATCAGTGTCGATGAGCTTGGATGATTGTATGTCCGAGAGATTGTGCGGTTGCACGGGGTTCCGAGTACTATCATTTCAGACAGGGACGCCCGGTTTACTTATCATTTCTGGTAGGGGCTATAGAAAGCTTTGGGTACATAGGTACTTCTAAGTAAAACTTACCATCCCCAGACAAATGTCCAGTCAGAGCGCACAATAGAGGTGCTTGAGGATATCCTCTGAGCTTGCATTCTGGACATTGGCAGTTATTGGGAAAATCGTATTCCTCTTGTGGATTTTTCCTATAACAACAGATTTCAGGAGACTATTCAGATGGAACCTTACGAGGATTTGTACGATAGGTCATGCCAATAACATTTGTGCTGGCTGGAGGCAGGAGAGGCAGCCTTGCTGGGACCCAGTCTTGTTCAGGAGACCTCAGAGCAGATAGAGTTGATTTGGAAAAGGATGGCTGCTGCACAGTCTCGTCAGAAATCTTTTGCTGATCAGTGGATACGACCTCTGAAGTTCGAGGTCAGAGATCAGGTTTTCCTACTTGTCACCCCGAAGTTGGGACACAAGAGGATCAGAAGACAGGGTAAGCTTTCGTCGAGATACGTCGGGCCGTTTGGGGTTCTATAGAGTGTCGGGCCGATTTCTTATAGGTTGCAGTTACCTCATAGATATTAGGCTATGCACGACGTATTCCATGTCTCTCATCTCTGATGTTACTTTTCCGACCCATCTCATGCCTTTCAGCCTGAGGAGGTTGAGCTCGAAGCGGATGCATCGTTTTAGTAGCATCCTATCCGGATTGTCGATCGCAGTACGAAGGTTCTCCATGGTAGGTTTGTTCCTCTTGTATGGGTACTATGGTAGCATGGGAGAGTACATGATGAGACATGGGAAAGAGAGGCCGATGTACGATCGTAGGGGCCGGAACTGTTCAGGGTTTCTAGAAATTTTTGAAGTGCACACCGTGTACTTTATGAGTACACGCCATGTACTCTCTTGTCGCGCCAAGCCATGTGCTGGCCATGTCCGGGCCACACACACGGTGTGTAGGGGTGATGTGGAGGCCGCAAAAAGTAGAGTATAGAAAAATAGAGTACACGCCGTGTACCCTAGAAGTACACGCCCTGTATTTTCTTTTTTCATTAAACAGAGCGGGGTCGCGCCTGACAGACAGAACACCTTTCGTCCAGGTTTCGTTCGTCCGAGAGAAGCCGTATGACCGCGATTCTTTTACGAGCCCCCGTGCCTCTGTCTGATCTCCGTTTCCACCGTTGTCGATTGCGTTGGAACCGCATGGGTGAGTTCTTCCTTCTCCTAGAGCCTTATTTTCCAATTCATCATATTTCTCAAGTTGTCATTAGTTGAGTGTTTTTTACATTTTCTCAGATCTTCGTCATTTTAAGAATAATCAATCTTTGTGGATTAAGTATATCAATCTCCTATGATTGAGGTAGGTTGTTTGTTTCCCTACGTTGAACGTCTTTGAGCTTTTGTGCAAAAAGTGTCGGATACCCATGCATCTGGTATTCTAGGGTAGGGATTTTGATTCCATTGTTTAATTTCCTTATATTTCTTGTTTTCTTGACGTTAATTGATAGTAATATATTCTTGGTTACATGTTTGAGGATCATCCATGGGTGATTTCCCTTGCTTTGGCAGTTTATCGCCGTTTGGATTAGGTTTCCTGTGAGGCAAACCTTGTAGCATTGTTTTCCTACCTTGTTATAGGTAATTGCATGTATTGCCTGCTATTTATATTCTTTTTATGCATTGTAGCTATTATCCAAGTAGTTTTTGAAGATACTTAGGGATGCTGGCAGTCTATTATACAGGACTAGACTGCTGGGGGCTGTGTGAACCTGGTGCGGTAGACTAAAGAGGGAATTGACGATTAAGGGATTCCCTAGAGAGTCTGTTACAAATTAGTTTTCTATGAAGGACCTCCAATAAATGGACTTTGTGCACCCCAAGAGTGTTCTTAGTTTATGCTTGTATCGAGACCACAAGAGGAATTAGACACAAGTGCTTCCTCAGAGAGTCTGTAGCTATCGTTGCAAGACTATAGGGGAATTGACGGTGAGAGCTTCCCAGAGTGTCTGTGCCTTGTATGATTATTTTACTTGAGGGGTCTGATAGTAGGAGACACCCAAAGAGTCAGTATTATTATTTGTTTGGTGGGTTGTGATGAGTCCACCAAGCCAAAGAACAAGCTTGGGTTTGTACTGCTTGTTATCTAGGTAGTCTGTTGAGATACCTATTGTGTTACTTGTTGTGCCTTGAGAATATAGAACTGTTGTTAGACTCCTTGGTTGATAATTAAATGATTGTATTAAATTAATAAATAAATTTTAATGGAGATTTTTAGGATTGTTACCATGGTATACCTTTGTTTCTCTGCGGCATTTATTTCCTTTACTTTTTCTATATTGCTCACTGACAGTAGGGCATAGATCTTGTGGTGATTGCCTTCTGGGATTAGTCTCACACCCTACTTGGGTCCTTCTTTTCAGCCCAAATAGTTCATATGGTTGCAGGTGTGGATAGGGATTGTGTCCATTAAACTCCAGGTACATGATTGCTGGTTGGAGCTGGAGAGCATATGACCGAGCTTAGGCTTGCGATGCTGCTGGAGTTACTGTTACTTTTAGTACTTAGTTTTTCAGTTGTATTTCATCATGTTGTTTTGTTTTCTACTTTCATTAGATACTTGTACCTGCTGGATCATTATCATCATTACTATATATATTCATTTCTTCTACTATTTGGTTTCTTTTGTTGTATGTTGTTTTCTGCTTCCGCTATTGACTGTTATTTCTTTTCACTTGTATACCTTACCAAATAAGGGCATAGTTTCCCCAATAACTTACCAAGGCCCTTGCTTCTAGTCGGCACCCTCTTTCATTTGGGGAAATGTGCTTGAGGTTATGTGGCGAACCGGGCACGGGGCACCAGTTGAGTGGCTCCAGATTCAGGTCGTTACAATTAGACCCCATTCTTTATTATTTACAAATTTTCTATGTTCTTTGATTCAATCCTTCTTGATTAAATTCTTTATGAAATCTTTGAGATTTTTTTTGTTTTGTATTCATAAAAATCCACATATATTAAATAATAATTATAATAATATATAATTTTTTTATATGTATTATTACTAATGTCAAAAAACTAGTTTCATATATTCTATATTTTATTTATATTCCCTTAATTATTTAATTAATAATTCTTAAATAAATTTCTTAAAGGTGTATTGTGGGAATAAATTGAATATTTAAAAAATATTTCATTATATCCAAATATGTTTTCTATATGAAAATTTTATGTGTTCAAAATTTTAAATATTTTAATAAATTATTTGATTTGAAATTTTATTTGAAGGAATTATCCAGTGATGTTATTTTAAAGGTCAAATTTTATTTTAATTTTTGATATACATTAATTGAAATTATTATTTTTATTATTTTTATTAAACTTATATATTTATTATTCATTTTTACACTGATAAATTTTCATTGATTTTTTATATGAATCGTCCCTTAATTATTCCCACATTCTTGAAACGAAAGTGATTTGAAACTCATTTTTTGGGTGGCCAGACATTCCACTAACCACTATTCATTGACATATATTTATTCCTACCCATTCTGGTCAGGATTAATTTTGACACTACATTGCATCAAAGAATGGTGGATGTGAGTTAGGGTTAGACACTAGATGAATGCAATGATAAGGTTTTGAAATTGTGTTCTTAGAGATACATTTATTGGAAAGGATGATGAAACTAATATTCCACAACAATATACATTTGGTGATGGTATGAGGATGTGTGATAGAGGCATTAAGTGAATTTAATATTTCTCATAATAGATTCATTTTCATAGGTCGAGGAGGAGGCATGAATCATGATTATATATCAATTATAGAACTAAAATTCCATATTATAAGCCATGTAATAATATGAGTTACATGTATTGTATAACATGTGATGTGGAACTTGGTATATATTTTTCTGTATATATCACATGTCATATGACAATGGGGAACATGATGTATTACTATGATTAATATTTTTTTTCTCAGAACCATGAACATTGATGTTTATCCATGTACATGCAAGATCAACGTGTCATACCAACACACAGTGTCACCCAAAATACACATCATATATAATGTAAATTCTAGCTTGTTGTTTATTGGATACACATGAAATGTAGAAACATGGTCCCACCAGTCATTTATTAACAATATACACCATTTATAGTTAGCAATATTCCTTATCATACTCCCAATGTACACACCATCCAATCTGAGTAGCTCCACACCCCATTTACTATGGAGAACATTTTTTATACTTGATACATGAAATAGACTCCGACAATAGTACATTACCATCCTACCAGAGAAATCTAAACATATTTTACCATTTGGTACATTCTATATCTATCATTTAATCATGAATTGGATTGGGATAAAACTTGATATGATACTAGTCATGGTATATACAACATGTGTAGAAGGCAATATTGAAGTGTACTTTCTTTACATTATTACATTTCATTTATTCTTGTCAGGGTTTCGGTTTTTCATGTATGGATTTTCCATTCTGATTATATTTCTATATAGAAAATGATATTATGAATACCTCCATCATTTGAGGATTATTTTTTTGATTTTAATTTGTTACAATTTTTTATAATTCATAAAGATGATAGTGAGTGTGGAATGATGATTAAAGGTAACATGAGGATGGTAACCACACTAGTAGAATACCAACTCTAGAGTGTGGATACCCTATAAACATTGTAGAGTAGGAGACCCCAAATTGTGATGGGGAATGGGTCTTCCACTTATGGAGTAGGAAACCGACTAGGTTAATACACATCATACACGTTGAGGCATGGGTGATTTATAGTGGTTTATACTCCCACTTCTAAAATTCATTCTTGAGTGAGGCATGGATCCAAAAATAATGTTTCAATTAAGGGATATTTTGTATGGAATAGAAGTGATGTTGTTATGGAATATTTTAATTTTAGTGACCATAAAATGTAGGGTTTTTTGTTCATGACTTTAAGTGGAGTAAAGTTGTGTAGATTAATGTTTTACATTACCTTTGTTACATGTGTCCCAAATTTATATATAGGGTATAATGACCTATACTGTCATTGAAGTTGGTCCAATTTATTTATTTATTTCTCCTACTTACTACTATATTTGTGGTGAGCAGGGTCGAACCCCCAGGGAAGGTGAATGTTTAACCAATTCTTTCCTAAAAACCTGACTGTTGTCAGTAGTGAGGTATATTTTTATATATTTTTAATTTTTTTTATGTTTTTATAAACTATATAATAAACCACACTTTTCTTGTAAATTTTGTACCTACCTTTACAAAACAGAGAGAAACTAAGAATAATATGAAACAAAGAAAATAAAATGATGATAAAAGGCAACAGAGATAAGCGCTCGGAGATTATTCCAATCTACTGGTTTAAATTTTTTCTCCTATTCATGTAAAAATACTACATTGTACCACTGCATAAAGGCAACTCACTTACCTCTCCAAGAAGTTACGTCGCGGAAATTGTAAAACTTTGAGTTCGCCACTCCAATGAAGTACAACTTCAGAAAGAAGCATTAAAAAGAACAACAGTACAAACTCACCATAAGTACTGAAGTTTTCATTATGAGTTGTTTACGTAAAATATAATTCCATAATCAAACTCTCCGAATGATTATAGAGTTTTGAAAATTTAGTGTTTGTGGTACAAGCAGATTTGTTTAACTAGAACTGATCTTTCCAATCAATTTTAATCACAGAAGAATTGTTTAATGAAAAAGGACTAAAATGATTACTAGTAGAACTAGAACTCTCCTCGAACTAGAAATTTAGCTTACTATAGTATTAATTATCACTACAGTAATAGGAAACATTACAGAAATATAGTACTAATGTTTAAAATGTTAGGGAGAAAGAACTCCCTAAGGATGCTCGGCTCCTGAGTTCCTGGACTGCACTGCTCAGCATCATCTCTCCTGTTCTCAATCGTCTCCGAGTAAATGTATGAATGTCTCTGTCCCCCTCAAAATATGCTGCTTGCTCTACTTAAGTTCCTTCTATCATCTGCTACACGTCACCGCTCGACCTCCACCGACTTCACAAGTTCTTACCCACGCACTCTAAAATGTGCATTTTTTTGCGACAAGCACATCGCACTAAAGTTTCCCTCGTAACTAACTCCCGCTGAGTTAGTTGAATGAACCTGGATGCGTTTAAGTCCCTTGAATGAACCTGCAAATTTATAAAAGAGAAATAAATAAATACGAACATATAGAATGAAGAAATGGTTATTTCTTAATGTAAGTGTTATTTTTACTCGTTAATAGTTAACTAAAGTTAATTTACAATTATTTACTTTTATATTATTTATACAATTATCCACTAAATAAATTAAGTTAATAGTTATAATTATTATGTTACTAATTTTATTATTTTTAACTAAATTATTAAAATTTATGCCATAAGTATAGAAGTAATTACAAATTTATAACTTAGATTTTACTAGTAAATTTAATTATTACAACATTAATTATCATTACTAAAATTACTATTTAAAAATTTAAATTGTTCCATTAATTTTTTAATTAGTTTATTTTAAATTTGTAATTAGAATTAATACATAAGTTTTAAATATTTATAAATTAATAAGAATACTTTATAGTTTATTTATAATTATTATTAATTATAAATTCACATTATTAATAGTAAATTAATTAATTATTAATAATTATTATTAATTTAGTTTTATAATTTAATTTATAATTTATTTATTTATTAGTATTATAATTGTTTTAATACATAAATTTTATAAATTAAATTATATTAATTTGACTTAGTAAAGTTAACTTTTATGTAAAGTTAACTTTATTTTAACATACATTACTTTAATTATTTTATCTTCTTGTTTTGTTTTACCGTGATTTTATTATTGTTTTTATTGTTTATTGTTTATTAATTTTTTTTATTTCAATATTCTTCCCCCTCTCCCCAAGTTCGGCACACAGGAGGTCTTATTCCTCCATGGAACCAGCGGCTCTGGTCCGAGCTCCTCCTCCCACGGCATCTTAAGTAGATACGACGACTCTCCCTCCTAGAAACCGACACATTCAGTAGTGGCGTTGCTTCCCGTGACGTGGTCCTCCTCTTCCCCCTCAACCCTTTAGCGACATCCAATAGCAGCACTCAGAGGGGTCCAGCGGACTCCAGCGGCTCTACTAGGTGAGTACCGGCAGACTTCAACAGGAGGTGAAGCAGCGAGGAAGGATAGAGGGTTTGTGGCAAATGGATGAAGATTTGGGGTGCCAAGGTGGAAGAGATGCATTGTGTTGAGGAAATAATAGTGATATAGAGAAGAGGATAGCAGTGAGAGAGTGTAACCATGAGGTTTGGGTATGGAGCAGTAATGGTGAGAAAAAGAGGTGAAATATCCTAAATATGAGGATGAAAAATTGAAGTGTAACTACTGGGTAAGAGGAACGATGAGAAGTAATATAACAGTGAGGTTGGAAAAAATATTGAGAGGGTAATGGTGCGGTGTGAAAACAGTGTGCACAGGGTCACTATTATACGAAAATATCAGTGAGATATATGCTAACGGTGAGGTAAAACATGAAAGATCTGAACGGTGAGAGTAATAAAAATAAAGTAATGATGAGGTGGTTACTATTATAAAAATAAAGAGTCACTAGTACAAATAAATTAGAAGATACCGTTAGAATGATAACAGTGAGGTGCTGCGGGGATTTTCTAAAACTGAGAGAGCTACTGATAGAGGGAAATAAAAGGAGACTCTGCGCAACAGTGAGGTGGTCACTGTTATGTAAAACAGTGAAGCGGGGTTCACTGTTAGAAATTAAAAACCAATACACCGTCACAAATAAAATTAAAATAATAACCATTATGAAATTAAAATAAAAGGGTCACTGTTATTAAAATACATTAAGAAAAGAGGAACAATGACACAACCGTGAGGTGCAGGCCATGTAGTCTAACGGTAAGGCAGTTACCGCTAGTTAAAGTCTACCTCACTAGTAGACTAAAACCAAAAGAAAATAAATTAATAATTAATCTTCATGCATAAAATAATATAATTAATGTTTAAAAACTCTCAATTAATTAATTAATTAACTATTTGAACACATTAAATTAAAAGTGATCTATTTATTTTAATTAAAAACACAAATTATTTACTTAAATAATTAGCAAGATGACAAAACACATTAATAAATAAATTTTAAATATTCTAATGAAACTAAAATAATAGATAAAATATTAAAATAAAGTCTATGTTAATTAAATAGAATTACGTTGATTAAATAATTGTTTAACATAGATATTAACTTATTAAAAAGTCAAGATGATTTAAATTAACCAAACTAAACAGAACATAATTAAAGTAGATTAGTTTAGTAAGATTAATTTTTTTATTTTGATGGCTAAAAAAACATAATTAATTATAAAAATTAATTAATTAACAAAGTCATCTATAAAAATACAAAAGTACAATTATTTAGTATAAAGTGATTAAATAATTAATAAAATAATTAAAAATTAATTAAAAAGATGTGGCAAAACTATGTAAAAATAGAGCCACATCAAATTCCCCCACACTTAAGCAATGTTTGTCCTCAAACAATCCCATCCTTTATTTTCTTTGAAAAACAGAAGTATGGAATTAATGAATTTGTTCAAAATATAACATGTCCAGCATTAAAAACAGAGGACAATGCATAACAGTAGGCTTTAAGAAAATGAGTTGAAATCAAGTCTTTCCTCGAGAAAATACTCACGGGTAATTAAGAAAGGTATGAATCATCAAGCATTGAAGATGTCATGCCTCAAATGTGATATAACTTAGTGACTAACTTCAATCCAATCTCAGGATCTAAGTCCAAGAATGACATGAGATAAAAATTTCAATGGAATTAAGACCTTACCCGAAAAACTATATACTTTGACTTTTTCACCTAGTTTCCAAAAATAATTAATTTTTTTGTGAATCACCTCAATGATACAACCTAAATGACTCCCATATAAACCATTTTATCCCTTCTCCATCTGGCATTCATCATTACTCTCACCTTAATGAGCTCATATTTGACCTTAGACACTTTATTTATTTTTCCCAAGCCATGTATCATTGTGCTGAGCACTGTGAAATGCACTTATTCAAAGTTAACAGAGGGCTTATAGTTAACAGAAACGCACCCATCATCTAGGGTCTCAGAGACTCACCGTGGGATCCCAGATGCCCAAACAACTCTTGTTTCAAAAGAATTATATGAAAACCATTTAAATTGGATCATTAAAGTAATTAATTTTTAATAATTAAAAGATGAATGAGGCCCCTAGAATCTAAATAAAATTTCTAATTCCAAAAGTTATGATCATAACTCCACAAACATGGAACCCATATCACTTTCAGAAGTTTATCCTAAACTAAATTTCCATGAAATCACTATGTAAAACCACTCAGCAATCATCCAAAATCACTAATTTCAGGTTCAAAGTAATTATTAACTACCAGCAAGGAACTTGTGCTAAGGCAAGACCTAATTGAGTACAATGTAAAGCCCAAAATTATGAAGGAATTTTGAAAAACTTTATCCATTTTTTCTCAAAAAGTTTGAATTTTCAGTGGGAATTTATGGGCTTACATTAAAGCACAGTTTAGCAAAGTCAAGAATTGACCCCCTCCCCTACACTGAAAACCCAACTTTGTCCCCAAAGTTGACTTCTAAATATGGAGAAAACAGTTAACCAATTAAAGTTCAAAACAGATTTTCAATTAAGCAGATTAATGACAAGTATAAGGGTCCCATTATATTTCAACAGGTATGTTTTCCACAAAAATTAATTTACAGTAGATTCATTTAACAAGTACATGCATTACCATTCAAATCCAGTGATAACGATTTTCAATATAGTTCAAAAAATTTCATGTAACTTTGTGGGTGAACAATGAAAAGGTTGTAGCAAGTTAACAGATTGGGTTCAAATGGGTATTAAATAAAGTAGAATGATGCATGATAAACACCCATCAGCCAAAGCAGTTTCAATGAAACTAAATTTACACTCTACATGTACCCCCACACTTAAATTCAAACAGTGGAATGATTTTATCAATGAGCTACAGATTCTAAAAATGAGGTACAAGCATAATTTTTTCTCTCTCTAATATAGTGACATACAACAGATTTGTTTAAAACAAATAGAATTTATTAAATCACATAGGAGTAGAAAATAAATGAAGAAAGTGAATACTTCCCTGAAATGAAGTTCCTTTATTAATCCTCCAGCAAGAAAATTCCACTCCTTAGTTGACAGAACAAAAACACACTTTGAAATAATAGAACAAGAGCCATGATTGAGCAGCAACAAAAATCTCACAGAGCAAAACAAACTAGCAACTTATTAAATTTCAACAATTGAAATCAAGAAAGGAACTAAACAAGAACCATGGGTTCCCTCCCATTAAGTGCAAGGTTTATAGTCCCCAGCCAAAAATCATTTAAGAACAGTTTTCTAGCACAGTGAAGGTAGCCAAGCCCTTTGGCTTCCCCTCAAAATAATGTTTCAGTATCTTTCCATTGACCAACATGGGTTTATTCTCTTCCCCAAAAATTTCAACAGCTCCATTCTTGAGGACTCTCAAAATAGTAAATGGTCCAGACCACTTGGACTTCAGATTTCCAGGAAAGAGTTTAAGTCTAGAGTTAAAGAGAAGGACCTTCTGTCCAGGTTTGAATTCCTTGTTTTGAATGATAAAATCATGAAAGATCTTAGTCCTCTCATTATAAATCCTTGAATTATCATAACCCTCTCTCCTAATCTCATCAAGTTCACTCATCTCAAGCAATATCCTCTCACCATCACTCTTAAAATCAATGTTTAGAGCTTTTACTGCCCAATAAGACTTGTGATGCAACTCCACGGGTAAATGATATAATTTACCAAACAAAAACCTGTAAGGAGACATACCTATTAGAGTCTTAAAGGCAGTTCTATAGGCCCGAAAAGCTTCATCCAGTTTGAGTGACCACTCTTTTCTTGAATTTGAAATAGTTTTTTCAAGTATTTGTTTTAGTTCTCTATTTGTAATTTCCACTTGTCCACTGGATTGTGGATGATAAGGAGTACCAGTTTTGTGAACACAACCATACTTTTACATCAAGGTATTAAACTTTTAATTCTTAAAATGTGTTCCATTATTAGTAATAAAAGCCTTTGGGACTCCAAATCTTGTAAAGATGTTATTTTTCACAAATTTTATCACACTATATTCTTGATTGTTGGGCAGTGCCACTACCTCAACCCATTTTGACACATAATCTACAGCTACTAGAATGTACTCATTCCCATGAGATGATGGAAATGGACCCATGAAATCTAAACCCCAAACATCAAATATATCTACCTCCAAAATACCATTTTGGGGTAACTCCTGCTTTCTACCAACATTTCCCAGCCTCTGACACCTGTCACACCCAACCACAAAGCTTCTAACATCCTTAAAGAGTGTAGGCCAATAGAAACCAGATTGTAGGACCTTTTGAGCAGTTCTCCCACCCCCATGGTGACCTCCCCAAGGTGAAGAATGACAACTTTCTAAGACAGACAACATCTCTTCCTCAGGAACACACCTCCTAAGAATATCATCAGCACACCTCCTAAATTGCAAGGGATCATCCCACAGATAATACTTATGTTCAGAAATGTATTTTTTTATTTTGTTATTGAAATGATTTTTGGGAATGACACCTACTGCCAAGAAGTTGGAAAAATATGAAAACCATGTAGATTGACCTACTGACCCAAATAGCAACTTCTCATTAGGAAAGGAAGAATTTATCTCCCTTGGATTTTCAGATACAAATTTGGTAACAGGAAGCCTAGGTAAGTGATCAGCAACTATGTTTTCAGCTCCCTGCTTATCCCTAATCTCTAAATCAAACTCTTGTAATAATAAGATCCATCTAATCATCATGGGTTTTGTTTCCTTTTTAGACAACAAGTATTTTAAGGGAGAATGATCAGTGAAAATAATGACTTTTAGGCCTAACAAATACTTTCTGAACTTTTCCAGAGAAAAAAGAACAGCTAACAATTATTTTTCAGTGGTGTTATAATCCTTTTGAGCATCATCTAGCATTCTACCGGCATAGTATACCACATGAAATTTTCTATCCCTCCTCTATCCAAGGACAACACCTACAACCATGTCACTAGCATCAAACATAAGCTCAAAAGTTAATTTCCAATCAGGTGCAGTGATGATAGGTGATGAAGTGAGTTTTTCCTTCAGCAGATTAAATTATTTCAAACAGTTTTCATCAAATTTGAAAGGTGTATCCTTGACTAGAAAAGAGCACAAGGGCTTAGTAATTTTTGAAAAATCTTTTATGAATCTCTGGGTGAAACTGGCATACCCTAAGAAACTTCTAACACCTTTAACATTAACATGAGGAGGAAGTTTCTGAATAACTTCAATCTTAGCAGTATCAACTTCCAAACCTCTCTTTGATACTTTATGACCATGGACAATACCCTCTATAAACATGAATTGACATTTCTCCCAATTAAGCACAAGGTTGGTTTCATTGCATCTCTCCAAAACTAGCTCAAGATTTCCTAAACAAGTTTCAAAAGTACTCCCCATAATAGAAAAGTCATCCATGAAAATATCAATGATTCTCTCAATCATATCTAAAAAAATATCCATCATACACATTTGAAAGGTGGATAGAGCTCCACATAACCCAAAGGGCATCCACCGATAAGCAAATGTCCCAAAGGGGCATGTGAAAGTGTTCTTCTCATGATCCTCTGGAGCAACAGGGATCTGGCTGTAACCAGAATACCCATCCAAGAAACAAGAGAATTCATTTAAAGAAAGCCTCAGAAGAATTTGATCCAAGAAGGGCATAGGAAAATGGTCCTTCCTAGAGACTGCATTAAGCTTCCTGTAATCAATACAGACTCTCCATTTTATGGCTTCCCTAACTTGGACTTCTTCATTTTTTTCATTCTTACCTACAGTGAAACCTCCCTTCTTGAGGAAAACCTGGATAGGGTTGACCCAATCACTATCAGAAATGTGATATATCATTCCAGTGTCCAGTAGTTTAATTACTTCCTCTCTCACGACATCTTTCATGTTTGGATTTAATCTTCTTTGACACTCTACTCTTGGATTATGGTGAGGCTCCATAGGAATCTTGTGCATACAGAATGAAGGACTAATTCCTTTTATGTCAGCTATTTTCCAGCCTATCGCAGATTTAAACTTTTTGAAAACTTCCAACAATTTTTATTCTTGGTAATATTTATGTTCAGCAGAAACGATGACAGACAGAGTATAATTCTCACCCAAGAATGAATATTTCAGATGACCAGGGAGTGCTTTAAGTTCAAGAACAGGTGGTTCAACACTAGATGGAAGACTCTTAGGCCTGGGAGGTCCAAGGTCTTCAACATACCTCTTGTAAGGGGCATTAACGGATGAAAGATATTCAAAACCATTCTCAGATTCAGAGAAAATAGTCCTGTTGTCCAAGGTAGACAACACACTGTCCATATTTTCCATATCAGAATTTAACAACTCAATGAAAGAAGAACCATAAAGTTGGATCAGAAGATCTCCTTAAATAACATCAAAGTTATCAGAAGTGTGGGTGATAACAAAAACACCCTCAAATTCTCTCAAAAAGATCCTAATATTCAAAATAGAGGACTATCCTACAGCAGAAACTGGACAGATGTCCAGATCTGGAAACTTTTCCAGATTGGTTGATTGAAAACAAATTTCAGCTTTAGAGACATAAGCAACAGAATTTTCAGCTTCCAAATTATTATCTTCAATAGAGAATTGTTTTACATATTCTTCAATATGTTCAAATTGATTTTTATAAGAACATTCAGCTTCAAGGAACTCTATTTTTGAACAGTTTTCAGAAAAAGTTGTTCGCTTAATATTCTTAAACACATTTCTTCTTGATCACCAATTTTAAAGATCAGTTTACCCTTAGACACATCAATTACAGCTCCACATGTGGCCAAGAAGGGCCTACCCATGATGATAGGTACCTCTTGATCAAACTCCATATCTAAGACAATAAAGTCAGTAGGTAAAAACAGCTTCCCAACCCCAACTAATAAGTCATCTACCCTCCCCACAGGATGAGTGAAAGATCTATCAGCTAATTAGAGAATGACTGTGGTAGGTTGAAGATCACCCAACCTCAACTATATAAACAGTGAGTTTGGGAGAAGGTTATTGCTAGCACCTAGATCGCACATACAGTTCAGCTGACCAGAATTTCCTAGAGTACAAGGGATGACAAAGCTACCTGGATCTTTCAATTTGGGTGGGATTTTCTTTTGGAGAACAGCACTGCACTCTTTAGTGAGGCTGTAGGTAGCTAATTCTTCAAGGTTATTTTTATTTGAAACAATTTTATTTAAGGATTTCAGATATGATAGGATTTGAATTAAGGCTTGGATAAATGGGATGTTCACTTGTAGCTTGGACATAAGACCTAGGAACTGAAGAATTTCAGCCCTAGTGTTACTATGAGGTTTTAGCTTCTCAGGGAAAGGGATGGGTGGGGAAAATTTTTCAGAACAGTAGGCATGTACCTCACCTCTTCTTAAACTTTTTCTTTTCCTTTATTCCTTTGATTTTTAGATGAAGTTTTAGCTTTATTTTTAGGTGACAAGTTCATATTTTGATCATTTTCATGACATTTTTGTGAATTTCCTGATTTTGTTCAAAGCATATTTTCATTTCTAGATTCAAACAGTTTCACATTTTGGGCATTTTTTACAGTTTTCTCAGCAACATTTTGAGTATTCAGCCCACTACTAGTAACAACAACCATGATATTCTCCCTATGGTTAAGTTTATTTGTACTAGGCAACCTACCTTTATCCCTAGAAGTCAAATATCAAGCTAATTGTCCTAGCTGTGTTTCCATGTTCTGCATTCTCACATCAATTTGCATCTTGTTTGACTCATATTGACTTTTCTGTTTATTAAGTTGAGTCATGTACCATTCCTCTTGTGAATTTATTTTATTCAAGATCTGATCCAATTTAGAAGATATTTGATTGTCATTACTTCCTTGAACATTTGAAGTCTCACCCCTTTGTTGATTTTGAAAGTTTGGTCTTGGTTGGTTCTGATAATTTTGGGAAGTGGATTGTTTGATGATAACTTGATCTTTCCAGGACAGATTAGGATGGTTCCTATAGCCTTGGTTGTAATTTTTTGAAAATTGATCATCTTTTTGAGGTATCTTAGGACCATAATTGACAAAGTAAGAATTTTCAGGTTATTGGTCAGGTAAGTCAGCATTGGGACAAATTTTTTTAAAATTACCATATATACCACATTGAATACATTGCTGCCTATGTAACTGATACTGGTTCTGGTTTTCAATTTGATTAAAAGTTTGTTTTTAATTCTGGTTCATTAAGGTTTGAAGTTGGTTGGTGATTTCAGGCAGTTGACTTTGATTATCAGCTCTTGAATCATTATTAACATTCCTATTGACTATCTTTCTTCTTGAATTCTTATGTTGAGAATTAAGGGCCATATTATTGAAAATTTGTCTCAAATCTTCATCAGTCTTATAATTATAATTACCCCCAGCAGCCTGATACACTAAGTTTTGACCATAGGAGGAAAGCCCTTCATAGAATGTGTCCATAAGAAGATGATATGGGAGTTGATGATGGGGACACTGCCTAAGTAGGTCCCTAAATCTATCCCATGCTTCATGGAAGGCTTCACCATACTCTTGGTAAAAACTAGTAATCTTAGTTCTCAATTCACTTTTTAATATTGGGGGATAAAATTTCATAATAAAAGAGTTGTAAACATGATCCCAATTCTCAAAAATGTTCTCATCTAAGCTCAAAAACCAATTTCTCGCATTCCCTTTAAGTTAAAAGGGAAAAACACTCATCCTAATCTCATTCTATGTAATTCCTAACAAGGGAAGTTGCTGCACAGTGTTGTAGACATCTCTAATGAAGGCTAAAGAGTCCTCATTAGAGAGCCCATTGAAAATAGGCAGCAGTGAAAAGTGTAACTGTTTTAGTTCATAGTTTCTTGCTCTAGGACTAAGCCGAATTGATGATGTGTTACTTTACACATGTGTAAGTTGAAACTCCCTCATCCTATGTCGTTCATTCTCTAAAAGTTCATGTTGGTTTTGGAAGTCTTGTTGTACATAAACTCTATTTTCTCTGTTTTCCATTTCAGATTTGCTTCTGTTTTTCCTAAGAGCAGTGAGATGTTTATCTAACTCAGGATTCAGTGGCTCTAATTTTTTAACAGTGGACCTAGTGATCATGAAATATGTGAGTTGTGAGGCTTAAGCACTAATAGTGATAATTCTTTAACATTGAACAAGAATTTTTTTACAATTTCTAAAATTATACAAATTTTTTTAAATTTTATATAATTGTTTTTTTTTAAAAAAATTTAGTAAGAAATGGCTCGTCCCTTCCCTAGAAATGATGCCAAAAACATGACCTAGACTGTTGTTGAAGTTGGTCAAATTTAATTATTTATATCTCCTACTTTCTACTGTATTTGTGGTGAGAAGGGTCGAACACACAGGATAAGTGAATTTTTAACCAAATCTTTCATAAAAACCTCACTGTTGTCAGTAGTGAGATAGATTTTTATATATTTTTAATATTTTTATGTTTTTATAAACCTTAAAATAAACCACAATTTTCTTGTATATTTTGTACCCATCTTTACAAAACCGAGATCAACTAAGAATAAGACGAAACAAAGAAAATAAAATGTTGATAAAAGAAAACAGAGATAAGCGCTCAGAGATTATTCCAGTCTACTGGTTTAAATTTTTTCTCCTATTCATGTAAAAATACTACATTTTACCACTACATAAAGGCAACTCACTTCCCTCTCCAGGAGTTAAGTCGCGGAAATTGTACAACTTTGAGTTCGCCACTCCAATGAAGTAAAACTTCAGAAAGAAGCATTAAAAAGAACAACAGTACAAACTTGCCGTAAGTACTGAAGTTTTCATTATGAGTTGTTTACTTAGAAGATGATTCTATAATCAAACTAGCTGAATGATTATAAAGTTTTGAAAATTTAGTGTTTTTGGTACAATCTTATTTGTGTAACTAGAACTGATCTCGCCAATCAATTCTAATCACAGAAGAATTGTTCAATGAAAAAGGACTAAAATGATTACCAGTAGAACTAGAACTCTCCCCGAACTAGAAATTTATCTTACTATACTATTCATTATCACTATAGTAATAGGAAACATTATAGCAACTAATTACTAAAGTTTAAAATGTGTGGGAGAAAGAACTCCCTAAGGATGCTCTGCTATTGAGTTCTTAGACTGCACTGCTCAGCATCGTCTCTCCTGTTCTCAATTGTCTCCGAGTAAATGTATGAATGTCTCTGTCCCACAAAAAATATGATTCTTTCTCTTCTTTAAGTTCCTTCTGTCATCTGCTACACGTCACCGCTCTACCTCCACCTAATTCACAAGTTCATCACCCATGCACTGCAAAATATGCATTTTTTCGCGACAAGCATGTCGCACTAACGTTTCCCTCGTAACTAACTCCCGCTGAGTTAGTTGAATGCACCTAGATGCGTTTAAGTCCCTTGAATGAACCTACAAAGTTAGAAAAGAGAAATAAATAAAAACGAACATAAAGAATGAAAAAATGGTTATTTCTTAATTTAAGTGTTATTTTTACTCGTTAATAGTTAACTAAAGTTAATTGATAATTATTTACTTTTATATTATTTATACAATTATCCACTAAATAAATTATGTTAATAGTTATAATTATTATGTTACTAATTTTTTTATTGTTAACTAAATTATTAAAATTTACGTCATAAGTATAGAAGTAATGACAAATTTATAACATAGATCGTACTAGTAAATTTTATTATTACTACATTAATCATCATTATTGTAATTACTATTTAAAAAATTAAATTGTTCCATTAATTTATTAATTAGTTTATTTAAAATTTGTAATTAGAATTAATACACAAGTTTAAAATATTTATAAATTAATTAAAATATTTTATAGTTTATTTATAATTATTATTAATTATAAATTCGCATTATTAATAGTAAATTAATTAATTATTAATACTTATTATTAATTTAATTTTATAATTTAATTTATAATTTATTTAGTTATTAGTAATATAATTGTTTTAAAACATAACTTTTATAAATTAAATTATATTAATTTGACTTAGTAAAGATAACATATATGTAAAGTTAACTTTAATTTAACTTACTTTAATTTAATTATTTTATCTTTTTGTTTTGTTTTACCTTGATTTTATTATTGTTTTTATTGTTTATTTTTTTTTATTATTTTTCTATCTTGTTCCCCCCTCTCCCCACGTTCGGCGCACATGAGGTCTTATTCCTCCATGGAACCAGCGACTCTGGTCCGAGCTCCTCCTCCCACGACATCTTAAGTAGATGCGGCCGCTCTCCCTCCTAGAAACCAGCGCATTCAGCAGTGGCGCAGCTTCCCGCAATGTGGTCCTCATACTCCCCCTCGGCACTTTAGAGACATCCAACAGCACCGCTCAGAGGGGTCCAGCGGACTCCAGCGGCTCCACTAGGTGAGTATCGGTGGACTTCAACAGGAGGTGCAGCAGTGAGGAAGGATAGAGGGTTTATGGAAAATGGTTGAAGATTCAGGTGAAAAGGTGGAAGAGATGCATTGTGTTGAGGAAATAACACTGAGATAGAGAATATGCTAGTAATGAGAGAGAGTAACAGTGAGGTTTGGGTATGGAACACTAATAGTGAGAAAGAGAGGTGAAATATCCTAACGGTGAGGATGAAAAATTGAAGTGTAACTCTAGGGTAAGAGGAACAGTGAGAAGTAATATAATGGTGAGGTTGAAAAAAAATATTGAGAGGGATAACGGTGCGGTGTGAAAAGGGTGTGTGTAGGGTCACTGTTATATGGTAATATTAGTGAGGTATATGCTGATGGTGTGGTACAACATGAAAAATATGAACAGTGAGAGTAATAAAAATAAAGTAACAGTGAGGTGGTTACTGTTATAAAAATAAAGAGTCACTGTTACAAATAAATTTGAAGATACCATTAGAATGCTAACAGTGAGGTGCTGCAGGGATTGTCTAATAGTGAGAGAGCTACTGACAGAGGGAAATAAAAGAAGACTCTGCGCAACAGTGAGGTGGTAACTGTTAGGTAAAACAGTGAAGTAGGGTTCACTATTAGAAATTAAAAACCAAGACACTGTCAAAAATAAAATTAAAATACTCACTGTTACTAATTAAAAAAAACGGTCACTGTTAGTAAAATAAATTAAGAAAAGAGGAACAACGGAACAATAGTGAGGTACAGGGCATGGAGTCTAACGGTAAGGTGGTTACCGCTAGTTAAAGTCTACCTCATCGGTAGACTAAAACCAATAGAAAATGAATTAATAATTAATCTGCATACATAAAATAATATAATTAATGTTTAAAAACCCTTAATTAATTAATTAATTTACTATTTGAACACATAAAATTAAAAGCGATCTATTTAATTTAATTAAAAAAAAATTTATTTACTTAAATAATTATCATGATGACAAAACACATTAATAAATAATGTTTAAATATTCTAATGAAACTAAAATAATAGATAAAATATTAAAATAAAGTCTAAGTTAATTAAGTAGAATTACGTTGATTAAATAATTGTTTAACATAGATATTAACTTATTAAAAAGTCAAGAAGATTTAAATTAACCAAACTAAATAGAACATAATTAAAGTAGATTAGTTTAGTAAGATTAAAGTTATTATTTTGATGACTAAAAATACATAAATAATTATAAAAATTTATTAATTAACAAAGTTAACTATAAATATAAAAAATTACAATTATTTAATATAAAGTGATTAAATAATTAATAAAATCATTAAAAATTAATTAAAAAGATGTGAAAAAACTATGTAAAAATAGATACACATTATATAGTTTCCTTATTTAGAATTTCTCTCTCATAATGAATAGAAATGTTTTCTAATAGTTACACATTTTTTTTTATTTTAGGATGTCCTCCTGGGTATATAAAAATATATTAACACTTTCATATTCCCTCTAACCACCCATGTTGTGTCTTTGAATATGATTAAAATTTTAATGATGGTATTGGTTTCCCTAGTGTTGGATTTAATTATGAAGAGAAGGTAAATGGTTCCCCATGCTGGGACATGATTGTGGATGTTTTTATTGGTAGGTAGTCCTTATGAATCGCTTATTCATAGTGGAATTTAGTAACTCTTCCCCAGAGTATATATATTGATTAGGTGATGTTTCCGTTAATATTTCTATTTTTAATTATTGTAAAATCATGTGTATTTATAATAAATCTATGTTTCACATAGGTCCTTATATCATATAATTATTTCTCATGCATGTTTTTTAGGTAGTTTGGTAATTTATTTAAATCTATGGTGGTTGTTTGTTTATTTTTTCATATTTTATTTCATATCTTTTACATGTTTTTATACACTAGGCCCTTGTATTTTTTACTTTGTTAGTGTCAGAAACTAGTCCATAGAATATTAGTGTTTTTCTAAGGGATGAGAAATCATCTTATCACTAGTTATGGAGGGGTCATAGTGTGTTTGGTATTATCTAAATGGTATTAGAGAAATAATTTTACAATTGATGTATTTCTATGTATGTTATTTTGTGAGGATTAGTTTAAGAAAATTTTCAATAATATTATTGGTTTTTTAGTTCAGTCATTAGATTAGTGAAATTAGTGTTGTTTGGAAGGTAGAATATCTTTGAAAAATGATTTTTATAATCTTTTGATCTCCTCAGAACCTCAATAAACTAATTAAGGGTAATATTTTGGATGGTTTAGACACAATGTGATATTCATTAATAATCATTCATATCCTTATTATGTCAACTCACTAAAATATTATTTAACTACTATTGTTTATCCCTATCACATGATGGATTCCTCCAATATATAGTTGTCTCATATATAAAGGGATGTTTTTAATGGGCCCATTCCAGTACTCGAGCCTCTCACCATTAATCATTAGAGTGATTATGCATAGATTTAGAGACTATGTTTGGAGATACAATTTCTTAATGAGTGGAGGAAAATTATATACCCTTTTATGCTTATGTATTCCTTATAGTACAAGTGATTATAGTTCCTATTTAACCTTTTGAGGTAGATCATATGTCCATTATACTGTATAAAGTATTTTATGGAAGAATTCATAAATTTTGTGGGGAACCTATTTCATATATAAAAAATAGCTATTTGTAGTATATAACTTGTGTATTCCTATTGGTTTATTAATTCATGGAAAAGTTGATGACTCATGATTAAGTCACCTGTATAGTGTAATAGACCATTAGTGGGAATTTTTTTCTCAAAATAATGATGAGTATACCCTAATGTGTTAAGAGTTTATTACCTCATCAATGATGCTATTATATATAGATATGATAAGGATAAATTATGTTTTGGTGATAATGGGGCTTCTATAGGTAATCATGACCATATTTTAGTATGTGTTATTGTTACATAGATGATGAGATACTTCATGGATGTGACTTTCCCAGATTCTACTTTTCATTATTATATCTTGGAGAATTTTTTTCGAGTGAATTCATGTTGGAGTTATTTATTGATAATTGGTAACAAAGAGTATACTAGAAAAGATAAAGCTCACCTATGAAAATAGGATAGAATTCACTATGAAAGGGTTAAAGCTGATCCATGGACTAAAACCCATATTAAATTCATATGTGGGACCCATAAGCTTCTAGAGAATAGAATATTTTATAAAATGATTAAAATTTTTATTCCTGAAATTTCTCATATGAATATATATGTGTTTCACAACTGGTATTGTAGTATAATATAAATATCATGAACCAGATAATGAAAATAAAAAAATTTATTATAATAATTTTATCATTTTATTTATATAATAAATATTTTCATTAAAAATGGATTTATTTCAATTGGATAATAAATAAAGGGAAAAATGAAAAAATAAGTAAATTTGGTTCATTTTGGTTCCCCAGAATAATCACCCAACTAAAAAATATTCAAAAAAAGTTAGAAAAAATAATTAAATTAGTAATAATTTATGAAAATAATTAATATAAGACCTTATGATATATTGTAGTGAATGATGAAGTATATAAATTAGAGTTATTTTTGGTAAGTAAAATAATAATATAACCCTTGGAATAGTTTCCCGACCATTCTGAATATTAATGAGACCGATGAAATAGTAAAAAAATTTATTTAGTATTATATGAAATAAAAAAGTTTAATTGTTTTATATTATAATTAAATGTTTCAAATACGATAGAATAGATATTACATATAAAGAAACAATATTTTATTTTTTGTAAAAATATGGTTCTTATTTAAAAAAAATTAATTTCTTAAAATGTGAAATAAAATATTATCACTATAAAATGGTTTAAAAAAATAATAGTTATATTTATTTAATCTATAATACGATTTTACGATATTTCTAGTAATTTTCCTAAGAGTAATAAATTTAATCATTCCATGAAAATTAATATTATTTCAATAAAAAGTGATTTTATTTAAAAATATGTTTATAATTGTTTGAAAATAATTTTGATAAAATTTATTTCATTTTTTTTTTCAACACATAAAAATTATATTTGGGTGATTTTTTTTTATTTTCTAAAAAATATATATACTTTTTTGAATACTGAAACATCATATTTGTACTATATGAGTACCATATTTTATAATAAATATATGATTTTTTTTAGGTTTCTATAATTAATATTAATATTTTATAATCCTATTTACTACTGATTAAAAATATTTTGGGTCACTATTTGAATATATAATACTCTATTCTAGTTTTTTATTTAAAAAACCCTATCTCCTCCCCTTATAAATTCCACCATTCACCACCTCACTACTCAAATGATTCTAAGCCCTATTATCTTACCCAAATTCTACAAAAATATATCATCACCCCCATTCCCAAAGCCTATAATTCTTAATCACTCTAAAATAATATTTAAATCTTTATTAAAAAGTAGTCTTATATAGAAATTATTTATTGAGGAGGTAATTTTCTTAGTTGATATATTTTTAAAAAAATATTATTCTACCATATCAAAATTTATTCTATAAAAATTTATATTAGGAAATTATTACAGTAAATATTGAAAATATTTATTGTGTTAATTGAATATCCATTAACCAAACTTATATATTCTATTATTCTAAAATAAAAACGTCATCCATATTATAGTTGGTTAACAACCCCCATGGTTATAGTATTAAATTTTCATATATGACTTACATTCCTAGTTATAGAAATAGATTCAATGAATAAATATAATATTTATAACATTATTGTGATTTTGGAATGATTAATTGGGTATCATTTAAATGGTAATGATATGTATTGTTAATTTAATTTCTATCCGTAAAAAAATGAGGAAACTGAAACACCTTTATTAATTTGAATATATATTTTATAACCAATTAGAATATACATGTATTGTGTTAATGTAAAAAGAAAGTATATATAACTCTATAATTATTGATATTATGTAACAATGTGGTGAAACCTTTGTAAAATGATTGAAATACTAAGGTAAGGGATCTTTCAAATCGACTTCTTCATTTTACGGTTATTCTGTCTCACTATAACTCATTATCTTTATTTATTATTTAAATGAAATACTTGTATATTCAGTATGTATATCCCAAATATATATATTCAATGTCTATTATCACTTTATTTTCAATGGTTATAATTTTTTTACATTTCTTTCTCAATCTTCTCTTTAAATCATACCTAATTATATGTAACTTTGCTATTTATTTTTCATTTTCATGTGCCAAAAGATCATGGTTTATTCCGTTCCATGATTTATATATATATTAAATGTTTTATGGTAAACCATCCTATTTAATTTACAGGTTTATGGAAATAAATATCCATCTATATTCTTAAAACACTATTTCCCTTTTTCTTATAACCTCACTTATGATTTTCATTTCCCAACATCCATCCCTAGTCATTTATTATGAATTTTCATCACATGAATATAATTTTAATGACTGATGATTTTTTAATCAGTCATGAACTTACAAATATTCTTTAATCCCTTATTTTCATGGTATTACTTATGATATTTCATTTGGTTATTATTTAAAAAATGACAATGAAACCCATTTTTATGTGTTTTTTTATGTTTATACATTGTGTATAACTTTCTTATGTGGAAAATATAAGAATATAAATGTTATAAATGTGGTGGGTTTTATATGAATTACACAGTCCCAATGCATTGGATAATATTTTCATCTCAAGAGATACCATGTACGGTGCATGGGTAGTTATTAGAGTACTCTATGTTATGTTTTCTTATGAATGATACTTGACTTGTTTTATGTTGTCAGGTTTTATATTGTCTCAAAATTACTTCGATTCCATGATCTTCTAATATTATCTTCTGTTAATATGATTCAATGTGATTATATATTATCATTATCTATTATTAAATCTTTATATACTTGTTTTTTCATACGTATTACCTCATCATCAAATTTTTTACATTGAGTATCACCTTAATGGTTTTTATAGATCCCCCCGTTTCTTTATTTATACCCTTAGGTTACCCTTTGTAGAAATAAGACAATAAAAATCATAGGTTATAATTTTTAAGATTAAATTAACAAAAAATTAGTTTATTTTTATTTTTAAGTAATTTGTTTCTAATCTTCCAAATACACTAGGCAATTAGATTTATGGTTTTTGTTTTCTTTAATTGAATTTTTAATTTCTTAAAATAATACGTGTAAAAGGATTGAGGGGATATAGTCGGTATCATATAAAATTGTAGTCATTTTTTGAGGACTTAGACTATATTACATTATTGAAAAATATGTTGATATTCATATATATAATAAAACATCATGAGATTTTTTTTAATTTGTAGAGCATCTGGTTTCCTAGCACTGACATCCATATTTTGATACAAACATTTTCAAAATGGATCGATCCCAGATGCACCTAAGGGTAATAAAAATATAATTTTTTTGTGGGAATTTACCCATTATTTACATTGAGTAAAACAAGTGGGCCTTATTATACGATTTGGTTTCACACTCTTATAGAATTAGCTTTGGTTGATTCATATGATCATTATAGACCATTATGAAGGATTTGAATATATGTTGTTATAGTATTTTATAATTTGATTAGGTAATATAAAACTATTTAGGCAAGATATTCTAATAATTAAATGACCACATATAAGGTAGATTAAAAATTATTGATTAATAAGTTAGGGTATACATTTCATTTAAGAGTTATTTCTTATAAGATCATAGTTTTAATATTATATGATTATTAATTTAAGTATTTCCATTCATATAATTCTATTATTTTATTTAATAGCTTTAAATAGAAGGAATCATGCCAATAACCAATGTGATACGAAATGTTATGTTTTTATAAATGAATCTCCTATTATTATGGGAGCATGAATTAATAAATTCATAGAGGTACTTCCACAACTGACTCATATTATGAACAACAAAATGAATAATGTGAAACTCCATCCTTCTCTAAAGAAATAAAATTTTGCGATTAAGTTCTCTTTATGAGTAAGGCCTTAATATTTTAGTGAAACATAGGATCACCAAAACATTAATAATAGAATAAAAATGTTAACTAGATATTCTAAATCCTAGAATTATCTATGAAAGAGAACATTATAATTTTTTTTATTACTTTGAGGGAGAAATTGATTGGTGGCAGACCCTGATTATGATTACAAATCCCAATGAAGAAATAAAATAATGGGCTAGGAAGGATTCAATAAATATTTAAATAAATATTTCCTTACACATTCCATTTTAACATATAGAGGGAGTCCCTTGGAATCATGTAAAGGGGATAAAATTAATTGGTATTTATGATATAAAGTTCACAAGGTCTTCATGATAGACCAATTGATTTTTAATTTCCCTAAAAAGTAAGCATTAATCTTTTTTTATTGGTCTAAAATGAATCTTAATAATGATTTTGTGATTTGGGACATTGATAGATATTAAGAATGTATTTAAAATTCTTTTAATGTTGATATAGGTATTTGTGATTTTTATTATTATCATGGGATAGTGGTATAGAAAAGGATAATGGAGTTTAATTCAAGGGGATAAATTGATAAATCCAACAGAGGGAAGATACCCCCACAATCCAATTTTTATATGTGTGGATATATCAATACTAAAAACTGATTCAAGGGAATAAGGATATGTTTCAAATGTGGAAAATGATGGCATCAAGATAATAAATGTGGAAGGGAGATAAGTAATCCTACCAGTATAATGTAATAAAAGAAATTTATAATTTGTAGCCAACCTATGATCTAGTGTTTCAACATCATGGGACACAAAAAATATAAAATAAAATACTCTAAGACAAGTTTTGGAAAATATATATTCATGATAATATCCTCCAATGTCCTGATAGAAAGGATTATCATATTCTATCATTACTAATGTGTCCAATATTGAAAATGATTATTTGACATGTATAAATATTATTAATTTTAATATATACAATATCTAATTTTATTATGGTTATTTTAATTATTTTATACCTTGAATGTTCAATAAAACTATTGAAACACTACCTTAATACATAAATAGGTAATTATTAGTAAAAAAAATGTGTTGAAATAGTTTAATAATAAATATTTAACTCCTACCTAGTCAATTTTTGTGGGATTAATATCTTAGAAAACCATGTCACTATTACAATAATGGTATTTAATCCTATATTGGGCATGGATTGGATTCCTTTATATAGATCCCATCACCAACTATCATCATAATAAAATTATTTTCCATATCCCAAATCATCCTCTAATAATATATCTATAAAAAGAGGA
Organism: Viscum album; assembly: GCA_963277665.1. NCBI lineage: Eukaryota > Viridiplantae > Streptophyta > Magnoliopsida > Santalales > Viscaceae > Viscum > Viscum album. The sequence continues at coordinate 2,004,824,289 of OY728122.1, read as the reverse complement.
TGATTAATATTATTTGGAAATGTATTCTCAAACTAGGATATTGTTTCCTTATAAATAATAATATACAAATAAAATTATTGAGAAAAAATATAATATTTTCCTTGATGAGATATCAATTATTATGGAATATATTAATGTATTACCTAAAGAGTTAGATGTCCGTCCTATTTATCATGAGGATGAGTTATTAGTTGAGCATATTATTGGTTCTCTAACCATATCTATGATTCCCTAAAAAACATCTCACATTGAAATAGAACTAAATAAAAAACTATAAGATAATCTGGACATGGGATTTATAAATATTATTTCTTCCCCATGGTGGGATCATGTTCTTTTTTTTATGAGATAGAATTGGCTAATGATTCTCTATATCGATTATAATGATCTTAATAAGATCACAATAAAGTACAAGTATCTTATGCCATGTATTTATGTCTTTTTTGACTTTATTTTTGGGTCTCACTACTTATCTAATGTTGATCTTCGGCCATAATATCATAAATTGAACTTGGGGAAAGGGGATATTCACCATAATATAGTTTTTTTCAAGTTATAGTAAATATGAGTTTCTTACAATGCCATTTTTACTCATAAATGATCTGAAATTCATCATATTATTGATGAATAGGATCTTTAGGAATTACCATGATAAATTTTCACTAGTCAATATAGATGAGATTCCTATATACATTAAAATAAAGGAGAAAAATCATGCGAATTTGACTAAAATCCTAAATAAATTGAGAAAGGGGATGTTATATGAAGTCTATAGAAAATATGAATTTTTATAGAGAAATTATCATTCATGGGGAAATTTATCACATAATATCGGATATATTTAGATCCATATACAATAAGTGTAATTGGGTATTGGACAAGATAATCGTTTTTAATAAAGATTAATAGTTTCCTGGGATTAGTGGGGTACCATCAATGATTTGTAAAGAACTTCTCTTGATTATAAAACCCACTAATGAAGTTAACATATATGGGTATCATGTTTTTCTGGACTGATGAATGTGAATATAACTTCATGGAGTTGAAGAAGAGAATAACTAATACAAATTTACTCAAACTAACAACCATTGTGGGTGGATTTATGATCTACAATGATTCCTAAAAGATGGGATCAGGTTGTGTCCTCATTAAAAAATATAATGTTAAAAAAATGTTATGTGGTTGTTGAATATGAATGAGTAATATTATCCAACACAAGATCTGGTGTTGACTGTAGTAATCTTCACATTAAATATTTAGAGGAATTATATATATTGGGAGAAGTGTGAAATATATACATATCATAAGAGTCTCAATTATACATTCATAGAAAAAGAGCTCAATTTTATCCAATGAAGAATGTTAGAGCTTATCATGGACCACGATTGCTCAAACCACAACCATACTAGGAAGTTGAATAAAGATAAAGATGATCTAATAATAAAATCTCACACAACCTTATCAATTCTGTGGATTTTTTGGATAAAACTATATTATATTTGAAATGGATATACACGAGAATCATAAAGGAAGGAAAAATATCATACCTTGGTCAACTGATTTCTCAACCACCCTTTCTAGATAATATTTTGGAATCTAAAATGGATGATGTAAATATATAGAATAAGAAACATTATAAATTAAATGATAATTTATTTGAGTTAATAATTGGTAAATATTGAGTTGTGATATTTATCTAATGACCATACATACCATCATATCCTGATATAAAAAAGGAGTTATTCATTGATTCCCATATATCAATATTCTCAATCCACCATATAAGCATTAATATATATAAAGAAAATTAAGAGAAGTAATGGTAGTAAAAAATTAATAATGATATCAATAAATATACATAAAATTACTTAGCATTTTAGATAATTAAGGATGAAAGTAAAAGGTCCATGGGGTAGAAGAAACCATGACCCATACCTTCATGGAAATGGGAGAAAGTCACTATGTATTTTTCAATGGTCCATTAAATGATATAAAAAATACATAATTCTATATATTTTATATTACAAAATATTTTAAATGATTCTAATTTAATCTCCATTTTAGATGACTGGTCACTCGATCGTCTTATAAAGATATATGTCATAGAAGTGGGAGTGATTCATGGAACACAACTATAGATTGTATCTAATCGATATATGATGCTTACCTTAATGTTAAATAAAATAAATTAATATTTCATATAAATGGATATGAGATTCATTATGTCATATCACCCTTAATATGAAATCCAATCTAAACAAAAAATACATACATATGAGTACATGTTAATAGCTTCTCTAAAAACATCAAATTAGGATGGGATATGAATATTCTATTATATGAGTTCTTATTTATCAATAGCTTCATCTCAAGAATCCATATGGATCATTATGAATCCCACTTTTGATATAAATTTAAAACTCTATCATTTTGGGATGAATTTGGAGAAAAAATCTATTGGGAAATTAACTAGTTAAAGAAATAATTTATAATTTTTAATCCATTAATCAACCCATTATGGCATATCTGAGTCAGTATAAGATCCATACTAATAATTATAGATGTGATTTGGAGTTTGAGGGAAATGCTAATGTTTTAATTTATATTTCTACATATTATAGTGTCATTATATTCTGTAATGAGTCATAGATAAGTCCTAGATACATCCCCCCTTATGATTCTGTAATACATTGGATTTTCAGCCTAAAGACCAACACTCTCACCACGAATATCTCAAGTTCACAACACATTCAACATATCTATATTTTGAAAGAACATCCTAGATCCCCCAATTTTATTAAATAAAATTGTTGTGTATCTACAAAATGATCTATCTTATATGCAGTAGTCTGTGATGATCTTGGATTATAGAGTAAACGTTTTAAGCAATATGAAAAAACACTTTCTCAAACATAATTGGTGAAACAATAATTATGAATAGGAAACATGGGATCATGGGAACCTGGAGAAGAAATGTAATAGAAATACCCTCATCTATTTTAATCATTGGGTAAAAAATAAAATTTTTAGGGATAAATTTATTAAATAGTGATGAATGTAATGAAGTATAATTTTATGATTCAAATTCCATATTAGAAAATATATGCTTGTCAAATTTTATAATGTATTATAATATAAAACTCATGAACCATATAATGGAAATAAAAAACACTTTTTAATATTTATTTGTACATTATATTTAGAGAATAAATATTTCCCTAAAATTTGAAAGTGTTATAATGGGAAAAGGAACATAGAAAATTAAAATTACTAGAATACAGAAGCATTAATCACTTGGGTCCCCTACCATAATAACAACCATGAATAATAATAAAAAAAAATAAAAAAAGTAGTAACCCAGAAAATTGTTCAAAAAATAATGAATATAAAAACACAGGAGGTGTTTGAGTGAATGAAGAATGATGTAAACTAGTTGGACTTATTGGAATTACAATATGAATATGACTCTTACAATAGTAACCTAACCAATTGAATTATAACTAGACTGATAAAATAGTAAATTAACACATTTTTCATTTTTTGAAATAAAGATATAATAAATTTATATCACATGATAATTAAATTAATGAGTTTTACATGATAAAAGATTTATTATACAAAAGAAAACCATAATTTTATTTTTAAAATAAATTAATATATATATATATATATATTATTTTCATTAAGATATATTTCATAAAATAAGATATCAATTTTCAACTTCATATTTTTTTTTTAAAAATCATGAAATTTTAGTATAAATGATAATATTATTTTATAAAATTAAATGTACGGTTCAGAATTGTTAGCATTTCATAAAAATTACCATTTTTTCAATAAAAATGTATTTTATTTTAAAACTAAGATACTCATATGTAGAAAATTATTTTTATAAAATATATTTAATTTTCTAAATAATAATATTTAAATTAAATCATGGTTAAATTTTATATTTTTCTAAAAGGATGAATTTTTAGTAAATAGTTAAATATCATATATTTAAAATATATTTATAAAATTATTTAAATGTTTTAGTGAATTAATTTCAGTAGTTTTTTTACATTATATTAAAATTTTATTATCCCCATTAATGTTTATTAATACCTAACTTAATATTGAATCACATGTTGGGTCAGGATTGGAAGTTATATAACTTTATTATCATATTTTATACTACATATCACTTCCCCAATTTATAAATTCTAGCCTTCACCACCACATTTTCATAAAATTTATAAGCCCCTTTTCTCATGAAAATTCAACCAAAATATCTCCTCAAAACACTTATAATGTTATAGATTCCATGGTATCACCAAAAGTCCATTTTAAAGAGACATTAGGAGTATTATAAGAGAGGACATCCAATGGATGATTCAAGGTTCTTAACTAAGAAATTTTAATCTTTTATTATTCCACCATCTCTATATGTGTTCCATAAAACATGTAAAAATGACATTGGTATCATAAAAATACTAAAACTGTTTTATGTTAATTGAATATCCACTATCCAACATCCTCTCATATATTACTTTCAAATTAAAACATCAACCATATTATGGTTGATTCAATGACTTCTTTGAAAAAATATTTTATTTTAATAATTTCCATATATGAATGGTTATAAAAAAGTAATCAATGAAAAATTAAAAAATCAATAGAATTGTTAATGTTTTGGAATGAGAAATTATGTTTTATATTAATCATAATTAAAAATAATGCTCATGATAATCTTCACCATCCCAAACAAGCATACAGAGATAACTTTTGTAGAATTATTTTATTTGTTACTACCAATTGATTTTTTAAACTCTTATTTTAATTAATAAAAAGGATTAAAAATATATAATTCTAGTGATTATTGAACTATTTGAGCAAAACATTAACCATCATAAAAATAAAAAAATATATTTGAAGAAATTTACCGAACAACCTCAAGTCATTGATATAAGAATAGAATGCAATACATGAAGTAAATATAAAAATAAATAAACCTAAAAAATATATTTACATGGAAAATTTTATAATAAATTTAATTAGTAATCTTAATTTTATTATTCAAAAATTAAACCCCACATATAAAGCAATTCAGGACCTGAGGTAGGTGAAATTCTATACTACCTATCTTATTCTCTATTTATTTCCTAGGGTTATGTTGGTTTTTCAAGATCCACTATTGTTTTTATCCCTAAAGATACTCTATTATTGGGAAATATTGTTTTTTTATTTTTCATGTACCAATATATTATGAAATATACCATTTTATGATTTAAAAAACTATATTTTAAGGAACACCATAATGTTTAAATTATATTTTAAAGAAAAAATTATGAACATACCTTCAATAAAAGTTCATCAAAATATTATTTTTAAAAATTTAATTAATAATTCCAATTAAAATATTACTTAATTAATTATTTATCATAAAATTTATTCACTTGAATAACATTTTAATGAACTATGATTCTTTAATCAGATGTGGAACGTCAAATATTATTTAATGCCTTATTATCTGGGGAACCAATATGATATGTCATCCTACTATGTAATAAGAAAATATTACCAAACCCATTTCCTTTTCATGGGTTTTTCATATGAATATTAATTTTTTATGACTTCTTCATGTGCACATATTCATGTACATGTTATGAATGTGATTGGTGGACCCAAAATTATACAACCCCATAGTGCATTGGATAATGTTTTTATCCGATGAAATATCATGTACAATTAGAAAGATATTTTTATAGCGGACTATTTATTATTGTGTTGGTTGAGAGCCTTGAATTTTGTTATGATGTGATGTTTTATGTTGTTATCATATTATTATGAGGACATGATATTATGATATCATCTTATTTTTCTATGATTGCATATGATTATATATGATCCTTATTTTGTTAAATCATTATATATATAATATCTCATATGCATTACATCATTATCATTATTTAATTTTATTATTCCCTAATTAGTCATTATATATCACCGCTTTTCTTTATATATCCCCCATGTTATCCTTTAATGAAATAGGAGAGAAAATGAATATAGGATGACTTTATGGAGATAAAAATATTGATGATCTAGTTTTGGTTTATATTTATGTAATATGTCTTTAATCTATCAAAGATAATAGGATTTTCAATATTTTGTGTTTTATGAAATATTATTATAAAATTCAAGAAAGAAAATGTGTATCAGGAATGGGTTGTTATATATTACCTCTAAGAGATAGTTTCAATTTATATAATAAAGTCCAAGGTGAAATTAGTTGTTGATGAATCTCTAGTACAATTATACCACAAATATCATTAAATATTTATCATTATGTACAGTTGAAGATATATATAGTCCTATACATGTTCTCAAAATCGATGACTAAGGTCAGTTAAAAAGTACTATGGTTTAATGTTTGATTTCATCCCACCCTTATGATCCCTCATACTTCCCAAAAACAATTCTTGTTTTCCTCTACTTACTACACTATTTAGAAAGTATTATATTTTTTGTTGGGTATCATATCAAGACCGTTGATAGATTGTGAATGTCTATTGATGAAAATGATAATTGAAAAAAATGTCCCAATTAAGTGAGTTCATCTTTCAGCGAGGAATAAAATTTTAATGGGATCCTATTATGGTGAATATGATACTTGGTTGTATCACCTTAGATTTTATTGATTTCTTATTACTGGAATTGTGATATACTCTAACATGATGATGGTGTGAAGAGTTCAAAATGTAGTAATGAGAGGAATCCCATGTTAGGGTGAGTAAATATAACCCACATATAGTTATAGATGATTTTCCATTAGATTTAAAATAATCAACTTGTACTCTATTGGAATTTCTATTTTATTTTATTTTTATGATATTGAAGGAATGTACTAATGATTTTTGAGGGAAAACCCAAATTTCCCCTCTTTGGGATTTGATATATATGAACAGGATTTCAATATGGGTATATTAAATTTCCTTCATAAATTTTGAGGCATTGATGTTTAGCCCAATTAGAGTAGTGAAATAATAACATAGTGGCTGAATCCCTTTTCTGGTAATTAAATATTAATTATATGTAAGTGGAAATTGAATAACTAGACATGAATATATTAATTCATGATGGAAGGGGAATACATTTATCACCTAAAATTGAATGTGGTTTCCCATTACCCATTATTTATTTGAGATTTATATGAGGTGGTGATGTTTATTAACTATTCTTGAGTGATTATAAACTCCTAGGTGATATGTGTAGAGTTTTTTCCCTTAATATAAAATGATGTTATCCACTCATCTGAAGGGTATAATAGATTCCCTTTAATGTTTTTTATATATCTCAATTTTTTTACTACATTTCTCACCTCTGGAAGAGAAATTTCTTCCATAATGGTTGTGTAAAAGAAAAATTATTCATTATCAACCAATATAATTTTCGGATATGAAATATAAAATTATTGCTTATATTTTTTTTCTCTCACTATTGTTTGGTTGGTGTTATCATGGGTTCTGGATTAGATATTGTATGTTCATTGGATATGTTAGATCATCCACTTAAAATTGTAGTGAAATTGGTCACTGATGATTAGTTTTGTGTTGTTGGGTATCTTGAGGGGAGAGGGGATTTGAATATCTCTTTAACTGATCAAGAATATATTTCATGAAATACTTATGAAAAAATAACCAGGTAATTTTTGAGGTAAAATGTGATCTTTCATCAATAACATGTTGTGAAAGGGACGTTTTCACTGGAGGTAGAGTATGGATTTAGAATGAAAGCCTATTTTTTCATTTTTCCATGGGTGGAAAATGTTGGTTTGTATATCTTGTCATGAAGTGACGAAAGAATAATGAAGTGGATCATGAATGGAAATATACATTTTATCTCTTCTGGAGTTATCATGAAATATCCATGTCATACCTAGTGGATGCGTTTTACCATGTCTAGATTATACCGATGTGTATGTTATTTGAGACGATCTTAAAGGTGGAGAAAATAATGAATGCATAAGAAATGTTCTCAAATTCAAACCATTATAGGATTTTTTATAGTGGTTTATGGTTTAATGTCATTTCTTATGTTAAGATGACCATTGGGTAAGAAGCATATACTAGGTGCGGAGGCATGGTATGTCTCACATAATTCAAGATTATGCATTTCATAATTTAATTCTTCAAGATGATCTTTTTGAATAGTTATCTATTATGGTATAAAATCTTGATATAATATTTAAATTGATTAACTAGATGAGGATGTCCATTACATGTATTTTTGGTTACTAGATTTTCTTTGATATATGACCTCAATGTGGGAATTCAATGTGTCTGAAGAATCACCCCTATTCCACATGAGATCATATCATGAGATTTCTAGGATAGAAACACTTTCTATTTTATTTTTTTTATTAAAAAGATTAAAATATATGGAGAATTTATGGATTTATATTTATCATTAAGTGATATTTTCCTCATTTATAAATTTGATGTCTGGGTTCCCTAAAAAGGGTAAAAAATAATTTTAACCATACTAAGAAAACATGTAATTTTATTATTGTAGTACTAATATAGGAACATGGATTCTACACTTGGGTAGATTCTAATTGTTTTTTTATACTTATTATTTTAAGGTATATCTATTTTTTGAAAATAAATAAATATGTTTTTGTGTGTGTGAATATGGTTAACTCCTATATATATCCATAGATAAATTTTTAAAATCATGTTTTTTTTTCTATAATGGGATGTTTTTCCAAGGTGAGATATAATTCCTATGCTATTTCATAGTGTATTAGAAAAATAAATTGTCATAATTTATTTAAAAAACATAATTACCTAAATAATAATAAATTATTATTTTTTGATTAAATATTTTGTGGAATTGAGGTGGCAAGGTGTTGATGGAATGGAATATTCGAGGGTATGTGGGACATATATTTTAATGTCGTTTTCTAATCAAATATGCAGGGGTTAATGAAAGGATGTATGAGTGGAAATTTAATATGTTTGTAAATAGTGTATTTTAGGAAATAAAAATATCTATTAAATAATTCCTCCCCAAAATTCATTCTCTATATCTGAAATTAATAATAATATCCTCTATCCACAATAGTCCTTTATAGAATAAAATATATAGAGGAATATTTTTATTTTCCATACAATAGTGGTATGTTGGTCAAGGTGGTAATAGTGAAAATCAATAATAATGTTATGATTATAGATTATTTTATGTAAAAATCATCAAGATAGGTCTCTTTATATTTGTTTTCCTCATTATATTATTGTTTTGATTCTTCAATCCTTAATAAAACTACCTAAAATTCATATGAAATCAATGATTTAATGATACATGAAATTATTTGAAATTGAATATTTATTAATATTTTAATCATGGAATAATCATGTTCACATACTCTTGAGATTAAATGTTTAATTATCCCATTGTGCATGACTTGATTATAATACATTTAATGAATCTGACTTCCTTCTTAATTATTTCCACATTATTCATTGTCTTTGATTCAATGTTGATTAGATTCTCTATGAACTACCTTGGAAAAATTATTAAATTTTTATGACGAAAAAATACTGATGTTTTAAAGAACAATACTTATTATATATAATTTAGGTGCATTATTTCCTAAACCACCTAAAAATTTAATTTCTTTGATTATGAATTATTTTGTGTGTTCCCACAATTAGATAATGAATAACAATAAATTCAATATGCTAATGAGATTAAGTGAAAAAAAATTAATATTATAATATATTTTATTATATAAAAATTGTCATTTTAATGTTATAATTATTCATGTTCTTGAGAATTTAATATCTTAAACAATTAGTTAATAGGAAATTTATTTTTTAGGGTTCTACTAGTGATTTTATTTTGATAGTTTAAGGTTTAATCATTTGGGATAATAATGGTGATGATGATATTATTATTATTATTACTATTGTTGTTATTATTATATCAGCAAAAATTTTATATTATAAATGTGATAAGGGATATATTTGATTGTTTATAAATAATTGAGAATATATAAGATCTTCAAAATTGAAGACAACTTGTTCTAAAAACACATATGGAGTTGAATCATTATCCTCACATAAGGACCTCTTCTCACAAGATTAGTTTTTATAGGGAAAATTTTCAAAGTATGGTATGAGAACTTGGTAAATGGCGGAAAATACTATTACAGTGACTTTCAGGTATAAAAATAACCACTAATTTCATGATTTTAATGATCCCTATTTGGTATGTATTATTATAAATGATATGGTTTAAGTGTTTTCTATGATTTAAGAACCAATTCCAAAGTGATTGAATCTTTTTAGATACTTTGTTGATTTTCATATCCTTATTCCTAAGGTGGATAAATCATTGTAGATCCACGACCTATCTAAGAGGACCAATGAGATATGTAGTTTTAGTTATTAGATCATGGTTTTTATTATGAGAGAGTATTTATAGTTCATTTCCCCTTGGATGAGATGAATAGGAATGACCATGGGTTCATTTCTTTAAAACATAATTCATTATGACACAGGATATATGAATGGGACATAGTTTTTTTTATCTATTTGAAGTGAAAAACTCCCACTGAGAAATATGGGTTCATATATATATTATTAATTAGATCTCAATGAACTCTATAATCCTCTAGGAATTTGAATATTTATTAGTAATAACTATAAAGAAGGACCAATAAACTAATAAGTCATTCTATGAAAATTTATCTAGTGTTCGGGTGGATATTTACCCTACTAACACCTTGGTTGGGTAGGTTGTTCTCAATAACAATAAATACAATCTTCATCTAGATATGCACTATGAAAATTATCTATAATTTTTCTCTTATGGGAAAATGATTTGAAACCTTCATTTTTTTTCTAAATAAATATTACTCCTTCTAGTGGTTAAAACATAATGGGTTATTATGAAGAAAGATTCAAATGCAAGGATATGGGGAATAGGGAAGTCGATAGTATAACCAAATGTGAAGACAAATATGACATCCAACCATGGATCGGTCAATCCTATATAAGAAATGTTGATAACCAAAATGAGATGGACACTAAAAAAATATATTAGAATAATGTAGATGAACCTAACAAGGGGTATAATGAGAAGGATCTTGTGATATTTTCTGACATAGAAGTTAGTCATACATTTTTTTTTGTAGTGGGTGAATTAGAATAACATGTTTATTGAACCCTAATGGTGATGAGTAAAAAAAGTATTCCTACATAGATGTTGTTTTTACCCCCAATGAACCTTAACTATAAGATACACATGATGAAACTGATTTAGATAAATATGTGTAGATAGAATCCCACCGTTAATCTACTTGATCGCCTATAGTCTACCCATGTAATGAAGAAGAGGAGAATAATGAAGACATGTATCTCACTTTATCAGGTGATGAAAATGGCATTTTTAACTAGGAGGATCCCTTTACATAGTTTTCTTATGAAAATGACTTTATGATGAATCCCCTTGAGGATTTGCAGGTATATTTTTACACCACTAATATATTTTAATTTCTCTATGATACTGATATAGAAAAATTCAATAGTTTAGATGATACGATTAATAAAGATGACTCCATCAAAAAAAAATTAAATCTATCAAATGGAAAATAAACATGAGGTAACAATTATCCCCTCCCCTATAAGAAAAGTAAATTGAAAGAGAGTAATAATATAGTATGGATGATGGCTTATAGTTTCCCCAAACTAGAGGTAAGTCTCTCTTAAATTATGATTCCTTTTTATAACTTCTTGGGGTAGAGAATGTTATATATAATCTATTGCCTCATAATGAGATACACAAATTTATTTATATATGAGAAAATGAGTATAGTAGATTAAACATAACAATTTGAGGCACGAATATTAAAAATATCTATTACTCTTAACACTCCCCCTAATGTTGGGACATATATATTTCTCATGCCAATATTGTTACACAAATATTGTACACGTGGTCCCAAAACCCCTTTTGTGAGAACGTATCCAAGTTGATCAGATGTTTGAAAATGACCTAATGTGATATTCTTATTCTCACTATTTTCTCAAATGATGTGAAAATTAACATCAATATTCTTTTTCCACTCACAATGGAATATATTTTTTAAATGTTTATTGTCAGACCATGTATGTGTCTATTTCATGACAGTATACCAAATCTCATGTAGAATTTTTTTGTTCCATAATAGTCTGTGAAGTCACATATTCCATAGAATAATACTCAAACTACGCACTTGATCATGGGATAACCATCTACTTCTTTCTTATCATGAGATACAATTTCCACAAATAAATACTATAAAACTATATCTAGATCTATAAATAGAGAGCATTAAATCATATTTTTAATCCCAATGTTTCTCAATAACTATATAACCATGATGAAAATACATAATACCTAAATGTGGTTCATTTTACATATATCTTATAATGAAAAGGATAGACTCCAACAAATTTTTTTAGTTGATTCCATAAATGAATTCCTTTTCTACCCCAAAATAAATTTTATATCGAGTGATCATGAGATATTTATACTTCCAAACAAGTCATCTATATTATTCTGTTGAATAAAACATATCAGTTTCACTATGAAGTATTTTTTCTCTAGGACTGAGTGGTGAGTCAAATGAGTCATCTCACATTATTCCATTTTTCTAGTGAAGATCAAAGATATAAATTCATTGATATTGAGAAATTCTACAGTTATGTTTTGAAAACTGAATCGCCCTGAAATATTTTACTAGACCAAAATTCAATGAGTGAAAATTTTGATGAAGGATTTGAGTTGACCAATGTAGAAATTATCACATCCAGTAATGAAAGTTTCATCCCCATAGACTGTCAATATAAAAATGGCTATTTAGATTGATTATAGAAAATAAAAGAATCCATTATTCTTTGGAACATTCCAATGATAAGAACTATGGTGAAAAATCACATGAACCAAGAATGAGGTGACCACTTTAGGCCTTTCCATGATCAAAGAAGGAAAAAACCCTTGGAAGACTCCCCATGAGAAACAAACACTAGTGGATTCTACATAAAAACATCTTTTGGAAGAAAATAATTAAGAAAATAATTTTTAGCATCCACTTAAGGGTGAGGCTAGTTATTGGAGATAGGAAGAGATTTAAATAATTAGACTGATGTTATATTAACCAATGGTGGAAGGTTATCAATGTGATCAATTCCATATGCCTATGAATAAACCTTGTCAACAAGTTGGTCTTTCAAATTATTAAAAGAGATTTCGGTGTTGATTAACACATTATTGATCTATGTACAACCAAAAAAACAATTATCTACATGTATATTGAAACGTTAAAAAAAATTCACTACTATAGTTCTTGGCTATAACAATAATTCAAAATCGTTGGTATATACTTCAGAACCATTGGTATAACATATACCTATAATGAAACCAAATTTTATCAATGAATCTTCCCTTATTATTATAATTCCAGATATTATAAAGCACAATCCTTATATATAGAACCATTTAAAAACATAATTATCATAGATTATGAATGATACATTATTAGAAAATAAACTAATAATGAATTACAAATATTACAGTAAGACAATAAATAGAAAAGTAGTTAAAAATAATGGGAAATTCACTATAATGACATCACTCATGAATATAGTTTCTAAAATAATACATATTGTAAAAATATTTACTTAAAAGAAATATATATATTTTTCCTTGGGAGAACATATATGTGACCGATTAATGGAATAAGAGTTATTTTTAGGACGTTGTAATCCATGGTGACCATTAAAAATATTGACATTTGAGTAGTAATATAATCATAAGAATTGAAATATGGAAATTAGAATAGTATACTAGCCCATAAATGTATAAATAATATTTATGCATCTTAAGAATGAAAATATGATATATTTATATAATGGAATAAGTAAATAATTACTTTTAAAATGATATTTATTTATTAGTTTTTTGTGAAACGTAAATTTTTATTTTCAATTTTATTATTAATAAAATCAGTTAAATGAAAATTTATTCTGATAAAATATACTCAAAAATTAATTATTTTCTTCATTATAATTATATAATAACAATATTATATTTTAATTAGTTTTTCATAGTGTTATAATAACGGTTATAATATAAAAACAATATTTTTTGAATATATAATGATTTTAATTAATAAAATTTCTTATCATATTTATAAAATTATATCCATAAAACAGAGTCTATTCTAAAAATCTACACATTGAGAAATGGTTATGTTTAATTTTTTGGATTTTTCTAAACTAGGAGAACTTTTGGTGAATAATGAAATGCGGTAAATTATGATATTTAATATATACATGAATTGTTTTTTCATTTATGACACATGGCTGAGGAAAGGACCCACTGGTTCAAAATAACATATGTAATTTACTATATTTATTCATAGTAATCAACACTATTGATATTCTTGAGCTAAAATAATAAAATAATGAATAAAATAATAATAATAACACCCCACTCCGCCCCTATAAATAATTCCCCTTTACACCTCTTCTCCACACACCTTATAATATTTGTTTTATGAAAATATTCTTCCAAGCAACTCTACAATGTATCATACCCATGTCCTATTCCTAATGGTATCACCAAATTATCAAACCCATGATCCTTAAGGAGGTCCTTAAGGAGACAATATCTTGGAGGTAAAATCATCCTTCAATCTCGTTTAAATTATTTATTTCATCTACATTATCCTCACCTAAACTATCAAAAAAATAATGGTAACTCTAGTATCATATATATAATATATATTTTTTAATTCAATATCCATCCCCAAATCACTTCTCCTATATTTTTAGCTATTAAATGAAAACATCATCTACGATTTGTCGATTCACCACCTTCAAGGATGATGATTTTTCGTTTTCAATTACCACCTTCAAGGATATTAATAAAAAAATTATTATTTCTAAATAAGATTATTATTTTTAAATTATTATTTTTTCATTTTATTTTAATAATATATATATATAATATAAAATAATAAAAAAACTATATCATGATTGTCGAAAAAAACACCAAAATAAACTAAACGTTTATCATTAATGTTTTACCAAAAGAGCCATCTACATATGAGAATGAAAATTGACATATGTGACCATTTAAATTATATAAGTATTATAAAACCACTTCATTCAACTTATTAATATTTTCTTATATTTTAAATTAATTCCCATAATTATACTTGATAGAATCGGCCATAAAACCATGAAATAACGCTATTAGAAGAATCAAATTAAACACTATAAGTCTTAAAAATTTCTATAAATGAACTTAATAAAAATATAATAATTGAAATATATTTTGAATTGGTCTGAAATTATATTATTAATGATTAAAGTTTTGTTATCCATGACACTAATTTAAATCTAATAGAACATTCAGAAATAATGTAAGGGATCTCTTCGAACCTCCATTTTTCCTTTAGGATACACATTGTCTCTCATTACCAAATTTATTTTTTCATTATATATATATATAATTATAAATTTGGTTTATATACTTCAAAATTACATATATATATCAATTAATCATTATATTATGGGTAAATTCATATTTTAAAAGTTTCCTTTTTCAGTTACTCCCAATAAGCAAGCCCAACTAAAGGGAACTTACCAATTTCTTACCCTTTTTCATGTAAATTCCATAATAAGATTTATGCCGCCATTTTTTTTAAAAATAAATCATATCATACTAAATAAGTATAAAATTGTTTTTCTTTTTTAAAAAATATATTTCCCTATCCTCTTTATAGAATATTTAATATTTCCCCTAAAACCACACTAAAGTGGCTCCTTTCTAAAGATTTTTAAACAATTTTTTATGTTGTTTCACTTATGTTGGAAAACATGTATCCTGATCTATGCCTATTATCCCTTATTAATGTCCTTTTATGATTTAAAGCCATTATTATTTGTACACTATTATGTTACACCCATAGCTTATTCAATAAGATAAGATTAAAATGCCATTTTCCTTCTAAGGGTAACCCTTATGTCTATTCCATATGATTTATTTTTTATCTAGAAGACATATGAATGAAAATAATATGATTTTTGTGACTATATTACTCTCTAATTAATTGGATAATGTTTAGTATCATGAGACCTCATGTATGAGATTTGGGAGTAAACCTAATCCATTATGGGACTTTGTCCACCTTGTGATATAGCCTTTGTAGTTAGCCTCATCTCAATTTTATGTTGTGTTACATATTTCATTGAAATTAATATGTTAACATGACTATAGGATTTCATGATCTATATGTTATTTTCCCATCTGTTTAATAGTGTTCCATTCCTTTTTATGTTAGCGTGAAATCCCTTCTATCCCATGTTTTATGCCTAATTTCACATTTATTCCCTTGTTGATATTTTTATCCCTTGTCTTTGGTCTATGTATTCCTTTAAATATCAAAACATATGTAGGATATTAAAGGTATATAAGAGATAATTATTTATTATTAATAAAGAGGAGTTTTATTCTAGTTCCATGTTTTTAATTTAATATACATAATCTTAAAACGTCCATAGAATTTATGATCATTTTTTTATTTGATTGTGAATTATGGTCAAATAATGTAAAAACATTTATAAAAGGATAGGGTATTTATTGTTTGTATCAGAGAAAAACCTAGTTGTTTTTGAATATTAGGACTAGAAATCATTTTTAAGAAGCCTAGGTTTATTTCTATCAACATGAATAACCTATGTTGAAACAAAGTGAATCAAAAGTTACGATATAATTTTCATTTATACGATTATCTTTCTATGTTAAATGTTTAATTTTATATGATTATTATCTAAGTATTCAAGAACACTAATTTTATTTTATTTATTTTTAAAAGTTAATGGAGGGAAATAGGAGAACTCATTCCAATAATGAATTTGATAGGAAGTGCAATTTTAGCATCCCTTGATAATAAAGAATTATACATTTTCATAATTATTAATATTTGTGAATTAAATAATAATTTTTCTTTAAATGGGATGCTATGTTTGATGGGGTACTCGATACGTAAAAATGGGTTTCTTTGAAATCTTATGTTTCACACAATGTTGAGTCATACTGAAAAATAATAATATAATATTATTTTAAAAGGAAGTTAATGCCAAGATGTTGTCCTGGAATGAATGAATATAACTACCTACAATATGATTATACATGTTTTTTAAATGTTTTTACATTTATCAAAAAATGTAGAGGCTAAGAATAAGAAAGAATCTGATTTTATGCATAAATAATCGAATATTCATTAAAAAGGTTGATTTGCCACCTTTTGATGAAAAATCATATTTAATTTTAGTTTTGGACAATTTTATAAGTTATATTTGACATTATAAAATTATTATTTATAATAGGGTCATCAAAATTTACATTGGGTAATTTTTTTTGTATTTTTATGATAAAATTCCTTTTTAATGATTAGTGAAAAATACTGTATTTTAATTCAAAACTGTATTTTAATATAATTTATTTATATGGTTATATTATCTTTTAATTGGTTTTAAAATTTCATTAGATTATAGTTTTACCATTTAATAAAATGTCAGTCATTGGATGTAATTTCACTTTGAAATTGGACATAAACAAGTGACAATCTTTTGATAGTTATTCTTTCTTAAAAACTTGCTTTTTTGTTTTGACAACATGAATTAATTTTAAATAAATTAATCCAACTTCTATTTTTTGAAATTGGTAAAATAGACATAATTTTTTTATTGGGAATATCTTATATATCTTTGGCTGAATTTTTAGTATTTTTCTAAAAAGCTTCAATTTTTGATGATTAGTGAAAACAATGAGTAGTAGTTAAAAAACCGACTTTTTCATTTAAATGAAATTTTATCGCTTCTGTCAATTGAATTTATAAAATCCAAAAGACATGGCTGTTATTTTCATTTAATATGTGGTTCAATAAGATGAAAATATTTTTTTGGGTGAATACTAATTTTTGACTTGTATTTACCGTGGTTAAAGGTAAATATGATAACTCAAAGTAAAAAAAATATTATAATAATATAAAATTACCTTAACACTTTTCTTAACCTTA
This sequence comes from Viscum album, assembly GCA_963277665.1. Classification (NCBI taxonomy): domain Eukaryota; kingdom Viridiplantae; phylum Streptophyta; class Magnoliopsida; order Santalales; family Viscaceae; genus Viscum; species Viscum album. Next base: position 2,004,806,177 of record OY728122.1, on the reverse strand, counting down.
TTGGATGAGTAATGGATGACTATGAAAATCCATGGGTGAGCCTTTTGGCATTTGAAAGCCACTTGGATAGGATAATGATATTAATAACTTTTTATTTAAAGTAAAATAAAAATATCATAAACATGTATTGTTTTGCTAAAAAAAATTTAATGTAAGGTAATATAATTGAAATCTTTGACTATAAATATTCATTAATAACCTAAAAATATTTCCTACATCATGGTATTTTTTTTATAATTGTTAGACATCAAATAAATAAAATTATTTTTGACACAATATTGACTTAGTGTTTACCTCATTAATGAATGATTTATATAAATAAAATTATTAAAATTAAAACAATATCTAAAACCTATATAATTCTTATTGGATGATTTTATTTCAAACAATATTAATCTTATCTTCCACTTTAATAAGTTTTGGTCATTTAGAAACAGAGAATCATTAAATAATAAAATAATATTTATAAATTTTTCCAAAGAGCCCCTCCTCCCCCTTATAAAAAACCCTCATCTATAACCCATTACTCACACCTCTCAAGCCCCTTGGATCATCCAAACTATGCCCAATTAAGATCCCTACATACCTCTCTTCCACCTAGAATCCTTAACATAGGCAGAAGGCACTTCAAGAAATCCTTTTGGTTCAAACCAAAGGGAGTTAACCGATTTAAATGTAACATCTTCTTTTAAGTTCGTTTCTTTTATATTACTTATACAACCCCTAAACTATTTTTATATATTTATTTTATAACAACACCAGTATCCTCAATATAATAGGTGGTCTTTATGAGTAGTATTCGAACTACACTTACACACACCTCCACCTAATGGGTAAATAACATACTGTTTCTCTTGACGACGAACTACTGCGTCACGGAATGATGATTGTTCAACCTTATCCTACCATCTATTATGGTGTCCATTTTTATGGAACTATATTTATATGTAATATATATTTTATTTATTTTGTCTCTATTCTTCTCTATTTTTTCATTTATAGCATACCTTTATGGTTTCAATAATGGGCAAATGCGATAATTTAATTTGAGGAAGTGCGGACTGCCTCCCCCTCAAAGTGATATGACTCATTCATTCCATACATGAAACATATAAAGGATGGAGTTAATGAAATTATATATGAAATTATACGGGAATTATAATATACCTATGTATCGTTAATGTTTCATTCCATTAAATACGAAATAGAAATGAAAGTAGCATTCATGCGTACGTACGGCTTACCATCTCAATGAATGGTGCATTTCATTTATTATCTCCAAATGTTATGTACTATTATAAATACATATATATACTGGATATATATTATATATATGATATCTAAATCATTAATATCATTATGGGGATAATCGACTTTTGAGCACATGAACAACTTGTAATTATAAGTAGTTTATTTTTGACTCAAGTACCAAATATCGACAAAATGACCATTATTAACTTAAATGATTACATATTGTTTATAAAATGGTTATAAGTGATATAAAAGGAATAATAAACTCGAAAAATATTCTTAATAAAGTAGAAATTAACTTTATTTTATTATTCAGAAGATTAAAGAATGAATGGGTCAAGTCGGACACGAGGTAAGGTACTTCATCTCAATCTCGTTTCACAGATTCATATTTTGTTTTATACATGAATTTATTTTATACGGCCCATAAACCCCTCTTAATTTTCATTTCATTCAAAGGGAGTCTTTTATTTTCTACATAGTATCTTAGTAATCGACAAGAAATGAATGTTTCTTTTTAACATGTACGGTGAAAACGACCTTTCTGCCACCTCATGTATTATTTGATCTATGGCTTTCTTAACAAGCCATAATGTTTTTAAAAGGAAACTAAATACCATATAATCTTTTATGTATTTTGGTATTTAAAATGGTTTTGATAATAGATTTTTTATTTCAATATATTTAAATGATATATTGTGATTGAAATGTGGAAATTTTATCTTTCCTTTATATTTGTTTTATGTGTTATGAATATGTTATGGTTCTTGGAAATTGTTCACATATACTGGTGGTTTCATGAAAAACCTAGGGCATGTGTGCTCGAGATAGCTGTCCAATTCATTGGGTATTGTGAAGGAGGTAAACCTGAATGTTTCTCCTAAGTGATTTAGGGAATATACTGTGATGTGTATTCTAAATGTAACTCCCTACGTGGCTGTAAAATCTACAACGTAAGTATGTTATTGATGCTATAAGTTAACATTATGATTTTTGAATACTATGTATTATTCATAAATATTATTATTTCAGGAGGTATGTTAAAAGAATATATTTTGATGAACTTATTTTTTCTTTCTTTATTTTATAACCCTTACTGAGCTTTTCATGATCATCTCATGTTTTGAATTTTTTTCAGAGGACTTAAAGATGAATAGGGTCAAGGATGGTATTAAGGAAAAGTCTAGTTGTCTAAAACATGGAACTAGACATGACTCTTTTTTAAGAGGTTTTATTTTATGAAAAAATGGAAACTGAGTAGAAGTGTCTGCTTTGTAATTTTTGAGATGTAATGTAATAGTTATGACATAATTATCTAAAACTCTAAACCTAAAAAGATCATCAATGTAAATCATCTGGTTAATTTAAGATTATGTAATGTTTTAAGGTCGGGTCCTTCTAGTTGGTATCAGAGGATGGTTTAGAAAACATTAAGAGTTAGAATATTGTTAAATTAACATCCATAAATTAATTTATTTTATGATATAAATGATATAGAATTTATAGAATTACATGTTTCTTCGCCTAAGATATTACTATGTTCAGAATGGTTTTTCAAAGAGGAAACAGGGAATCTATACTGGGAAAGAATACATAGGGAAATGACCTTCCAAATCAATAACATGAGATGTTCAGGATCAGAATTGAACATTTTGTTGTAGTGATGGAACAATTGACTCAGTTGATCCTACTAAAACAAAAGTTGTTGAAGAATGGAAAAGACCCACTAATATAACCAAGATCCCTAGTTTTCTTGGTTTGGAAGGATATTAGTAGTGGTTTGTTGAAAATTTTTCACACTTATCTAGCCCACTGACAATGTTAACTCGAAAATGTTATAAGTTCATTTGGGCAAAAGAATGAGATGATTTTTTTCAAGAATTGAAAATAAGATTGGTTAATAATTCTATTTTGGAATTACCCTGCACAAATGGTGAGTTTGTTATCTACAATGATGCTTCATTGAAAGGACTCAGTTGTGTTTTAATGCTTAATGATTAGGTAATTTCTTATGATTCACGTCAGTTGAAACCTCATGAGTTAAATTACCCTACAAATGATTTTCAATTAGATATTGTTGTTTTTTATTTAAAAATTTTGAGGCATAATTTTTATGGAGTAAAATGTGAAATATATACTGACCACAAAAGTTTAAAGTATATATTCACTCAGAATGTGTTAAAAATGAGACAGAGGAGAAGGATGGAATTAATCAAGGATTATGATTTCACGATTCATTACCATCTAGGAAAAAAAATAAAGTAGATGATGCATTGAGTCGAAAAAGTAATGCTTCATTAACCATGTTATGTTTGGAACAAGATCCTTTGATTAAATATTTGATGAACTTTGGCATATAAGTTTTTGGGGTGGGGAATTCCTCTGTTTTTTTAGGTGTTAGTGAAATCATCTCTATCAGATAGAATTATGCAAGCATAGAAGGAAGACTGTGAGTTATAGTAAAAGGAAGAGTTGGTTTAGAAGGGTAAGTTTCCTGATTTTAACATAGATAATGATTGTGTTTTGAGGTTCGGAAAGATATAATGTGTGTCTTTTGATTCACAGTTTAAGAAAGCATTCTTATGTAAATCTCATAGTTCTCTATTTTCAGTTCTTCCAGGAAGTAATAATATGTACATAGATCTTAGAGAGTATTACTGGTGGGATAGAATTAAAAGAGATATTTTTGACTTTACTGTGAAGTGTTTGACTTGTAAACAGGTTAAATAAGAGTGGTAGTTACCAAAAGGGATGCTTCAACCATTGCCGGTTCCAGAGTGGAAATGAGAAAATATATCTACGGATATCGTTGTGGGATTACCAAAGAAATCTCGAGGTAATAATGCAATCTAGGTTATTATTGATCGATTGACTAAATCTGAATATTTCTTTCCTATTATAGATACTTTGTCCCTAGATCAAATTTCTTGGTTGTATGTTAAAGAGATAGTCTGGTTGCATAGAGTGCCCATCTCTATTGTATCCGATAATGATGTCAAGTTTACGTCTATGTTTTGGAAAGGTCTTCAGAAGTTGTTGAGTACTGAATTAAATTTTAGTACAGCTATTCATCTTCAATCAGATGGGTAGTCCGAACGAACAATTCAAGCCTCTGAGGATATGTTTCCTGCTTGTTCACTGGATTACCAAGGAAGTTGGGATCAAAATCTTTCTTTGGTAGAATTTTCATATGATAGTAGTTTTCATTTCAGTATATAGATGGATACATCTCAAGAATTATATGGGAAGAGGTGTCAAACTGTAGCTTTTTGGGATGTGGTATATGAAAGGAAGATGATGGGACCAAAATTGGTAGAAGAGACGGCCGAAAAACTTCAGTTGATTTAGAAACAAATTGAGAATATCTCAGAGTAGGACGAAAATTTATGTGGATAACTGGATGAAGGATCTTTCTTTTGAGGTAGGTGATCATGTCTTTCTCAAAGTTTCTCCATGGAAAATTGTGATGTGTTTTGGTAAGAAGAGAAAGTTGAGTTAGAAGATCATTGGACCTTATGAAATCTTAGAGAATGTTGGATCAGCTGCATACAAAGTGGATTTACCTCCAATTTTAACTCAGGTACACAATGTTTTTCATGATTAAATGTTGAGAAAGTATATACCTGATCCATTTCTTGTTTTGAGCCCATAGGTAGTTCATTTGGAAGAAAATATCTCTTATGAGGAATAACCAGTCCAGATTATTGATCTAAGAGAGTAAGTGATGTGGAATAAGTTAATTCATTAGGTAAAGGTTTTGTGGAAAAACCATATAGTTGAAGAGGCAATGTGGGAATCTGAAAATGCTATGAAAGAAAAATACCCCCACTTATTTGATAAGGGAATAAAAATTGCAAGGACACAGTATCCAAAAGGGTTGAAGGATGTAACATCCCATGTAAATAAAGAATAATACATTTTCCCTAATTAATAATATTTATTAATTAAATATTAATTATACTTTAAAATGAATGACATTCTTGATGGTGTACTCGATATGCAACAATGAGTTTCTTTGGAATATTATGCTGTATACAATGCCGAGCCATAGTGAAAAATATTAATATAATATTATTTTAAAAGGAAGGTAATGCCTTGACATTTTTTAGGCTGGAATGAATAGAACTAAATAAAATATAATTATACACATTTGTTAAATGTTTTTAAATTTATCTAATAATATTTAGAGGCTAAAAATTCGAAAGAATCCGATTTTAACCAGAAATACTATAATTTTCATTAAAATGTCGATTTACCACCCTTTGATGGAAAACCTTATTTAAATATAGTTTTGGTCACTATTATATGTTCTATTTTAAAATATAAAATTATTATTTATAATCTGGACATCAAAATTTACACTGGGTATATTTTTTGAATTTTTCTGATAAAATTTATTTTTTAATGAATAGTAAGAAATAATGTATTTTAGTTCAAAAATGAATTTTAATATAATTTATTTATATGGTTATATTATCTTTTTAATAGTTTTTAAAGTGTAAATAGATTATATTTTTACCATTTAATCCAATTTTTGTCATTGGAAGTAATTTAACGTTGAAATTGGACATAAACAATTGTCAAACTTTTGATAGTTATAATTTCTTTAAAACACGTTTTTTTATTTTGACAATGGGAAGTAATTTTGAATTAATTAATCCAACTTATGTGTTTTTAATTTCATAAAATATACATGATTTTTTAATTTAGAATATCATATATATCTTAGGCTGAATTTTAGGTATTTTTCTGAAAAACATCAATTTTTGATGAATAGTAAAAACAATGAGTAGTAGTTAAAATCCGATTTTTTGATTTAAATGAAAATGTATCACTTCTGTGAATTGAATTTTAAAAATATTACATACATGGTTGTTATTTTTATGTAATATGCAGTTTAATAAGATGAAAATAATTTTTTAGTGAATAGTAACTTTTGACTTTTTTTAACTGCAGTTAAAGGTAAATAGGGTAATTCAAGGTAAAAATAATATTATAAAAATATTAACAGACATTATCACTTGTCCTAAAATTATTAGATGAGTAATGGATAAACAATAAAATCCTTGGTTGAGACTTTTTTCCTTTGAAAGCCACTTGGGTAAGATAATGATATTAATAACTTTTTATTTAAAGTAAAAATAAAAATATCATAAACATGTATTGTTTTTATAATACAATTTTAATGTGGGGTTATATAATTTATATTTTTGACTATAAATATTAATTATAAAGATAAAAATATTTCCTACATCATGGTATTTTTTTATAATTTTTAGACATCAAATAAATAAAATTATTTATGACAAAATAATGATGTAATGTTTACCTCATTAATGAATGATTTAAATAAATAAGATTATAAAAATTAAAACAATCTCCAAAACCATTCCTATTCTTATTATATGATTTTATTTCGAACAAGAGTTATCTTATCTTTGACTTTAATATTTTTTTTACCTTTATAAATCAAGAATCATTATATAATAAATTAATAGTTTTAAACTTTCCTAAAGTGCCCATCTTCTCTTTATAAACATCCGACACCTCTAACCCATTACCCTCACCTCCAAAGCCCCTTTAATTATCCAAAATCTTCCCAATTAATCTCCCAAAATCCATTTATTCCACCTAGAATCCTTACATTAGGCAAAAGGCACTTCAAGAAATCATTTTGGTTCAAACCAAAGGGAGTTGCCCGATTTATAGGTAACGTCATCTTCTAAGTTATTTTCTTTTATTTTACTTCTCCAACCCACTAAACTCTTTTTATTAAATTATTTCATAAAAAAGTATCCTCAATATAATATGTTGTTTTCATGGGAAGGATTCGAACTACACTTACACACACCTCTTTCTAATGGGTAAAGAACATATTGTTTCTATGGACTGTGAACTATTGCTTCATGAAAAGATTATTGTTCAATATTCTCCTACCACCTATTATAGTGGAAATGGTTATGGAATTGAATTTATATGTGGTATATATTATATTTATTTTGTCTCTATGGTTATGTATTTTTTCATTTATAGCATACCTTTATGGTTTCCGTAATGGGTAAACACGATAATTTCATTTGAGGAAGTGCGGACTACCGTCCCGTAAAAGTGATATGACTCATTCATTCCATACATGGAACATATAAAATAATAGAATTAATGTAATTAGATACAATATTATAAAGGAATTATAATATACCATGTATCATTAATTTTTCATTCAATTAAATAAGAAATAGAAAAGAAAGTAACATTCATGCGTACGCACAACTTACCATCTCCATGAATGGTGCATTTCATATCTTATATCCAAATGTTATGTATTATTATAAATTAATATATATACTAAATATGTATTATATATATGTTATCTAAATCATGAATATCACTCTGGATATAATGGAATTTTGAGTACATGAACAACTTGTAATTATAACAAGTTCAATTTTGACTCAAGTACCAAATATTGACAAAATGACTGTTATTAACTTAAATGATTACATAATGTTTATAACATGGTAATAAGTGATATAAAATGAATAGTAAACTTGAAAAATGTTCTTAAGAAAGTATAAAATAAATTTAGTTTATTATTAATGATAATAGAGAACGAACAGGTCCTGTTGGACATGAGGTAAGGGACTTCATCTCAATCTCCTTTCATTGAGGAATATTTTGTTTTATACATGAATTTCTTTTATATGGTGTATAAACCCTTTTGAATTTTCATTTCATTCAAAGGGAATTTTTTTTCTTTGTAGTGTCATCAGAAATGACAAAAAACTAATTTTTCTTTTTAACGTATGCGGTGACATCGACCTTTCCACATCCATGAGTATTATTTGATCTATGGCTTCCTTAACAAGACATAATGTTTTTAAAAGGAAAATAAAAACCATATAATCTTTTACATATTTTGGTATTGAAAATAGTTTGGATAATGGATTTGTTATGTCAATATATTTAAATGATATATTGTGATTGAAATGTTGAAATGTTATCTTTACTTAATATTTGTTTTATGTGTTATGAATATGTTTTGGTTCTTGAGAATTGTTCACATATATGGGTGGTTCCATGATAAACCTAGGGTGAGTGAGCCTGAGATATCTCTCCATTGCATTGGGTAACATGATGGAGGGAAACCTGAATGTTTCTCCTAAGATATTTTGGGAGTATACTATGATGGGTATTCCAAATTTAACTCCCTACATGGTTGTGAATGATACAACGTAAGTATGTTATGGATTCCACAAGGTACCTTTATGATTTGTGATTACTATGTGTTATTCATAAATCTTATGATTTCATGAGGTATGTTAAAATCTTATGTTTTGATTAACTAATGTTTTCTTTATTTATTTTATAACCCTTATTGAGATTTTTATGCTCATCCCATGTTTTGAAATTTTTTCACAGGACTTAAAGATGAATAGGGTCAAGGATTGGATTAAGGAAAATTCATACTATCTAAAAAATATAACTAGACATTACTCTTTTTAAGAGTTTTTATTTTGGGAAAAATGGAAACTGAGTATAAGTGTCTAATTTGTAATTTTTGAGATGTAATGTAAGAGTTATGTCCCAATTCTCTTAAAATCTAAACCTTAAAAGATCTTCAATGCGAATTATCTAGTTAATTACATATTATGTAATGTTTTAAGGCTGGGTCCTTATAGTAAAGATTTCCATAATAAAATAGAAAATATAAGGGGTACAAGAGCTCATAATATCATTATAATAATTTCTCAAATTTCTCATGTTATGAATAATAACTTGAAATCATTTGTAACACCCTATTTAAACTAAGAAGGATAATGTTGCTGTTGAATCTTTTATGTAAAAAATAGCTCCTATATTTAGTGGATCATTTGGTCCCGTCATCATGGAACAATAAGTAAACTCCTTTAAAAGGATATTTTATTCACATCAATGCTCCGAGGAATAGATAGTCAAACTGGTAGTCTATCATTTTGAAGGGGAAATGTAATTGTGGTGGACATTGATCCACATCATAAAGACCAAGGTGGAAGTTGATTTAATTGATTGGGAAGGATTTAAGAAAATATTTTTCAAAAAATAATTTCCTTGATATCTCTATCTTATTATGGTGAGGGAGTTCCATATAATAACGAAAAAGGACGATGAATATATCAGGTCATAAAGGAAATATTTAAAAGGAATTCATGATGCGTCTCCAAATTCCCATCGAAATTGAATGAATGGTGGTTCTCTTATTTAGTGGGTTAAAGTCGAGTCTACAAAATCCTTGGAGATTAGTGATTTTTACAGCTATTAAGAGATCATCTGATGTGACAATAAAGTTGAGATAGAGATTATTGATTCTCAGTGGACTCTTTGTCTTGGTGAAAAAAGTAAGAAATAATGTTTAATATGGGAGGATCAATAGATAAATTCCATGATGGATAGATAACTCAACATAGAATATCTAAAAATTGTAGGTAGATTAATCCCTTGAACTTTCTAAAGGGGAACAAAAGATTATTCAAAATTGAAAGAGAGGGGAAAAAAGAAAATTATTATTCATAGGATATGAAGAATACCAAAAATACATAAGAGGAAAAGAATGTTATGATCAATAAAATTTTTTTAGTTCGTTGTTTTAGCTACAAGAAACCTGAGAATTGTGTGAGACAATTCTCAAATACATGGGTTGTCTAAGGCAACAAAAAACAATTGCCGCCAAGTCAAATAATAAAGGGAATATTCTCTCACTTCAACTAAGGTGTAGGCCAACAATAATGTGACTATTCATTAAATAATAATGAGTGTACTATTTAATTATGATTCTATGAGTTCTTTCATGTCCTATAGGATTAATAGTACTATTCAAAAAAATACCTCAATATATGAAGGCTGAGTTATCCATGAGAATTGATAATTGAAAAATTACAAATTCTAAATTATATAACTCCACCCCGATTATGGTTTGTGGACCGATCCTCTAAGAAAACATTATCATACTTCCAATAGTGAATTATGTTTCTATATTGGGAATGGATTGGATACCAGTATATAAAGACAACATAACCTTTATTTAAAGGGAGATCACACTTCACATCCTACAACATACTCCAATAATTACAAATGAAAAGAAGAAGATAAATATACTTCCGAATCATCATCGCAAATATGGATATTGTTTCCTGATTATTATTCATATCTAGATCAAATGATTGATACAAAGGATATGATCATGCATGGATACATTCCCATTGCAAGAGACTACATTGATGTGTTCCTTGAAGAATTTCCTGGAGTTAATATTAATTGAGAGGTTATGTTTTCAATTTATATTATACCCACGTCACTATCCATATCAATGAAACCTTATAGAATAGACACCATTGAGTTATAGGAATTGAAGAAGCAGTTATAACACAATCTGTATAGGGGTTTCATACACCTTAGTGCTTCACCATGGAGAGAACCATTCCTTTTCATCATGAATATGGATGGGACATTGTGGCTCTGTTGTAATTATCATTAACTAAACAAAATCAATATAAATAAAATATACCCCCTTCCATGATTATAATAATTTTTGGATCAACTATATGGGGTAAATTATTTCTCTAATACGGACCTTTGGTCAGGATATCACCAATTAAAAGAGAATAAGGAAACAAATAACAAAACATCCTTTAGTAGAAGGTATGGACACTATGAAGTCAATGAAATGAATTTTTTACTCACTAATGCTATATAAATTTTCATGAAATTAATGAATAGAGTCTTTAGATATTTCCTAAACAAAATTTATGTAGTCTTTATGGATGATATGCAGATATACTCTAAGGGAAATGAAGCACATGCTGAGCTTTTGAATACTAGACTCATGAATTTTCAGAGCAATAAAATATATAAAATTTTCAAAAAAAGGGAGTTATTGATGGAGGAAGTATCATTCATAGTGAATGTTATCACCAAAAAATTAATATTTTTGGAGCCTTACAGAACAATGGAAATTGAGGAATTTCCCATTAAATGTTCTATATTAGAGATCCGTAGTTTTCTTGGTCTAGTAGGGTATTACTGATGATTTTTTATGAACTTCCCATCATTTTCAAACCCACTAACCATGATAAATCAAAAGGAAATAATGTTTTTCTTGAATAGTGAATGTGATGACTTCTTTAAAGAGTTGAAAAATATGCTTATCACCAAACTATTACATTTACTACCAACAAGTGGGGAAATCTCTGTTGTATATAAGGACAATTCAAAGAATGTATTCAGTTTTTTATAGATGAAAATGTGAAATTTATAGCCTTTGAATAAAGGTAGTGTAAAAATTGTGAGAAAATATATCAAATGTATGATATAGAGTTGGTGGTTTTGATCATCAGATAGAAAATATGGAGGCATTTTCTCTATGGGAAGAAGTGTGAGATATAAAATTCTCATAAGAGCCTCAAATATATATTCACATTGAAGGATCCAAATATGTTCCATCAAAGATGGTTTGATATCCTCATGGATTATGAATTCCCAATCAACTATCATCCATTTAAAGAAAATAATGTGGTAGATGTTATAAGTAGAATGTATCCTAAATATTTATCAATGATGAAAGTTTGGAAGGATCCAATCATCTTTTAATTTGAAAGGATTGAAATGGGAATCGTAATGGATAGTATATAATTGTTCCTTTCACCAATGATTTCCCAATTTTCCCCTATGGTGTAAATAATTAATTCTCAAAGAAATGATGTGGAAATTCATAAAAAGGTAGAATCTAAAATAATGTGGAAATCCGCTAAGTTCAATGTTGATGGGAAATGAGTTATATGATTTTAATAATTACTATGTGTACCACTGAATCTTGATATAAAGAAAGATATTTTTAAATATTCCCATAGATCAACTATATATCTTCACCCCATGAGCACAAATATATATCCGTAACTTTGAGACAAATATTTTTTGGGAAAAAAAGAAGGATATCACTGAATATAAATCAAATTACCTCATATTTCAGAATGTTAATGTTTAAAGAAAAATGTCCAAGGTGTTAATACAACCATTACCAACACCAAAATGGAATTGGGAAAACATAAATATGGAATTTATTTTCAGAATTTCAAGGAAGGTCTGAGGAAAAAATTATTTATGGGTTGTTATGGATTACCTTATGATGAAATCTTGGTTTATTGTAATTCAAGGGGATTTCTCACACAACCACCTTTCATTAATATACAAAAAATAAGCGGTGAGGAATCATGGTGTAAAACTAATTGTTATATCATAATGAAATTCAAGATTTAACTCCATGTTATGGAAGGTTGTCCAATATGATCTAAACACTAAGATAAAATTTTGTACAGCTTATCATCCTCAAACTGATGGATAATCCCAGTAGACTATTTAGAAAATGGAAAAACATGTTAGGAGATTATTATATGGGAATCATGGGAGGATCTGAAAAGTCTACACCTCTGATAGAGTTCTCTTAAAAAATATTTTCTACTAAATATCCCAAAATTCCTTATATTAATCCCTTTATGATAAATGATTTATAACATTGTCTTTATTTGATGAAGATGGTGAACGTAAGCTATTGGGACTAGAAATATTGGAAGATATTTTAGAAAAAGTGAAAATCATTCACCAGCACATCAAGGATTCCAAAAGTTGACAAAATATCTATATAGATTATTGTCAATGGAAAATATTTTGTGTGTTTGGTGACATGATATTCCTTTTTATATATCTATGGAAGAGATTCATTGGATTTGGGAAGGAATAAAAGTATAGTCTAAGCTAAATCGGGCCCTTTGGGATTCTTGTTCTCATTGGAGATTTGAAATATCTAGTATAACATCCAATAACTATATCTAGAGTACATGATGTATTCCATGTATCCCTTTTGAGAATTTACATACTAGATCAATCTCATTTAAAAAATTTATTGGTGATATAGATGTAAAAACATATCTTTTACGAGGAGTAGTTGGTGAAGATCCAAGACCGTAGATATAAACATCTACAAAATAAAATCTAATCACATGGTCAAAGTAGTATGGAGGAAACAAAAATATGAAGAGGCTATGTGGGAACTATAGGAAGTGATGAAGGTGAACATACCCTCACCTATTTTCCACTTAGTTTTGAAAACTACTTTTCTAGGGAGAAAATTTATAAGGGGGTAAGAATGTAACAAACCGAATTTTTACCATTGGAATTTTTGTTCATATAATTATTCCAGACAATATAAAGCACACACATCACTTAGAGAACCCATTAAAAACATAATTCTCATAAATTAATAAATATAAAGTAGTCAAAGAATAAACCAATAAGAATTAAAAAATATTATAGCAGGACAATAAATAGAAAGTAAGATAACAAGAATGTGAAATCCACTAAAATAACCACACTCCCAGACAGTGACGTAGAAATAAAAAATTTCTAAACATTCATTTATAATATGATAATATATCTGAACTTTAGTGGAAATATATGTGAATATAGAATGGAAAAAGATATATTTAAAATAAGTGGTAATCACAAGTGATTGTTAGAAATATGAAATTTTGATTAGTAATGTGACTGTTATGAAGAGTAATCTGGCCATTAAAATAGAAACCTCACCTCCGAAATTTTAAACAAAATTTGGATATCTTATGAAAAAAAATATTATATGTTTATAGCATGGAATAAGTAAATAAATATTTTAAAAAAAATAAAATATGTGTCGGTATTTTTTATGAAACAAAAATGTTTATTTTGAATTTTATAATTAATATAATGATATAAAAGAATTTATTTTTGTCAAAAAATAGATTAATAAATTAATATTTTTTATTTTTATAATTATATTATAATTTTATGAGATCTTAATTAATTTTTCAAAGTGTCATAAGATCTGTCAAAATATTAAAATCAAATTTTTTCAAATAAATGATGATTGTAATTAAGAATTAAATTTCTCATATTTAGAAAATTATTTTCATAAAATAGAGTAAATTTTTTCAAATGAAAACATTAAAAAATGGGTATGGTGAAATTTTTGTATATTTCTAAAATAGTTAATTTTTTGGTGATTTTTGAAATATGATTATTTTGAGTATTGATCAAATACCCAAATTATTGAGTCATGGATGATGAATCGATGAGGTAATCACCCACTAGGATGCATATTACTCACCTATATAATGTATTTATTCATTTTAATTAGCACTATTGGTATTATTGAGACAATATAATAAAAAATGAACAAAATAATCAAAAACACCCCTCTCCTCCACCAATAAATACCTCCCCCACCACCTCTTATCCCCACAGAATATATGATTTAAAGCATTCTAATATTCTAAAAAATTCATCTTCCAATCCTCCTCCCCCATCATAGTTATCCTAGTCACACCAAAAGGCCAAAATCATGTTTTTTAAAAAGGATATCAACGAGACGATATTCAAGAGGTATAATCCTTTTTCTTTTTTATTTTAAATTATCTCTTTCTTCTACCTTATCCTCACACAATCTATCACCAAAATCATGGTATCTACAATAACATATATATTTTTTTTGATTTTTTATTTTTTTAATGTAATATTCATCTTCAAATCTGTTATATTATTTATTTATCTAAAAAATGAAAATATATTCCACGATACATAGATTTACTGCTTTAATGGATGATGACGTTTCATGTTCCCTTACCTCATTCAAGGATGGTAATTAAAAAATTAATATGGATAAATCGGATTATAATATTTTAATTATAACATTTTTCAAATTTTGGAACATATATATATATATTATTAAAGAATAATTGAAAACTAGTTCATGATTATTAAAAAACCACCCAAATAAAATAAACAGATATCCTTAAAATTTTACAAAAAGAATCATCCTCATATGAGGAACAAAAATGATATATAGCACAATTTAAAATTCTAATTGTATGTTAATAACATTTCATTACTCTTACTAATTTTTATTCCATTTGAAAAGAACTTCTATGAAAATACTAAATGGAAACAACCATAAAACCACAGAACGAATGCTCTAGGAGCAATGAAATTAAACATTATAACTTATCTAAATTAACAAAAATGAACTTAATAAAATTATAATAAATAAAATATATTTTTATGTGGATTTGAATTAAATTATTATTAAATCTAATTTTAATAACCAGGAAATTACATGCTTGTTTAGAACATATTAGGACATAAGGTAAGGGATCTATCCAAACCTCTATTTTTAATTTTGGTTATGTTATCTCCTCTATAACCCAATATATTTCATCATTATTCATATATAATTCTTATATACTTTTTTTATATTTTTTTAAAATGTGTATCCATATAAATTCATCATTATTCTATTAGAAAATACATATTTTATAAGGTTCTATTTTCAATTCAACCCAATAAGCAAGCCCGATTAAAGGGAAATTCCCAATTGCACATTCATTTTCATGTACATTCCATAATTTTTGTAGGATACCATTGGTTAAAAAAATTATTCATTAATAAATATCATAGATCATTTATTGTTTTAGATAAATAATTATTCATTTATCCCCTTTAATGATTCCTTAAAATTTTCTCTCAAACTGCACTAAAGTGGATAATTTATAAAGTTTCTTAAACACTCATTTTAAATGGTGTAACTTTAGTGGGACCTAATTTATCATTATCTATGAATATTTTATTTTATTAATGTAAAATTATGATTAAAATCATATATTCCTTGTACACCATTCTAATAAGCCCATTGTTTATTAAATAAGATCTGATTAATATATACATTATATTCCATGGGAAACCGTTATATTTATTACCAATGATTGATTATTTATGTAGTAAAAATGTTTACAAACATTTTATGATTGGTATTCTTAGATAGTGATCTAATTCATTGGGTAATATTTAGTCACACGATACATCATTATTTGGATTAACTTGTAAACATAATACATTATTTGACTTTGTCTGCAATGTGATATAGTCTTTGAAGTTATCCTACACTCATGTTTATTTCATGTTATACATTTCAGACACATTCTTATACTTACATTATCATATGACCCGACATTTTTTATGTTATTCTTCGATATGTTTATTCATGTTCCATTCACTTTTATGTTAAAATGATATTCCTTATAACCCATGTCCAATGATTAATTCTAGTGTTTATTCCCTTACTAGGATTTTTAGATCATGGATTTTATCTATTTATTCCCCATGATATCCTATGAAGATATAGGAAAGTAGGTTGTAATGAGATAATTATTTATGATTAATACAGATTTTATTTATTATGGTTTCATGTTATTAATTTTATGTACCAAATATTCCAAAGACACAATACTTTATGATAATTTTTTTGTATTTGATTGTTTATTACTCATAAAAACATTTAATAATATGATAAAAAATCTAGTGTCACTATAATAATTACAAATATCCAAATGTTTGGCTAATTCGATGTTGGTATAGGCCAGTAGCAATGGATTTCAGTTAATTTATGGTATAGGTCTAATAGAATTTTAGTTTATAAAGGATTTTGATATATCCATTGGTATAACTATACTTTAATAGTTTTTTTAAAAACCATTGGTATAGGTCTATACAAATAGTTTTTAAATAATTGGAATAATCCCCCATAATTCAACAAGTAGTAGCAGACACACCATACCCAAACAACCACCAAAAGCCTCCAAAAATCACAAAAAAATTATACTTGGTCAATTACCTACAAAAAACATCACCAATAAATATATAGATAATGATGATAGAAGAATCCAATTAATACATTAACCTAGCGATGAAACATATTCAAAACAACACATATATTCATTTTTAGAATATCATAAAACCTCGAAGGTCATAAATATTAGTAAAAAATATAAATAACCATTCTTTCTCTCATCACCATCAGCATCACCATGACCATCATCACCATCATCCTCATAATCATCCTCATCATCATCCTCACCATCATAATTTCAATCATAT
The DNA here is from genome assembly GCA_963277665.1 of Viscum album. Lineage (NCBI taxonomy): Eukaryota > Viridiplantae > Streptophyta > Magnoliopsida > Santalales > Viscaceae > Viscum > Viscum album. Next base: position 2,004,788,933 of record OY728122.1, on the reverse strand, counting down.
TCACTATCATCCTCTTCATCATTTGTACCATCATCCTCTTCACCATCTTCACCATCTCTATTCCTAGGATCATCTTCTTCCCAACCACCACTATGACCACCACCAAGTTCACTATATATTGTAATCATCATTGATATATAATAAAAAAAATCTCTGATGGTGTTAGGATGAAATTATGGACATAATACCACCATAAATTTGATAAATTCACTGTTGGACCATTGATTTTGTTCACACTTCCGTATGACCATTTTCTGGCATCCTTTTACCTCAACTTAATCCTATATTGTCATTGAATTGGTCTTTTCCATTCAATGATACTAGAATCGGCACATGAAGTGGGACAATATCTAATTAGGAAAATGTTATTAAATATACTACATTATACACATCTATGGTTTTAATCTCTCTATACATGATTTATATGATCTTGTGGAACAAAAAATTTTGCACCCTTCTCATCAAGGCCCTGAAAATCAAAAAGTTACAAATATAGATGGAAAATTTAGTAATAAAATTGATATTAAATTTTGAAATCAAAATTTTAAAACCTACAATATGTGGTTGTGTCGGTTCATTTACTACACTTCCACATATCATCATTATTTTTGATAAAAAAAATTATCAATGCACACATCCTTAAATATTTAAAAACAGCCCTCTATACGGAAATTGAATATATAAAACCAAAGTTTAAAATAGGTTATTAATAAAAAAGTCTTAACTAAAATAAAATTGATATGCATGATGATGCAATATGACTTTCTATAGTGATTTATTACATTGTCCCAGTATGATATGAGTTGGTTAAGAATATAAGATTTACACAATAAATTAGAAGAACTGTGAATTTGATTAAATAATGATTTGGAAAATTAACATAAAGTGGAATATAATTATTCTTGTTAATATATATTATTTTTGTGAATATATGGTATGTGTAATTATAGAAGAATGAAAATGGAATGTATTTATTTTAAAAATAATCATAATTAAATACATGTATAATATTGTAAAACTAAAAGGTGAGATGTATTCTAAATGTGTTATTATGTGGCTTTCTAGGTTTCTATGATTTAATTTTAAAGGGGTTAAAATAAGGAAAAACAAGGTAATGTTTTTATTGATGGTAATTGATGAAAAAATATAGTGAATTTTGGTTCTTGTTTTTGTTAAAAAGAAACATGATGGAATTGAGTGTATTGATTATTCTGTTTTATAATGGAAATGTTTAGTTATTTGGTGTTTGTTTTAGGTCAAATTGGATTTTATCATGGTTGGTCCTATTTAGTTTTTTATTGTATAATTATATTTATTAATTTCTTATTCAATTTGGATAATTATGGTTATACTCAATTCATTTTGGTTGAAATTTATTCAATTTCTGTTAATAAAATATCAATTCATTGTGTTATTATTATTATTTCATCTTAATCTAGTTTTTTTATTTTAAATTAGATTTATTTATTTTTATTCACATTTAATTTTTTATAATGTTTAATTTCAATAGTATTTATATTTTTAAAATCTCCTATGATTCAGTTTAGTATATGATAATTTATATCCATTTATATTTATTATCTTTCATTATAATTATTTTATTCAATTAAATTAAATTATTTTTTTAGTGTTAATATTTTTCACTTTTAATTCACATTTTTTGATCATGTTCAGGATAGTTCATTTAGTTTTTGTGGTTTCATGTAGAATTAAATTTTTATTAGGTTAGTCAAGTTTCAACAGATTCCATTCATTTCTGCTTTGTATTATTAAATTTCATTTCAATATTGATTTATTTATGTTTTATATTGGATGCTTTGGGATGTATTGATTTGGGCATTTTCATTGATTATTGGTTTCTAAATTTTCATAATCATTCCATTCTAGTCGACTTAGGGCTTGATAAGTCACATATATACAGTTTCTCTTGACCAAACATGTCATAGTTATATTTTATTTTCATTTTATATCATTGTAAATTTATGTATATTTAATTCAATTTAATTATATGTTGATTGATTCTATTACTTTAAATTTGTGTTGCTATTTTGGGACATATTCAATTTGATTCAATACAATTAAATTCAATTCTAATTGAATCTCTCCAGTTTTCATGATTTTGGGTGTTGTTTTTTTAGTTCAAATTGTTTCAACATCATTAATATTGGTTGGTTTCTATTTGAGTCACTTTGAATTGGTCATTTGAATTTTTGTTTTCTTTAAATTGGTTCTATTTTAGTTAATTTATTTTTTATATATTTCATTATAATCAAAGATGGTAACATTCAATCATGTTTAGTTCATGAGTATTTACATCTGTTTGATTATGTTTTTGACGATTCAATTTTGGTTAGTCTCATTTGGTTCAATATGGTTCATATCATTTTCATTAAACATGGTTTTGTGTGGTATGTAAGGGTTTGGTTAGTTTCTCTCATTTTTATTTTATTATCATCCATTCACATCAAATAATTTGAGTTTTATTAATTATGTTTTGTTAGGGTTAAATTTCATATATATTTATTTAGTGTGTTCCACGCTTCATTGGTTATGTTTTATTTGATTTGTGACTCAATTTTTTCTACATTAAGTAATATTTTTTTAAGTTATAGTTGAAATTATTTTAGTCAATGTAATGACAGTTCACTATCATAATCAACAAATATACTGATGTAGAGAAATTAAATGAATGTTGATAAATCCAAACAGGGTAATATATTTTCTATTTGTTTTGAAGAAAATTGTGTAAATAGTCTTAATTATTATTTTTAAATGGAATATAAAGAGTGTTAATAACCCATCTAAAATTATTAATATTGGGAAATTATTCTAATATTTGTGTAGGATATTGTTCCTATTATTTATGAGAACTCAAATTCTATTAAATTTTTTATAGAAATGAGATTGTTTTGAGGAGATGGAATGTTTTATATTAGGATGAATTTTATATTAATTTTTTAAAACATTGGAAATGGGATAGAACAAAAATTTTCATTGGTCTATATTCTAGATACAAAATAATAAACCTGTCTAAAATTTATACCTTATTGTGTAGTTCATTGAATAATTATATTAAATATTGATTAAATGTTAAAAAGGAGGGATTGTTGCAACTGATATGGAAATGGTTTTTATTATTATTTTAATTTACTATATGAATTCATATTTGATTCATAAAATTATACTAGATATTTATAATTGTTTATAAGGATGTTATGTGTTTTAATTTAACGGTTTTGGTTGATACATACTAATCAAATGAAAATACTTTTTTTAAAATAGTGAATGTGTTTATCCAAATTATACTTAAGACTATTTTTATGATACATAAATGTTATATTAATATATTTATACCATGTATTTTTGCTGAAAAATATATTGGTTGTGTAAGTATATTATGTAAGGGATAAATTTGCAGAACTATTATGTTATATTAAAAACATTAAATATGATTTTTATTTTAATGTTTTTTTTGATATATAAAATTTTAGTCATATAAATTTATAGATACACATTTATAGATCTAATAATTTGTTTATTATTTTGGGATGAAAAAATTGATATAAAATCAACCATATAATATATAATAAAATCATATAAATAATAAATTTCATGAAATACTCAAAAACTTAACAATAATAATACTGAGATTTAAGTACCCACTAAATTCATTAAATAATAAACTAAATAATACAAGACATTTATCTAGCCCAGTTAGAAATGGAATGAAATATAGAGGAAATAAATGATAGAGAATGTTCAAAAAAATGTAAATCTTAAGAGGAACCCCACTGTCATTTTCCATAGTATCACAACTAACATATATAACACACACATGACTAAGAGATCATATATTATTCAACGAGAGATTATATTTTAGTAAAACCCAATTTATATATCCCTATAATAAATATATCATTATCATATCCCAAACTATAAAACTATTCAATATTTTCTTTGAAACAAATATAATAAATTCCTATAATGTATAAATAAATAAATTTAAATTTCATATTTTATATAAATTGAGAAGATATAAATGAGTTTTATTTCTTCTTCCTCTCACAGTCTAGCATCGTTGTCTACCCCAAAGTGTTTTGTTATTTCACAACATCACTGCTTTTAATTTATTCGTAACACAAAAAAAAAATTTCAATAACAAAAAAATGTATCAATGCATATCATGTTAATTTCCAATCATAAACCTCAAATTTGATTAATTCCATGAACATTATTTTATTCCAATAAGGAAACATTGCCTGATAATATGCTAGTACAAAATCAATTATGATAGGTGTGGCCTCTAAATCTATACCAACTGTAGTACTCCTTCCACTATACAACTCATTCTTATATATTCCCCATTGCTCACCTAATTTCATGTGATATGGTGTCATAATAGCCTCACCAATGGGAAAATAATAATGAAGCTAGAAATAATATATTAATTCATAAAATAAAATAGTAAAATAATATTATATCGAATAAAATTTCTTACTCATACTTGGTCCAAATAAAAATTATTTACTTGATTGGAAATGTGTCTCTAGGACAGTGGAGTGATTGGAATAATGTCAATGTATTTGGATAGTGTCTCTAAAAATCTATTATATTTTCACCTAGTTTTTCCATTATTTTATTTTCCACTTTATACTCAACTATTATCTATTGGAATATATATCTATGAATGAAAAAAATAAATATTATATTAGGCCACATGATAATGAAAATTAATTATGCTGAAAAAAATTAATGGGGTTCTATAATTATATTTGAGGAAGTATGATCAGTGGGTGATACTGAATCCCTAGTATCTAAAGGAATGTAAACCTGTACAGAAGGAGTTTCACAAAATGTCTACTATAGAGGATTTAAATGTTTCAAAGAATAAGATAAATGAGAATGAATGTAGAAGATTGGGGAGAAATAAGTAGAAGAAATATATTACGGACCGCGTTTGTGGAAATTTATAATATTATTGTGGTATAGTATCTATCATTAGATAAACGAATGTTAGAGGAGGATGATAATATAAAAATGGTGGAAAAAATATAGTGGCCTATATACCTTGGGTTCCTCTAATGACATTATTGGATATAATGGAGTGATAAATGGTATGTTATAGGATGGGATAGGGTGTGATAGAGTACTCCAGAAGGTTCACATAGCTCTAGTACCATCCCCTAGAATCATCTGCAAGAGCACTAGTACCACTAGTCTCATGAAAGAATAATTTTTTCCAATATAGTGGACCCTGATTAAATGTTAAAAATTAAATTAGTCACATTAAATTATATGTTTTTATATTTATTTGAAATAAAATATTCGCAACACACACCAAAGGGTGGAAGACCATATATTTAATTCAGTGATCATTTTATATCATTCATTTCATTTTTATATCTTTAATGTTTTTTATTTCCCATTTTTTGAAAATAAATATGTAATTAATTATAATTCCACAACTAATGTGTATTAAAATTAATAAATAATATGAAACATGTCTTTATTATAGAATACCAATTGTCAAACCAAACAAAGGATACATAGTGATATAACAAATGCATTTTATATATCGTGAAAAGATATAAAAACATAAAATACATGTCATATAAAAATCAATACATTCAAATTAGAATGTTTATAATGGGTATGATATAGTTTTATTTTATTTTCAATTCGATAAATTAATTTTTGGTTAGGTCATTTGGATTATTTTGTTTAATTAATTAGGTAATTTATCTATTTTTGGGTTAGTTCATGAGGTTAATAGTTTGGGATAGATCATTTTCCATATTTTTTTAGGTTATTATTTTCATTGGTATTGATTTCCATTTTAATTAGTTTAATTTATTTCAATTGAATTTGTCATGTTCTTTGTTTCAATTTAATTTCATTATTTTTTTGGTAGGTTTTAATATAGTTGAATTCAATATTATATAATAAAAGAAAAAAAATACTTGAATTTAATTATACTGACACTACTATGAGAGTAATAATCCAATATTAGTATTTTCTCAAAGACTCCATAATAAGATACATTTTCAAATTGAGGTCCAAAATCCAAAGTGTTGGAATAAAATTCTTTTTGGGTAGTTACCATAACACCATAATGTTTTTTGCTCAACTTTATTTCTCATTTAGTTATAATAATACTATACCCATTGATCACAATTGATTTTCATTCACAAAACACTAACTTATGAAAATATTTAAAAGCTCTTACTTCAACATAGACCATGCCAGTAGCAAAAAAATCAATACATGAAATATAAATGAATATTAAAATTAACTAAATAATAATTTTATTATTGTGTTTCAGTAATAATTCTACCGATAATTACAACCACACATAAAACTCTTTTGTACGTATAGTCCCAATCCTTCAAAAAGATACTGAATTATGCTTTTATTTATCATATTTTTGAGTTGCCAAATGAAAATCGGAAATATTTTAACTGATATGGTCAATTATAAGGGAGAGTTAAAATATAAATTTTCAATTAACATAGATGATATAGTCATTAAAAATTTACTATTAAACAAAAATGTTAAATCTTCCCGTATCTCCCTCTTCAAGGATTAATGTGGTCGATGTATATGATATGAAAATTCCCCCTATTTTGGGAAGTGATAGAATACTAGGTTTTATTTTTTCATACCCTTCTTCTTTATTTATTATTGTTCGATTCCATCTCATAGTCACATTAAAAAAACATGGAACAAAAATACTTATATTCTTGAGCCACAAAACCTTTTATGATTGAACCTTCTTGATGATTCATGTTTTGGACACAAGACTCAATGCGTACTTATTTCATTCAGTTAGATACATAAAATGAAAAGAAATTGGACCTCTAAGAAGATCTTGAGTTTGAAAAATGATAGTTATTTTTAACATGGATGGGAAAAATGATGGAGGGAATATCTTCACTAACTCACCAAATATTAATGATTACTCCTCTAACATTTTTGGAAATAATAACATGGAAAACATCTTAACTTGAGTATTTCAATAAAAATATAATTACTAAATAACTTCCAACTTTAATGATTGGAAAGTAGTTCAAATATTACTGTTTTAATCAACTAATGAATATGTTTGTGATAATGAAAAGTCTTCAAAGATTTATTATATTTCACTCTCTTCTTTTGACCCATTTTATATGTTTGTTTAATAGTCATAGGAACAATAATTTTCTGTAGTACTTCCAAAAATTGATTTTTTTCATGTATCATCATATAAGTAGAACAAAAAACTTTCCATTAATTTTCACGTATACACGTAAGACGAAACTATGGTCTAATACTGAAATCCACCAATTCATACTAAGATGATATATTATATTTTTTTATTTCACTTGAAATTTAGAATAATTGAAAGATACATTTTACATGTATTTTTAAAAATTAGTATTGCACCTAATAAATGATGTAAAAAATGATTGACCAATAAGGTAAAATAAAGAAGATACTTTTATTTTTCCAATTTTTTTTGGGTTTATAGGAAACATTATCCCTCCTTGTAGAATTATTACATCCCATATTGAATGGAAAAATATCATCATGATATTTACTAAACACTTATTTTTCTGAAATATTCTCCAGTGGATGGTCAGTCTTCATAGTATTGTCAGACCGTCAACTATTATTCCTATATTGATGATCCATTGGAAATAATGTTCAATATACCATTAAATAGATTATATATATATATAATAATAATTTTGGATTGTGTATTGTTAATAAAAACATGACACGATAGTTTTCCCATCATGCTTCGGGTAGACATCAATGTATTAGTAGGAAAATCATTTATTGTCTAAATATGGGAAACAAACATATGAAATATATCTTTTAAACATGCATAGAATGTGCTCACACCCATATTACTAAAAAGTTTCAACTCATTTATTAATGGATGAATATATAAATCTATTTTTTCCAAGATAAAAAGGTCCAAATCTCTATATACGCATGAATGCGAATGTTTTTTCATAAAAAACCATGGAGGAAGGTTATAGATGTGTTTGAAAACGAGCCATGTGATGTGTGAAGTATGCATATTCCCTAATGGATTAAAACTATCACATGATAGAACCATCCTAAAATTAAAATTTTCACCTAAATAATTAGAATATTGAGAATCAAATAGCCTTTATAAATATCCCACTACATGATTAACAAACTCATCATTATCCTTCTAGATAATCATATTATTCCCTAAAATCTTTATTGAAATTTTATTAGACTAGAATATATTCTAGATCCATAGAATCAATTAAAACTGCCACATTATATTCTCTGGAACACATGATGTTTTTCAATCAGCATTTGGCTTCCTTCAATATTTTTCACATTGTATACAATCATTTAATTAAATAATTTCCACCTAGAACAAGCTATAATAATATGGTAAATCCTAAATTGTGTTACTATAAAATCCATGTTCTTCAATGAACTTCCATACCATATAATGTTTTTATGGAATATATGCATCATCATGATGTAATTATTTCAAAAAGTTAATAATAAAATCGATGCAAGTATTATAAATCCCATACATGGTTTTTCAATGTTATAGTCATGTTGAAATTTTTATATGTTTGATATTACCTTATTACTAATATACTGGAGTCGTGAGAGAATCATGGAATGTTTTTTACCCTTTTAACATAAGGATTTTGATTACATACCTCATATGTGCATGTATCAATGTATTATTTATGTTGACATCCTTTCATTCAAAAGATGATGAATAAATTAGAACCACTCATCTAATAAATTCTCCAATCTAGTACTCTCATTCAGATCATAACTATTTTGATATTTCATTTTCACCTCCGTGTGATACTAGAAAAATTAGTTTTTTTGAAAACCATATTGAGTAATATTGTTGATATCTTCTTCATGACATAAAAAATGAATTCCCACATAATTATAACAATGTTATCCAATAATAACACTATCTAAATAATTGTTAAATAAAAGATATAAAAAGATCCCTATCTTATTTTTAAAATTTATTACAGTCTGATTACATCCCAATATCAAAATTCAAAACGTTCTGTTAAAAAATGTAATACATCATGTCATAAAACAAATGAAATAATATTAAAGTTATGTTGAAAATTTATTTAGGGAAATGAAATTTTTTCACCTTATATCAAATCATAACAGACACTAGTCTAAATGAGAACCATAATATAAAATAAAATATTTATATATATATATACTATGAATATAAAACAATTATATTTTATTAATCTATATCAATGAGTAATAACAATACATAATAATACAAAAAATTATGTCTAGAATTACTATTTTCAATTTCCATCTTATTCAATTAATTTTTAAAAGCGTGTGATGATGAATGAATGTGGGATAGAAGTGACAAAATAGATTAAATGTAAAACCCTAACCCTATAATCCGTAAGCTAGTGAATTACATGTTTAAATTGGCATGATTATAAAGAATAAAATCCCAAAGGATTAATCAGTTTAGAAGTATTGGAAATCCATATTACATACATGATACCCACTACACATTAGGGAATGAAAATAAAACATTATAGATTATAAAATTAAATATAGTTAATTCTTGAAATCTTATTCAATGTTTTCTTATTAAGAACCTTGTAAAATGAAACATAATAAGGGCGAGATCAAATTATTGGCAATTAAATATAAAGTTTATGAAATTAAAAATCAACTGAAATAAGCCAACATGGAAATGTAATTAACAAATAAAATAAGCCATTCAGATAACTATATAATGAAATACCCACATGGAAAGGTAACAAACTGAAACACATACCACATAGTTAACAAAACTAAGAATAGGAACTATCCATATATATGTTGATTCAAAATATCATGAATAATATTAATGATTGTACTCTAAATAATGGAAAATATTAATTATTGGACACCATTTTTCCTTAGTACATGGAAGCATTACCATCCAAACCATTCACAAGAAATTTTAAAGTATACTAGCTACAAACCAATTTGGTTTTTCTAAGGATAACTCAACAATCTAGATCTTTCAAAATATAGTTCATAACATACTTTTTTTTAAAAAAAATGTTTGTTTCCAACCTAATTTAATCCCATGATACTATCAATGCTTTGAGGGGAATTCATTAATCTTCCCCTAAACTGTAGGGATTACCTTAAACATTCCCCAACCCTTTTCTTACTTATCCAAGGAATTTCTCAAATAATATAATTGATTTAATTCATATAAACTTTTACTTATAATATATCATCATTGAATATATAATATAGATTTTTCAATAATACCTCAGATGAGGGTACATAACAAAGGGGTTGTTGACTTTAAACATTCGTGAGGAAAATTAGTCATTAAACACTCTATTGTGTCCCATAACACTTTGAAACATTTAAATAAAAAATAAAAAAGAATTAAATGAAGCTTAGTATATCTTGGTAATAATGATATTCATTATATAACATTTCAATGAGTAATACATAGAATATAAAAAGAGAATTGTTTCATAACAATAATAACTCTCAATGTAAAGAAAATTGAGATGAAATACCTAACCTTAACCTTTATTTTGGTGGGTGGTATATATCCTCATGTATAATGGTTTAAAATTTGTTACTGTATTGTGAAATAACTATAATAATAATAAAAATATAATACATTAACTTATTAGAATATTTTATTACCTATTTTTTAATGCTATTTCATTATTTTTACTATTTTGGGTGTTGAATTCCTAGAGTTCTCAAGTATGTTTTGACTTATGATTTGTTGTTCATAATAATTAGATCATGATGTATTCATATCTATAATTTAGAACATAAATTAATTATCATATAAAATTAGTATATATTTATTTACAGTGGTCCATAATATTTGGAGATTAGAAATGAAGTGCGCCGTTCATGGAGATGGTCGGTTGTTCATACACAAGAACGGTACTTTCATTTCATTATTGTATTAAAAGAGTGAATAATAGATTATACATATGTATATTATAATTCCAGTATCATTTATATGTTATATATTTTACACAGTTTTATTAAAACCATCCTTTATATGTTCCATGTATGGTATGAATGAGTCATATTTCTTTGAGGGGGAGGTTTTCCACACTTACTCAAATGAAATTATTGTATTTACACAATATGGAATGCGTAAAGGTACATTATAAATAAAAATTATAGAATAATATATAAATTATAAAAATCATATATTACATATATAAATAGTGTGTATGTCATAATGGAAAATATGATATGTGGTAAAGGAAAATGACCAATAACTGTTTTGTGAGGTAATAGTTCTCTGTACACAGAAATAGTGTGTTTGTTACCCATTAGATGGATGTGTGTGTAATTGTATGTAGAAACCTTATCATAACATCATCCTATTATATTAATTATACTTCTACTATTATAAAAGCATGAAAATAAAATCATTCTAGGGATTAGAGAATGGAAATAAAATGTTAAAGCATAAGGAGGTTTGTTACCACTTAATCGGCAATCATTTTGGTTTGTACCAAAAGACTTATTTGGTTAGATATATGCCCAAATGAAGGATTATAACTCAATGGGAGGTATTTTTGGAGAAATTTTGGTTGATTTTGGATGATACAATGTGGTATGACATGTGTGAGGAAGGGGTATAGTTCTTTCCATTTTATAGTGGAGGGGGAGTCACACTCTTGTAAATACCAGCATGAATTCATTAATGGGAGGTCTACCTTACCTAAAGTTTCTCAAAAATTGAAAAATAATTTATTAAAGGGTAATCTTTGTGGATTAAAACCTCAAACACACAATAATATGTGAATTTTAATAGTTATATTCCATAACATCTATGATTCCCCAATTTTTTCATTTTAGTTTTTTAAAGAATCTAGTTTTCTAATCAAATTAATTTAACCATTGAGACTAAAAAATGCGAGATTTATTTGAAAATAAAGTCCTGATAAATTATTAATAATATATTTAATTTATTAAATAAAAATACAATGTTTTTTGGATATTAATTCTAAAATAAGCGCACGTGATATGCTAAAAAACTACTTAAATCCAGAGAACGCTAACAATGTTTCTACATTATATGGATCAATATATTAATTATAAAATATCAATTCTCCAATTAATAGAGAGTATTTAATATTTATTAACAAATAAAAATAACTTGTAATAATATATGATTTTTTAAATAAAAATCATATAATAATATATCATTTTTTTTAAAATAACATTAATGTCAATTTGGACTTTATTTATTTAATTTTAATTTCAAAATATGAAAAAAATATTGGAATTAAAATCCATTAAGTTAACATTAATTTAACATGATATATCATCTAAAAAATAATTAATGAATAAAATTTAATCAATACACTTCACTTTTATTATTTATAGTATCATTTATATGAGTTAATTACTAACTAAATAATCACTACGTTGGTGTTTACTTATCATTTTACCTAACTAAAACCTTATAGAAAAATTATTGGTAAGTTATTATGAAAAAATAACCCATTTATAATTAAAATTGATATAAATAACTGAAAATATGATGTTTTTTACATATGTAAAAGTTTTATAAATGTTTAAGGTAAGGAATTTTCCCTTTTTCTCTTTTTTCTTACATAATCATTTATATAGGAAACATCCTTTTGAATATATCCTAATAACCCATAAAATTAGATCAATGTAGGTAAATGGATGAATTATTGGCATAACCGCTCATTTGGACCAGATTCCAGGTCATTAGGATCCTTAAGAATGAGGTTTAGACCCTTATTAAGCTTAATCTTACATTAATCACCCTAATTAATTTTAATCACATTCACTAATCGTTTTGGTAAAAAATTAAGTTGAAAATATTAGACCATAAATATTGTAATTATTAAAAAAATATATCTATTTTTAAAAATTCAATGCAGTGTTGTGGGAAAATTAAGATTAATGTTAATCCCTCACACATGGCGAGAACGAGAATTTTTAAAGTTGAAATTTTGAATGGTTCAATAATTCTTTACATCTAATTTAAATATAAAAATGATTTTAATGAACTAAATTATATTAATATATATATATAATTGATCTATTGCTACTTTAAAATCCAATTTAAAATATATTTTAATAGTAATCATTATTTAAATGAAAAGGTTGTTTTTTCACTAAATTAGAGTAATTTTTACTATTCATCAAAAAATTGATGTTTTTAAAAAAAATCCAAATAATACACCCTAATATAATTTCCAAAATTTAAATTAAAAAATGATGTTTATTTTTAAAAATAAAATTTAAAAAAGTGTAAAAATGATTTTTAAAATTTTTTTCTCCATTAAATGTTGTTATAACTCAATCTTTCATTTAACACAAGATAATTTAGTACTGTGTGTAGAATAATCATAACATGGTGTTGTGTATAAAGAGATAAAATATAATATTCAATATAAAATGAAAATATTGTAATGTATTGTGGTGTTACACTCTCCCCACCTTTTTTAAATTGTGTCCTCATAATTTAAACATTATCTTTGTAATCAAGGAATTGATATTTGAAAATACTATTGTTTAAAAACCCACATCATGAAAAGGGTTAATAACACATCTTATTAATTAGAGATAACATAAAGAACCGTTTTAATATAACTATGTTCCCTTATACAAGAACATATGTGGGAAATAGAAATTTGAATACATATGGAATATCTAACAACATCATTCTGATAGGGAGTGCTAAAGGACATGGTTAAGGGAAATTTTACAATCAAAATACCTAAATTTTTGATGATCTAACGGGACATTCGATTAATTAGAAACAAAGTTACAATAACAATATTTCAGGTTTCAAAATCATTATTTCCACGAGATGAGGAATTTATTCACTCTCTAAAAATATAAGTAGATATACATAATTGTTACATTTCTATAATCATGTTATTATCCTTTGGTCATGCCTTGAAATATTTATACCTCAACTCATAGACCATGATTCATTGTATACTAATGTAATATATTAATTTCTAATACCAGATTCAATGTTCAACATAATCCTTTTCATAAATAGTTAACCTTTCCAAAATATTATGATCAAAATCATTAGGATTATGGTCACCAGATTTGAAAAATAATCTTATAATTATCCATTAATCAAAAGGAATCATCTCTAAATGTTCAAATTCCAAACATGTGAATAACTTCACCGTTTATCCTATTGAAATATGGTAATAACTCAAATGACCAAAAAACCTCATTTAGAGCAATATTTTTTCCTTATTTCTTAGGTAAGACACATGTTTTTGGATATATTTCTAATATCCAAAAGTAATGTAAACTCCAACAATGATATCATAGACCACTTGTAGAAAAGTCATAATCAGTTCAAAGGTAGTTAGTAGTTTTCAAACTCAATAATTGTTTCACCATTAACTCAATATCAAAAATATATTAATGTATTTATTTCCCTCATCCATGTGTTTTCCGAAAAGTGTATCTTTCAACTAAATAACTTTCCTTTTGTACCATTTATCATATGATCTCAAATCCATAACGAAAAATTAATGTAGTAAAATCCTCGTATATTTCATAATAATTATAACTAGTACATCGATGATAAAATATTCAAATATCCTAATTATTGAATTTGAATATTAATCTTTCCTCTTTATTTTAGGAAGTATAATAACTTGATCATTATCCAATATCATCATCTATGGTATATTACATTGACGCCTGAGACATTGAATTTCATAGTGTCTTATCTCCTTGTAGTTGAAACACTGAATAATAGCCTTTTTATATTTCTCTTTTCTTTATTTATCATGGTGACCATTATCTCTAAACTTATAACAAACTCACATTACTTTTAACAATTTACAAGGCCGATTCTTTCCACAGTTATCACATGGGGGAAAATCCTCATTTCCCTTCTTCACATTATCTATATTTTTCACTGCCATCCTCTTATTCTACTATTTCCCTTCAAATCCAAATAATTGTTCATTAATTATCTCATTATCAAAAGATACTATTACATCATATGATGAGAATACTTGGGAGAATATTTCCCTTTGATTTTTTTCTTAAGTCCTTGAAATATATGGTCCTTATTACTCTTTGGATCACCTATATTTTTGGAGTTCACATTCCTTATTCTAGGATCCATTTAAAAAAAATAAAATATTATGTATTAGCTCCTAAAATTATGAACATTTTATTACTCTAAATACAGTATAATCAATTACAAAAATTTATGCTTCATATATCCTCGAATCATAAAAATTCGTTACTTTGGGGAAATCATTACGTTCTTATCATTCATAATGATAGGTAAAGAAAAAATGAACTATACTTTGTGTATCCCATGTGAGTGTCGAACTAGGTTCACAGTAAGGCCTGTTTTTATGTACTAGGTTACCCATAGTTTAGCCCGACATTCTTGTCAAAGTTATTACTCCTTGGCACATCTATTCCAGAACTAAATCCAATTGTAGTATCCAAACATGGATGTATTTCTATAAATACCCACATTATCTATATCTTTCCAAATTTCTATAATGTTATTCTATACACATCCTCAATGTCTATATTCGGGTCATGTTCCCTAATCTATGATTTCTAAATCTTGTTTCCAAGGTTATTTCTAAACTTCCTTTGATACCAACTATGGCGCCTTGACCCTAGAAGTCTAGAGCGAGTGAATTACTTTATTACATTAGAATTATTACAAGGAATCAAATCCCAAAGTACTAATTAGTTTAATAGGCTTGGAAATCTAGATTACATACAAGATACCTATTATACATTTGAAAAAAAATAAAATGTTATACATAATAAGATTAAATATATAGAATCATTGAAAGATTATTGAATGTTTTTCTACTTCATAACCTAGGGGAAAGGAAACATAATAAGGGTGAGCTAAAATTATCAATAAGGGTGTGTCATGTGTAATAAAGAGTTAATTAATTGAAATAAACCCAAATGTAAAGGTAAATAACTAATAACACATTGAATTAAAATATGAATATAAGGAAATATAAATATAGAAAGTTAAGGAACTGAAATAATGGCTACTTAGTTAATAAAAATAAGAATATAAACTATCCATATACATGAAGATTCCAAATCATGTGGATAATAATATTGACTGAGTTCTCAAAAAAAAGAAATTCTTAATTATTAAAAGCCATGTTTCCTTGGTATAAGAAACCATTACAATCAAAACCTTTCACAAGACTTATTAAAAAATATTGGTTACAAACCAATTTGGTTTGTCTAACCATAAAACTACTGTCACTAAAATTAAAAAGAATATTTATAATGTACTGATTAAAAATTTGAATGTTTTTTCCAAATTAATTTAAACTGATGAGACTACTGATTCATCTAGGGAATTTCATTAACCAGTCCCCAACCCCTAGTGCTTACCATAAACTTTCCCGAACCCAAGTCATATCTGTACAAAGAATTACTAGAATATAATAAATAATTTAATTAAATAAGAACGTGTCTTATAATATATCCATATTGAATAAATAATATAGATTCATCAATAATACCTTATAGGATGGCATGTAACTATTAGGGTTGTTGACATTGTAACATTCGCGAGGAAAACAAATATTCAAACATTCCCAAGTGTCATATAACACTTGGAAACATCTCAATTTTTTTTTCACATTAATTCAAAAAAACATATAATTTCATGAGAATAATTATATGCATTATATGACATGAAATATTTATTTAAATATAAAATATAAATTTTAATTGGTGCATAAAAAAATAAGTCTCAATGGAAAGTAAATTGAGATGAAATCCCTTACATTAACCATTCATTAATTTGTGGTATCTATCCTCTTATATAGTGGTTTAAAATATGTTAATAACATATAAAATTACTATAATAATGTTAATAATATCATATATTAACTTATTACAAACATTTATTACATATTTATTAATAAGCTTTCAGTATTTTATCTTTTTAGGTGTTAATTGCCCAGTTTTTTCATGATTGTCTTGACTTCTGATTTGTTGATCCTATTAATTATATTAAAATTTCATCATCTCAAGAATTTAATTCATGAATTAATTATCATATATATTAATTATATATGTATTTATATTTGTCCTTAATATTAGTATAATAGAAATCAAGTGCACTGTTAATAGAGATGGTAGGTCATATGTAGGTATGAATGCTACTTTCATTTTTTGGTAGCTTTAAAATTGTAAAAACATAATGAATCATATCTATATTATAATTAAATTACAATATTTATGTTATAAATGTTACATAGGATTATTAAAACCATCGTTTATATGTAAATGTATGGAATGAACAAGTCATATTGCTTTTAGGGGGAGATAGTCTATAGTTCCTCAAACTAAATTATCATATTTACTCAAGATGGAAAGAATAATAGTATGTTCCAAATATAAATTAAAGAAGAGAAAATAAATTATAAATATCATATATAACATATATAATTAGATTTTCCATCCTAATTAAAGACATGATAGGTGGTATAGGAAGAATGATCAATCATCGTTTCGTGAGACAGTAGTTCACTGTACACATAAACAATATGTTTGTTACAGATTAAATGGATGTTAGTGTAATTATAGGATGAAAAAATATCATAAAAACATCCAATTATATTTAGGATAGTATAATATTTATAAAATCCTGAAAAATAAGATTATTGGGATTGGAGAATGGAAATAAAAATAACAATCTTAAGGAAGTTTGTTACCTCTTAATCGGGTAACACCTTTTGGTTTGTAACAAAGTAATTCTTGGATTGATTTATTCCAAACATTAGGATTCAAGGTATAGGGGAGATATGTCAGGTGACTATATGGGATGATTTGGTATGAGCTAATGTGGCTTGAGGGTTGTGACGACGGGGTAGAATTATTTCCTTTTTATATAGGAGGGGGAGTGGAACTCTTGTAAATACCAAAAGGTATTCATTAATGGGAGGTATATCTTACCTAATGTGCCTAGAAAATGGAACAATAATGGTTTAAAGTGTAATAATTTTAAATTAAAACATCCATCACACAAAAAAATATGTATAATTTAATAATTTGGTTTCATAACATCTATGATTAAACAATTTTATCATTTTGGTTTCGATTAAAGAAACTAGTTTTCTAAACTAATTAATTTTACTATTAATTATAAAATAAAGATGGATTTATTATAAAATACATATATACTGACTTTTTAATATGTTATATAATTTATTAATTACAAATACCTTTTTTGAGATTAATTTTAAAACAGTCTCATGTGACGTGCTAAAACATTACTTCAACCCTCACAACATTAACAATGTTTTTATAGTATATGGGTAAATTTGATGATTATAAAAAAAATAGGTCAATTAATATATCATACTTAATTTTTTGTTAACACTTAAAAATAACTTGGATGAAAATAGGAGTTTCATTAACTTTAAATCATTTTGTAAAATATAATTTATTGTAAAATAACGATAATGTCAATTTTTCCATCATTTAATTGATTTTAATTTTAAAATATCATAACAATATTTGAATTAAAATATATTAAATTTATATCTTTTTAGGATGATATATTCATCTAAAAAATAATTATTTAAAGTAATTCAATTGACATACTTAACTTTTAATATTTAAATTATCATTTATTTTAGTTAATTATTAACTAAATAATAACTTCATTGGAATTTCAAAATAATTTTATATAACTAAACCCTCTATAAAAATTATGGATTAATTATTATGATTAAAATAAACCATTTATATTTCAATAGGATATGTATAACCAAAAATATAATTTTTTTTACATATCTCATTATTTTAAAAATGTTAAAGGTAAGGAAAGTTCACCTTTTGTCTTTTTTCCTTACTTAACCATTTTTATAGGAAAATTCGAATTAAATATATACCAATAATCCATAAAATACAAACCATGTAGGTATATGGTAAAATTATTTGCATCCAATGGATTTTGGACAAGTTTCCAGGTTATTTTGGTTCTTAAAATTATGGTTTAGTAACTTATTAAGCTTAATATTACCTTAAACCCGTAATTAATTTTAATAATATGTAATAATATTTTTTGTAAAAAATTAATTTGATCTTAGTAGACCCAAAATATTTTACTAATGACAAATTTTTTTCCATTTTTAATAAATCTTTTAAATATTTTTTGGAAAATTAAGATTAATGGCAATCCCACACACGTGGCCAGAAAGGAGGTTTTGAAGTAGAAATATTAAAAAGTTCAATGTGTTTTTATATATAATTTAAATAAAAAAATTATTCAAATTAGATACATTGTATTAATATATCTAAAATTTATCTATTTTAAATTTGAAAACAAATTTTAAATATAATTTAACTAAAATTATTATTTAAACGAAAAGGTTGTTTTTAACTGAATTGTAGTAATTTTTATTATTCATCAAATAATGATGTTTCTATGAAAATTCCAAAAAATTCTTCCTAACATAATTTCAACATTATAAATTAGATAATGATGGCTATTTTAAAAATTAGTTATTCATGTAATGTAAGATAATTCAGGGTTGTGTTTAGTTTATGCTTGAAATGGTGTTGCAAATAAGGAGAGAAAGAATAATATTCATTAAAATATGTTCATACATAAATGTATTCAGGTGTTACATGAAATGTATAAAAAAGTTGGAAAAACAAATTAAATGTGAGTGTTACGCAATGTGTGAGAAGAGAGAAAGTTTGAATAATGAGTATATCAGATAAAGTTTTGAGCATCTGTACAAAGTAAAGAAAAAAATGATTAAAAACAAATTATTAATTTTAAGTGAATCCATTTGAATTGGGTTCCATGATTTTCTTCTTCTAAAAGTCATTTTTATTATAGTCTAACCATGTTGTTTCTAATATAGGTTTTTTGGATAGTATGTAATTACTATATTAAAAAAAATACTATTTTCATATTTTATTTTGTAAATTATTGTTACTTATCATAATATATATTTTCCATTTTATTAATATATATTCTAATTAGTATTCTATGAACTAATCATGGGAGTATTTTACAATATATCTTTATCCCTAGTTCTTGTAAAATAGATGATAACGAGGGTTAAAAAAGCATCTATAAGTGAATTTGATATAATATTCATAATAAAATAACTTAATTATTTGAGCTTCATAGATTGGGAGGGTTTGTTTTATATATTTATCTAATGGGATGTTAAAATAAAAATTTTCCACACTGATGTAGATTCAATTTCTCTAGAATGTAACACATATAGCTGGGTGCATGGAATTTTATTTTTGGACATGGAATGAATAATATGAATTTTGAAAATAAAACATTGAAATAACTATCTTCATAACCCTATTATATTTTTAAAAAACAAATTAATTTAAAAAATCATTATATAATAACAATATATATGTCATAAAAAATAATAGTTTCATATTATATATAAATAAAAGGAGACAATTACAAAATTTAAAAAATATATCACACACAATCATATTCACTATGAAATTCAATAAACAATATAATTGAAACTATCCTCCTTTCAATGAATATAGAATCTGAAAAAATAAAATCTTGGTTAAAATTTCATAACTATAAAATTTAAAAAAAATTATGGTTGGGAGAATAGATGATGTATTTGGATCAAACCATTTATATATTAAATAATAATCGACTAAAAACCTTATAATTTTAGAGATTATTGTGGATGGGGAGTAAAAAATAATTTTATAGTAAAATGTTTTATGATTAGATAAAATGGAAATTATTATTGGATGAATATATGGCCCATTTGAAACTCACCAATTTTGTATTGAATAAACCGAATGAAAAGATAAACCGAGGATAGGCCGACATTCCTCACGAAGAAGATGGTATCACTCCTAGGGAAAAAGATAAATATATTTCTAAAATTACAAGGTTCTTCCCAAGATATTATTTGGGGGGGACTCTATACTAATAGGTTTTTAGAACCATTTTTATTGTATTCATATAAATTTTATATCCCAACTATTTTGATGAACCATTAGGATACGAACTATATAATAATGGTTTTTAAAAATTGTTGGTATATGGGTGTCGACACTCCATTATTTATCAAGGAGGATGAAAATATTATGAAGAGAACCTTGGGAATACTAATGTGCTAAATAAAATTAAGTATAAACAAGGAACATTTCCAAATATACCTACATGCACATGGACCTACACGTTACATAAGCCGCATATCAACCCTTCACGAACCAATGAGGTCGGACACCCCTATGTCAGAGACCTATACCTAATACCTACATGAAAGACATGTGAATAGACCCTATTTTACCTAGGGTATTTAATTTTCACATAAATATTACCCATATGGTTCCTCATTTGATGGACTGATAAATCAAAATACCCCTATGAGCTCTGATGGTGCAACACCATCGCCTAGGTCCCCTAAAATTTCACAGGTAGCTCTTAAAAACATGAGAGAGGGTAAAATTTAAAGGGATATGTAAGATCCATGTCCTTTTAATTTCATAAATAAATGAAATTATTTTGAGGACCTTATTCCATAATAATAATTCCCATGCATGGGGTCCCTACCTTAGACAAGGGTATACTAGAATCCCTTCCCAGGACACAAGAGGAGACCTAGGGTGCCTTGTCTAAGACCTCAACAAAGTGTTGCTTCACTGTTTGTCCATTAATAAAGTAATCTCTTACCAGTGTAGGCATTTATTTCATGTATAATGTATTTTTAGTTCCTCCCAAGCCCTATAAAAAATACCTATCTGGTAGACTAATGCCAAGAACCTACACCAAGGACCTACGTGAGCTAGCCTTCATGCCATATTTCAAGACACCACTCGAAAGGCCTCTATTTCTATGGCTCCCTTCTCTAAAATGGATTAGGTTGAAACCTCCACCTAGAACTAAAAAATTGGAGATCCATAGTAAAAGGAACACCAACATGTCTCCCATTTGGACACGTATTTCTACAGTTAGAGGTTTCCCACACTTGTCCTACCAGATGGTTAGGATCCTCAGGACACATGGGTATTATTATATATATGTTCATGAGGACCCCTACCCCATGGAAAATGTTGGGGAGTTATTGGTATTAGAAATATGTATTAGGACTATGCCCCCTTCTCTAACCTCTTAGACTCAGATCCTTTAGTTCCAAGAAGGGAGGATAATGATTGCACTTGAATTTCCTTTTGACATGCAATGATGTCCTCCTTCCTAATTATAGAACTGATTCTAGGGGATCCATCTAGAAGTAAACACCTAGGATTTATAATATAAGGTTTTAGTCTTGATCATCTCTACCTCTGCATCATTCACCTGCATTCCTTATATGTTTTATGTACCTTAGAATCATTTAAGGTTAATGTTAATAGAGGTAAGTGTTGAATCCCTGAACACATTTTCCAGTAGAAGAGGGTACATAGGGGTGGGTGAAAAAAACACTATATCCCTCTCCCTTTTGGCATTGTTTCTATATCCAAATATTGTAAAAAGAAGAGTGTGTGGTTTGTTAGATATTTAACTTCATCTTTTTTCTCACCCCAAGAATAAATCACATGGTCTTAGAGTTTAATATTAAACATGAAATCTGTACAATCTATCCACCAATTGACGAATGAGAACTCTAATCTTTTCTAACCAGGACACATAGGAAGCGTACCTATGTCTTGAGATCAATGGGAATCCTCCCCAAGAATAATCCCCAATCATAATCCCTCTAATCCAGGTGTCCTCCTCATGAGTAATTCATAGAGTAATCCCACATACCCCCATGACATAGAACATCCTTGATGGTGCTTTTACTGGGGCATCCTCTTCAAGAGTATGCCCTGAAAAAAGCCCCTCAAAGGGCCATAATCCCGTATGAGACTAACTCAAATAAAATAAGTATTATTAATACCTATTAAAATATGTATAAATCCTATCTATTTCCCAATCTCAATGGGAATCCTCCTCTGGAATAAGCCCCCATCATAATTCCTATAATCAAGGAATCTTTATTTTGATTAAACCTCGAAGTAAACCCACAAACAACATTGAGTATAAACATTCCTTATGTTCCCGTTATAGGGAACCCACTTAAATATTATTCAGAAACATAATATTCTCAAAGGGATATACTACCCTATGATACTAACCAAATCATATGGGACTTGATTCCACTCCAAACAGGATCTGTAGGAAGCCTCCATATGGTCCAAACCAAAAAATCCAAATAAACCCTCTCCTCTCTAGTCCATATTCCCAATAGAGTGTAATTCAATCAAGGAATATGAATTCCTTCTAGGTTCCCTAGGTTTCATCACAATAAGTCCCATAAAAAACATCGACTAGGAACCTTCCTCCTAGATGTCATTTTCACAAGAAATTAAATAGTATGGTTCTTTCCTTATCACATTACCTTAAAAGGTAGGATGTGCTCCATTAAGGGGAAAAGAAATATGTTTCATATGATTCTTTTCACAAGGATACATTGGAAACCTATTCATGGGTATTATCCCAACATTAAAAGAAACCTTATGTCCATGTATGTTGATACATGTAAAGAGTATCTACAATCTCTCTGGTTGATGATACACTCTAGACTTACCCACAATATGGTTTGAGAACCAACATCATCGTAATCATTGATATGGAATATCTAATCTGTACCTAAGAGGATACTATTGATGTAGAACCTTATATACATATACATATATCCATTTACGAAGAAACATGGATGCATATAGATGATTATATATTCTATATATGCTAATAGTTTGTTGTTCATTCTTGGTCGACCCATATCGTACATGATAATCAATATAGGATTCAATGATATGTATTAATTTTATAAGAGAGTCTTAGAGTAATAAATAATTACTCAAAAAAGGGTTTGATGAGACATACCATCCATCCTATTAACTAATGAGAGTTCTTAAGCATCGTTCGACAAACATACCAATGAGCACCTACCATTGGAAAGCAGTTCCCATTGGATGTTAAACCATTTTTTGTTTTCGGTTCCATGAAAAAACCTAGTAGAAAATATTCAGAAATGATGATTCCAATCAGGAACAAAAATTCCAAGGGAATAAAGAAACAGGGAACCCGACATGAATCCTTAACCAAGATAACAATGTAACCCACTTTTGAAACCCCTCTCACTTGATAAGATAAGGATAGACAATAAAATCATCATTCATTTTTTCAATTAAATTAAATGCCATTTTTTTTGGATTTTCTTGTTCATATTTTTAATATATAGTAGAAATGTTTTACATAACTCCCCTCAATCCAATGACATCATTCCAGTTTTCAGCAATGAACACCTTGGCCACTGCTTAGGTTGAGTCTTCTTCCACAGAATGAATGGAATCACCAACCCAACATTTTTAACGCTGGGTCTATAACTCACTTGTCTATGAGTACCATCATAATGGTAAACTTCCAACCCTGGAGGCCACCAAGTAGGACCTACAGCTAAATAAGAACCACTGATCGTCTGGTCAATGATGAATGGTGGTCAGGAATTAGTCGAGGCCGATGATAATATTCAACAATTTTGGGAACTAATCCCTAGAATGCGACTACCATTACCTCTGATATATCTTGGAGGTGGATCAGGACGACACAAGGTGCCTCAATAAGAATACACAAGAGTCCTTTTCACATGTTCCTACCAAAAATCACCACTTCCAATACAACGTGGTAGTAAACCCTTAACATGATTAGGGTGTTATCATCAGCTGACAGGCCTGGGTCCATTAGATCTAGGCATGCAAGATGGCCAACTAGGGATGAAAACAAGAAAATATGGATCAAGGTCACACCATTACCCCTCCATAGAAGCCCTCAACCCCAATTGGTCCCAAATTTTGAATATGAACATAAACTTGTCCTAATTTATTCATCCAGTAAGCAATTTTTTTTAGCAGCACCCAATGAAGCCTTCCATTGAAACCAGATGGCGTATCCCAAGTAGGAACATACCCCTACCGACAATCACCATGTACTCCAACAGAGTCATCTGAAAACATTAAATGAATCTCTCCAGCCCAGTTTGATGGAGATCCATGAGTAGATGCACACACCTTATTTCAATTATCAATCCATCCAACAACCTCATCCAGAAGCACCGAAAAAATTCATTCGGAAAGAACTGATGATGAGCATGGAGAAGACTAATCTTTATTCCCCCACACGCGTGTAATTTTAGTACCCCATGGTTGGAAGTGAGGGATTGGAGTAGGAACATACCCCTACTCTAGATACAGAATGTGAATATATCCAAGTTCCAATAACAAAAGTCACCGACAAAATCCTTGAAATGATAAAAGGTCTGACACAAATTCCTACTCATTTCATGAAGGTTCTACAAGACATCATAACTGAAAAGATATTAGTTCCTAAGGCACAGACACATAACTCCATCCCCAATAATGGGATGTATGGTTATCATATCACCCTATAGTAGATGCACACATCTGCTCCCATCCAAGAGGGTTTTGGGGAAAACCCCCTATATTATATGGTCAAACAGATAAAGAACATACACCCACTGCAATTAAAGATAACCATCACCTCCTAATGAACGCTCTGCAGTAGATGTAATCATCTACCCATGACAACCAATTCTCCTAGAAAACACTATTAGAAAATCAAGTGTTCAACTATTATAATGCCTTACTTAATGTTGGAGTTCTTGAATTCCTTATATTCTTATCTATTTCACATCATGATTCTACCCTCCTATTTCCAAATTATGGGAGCTTTAGAAGTAATTCTGAAGGTACCTTTTTTACACTTCACCATGAAGGCTTGCTCATGCCTATAATATGATCAATCTCAAGAGCCATCTCATGATGAGATCCATAGAAACCATCTTTGTGGAAAACATATCAATGATTATAGAGTCTTCCCATTTCTATAATCCACCATGTTGCTCCTCCCCATGATGATGTTCACTGTGAAGGTTATCAATGCAGTAGTGCTTTTCATTTTCAAAGGAATTATTTAATTGTAAATGTAGTGACGAGAAAACCTTATTATTAAGAAGAAATTTATTACACAAGTAAAGTCATTTATACTAATTTTTCACTGGTAGGTGAAATCAATTCATAACACAAAATGTGGGTTTCTGTGCTGGAGCCATTAGAGAAAACCAAAAGCAGTCTCTAAAGGTAGTATTAGCGACCACATTTGGCAGCCTCTAATATTTGAAAATATTGCAGCTGGATTTTTCCTACCTTCAGTCGTCTTCTCCGAGTTTCCACTACAACACGCCATCTTTGTAAACCCTCAATTCCCCTATCATCCATGTTTCCCTAGGTGACCCCCAACAAGCTTCAAGCACCCTCATCCACCCTGCAGACACTCCAGGTGGCCCTTCAGTTTCACCATGATGTCCGCCCACCACATTTCGGGTGCCCCCGACGTACCCTGACTCCCTCTGGCCATCGTACATCAACCATGTCTGGTGAAAGAAGGTCTACACAACCTAATACTTGTAATAACACATCCTCTATTATCATTGTCTGTATCTCACACCCAAAATTGGGTTTTTGTGCGGAGACCATTAGACACCTCTAAAAGTGGTCACTGTTGGTCATTATCGACCGGGCAACTACGCCCACCAAAAGTAGTCATTTGGAGGTAGATAAAGACCTCTAGCAACCACTTTTAGTTGTCACTGAAATCCTTAATTCTATTAGTGTTTCTCAATCAAATGGTATCCCACATTTAATGTCATTCTTCAAACCTATGTCGGACCATCTCTCTTGCAATATAATAGAGGAAATGTCAACCAATCTCAATACCTATGACAAAACGGCAGTAAAGTGTCCACTCTGGTTGGACCAGGTAGAGGAGACTCGAATGAAAAATGAAGACGACAAGATGAATATGAGGAAACAAGAAGATAATATTTAAATACCATTTATGTTATAGAATTTAACCCCCATAAATACAATATTCCAAGGGAATTTTCGGATGAGTGTGTGCATGACATTAGCCTAAACATATGGAAAATTTTTAATCACAAGAATGAAAAACTATTAAAAATTGATCAATATAAAAATCAAATTAAGCTAATAAAAGTGTTAAAATTAGAAATTGACTTTGAATAACTCTGGGATTCATGAAATGAAAATACTGATAAACAACGAGGACCCCTTAAACATGCATGACTTAAAATGTTAATAAAGTGGTGATAGTTGGTCACTTATGCCCCATCAACTGTTCATATCAGAGGATGTGTTTCACATGGAGCACTAAATTTCACTACACACCCTAATTAGAAAATTCCACTGATGGTAGTAGGAGGAAACTTCATAGCCTCAGGTAGGCTCAAACAAGAAGACCTTATCCAATACTTATCATATACTAAAAAAAGAGGCCTTAACCAACTCACCATTGTTGGGCTAGAAGAGAGATGAATGTTGAAAAACATATAAATCAACCATATGATATTATCAAGAAATCACCCCACTTAGGCTATGTTAGTTGTTAGGTGGTGTAAATTCTAGGAATCACACAATATTCATCAGAAATAGACACTTTATGTTTGTGTCAAATGATTCACCAAACCCATGTTCGGTCAAAGCTCCATAGAATAAATAGATCATATGTGGTAGTCTCATCCATGATATTTATTGAGAAACCACAGCCCATAGGGTATTGTATTTTATAGCCCAATCCTTGAGGTGAGCCAACTAGGCCTGTAGGGTTTTGAACCCAAAATTGGAACAACCCCATGCCTTAGAGCTAGGGTATTTTTCACCTTAACAATCTCCTCTTCAATAGGAATCTATTTTCTCTCGATTAGGGAAAAAGATGCAATGCGGATCATCCCAGTTTGTTCAATTTTTTAATTTAGTACCCTCATTGGGAACATTAATGAGAAAACTGATTAGAGGTTTCCTTACATTTATTATCCACAAAAAAACACCATAGGAATTAAAAAACTAGAGGACAGGGCCTCGTTGAGGATATAGAAGAAGAAAATCTCACAAAGACACTGGAAGAGTGCCTGCAATGCATTTCACATCAGAGAATTTCACCAATGCTATCCCTGGAAATCCTCTAAAACATTAGTACAATATATATGAGTCAATGGAGTAGGTTCTGGTCCATAATGTGGTACCCGAAAAAAATGAAGATGGTGTATGTTCTCAGAACCAGAGGCATGATCATAATATGGGTATTTACCCAAACAATCAACCATTACCACCTTGAATTTAAGTAAATAGGGGAAATAGTAAGAGTCAAATTTTACCTCATCTTCCTTCTAGGGAGGTTATTCTCTTTTATCTAGAAGAAACAGTTTCCCCACAAGAGGAGGATATGAATTATTTTTGGAGAGTCAATGAAGGGATTCTCTAAGGAATAATTCCTTCTAGTTAAATTCTATATGTATATATTCAACTAATATTTCATATTGGAACACTCCAAAAAGAGGTTTTTTGGAAGAAACTAAATAATATTTAGAATACGAACTTAGTGTTGGATACCAACCACTAATATAATTGGATCCCAGATCTATAGATTGATAATTCCCTCCATTGGGTACACAAAAGGTTCCTGGCCATGAATATACTTATAGGCATTCCCCTATAGGCTACCCATATGATGCATCATCAATTCATCCACCAGTGGTACTACTGGTTGTTGCACCTTTTCAGGCTCGAGTAGCCTCACCTATCCATGTTTCATACTAGCCAGATGTTCCCTGAATTCTTATGAACACCATTGAGTCAGTAATGGGTGGATTTGGGGCCATAGAATAATGAAGTCCACCGAAACATCCAAAAGAGAAGGCTTTCCCAAAATGGGTCGACTCGACTCTTCCACCACCAAACATTAGGTATCCTAAATATCCAATCATTAATGGATTAGGATACCTAGAGAAGCATTTAACTCATTTATTCTCTCACTATGACCCTACGATGGGTACTCCAAATCAAAAGGAGGTGGTGAAACTCAGGTTCTATGTGGAATTGTTGTAAGGGACAACCTTCAGGTGGTGCATGATTTTACTATCTCTATAAGTCACGAGGTGGGAATAACTTCATCAAAAGATCTACTTCATGTTCTGGTCAACACTATAGAATACTATGGTATTCACCGTCAAAAACATTAAACAATATGAGACTTAAAGGGTATCATATTTCATTATTCAGTGTAAAGGATTGACATTATCCTTAAATATACCACTCCCTCAAGAATAATTGTTTCCCATCTATATAGAAAATAATCATGATGAGTTTTTCACATTTATAATACCTTTTCCGTACACTATATAGTTTCAAGACCTTTCTTAAATTTATAAAAAAGTTAAATAAAATAAAATGTCGAGACGAAATTAAAAATTCCAAATATTTATATTGATTTGGGGAAGGAAAATAATAAAACCATAGGCAATTTTAGTTAAACATAACAAGGCCCCTATACTCACTACTTCATAAAATTATGAACCATACCATATGGTTCCACCTATAGAGAATCAACAACACCAATCATCTCATCACGATGATCTGAGATACCCATGATGAAAGCAGTTTTAGGAGATGAAAAACAAGGTCTACTGAGATAATAATTTCCCCAGCTACTTCATCTCTGGATTGAACAAAAATTATGTTTCCAAATCCCAAGAATCCCAAAAAGGAAGGTTCAGAAGATATACCAAATTATTGAATCTTCCATTAGCTAGTGGGGGAACCAAATCCAAGATTACATTATTTTTATTGACATCCTACAAAAGATAGTAGAGTCCATGATTGTGAAGTCAAATAATTTACCTGCTCTGGTGGTGTATATTTATGACACTATTAAAGTATAACAAGAAAATTAATGACAAGAAGATAAGAGTAAGATTGAATGGATGTTTAGTTATTTTATAGGTAAAGAAAGATAAAATAGAGTCACACTATTCTAAAAAAAAGGTGAAATAGCCAGCTGTGACTCTTTCCCCTTCTTCTATAGCACATCCAACTTCATTAGTATCTTAGTCCTCTAAAGGAAAATCCTTTAAAAAGTGACATGTACAGAAGTATAAGAATCAAATATATTAATATGTACTTGCCCCAATTCCTAAGTAGTTCCTATCATTTTTAAAATCATTCAAAATTATCAAAATCATAAGAATCCTCCTTCTGAATGGGATATTAAGAAACATCCCATAAGAAAGAAGATTCATTAGATGAGGATTTGGTCTTTGGTTCCATTAATGTTATAAAATTAATGGATCCTTTTAAATATTGTTATTATGTGCATGAACCCTAATTCCCTTCCCATGATTGGGTTACTGGGGGTAGAAGCCATCATAATTGAGTTTACATTATAGGATGTGATTGTGCACGAAGTCACTACTTTAACCAAACCCCAGGTTGAACCATTTTCATGGCCAAAAATCATGTGAGAGCTCTTCAGCAAGATCAAAAGGAACAAATAAAGACCCCCATATATGATATCATCTACCTAGATACAATTATCCTAGAATATTTTCTATAAGATACACAACTACCTAACCAGCCTCAATGTGTAGGAAGACCCAGCTAACCCAATCTAGTACGATAGGAAACACCTTTATCTTATATTCCATGGGATGATGCTTCCACATTAGGAACATCAGTTTCAAAATCACCTTCAAAATAAACATTCCCATATGGGTAAGTGTTGATCTTGGACCAAATTTTTGATGTTTTGAAACAATTGTCCAAGGTTCCTGCTAAGATGCCAATATTGGATGATTTGAGTTTGTCAAAATCCCTCCAAGAAGAAATCATTGAGGCCTTTTCTAGCCCTTGGGAGTTTTAAGTTTAGATTTTTGGTACTAATGTACATAGTGTGGAGAATGTTCCTATGGAATGTCATGTTCTCATCTCCTTCACTGACCATGATAGAGATGTTTTCCTATAATGACATGGAAAAAAATTTAATATATCCATAAGGATAAATGAAATTGATATCTGATAAGATAGCATTGACAATGGCTTAAGAGTCAACCTCATTCTGGTATAGACACATCACTATTAGGGCCTTAATTTATCTCACTAGTCCCCCTCCACACTGATGTTACTAGGTTATTACATGTATGAGAGAGAGCATCATGGAATGTTCACACTCATAACTCTATTCATTGATCTCATATCAAACTTATCTAACATGGTTGTTTGGAAGGATACAACATTTAACATTCTACAAGAAAGCCCCTGGCTTCATCAGAATGCACTATTTCCTTCATCATAACACCAATGTCTCATTTATTGTCTCAATGGTAAAATTGGGACATTGAATATTAACAAGGCCTCATTTAAATCCTTTGAGACACAATATATTAACACATGAATCTACCACATGAGAGAAAAACATTCCATGGATAATAATTTTTCATGAATTAATACCCCAAAATAGGCTGGATAATATTCCAGCTAACCATTTCATGTATCTAAGTGTAGATTACGTACTTACCCTTAATAAAATTTAAGGATTGGGCCTAATTTTATGTAAAAATTCAGTAACATCCACGATTTCAATCACGAAATAAAATACTTATGGTGCTAAGGATGTTATCAACTCTATTATTCATAATGAAAGATTGAATGATTTTTTTTCATTAAATCCTCTATGTCCCCACGAAGACCAGTTCCATTGGATGGGCTGAAAGAAGTACATGTGGCTATCAGATAAGGTGAAGAGTCTCACTCTAAGTACCTTGTTTCCTCTTTAGGACTCCAAGAAGGATTAATTCTTGAAAGTGAGCCGGAAATGATTTCCTCATCCTCCAGATGTCCAAATGGTGAATCCCCTCTTCCCTCCAAGGAAATTACTAATCATATCCTAACCCAGATAGAGGTTAAAGTAATGAATCATTAGGAAGATAATGAAGATGGTGATCTTAGGGACACCTCCCTAGAATTTTTGAAAGGTGTCTTTACTATTGGGGATAAACATAGAGAAGTTAACGTGGGTATGGATGAAGATCCATGAACCACTCTTCTTAGAGAGATCATGAATTCTAGAGATTTGGAGTTGTATACTTCCTTTATGAAGTAACACCAGGATGTGTTTTCTTGGAATTTCAATGAGATGATAAGCCTTTATCTCAAGGTGTCCACCCATCACTTGGGTTTTCTAGAAGATAAAAAGGGATACAAACATGTCGATAAAAAGACACACATGAATCACACATCCAAAATTGAGGTTGATGTCGACAATATCATCAAGGATGAATTTATCTGAGAGTGGAAATTTTCAAAAAGGGTATCCAAAATTTTCTATGTTATGAAGAAAAATGGTCAAATTAGTGACTACATTGACATCATAGATATCAACTAGAATTGTACCAAATATATATAGCCCTAGAATATGAAGAAGTGATAGCCTTATGATCCCCCTAATGAGTGTTTAATTATTTGGTAATTCAATTTTTATTAAATAATGATGGCTCCACGTACCCATGTTCCATGAATCACAAATTAAAACCATTCTTAGGGATGTTTGTTGAATTCCATGTTGACGATGTCGAGGTAAAGTCTCGATAATGCTCAGATCACCATAATGAATTGGAAACCATCTTCCACATGTTACAACAACATATCTTGAAGGCGAATCCCTTGAAATGCGAGTTTAGTGTAACCTTAGGAATGTTTCTTGTATTCTTCATATTCCATCTTTTCATTAAAGATGAACCTAATAAAACTAAAGATATATTTAGGATTTTACCTCCTTGAAAACTCTTGGAATTTAGATAACATTAAAGACACTTGGCCTACATCTAGAACATCATCGCCAAAATTAAATTAATGTGTTTTCCCTTCACCAATTTGTTGATGAAGGGATTCAATTATGAGTGCACCACCAAATTCCATGAAGTGTTTGATTCCCACAAGACGTACCTATAGGGCCCACCGGTATTGATGGCACCTGTTAAAGGAAATCCACTCATACTATACATGAAGGCCTTTGAATGATCACTTGGAACCTTCCTTTTATAGAATAATGATGTTGTGAATGAAAAAAATCATCTGTTATATCAGTCAAACCATGATCAATGTAGAGAATCGATATTCATATATTGAGAAGGGATGTCTGTCATTGATCATTCTGGTTCAGAAGCTAAACAATTATTTATAGCACCGTGTGGTCCAACTAGTCTATAGGAATATCCCTCTAAAATACGTCCTCAGTTATCCTATATGTATAGGGAGTCTAGCATGATGGGAAATATATTTCTATGAACTTTTTTAGTCCATTGAGGAATAGAATTGAAGAACCCAATATCAAAAATGTTGGGGTAGGAATTGTAGTAAATTACCTAGAAAATCCAGTATTACAATAATCATTTTTGCTATCATAAGGTTGTACCAATGATGAGCTGGAATACGAGGCTCTAATTATGGCTCAAGAACTGGAGTTACAAATACTAGTGAATCATTTGGAGATAAAAAGTGATTCAAAGCTGGTAATCAAACACATTAATGTGGACTATGTAATCATAAAAGAAGACATGGTTCCACTTAGTGATTGTGTATGAGGGTTAATGGAAGAGTTACCCTCAAAATCATCACTGGATAACATCCTATGATCAAAACATACCCAAGAAGATGCTGTGAAAAAACCCGCCACAACTTCATAAAACCCAAATCAGGTCAAAATGATCAACACCATCACCCATCATAGAATGGTATCACTTTTTTGAGTCATTATAGAAGATATAAACAAATTTATCCCTATCCTAGTGCCATATGTTCCTTCCACTATGTGGATTAAGTCAATTATGGACTACCTTCAAGATGGAGTTCACCCACCAAATATTGTGAGAAAAGAGAAAATATGATACCGAGTAGCCATATTCAATATATATGACAGACCAAATCACCAAAAGTCCTCTAAAAATGAGGCTATGATGGATTCCTTTATAGATGTATTAATATATTAGAGACTGTGGCCATTATGGATGATTTACATGTAGGGTCCTGCAGCACCCATCAGTCATGACATATGCTTTCCCACAAAATTAAATTTCTTGGGTAATAATGGCCTTCAATGACTTAGGATATTTCAAACTTCACTAATAAGTTTAATTACTACCAATTAAATTCAACTTCATTCATAAAAACCTACAGTTTCTACATACAGATAAATACTAATGACCATTTTCCATATAGGGATTGGTATTGGGGGGCCATACCATCCATATATGTCCCAGTAATTCAAGTACATTCTTACTGCTGTATATTTCTTCTCCAAATGGGTTGAGGAAATACCTCTCAATGAAGTTAGGGCTAAAGGAATGGTTATCTTAATGAAGGCCAATATCATTATCATATTTAATGTCTCTCATACAATATTGATGGATAAGGGAACCAATTTATTTATCGATAAAGTAGAAAAGATATATCATGATTACAATATCAAATCCAAACATTCACCCAACTATCAGTCAATGGATAATAGATATGTAGAGGATTTCAAAAAAAACATGTCGGACATACTATAGAATATGGTGGATAAAGATAAAAATTATTGTTATGATAAGATCTTTCTTGCCTTATAGGCTTTCCAGACTATGATCCATACTACATCACAAGTGACCCCATAGCCGTTGATATACATAGTAGAAGCAGTCCCACCCATTGTGTTCTAGTTTCCATCACTCCATGTTTCCATTTGCGATCAACTATCTATAGATGAAAATTATTAGACAAGACTGGATTAATTATAGTGAATAGATGAAAAAATATCACATAACATGAATCACTTGTATTTTTACCAAAATCAGATAGAAAGATATTTTAACAAAAGTTATTCCTCTTTTCATTCCTCCATGAAAAATTGGGGTTGGTCCTTATGAATCCAAAGATATTAGGAAAGAATCCTCTGAAATATGAGAGAATGTGGGAGGGACTTTATTTATTACACAATGTCTAATCCAATGGAGCATATTCCTTAATCTCAATGGATGGGAAAATCATTATGAACCCAACCAATGCAAGGTGTCTAAATATGAGTTTCATGTAATAAAATAAGATACATATTATATGTGCAACATTAAACTACATATCATCATATATATCCCATCTAAATGATTTTAAACTATGCATCTAGTCTTTGTCATGTGATCTTAAACTATATGAAATAAAATTCTCATCAAATGAAATTAAACTATATGGAATCACTATCCTTATTTGAAGACATTAAAATGCATGACATATAGTCATAGTTGTATGGCCAGAAACAGTGAGACACTTTTCATGCACACCATATGATGTTAAACTACATGGTTAATGTCCCCTTCAATGGATGTTAATATCGCCCAAAATAACACAAGATGATACTCTTTATCATCCCTCACATACAGGAAGATGACATGTATAGGCCCCACTCACATCATTGACACTCCATAGTGAAAATTTGGTCCCATTATAGGTATAATCCTCATATTTATCACATCCTTACCACATGATGATAAATAGCATGGCCAACGTCCTCATCGCATGATGTTAAACTACATGAACTGTTCAAGAACTTTGTGTGGCTTGATTCTCACCTCAACGAGATATATAGTGATTCCCATTTTTTTAATTATGGGCCCAACAATGACTATAAAGAAAAATTCTCCTCTTACACTCTGTATGAATAACATCTACAGAGGGAAATTTACCAGAAATTATGAATTTATTCACATTAAAATGTGATTCAAAGTGATCCCTACACCCCAGCACTTGGGCCCAACCAATTTTTTGGAAAGTTTCAAAGCACCTTTCCACATGTAAATGTTCAATTAATGCTAGGAAAACTCTCCAAAAACTATTTTTGGATTGATACATTCTCTAGAAAGATATGTAGTGACACCTGAGTATTATCCCATGGCCTAGCTACATCACTTATTTCAAGTCAGGTAACCAACGACCATGATGTATGACATTAAACTACATGGTTCATAAAGAACTACATGTGGCATGAGTCTCATTTCAATGAGATACATATTTATTCTTTGATTTCCAATATTGAGTCAAAACATAATAAGAAAATTCCAAAATCCATGTGTATAAATCACACCTACACACGGAGTCTTCATGAACTATGTGTGACTTTATTCCTTCCACGAAAAGATACGTAGTGATGTCAAGATTTCTAATCTTGGGTCCATCAAGGAAATTTAAGTTCTTTCACATCTGTTCATCATCGTCCTCACCACATGAATTTAAACTACATGGGATTTCAAAAACAATATACTGAATGATTCTCAACCTAATGAGATATTTAGTGATGCTGGTATCATATATCATGGACCATCCACCATAAATCTAAACGATCCTATCATTTACTTAATTTTTCTTTGTGTCGTGGAACAATATTTTCCACCCATTATTTCTCACACCAAGCATAGCTCATGTGGGATTAGGAAATTTGGTAAAATATTTTCCATGCATAAGTATGGAAAATCAATTCACATCAGGGTTACTACAAGCATAGTTATAAAACCTTAAAATATAGCGTAGATGTCTTCATTGAATGAGAATAAACTGAAAAATACCCTTTAGAACAACTCCTGGCATGATTATTACACTAGAAATAAATTTAGTGATGCATGCATCATTCACTATAGTCTCGCTACAATATTCCCTTTCACCTTTGAAACACCCCACTAATTGTTGATAAACAAAACAATTTTTCAAGATCTAGATGTGTCTTTATTATCACACGTATGAGATACATAGTGCCATCTAGATCTTCAATGTTGGTCCCAACCACAACACAATATGAGAAACACTCCCAATATCTCATGTATGAGTCGAATATACATGATAAGAGACAAAATGTGTTCTTATCCTATTTTTTAATTCATATCAAATCAGAACCCCAATTTCCTTCCACTCATGAAGTCAATCTTTGTGGGGGAATTTAATTCAAAGCTATGGGTGGATTGATTCTTACTCTGACAAGATATGTAGTGACACTTAGGCCTTATTCCCAGTTCAAATCACTATATACCCTTACTCTTCACATCTGGACACCATAATCCTTATTGCTTGCCATTAAATTTCATTGCTAATGTCCTTACCACATGACATTAAACTGCATGGATAATGTCCTTATCACGTGAATTTAAACTGTATGGAAGCCAAAGAACTATTTATGTCTTAATTATCATCCCATTTATATATGTAGTGACACATATGCATTATGTACTAGTCCCATCAATGGGGAAAATGATGATTCCCCCCAATTCATCATAAAAACCAATATCAATGAAGGATCTTTTAATTTAGTCCCCTTTCATCAAGGGATCCACAAAGTAAATATGAATATTCCCCATTTACACATGAGTAAGATTTATGAAAGGGGTCCTAAACCCATGGCCAATATCTATCCAAACACTTCCTTTGTGCTTGGACATTTACCTTATACATTTGTTGCTCCTAATATATGACACTTTCAAATCATCATAATATTTTTCAGCTCCATTAATAGAATATATGGAACATGAAGGATAATTTTCCTAGCTATGCAATGAATCCTAGTTTTCCATTCATAAAGAGAACACCATAATGGGAAAATTCCCCAAAGTATACAACTATTTGACAATGTAGTACATGCCTAAGTTGGCCTTACAAAAAACACACCTCACAACAGGTTTATCAAACATTGGTAACATCAACATTGGGAGAAGCCTCTTTTATCCTCAAAAGCATTGATAATAATATGTTCAAACCAATTATTTAAAACAGTCTACAATTATCATACATATATATCCCATATTATCTCTATAGATCTAAGAAAACCAAAGACCATAGTTTACAATTTCCCCCTTCATGTGTTGAAACAATACTTGAATGATGTCGGTCCGAATGGCCAGGCATCCCTATTTTTACATTAATTAAATGTTCCTAGTTGTATGAATTTAAAAATAAAATATTCTATATTTCCTACAATTGAGTTAGACCTACATGGGAAATATCCTTTCCACAATCTCCTAACATTTTGACATGAAATACTATTTCTGTGTGTAGGTACTCCCCCCAAACCAAAATCTATAGTTAGGTAAAAAGAAATATCCACAAACATTCATCGAGTTTTATCAATCAAATGCCATAATTATTAAGGACACATTTTCTTGATTATACTGTAACACACCCAAGTTGGATTTTCAAAAATATCTCATAAGGGCCTTTCAACCAAAGGATGACACTATAGACTATATAGTATGATCCTTAGTCGACCTTGCATAAAAAAAATAATAAAATGGGTTTGTAAATCGGGGGAAACTTATTCCCCAATAGAGACCTAATGTAACATCATAATATCTTTATCCATACATATCTTCAAATCCAAAATTTCCCCAATCAAAAATTCAAATTTTCTCCTCATACACTCGAGAATGGTATCACAAATCTAGAAAAACTACCAAGAATTGGAGAATCATCATCCTTTCAGTCAAAGATAAATAATTTATATCCCCCAAGAATTTACTTTTTGTATAACATTAAAATGCATAGAATAATTTCATTTAGATATGAAATTAAACTATATAGAATATTATCTATGTTGTATAACATTAAAATTCATAGTTAATGTCCTAGTCTCATGAAATTAAACAACACATTTCATTAACCATTGTCCAAAAGGGGTTTTCCCCATGACATTGACCATCTCACGAAATATAACCTCATCTACTTGAGTTAAATCCATGTTAGATAGGATTACCATTATTGGATAATGCCACTATAGTTTTTTTAATTTACATACTCTTTCTTTTGAAAAAACCCCGCATCATGGTTTTGAGAAATTAGAATTTTAAACTTTAATAATTGGAAAAATGATGTCAGAATTTGTAAGCTCCACTTTGTCTGATTGTGTTTTGATATTCCTCAGTTGTATTTTCATACGATTCTAATAAATTTCACAGTCTCTCATCAAAATGATAAAACTCTTGAAAATTTAGTATGTTCCCTAGTTGTCCTGGCATAAAAAACCCACAAAATAGGTCTCTCAACTAGTGGTAACATATTCCTCCAGAGATAACTCCAAAATTTCTATGTTCCATTTTTTAGATTTGAGAACGATAAAATAGTGGGTCATGATTCCCCATTGGATATCTAAATAATTTTAGAAAATTTTCAACCCATAAGTCCTATTGGGATAATTATTCCAAAATTTATGGTCAAATATGTTCTACCTAAAAAACTAGACTTATTATTCTGACATGAGTGACATTAAACTTCCTAAAAAATAGAACTCTTTACTGAATTGTTGACTCTCATCCTTCATTACCTACGATCCATGTCGTTTTTGAAAAATCCATTTATTGAAATGAAATAGGGACAAAACATGTTAGGATAGAAAAACACAATGGGTGGCCTAATTCACGACAATGTCTCTCCCATGAAGCCACCATTATATTGAGATCAGGAAAAATAAGGGTGATGTCATTAAAGACACAATTTTTTTAGGGTTCTCCATATGACCCTAGAAATAGTAAAACTATGCTCGCTAGGCCCCTTAAGTTAAGTAAAGGAAATTAGGGCATTTTTCACATTCTTGTTGTTGTGGTTAGAATTGGATAACACGTAGTTTTTTTTGTTACACAAGTTGGTTTTAATTTTATTATAAAATCATAGTAATATAATAGTTATGAGGACATAAATTATTTGGAATATAAAAATAAAACTTTTCATTTCAATCTTGAAATGGGGATGAAATTCAACTTGTCAAAGCTTTTCCGCGAAATTTTATAGTTTATTCTCAATAAAATATTTTATAAGTTTAATTTTTTCAAGAGTAGCTAGAGTATCCTAACGATGCTCATTCCTTTGCACAACAACTACATGCATGAATTTATGAAGACTGTCCTTCTCGACCTCAATGACATATATCCTTCATGCCGAAGACCAATCCAATGATTTATTGATTTGAGATACATCTTCATGTGTGACATCTAATTCCTCTTTGAGGAGCATTATTTGGAATGACATCACATCGAGGTGATATTAATATTCTTATATCTCCTTGGAATTGATGGCATCATCTTAGATCCTAAAATCTATATGTTTCTCAAATTGGTCCATATATTTCACCTCATACTACTACAATCTTTTCTTCTCATCCATTTGTTGAATGATTTCCTTCACCATAACATAGATTTCTCGATATTCAATCCACTATATCCCTAAATTGAAATCATGAATGGAATTTGGAGAATTCATGATGGAATATCATGATCGGGTGTCTCACCCAATGTCTTCTCGATACCTCTCCAAAAGGGAAGGCCTGTAGAGAGAAATTCTTTTTGTAATTCATGGTCTTACTCATAACTACCTTTATATGTAAAGGCATAATACTCGATTAGTAAAATACACGAGCCCCTTTTTTCTTCTCCCTATGAAGATGAATTGGCCTTATTTACCAATGTTTTTGGAGTTTTCAAAGAATCCCTTATCTGAAGCTTAGTTTTAGAATTCAATAATACTAAATGGAGAATAAAGACTTTTGTTAACATCATAAGATCAATAAGAAGTGGTGGTGGTAAAAAAATGAAAATGATTATGAAACATACCCATTTTTGGATAAAATTGTAGACCCAATACCTCTTTAGCACCCCCATCCTCAACACTTGGGACCTGGACCTCTAGGAAAGGATCATCCTCCTGAGTCCTCTCCATAGACAAAATCAAGGACCCATTACAATTTCCCACTAATACATTCTCAATTATTTATCATTCCATAAAAGTACAAGGGAGGACTTGTATGCCTATTTCATGATGTGATTTTGTGATATTATCTACATAAAAAAGATGAAAAATTCAAGTCTGGATATGGAACATCCATTGAAAGAGAATCAACAGTGTTTAAAAAATGTTCAGATAAGAAAAGTAAGATCATTATAATTCCATGAAGAAATAGTCCGACTACTCAATGGATCTTGGAATATCAATGTATTTATTAAGTGCATTGATAATTTCATGATAATGAGAATTCAACCTTATAGAAAGCTCACCCATAAGGGTATCTAAGGCATGTTTCTCAAACCTAGAATTGGTTTCACAATTGATTCCCTCTACCAAATTTTCAGTAAGAACATCATTATCATACCCAGTACAGAAAATTTGAACATAAACACTTTCATTGTACCATCTATGATCTATGTCATCCCATTCCAGGATGAAAATAGGATCAAAATTAATTATCATCCAGTCTTATTGTGCCAAAACAGATCTAAAAAATTATAAAGTGGTAAAAGTCATATACATCACGTGACACCAAAAAGGAGTGACTCTAATATTACAGTACCCCTCCTACCCCTATATAGAATTTGGGGATGGAACTACCTCAGATCTTGATGCTTCTTCCATCGAGATGATAGATTCATCATCATTAATTAGTACCTCAACTAATATATCCTATTTGACCCTTCAAGGACTAGAACAAGATCCTTTAAGAGAGGAATGAAATTATTATTCTACAGAAGATAATCATGATTAGGAAGGAATGTCAAAATAATGTAATATCAGATAACAAAACAATGACTTACTGTGATGCATTCATCTGACCAACTTAAATTCCCTTTTTTGCTTCATCTCATGAGAGAAAGAAGAGCATGTACCAGTATTATTAGTAATAGGGTCCTATGGTAATGGTTGAGGAGTCCCTAACACCATCACATCCATCATGGTCCTCTAACCCTGGGATAACTCTGTGGACTAAATAAATTCATCAACTGTCTCAATGGGAGGACCGTTGGTGACATATTTTGGTGACCCATGCTCCTATGTTGCTACTCAATGTCCTCCTTCTCATATTTTAGCTACATAATAAAATCCCTTAAATATTAATGATAGTGGATTAAAGGGATGGAAAAAGAATGAAAATATAAAAATATATCAGTAAGGTTAATGTAAATGTTCCGTTCCTCCGTAGGATTAATAGTTCCTAATCAAAGCACACCTCAGACGAGGATATCAGAATCATGTTTTTAGGTAGGGACATGATCGGAAGTTTCATATATAGAGGACTCAACTCATAGATGTACATCATTACTTAGGAAAACTTATTGTCAATATGTATCCCATCAGTAGTCTGATATCACTCAAATTTGGGATTCAAAAACCATCCTAGTGAAACTCCCTGTCAAGACCCGCCCTCGGGGTCCGTGCCGTGACTACCCCAAGCCCGCCTTCCATAGGCCAGGGGCTGGCGACTAGCACCAAGGCGTAAATCCCGGTAAAAAGGGAAGGCATTGCCTTTGATAAGTAACACACACCACAGAGTAAACAAGCGGAAAGTAAACACTAAGCAAGAAGAGTACGACTTAAAGTGCGGAAAGGTAAATGGGCCAGTATACAAACCCAAACTGAAAGTAAAGTACAACTCGAAAAGGGAAAAACAGCAACTGTAAAGTAAAGGCCACTACTCCGAGCTGTCCACTGGAAATCCCACCTGAAGGGTGGGTACAGATAGCTCCTCTGCTCCACGGGTCCCGCCGTCCGCTCCGAGCACGTCTCGCCCAGTGGTCCACCTCCGGGTACCGTCCCGCTCCGCAAGCCTCAGCTAAGGTCAACGCTGTCCGTCGTCTGCAACCAACACAACGTAGTGCGGGCGAAGCCCGTGCAAGGGTGAGTATAAGCTACTCAGTAGGGACCCCGAGACCCCTGAAGGTCTCTCAAATCCACAAAAGATAAACCACGAAGAAAAGTACAATCACGAAGTAACAACCGACATTGCTTAGGTATATGCCCATACATATACCTAAGTCATCAATTCAAATACGCTCCAACCTCCGAGCCCAAGTACAACTCAGTCCACGCAGGAAAGTATACGTATTCCACAAAGGAAAGAAAAACATAATCCACACAGGATTGCACAACACAATCCACACAGGAAAGCAACAGGATTCAGCTCACACAGGTATACTTCTTCAAGGACGATAAAGATGATCACTGATCCATCTAAGTCGTTGGACCCACGAAGGATCGATAGGTAACTAACCCCCGCAGAAGACCCACACAGGATCGGGCTCACACA
This sequence comes from Viscum album, assembly GCA_963277665.1. Lineage (NCBI taxonomy): Eukaryota > Viridiplantae > Streptophyta > Magnoliopsida > Santalales > Viscaceae > Viscum > Viscum album. Next base: position 2,004,745,876 of record OY728122.1, on the reverse strand, counting down.
GAACCTGTAGGCGCTGGCTCACACAGAACCGCTGAGCGCAAGGACCCACACAGGATCGGACCCACACAGGATCGGGCCCACACAGGACCTGTAGCACTGATCCACGTAGGATCGCTGAGTGCTGTAGTCGTCGTCGTCGAATCCACACAGGATCTCTGTACTGTCGTCGTCGAATCCACACAGGATCTCTGTACTGTCGTCGTCGAATCCACACAGGATCTCTGTACTGTCGTCGTCGCAGTCACAGTAGCAGTCGTAGCAGTAGAAGCAATCGCAGCCAGCACTAGGGTTCCCGCACACAGCAAGCTCGTACGGAGGGTCCGCTCCACGAGCCGAGAGGCTGATACATCAACTATCACGAATACCAGAGTTGATGTATCCAAAAGTTCCGTATCGACAACTGGAACTCAACGCAACAGACGGCGCGTCGATCGGACGCCCGGTCTGAGAGTTATTGGCATTTTCGTCTCCGGGGCCCGGTTGGTTTTTAAGGCAAAACCAACCCGACCGTACTCCACCTGCGTCCAAACCTCGGGCGGAGTATGCCAAAAGATCCGTCTCACTAAGAGGAACACAACGCGACTGACGGCGCGTCAATCGGACGTTCGTAGCTCAAGATATGAGCGTTTCCGCTCCGAAGGCCCGGTTGGTTTCGTGAACGAACCAACCCGGCCGAACCCAAAGTAAACCGAAACCTTGAGTGCGATATACCGAAACGACCGTCTCGTTCCAAGGATCGCGTTGCCGCAGACGGTTCGTCATTCGGAGGTCCGAGGCTCAAGTTATGAGCCCAAAACCTAAACTGGTTCGAAACGGGGGGGTCCGGGTCCGGGCCGACCCGGCCCGACCCCCCCCTGGGCGGCGCGGCGGCCGGCGGCGGCGGACGGCGGCGGCGGGCGGCGGCGCGGCGGCGCGGCGGCGGGTCGCGGTGGCGGCGGCGGGCCGCGGTGGCGGCGGCGGCGGGCCGCGGTGGCGGCGGCGGCGGGCCGCGATGGCGGCGGCGGGCCGCGGCGCACGCGGGAGGCACGCGGGGACTAAGCCCCGCGTTTTGTCAAGGCGGCACGGCCCTGGGCCGTGCCTTTGCAACGAACGGCCCCCGCAAGTGGGGGCCGGCTGGACGAACCGGGGGGCGGTTGCCCCCCCCCCCTCCTTAAATGAACCGCCCCCCTCATTAAGAGGGGGGTTTGTTGAACCGACCGGGGGATTTATTCCCCCGGTTTTTATGATATCCGGCCGGCCAGCTGGCCGGCCGGTTTTTACCAACGGGACCGGAAATTCCGGTCCCGCCCTCGACTTCCGACGCCGGCGGCCCGGCCGCCGGTCTCCTCTTCCGCCGCGGCCCGGAACCGGCCGCGGTCTTCTCGTCCCGCCGCGGCCCGGAACCGGCCGCGGTCTTCTCGTCCCGCCGCGGCCCGGAACCGGCCGCGGTGTTCGTCGTCCGGCGCGGTGCGACGGCACCGCGCCCCTTTCGCCGTGCCATGAATCCTTCCAACGCGGCGCGACGGCGTCGCGTTCTTGAAGACTCTCCTCGGCGTAGCGCGACGGCGTTGCGTAAATTATAAGCACGATCATCCGCGTGGTGCGACGGCACCACGCCACTTGCTTCCACCGCAAGAATTAAACAAGAACGATGGAGGGGGGTTCGGCCGTGTTCGTGCGGTCCGGCCCCCCTCACGTTAAAATGAAAACGCAACTTAAAATAAATCAATTCACACGATAGTCTTGATAAAATCACGATCAAGAATAAAATAAGGAAACCAAAAGAAAACGACAACCCCTACCTCGGGTTTAAGATTCAAAGGTTCGGCTACGCTCCGCGGAAGACGGCGTCGCGGAGGTCGGGCGTCGCGGTCGTCGTTCGTCAAATCCGTTGACGAAGTGTTATGCCCGAAGAGACACGACGTTGGCGGATCTTCGTTTGCCGACGAAGAAGGCCCGAGGAGGATGCGGCGTTCCCTCTTGTTGACACCGAGGACGAAGAAGAGAGGCGTCGTTCTTCGTCGGAGTTTGGGCGTTCTTCGTTCTTCGTCAGAGCTTGAAGATGAAGAGGAAGCTCTCAAAAAGCTCTCAAGGGAATAAACCAACAACCCATAAACAAATAAGATTACATCTTATTTTATTAACACATAACTCAAAAGGATTTCAAATGTTTGAAATTCAAAAGAGTTAACTCCCAAAATTAATTAAGAGTAACCTAAGCCAATTAATTAGGGGTTAGGTACGTTGAGAGAATTGAAAAGAAAAGGGGTTCGTGTGGGCCCCACCACACTTAATCCTCCCAAGGGAGGTTAAGTGGGTGTGGGTCCCACTTCCAACCACCTTTGATAGGTTTTTAAATAAGTTAAAATAAAATTTGTCTTACACAAATTTTATTTAACTTAACTGAAAAAAACCCAAAACGTAACATTCAACTCGCAACAAACGCAACTCCCGAAAAGGTCTCTTTAAGCGAATATCGGCGCTGCGAGTTCATCGGTGCCCTCAGATTTCAATTCCGAGCACCGGATCAAAAGTTAGGAATTCCCGCTCATTCGTTCACTGAACGTACCCGAGCCAAACTTCAGAAATTAATTCCGGGCACTCCGGGCCTCGGAATCAGGTGCCGTCTGAAACCGCGCTCTTGTAAAATTCTAAAGAAAATTAAGAAAAAATTTCCCTTGAATTTTACGGGTCTTTACATTACTCCCAACTCAGGGATTTACGTCCCCGTAAAGATACAACAAAAACTAGGGAAACAAAAGAGGGTACTGAGCACGCATCTGAGCCTCCCGCTCCCATGTGCTCTCCTGGAGATTCCCATGCTGCCATCTGATGCGCACAAGAGGAATCGATCGCCCACGCAGGACCCGCTCCTGTCGATCCTCTATCTCCACCGGGACCTCCGTAAAAGTCGCCCCATCGTCAACGTCAAGCTCCCCATGGTCAATGATGTGCGTCGGGTCGTGCACGTATCTCCTCAGCTGGGATACGTGGAAGACGTCGTGCACCCGGTGCAACTGAGGTGGTAGAGCCAGGCGATAAGCCACCTCGCCCATCCTGCTGAGAATCTGGAAAGGTCCGATGAAGCGCGGAGATAATTTGCCGCCTCGGCCAAATCTCCGAATACCACATCGAGGTGAGACCCGCAAGAAGACGTGGTCGCCGTCCTCGAACTCCAGTGGCCTCCGCCTCCTGTCAGCATATGACTTCTGTCGGCTCTGTGCTATCCTCATCCGCTCCTGGGTGACCTGGACCTCCTCTGACGTTGCCCGGACCATCTCTGGTCCCACAAGAGCTGCGAGATTTCTTCTTTGCCGATAAGAGAAACCTGGTCTCATCCCCTGGATGAACCACATTCTTTGCCTAAAACAGTCAATCCTAACATGGATGATACTAATCCATACAAAGGATGACGTCGTAAGGCCTCGACGCTACTACTAAGAGATTCAACCATTACTCTCGCCTCTAAGGGTTGAGTCACACTGTCGGCATCAGTGTGTGGTAACTGGGTCTCCTCCAGTAGATGTCTCACAAGTGAGGGTCAAGTCAACAGCCAAAACTGGAACCTCTTAGTAACATCGCGAAAGAGGACAGGAACGAAAATATCACAAGGTAAGCGTCTTTTATTATTGCAGCTCGTAAAACAAGACGCTACACAAAAGCAACAAGGAACCAGAAGTACAAAGGATGTATCCACTAGTTCTGCTCCTGTCCATCGGCTCCCAGAGCTCCATGATCGAAGGCCTCGGCTGCCTGAAGCTGAGCTCTCCCCTGCGGTCGGGGTGGACCTCCTGGTGGTGGTGGTGGTAGAGCCTCAAAGCGTCTTCCACCACCTGCTGCTCGGCCAGCTCCTCTGCCTCGTCCGCCTCCTTCCTGCAGACCGCCACGGTCGAACCTCTGCCTCTGCCTAGGTGGTTCCTCAACCGTCTGCTGCTCCTCCGCATGGCGGGTCGGGCAGTCACGAGCCATGTGGCCCTGCCCGCCGCATGAGTAGCACTGTCTGCCTCTCGAAAGACTGGCTCCACGTTGTGTGCCCTGCACTGCTGAGCCAGTGCCCTGAGGTCTGGTCTGTCTGGACCCCTAAGTCATTCGTCGACTGCCAGCTGCAGATGACTCTGCCACGTGCCGCCCTGCGGTGGGTCAATGTGCTGGTGTAGACTCAGCAAGGAAGCTCTCGATCAGAAGAGCCCGCTCCAGTACTCCTGTCTGAGTCGGTATGCTGAGGGAGATCAGCGATGCCCTGATCTCGTGTCTCAAACCCTGCTCGAAGGTTCGGGCCCGGAAGAATGGGTCCCGTACCATGTCGGTCGAGTAGCGCGAGAGATCGGTAAATCTCGCCGAGTACTGGGCGACCGTCATGCTGCCCTGCCGCAGCTGTAGAAGCTCCTGGATACGCACCGCACGAAGGGTGGCTGGGACGAACTCCGAGCGGAAGAGGCTCTCAAAGTCCGTCCAAAGAAGAGATGCCTCATCGTGCACCTGGAGCATCAGGCTCCACCATCGTCCTGCTGCTGCGTGTAGTAGGCTCGCAGCGAGGATCACCATGAGGTCTGCTGGTGTCCTCACTAGCCTAAACACTCGAACTACTGCCTCCAGCCAGTCCTCTGCTGCCTGGGGATCCGTCTCCCCGCGAAACCTGGGAGGTCGCTGGCGCTGAAACTCATGCAGTGCGCTGAGGCGACGTGCATCGTCAGCGGCTGCTGCTGGAAGCATCGGGGGCTTGGCGGGTAAAGCTACCGCCGGTGCCACTACTGGGAAAGGGCCCTGCACCGAAGCCTCGTCGCTCGGTGGGCTGTCGTCTCGCTCGACTCTCGGAACCCTAGCTGGCTGCCGTCGCGGGGCCATCCTGAAAAGGAGAACAAGAGCACCACAGTCAGAACAGTATACCTGGTGAGCTGGCACAAGTAATCACAAGGAAAACTTGAGACTTTCATAAAGCAGATCAGTATACCCGGTGAGCTGACACAAGTAATCACAAAGAAAACTTGAAACACACACGCAATCAATGTTTTCGTGCATTAAGTCGGAAATCAGAAGTCAGGGTCCTGGTGTACGGATACGTCGGCCGCCGCACCAACACTGGACTCCCTGGACTGATAACCACACTCAATACGCTAAACATTATTGCTTCACATAGAAAAGATCAGAGTTCGCGGTAGAACCGAACTCCTCTGATACCAATTTGTCAAGACCCGCCCTCGGGGTCCGTGCCGTGACTACCCCAAGCCCGCCTTCCATAGGCCAGGGGCTGGCGACTAGCACCAAGGCGTAAATCCCGGTAAAAAGGGAAGGCATTGCCTTTGATAAGTAACACACACCACAGAGTAAACAAGCGGAAAGTAAACACTAAGCAAGAAGAGTACGACTGAAAGTGCAGAAAGGTAAATGGGCCAGTATACAAACCCAAACTGAAAGTAAAGTACAACTCGAAAAGGGAAAAACAGCAACTGTAAAGTAAAGGCCGCTACTCCGAGCTGTCCACTGGAAATCCCACATGAAGGGTGGGTACAGATAGCTCCTCTGCTCCACGGGTCCCGCCGTCCGCTCCGAGCACGTCCCGCCCAGTGGTCCACCTCCGGGTACCGTCCCGCTCCGCAAGCCTCAGCTAAGGTCAACGCTGTCCGTCGTCTGCAACCAACACAACGTAGTGCGGGCGAAGCCCGTGCAGGGGTGAGTATAAGCTACTCAGTAGGGACCCCGAGACCCCTAAAGGTCTCTCAAATCCACAAAAGATAAACCACGAAGAAAAGTACAATCACGAAGTAACAACCGACATTGCTTAGGTATATGCCCATACATATACCTAAGTCATCAATTCAAATACGCTCCAACCTCCGAGCCCAAGTACAACTCAGTCCACGCAGGAAAGTATACGTATTCCACAAAGGAAAGAAAAACATAATCCACACAGGATTGCACAACACAATCCACACAGGAAAGCAACAGGATTCAGCTCACACAGGTATACTTCTTCAAGGACGATAAAGATGATCACTGATCCATCTAAGTCGTTGGACCCACGAAGGATCGATAGGTAACTAACCCCCGCAGAAGACCCACACAGGATCGGGCTCACACAGAACCTGTAGGCGCTGGCTCACACAGAACCGCTGAGCGCAAGGACCCACACAGGATCGGACCCACACAGGATCGGGCCCACACAAGACCTGTAGCACTGATCCACGTAGGATCGCTGAGTGCTGTAGTCGTCGTCGTCGAATCCACACAGGATCTCTGTACTGTCGTCGTCGAATCCACACAGGATCTCTGTACTGTCGTCGTCGAATCCACACAGGATCTCTGTACTGTCGTCGTCGCAGTCACAGTAGCAGTCGTAGCAGTAGAAGCAATCGCAGCCAGCACTACGGTTCCCGCACACAGCAAGCTCGTACGGAGGGTCCGCTCCACGAGCCGAGAGGCTGATACATCAACTATCACGAATACCAGAGTTGATGTATCCAAAAGTTCCGTATCGACAACTGGAACTCAACGCAACAGACGGCGCGTCGATCGGACGCCCGGTCTGAGAGTTATTGGCATTTTCGTCTTCGGGGCCCGGTTGGTTTTTAAGGCAAAACCAACCCGACCGTACTCCACCTGCGTCCAAACCTCGGGCGGAGTATGCCAAAAGATCCGTCTCACTAAGATGAACACAACGCGACTGACGGCGCGTCAATCGGACGTTCGTAGCTCAAGATATGAGCGTTTCCGCTCCGAAGGCCCGGTTGGTTTCGTGAACGAACCAACCCGGCCGAACCCAAAGTAAACCGAAACCTTGATTGCGATATACCGAAACGACCGTCTCGATCCAAGGATCGCGTTGCCGCAGACGGTTCGTCATTCGGAGGTCCGAGGCTCAAGTTATGAGCCCAATACCTAAACTGGTTCGAAACGGGGGGGTCCGGGTCCGGGCCGACCCGGCCCGACCCCCCCCCTGGGCGGCGGCGGCGGCCGGCGGCGGCGGACGACGGCGGCGGGCGGCGGCGCGGCGGCGCGGCGGCGGGCCGCGGTGGCGGCGGCGGCGGGCCGCGGGGGCGGCGGCGGCGGGCCGCGATGGCGGCGGCGGGCCGCGGCGCACGCGGGAGGCACGCGGGGACTAAGCCCCGCGTTTTGTCAAGGCGGCACGGCCCTGGGCCGTGCCTTTGCAACGAACGGCCCCCGCAAGTGGGGGCTGGCTGGACGAACCGGGGGGCTGTTGCCCCCCCCCCCCTCCTTAAATGAACCGCCCCCCTCATTAAGAGGGGGGTTTGTTGAACCGACCGGGGGATTTATTCCCCCGGTTTTTATGATATCCGGCCGGCCAGCTGGCCGGCCGGTTTTTACCAACGGGACCAGAAATTCCGGTCCCGCCCTCGACTTCCGACGCCGGCGGCCCGGCCGCCGGTCTCCTCTTCCGCCGCGGCCCGGAACCGGCCGCGGTCTTCTCGTCCCGCCGCGGCCCGGAACCGGCCGCGGTCGTCTCGTCCCGCCGCGGCCCGGAACCGGCCGCGATGTTCGTCGTCCGGCGCGGTGCGACGGCACCGCGCCCCTTTCGCCGTGCCATGAATCCTTCCAACGCGGCGCGACGGCGTCGCGTTCTTGAAGACTCTCCTCGGCGTAGCGCGACGGCGTTGCGTAAATTATAAGCACGATCATCCGCGTGGTGCGACGGCACCACGCCACTTGCTTCCACCGCAAGAATTAAACAAGAACGATGGAGGGGGGTTCGGCCGTGTTCGTGCGGTCCGGCCCCCCTCACGTTAAAATGAAAACGCAACTTAAAATAAATCAAGTCACACGATAGTCTTGATAAAATCACGATCAAGAATAAAATAAGGAAACCAAAAGAAAACGACAACCCCTACCTCGGGTTTAAGATTCAAAGGTTCGGCTACGCTCCGCGGAAGACGGCGTCGCGGAGGTCGGGCGTCGCGGTCGTCGTTCGTCAAATCCGTTGACGAAGTGTTATGCCCGAAGAGACACGACGTTGGCGGATCTTCGTTTGCCGATGAACAAGGCCCGAGGAGGATGCGGCGTTCCCTCTTGTTGACACCGAGGACGAAGAAGAGAGGCGTCGTTCTTCGTCGGAGTTTGGGCGTTCTTCGTTCTTCGTCAGAGCTTGAAGATGAAGAGGAAGCTCTCAAAAAGCTCTCAAGGAAATAAACCAACAACCCATAAACAAATAAGATTACATCTTATTTTATTAACACATAACTCAAAAGGATTTCAAATGTTTGAAATTCAAAAGAGTTAACTCCCAAAATTAATTAAGAGTAACCTAAGCCAATTAATTAGGTGTTAGGTACGTTGAGAGAATTGAAAAGAAAAGGGGTTCGTGTGGGCCCCACCACACTTAATCCTCCCAAGGGAGGTTAAGTGGGTGTGGGTCCCACTTCCAACCACCTTTGATAGGTTTTTAAATAAGTTAAAATAAAATTTGTCTTACACAAATTTTATTTAACTTAACTGAAAAAAACCCAAAACGTAACATTCAACTCGCAACAAACGCAACTCCCGAAAAGGTCTCTTTAAGCGAATATCGGCGCTGCGAGTTCATCGGTGCCCTCAGATTTCAATTCCGAGCACCGGATCAAAAGTTAGGAATTCCCGCTCATTCGTTCACTAAACGTACCCGAGCCAAACTTCAGAAATTAATTCCGGGCACTCCGGGCCTCGGAATCAGGTGCCGTCTGAAACCGCGCTCTTGTAAAATTCTAAAGAAAATTAAGAAAAAATTTCCCTTGAATTTTACGGGTCTTTACACTCCCATTCATCCCTAACATCGTGATTTATATTTTCCCTAAATTGAATTACCATGGGCCACTTGTATATTTTCTCTGATATGGATATCTATGAAGAATAATTGATTCCAACAGATTGTAAATCCTCATTATGTCCTTTTTTATTTCATAATAATAATGGGAAATTAGAGGGGCCTCCTCTGGGAGGTGATGACTCAATGTCTTTGGCACCAGAGTTTTTGTTTTCTCAAAACTAACATACGTGGTGTTCCTCATCTGTGAACAATTCTATGGATACAAGCCTCTACATAATATTTACCTTGTGAATTGTTACCATGAATACTAAGACCACTAGTTTTGATGGCCTCCAATTGATAAATGAATATATCCAACAACCTTTGAGTGTATGAATAAAATTTTTCATCAGCATATCCAACCTCTAGATCGATTGATGCCTCTAATGGTGGTAGCATGATTGACATATTGGATACCTATAGATCCATTTGGATCAATATCATTTGGGCTAAAATTGGATTCCTGTCATGCCTAACATGGGTAGGATGAAAGGAACTTGATTTTTGAAGACATTTAAACTAGCGAGTGAACTGATACGTAGTGCAAGACTCACAGATTATTTCATTCTGAATATGGGATACCAAAAAATTGTCCATAAATACCATCGTATACACCATAATCTCGTAATTCCTCTCCATTCCATAATTGTTAAAATTTCATATCAGCATGACACCATATGAAACTAAATTAAAGTATCGAGATAAATTTAGCACCCTCACCACACCTTCATTCTTCAAGTTCAAAGGCTAAATCACAAAGACATTCTAAAAAAATAGCTAGAATTGGGTGTTGGGGATTTTAACTAATATCATCATGGAATATGAGCTAAAATGTGCTCCAATACACCACAACAACACTTGGAACAAACTTTCTATTCAAAATGAGGCCTTCTTGTTGAATGTATCCGGAAAAGACCAATATATCCTTTCCAAAATAGAAGCATCCATCCCTATGTACTCCCCATATTCTAATTTGGCAACAATAAGAAAATTCCCTAAAATTACACCACCAATGGACTCATGGATGGGGAATATAAACATTCTTAGCCACATGGAAATGAATATGACCATGTGAATCTTCGCATCAATCATGGAATTAACTTTGTAACCTAAACAATTATACTCACCCTTCTCCAACATGAGCTAGAACATGCATGAATAAAACCAATTATCTACATTGGGGAAAATAGTAGGGTTCCCAAAGTAGTACCCTCTCTTAGTAGTTCTTTGAAGGCATTAACCCACATCCCTTGATAGTCGTATGACCTAGGTAGAGGATCTTGGTATCCCTATGATTTCTTCACTATCATGAAGATCTCAAGGGGTAATTGTGGAATCCTCTCACTGTCATACCAAGTTTAAATTTGTGGGATAACATCATAACATATTTCTTTAATAATGGGGACCCTAGATAATTTTTAGATATCCCATAAGCTAATGCCAAACTTAACATGCATCAAGTGAATTGAATTTTTTTACAAACTCCACTGACACTAAAATTCACAAATGATATTTGGATTCTTATAAACCAAGGTCTATCATACACAAATATCATCCTAAATATGAAAATAATGTATCCCCATTTTGAATTATATTCATATTTTTCAACAAAGAATGACCACATCCACACAGGCCTAAGTCCCCTCCAGACAGGAAGTCCCAATATTCATTATAACCTTATGTTTGATCTATCTATGAGTCATTAATGGTTGAGTAATAACAATGATGCGTCAAATCATTGATACATGGCTTTTATCTGAGGTACAACCATTTTGATTCATAATACAAATGATATAGTCTATTCCTTCCATGATAAAAACACCCTTCAAGTATATGTTTAAATAAGGGAAGTTAATATGCTTCACCAAGCATGATGGTGAGAAGTATTTATTAAATTCTGGAATATGGGTGTTCCTATGATGTTTTCCTATTATATTGGTAGGTAGTCTCTCTGTGGTACTTGCATTGATACATTATCAAATAAATTTCTAGATCGAAAAGAGTAGGTTCTATGATGTCATAATATTCAGGCCTAATGGAATTTAACATTTCAGTTTGGACCATAATATCTTGCTCAATAAAAGTCATTGATGAATCCATTGAAATCAAGAAAGAATAATTCAATCTCTCTCATTAAGTTTAAATATTTTTTTTGATAAAGTTACAATTTTAACTTATAATAATTGAAGAAAATGTTAATGGGAATAACACACGCAGGTCCCTCAACATGGGTTCTTAACCAAGTCTCTCGAAAAGGGTTTACATGTAGTTCCCTTGATAAGGGTTCCCGCAATGGTCCCTTGACAATAATTCTCGTGAAGGTCCCTCAATGAGATTTCGATTCTAGGATCCTCATCAGGGAAACTTCATTTAGCCTAATCAAATTGGTGAATGTACCTCGGAGAACCCTTAGGATACCTTCATGAAAGAAAAATAAATGCACGGTGGAGCATGATGGACAACCTATGGGGAGATAAAGAAAAAAATACTACGAATGTGGGGAGAATGAAAACTTGGTGGGGGTATTTATAGATGTTGTAGGTCTAAATCATGTTCCTAATCTAATGCCATGAACTCAAAACCTATGTGTTTTGGCTACAATGGTGTCCATGCATGGAAAAAATATGCGGTGACCCTTTACAAATCCACTATCTCACACCTTCATAATATTTTACTTATTTACCTCAGGACTCAACCCTCCTCATTCATTTCAATCCAATCATTAGTGAAGTTTTTTTTGACACTACTTTCTATATCATGGAGGATGAAATGAATATGAAGAACACCATGGGAATTCTAAATATGAGTGTTATATAAGCTATGCAGGTACCCTGTATTGATCAAAGTGGTAGGACACCCCTATTCCATGGACCCGTGTCGAAGAGCTACACTGAAGAACTATATGGACAACCTCTTTTTCCTAGGGTCCTATATCTTCTTATAAATAGGTCCTGAAGGTAGCCCATTTGAGGGACTAAAAAACCATAAGAACCTCAAAGCTTTGATTGTGAAAAACCCTCACTCAGGTCCCCCAAAATTTCACTCGCAGCTATTCAAAACCAAAAAAAGAGAAAATTAAAATGTATAAGTGACATAAAAATCACATCACATTCTAAAATAAAACACACCTATTCTATTAACCTTATACCATAATAAGAAGTAACCTATGTGAGGTCCCTTTTATCAAGAATAATATACTTGAATCCCTTAATGGGACACTAGAGGAGACCCATGATTCCTAGGTTAAGGCCTCAACCAAGTGTTGTTTCCCCGATAGTACATTACCAGACGGATCTCCAGCTCAATGATGCCTTTCCCCCAATGTGATGTATTTTTTATTTCTTCTAGGCCCTGTGTGGCACACCTACATGGAAAAACTATTCTAGGAACTTGCTACCATGACCTACATGATTCATCATTTATGCTCTTTATCGGTCCACCCATGGGAGGGACTCTCAATCCTTGGCTCCCTTATTTGAAGGGGAACCTGATGAATCCTACACCTAGACCTCCTAATTTTAAAAACCATAGGAAAAGGAAAATTTTCCTATCTCCAATTTGGATTTGTATTTCTATGGTCAAAGGAGTCCCACAATTGCCCTACTAGATGATTATGATCCTCAGTACATGTGTGGATTTGTATATCTACAGTCCCCTGGACCCCTACCCCAATCATAGTGTCTGGGTGGTCCCATTCTTAGAAACAATGGTTAGGACCATGTCCTCCATTTCTCTAATTTGAAACCTAGTGCCTCCACATCCAAGCAAGGAGGATGAGGGTTATTATTGCAATTAATTTTGACATGGAATGAAATCCTCTTTTCTCGTAAGAGAACCAATTTTAGGGAATCCCCCAAGATTAAAACCCTTTCCTTTCTTATAGGATTTTTTTTCTTTATTCTCTATACCTCCTCATTAATCACCTTCAATCATTAATCATTTCTATACCTTAAACCCACTTCAGTGTAATGTAGAGAGAGGGAATTTCCGTAGCCCCAATATCCTCCATCAAAATAATAGGGGAGAGATGGTGTGGATCCGTACAACACCCCATCCATATCCCTTTAGGGATTTTTCACTATTTCCACCAGCATAAAAAATCAGAGTGTGTTGTTTGTCAGTTATTTCTCTTTCTCATAATTATAACATCTTACATGACCAATGTGGTCTTATAGGTTAATGTTAATCATGATATTCGCATAGTCCAGGCACCAAATGAACTATTTGAACTCAGATTCCTACTAAACATGATATATAGGATGCCTACCTAAGGCACGAGCTCAATGGAAATACTCCAAAATAAAAAGACCCAATCATAATCCCTCCATTCTAGGAAACCACTTTCAATGTATTCCCCAAAGTAAACTCTCAAACCACCATGAGATGAAACATCCATCATGGTCCCTTTATAGGGAATCCTCTTCAGAAGTAATCCCTAACTTAATCAACTTAAAGTGCCATACTCTTCTACGAGATTTACGAAACTATGATAACTCTGATTGTGGTTAACCTTGAATTTTAAGAATCATAAATATGGATTGAGATCAATGGTAATCCTCTTCATGAATACAATCCAATGGTAATCCCTCTGATATGGGAATCCTTCTCAATGGTAATCCCTAAAGTACACCCTCAAACCCCCATGAGTCAAAAAAAACCCCTCACTGTCCTTTTACATGGAATCCTCTTCAGAAGTAATCACCATGTTTATCCAATAAAAGGGGAATACTGTCCAGTGAGACTAAATGAACTACATGAGCATTGATTCCCCTTCAACCATGATACATATGAATCCTCTATGAGTTTCAAACCCAACACCGAAAATCAACAATGTTATATCTGAGCCATATTCTCAGTAGGGTAAAATTGAACATGGGTATCTATATTCCTTCCATGTTACCTGGGATGATTCTCCATAAGTCCCACACCAATCATTGACAGGGAACCAACCACTTAGTGGTGCTTTCCACATGATGTTAAACTACACGGTTGGGTCCTTATAACATTACCTTAAAAAGTATAATTTTCTATATCAAGTAGCACCAAGATATATTTGGTATATTTCATTTCATAGGGATATCTAGGAAACCCATTCATGGGTCTGATCCTGACATCAATAAAACTCCTGTCTCCCTAAACGACGATAAAACTCAAGAGTAACCTTAGTCTCCCTCGATGAAAATCCACTCTAAATAGCCCCACTATATGATTAGAAAAATATAATAATCATAATCATGGATAAAGAATATCTAATATATACATAAATGGATAGCAATGATGAATAACCTCATATACATATAGCTATCTCAAATGATGATGAACCCCATATACATATAAGTGATTATATATTCTTTACATGTTAATAAATGGTTGTTAATTCTAGTGTAACCCATAACATACATGGAATTTAATAAATGATTCTAGAATATGTCTTAAATTTATAATAGTGTCTTGGAGTAGTCAATAATTGTCCCCTAAGAGGTTGTGATGGGTCGTACATCCCGTCCTCTCAACCAATGCGATTTCTTAAGCTTAGCTAGCCAAAACTCCCAGCAAGAACCAACATTTGGAAAGTAGGTCACTATGGATATTAAAATATTGGGTCTTTCTGGTTCCATGAAAAAACCAAGTGGAAACCATTAGGAAATTATGATTCACCAAACAAACAATATTCTGAGGGAAATAATGGGTGTGTGTATTAAAACCCATTATAGTAGTGATGATTGTTTTTACAATGCCTGATGTTGATAATGAATTTATTTTTACAAGATTGGATGATATTTTTATTCAAACAGAATATGAGATGTCATGTGGGAATCTAGTGTCACAATAGCATGATAGGAATTCACATATAATCCCCAATAATGATGACATGTTCAGAAACATTTGTTAAGTGAAATAAGTAACTCTGTTGATGAAGGATTTGGGGAGAGCGAGTTCTCGGTTATGTTAGTACATAAATCCACAAGTTGGAATTTTTTCTATGTCAGTTAGTATATTCTTATCCAAGTCATGAACCAAAAACATCACTATTATGAAATGGGGGTGGTGGTATATTTAAATAATATGGTAAAATATGATTGGAGTCAGGACTGATAATTGGTTGTGGGAAATCATGAATAAGAAAAAAATGATAACTCAAATAAGGAAATATTATATGAGAGTACATAATAATGAACATTTAGAGAGAATCAGAAATGTTTGTTCTATGTTTGTAATTAGCCATAAAAGTTACATTTTATAGAATGAACATCAATCATGGTAATCAAGGGGATAATATCGTAATAATAACAAACACATCATAAAATGTGTCAAGGGAATGAGGTAATATTTCTTGGAATAAATAATTTAATGGTTTATTTCCCTAAAAAATAAATAATGGAAGTATGTTTATAACATACATGGATCTAATAATGGAATACACTCAAAATGTGTGTTGAAATATCTTCTGAAATAAATATGCTTGAAAACATCAAATAGATAGTATTTATATTATTTAAAAACACCATTTTTCTAAGGTGTATTAGGAAAAAGTTTTTAATGTATAATTATTTGAACATCTAGAAAATAGTAGAGTAATCAAGATAAATAATCACGATAATTTTCAGAATAGAAACTGTGATTTTATTTTAAGAAACTAGTTGGTGATTTTTTTATAGTTGGAAGAAACCTTGTGAAAATTTAAGAATTATGTTTCTATAAATATTAGTATAAAATTTCTAAAAAATATGTTTTGAAAATAATATATTGATAGCCCATTTTAGATGAACTATGAATGAGTTTGCATATATTATAATGAACCAAACGAAATGTATTGAATAAATGGGGTATTTCTCTAGAATCATAGGAGACCTAATAATTCATTGTGTAATGATAAGACTCATAGTTAAAAATAATAAGGGAAGCAAACCTTGGAAAAAGATTCTAAATAATTTGGGAAGGTGGATGAATAAATAGATTGTGAATTTTTATAGGATATGAATATTTTGGGACAAAAGAGAGATATGAGGTTGAGTCAAGTATATACACACCACCCTAATGAAATAAATTAACATAAATTTGAGATGTCGAATAATCCTGAAAGATAATCTACGTAGGTGAGAAGATAAAACGAGACTATAAATTAATTGTATCATTAGTAATAGATATTAAGTTAAGGGGGATACAAGGGGAAATACAACAAAGGATAATTTCAAGATAGATATAATTATACAACACCCATAATCAGAAATATATAATTTATAAAAATAATTCATAGTAATAATACCTCTACTTGATGTTGAGAATTTAGATTCAATAATACCAAAATCTATAATGATATGATCTATGGAAGCATTGTTAAAAATTTATGTGGTGGACTGTTGGGATAGACATACTACCGGAGGATCCCCATATGAAATAGTTGTATTTGATGACTCTATAGGGTGACAATATATGAAAATAAGTGGGTTGTTGAGTGCAGAAGAGGCATTTTTAGAAGGTGTTAATGGTTCAAAGTTGGTTTAAAAAAGTTTATGAAATTTAATAAAAATTAACTATTGTGATAAATCATGGTAGAAGAATCTAGGAAAGAGTCATGGTTTTGGAATGAGTTCATAGGGGAACCCCATAGCGAAGTAAATTGTTGATGGTGGATAAGAGGTACATTTTCCTAAGAGGGGGTCACGATAGTGTGTAGAAAGATCGGGATGAAAATTAACAATCAGATCACATAGGTATCAGTTAGGTCAAATATGAAAGATTAGTACCTGTGTAAATGGGGTATGCTTTTGTATTATGGGCTATCTCAATGGGAGAGTAATGGTATAGGGGTGGGGTGGAAATAGTTAGGGGTACTCATGAGGGGGTTGTTGCAAAAGGAGGTGAAATGTGAAAAGGGTTATCTCACTAGGAGTCATCGTGCTAGAGGCTATCATAGAGGGAGGCCAATCTCACTAGGATCCTTCTAATAAAAGGAAATCACATATGGGGTATCAAAAAATAGGTGTGTATATGCTAGTGGCATCCACACATGGGGTGTCACACACAAGAGGTGTCATGTTGGAGGGTAAAACACGCAATGAGGTGAGACACACAATGGGTATTATGGATAGGGATGCCTATCGGGCTAAACTGCATTTGATACCATGTTAAATGAAAAAATGTATCTCAAAATGAGGTGGTATCATTATTTTCAAATAAGAAATTGTCTATAACAGATAACACATATTTCTGTTCAAAATGAATATTATAAATATATAATATTTTACAAAATAATACGGACACATTCTCAACACTTAAGCATCATATACAAAGAAAAAACCCTTTTCTTGTGGCCTTATAAAACCTGTTCAATTTTTACTATTTAATATCACTATGGATTTTTCTCTTAGTTATAGAGCCTTAAGATATAATATCAAGAGTGTAGTTATTTAAAACATAGTGGTGATTAATAATAATTAACATCCCCATTTACATAATTCTGTTCAGACAACTACACAACAAATTTGGTACTTAATTTGATGAATTGGATAATGTGATATCTATAATTTATGATTATAATAGTCATTTCAAAAGAATGTACCTCTATAAATAAATCTTTTATCTTGACACCTACATTACGAATAATTGTATTTTGGTGGGATATTTCAATGTTATGCTCTAACCATCAGAGAAGATTAGTGAGAAACTCATAACTATTACCTCTAATTTCTAGCAATGTGCAGACATGTGATTATACTCATGTTGATGTAGAATACACCAAGGATAGAAATAAATTTAATGGTACACATTCTTAAAGGATTGATAAGGATTTTTTTCCTCTTTAAATTTTGACGAACACTCACCTTTACACTGCTGTATTTCTATACCAAGGAATCACATAGACTAGTCCCCTATTATGGTTACTCTGACTATAATAGGTTTTATGAATCACCACTAAAAATTTTATTTCAAAAAATTTAAACTTAGAATATGAATAATTTTGAATGATTATTGAGGAGGAATGGTAAAATTAGTTCTCATTTAGTTCTATTAAAAACAAACTCTAAATATAAAGAGTACTAAACATGAATTGAGAATATGGAGAAATGATAATTTCAATTATTTGGATAAGGTGATTTCGAAACACTCATATGTAATAATTCACTATAAAAACAGATACAACAATCAGTTATATTAATTGTAGGAGGAGCTTCAGTAACATACTAGGGTAGATAATCAGTTCTCTTTCAATGAAGAAAATATGGATGAGGGAGAGGAATATGTCTTGGATTATGGATGGGGATATAAACTATAAATTTTTCCATAAAATTTATACATAAATGAATTTTATATGGCATATCCCTCATCACTAAATTGATCAAATGATCCACCCTAGTGATGCTGAAATTATCCAATGACTAGTCTCCTACATTATACATCTATTTAATGAAAAATGCAGGGTACCAAAATTAGTAAAAGTATATGTGATTACCAATAACCTGTATGATATGTATAATTAATACATAAACTAAATTATTAAAAGTGATGAAGTAAATAAATATATAATATCTCATAATGTTGACACTATTTTTTATGTAATTTATCCTCATATATGATTTTCATGACTTATTAGTATACTATATATGTTGAAATCTACTAGTTTTAAAATGTATTTTTTTAGAATGAATTCATTTCCATGGGATTGAATTCACAATTTATGATCCTTTTGCCAAATTTTATGTTTTCTTTTTAAATTAAGCTCGTATGACTAATTTTAGTTGGTAGTATTTTATACAAAACTATTTGGAAACATCTCTCTAGAAGAATGAGATATCTTATATACAATATTTTCTCCCTGAACCAATATAGTTTATACCTATAAAGAATAACATGGAATGTTTTTTCACAAACTCATAATTTTTTAATATACATAATAAAATAATAGAATAATGGTAATATTTTCTTGGAATCATAATATCTCAAATTGTTTTGATACTCTTAGATGAGGTTTTATTTTCAAAATAAATATATTCAATGGATTTATTAGTAAATTTATCATAATTATTCACTGCATACTTTAGAGAAAAAATCTCAATATTCTTGTTAATTTTTTCCCTTTTAGTTATTTTTCCTCCTCTTAGGGTGTTGGTCAAGGAACATCTCTCTGGACCCCTCTCTTTATTGTTTTTGATGGTTTTCGAAGTAGATATGTCATTGTATTTGTGAAAAAATATGAATTCTTTTTATATATCTTGGAAGGTAACTAAAATCCCCCTCCAATTTTTTATGTTTATGACCTTCTTATTTATATTTATTGTGAGGAGGGTTCAATAAGCACTATAAGTACATTTTTAATCTCTATGAAATTATCACTGGGAACATCATAAACTTTCATGGATCAATATTCATATTTATCAAAGGTTTCAGTAACAAAAGAAAAAGGATAAATAATAAAAAAAAATTGCTAAAAGTTGGTTCTATCACACTTTAAATATCTTGAAATTACTTTTTTAGTGATTGAATATAAGAAATATACTTTAAATGTATGCTGATAGAATTACATCCCAACATATTAGTGGGAAAAGTAAAAATACATTTTCAGGATGGAAGAATTTTTCTAGTGACCTCAGTTATTACATAAATGATTTTATATTCTTTAAATATATATAATTATCATAGTTAGATGATCAATATACATGATATGTTGAACATAAACATTTATTAAATTTTATTAAGGAATAAAAATCCAATAATCATGGTGGCCTAGATGAAATACATCTTTTGACGCTCCTTTTCGTCACTGAGTCCAACGGAATGTAAAGGGAAATGACTTAGCAAAAATTGATTTAGCCTTTGAAGAAAACATCAAAAAATCGACAAAGGGATGAACAAAGAGAACATTGCCCATAGGTCACGCAAGTTCCCTCATGGTCGCGCAAGTCCACTTGCGTGACGCCTAATGGTTGCATAAGTGACTTGCGCGCCCTAAAGGATAACCGCCTGGGTCTTCTTCAGCCTATAAATAGACCCTGTGGGCCCCCCATTCGTGGAGGAAATTTTTTCCAGAAACTCAGATTTGAGCTCCCGGCGCCCTAGACTCTTCTCAAAACTTCCAAAACACTTCTAAGGTAATTTCTTACCTAGAACGGAAGATCTAAAGAGGGGAAGGAAGGACTAAGTGTTGAAACTCATCAACACTTGCGCGCCTGAGTGGCCAGCCCTTAAGGGAAATGGACACACTTGCGCGCTGCCTTACTCCATCAATAGAACTTGTGCGCCCCTCTTCTGGAATAATCTCAAGAGGACTCTAAAGGCTTTAACCAAGAGTCGCTCAAGTATTAACCTGCTGGTTAAACATCGCATAAGTACCCATGTGTCGTGCAGGTATACCTGCATGACCGGGACGTGCGCGCCCACGCAGTACTTGTGCGCCTGCCAGGACTTGCACGCCTCTGCCTCCATGGCTTCACTTCTTGCCCATTTCACCCCTCTTATTTCATTCCACTTCTCCTATTAAAAATTCAGTCTTCAAGACACTCTTCAAAGCCATTTATGGCATTATTTCTTGATTTGACATCCTTATCTGAAATGAATTATGTGGAATAACTCTCAAAATCTAGTGATTTACACATCCTTATGTCACTAAAGATTGCGATTTCATTCATTCAAACTCATCCTTTACGATGAGAGAACTCATTAACCTAGGAATCCTCCTTAGGAGTAAGCCCTAGTCCCCTAATCTGGGCCTGCTTTTGAGGAGTAAGCCCCAGTCTTAATTTCTCTTAACCAGTCCTAATTTACCTTTGATCTGGGATTCCTTTTCAGGAGTAAAACCCAATCATAAGTCCTCTCCTAATTTGGGCCTCCTTTTCAAGAGTAAACCCCAAGTTAGAGTACTCAAATCTCCATGAAGCACATTTACCTTTATGGACCCTGTTCCTGGATTTCTTCCCAGAAGTAAATTCTAATCTTCATTTATCTGGGTAGTCATACATACATAAGCCCCACATTATTTCTTATGATTGCGTCTTTTATAGCACAATTGTCAGATTTTTAACAATACCTCTTTTTTTTCACACCGAGCATGACTCACGTGAGCTTAGAGTGTAAAAGTAATAATGACATCCTTCTTTGAGCCATCAATCGTAAAAATCATACTCCCTTACTCGAACTATGTGGGTTCTAATTCCTTTTATAAACAAAGGATACGTAGGTAGCCCATCTGTGGGTTCAATCCCAACTCTCAAATAATTCATGTCCTTCTGAATGACAATAAACTTCAAGTGCCCAACTGAGTGACTTTAAAACTAGTATGGTCATCATAAGGACCAAGATACTTTTACGTATCAAAGGATACCATTGAATAATAATCTCTAACAAATACAGATGATTCTTTATCAGTGAAGAACCTCAAATACATATATTATCTAAATTTCCTACGTATCGATCAATTATTTTCAGATCTAAAGGATAACTAATTTTATACTTGGTAATGTAATAAGGATTCACGAACATAACTTAAATCTATAAAGAGAGTCCCGGAGTAGACAATAATTCCCCTAAATAAGGTGTGAAGAGTCCGACCACCCATCCTCTCGACCAATGCAAATTCCTAAGCCTCATCAGTCTACAAACAAATGAGAACCTACCTATGGAAAGTATGTCCAAATGGATGTGGAATCATTGGATGTTTTCGGTTCTACGAACAAACCTGTTAGAAACCGATCGGAATGTTTAAACCTCCCATTAAGGAGGTCATCCCAAAATTCCGAGGAGAAACAAAAATGCTGAACCCGACGTGAATCCTTAACCCAGTTAAAATGATGTTTTACCTATTTTTCAGGCCCCTATTTAAAACTCAATAAGAGGGCCAACAAAAACAATCATTGACATATGTTCTCATCCAAAAGATGTAGTGGCTGAATTTATCTTGATTACGTCCGTTTTATCAAACATGCACTCTTTTCCAAGATCTTCTACATTTTTAGAATGGATACTCTCATTTTCACACCTGTGAATACTGCTGCTGTAAATGCCACTACTGCTACTCCTTATGGATCATTGTCCACTCTGAGGATGATATCACCTACTCAGCGTCTTCAACGCTGGGTATCAAACACACTGGTTAAGGAGTACCGTCAACACGGTACCATCCCAACTCTAGAGGCTTCCTGACAAGCCCTCCAAGTGAACAACTCACACCGGTCGTCCGGAAAACGATGACTAGTGATCAAGAAGCAGGCGGTGCTGACTACCTCACCAACCGTTTCGGGTCGTTATCCCCGGAACGCAATCACCATTTGCTCCCTTATTCCAGGGAGGTGAATGAGAAGGTCCCTCGGGGCCTTAATTCAAGAAAACATGAGTCCTTCCTGAGGGATCCCACCAACAATCGCTGCCAGACTCATGCGGCAGTGTGCCCTCAACATGATGAGGGTACCGACTCCAGGCATTCGGCTCAGGTTCCTTGAACCCGAGCAGGCAAGATGAATCGCCAGAGGCGAAGTCTGGTTAACAATGAGCAGGTTCTCATCTCTGCCATCTCTGGAGAAGTCCACCAACCTAACTTGGTGGAAAGCAACGAGAAAGCACACACACTTGCCCGTTTTAATTCTGCTGTCCAGCAGACTCATCTGGCAGCATCACGCTAATCCCGCCAGGCAATTCCGGCGGTGTACTATAGGCAGGAACATACACCTGTTTATATATCATCATCTAGTCAGCAGGCTCGTCTGACTACATATGATGGATCTCATCAAATACGTTCGGCGAAGTGTAATCAGCAGGCACATACACCTGCTAGTACTAATCAAGCCTACCAACAGTCTCACTTGGTAGCATTTAGAGAAGTTAGTCGGAAAGCCCCGACAACAAATAGGAGGCATACTCAACTCTCTGCCCCCACACTTGAGTACTGTCAGGATTCACTGACAGGAAAAGGAGGACAGGAGCAGGCACATACACCTACTTCAAGCCCAGAATGGATGTATATTCCTGTTCCGGCAGCTGAAGTCACCAAGCATATTCTTTCAATGGTGAAAGAGCAGAAGCAAATCCCTGCTCATATTCTAGATGCCTGCTAGGATATTATAACAAATTCAGCGGCATCTCAGGGAAAGACACATAAATCTATCCCTACCAGTGGAGTGACACATCAAAAATTAACTCTGGAACAGACACACACATATGTTCCAGTCCATGATGGTTGTGGGGCACACTCCCCCATATCATACGAACAACCAAGTCAGACACATACACCTGATTTGAGTGGAGATCTTTAGCCTAACCTGAACATCTTTCTTGATCAGGCACATACACCTGCTCAGAGTAGCCACTTTCGTCAACAAGTGGTTTCCAAGGCGATTAAGAAGGAGTCTAAGAAAAATACCCACCCAGCATAGTCAGGAGATCAAGAGACAATCTGTAACAAGGCCTTGCTCGATACTGGAGTTCATGAGGCCCACAGACAATTATCTGTTGAAATTCAAGATTCTACTCCCTCATTTCCCAATAGAGAGAACATTAATTCTGAAGGTCTTCAACAGACACATCCTCGTGAAGGCTTGCTTCAAGACAATTCAGTCAATCTCGAAGTTTCATCTTCAGATGAGAGCCACAGGAACCCTCTGTGTGGTCAGAAGACCAAGGAGCAAGAGATCTCATCTTTAGTTGTAACCCATTATAGTGGTCCTCCCCATGATGATGAATTTCGTTGCGAAAGTCCTCTCCACAGTAGTGATGCACATTGCCCGGAAAATGCTCCAGTGGACAATGTAGTGCCGAGAAAGCCCTCATATCTTGAGGCACTTGCAAATGCGAAACTAGTCATGTATGAAGTTTCATCGCTAGGAGGTGAAACACTTTCTCAATCAGAAGAAAGGCCAGGGTGTAGGTCATTATCCGAACCACCCCTAAGTCATGAATCTTCTAGTTTGATCAATGATTTCTCTACCAATCCTATTGAATCCAATAAAGAAACAAGGAAACACCAACTCTGGTCAAATCAGGTAGAATAATCTTCATCAAATGATAAAGAGGAAATGTTGAACATGAGAAAAAAACTAGCGAAAGGTGAAGTGCCAGTCATGTTTTGGCCTCTGGCTGACTCTCAGTATGACATTCCAGAAATGTTGACGGAAGATGAAATTCATGATATTCGTCTCAAAAAATGGAAAACTCATTGTAAGTTGAAAAATAAAGTATTATGTTATGATGAATATGAAAATCATCTTAAGATAATAGAAGGGTAACAATGTCAGATTGATTTGGTGTCTCTATCAGTCTCTCTATATTTGAAGGCTAAAAAGTAGCAGAGATCCCTTCAACGTTCAAGTGTAGGCGCACTAAGAAGATTAAGTCAGTTAATTTCCAATGCCCCATCTGGTATTCGTGTTAGAGGATGGGGTGTTCATGGAGAACTGCATTTCATGGTGCTCTCCAGTCAGCAAAGCCCGCCGAAAATGGTATCATGTAATGTTATTTCCCATGGCCGACCACAGTCAATGGTATTTGTTTGTAATCAAAATCTTTCCCAAGAATAGACTTCAACTAGTTCCTCTCAAAATCAAGAACACAAAGAACAAGTTTTTGAATTACTCTTGCATCAAGAAAACGAGAATATTGAACAGGCCTCTCATTTGGAGCAAGCACGTCACCAAGTGACAGAAGTGTCAGAAATCATCCAACGGTCTTTTGAAATGGGTGATAAAAGTGGATACAGGTTAATACATCCAGCTAATTTCCAGACTAAGGTTCGCAAGATCAGGAGAGCTTATAAGAAAGTCTCAGACATAGCATGTTAAGAGCCACCCTAGCTCACCAGACTGAGGACTCTTTTAAACCAACCCTCGAAATCAACAAATAAGATTCGAGGAGTTGAGAAGGAACAACCCCAGTCTACTGGAACGGGGACTTTTTCAAATCATCAATCCCCTCCTCAGAGAAAGTAGGTCTTTTCTCGATTGGGGAAGAACCCTCAAAAGGAACGAAGAGCCAAATTATCAGGAGATTCCCTCCAAATTAGTGTTTGTCAAGAAGTTCCTAAGGGATCAAATCAACAAAAGGCAATGTCTCATAAAAGACATGGAAGAAGAAAATATCACAGAAATACTTATAGAAGGGAAGCAGTGAGTTATGAATCAATCAATGTCATCAATTCCATAGTTGCTGATCCACCAGATGAGGCTCACTCAGGGGACTCAGATGAAGAGGTTCCTGCTCAAGAAGATGTACACACCGACACAAATGAAGAAGGTGTGCATACACGAAATCAAAGGATTACTTAGAACCCAAGAAATCCTTCGAGTAACCCACTTCCCCCTCTCCAAAAAGGATCCAACAAAGGGAAGGGAAAGAAGCAGGTTACATATCCTTCCTCTGGAGAAGGTCAATCACTCTCACTAGAGCAAAGGTTTGCACAATAGGAGGAAGAAATGAAGGAATTAAGAAGGTTTAATGGACTACTTCAGAGTAGTCTTCTTCTTAAGAATGCTGGAGTCAGTCAGCCAAAGGAATTTTTTGCAGTTACAGAGAAGGATCAAGAATATCCTCCTCTATCAGTACACCCTCACAGGTCTAATCCTACGGGTCAAGTGCAACAACAGTTGGCAGTTCTACCATCAGTTGCAGCACCAACCACCACATCTGTCCAAGCTCCAGTCATTGCACCTACCCACGTCCAAGTTCAACCGGATGTTTCTCAAAAGTTAATAACTACTATTGAGTCATTAAAAGCTCGGTTAGAAACTATGGAAGGGAAACGTGTTCAAGTTCAACCAGAAAAGAAAGTTTACCCTGAATGGGTAAATTCAATCTCTCCTCCATCCAGTTTTGGGAACCCTTTTATTACCTATTTTCAATGGATCAGGCGATCCTGAACAACATTTTACGCATTACCTGTCTTGTTGCGATCCTATGATGGGAACTCCAGAGTATCAAGAAGCAGTAAAACTCAGATGCTTCGTGCGAACCTTGCAAGGACCAGCTTTTGTCTGGTATACAAGCTTGCAATCCCGGTCAATTACCGGATGGGAGGATCTTCACCAGAAATTCCTCCTTCAGTTCAGCTCAACTTTTCCGAAGACAACAGTTTTTGATCTTAAAAACTATAAGAAAAGGGAGAATGAATGGGTCTCTGATTTCATTGCTCGCTGGAAGAGATTAACATATTCCTTGATCTTAGCACTCCCTCAAGAATAATTGTTGACAATATGTGTGGAAAATTTGCATGACGAATTATGCACGCTGTTAATCCCTGTGAAATACAAAGGAGGGTTTCGAGACCTTACTTCAATCACTCAGCTGATTGAAGATTCCTTTATACAGGCTGAGGCTAAATCTTGTGTAATTCCATCAGCTCCAGGAAGGAGAATGGGTAAAGAAGAAACTTCTACATTTATGCTTAAACAAGCACCTGTACCTGTTTCTACCTCAAAACCTTCATCTTCTCGAAGAGATCCACCTCTTGAGCGCCAACAACAAAGGCCGTTTCATCCAGACGATCAAAGAGATCAAAGACGAAAACAATTTGAGGATCTGAAGAGAAAAACATACTCTTTCCGAAATGAAAAAGTTCCTGGTTATTTCATTTCGGCTCTGGAAAACAAGTTGGTTAAATTGCCAATGCCCAAGAGGCCAAAAAAGAAAGGAGATAAAGACCATCCCAATTATTGCCCTTTTCATCAAATGTTGGGGAATCCCATCCAGGAGTGTTTTGTCTTCAAAGACCTCTTGCAAAAGATGGTCGACTCGGGACAAGTCAAACTGAAAGGCTCTTCAGCTCAGGCAGCATGTGTTACTACTACAGTTCTAGAGGAGAAAGGCAAATGACAAGAAGTCAAAAGAAAAAATGCACAGAAGTATGATGATTGGATGGTCATAAAGAAAATCAATCAAACTCATGCTATTTTTCGAACACAATTAATGAAACTAATTGTGTCTTCTTCCATGAATGTTGCGGCAAAACCCTCTTTGTTAGAGGGAAAGTCCTCAAAGAAACGAAATGATTCAAAGAAAGGAAAAGAATCAGAAGAAGAAGATTATGTGTCAAAGCCTAAGTTGTCTTTGACTCTGGAGGAATTCAAGCCATCTACTTCAAAGCAACGGGAACCGCCTCACCAAATGACAAAACCTAAATAGGATAATCAGGCAGAGTATTCATCAGACGAAGCGTTAATCTTTGGTTCTGTTAATATGATTCAATTAACAGATCTATATGCCAGTCGCAGTTTCGATTTCAATGAGCCTGATCTCCCAGTATAAAACTGGGGAATCAGAGGAAGTTCCAGGGGCTCAGGATACAGAGGAATACATGGATCTTTTAGAAGCCTCTATTCCAATTCTACCCCTACTAGAACTTTGTACATAGCAGAAACTCGTGGTATATCCCTTCAGCGAGCTTAGAAAGAACAAGCAAGTTATTCTACCAATAGCAAATTCAGTCCTGGCACAGTTATTTTGGAAGATCGGTTGAAGGTTCCATCTTCTTCCTCTCAATAAGTAAATGGATCTAATCAGTCTAATCTTCCAAAACCAAGAATATTCCCAACTCCTATCCCGATACAAGATGCATCAACTTCCAAAGCATCTGCTTCCAAGGTACCTCCTAAACCACATATTCCTATTGGTAAACGCAGACCTCTGGATCAAAAGTATGAAATAGTGAAACACTTGGCCCAAGTAACAGCCTTGTTATCAATTCTAGATGCTTTGAATCTGTCAAAAGATTTTCGGGAAGCACTCATCGAGGCTTTGTCAAGTCCTCAGGAGTTTGAAACTGAAATTGCTGCAGCTGAAGTCTACCACATAGAGAATAATCATGCAGAATGCCATGAAATATATATATTTTACTGTTTAAGATGAAGATGATGTTGTGAATGGACATATTAGACCATTGTACTTGTCTAGCAAGGTCAAGGGCATAGACGTCCAATGAACTTTCATTGACAATGGTTCAGGAGTCAACCTCATGCCCATTCCTACACTTCGTTGATTGGGCCTCACAGAATCTGATTTATCTCCTTCTACCATTATGTTACAAGGATATGATAAAAATGAACAAGAACCACTGGGCGAAGTTACACTCAGAAATCAGTTTGGAGATCTTGTATCCAATTCAAATTTCATGGTAGTTGATCAAGACTTAGCCTTCAGCATCTTTCTTGGAAGACCCTAGCTACATCAACATGCAGCTATCCCCTCATCATACCATCAATGTCTTAAATATTTCTTTGATGGTCAATTTGGGATATTTTATGGTGATAAGGCCCCGTTCAAGAAATGTGAGTCTCAATACATTGAGGCGGAATTCTATCAAATGAAGGGAAGGGAGAAATCCACAATAAACGAGATTACCAAAGTTAATGCTCCATATGGTTTGGAAAAACTTCCAGTAAATCCATTTACACATGTGAGTACAGATTATGTGTTTCCTATCAGTAAAATTGAAAAGATATACCCAAATAAAAATACTCTTATGGAAAGATCCATAATGTCAATTACGACAATCAAGCCAGAAAACATGGGAGAAATTGGTAATCTACCTAGCAGTTATGAAAGCACAAATGGTGACGTCTTCATTTCATCTACTGAAATCAAACAAGTCTATGCTTCACCAATTAGGCTAGAAGAAGTTATAGCAACATCAGAGGTGAACAATGATGTCGATTCTCAATCCATCATCTCCTCTGTAATACCCAAAGAAGACCCTTCATCGTCAATCGGGTCAGAAATGGAACCTTCTTCTTCAAGATATGCAACTTTTTACATCTCTTCTGATCATGAAAATTATACTTTATCATCTATGATTCAAGTAGAAACAGAAGAAATAACACATGATGAATAAGAAGAGGAAGATCTCAGAGATGACCCTACAACATTTGAAGAGGGTATCTCTACCACTGTAGATGAACTCAGAGAAATAAATCTGGGTACAAAAGAAGATCCACGCCCACTTTAATTAGTGCGGCCCTGACTCTTAAAGATCAAGATATGTATATTTATTTTCTAAAGAAAAATAGAGATATATTTTCCCGGAACTATACAAAAATGCTCAGGCTTGATCCTGATGTTGCTACTCATCATTTGGGTTTACCAGAAGAACATCGAGGATTTAAGCAAGCAGCGAGGAGAACACACCCAACTTAGGCTTCCAAAATTAAAGCTGAAGTGGATAAGCTTATAAAAGCTAACTTCATCATAGAAGTTCAATATCCCAAGTGGTTCGCTAATATTGTCCCTGTAAAGAAGAATAACGGAAAAATTAGAGTTTGCATCGATTTCAGAGATCTTAATCGGCATTGTCCTAAGGATGATTTCCCAGTTCCGATTACAGAACTTTTAATTGATGCAACAGCTAGCTATGAAGAACTTTCCTTCATGGATGGATATTCCAGATATAATAAGATCCGAATGGACCCAGAAGACGAGTAATCTACAGCCTTCAGAGCCCCTCAGGGTGTGTTTTGCTACCGGGTAATGCCCTTTGGCTTAAATAATGCAGGTGCAACTTATCAGCGTGCCATGCATCGTATCTTCAAACCCTTATTAGGAAAGTTTGTTGAATGTTATATAGACGATTTGGTAGTTAAATCCAAACACTTTTCTAATCACTTGGCTAATTTGGAAGTCATATTCCGCAAGCTTCGACAACATAATTTGAAGATTAACCCCTTAAAGTGTGCTTTTGGGGTAACCTTAGGAAAATTTCTCGGCTTTATTGTATGCCATCGTGGTATTGAATTCGGTCCAGAGATTACCAAGTCAATCCTTGGTATGTCACCTCCTCAAAATTTGAAATAATTAAGAGAAATTCAAGGAAACATAGACTATATTCGGCGTTTCATCGCCAATTTAGCAGACAAAAGTTTACCCATCACCAAATTGATGAAGAAGGGAGTCACTTACCAGTGGACTGAAGAATGTCAAGAAGCATTCGATATTCTCACGAAATACCTCTTGAATCCACCGGTACTCATGCCACATGTTGAAGGAAGGCCACTTATCCTCTACGTGACAGCTCTAGAGCGATTATTGGGATTCCTTTCTTGCTCAAAATAATGATGCTGGGAATGAAAACAACATCTACTATCTCAGTCGAACAATGCTTAAATCATAAACCCGGTATTCAATCATTTAGAAGTGCTGCCTGGCATTAATCTTTGTAGTTCAGAAGATTAGACACTACCTGAAACATCACGAGGTCCAATTGGTATCTCGCAATAACCTGATCAAATTAATCCTTAGTCGTCCAATGATTACAGGACATCCGGCAAGCTGGGAAGTGATTTTGCAGCAATTCGACATTCAGTATGTGTCTCAAAAGGTGATAAAGGTCCAAGATATGGCTAATTTCATGGATAAACACCCTTCAGTGGAAGAAACATCTTCAGATATTGAACTCCCTGATGAGGAAGTCTTCTCTATTCAAGAAATTCCTCAGGCATGGGGAATGTATTTTTATGGTGCTTCCAGAAGTCCAACAGGGAGGAAAATGGAAAATCTTAAATTCAACAAAGTTAGATTAGGAATTGTGCTCATTTCTCCAGAAAAGGCATTGTTACCTTATTCCTTCTTATTGTGGGAAGGTGGTACCAATAATGAAGCAGAATACCAAGCTCTCATCGTAGGCTTGGAATTACCACTTCAAGAACAATTGAATCACTTAAAGGTGAAAGGTGATTCAGACCTGGTAATCAAACAAGTCAATGGGGATTATGCCATCAGAAAAGAATAACTAATACCTTTTTATGATTACGTCAGAGAGTTAATTGCGGAATTCCCTTTGGAACCAACATTTTTTTATGTCCCAAGATCACAAAATACTCAAGCTGATGCACTGTCTAATATAGCCACGGCTCTGGCAGATCCAAATCGGGATGAGACAACCATCAGTATTGCCCACCGTCATGCAATTTCACCTTATGTTCGAATCAAAACAGAGGAAATTAAGGAAATTAGTCCCATTCCTGAACCGTATGGTCATATTATAGGATGGATGTCACCTATCAGGGAATACCTTCAAAATGGAACACTTCCACCTGATAGAGCTGAGAATGAACAAATCTGGAAACGTGTGGTCAATTTTACTCTTTATGATAGCCCAGATCACCTAGAGAAAATTCTCTACAAACGTGGTTTTGATGGAGTTCTCTTCAGATGCA
This sequence comes from Viscum album, assembly GCA_963277665.1. Classification (NCBI taxonomy): domain Eukaryota; kingdom Viridiplantae; phylum Streptophyta; class Magnoliopsida; order Santalales; family Viscaceae; genus Viscum; species Viscum album. The sequence goes on along the minus strand of OY728122.1, from coordinate 2,004,714,982 downwards.
TTGATGGTGAAGAGACAATCGATGTCATGAAAGAAGTGCATGCAGGAGTCTATGGTGCCCACCAGTCTGGACATAGACTGTCTGATCAGATTTGAAGGGTTGGATACTTTTGGACTTCAATGATACGAGATTTTGTGGATTTCAAAAAGAAGTGTCATTCATGCCAAGTACATGCCAACTTCATTCATCAACCTCTAGAGTTTCTTCATACAACTAAATACTAATGGCCATTTGCCACATGGGGAATGGATGTGGTGGGACCTTACCCTTCGGCTACAACCAAGCAGTTTAAGTACATTCTTACTGCTACTGACTTCTTTTCCAAATAGGCAGAGGCAATACCTCTCAAAGGAAGTCAGTTCATAATGCATTGTTAGCTTCATCAAGTCTAGCATCATTACCAGATTTTGTGTCCCTCATACCATATTGACGGACAATGACAACAACTTCTGTTCATCCGAGGTGAAGAAGTTTTATAAAAAATACAACATCAAATCCAACCATTCATCTCAGTATCATGCAGCGGCCAACGGATAGATAGAAGCCTTTAACAAGACTCTTTCAAATATACTACAAAATATGGTGGATAAAGATAAGAGGTCATTGAATGATAAACTCTTTTATGCTTTATGGGCTTATCGGACTACCACCCGCACTACAACTCAGTCAACTCCATATTCATTGGTATATGGAACAGAAGCCATCTTGCCCATTGATGTTCAAATACACTTGCTCAGAGTTACTATTTGTGATCAATCATCTACAGATGAAAAATCTCAAAAGTGATTGAATGAATTGGAACGGTTAGATGAGAAATGATTGTACACTTTGCACCACTTGGAAGTCTATCAGAATGGAATAGCACAAGCTTTTAACAAAAAAGTTCTTCTTCATTCATTCACTCAGGGAGAATTGGTATTAGTTCTCAGAACTCCAATGATACCAGGAAAGAAACCTCCCCCGCTTGAGCCAAAATGGGAAGGACCTTATTCAATACATAGGGTCTACTCCAATGTAGCTTATTCATTAATCTCGATGGATGGAGAACTCATCACTACTCCAAACAATGCCAGATTTTTGAAGAAGTATTTTTGTATAAACACAAAACCTTCATTTTCATTGCTATATGACGTTAAACTATACAGCAATGGTCCATAAATATGACCTTAAACTCTTTGTACTTTCGTCCCACAGGATGTTAAATTGTGAAAAAGTTTTGTCCTTGCTCTATGACGTTAAACTATACAGCAATGGTCCATACATATGACCATAAACTATTTGTACTTTTGTCCCACACGACGTTAAACTGTGAAAAAGTTTTGTCCTTGCTTTATGACGTTAAACTATACAGCAATGGTCCATACATATGACCTTAAACTATTTGTACTTTCATCCCACACGACGTTAAACTGTGAAAACGTTTTGTCCTTTCTATATGATGTTAAACTATACAGCAATGGTCCATACATAAGACCTTAAACTATTTGTACTTTCGTCCCACACGACGTTAAACTGTGAAAAAGGTTTTTCCTTTCTATATGACATTAAACTATACAAAAATGGTCCATACATATGACCTTAAACTATTTTTACTTTCGTACCACATGACGTTAAACTGTGAAAAAGTTGTGTCCTTGCTATATGATGTTAAACTATACAGAAATGGTCCATACATATGACCTTAAACTATTTGTACTTTCATCCCACACGACGTTAAACTGTGAAAAAGTTTTTTCCTTTCTATATGACGTTAAACTATAAAGCAATGGTCTACACATATGACCTTAAACTATTTGTACTTTCATCCTACATGACGTTAAACTATGAAAATGTTTTGTCCATGCTATAAGACATTAAACTATACAACAATGGTCCATACATATGACCTTAAACTATTTTTACTTTTGTCCCACACGACGTTAAACTGTGAAAAAGTTCCCTAAATGGTCCAATATGACCTTAAACTGCAACTAGGTCCTCTATGACCTTAAAATGCATCATCAACGGTCCAACCATAAGACCTTAAACTATTCGAACTTTCGTCCAACATGGCGCTAAACTGTGAAAATTTCTTTTATGTTCGGAAAGACGTTAAACTACATAATCATCAAAGGTCCTGTATGACCTTAAAATACACCACCGTCCAGTAAGACGTTAAACTGCCTCGTCAACGGTCCATTCATATGACCTTAAACTATTCGCAATTTCGTCCAACATGACGCTAAATTGTGAAAAAGTCCCTAATATGTCCAACATGACGTTAAATGGTGTACTCTTTTGTCCTCACTGCATGACATTAAACTACACAGTCCCCCTTTCGTCCAACATGATGTTAAACTATATTGTCCACATCGTCCTAACTACATGACGCTAAACTGTACAAAAAGTCCGTGATATGTCCTACATGACATTAAACTGTACTTTGTCCCTGCTAGATGACATTAAACTGTGCAGTTCCAATAGTCCTAACTGCAAGACTTTAAACTGCATAGTCCCTTTATATGTCATGCATGACATTAAACTAAGCATCGTTAAGGTTGTTGTTACCTATTGTTTCTCACACCGAGTATGACTCACGTGATCTTAGAGAAAACCTCAACCATAACACTCTCTCTGGGCTACAAACCACGTGTAAGTCCCAACACCATTTTTTAGGTCGTTGTCCCAAAGAACAACTTGATCATTAATTCATTATTTAATTGAACTACGTTGACTTTGATCGTTTCCTTCTAGGCTGGGTAGGTAGGCAACCTCCTAAGGTTCAAGCCCGAAACCAATCTCTTCACATCGGTTCATCTCCATCTCATACGATGTTAATTCGTGAAACCGCCCCTAGAATCAATATCTTTACTTTGGTTCACTTTCGTCCTAGCTATACGACGTTAAAATATACAACACTTTTGTCCAGTATGACAATAAACTACAATATTCTTTGATACCCTCACCTAAGAGGGAACCATTATTTACATTGATTTTTCAATCATGTTTCATTTCAATGACTACGTGCATACATGGAAACGCCCAAACCTTTTATCTTGGGTTAAACCATCATTGTACTAAAATCCCATTTCACCCTGCACATGTACGAACCAAATTTGTATAGAGGGTATTTCTAGAACTACGTGGGCTTGATTACCATCCTTATGGGATACATAAGAACGTTCGAGTGTCCCTCGAATCCAGCCCCAATTATTTGGGCCTAACCCCAAATTCCACTTTCTTACCCTTGGCCGAAAAGTCCCCATGAAAAACACACACTTTGTATTTCTATAAATGGTCCAATATCTATGACGCTAAACTAAGATCTCAAATCCTTTTGTCCCACACGACGTTAAACTGTAATTTAAGAACAACATATGAGCTTGATTCCCATCCTTATGGGATACGTAGTGAAGTCCAACATTTCAATTTAGGACCCAGCCACAACATGATTATGGTTAGCATTGATCTGTGTATCTCTGTATACATTGAAAAATACCCATCTTTATGTGTCATAATCCTAACCTTAAATATTTTGAGATCTTAATAAACCCTTTTCATGACTTCTAGGTCACAAAAATGTCAAACTTCTGAGAATTCGTTTTCCTGACTACGCAGCACGTGCCCACAGGCGGCCTTGCATAAACAGTCCACATAACAGACTTGTTAGCCAAAAGATACTACAATCTGACTATGCAGCCAATTCCCTTAGGTGGACCTTCATAATTCAACCCCCTAACTGGTTTGTTGGATAATGGTAACTTCATTCTTTGGAAGAATGCCTATTTTGTGCTTATTTTTCTTAAATGACAGTATATAAGGATCCGAAAAAACATCCATCCTTAACATATTTGTCCCATATCCTTTTTCATGATCGAAAAGTATTCAAGTATATGGTTTATATTCTCCTTCCATACGTTTGGGTCAGACCTTCGTAGGAGTAATATCCATACAGTTCTTCGATAATCTTGTTTGGAAATATCTTTTCCATATTTCAAGTACCTCTTTCCATACCTCAAACTCTGTACTTTGGAAAATTTGAATCTCCATAAACTTTCACTGGCTTTTGGCACTAGGAATGGAAAATTCTTGAGAGTTCTTTTGCCTGACTATACAGCACATGCCCATAGGCAGCCTTGCATAAACAGTCTACATAATAGGCTTGTTAGCCAAAAGATACTATTTATTTGACTATGCAGCCAATGCCCTTAGGTGGCCCTGCATAATTCAACCCCCTAACGGGTTTGTTAAATAATAGTAACTTCATTCTTGGAAACTACTACTTCTGATGCCTTTTAGCTCCTTTTCATATCATTCCTCAGATTCAAATATTCTTAAGTAATAATTTACATATTTTCCCTCACAACTTGAGTATGGTACTATGTTTTCAGATGAATTTTCGAGGAATTGAGTCAATTCTAATTAATTTGGTCAAAGCTATTTCGACCTTAAACAATAGCCTCTTTATGTCCGATGTGCATGACTTTAAACTGCCCACAAAAGACAGAGGAACTCTGAATAAAATTCAAGTTCCAACTCACTAAACATACATTTTGTATGATTTAGGTAACATTGAGAAATTAAAAGGTTCAAAGTTTGTAGGGTTATTTACATTAATCCTAGTAAAAATAAAACTATGCTTACTAGGCCCATTGGATTAAGTAAAATATAAAGCAGATAGCAAAAAAGAATGTTGGTACAAATGATTGAAGGTGAAAGTGTTTTTCATTGATGCACAAGAGTTAGAAGGACATCCACAGATTGGAGTCTCTTCTCTTTTCCAAGGAATTAAAAAAGACTTTCAACGTAACTCTTCATTTGATTTACAGCATCCCGAGCTTCATCAGCAGCCACCTGGAATTCATTCATTCAACTGGATACCATAGGAGATTCAGTGATACCCACTCTTCTTGGAACAATTGAAAAAGAATGTTCTTGAGTGCGGTTTGAGAAAATTTTCTGCTGATCATACAGTGACTATGTTTCTGTCCAAGAGACTTGGAAGATTGATACATGGATTTGATAATGAAGCATTGGAAGTAAAGAGCCATTTGGGGAGAGTACACTTTTCAGATATTACTCTAATGTCATGTCTGTCTTCTCTCCACCAACCGGCTGCAGAAAACATTTCAGCCCATGGGTTTTCCATTTTCATATTTGCAAGGAAATGACATGAAGGAAAAATTTGAAAGTTCATTCCAATGTTGTTGCTCTTAATGCACAACATAACCGAAATAGAGGAGTAGTAGTGTAGTTGCATCTCAAGAATATAATTCTTTGCATCTGGAACATTGACTCCTTCCAGATGACCATGACCATATAGAGGCAGGTAGATGCTCTGTGGGAAATTATGATGATATTTCTTCAAGTACTTAGCCAAATCTGGGAGTGTAATGTCGCAAATATCATAGTAATCATGGCCAACAATATTCATCATGTCATCAATCCGCTTGCTAGCCAGTCTATCAGCCGTTCCAATTCTCTTGGGAGCCATTAAATCTGCACAAGAGTTGAATAAATTAACTCTTAAATGGATTGATTTTTCATAAACTTTGTGAAGAAATTTGAAAAAATGGAAAAGGAATTTTGGTGCGCAAGTCTAAAACTTGGAGCGCAAGTATGGAGGTGCCGCAAAAGTATTTGGCACGCAAGTATCACCGCGTAGGTCTAGATACCTCTACCGTAGCACGACATCAAATAAACAGCGGGAAACAGAGCAACCTCTGCGGCTAAAGTGACCTGCGCGGCGAGAGCTCGATGGTTTGAAATCCGGAAATCTAGATGATTTGTATGGAAGTGAGGCCCTCTATTTATAGACACGGCCAGAACCCTGCGCGTTGTACCGCAGTGCGCTCCATCCCTGCATGACTTGAACCTGCGCGCCTAGTGTTGCGCACCGAAAGATCTGTGTGCCTACTTTCCTTTGGATTTCTTCTTTTCATAAGAGTCAAATCCTCATTTCTCTCCGGATCCAACTTTGAGGGGGGACTTTTTTTGACACTCCTTTTCATCACAGAGTCCAAAGGAATGTAAAGAGAAATGACTTAGCACAAATTGATTCAGCCTTTGATGAAAACATCAAAAAATCGACAAAGGGATGAACAAAGAGAACATTGCCCATAGGTCGCGCATGCTCCCTCATGGTCACGCAAGTCAACTTGCACGATGCCTAATGGTCGTGAAAGTGACTTGTGCAACCTAAAGGATAACCGCCGGGGTCTTCTTCAGCCTATAAATAGACCCTGCGGGCCCCCCATTCGGGGAGGAATTTTTTTCCAGAAACTCAGATTTGAGCTCCCGACGCACTAGTCTCTGCTCAAAACTTCCCAAACACTTCTAAGGTAATTTCTTACCTAGAACGGAAGATCTAAAGAGTGGAAGGAAGGCCTAAGTGTTGAAACTCATCAACACTTGCGCACCTAAGTGGCCAGCCCTTAAGGGAAATGGACACACTTGCGCTCCGCCTTACTCCTTCAATAGAACATGTGTGCCCCTCTTCTGGAAGAATCTCAAGAGGCTTATAAAGGATTTAACCAAGAGTCGCTCAAGTATCACCCTGCTGGTTAAACGTCGTACAAGTACCCATGTGTCATGCAGGTATACCTGCGTGAACGGGACTTGCGCGCCCACGCAGTACTTGCGCGCCTGCCCGGACTTGCGCGCCTCTGCCTCCATGGGTGCCCTTCTTGCCCATTTCACCCCTCTTATTTCATTCCACCTCTCCTATTCAAAATTCAGTCTTCAAGAAACTCTTCAAATCTATTTATGGCATGATTTCATGATTTGACATCCTTATCTGAAAGGAATTATGTGGAATAACTCTCAAAATCTAGTGATTTACACATCCTTATATCACTAAAGATTGAGATTTCATTCATTCAACCTCATCCTTTACGATGAGAGAACTCATTGACCTAGGCATACTCTATAGGAGTAAGCCCCAGTCCCCTACTCTAGGCCTCCTTTTTAGGAGTAAGCCCCAGTCTTAATTTCTCTTAACCAGTCCTATTTTACCTTTGATCTGGGATTCCTTTTCAGGAGTAAAACCCAATCATAAGTCCTCTCCTAATTTGGGCCTCCTTTTCAAGAGTAAGCCCCAAGTTAGAGTATTCAAATCTCTCTGAAGCACATATACCTTTATGGACCCTGTTCCTAGATTTCATCACTGAAGTAAATCCTAATCTTCATTTATCTGGGAAGTCATACATACATAATCCCCACATTATTTCTTATGATTGCATCTTTCATGTTACAATTGTCTGATTTTTACCAATACCTCTTGTTTCTCACACCGAGCATGACTCACGTGAGCTTAGAGTGTAAAAGTAATTATGACATCCTTCTTTGAGCCATCAATCATAAACATCATACTCCCTTACTCAAACTACGTGGGTTCTGATTTCTTTTATAAACAAAGGATACATAGGTATCCCATCTGCGGGTTCGATCCCAACTATGAAATAATTCAAGTCCTTCTGAATGAAAATAAACTTCAAGTGCCCCACTGAGTGACTTTAAAACTAGTATGGTCATCATAAGGACCAAGTGACTTTTACGTATTAGAGGATACCATTGACTAAGAATATATAACAAATACAGATGATTCTTTATCATTGAAGAACCTCGAATACATATATTCTCTAAATTTCCTATGTATCGATCATTGATTGTCAGATATAAAGGAAAACTCATTTTAAACTTGGTAATGTAATATGGATTCACGAACATAACTTAAATCTATAAAGAGAGTCCCAGAGTAGACAATAATTCCCCTAAAAAAGGTGTGACGAGTCCGACCTCCCATCCTCTCGACCAATGCAAATTCCTAAGCCTCATCTGTCCATAAACTAATGAGAACCTACCTTTGGAAAGTAGGTCCAAATGGATGTGGAATCATTGGATGTTTCCGGTTCTACGAACAAACCCATTAGAAACTGATCGGAATGTTTGAACCTCCCATCAAGGAGGTCATCCAGAAATTCCGAGGGGAAATAACATCAAGTCTCTTTTCTTGGGTGTGTTAGACAATAAAACCATTATTTTAACAAATGGTCATTGATTCTTAATTTTACATGGGGTTTTCATTTTTAATTATAATATATCCATGAATATTATAAAAAAAATGATTGTTGAAAAATTTTATGGGGGAAATCTTTTTCAAATTGGAATTCCCCTATCTATCCTAATGCCAAGGATCATCTGATGATAAGTTTTATGATAACAAACATATCCTTTCAAGAAACACCAAGATTAGTTTTTGGAATTCACATATTCTTATTTCACCAATTTTACATGTTTGTCCACCCCATTCACTTATTGTGTGTTGGTAACTCTTTGATGAACTGAGAAATGTTACGAAAATTAATGTTTGGATTTATAGATCTATTTTTTAGTTGATCTATGCACACAATTTTCTAGATTCTAGTATCACTGTTTGGATCCCATATTGTAAGGGTAAAATATCTACCAAGACATTTTATAACCATATTTTTGGATCAATATACCTGATTTTAATATTGATGAAGTTTTTTAGGATGGATTTCATCCTTTCTTTGAGATATAACCTCATACAATATATATATCTCAATGTCTTTCACAAAAATGACCATCACACTACTATTGGACTTCTATTAAGATATATTTTATTTTTATATGCTGAATAAATTGAATCTGGGAAAAAAAATTTAGATTCAACATTACGACAACTATCTTGTGATATATCGTCAGTATCTTCCTGATTGAGCTGCATATTATATATGACAAGAACAAAATCATGGATCATATTGGTGATTTTCTGTTTAGTGTAATTATTTAAAACCTATTACATGATACAATGTTCATATTCATCAATATTAATTGAAGAGTCAATGACAACATCAGATTTGAGGGGTGTCACCATGAATTAATATATATTTTTCTCTACATCACCCATGATATCTGGAATTCTCCAATGATAATTCAATTCTCTACGATTAATAGCTAATATGATCTTATCATTATTAAGAAAGTCCGTGTTCCACCCATCCAAAAAAGGAACTATAAGGAAAAAATTGGTGATATGGATACCATTATTTGTACATAGACTAAATTAAATATTGATGGATTATTATTTTTGGATCTCTTAGACTAAATATATATGGTCTTATCATTAGAACATGTTTTAGATATATTAAAGAACTTTTCAACACGTTTGTGGACTAATTTCACTCATGGAATTGAATTGGGTTATCAAACATGTGATTATGTTTAAAAATCAACATTTATGAACAAGGATTTGGGTTGAATGTGAGTCATCATATTTTTTCAATGTTATTTATAGTCTTCATTTCACTATCCAATAAAAAATATAATATGATTGGATGGATTTTCTCAAATGTTAAAAATATTTCCAATTGTTGTTGATACCCACATATCTGGAGAAAAAGGATGCAGATTAGACTCTTTCAATGTTTGAAGAAATGTAAAAGATTACTTTTTTGTTCCACTAAACTATTTGATGGTTTTATAAATTTTCACATTAAAATTATTAACAGCGTTTCTTATATCCACTTATATAGAGATATGATTGGTAATAAATTTTTTATTTCAATTAATATGGGGATAGGGGTATGGATATTCCTTAACATTACCATCATTAACTATTTTATCTATCACATTTATTATTCTTTTTCAATGAATAATTTATCATAGATTTCCAAGATAAAATAAATCTCTATTATTCCAATAATATTAAAAAAAGGTGATTTTGAACACTTTTTTCATTGGTCAAAACTCAACCCAGTCCCCATTCTTTGAAAAATTTCCATTCACAATATTTATTATTAGGTTCCATTAAGTAAACACGATTCATAAAAAATGATCTGCATAATCTATGATTTCACATATGGTGGTAGTTGTGATTGGTGATTTTGTTGGGGTTTTTGGGAATGGAATTTATAATGGAGGATATTGAAAATAAATGGTGGAAAAAATGGTTGGTGAATATTTAACAAGGTGTTGGGTAGACCCTAAGAGAATTATAATTTGAAAACACCAAATGTACAATAAGAGGTGGAGGTGGCGACATCAATCTTAGGGAGATACACAATATAAAACAATAATTTCAAATTATACTTTATGAAATTATATGGGAAAAACACTATTTATATCCTCTGATATGATTCCAAGGTAACATATTTTCATTAATAATATGAAACATAAAACTATGAGTCATATACCATGTATCTTGGGATGGCATACCTCATAATTTATCTAATTACATACTTGGTTAATGAGTCAAACCCACATGAAATGTCTCCCACCAAAGACATTATATAAAAGAAATAGAGTATCTAAAACGTATTGGATATAAATTCCATGTAGTTGAGTGCACACAAAAAACATGTATTACACAGACATGTCAGGTAAAATTAGTCATATATATTTTTGTGTACATAAAGTATATTTTATCTCACTCTTGTTTCTCCACAAACCATGTACTATAATGTATATGTCATTTACTTAAATACAAAAAATAAACATTCATAATGCTACATGAATTTCCTAAACAATAGTCCTTCATTCCATGTACCCATCAGAAAATTTCATTTATATAGTTTCAAAGTGAACAAGATTACAGAAACACATAATAACATGTTGGATGAGTTATACCCACCATCTGTTGAAGAGGAGAAAACCGTACCAACCAAATTCCCTTACTTGTTATATATTATTACCTGACATTCAATTTTGGAAGTATAAGTATCCCATTTATATGATTATTCAATATTAAATTTTATATTATGTATCTAGAAGCCAAATTCTGATTTTATGATGAATTATAGAGGTTATATTTCTATAGCCAATATAGAGTTCACGATGGGTGTGGGTAAATGATAACAGTATTCTAGGGGTTTGAAACCATAATGAGGTATAAAAAATCTAGAACGTTGATCCCATGAATGGATAAGGTGATGGAAAGTTGATGAAATTAAAAATATTGTTATTTTATATAGTTATTTGGGTTTCCATTATTGTTATTACATAAATCATGTCAAAAAATCAGTGTTACATGATGACTCGTTAGAGGTGAAGCTCATTGTAGTGTAATAGAGTTACTATAAGAACATAGAAGATGTTTTGAGTTTAAAAAGTGGGGTTAAAGATGTGTAATTCCCATTTTAAATAAAAATTCCATTTACATTCTTAAAATAACATGTAGATGAACTAAGACGGGAAATAGACATGGCTTCTCAGAATAAAGGTAATTTGATAATCCATGGTCTGAGAATGAATGTATGACTATTCTATGGGGAATTGAAAAACATACTACCATAAGGAAATTGGATATGATCTATGAAATGGGGATGTTTGATTGATTTTTAGATGTTTAGTTTCCTAATTATAAATAGTGAGTATAGTATACATTGTGATCAAACATTTGGTGTCTGAAATTAGAGTTTGAAGTTTTGGTATAGTCCTTATACATGGATTTACATACAAGTGTCTCATCAACAATGTGAATTTTTTACCATGTTTTTTTAAAATATGTGATATCATGGGTAACAAAATATATAGGTAAATTATGTGTTATAATAATGGTATCAATTTTGAGATGCAGTTGAAATATACTAAAATATTGTTCCCATGAATGTTAATTGTATTGGATTTAATTAGTTTTAGGAAAAAAAGTCCCATACTATTTCACATGCTGTTGCATGAGAAAAAGGTGCATGACTATTATATCAAGGGGAAAACATTGTGGATAAGGTGTTTTGGATGTGTATCCTAAACAGTTAAGAGTGGTTAGACTAAAATGGTGTATTAAAATATTGTGGTAAAGGTTGCAGTTAGTGAAGAGTACCAAAAATAACTAAAAATATTTAATGGTAAATACCATGGTAAGTGGAAATATTTAAAAAAACAAATAGTGAATAATGATGAAACAATGTTAAGAATAATGTTTTATATATTGAGTGAATATTATATTGTGGATCTTTTAAAGACTCTAGGGATACCCATAGATGAACCTTAAATTCATTAACATTAAACATTATTAATATGATATGTTGAGTGGAAAAAAGTATAAAAAGGTTGGGATTTTTTTTACATTGTTGTAGGACGTTTTTGGTTGGAATTTGATTTTTAAACACTAATTTTAATTGTGACAAGAGTCCATGATTTTATGAAATGAAATTTAACAATGTTAATATAAGTATTAGAGATAATTAGAGTAGAAGGGGATAATATGAAGAGACTGTATATGAATGTTCATAGATGAGTAAAAACATTATTTTTCATTATCATTACTCATTTATTGTGTGTTAAGGATGAAGAATGTTCACACTTATTATTTAATATGAAGAAGTGTAATAAAACTATAATTCTCAGGATACATTCTAATTAGTGGGAACATATAATTCCTACATCATTTAAAATAATGAAAATTATTTAACTTATTAAGTTACATGCCGGGAGATAACATTGGGTATAGTATTATATCGCAAGTTTCAGGGTTTACTAGTCTCATTTGTGTTAACTATGTTGATACATGTGGATCATATTACATTAGGTGAAACTGGATATTAAAAAGTATTCGCTAATCTTTTGAGTAATGAACCATGTATATTGAAGGTATGAAATGATTGTATCATCAACATATATACTAGGGTTGGGTCCGTCCCAATTAATTATAAGTTCATTGTTAATGGATACAACCATATGCTCTAGCACTTCTAACCTACATGATCAAGTAATTGATTCTTTTTCCATAATAAATTTTAATTATTCTTGAGTAGCCTTAATAATAGAGTGTAATTTTTTATTTATTTTCTCAATGAGCTTCATTTCATCAGTATGATTTTTCTCTCTTACAATGGACCTTGGGTAATTTCTAAAATATATTATAAAAAATAGAAAAAATAAGTATCCATCGAATTTATCAACTCTCTATGAACCTATACTACGATTTAAGACATTACACTTGGTATCAGATCAATCTAGGATTCTTATGAAGATCAAGAAATTTAATGATTATTATTGCTATGATTTTTAAGATAAGTTAGTAATTATGTTGTAATCTATCTTTAAGAATAATGGTAATGTCCATGTCTCATTTTTTAATGTGTTAATGAAGTTGGTTTTTTGGATTTGGATTTTATATTTTTCAAATATAGTATTAATTTAGTTAAAATCAACGAATTTTCCACCGTCTATTAGAAACATTTCAATATTTCAAAGGAAATAACAGTACCCTATTTACATTTATCATAATAGACGTTCTTGAAATTGTGCTTCATGGTTTTGCAACTATTATAGAGGGAATATCCTTGACTTAAGATGATGTAAAAAATTTTATATTGTTGGTCATATAAGATATCCATAATCTCCTCGTTTTTAGAAAAGTAGATTTCGATGGTTTTGAAGATAAAGATAGTGAAAACATGGTATGAGATATAAAATATATATGAAGGTTATATCAAAGTAAAATGGGATAAAATTTCAAATTTAGTGACTTATGTATGAAGATATTCATTTCTTAATGGGGAAATAATCAATGATTTTTTTTATAATGGTCAATGAGGCTATGCGAACCATTTTAGGATTCTGTGAGACTCTTAAACTTTCAACCATGTTTGATAAGATACATCATACCATTCAAAAAGTAGTTTATGATAATGTTTCAGATCTAAAGGATTACTATCTGGACAACCATACATTTGATGAATTGAAAAACATCTTATTTTGAAAGGAGATGTACATAGAATGTAGAAAAAAGAAAAAGAATTTAGATAATAAGGCATTTTCCTTATGATCTGTGAATAAAAAAAGGGACCCAATGAAAATTGAAGATAAATATAACAATTAAGATTTCAGTTAAGAGTTGGATGAAGATATGCATGTGATGATGGAAAAACTCATGTCACTGATGTCAAGATCTTACATGTAATGACCTCTACCCCAGTATCATAGAGTCAGTGACCAATTTATTACATTAAAATATGATACAACCAATCCAATTACAAAGGAAAATGGAATATTAATATTTTATAGATATTGGTACCATAATCTCACACTAAAAATTGAAAATAATAAATATTAAAAATATTTTTTATAGCATCATTATTCCCTATAGCATATACATGCAGATTAATCAGAATACTTTTCGTAGTATGTCATGGAAAAGAATCATAATAATGGTGTGAGCTCAAATACTCATTAGGGGTTTTCATATAGTGGAATATAAAATTAACTAATAAGGAATAGTCAATATGAAAATTAAAATATATGAAAAAATCTCCATTTAATCAAAATCTTGAGAATGGATAATAATATGGTAGGAATAAATTTTCACCAAATAATTCCATAACAATAGTCATATGATCTTGAATCTTATCCACACATATCATAACTAATAAAATAATCACATGGAAATCAACAACTAATATCAAAATTATTTAATTCATAATGATGGACAAAAAAATCATACATTTAAAGTATAATTCCATGACATATTATATTAATGGGTATGGTCTCTTCCAGAAAACCTACCTAGTTTTTCTTATAAGACCACCCGACGCATCGGGGTGTTGAGTGGGCCCTAAAAATCAAAAACTAAGACCAATACAATCCTCATATGAAAGGGGTGAAAAATAAAATATATAAATATTCAAATTGAAAAACCAACACACACAAGGTTAATACTTTCCTCATCCCGTAAACATAATAACCAAACTTCCTATTTAGGGTGGGGATTGGAATTAATGTAGTAAATATCCAATAAAATTGATCAAAAATATATATATAAGTAACAAGGGTTATATAATTACATAATTACGCATGTAGAGAATTTTTAAAATAAGGGTTGTTGTTGGTGGTGTATAGAAATACAACAAAAAATTAATAATTTTTTTTTTCAAAAATACCATTTTCTATTTGATAATCACTTTTTAAAACCAAAAAAATTGATTATATTATGAAAATTATTTTGTTATAAAATAATAATTGAAAATTATGATGGAAGCTTCAAATCAATGGGAGGTTATAATGAATGGTCATTTTTATACATTCCCTATAAGTAAAAATAATTCATTTCACACCGTTGTAAAAGGTCAACACATGCCTCATTAATAAAATGAAAAACAAACAGTCCATTTGAACTGTGACACCCAAACATTATTACAAAGTGTTAGTAAATTATTTTATTTCATTTTCATGATCAAAGGAAATCAAATCTCATGGACTGATCAGTTTAGTAGTATTGGAGATACTAGATACAAACATATGTTTTACTTTACATCCTAAAATGAAAAAACAAAGATATTATCCCCTTTTGTACTCTTTTATCCATTAGAATATCCCTACAAGATAAAACAATATACCTCCTTCCATCCTGGGGAAAAATTAAACATAAGAAAGATGTGATCTTAGATGCTCATAAAGGATAAATAATATAGTAGAAGCCATCATAAACAAGAATAAAATTTTAAGGAATGGTATAAAACTGAACTAAAATTTGTTTAAACATAATATTCAACATAATATAGAAGGAATAAATCAAATTATTAGATTTAATCATTCACATGGATATTATAATAGATGAATAATCACATTCAATATCAATAACTAATCTCATAAAGAGTAACTGCACAATGTCAAACATCATAACCATACCATCAAGGCATCATGCCATGTCCATTACCATACCATCAAGGCCTTGTGCCAAGTCACTAGTTTATTTCATGATACCTACTTATGCATTGAAGGGATATAGTATTCCTCGCATGTCACTTACTATGTCCAATACATTCCTCTTATAAAAAGGGTTAAACATAACAAAAACATTAGTATTAAAACTAGCTTAAAATTTTTTAATACATTAACCATAAACCAAGGATGGTATAAAATAGAACATCCATTGTAAAACATTTCATAAATAATTCAGTATAATTGTGTTGATTTTTTTTTGTAATTAATCAACCTCAATTAAGCATAAAACCCCATAATGGATGTTAACAAATATAAAAATAATTTAATAAATTCATTAAAACTCTTTAAGAGAAATATCCCTTTTTTCATTAAAATTATTTGAAGCCACAAAATTATAAAATAAAGAATTTCATATGAATATAACCATGAAATTATTTAAGATAATATTCAAAATTTTAAGGCATCATGAAGTAGAAAATAGCCGGTCACACCCTATTAGTTGAAAGAAACATTCTTTCCTTAATTTTATCGAAAGTGTCAAAAATTAACTTGTTTTGGTAATGACAGAATGATTACATTAAATTGTTTTATAAAAATTCAAACATGGGTAAAAATTAATTTCAATAAATATTGATAATATTTTTAAATACATTTAAAGAAACATGGACATTGATTATATGGTTTTCCCAGTAGATACTTATGTATAAACAATCTTAGATAAAAACGAGATTGTAGAATTAACCCTTCCCTTATACTTTCCATTAGTAGAGGGTGATTTAGCCTTCTGTATAATGGTTAAAACATGTTATTAAATTATACTAGGACCATATTCATATTTTTGCTATCATATATCATACTCTTATATCATTTTGGTAATAATACTTCAGTATTACCATTGTTTCGAGTGTTACCTACTTTGTTTTCCCATTCCTGATTTGTCATGTAAGTCATGATTGTTATGAATAGAATATGTTTTATTCATATTAAGAACGATATTATGTTATTAATTATTATTTTTAACCATAATTTAAATTTTATAACCATTCTTCAATATTTAATGTGAAGAATGAATCACATCTCATTGTGGAGATGGTAGGCCGTACGTATGCCCGAGCGACGATATCAATCCCTTAATGGTGAAATGGTTTGGAATTGGGTAATATATTAATTATATAGAACCATTATAATGTAATATTAATTATTTATATCCATTATAATCATCATAATACCCATCCAAATAATGTAGTGTTGAATAATAAATTCCCCCACGATGTGGAGATGGTATGTCGTATGTACGCACACATAGTGATATTATTTTTCATATGATGAATAGAATTAGTAAAATGGATGTAACATGATAATAATAACATATCAGTTTATGGATGATACTGGAGATATTATTTTTACATGGAAACAACATAGAAAGAGGAACTAGAAGAAAAAATGGACTTTGAAAGAGATGATAAAACAGTTACCTCTTTTTCAGGTGTCTCTATTTGGTTTGCACAAAAAGACTCCATAGGATTTATTTCTTCCTAAATTTTGGACTCTAGGATGAATTTAGGGATGTTTTTAGAAGTATTGGGTAAGGTTTGGATGATCCAAATTTCTTTGGAGGTGTGAATTAATGAAAATAAGAAGTTTCCTTTTATAGGAGAGGTGAGGTAGACTTTAGGAAGGTCATCAAATATTTATTTATTATAAATTTATATTCTCTTAAAAATAGATAAATATGTATTTCTATAAAGTAAAATCTGAGGATGAGTAGAAATACCAGAATCCAATCATGTTTAGACATGTTTAGGTCATGAAATTGACCTTATATTTTTTTTCTAACCCTTTGTTAAACAATTTAAATCCAACCATGTCTTATTGTATTTTTAAACTATATGGTGAATATAGTGACAATAAAATGCCAAAAGAACCCCAATTGGATAATTTATGAAATATATAATATTTTACTTGTTACTTGGACGATATTTTGATGATTATGAATTTTATAACATTTAATTAATTATTATTTATTTTAATGTATCATTATTCAAAATTTTGATGATATTAAAAAATTTTATTTTTAAAATATCAAACATACATTATAACTTAGAACCAATACATATAATATGTCACTATGTCTACGTTTTCTATAAAATTATTTAATGCCATTAATTAAGTCAATTTGTATTTTTTTTATATTTTAAATATCATTTAATTGATTCTTCCTTTAATAATTCATTTATTGCATCATTATTGTGTCACCATTTAATTAATTAATTTATTTTGTAAAATTATAAAAAATACCACTATGTATAAAATCATTTTATCTTTCTTATTACTATTTTGTGTCTAATTAATCTTATTTAAACTACTATTTTAATAATTGTTTAGTAATTCAAAATTGAATATGACATTTTTAACTCATCTTTAAATAAAATTTAATAAATGTATAAATCTAACACAACTTCCTTAAAAAGGTCATAATTTATACCTAAGGTTTACTTTGTTTGAAAAGCACTTATCCAATGAAATTAAGACAATGTTTATGGTAATATTATATTATTATAATATTAATTTTACATTTAATTACCCTATTTAAATTTAACCATGTTAATTAAAATCCAAAAGATAATATTCACCAACAATTATTTTGATCTCATTAGACCACAATTTTTTTGATAATTAAAACCATGTATGTCCATTTTTCAAAATTATATTCACAGAGGCAGAAAAATTACGTTTAATGTCAATCCCATGGATGTGGATTGAATGTGAGTAAAAGATCCATACAAAATATTAATTTTTTTTATAATTCTATTATAAAATGATTCCAATGAACTATATTAGATTAATAAATTTATTTTTTTCTATATTAATCTTAAAATCAATTTAAATTAAAATAATTATTTAAATTAAATATTCGTTTTTTAACAACAATGCAGAATGTATCATTATTCATCAAAAATTAAAAGATTTCATAAAATTACCAAAATGTCAACCCTATGCTAATTTTGATATTCTAAATTAAAAATGTCATGTATATTGAGATAAAAAATTTGTAAATTTCATAATTTGGTTAATACTATTCATAACATCTTTCAAAATGGCTAGTTTGAAAGGTTATTGCGAACCTGAACTCGATGATGTATGTAGCACAAGATATTGAATTATTTAAAAGGAAACTTACTGTGGAATATTGGAGTGTTACAATCTTCCCTAAATCAAATTATTTATTCCTAAAAAATTATAGAAAATCACTGCATAAAATGATTCATGTGGTAATTCACCATAAGTTCCTCAGATTCCCTCTTCATCTTTTCCATTTTATGGTTTTTCCAAATTATCTTTACTAGAAAAGTCATCAGATTTCTCAACACAAATTCTCTAGTATCAAGAATCCTGATAAGATCTTCACAATTTGATAGATAAGGATCCTGTTCTATTTCGTTGAATGTGAGTACATGTGTTGGTTCTGGCATGTATTCTATTAATATTAATACGTGGAACACATCATGAACTTTGGAGTGATTCAGCAGCATTTCTAAATGGTAAGCTACTACTGCAATTTTTTTGAGAATTTAAAAAGGTTTGATGTACCTGGTACATAATTTACCCTTCTTACTGAATTTTATAACACCCTTCCTTGGATATACCTTAACAAAAAAATGATCTCCCACATGAAATTCCAAATCCGTTATTCAGTTATCAGCATAGCTCTTTTTCTTACATTGATATGTTTTGATATGGTCTTGAATAATATTTTCCGTTTCCATACCATTCTTAACATGTTATGGGTCTATGAGTTTCCTTTCACCAATATCATCCCAACAAGTTAGTTTACAACATCTCTTTCCATATAACACTTCATATGGTTCCATTTTCATACATGAATGGAAGCTATTGTTATATGAAAATTATAATATAGGTAAATACTAATCCCACAAACATTGAAAGTCAAGAGAGAAAGATATCAACATTTTTCTATGGTTTGAATAGTCTATTAGGATTTTCCATCAATTTTAGGTTGGTAGGCAGTGCTCAAATGAAGCTCAGTATCTAGGACCTTCTAAATAATTTTGATGAATTTTGATTTAATATAGTGGTCACGCTAAAAAACAATCAATAGGGGTACACCATGATGTCTTAAAAATTTCTTAATATATAGTCTTTTTAAACATTCTAGTGTAAATCTTATATTATAGCAATAAAATGTGGTTATTTTTTAAAATGATAAAAAATAGCACATAATTCATAATTTATTATAGGAGTCTCTCGTATCCCTAAGAAAATTTCCATCGTAATATCATCCCATTTCCACATAGGTATAGGAATAGGTTTCATGAATCCTCTAGGTTGTTTTCTTCCCACATTCACCTGTAAAAAAACCATACATCTCTACACATAATCTATAATCTCCCTCATCATGTTATCCCACCCAAAATTTTCCATCAAATCTCTTTACATATTAGTTCCACCAAGGTTTATAAAGAAATTAGATCTATGATCATCATCCAAGAATTCCTTTTTTAGCTCAGGTATAGTAGGAAAACAATTCAACCTACCAAATTTAAAAATGAAATCTTCAAATACTAAGCCAATCAGTCTACCATCATTCAAAACAATAATTTTCTTTTGAAACACTGCATCATCATACTAGGAACATTTATTGATTTCTAGTAAAGATGTTTTAGGAACCATTCAATAAAGTATTTATGTTTCACCTTTTATGATAATTAATATATCAATATTTACTATATCCATAAACATAAGATCCCATTTAACTCTCTTTTATTAGAACTCCATTGTTTTCTCTACTCAAACCACATGCCACCTTATTTTCCATCCCTGGGTGGTACTGTATTGTGTAATCATAATACTTGGGTAGCTCAGGCCATCTCTATTGTCTCATGTTGAGTTATTTATAGGAGAAAATATATTTCAAAAGTTTATGATCAATATGTATCTCACATCATTCACCATAGAGATAGTGTCTCCATGTATTTAGAGAAAAGATTACTATTAATAACTCCAAATCACGAGTTGGATATTTTTTTAATTAATTTTAATTACCTTGATGCATAATAAATAACCCTATCATTATTCATAATGAAACAACTGAATTTTTTCCATGATGAATCATTATAAATCACAAAACAATCATTTCCATATTGTAATGTTAAGATAAGATCATTGAATAATACTCTGTTAAATTTGTAGTAATATTCTTCACAATCTTTTTTCCATACAAATGTAACCCCTTTATGTGTGGTATTGGTTAATGAGCTTTCCAACTAGGAAAAGTTATGAAAAAAATGACAATAGTAACTACCTAAACCAATAAAAAGGCATAACTCTATTATACTCATTGGTAATGGCCATTCATTAATTTCTTTTGTTTTGGTAGGATCAATAGAGATTCCATATTTGGAGAAAATATGGCCAAGAAATTAAATTTCTTGAAGCCATAATTCACACTTTCTAAACATCCCATATAGTTCACTTCTTCTTGGAGTCTTCAAAATAGTCATCAAGTGGTTATCATGGTCTTTGTATCTTTCTGAGTATACAATGATATCATCAATAAATACTATGAAAAAAGCATCAAGATAATCCTTGAACAATATGTTCATTAGATCCATGAAAACAAAGGTTGCATTAGTCACTCCAAATGTCATTACCTTAAATTCGTAATTACCATACCACATTCATAATGTTGTCTTTGATATATCTTCCCTTTTTATACACAATTGCTGATATCCAGAATAAAGGTTAATTTTCGAAAAATATTGACTTCCATGAACTTGATCAAATAAATCATTAATGTGAGGAAGGGGATACATTATCATTATTTTAATAGCATTTATTTCTCTATAGTCAATGCATTTCCTCATTGATCCATCAATCTTCTTAACAAAACGAACTAGGGATCCCCATAAAGAAACACTAGGGTGAATAAATCCGTTATAACTCAAATCCCCTAGTTGTGTCCTAGGCTCTACTAATACCACAATGGTTAATTTATAAGTATTATTTTATATTGGTCTTGAATTAGGTATTAAATCAATAAAAAATTCAACATCGCGCTCTGGGGTGTCCTGGTAAATCATTGGAAAAAACCTAAGTTTATTCCATTACAATATGCACATCCTCAATTTAAATATTTCATTATTATTCCATAGAGGTTATTTCCACATCCTCCCTAAGAATATTATTTAGTAAAGCTACTATGGCGTATTTTGATAAGAATCAGGTGATAATGTTTATGCTCTAAATAAAACAGATTCTGCATCATCCTCACAAATCGAAACATCCTTCTTCTGGGAATAATGTTTCTCATCATATTTAGATATATAATCCATACTGAGGATTATATCAATATCATCAATTGTTATGGTAATAATTTCAATAGATAATTCTTGTTTATATTCCATAATGGGAACTTCCAATCACATCTTTGTTGTAATGAGACATCACTTAGGGGTTTTGACTGAAAACTCCCTTGTTAATGTGAATTGGAAATATCTAATTTTTAAAGAAAACAAGGAAGATATAAAGGAATGGGAGGATCCAAAATCAAATAAATATTATCCTATGTTTGAGGTGATGATTGTAATACCAACCACAAAATCATTAGGACTTTCAAGTTCAACAGTTATGATCGATAATGCTTGGCCTTGCTCCTTTGTCCATTTCTAAGGTATGTTTCTTTGACACTTAGGACAATCATTTGAATAATTTCCCATTTCTTTACAATTTTAGAAATGATAATTGACATTTTCATTCTTCCCCTTACAATCACAAGCTTAGTGGCCTTTTATTCTCTCTTGCAACAAACTCATATCCCCTTTAGGCAAGTACCAGGGTGTTTCTTCCCATAATTACTACCGGGTGGAAAGTCAAAATTTTCCTTCTTCCCCTTATTTCCCTTCCTAGAGTGTTCAATGGACCTCTTCTTCTCTTTATTCCCTTTATATTAATTAGACTTAAGGAATTTTTTTCTGTCATGATAGCATATGAGACGATATCTTTGTATGATGAGAAAGAATGTGAGACCAATACCTGTCAGAGGAATGGTTTTAACCCATCAAAGAATTGATCAATCTTATTTCTTGGGTTATGTATGTAGTCTGCATCATGCCTTACTAGCCTTGTGATGTTAGCCTCATACATTGCCAAATTCTCATCCTCTTTTTTCTCTAGACTCAGAAATTTCCTTTCTATATTAGCTCATTTTTCAATAGGAAATTAATTTTCTCGGAAATGTTTGTTAAACTTCCTCCATTCCATATTTTATACTTCCTCATCCTCCTTCATGTTTCTTATTAATGAACACCATTGATCGACTTCTCCTAATAGACGATAAGTTACCATGAAAACCTTTTTCGATTCATTAGTCCCAAAAAGAGGAAATATTTTCTCTATAGAACTTATCTATTTACAAATATAAATGGATTTTAGTCCCATTTAATGTTGGTGGTTGTTGTCTCATGATGCGGTCTAACATTGATCTTCCATGTTGTGGGTTAGGGTGATCCATATAAGTAAGTTTATTATTTATAACATGAGCTAGCTGACCCAGTATGGTTATAATATATTTAACAAGAGTAGTATCACCAGCTCCACTATCATTATCATTCATAGGAGGGAATACCTACATGTATTACATGAATTTATATGATTTCCATTTCTTCCACAAGGTTCAATTTCTAAATAAAGGAATACACTAGATTAGGTTATGAATCATAATTCATAATTAAAAACTAGTAAAATATATAACATAAATTGAAAATTTTGGCATATCCAATCCATAATAATTAACTTGTTTCTTTGAGGATAGATTTAATCATAAGTCATTCATAATGGTTTGTAAATAAAATATGAATTATCATAAGAAAATACCCCATGAGTGTTAAACTAGGTGTGAAGTAAGTCCAATTGTCATGTAACAGGTTACCCCAGGTCAATATCTGAACTCCTTGTTGGAGTTTTTACCCCTAGGTACATTTATGCTACGACCATATTCATTTGTAATAACCAGGAAGATAATTATTTTCTAGGAATACCCATATAATCTCTATACTATCAATTTCTAGGATGTTCTTATATACATATCCTCAAAGTCTATCTTAGGGTAATCTTCCCTAATCAAGGTTCTTTTCTAAATCTACATTCCAGGGTTTATACTAAACTTCCTTTGATACCAACACTAATTCCCCGACCCTAGTTACCCAGAGTGAGTGCATTGTTTTATTACATTAGAATGATCATATGAAATCAAATCCTAAAGGACTAACTGGTTTAGTAGCCTCAAAGATACTATATAAAAGAATGTTTTACATTAAATATTGAAAAAATGTTATCCCCTTTGAAAACTCTCATATCCCTTAGAATATACCAAGTCGTAAATAATAATATACTTCTTCACATCATGGGGAAAATTAACCACGATAAATCTGTGACATCATATTCTCAGTAAGGATAAACAATACAAAGTAAGATATCATAAACTAGCATAAAACATTAACCATAAGGTATAAAACTAAAAAAAAATCCATTTAAACATAATCTTCATCACAATATCGTAAGAATAAAAAAAATAATTCAATTTAAACTTTCACATGGATTTACCAAAAATCAAATAATCACATTCAATATAGAAAACAAATCATAGAAAAAGAAAATTCATAATTCCATACATCAGTACCATACCATCAAGCCCTCATTCCAAGACCATTACTATACCATCAAGCCCTTATTCCATGAACCTGGTTTGTCTCATAAGTCCTACTGATGCCTCCAGGGGCTATAGTGGGCCTCACTCGTCAGATTCTATGTCTGTTTCATTCCTTTTATAAAAATGGAAAAACATAACATAAACATTCATTTTAAAAATAGAATACAATATTTTGATACTTTAAACATAAATAATGAATGGTGTAAAAATCACACATCCATAGTAAAAAATATTAAAAAACCATCAATAAAATATAGAAGGTTTTATCATAATATATCAACCTCAATAAAGAATAAAATCCAAAAAATGACATTGGCATAAATGAAATTAGTCTGATAAACTCATTAAAACTCTTTGAGAGAAATATCAATTTTTATTTGAAGTAATTTAAAATCCACACAATTCTAAAATAAAAAATTTCTTTTAAAAATATCATTATAGGATTATATAGAAAGCATCAAAACATTAAGGCATCAGGGCGTCATAAATAGTTTCTCTCACCGTATAAGTTTAAAGTAACATTCTCTCCTAAATTGGGTTGAAAGTGTCATAAAGTACCTTGTTTTGAAAATGAAGGAAATATTCCTTTGAAACATTTTATAAAAAATAAAAAATGGATATAAATGAATTTAAAAAAATGTCGATAGAATTTCAAAATATATTTAAAGAAACATGGTCAAGGATGATAAGGTTTTCCGAGTATATACTTACGTATAAACAATATCAGATAAAAATGAGATTCCAGAATAAACACTTACCTAATACTATTCCTTTATTTGAGGGTGATATATCGTCTATTATAATTTTTAAAACAAGTTATTAAATTATAACAGGACCGTATACATATTTTTTATTTCATATATTAAACTTCTATATCTTTTTGGTAAAAATATTTTATTATTACCATTGTTTCGAGTTTAACTTCTTCGTTTTACCATTACTGTTTCCCATGTTAGTCATGTTTGTTATGAATAGTATATGTTTTATTCATATCAAAAATGATATTAATTTCATAATTATTATTTTTACACATCATATTAATTTTATAATCATTCTTTAATGGTTAATGTGGAGAATTAATCTCATCACGATGGAGAGATGGTAGGTCGTATGTACGCATGATCAAGGGTATCATTTCCTTATTGGTTAAATGGTATGGAATTAAATGGTAAATTAATTATATAGAATAATTATCATGTTATATTAATTATTTATATCCATTATACAAATCATAATACACATCCTAATAATTTAGTTTTGAGTAATAAATTACACCAAGATGTGGAGACAGTAAGAAGTATGTACACACACATAGTGATATTGTTATTCGTATGATTGATAAAATTTGTCATATGGTTGTCCCGTGAATATAATAAAAGCTCAGTATATAGACGACACTTGATTTATTATTTTCATATAAAAACAACATAAAAAAAGTAAGTATATGAAAAAAGAACTATGAATGCGGTGGTAAAACAACTACCTCATTTTCAGGTGTCTCCGTTGGTTTTCTCAAAAGGACCACTTAGGATGGATTTCTACCCAATGTATGTCCTCTAAGATGCAGTTTGGGATGTTGGGAGAATAAAATTTATGGGGTTTTCTAAGAAAAATTCATTTAGAGTCTTGAATTAAAGAGAAGGAGGAGTTCCGCATTATAAGAGAGGTGAGGGGCACTTTAGGATGATCTTAAAATATTAATTTATTATAAATTCATTTAAAATAAAATAAAAGTGATTTA
This sequence comes from Viscum album, assembly GCA_963277665.1. Lineage (NCBI taxonomy): Eukaryota > Viridiplantae > Streptophyta > Magnoliopsida > Santalales > Viscaceae > Viscum > Viscum album. The sequence goes on along the minus strand of OY728122.1, from coordinate 2,004,688,847 downwards.
TTTATTAGATAATATGATGATGGGACGAAATAAAATTATCCAATTATTTTTAGTCAAATTTAGGTCATAAAATTAACCTTAAATTTTGGGTTCAACCCTTAGTTAAACAATTTAACTCTTACCGTGTTTTCTAATATTTTTACACTATATGGTTAATATAGTCATCATAAAACTCCAAAAAACCCCAATTGGTTTATTTATGATATATTCAACACTATACTTGTAATTTATTGGAAGAAAGTATTTTAATGAATTTTATAACATTTAATTAAATATTATTTACTTTAATGTATCCTTTATGTCAATTTTGATAATATTGAAAATTTTATTTTAAGAAATATAAAAAAAAGATAAATTCGAACCAATACTTCCAATATGTCACTGACATGTCATTTTTATCTATCAAATTAGTCAATGTAATTCATTATTTTAAAATATATTTATTTTACTATTTTAAATAACATCTAATTAATACTTTCTTTAATAATTTCATTATTGCATCACTATTGTTACACCATTTTATTTATTTATTTATTTCTAAAAATTATACAAAAAATAAAATTATTTAGATAATAATTTTATATTTAGAAAAAGTATTTTTAGTCCAATTTATATTATATATAACTCTATATAAAAAGTGGTTTATTTATTAAAATTTAAAAATAATATTTTTAAATCTTCTTTAAATAAAAAATAATAAATATCTTCATCTAACACAAGAATTTTAAAAAATTCCATAATTTAGACCTGAGGATTATTTTGGTCGAAAAAAACATATCCAACAAAATTAAGACATGTGTTAGAATAATATCATATTATTATAATATTAATTTTACTTTTCATTATCATATTTACATTTAACAGTGATAAATAAAACCCAAAAGTTATGAATCAAAATCAAATTTTCATAACTTACTAGATCAAATTCTTAATACTAATTAAAACCATGTGTTTACATTTTTGGAAATTCAATTCATAGAGTTGGTAAAATTACATTTAATGCAAATCCTGTGGAAGTGGTTAAAAGGCGGTTAAAATAGTCGTTCAAAATTTCATAAATTATTATATCCGATTATATTAAATAATGATTCCAATTAACTATATTGGAAAAAAATATGTATTATTTATACATTTTAAATTTCAAATAAATTTACAGAAAAATATTTATTTAAAAGTAATAGACAGTTTTTAACAAAAATGTAGTATTTTTCATTACTCATCCAAAATTTAAACTTTTCAAAGAATTAGAAAAATTTCAACGTAATCTAATTTCGATATTATGAATTCATAAGTAAAATATATTTTGAAACATAAAATTTCTAAATATCCTAATTTGGTTAATAAAATTCATAATCTCCTTTTTAAACTCCTAGTTTGAATGGTCATGGTGCGTTTGAACTTGATGTTGCATGGAACACACACTATTGAATTTTTTAAATGGAAGTGAACTGTGGAAGCTTTGGGCATGACATGAATAATTGTGTAAAATTTAAAAAATTTATTAAAATATCATTAATATATAGATTTTATTCTTCTGAAAACCATTATGTATATATTTTTATAATCAATTTATTTTGAGTAAAATGAAATTTTGATCATAGTGAGAAATAAAGTCATCGTTTCATAAAACTATCTCTTCAATATACATAAGTATTAAAGAGATAAACATGTTAATATCATATTTAATATCATAAATACCAGTGGATAATAAAATATATATATTTTTTGATATACATATTAAAAAATTCCTCTATAGGAAGCTTGAAGATAAACGAACCCGAATTTTGATGAAATTTTGAAATAAACCATTAACACTTTTGGTGAAATTTTAATCATAACCCCCATGATATAAATAAAATAAAAAAACATTAAATATATATAATACAAATATATTAATTATATAAAATATTAAAAGTTATCTGTATACACCATAGATAATAAATAACTGGTGAATATGGAATATGTCTCACGGAAGTAAAAGTTAGATGAGAAACCCTTACCAAATGTCTGATTTCCTTTTTATGTGTCCAAAACTCCCATATAATTAATATATATTTATTATAAATATATTATAGATACAAAATAATATATATAATACTATATATTATTTTATTATTACCTTTTATCACCCATTTATTAACAATTGGGTATTAAACCACAATTCAAGGGGATAACTACATCATTTTTATTGTACGCTTTGGTTCAATATTTTCGGTATTTGATCATTGATCGTGGTTTATAAATATTATGTATTTAAATAATGAGATATAATTTATATATATTCATTATATATATATATAGTTTCATCCATAATAGTTATATATAGAAGAATGAATTACACCATTCCAAGAGATGGTTGGTTGTACATATGTATAAATGTTGTTTTCATTTCTATATGATGTAAAGAAAAATGTTTAAAAATAATTAGTCTTTATAGAATCTCCATTTTACCATATATATATTTTTTATTTATTAAATATATCCTTTCCACCATCATTGTAAAATAGAAATGAAAAAAATTACATCGCTTCATAGTGGTGGTAGTCCACATGTTATCATTTTCCAATGGATAATAAGGTATGTAGGTAGATAAGATATTATAATTCATGATGTATAATTTTTTCATATTAAAAATAAATAAAAATTAAATACATTATAATAACTATAGATAACTGATGGTGAAAAAAAGTGAATTTTATTACTACGTGGATATGATAAGAAATACATACAAGTGAGAGATAGTTTCACACTCGTTTTTATGGGAAATATGATGGATAAGGGTGGATTAATAATAATAATAATAATATTATTATTATTATTATTATTATTAATATTTCATTATATTAAGGAAAACTGAGTTGTAATTTTATGATTAATACCACTAATTTAGTGGAAGTAAAATATGAAATAAACTAAAAGTGATCACGTAAGATGATGGCCTCTTTTTCAAGATACGTTAATTAGATCCTTTATAATAGAACATATGGATGGTATTTTTAGTAGTCAAACACATCCAAAACATACATATGTTTATTTTTTATGGTAATTTTATAGGCTTTGTTAATATATGTTTCTAAAAGTTTTTTACATATGTAAGAACTAGGATCCTCTTTTCAGGTATGTTTTTCTTTTTCCTGTTGTTTTTGAGAGAAGAGGAGTTTTGGTAAATTCTTCAAGTACATGCCGTGTACATTATAAGTACACACCATGTACTTCGTTACTGTAGGAGGCTATGTGATGGTCATTTCATGGCCAAACACACAGTCGTGTGGGGTGACGTGGAGGCTGCCTAAAGCAGAGTACGGAAAAGGCAAGTACACGTCAGGTACTTAAAATGTACACGCTGTTTATTTTGTTTTTTTCATTAAACGCACTAGGGTCGCGTCTGACGGACAAAACCATCTTCTTCTAGGCTTTCTTTTTTTATGGGAGAACCCGCTCGTCCGTAGTTCTTCGATGAACTCCCATGCCTCGGTTTTTCCTCAGAATCGAACTCCGTCGGTTGTCTTGGAATCACATCGGCGAGTTCTCTCTTCTTCTAGAGAATCGTTTTCCAATTCCTCCTCGTTTCCAAGTTATCATGGGAAGAATGTTTTATTTGTTTTTGTAGGTATATGGTGTTCTAAGGTGATTCAAGCCTCTTGGTTCAAGTATATTGATCTCTTAATGCAGATATAGGTGGATTGTGCCTTTCTATAGAAAGTCATTGAGTATAATGTGCAAATTCCACCAATACCATTGAACGAGGTATTGCGTGTTTACTATTTTTCCCCTGTTGTTTGTATGCTTTTCTTTATGCCTGAGTAGAGGTTAATTTTTGTGAAGAGGGTAACTTGATGTACTTTGGATGTATTTACCATTCATGTTTTTCCTATTTATGACCATTTGGTATAGTTTTTTCTGTTAGGCTATTGCCAGTTCCATTGCCTAGTGTTATAGGGTGGAATGTTCTTTTGATGACATGCTGTTATGTTGTACAATGCTAGCCATGTAGTTTTTGAGGTTTGCTTTGGTCGTTATGTGACGTGATACTTGCTGAATTTACACAGGTCTGTGAGAACCTAGTGCAGTAGACCATAGGAATAATGGACATAAGGGATTCTCCATAGTGTCTCTATAATTTATGATGCAATACCACTAGGGGAATTGACTTTGAGTGCTTCCTCAGAGAGTCTGTAGTTCCTCGACATGGGAAATAGAGGTAATGTGATGTAATTGCTTCACTAGAGCGCCTTTAGTACCGATACGAGACTATAGGGGGAATTTACCGTGAGTGCTTTCTCAGAGAGTCTATACTTTAACTGAACAAGAGGGGTGAGTCTATGTGTTCTTCCCAGAGGGTTGCTTGCTTCTGCTAGGTAGCACCAGAGGGGATAGGCTGCGAGTACTTCCCAGAGGGTTACCTGTTTAAGTTATTAGCTTTGATTAGATGTTGTTGATATTTGGATTGTGGATTGTTTACTGCTAAGTACTTTCCTGTTTACTACTTTTTGTACTTTTACCTACAATATATTCACCGACTGTTAGGCGCAGATCTTCGAGTGGTTGCCTACTAGGATTTTTCCTCACACTCTGTTTAGTTCATGCTTTTGGGCCAAAACAGAATATATTGTTGCAGGTATAGATAAGGGAAAGTGCCCTTCTACTTCAAGTTATTGATTGCTGTGGAGTTAGAGAGCATGGGAGCAATCTATGGCTTTCGATACTAAGGAGTATATCTGCTTTCTTTTGCACTTTGGTTTATCACTGTTGTATTCCAACATTGTGACTCGTTTGGATTTTTTCCTAGACATATATGTATCATGCATCATTTATATATATCTTCTTTAGTTGTTTCCTTTATCAGTCTTCAGCTGTTACTATTATTTGGTATTTACTTCTTCTGCTATTATATAATGGTTTATCTTCCACTGTGTTACTCTTCTAATGAGGGCATAGTTTTCCCACTATCACACCCAAGGCCCTTGCTGCTAGTCGACAACCTCTGGCATTCGGGGAAATGCTCTCGAGGCCATGTGACAAACCTGGTACGGGGTGCCTCTGGGTGTCTTCCATAACCAGAACAATAAAAAGTGGTATCAAAGGAATTTTTTTCACTTGACTTACTGTTTGGATCCTTTATCCAGGGATAGGAAAGAATGGGTAATTGGTAATAAGTTGTGCCTGAGAGTAGCTAACCTGTGTATTGGGAAAATCTAACCAACCTTTTTATTTCAATTTTTATGGTTTTGAAATTTTACAGTTGATTTCATTTCACCATTGGGTGATTCACATGTTTTGTACTATTACTGTTGATGTTATTGAGGTTCTATTTCTATATGAAACTAATGAGATGAGGGTATTCGATCTCGGGCATCATATAGGAACCTGCTAGAAATCACATGTCATGGATTCATTCCATGTCATCTAGGACTCATTAGAAATTTTTTGTTGTTGTGATAGATGTTTTGTAGAATATTCATGCTGTCGTGATAGATACCTTGATAAAAAAATCTGCTTCTTGTTAGAACATTGATTGTGTAAGGTTTTGTTTGAATGAATGCCAATCTTTGGTTCCTGAGGTGTTATGGGCCCTCATGGACTTGAATTTTCTGGATCATTGACTTTTTACCCTGTTTTTTACTTGTTAAATATTACAAACTTTGATTCGCAGGGAGTATGGGCCCTCAAAGATTGGAATTTTGAACTTTTAGAGTTCGTTTCAGTGTTTTCTGGGCTCCGGAGTTGTTTCTGGGGCTTACTGTTTAGAAAAACACAGAATACACACCGTGTAGTTTTGAGTACACACTCTGTGTTCTTTTGTTTGGGAAGAAACAATTTTTCTTAAGTACACTCTGTGTACTTCATACACACACTGTGTATTATCTAACCATTTCCCAAGACGTGTGGGAAGAGACACGGGATAGGGAAAATCTCATGGTAACACACTGTGTACCAGTTGTGCACACCGTGTAGTGTAATCCTAGGAGTCCAGCTGTGTAGTTAACAACATGGTCAGAAGATTCTCTTCTTATAAACACTGTGTCCACCTCGAACACGCTATGTAGTCTGACCCAGGTACTCGACCGTGTCACAAACATTATGGGTCGGTGTCATCCAATCTCATACACGTTGTGTCCACCTGGAACATGTTGTGTAGTGTCAGCCATGTAGTCGGCTGTGTCGCTAACCACATGGTCTGTTGGGACTTCATAGTATATGCCGTTTCCATTTGGAACATGTCGTGTAGTGTGACCCGGGTACACAGTCCTTGTCATTAACAACATAGGCCAGGTGAAGCTTGTTGAGTATACGTCTTGTCTACCTTGACCACGCCATGTAGTTTTTCCTTAAGAGAGTCGTGTGGCTTAACCGTGTAGAAGGACTCGGGTAGGGGAAGAGGATTCACGTACAAGCCATGTGTTAGGATAACATTCCATGTGTTTGGGGTGTTACACGACCAGTTTAGGCAAGAGTACACGCCCATGTAAATTTCTTAAGGGAATAGGCCATGTAGTATTTATACACATCGTGTAGTCATGTCTTGTAAAACATGAATGATTTCTTTCTCCTATTCCCTTGTTATTCTCCTAGTTTTCCAGTCCTTGATTATATTGATCTAAGGTGTGAGTTTGAATTTATAGAGTCATGGCACCAAGACGTCCTCCGGTTGTACGCCAGTTGCCAAGCGGTGATTAGACGACAGATATGGTTGATCAGAGACTTCCAACAGATCCTCTTGTCATGCCAGTCTTGTCACCAACCATTATACCTGACGCATGAGTTGATGCTCAGTTCAAAGGGGTCTTTATGAGGATGATGTAGACCTTCCAGGGAGCTCTGCCTCCTACCATGTCTATGGAAAACTAAACGTGGGTTTTGCAGCAGCTGCATCCTCCCAACTTTTTAGGGGAAAGAGGACCTCAGGCTGTAGAGTCATGGCTAGAAGCCATGTTGAAGATCTTTTATCATCCGAAGATGCCTCCATAGAGGAGGGTCAAGCTCGTTACCTACATGCTATGCGATTCTGCCAAGAGATGTTGGGATGTGATCTCACAGGTGGGTCATTAGCAAGTTACGGCTTTGGAGGAGTTCGACCACATCTTCTATGACTACTTCTATCTAGAGACCCTAAGGGACAACCGAGCATGGTAGTTTATGAGCCTTGAGTAAGGTACCTATCGATTATGGAGTACTCCACTATTTTCACCGAGCTTCAGCGTTTCACACCGTTACTAGGAGGAGATGGATTATTCCTGGCAAGGAAGTTCAAGGATGGACTCAGAAAGGACATCCTATCTCAGGTGAATATTTTCCAGTTGACTTCTATCATATATATTGTCAACCATGCACTAATCACGGAGCGCAATCTAAGGGAATCTAGAGTTGTGAGCCAGGGTGGCTCGACATCTACAGTTTTCATCCCTCCTACTGACAGTAGGAAGCACTGCAGGGAGTCTTCGCATGATGATTCGAGGAGGTGAGACACATCTTCTGGTAGCCAGGTGGTATGCTACCAGTGCAAGAAGAGTGGGAATACGAGGCCGCAGTGCTAGAGAGACCCGGTGGAGTGCTGATCTTGCAACAAGTTGGGACACCTTCTGTGTTTCTATTATATATTTTCACTAGAAACTGGAGATTTGGGTTCATCTATGACTCCTCGTATAGGAGTAGCACTTCCACATAATCATCAGTCTGGAAAATGGTGTTCTTCCGTCTGCTCAGGCTGAGGTGGAGGTCGCGGCCACAGTGGTCAGTCACCAGGCTACCAATGACAGCAGGGTGGATCAGCTCAGAGTAGTCAGGTAGGGTCACATGGCCACAGAGCTGGCTAGACTTTTTCAGTAGAGCAAACCCATCGGGAGAAGGATCTCGGCACCTCTAAGGTTGGAGGTACGATCCTAGTTGCCTCAGTTTTATCTTCATCTCTTTTCAATACTGGTGCTATGCATAGCTTTATATCTGTTTCTATCAAGGAGAGCCTTGGGATATTTATCTTTTCATCTACTGATGTCTTGACGCTAGAAACTCCGTTGGGGACTAGAACATCTAGTGTATGTCAATGAAAGGAGTTATCTCTTGAAGTTGGTGGGTGTCACTTCCTTTGGTATCTTTATGTTCTACAGATGACAGGCTATGATGTCATTCTTGGAATGGAATGGCTAGTTCCCTTCCAGGAAGTCATCGACTGTTATCGCAGCTGGGTGAGTTTCATATCACTTGAGGGTGGATCTTTTCTTCATTAAGGAATGTGGGATGTCCAAGATAGAAGATTGGGTCCATAGCATCATGAGTTGGGAGAAGTTACAGCCCAAATTTCTAGTCTTTATCTGTATGACCAGGGGACTTCACAGTTAGAATTTCCTCCAGTGGCGGATCATTTTAGAGATGTCTTTCCAGAGGACTTTTCGGGTTTTCCCTCGAAGCACGAGGTGGACGTTTCGATCGAGCTTCTGCCAAGAGTGGAACCGGTGTCCATTCCTCATTATAGGATGGCTACAACTGAGTTCTAGGAGCTCAAGAAGAAGTTGTAGGAGTTGCAAGAAAAGGGTTTCATCCAACCAAGTACCTCTCCTTGGGGTTCGCCTGTCCTGTTCGTGATAAAGGAAGAAGGTACCCTCAGGCTTTGTGTAGACTATTGGAAGTTTAACCAGTTAACGGTCAAGAACCGATATCCCTTTCCCAGGATTGATGATCAATTTGATCATCTTTTTGGAGCCTGGGTGCTCTCAAATATTGAATTGAGGTCTGGTTATCATCAGTTGCATGTTAGACCATCTGATATACCTCTCACAGCCTTCTAGAGCAGGTATGGTCTATACGAGTATATGGTTATTCCATTCGGTCTCAAGAACGTGCCAGCAGTTTTCATGTCACTAATGAACCGAGCGTTCCATCAATACTTGGATTCCTTTGTGTTTGTCATCATGGACGATATCTTGGTGTAATCTCACACTCGACACGACCTTGCCAAAAATCTTGAGATCGTTCTGAGTACACTAAGAGAGAATTATCTATATTCTACGCTCTCAAAATTCCATTTTTGGATGGATCAAATTCACTTCTTGGGTCATGTTATCTCAGAGACAAGAGTATCATTACACCCAGAGAAAGTGAGAGCAGCAGTTTCCTGGGGGAATCCGAAGAACTTCTTTGAGGTGTAGAGTTTTCTAGGGATGGATGGATACTACAAACACATCATACATGACTTTTCATGCTTAGAAGCACTACAGACGGGTCTGACCAAGAAGGGTGCGAAGTTCTTATGGTCAGATTCTTGTGATTCAGCCTTTCTGGAGCTAAAAGGGAGGTTGACTTCAGCACCGATACTAGTATTACCAAATCCAGGAAAGAGCTACACTATTTATTTTGATGCCTCAGGTATCGGGATGGGAGCTGTGCTTATGAAGGGAGATGGAGTCGTTGCGTATGGGTCTCGGCAGTTGAGGCTACATGAGAGGAATTACACGACGCATGATCTGGAGTTGGCAGATGTTGTTCATGTCTTGCGTTGTTGGAGACATTACCTTCTATGAGATCATTTTTTGGTTTTCGTTGACCCCAAAATTCTAAGGACATTTTCACTCAGCTTGATCTGAATTTGAGACATCGAAGGTGGTTTGAGTACCTTCAGTCCATCGATTTTGAGCTTGCCTATACGCCAGGATTGGGAAACATAGTGGATGATGCGTTGAGCAGGAGGACTCAGATGTAGGAATTTTGAGAGGCCAACAGTGAGTGGTAGATTATGGCTCTGTTCTCTGAGATGCATCTGGAGGTACACGATAGATAGGCGCAGGCATTTTTTTCTTCTGTAGTTGTTACCTCTATGCGTATTGATCAAGTTCTAATGAGGAATCTGTTGGATTCTAAAGGCCTAGTCCTATAGAAGAGTGTGTTAGGAGAGGACCCTATTCCTCGGTAGACCATAGGAGAGGATGAGATCTTTCATTTCCAGGGATGCATATGGGTGCCAACAGATATACGCGAGGAGCTGATGAGGGATTTTTATTCCTCAGATTGGGAAGTTCATCCTGGCATCACCAAGATGTATCGAGATCTACACCATCAGTATTGGTGGTCAGGTATGAAGAGGGATATTGTTGGATTCATCATGAGGTGTTCCACTTGTCAACAGGTGAAAGCAGAGCATCAGCAACCAGATGGGATTTTACAGTAGTTACCCATTCCTTAGTGGAAGTGGAATGACGTCGCAATGGATTTTGTGATAGGGTTTCTGAGGTCTCCTCAAGGGAACAACACAGTATTGGTTATCATTGAAAGGCTTACGAAGGTCTTTCACTTCTTCCCGATTAAAGAGATGTTCAGTGTTGATGAGCTGGGATGGTTGTGCATCCGTGAGATTGTACATATTCATGGAGTTCCAAACACCATCGTTTCATATTGGGATGTGAATTTTACTTCTTGGGTTTGGCAAGGGCATCAGAAAGCTTTGGGTATATAGGTTCATTTGAGTACTGCTTACCATCCCCAGACAGACGGCCAGTCTGAGCGTACAATTCAGGTGATTGAGGACATGCTCCGAGCATGCATCCTAGATTTTTGAGGTTCTTAGGAGAAACATATACCTATTATAGAGTTTTCCTACAACAATTGTTTTCAAGGATCTATTCAGATGGCACCTAATGTTGCATTGTACAGTAGGCCATGTCGATCACCCTTATGTTGGCTGGAGGCAGGAGAGGCAGCTTTGCTGGGACCTCCTCTTGTTCAGAGACCACAGAGCAGATAGAGTTGATTCAGAAGAGGATGGATACTTCCCAGTATCGTCAGAAGTCTTATGTTGATTAGTAGAGATGACCTCTAGAGCTCGAGGTCGGGGATCAGGTTTTCCTATGTGTCACACTGAGGTTGGGACACAAGCAGATCAAGAGACAGGGTAAGCATTCACCGAGGCACGTCGGGCCGTTTGAGGTGTTGGGTAGAGTTGGGCCGGTTGCCTATCAGTTGGAGTTACCTCATAGGTATCGGGATATGTATGACGTCTTCCTCGTTTCTCAGCTCTGACGTTACGTTTCAGACCCGTCTCATGCTTTCCAACCCAAAGAAATCGAGTTGGAGGTGGACGTATCTTTCAAAGATCATCTTGTTGAGATTGTGGATCACAGTATGAAGGTTCTCTGTGGATGTTATGTTCCTCTGGTATGGGTTACATGGAAGCACGTGCAAGTACAGGATGAGACATAGGAGAGGGAAGCCGATGTACTATCGTAGTGGTCAGAGTTGTTCAAGGATTCTTCTTCTACACAGCCCTAGTGAAATTCGGGGATGAATTTATTTAATGGGGAAGTTTGTAAGATCCAGGATCTTCTTTTCTCGTATGGTTTTCTTTCTCATAGTTTTTTTGAGAAAATAGTAGTTTCTTGAAATTTTTCAAGTACATGTCGTGTACTTAGTTACCGCAGGAGGCCTTGTGCTGTCCATGTCATGGCCACACACACGGTGGTTTGGGGTGATGTGGAGGCGGCCTAAAGTGGAGTATGGAAAAGGAAAGTACATTCCATGTAATTTAAAAGTACATGTCGTGTATGTTTTTTTCATTAAACGCACCGGGGTCACGTCTGATGGACAAAACTATCTTCTTCTAGGCTTTCTTCATTCGCGACAACCACCACAGCCGCTGATCTTCAAAGAACTCCTGAGCCTCCATCCGTCCTCCGAATCGAACTCCGTCGGTTTCGTTGGAATCACATCGGTGAGTTTTATCTTCTTTTAGAGCACCATTTTCCAATTCCTCCTCTTTTCAATGTTATCAGGGGTTGAAAGTTTTATGCATTTTCGTAGATATACGACATTTTAAGGCGATTCATGCTTTGCGGTTCAAGTATATTGGTCTCCTAACAACGAGGTAGGTGGTTTGTGCCTTTTTGTAGAATTTAATTGTGTATTATGTGAAAATTCCACCAATATCCTTGAATGAGGTATTGCGAGTTTATTGTTTCCCCCCTGTTGTTCTTCTACATTGCTTGTATGCCTGAGTAGAGGTTATTGTTTGTGGGGAGGGTAATTTGATGTACTTTGGATGTATTTCCGATGCATGTTCTTCCGGTTTACGACCATTTGTTCTAGTTTTTCCAGTTAGGCTATTTCCAGTTCCATTTCCTAGTGTTGTAGGATGGAATGTTCTTTTTCTGACATGCTGTTATGCTGTAGAATTCTAGACAAGTAGTTCTTGAGGTATAATTTGGCCGTTACACAATGTGATACTTGCTGACTTTACACAGGGCTATGAGAACAAGTGTAGTAGACCATAGGGATAATGTACATAAGGCTTTCTCCAAAGTGTCTTTATAATTTATGACGCAAGACCATAAGGGTAATTGACGTTGAGTACTTCCTCAGAGAGTCTATAGTTCCTCAACGTGGGCCATAGAGGGAATGTGATGTAAGTGCTTCCCTAGAGTGACTTTAGTTCCGATATGAGACTATAAGGGGAATTGATGGTGAGTGATTCCCCATATAGTCTATAATTTAGCTGAACCAGAGGGGTGAGACTGTGTGTTCTTCCCTGAGGGTTGCTTGCTTCTGATAGGTAGGACCAGAGGGGATACACTGTGAGTACTTCCCAGAGGGTTACCTGTTTGTGTTACCTACATTGATAAGCTGTTTCTTGATATTTGTACTATGGATTTCTTACTACTAAGTACTTTCCTATTTACTACTTTATGTACTTTTACCTGCCATATATTCACTGACTGTTAGGCACAGATCTTCGGGATGTTGCCACCTGGGATTTTGTGTCACCCTATTTGGGTCACGCTTTTGGGCCCAAATAGATTATATTATTGTAGGTATAGATAAGGGAAAGTTCCCTTCTACTTGAGGTTCTTGATTGATGTGGAGCTGGAGAGCATGGGACCAAGCTATGGCTTGCGATGTTGAGGAGTTTGTCTTCTTTCTTTTACACTTTGGTTTAGCACTGTCATATTCCAGCATTGTTACTTGTTTGGATGTTTTCCTAGAAATATATTTATCATGCATCATTTATATATATATTCTCTAGTTGTTTCCTTTATTAGTATTCCACTGTTACTTTTGTTTTGTATTTACTGATTCCACTATTGTATAGTGGTTTATCTTCCACTGTGTTACTCTGCCAATGTGGGTATAGTTTCCCCACTATCACACCCAAGGCCCTCGCTGCTAGTCAGTAGTCTCTAGCGTTCGGGGAAATGCACTTGAGGCTATGTGACCAACCGGGTACGGGGCGCCTCTGGGTGGCTTTCAAAACCAGGACTTTACAACATAAGTGAGGTATGAGGTGCCCTTTTATATTTGAGGTAGGTGGAATTTGGGAAATTATTTAAAGGTTAAATTACAATAAAGTGAATACCTAGCTCAAATTCGACCAAAAATCCTATTATTACAACATACTATAATATTGGGTTGATATTAAAACAACTATTAAAATTTTTCCATTTTTAGATGGTGTTTTAAGACATATATTTTTGTTAAAAGACATAATTAAACTATTTTAACATTATTTTTGGTAACATATTTTTCACACTTAAATGGTATTAATTTAACATATAAGGTATCTAATTAATATTTAATGTAAAAGTGATTAAATATTCGAATATATATTATCAAATTTAATTATTTTTATTATTTTTAAATAATTTAATAATATATTATTTTGATAAATTTTCATTAATGTCAATTTTTCTGATTTTCATTTAATTTGAGTATAATTAAATAAATATAAAAACTAACTTATTATATAATAATATAATTTTTTTAAATATGTGAAATTATTCTATAAAATTCATGTTGCATTATAAAAAACTAAAAGTATTACACTTTTAATATTTTCAAAATCATTTTTTTAATTTTTCCCATTAGTTGAAAAATTAATATTTTGGTGTTAGGTAAGAATTTAGGGTGATTTTATAATACCTAAAATTTATAAATGAATTCCAATAATTAAAATAATTTTATTAGTTTTAAAACAAAATTTTCTGGTTTATTCAAATTTTGATTTTTTCTCTATATTAACTCATAATAGATTTTTAAAACTAATGGAGTGACATTTTGATACTTTCTTGGAATTAAATATTATATTTGTAATTTTTATGCCAAAGATTCCATTAAAAAATAAATTTCTTGATTCATGTTATAGGGTAGGATTATGTTCATAAAAAAATAATTAATTTTATATATTATCACCTCATCAGTTAGTTTTAACTGTAGTTAACATGATTTTCCCTTTACAGATGTCATAAATTCTATCAATGTTACTGTTAATATTTACCAAAACTAAAATGGGTGTATCTTAAAAATTCAAAAATCCTAATTTAAAATATAAAATCCATTTTTTAAAATTAAATATCTATAATTGGGTAAAATTAATTTAAAAAAACACACACAAAATTCCACAAGAAATGAAGTTTTATAAAATTATTATTTTTGTTAGAAAATATTTTTATACTAAATTATGTTAAGATATTTATTTAAATGAACTTAATACTACATTTAATAATTTAATAAAACTAATTTTTTTTAAAAATAAATTTAAAATAAAATATATCATTATAAATTATAGTAAGAAAAATACATTTTCAATAAAAATCTTTATTTATAATTATTCCATGGAAATTCAATCATTTCAAAAAAATCCGAAAATTCCACTATAATGTTCTGTGATATTCATATTTGAAATGTTATTTTATATTTATAAAATAAATTCTCTATAATTTATAGGAATTAATTATAATATTTTCAAAAAAAATTAATAAAAAAATTTATAAAGAAGACATATTTCTGAAGCATATAATAAAATTACTGAAAATTTTGAAAATATTTCATGTGAATTAAAAAATTAATTTTTCTAGAGTTGGAAATTTATATATATTTCATAATTAAGTAAATAATGTTAATACCCTCCAATTCAATGTCTAGTTGAAAATTTCAATATTAAATAATAATATTCAGATAGTGTATTACAGTTTTTTTAGACTTGGCATTGCATGTTTTATACTTTATCAAATATAGTGTTCAATTTAAATAATTGGGTGTTATATTACCCCCCTTAAATAAATTAGATTCATTAAATTTAAATTTATGTTCCATAATAATGTATGGACATATGAAAATTCTAATATGTAAATCCCACATCAGAAAAAGGGTTATTAAATCATCCCCTAGAAAAAAGAAAAATTGAAATATAAAGGTCTTCTGGAAAAACATGTATCTTGGGTTATAAATATTACAACATTAGTGGGAGTTAAGAAATATGTACAAGGAATAAAACCTAACACCTAATGACTAATATATAATGATAGATAACCTGGTTAGGAGGGAGTTAAGAACCACCAAACCATGAATTTATGATGAATATAAATACCATAAATTCATAAGAAATGATTAAAACAGGGTAATATTTTTGTTTCATAATCCATTTTCCATGGTTTGGGAATGTATTTAACATAAATACAATATGTAAATATAATTAATTTATTTCTATCTCATTAGAACAATTTCATCTATTGGTTGTAATTTGACCAGTTTAAATTTTTCCTCTTCATCCAAGAAATGAATATCAAATATAAAATTTTAATGCTTGAAACACTAAAATCAACATAGAATCGATCAATTAATCCAAGAAAGGTTAAAAATCTATTACACCTATCTCTAATTATTTTCTAAAAAAATTGTTAGAGGATTCAATCAAATATTTCATTAATATGTAAATCCATAAAAATTATACACAATGTTTAATTTAATCCACTACATAAAAGGTTAAACTTATAAACTTTTCCTAATATGCCTCACCAAATTCAAAATCAAATAATATTAACACATAATTTAGATCATAATATTCATAAACCAAATATGGGAATAACCTGATCACATACTCTCATGAGGAATTGTAATAATGATGAATCCTTAAAAACATAAAATATTTTTGAAAATAACACTCTCTTCATTCCATAAATAAGATATCATTCTATAAGTTATATTTTGGAAAACATTTTTTTTAAACACCATCATAGACTACATTTCCATAAAATACACAAGAATTTTCATGGTCATTAATAATATCCCAAAAAAATTGTATAAAATCAACATAAGGAACATATTATGTGTTATCAATTCCTTATTCAAATATTCTCCAAAAATATATCCCTACCCCTGTACCACGTTTCTTGGTTACCAGTACAATTCAACTTATGATTTGATATAATTAATCAAAAACATATATGGTCTAATACAAGAACATTATTGATTATTTGTATTATAATATCAATGAAAATAAAATTCTCGAATCCAAATACATAATCAATTTAATCATTCCACCTCAACAATCTTAATAGAATAAGGTTGATCATTATACCTTATATTATTTTAGGGTATATTTTATGGATGCATGGGGTATTCATTTTTATAGTTACTTATTTTCTTACAGTTAAAACACTGAAAATTATATATATCTTTCATATTGTTCATTCAACTGCCTAATAGAATTTCTCACCACACTTGAAGAAAACTCTCTTTCCCTTCAAGAACGTACCAAGGAGTTTCTTTATACAGTTAAAACATGAGGGAAAGTAATTATTTCTCTTATTCTATTATACATTTTTTATTATAACATTTAATTTTGTTTACATCCATTAGATCCACACATATTTGAGAATTCATTCTCAATATTTAGAGCACGTGACATTGTATCCTCATATGTTGATAATCTTTTAGACTTTAGTTCCCTTTTTAAGTATTGGATTTAGCCCATCAGATAAAATGTAAATCTTACACTATGTATCATACAAGTAGTCTGCACCATTTGTTCATGAACTATTAATATTGTATCTATATAGATATTTTTATCTTCCTTCTATATAATCAAGAATTGTCTATCCATATCATCTAATTTTTTGGAAATGAAAATAATATTTTTCAAACAAACTTTCCTTGAATTTATTTCATTACATACCCACTATCTTCTCATCATAATTATTTTTTTAATCAATAATCACTATTGATATGTATCCCCTTAGGAATGATTTTAATTTATGATAAATATCAAAATATCACTAGTACATAAAGAGAGAAATATTTTCTAAATAGAACTTAGGTACTGGTATGCAAAAAATGGGGTTTTAGTCACATTGAATAAAGGAGGATTATGGTGAATGAAATAGTTTAATATTGTTATACAAAGTTGGGGATCAATGGAATAATCCATTTGATCCATGTTACTAGATATAATTGGATTCAAATTCCCCAATATTGTTATAATTTGTTTAACTCCATGGGATTCACCAACTCTAGTTGTAGTTCAATTTCAAGATACATTATCTTTCTCATGGAGAAATCCCTATATGGATTATGTTTATTGATATAATTACCATTCCTTATACTCGTATACATTTATAAATAAGGTAATACACTAGATTAGATTATAAAATTATGAACCATAATGGAAAAATATAAAAATTACTGAAACTCATAACATAAAATGAAAATATATGTATAACTAGTATAAAAACAAAAATATTGGTTTCTTTAGAAATATTATCAAGGTATATAATAGGGTTATGTTACCTAATAATTGTTTTCTCAAATATTGTTAACAATAATTCTACGAAACATTCTCTGATTCAAATTACACCTTCCCTGACCCTAGTATCCCAGAGTTCATGGTTAATTAATTACATTGGAAAAAGATACAAGAAATCACATCCAAAAGAACAAAATAGTTTTTTAGTCTTGGAAAAATAGATACACACAAGAATCAAATATTAAAAATTAAAAAATTATGTATAAGATAGTTTTTTCGTTTAGAACACTATTATTCTATTTAGCATATTCCTACATATCAGTCATAATGAATTTCCTAGAATCCTTGTGAATGGAAAAAAATTCCTTGATCTAAAATTATTAGTAATTATATGTTTCTAGTGGATTCTAACATGAATAAATAATATGTAATAAATACTCCTAGGTAAATATTTGAAATAAATGTAATTTAATAAATAACATGAGCATGATGAATAATAATTTAGGAATAAATTAAATTCATATAATTCCATATGAATAATCACATGATCGTTAAATTTATCCACGAATATCATAAATAATAAAATAAAAAAGGTAATTAATAACTAATATATTTTTTTGGGAATTCATAATGCTTTAAATCATAAAAATATCACTAAATCCTTATAAAATGCAACTTAAATAAATTTGTCAGTCCTTGTACAAATACCCAAGATAACATTTCTCATGAGACCTAACAATGCATCGACGGGATAAATGAGATCCACCCCAACACAGACTAAGTCCAATTTATTAATTATATAAAAGGGGTCAATCCTAATCAATGTAAATAGTCATATTAAAAAACTTGCATAGAAAATGTTTATACATTCCCTAGTCAATAGTCATAATCATAAGTCATCAAGAGTATTTTGGTGAATGTCATAAAAGTAGTAAATACCCAGTCAAAATGGTCAAAAACCAACCATATATGTAGTAAGGGTGGTAAAAAAACAATATATCCCCAGCTCATCAATATAACGTTAATGTTTTTTTCATTAATGAATAAAAATACACTAAAAAATATAATTTAAAACAATCTTGAGGGAAATACCATTTTCAATTTGAAAATAATTTTTAAAAATAAACAAATTATAAAATATTGGGGATAATGTTTTCTAACAAAATATTTTTTGAATCCTATAATATAATCCTCAATATAATGACAAGTCATAGAGGTTTAAAATTTCATACATTTTGTTTAAGTAAAATAATTCCTTTCACACTATTATAAAATGGTCCAAAAATTACCTCATTAGGAAAATGATAAAAGGATTACATTCAAACCATTTGGTAAAAAGTAAAAAAATGGTCAACAAATTTATTAATTAATGATTTATATAATATTTAATAAATTATTGAAAATATTTTTAGAGAATATGGATTTTTATGAAAAATAAATTTCGATTAAAGCGAGAAATTAAGTCAGATAATATTAAAAACATTTTCACAATAATCATAAGTACCAATGAGTGGATAATTATACTATTACATGAAAGATTCATTAACAACCAACGTAGAATGAAATATATTGGGTTTAAGATTGAAATATCATATAATTCCCCCAAGTGAGATATACACATTAACAATCCTGAGAAAATGATGAGATTGTGAAATAAAACCATTTCCCTTTGGAATATTTTGATTCAAATCCCCTATGTGGGAAATAACACCAAATTAAAAATTAAATAACATGAAGAAAAATATATTCATAATATAGAATATCAAAGAGGTAGTGTATAAACCATACAAAAGAAATATGTGGTGAATATGACATTTTTCTCACAGAAGTAAAAGTGAGGTGAGGATCCCTTACATTAGGTTTGATTTAATGCATACATGTCCAAAAATTTTATCAATTAAATATATATTTATTTTAAAAATATTACAGAACCACAATAAAATATATCATACCATATATGGTTTACTTATAACCATTTATCACCAACTTATTAACTATTCGTTGTTAAATCACTATTCTGGGTTATGACTACTTCGTTTTTCATGTTTTTTGGGTTTGATTGTTTGAATCCATGCATTTTTAGAATGATTTATTCATATAAAGAATTATTATAATGATATAAAATGAAAATATTTTCATTAAATTAATATTAATATTTATATATAATAGTTTTATAACTAAAAATGAATTACACCATTCATGGTGACCGTAGGCCGTATGTACACATGAACATAATTTTCGTTATTCGATAGATGGAATTACAGAATGGTAAATAATAATTTTTCTATATAGAATTTGTATTAAATCATATATCGAATATATATTCATTAAATATTTTACTTATTACCATTCAAATAAAATGTAAATTAAAAAAATCACATCTCTTTGTGGAGCTGGTAGTTCACATGTACATATGAGCGACATTATCAGTTTCTAATCAATTGGAATGTAAGAATATAGGTGTGATATTTTAATTGTAAAATTAAAATAATGTCATTTTTAAAATATATAATCATTAAATACATCATAATACCCAAGTATATAATATTTTAATGAAAAATTATTTCTATCCATATGTGTAGATGATAATATTTTTGTACACACCAGTGATAAATTCACTTTCTATCTAATAGGATAAATGATTGATAATGATGGTCAAATAATCATAATAATATTTATATATTTAGGATAATTATGTTATTTTTTATTATAAATTCAAAATATTAATAGGAGGAAAAATAATTGATAAATTGATAAAGGTATGAAAAGATGATAACCTGTTAATCAAGATCTCTTCTTTAGATGATTTTTATAGAACCTAGGGTTGGTCAATTAAAGAGACCAACACCACCAGAACCTATGTAATGTTTTTATAATTGTAATGGGTAGTAATTTATTGATATAGGAATGTTAATATGGTCTAAATAAGTGAGGGATGTTGTTCCATTTTTTAATTTAGCTGAGTGGTAGACTAGAAATTTCTAAGAGATTTAATTATAATAAAGCCATTATCTATCTCAAATTCCTACAAAATTATAGATATTCAAAACATAAATTCCATGGGGTTTAAAAAACACCATCTAATATATTTTCAGTTGTTTTATTTTTCTTTTCAAAACATAACGTTTTTATAACCACTTAGAAAAACTATTTAAAAATTAAAAGTGATAACATAGTTTTCACACATAAAGGGTTTTAATATTACATATATGGTAAATATTTACCCATAAATTTAAAAGGGAGGTAATTTTAAAACATATCTTATCCCCTGTTTCTTATGATAATATTTTAATTATTTTTATATAATTTTAGTAAATATTATCATGATAAATTATCAATAATGTCTATATTGACGTTATTTATTCAATTGGATTTAATAAACACAAATAAAAATATGAAATTAAAATATAATCCATTAAAGTAAAATTAATATTTATTATTATTTTTTATAATTCATGTAAATATATAAATATCTCAAATTATTTCACTTTAAATTTTTTAGAAATTATTTCTTTTAGTTTACCATTAACTGAATAAATACTTTTTCAATGTTAAGGAATCATTTAAGGTAGTTATATATTTTCTAAATAGTATAAATATATTTTCATCATGAATATAAATTCCTTAAGAAAAAATATATTTTTATTCATTAATAACTTTATTTTCCACCATATTAACGCTTAATAGGCATTTCAATCCAAGAGAGTGATATGTTGTTACTTTGTTGAATTTAAATGATATATGGGCAATTTCCAGGAAACATCTTGTATTAAAAATAAATTTCTACCCTAATTTTACATGTTTCAAATAATTATCATCCAATAGAAATTAATTTAAAATATTATGTCTTTATACCTCTTAGTTTTAACCAAGGTTAACCGGATATACCATTCAATGAGGTGACTAATTATACCAAGGTTCATATTCATATTAAGAATAAAATAAAAGGTTACTATATAGAAAATATTAAACTTGTAATTAAAAAATTGGAAAAATATTCATCAAATTTAATTTATATAATTAGAAGAAATAACTTTTAAAAACAACACACATAATGCGATGAGAAATAGTTAGTTAAAAGATGCCTTTTATGAATAATTTTTATAAACTATATTAAAACATGAAATTGATTCTAATAAAAATAATAATATTATTAATAATTTAATATTAATAATTTAATTTTAAAATAAATTTCAAATAATAAGTAACTTTTTTAATTCTTGAAGGAAAAATTATTTTTTCAATAAAAATTGTTATGTTTTCAATATTCACTTAAAAGTATATCTTTCCATAAAAAATAAAAAATATGTACCTAATATAATATTCATATGTTGATTCCAAAAAATGATATTATTTGTATCAAATAAAATATTTATAATATTTATAAATTAATTATATTATTTTCTCACAAAATTTAAAAAAAATTGAGGAAGAAAATATATTTCTGAAGTATAAAATAACTTTACTAAGAATTGTGTACTTATTTACAAAGCATTAATCAATGATTTTTATTAATTACCTTCTCTATTAGAATATTTAATTATTTTTTATTTACTATTAATACCCATCAACTAAATATTTTTTTGATAATTTTTAAATTATATAATAATATTTTAATAGTATAATATTGTTCATTTTGATATAATGTTGCACGTTTTGTACAATATCATTCCTTGTGTTCAATTAAAATCATAGGGTGTTACATTAAATAGGAGGAAAATATAAATTTCATGGAAATTTATCTATAATGTTTTTTAGTAGTGGGGTATAAGACAATTTATTTTTCAAATTCTCCAAATATGGATGAAAATAATAGTGATGGAAAAGAGGAATCCTCTCATGATCATTCATGGATGAATTAAAAAAATTAGAAGAGGTTTTTCTTCAAAATGATTTTAACTATAAAAAAAGAATTTTATAAAAGGGAGGATTAATCTATTTTAAAATTGGGAACAATCGTGTCCTAGAAGTGAGATGGGTTTTTCCTCATGTTTTTTAGGTGAGAAGACAATCATTTCTATAATGGGTGTGAAATAATCATGTAGTAATGAATGAACAATGATATAAGGAGATGGATTTTAATGTAGTGATTATGAGTTACTTGAATATAGAATAGATTTTATGTTATAGAAGTAATTGATGAATATAATTTCTATGTTTTTCTAATTAGATAATTAATATATAATAACTAAGAATATAACCAATTATTTTGCATTAGATTAGGCTACATTCAAAAGTAATGAAGATGAGTCTCTTATGAGTGTTGAGGAATTAAAATACATACTACAGACGATAAAAAATGACATAATTAGTGAAAAATTATTCATTCACATGTGAATGAACTTAAATCTGTTATGGTTAATTTTTTTGAGAGTGATGGTTATATAAATAATTTCAGGTATAGTTTTTATGATTCCAATAATTAAGTGAGAGATTTATCACAGATAAAGAATAGTATTGGGAACTAAAGTGAGAGATTAAGAATATTTCCACAAACTATTATCTCAACCAATGATTCATAGTAATCATGGAGTAATTACTGAAATAGTTTAATCCTATAATAAGGTAACAAATTTAAATACATGCACACAAGGGAAGACTGTTCAAATTTTGTTTTGTTATATAAAGTATTACATTAGTTTGAAATATGCTTTTGTGTGTGTGAAGATAAATATTCAATATTGAAATCTAAAATTAATATTAATTGGTTTAAAGTAACATGATGATCTTATTTTTTATATGGAAGTCAATAAGGCATTCAGAATGTTTAACTTCATTGAAGTATTGATGCTAGAAAATGTGGTTTAGGGAAAATAATGTACTTTTATAGTAATTATTGGTTATGTTAGGGTAATGATCATATGAGGAAGTGATGTTTGTTCAGAGGAAGAAAATATTAGTCCGTGAATAGATTTGAATGTCACACATGTAGTTGAATATAATCCTTGAACGGTAAAAGAATTAACTATAATGATATACAATAATAATGTGTTTTGTTAAAGAATTACTTTCACAACTTTTATAAGGTGTTTAGAATATGTTACCAAAAAGGACATATATTCAAACCATTTATCATTATCTTACTAGTTTAATAGTTTTTAAAAAATTATAATAATTTATTATTGGTTTTTATAAGATAAAATGGCTATAGAGAATAACATATCTAGTAAAAAAGAATATGTTCAGAAGCCATTAGTGATTGTTGAAACCTAAATCAGTGGAAAACAAATTCATGTAAATCAAATATGAGGTGGGGATATAAAATATATGTGATCATAAAATACTAGATGAATAAGGTTCTATCATTTCTATTCATTAATGTTTTTGTTCGTAAAATTAATATGTAAACCATAGTAAGAAGAAAGGAATATTATTATGCCACAATACATAAATAATGAACAAGGAAAGTTCCATCAATCTTATATGGGATTTTTTTAATAATTTGGATGATAAAAGTGTATATAATTTCAAAATATATTTTAATAACATTCCATATATTTGGAATAATAAATCTCACAATTCACTCATTATAGGCTAAAGTATAATGAATTTTTACCCCTCTCAATATTTCTTTTTTTATAAGTGTCAATGTTTGATGAAAACAATATAAATTCATTTATGTTTGTTTTATTTTGTATTTATAAAGGTTTAGATCATAAATATTAGGGGATAATCCAAATATTATCTTTAACAAATTGGGGGAGAATCTAAATTATAATGGACCATGTATTTAGAGGGAGTTATTAATATGGGTAAGCTAGAAAGTCAAAAGGTCTGTGAACTATTATATCATGTTTAGTTGGCGTGTGTACTTGAAACATTTATAGATATGTTCGAGGAACATTTTTTCAAATTTGAATTTATTATTTATAGGGGGATAATGAAATTTGAAAGTGTATAAAGAATTGATTTTAGGAGTAGATGTTTTTCTCTTGTTGTATCAGAAACTGTGATGAACTGGATATATGGAACAATAATGGAAAAATTGACAATACAATTCAATGTCATTTTTTCCCATGCTGAGTATGATCATATAACATTATAATTATTAAAATGATTCAATACTACATGTGATGATCTTGAAAATTGATTTATGTCTAATTGTTCCCAGCAAAATCCATATGGGGAGTATTTTGAGATAGATAATGAAAAAAGTATTGAAATTATGAAGAAGTGAAGATGGGGAAAATTATATATGGTTCATGTGTTATATTATATTTAAATACAGAAATCATGATCAAAATATGGGTTACATGATGTTTCATTTTAGGTGAAATTAATGGCATAATTATGGATTGATTTGAATAACATGTATGAGGTTTTGAGGATGAAAAGTGATCTTGAAGGAGTTTAAAGTGTAGGTGACATCACAACACATTGTTCATACATAACATATGCGTGGGATTAATATTAAAAAGATAAAATTTTAGGGGTTTTTTGGAATCATGTTTTTTTTAAAAGTTTCATTCATACAATGAATATTTGATTATTTATTTGAGAAATGAAGAACATGAAATAGTAAGGAAACATGGAGTTGATCTTTGAAACATGAATCTCATAAGTTTTTAAATGATAAGTTTCCCTAAGAAAAAATGAGGTTTCATGTACAGACCATGGTTAAATCCATGGTATCATGTGTGTGAGTTTGGAATTTTTTAAAATACTTAATATAAGGATTGATACATAATAATCATGTCTAATATGATTAAGGTTCTCGAATTTTCAAAATGAGGGACTTTTTTGTGAAAAAAAATATATTACCAAACGGTGGTACATAAATGGTTATAATTTTGAGATATTCATGAAATATATGAGAAGTTAGATCCTTGGAATGGGAAATATATAGTTTTTATAGTGGTTTGAAATAGAGAATCCCACAACGTGGTGCACTTCAGGCTATCGGAAAAGTTTCAAGTCTAAAATTGAGAGGGGAAGACTTTTTATGGAATAAGATGTTTTTTAAGTGGTTAAAATGAATTTCATAGTGGTTAGACTATAACTATTATAACACCCAATCATTTTATGAAATGCCTCTTTTTAAATTCAACTAAGTTCATTTATTTATGAGCTTAAAAAATGAATAAATATTATTATTATTTAATTATTATAGTTATCTCCTAGATGATGGTAACTGATTTAATGAATTTAATTATGTAAATTATGAATAATATGGATTTCACATGTTTATAAAATTAAATCATTTGTTAAAAATTATTTATAATTATTAACCAATTGAACATAAAGTATGTATTTTAATAAAAACTATACTTCTTTCTATAATTACATTTTATATTAATTAATTAAATGATACATTATTAATGAAAAAAATTCATGAAATTTATATATTATAAATATTTTTACAGGCATCGAAAATATTTTTAGATAAATAACAAAAGATTAAATAAAATTTTATACATAAAAGGCTATATTTTTTTAAATTTAGTTTTACCACCACTTAATGGAAAACATTGAAATATAAATTTTTACACTTTATATATTATATTTTACAAAATAAACATTATATTTTTAAGCCTAACATCAAAATTCACTTTGGATAAATTTTTGATATTATTTTTGATAAGTATCATTTTTTATGAATAGAAATATGACCGTTGAAATATTAAAGTGACCATTAGTAATTTTAATATGAACAATAGATTAGTAAATTCACCTATGAATGTATATATAATATTATGATATATTATAAAAGAAAATATTTTATACTTATTCCATGTAATAAGTAATTTTTTTTAGAAAATGACAAATTAAGTGTTTCTATTTTTTTATGTTATAAATGTTTAATTAAAACTATATAGAAAATATTATGATTTAAAAAATCATATTTCATAAAATAAATTTTTATGTTAATATTTTTTTCATACTATTTTATGATATTTTTATAAGAACTTCTTTAATTTTTAAATGTCCCATATAATGGGTTATAATAATAAAATTAGTATTCTTTGAATAAATTATGATTTTAAATAATAAATAAATATTTCATATTTTCAAAATAATATTCAGAAAATAGATTATTTTTATTTCTATATTTTGAGAAATGTTTAGGGATAATTTTTGGGATTTTTACATAATAGTTGAATTTTTTGCAAATAGTGAAATGTAGTAATTTAGTGGATTTAACATATACATGATTTATTGAGTCATAGATGATGAATGGATGATTTAAGGACTTAATATTGAACAATTTTTTTATTATTTTAATATATTTAGTTATAATTCTCAAAATACTCATAGTCTTGAGCCAAAATATTTAACTAATGAATAAAATTATTAGAAAACACCCTTCTCCCCCACTATAAATACCACCCCTTCTCATAACACCATACAAGTATTGAGCCTTATAAAATTTCTACTTAATCCTCTTACCATGAACCTCTCCCATGTAATGGATCCTTTATTATTGATAAATGACCAAAACCATCCTTTTAAGGAGGTTCTCAAGGAGGAGAATTTAATAGGTAGAAATCCTCTTTATTTTATTTTATTTTATTTCAATTTAATTTATTCTCTAACCCTTCCCTCACAAGCCTTATATAAAGAGACATGAAAAATCCTATATCATTTTTATAATGTAACTATATCTTTTTAATCGATGATCCATAGTCAAAATCCTTTCTCTCTCTATTTTATACTGTAAAAGAAAACATCACTCATGATGTATCAATTGACCAACATTATGGATGATGTATTTTAATTTTGAATTAATGTCATCGAGGCTGGTCAAAAAACCATTTTTATGGTCCAAAAAATTATCGTATATTTATTAAATCCTAGGTAATGTTATAGAATAATTATATACACATGATTTTAATTACAAAAAACTAGTTTGTGTTTATCAAAAAACCTCCAAAAATAATCTCAACGATTATTAATAACGTCTTATATAATTATTAATCCTCAATCTAAATAACCAAAATAATTATTTATCCATTTAATATTTTTGAATTTCCTTAAAAACAGATAACTTCAATTATGGATATTTATTTCCACTTGACATGATCAATCCTACACGTATACAAGTGAACCATTCGTGAAAGCCAAGGAAATGAACTCTTCTGAATGATTAAATTGAATCTTATAGCTCTTAAAAAAAGCCATAAATGAACATAATAAAATTATATCAAATAAAATAAATGTATAAAATTTTCACATTTAATTAATTAAATAATTTCATTTTATTTCATAGGATGTTATGAAGACGTACAAAATTCTTTCAAACATAAAGTAATGGTTTTATAATCTTACTTTCAATTCTCTAAGATATGCCTTCTTCACCAATATTTCATGTGTATGTTGTATGTGTACTTCCCTGAAATGTATCA
The DNA here is from genome assembly GCA_963277665.1 of Viscum album. Taxonomy (NCBI): domain Eukaryota; kingdom Viridiplantae; phylum Streptophyta; class Magnoliopsida; order Santalales; family Viscaceae; genus Viscum; species Viscum album. Next base: position 2,004,661,007 of record OY728122.1, on the reverse strand, counting down.
TATCTTGAATATAATTTTATTATGTTATTTAATGTTTAATTTTATGATCATTAATTTTATGGGTCATAAGATTCGATTGATTACAATATGGTAAGGGTTTCTTGCCGAACATCAATTTTTTATTCGGGTTACACTTTCTATCTCTTTACCCAAATTTAATTATTCAATCATCTTATTTAAATTTACTAAATTCTATGTATATGTCAAAAACTCATATATCCATATCATTTTATCTTTATTATTTGTTAGAATATATGTTTTATATGGTTCTCTTTTAAATACCTCTGGATAAGTGAGGCCGATTTTAGGGAACGTTTTAATTTATAAACCATTATCAAATAAAACTCATAATATATTTTCAGATACCAATATTTTTATAAAATAATAATTTTTTTCATTGAAAAATATATTTTTTTCATTTCTGGTTTTATAAAAAAAAACTATTCATTTTCAAATTTTAAGAACTCTTTAATATTATCCTTAAACATCATTAAAGTGGCTCATTACTAAAGTTTATTAAACTATATTTTTACATGTTTTCACTTAAGTTGGACATTATTTATGAGTAAAATATTGTTACATTTTACATAACCATTCTTTTTTGGGATATATATGTTTTCAATCAATATTATGAAATTTGTTTTTCAGAATTAAGTTTTTTTCAAATTAAAAATTATTTTTGTCATCTCACATTTTCTTCTCTGGTATATATGCCTTTTTCAAAACATATTCATTATATGTGATGTATGTAATTACATCTTATATGTCATATCACTATTATTCTTATTTTTATGATATTATATGTTTCCTTTGATTTTATTCTTACATAGGTATTGTGATTTAAATGTTTCAAGGTGGTATGGGACACTTAACAGTTTTATTATTTTCCCCAAGAATTTAGAAATGATTTCATATGAGTATTTTCAGTTATGATTTTGATAAAAATACATAAAATTATTATGGGACACTTTTATTTAAATATATAATTTTATTATAAATTTTAGGAATTCATTGGACTTAGTAAAAGATATTTGGGGCCCACAATAGCCCCTTGATGCATAATTACGTCTCATGAGACAAAAAATAGATTTTGGCCATGGCCTTAAAAATTTATTTTCAGGAGTATTAGATGAGGCCTTGATGGTATGTTTATGTTGTCTAGAATATTCATTACCTCATTAGGATATTAGTAATTGATAAATGATGGATTATTCAACTAGTTTAATATCTATGGGAATGTTTCTTATGATTATTTATATGGAATTATTTATTCAACTTGTATTCCTACAAAATTACGTTCAAGATTATGTTTTATTTCCATGTGTTTTAGTTATTTAACTTTCCTTATTTTTTAAGTATATTATAGCTTCCATTGTACTGTTAACCCTTACTGATCATTCAATCTCAACCCTTTATTATGTATTAATTTACCCTTTGATGAGAAGATGTATATAAGGAATGACAAGATGAGATAATCTAAGAGTTAAAAATGTTTCTAATGCAGTTTCTATGTTGTTTTTTCTTTTCCAGTTATAATGTGAAAATTATGTTATTAACAATATTTCGGAAAATAATAAACAATTTGGTCTTTTGGGATGATAACACCTTTTCATAGTACCAATTTCATGAATTAAGCACCGGATTCGAGATACTGAGGTCATGGAATTTATTATTGAAACCATATGGTGTTTATTAGAATCCATAGAAACTAGGTTTAGAAAACATTGATTTGATTACATAACCCTATGATATACTTTTAGGATAAGAATATAAGAACATCCTATAATTTTGGTATGTTTTAGAATATATGGTTCTTCATAGAAATATATATGTGTTTGGATACTGCAAGTGGATTTTTTTTAGCATAGACGTGCCTTGGGGTAAAAACATTAACAATGTTTCTAGATCCAGACTCAGGTTAACCTAGTACATGAAAACGAGCCTTACTGTGCACTTGGTGTGACATTCCTAGGGGATATGCTTAGGATAATTCATATTTTCATTTAAATTTATTATGATGGATTTAGAAATAAATATGTCCATAATGAAAGTATATTTATGATTATGTGGTTAGTTACACATAAAATTTTAAATTTATGTTAATTATTTTACTAGTTTTTGGATTATATATTATGTTTCATAATTTTATGATCTAATATATTCTATTTATTTATTTTGAAATGGTTCCAAATAGAAGGAATGTGAGCTTAATCAATTCACATAATCCAAAGATCAAGAAGGATCATATATTTTATAGCCTTATTTCAATAATTTGAATGGAACAAGTCTCCTGAATATTCTCATCATATGTGGACATAGTGTCATGCACTAATGAGAAAAATAATGAATTCTACGAGTATAATGAAATCAGAGGGATGAAAGAGAACAATAGTACATCTAGGAAATTGTTAGATAATAAATGAAGAGAAATAAGTATTTTCCCACATATGATTTTTGTGGAAAGAAACAGAGAAGTTCATGCATGAATGGAATGGGTGTTTTCCACTTGTTTGAAGAGAATGACCACCTTTCTTGTGGTTTCTTGGATAAAAAAATGTATTCTACAATGCTTCAAATACAAGGATATGGGACCCTATTCAAATAAATATCTCAAGAGTCAAGGGAATTAAACCAAAATAAGATAGTGGATATTTTTCACGCTTATGAAACTACCGTAGATGATTAATAATGACTAATGTGACTGTTTTTGGATTACATAATTATATTGTGATATTTTCTTTATAAAAATCATGAAAAATATATGGAATATACTAAAACACTTATTATTTATTTATTTCAATGAATATGATGAATTGTAAAAAAAAGTGATTCAGTAGAAGGAAAACATTTGGGAAAAAATGGTTAGTGGAAAGATAAATATTTATGTGATCCAGATGATGAGATAACAAAGACAATGTTATTTATATGGGAAGGTTTTAGTGATGAAGATTTTGGTTAGTTATTTGATGGTTTATGCTATTTTTTCAAAATTAATTACATGTTTGGGTTTAACGAATATATTCGACAACATGATATTTTCCACGTCGAAGAATGATTTTTTTCATAATGTATCAGAGGATATTTGTGAATTTTTATATTAATTATGTGAAAAATGATATACATTATTTCAAGAAATCATATGAATATTTAGTGACCATGCTTCTAAATTTGTGGTTATTGAATTTGAACATACTTGTTTTGGATGAGTGTTATGATTAATTTATTATAGAACAGATCAAGTAAAACTTTTTAAATTATTTTTCATTGATAAAATGTTCTTGCCTTCTTGGTTTTAGTCGTAACATAAATGTCGAATGAATGGCTTAAAGACCATATGATTCGTTAAAAGTTCTTCAAGCATGAAAAATTCATTTCCATGTGTAAGAGATGAAGTGAAAATGGATCTAATCACAACTAAAGGAAGATATTATTCATATGACATGGAAATTAATCTTGTATGTTTATCATAATAGTTAAATTATTTCTTAACTCTAAGAAAATTATTTTTGAAGAAAAATGTTTTATATTTACTTTTCATTTTGTGAAATAAATTTTCATTGAATCGATCAAAAATGTAGGTTTTTCTATTTGATAACTTTTTAATGACCCTGTTCACTATCAATCTCAACTAGAAAATGATGGTTATATTATTCTTCCATTTCCATATTTTCACTTCACACTATGTTTTTCCAACCCAAAATCCTAGTTTTCTTCTGACCTTCTTATTATCATTTCCCCCTTATTAAGAGGTTATATTATTAACCATATCTATGATGTGGGGTTCCCAAAAAAGAATTCTAATGTATCAAAAATTTATTTCAGAATTAAAATTTGAAATTGTGAGGATTAAATTTATTATAGGAGGGGATAATGTAATTCACAAGTATTTTACGGTATGCCTCCTTTTAAATTTAATTTCCCCGATAGCATACAAGCTAAAAATAAGATTAGATATTATAATTTAATTATTATTGTTTTATCCTAGATTTTGGGAATTAAGAAAATGAATGATATTAAGTAAATTATGAAATATATGGATTAAAATATTTATAAAACTAATGGATTGGTTACAAATTAATTAGAAATGGAAACTAGTTGAACAGAAAGGGTGTATTTTTATAAATTTTTTTTATGATGATAATGATATTTTATATTATTAATTTACACTAAATAGTATTTTTGAAAGATATTAATGAAAATTAAATATTATATATTCAATAAAATATTTTTATATTCATCCAAAATATATTTGAGAGGCATACGTTAAGAGTAAATCTAGATTTACACATAAAAGGCTATATTTTTTTAATGTGGGTTTTAACGTCTTTTAATGGAGAATATTTTTTAAATATAAATTTGGAATCATTTATATATTATATTTGAATAAATAAAAAATATTTTCGAAATTATAATATCAATATTGACATTTTTTGCATTTTTTGGTATTTTTCTAATAAGTTTCATTTTTTATAAATAGTAATGTCACCATTGGAATTATAATGAGACCATTAGGAATAATAATATGACCTATGGAATAGTAACGACACCTATAAAACAATAGTTAAAATTTGTTTAGTTTAAAAGTGAAAATAAGGTATATTTATAACATGGAATAAGTAAATAAATGTTTTAAAATTGATAAATTATGTGTGGGTAATTTTTTTAAGTTATAAATATTTAATAAAAATTTTACGATTGATAAAATTATTTAAAAGAAAATTTAATTCCATAAAAAATATTTATATTATTATATTTTTTCGGTTTTTGATTATTTTTTATTTTTATGAGGCCTTAGTAATTTTTTGAATATATCATTAAATACGTTAATAATATTTAAATTTTTAGTTTACAAATAAATGAAGATTTTAATTAAAAAATAAATTCTTCATATTTAGAAAATTATTTTAATAAAATTAATTGAATTTTTGAAATATTCATATCTGAAAAATAATATGGTGAATTTTTTTTAAATTTTCTAAAATATTTGAATTTTGTGAATAGTGAAATACTCTAATGTATAGTGTTCAAGAAATACCTGATTTATTGATTCATAAATGATGTATGGATTATGTAAGTTCATTATATCAAACTCAAATTAAATATTCTAATATATTTCTGAATAATTATAAAACTATTTATAGTCTTGATCTAAAATAATAATCTAATGAATAAAATAATGAGAAACACTCCTCTCCTCAATTAAAAATACCACCTATCACCACCCTTTCTCCTAACACCATCCAAGCTTTGAGACATATAAAATTTATGCCCAATAATCCTAAAAGGTACCTTCTTAAATTCTAGGAGTAATTGGTATCATGAAGATACCAAACCCAATCCATTTAAGGAGCTTCACAAGGAGGATAAATCAAGAGATAAAATGCCTTTTTATTTTATAATATTTTATTTTAAATAAATTTTATTTTCTTATCCTTCACTCACCTCCCATATCAAAATAAACATGAAAAATATAGTATCTTATATATACTATGATTATATCATTTTAATGGAATATCCATAATCAAACTGTTTTCTCTCTCTCTATCCCTTTTATTCAATAAATGAAAACATCACCCATGATGTTTCAATTTACCAACATGATGGATGATGTATTTTCATTTTCCATTAACTTTTTCAAGGATGGTCATAATTTTTTTTATTATTAAAATAAATTATTATAGATTTATTAAAAACATATTTACTATTATGGAACCATTATATACATATTATTTTAATTAATAAAAACACAAGTATGTGATGATCGAAGAACTGCAGAAAATAATCTCAATAATTATCACTAACGTCTTATCTAATGATTCATCCTCACCCAAAAATAACCAAAATAATTACATAACTATTAAATATTATGGATTTTGATTAATATTTTATAAATTTAATTCAGGGTATTTGTTTCTATTTCACATCATCTTGGGTACATGTATACAAGTTAACCAATCGTGAAAAAAAATTAAATAACCACTTCCGAAAAGGGAAATTGAATCTTATGACTCCTAAAAAGGACATAAATTAACTTTATGAAATTATAAAAAAATATATACATGTATAAAAGGATATTTTTTACTTAATTAATTTATTTAATTTGGTTAACTTAGATTTTAAGCGTATGTGTAGAACTCTTTAAGAAATTGGAAGGGTTTCTCATCTTATGTTCATTTCTGTAAGATAAGCCTTTTCACCATTATTTCTTTCTTTATGGTGTATGTGTACTACAATTTAACACATGAGATAATTAATATATTTTTAATCACGTTATTTAATGTTTCTTTTGATGATTATTAACTTTATGGGGCATACGATTATATGGATTACAAGGTGGTCATGGTTTCTCCTCGAATATTCATTTTCTATTCGGGTTATGCTTTCTCTCAATGTACCACAATGTAATTATTCATTATATTTATATAATTATTTTAAATTTTGTTTAGATGTTCCAAATTCATATATATATATATATATATATGTATATATATATATCATTTTATCTTTATTTGATTGTAAAATTCAGGTTTTATAAGGCCTTATTTTCATTACCTCCTAATAGGGAAGAACAGTTTAATTAAACCTTCTAATTTCATACTGATTTTCATGTACCACTCATAGTTTATTTTTATATACCAATATTTTTATAGAATCACACATTTTACCATTAACATCTATCTTTTTTTATTTCTGGTTTTATACCAATAATTATTACTTTTTTCATTATTAAATACTCATTATATTTTTACATAAACTGAATTAAAGAGGCTCAATTATAATGTTTCTTAAACATTCTATTTAAAAGTTTTCCCTTCAATTAGACATAATTTATTCCAAAAATATCATATAATTATCCTCAATTTTTCATTTCTAGGATATACATATTTAAAATATGATTTTTTGGAAAATAAAAATGATTTTTGAAAATAACTCTCCTTTCCAATGTAAAAAAAATCATTTTTCTCACCCCACATTTTCTTATATGAGATATATGCTTTGTTCACCACTTATTCATTGTATGTGATTTATTTAATTCCCTTTGATGTATTATTTCATTATTATTATTATGATTTTAATATTTTATGTTTCATTTAATTTTATCCTTCACAGGGATAATGATTTAAAAGTTCTCATGTCGTATTGGACACTTTGGAATGTTTAAATATTATATTCCTCAAGAATTTGTAAATGATTTTTAGAGTATTTAATTTATTACTATGATATAAAAACATAAATTTTTTTATAAGACACATTTATATTAATATATATTTTTATTAGACATATGAGGAATGAATTAGACTTAATATCTTACCAGTGGGTCCCTCCATACCCACTTTATGGATCGGTTCATCTCCTGAGACAAAAAAGAAATGGATTTGAGCTGATTCATTAACCATTTCTTTTTTGAAGTCTTGGAGGAGGCCTTAAAGTTATGTCTACGATGTCCGGCATATTAATACACTCAAATTGATATTATTAATTGACAAATCATCTAATTATTCAACTAGTAGAATATCCATGGTTATGTTTTATGTGATTATTTATATAGAATTATTAATTTTTATTTTATTTTTAAAATATTATGATCAATATTATGTTTTATTGTCATGAGTTTCAGTTATTAACCTCACATTATTTTTTATTTTTATGATATCCTCCCATGTATTGTTTACCCTTACTAAGCACCTGAGCTCAACCCTTTCTTACTCTTTATTTTGCACCAGGATGCAAAGATGTTCATTATGAATGACTTTAAAGGATAATATAGGAGTTGTGGATATTTCCAATAGAGTTTTGATGTTGTTTTTTCTTAAAAGTTGTAATGTAAATCTTTATAGTATATTTGGTTTTCCAAAAATACTAATCAATTTAGTGATTTGGGATGAAAACACTTTTTCATAGTAACAATGTTATGAATTAAGTCAATGGACCTGTGCTACTTAGGTAGAGTGTCTTTAAAACTATGTATAATGTTGAGTGGTGAAATACATGGTCAATTAAAACTTCTAGAAACAATGTACAAAATGTTGATTTGAACGTTGTTGTTAGTGTAAATGGTGTACATCATTCCATTTTGATGAATTATCAATTTTTTGTCAATATTGTGTTCTAAATCTTGATTGAATTTCAACACATACCTTTCATGATAACTTATGGGCTACCCAAAAACAATATAAAAAATATTGAACCATATAAATGGTGACTAGGAGGTCATGATAGGTCTAAAGGATGGAAAGGAACATGGAAATTCTGAGATCCAATTGAAATATGTTTCAAGTTTGTATTTGAATTTAATATTAAATTTTTAATAGATAGAATAATATATTGTTATGAAAGATTAGAATTAATAGGTGTGTTATAGGGAATAGATCTAGTTATAGCGTTATAAGATAATAGGATGTGTTTTTAGGTAAAGGTTCATAGAAGAAGAGTAATAGCACACACATTATAGTGTGTAATAACAACAAATTTGTTTTGTTTTCAAGAAGAATAATGTTCCTAGCTATTCTATAAGATAATGAAGTTTATGAGAGATATAATTTCTAGGATACAATCTAAATTGTGTAAAAGTATAATTCCTTCCACATTCAAGAGAAATAAAAAAATTATCTTTTGGGTAGAAAAGTGAGGAAACAACATTATTAATGATCTTTTTTATGTGTTCATGAATATACCCTACTCGTTTGTATCCACCATTTTAAACCTAGTGGATTGTTTGGTATATGTTGATTTTGTGTAATTCCAAGTATTATCTATTCATTTTTATAGAGAATCATGGACACCAATTTTCCTTGTTTTTTTACTTTCCTTAGTGTGTGAGTGTTTTGTGGTAAGATCAATAACAATAACAGTGACATAGGGTTTTTTAAAAAGAAATAAAAAAAGTGAAAAAGCTGATATTTTTCATTCATTCCACACCATCTTAGTTAACCTGTACCACTATGTGGGTTTAACAAATAATTTTGGTCCCATATATATTTAGTAGTGTAGTTAACCCCTCTATTTTGATGAGGCATGATTATTTGACTTATTAAGTAGGTAACCCTATTCCCCAATGAACCATAAACATGAAAAGTATTATGTACCCAACTATAACTACTAATGGAGGATTTTATAGAAGTGATGAATGTGAGGTAGTTTAGGCTCTTAATATTTATGATGATCTAGTAAATTCATGCTAAATTTTGTACATGACATTCACTGAAGATGATCTATGAGAATTGACGACATTCTTAACATTTGATAATCATTTACATGAAGTATATATGAGTTATTATTATATCATTTATGATTAATGTCCCTTTATAGATATATATATAATAATTGTTTATTTTTTTTTAAATTAAATGTATCCTTATAGGTATACCAATAAACTACTTTATAGGGGCCTTTATTCCAAACATATTATGTCTATAAAGATCACTAATAGTACATTTATGATCATGGGTGTCATGGTCATACAGATAGTTATGTCTAGTAGATGATTAGTGCTGCATGGTGTTATGTAACATTATAAGCTTCGATTTATGGTACTCCCTATGAATCCTTAGTTAATAGGGGGACATAGGTTATCTTCCCAATATTTCTTTTTAGTAAGTAGAAGATGTTATATATCTATTTTAATGTGTAGAAACACCATGAAGATTAATCTAATCCATAATTTAGTCACGTTATGTTGTGTATTATAACTCTTTTAGATGAATATTTTGTCTTACAATAATGTTTTTTATTCATATTCATGGAGGTTCATTTCTTTACTCTATGTGTTATACTACAAATATGTTGTAGGGTGTTATAGGAGAAGGACTCCGTTGAGTACATCCAAGTCATAATGTCTTAATTAAAATAAATTTGATAAGATATATAATCAACTAAATTATCTATGGTATAACAAACCAAACAAAAATTTGAATGTAAAGAGTAATCCACAAAACCATGATCCTGAAACGAAGTGGTTAAGGCTCTCGATGACACATTTCTTCCTTTTCGAAGAACCTATTACTCCATGAGGAAATTCTCTCAGCTAAAAAGATAATATTCCTCCAAGAAAATCCATTTCCATCATGATGTGATCTTATTAATGGTTTCATGGTCATAATTTTTAGCATTCCCTGAATGATAATTGTTTCTGATACTTATGAGTAATGTTTGGACCTCCCAAAAAGGATTTTTTGTTCGTATCTCATTGAAGATTATGAGATCCTCACATATCACTTCACAAAGTTTCATTTCCCCTATAGATAACCATCAAGAGAAGATATGTGTACCTACACATTAGGAAACTAGTATACCTATAACTAAGTATAAATACCACATTCCTTCTAAAAACAAACCCACTATGAGTAATAAAGAAAAATACAAAAGGGAACATTTTACTTTTTCGGAAATTAACCACAAATATCTCTCCATGAATCCGCCCTAAGGAAATATACATACCACAAAGGGGAAAACAATACACCTCATGAAAATATGAATTACCTAATAAATGAATATGATCCATGATCCTCGTTTATGAGGGACATATATCATCAATCCGTCCATGAATGAAGATACTCTGGAAACCACATTGTGAAGGAGACATTTTTGGACCCTTTTGATGAAGGAGCCCCATTACAACCCCTATATGAATAAGGACCTTCAAGGGGCCCCTCCAATTCAATTAGAGAGTCCCTTAATTTTAGAAGTGTTATTTGGGGTATTAATAATTCACTTTCCAATAATCTCATTCTGGTGGAATTTTTCATCCTCATATCCCCTCCATGAACCACCCAAAGGATATTTAGGGATTCTACTCACCATGTTAAAACACCTAAAACGTACCAAGAGATACCTCTTCCAAAGACAGTTAATATACATGATTAGTTCTCCAAGAATAGTACATTTCCTATGCCTTTGATTAGGAATTTCCTTTATGAAAGGAAGATGTCACTTCTACTCTAAACTAATAGGGCCCCTATGTTATTTAAAATAATTTAGTCTCCTAACAATGGGGAACTTAATAATATTTATAGTGATGATAGGTATTAGTCACCTATGATGGATTTATTCTATACTTAATAAGTTGTAACATACCATAATGGAATTCCACATATAAATAAGCTCTAATGGATCCCCAATTATGAAATCCTTCGCAACACCAACATCCCAACACCATAACGTTAAAAATAATGGAAAATATCCTAGTATCATGATTAAAAAATATATAACAAAATACTTATCATAAAAAGTTAAACATCATGGTAAGATCCTACCACATGAACTTAATGTTTATACCTAAAAATACATGTTTTTTATTCTAGTTATGTTGTTACATAGTTCATAACATATAGGTTGCATCACAAGATAAAAAATAATCTTTTTTTATCCTCATGGGGTTATATTTCTCCTAAAAACAGTTTTTTCCTCCCCCACTGGAATATATTTCTTTTGATCTCATTTTGTCCTTTCTACATAGCCATATTACCTTAGAAATGTCGAAATTTTCCCATATTCCCAACAAAACATTATCTAATATGGAGGGTCATATTCCATCCTGGTATTAACATATTTGATTTATAATGCCATATTTATATGGAACCATATTATTCTTAGTGGTCCATAAACCTGATATCCCCGAAAAACTAAACTTATTATGCCATATTTTATTTTAGGTCCATGAAAAAGTGTAACTAATGTGTTCATCCCACACTAACCATCAATTTACATCAGTAACCTAATATTTCTTACCAAAATTATAAACATTATGGATTGGTCATTGTCATGTGACCTTGAATTGTAAAACGTGTACCATTAAGCAAAACCAAACTATATGGATTATTATTCCCTTATTAAGATGAAATATAAATCTTTTTTCTAATTCCTAATACCAATTCTATTTCCATATTCTACATCCTTTTATTGAGATAAATTTTTAGTTCCTATAAATTGGATTTGAACCACTATACTATAAAATTAAGCATCACTTATTACTAATGATCAAACATTGACAACCTCTAGTATATACATTTTTTTAACATCGATACATGTTAATTACCACTTATTAGAACAAGGGTAACCATTTCTCCACTATTAATTGGGAAGGATTCTAAAAAATTTCATAAATATAAAGAAGTTTCCAAGAGTAGGAAATAATACCCTAAAAAATGTGTGATAATCATGAATTACCACACTATGGAAAAATATGCATCTTATGGTTTCATTGGTAATGTCCAAGTGAATGCCTTACTATTGAAAGGAGGTATTCCCTAACTCAAAAACAAAAGTGATCAATGGTATGGTTCGTACATCAGATGTTCTGTTGGAAATCATAATGGTTAACCCATTACGAAAAATTTAACTATGAAAGTGGATGGTTGATCATTATTTTTTATTTTTGATACTATATTTAATGGTTTTCCTTTGCATATTTTTTAATATTTTTAGGATCACCATAAAACAATTAATCCAATATAATGGTGAACACATGAATATAGAAATTAGATACAAAAACTAAAAATATGGGGGCCCATGGAATTGGATGGTTCAATAACCAACACAGTAACTTTAAAAAAATGTTTTGAATGCATTGGTTTTAGAGAACTATATAAAATATGAAATAATAAATTTATAGTCCACACATGAATAATTCTGGGACATGAAGCCTCAATAATCATCCTCTCAATTATAGGTGGTTAAGAAATAAGTATCACATACCTCCACCTCAAACCATTTTAATAACATTTCACTGGGGAATAGTGGTAAGTACATCCCTTATATTATGGAAGTGGATCATGAGGTCATTTATGGTTCCAATTCTATTCAACTATATTCTATGATGGGTTTTTTCAATTAAAACCATTATCATCATCATGAAACATAAACCCATCAACATCCTTATGAGGATTCCAATAATGAGTTCTCTAGATCTGTCACACAGACCTGAGTATCCTAGAGATCTCATCAAGGGTAGTGATCCAATAATCAAAATAAGAAGGCTCATTTCCATACCTCTACACAGGAGACCCACTAACATACCTTTTCACCATATGTTGAGTTGGAAAATATCCCAATTCATACCCAAAAATTCTATCACGATACCGTGATATTTCCATTCGAAATATACTGATATATCTCAACATCTAATAGGGGTGACACATATTTCATACCCCACACATGAAGCCTGTTGGAGTATATTAATGATAACTGGAAGGGCTTATAAAACTTATATCTCTAATCCTATTGATGAATGGGACCATATATAAATTCCCATCAAATAATATTATTTTAATATATTGGAAGTAATCAATGGGAAGGGTAACATTACTTCTTACACCTTAAGAGACTATTGGAATATTATGGAAGAAATAATAGAATGACATTGTTAGAATATCCAAATAGTCAATAGGGTAGAAAAAAATAATCTTTATCCTACTATATGAGAAGTATATCAACATTATTAATGGAATAGAAAGGGTTACACACATATTTCTAACCACGTTCTAGATTATGATTTTCCTATTTTAGAAAATAACGAGAAATATGATCGGTCATATATCAAAGCATTGAATGGATACCTTAATAACATTTCGATGGCCATTTTATTGTTGACATTTATTACATCAGAAAATAAAAATGTCGTTATAATATTTTGGTGGAAACATAGTACTCACCTAGTTGGCCTCCCACATGTGAAGATTCTTTGGAACAACACACTAACCAAGCTTCCAAATAGAGATCATCTATGTGAAATTATCATTGTGTAAACCCAATATATAAGAGCATGCCCATTTTTTGTACATAATAAATAATATTGTTATTGAGTACTTTCTAGAATCTTTTAAGAGTAGCCTAAGAAACTTCTAAATCATTATCATAAGAATGAAGTATATTTTTTATGGAGAACCTTCTTATTAGATTAGATCATGAAACAATGGAGGTCCACCCATGAATATATGAATTAAAGGTAATCTCCATGAAAATATAATATTAAATCATGGAAAGCCTTTTGATGGTGAGATATATGAAAATCTTACACATAACAAGATAATAAAATGAATATAGGTTCCCCCTTTCCTACATATCAAGCGTTATCCACCCTAAAGGTCCTCCCCAAGGAATATGTTGAAAGAATATTACCTACAGTTAAACAATAAGAAACAATGGTAGAACTCCTCGTAGTAGATTTTTATACGAAGTAACTCCCCATACTGACATAGTTTTTTGATAATATGGTCATCCACTTATTTAATCTAAAATAATAATTCCCTCATTTCTGGAGGGACTAGAAAGACTTAGTGTGACTATTACAAATCATCATATTTGATGAACAATATCACTTCTCAAATAGAATACAGTTTGAGTCAATTTTATCATCTTTAATACCATTATATTATCACACATATATATTGCAGAGAAGATTAAAATAATCACACTCCTCGTAACTAGAAATCTAGGAAGTCAAAGCTTTAGTCAGATTAAGAAGGGGATTCTCTCATTGAAGATGAATAGAATTCCATGATTATGAGAAAATAACAAGAAAAAGACAATATACTAGTCATTTTATTGACAATAAACACATATAATAATTATTTTCAAAAGAATTTTTTGGAGGAATCTATGTGATATATTTTTTGGGAGAAACATCTTCCTTATGTGAAATATGAATACAATGTCAAATCAATGAAATATCCCTTCCATAAGATCAACTTGGATTGTTTTTTATTTGATCAACACACAATGATGGAAAAATATTCTGGCTATATCCAACATCAATTATTTAATTCTCTCAGTACTATTTAATAGTTGATCTCCAACACTCCACTTCATGTAAGAATATCATAATATGTGGTGAACGTAGAGTTATGCATTTCCATATGCTCCTCAGTTAGTAGATTCTACCATGAATGATATAATGAAACGTTATTAACTTAATATAGGACCAAGAACCATGTGCTACCCATGTTATATGAATCATCTAGAAGATTCATATTATCTCTAAATCTCTGAAATAGATAATTTTTTTGGAACATGATATTGAAAAATCCAACATCAAGCCTCTAAAAACATTCAGTCGGCTTCTCATATGAAAAAGTAAAAAACTCATCTAAAAAACTTACATCAATAGAATAACGATAATTCTTTTAATATAGGATGAATATATCCCATTCTTTGAATAAGCTGTATAGAATCCAAATGGTTATATAAATGGGTACAACACAATAAAAACTGGGACTACCCTAACCTATAGTTATGGTGGAATTGTTTCCACCAATACCACCCATGGGATCATAAAATCCGTCAAGAGTCCACGATTAACAAATGGATGAACCAAGTTAGCTCCGAGTAGTAGGGTTAGAGGATTTTATATACAACATCCCCTCCAACCTAATTACAAAAGGCTAATCTATAATCCTAGAAATAGCATGAGAATGTAGATCAAAGTTTTACCCCTAGAGTAATGAAAATTTCTCTATGGGGAAATGTTCTTTATGGATTTATAGATAGTTTATTAGGTTCAATCATTGTAAATTAGTTCATATATAGCACTATAAGGATAATAGAATTCCGTACGTGTTCTATAATACAAAATGGCCTTGCATGAAAGGGATTTTGAAAGATATTTTTTATTTGTCCTTTAATAAATATAATGGAAAATATCTTTAACCTTTTTTTGAGAACATAGTTTCATTATTTAATCTATAAATGATGAATTATATCAACATCAACACCACTAATGTCTCAAAGCATGATTCTTATATAGAAGATTACGTTGATGATATCTCTATCCCATGAACAATCTATGTTGAAATTCATATAGAATATGTGTGTAGTTATCACTATTGAAAATATAAAAATTTACCAGTTCCCCTGAATGTTCAGTTACCACCACCTTAGTTACGATCGAAAGAAGAAAAGGGATAGAGTGTTTCTATAGTTCCCCCATCATATAAATAATTTTAACCTCTAAACTATATTGTAGATAGTTTCACAATATAAAGAAGAGATAAATTAGTTAAAATCACTCTTTGCTGAACTAATCTGACGAAATATTCACAATAAATAAATATTTAACGCGGAGACTTTCATTTCTCTTTAAAAATAGATACTTCAACATTATTGAGGTACTCTTCCAAAAATAATAGGATCTGGATTACTAACCAATACAAGACTCAAGAAAATAGTTTTTCTAGAGCCTATAGTGGATGGATATCATTATTTCCAACCATTGTGCTGATTGATAGAACCATGTAAGGTGATATACCCTTTTCCAACATGTACTGTTTATAAAAAAAACTAGAATTCCTACTGTATAAATGTTTCGCTGATGACTATGTAAAAGTGCCCATCTATCTAACCACGCTTCTCGAAATTATCAACTCCCTAGAATACCTATATTCCAGAATAAAGGTTTTGGTTGATTCTTGAGAACAAGTTCATTTTGAAACCAAATCCCACTAGGGATAACATAACTATTCATCCAACCAACATTGTAATCCAATATTCCAATCTTTGGTGGCACTGGTGACTGAGATTAGCACATGTCACCTTTTGTGTCTTAATATGGCCCACGATGTGAACACTCAATCAATAAGTGGAATAAAATATCATGTTTTTGTATATAATCTATAATAAATATTTTTTTCTAATACATTAGCATACCATTTAGAACTTCTACTTATTGAGAATATCTCTAAAAAACAATTTATATGATAATTCAGCTAAAAATTGTGAAATTAAATTTTCTTTGAAATATAATATTTTAAACAGTGTGAGAACGATAAGTTCTAAGACTCTATTTCTTGATGGAATGGTCTATCATATTCCCAGAACATCAAAAAACCATATAATAATCTACTATAAATTTTCATATATATTTTTCTTGATGGGTTATATACACCATTAACCCTAATCAAATATCTTTGAAAATTTCATTTGTTTTATATAATGGCATGATGGTTGGACGTCACTATTCAATAGACCAAGACTATCCTCAACTAGCACTACAAGACCATGGAAAGATAAAGAGAAACGTATAAAAATGAATTTTTTTCTTAAGTTAGGTTCAATAAAAGATACTAAACTCAAACACACATAATATAACATGATACCTTATGCTTAAAATTTGTTGCCATAGAAACAACATTGTGGTCCTCATTAAGGGAGAAAAGAGAATAGGTTCCCACCATTTTGAGGATAAAATAATAAATTTCATTATTTACTTAATGATAAGGTTTACGAGTAATTCATCATAGTTATAAAGAATAATTTGATGAAGCTTGCATATCATAGGTTTCATAATGTGGTTGGTTTTAGTGACCAAAATAAATGTTACCCCTTCCATAAAATGTTAGGACACACCATCCAATAATTTTTTCTATTTAAAGGCATTATCCAAAAGGTTTTATATTTCCTGAAAGGAAAATTTGGTATGATGCCCTCATAAGTAGCTTGTGTATCTTCTATCCCATTATAATATGAAGGGGAATGGATAAATTTCATAGAAATGGAATTTTTTTTAATTATTGGATGACTAGATAAATTCTCAATTGAGCAGATGTTATCCATATGACATAGTCAAATTAGTGAGAAATGAAATAAACACTCTTGGTAATGAATAAGCCAGCGCTCTCAGCACTGAAATCCTATAACAAAAGGGATTGTAAGAACCATCATATTTAGGGTAGTAAAAATAAGACAAAATAATAGGAACCCATTCTGATGACTATTCTATTTGAAACACTTTGCGATTTCGTTCTTTATAATTAAAGGGAAAGAAATCACCCCATCCCACAGTCCAATAGGCACAGACCCATTTAACATGATCCATAACAAAAGAGGAGTCAACTTATGGTTTGGTGAATTTCATCCACTTGATAAAACCATTATTTTATAAATAATATATATATATATTGTTAATATGGTATGGAGTATGATATAATCTATAATACCAAATGTAGGATCGAAATGATATAGATACTGATTCTAGTATCTAATGATTCTCAATATACAAGAGGGGGGGGGGGGTGAATTGTATACTTTAAAAATTCCTTTGGAACCATAAATGTTGGTATAAAAATTTTCATTTTTAACCTTAACAAAAACTATGTTTATCAAAGTTAAACATGGTAAAATTACAGGACCTCTATGTTTTACAAACATGCTTGATTCCGGAAAAGTGGTTCTGGAAATGAAACTTAACAAAAGTTTACAAAGATAATGATTATACCATAAAGCGTATAGAATCTCACTAGTCCGAGTACAAGTATAAGAAACTATAGGATAGTTATATTTTCCATAACATTCAAAATGCAGCGGAAAACTTGAAAAAAAAGTAACAAGTAGTAAATCTTGTAACCCAAAGAGGAGGGTATCCAACAACCTTGGATATCGGTCCCTTGATTTATATTTTCACGAATGTCTATCTTACCCACACAAGGGTAATCCCTCGATAAGAAGATCGGAGTCTGTCTTTCTATCCCTGCAAGCCCTCAACTTCAAGGTAGTCGGTACCTCTGTCTTCCTCAGTAAGGAAGTCCTCGAACTTTAAGGTAGTCGGCACTTCTGTCTTTCTATCACCAGAAGCCCTAGAATGTACTAAGCAACATTCAAAGTTGCACGAAACAATTCTGATCAAGGTGTTCAGTAGGCACAAAGTATTAAATTATCTCCCTCAAGAAATCACTTCAGCTATAGGTAATCTCTAGAGTCATAGAACCGTTCATCAAAAGTACTATGCTATTTCAAATGGGATCCTTTTTATAGGCACAACTCCAACAGTCGGCTCCCTCCTCCAACGGTCATATTTTTCTTTAAATTTAGGATGAAACTGTACATGTGTCACTCAAACAATGGTTAGTTAGTAACTGAAAGCATGTCATCGTTTTATGACAAAAAAATGTGTAAGAAAAAATAAAGTTACTTAACCAAAACAATTTTTCAGAGTGTATGGAATAAAAGTTCAGAGTCTAACAAAAAATACATTCGGTATCTAAAATAAAATGATATTTAGATTTTGTCTTCAGAAGATTTTGGAACCTGAATTCTATAGAAATCAAGAGTCTAAATTTAACGGAAATTCGAAGTCTGAATTTAATAGAATTCGTAGTCTGATTTCATAATAATTCTGAGTCTGAATTCATAAGAATTTGGAGTTCTGAACTTAAAAAGTTCAGAGACTGAATTCATTGGAATTCAGAGTCTAAACTTACAAAGTATGGAGTCTGAATTCATTATAATTCGGAGACTGAACTTACAATGTTCGTAGTCTGAATTCATTATAATTCTGGGTCAGAAATCATAAGAGTTTGGAGTTTTAATTCAGAGAACTCGGAGTGTGAATACAGATCATGAAAATAGAATTCTCTTTAGGTGAGTATAATAAGATTTTGAGGTTTTAGATATGAAACAGAATTTTATTCTTAGAAAAAATATGAACAATGAAAAACATGGTAAGCATAAATTTCCTTGGGGAAGGAAAACTATACTTATCAAGTTAAACATAGGGTAAATGACATTTTCCTTAAGATAAGGTGTTTGTAATTTTAAAAACAAAAAGGAATGGACAAGTTATATGGTTACCTTATTGACTCAACAATCTCCCCCCTTTTGAAAAGCACAAACATACTTGCAAAAAAATATATAAGGTCTTAGAAAATACTTTTCTAGAATTTGTAATAAAAACTTATCTCCCTTAACACATGGGAAAAGATTAATACAACTAAATCACCCTTAGGCTTGGATCACTGAGGATCATATTCTTGATTTTCGGAAAGAGACTTATCATTAAAATAAATACAAAAATATTCTTGGATAAGAAATCCTCCTAAGATAAACTCCCCCTTACATAGGGACATTTCTTTTTTACTTAGTATTATTTTTTCCTTTCTCTGCCTTTGTGATTTTCAAAATGGAATATAGGGAATGGAAAAGAAATTATAGCACCTGAAAAAAATTAGTACAAAACATCCAAAATTCAAGCAACCAAAACCTTTTATTAGGATTAGACAGAATTTTTACATGGAAGAAATACAAAAAAAGGTTAGAATTGAAAAAGATTATACTTTTTTTCCTTGGACATCATCTTCTTCACTATATTCTTCAGCTTTTTGAGTTCCTTGTGGTCTTCCTCTACTCACTTAAGAAGATAATCTTGATGTTCTGCTTTCTTCTCTAAAGCATTGATTTTATCTTCTTGAGACTTGAGGGGTTCGACCAGACTCTTTAGTGCTTTTTCCTGCTTGAATAGCTTTTATTTTATCTCTATCTTGAGATATCTTTCTCTCTTCCAACTGTGAGCAATTGAATACAGCTTCCCATTCAGATCTTTCATTTATTGTATCCAGAAATTCTCTTCAATAGTTAGCTTTTTTATCAATACTATTTGTGAGATACTTGATATTACTATCTTCAGTATCAATGGAATCCTTGACACTTTCTTGAAATTCATCAAGAATATGCATATCTTCAACAATCTTCCTTGACCAGCTAGTTATCTTTTTTGCATGACCTTTTATGGGCTTCGTAGTTGATAATGAAAGATTTGAAATCAGCCTCAATCTTTACACACTTATCCATCACCATGGATACTGAATATGATTTATGATTTAAGTTTTGTTGAATCAACTGGCATCTGGAATCTATGTATGGAAAAATTGAAACAGACCCAAAAGTCTTCTTCAGGGATTGGACTTCAAAATCATGTCCTAGGGATGATGATTCCGAATCTGAGACTTTTCTTGGTGAGGGCTCTTTCTCTAACTCAACAAGTTTCCACTTTGAAGATCCACCAGCTTCCATCTTCTTCACAAATATTCTGCTAGGAGTATCATGAACCACTTGTTTTCCCTTATCAATTTTTTGAATGGCTTCTTCTTAGTTAGAAGATATATGTTCACTATCTAATAGTTGAACAATTTTGTCTTCATCTATGTGCTCCTTCTCATCTCCTGCCTCAGCATCTTCTAGGTGAATGAAATGATGATTAAAACTTTCTTCTTCAGACATATTACTCACTTCTTCTTTAATCCAGTCATCTTCTCCATTTTCATTTTCCCAGGTGTAGCAAGCTTTGAAGATTCTACATTAGAAGTATGGATTGAGAGCTTCACAGATGGACTTTCCTTCTCATGAAAATCTTCAACTTTCTTAATGAGATCGTCAGTATCACCACTGCCTTCTTCTTCCTCTTCTTCTTACTCCCATAATTTTTATTGTAATCTTTCTAGAGTCACATATTTCTTTCCCAGTGTCTCTAGTAAAGCTTATACCAAGAAGGATTGTGGTACCAGAATTTTTTAGGAGGGTTTCTCAGCAGCCTTCAGAAGAGATTTCACAATCTCTGTTTCAGACATCTTCTTCTTTTTCTTCTTTTCTTTTGCTTGCTTCTCAAGCTCATCAGTAGTCTTCTCTATTAAGGCTTTTGCTTCAGCAGGATCCAAACCAAAACTAGGCTCTCATGCTTTCCTTTTCTCCTTTTCTTCCCTCCATTTAGCTACTACCTCATCCGGATAGGATTTTTTCTTCTTAGCTTTTGGAGGTACGGATTGGACTTCTTTAGGCTTTGGGATTTTTCGTTTCTCTTCTAGTTCCTTTAACTTCCTCTTTCTTCAATCCTTTTTAAAGAGTTCAGCCACCACTTGTTTCTTCGGTATGGCTTCAGCTTCTTCTTCTATAAAATCATAAAATTCTCCATATTCCTTAGAAAAGTAGATTTTCAACCTTTTAAAGGTATCATCACAACCCAGCATGAATTTGCAATTACTTGGATTTGAATTTCAAGGAATTTTGAAAGAATCTAAGCACCGAAGAATCAGTTTGGAAAGAATGGTTGTATATATAATGATCTGAGCCTTCAGATTTCCATTCTTTATATTCTCGATCATAATCAGAATATGCTTAACCAAATTAACCTTTCTTAGTTTCAGCAAGAATTCCAAGATATACATGTCACTCTTCTTCAATTTACCCTTGTCCCCTTTTCTTGGAATGATGAATCCTTGAACCCATAATTTGAGGATCCGGAAATTTGTAGACAGATGAGAAATCTTTAGAGTCTTTATTTCAGAATGTCCAAGACAAGTCGTAGCCTTAACATTATTGAAACTTCCTTGATTATCGAGAAATATATGAGAACAAGACTCAGCTTCTCCTTCATATGGAATACTATCCAAGCTAGCAGCCTTGGTGTATGAAAGAGAATAATTCTTCCCATATATCTTGAAAGAGAACTTATCTTTTCCTTCTTCCTTAAAAAACTTACTGTTTCATAAAATTCAACTAGAAAATCTGGACATACTAAACCTTGAGCTCCTGGATTTGATACAGAAACACTCTACCATCGATTCAATTTGATGTTATTTGAGATGATAGAATCATACATGGTGAAGAAGTTTGGATGCAACAATATTCCTCTATAAACAAGCCACTCCGAGATTGGCTTGACAGTTGACATGTCCTTCTGAGAGTAATTTTCGACAGAAATTCAGATTTTAACAAGATCTAAGAAGTTCAGAATGGGATTAAGTAGAAGGTAAGAACTTCAGCATGTGAGAGCTTGAGTTTCGATGGGGGAAAACCATCAGGGGTCCTTTATATAGGAAAATGTGATGACAGTTCATCTTCTAAACTCAATAAAATGGCTGAAAATCCTTCTGATCAGATATGATGGTTGATATAATATCCATAAGTAAAATTTAGTAGAATCCGATCTTTTGAGGTTTTTAAGAAAAACATTCAGATTTAAGGAAAAGAGAATCCAAAAAATTTAAAAAAATTGAAAATACCAAAAAGAAAAATATGATTACAAAAACATAATAAAGGAAAAATATCTTTTGGATTTCAAGGAAGATTATTCCTAATGAGGAAAATTCTTCATGAATAACTTTAGATTCTGAAAAATATGATTATAAAATGTTTGAAAATCTGACTACAAAAATATTTAGAAAAACCATATTAAGAAAACATAAAAAAACTTCATTACGAAAATTTATAAAATATTCATTACGAAAATTTAGAAAATCATTACTACGGAAATTTAGAAATTCTTTATTATGAAAATTTATAAAATATTTATTACAAAAATTTAGAAAAATTGACTATGAAAAATATTTTGTTACGAAAAAAATTTGTTTTAACTAACAGGAAAATGTACTCCCCCTAAGAAAAGGAGTTTATTAATGTAAGGAGATTGATTTCAATAGGAATTTAGTAAGGAATATTAACTTATGGTTATCATTCCTAACTTTTATTTAATGTATTCAAATCTATCGGAAGGTCAATATTTTGTGAAAATATCAGCAAGTTGATCTTGTGTTCCCATAAATTAAAGAATGATATCTCCTTTTTATGTGTGATCCCTAAGAAAGTGATTCCTAATATCTATGTGTTTTTCATGAGAGTGATGTGCATGGTTATTTCTTAAAGAAATGGAAGTAGTATTATCACACAAAATTAGTATTTTAGTAAAACTCATAGTATAGTCTATGAGTGTGTTTTTCATCCACAACACTTGAGCACAACAACTTCCAACTACTACATATTCAGCTTCACCAGTGGAAAGTGCTACTGAGTGTTGCTCTTGCATGACCAAGAATCTAATGAATCTCCTAAGAAATGACACGTTATAGATGTACTTTTTCAATGCATTCTTCATATTCCAAATTCAGCACCCATAAAACTATTTGGTACAAAATCATTTCCATAAGTATAAATGAGTCCTAAATCCATGATTCCCATTAAGTAGTGAAAAATTATTTTCACTACCTTTAAATGAGATTCTTTAGGATTGAATTGATATCTTACACACAAGAATACTAAAAACATTAAGTTTGGACGACTAGCTGTCAATTAATGTGGACTTCTTATAATACCTTTAAAAGATGCTTGATCTACTAGTTTCCCAGCTTCATCAAGATCAAGTGAATTTGAGGTACCAAGGGGGTTCTAATACTCTTAGTGTTGTCATATCCATACTTTTTAAGAAGATATTTAATATACTTATGTTCTGATATATAAATTCCTTCTGGTTTTTTTAGAAATTTTAAAACCAAGTAAAAATGTTAACTCACCCATCATACTCATTTCAAACTCAGATTTCATTAGATCCGCAAAGGAATCCGTTAAAGATTGCTGAGTTGAACCATATATAATGTCATCAACATAAATTTGAAACATCAAAACATTATTCTTTTCTTTATTTATAAAAAGGGTTGGATTTTCATTTCCCTTAACTTAATTATTTTAACGAAAAATATCATGTAATTCTATCATACCAAGCTCGAGGGTCTTGCTTAAGTCCATATAAAGCTTTGATAAGTTTGAAAACATGATCATGATGTGTTGAATCTTCAAAACCTTGAGGTTGTTCAATAAAACTTCCTCTTGTAAAAAACCATTAAAGAAAGAACATTTCACATCCATATGAAATAGATTGAAATTGAAGAATGCTGCAAAGGAAAGTAGAATACGAATAGATTCAAGTCTAGCTACCGGAGCATAGGTTTCTTCGTAGTCTATTCATTCTTTTTTATTATATCCTTTAGCAACCAATCTAGATATATTTCTTACTATGATTCTATTTTCATCACATTTATTTCAGAAGACCCATTTTACTCCAATAATATAAGTTTCCATACATCTTTCAACCAAGGTATAGACTTTATTCCTTTTGAATTCATTTAGATCGTCTTGCATAGCTTTTATCCAATCATCATCACCTAAAGCTTCATCAGTGATTTTTTTGTTCTAATTGGGAAAGGAATGCTAGATGTTCTACTTTATTTCTTAAGTAAAGTCTAGTCCTTATAGGTTTATTCACATCAAAAAATGATACTATAACTGGAAGGATTCTTTAGAAACAACTGATTTGGGTTTTGTAAAACATGTTCATCAACATAAGTTAGGAAGTCTTCTGGGTAAATGCTTCAGAAACATTTTCTTGGACATCTTATTTATCAGAATTATCTTCTTACAAAGACTGATAATCAATTTTTGAAAACACATATGAATATGTATGTGGGGATTGTTTAAAAACAAAGGGATTAGTTTCATCAAATTTGAAATGTACTATCTCTTCAATAGTACATGTGTTTTTATTGAAAACTCTATAAGCCTTATAAGTTGTTGAGTAGCCTAAAAAAATACCTTCATCATATTTTGGGGAAAATTTGTGTAGATTATCTTTAGTATTCATAATGAATACCTTGAAAACAAAAAACTTTAAGTAAGAAAGAATAGGTTTTCTTACATTCCATAACTAATAAAGTGTTTAATTAAGAAATGGTTTAATCAAAACACGACTTATAGTATAACAAGTAGTACTTACCACTTTTGCCCAAAAATGATTGGATACTGAATACTTACCCAACATGGTTCTTGTTATCTCTTGAATAATTCTATTTATTCTTTTAAAAACACCATTTTTGAGGGGTTTTGGGTGCTTAGAAGTTATGAGTAATGCCTTTTCTACTACAAAATGTTTTAAAATTGGAATTTTGAAATTCTCCTCCATGATCAGTAAGAATAGTTATCAAAGTAAGGTTTTTCTCATTTTTAACTTGGGATCTAAAAAATTGGAAACAAGAAAAAGCTTCCGACTTATTTCCTAAAAAATAGACCCACATAAATCTCATTTAGTCGTCAACTAAGAAAAATACATAATATTTTCCTCCAATGCTTCTAGTTTGGGTTGGACAAAAAAGATCCATGTTCAATAACTATAATACATTAGTAGTTGAGACTTCACTGACTAATTTAAAACTTAATTTTTGTTGAATTCTATATTGAAAAGGATCACAAACTTTTGAAGAATCAAATCTAAGCTCTAGTATATCTTTAACTAATATTTTATTATAGATTTTCCATAGGTTCCTAAGGTTACGGTGGCCTAATTTTCTATTCGATAACTAAGAATGGTATTCTATTGAACTAAGGCATGGTATGTCTTGGATCCTATGGTCTTCTAAGTTCAGTGTGTATAAATTCTCTTACCTATGGGTAGAAAGAATAAACTCTTCCATGGAATTGTGTACTAAGCAGTTGTCATTCATAAAATTCACAAGGTAACCTTTATCAAAAAATTGACTTATGCTAATGAGTTTGTTCTTAACACACTTAACAAAAAAACATTATAAATAAATGTTTATCCAAGACGAACAATGTTACTTATACCAATAATTTCTCCCTGAGCGTTATCTCTAAATGTTACTTTTCCTCCTTTATTCTTGATAATCTTTTCAAAGTAGTTTCTATACCAGTCATATGATGGGAACATCCACTATCCATGTAAAATGTATTACTGTTGGAACCATCTTTATTTTCCTGAAAATAAGAGAGTTAGACTTTCTGAATCCAAACATTCTTGGATTCGGAATCCTCAGAAAGAAAAATCTTAGGAACCCAAATTTTCTTAGAAAATTAAGCTTTATGAAATCCTTAAGACTGAGTTTTGTTTAGGGAACAATTTCTTGCTCAATTCCCACCGCACTGACACTTAGTGCATAATGGAGCACTTTGTGGAACAAAATAATTGTTACTAAAAATCGGTTTTGAACTAGCATAACCAAATCCAGAATTATTCCTTAGTGGTCGAAATTGGGAATCCATCTTATCAAAAATTTCCTTACCTAAGGTAAAGTTTGAAAAACAACTCCTTAAGGAAAATACCTCTCACTTTAGTGTGATAACTAAGTTCTTGTCCTCCAAAACATTTGTTTTTGAACTAGAGTTAGGATCAAAAACATTTTTCTTAGAAATTACTTTTTTAGATCCTTAGAAATTTTATCCTTCTCAGAATTTACTTCCTCAAGGTTTTTTAAAATACTTTCAAAACCAATGGTTTTTTATCCGGATCTTTAGAAATATCTAATATTTCCTTAGTAATAATATTATTCCAAGAATTTTCCTTATCAAACTTTTTCTTGAGTTTTGAATTCTCATTCTCAATGATCATAACAAAGCTGGAAACATATTTATAGGAAGGTAAATTATTATCTTCATCAGAATAAGATTCTTCATCAAAAGAGTTATAATATTTACAATCACTATAATTAGTATTCAATGATACGTTGGTCATAGATTCAGCAGTGTGCACCTTAGTCATTAGACAATGATTTTCAATCGGTAGTCTGCATATTATACCAAGATTCTTCTATCCAGAAGATTCATAATCTAATGATTCATCTAAACAGTATCCACCACTGAAACTCCAGGTGTCATTAGCTTTCAATACTTTCTTAGAATTAGCCTTGTAGTACTTCTTTCTAATTCTCTCAGAATTCTTTACCTCTCTTTCTTTATTCATAAGCATAAGACAATCAGGTCTCATATGTCCCGCTCTTTTGCATTCATTAAATGTGACTTAATAATTTTTCATATCATTCTTTTAGTTCTTCTTGAATATAGATTGAGGGTTATTCTATCCAACAATCTTGTTCATCCTTTGAGGAATATTATCTAGTTTATTTTCTAAAGATTCACTTCTACTAGATTTGGATTGTATAACAACCTTCTTGGATTTGGTTCTTGTAACTCTCTCAGGAGTCTTGGCTTTCATATGATATGAAGTTGTTGTAAAAGAAACACTTCAATTCCCATTATTCTTATTAACATTTTTAGCATATCTCTTTATTCTAGTCTCATGTTGAAGAAGAGTTCCAAAAAGTACATCAAGAGATATCTGAGTAACCTTTCTATTTTCATCTATAGTTGTCCTCTTGGATTCCCACTCATTAGGCATGACGTCTATGATTTTTTGCACAAGAGCATCATCATCTAATGCTTTCTCAGCCATATATTGTAAACTATTAAAAATATTCATGAATCATTATTGTACGTTACATATGGGTTCTCCATAACGAAAGAAAAAACCATGAATTTCAGCTCTGAGCATGGATCTTCTAGTTTCATTGAAAATGGAAGTTCCAAAGTGTGTAACTTCAAGATTCTTCCAAATACAATTTTCTATTTCACAAGATGAAATTTGGCTATATATATTTCTAGTCATAGAATAAAGAAATTTCTTTCCTACCTTATAATTCAATTGATATTCATGCTTTTCTTGGTTGGTGAAAGTACTAACTTCCTTGTCCGGGATTTTGTATCCTCTAGAATGCATAACAAAATTATCCACTCTAGTTTTGATAATAAATGTCTTTATACAATCTCTCTAATATTAGTAATAATTCTCATAAAAAATAGGTGGTCTAGTGGGATTTAGGTTGTATATGGAACCATCATTGATTCCTGTCATCTTAAAGAAAATATTTCCACTCAAACTTGTTAGTAGTAAAGATATGTGAACAAGAAAAATATTTCTCAGCAACGAAAAAGCAGAAAAATGAAAAACTTGAGAAAGGAACATATATGTGAATACAAGTATTTCAGAGACCATCTCTGATAAAAATTGTTATGAAGGTATAGAGTATGCTATACTCTATAATACCAAATGTAGGATCAAAATGATATAGATACTGATTATAGTATCTAATGATGATCAATAACAAGAGGGGGATGAATTGTATAGTTTAAAAATTCCATTGGAACCTTTAATGTTGATATAAAAACTTTTGTTTTTAACCTTAACCAAAACTATGTTTAACAAAGTTAAACGAGGTAAAATCACAAGACCTCTACGTTCTACAAACTTGCTTCTATCCAAAAAAGTGGTTCCGTAAATGAAACATAACAAAAGCTTACAAAGATAAAGATTATAACATAAAGCGTATAGAATCTCACTAGTCATAGTACAAGTATAATATAGTTATACATTCCTTAACATTCAAAATGCAGCAGAAAACTTGAAATAAAACAGGTAAAAATTATTAAATCTTTTAACCCAAAGGGAAGGGTATACAAGAACCTTGGATATAGGTCCGTTGATTTATACTTTCAAGATAGTCTGTCTTACCCACACCATGGTAAGCCCTCATTACAAAAATCGGAGTCTGTATTGCTATCCCCACAAGCCCTCAACTTCACGGTAGTCAGCACCGTTGTCTTCCTGAGAAAGGATGTCCTTGGACTTTAAGGTAGCTGACACCTCTATCTTCCTATCCCCGGAATCAATCGAATGTACTCAGCAACATTCGGAGTCGTACGAAGCAATTCTAAACAAGTTGTTTAGTATGCACAAAGCATTAAAGTATCTCTCTATAGAAATCAATTCAGCAGCATGTAATCTCTAGATTCATACAATAGTTCATCAAAAGTAATGAGCTCTTTCAAATGAACTATTATTTATAGGCACAACTCCAACAGTTTTCTCCCTCCTCCAACGATCATATTTTTCAATGAATTTTGGAGGAACCTATACAAGTGTTTCTAAAACAACAGTTAGTTAGTAACTGAATGTATGACATCACTTTATAAAAAAAACATGTGTAAGTAAAAATATAGTTATGTAACCAAAATCATTTTTGGAGTGTAAGGAATAAAATTTCAGAGTCTTACCAAAAATACAATCGGTATCTAAAATACAAGGATATTTGGATTCTGTCCTTAGAACAATTAAGAACTGGAATTGTATAGAATTACAGATTCTAAATTTCAAGGAAATTCAGAGTCAGAATTCAGTAGAATTCGGAGTTTGATTTCATAAGAATTCTGAGTCTAAATTCATAAGAATTTAGAGTTCTGAACTTACAAATTTTGGAGTCTGAATTCATTGGATTTCGGAGTCTGAACTTACAATCTTCGGAGTCTGAATTATTTATAATTCAGAGTCTAAACATACAAAGCTTGGGTTCTGAATTCATTATAATTTTGAGTCAAAACTCATAAGAGTTCGGAGTCTGAATTCAGAGAACTCGGAGTCAGAACTCATAAGAGTTTGGATCCTGAATTCAGAGAACTCGAAGTGGGAATCCAGATACTGAAAACAGAATGATCTATATCTGAGTATTATAGGATTATGAGTTTTTATATATGAAACCGAGTATTATACTTACAAAAAATATAAACAATGAAAAATATGGTAAGGATAAATTTCCTTGG
This sequence comes from Viscum album, assembly GCA_963277665.1. Taxonomy (NCBI): domain Eukaryota; kingdom Viridiplantae; phylum Streptophyta; class Magnoliopsida; order Santalales; family Viscaceae; genus Viscum; species Viscum album. The sequence goes on along the minus strand of OY728122.1, from coordinate 2,004,631,040 downwards.
GGAAGGAAAAATTTTCCTTATCAAGAAAAACATAGGGTAAATGAAATTTTCCATTAGATAAGGTGTTTGTGATTTTCAAAATAAGGAGGAATGGAAAATTCATAAAGAAAATTTATTGACTCAACATTTATATATTTATATATATAAAAATGATGAGTCTAAATAAATTATGGATGTTAAGAAAAAGGTTATAGAGGCTGAGGTGGTTGAGGAATTAAGTGTCGATATGAATCTCAACCAGCATCCCAACAACTAGTAAATATCTCCACTGAAACCATATAATAGACAAAAAATTGATACAAGTAGTCAATAAAGTCCAAACTGATCTCTAATAAACTATTGATTCATCAATGGTTCATTGGAGAAAAAATTTAATGGATGACCAATTGGAAAATTAACATCTGACTCTTGAAGAACATAAGGATTTTTAGAAGAATGGACATTGGAATTTAAACTTTTTGGGACTTGTTTCATGTCAAAATATAATTTCTAGTATACCCCTTCCCAGATTCACCAATGGATCACATAAAAATTAAATTAAGTGAGAAGAATAAAATCATATTAAACCATAAATATTACAATTCATGTATATTGATGTTGATAAGAACCATTAATTAGTGGCATTTCAGGGTATTCAAGTGTTATGATAGGTTTCCTCAATATCATCCAAATAGAACCAAAACCATGGGAAAACCATTATTGGATTCCAAGGTGGTTCCACTAGAATTCAATGTACTTTAAGATGTCCCTATAATCACGTGGAAAACACAGACTCTATTTGAGGAAGTATGATCGATGTAACCCTATTCTTCCATTGGTTTATCCCTACAATGCATCAGTGGTGGCCGATATGATATAATTTCCCCCTAATTTCCTATAAAAAGATTGGAATAATATTAATGGATATAAATGAGCTTAAATAGTGGTTTAAAAATTTTAAAATTGCTCTCAATCATTACAAAAATCGTAATCTCTAAAAATGGAACAAAATAACCCACATGATATAGTAGATGTGACATAAATGTCAAAGGTATTTTATCATTATCACGTGACATCAGTAACATGTCACATGATAAAATTATAACCCTTTATAGATCTTTTTTTCCTCCCCTTTGTTATTTATCAAGCCTTGAATGTGTTATTCTATTTCAAAAGATAATATCTTATCTTACTCACTTTTATAATAAAATAACATATGAATACATTAAAAAATAAATTCAATTATTGTTATTATAAAATCAAATATGATAACTAAAATATTTTACTTATGGTTGATAATAATCGAGTGGTCACTAGACTCGAAAAATGGAACAAACTATGTCTTACACTTATATACATCTAAATAGTTATACCAAGTGAATACACTTTTTGTGTGACCTTATAGGTCGTTGTTTAATAAGCAGTGGGAAATAATCAAAGTCTAAGAGTAGAATATTGTAACAGATGATGGACACTAAATAGATAAGGATAACTCATAGCTATGACTACCTGTTAGGGAAAACATTCATGTAAAATAATATCATTGTCTTGTGATATCTCATAATGTTGGATACACACATTGATCCATCATCCATACATTATTTATTTATCATTTTAATGAAAATTCAAAAAAAATTACCATTATATAGAATGGCCATTGATTTAGTAAAGTTACTTTCTTCCTGGTCAACAGGGCTTATGATATATTTTCTATTCAGGAAAATTGAATCTTATCTTGAACTTTCAAAAAATTCCATTACACAAGTAAAGAATCAAATGAACTCTACCTTACCATGATATAAATGTCATGGTTTTAGTCTTGCATAAATGTATATGGTCAAATGGTAAACATTGGTAATGATCCCATGATGAGACACTAATAAACATAATCAAAGATATTAATTACCAATGACACCTGAAACACGTGGGGATCCAATTGGTGGGTCAATCCTTATGATCTCCTCTACTTGAGATCATAATGTGTCAACTCCATGGGAAGAATTCTCAATGATTATAATCCCCAAAACCTGATAGTGAAATATCAAATATATATCATCATTATAATGTATCTATACCATAGTATAAATGTTTATGTTTACTATCATAGTATCTCATGGTTCTCATTATCATTGGGAGCTTCTAAAATATTTTGATATAATAAATAATCTACGGACAATACCATGGAAAAGTTAAATAAAATGATCAACATTTTTATGTTAATGGTAAATCATGCATAACTCTATGTGTACATGATAAATTAATTGAAATTTATTATGAATGTTATGTATAGAGAAACTAATATCATAATCATCCCACTCTCACTAGATACATCATTCCGAATTTCAATTTGTTATCTGTCAAAAGATGAAGAAATAAATTTTATAATAAATGACTATATTTAATAGCCCTTCCACGATTTCCAACCTGGACAAAATACTATCATCGAATTCAACACATTATGTGAAACACTAAATATATGATATCCCTCAACATATGCATTTTTTATCTTTCAAAATATTGAAATCATTTCTATAACCCTTGGTATGACTCCAAGAACTGGAGAAAATAATTTTCTATATTTATACTTCTTCAGTAGTTTCTTCAGAAACCATAATATTCTTACTATTTGTTTATATAGATACCACCAGTTTCAATGACCTTGTATTGATCATTATTATAACCTGGAAGTGATATTAATTAAAATTGATTTATAAGAAGACTTTTTTATGTCCCATTTTAACAAGTGTTTCTTTGAACCCGTGTATTATTTAAAAATCACTTATACTTTCTCAAGTACAACTAAGAAACTCTGACTACTTACTATATCATTCCCATAGAATTATATGATATGTTATTACCATAATGTATGCATTGGAAAGATAATATATGGTATGTAGAATAGAATATGTGATAGATAGATCTCTGAAGTGTATGGAGTTCGGATCACCATTATAATATCTTTATATGTCTCATACATGTCTTCTTGGAGATAGTTTTTCCATTTGTTATTAGAAATACTTATTTATGGAAAAATTTTACTTGTATTAAAAATATCATGTTATTATATGTCCTTTGAATTGGTATAATAAACCCTTATATATACCTCTTTCAAATTTATTGGCCAGATCTTGGGATACCAATTTCAATGAATATTTATAGAGTTATATTGAATATATCATTATCTGTTTATAAGATTAATAATTTTTCCATATGCAATCTATATATTATACATAGAAAACATTGAGCTCACACTTAACTCCAACATAGAGATAGAATTACTTTGTTCCAAATAAAAATTCTATTGATCATGATGCATTCATTAATACATAAATGAATCTTAATAAATTTATTTAGTTATTGTATTTATATAGTGTTACTAACCTCATAAGGTTGTTTCATGTAGAGACCTTCCAAGAAAGGAGGTCATGACATCCATTTCCCAGTAATATGATCAATGAATGATTCTAAAAGAAGATGAATTTTGATGGATTTTAGAATAACTATATGATATTTATTGGTACCGTACTTATGATGCCCATGTATTATTTCTCTCGAGTCCCCACCAAAAACATTACCTCAATTGGATAAATTAACTACAGAAATATAGACTTTTTTTCACACATAAAATCCATTTTTGGAATTTATATAAAATTTTAAATCATATAATATATCATTTTTTATTATTATGAATAAATAATATATCACATATAATGATTAATATTGTAAAAATATTTTTCAATTAATCATTATACACACTATATGGAAAAAAATACCATGGTCTCTTATATAATATTTTTCCATGAATACTATTTTTTCCTCATGAGCATTGAATTTATCGAATTAAATCTTCCTCCAACTATCTAAAAACAGTGACACATACCCTCTAATATAATTATTGTTTTACTTATACATAATAAATCTAGGTAATATCCTTAAAAATACATTATGATAACTAAGTGTGATTCACATTATTTCTTTCATTATGCATGTTTTTTTATTGACATAGCCTCAACAATATCATTGGATATAAATATATTTAATTATGAAATAATGTATTTATATCATATTACAACACATATTATATTCATTCATCAATATTTTTGTAACATGATTATAGGTTAATGTCACTATTTTTTAGGAATTTCATAAAAAAAATAGTGGAAAACTTTGTCTATCTATTATGTATCACTATTGATCATCCTTTAACATACTTAATAGATATGATCTGTATAAAAAATATGAATATAATAATAATTATACTCTATATTTTAGTGATCAATTTCTTAATTTAAGACTCATCATCAATTCTTTTTTAGTAACATTATCGATCTGATGTTTATAGGAAAATGTCAGTTTGGGAATAAATCAACTCTCTACATTGAAGATTAATAAATGAATGATTATGATATTATTAAGCCATTATCTCAAAGAAACCCATATATTTAAAGAATTCACGTATCATAATTCACTATGATAGTCCCAAAATCAGAATGAATATCATGAAGTACATGAATTTTACTATAGTTTAGACTTGAAATAGTTCACACATATGTTATTGAATTAGTTATTGAATCATTTTGGATTTATTAAATTTAAATCTAATGTTATTCCTAAAACAATATAAGTGTGTTTATATTACCATTTTTTTAGCTCTAATATTTCTAAAAACCATAAAGATTATACCCTTGGAGAATACACTTATTTTAAATTGTAAAATAATTATCCTTCTAGAACATATATTATCGAGTCTTAATTTTTTATATTCATAACTTGTTTCTGATGATTCAAGTAATAATAAACTATTAGTTGATTATGGAAAACTAGAAACAACATTAACTCAATAATGAAGTAATTTATCATTGTTTCTAATAGAAAAATTAGATTAATATTATGGTAATACTCAATAAAAAAATAGTTTAATTAGAATTAATAATATTGGGAAAACAGATTCTATTTAATTCTCACTATTTTCATTATGATCACACTTCCTAAGAAACATAGATAATTCAAATTACATTTGGAATTTTTTTAACATATATGGTGATTATATATGGATAAGTTTGTTTGATAAACATTTTATATCTGTCTAATACCTGAGATGTAAAATAGAAACAACACGTAATGATTAATATACATGAAGATTAAACCTCGGATGAATTCTACATCAATATTGTATTTTATCCAATCAATTGACCTATCATACCATATGTGAAGAATATAAATACTAATTGGCATGATCCGTGTTTACCATTGGTTTCCTAGAAAGATATTATAAATTATCAATTGGCGTAGAAATTTTCATGATTTTTCAACCCAGTATTTTAGTATGGTCACTATATGAACATTATATATGTTCCTATCTACTTGGAGAACCTTCTAAAATAGTTATTGAAATTGTTTCTCCATGTAATTCACTTTATAATTCTTAAAGGGACTAGAGTAATTGTTTTTAAATTATTGAATAATGAGTTCTATTAAAATTTCCATATTAATCTTTCAACTTACACACATTTAGTTTATTTATAATCTCATTAATTTATTTTATCTAGTGGTGTCTCAACAGGTTGATAACAAATTAAGAAATCCATTTTCTTCCAAATCATAGTACTAATAATAGGAATTTGTAGCACTCTTAGAAATTTGTTTGGGTTAGGACCTATGTGTTGTCCACTATTTATCAAAATAAATTTATGAAATTTTTATTTAATTTTCCACAAAATTAAAATTTTTAGACTATATATTTTATCTTGATTCCCGATTGTTAGTCCATGCTGATTTATTTATCAAAAATGTTATTTTATTGTTGAATTGTGAAATATCCTTAATCCTTTAGAGACCCAAAGCTTGACGTACATGGACATTACATTACTTTTTCGGAATAATTAATTCATAACAAAAACCAACACTCAAGGACTGTAATAGTTTAGTGTCTTTGGAAACTCGGAACATAATCTTTTAATCTTGGTGAAAGATCTTCAACATCTCCCATAATGACCTTCCTTTTTTTTCTTACCTAAAAACATTCTTTATATCCTTGGGAAAAGAAAACATATAAAGGGTGATCTCAAATGCTCAGTAAGGGTAAGCATGGAGAAAATTAAACAGACCATATACATTGGAACTTTAAAACATGAACATAATATTTAAACATCAAAATATTGAGCAATGACATAAAACATGACAGTACATAAGGAATAGATCATAAAAGAACATTAATCATGATAAAATAGAATTTGAATAAAACATGTAATTGTGGAAAAACATTAAGCACATGATATGATTTCCATAGTATCCATGGCATTGCTGCCAATACCATCTTAGTGGACAAAGTCCCTTACTGAACCGGGTTTACATGCATTTCCAACCCTGTATTACTGAACTGGATTTATTTTCCATTCCATCCATCTCTATATCATGAGATAAAAATCTTTACTCAATGCATTGGAGGGAGATATAGGTCCCATCCATCTCATAATGAAATCATTCTTACTCGTGCCACAAAATAAACATAAATCATTCATCATAACCCAAAGAATAAAATGGGTTTCTTAGACAGCATCCCATAATGATGTAATCCATATAAAACAAATGGATATCATTTCATCATAAGAAAAATCAAACCATGTAAATAATAGATACATTATACTTGAAACATAAACATACTTAATAATGTCATCTTAGATGGAAAGTAGTTTTTATAAAACACTTGAAATTAATTGTTGAGGAAAATATCCTCTCTTCTTCAAAATTATATTATTTTCACAAAAATTCCATGAAATTTTAAAAGAAAATGATTTTGTTGAAAATATTCATGAAATATTGTACAATAAGCTTCATGAAAATAAGGCATTATGAAACCATAAAAATCCATTCATTCCGTATAAGAAAAAAACATTCTTCTCGTAATTTTGTCGGAAAATTCAAAAAGTACCTCACATGGTAAAAAAAAGAATGATTCATTACATACAATTTATTAAAAGTAAAAAATGGGTAAGACGGACTTTAAACGTACATGAAAACATTTTTAGAAAACATGGACATGGATGATAACAATAACCCCAGTAAATAATTACGAATAACAATCGTAGATAAGAACGAGATTGGAATAGTTATCCCTTACAAATAAAATAGTTCACTTATGTGTATTCACTATAAGTTCACATAAAGAAAGTATAAATACATGATATGATATAATAATTCATTTATCACCTAATCAAAGAACGGCTTAAAAAACAAAGAGAAAATCAACCCAAAGAACAGAAATTGGGTTAAGAAGCTCCCTTACCTCGTGTCTGACTTGACTCGATCGTTCTTTAATCTCCTGAATAATAAACCAAAGTTAATTTATACTTGCTTAAGAACCTTTTTCAATTAAATTATTCCTTTTATATCACTTATTACCATGTTATAAACATTATGTAACCATTTATGTTAATAACATTCGTTTTGTCGATATTTGGTACTTGAGTTAAAAATGGAATTCTTATAATTACATGTTGTTCATGTGGTAAAAGGTTAATTATATCTAGAATGATATTAATGATTTATATATCATATATATCATATATATCCAGATTATACATGTATTTATAATAGTACATAACATATGGAGGTAAGAAATGAAATGCACCGTTCATGGAGACGGTAAGTCGTACGTATGCATAAACACTACTTTCATTTCTATTTCTTATTTTAATGGAATTAAAACATAATGATACATAGGTATATTATAATTCCAGTATAATATCAAATATAATATCATTAAATCCATCCTTTATACATCCTACATTGGGAATTAACGAATCACATCACATTGAGGGGGCGGTTGTCTGCACTTCCTCAAATGGGATTATCATATTTACCCACTATGGAAACCATAAAGGATTGATATAATTGGGAATTAAAAAAGCATAAGGAAATAATAAACATAATATATATTATATATAAATATAGTTCCCTCATAACGGCCACCATGAGAGGCGGTAGGAGATAATCGAACAATCATCGTTTCTTGAGGCGTTAGTTTGCCATCCACAGAAACATTATGTTTTTCATCCATTAAATGGAGGTGTGTGTAAGTGTAGTTAGAATAATTCTCATAAAAAAATCCTAGTATATTGATGATACTTGTTTTTTACAATGGAATGTATTAAAAATAGTTTAGGGGTTGGAGAAGTAGAATAAAAGAAACAATTTAAGAGAAACTGTTACCTTTAATTTGAGTAACTTCCTTTGGTTTGAACCAAAAGGACTTATTGAAGTGCCTTATGCCTAAGGTAAGGATTCTAGGGGGAGGATAGAGATGTAGGGAGATTAATTGGGTAGAGGTTGGACTAGAAAAATGGCTTGATAGGTGTGAGGAATTGGATAGAAATGGTCTCCTTTTATAAGGGGGAGGAGGGGCTCTTTTGGAAAGTGTGAAAATATTATTTTATTATAAACTTATCTTCAGTTTCAGAAGGTCCAAAAATCATTAAACATAAAGATAATATGACTCATGGTCGAAATAAAATCATCCAATCCGAATTGGACTTGTTTTGGATAATATTTTAATCATTATAACCTTATTTATTTAAATCTTTTTTTAATGAGGTAAATATTGCATCATTATTGTGTCATATATAATTTAATTTATTTGATGTCTAAAAATTATAAAAAAATACTAAAACGTAGGATGTATTTTTATATTTTCAATAAATATTTATAGTCGAAAAGGTAATTTATATAACCCCTTATAAAAATTAATTACTAAAATATTTTTGTTAATGTCAATTTTGTCTTTACATTAAATTAATTAATCCAAATTGTCATTATCACTACCAAGTGGCTCAATGGGGTCCCAAAATCGTCCCAAGGATTCCCATGGTCTGCCAATACTCATCCAATAAGGTTAGTACAAGTGTTAAGGTAATTATGAATTATTATAATATTCTTTTAACCCTGAATTACCCTATTTACATTTAACCGTGGTAAATAAAAGTCAAAAGTTACTATTCACCAAAAAATATTTTCATCTTATTGAACCAAATTTTACTTCTTGATAACAACCAGGTATGCCGAATTTTTGAAATTCAATTCACAGATGTTGTAAAATTTCATTTAAATGGAAGAGTCATTTTTTAACTACCACTAAGTGGTTTCACTATGCATCAAAAATTGATGTTTTTCAGAAAAATTCAAAAAAATCAGCCTAAGCTATATTTGATATTCCGAATTCAAAAATGATGTCTATTATTCCAAATTCAAAACATAGAAATGGATTTAATTAATTTTTAAATTAATTCTCATTATCAAAACAAATAGCGTGTTTTTAAGAAACAATAACTATAAAAAGTCCGACACTTGTTTATGTTCAATTTCAAAGTGAAATTAATTCCAATGACCGACATTGGATTAAATTGTAAAAATATATTCTAATTACACTTTAAAACCAAATAAAAAGATAATCTATCCATATAAATTATTTCGATGAAAAAATTGTTTTTAATTAAAATATAGCGTGTTTTTAGTATTCATTAAAATATGAAAGTTATTAGAATAATATGAAAAATTTATCCAAATTAAAATTTTATATCCTGATTCCAGATAAGAATTTTCTATTGTGAAATTGAACTTATAAACATGTCAAAAACAATATTTAAAGTGGGTGCATCATCAAAATGTGGCAAAACTATATTTTTTGAAAAATACTTATTTTAACTGAAAATATTATTTAGTTCTCATACCATGTTCTAGAAAATAAGTAAGATGAATAATAATGTTATAAAATTAAAAATGTAGTTTATACTATTCATAATAGCTAGTTCATAATAATATTATAACCATATATCGTTGTTTAGTAAAACATGGTATTACGTACAACACACGCTATCGAGGAAGGTCATGATTGCATGTAATGCAAGCCATGTCAGGGTTGCGGGTAGTGAAAGACTCCTTCATTGTTTCTTATAACAGAATATAACATTATTTCATTTATACATTTAATATATATATATATATATACACTTAATGTTTCGTATAATTACTACTATCAAACGAACTTGAAATTGTGTGTAACATGATCCAATAATAGTGTTGCGTATACTCCATGATAATACGGTGTTGCATATAGCACAAGGTAATCTTGGCGTAGCATATAACAGAAGATATGAAAAAAATATATATCTCATAAAATCTCGGGGTGTTACATTCTACCCCTCTTAAAATGAATTTCTCCCTCAAAATTCATCAGGGTTATAAATGGTTTATTACTTGAGAGTTTCTTTCATAGAAACCCAGATCGTAAAAAGGAATACTAAAAATCAATTTTAAAAACTAATGTATGAAACATAATGGTTACCCAAATTAACTTATCCCTAGGCTTCCACATAGTTGAAAATATAGATATGGAAGAGAAATCTAAATGTCAAGTTATGATAGAGAGTGGTAGAAAACATGGCTATAAAAAAGCCAATAATCACAAAGCCATAAATTTTTGGTGATCTAAGGTACCATCTGATTCATCGGATATAAGAACACTAGGACAACATTTTTGGTTTTCAAGATCATTTCCCAAATGTTGAATAATTTGTTAATTAAAAGAAATACTTACTTGATTTTTGAACAATCTCAATGTTGCTTGTGCCTCGAACAATTTCAACTTCAACTCATAAAGAAATGAAGTTGAATTTGTCTTTTGTGAAGTTTTAGAAGATCATACGATAGAATGATATGTCATTATATCTGTCTCAAACATAAGTTAGAAAACATTATATAAATAAGTCCATTTATGGTGAGATTAATCATATATAGTTCCAAAAATGGACTTATACTTCATCTATCATACCACTTAATAAAATAAAACTAATTTATACTAACTAGGGACTTCTGGTAGGCCAGTGGTAGGTGATAAAGGCCTGTCACACTTCGGTTGTGGGTTCGATTCCAGCAACCTTGTCCGAAGTGACGGGTTGTCGCCCGTCCTACTGGTTGTCCTTTTTCTAAAACTATACTATTATAACATTCCAAAAATAATATCAAAAAGTTCTAGACATAAACAATACTATCTGATGTCTAACATACTCCATTGCAGTCTTTAGACTTATCCAAAATACATCTGCCCAATCTCACAGCATAAGGAAAATGATTACTAGAAATTTCATTAACCAAGAATGTAAATACCATCATTTATCCCCCATATATAATAATATATATCTTGTTGATCACATTCCAAACATGAGAATACCTTAATATTTTCTTCTCTTACAACATGAATTACCATAGAACCATAGTGAAAACATGAATGCTTTCAAAAGGCAACTCATACCACAAATCAAAATCCCAAAATTTCAATATACTCAAACCATGATATCACTTTGTCCTTATATCAGTCATGAGCTCATTAATATTATTTTATCGTTATCCCTTCATTATGAGCATATAATTTTCTTTCCAAAAATATTTCAATCACTTTTCATGGTTACCAGTACCATATAATTATTGAAAACCAATACATAGATATTCCAAAATTCCACGATACCATAAATGAGATTCCATGATTCTATTTTGAAATCCCATTACATAAACACTTAATAATTACACAACATCATTGTCATACTCAACATCAAAAATAGTGATCGTATGTGACTTCCCTTTATCCTTTCCTTAAGAGGTTACTCACATTGATCATCATTAACCCTTGGATTAGGGCATAAATTAGCATAATGCCCCATTTCATTGAACATGAAGCATTGAAGTGTTGGTGGTGCGTTCTACACAATCTTTTCTTTATTCACATCATTAGCAACCCTTTTTCCATTACTTTGAAACTCTGCTGCTTGATGACCTTATTTTACACACTTAAACCATTTTCTAGTCCCTTTAAGACAATCTCCACCATGATTCTTTCCACACTTTGAGCATAAAGAAACATTCACCATCTTTTCACCATTATTCTGAGATTTCTCCTTGAACTATATCTTTCGTTTCCTTTCAAAACCATGAGACGGATTTGTAACACCAACTTCCATTTCTACCTTGATAGCACAACACACAATTTCTTCATATATACTGAAGTCTCTTCTTGCTAATTCCCTTCAGAGACTTGGTTTTAATCCACTGAATAATTGATCAATATTACTTTTAGTTTTTTTGATAAATCCAGATGCATACCTTTCAAGCCTTGTAAAATTCACTTCATATATACCAACAGATTCATCATCCTTATGCTTAAGATCAAGGAACTCCTTTTCTATCTTTGTTCGAAGAATATGAGGTAAGTAATTAACAAAAAAAGTTCTTGAACTCGTCCCATTCCATGGATTCGATTTCATCTTGGGGCCTTGTATACTTAATTAGAGTCCACCACTGGTCTGCTTCACCTTCTAAAAAACAAACAGAGAAAATTAATTTTTCATACTCTGAACATCGGAGGATTGAAAATATCTTTTCAATGGTACTAATCCACTGTTTAGCAACAAGTGGATCAGAAGACCCACTGAAATAAGGTGGATGTTTCCTCATGAAGGACTCAATAGAATATTGTTCCTTTCTCTGCTGATTTGGAAGTCCAAAATGATTCATAGCTTCTGTAAGTATTGCAATAAGATTTTTCACTCCACCTCCCATCACATTTGGTTGTTCGGGAGGACAACCATTGCATTGTATATTTCATTGATCAACACGATTCCTTTGGGTTCCAACCATCATCTAAAACCCAAATATGACAGTGTGAGAGGAAAAAATCATTCTAGGAAAACAACATAATAAAGGGGGAGTATCTTAAATATATAAGATCTTAGATTTAATTATATGATCATTGCCGTAATTCTAGGACTATAACCTATACGTATGCTTATCCTTAAGGACATCCCTAAACATACCTTTGAAATATCTCTAGGGATGTCACTAATGTTTTCGCATCCTAGTTTCCAAAGGTTAACTAAACCTTTCCACTGATACCAACTGTAGAGACCCAAAGATTAACCTACATGGAAATTACATTAATTTTGTAGAATACTTAATACATAAAAACCCAACACTCATGGACCGTAATAGTTTAGTGTCTTTGGAAACTTGGAACATAATCTTCTAATCTTGGTGAAAGATCATCAACATCTCCCAAAAAGATCTTCGCTTTTTTTCTTACGTAAAAACGTTTCTTATATCCTGAGGAAAAAACATATAAAGGGTGATCTCAAATGCTCAATAAGGCTAAGCATGTTGAAAATAAAACAAACCATATAAATTTGAACTTTAAAACACGAACATAATATTTAAGCATCAAAATATTGAGCAATGACATAAAACATGGCACTACATAAGGAATAGATCAAAAAAGATCATTAATCATGATAAAATAGAATGTAAATAAAACTTTTAATTGTGGAAAAACATTAAGAACATGATATGATTCCATAGTAGCCAAGGTATTGCTGCCAAGACCATCTTAGTGGACAAAGTCCCTTACAGAACCAGGTTTACATGTCGTTCTAGTCCTGTATTATTGAACCAAATTTACTTTCCATTCCAGCTATGTCTATATCATGAGAAATAAATCTTTACCCAATGCATTGGAAGGAGATATAGTTCCCACCCATCTCATAATAAAATCATTCATACTTGTGAAACAAAATAAACATAAATCATTCATCATAACCCAAAGAATAAAATAGGTTTCATAAACATCATCCCATCACGACGTAATCCATATAAAACAAATGGATATAATTTCATCATAAGAAAAATCAAACCATGTAAATAATAGATACATTATACTTGAAACATAAACATACTTAATAATGTCATCTTAGATGGAAAGTATTTTTGATAAAACACTTAAATGAATTCTTAAGGAAAATATTTTTTATTCTTAAAAATCATTTTATTTTCACAAAAATGTCATGAAATTTTAAAAGAAAAGGATTTTGTTGAAAATAGTCATGAAATCTTGTACAGGAATCTTCATTAAAATAAGGCGTTATGAAACCATAAAAATCCATTCATGTCGTAGAAGTAAAAAAACATTCTTCTCGTACTTTTGTTGGAAAATTCAAAAAGTTCCTCACATGGTAAAAAAAAGAAAGATTCCTTACATACCATGTATTAAAAGTAAAAAATGGGTAAGAAGGACTTTAAACATACATGAAAACATTTTTAGAAAACATAGACATAGATGATAACAATAACCCTAGTAAATACTTACGAATAACAATCTCATATAAGAACGAGATTGGAATAGTTATCCCATACAAAGAAAATAGATCACTTATGTGTATTCACAATAAGATCCCATAAATAAAGTATAAATAAATTATAAGATATAAAAATTCATTTCACACATAATGAAATAACGACATAAATAAGAAAGAGAAGATCAACCCAAAGAACGAAAATTGGGTTAAGAAGTTCCCTTACCTCGTGTCTGACTTGACTCGATCGTTCTTTAATATCCTGAATAATAAAACAAAGATAATTTATACTTTCTGAAGAAAAATTTTCATGTTTATTATTCCTTTTATATCACTTATTATCATGTTATAAACATTATGTAACCATTTAAGTTAACAACGTTCGTTTTGTCGATATTTGGTACTTGAGTCAAAAATGGACTTCTTATAATTACATGTTGTTCATGTTGTCAAAGGTTCTTTATATCCAGAATTATATTCATGATTTATATATCATATATATCATATATATCCAGAATATAAATGTATTTATAATATTACATAACATATGTAGGTAATAAATGAAATGCATTGTTCATGGAGACGGTAAGCCGTACGTACGCATGAACGCTACTTTCATTTCTATTTATTATTTTAATGGAATTAAAACATAATGATAAATAGGTATATTATAATTACAGTATAATATTATATATAATATCATTAACTCCATACATTATACATCCCACATAAGGTATTAACGAATCACATCACTTTGAGGGGGCGGTAGTCCGCACTTCCTCAAATGAGATTATCGTATTTACCTACTATGGAAACTATAAAGTCTTGATATAATTGGGAAGTAAAAAATCATAATTAAATCATAAACCTAATATATATTATATATAAGTATAGTTCCATCATAATGACCACCATGAGATGCGGTAGGAGAAAATCGAACAATCATCGTTTCGTGTGGCGTTAGTTTTCCATCCACATAAACATTATGTTCTTCATCCATTAGATGGAGGTGTGTGTAAGTGTAGATAGAATGATTCTTATAAAGACATCATAGAATATTTATGATACTAGTGTTTTTACAATATAATGGATTAAAAATAGTTTAGGGGTTGGATTAATATAATAAAAGAAAACAATTTAAGAGAAACTGTTACCATTAATTTGGGTAACTTCCTTTGGTTTGAACCAAAAGGACTTCTTGAAGTGCCTTCATCATAAGGTAAGGATTCTACGGGGAGGATAGGGATGTATGGAGATTAACTAGGAAGAGTTTTTATGAGCCAAATGGCTTGAGAGGTGTGAGGAATTGGATCGAAATGGTCTCCTTTTATAAGGGGGAGGAGGGGCTCTTTTGGAAAGTGTGAAAATATTATTTTATTATAAACTTATCTTCGGTTTCAAAAGGTCCAAAAATCATTAAAGATTAATATAAATGACTCATGGTCGAAATAAAATCATCCAATCAAAATTGGACATGTTTTAGATAATATTTTAATCATTATAATCTTATTTATTTAAATCATTTATTAATGAGGTAAATACTGCATCAATATTGTCTCATATATAATTTAATGTATTTTATGTATAAAAATTATAAAACATATACCATAATGTAGGAAATATTTTTAGCTTTCCAATTAATATTTAATGTCAAAAAGATAATTTACATAACCCCTTAAAAAAATTAATTACTAAAAGTTGTTGTTAATGTCAATTTTGCCTTTACATTAAATTAATTAATCCAAATTGTCATTATCACTACCAAGTGGCTCAATGGGGTCCCAAAATCGACCCAAGGATGCCTATGGTCGGAAACTACCTATTCAATAAGGTTAGGACAAGTGTTAAGGTGATTTTGAATTATTATAATATTCTTTTATCCTTGAATTACCCTATTTACCTTTAACCGTGGTAAATAAAAGTCAAAAGTTACTATTCCCCAAAAATTATTTTCATCTTATTGAACCAGATTTTACTTATTGATAACAAACATGTATGTATGATTTTTGAAATTCAATTCACAGAAGTGGTAAAATTTTATTTAAATTAAAGAGCCGGTTTTTTAACTGCCACTAAGTGGTTTCACTATTCATCAAAAATTGAAGTTTTTAAGAAAAATACCAAAAATTAAGCCTAAGATATATTTGATATTCTGAATTCAAAAATGATGTCTATTTTTACAAATTCAAAGCATAGAATTGGCATTAATTAATTTTAAAATAAATTCCCGTTATCAAAACAAATAGCGTGTTTTTAAGAAACAATAACTGTCAAAAGATCGACACTTGTTTATGTCCAATTTCAAAGTGAAATTAATTCCAATAACCAACATTGGATTAAATGTTTAAAATATATTTTAATTAAACTTAAAAACCAATTAAAAAGATAATCGAACCATTTAAATTATCGCGATGAAAAATGTTGTTTTTAAATAAAATATAGCATGTTTTTACTATTCATTAAAATATGAAAGTTATCAGAATAATATGAAAATGTTATCCAAATTACATTTTTATATCCTGATTCCAAAAAAGAATTTAATTCTATCAAATTTAACTTATAAACATTTCAAAAACAAGATTTAATGTGGGTGTGTCATCAAAAGGCGGCAAAACTGCATTTTTTTAAAAAATACTTATTTAACCTGATTTTTTTTAGTTTTCATACCATGTTGTAGAAAATACGTAAGATGAATAATAATGTTATGAAATTAAAAATTTAGTTTATAATATTCATAATAGCTAGTTCATAATAATATTATAACCTTATATCGTTGTTTAGAGAATCCTGGTATTCTGTACAACACACGCTATCAAGGATGATCAGGATTGCGTTTAATGCAAGCCAAGGCAGGGTTACATGTTGTGCAAGACTCATTCATTGTTTACTACAACAGAATATAACCATATTTCATTTATAAATTGAATATATATATATATATACACTCAATGGTGCATAGAATTACTACTATAAAACAAACTTGAAATTGTGTGTAACATGATCCAAGAATAGTGTTGCATATAATGCAATCTGATATGGTGTTGCATATAGTGAAAGGTTATCTTGGTGTAGAATACAACAGAAGATGTGAAAAAATAATATATCTCATAAAATCTCGGGGTGTTACATTCTACCCCCCTTAAAATGAATTTCGCCCTCGAAATTCGTCGGGGTTATAAATGGTTTATTACTTGAGAGTTTCTTTCATAGAATCCCACATCGTAAAAAGGAATACTAAAACTCAATTTTAACAACTAATGTATGAAATGTAACGGTTACCCAAATTAACTTATCCCTGTGTTTCCACATAGGTGAAAATATGGATATTGAAGATAAATCTAACCATCAAGTTCTGATGGAGAGTGGTAGAGAACATGGCTTTAAAAAAGCCAACAATCAAAAATCCATAAATTTGTGATGATCTAAGGTACCATCTGATTCATCAGATATAAGAGCACTAGGACAACATTTTTGGTTTTCAAGATCATTTCCCAAATGTTGAAAAAAAAATATTTAAAAGAAATATTTACATGATTTTTGTACAATATCAACGTTGCTCGTGCCTCGAAAAATTTCCACTTCATCTCTTAAAGAAATAAAGTTGAATTTGTGTTTCGCGAAGTTTTAGCAGATCATACGATAAAATGATAGGTCATTCCATCTATCTCAAACATAAGTTAGAAAAAGTTATATACACAAGTCCATTTATGGTGAGATTAATCATATACGGTTCCAAAAATGGACTATTAATTCATCTATCATAACACTTAATAAAATAAAACTATTTTTTTTAACCAGAGACTTCCTGTAGGCCAATGGTAGGTGATAAAGGTCTGTCGCACTTCAGTTGTGGGTTCAATTCCCGCAACCTTGTCCAACACGATGGGTTGTCGCCCGTCCTACGAGTTTTCCATTTTCTAAAATTATACTATTATAACATTCCCAAAATAATATCAAAAAGTTCTAGCTTTAAACAATACTATCTGATGTCCGACAATATCCATTATAGTCTTTAGACTTATCCAAAATACATCTGTCCAATCTCATAGTATAAAGAAAACGATTACTAGAAATTTCATTTACCAAGAATGTGAATACCATCATTTATCCCCCATATATCATAAGATATATCTTGTTGATCGCATTCCAGAAATGTGAATACCTTAATCTTGTATTCTCTTGCAACAAGAATTACTATAGAACAATAGTGAAAACACAAATGTTTTCAAAAGGTGACACTTTTCACATACCAAAATCCCATAATTTCAATATACTCAAACCATGATATCACTTTGTCCTTATATCATCCATGAGCTCATTAATATTATTTTCTCCTTATCCCTTCATTATGATCATATTATATTCTTTCCAAAAATATTTAAATCACTTTTTATGGTTACCGGTACCATATAATTATTGAAATCAAATAAATAGATATTACTAAATTCCACGATACCATAAATGAGATTCCACGATACTATCTTGAAATCCCATTACATAAACACTTAATCATTACACAACTTCATTTTCATACTCAACATCACAAATAGTGATCACATGTGACTTCCCATTATCCTTTTCCTTAAGAGGTTTCTCACGTTGATCATCATTAACCCTTGGATTAGAGAATTGATTCTCATAATTCCCCATTTCCTTGCACTTTAAGCATTGAAGTGTTGGTGGTGTGTTCTCTATAGTGTTTTCATTATTCACATCATTAGAAACCCTTTTTCAATTACTTCGACACTCAGCTACTAGATGACCTTCTTTTCCACACTAAAAACATTTTCTAGTCCCTTTATGACAAACTCCACCATGATTCGTTCCACACTCTGAGCATAATGAAACATTCATCTTTTTTTTCACCATTATTATGAGATTTCTCCTTGAACTCCATCTTTTGTTTACTTACAAAACTATGGGATGGATTTGTAACACCAACTACCATTTCTGACTTGAGAGCACAACACACAATTTCTTCATATCTACTGAAGTCTTTTATAGTTAATTCCCTTTGAAGACTTGGTTTTATTCCACTGAAGAATCGATTAACTTACTTTCAGGTTTTAGGATAAAGCAAGATGCATACCTTGCAAGCCTTGCAAAATTCGCTTCATGTATACCAACAGATTCATCATCCTTTTGCTTAAGCTTAAGGAACTCCTTTTCCATCTTTTTTCGAAGATTATGAGGGAAGTACTTACTGAAAAAAAGTTCTTGAACTCTTCCCATTCCATTGATTCAATTTCATCTTGGGGCCTTGTAATTTTAATTAGAGTCAACCACTGGTCTTCTTCACCTTCTAAACGTTAAATAGATAAAATGAATTTTTCATGCTCTGAATATTGATGTATTGAAAATATATTTTCAATGGTACTAATACATTGTTCAGCAACAAGTGGATCAGAAGACCCCCTAAATGAAGGTGGACATTGCCTCATGAAGGACTCAATAGAATATTGTTCCTTTATCTGCTCATTTGGAAGTCCAGAATGATTCATAGCTTGTGTAAGAATAGAAAAAAGATTATTCACTCCATCTCCCATCACATTTGGTTGTTCGGGAGGACAACCATTGCATTTTCCATTACATTGATCAACACGGTTCCTTCGGGTTCCAAACATCATCTAAACCCCAAAAACAATGGTGTGAGAGGCAAAAATCATGCTAAGAAAACAAAAAAATAAAGGGTGAGTACCTTAAATATATATGATCGTAGGTTTAATTCTATGATCATTACCGTAATTCTAGGATTATAACATATACTTATACTTAACCTAAGGGACATCCCTAGACACCCCTTAAAAATATCTCTAGGGATCTCACTAAAGTTTTCGCATCCTAATTTCCAAGGATAGCTAAACCTTTCCTCTAATACCAACTGTAGAGACACAAAGCATGACATACATGAACATTACATTACTTTTGCGGAATAATTAATACATAGAAAAAACCAACACTCAAGGACCATAATAGTTTAGTGTCTTTGGAAACTGGGAACATAATCTTCTAATCTTGGTGAATGATCTTCAACATCTCCCATAAAGATCTTCCCTTTTTTTCTTACCTAAAACCTTTATTTATATCCTTGGGAAAATAAAACATATAAAGGGTGAGCTCAAATTCGTAGAAAGGGAAAGCATGGAGAAAATAAAACAAACCATATACATTTGAACATTAAAACAAGAACATAATATTTAAACATCAAAATCTTGAGCAATGACATAAAACATGGAAGTACATAAGGCATAGATCAATAAAGAACATTAATTATGATAAAATAGAATGGGAATAAAACTTTTAATTGTGGAAAAACATTAAGAACATAATATGATTTCCATAGTAGCCAAGGAATTGCTGCCATGACCATCTTAGTGGAAAAATTCCCTTACAGAACCAGGTTTACTTGCTGTTCCAGCCCTGTATTACTGATCCAGATTTACTTTTCATTCCAGCCATGTCTATATCATGAGATATAAATCATTACCCAATGTATTGGAGGGAGATATGGGTCCCACACATCTCATAATGAAATCATTCTTACTTGTGCCACAAAATAAACATAAATCATTCATCATAACCCAAAGAATAAAATGGGTTCCATAAATATCATCCTATAAGGGCATAATACATATAAAACAAATGGATATCATTTCATCATAAAAAAAATCAAACCATGTAAATAATCGATACATTATACTTGAAACATAAACATACTTAATAATGTCATCTTAGATGGAAAGTAGTTTTGATAAAACACTTGAAATTAATTCTTGAGGAAAATATCCTTTCTTCTTCAACATCATTTTCTTTTCAAAAAAATGCAATGAAATTTTAAAAGAAAATGATTTTGTAGAAAATAGTCATGAAATATTTTACAGTAAGCTTCATAAAATAAGGCGTTATGAAACCGTAAATATCCATTCATGTCGTATAAGTAAAAAAACATTCTTCCCGTACTTTTGGAAGAAAATTCAAAAAGTACCTCACATTATAAAAATAATATTCCATACACACCATGTACTAAAAGTAAAAAATGGGCAAGAAGGACTTTAAACATACATGAAAATATTTTTAAAAAACATTGACATGGATGATAACAATAACCCCAGTAAATACTTATGAATAACAATCTTGGATAAGAACAAGATTAGAATAGTTATCCCTTACAAATAAAATAGATCAATTATGTGTATTAACTATAAGGTCACATAAAGAAATTGTAAATACATGATAAGATATAAAATTTCATTTCTCACATAATCAAAGAACGACATAAACAAGAAAGAGAAGATCAACCCAAAGAACGAAAATTGGGTTAAGAAGTTCCCTTACCTCGTGTCCGACTTGACTCGATCGTTATTTAATCTCCTAAATAATAAACCAAAGATAATTTATACTTGATTAGGATCCTTTTTCTAGTTTATTATTCCTTTTATATCACTTATTACCATGTTATAAACATTATGTAACCATTTAAGTTAATAACGTTCGTTTTGTCGATATTTGGTACTTGAGTCGAAAATGGATTTCTTATAGTTACATGTTGTTCATGTGGTCAAAGGTTCATTATATCCAGAATGATATTCATGATTTATATATGACATATAAAATATATATACATCATATACATGTATTTATAATAGTACATAACATATGGAGGTAAGAAATGAAATGCACCGTTCATGGAGACGGTAAGCTGTACATACGCATGAACACTACATTCATTTATATTTCTTATTTTAAGGGAATTAAAACAAAATTATAGATAGGTATATTATAATTCCAGTATAATATCATATATAATATCATTAACTCCATCCTTTTTTCAACCCACATAATGCATTAACGAATCACATCACTTTGAGGGGGTGGTAGTTCGCACTTCCTCAAATGAGATTATCATATTTACCCACTATGGAAACCATAAAGGCTTGATATATTTGGGAATTAAAGAAGAATAAGGAAATAATAAACATAATATATATTATATATAAATAAATTTCCATCATAATGGCCACCATGGGAGGCGGTAGGAGAAAATCGAACAATCATCGTTTCGTGAGGTGTTAGTTTTCCATCCACAGAAACATTATGTTCTTAATCCATTAGTTGGAGGTGCGTGTAAGTGTAGGTCGAATACTTATCATAGAAACATCCTAGTATATTTAGTATACTTGTGTTGTTACAAAATAAAGGATTAAAAAGAGTTTAGGGGTAGGAGAAGTAGAATAAAAGAAAACAATTTAAGAGAAACCGTTACCTTTAATTTGGGTAACTTCCTTTGGTTTGAGCCAAAAAGACTTATTGAAGTGCCTTATGCTAAAGGTAAGGCTTCTAGGGGAGGAGAGGTATGTAGGGAGCTTAATTGGGTAGAGTTTGGACGAGCCAAATGACTTTAGAGGTCTGAATAATTGAATAGAAATGGTCTCCTTTTATAAGGGGGAGGAGGGGCTCTTTTGGAAAGTGTGAAAATTTTATTTTATTATAAACTTATCTTCGGTTTCAAAAGGTCCAAAAATCCTTAAATATGAAGATAAGATGACTAATGGTAGAAATAAAATCATCCAATCATAATTAAACATGTTTTGGATATTATTTTAATAATTATAATCTTATTTATTTAAATCATTTATTAATGAGGTAAATACTGCATCATTATTGTTTCATATATAAATTAATTTATTTGATGTCTAAAAATTATAAAGAAAACAATAATGTAGGAAATATTTTTATATTTCCAATGAATTTTTATAGTAGAAAAGATAATTTATATAACCCCTGATAAAAATTAATTCCTAAAAGATTTTTGTTAATGTCAATTTTGTCTTTACATTAAATTAATTAATCCAAATTGTCATTATGACTACCATGTTTCTTAATGGGTGTCCCAAAATAGACCCAAGGATTCCCATGGTCGGAAAATACTCATCCAATAAGGTTAGGACAAGTGTTAAAGTAATTTTTAATTATTATAATATTCTTTTGACCTTGAATTACCCTATTTACCTTTAACCACGATACATAAAAGTCGAAAGTTACTATTCACCAAAAATTATTTTAATCTTCTTGAACCACATTTTACTTCTTGATAAAAACCATGTATGTCGTATTTTTGAATTTGAATTCACATAAGTGGTAAAATTTATTTTAAATGAATGAGTCAGTTTATAACAAACACTTAGTGGTTTCACTATTCATCAAAAAATGATGTTTTTTAGAAAAATACCAAAAATTCATCTTAAGATATATTTGATATTCCGAATTCAAAAATGATTTCTATTTTTAATAATTCAAAACATAGAAGTAGCATTAATTAATTTTGAAATTAATTCATGTTATCAAAACAAATAGCATGTTTTTAAGAAACAATAACTATAAAAAGATCGACACTTGTCTATGTCCAATTTTAAAGTGAAATTAATTCCAATGACCAGCATTGGATTAAATGGTAAAAATATATTCTAATTACAATTTAAAACCAATTAAAAATATAATATAAACATATAAATTATTGCGATGAAAAAAAGTTGTTTTTAATTAAAATATAGCGTGTTTTTACTATTCATTAAAATATGAAAGTTATCAGAATAATATGAAAAATTTATCCAAATTAAATTTTTGTATATTGATTCCTAATAAGAATTTTATGTTGTCAAATTGAACTTATAAACATGTCAAAAACAAGATTTAATGTGGCTGCTCAATAAAAAGGCGGAAAAACTGCATTTTTTGATAAATACTTATTTTACTCGAAACATTTATTTAGTTTTCATACCACATTCTAGAAAATAATTAAGATGAATAATAATGTTATAAAATTCAAAATTTAGTTTATACTATTCATAAGATCTAGTTCATAATAATATTATAACTATATATCGTTGTTTAGTGAAACCTGGTATTTTATACAACACACGCTATCGAGGAGGGTCACGATTGTGTATAATGCAAGAAAAGTTAGGGTTGTGTGTTGTGAAAGACTCCTTCGTTGTTTCATATAATAGAATCCAACCATGTTTCATTTATACATTGAATAAATATATATACACTCAATGTTGCGTAGAATTACTACTATCAAACGAACATGAAAATGTGTGTAACATGATCCAAGAATAGTGTTCCTTATACTGCAAGCTAATACGGTGTTTCATATAGCGCAATGTAATCTTGGTGTAGCGTACAATAGAAGATATGAAAAAAATAATATATCTCATAAAATATCTGGGTGTTACAAATCCTCTCTTCATATATTGAGTTATTACATCACCACTAAACTAATATTTCAAGTTAGTATTTTTTTCTAGCCAACCATGTTAACTTGTAACTCCTTAATTTGTCAGGTGGAGTCCTATATCTTATATATTAGAACATTAATTTAATAATAACGTTTCCTCTTCAGTTATAACATGATATCTATGGATTATTCTTTCATGTAAATACAAATTATTTTGATCCATGGACTTTAAATAAATTCCAAATTAGTAAGATGCACCCTATACTAGGGTTTAAGAGAACCATAAACTTATTGGTTTGATCAAATTCATGTTATAAAATTCTTTAATGTCATAATATTTTCATTGAGTGGGGTTTTATGTTCTATTCCATCTTCCAATGAATTATTATTCCACTTATATTTTTTATTAATATGTTATCACACTCAAAAAATTAATCATGAATAAGTATAACACATCCATTGCTTATTTTTATTTATTTTATCAATGCATGATAAATAAATTTCAATATGATCTTGTATCATCCACACATTCATAAAACAATATCGAATCACAATAAAATAAATGAAATGATCATGAGATTTTTCTACTATATAATCCATAAAGAAAATTATGGATCAAATGAGACCCTAGGGTTTACCACATGCCATTACCAACTTATATTACAACACATTTCAATCCCCTGGGTATTTCAATTTTTTTGGTTTTAAATTAGCTATTAAAATGGAGCACATCATTATGAATGCATCTGATCACTAAAATATACACCCACACACATGTGAGGGGGAACCCAAATGAAAAAAATTATTTTTTGATAAGACAAAATATAGACATGTATGGCCTTATGAATTTAATTATGGAGGGATAGTGTAAAGCGGTTCTGAAAAAATATTTAATAACTAATTATTTTTAGACATTTATATTTCAATAACTATAGATAAGTAATTTAATAAACAAAAAATTCATTTATAGGTCTTAGTTCATTAACAGTAAACATAAAATTGAATTATAAAATAAAAATAAAATTTTAAAAATTAAAAGATAGGATAATATATATGTAAATATCATATTAATATTTTTTAAATTAATTATAAATGTGTTATTCTATATCCAAATAATTTTATTAAATTCTAGATAATTTCATATATTTTTTACAAATTTTTCAATTCAATTAAGAAACATAATGAATCATAAAATATTAATATAGTGCATGTGGTTTTATTTTTGGTCCTAGTAGGTTGAATCTAGTCTAACCCAGCCCGACCCAGGTTAGGGTGACCCAAATTTTTTTTCACTCATGAGTGGAAAACATCAAATGGATGGGGGAAACACCATTTGGTCTCCAAAAAAAGACAAATTAAAAATATACAATTTTTTAAAATATTTAACCTATATATGTGGGTGATTTAAAAAAATCATCAACCACAAGTTTATTGAGTGGTAAATTTACACATGGGTAGTAATTTCCAACCTTATATATATTATTATTAGATTATTATTCCCTTTTTATTTTTTACATTTACATTTTTCTATAGTAATTTACTACCTCATATAATTTGACCTTACAAACAGCCAATATACCGATATATATAGACATATATATATATATATAACATTTTTTATAAAATCTAATATATATATATATATATATATATATTTCCAAAATCAATTTATCATTAAATGATCATAACTTGATTACATGAACACTAATCGGCATAGTGTGATATTTTTTGGGATCATATCGAATATGTATTTATGAATCATAGAAAATTTAATTTTAAATTCTGATATTAATAATTGCATAGTTACTATGATAACAATTTAATGACATTCAGTATTTTTGAATGGTTTAAAATTAGTGTTTTAAAATCTATGGGTCTACATTAATATTGAAACAAGAAATATTGTATACCCTAAACATGATCCACCCATATATCACAAGAAATTTAATTTAAGCATGAATAAATAAATTGAATGAAACCAAAAATAGTACATTGTTCATTCATCAATACTGACATTATCCAATGGTTATTGACATGAGATAGAATGAAGGCACCAAAAGAGGTATCCTCTATATTTCCAACATAATCACAACATTTTATTAATCATTTTTAAGATCAATAATGATAAATATTTGAAAATTGTAGTCTCCCATGAATTTTTTAAATAACACAGACTTGATATTGAGATGTGGGATCAATCTATAAATTTTCTTCTCTTAGTTTCTATCTGTATAGTTTGAGGGTTGGATGAGAGGATATAATATCTCTTTGAATTCATGGAAATTGTTTGGTCTACTATTCGTGTAAAAAATGAGCATATATAGTAGCAATAATTTTTTGAAATTTCACATTACATCCTTTACAAGTTTAACCCATTAAACTAGCCTAAGATCTAATAATTATTGTATTATACATTTTCTAAATTCCAAGAATTTTTTATCAATTTCTTGTGAAAATAATAACATGTCATGTGATTAAATTTGAATCATTTACTTATAATGTTATCTCCCCATAATTATTTAACAAACCATGAATGTGTTACATTCTTAAAAAAACAATATTTTCTCACATTCACATTTATTATTTAAAAATATCTGAATACCTTTAGATATGAATACAATTATTATTATTTGAATATAAGAAAATATAATAGAATGATTTTACTTATGATCTATCAATATTAGGTGGTAACCGGCGGCCGCATGTGTACCTACTTCGACTTATACTCTTATTCATTAAAATTAATAGAGTTTGAGAATACACATTATTTGTGTCCATCTAGGACCATATCATGTCATTAGTGATTCATACTCATACACAAAGAGTAGTATCTAGAAACAAATCGTAGATCTCTAAAAGAGGTAAGGATATGAAATATCTATTTCTAACTCCTACAGACATATTTATTGTAATTCAATATATTTATATCATGATATCTTATAGAGAGGGATTCATAATTTTTTTCGTCATCCTTAAATGATATATTTATTATTTTTATGACTATTCTGGATATGGTTACCATTATCAAACATTGATATGGATTTAGCAATGTTACTAATATCATGGTCAACTAGGCCTGAGATATCAATTCCTTTTGGTTGTGATAAATCGTTTCATGATCCTCAAACCATTTACTTACAAGTAAAAATAGACACACAAAAATCTACCTCTCTTGGAAATAAATGTCATAGTTTTCAACTTGTATAAATGTATATAATCGAGCGGTACACATTGAAAATGATCTTGAGCCTGGATACCAATATATATGATTTTTTATAGGATCTACCAATGAAACCCAAAAAATTTTATTTTCTTATTAAGGGTTCAATCCCTATGATATTGTATACATGTTATAGAAAAGTGAAAACTTAAAGAGAAATAAATCAATTTTTATGATTCCCCCAAAAAATATAATCAAACTTCATATTCGTCCTATCAAAATGATGTATATAGACCGTATAAAAAATATTTTTAAGTAATTTCATTGTCTATATAGGATATTATTACAGTGAGGTTATTATATAACCTATTAATATGACATATAATCTAAGGAAATAAAATGTCAATAATGGATGAAGAATTATAAACACTACAATTTTAATTAAACATGATGCATAACTCAATTTGTAAATGATATGATTAAGTTATGTACTAATAATGATGGGTCTATGGTTCCAACCATTAAAATAGTTTGTTCAAAACCAAAATATGGGAAGGTCATCTCAATTCAACATATAAATGAAAAAAATTCCCCCATGTTCGGATCATGGAACATAGACACTAGAGAAAATAACATCAAAGTCATGGCCTCATACCTTGGAGAAGCTTTATATATGGAAGAATTGGCCTTTAATTAACATGTATGAATTCCTAAAATAAAAGGCCATCATTCTCACCATGATTAATATTCTTGATTCCTTCAATAGTTTATAGAAGATTGGAGATAAACATACTTAATGCCACCTAATTCTTCAAGAGTTTTATGTTAAGGTCACTACTTTAGAAGAATATAATATAGAGACTGGTCTTGTTTTGTGTCATTTAGTCATGTACCTTACAGTGAAGGGACACATCACACCCCATTACATATTTGGAATGCTAAAAAACTGACATTGTTTTATCCCTCATTGATATCGATTCAAAAATAAATCTCAACCACTTCAGAACTTTTATAAATTGGGTTAAAGAGAAACTGATTTGTCTCCCTCTAAGCTGACAATCCATGTTTATAAAAGGAGTGAGAAAATAGTTTTTCTAAATGTCATGTTTAGAGCCTTATTTTGAGATCCTATTTCCAAATATAACAGTATTGTTTTTCATTATTTCACGACAATCCATTCTATATTTGTAACAAAGGAATAGTATTCTCATGTATTAGTGCCTTTATTATTCCAACTATTTCTATTGTATTTTATTGAATGGTTGACTGATGTTTATCCTGGTGATAGTGCCCCTTTTGATTTACCTAAATCTCAATACATATATTTTTTCTTTTACCAAAGAGAGTACACACACTAAGGGATATGTGATGTCACCCGATCCATTACCACTAATGGTATAAATATTTCCCCCATCAACCCATTCCATGATGCCCAAGAAAATTATGCATTTTCATTAAATCTTGTTAAGGAGTTTTTCTTGATCTAGGGTGTCATCGTGTCACACAAACCCTAAATCTGAATATGGGTACATGATTATCTTTCTATTATATAATGGAAAATAAAATGTTACACTTGAATAGTCTACTCTATTAGAGAAAACTAATGTCAAACAATATATGAAGATAATCATCACTCCTCAGCATCCATATGATATGGCTGAAATGAATAATAACCATCCCTATTCAATGAAATCATGTATCTTTTACCCAGTGGATATGAATCCCAAGATAAGTATAATGTCCAATGGTTTGGGAACATTTAAATTTGTGTTCATGACATTGGTCAAATCGACCAAATTAATTTATGAAGAAGAATGATGTAATCATGGTCAGAATGATAATTCCCTTTACTATAATACTCCCACATTACCTCCATGATTCTAGGAGATCCTTTCATCACCACCTGGATAAGAAAATGTCAATAAATCTAAAATTAAAATAGAAAATACCCATATTTATTCACCAAATCCCTAAATTTTAACACCTCTTCTTCTCCATGTGATAGTGTCAATGAGTATGAAAATATCCAAAACTTCTTGATTAATAAAATACATGTATTAGAATAGCTGGTGTATGAAATTTGTTATTCTTCATTCTTAATTGATATAAATTACCCCACATAATCTAAAATATACAAAATATCCCTTTGTCACCCACTTGCACTAAAATAATGGTAGATAAAAAAGAGGATTGAGAAGAGTATGGTCCCAAAGATGCCACTCAATCATTTTCAGAAGTTAGATGTACATCCATTGATGCACTCAGATGGTTGAATTAGAGTATAATGGAATTCATATAGTGTACCGTAATCACTCATCCCATTTATCTTATACAAAAATATCCATAAATCTCTATCATGAACCAAGATATTGATGTCTTCAGATAGAATTATATATAATTCATATTCATGATCTTGGTATATACACCCATCATTATGTTCTACCTGAAGTTAACTATGGATACAAGAAATTATCCAGGAGAATTCTTCCCACTCTTGCTTCCATGGTTGAAGCTCAATTTTAAATGATCATAAAATCCGTCTTCTTCAATATTTTCACGATATATTTATTTTTTACATGAATATTTTAATAAAAATTAATTGATAAATGAAATTTTTTAAATTTTCTATTCCCCAATGTTTTTCATTTCATATAATTTTGGATAATTTTATTTTTGAATGAAATTTTGAGAATAATAAATTAAATGAATAAATATACTTTGTTTAAGATTGTTTTATTTTAATTATTATTATTTTATTAATTTATATTTGTAATATTTGAAGGGTATTACAAAAATAGGGTCCGACCCTCATAAGACTTCAATCCTTAGCCCCGAGTATCATAGTTATCCTCGAGTACCAATCATCCAAGGAATCCATAGGTAAGGCCCATATGGGTGGTAGGTGGTGAATGGGTTGTGCGAACACAGTTCAGATATATAGGGTCCGCCTAATCCTGCTAGGATTGGGCATGTAGAGACAAGACAATTTGATCATGTGCATGTTTTTTGTGAGCCCATCCTTGCTATATGTATTTAAACAATTTGTGTGACATGAAAACTTATTAATGGGATGGAAAACAACTGAGAAACCAATATAGGATGTGATATTATTCAGTTATGCTATAAAATTTCTTAAACTAAATAATCATATCCCAACTTCTTTTCACCCACCTTAGACACATCCTCCCTATATTAGTCACCTTCTAAGTCACCAAAGCACTGCTAATATTCACTGGGGAACACAATGGAAGCCACTAGGGAACCTAGGGATTGACCAATCCTCTATTAAAAAATCCCAAAAAAACCATGGATCTCTTATAGAGCATGATGTGACCAAAATGAATTCCTAAATAGTAGAAGAAGATCCAAACATGGATGTGAATAAGATATTGTTCCTGTAGGTATTTTGAATACCACTACTCCATAGGAAACACCCGTGAGTAATATTTAAGAGGGGAGGTCAAATGAGGAGTAGAACATCACCATTTTCCAATTTGTTACATCATGGCCATTTTTGAAAAAAATGTTAATAAAAATGTTTTGTATCAGGGATATAATCCTATAATTTATCCATGAAATAAATAAATAATTTACACCATGCACCTACTATTTCACCATAGAACCCTATTAATTGAGATGTTAAGGAAAATCCACTTCATAGTGGTGAAGAAATTACACCATTTATGGGGATCAAATGGAAGAACTATGGTTCAAAATGATAAATGAATAAAATGATGTTCTACCATAGGCACCAAGGATACAATGCAGCTTTTCATATCCAAGAAATGGTTGTACCACTATGTGTATAGCCACACCATAGGATTATGTTTCTAAAAATCAAAATCAACTAGCTTCCCATGTGTTACTGACTGAGCCCTGGGAGTTTTATAGGATGGAATACATGTGGGACCAACAAGATAAATGTAGATTTTATCACACTTTAAATCAATAATTTTTTTTTCAAATAGACCCAATTTGATTAAATTGAAAATAGGTGAAACTGTATCCAGTGGGGGGAAACAATTCAAATTTTGATCAGATAATTTATCTATAAGAAGGAAAGAGGGAGGGAATTTTCAAAATAAATAGGGAGTATTTAATTCACAAAATAATAGACTCTATAAAGGGATCAGGCATAAAATATTTCCACATAGTCAATTGATGTTTACAATTCTAATTTATAGAGTGAGAATGATATTATGATATGGAATATGATGAAATATTTTAGGTGTTAGATATCATAAAAAATATTTCTTTTTAATTTTTAATATTTTTTTTCACTATGTAAACTAAATTTCCTTTATATTTATGAGTGTAAGGTATATGTTTTTAATTTCTCTTTGCATTTAATTTTAAAAATATCCTACTTTAAAATTCTTAAAATATTTAATCAACAAATGTTAGTGGGGATATTAATCAAGTATAATTAATAATTCAAGGTATAGGTGAGTTTGACTAAAAGAAAGAGTATCTATAAAAAATTAATATCACCATGAACTCAATAAAAATACATCCCATGGATGTATGGAGAGTATAGTTACATTTATGGGATGGATCTCAATGTCATGTAAAAGAGTGGGAATATGAGAGATGACATTAAATTATCCTCATATATCTTTATTTACCATCATGAATTTATGTTTGATAGAAATTTATGGAGAGGATTCAACTGAATTAGATATTTCGTTCCAATGCTGATAGGCTAGACTAGATCATCGATGAAATTTATTGTTTAAAAAACATTAGAAAACCCACTCCCCAATATCAAAATAAGATGCCTTCATCTTTATATTGTTATTTTTATTTATTCCAGTCAAACTAATCATTTAATTTAATAAAATTATTTTAGTAATTCTGGAAAAAAATGTCAAAACTATTGAACCATTATATCCCTTTCCCCCATGGGAATGACACTTTCCTAAAATTATTGTATTCTTTAGTAGTTTATATTTTTGGGTGACTATAACATTTTTTATTTGGATATTTTGTGAGAGAAGTAATGAAACTCTCAGGAGAAATTACAATTGGTGTCATTTCAAGGAACACTGTGTTAATAAATTTTATAGTTAGACAATTCATATATCTCCTATTTTTTTATTTTATAATTTTTAATTGGGATCTATTTAACTTTTTTTATGCATTGGATATTTTTGTTTTTTTAGGAATAAAAAAAATTAATCCACACATAAAACTGGAAATCCAATTGTCAATCCACAAATAAAGAATTTATAAAATCAAGATAACCATCTGATTCCAAAGATGGGGACTTCAATAAAAATAAAGAGTACCACATCCACAACCAAATTTTCAAAAATCCATCCAAATCATGGGATTATAGTTATAATAGTGATTAATACTCCTTGAAAACTTAGATGAATAAGATGATAAATTTAATGATGAAACAAAGGAGGATTCCATATATGAATATTTTTATGTCTAACTGAAGATATTATATTCGTATGATTCTTATTATCACTTTTACATGGAGGAATCCTACATTATTTTTGAGGAGGTAAAATAATAACAAGAGAAGGAAACCTCTATATTGGAAATAGATGAACAAAAATAATGATGAATAATAAGGGGATAATAAAATTTATAATATCACATTAGACTATATGGAATGGAAGCCCGATGTAGAATAAGAGGATAACATGGATGCTAATCATATGAAGATGAGTGTAGAATGTTGTGAATAATAGACACTAAAAGAGAAATAAGAGGAGTGTTATAGGGTAAAAACACCCCATGGAATTATATTCCAATAATTATGTATTTTCACTACATATAGAACCCAACCAAGTTAGATGTTGTGCTACAATTGGAGGAATATTAGAAGAGATAAACTAGACTTCCATTAAAGAAAGAACTACTTCAATATGAGATGTATGGATCTATACACTAATCCTACTACATAATCAAATAAGTTTGTTTGGTGTTAATAAAATTAAAAAAATATCATTATTGGAGGGAAAATATTTTTTTGGTTTATTAATTTAGGATTTCATTTTTATAATTAGTTGAACCTCATTCACATATAATTTGTGATCTTTAATTTGTGGGGATATAAAATCCCAATTTTTGTAATACTTTTATGTATATTAATGATCAGGTATGATGGGAAAAATATAGTATAAAAATATAACAATTCAAGAGATTCAAATAAAAATGAGAGTAATATTTTAAAATATTTATTTCTGGTTCTCCAATATTTTCAGAATGTGTTTTTTATTTTTAATAAAAAAATATATTCTAATAATATAATAGAGCTTACTTTAAATCAGTGATACTTAGGACTTCATTAGAAATATGAAGACTCTATGTTTTAAGTTTCACATAGACAATAATTAAATTATAATCATAGGAAATTCGATGATTAGTGTGAAAATAAGAATTTGAAATCCCCAAATCTTGATTTCTGTTTTAAAAAAACGTTGCTGAAAACTCTCATCCATATTTCATGATTTTACTTTTATAAGTTCTTATGGATTAATAAATTATTATGAGACATTAAATAATTTATTTTCTTCAATTTTATTATTATATTCTTGAGAGGTTTATATGAAAAAAACTTCTGTCATTTTTAATTATATGTGTGGGTAAACATGGATTTCATGGGAAAAAGTGATGTTATTTTTTTAGAAGAAATTATTTTAATACATAATGATAATACCTCATTTCCCTACCAGTAATTTATCCTTAGAATCATTTTATACTATGTTTCAAAATCATTTTTGTTGTTAGTGATATTTTTCTTTACTATGTTTAAGAAATCATATTATTTTCAAATTCATATGAAGGTTTAATGTACTCAGGGTAAGATGAAACGTTCATATTTAATTTCATGTTAATTTATTAGAGAAGAAAAAATGATTTGGAAAATAATTATTAGAATGTTAATTATTAGAAATTAGAAGAATTTAATTTAATATATAAGAATCCTGACCATTTTTTGTTAAAAATTATATTTATTGTGTCGCGTGATGGACTAAAATAATATTCTTTATGTTAACATCAAAATTCAATTCCCCTATTAATTTTTTTCAATAATTTTTAATTTTAAATCTTGGTAGAAATGTGATTTCAATTTTTAATGAATAGAGAAAACACTGAGTTACTGTTTAAAACCGGTGTTTTATTAAAATAATTATTTATTTTATTTAAATTTATTTTAGGATGAAATAGATACACAATACCTATATAAATTCAATGTAATTAATTCAAGTCAGTTTATAATAATTTTAGATATATAAAAATTTTGTTGAACTTTTTCACCGTCTTTTACCCACCTCCTAGGAGAATTTGTAAATTCACATAAACCTTTATTTTACCACTTTTGTGAGTGAAATTTCTAAAATACGAGAGACATGGTTAATATCACGGAGTAAAATGTTGTTCAATAAGATAAAAATAATTTTTGGTGAATAGTAACTTTTTACTTTTATTTACCACGGTACAAAGTAAATAGGGTAATTAAGGGTAAAAATGATATTATTATTACCCTAACACATGTCCTAATTCTTTTGGATAAGTTTAATTCGACCAAAAAAACCTTAGGAATAAAATATGTCCCTTAAGGTCCACTTGGATTAGACTAGGACAGTTATTATTATTTAATTCAAAGAAAAGTTAAAAGAGTTAAAATCAAAGTATAATAACTAAAACATTTCTAATAGATGGTTATAAATAATATAAATTCGATTATAAATATTAATTAGAAATATAAAAATATTTCGTACATAATTGTATTTTAATTATAATTTTTAGACATCAAATAATTAAATTTATTTATGACACAATGATGATGCAGTAATTACCTTACTAATGAAGGAATCAAATAAATGGTAAAATAAATATTAAAATAAATATAATTTCAACGTTTTTATGACATCCACGAATTTTCTAGGTGACTATGACATATTAGGTCTGATTTAATGTATCTTTTTCTAAGTAATAAAGTTGTGATGACTTTCACAAAAACAAAATAACAAATAGTGTCAAAATTGACATAAATTAATATTTTAAACAAATATTATATGATTAATAGATATTATATTCCTAAAAATATAAGGTTCGGAAAAAGGACTTATATCATGATAGGTGTATCATTAATGGACCACTTGGGGGTCTCTTGGATGTTTATAATAATTTTATTTTCCATATAATATAAAAATACCAAGAGACATGGTAAATGTCAAACTAAGTAATTAAGGGTTAAAACTAAAATATAAGGACAATAAAGTGACACAAACATGTCTAAAACCTATTGGTTAAGTGGATTTAGACCCATCCCCACCTTATAATTTGAATAATCTAATTTGGAGCCATTAGAAACCGAATATGAATTTATTATAAATTAATACTTTAAGTTTTTTCTAAAGAGCCCCTCCTCCCCCTTATAAAAGGACACCACTTATAACCAATTCCTCACACCTTTCATGACTTTTGGATCGTCTAACCTCTGAACAATTAAGATCCCTACATCCCTATCCTCCTCCTAGAAGCCTCACCTTAGGCAGAAGGCACTTTAAGAGCCCTTTTTGGTTCAAACCAAAGGAAGTTACCCAAATTAAAGGTAACGATTTCTCTTAGTTTATTTTATTTTATTTTACTTCTCCAACCCCTAAACTCTTCTTATTCTTTTCTTTTGTAAAAAAACCAGTATCCTAAATATACTAGGATATTGTTATGAGAATTATTCTAACTACACTTACAAACACCTTCATCTAATGGGTGAATAACATAATGTTTCTGTGGATGGCATCCAAACGCCTCACGAAACGATGATTGTTCAATTATCTCCTACGGCTTCTCATTGTGGCCATTATGATGGAACTATAATTAAATATGATATTAATTATATTTATTTTTTATATAATCTTCTGTAATTCCATTTTATAGCGTACCATTATTTGTTTCATGTTGTATATATATACGATAATTTCATTTGAGGAAGTGCGGACTACCACCCCCTCAAAGTGATATGACTCGTTTATACCATACATGGAACATATAAGGGATGGTATTAATGAACATAAATAAAAAATATAAGATATTATATTATACTGGAATAATAATATACCTATGTATTATTTGGTTTTGATTCCTTTTAAAATGAAAAATGAAATGGAAGTAGCGTTCTTGCGTATGTACGGACTACCGTCTCCACGAACACGATGAGATTCATTCACCATCGTATCCATTAATGTATAATTCTCATTTTATGATTAAAAATAATTATTAAGGATTTTATATCATTCTCGATATGTATATGATACAACCTATCCTTAACAAACACGACTTATGTAACAAAACATATAAAATAAAATGAGTAAGTTAACACCCGAAACGACGATAATACTAAGATATTATTAAAAAATCAATGTTAAAAGATCATATATGATATCATATTAATGTATATTATTCTTGTATAATTTAATAACAATCATTTAACCACTATAAAATAGATTAACCTACCCTCGACAAAGGAAAATTACAAGGTAATGTGTTTTCATCTCACTCCTTATTCCCGTGAGATTCATGCCATATTGCCACTATTACATTTTGTGTTGTGTATGTACTGCCCATAATTGTATTATTTTTGTAATACACTTTAATTTATGTCTATTTACATATTCATTGTATGATACCTCTTCCATGGATTGTATGTTTCGTAAGTTACCAAATTGGTAAGGGTTAATCTCAAAATCTCTTTATTATTTGAGGTTGTTTTTACATAAGTATCTACTGGGACATATTTATTATCCATGTCCTTGTTTTATGAAAGAGTTTTAAAAGGGACTATTTAAGGGACTTTTTACTAAAACAACATTTCAAATGTTTTAAATATTTATTCTTCTAAATCTTTCTTATTAATGTTCATGTCTTCAAAATCGTCTTTAATGATTTATTTATATGGACATGAATGTTTTTTTAAAAAGTTAATTCCTTTAAAAAATTTCAAAGTGGTATGGGACACATTGATTAAAAAATGTCATTAAATGAATTCTTTTCCAAATTGTGTTACTTTTAAATTTTTTTAGGAAAAGATTTATTTCTATCAAAGAGTTTTACAAATCATTTCCATCTATGTGAAATCCTTTAATTGATTTTAAACTTGTTTTGAAGTTGATTTATTACGATACAAAACTTCTATATTGTATTGAATGTTTTGTGATATGTTTGATTGTGGATGTGTTATTTTTATACCATTCATGGTGTATGGTTAAAGTAATGACATTTCGTATCCTAGTTCTTATACGAATGTTTATGTTATGTTTCATCCTTTTCATATGATGAATGTATTGGACATATTAAGTGACGGGTGGAGCCCGCTATAGGTCCTCGATGCCTCGGTAGGTCTCATGAGACAACTAGACATGGAATTGGCCAAGGCCTTTTCCAAATTTGATTAATGGTTTTGGCCGAGGCCTTAATCATTTTTAGACGTCTTGGCCAAGGCCTTGAAAAAATGTTATAGAATGTCTGGAATTATACATTCCCTCATTATGGAAATAATATTGATGGTTCATGTGGTTATCTGACTAGTAGAATACCCATGATTATGTTTTATTATGGCATTATTTACTCAACTCATATTCTTTACATAAAAGTATTAATGTTTATTATTGGTAAAGGCATGTGGTTTCAATTATTCACCATGCTTAATATTTATGTCATTTTACACTATATTGCTTACCCTTACTAAGCATTTGAGCTCACCCCTTTCTATGTATTATTTTTTCAAGGATTCCAAGAAGTGTATTATGATTGATATGTTGGGTTAAGCTAAAGGTAATAATAGAATTATCAAATAACTTTTTAAGCTGTGTTTTATGTTTGAAATTGTAATGTAATGTTAATGTATGTAATCTATTTTCCAAGACTCATAAAATGATCGGTCCTTTGGGACATGATTCTTTGTAATCATGCCAATGTAATAAAATAATGCACCGACTCTAGGTAACTGGGGTCGGGGTGTTACAGTTAGTATCAGAAGGTTGTTTAGAAATAACCTTGGAAGCTATATTTAGATAAACTCTGATTAGAGCACATATCCCTAAGATAGACTTTGAGGATTAGTAGAGAAGAACTTACTAGAATTTTGATATTGTAGAGATTTTGTGAGTTTTTCGAGCAATATATCACTGTCTAGATACGAGCAGGTAGAGGTGGCTCTGGCACAGATGTACCTAGGCGTAAAACCTGAAAACACCGCTTTGAGCTAGACTTGAATGGGAACTGGTGCACAACAATGAGCCTCGCTACACTCTTGGTTACGACACTCTCGGGGGATATGCTTAGGACAATTCTCATTTTCTTTACCAACCATTAAGAATGGTTTATGAGTATATACTTCATCAAAGAAGACATTTTTATGATTATGGATTATATCCATAAACTTTTTAATTTATTTCAAGTGTTTTACAAGTTTGGGATTAGGTATTTCTATTCATAAACTAATCTAGTGTATGCCATTGTTTAGAAATGGCGCCCAGTAGAAGGAATGAGAACTCTAGCAATACGCATGATCGAAAGAGTAAGAAATATCATATCTTTCATGGCCTTAAGACAGAATTTAAAAGGGAAATAGTCTCCCACATATTATCATCATATGAAGAAATAATATCATGTGTTGATATGATAAGTAAAGAATTCTCAGAGTCCTATGGATTTTATGGGAATCCAGAGAAAGAACGGATGGTAGAGAGAAGGACATATAAAGGGCATAAGGTAAAGAAGGAATTTACCATATGTGATATCTATAGAAAGAATCAGCATGGGAAATTCTTGAAGGGAATGGGAGTATGTTATAAGTGTGGAGAAAAAGGACACCAAGTACGTGACTGCAAGGGTAAGAAAAAGGTTTCAAATGTACAACGGTTCATCTGCAAGGAGTTTGGACACTACGCGAACCAATGTCCCAGCCATCAGACTATACCGCAAATGATTCTATTGGATAATAATCAAGTTATGATACTACCACAGATGAAGAGGAATGATTAGTGTTATTATATTTTTATTTTGTAATTATTTAATTGAAGTGTTGTATCAATGACGTACTGGAAATAAATAAGGATTGTACTGCAGTACTATTTCATTGAGGATTTGAAATTTTTTGTTACTAAGAAAAGTGACTCTACATCAAGTTAAACTTTTTGGAAATTAGATGTTTGAAGGAAAGATAAACCTTAATATGGTCCTAATATTGAGGTAATGATTTTGGAATAAGATATGGTTGATTTGGGTAAATTATATTGAATATTCTTAACTACCTTAAAACTTATTAAAGATTTTTATATTCCATCATTGTTGGAGTTTACAAAATTTTTGGGTGGATGAAGTATATTCTGTTTTCTATAAGGAATATGGGAGAATGAATGTAATCAATAAGGTTTTATGGTAATTCAGGATGTTTCAGTGTTTTAAAAGAATACATGATGAAGGTATTCACATGCTATTACGGGGTAAAAAGGATCTAAAGTATGTATACCTTTCAAATATATTTTGAACTGAAAGTTTACAGAAGTATTTTGGATAATTCTAAAGGTTGGAAGGGATTAAGTTTGAAAAATTATTTTTGTATTTTTATAAAAGGGCAACACAATGACCGTGTGACGACCCGTCGCGTCGGACAAAGCTGCAGGAATCAATCCCACAACCATAGTGAAGTTGGGATTTATCGCCTACCACTAGACTACATGAAGTTCCTTGATTGTATAATGTATTTTTTTAAAAGGTCTGATATGTGAATTATAAATTCATTATATTTGGAACCCTATAAGATTAAGATAAATAGCACATTTTTTAGTTCTATTATGTTTTGGGGTGAAAGATGAGTTTGTGGTAGAAATTTATTAATGGATAAAACTCTAATTATAAAGTTAGTATATCTCCTTATGATCTTATCCAATATCATAAATAAATTCCCCAACATTAATAAAAGGATCTTAGAATAAAAATTTTGTCGTAGATGGTACCTTAGATCATCACAAATTTATGGCTTTGGGATTGTTGGCCTTTTCATAGCCATGTTCTCTTCCACTCCCCATCAGATATTTATGGTTAAATTTCTCTTCCATTCCATATTTTCCTACATGGAATCCTAGTATGTGTTATTTTCAGTAACCTTCATACTTACCACACTTTATTTTCAATAGAGGCCCCATTAATCCATTTTTCAATGTGGGATTTCAACTAAGATATTTTCAAATATCAACCCCAAGTTTCCAATACCGAGCATAAATTGTGAGGATGCAATTTTTTGAATGAGGGGAGAATGTAACACCCCAAGATTCCACGGTACACTTCTCTTTTAATAATACAATAGTGTGTGTTGTACGCAACTTCGAGTTCTAACACACACCACAACCAATCAAACTAGCCATTATGAATAGTAATACCCACTTTTGAAATTTTATACATTTTATCTTTCAAAATGGACCTCATTTTTTGATTCAGAATATCGAAATTAGCTTAGGGAAAATTTGTGGTACTTTTCAGATAACTTTCATATTTTAATGAATAGTGAACATTACAAAATTTTAATTAAAAAAATCTTTTTTAATAGAAATAATTAATATTGATAAATTAATAATTTAAGTGGTTTTAAAGTATATTTAGAATATATTTTTACCATTTAATCCAATGTTGTCCATTGGACATAATTTCACATTTAAACCAGATATAAACAAGTGTTAATCTTTTGATATTTATTGTTTCTTAAAAACACCATTTTTTAGCAGCGGGAATTAATTTTAAATTAATAAATGAAACTTTTATATTTTAAATTTGGTAAAATAGACTTCATTATTTAATTCGGAATATCAAAATTAGATTAGGGTTAATTTTTGGTATTTTTATGAAAGCTTTCAATTTTGATGAATAGTGAAAACACCGAGTTACTATTTAAAACCGGATTTTTATTTAAATAATTATTTATTTTATTTAAATTTATTTTATAATAAATTTAGATATATAACAATTTTATTGAACTTTTTCACCGTCTTTTACCCACCTCCTAGGAGAATTTGTAAATTCACATAAAATGTAATTTTACCACTTCTGTGAGTGGAATTTCAAAAATCCAAGAGACACGGTTAATATCAAGGAGTAAAATTTGGTTTAATAAGATAAAAATAATTTTTGGTGATAGTAACTATTTACTTTTATTTACCACGGTAAAAAGTAAATATGGCAATTAAGGGTAAAAATGATATTATTATTACCGTAACACATGTCCTAATTTTATTGGATAAGTTTAAATCGACAAAAAACAACCTTAGGAATAAAATATGAACCTTTAGGTCCACTTGGATTAGATTTGGACATTTATTATTATTTAATTCAAAGAAGAGTTAAAAGAGTTAAAATCAATGTTTAATAACTAAAACATTTTTAATATATGGTTATACATTAGCTAAATTCGAATATAAATTTCTATTTAGAAAGATAAAAATAATTAAAACATAATGGTATTTTAATTATAATTTTTAGGCATAAAATAATTAAATTTATTTATGACACAATGATGATGCAGTAATTATCTTATTAATGAAAGAATCAAATAAATGGTAATATAAAAATTAAAATAAATATAATTTCAAATTTTTATGACATACACGAATTTTCTAGGTGATTATGACATGTTTGGGCTGATTCAATGTATCTTTTTCGAAGTAATAAAGTTGTGATGACTTCCACAAAAACAAAATACCAAATAGTGTTGAAATTTACATAAATTAATATTTAAAACAAATATTATATGATTATTTGATATTATATTCCTAAAAATATAAGGTTCGGCCAAAGGACTTATATCATGATAGGTGTATTATTAATGGGCCACATGGGGGTCTCTTGGAAGTTTATAGTATGTTTCTTAACCATATAATATAAAAATACAAAGAGACATGGTAAATGTTAAACTAAGTAACTAAGGGTTAAAACTAAAATATATGGATAATAAAGTGACCCAAACCTAACTAAAACCTATTGGTTAAGTGGATTTAGACCCATACCCACATTAGACTTGGAATAATCCACTTTTAAGCCATTATAAACCGAATATTAATTAATTATAAATTAATACTTTAAGTTTTTTCTAAAGAGCCCCTCCTCCCCCTTAAAAAAGGACACCACTTCTAACCAATTACTCACACCTTTCAAGCCTTTTGGATCATCCAACCTCTGCAAAATTAATCTCCCTACATCCATATCCTCCTCTTAGAAGCCTCACATTAGGAATAAGGCACTTCAAGAGTCATTTTGGGTTCAAACCAAAGAGAGTTACCCAAATTAAAGGTAATGATTTCTCTTAGCTTCTTTTATTTTATTTTACTTCTCAAACCCATAACCTCTTCTTATTATTTTCTTTTGTAACAAAAACAGTATCCTAAATATACTAGAAGTATTCGAAATACACTTACACACACCTCCATCTAATGGGTGAAG
Organism: Viscum album; assembly: GCA_963277665.1. Taxonomy (NCBI): domain Eukaryota; kingdom Viridiplantae; phylum Streptophyta; class Magnoliopsida; order Santalales; family Viscaceae; genus Viscum; species Viscum album. Next base: position 2,004,588,043 of record OY728122.1, on the reverse strand, counting down.
AACATGATGTTTCTGTGGATGGAAACCAAACGCCTCACAAAATGATGATTGTTTAATTATCTCCTATCGCCTATCATGGTGGCCATTATGATGGAACTATAATTAAATATGATATTAATTATATTTATTTTATATATAATCTTCTGTAATTCCATTTTATAGAATACCATTATTCATTTTATGTTGTATATATATACGATAATTTCATTTGAGGAAGTGCGGACTACTGCCCCTCAAAGTGATATGACTCGTTTATACCATACATGAAACAAATAAAGGATGGTATTAATGAACATAAGTAACACATATAAGATATTATATTATAATGTAATAATAATTTACCTCTGTATTATTTGGTTTTGATTACTTTTAAAATGAAAAATGAAATGGAAGTAGTGTTCATGCGTACGTACGGACTACCGTCTCCACGAACGTGATGAGATTCATTCTCCATCGTATCCATTAAAGTCTAATTCTCATTTTATGATTAAAAATAATGTTTAAGGAATTTATATCATTCTGGAAATGTATAATATACAACCTATCCATAAAAAACATGAATTATGTAACAAAACATATAAAATAAATTGAGTAAGTTAACACCCGAAACGACGATAATACTAAGATATTATTAAAAAAAATGTTAAAAGATCATATATGATATCATATTAATATATATTATTATTTTATAATTTTATAACAATCATTAAACCATTATACAGGAGATTACCCTACCCTCGACAAAGGAAAAGTACAAGGTAAGGGGTTTTCATCTCACTCCTTATTACCATGAGATTCATTCCATATTGCCACTATTAACTTTTGTGTGGTGTATGTACTGCCCATAATTGTATTCATTGTGTAATACACTTTAATTTATGTGTATTTACATATTCATTATATGATACCTCTTTCATGGGGTGTATGTTTCGTATGTTACCAAATTGGTAAGGGTTAATCTCACAATCTCTTTATTATTCGAGGTTGTTTTTACGTAAGTATCTACTGGGACATATTTATTGTCCATGCCCATGTTTTATGAAAGAGTTTTCAAAGGGACTATTTTAAGGGACTTTTTACTAAAACAAAATTTCAAATGTTTTAAATATTTATTCTTCTAAATATTTCTCATTAATGTTCATGTCTTCAAAATGGTTTTTAAGGATTTATTTATATGGACATGAATGTTTCTAAAATGTTTATTCCTTAAAAAAGTTTCAAAGTGTTATGGGACACTTTGATTCAAAAATGTCTTTAAATGACTGTTTTCCAAATTTTGTGACTTTTAAATGTTTTCATGAAAAGGGGTATTTCGATCAATGAGTTTTACAAATCATTTCCATTTATGTCAAATCCTTTAATGGATTTTAAACTTGTTTTGAAGTTGATTTATTATGATACAAAACCTCCATATTGTATTGAATGTTTTGTGATAAGTTTGACTGTAGATGTGTCATTTTTATACCATTCATGGTTTATGGTTAATGTATTGACATTTCGTATCCTAGTTCTTATACGAATGTTTATGTTAAGTTTCATCCTTTTCATATGAGGAATGTATTGGACATAGTAAGTGACAGGTGGAGCCCGCTATAGCTCCTCGATGCATCGGTAGGTCTCATGAGACAACTAGACGTGGAATTGGCTGAGGCCTTTTCCCAATTTGATTTATGGTTTTGGCCAAGGCCTTAATCATTTTTAGACAACGTGGCTAAGGCCTTGAAAAATGTTTTAGAATGTCTGGCATTATACATTCGCTCATTATGGAAATAATATTGATGGTTCATATGGTTATTCAACTAGTAGAATACCCATGATTATGTTTTATTATGGAATTATTTAATGAACTCATATTACTTCCATAAAAGTATTCATGTTTATTATTGGTAAAGGTATGTGGTTGAAATTATTCACCATGCTTAATATTTATGTCATTTTCCGCTGTATTTCTTACCCTTACTGAGAGTTTGAGCTCACCCATTTCTATGTTTTATTTTTCCCAGGATTCCAAGAAGTGTATTATGATTGATATGCATGGTTAAGCTAAAGAGAATAATGACATTCTCAAAGAACTATTTAGCTGTGTTTTATGTTTGAAATTGTAATGTAATGTTAATGTATGTAATACATTTTCCAAGACTGCTAAACTGATCAGTCCTTCAGGACTTGATTCCTTGTAATAATGCCAATGTATTAAAATTATGCACCGACTCTGGGTAACTAGGGTCGGGGCGTTACAATACCTTTCTAGAGAGACCCTCATAGATTAAATTGTAGACTCGGACAACCGCTTCTAGGAGGGGTTATATAATAGAAAAAAAATATACAAACTATATCATACCAGGAAAGAGATAGAGAACTATATATATAAATTGATTGGATATTCTCCACATGAAATATACTCTAGACTAATAGGAAATAGTGAATATTTCAAAAAACTCTAAAGGAGGTTCCGTTGGTAATATAAGATGAGATTATGAGATACCATTCCAGTATCTAAAGCAAGAATATTGGAGTTGGTTATCATCAACTAATCCACTACATAATTTATATTTTTGATTTTTTTGTTTTCTATATAATATGAATTTAATATGTTGTTATGACTGTAAGGTATGTTTTTTAGTCTTTTGAATCATTTTATTTTAAAAAAATCATCTATTCATCTTCATTGAACATTAAATTTATCTATGTTAATTAATTTTCAATTAGTGCTAAATAAGTTTTCTATGAATATGTGATTTTTAGTAAATGGATTATTATGTATCCTAAATTAATATCACTTTGAACATAATCAAATCATATCCTATAATTATATAGTGAAATCAATGATATATTGTGGATATATGGGAATGTTATATATAGTTGTTGGAAAGTGAGATATGACCTTCAAATATCCATTCTTAAAGAGATTATCCATCATGAATCTGTGTTTGTAAGGAAACCTTGAAGAGGAGTAAACTAATTTAGATTATTCTAGGAAATTATTAGACGCTAGGGAAGTTACTCTGAGAAATATCACCTTTAATAAAAAATTTGAAAACCTACTCCTTAATTTCAAACTCAAATCCCTTCACATTAATTTTATATTTTTCATTATTTCCATACAAATCACTTATTTAGTTTTGTTAAATTGGTTTAGTAATTCTTGATAACCAAAATTGTAACTATTAAATAAATATATCCCATTTCTAAATGGGATTGATCCCATATAATAACTATTCTACACATTAGTAGTTTTTATATTAGTGTGATTAAAAATTTTTATTTTGATATTTCTTCATAGAAGTAATGATTCTCTCTGGTGACATAATGTCAGTACCTCTGATTAGTCTATAACCTTTTCACTAAAAAAGTAGAACAATAAGATCATATTTTTCATCGAATTTATAGATCTAAATTTTTATTACAAATATTATTATTTATAAATTGAAATCATAGATATTTTCATTTATGAAATAATCTGCTTTAGATCCATTTATTTCATGGATGAAAACAACAACTATTTCTAAATTTGGATGGATAACAATGTTGAGGATTCCAGTTCTTTTAGGGAGATCTTTGGTGTGTATTTCTATCAATTAATTAGCTTTGACTTTAAGAATGATGACCCCATTTATAAATTTTACACACATAATATATTCAATCCCCTTCCACAAAAAATTGTGGAATGCTATATGGATGATCTGGTGGTTAAATATTAGTATAGTTGTTATCATATTTTTGATCTCTATATAGTTTTTAAAAAATTATGGTTGAACATCCTAGAGATGAACCACTTAAAATTCAAAATTTATGAAACATTAGGGAGATTTATAATCCACATAGAATGATAAATTATTATCATAGTTGACCATGAGAATACTACAATGATTCTTTAAATACAAACACCATGAAATCTCAATCAATTGTTATGGATTTAGGGAATAATCATCCACATCCGGAATATCATAAACAATATTTCAGGAATGTTACTTCCCTTTACAAAGGACATGATTAATTGATTTTCCTATGGTTGTGATTAATATTGTCATGATGATTTTGGATTTATAATATAATACCTCTAAAGGTCACTGCTATTGGTGTATGTAGTTAATGGAAATCCACTTGTTTTGTATGTGGTGTCTTTAGAGATATCAATTGGTGTCTTTCTCATGTAGAATAATTTTACAAGGAAAAAAATTTCTCTACAACCTTAGTAGAACCATGTTAGAAAATGATACAAAATATTCTAAAATCAGGAAGAATTGTGTTGAATTTATCATTGGGTTTCAAATATTGAGACATTTCCTACAACATGATAAGGTCTATTTGGTCTCCCACACTGAACCTCTAAAATACATCCTCAGTATTCTAATTTTTATTGGAAAAATGGATTTTTTGGATGAAATACTATAATCGTTTGACATCAAGATTGTTATACATAATTAATCCAATGAGAAATAATTATAATTCCTTCATGTAGCACATTCCAACTTAGAAAACTTTCGAGTGCATATTGACGTTATTTATGGAATGGTATTCTTTATTTGTAACATACCCGACAATGGGAGATTTATTTTAATGGGTTTTCAATAATTTCACTAGGGAGAGGATGGAAAATAAAAAAATCAACAATGATATCATGGGAATTATCCTCATCTTTTTAGTAAAGGAAATTAACATCTATTTCTTATTATTGATAGATGAATACTCTAATAATATAGTAAAATATCTTGTTCATACTTTAGGATTGTACATGGATTTTCACATACTAGTTACCCTACTAAATATCATGGGTGATTAAGATTTTCTAATAAAGATTATTAGTTCTAATCATTCCATTATGAATGTGGAATTGATTCCCATACTTTATTATTTATGAAGGTTGATGGATGAACTTAATTCAAGTCCTACACGAACACATTCCCTGCATTTAAAAAAAATTAAGTACATTTGTTGGAAAATTTACTGATAGACCTAGATGTTCCAACCTAGGATGATAAAATCATCCTCAAAACACCCTATATGTTGTTTTACCCCCTCATTGAAAATGATCGGGAATAGATCAATGAGATCAATGCCACCAGAAAATATGAGGATTCAATGCCCTAAATAGTGTTTCTTCCACTTGATGGATGTCCCCTATACTAAAATATCTGAAATTTGTAATTCTTACTTCATACTAGGTAATGATATGAAATATTCTATGGTGTGATAAAATATTTTTCTTTTATGATAGATTGATTCCTCAAAAAGTTCTTTATAAAAGGGAATTTTATGAATTCATCCTCGAATTCATTAATGGATGATAGACCCAAACTATTATGTTGGAATTATATAGCAGTGATTGTAGTTCTCATATATTTTGAATTGAGCTCTCCCATCAGATTTTTAGGATTTTTTTTTTGAAATTGATGAAAAAAGATAATTTGGAATTTACTAAAATGTGTTACTCTATCTATATGAATAAAAATTTCACTCATAGTCACCTATAATTTCTTCACATCACTAAATAATCATTACCATTTTTCATCTACGGAATATATGTTATGGACCCATATCCCCTACTAAAACTAGGTAGTTAAATACATCCTTGCTACCATTATATTACTCTATAAATGGGCTGAGGCTATATCACTCAAATGAGCTATAATTAATGTTATCATGACCATGAAAAAGTGAAATATATCACCAAAGTTTCTATCCCTCATATAGTGTTGATCAAAATTAGATCCTACTTCTTATACTCCTAGTATAAATAGACATATTATTAATATGAAATTTAATTCAAGTCATCATCCAGATACCATGCACTAGAAAATGTATAAATATATTCTTAAAATAATATTCAAACAAACTATTTATGATGGTGGCTCAATAATATAATCCTAATGCAACAAAACATCATCAGTATTTGTTGGATTATCGCACCAGAACACATACCAAAATTCTTATGTCCCAATATTCACTACTATATGAAATTGATATAGTAAATCCCTTATAATTCTAGTTTCCTTCACTATGTATCACCATCTATAGTCATCTATATGGGGAAGAGCAGTCTAAAAAGTTGCTAATGATTTTGATTTTCCTACTGAGAAGAGATTTTTCTAATTACTGAAAATGAAATTCCATTAGTAATGGGTAATATTATATTTCAATAATAATTTCTACCTTGATTTGTTCCTCCACGGAGATTTAGTGTTGGTTCTCAAAACTCTGATAATAATAAGGAAGGATTATGATAAACACAACAAAAATGGTGATAGAATTTGTGTCGTACAAATGATTTTACACAAAATAATATGATTCCTTGGTCATAATGGATAGAGAATGGATCATGTTGATAATGATTGTATGGTTTATCATAAATTATTCTGTATAACCTTCATATCTATTCACAAGAACAAACTATATGACTTAAAACTGCGTAGCATATCATCCTCTATGTATGATGTCAAATTACATTGTCATGATCCTAGTTACAAGAACTGTAAAGGCATAACTCCATATTCCCACCGACATGACTATAAACTAAACTTCATAATGCTAATATCATGACCTAAAACTACCTGAAATGATCATTGTTGTATGATGTTAAACTAAATTTTACAACAGCATAACTATATGAAATTAAAATATATAGTAAATGTCTTTAACAAAACACATTAAACATCATACTACAAGTCTATGGTATAATAACCTAAACAACATAGCACCACTGCCTAAATGCCATGGTGTTAAGATGTATGATATCTTCCAAACCAATAATTATAAATCCCATGCAATGTATTTGAAATGACTATATTATGTGATCTAGTTAAGTTTATCTAATCATCCCATCACATCATATTTCCCATAATAACAATGAATAATAAAATCATTATATTCTTTGTCTATCAATCCATGTTGAATGATTAAAAAGAACCATGATTAATGTTATGGAATAATTTAGGACACCAAAAATGAACATAAACTATATAGAGTGGCTCACACTACATGATCTAATTCACCTATATAATACAAAAAACTGTATGGGAGCACTTGGAAGACAATCTAACATTTTCCTAGGATATCAATATTCACACTCCCAAAGAGGAGATAATTTTTAATCGTGTACACCATAGAAGTACTACAAGTTTCTTCATTCCCATCCTCATAGGATGAGTATTTAAACCTAGATTTATTGACTCATGTTGAATATAAAATTAAATGAAATTGAAATCAAATCCCACATTTCCTTATATATAAGCTAGATATATGCATGGAATTTACCTTTAATACCTACACATGAATTTATTTTTGTTACTTTAGGATATGTATTGAAACCCAAATATCCAATAATTGGCCTATAAGTGAAGTACAAAAATTAAATTTCCCCCTTCCACGTAGTGTGTGATATTTCATTGAGGTAATACCCTAAATTTTTTCCCTACTAATGTGTCTGATATATATAGAAGAAGACTCATAAAAATTGGCTATAGAATGATAATAATTGTCTATCAAATATATATATAAATGATTTATGTTGAGACCACAATATATTCGTATATTAAAAATAATACTAATAAATCCCCCTCTTCTATATAAGAACAAGATCCATGTAGCTACCTTCATCATGGAGTTAGTCATCTATTTTCCTACATAAAAATAAACCCTTAAAATAGGATTTTTCCAAGAATAGGGGGAACTATATATGAACTACATATGACTTGTTTCCATTTTATGATATATACAGTAAGGCAATGATCTCATATCATAGGCCCAATCCTATATTCCAATCAAATGCATTATATGTATGTGTTTTTGGACTAATTCATTCAAATTAGTTATATTTTACGTGTTCAAAACTAATAAAATCCATACCATTTTTTAAGAGACATATCCATAAAAAGACCTTTTATAAATGTACTAATTGTATGACCTTAAAATATGTGGCAACTAAGTCCTTATTGTTTGGTGTTTTAGAATTATTATTCAGTTTAATGAAACCATTCGACTGATAGGAGTGGTGATGGAAGATCGTAATTTCATTAGAGTACGAAAAGAAATATATTTTTAATCTTTAGAAATATAGAAGAATGTGTTTTGGAAGAGGATTATTTCAATGCGCTAAATGAAAGGCTATTTTATTCAAAAGTATCAAATAGTAAACGAAAAATATTGGGATGTTGAATTATTCAATGATGTGTTTTCTCCTATACCATAGGTGGAGGTCACACTAATGGTTGTTATAGGAGATTAGTTTTGGTAATAGTGGAACAGATGCACTCAAACACTTATTGAATGTTAGTTCAACTTGATGACTAGAAGTAAATATCTATATAGAGAGGATGAAATATGTTTTGTGGGTGATGATAATGTAATTGAGATTACTTTTCATTAGTAATTCATAGAGAAATATATGTTACAATGTTTTAGTGTTTTCTTTATGAACAAGTGAAATGTCGTAATGTTTCTATCATAGACATAAAATTATTAATATAATAAACAAAAAAAACAAAGTGTTAATTTTTTAATTTCATTTAATTTCATTACATGCTTTTTTTTGAGTGACCATATAGTATGTTTTATATAAAGTGAATTGATTTTGGGGATCCTTTTTTATACCATGTTATGATACATTATTTTCATAGAGTTCCACTAAGATTCTGTTTCTACTAATTGAATAAGGAAATAAAACACAAAAATAATTTTCGGAAGGACAATGTGGAATGAGTAATTATCCAAAAATATTGTCCATGGGATTAGTTCTCAAGAGGGGCAATATTTCTTCTATTTATTTAGGTAACTTTTTTTCTAATACATTTTTTCAATTTTCATTAGATTCATAATTTTTGAAATCATAGAATAAAAATAAGGAAAGGTCCATATAGATAAATTAGATGGAAAATGTTTTATTTTATAGAAAAATTTAAATAGAAAATTATCTCATTTATATAGATTATTAGTGCCAACTAATGTGCGTCAAAATAGAAGTAATGGAAAAATTTGAAAGGGAATATCTATATTATTAATAACATAGTCTAAAATGAATGTCTGCAGTCCATAATATATCTTTGAATATTTTTTATAATAAATATATTGTAGAGATGTTGGAATAAAATAGAGATATGTATGGGAATCCTATAATGCAAAATAATGTATACTTATAGGAGAGGTTATTTTGTAGGATGTTTTCAGAAAATGTGTCAATTTGATATATTAAATTATTTCAACATATTATGGATCAAGATATAGTATATAAAGTTTTATATTATAGATTATGATTGGTGATTTTGTTGTTATCATTACCAGAGTCTTGGGAGGCCATGGTTAGAGCTATGAGTAGTTCAATTGGAATTAATTAATTGGTTTTACTTGATGTTTAGAAAATGATTCTCAATAGGGAGAACAGAAGAAATGATAGTAAACCATCTTAATGTGGAGAATTGAATACATATGTAATGGGATTATCCCCACACCAAAATTATAATAAGTAATCAGAGTGGAAATCAAGGGAATTTTATAGAGGATGTCTTTCCAAAGAGGTCATGTTTGTTGCCATTATAGGAAGAGATACCATGTTAAGAAAGACTATTTAGATATGAAGGAAACAAACATAATGAAATATTATAGTGATTAGAGTGTGGTATTAGTGTGTTTCATAAATCAACTCGAACATTATTCTTTATATATGGAATAATTGATAATAGATTCCAAAGAATCATTCCATTTCTCATAAGAAAAAAGTTATATGTGAAATTTTGTATGTGATTTTTTTAATGTTCATCAAAATGATGATGAAGCTATTAAGATTATGAATAAATGATAACACAAAATCCAATTGAATAATTATTGTTTTCTAATATGAAAGGATGTCTAGAATTTTCTAAGACATCAGAAGAACATGACTTTAGTTGGTGATTTCGATGATGTGGGTTTCAGAATGATCATTAACGGAGTAGTATGGTAGTTAACTTGGGGTTCCCTTTTCATATATATAGGTGTAAAATATTTTTCAACTGAAGATAAATTAGAATTACACTCACTATAAAGACATGATTCATATGTTCATTACATGCATATTTTTTGGGATCTCAAGTGATAAATATATGAGGATTCTAGATGAAAAATAAATATTGATTCAGGATAATTAATACAGAATGAGATGAATGTTTCATATATTTTTTAGCTAAAATTTTTATCATTTAATCTTTTCAGAAGAAGGTACATCTTTTTAGAAATTGGAATTGGTTCATAAATATATTTCGTGACCTTCACTAGCCCTTTATTATAGAAAATCAGTGAACCATGTTACCATCATTGATGATTTCAATAGAGAATCATGACTATATGTTTTGAATTATAAAATAGAGTTATCTTTACAATTTTTGAAATGTAATAATATATTAGAATGTGAAATATAGTTTATGTTGAGATTTATAAGAATAAAAAATGGTGGTGTGTATTCTATAAGGAGATTATAGAATTTCTATAAGAAAAAAGTAATATGATATTAGAAAATTATTCCATGAACATCTAAAAAATAGTTTATCTAGACGAATGAATTAAAAAAATTTCACTAAGAAAATATGTATAAAATTACATTCTAGAATGCCTATGTAGTTTAGGGAATAATAGATGGGACCAATAACTTAGTTAGTTAATATAATTCCTTCAATACAATTTAGATAAAAATTATTTGAATGACATTGGTTTGGAAATTTTATGTATGTAGTTCACCTTAGTGTTGTTAGATGTTTTCTATACTTGAATGTAGATGAAAATGAAATAGACGATCTTGAAGCTAAATCTTGAGTATGATTCTTAATAAGAATTTTTGACGAAGTATTTTATCTTATATGATGACAGGAAGAAATTTTTTTGAATTCATAATGTGATCTTCAATGAGAAAATCTTCTGGAATGATTGAAAATTTAAGGTTATTATTGTTTCTCATGAAGATAATAATTCTCTTCAGGTTGACCTATGTAGTGGTTCTAAGGGATCTTATGTTCAACAGAATTTAGATGTATATGAATCTATTATGTGGTAAGGGTTTTTAAAAGGATATTCCAAGAGAAGTCTATAAGGATCATAAGTTCATGTTGTGCGATATATATTATAAAGATTAGGAGTTGGGGAATCCCAATTAAGAGTAATCGAAGGATAATATATGGTTGTTATAGTTCCAGAAAAATTAAAATTTTAGGTTAATTTACAATGATCGAGAATAATCATATAGTCAATTCTTATTAATATAACTGATTTAATCCTCATACTTTTTTCAAATGTAGATGAAACTAGTGAACAAAATATATGGGAACACTAGGGGATTCTAGAAGGCGGGAGTTAGTAGTGTAGGGGGATTTGGATGAACAATGAGTGAATAACCCAAGTGAGCTAACTGAATGTCAAAATTGGATGAATGAACATCATAACAAGTGGGTGTTCTAGATGAAATAAGAATTCAGTGAAAGGAAAACATTAAAAAATTGGTTTTCAATGGAATTCATCATAAGGAAGTTATTTATTTCGCTAAAATGTTCATTAAAATAGTAGAATTAACTAGAATATGAACTAATTTAAACCTGGTTTCAATAAAAAAACACATTAAACTAATGGATGTGAATATTAATTTTCATAATTTAGTTTTAGTGGAAAAAAATTATACAAATAAAGCTTTTTTTATATTTAAAATAGAAATCAAGGATTAAGGTATGAACTATTAATATGAATATATAGTTTGAAACAAATCCATGATGTTGTAGCATAAGGTCTTGTTATTTTATAGAAGAAATTTTTTTTCATTTGATTTATTTCATATCATTAATTTTACCATATGTATTTCATCAGTAATGATTTCATAATCACTATTTTTTATATTTTTAATAAGCTTTTGGTAGGTATGAATATTTAGTTTATTTAAATGTCGAAGAATGAATTATTTTAAAATTTTGGAAATAAAATTCCTAGAAATACTAATAAGATATTTTCTATAAGGATTAAATGTCATATTGAAACTAGAATTATAGTTTTATAATAAAAGGATTATATCTAAAACATTGTTTATAGATTCATAATAAGTATTAGAAAAATGGATTAAATTCCCCACACTGTTCACATTAAAATATCAAAGGAGTAGTTACCACATACATAATAATAAAATTTAGATATGTCTAATTCTCTTTATGACCAAACATGAATAAGTTTAATGAATTATATTGTTTGAAAATGTATAGATATTTCTCATTTAGTGGGAGTGGATAACTGGTTTATATAAAATTTTAGAAAGATTCATTGGGAAGGTTTTAATGAATTTAATTGTTATATCATATGAATTGATGGTATATATATTTGTTATAGAGACATTGATCTATAACCTAGGTCTAAAGATGATGTTTTTTATTATGAATCTATAAAGTGAAGAACAAGATATGTTTACATATTTAGAGGAAATGTTGTCATTTCGATACCAAAGTTATAGTTGGTGATTTCACTTCCTACAAAAGAAAAATATAATGTGGTAGTTACAGAAGTTGGCATGGATATGATATGATTTAAATGTTTTATATATGAACTTATATACAGCCAAGGTAAAAGGGTTTTATTATGTGGTAGTAATAAAGCCTTTCATTTTTATAAGAATATAATGAATCATATAATAACCGAACCAATTTATTTTATGTAAAATTAAATACAAAATATTATTTAATTTGGTGAGTTGGAGTTATGGGAGGTAGAAGAAAAATAAGTCACATTGGATATCTTTTCCAAGATGTGGGTTTAGATATATTGAGTCAATATAAATCCCCAGTAGGATTGGGTGATTAGAAGAGGTGGAGAAGCATTGTATATAGAAAAAATTGATTTATTTCTTTTGTAAGATAAAGGTGACACCATAGTGTTTTATATGAAGTTGTATTTACAAGGAATATTTTTATAATTTGTGAATCTGACATTACTTTAATGGAATTATTCCATTAAAATCGATAGTTTTATAAGATATTTATTTCATTCGAGTTATTTGTAATGACATTTTTTTCTTCAACATTTTGGAGGAAGGTGTATCAAATGATGATTCTTTTTGCATGGTCTGTACAAGCGGTCTTATTCGATAATATTGAAATTATATTTCTAGAATATGGGGATGTTAATTTTTTCTATGATGTTAATTCTATTTTACCATTGGTTCTTATCACAATAATGATTCTTATATGACATTAGTGTTGGGAAACAATCAAAAGTATGGACTTCAACACTTCTCGAAGGGAATTTAAATTGGATGATCATATGTTACTCTATATATATAGTGTGTGGGACACATTTTGTGGGTGCTGTGATTGTAATTGTAATAACTAACCAAACTGAAACATATTTCCCTATGTTCAATGTTTTATTTCTGCAGAAATAAAATTATAAAATATTTATATGGACTTAGGATTCCATGTCTGAACCATATATGGACAAAGTGTTATTTTAATTTCTTATATTTAATATCATTTGACTAATATTTGTTAGTTTGAAGATACATTATGTTTTGGAAATACTATAGTGATTTGTGTGAATCTTTTTTACCAAAACCTAGTACATTATGTTTAGATAGTTCCATTAAGAATCTGTTTCCACCAGTGAATCTAGAGAGACTTATTTTGATTGATTATATAAAGGATAATGCATGATAATGAATTAGAAATACTTGTCAAATGACATTAAACAGACAATTGGAATAACTTGTATGAATTTAATCTACTAATAAATTTTTGTTCATCAATCCCAATTTACCAACATGAGAGCCATATCTATGCAAGGGTTCCTAATGTATTGTTTTTATCCAAAAATTCATTTTCGTTAAATATCCCTTTATAAATATTATATCATGGTGTCTAGAGTTTCCCATACAATATAATAACATTGGGTTATTTTGTTACTATTATCTTAAGATAACCGGGGATGTTAAAATCTTATATTTTAGAATTATACATTATTCATGATATATTTCAACTACTTTTACTGGAATTCTAATAATATAGTTATGATAAACTCAAGTATAAAATTCATTTATCATCTTTCTTGAATGTCCTTTGTTACGACCCAAAATTTCATGAATGAAAATTCCTCTTGATCTAATTAAATGTCTTACTATGGTTATATAAAATGTTCACTTCATTGGTTTTTTGTTTTGGTATTTTAAAATACCATTATGAATTGTGATCGTTTCTAATGTAGCCGTTGAACAATGATCACATGATTAGTATAAATATAGCGCTTTTACAAATCCAATTTACTCAGACAAATGAAGAGATGGCCTCATCAAGTAAACTTTCACCATACGAATCCCATTTTTCTGTGCTCATAAAGGAGGTGGCATCATTGAGCTCTGCTCTTGACCAAGACAAGATGAGCTTGAACACGTTATGCTTGAGCGGAACCGACTACGGGATAAGTGGAAGTTAATAGAGATTACCACCCAAGCGATGTTATCCGAGCCACCCAAGAGTCCGCCCCCACCATACACATTACCCTTCCGTCTTATGTCGGTGTTATAAGGGGTTATGTAACAATACTCCAGCACTATTTGTAGTATCGATGCTCAATATACAAGAGGGGGGCGAATTGTATACATTAAAAATTTCCTTAAACAAAGGAAAGAGCTATGTTTAACAAAGTTAAACTAAGTAAATTCACAACACCTCTAACACCAATTGAAAAAATCAGAATAAGGAATGAAGTTATAAACTTTAGGTTCTATGTACTTGCTTAAAACTGGAAAGAGATTCCAAAAGTAGGTTCCAGAAATATGGATCCGGAAATTGAAACATAACAAAATATTACAATATGAGATTCTACCTTAAAGTGTATAGAATCTAAATTTATCAAATTACAAGTAAGGAAGTATAAGGAAGTTATAATTTCCTTACAATACAATATGAAGCGGAACCAAACAAGTAGTAAAACTACAAGTAACAAGATATAAGTCTTTTAACCCAATGATAAGGGTATCCAACAACCTTGGATAAAGGTCCATTGATTTATACTTTCAAGCAAGTCTGTCTTACCCACACCAAGGTAAGCCCTCGATACGAATATCGGAATCTATGTCTTGCTATCCCTGCAATCCCTCAACTTCAAGGTAGTTGGAACCTCTGTCTTCCTCAGCAAGGACGCCCTCGAACTTCAAGGTTGTTGGCACCTCTGTCTTCCTATCCCCGGAAGTCCTCGAATTTAATCACCAACATTCGGAGTCGCACGAAGCAAAAACTGAACGAGTGGTTCAGTACGCACAAGGCATGAAAAGATTTCTCTCTCTTGAAATCACCTTAGCAGCGTGTGGTCTCTAGATCGATCAACTTCATTGTCGTTATGAGCTCTTTCAAATGAGCTCCTATTTATAGGCTCGATCGGCCTCCTTTCCAACAGTCATATTTTCCTTAAAAATCAGAGGGACCTGTACATGTGTCACTTAACCAACAGTTAGTTTATAATGGAATAGACGACATATTTTTATAACAAAAGAAGTGTAACATAATGTACACCATAGTTTTAAGTCTAACACAAAAGTTCAGAGTGAAGGTTCGGAGTGTAAGAAAAAATATTAAAGAGTAGACAAATTATAAAAGTGTAAGCAAAATCAATGTTCGGAGTCTAACCAAAAATAATATTCGGAGTATAAATAAATTCGGAGTGTATAAAGAAAAGATGATCAGATTCTGTTTAATAGGTGAATTCGGAATGAGAATTCGTCATCAGAATTCGTAATGAGAATTCGTAATCAGGATTTGTCATCAGATTTCGGTGTCGAACTTCATGAGAGTTCGTATCCAGAATTCGGAGTAGAACTTTTTTAGAGTTCGTATCCAGAATTCGGAGTGGAACTTCATTACATTTTTCATGCAGAATTCAGAGCCTAAAACAGAATGATTCATATCAAGGTTTCAAATGATTTCGGGAATATAGAAATGAAACTGATTCCTATGCTTAAGAAAATTATGGATATAGATAATGAAAATATGATAAGAATAATTTTCCTTATAAAAGTGATTTTCCTTATAAAAAAAATTTCCTTATAAAAGCAATTTTCCTTATA
Organism: Viscum album; assembly: GCA_963277665.1. Lineage (NCBI taxonomy): Eukaryota > Viridiplantae > Streptophyta > Magnoliopsida > Santalales > Viscaceae > Viscum > Viscum album. Next base: position 2,004,571,995 of record OY728122.1, on the reverse strand, counting down.
AAAGTGATTTTCCTTATAAAAGAGATTTTCCATAAAGATAAGGTGTTTGTGATTTTCAAAACAAGAAAGAATGGAAAAGTCATAAGGAAGACCTTATTCACTCAACAATATCCCCCTTTTTGGAAGGCACAAACATCCTTACGAAAAAGAAAGACTAAGGAAAAAAACATTAAGGCTAATCTCCCTTTTCTTATTGATGTTGATGAATATGACTAACTCCCCCTTGGGCTTTGAAACTCTAAGGATCGTATTCTGGATTTCCGGAATGATATTTCATTAAGAATAAGAATGTCTTATTTAATGAAAAAATCCCCCTTAGATTAAATCTATTAGAGTTATTTTTCTTTCTCACCCTTTGTTAGGGTTCTTTTTCCTTCTCCCCCTTTGTGATTTTTCAAAAAGAATTTGAGGGAATGGAAAATATATTAAAGTACCTGAAAAATTAGTAACAACAACAAAAGAGACAAGAAATCAAGATTTTCATTAAGTTTGAATGATTAAAAACAATGAAAGTTAAGATACAAAAAAAGATCGGATTTGTCTATTTTGGATCTTTTTCCTTTGACATAAGACCCTTAAGAATAGTCTTTATCTTCTTCAAGTCTTTATGGTCTTCCTCGGCTTGCTTCTCTAACACAAATATTCATTCACTTTGAGCTTCAATCTTTTCTTCCTGGGCTATAAGCTTTTCTTCCTGAGCTTTCAAAACTTGTTCTTGATATAAAAACTTCTCTTAAATCTCAATCTGACGATCCCTTTCATTCCTCCAGTTTTGAGCAACACAATTCAACTTCCCATTCATATCTCTGTCTTCTTGAATCCGGGAATTCTTTTCAGCTATCAACTTTTCTTCAAATGAAGAAGTAAGTTCATCTAGCTTCCTATCTTCTGTCTCAAAAGAATCCTTAACATTATCTTGGAATTCATCAAAGAGCCTCATCTCTTCTATAGTTTTCCTCAACCAACTAGTCATTCTATTACAAGACCTTTTGTGGGCTTCACAGGTGTCAAAAGAAAATTGAACTGAGCCTCCATCTCAACACATTTGTCCATAACCATGGATACAGAGTCTGTTTTCTAATTCAAAGTATTTTGAAGCATCTGGCATCTTGACTCAATACTTGAGAAGGTCGGAATGGAACCTACCAACTTCTTTAATGACGGAACAACAAATTCATGCCCCAACGAAGATGACTCCAAATCCGAGACTTTGCTTCAAGAAATTTCTTCTTCAATTTTCTCAACCTTTATCTTTCATGAACTACCAACTTCCCCTATGTTTACAGACACTGAGCTCAGGGTATGAACATCAAGTTGCTTTCCCTTGTCCTTTTTTTGAATGGAGTCCTATTCTGGAGTTCTCTTTTCACTATCAGACACTTGAAAAACATTTTCTTCATCATCAATAACTTTTTCAGCACCGTCCTCTACATTCTGAATTTGAGCAATATCATGTAGAAGTTGTTCTTCCTCTACATGATAAGCTACTTCTTGTTCTCCTTTATCCTCATCCTTCCCTGGAGTGACTGACTTGGATGATTCAGCTTCTGATGTTCGGAGCGAAAAATGATCCGAAGGTGTCCCTTTATAATCATCTACTTGCTTCAAAAGATCTCCGGTCTCACCACTACCTTCAGCAACTACTTCTTCCTCTTCCACTTGCTCAATCTGCTCAACTTCCTCAACATTCTTAGCTTTTTCCTTCTCCAGAGTGACATATTTTCTCCCTGGAGTCTCAGGTATAGATTCCAAAGAGAAAGATCTCGGAACTGGAATGTTTTCGGAGACCATCTCATTAAACTTCAACAAAGTCTGAGCTACCTCAGCTTCAGACATCTTCTTCTTAAGCTTCTTTTCTTTCATTTGTTTTTCTAGCTCATCCGCTATTTTTTCCTTCAAGGCCTTAGCCTCCGCAGGGTCCAAGCCAAACTGAGGCTCCCCTTGCACTCTCTTCACTTTGATTTCCCTCCACTTAGCAACTACCTCATCAGGGTAAGATTTCTTCTTCTTCGGTTTTGGAGGTGTGGAATAAACTTCCTTAGATTTGGGATTCACTGATTCAACTTCAACTTCTTTCAACTTTCTCTTCTTCACTGGCTTTGAAGATTCAAGTTCACTAAATTTCAGAACCACTTCTTCTTGAACTGGTGGATCAAAGAACTCAACAGTCTTTTTGTCGAAGGCAACATCCATCCTTTTGAGGGTACCATCACTCACCAAACATAATTTTGCAAACTCTTGGATTAGACTTGCAAGCCTCCTTGAAAGAATCAAGGCATCAAACTATTAACTTCGAGAAGATTGCTAGATACATTATAATCTGAGCTCTCAGATTCCCTTTCTTAACATTCTCAATGGTAACAAGAATGTGTTTCATCAGATTAAACTTCCTTAGATTTATCAAAAAATCTAGAATATAGATCTCACTCTTCTTCAAACTGTCTTTTTCAGCCTTTCTCGGTACGATAAAGCCTTGTACCCATAATTCTAGAATCCAAAAATTCATATACAGAGTAGAAATCTTCGGAGCCTTGTCATCTCCCAGTCCGAGAGTTTCCAATTCCTTTTCTTTGTTGAATCTTCCTTTTAAATATAGTAAAACATGAGATATGATCTCGGATTCTCCTTCATAGGTCAGCCCTACCAAGCTAACTGCCTTGACATAATAAATCTTATAAGTCTTGCCATAAGACTTAAATGAAAATTTCTCCCTGTCATTTTCCTTAAAGAAGGAAACCGTCTCATAGAACTCAAAAAGCAAGTCTGAAAAAACTTCATCTTGATTCCCAGGCTTAGACACAGCAACATCTTCCCATCTGTTAAGATTTATGTTCTTGGATATAAGATAATCATACTTGTTGAAGAAATAAGGATGAACCATCCTTTCTCTATATACTAACCACTTTGAAATCGGCTTAGTGGAAGACATGTCTTGAGAAGCTGCTTCCACAGACATTCAGATCTGAAGACTTCTGAGAAGTTCGGAACCGAGATTGCTGAAGATCGGAACGGCCTTAAAACAGAGAGGCAAAGCTTCGGGACACTGGATCTTGAAAAACCAATGTGGGATGACCATTTGGGGTCCCCTTTATATAGGAAACGATATAACGTTTCATCTTCCTTAGTTGATCAAACGATTATAAAAAAATTGAGATCAGATCTGACAGTTGAAAACCAGTTCTCAAGAAAACTTGAATCGGATCTTTTGAGGTTTTTATTAAAACACAGATTTAAGGAAAGTAGAATCCGAAAACAAAATATAATAAAACAGCAGCTGGTAAAGTATGATTACAAAAACATGAGTAAGGAAATCATACCTTTCGAATTGGCTTAGGAGGATTATTCGTAATGAGAAATATTTTTCTTGAAGAAAAGAAATTGACTACGAAAAATCTTTACTATGAAAAGACATAGTTCGCAAAACTCACTACGAAAAACTCAACCAAGAAAACAAAAAATCATTACAAGATTTTCAGCATGAAAATTTCATTAAAAAAGTTTGAATAAGAAAAGATCATTATAAAAGTCTCGGTATGAAAATCTCGTTACGGAAACACCAGTATGAAATTTTCAATTCCGGAAGTTTTCAATACAAAAATTTCAATTCTAGAAGTTTTCTTTACGAAAATATCCATTCTGGAAAATTTCAGTTCCAGAAATTCCTATTCCGGAAATTTAGTTCCGAAAAGTTTGAAAAACTAACTTTGAAAAATTTAGTTACTCTAACAATCAAATGTACTCCCCCTATGAAAAGGAGTTTATTACTGTAAGGTGACTTTTTCAACAGGAAGTTAATTAAGAAAGATTACCTTAGGGTTATCATTCCTAACTTCTATTTAATGTATTCAAATCTATCAGATGGAAAAGATTTTGTGAAAATATCATCAAGTTGATCCTTTGTTTCGATAAATTGAAGAATAATATCTCCTTTTAGGGTGTGATCCCTAAGAAAGTGATGCCTAATATCTATGTTTTTTTCACATGGGTGATGTGCAGGATTCTTACATAGGGCAATGGCACTTGTGTTATCACACAAAATTTTAGTTTTAGTAACACTCAAGCCATAGTCTGTGAGTGTGTGTTGTATCCACAACACTTGAGCACAACATCTTCCAGCTACTACATATTCGGCTTCAGCAGTGGAAAGTGCTACAGAATGTTTCTTCTTGCAGGACCAAGAAACTAGCGAATCTCCTATGAAATGACAAGTTCTAGATGTACTTTTTCTATCCATTCTACATCCACCAAAGTCAGCATCAGAAAATAATTTTAGAACAAAATCATTTCCATAAGTATAAAATAATTCTAGATCCATGGTTCCCTTAAGGTAGCAAAAAATTCTTTTTACTAACTTTAAGTGATATTCCTTAGGATTGGATTAATATCTTGCACATAAGAATACAGAAAACATTAATTCTGGTCAACTAGCTATTAAGTAAAGTAGACTTCCAATCATACCTCTGAAAGATGTTTGATCTACGGGTTTCCCAGCTTCATCAAGATCTAAAGAGTTTGAGGTACCAATGGGAGTACTTATACTCTTAGTGTTGTCATAACCATACTTTTTGAGAAGATCTTTAATATACTCATGTTGAGATATGTAGGATCCTTCTGGTTTTTGAGAAATTTGAAAACCAAGGAAAAAAGTTAACTCACCCATCATACTCATTTCAAACATAGATTTCATTAGACTTGAAAAAGAGTCGGTTAAGGATTGCTGAGTTGAACCAAATATAATGTCATCAACATAAATTTGGACAATCAAAACATTTTTTATCTTTCTTTATAAAAAGGGTTGGATATGAATTTCCCTTAACATAGTTATTTTGAAGAAAAAATCCAGTGAGTCTATCATACCATGCTCGTGGGGCTTGTTTAAGACCATACAGATCTTTGGTAAGTCTAAAAACATGATCAGGATGTTTTGTATCTTCAAAGCCAAGAGGTTGTTCAACAAAAACTTCCTCTAGTACAAAACCGTTAAGAAAAGCACATTTCACATCCATTTTAAAAAGATTGAAATAAAAGAAAGCTGCAAAGGCAAGTAGAATACAGATAGATTCAAGTCTAGCTACTGGAGCATAGGTTTCTTCATAGTCTATTCCCTCTTGCTGATTATATCCTTTAGAAACAAGTCTAGCTTTATTTATTACTATGACTCCATTTTCATCACATTTGTTCCTGAAGACCCACTTTACTCCAACAATAGAAGTTTCCTTAGGTCTTTCAACCAAGATGCAGACATTTTTCATTACAAATTAATTTAGTTCATCTTGCATAGCTTTGATCCAATCAACATCACCTAATGCTTCATCAGTGCTTTTTGGTTCTAATTGGGAAAGAAATGCTAGATGTACTATTTCATTTCTTAAGGAACTTCTAGTTCTTACAGGTTGATTTACATCACCAGTGATTCTATCACTGGGATGATTCTTAAGAAACACCTGATTTGGGTTTTGAAAATCCTATTCATCAACATAGGGTAGAAAGTCTTATTGGGTAAATGTTTAAAAAGTATCTTCTTGAACATTTTTCTTATCAGAAGGATCTTCTATCAAAGGTTGACAATCAGTTTTTGAAAACACAACCGAGGACGAGGATTGGGATGGTTTAAAAACGAAAGGATCAGACTCATCAAATTTTACATGCACTGTTTCTTCAACAGTAGAAGTATTTTTATTAAAAACACTATAAACCATAGAAGTTGTGGAATAGCCTTAGAAAATTCATTCATCAGATTTTGGTGTGAATTTATGTAGATTATCTTTAGTATTCGTAATGAACACTTTGCAATGAAAAACTTTGAAGTAGGAATGTCTTGGTTTTCTACCATTCCATAATTTATAAAGAGTTTTATTAAGAAAAGGTCTAATCAAAACACGATTTATAGTATAACAAGCAGTACTTACAGCTTCATCCCAAAAATTTCTAGCTATAGAATATTCACTCAACATGGTTCTAGTTATCTCTTGAATAATTGTATTTCTTCTTTCAACTACACCATTCTCTTGAGGAGTTCTAGGTGCTGAAAAATTGTGAGTAATACCTTTTCTACTACTAAAAGTTTCAAAATCAGAATTTTGAAATTCTCTTCCATGATCACTATGAATAGTTTTCAATGGAAGGTTTTTCTTATTTTTAACTTGAGCTCTAAAAATTTTGAAATAAGAAAAAGCTTCATATTTCTTTGCTAGAAACTAAACCCAAGTAAATCTAGTATAATCATCAACTAGAACAAACATATAGTATTTGCCTCCAATACTTCCAGTTTGTGTTGGACCAAAAAGATCCATGTGCACTTACTGTAATGCATCAGTTTTTGAGACTTCACCGATTGATTTAAATCTAGATTTATGTTTCTTTCCATATTGCCAAGGATCAAAAACTTTAGAAGAATCAAATCTATGTTCTGGTAGATCCATAACTAGTTTCTTCTTAGAGAGTTTTCATAAGTTCCTAAGGTTACAGAGACCTAGTCCTCTATGTCATAATCAGGAATAATCTTCCATTGCACTTAGGCAAGGTAAATCTTGACTCCTGAGTTCCTCTAGGTTCAAAGTGTAAACATTCTCTTTCCTATTGGATGAGAGAATAAATTCTTCCTTGGAATTGTGAACTAAGCACATATCATTCCTAAAATTCACAAGGAAACCTTCATCACATAATTGACTTATGATAATGAGGTTGTGCTTAAGACCCTTAACAAAAAGAACATTTGAAATCAAAGTTTTACCAAGAAGAACAATATAACCTATACCAACAATTTCTCCCTTAGCATTATCTCTGAAAGTTACCTTTCTCCTTTCATTTTGATAATCTTTTCAAAATATTTTTGGATACCAGTCATGTGCCGGGAACATCCACTACCCATGTACCATGTGTTTCTGTTGGTACTCTCTTTATTTACCTGAAATGAAGAAGAGAATTAGACTTTCAGAATCCAAACTTGTTTGGATCCCAGATTTCCAGAAAACAATATTTTTGGAACCCACATCTTATTATAGAAATAAGCTTTGTGAAATCCTAGAGATTCGGTTTTGTTTAAGGAACAATTCTTTGCCTAGTGATCACCACATTGACACATGGTACAACATGGGGCACTTTTAGGAACAAAATAATTGTTACTAAAAATTGGTTTTTCATGGGTATAACCAAATCTGGATTTATTTCTTAAAGGTCGTATTTGGGAATAAATTTTATCAAAATTTTCTTTACCATGGGTAATGTTTGATAAACACTTCTTTAAGGAAACAATTTCAGACATGAGTTTTATAACCAAGTTTTTATCCTCAGAATCATTAGTTTTAGAACTAGAGGTAGGCTCAACAACATTTTTATTAGAAATTACCTTTTCTAACTCTTTAGAAAGATTGTTCTTCTCAGATCTTACTTCCTCAAGATTTTTTGAAATACTTTCAAAATCATCATTTTTACAATAAAGATCTTCAGAATGATCTGATATTTATTTCGTAAGAATAGAATTTCTAGAGTTTTCCTTATCAAGTTTCTTATTGAGTTTGAAATTCTCAATTTCAAGAAGTTAAGAAAACCTAGAAACTTCATCATAAGTAGGTAAAGTATTTTATTCATCATAAGATTTATAATACTATTTATCATTGGAATTTAATGATACATTGGTCAATGATTCAGCATTTCGTACCTTAGCCATAAAACAATGATTGTCAACACGTATTCTGGCTATAAGACCAATATTCTTCTATCCTGAATATTCATAATCAGATGATTCATCTGAAGAATCACCACCACTGGCACTCCAGGTGTCATTTTCTTTCAAGACTTTCTTAGCTTTGGATTTATAATACTTCTTTTTGTTCCTGTCTGAATTCCTTTCTTTCCTTTCTTTATTTTTGAGCAAAGGGAAATCTGGTCTAATATGTCCATCTCTCTTGCATTCATAACATGTGACTTCTCCATCTTTATTATATCTAATTTACTTTTTCTTATACTTGGATTGGAAATTTCTTTGGCCAGCTATCTTGTTCATCCTTCGAGCAAGATTTTCTAACTCATTTTCAGAGACTTCACTCTCACTAGATTCAGATTGGAAAATGACTTTCTTAGACATAGATCTGGTTACCCTCTCTAGAGTCTGAGCTTTCATTTGATTTGATGATGTTGTAAAAGCAACAGTGCCATTTCCATTTTTCTTCTTAATATTGTCTGCATCTCTCTTCATTCTAGTTTCATATTGGAGAAAAGTTCGAAATAACTCATCAAGAGAAATTTGAGTGACCTTCATGTTCTCATCTATATGAGTTCTCTTGGATTCACACTCATTGGGCATAATATCAATTATATTATTCACAAGTTCTTCATCATCTAACCCTTTCTCTCCCATAGAATGTAAGCTATTGACTAAAGTCATAAATCTCTGTTAAAATTTACATATTTGTTCACCATAAGGAAAATTGAAGCCATGTTATTCAGCTCTAAGCATAGCTCTCCTAGTCTCAATCACTTTAGAAGTTCCAAAGTGTGTAACTTATAACTTCTTCCAGATACAATTAGCTGATTTACAAGAAGAAATTTGGCAATATATATTTCTAGTCATTAAACATAGTAATGTATTGCTTACCTTATAATTGAGTTGATACTCTTGCTTTTCCTGGTTAGTGAAAGTTCTAACTTCCTTATCAGGAATTTTATAAACTCCAGAAAGCATAACAAAGTTTTCCACTCCAATATTGATAACAAAAGTCCTCATTCGATCTCTCCAGTAATCATAATCATTACCATCAAAGATTGGTGGTCTTGTAGGATTTAGATTATCAATAGAACCAACATTGATTCTTGCCATACTAAAACAACTCGGGAAACCAAACTAGTTAGTATAAAAAGTTCGTAACCAAAATGTTCGGAATGAAAAAGTACTTTCTAAGAAAGTATGAAGAATAATGGAAAATGAATAAGAAAAACATATACGTGAGTATAAGTATTTTAGAAACATGCTCTGATACCAATTGTAGGATCGAAATAATGATGTAGATGCTCAATATACAAGAGGGGGGAGGGGGTGAATTGTATATTTTAAAAATTTCCTTAAACAAAGGAAAGAGATATGTATAACAAAGTTAAACTAAGTAAATTCACAACACCTCTAACACCAATTGAAAAAATCCGAATATGGAATGAAGTTATAAACTTCATGTTCTATGTACTTTCTTAAAACTGGAAAGGGATTCTGAAAGTAGGTTCCGAAAATATGGATCCGGAAATTGAAACTTAACTAATGATTACAATATGAGATTCTACCTTAAAGCGTATAGAATCTAAATTTATCAAATTACAAGTAAGGAAGTATAAGAAAGTTATACTTTCCTTACAATACAATATACAGCGGAAACAAACAAGTAGTAAAACTACAAGTAACAAGATATAAGTCTTTTAACCCAAAGAGAAGGGTATCCAATAACCTTGGATAAAGGTCCCTTGATTTATACTTTCAAGCAAGTTTGTCTTACCCACACCAGGGTAAGCCCTCGATACGAATATCGGAATCTCTGTCTTGCTATCCCCGCAAGCCCTCAACTTCAAGGTTGTTGGAACCTCTTTCTTCCTCAGCAAGGAAGCCCTCGAACTTCAAGGTAGTCGGCACCTCTGTCTTCCTATCCCCGGAAGTCCTCGAATGTAATCACCAACATTCGGAGTCGCACGAAGAAAAAACTGAACGATTGGTTCAGTATGCACAAGGCATGAAAATATTTCTCTCTCTAGAAATCTCCTTAGCAGCGTGTGGTCTCTAGATCGATCTACTTAATTGTCATTATGAGCTCTTTCAAATGAGCTCATATTTATAGGCTCAGTCGGCCTCCTTTCCAATGGTCATATTTTTGTTAAAAATCAGAGGGACCTTTACACATGTCACTTAACCAACGGTTATTTTATAACGGAATAGACGACATCGTTTTATAACAAAACAAGTGTAACAGAATGTACGACATCGTTTTAAGTCTAGAAAAAAAGTTCGGAGTGAAGGTTCGGAGTGTAAGAAAAAATATTAAAGAGTGGACAAATTATAAAAGTGTAAGAAAAATGAAAGTTCGGAGTCTAACCAAAAATAATATTCGGAGTCTAAATGAATTCAGAGTGTATAAGGAAAAGATGATCAGATTCTATTTAATAGGTGAATTCGGAATGAGAATTCGGAATGAGAATTCGTCATCAGAATTCGTAATGAGAATTCGTAATCAGGATTTGTCATCCGATTTTAGTGTCGAACTTCATGAGAGTTTGTATCCAGAATTTGGAGTAGAACTTTTTTAGTGTTCGTATCCAGAATTCGGAGTGGAACTTCATTACATTTCTCATCCAGAATTCGAAGCCTAAAACAGAATGCTTCATATCAAGGTTTTAAAGGATTCTGAGAATATAGAAATGAATCTGATTCCTATGCTTAAGAAAAATATGGATATAGATAATGAAAATATGATAAGAATAATTTTCCTTATAAAAGCGATTTTCCTTATAAAAGAAATTTTCCTTATAAAAGAAAGTTTTCTTTATAAAAGCGATTTTCCTTATAAAAGCAATTTTCCTTAAAGATAAGGTGTTTGTGATTTTCAAAACAAGAAGGAATGGAAAAGTCATATGTAAGACCTTATTGACTCAACACTATGACTATGTACATTATTTTTGTATTACAAATGTGAATTGATTTTATTATTGTTACTTTGTAAATAGTTTTTAAAGCACAAATAATATTTTTAGTAAACATTCAACTAAGACAACTATTTTGATGAATTAATGGATTTTTTAATTAAATAATATTTTAATAAAATATTATTACTAAATTAAATTTTATTAAATATAAATTATCATGTAATTTTATGAATGGAATTGTAATTTTTATTATGGTTTGAAAACTGTTTTTTTCAAAACCCATGAATTTTCGGTAAATGTCGGTTTTTATTTTAAAAGTAAAAATTCCAATACTTATAAAATTATTTGTATAAAATGAATATTATTTTTGGAATCAGGACATCAAAATTATCTAACGGTGAATTTTTCATAATTTTCTGAGATAACCAAATTTTTGGGTAAAAATTAAATACTATTTAAATATATAATGTGTTTTATGACATCATAATGACCGAATAGTGATGTAATAAAATAATAAAAACATTATTCTCGTCCCATATATGTTTTATCATTAATATAATGTAATTTTATATCTGTCTGATTTATTTTACAAAGCTTTAGTGGACCCTCCAAGACTTATAAAACATTTTTTCTTTTTTAATTGTTTTCCTTGAGAGTGTGACACACCTCTACATAAAAAAACCTATTATTTTAAGATTTTAGTTCATTGGTCTTATAAAATATTTTTTTCAATCCCCTATTGCTTGAACCATGGGAAAAAACCATGGGCTGGTTTGTGGTTTCGATTAGTTTAATGTGTGGTGCCCCAAAGCTAAATAATAAAGAATTCCCTCTCCTTTCCTATATAATCCTACCCAAGCACCCACTTACTCTTCACTAAATTTTTTTGGAGTTATACCAAACCCTTACCTCCTCTCTCTATAATCCTTCCAAGGTGCCCCAATCTCCCATGAAGCCTCTCTCAAGCCTCTCCCAAGCCTTTGGGATCACACTTCCAAGTAAGGGATTTCATCCTTTCTCATTTTTGTCCAATTTTCTTTAAGTTTTCATTCCCTTTTTATTTTAAATAAAAATGTTGGGGGTATGATTTAGAACCTCCCCATACTTTCCTCTTTATTTTTGGATGATTGGAGACCCCCTTACTCTCTCATTAATACCTCCTATGTACACCTGTTACCATGCTAAAATTCCGTGATGGATTTCTCTCTCCTCTTTTACATCCAAGTAATTCTTTTGTATTATGGATCTAAGTCCCATTACATTTGTTGGGAAATGTATCTATATAACCCCTTTACTGTCCATTTCGTGTACATATGATGATACACCAATTTATCTCTCATCAACCATTTTCATGAATCCTTATATCATGTTGTTATGCTATCGAAATTGCACTGCGTTTTTCCAAGCCAAGATCATTGTGTAGTGAATACCATACCCATGTCCCTATCAAGGGTATTTAACTTTATAAACATATACATATTTAATGGTACTTTCATGTATTTATTTCACATTACTTAATCATGTAATAACTTATTATGGTTATTGATTCCATGTTATATGATCCATGTGGCACACTTATGCCTGAAATGAAATGTTTTAGAAGGGTACACCCTAATAGCGCTCCAATGCATTGGGTAAAGTATAGTATCATGATAAGTCATGTGAAATTGATTTCAACTCATTATAATTCAATTGAAACAAGGTTTTACTCATTCTTAATGTGCATTGAGGTTTTACTCATGCTCCATGTGTAATGAGCCTTGGCTCATGCTAATTCCTTGTTAAGTGTTGTTGCCACATTTTCATGTTATGATTATCATTTGTTATCATGCCTTTATGTTCATGTTTTTATTTTGCTCCATTGATATTACTATTGTCTAACACATATTTTATTCCTTGGGTTATTCCATGTTTCATCCCTTACTGGTCTTTATAGCTCACCCTTTTCTTATTCATGTCCTTCGGTTATCCCATGCAATGCAAAGTATGAGGGAATGTAGTGGTCATGTAAAGGAAGTTTTCAATAAAGATGTTGTGTGTTTTATGTTATAAGATGTTATGTAATGTTCCTAAGCCCCAATTACTCTAGGCCTCTTGATATTCAATGCTATATCAAGTGAATATTTTATATAATAAATCAGGTTTAAGTGTGTAATAAAAAGTAGGGTCATTATAGTTTGTATGAGAGGGAGGTTTAGTTACTTTTGGGATTAGGATTAGAAGACCCAAGTGATGAATTAGAGAAAATGAGAAATATAATAAAAGAATCCCTATGTATTGGTGATTATTTAGTAAGTGATTTATCAAGAAAATACATCCCGGTCTGGATATGAGCAGGTAGAGGCAGCTCTGGAACATTTGTATCCTACAGGTAAACCCCGAAAACACCACATTGAGCTAGACATGAACGAGAACTAGTGGACGACAATGGGCCTTACTGTACTCTTAATTATGACATTCACGGGGGAAATGTTTTGGTAAATTCACAAGCTTAGTATGAACCCTTATTAAGGGAATTAAAAAATGCCACTAAGAATATATGTTAGAATGTAGATCATGAATAGAATAGATTGGAGCCTATGGATTCATAAGTTAAGGAAATAAAAGTTATCTATAAGTCATCAATTTTTTACTTGTATTAGCATTTATGTGTTACCCCTAACATTTCTTTTATTCTAGCCGATGGACTGTATTAGGAGGACTTGGGCTAACAACCGATGTGAAGATCAATGTGATGATTGTGCTAATTAGATGCCCAATCTGATGGGAGTAGAAATTGCGAACTTTGTCATGCTTCTCTCTCAATTAACTCAAGATTTGAAAAGAAAAATGGTTCAAGAGGAACGTAAACCCCCCTCCCCAATAAAGAAAAAGTCTCCATCGATAGATTCATGGGACAAAGGCCTCCTACTTTTAATGGAACGTCTGATCCCTCAATAGCCAACCACTGGATCAACTCCATTGAAAAGATCTTATACATCCTTCAATGTTCCGAACTACCGAAGGTTCTTCTGGCTGCTTATCATATGGAAGGTAAAGCCGTTAAATGTTGGACATTGATAAAAAATATGAAGCCTGAGGAGGAAATTAAGGTGACGGAATGGAAGGATTTCTATAAGATTTTTTTAATAAATATTTTCTGTACACCCTCAGAATAAATATGGAAAGGGACATCCTTGCCATAAAGAAAAAAGACGACTAATCCATCAGTGTGTATGAGGAAAACTTCACAAGGATTTCATGATACGCCTCAGGCTTTTTTATTACCCCTGAATTTGAGGTTGATCACTTATTTGGTGTGCTAAAACCTAGTCTACGGAAAGCACTGGCGATCCGTGACTTTGAAAACAATGAGGAAATTGTTCGATGTGCCATCAAGGTTGAAATGGAAATTGAAGACTCTCAAGGGCATCATGGGGATAAGAATCATAAGGTTGACTTCATTTCTGGTGGGCTGATGGATAAATCCAACGGTTCTAAAAGATCCAGCACCCCACATACCAAAGGTGCGGAAAGAAGCACCCCAGAAATATCCTGAAGGGGACGAGGAAATGCTTTAGGTGTGGAAGAGAAGGCAATCAAGCTATTAAACATCAACAAGAAAAACCCGTGGATGCAACAGAGGAGAGGAAAGCTCCGTTGGAACCTCAACATTTTTTTCATTGCTACAACTGCAATGATCCAGGGCATCTTTCAAATCAGTGCCCTAATCCAATGGTTTTCAAAGGCAACCAACATCCTCTAAGGCAGCAAGGGGGAGATTTTTCCGTCAAGAATGCCAAAGAGAACCCCGACAAAGAAGTGGTGCTAGGTATGATAGTTATTGATTCAAGAATAGAGAACATACATTTTGATTCAGATTCTACAAATTCTCTTATTTCCCTAAATTTTAGTAGAACAATCCCAACACCACCACAAATCATGTAAGTAAATATGTCGGTGAGTACAGAAAATGGGGAAATCATTGCATACCATGAATATAACTTGCCCCTATCATAATCTTTGGATTTAATTTCCCAGTGAACCTTATCATACTCATCTGGTGAATTTTGATACAATTCTTGGCATGGACTGGATTTCTTTATATTAAGCCAATATAAATTTATGTTAGAGGGAAATCACTCTCCATGGGGAGAATCAACCCCCGATTCTATACAAGTGCAAGGCAGAAGAAGAATCTTTTTTTGCTCCATCATATCAGGCATGGATATTACCACCCTTTGATCATTCGTATCTAGCTCAGATGATTGAGTCTAAGGAGACAACCATCCTTGAAGACATGCCTATTGTGAAGGAATTAGTTGAAGTGTTTATTAAGGAATTGTATGGTCTTCCTCCTAGAAGAGATGCTGAATTATAAATTTATCTTATACTTGGGGTACTTCCAATATCCAAGAATCCATATTGAGTGGATGTTGTAGAGCTTGAGGAGAAAAAGAAACAACTACAGGAGAATCTCGATAAAGGGTTCATATGCCCAAGTGCTTCACCATGGGGTGCACCAATCTTCTTCGTCAAGAAGGAAGATGGGTCAATGCGCCTTTGCATCGATTATCATGAGCTTAATGAAATAACTATAATGAAAAAGTATCCTCTCCCATGAATTGATGCCTTGTTAGATCAACTATGTGGAGCAAGATACTTCTCCAAGGTTGAATTGTGGTCTGGATATTATCATGTAAGGGTGAAGAAGGAAGATATCCCTAAGACTGCTTTTCGTACAAGATAAGGGCACTGCAAATTCATAGTAAGGCCTTTAGGACTCACTAATGCTCTAGAACTCTTCATGGACTTGATGAATAGAGTCTTTAGGGATTACGTTGAAAATTTTTTGGTAGTCTTTATTGATGATATTATGATATACTCCAAAACCAAGGAGGATTATAAGGAGCGTCTAAGAACTGTACATGAGACATTACAGATGGAGAAGCTCTATGCAAAGTACAACAAGTGTGAGTTCTATTTGAAGGAGGTCTCATTCTTGGTCCATATCATCAAAAGAAATGGGATATTTGTGGATCCCTCCGAAATAGATACAATTGAGGGATGGCTGAGTCCAACATCAGTAACGGATATCCATAACTTCATGGGGTTAGCTAGATATTAACGACGATTTGTGATAAATTTCTCACGATTGTCCAAACCTCTTACCAAGCTAACTCGGAAGGGAGTAACATTTTATTAGAGTGATGAATGCGAAGAAATATTCAAGGAGTTAAAAAGGAGTATTATCTATGTGTTCATTCCCACATTATCCACAAGTGGAGAACTTTTTATGGTATTCAGTGATGCTTTGAAGAAGGACTTGGGTTTTGTGTTGATGCAAAATGACAAAGTCATTGCCTATGCTTCAAGGCAATTGAATGTTCATGGGAAGAATTACCTAACACATGATTTGGAGTTGGCTGCAGTGATCTTCACTTTAAAAATTTTGTGCCATTATCTCTTTGGGGAGTAGTGTAAAATATATACGGACCACAAAAGCCTCAAGTATATATTCACACAGAAAGAGTTGAACATGCGCCAACGAATATGGTTAGAGCTGATCAAAGACTATGACTACTCAATCCATTACCACCCTGGGAAAGAGAACAAGGTGGTAGATTCTCTAAGTAGAAAGGACCCAGCAATTCTATCATTGATGAGAATTGATAAGGACCCATTCTTCGTAGATTTGATGAAGATGGAAATGGGAATAATAATGAAGGGAATGTCATCAATCCTTTCACAAATGATTTTTCAATTTTATATTTTGGAAATGTTAAAGGATCCTTAAAAGGATTACGTGAGAATTCAGAAAAGAGTGGAAGCTATCATAAAATTGAAATACTTGGAGTTCAATGATAATGAATAAGCAATTATGAGATTTGGGAAAATACTATGTGGTCCATCAAGTCCAATACTGAAGAAGGAACTTTTGGATGATGCACATAGTTCAAATTTCACTGTTCACCCAGGAAACACAAAGATGTATTGAGATCTCTGAAAGAATTATCGGTGGGATAATATGAAGAAGGAGATCACTGAGTATACATCAAAGTGCCCGGTGTGTCAGAAAGTAAATGTAGAGAGGTAGAAGTCTAAGGGGATGATGCAACCATTGCCCATACCAACATGGAAATAGGAGAACATCACCATAGACTTTGTCACTAGACTCCCAAAGACATCCAAAGGAAACAATGCAATCTGGGTTGTTGTGGACTGTCTTACAATTTATGCACACTTCAATGAAATTTGGGAGGATTTCACATTGGATCAGCTGGCATAGATATATATCCAGGGAGTTGTAAGGCTGCATGGAGTACCACTATCTATTGTATCCAATCGAGATCAAAGATTCACCTCTATGTTTTGGAAGATTCTTCAACATGCTCTAGATACTGAGCTGAACATCAGTACAACTTATCATCCGCAAACTGATGTCTAATTCGAGCGGACTATCCAAACACTTGAGGACATGTTGAGAGCGTGTTCTGTAATGACCCAAAGTTTCATTAATGGAAATCCATTTTGATCTAATTAAATGTCTCTTTATCTTTATATAAAATGTCAAATTCATTGGTTTTATGTTAAGAATTTTGACCGTTGCTAATATAGACGTTGAAAAGTGATCACATGATTAGTATAAATATAGGGCTTTAACACATCCAATTTTACTTAGACAAAAGAAATGATGGCCTCATCCAACAGAATTGCTCTGTACGAAGCCCATTTGTCGGAGCTCGGAAAAGAGGTGGCATCTTTGGGCTTCGCCCTTGACCAAGCCCAAGCTGATCTTCATCTTTTCAAGCTTGAACATGACCGTCGACGGGAAAAGTGGGAGTTGATTGAAATTACCACTTGAGCGATGCTATCTGAGCCACCCCAAGAGTATGTCACCATCGCACCCCTTACCCTTAGGACTTATGCAGCTGTTTTAAGGGGTTATGTAACAAATAGGTAGTACTATGTTCTTGTACATTATTTGTTTTGTATATAATAATTAATATAATGTCCAGTCTTTTTTGATACATTGTAAATAGTTTTTAAAGTAAAAATAGTGTTTTTAGTTATTATTTAACGAAGAATTCTATTTTATTAAATTAAGGGAATTTTGAATTAAAAAATATTTTAATAAAATAATAATAATATTATTAAATTAATTTTTATTAAATATATATGATCTTATAATTTTATAAATGCATTTATAATTTTTATAAAGGTTTGAAAGCCATTTCTGTCCAAACCTGTGAATTTTCAATAAATGTCAGTTTTTATTTTAAAAGTGAAAATTAACATATGTAAAAAATTATTTAGATAAAATAAATTTTATTTTTGGAATCAGGATGTCGAAATTATCCAACGGTGAATTTTTCATAATTTTCTGAGACAGTCAAATTTTTGAGTAAAAATTAAATACCGTTTAAATATATAATGTGTTTTATGACATCCTAATGACCCAATAGTGATGTAATGAAATAATAGAATCTTTATGTTCGGCCAATATATGTTTTAACTTTAATATAATGTGATTTTGGGTTTTTTTAACTTACTTTTCAAAGCATTAATGGACCCCTCAAGACTTATTCAACACCTTGCCTTTTTAAATTTTATTCCATGGGAGTGTGACTCACCTCCACATAAGCACCCTAATATTTTAAGAAGTTCGGACTTTGGCCTAATAAAATATTGTTTTCATCTTCCCTTTTCCAAAAACCATGGGATGTTTTGTGTTTTGGATTAATTTAATATAAGGTGTCCCAAATCTAATTAATAAAGAATTCCCTAACCTTTCCTATATAAACCCACCCAAGATCCCACTTCCTCCTCACTCAAAGCCTTTGGAGTTCGTCAAAACTCATCAATACTCTCTCTAGAATCCTCACAAGGTGCCCCAGGCTCCCAAGAAGCCTCTCACAAGCCTCTCTATAGCCTTCGGAAGCACACCTCCAAGTAAGGGTTTTTTCATCCTTTCTCATTTTTGTCAATTTTCTTTAAGTTTTATTACCATTTTAATTTCAATTATGAATGTTGGGTTATGGTTTCTCACCCCCACATACTTCCCTCTTATTTTTTGAATGATGGGAGACCCCTTTCTCTCTCATTAAATGTCTCTCATGTACACCCGTTACTATGCCGAAATTCCGAAAGGAACCTCTCTCTCTTCTTTTACATTCAAGCAATACTTTTGTATCATGAATCTAAATTCCATTTCAATTGTTGGTACATGTTTCTATATGACCTCCTTACTGTCCATTACATGTAAATATGATGAGGAAACCCTTTCTCCCTCATCAACCTTTTTATGAATTCTTATGTCACGCCGTTACGCTGCCGAAATCGCACCGATTTTGTAAGCCAATGTCATTGTATAGTGGATACCATTCCCATTTCTCTATCATGGGTATTCACCTTTATGAACATTTACTTATTGATTTTAAAGTCTCATGTATTAATTCCAAATTCATTTATCGTGTAATAAATTATAATGTTTTATGAATCCATGTTTTATGATCCATGTGGCACACTTATGCATGAAATGAAATGTTTAAGAAGGGTGCGCCCTTATAGCGCTCCAATGCATTGGGTAAAGTATAGTATCATGACAGATCATGTGAAATGAGTGTTTACTCATGCTAATTAAAGTTAAATTAGGTTTTACTCATGCTTCATGTGCAATGAGGGTTTACTCATGCTTTATGTGCAATGAGCCTTGGATCATGCTAATTCCATGTTAATTGTTGTTGCCACATTTCAATGTTATGATTATCATGATTTATCATGCCTTTATGTTCACGTATTTCTTATGCTCTATTGATATGCCTATTTTGTAACATGAATTGTGATCCTCATGTTATTCCATGTGTAATCCCTTACTGGGCTTTATAGATCACCCTTTTCTTATGCATGTCCTCAGGTTATCCCATGCAATGCTAAGCACGAGGGAATGTAGTGGTCATGTAATGGATGTTTTTAATAAAGATGTTGTATTTCATGTTTTATGTTTTTATGTAATGATCCTAAGACCAAAAGACACTAAACCTCTCTATCTTCTTGTTTTATCAAGTGATGTTTTATGTAATAAATCATGTGTAAGTTTGTAATAAAAGCAGGGTTCTCATAGTTGGTATCAGAGGATAGGTTTAGTTATTTTTGGGATTAGTAAACCCTTGTAAAGCCTTAGAGACAAGAATGATTATAATAAAAACATCCCTATGTTTTGTTGAGTACTAAGTAAGTGGTTTATAAGACAAATACATCCATGTCTGGATACGAGTAGGTAGAGGCGGCTCTGGCACAGATGTATCCTAGGGGTAAAACCCGAAAACACCGCTTTAAGCTAGACTCGAATGGGAATTGGTGCACGACAATGGGACTTGCTGAACTCTTGGTTACGACACTCCCGGGGGATATGTTTTGATAAATTCACAATCTTAGTATGAACCCTTATTAAGGGAAAAAATGCCGCTATGAATATATGTTAGAAATTAGATCATGAAAAGCCTAGATTGATGCCTATAGACTCATGAGTTAAGGAAATAAAATTTATTTTTGAGTCATCAACTTTTTTCCTTGGATTACCCTTTATGTGTTACCCCTAACATTACTTTTATTTCAGCCAATGGCCGGCAATAGGAGGACTCGAGCTAACAACCATTGTGGAGATCAATGTGATGAATGTACTAATGAGATGCCAAATCCAATGGGAGCGGGAATTGTGAACATTGTCATGCTTCTCTCTCAGCTAACTCAAGAATTGAATAGAAACACGGGTCAAGAGGAATGTTCAACCCTCCCCCCCTAATAAAGAACAAGTCTCTATCGAGAGCTTCATGAGACAAAGTCCTCCTATTTTCAGTGGATCATCCATTCCCACGATCGCTGAACAATGGATCAACTCCATTGAAAAGATCTTCTCCATCCTTCAATGTTAGGAACAAGAGAAGGTTCTCTTGGATGCCTATCATATGGAGGGTGATGCAGGTCAATGGTGGACATTGATAAAAAATACGAAGCCTGAGGAGGAGATCGAGGCTTTGGAATGGAAGGAATTCCGGAAGATGTTTTTCGATAAATATTTTCCGCGCACCCTCCGGATTAAGATTGAAAGGGAGTTCCTTTCCCTCGAGCAAAAATATGAAGAATATGTTGGAGCGTATGAGGAAAACATTACAAGGCTTGCACGATATGATTCTGGCTTTGTCGTTACCGCCGAATTCAAGGTTGACCGCTTCTTTGGTGAGATCAAGCCTAGCTTGCGGAAAGCATTAGCGATCCGTGACTTCGACAGCTATGAATA
Source organism: Viscum album (assembly GCA_963277665.1). Taxonomy (NCBI): domain Eukaryota; kingdom Viridiplantae; phylum Streptophyta; class Magnoliopsida; order Santalales; family Viscaceae; genus Viscum; species Viscum album. Next base: position 2,004,551,096 of record OY728122.1, on the reverse strand, counting down.
AATTGTCTGATGTGCCCTCAAGGTCGAAATGGAGATCGGGGAATCATAGGGGTATCATGAGGAAAAGAAGCGTAAGGTGGACTTAAATGCTGGTGGTCTGATGGATAAATCCAATGGTGCTAAGAAGATCCAGCACCCCACTTTGCAAAAGTGTGGAAAGAAGCACCCTAGAAATTGCCTTAAGGGGACGAGAAAATGCTTCAGGTGTGGAAGAGAAGGGCACATAACTGTTAACTATCAGCAAGAAGGACCCACGGCTGCGACAAAGGAGAGCAACACTCCGTTCGAACCTCAACGCGCTGTTCAATGCTACAAATTCAAAGAACCGGGTCATTTTTCAAATCAGTGCCCTAATCCAATGGTTATCGGAGGCAACCAACAACCTCCAACACAGCAAGGAAGAGCTTTTTCCATCACTTCTTCTGAGGTGAACCATGAAAATGAAGTGGTGAAAGGTACGCTAGTTATTCAATAAAGAATAGCGAACATTCTGTTTGATTCAGGTTCTACAAATTCTTTTATATCTAGAATGTTTAGTAGAACAATCCCAGCACCACCACAAATCATGGAAGTAAAGATGTCAGTGAGTACGGAAAATGGGGCAATCATTGCATCCCATGAATATAAGTCCTCCCCTGTTATAATATGTGGATTTATTTTCTCGGCGAACAACATCATACTCCTTCTGGTGGAATTTTATGCAATTATTGGCATTGATTGGCTTTCCCTATGTAGAGCCAATATAAAATTTCGGGAGAGGGAAATCAAACTCCATAGGGAGAATCCACCCCCGATTATTTACATGTGTCAGGAGGAAGATGAATCTATTTTAGCTCCATCATCTCAAGCATGGATATTACTACCTTATGAGCACACGTATCTGGCTCAGATGATTGAGTCCAAGTAAGAAACCATCCTTGAAGAAATGCCTATTGTGAGGGAATTCACTGAAGTGTTTCCCGAGGAACTACCTGGTCTTCCTCCTAGAAGAGATGTTGAGTTCTCTATTGAACTTATACCTGGGGCACTACCAATATCCAAGAATCCATATAGAATTAATTTTTTTGAGCTTGAAGAGCTGAAGAAACAACTACAGGAGAATCTGGATAAAGGGATTATACGCCCAAGTGATTCACCATGGGGTGCACTAATCCTCTTCATCAAGAAGAAGGATGGGTCAATGTGGCTCTGCATCGATTATCTTGAACTTAACAAAATCAAGATAATGAAAAAGTATCCTCTCCCAAGAATTGATGACTTGTTTTATCAGCTCCATGGAGCACAATATTTCTCCAAGGTGGACTTGCGGTCGGGATATTATCAAGTAAGGGTGAATAAGGAAGATGTCCCCAAGACTAATTTTCATAAAAGATATGGGCACTATGAATTCATAGTAATTTCTTTTGGACTCACCAATTCTCCAACAATCTTCATGGACTAAATGAATAGAGTCTTCAGAGATTACGTAGACAAATTTGTGGTAGTATTTATAGATGATATTACAATATACTCCAAAACCAAGGAGGATCATGAGGAGCATTTAAGAACTGTACTGGAGACTTTGCGCAAGGAGAAGCTCTATGAAAAGTACAACAAGCGTGAGTTCTGGTTCAAAGAAGTCTCATTATTGGGCCATATCATCACAAGCAATGGGATATCGATGGATCCCTCCAAAACAGATGCAATTGAGGGATGACCGAGGCCAACATCAATAATAGATATTTGTAGCTTCTTGGGGTTAGCGGGATATTATCGACGATTTATGCGAAATTTACCACGATTGTCCAACCCTATTACCAAGCTAAATCAAAAGGGATTAAAGTTTTCTTGGAGTGATGAATGCGAAGAATGCTTCAAGGAGTTGAAAAGGAGGCTTATCACTGCGCCTGTGCTCACTTTACCCATAAGTGGGGAACTTTTTTTGGTATTCAGTGATGCTTCAAAGAAGGGCTTAGGCTGTGTGATGATACGAAATGATAAAGTGATATCCTATGCCTCAAGGTAGTTGAAAATCCATGAGAAGAAATATCCAACACATGATCTGGAGCTGGCAGCTGTGATATTTTCCTCTAATATCTGGCGGCATTATCTCTATGGAGAGAAGTGTGAGATATATACTGAACACAAGAGTCTTAAATATATATTCACATAGAAAGAGATTAATATGCTCCAGAGATGATGGATAGAGCTCATCAAGGATTATGAATATTCAATACAATACCACCTTGGGAAAGCGAACAAGGTGGCAGATGCCCTATGTAGAAAGGACCTAGCAATTCAATCAATGATGAGAATTGAGAAGGATCCAATCTTCATAGACTTGATGAATATGAACGTGGGAATCATAAAGAAGGGAACATCTTAAATCCTTTCACAAATGATTGCTCAACCATCTCTTTTGGAAAGGTTAAAGGATGCTCAAAAGGATGATTTGGGAATTCAAGAAAAAGTGGAAGCTCTCAAAAAGGGGAAATCCTTGGATTTTAATGTTAATGAAGAAGGAATTGTGCGGTATGAGAAAATAATATGTGTTCCATCAAGTCCGGAGCTGAAGGAGGAACTTTTTGATGATGCACATAGTTCAAATCTATCTATTCACCCAGGGAGCACAAAGATGTATCGAGATCTCTAAGAAATCTTTTGGTGGGATAATATGAAGAAGGAGATCGCCGAATATACATCAAAGTGCCTGGTGTGTCAGCAAGTGGAGGCAGAGAGGCAGAAGTCTAAGGGGATGATCAAATCATTGCCCATACCCGAATGGAAATGGGGGAACATCACCATGGACTTTGTCACCGGACTTCTGAGGACATCCAAAGGAAACAATGCAATCTGGGTTGTTTTGGATCATCTTACAAAGACTACACACTTCATTGCTATTTAGGAGGATTTCTCATTGGATCAACTGGAACGGATATATATCAGGGAAGTGGTAAGGTTTCATGGAGTACCACTATCTATTGTGTCTGACCGAGATCCAAGATTCACCTCTAAGTTTTGGAAGAGTCTTCAACATGCTCTGAATACTGAACTAAACTTTAGTACGTCCTATCATCCTCAAAATGGTGGCCAATCCGAGCAGACTATCCAAACACTTGAGGATATGTTGAGAGCCTTCTTAATGGACTTTAAAGGAGGATGGGATCAAAATATTCCTCTTGTTGAGTTCTCTTATAATAACAGTTTCCACTCGATCATCCAAATGGAACCATATGATGCCCTGTATGGGAAAATGTGCAGAACACCGACATGTTGGGATGAGGTCAGTGAACGTAAGATGCTTGAACCAGAAATGGTCGAGGAAATTGTGGAGAAGGTGAAAACCATTCTGCAGCATATCAATCCAGCTCAGAGTCGAAAGAAGAGTTATGCAGATAACCGTCGATGAGACCTTGAGTTTAAAGTTAGAGACATGGTTTTTCTACGCATATCTCCATGGAATAAGTTCATGAGGTTTGGAAAGAAAGGGAAGTTATGTCCAAGGTATATCGGCCCCTTCAAGATTCTTGATCGTGTCGGGGCTGTGGCCTATCGACTAGCACATCCACCTACTACGACCAAAGTACATGATGTCTTTGATGTATCCCTCTTAAAGAAGTACATACCAGACCCTTCACATGTACTCTCTTCTGAGGTGGTACAATTGGAAGATGATCTTTCTTATGAGGATCAACCAGTGAAGATCTTAGATCGTAGAGAAAAAGTTCTACGAAATAAGATAATGCCCCTTTTCAAGATGTTGTGGAGAAACCACAAGTTTGAAGAAGCGACTTGGGAATCATAGGATATGATGAAGCTGAGTTACCCACATTTGTTTTAGTGTGGGAAAAGGAAAATTTCGAGGGAGAAATTTCTTAAGGGAGGAATATTGTAACGACCCAAAGTTTAATTAATGGAAATCCCTTTTGATCTAATTAAATGTCTCTTTATGTTTATATAAAATGTCAACTTCATTGGTTTTATGTTAAGAATTTTTACCATTGCTAATATAGCCGTTTAACAGTGATCACATGATTAGTATAAATATAGGGCTTTAGCACATCCAATTTTACTTAGACAAAAGATGGGATGGACTCGTCCAGTAGAATTGCTCCGTACGAAGCCCATTTGTCAGAGCTCAGAAAAGAGGTGGCATCTTTGGGATTCTCCCTTGACCAAGCCCAAGCTGAGCTTCATCTTGTCAAGCTCCAACATGACCATCTACAGGAAAAGTGGAAGTTGATTGAAATTACCACTCGAGCGATGCTATCCGAGCCACCCCAAGAGTCTTTCACCATCGCACACCTTACCCTTAGGTCTTATGTAGGTGTTTTAAGGGGTGATGTAACAAATAAGTAGTACTATGTTCATATACATTATTTTTTTGTATATAACAATTAATATAATTTCTATTCATTTTTGATACATTGTAAATAGTTTTTAAAGTACAAATAGTGTTTTTAGTTATTATTTAACTAAGAATTATATTTTATTAAATTAAGGGATTTTTGAATTAAATAATATTTTAATAAAATATTATTATTATTATTAAATTAATATTTATTAAATATAAATGACCTTATAATTTTATGAATGCAATTATAATTTTTATTAAGGTTTGAAAGCCATTTCTGTCCATACCTGTGAAATTTTCGATAAATGTCGGTTTTTATTTTAAAAGTGAAAATTAACATATTTAAAAAATTATTTAGATAAAATAAATTTTATTTTTGGAATCAGGATGTCGAAATTATCCAACGGTAATTTTTTCATAATTTTCTGAGACAGTCAAATTTTTGAGTAAAAATTAAATACCATTTAAATATATAATGTGTTTTATGACATCATAATGACCCAATAGTGATGTAATAAAATACTATAATCTTTATGTTCGGCCAATATATGTTTTAACATTAAAATAATGTGATTTTGGGTTATTTTAACTTACTTTTCAAAGCATTAATGGACCCCTCAAGACTTATTGAACACCTTGCCTTTTTAAATTAATTTCCATGGGAGTGTGACTCACCTCCACATAAGCACGCAAATATTTTAAGAAGTTCGGACTCTGGCCTTATAAAATATTGTTTTCCTATTCCCTTTTCCAAAAACCATGTTCAAAAACCATGGTATGGTTTGTGTTTTGGATTAATTTAATATAAGGGGCCCCAAACCTAAATAATAAATAATTCCCTCATCTTTCCTATATAAAGCCACCCAAGATCCCACTTCCTCCTCACTCAATGCCTTTTTAGTTCATCCAACCTCTTCCCTACTCTCTCCAGAATCCTCCCAAGGTGCCCAAAGCTCCCAATAAGCCTCTCACAAGCCTCTCTCTAGCCTTTGGAAGCACACCTCCAAGTAAGGGTTTTTTCTTCCTTTCTCATTTTTGTCAATATTCTTTAAGCTATATTACCCTTTTAATTTCAATTATGATTGTGGGGGTATGGTTTCAAACCTCCCCCATACTTCCCTATTATTGTTTGAATTATGGGAGACCCCTTTATCTCTCATTAAATGTCTCCCATGTACACCCATTACTATGCCGAAATTCCAAAAGGAACTTCTCCCTCTTCTTTTACATTCAAGCAACACTTTTTTATCCTGAATCTATATTCCATTTCAAATGTTGGGAAATGTATCTATATGACCTCCTTACATTACATTACATGTAAATATGATGAGTAACCCATTTCTCTCTCATCAACCTTTTTTTTATGAATTCTTATGTCACGCTGTTACACTGTCGAATTCGCACAGATTTTCTAAGCCAATGTCATTGTGTAGTGGATACCATGCCCATTTCTCCATCAAGGGTATTCACCTTTATGCACATTTACTTATTGATTTTCACGTATCATGTATTAATTCCACATTATTTTATCATGGAATAAATAATTATTTTTTATGAATCCATGTTTTATGATCCATGTGGCACACTTATGCATGAAATGAAATGTTTAAGAAGGGTGCGCCCTTATAACGCTCCAATGCATTGGGTAAAGTATAGTATCATGATACATTATGTGTAATGAGTGTTGACTCATGATAATTCAAGTGAAATTATTTTTTACTCATGCTTCATGTGCAATGAGGGTTTAGTCATGCTTTATGTGCAATGAGCCTTGGCTCATGCTAATTCCATGTTAGGTGTTGTTGCAACATTTCCATATTATGATTATCATGCTTTATCATGCCTTTATGTTCACATTTTTCTTATGATCTATTGATATGCCTATTGTCTAACATCCATTGTACTCCTCATGCTATTCCATGTGTAATCCCTTACTGGGCTTTATTGCTCACCCTTTTCTTATGCATATCCTCAAGTTATCCCATGCAATGCTAAGTACGAGGGAATGTAGTGGTCATGTAAAGGAAGTTTTTCAATAAAGATGTTGTATTTCATGTTTTTAGTTTTTATGTAATGATCCTAAGCCCCAAATACACTAAACCTCTCAATCTTCTTGTTGTATCAAGTGAAGTTTTATGTAATAAATCATGTGTATGTTTGTAATAAAATCAGGGTTGTCATATGTTCTATGTACTTAAAAGGAGGTTGGGACCAACATATTCCACTGGTTGAATTCTCCTACAATAACAGTTTCTAGTCAAGCATTTGAATGGCACCATATGAAGCCCTGTATGGAAAGAGGTGTAGAACACCGACATATTGGGATGAAGTTGGCGAACGTAAGCTGCTAGGACCAAAAATGGTTCAATAAATGGTGGAGAAGGTGAAAACCATTAAACAGTAGATCAAGGCATCCTAGAGTCGACAGAAGAGTTATGCAGATAACCATCAGTGAGACCTTGAGTTTAATGTTAGATACATGGTATTTCTACACATATCTCCCTAGAAGAAGGTCATGTGGTTTGGAAATAAAGGGATGTTACGTCCTAGGTACATCGGACCTTTCGAGATTCTTGATCGTGTTGGGATTGTGGCCTATCGACTAGCACTTCCAACTACCATGGCCAAAGTACATGATGTCCTTAAGGTATCTATCTTAATGAATTACATACTAGACCCTTCACATATACTCTCATCAGAGGTAGTACAGCTGGAGAATGATCTTTCTTACGAGGAGCAACCAGTGAAGATCGTAGATTGTAGAGAAAATGTTCTATGAAATAAGACAATGCCCCTCTTCAAGGTCTTGTGGAGAAACCAAAACATTGAAGCAGCGATGTAGGAATCAGAGGAAGTGATTAATCAAAGTTACCCACATTTTTTTAGAGTGGGAAAAGGAAATTTCGAGGGGGAAATTTCCCAAGGGGGGAAGATTGTAATGACACAATATTTAATTAATGAAAATTCCTCTTAATCTAATTAAATGTTTTATTATGGTTATATAAAATGAGAAATTCATTGGTTTTGTATTTCTAGATTTTAGAATACCACTATGAATTGTTACTGTTTCTAATATAGTCATTTAACAGAGATCACATGATTAGTATAAATATAGGGATTTAACAAATCCGATGTACTCAGAAAAAGGATGCAATGACCTCGTCCAGTAGACTTGCCCCGTACGAAGCCCACTTTTCAGACCTCAGAAAGGAGGTGGAACCTTTGGGATTTGCTCTTTAAAAATCCCAATATGAGCTTGAACACGTTAAGCGTGAGTGAAACTGACTATGGGAGAATTAGAAGTTAATATAGATTACCACCCGAGCGATGTTATTCGAGCCTACCCAAGAGTTTGTGACCATCACACACCATACCTTTTGTCCTTATACAGTTGTTATAAGGGGTTATGTAACACTACCCTAGCACTATAACTAAGTGCATTATTTTTTTATAAATAATGTGCATTCAATTTATTATTTATACTTTGTAAATATTTTTTAAAGAAAAAATAGTATTTTTAGATAATATTCAACTAAGAAATCTATTTTGATGAATTAATAAATTTTTTAATTAAATAATATTTTAATAAAATATTATTATTCAATTATTTTTTATTCAATATAATTATCATATAATTTAATGAATGCAATGGTAATTTTTATTAATGTTTGTAAACTTTTTTTGTCAAAACCCATTAATTTTCAGTAAATAGCAGTTTTTATTTTAGAAGTAAAAAATTCAAATATTTATAAAATTATTCATATGAAATTAATATTTTTTTAGGATTCAGAACATCGAAATTATCCAACAGTGAATTTTTCACAGTTTTCTAAGACAGTCGAATTTTTTGGGTAAAAATTAAATACTATTTAAATATATAATGTGTTTTATGACATCATAATGACCCAATAGTGATGTAATAAAATACTATAAACATTATGTTAGTAAAATATATATTTTATTATTAAAAAATGTGATTTTATATGTTTTTGATTTATTTTTCAAAGCTTTAGTGGACCCTCCAAGACCTAAAAAAAGTTTTTCTTTTTAAATAGTTTTCCTTGAGAGTGTGACTCACCTCCACATAAGCAACCCTATTATTTGAAGAATATCAAACATTGGACTTATAAAATATTTTTTTCCACTCCCATTTGACAAAAACCATGGTCAGAAACCATGGTTTGGTTTGTGGTTTCGATTAGTTTAATGTGAGGTGTCCCAAACCTAAATAATAAATATTTCCCTCTACTTTCCCATATAAACCCACCCAAGCTCCAACTTTCTCTTCACTCAAATCCATTAGAGTTTGAAAAACCCCTTAACTCATCTCTCTAGAATATTTACAAGGTTCCCCAAGCTCCCAAGAAGCCTCTCTCAAGCCTCTCCCAATCCTTTGGGATCAAACATCCTAGTAAGGGATTTATTCCTTTCTCATTTTTGTCTAATTTTATTTAAGTTGTTATGCCCTTTTGTTTTCAATTAAAAATGATGGGGTATGATTTATAACCTCCCCATACTGTCCTATTTATTATTGGATTATGGGAGACCCCCTTTCACTCTCATTAATGCCTCCCATGTATACCCATTACCATGCCGAAATTCTGTGATGGATTTCTCTCTCCTCTTTTACATACAAGTAACTATTTTGTATTATGCATCTAAATTCCATTATATTTGTTGGGATATATATATATATATATGAACCCTTTACTGTAAATTTCATTTAAATATGATGAGACACTCATTTCTCCCTCATCAACCATTTTCATTAATCCTTATGTCATGCTGTTATATTATCGAAATTGCACTGCGTTTTTCCAAGCCAAGGTCATTGTGTAGTGAATACCATACCCATGTATCTATCAAGGGTTTTAACCTTTTTGAACATATACATATTTAATGGTACTTTCATGTATTTATTACACATTACTTAATTGTGGAATAACTTATGATGTTGATTGATTCCATGTTATATGATCTATGTGGCACAATTATGCATGAAATGAAATGTTTAAGAAGGGTGCGCCCTGATAGTTCTCCAATGCATTGGGTAAAGTATAGTATCATGATACGTCATGTACAATGGGTGTTGACTCATTATAATTCTAGTGAAACGAGGTTTTACTCATGATTCATGTGAAATGAGGGTTTACTAATGATCCATGTGCAATGAGCCTTGTCTCGTGCCAATTTCAAGTTAAGTGTTGTTGCCACATTTCCATGTTAGGATTATCATGCTTTATCAAGACTTTCTATTCATGGTTTTCTTGTGATCCTTTGATATGTCTATTGTATAACATGTATTTTACACCTCATGTTATTCCATATTTTTTCTTTTATTGGTCATTATAGCTCACACTTATCTTATGCATGTCCTTAGGTTATCCCATGCAATGTAAAGTACAAGGGAATTTAGTGGTCATGTAAAAGAAGTTTTAAAAAAAGATGTTGTGTGTTTTATGTTCTAAGATGTTACATAATGTTCCTAAGACCCAAATACAATAGACCTCTCAATCATCTATGTTGAATCAAATGAAAATTTTATGTAATAAATCAGGTTTATGTGTGTAATAAAAGGCATGGTTGTTATATCCTTTATTTCATAAATCATACTTCATGTGTCAACTGTCTCAGATGACCAAAATATTTTCACATATTTATGTAACATGGTTATTCAAATATAATGTAAACATACCTTTTAATTTGAATATAAAATCCTAATATGGATCTGTATATGATCCCTGTTATGTAATATCAACAAGAGTCATCAACATACCCAGGTGGAAGATCCACTAATCTCTTTTTTCATATACAACATCCTAGTGAAACCTTTCATTTGAATATTTTTAGTGTTTATCCCTTTCATACATATTCCACATCTCTTAACCAGATCCATGATCCTTGATATGGAATTAATTACATATCCAATCATTTCTTTCAAATATTTTTGGATTTTTTAGTCTTTGATCCGCATTTGGGTTTTCATCCACACCAACTTGGTCAAACATTCATGACCTCGGAATATTAGCACCCTTACTGAGTGGTTTTGCAATATAATTGATTCCATATTCATGGTGGGTATTTACATTACCTTTTTATGTGGACTATATCATATTTTTGTCCAATCAATAAGACATTAGACTACGTTCACTACCTTGATATAATCTATAGTAGCCTCAAGATATTCATTTAGGGTGGGTATTACCATAATATTATAGGACACATTATCTCACCCACCTCTTGGCCCAAGAATCGTGACATTAAACTATTTTAAAATAATTTAGAGGATACTTATTTTTGAAATCTATACTATTCACATTGGGTATTGTCTCATTATTATTTTTTAAACCTTCTCAGTTATTGGTCAAAGCACTATGAACATAAATTCAGTTCTTGTTAGTCTAATATTTCTAACCATAAACATTATCTCTAATTTTTACATACATAATGACCCTAAACTACATATTAAAATGATAAAAAACCTTTTTAAAAGAAATCCTTTAATGTAAATCATAATAAAAAGTAAATTCCTCTCCTGTTACACGTTTGAATTTCAGATATTATGAAAAAATTAGAGTGAAATTATAGAAGGTAAAAATATTGTAGGGATTACTAAGGGCCTATTTAAAAATGAAAATATATTCTTGATAAACCCATTGGTTCTTGAAAATTATAGATATATGATATATTATTTAATTTCATGATTATTTTTTTGTTCCATAAATGATGATGTTACCCGTATGGTGTTAGAATCCTTCTCAAGTATTCCATCATTCCATAATCCCTTGTCAAATCTGTATGCCTATTTGTAAAGAGAATATGTGGTTCCAAATGGAACATTTATTTAACTACACAAACACTCTCTCGATAAGGATATGAATAATCGCCCACTATATGGTCTGTCAACCAGAGGCATCTATGTTCAAAGGGGAGGTTCCCATAATCTCCATACATAAAAACACTATTTCAGTTAAAACAATAATTCAAATTTGGAGAGATGTAATCCACATAATTTGTGCCCTATATCATCATACATGATTCAAATTTCATGAGTTATGAGTTACAAAACTCAAAATAAAATTATTCAAGTTCATTTAGTACCCTTGATATTGATCATTGTTATATCATACTCACCTTCATATAATTAATTCATCATCTCTCCATTGATATTTTGAATAGTCCTCATAACATGGACCTAAACTACATAAATTGATCATCAATGTTAAAGGAACATAAATTAAATTCCCCCATTTTTTGGGGATGTTTCTAAATGAATTTTCACTTATATATGCTATATATTTCTTTTCTATCACTACAGATACTAGTCCACACATCTACTCAAACATGTATGACCTTAAATATGAACACCCCTTATCCCAATTTCTATAGAGGTATGTCCTCTTCATCACATTAAATTTCAAAAATATCTACATCATATCCACATACCGTGAATTCAGAATATATCTCTATATCACTCTCTAAGAGTAAAATTCCACTATCAATGACAATAATGGAAACTTTGATTGGTTTAACCAATAGTATTATCCTTTTCTAATTTTTATTTGATTTATGTCACCGATGATTTTATATAAAACTGCTTTTATTTTGGTTAAATATGTCTTTATGTAAACATAAACAACATTAACCCGACTTACATTGACTAAAAATATTTTGGGAAAAGGAAATAAAACTCATTTTATTGAAAATATACAAAGATGTTCTTAAGAAAAAGTCGAGCTTCCACTTAATTAAAGCGCACTATGCATGATGGAGGAAAATTTTGGTGTCGAAAATGGAAATGGAAAATAACATGTTAGGTTGAAAACCTATAGAGGAGGGCCTAATAAAAACCTATATTCCTTTCAAATATTTCTTCCCCCCCACAAGAGGATTATAAAAAATCCAGGAAACAAAATAGAAGACATAGATATTTTGATTTCTGAAATATAACCCCAACAGATGTCAAGAAGCTCTCACTAGGCCTATTAGTAGAGGAAAAATATTGTTTATTCATCCATTAAATCATCCATAGTATATCATTCCAGAGGAACTACCAAGAATTAATAATTACATAGATTTAGGATAGTCAAACCCATTTGAACATTGGAATCCTCATTCCAAATCCCCCATAATGATCCTCATTATGTTGAGATTGAAATTTAATCCATAAATCTGAACTCTAGTATAACAGTGATTTAATTTTTGACTATAACGGTCCATAAACCATTCGTAAGAGGATTCCACCCATATAAATTGACTATATTTTTGATAATTTTATTAAATTTCTATCTATATATATATGTGAGTTATACCTAGGAGGGGATCTATAGCAACAGAGGCCTCTAATATATGGTTATTTAATCATTTTATATGAATATTAATAACATTTCACAAACACATGCATGATGCGCATAATCGTTTTGTTCTTTCGGATACATTGAACTCAATCTTCTAATATATTGAATGATATTCAGTGTTTCAAACAAAGATATTCTAATTTAATACTATTTATTAACATAAAAAACATAAAAACATTCTTCATAACCTAGGAAATAGAAACATTAAATAGGGTGATATCAAATTCCCAGTATGGGTAAGCATAAGAAATATAAATATATGATCATATGAAAGCATTATATAGTAATAAGGGTGAAGATAACTTAAAATGTTCATCACCAATCAGTTAGATATAATAAAACGAGCCATGGAATAGATATTAGTAGTTCATAAGATATGAATCATAAGGGAATCAATGAATGAGATCCATGAGAGAATAATATTGTCACAAGACATGAATTTGTGGAATACACATAAGCTTAGAAAATAACATGTCAAGCCTTCACACCAATAAAATAATAACATGTTATGATTTGGATAACCACCCATGTACCTACATTAGGCTTGGAATAACAACCCATATACCATAATTTTCAGCGACTACACCTCCTTAGCATGAAAAACCACCATCCCTAGTGGAATCCCATTTTCATAGTGGAATTTTCTCTCTCAGAAAACAATAATGTTAGTCATGATTCACACCCATGGCCATTATAGTTGACAAATCCCTTTTTAGAATTGAGTTCACTCCCAATTCCATCCATGTTCATACTACAAGATATTAATATTTGCCTGATGCATTAGAGGGAGATATTGTCCCCACCAGTCCTTGGTTTTAGTGTAACCCCTGTCCATGGTTACAAGGTAACCACATTCACATAATAAAATTCATAAATATATGTTCCATAACATCATATAACATTTATCATATCAGAACACTTGAAATAAAATGGGTTTCATCGTAACATTACCTATCGAAAATTTATTGTTTTCATAATAATATCATGATTTTATCAATGTATAACCTATGAAGAAATAAGTAGGAATATAGAGATTTTTTGGGTATAACACATGGATGAGAAATGTATTTAATAATCAACTTTTCATTATAAACATACAACATTTAATGAATAAATTAAATAAATTCCTTGGATCATATCCTTATTAAGGGTTTGGTAAACCCAAATAATGACATCTTAGATGGAAATTTATATTAAAATTTTAATTGGGATATTTCTTGAGGAAAATATCATTTAATTTAAAATCAATTATTGAACCATAATATAATTTTAAAATAATTTTCTTTCAAAAATACATTAATAATTTATAATGGAAGCATTTAGAAATCATTTATAGCATTTTTAGGAAAATTTCAACTCCTATCTAAAATAATTACCTTAAAACATTAAGAAAAAATAAAATCCTTTTAACTGTGAAATAATTTATTCAAAATCTAATAATTTTCCAAATATTAAGTAAATAATTTTTTCAAATTAATGTTGAAACATTCTAAATGAATCATGAAATAATTTAGTTTTCATTATATTGGGAAATATTGTTTATGTTGTTCATGTTAAAAATAATTATTATTTTCACATTTTCTTTAAAAAAATAGGAATTCATTATAAAATGATACGAGGATTAGTTTCTAAATCATTTAAAAAAAATAAAACATAAGTAAATTATTTTTTAAGGAATAATAGTAAAATAATAAAAAAAAATTGAAAAAAATTATATAACAAGGTATTGAAAGAAAATATATTTATGACTCAAGAGGGTTGTTAAATTTATATAAAAACATTTTTTCAATAATATTAATAAAATAATGGAAACCAATGGTAATTTTTTTTGATAATATCATGAATAAATAAAAGAGAAGATATATAATTATTTAATTGAGATATGGATAATAAGATCTTATCATTGGAAACATAAAAATAAAAACTCTCAAAAAACAATGAGATTTTAACATAAAATCATTACCCCTAGGTAAAAATGAATCATAATCCCCATAAAGTGATAACATAAAAGGAAACTTAAGATATCATGTGGATAATTAATTCATTATATTACATGTTAATGGTGTTTTATGTACTCTTCGTTAAAGAGTAGTGGTGTATAATATAACATACATCTCAAAAAAGAAAAATTGAGGCAAAAATCCCATAACAATTTTTTAAATTTTGAACCCTAAACCCAATGAAATAGGGGTATTAAAATAAATATTTGAAAAAAATATATTTCATGATAAGAAAATTCATATAAATTTGAGGTTAGTATTTAAACAACATAAAAAATAGTTTTCTAATAGGTCATGTGTCTCACAAAAGTAAAAAGTATGATGGATGTCCCTTAACTTAAGTCAGGACATTCATCAAAGACATTCAATACTAATATATAATAAATATAATATTATTATCTATATATTAAAGAATATTATTTATATATTTAATACCTTATTTTATTTTCTTATGATATTTTTGTAACCATTTATTAACAATTATATCTTAATGTTATGTTTAAGGTAATAACTGCTTTCTTTTTCAGGCATGTTTTCATTTTTTGTATTTTTTGTTTTCTTACTATTTTTTCTAGTTCCATGATATAAATAATTTAATCTATGATATAATGATCATATATATTCTATATATATATTTATTTATAGTAATCAATAAAATTTTGTAATAGGAAATGAAATACACAATTCATAAAGACGGAAGATCGTATGTACACATGAACACTATTTCCATTTTCTTATTGGATTGAAAGAAAAAAAATTAAAAAATATTTAATTTTGATAATAAATTTTATTTAATTTATATCACATAAATTATATAATATAATACTTAATAAAATCATTGTATTGTGTGAATGAATCATATCTGTTCGAGAGGGTGTTTCCCGCTGAACACCCAAAAAAATTAATGATATTATAACCAAATCGAGAGTATGATGGTATGTGTGGTATAATAATAATAAAATTAGAGTAAATGATAAATTAAATATAATTATATATAGAAAATAAATCTACCATTTTTTCCAACTGTGAGAGGAGATAATGGAAAAATGGACAAAATCAGTTCACGAGGCAGTAGTCCATCGTACATACAAATAATGATTTCTCAACACATTTGATGTAAATGTTGATGGATGTAGGTAACATACTTAACATAACATCATATTAGTATATTAAAGTTACACAGTATTTTATATATTCATTTTATAATTATAATTCATGTAGATTTATGAATAAATAAAACCAAAACACTGACTGATGAACATTACCTCCTCTTCGGGAAATTTTGAAAGGTTCGCACTATAGGCCTCCATTATATTGATTTATATACAATATGAGGATTATAGTATGATTATGTTGATGTTTTAATGCTATTTGGGTAGTTAATATCAGAAAAAGGTGTTTTAATATATGAATAAGAGATGTGAGTGGGTGGCATTTTTTAAGCGGGGGAGATGACACACTTAGATTTTTTAAAAGAATTAACTACTCCCATGATTTTCATTTGTTAATTCCATAAAAATTAGGTCATTAGAGTAGATTATATTTGTAAGAGTAAAAAAATTTCTATAAAATATTATATACATATATATATTTTCATAGATCATTTTTACACTTTTATATTTAGTTTAACCCCTCAATTAAACCATTTTAAACATAATCCTGATAATTATTGTTTACTGCATTCTCTATTTTTTGTCGTCAAAAATTATGTTGAACTTATTGGAAATTTTACCTTAATGTGACCCAATATATGGGATCCATTTTTTCAAATTATGTTCTCATACATATAAAAATTTAAAATTAAATTAATATCATACATGAAACGTGAAAGAATGTTTTTAAGGTGAAAAAGTTCAAATGTTTGAAATGTATTAATATCATAAATCAAAATAAAATTTATTAAAATGATATAAATTTGGTTAATTGATAAAATTTAATATAATTTTACTTCACAAAAATTAAATGTATAATTTTACATTATAAATAAATTAAACAAAAAATTAAGTTTCCAAAAAAAAATTACTTTTCACAATTCATCAAAAATTGGAACTTTTTATAAAAAATAACTTAATATAACTTTGAATTTTTTTTAAAAAATAATGTTTATTTGGAAACATTGATTTTATCAATGTAAAAAAAATTAAATTTTTTATATGTTCATGAAATGGAGAAAAAACGTCTTTTTATAAAAAAATTAAAATTTTAGCGTAAAATTTGATATAATCTTATTGAATAACTAGAAAACAAATAACTTGAATTTGAAAATTTTAATTCAATATTTAATATATAAATTTCATAAAAAAATTTATTTTCTTTTGGTAAATTTATTGATATAAAACACACTTATGAGCCTGAAAATATGTTTTCAATGAAAGATTTCCTTTTATTCTAAAAAGGGGTCTTTATTAATTTATAATTAATTGGTCACTAGTGATTTTATTTTATATGCATGTGTAAACCATATTTTCATAATTTAGTAATTCATATTCAAAACTACCATTCCAATATCCAAGAGAAAATAATCAAGGTAGTTAATAATATTTTAATAATATGACTCTTTTCATTTAAACTCACTGATATTTGTAAGGCATGGTATGATTTGTGTCACGTGTCACAAAATCCAAACCTCTTTTTGTGTGTATCTCAAGATAAAATTATTAGTGTGTGTTACTGAAAATATCAACATTATTAAATTAATTTGAAAACAAATATTACATATAATCTTTGGTTGTTACATTCAATCCCCCTTATAATGAATTTCAACTTTGAAATTTGTCTTGATCCTCAAATTTTAGCCTTTGATAATTACTTCATTGATGTTAAATTCATAAAAATGAATAATAAATATTAATTTAAAAAGGGTAATTTGGAACCATAAAACATACCAAATGAAAATCATAACTAGGATTATACATGCATAAATATTAGAGGGGAGTTATGATTTTAACATGGAACAAAAGTGAAAATAATTATAGAGAGTGATAAAGATAACTTGTCACAAGAAAGTGAGTGATCCAGAGAAGCATGGTAACCATAAATCCAAAGACCTAAGAGGCATGAACAAGTTAATTTATATCATTAAAAATGGTAATAAATGGAATCTATTTGGATTAAAATCAATTTCATAATTTTTTATAATTTTCAAAATAAGATACATCTATTTAATTTCATTCAATTTAATATGAAGAATCTCACCCTTTCGTTATTCCATGAGCAATTTTCACTCCATCTCATACTCCATGAAATAGAGGTGAATTTATTATTCATTAATCTCTAATAGGTCATGTGACCCATATATATAATTATAATTCATCCTTTTTATCTTTAGTTATAAAAAAAAATGGTTAGTATTTGTTATCCAATATGCATAAATCTTCATATAGTAAAATATCACATTCGTATCCAAAACTACATTAAAATTTCAACATAAAAAATTTCAAAAATTATTAAACTTATGAACATTATAAAAATTAAAAATTAAAAACATTATTAAATATGTCACTATAAATAAAAAATGAACTTACCAATAGTCCTCCAAACTGTATGAAATATTTGTTAATTTTCCAACACCAAACATGTGAATACCTTCATCATGTACTCTCTTGAAAATAGAATTATCATAAAACATAAATGAAAACATGAATTCCATATAATCTTTTGTATAAAAACATATATTATTTAATATATTACATAGATCTAATAATTTTGTAGACACCATCAATGATAACATGAAATAATTTTTAAACAAATACTTTATTAGTTCTCTGGTCATCAATATTATTCGATTTAAGTTAACCATAAAAATCAAATATTTATCAAAACTAAATTCCAATTTTCAATCATCAATATCATATTAAGGGTTATATTCCCATAATAAAAAATATCACATTTCCATTGAATCAATCATACAATCTATCAACATCATTCAACATATTAATTCAAATCCTTTTTTAAAACATATATTGAACAATACATATATATTTAACAAATCATTTTAAAAATAATTGAATTACAATAAATAAGTACTTCATTCATATCAAATCCTTCTCAAACGATTATATAGGCATCATCATAAAATTCATTAATACCTCTTTCCTATCAGATGTTATTAGTAGTCTCTTCATCATTAGAAATATAACCATTAATAATACAACTTTGTTTAAATTGATTATAATATTGGAACATATTAAATATAATTTATAAATTACTATATATTGACCTTTTGAAGAATTAAAATGTATCTTATATCTTAGAGATAAAAATATTCTCATCCATTTCATTAACTAAACATTTCATTTTCACATTGCAATTAATTACGTTGTGTATATCTCTCCCACAATTAAAAAATACTTCCATTCCACTGAGACATTCACTTGGGTACTTCCTTCCACATTATTGATATTTAAGAAACTTAATCTTCCTTCATATAGGGTTACAATGACCTTAAATCCTAGTAAAAGCTTACATTATCTTCTTTTGTGAGTTTAAGATTGGGTTATGGTACATGTTGTTACTCATGTTCCATGAAAACTAATTATCCAAAATCAAAACCTTATTTACTCTAGTTATCATCCCAGTTTGATGTTCTTCAGAATATAGCATGTCAAATACAATATTAGTCCTTTTCATTCTTGAACCTTCCATTTACTATGACTAGAAATCATAGTGTGGGAAATTCTAATAATAATTAAAAATCACATTGTCTTTAAAATAATTTATGTGGTCTAAATCAATTTAACTTATTTTTAATCTCAGAAAATTTAATTATATTCTATTTTATTCATAGTAATTATCTATTTAAATCATTCATGATAGTTCATAAAGAATTTTATAATTTCTATATCATATAGGTGTGTATCGAGGGCCACTGTCATGCACAAGATCCCGATCAGGTTGAGCTCAATATAGTTGTGTCAAATTTGTTACCCCAGAGTACATTTATTCCAGAGCCACATCCATTTTAGAAAATATATATTTATGTAATTTCCAATAAACCACTAACTCTATCCTTTACCAAAATTCCAATAAATTTCCATATAATTTAACTAATCCTTTTACTTATCCTTCAATAAATCTCTAGATATATCATTAGAAATATACGTTGGTATATTACTAATTTTTTCTCGGTCAAGTTTATTAAGGATAAGTAATAGTTTCCTCTGACACCAACTATAGAAAAATATTCTTCTCACATGTTTCTATTATATCATATTACATGAGTATTTATTAAAAAACACAAACACATGCCTTATGACCATTATAATATTGTGCCTTTTATAAATGAAATGTAATAAATTGTTCTATTAAATGATATTTAATGTTTCCTACAAAGATATTCTCATATATAAATCTTCATATATATAGAATATATTAAACAATTATTCATAACCTAGGGAAAGAAAACATAAGAATAGGTGAGGTCAGATTCTAAATCATGGTAAACATAAAATATATTAATCTATGATGATAATAAATCATAAGGGTGCATGATAATGAATATAAATTATGTATCTGATACCCATCCTATCATAGATCATAAAATGATTCGTGGAATAGTATTGTAAGTTCTTTGGACAAAAATCATAAGCAAATCAATTAACATGATCCATGAGAGCATAAAATATTAATAATACATAGATTCATGGCATATGAATAAGAATCGAAAATCATATGTCAAGGATTACAACCAATACATCAAAAAACATGTTAAACATGGGGTAAAAAACCACATACCTTCCGGTGGCATGGAGTAATCCCCCATGTACACTATTTTTCAATAACTACACCTCTTGAGTGGGACACACCATCTTCCCATTTATAACCCAATTACTCATAGTATAATGGGTTCACTCCCCAAACCATCATGATAGTCAAGGTTTACTCTCAAGAATATTATAGTGGCCCATGTACCATAATAAACTGAGTTCACTCCCAATTCCACTCATGTCAGTCTCATGAGATATAAATCTTTACCCAATTCATTTTATGGAGATAGTGGTCCAACCAATATTTTTTATTACATAACAACCATACGTGTTTATATTGTAACAACCCTCAAATGATGAAATTCATACAAGTTTTTTCTAAAATAACATTAAACATTCAACAAATCAGAACCCATAAAATAGAATGGGGTTCATCGTACCATAACCTATGGAAAATAAATAGGTATTATAATAATTTCATCATTTTATCAATACATGACCTATTGAAAAAGATTAGGGTATCATAAGAATTTTATCATGGAATAAACTGAAGGATAAAAATTATTTTCATTGACATATTTTAACTGTAAAAACATACCACTCAGAGAAAATATAATAATAGTATCCTTCAATCATATATCTAGTTAAACATAAGAAACATCAAAGAATTCATCATAGTTGGATATTAATTTTTAAAGACTACTTGGTACATTTCTTGAGGAAAATAACATATATTTTAAGATAAATTTTTAAAACATAAAACATTATGAATATAATTATATTTTAGAATAAATATGAAATATTTTAAATTATGAATTTAAAAATATTTTAAAACATTTTTGGGACTAATATTATTTCCTATTTAAAATATTCATTTTAAAACATAAAACACTTTTAGAATCCTTTCCACATTGATATTATCGATTTAAAAAATACATTTTTAAAAAATATGAAGGATATAATTTTGTTTTTTTTATAAATATTAAATAAATCTTGAACTATATGGGTGGAAATGAAGGTTGAATATATTATTCGTGTCATTTTTGTTAAAAAGAAATAATTTGTTCAGCTTTCCTATAAAATACAGTGGGGCATTGTTTGGAAAATTACTTTAATATTTGTTTTAAAAATATTTTTATTAAAATTAAAATATTGGTCAAATCTATTTAAAAAATAAGATGTTAAAATGAAAAAAAAAATCCACAAAATTTTATAAAACATTATTTTGGAGGAAAATGGATTTCCAAACAAAGAGTGAAATAATTATGTATTTCCATAAAAATATTTCTTAATTATTTATACTACCAAAAGGTAAAAAAGTTAAAATATTAGTTTAAAATATCATTAATAAGGATTGTATAAGATAATTAATTATTTAATTGAGAGATTGATCAAAATATCTTATCATCAGAAACATAATCATAAAGAATCCTAATAAATGATTATATTGAATCATAAAATCTTTATCACTTTGGTAACTTTTAATCATAAGAACAAAAAATTAAAAAAGATAAAATGATACCTAAAATTTCATTTGGATTAATAAATTAATTATATTACATTTAAAATTAGTTTTATATACAATTCAAGAATGTGTATAGGTATATAACATAGCATACAGCTCAAAAAATTCATATTTAGGGAAAAATCCCTTACAAATTTGACAAATTTTGAACTATAAACACAATGAAAGAGAGGAATAAAATTGGATATTTAAACCATGGAAATTTTCACATGATACATCATAAAATAAATTCATGTTAAGTATACATAACAAATAAAATGTAAAAATGGTAAAAATAATAAAATTATACAACCATATAGGATTATTGGTATAAATAGTTACAAAAAATAGGTTTTATTTAAGATTATAGGTCATTTGTTACCTAATGTTTTTTGTTTTACATCCTAGTAAACACATTTTTTCCTTAATTGATGTAATTATGTATTACTATGATTACTATTCCATTTTGGAAAACAAATTAATTTGAAAATACGAGTTAGTATTAATTGTAATTATTATGATTATAGTATATATTTTTTCAAATTCCATTCACATAAGTGGTAAATATTAATTTAAAATTAATCCCATAGACGTGATGAGAAAGAAGGGTTTTAACAAGAAAAAGGTAAATAGATTTAAATATTTTTATATGAAAAATCAATATGAAATTTATTTAAATGATCTAAACTGTATTAATTGATATAATATTGTACTAATTTTAATTTAAGCTCTATTCAAAATATGATATCACATTTCAAATATTTTAAATGAAATGAATGTTTTCAATTAAAATTAACCTTATTCTATATTCATAAAAATGAAACTTTTTAGAAAAACCCTAATATTCTTGAAAGGTTATTATTGAAATTATTATTTAGAAAAAAAATTTATATTATGAAATTAATTTTCTAAAATTTTAAAAAATTAACTTTCATATACGTGCATTATATATTGACAAAATTTAATTTAAAAAATTTATTTTGAAGTGAAAAAATGGATTTATTCTTTTTTCTTACAAAGAAATAAAAAAACATGATTGTATAATATTGGATTGAAAACATGATAAATACACTAAATAAAAATTATAAACCCAATGTGGCTTGGAAAATATTATTTATATAAAATACCCATGTGTGCATAAAATTAATTATTTAGATAATAATATTCAGTTATTTTCTAAAGGGTTCTATTTAAATTTTCAATTTATTGGTCACCAAAAAATTCATTTTTATACATATGTGAAATGTATTATGATTAGTTTGTTAACCTCATTCATAACAACCATTCCAACATCTTTGTGACAACTATCCTTTTAAGTCAAAATCATTTAACAATATTACACATTTCATTTAGATGCACTGTTGTGTGTAACGCAAGATAAGAGTGTTTTTTCTTGTAACAGAAGCCAAAATTAGTGTTTCATGTAACTAAATCCAAACATAGTGTTGCGTGTAACTCAAAATATCAGATATATTAAATTAAATTAGAAAAAATACTTCAAACAAATTTAGGGTACCACAACATCATTTATCCAAATAGACCAACCACTGCATCCTAGTGATGGTAGTTGTTCCTATAGTCATCCAAAATCCTTGAAAAGCAGGATATCACTCTGAATCATGTCTATAGGGACCATATTTTAATTTTCCCATTTAAAAATAAATTATATAATAGAAATAAAATTTGATAGAAATATATTATTGAGAAAAAAATGTGTTTTCATTAATTAATAAACAATTAGTGGAACATCCAAAATTTTGAGTCTGTATCATGTATATATGGATATTATCATTATAGAGAATACT
Organism: Viscum album; assembly: GCA_963277665.1. Lineage (NCBI taxonomy): Eukaryota > Viridiplantae > Streptophyta > Magnoliopsida > Santalales > Viscaceae > Viscum > Viscum album. The sequence goes on along the minus strand of OY728122.1, from coordinate 2,004,527,392 downwards.
GAATGGATTCCCTGATTTCTCTAATGACCCGGACCCAAACAGAGACCCGAACAGTGGTAAACGGGTCGGGTGTTACTACCTTAGGTGTACCTACCCGAATGCCAACGGCTGTCGACAAGAAGAAAGGGTCTTATAGGTATAGTGGGGATGCAATAACCCCTCATAGGATGATAATTGTACTTATATGAGTGTAAAAATAATTATGAAGTGGAATAAACGACTCATCATACTCGTACCAGACCCGCAGAGCAGAAGCACATTCAATAACGATAAACAACAGAAGCAATAAATATAAATGACAACAACGGAAAATAAACACAACAGCATGATGATCACTTATAACTACTACTTAACAACAAAAATACATCTAAAGCAGGCCAAACATATCCATATGTAAAGGTGCTAATGGCTAACCAACTATAGCTAAAAAACAAGTAAGCATGCTGATATAGAAAAGAATTCAAAACAAGGTAAACTCCAACTAGGAAAGACCTCAAGGTCCATAAAATTTCTATGCAATTGGTAATGCATTCTAGATCCTAAATCTGACCTCTTTCCTGCACGTAAATATATAAAGTCTGAATGCATCCCGAAGGGCCCGTGTAGGGTGTGAGACAAATCTCAGTAGGATACCACCCAAAGGTGTGTACCTAATATAGGTTTTTAATCATGAATGTCGTAATAAGGAAATCCGTAAATAGTATGATGCACCCAAACAAACACAAAATCCACAGGTTCTTAGTAGCCACCATGGTGTGCCTCTTTTTTCGGCCAACGATGAAATCTCTGTCATGTAACTCGGCACCATGTACCCGCATACACCACGTGCCTCAAGTACCGATGTTCCGAAGGCACACCGAGGAAATAGTAACTCGGAGGAACACTGATGATTGTCTTCAAATAAATAACTGGTGGGACATCGATGTCTTCCCTCAAATAAAGTAACCAGAGGGACAACGATGTCTACCCTCAAGTAGAGTAACGGGAGGAACAATGATGTCTGCCCTCAAATAACGGTGAGCCTCTGTCCCTAACCTGATAGCTTCAACACGATCCCCTGAAGGATTCTCACCTTCCACGTGGGTTCCTTCGCAACCAAACCCAAACCAAAAGTACCTAAACCATAACTAAAGGAAGCCTCTACACACATGAGTGGTCCAAACCACCTCATCACGGAGTCTCTCAGTGTGCACAGTACTCAATGTTATGGGTGAGTGGTAATAACAAAAATAGTACCCAAGCCACAATACCTCTGACAACTCGAGTCCCTGCGACCATGACGCTCAAGTCTGACGGCCTCTCCATCCAAGTGACCGTAGCCATGCCTAACCTGATAGTCACCCTACAACAAGCTGACATCCATGACTGCCAATCTCGTGGTCCGAACCACCCAATGTAACCTGGGCCAAGCCCAACCGATGATCAACATCACTCAAGAATATCCAGTCCATGCCCAACACAACTTCAAGGGTTTGAGTATATGCAATTCATCAATTACATATATTAATCAAATGAATTACTTTTCAACAGTCAAAACAAACTAAACATTTTAAAACAATAAAATTCAATTTTAACCATTTTGGAGTTCCCCTGCCAAAATTCCCATTTGAGCAATGACAACTCCCCCAACAACGGACGAAGGAACAGGAAGGAATCGAAGTCCCAAAAATCTATTCATGTATCCATGATGAAACCCACTACGCCCATGCCTCAAAACAATGCTACTACCCATTTTAACAAAAAAATAAAATACACGACTTTTACATAGGACACAATGCCATATTTCACTTTACCGTTCATAAGAAGGATGATATTTTAATGAGGACATACCGACTGACTACATGGCATGAACCTATGGTACACGACGTGTACCTTTCTAGCCAACCGACATCCCTAACACACAATGTATTACCCCATAAATGACCGCTTTACACGGTGCGTACAAAGAGTACACGGCGTGTACTTTCTAAAAACATTCTATCGAGCTAACATGCCTACATTCCGTATATGGCCTCCACATAGTCAAGAGTACACGGCATGTCAAACATCAGTACATGATGTGTAGTTGGAAATTACTACATGTCATCCAACGTCATGTACTCGGCAAGCACATGGCTGGTACACGCCTAACAGATAAATGGTGTGTACATTAGAGTACATGGCGTGCAGTCTGGAAATTTCTATAACTTCCCATATTTTCCTAGTTTTCTCAGAAACAAGTCAAAATTCAAAAAGTTTTGGGATTTTGACTCATTCTAAAATCTCGGGTTCTTACAATCTCCCCACCTTAACATAGATCATCCTTGAGCTATCAAATAAACCCGATGATGGCACTAAGCATACCACCACAACCAAAGTAAATCAGACTCTCCTGATCTTAGAGGTTCTGGATAAATTCCTCAAGGGATTCCCACCTTATGAATTTTCTAAGTTCGTCCCAACCCAACACTACTCCACAAATAAATGATTCACTAACCTGTTTCCGGACTCATGGTCCTCTCGTGATGCACTCACACTCCTATACCTCATTGGTGCTCCTGTTTCATTTTGAAAACCCAAAATATCATGCATCACATTGTCTTCCACCTCCATGAGGTCCTGCATCCAATGGATGCTCAAAACAAACCTGGTGCCCAACACCTTATGTAACCTACATCCTCGATGCCCTGATGCCCACAACACCTCAAGTAACTTGCATCCTCGATGCCCTGATGCCACAAATCTAATACATATATATAAATATATCACTCACCTGATATGGCGTCGATACCACTGACCAGTATCAAGTCAGTCCAGATAAATCATGTGAACCTTGTGCACTCAAAATGAACATGCCTCAACTTGTCATGCCAAAAGAAAAAAAAAAGTCAGGGCTACACTCGTGGTGTACCTCAATCCATCGTTGGATCACCATCTTGCTCAACCCCTGGTAGCTCCATGACATGCACCTCGCCTAATGTATGACTATCTGATGCTTGACCTCCCCATGGTGCTGCTCCAATCACCGTCCTCTAACCACTCAGCTGGGTATCCCTGTCTCATTCACGTCCTCCATGTGCAGTTGAAACTTGGATACCCTATCCTGGTACCGAACATGAACGAACTCCAGATACCATAGTCTGTCCTGGTCCCTGCCTGCCAGTTGTCTGAGAAGGCTGCCTGCAAAACCTTTCAAGATGCTCAACATGTCCACATTCTTGAAACTCCTTGGGAAGCCTATCACATTGAGTCTGAGCATGTCCTGGATGTCCATGATGAATGAAAATAATTGAAGAACTACTACAAGGTGGTCTAGATGAGTCTTTGTCCAGAATGCCCTTCTAGAACTCATCCTTTCCTCGCTTCCTACTATCTGAACCATCACCAGAACCCATTTCTCGGCAAACTTGTGGAATATCCATCTGGTTTCCCCCCACTATGAGTGCCTGATTCACTGTCTCTAAAATATAACGCAGCCTAGAGATGTTTACCTGGATCGAATTGCATGTTTTAATCCATCCTCTAAACATCTTACACTTGCTGGGTCATCACTTACAATACCAGGTGCAAAGCGAGACAGCTCAGTGAAAGATGGTGCATAGTCCATGATGGATATCTCTCCCTGCTGAAGGCTCAAGAACTCCCAAGCTATTTATTCCCTCCGTGTCTCTGGGTAAAAGTGCTCAAAGAACCTATCCTCAAAGTCTTTTCATGCTAGTCCCAAGTGTTGGCGACCCTGGACCTGCAGCTCCCACCAGTGCTTTTCCGGTCCTCATATCATGTACGTCGTAGCTTGACCCTCCACCCTGGAGGCATCTCAAGCTGCACGAACTGCATCTGCATGCTCTATATCCAGTTCTCAACCGCTTGCGGACCACCCTCACCCTGAAAAAGAAGTGGGTGGTGTGACTGGAACTCTTTCGTTAGATATGCCATAGATGGATCCATACCCTATGCACCTCGGTCAATCCCCTACAAGAATCATATCAGGAATGCTCAGAGCTGCTCGTCGAGCCATGGTCAGAATGCTGCCCAACCCTGCTATTGTCCTACATGCATGGGATCATGGGCATCTTCCTATCCCTGAGGCTATACCCACGGCTCATGCTCTTCCTACACCAGATCTTGAACCGGACCCTACTCTTGTGGTATTGTACAATCTCCCGCTTGGAACTCCATTTGTGTCGACTAAAATGAACCTGCTAAATACCATAACCGGTCAGATAGCCCATATATATATATAACCACATATATTCAACATAGATAAGGAAATCAGTAAAGAGGCAGCATAAAACTACTACCTGTACTCTCCCCTATCACAACCCATTCCCCAGACATCCCAGCCTCATGGCCCCCTTACCCGCTCTCAATAGAGAAAAGTATCAAATGTACCTTGGGCCATGCCCATCCTAACAACTAACATTGCCTCAAACCAAAGATTGAGTTTCCCAATCCGAGTGATCAAAATCACCTCAACCATAGTACTTTCCTACTCGTTCAAGAGCCATACCCAAATACCCAGCCACATGCAATTCTAGAAATATATAAAGCATGGCATAACACATTGCAATCAATATAAAATTCTATCAGTAATTTCACCAAATCACATTTTCAATCATACAATGCCAAGAAATATGATATTATTCACATGGAATTATCACTTAACAAAGTATACTTGCAGTTATGAAATTGAAATACGCTATAATGTGCCTATCAAAATCCTAGAAAATGAGCCTTGAAATTTGGGGCCAAGCTCCAATTCTCCCTTATCGCATGAGTTTAAGGGTTAAATATCATAATCAATAACATCAAACACCAATTGAGACACCGAGGTGGAAATCATATAAACAATAATCTGAGAAAAAGAAAACAATAATTCCCTCCCATGGAAACTTGGTCCATCCCTTGTACATGGGACTGTAGGCACCAAAGCATGAGATAGAAACTGAGGTCGAGGCACAAAATATATCTAATATACCATATCCCAAATAGTAACCTGTAGAAATAAAAAGAGAAGTCTCAATCTCATTAGTAATTAGGAAAACACTGATATTAAATCCTTTTCATTAACTCGTGTGAAACAAAATTGTAACAATTAAGACCTGAACAACTACCAGAACAATTATAAAGGGGTCGAGTGTTACTACCTTAGTCACACCTCCCCAAATGCCAAAGGGTTCCGACTTGCAGCGAGGGTCTTATAGGTATATTGGGGAGGATATACCCTCTTAGATGGATGATCATGGTACTATTCTAAGTGTAAAAATAAAGATACAGTGGAATAAAAACTCAGCAGACTTGAACCAGACTCACATAGTGGAATCACATTCAATATCGATAAAAAAAGAAAAAAATATAAAAAAAAGAAGCATAATGTAAACACAATAGCATGATGGTCACTTGTAACTACTAATGAACAACAAACATATATCCAATGCTGGATATATGTATCCATATGTAAAGGCGCCAATGGCTAACAAACTGCAACTAAAAAACAAGTAAGAATGATGATACCAGAAAGAAGGAAAAACCAGGTAAACTCCAGATAAAAAAGACCTCAAGGTCTATACCATCTCCATGAAATAGGTAATGCATTCCCACTCTGGAAGATGACCTCTTTTCTACACGTAAATCTATAAAGTCTGCATGCATCCCGAAGGGCCCGTGTAGGGTGTGAGATGAATCTTAGTAGGATACCACCCAACGGTGTATACTGCATATAAGTTTTTAAGAAGGCATGCATTAATAAGGAAAACAGTAAACAGTACGATGCAAAAAAACAAATAGAAACCCCACTGGTGCTCGTCAGCCACCATGGAGTGTCACCTGCCTTAGCCAACACCAGAATCTCTATTATGTAACCCGGCACCAGGTGCTCCCTGACACCGCATGTCTCAAGTACCGACGTCTCGAAGGCATGCCCAGAAAATAGTAACTCAGAGGAACAATGATGCATATCCTCAAATAAATAACAAGTTGGACAGTAATGTCTACCCTCACATAAAGTAACCGATGGGACATCGATGTCTTCCCTCAAGTAGAGTAACCATATGAACAATGATGTTTTCTCCCAACTAATGATGAGCCTCTTCCCCCAACTAGATAACCTCAACGCTATCCCTCGAAATCTCCTCACCTTCCATGTGGCTTCATATGGAAAGCACCCCCAAACCAAAAGTACCTAAATTGCAACTATTGGGGTCCTCTACCAACACGAGTGGTCAAAACCACCTCATCACAGAGTCTCTCTATGTTCACACTACTCAAACATTCGGGTGAGCGGTAATCACCAAAATAGTTCCCAAGACACATCACCTCTAACACCTCATGTCCCTACGACCATGCCGCTCAAGTATGATGGCCTCACCATCCATGTAACCCAGTATGTACCCAACCTGACAGTCACCCAGCCTCAAACCGACATCCATGACACCCAATCTCTTGGTTAGAACCACCCAATGTAACCCGGGACAAGACTAACCTGTGATCGACATCACTAAAGAATATCTGGGACATGCCCAACACAACTGCAAGTGTTCCAGCATATTAAATTCAGAAATTACATTTAATAATCAAAGGAATCCTTTTTAAACAGGAAAAAAGCTAAACAATTTAAAACAACACAATTCAATTATAACCATTTTGGCAATCCCCGACCAAAATTCCCCGATGAGAAACAACCACTCACCTGACCCCGCTCATGAAACATAGGTAACATGGCATACCCAAAGGCATAACATATGTCAGATAATAATTAAACATGATATAACAGGTAAAACAGGGTCACACTCAAAATACCTGGAAATGTGCCAAAGGTCGCACCACCCAAAAGTCTGCAAAAACATAGAAAGAGGTATGCACCACCTACCATATACTAGTACGATGTTACTCCTCTGATAATATCCTCCAATTAGGTCTAAAACCCAGTAGGTCTACAAAATAATCAATACAACTCAAACCCCTCTAACTCATCTTAGAACAGAAATCAAGAAGAACATCTCAAGAGGAATCAAGAACTTACCAAGGGGTTTTCAATGGATCAAACGGTGTTTGAATCTGACTTCGGATGAAGTAATGAGATGTAATTGAAGTCGTAGCCGTCTATTCACGTCTCTTGGATGAAACCCACTACCCCTGCCTCAAAACGAGGCTACTACCCACTTTAACGAAAAAAGAAAATACATGGCATGTACTTAGGATTACATGTCATGTATCATTTTACTGTTCATAAGACAACTAATATTTCGTCGAGGACTTTTCGATTGACTACACGACATGCACCTATAGTACATAGTGTGTACCTATCTACTCGGGCAACATCCCTAACACACTAAGTATATCCCCATTCACGAAACCTCTACATGGCGCGTAAAAATAGTACACGATGTGTAATTGCTAAAAACATTCTTCCGATCCAATACGCCTACACGCCATGTATGGCCTCCACACAGTCAAGGGAACACGACATGTAGAGAAACACTATGTGATGTGTAGTAGGAAATTCCTACTCGGTCATCACACGACATGTACTTAGTGAGCACACGACAGGTACACACCTAACCGATACACGGAGTGTACTTTAGTGTACAGGGCGTGTAGTCTAGATATTTCCAGAACATCCCAAATTTTCCCAGTTTTCTCAAAAATAAGTCAAAATTCAAACAGGGTCTGGATTTTGAGCTATTCTAAATACCCAGGTTCTTAAAATTTCCAACATATATTATTTAGAGGTTAAAATATCCATACAAAACATTTTCAAATTTATTATTCATTCTAATGCATTGATCTAAAATTAATAGAGCCTTTCATTTGAATCCATCCCTATTATTTATTTCTATTCAACCTAATTCTAATGTTTATCCATTTATTTAATAGAATCTCTATTCTCTTGTTCATTTCATGATATATCTTAGTGAGGAAGATCCACTATGACCCTATCATTGGTAATTCACTGTTTCCACTTAGATGATACTACAACACATGGATATGAATTCTAGACAGATCTAGTAATGATATTGGTTTACTAGGATTAGTAATCTATATTCATTTGATCCAAATTGTATATGACCAATTTTCTTCTAGTAGAAAATTACCAATTGAAATTTTCATGAATATATTGGTATTCATTACCACTAATATCCATGTTAGTGATTATCCATTAAATATGATTACATTGGATACCAAATTGATTTATAGAAGTCATGAGGATTAGTTTTTAGATGCAATTCTATACCCATTGACAGTTTATTATATGAATGATCTCTGATCTTGTTCTATATTGCAGTAATTCATAGGTAAGAAAAATATTTTCAAACCACATCACATATATATGGTTTAATCTCCACACCATCAAAAAAAGTTGGTAGTGGTGTAATTTTCATCTTTTTGACTCTTATAAGATGAGAGGATGAGATAACAACACCTTGAGTCTCGATATCTAGTGATAGAATTTATTGATTTCAAACCTACAATATCTAAAGTATTAAAAAAAATAAACGAAATAATTTGATATGTGAGTACCTAACCATATCAATTGAATCATTAACCTCCCCATTTTTGATTGTTTATTTAGAAGACCCAACCCATACTCCCCTTATTGGAAGGTCCTAAATTATTTCTTGAGATTTTACAACCACTATTTTAAACACAAAATTCACTACCAATATTGAGGGAACAATAACATTAATTTTAGAAATATTCCTAGAAGGAAACTCTAACCTTGGCCCATAGAAAATACGTCATTTGAGAGATAAAAAATATTTTTGGCAGACGTTAGTCCAAATATAAAAATATATATTAATATTTTATGGGTCATTAACCTTATTTCAAGTATTCATTGACCAAATTAATATTTCTGAAGAAGTATCCAAATTACCATAGTACCCCAAATGATGATCCCTTCTACCTTGATTGCTCTGAAGGATGACCAAGGCATTTATTTTGGTGTCTAATTCTAATCAAAAATTTGTATTGAAGGATTATTATGATACCCTATGGGAATTTTTTATTTTCATATTTTTGGACTCTGCTATTTCCATCAGTTCCACTTTCTGAAGGACATGATACATTTGGTCTTGGATAATTGGAAATAATAGATAAAAATATCATGTGGTAGTCAATCGGTATCATCCTGAATTAAATGAGTGTTGGTGAAACTAAGTTCAATTATTCTAGAAATTAACCAAATTTCACTCCCACAAAAGTACCTTATATAATTCTATGTGCTATGGGTCATTATATAGATTAGTTCCGAAAATTATCTACTTACATGGTCTCACGAAAAAGCCTGAGGTCCACTAGTAGGAAAATTGATGTACCCATGTCCTCAGTTGGACCTAACCTCTTTGGAACCTATCCCGTCACTGCACTCATACAAACCCTTTATGATAGTTTTGAAGTCACAAAGTTTCTAAAAGTTAGTACCCTCATATGATTGGAACACAGTCTAATATCTTAAAAATTCAATTCATTAATAATAAGTCACTCAAAAAATCCATGTGGTGGGTGAGATGTTATAATACGAACATTTCATCCTTAAGGGAAGGTGTATTGTGATATTTAATCCTTCCTTTATCGGGTAGTAACTCATAAGGATCATCTAATTGAAGGAATAATCAGGGTGTTAGAGGAGGAAACCATATGTTGGGGTTGATATTTAATAGCAATGCATGCTCTACCATTACAAGATAACCTTATTTTTGGACACGTTAATAAGAAATGGAATATAATCAAAGAATTATACCCTAATGTATATTGTAGTGATTAAACTAGTAATATTACACCTATATAATCCAAGAAGAGTATGAAAATTATTAATAATCAAATTAATCACGATATGGGAATCGGAAATGAAATTTATTTCATATATCCATTATAAGTTCTTTGAGTGTCACTATCACTCACTTCCTCCCCTTATGTCTTCATTTATATCTCTCGATCATTGTAAAAAACACACCAGTAAAATAATGGATTGAGGTGTTTATATCTCTAATATAGGCCCTAAACTCTTTATTAATCACTTTGAAATTAATATCTATGATATTTTTTATGTCCAAATCCTGTAATGTCAATTTCATATACTTTGAAAATTATTCAGCATTCTTTAAGAGATATATTCTTCTTATAGGAATCCCACTCCCTCCATGAATCTATAAATTCTTCCATATTGAAAATAAAAATAAAAATGGTGATCTATAATTCACTAAGGGATTGATATCCATATTACCTTCTTATTTCCTCAAAATATCAGATTTTAAAGGGATTCTTGGTGTAGATCTCTCATGTGGACTATTTTTTTATTTGTGAGCACTTTATCCTCCTCCTAAACCACTTGAAGATAATAAACCAAGAGAACCATTTTAGATGACGATAATCTTGAATATATGTGGATCAAAATTTCAATTTATATATTTTCAATACTACACAAAGAACTTGTATGTTAAAGTTTCACTAAGATTCATGTCTCCTCTCGGGTGATTAGAATTTAAAAATGGCATGAAACCATAATATGATTCTTTTTAAGAACACAAATTGAAGGAGTGGATCATATTTTCTAAAATAATTAGATCAATCTCAAAAATTTATTGGGTATATACCCACAATACATTAGTAACATATCAATCCAAACAAATAAGTTTCCATCCCTTATGGATTTGAGGTGCCCATGGAATACATGTGTAGTAGATGCGTTATAAATCGTACTACTCGATGAGGTCCATAGGGTGTGTACATAATTTATTTTCAATTATATAAAAAATTTCTCATGTTCATATCCTCCAATAATAATGGGTTCCCCCCAAATAAACACTGATGATATCGTATGAATCGATCCTCTAGAATAAGAATGTTGTTTATGGAATCATAACACCTTTGTTAGCTATTAAATTATCCTAGAGGGCATAAAACATTCCATCGTGTATGAATGGGGACTTCACCCAAAATATATATCCATATTGATGATATAAAATGGCTATAAATGATACCACTGATTGATTAAATTTTTATTTTGGAGTTCATCCTTTATTACAAATGACATGATTTTGAACCATGAATTGGAATCTCACACTTTTAGCCAGAATCAACTCTATAAAATGTCAATGTATTCTCCCATTCACACTAGAGGATCATTTATTTGAGTGGTTTCCAAAACAAAATCTATGAAAATACCTTCTTTTAGCAACGTCCAATATTCCCAGATTTGTTTTTCAGTGCTGTGTTTCGGAAAATTCCATACCCTCCTCACCATGATCTCATAATCAATATTGGAAATTAATAGATTATCACAATTAGAAAATTTTAAATTGAGGTTAGGGAGGACCTTCCCCTCTCTTATTATTTTTTTATATTCTCTGTACATCCTTGGAATTCAGAGGATTCCTCTACATGCCATCATATATTAAGAATGGTGTAATGGACACATCATACATATTACCAAATTTCAGATCCCCTAGTGTTCATATAGACGTAAAAAATACTAATACTGATCTAGCCATGAATTAGGTGGAACATGATTTTTTCCATACTCCATACACTAATCATTTATTGGTTGATATTCTTATTGTGATTTGATAATTATTTTGACACCTAGAAAACGTCAAGGAATTCAAAAACCAAAATCAATCTTCCAAACCTATCATAGTTATTCTAACCTCCAACAACAACCCCCTAGGAAAAAATTCTCAACTATAAAATCACCATATGATTTCATCATTGATTCCTTTTATAAGAATGATATATAGATATGGATATCAAACACTAGTTCCTATGACCAATATAATTTCATGATTAAGGTTGTGTATCCCATAATAAACCCTTAAATGAGATCTCTCAAGATGTATATAGGCTTCACTGATATATTTCATCAAAGTTCCCCGAATAGATATTTATCAATGTGATGTGAGGGTTCCCATTGTATAGTGTAGGAATACAGATGTTTGTTAGAAACCCAAATCCATTTGTCAAAACATAGTAAAAAAATGCATATTACTAAAGACAGGAAACCTTGATCTTTGATATTAATGATTCCAAAAATTCTCACATCTTCATGAATCATTATTTACACTTGATCATGGAATTCCTCTTCTGCCCAATTACATGATGAACATGTATTTGAGTAATTTTATAAAAACATTAAATATTGAGAATGATTCTAGGTATTTTGTATTTTTTTTGTTTTGTTTGAAATACTCTGTAATGTTATTAGTACTACACAATCTATAAAGTGCCTCTATCATAATGGGCTTCGTATATCACTATGTGAGGCTACTAGTTTAACATAATGAAATCACCCACAACATCTCGAAATTATCCCATGAAGTCTCAATATATTAAATCCATTTTTTATGTGAAGATATCATTCATGGAGGATTATCACTATACAGAATAACACTAGGACCACAAGCTCTGATCCTACATCAAAGAAGATCAAAATCCATGTGATAAATGAAGTCAACTGAAACACATTATATAGGGGAGGTTCCTTATCCGAGTATACAACCAAGAAAGAAAAGGAAATTTCATGAGACACTGTCACACCCCGACCACAGACTCCTATGTTTTTATTTTTATCTTAGTACCGCGACTCTGGGTAGAGTTGGGTTTTGGTCCGGGTTTGAATTTTTGAAGCTTTGATGTTTTTAGTGGGTCTTGGGATAGGGCGCAGTCACCGCACTGCTAGCAGTCACCGCGCATTCGGTCTGATCATGCTTTCTGACCTGGTGAGTGCGCGATTGCCCATCTGTTAAGATAAATAATAAAATTAAATGAATAAATTAAATTGAAAAGAATTTTATTAAATGATTAATAATAATAATAATAATAATAATAATTTATAATATTGTTATTATTATTATTATTACTATTGTTATTATTATTTTTATTATTATCATTAATAATTTTGTTATTACTATTATTATTATCTTTTACATTTTTTTATTATTTCTTTCTCTTTCTCCCTCTTTATTCTTCTATTTTTTTCTTCTTTGTTGTTCTTCCATGTGGCTGTCCCCCGCACAACATAGCGCCTCGGCTCCTCTCCCCTCTCCCACGTGCTTTATCCGGTAAGGCATCTGCCCCCTGTGGTCTTGCCCAAGTCCCCCACCAGGCCTCCGTGATCCAGCGCCCAGGCCCAGCCTCTACCATCCCTCTTCCCTGATCTAGCATCGCCTACCCTCCTTCCCGCAGAAGGATCACCCAGCACCTCTTGCCTTCTCAGCTGCCTCGCCCACATCCCAGCCTACCGTCGCCCAGCACCTCCTGCCATCGTCCAACACCTCCACCCGCATCCCGGCCAGCCGACAGCCCAGTGGCCCTTCCTTGACATGTCCCGGCCTTGCCGAGTCCCTCAACCCACCTCCCACGCTTCTGCTGTCCGGCCTCTGATAGCCACACCCTCATCTCGTAGGGCCTCATGCAGCCCACCACCTTTCCTCGGCCAGCACCGCCTCCTGTCGCAGCACCCTACAACGATCCCTTGGCCTGCATGACGCCGCACATCACCCCTCTTCTCCAATTCATGCACAGCAGCGCCCGTTTTCCCTCGTCCGCCCACTTTTAGTCCGCATCACTAGCTTCCAGCCCTCCTGGAGTGATCTGGTGCCCTGGTGCCGCCTCCTACACTCTCTGCCACACCCTCCTCAGACCCCTGTTGCAATGTAGCTGTCATCCCTGCTCGCCCGGGACCCCACGCCACCCCTGCCTTGTACACACCAGCCCTAATGGCATTACCTCGCCTACGCTCAAGCAGCCCGCCGATGACCTACCCTCCTCGGACATCCCTTCTCTAGCCAATCGATCGCCATCAGCCATCCCCCCTTGTAGCACCACCTTGCACCATAGCTGCCTGGAACCCTGACTTCCATCCGCCTAAACTGCATGATGCCTATTGTATCCCGGATCACTCGCACCCTGCCCATCGGCTGCCTCTCATCGCTACTTTTCGGAAGCCCTTGCCTCACCCCATGGTCGGACCGCATCCAGCCGCATGGACGCCTTCTCTTGTTCCGGCATGACGCCCTCCGGCGGTCTACTTCCAGTCGCGACCCCCCCGTTGGTACCCATTTATTTTATGCTCCATTTTATTTTTTTATATGATATATATGTACATATATATATATATACCCTGGATTGATTATAATTTTTATCAATTAAATTTTATTTGGGTCGGTTTGACTTTCTAGTACCTGCGCAGGGCGTTTCTGAGTGAGCGCCATCGCCGCGCTTTGTTTCGGAGTTTGCATCATCGTCGTGCTTCAGTTTCAAGGTGAGGGTTTCTTCCCTCCGCCTAGTTTTAGATACTTTTATTGGGGTTTTTTATGTTATTTGAATTCTTAGTGTTTTTTTACAGTACGTTGGACCTTATAGTGTGGTGTCAGACGTGTGTCTTCCTTTTCATCTCGGTCTCGAGGTAGGTCCCCCACTGAACTCACCTGTAATTTTAGAATTTATTAATTTCTTGATGTCTTATTAATTTTACTAAATAGAAAATAACATAAGATAATTAATTTTTATAAGATTATTTGTTGTAAAAAGAGACATTGATTTTATACATGATGCCTGGAAAATTTTCTTGACGAATGGACACCTAGTAGTGAAAGAATTCCTGTTTGGATTTTCAACATAATTCAAGGAATCTAAAATGTATTTTTGTTTTAAAAGATAAATTATTTCTTTTGAACATGTGTTTTGGGTTTTCTTGAGAAATGTGGTTTTTTCTTTGATGTTGGTGAAGGCCCGTTTGACACTTTAATAAAATAAATTATTTTTGAAAAACTCACTTTGGGGTTAGTAAGGGGTGATCTTTGGTGTTTTTTGATTGAGTGAGTTGTGTGTGATATTTGTGCATCGTGACTGATTGATTTACATTGTGGATGCACACCTTTTTATTATATGTGATAACATGGAAAACTAGCATAGTGAGTGGATCTTCTGAGAACGATTGCTGCAATATTTTAGATTACGCACTGGCTAGTGGCCCCATAGGAACGGAATACCGAGTTATTGTTGCTATGGGGATTGGGCCTCTCGGTTAGGCCATGCAGGGCAATGCTGAGAATTAGGGCATTATGACGTCATCGAGTTAGAGCAAGATTTCAAGATGAGTCGCATGTATAGTATATTCAGGATTGTTCACG
Organism: Viscum album; assembly: GCA_963277665.1. Classification (NCBI taxonomy): domain Eukaryota; kingdom Viridiplantae; phylum Streptophyta; class Magnoliopsida; order Santalales; family Viscaceae; genus Viscum; species Viscum album. Next base: position 2,004,512,282 of record OY728122.1, on the reverse strand, counting down.
ATCTCCTAGATATGACCCATGTTTCATTTAGTGTTTATTTGTGTGTGAAACTTGATTGAGAAGTCTAGTTCGGTTGTTGGCTCGTTTGTGCCATTTTTCTCCCATTTCCTTTAGCATGTGTTGTGTGTTATGTGTGATTTTCTTTTTTGACTAATAACTGGAGTTCAGATTCCTACATTGTTCACAGAAAATGTTTTAAAATTTAATGTACCTATTATTTTCAAACATTAAACTTGTTTTTTTGTAATTTAAAAGGGAAATGGATTGATAGATGTTTTAGAAATGAATGTGTGTGTGAAAATGAATATTTAATATAATTTAGTTCCAACCTGAAATTGGTAGAATTTTTATTTAAAGGTACTGCATTGGGAATAGATATCGAGCTATCCAACTGAGTTTTAATACTCACGCCTATAGTTTTTTTCTTTTTTTAGTGTCTGTGTAGGCTACAGCTCGGTTGCATTTCCCTTGGGCGACATTTGGTCATGAGTTCGAGAGTGACCCTCGAGGTCAAATGGAAATTGTGGTTGTCTCTTTCAGTTAGTTTCCTTTTCTTTTGTTCTTGTTTAGTTACTTTACTTTGTTTATTTATTTTTTCTACTCTATTTTATTTCTGATGCTCTATTTATTTATTTTAACTGGGCAAAATTGTTCCCACCACCTCTGTTGATGCCTTGGCACTTGTCGCCAGCCCGGGAGGATCGAGAATGCCTCTCGGGCCATGTCGCAGACCGGTTCGGGTGACTAGTCCAAGGTCAACCTAGGTTGGTTCACAAAAAAATGGTATCATAGGAGGTCAGCCCTTAGCGGACCTGACTTTTCAGAGAAACCTTTGTTATTTGGGATGTCAAGTAGATGTAGATTTGGACTTTCGGGGCTTAGGAGGTAGGTTACGGGTCGGTACCTGATCACCACCACTTGTGAAGAGACCTGAGTTACTAGGGTTAGTCCGGGATTTGATTCTTTTGTCATTGGTTTTTTTTGGATTGAGGAATTTCAATGGGGGAGAATCGGTTTACTTTGCAGCCTAACATGGGGTGGTGACTCATGTGAAGTCCAAGTGCCCGGTTTAAGGTCCACTTAGTGTTATTCCTTACTTGGGGCATGGCTCACCACCATGTTGATGGGTCAGAAATATGCAATAGATTCTTATTTCAATGGGTTATTACTGTGTTTTTTAGTCTTAGTTTATTTGAGTGTGCGTTAAAAGTGAAATTGGTTTTTAAGAGGAAAAGTGTTTCTTCCAAATTGTTATTGAAATTAATAAATTGGGTTTTTAAAGAGAAGGTGTATCGGTTTTGAAAAACTTGGTATGGGTTTGGATTTGGTAAGGAGAAGAAGTGTTTGAACCGGGGAACTCCTTATGGAGGGTCACACATGGGTGGGTATGTATGGAAAGTGTGTGGGGGCACTTGTTCATAGATGATGTGAGCGGGATTGAATGAACGCATGTGTGACGTTTAATAAAGTGCCATAGGTGAGTTTTGAAAATTTTAATGAAATAATGATTTTTGAAAAGTGATTTCTCCTTGTGTTGTCTATGTTTGGATTATGGGCCTATTGCCCTTGGCTTGTGTTGTTGGCTTGATTGAGTTTTGTCTTGATGTCGGTTTCGATGGTGTTTTTAGTGTTGTTATGAGTATGCCACCCAGAAATCCTCCCAATGTTGTCAATGAGTTATGCTCAGTTCTCAGTACCTTTTGTGTGTTGCATTACTATCGAGGTAGTCGAAGTCTGTTAGCGGTAGTTGTATTGTTCTGAAAGATAGTGTGTCTCCAGGTTGTTGGGAACTTCTAGGGTAGTTAAGGTTTGTACCACCGTAAAGTTATTTGAGGGTTCAGTTCTAGACTAGTAAAGATGAAATGTCTCATCATCGTTAGAGTTTTGGGTGTGATTATTGGTGGTAGACTGCCGCGAAGGTTCCCCATCTGGCAAGGAGTGCGGGCTGGTGGAACCTGTCTCCATGAAACCATCCTCGTCGGTGTCGGCTCCTAGTTCATCAGACCTCTCTCTTTTGAACCACTAGTATGGTCTATCCGGACATTCTGAGTCATCATGTTGAATCCCTTTGAAAATTTACAACCATCGTGGTTGTTGGAATCATCAAACAGAAGGAGATAGTAACCCGGAGATGAAAATGCATGGCTTTGAGGCCAGAGACGCTTAAGCCATTAGGGCCCTAGCCATAGGTCTCGAGGTGAAGCTCGCGCACAGTCAGGAGTTGTAGAGGGTGTGTGGAACCTCATCCCAGATAATGTTTTCGTATTTGGAATGGAAATGTCCAAAATTTCCCTTATTTTATTCTCAACACTGTCGTAAGCTCATCCTTGTTGTGGTGGTGGGATGAGCCCGTTTCCCCATAATCCAAGAGGTCTTATCTGCTCTCAGTGAGGTTCATAAGTTGTTTGGTCTCTCTGAATGGTGTGGGCCCATGTATAAAGAAACATGTTCTGTTTTTGAGTTGGTCATAGCTGTGTTCGATAGGAGAATGTTCGTTTTGTGATGTTGATGGGAGGTGTTGAGTTAATTTCTTATCCTCAAGTTGCTGGATTGTTCCATATCAAGCTTTCTGTCAATGTCTCAGGTGTGTTGTCTAGTCCATGTGGATAAAATGAATCAGTTTGGTTTGGGAGTTCCTTGGTTTCCCCCCTAGGGGTGGTTTGTTTAAGTTCCAAGGGTTTTTGTATTAGTGAATTCTTATGGTGGGGAGAACTCTCTCATGTTCTCCCCTCAATCTCGGGCAGTGTTTTTTCATGAATTGGTCAGGTGTGATGTTTTTTGGGAATGTTTACCCCGATGATCTCAGTTCTCTATGATTTTGTCTCGTAATGAACTCAAGTTGTGTGAACCGTTGGCATGGTGACTTTCTGGGGGAAGAAAGTGCCTGTGGTGGGGAGAATTGTCACACCCCGAGCATGGACGCCTATGTTTTTGTTTTTTTTCTTGGTCCAGCAACTCTTGGTAGAGTCAGGTTTGGGTCTCGGTTTGAATTTTTGAAGCTTTGATGTTTTTGGTGGGTCTCGGGCCAGTGCGCAGTCACCGCACTGCTACCGGTCACCGCACATTTGGCCCGGGTGGGTGCGTGGTCACTGCACATTCGGTCTGATCATGCGTTTGGACCTGGTGAGTGCGCGGTTTCCCACCTGTTTAGATAAATAATAAAATTAAATGAATAAATGAAATTGAAAACAATTTTATAAATTTTTTAATAATAATAATACCAATAATTTATAAAAATAAAAATAATATAATTATTAGTGTTATTATTATTATTATTATCATTATTAATATTATTATTATTATTATTATTATTATTATATGTTACTTTTATTTTTATTTTATTTATTTTTTTATTCTTTCTTTCTCTTTCTCCCTCTTTCTTCTTCTTTTTTCTTTTTTTTCTTCTTTTCTATTCTTCCACGCAGCTGTTCCCCACAGAGCACATCGCCTCAACTCCTCTCCCCTCTCCCTCGCGCTTCGTCCAGCAAGGCGTCCGCTCCCTATAGTCTCTCCAAAGTCCTCCACCTATCCTCCATGATCCCGCCCCCCGGCCAGGACTCTACCATCACTCTTCCCTAATTTAGCGTCACATCCCCTCCTTGCTACAGCAGGATCACCCAGCACCTTCTGCCTTCTCCACTGCCTCACCCGCGTCTCGGCCTGCCGTCTCCCAGCACCTCCTGCCATCGTCCAACACCTCTGCCTGTGTCCCGGCCTATCGATAGCCCAGTGGCGCTACATTGACATATCACAGCCTCACTAAGTCCCTCAAAACACCTCCTACACTCCTGCTGTCTGGTCTCCTCCAGCCACACCCTCCTCCTGTAGGGCCTCCTGCAGCCCGCCTCCTTTCCTCGGTCTGAACCGCCTCCTTTCGTAGCACCCTACAATGGCCCCTTGGCCTGAAAGACACCAAAAAATAGACCTCTTCACCACTTCCTACATAGAAGCGCCCGTCCGTCCTCGTCCACCCACTGCCAGTCCGCATCGCTAGCCGCCAGCCCTCCAGGAGCGATCTAGTGCCCTAGTGCCACCTCTTGCCCTCTCCGCCGCACCCTTCGCACCTCCTCTGTTGCAATCCAGCCACCATACCTACTCTCCCAGGACCCCGTGCCACCCCTGCCATGCACACATCAGCCCCAGCGGCGCTGCCTCACCTGCACTCAAGCAGCCCACCGATGACCTACCCCGCTTGAACCTCCCTTCTCCAGCCGATCGGCAGCCAGCATCCTTCGCCCATTGTAGCGCCGCCTTGCACTGCAGATGTGTAGAACCTCGGCTCCCATCCACCTCACCCGCGTGCTACCCACTGCTACATGGATCACTCGCACCCTGCCCATCAGCCGCCTCACATCACTACTCTTCGGTAGCCCTTCCCGCACCACCTGGTCGGATCGCGTCCTGCCACACTGACGCCCTCTGCTGTTCCGGCGCGATGCCCTCTGGCGGTCCGTTTCCAGTCGCGACCCCCCCATTGGTACCTATTTATTTTATTCTCCACTTTATATTTTTATTTGATATATATATATACCCTGTTTTGATTAGAATTTTTACAAATTAAATTTTATTTGGGTCGGTTTGAATTTCTAGGACTTGTGTGGGTTGTTTCCGAGTCAGCGCCATCACCGAAAATTGTTTCAGAGTTTGCATCATCATCGCGATTCAGTTTTGAGGTGAGGGTTTCTTCCCACCGCCTGGTTTCACATATATTAATTGGGGTTTTTTTGTGTTTTGAGTTCTTAGTGTTTTTATAGTACGTTGGACCTTACTGTGTGGTGTCGGACGTGCGTCTTCCTTTTCATCTCGGTCTTGAGGTAGGTCACCCACTACAGTCACCTTTATATTTAGAATTTATTAATGGAGTAATGTTTTATTAATTTTAATAAATAGGAAATAATATAAGATAATTAAATTTTATATGATTTTTTGGTGTAAAAAGTGTGGTTTATTTTATACACGATGTCTGGAATATTTTCTTGACGAGCGGACACCCAGTAGTGAAAGAATGCCCATTTGGATTTTAATCATAATTCACTGAATCTAAAATGTAGTTTTGGTTTAAAATATATATTATTTCTTCCGAACAATTGTTTTGGGTTTTCTTGAGAAATGATGTTTTCCTTTGAAGTTGGTGAAGGCCCGTTTGGGACTTTAATAAAATAAAATATTTTGGAAAAACTCACTTCGGTGTTAGTAAGGGGTGATCTTTGGTGTTTGTTGATTGCGTGAGTTGTGTGTGATATTTGTGAATCGTGACTAATTGATTTAAATTGTGGACACACCCCTTTTTATTGTATGTGTTGACATGGAAACCTAGCATAGTGAGTGAATCTTCTAAGAAAAATTTCTGCACTAGTTTAGATTACGCACTGGCTAGTGGCCCCATAGCAGGGGAATAATGAGTTATTGCTGCTATAGGGATTGGGCCCCTCGGTTAGGCCATGCAGTGCTATGCCGAGCATTAGGTCATTATGACGTCATTGAGTTAGAGCATGATTTCAGGATGAGTCACATGTATAGTACGTTCTAGATTGTTCACGATCTCCTAGGTATGACCCATGTTTCATTTAGTGTTTATTTGTGTGTGGTCCACGTTTGAGAAGTCTAGTTGGGTTTCTGGCTCGTTTGTGCCATTTGTTTCCCATTTCCCTTGGTGTGTGTTGTCTCTAATGTGTGGTTTTCCTTTTTGGCTAATAGATGATGTTTGGATTCTTAAATTGTTCGTAGAAATTTTTATAAAATGAAATGTACCTATTCCTTTCAAACATTAAACTTTTTTTTAAATTAAAAAGTGAAATGGATTGATACTTGTATTAGAAATGAATGTGTGTGTGAAAACTAATATTTTATATAATTTAGTTCAAACCTGGAATTGGCATTTTCTTTATTTAAAGGTAGTGCTTTGGGAATAGATATCGGGCTAGCCTACTGAGTTTTAATACTCGCAGCTATAGTTCTTTTCTTCTTTTAGTGTTTGTGAAGGTTACAACTTGGGTGCGTTCACCTTGGGAAACGTTTGTTCATGAGTTTGAGAGTGACCCGCGAGGTCACACAGAGATAGTGGTTGTCTCTTTTGGTTAGTTTCTTTTTATTTTGTTTTTGGTCAGTTACTTTACTTTGTTTATTTATTTTCTACTACTCTGTTTTATTTCTGCTGCTATATTTATTTATTTTAACTAGGAGAAATCATTCCCACCACCTCTATTGATACCCTGGCGCTTGTCACCAGCCCGGGAGGATCGGGAACACCTCTCGGGCCATGTCACAGACCGTCTCGGGTGACCGGTCCAGGGTCAACATGGGATGGTTCGTGACATACACATTTAATCGTTTTTATATAGTTATATTTAATCTAATTGAAACCCATTCCATGGTGGAAATTTTTTGAGGCCCTCCAAGTCAAAAATACATAATGAAGAATTTTATAAGAAATTACCTTATGAAATACAAGATTAATTGGTTGAAAAAATAAACAAAAGAAAGGATTGTACAAATAACCTTGTTCCCTATGTGAATTTTATGTGCCACTCCATGAACTATTACTTCAAATGTGATGAAATTCTTCCTCTATGATTTAATTATTCAGATGTAACAACATTATTTTTATATAAGGTTCCATTCCTATTTTTATGTGATATATTTTTTGAAGTTGATGTGGGATTTTTGGACATCCATAAATTAGAATCATTTATGATTCAAATGAATCTTTTTTACAACCCAATAATTTATTTTCATCATTTGTGGCTAGGATGATATTTGATGTGGAATGCATAATGTTTCATGATGTTGACTTTCCATTGTAGAGTGTAATCATGAGCTTCCACAAAGACCCCTATCTTGGAAACTAAATTCACATATAACTACATATAAATAACCCATTACATCTCTAGGATTACTTATTCAAATGATATAAAAAAGTATGATAGATTACCTACCACTTTTGGATTTATGAGTCCTAAATCTTCTTCTATGAAGAAACCCTAATGTAATCTACTAAAATAAAATGGGAAAATATGTCTCCTAATGAGGCCCAAAAATTTTATTACCAATGAAGTGGGTTTAGGACTAACATTATAGAGGGATATGATTTGTGAATCCCACCATCAATCAATAGATTTCGCAAACCTCTTCCTAAAAGAGATGCTTTAAAACCCCCTCTCCATAAAGTCCCTCTATAAGCCCCAACCACAAGGTGAGACTTAATTGATCCCCTTCATTACAAGAATTTTTCAAACTACATAATACAGTATGTATTTAGTGTATTTATTTAAAATTTTATAATTATATAAATCAATATAGTGTTTTGATTTATCGTATCCCTACCACGAAGAACCCAATTTATATTTGTGTATTTCCATCACTAGGGGAAAAACTATAAAAGTATCAAGATGAGACCACATACAATACCTGATTATATAAAAAATTATGTTTCTGAGAATTAAAGAGAACCCATAGATAAAGAATTAATTTTTTTTAAAAAACCACCCACTTTTCATCTTCAATCGATTGGGGCTTTAAAATATCTATAGTATTACATTCCTATAATTATGATTTCTATAATTTTATGGGAAACAATAATAAATTTTCTAGCTCAATGGTGGAATTATTGTGCAGTGAATGAACCATAATTTACTATAATTAGTAATCTGATAATAATAATCCATTCATAATCAACTTTTACCATGCCTTTAATAATATATATATACCCACAACAGGATGTTTAAATTTTCTTCCACCATACCAGACACATGAAATAAAACTGCACAACAATCTAATTACCCCGAGACATTAAATTGGTCATTATAGTCTAACAAAATGTTCATATATGTAATTGAAAATATATGGTATTTCAATCATATGAAGAAGGTTATGGAAGATAAAACCTAGAGGTACAAATCCAATATCACTGACACCTATATTTTCAACATCCTATGTCAAAATTACCCATCAATCCACTTACATCACTCTTCATCAAGCTATATTATCCACGAGCACATAAATCCCTTTCACTAGATCCACATTACCTAGGTTCTATTCTCATTTTGAAATATTCATGATGATATAATATCCCATTAGGAAGACCATATTACTTCCACGTGCCACTATATTTTTCGTGTTTGGATATATTTTTTAGGAAACCATATTCTACTATGTGGTCCATACTTATAATATCGGGGTAAACCAAACCTCATTGGTACATATTCAATATGAGGCCAACCAAAAAGGGGAATCACATGTATAAGTCTCACTCTATATATCACAATGTATATTTCTCTTAATCATACTTATAGTATGAAATCAAATAGTAGGATTGGTTCATATCCCAATGACATTAGAAGGTATGAAATATCTTATTAACTGCAACTATATTATATGGTTCCTATTTAATTCATATTGATATATAGGAAACCCTATTCATCGGTTTTATCGTGATACGATAAACACATAACACTTGTCTCGATGATGATAAACTATAGAGTTCCCAACCATGCACATTTAAACCATAATAACATAAAATTAATTATCACTAATTAATAGTGAATGATAATGGAGAAGTTATGATACATATAACTATTCGCATCGATACATGGTAAGGAAAAAAGTGTATAGTGGTAACCTATCCAGTGTTGGGATTTGTGAAGGATCCATGAATATTACTAAAATATATAAGATATTCTAAGAGTTGGAATGATCCCCCTTGAAAATGTGTGATGATCATGACCTTTAATTCTCTTGACCAATTCACATCATATGTTGTAGCTTTTATATTCCAAATGACCACCTGTATTTAGAAATATTGTCTTTATCACTAAAAAATGTCCCCATGGGATAGATCGCATGCCTTATTTTTCTATTGGATAGAGGCTCTAATGTATATTTATTCCTTATAAGTGTTAGTAATTTTCCATTTGACTATTAGAGATTGAATTTGGTTGTAAGACTTAACTTCTTTCAATCTGGGGAGGGGTCTTGATTGGTTTTTTGTGTTAATAATAATGATATATTTCCATTTTTTGAAAATCTTAAGTAGTAAGAGAAATTTAATATCATTATGTTCAATTTTAAACATGTAAACTATTGTTATTGGTGAACACATTTGGAATTTTATTCATATTTACACATCATACTATGAAAATAGAGGAATTTCTTTTCACTATAATCCTCTTAACCCACTATACATCCTTAGAAGTCTAGTTAGTTTGAGAAGGATGTTTACTAAAAACACATGGAATGTGTGTAAGATGTGAAATCCAATATTATATTAATGATTTCATGTGAGATATAAAATATGTAAGATTATAATGATATATAATCTATATTTTCCCAACTATAAAGGATTTACTAGGAGAGATCTATATAATAATGACAATATATATATATATATAATAGTTCAAAGGAATGATAGAAGAATGAGTCCAATTTATAACTAATGTAATCATTATAAAATACTATATTTTTTATTAAATGAATTTAGGAATAAATATGGACAACAAGATGAAAACAGATATATTTCTCTTATATGTGCCCCAAGGTTTCTCTGGTTCTATTTTTAATTCTATCATTAAAAACTAAATTAAAATAATTTTAGTTATTTTTAAAATTATCCAAAATGATGAAAAATTAATCATGAAATATAGTCTCTTAGTCTATATATTGATAAAAGAGATGGGAAAGTCTAATAAACCAATGATTGGGACAATGCTAATGCGTTAAGAATGACATTATTCTATGAAACAAAATATTTATAAGGGAAAAAATAATGGCGATCTGGTTATTTTTCATATGGAAATAAATTCATTTAGATTAATTTTAATGATGTAAAAATGAAAGGGAAATATTTCAATTTATTCATCATTAAGGGATTTTTTTTATTCTTGTAAGTTTGTTGTTATATATAGTTTTTTACATTTTCATTTTCATCTATATAAAAAACCCTTGTATTTTATGAATGATTGTGAGAAATAAAGTTGGAATCATGATATTAATAATTAAAGTCTTACTTACTTAATTATAAAAGAATAAAATTTCATATATCCTAGTGGAATAATTGTCATATTTCTAAACTGTTATTATTTTTCTGATAACCATTAAAATTTTCTACCAAATTTAAATGAATGATATTTTTCATTATTTAAAAATAAAAAATACTCTTATTATACAGTGAAACATATTTAAATAATTTTATGAATACCTAATTGAATTAATAAATAGTAATTTTAAAAATAATTATGAATTAAATACTAAAGACTTAGTGTGAGGAAATCCAATACAATGTTACATTCACTAATTTCATCAGGTGATATAAATAAATATTGTTTATAATCAATAAATCAGGTTCATTTAAATCATTTATGATTATGAAATTGATCTATAGAATAAAATTGGTAAGAGGATAAACATTATATGATTAAATTAACAAAAAGAGTATCATATCCAAGCCTTCATTAATTTTGTATCACAGAAACTCTTAGACAAAAATGTAAAAAAAATAACATACAAACTTATACTAGTGTGAAAACTAAGGTGGTAAAAATAATCTCATTTGATTTATAAGAGAAAACAATATCTAAACAATCACATATTTGTGTATAATAATGTAAACCATTTGTTAAAGATATAATATTGATAAAGGATGACGTACATCATAAAATGATCCCAATGATAAAAGTATATATCTATAAAAGAATTATATATATATAAAAGAGATAGGGTATAAATATAAAAATTATTTAATTCATTCCTAAAGATGCACAAGATTTTTCATTAGAATGTAAAATACAATGTTCTTAGAAAGAGTAGTTATTCCAAAGAAACAATATAATATGAAGGTTAACGAATCGATGCCATAAAATAAGAGAGATATGATTTTAATATCACTATTGAATGTGAGTGGTTATTATTTAAGAACATTGAACATTGATCACATAAGAAGGTAGTAAATATGTATGCCTATAGAATGTATCTAGGAGAGACAATGTATTACATGAAATATATGTTGATGACAAATTTTTAATGGAAAGAAGATTCCAGTCTTCGATCTATTTTATTGTTAGTTATATAAATGTCTTTTTATGAAATTCCCATAATAAGTTACCTATGTTCTAAGGATCAATATATAAATATATGGATAAAAAATTTTGTTTAATGAATGTTGAAGTAGATACATTTTCAATCTATCGAAAGATACAATATCAAGAAGAGAAGATATGGTTATTATCATTGTATTATGAAATAAGAAATGATTAGTTTTCTTATTTATTTGATGATCATGCATATCATTAAGGTAAATATATGTAAAATAATGGACATAAAAATTTAATTTAGAAGAATTTAATCAAATATTAATTTATTATAGTTATATAGAAGATATGATCATGGTATATAGATATTATAAGATGCTACTTGAGAGGTGATACATTATTTTAATCTAAAAAGACTAATTTAGTTTAATATCACAGTTACATAAATGAAAATTTAACGATAAAGAGAAGATTAAAGTATTTCATGGATGGTAAATATATAAAAATCCATAAATATATAAATTTATAGATATATGTATATATCACAACATCCAATGAAGAAAAAGATGTATTTTATGTCAATTTGGGAAATATCATATGTTGAATAGTTTTTTCTCATGGAGATGATGAAACCATTAGTAGTATAACCAAAAAGATAAATGATATTATTTTAATTTCTAAAGGCACATTATAAAAAAGTGTTTAAACCAAGAGGTTTTGAGTTATATCTGAACTAAGAATGAAGCTACTTCACTAAAAGAGGGATTTTCTTGTGGAATATTTTTTTATCAATTCATAAATCACATTATAAAGATTATTCTTCTTTATAGTGTGATATGAAGAAGTTTAGTTGACTGAGATGGTCAAAAAGATGTTGAGCAAATGGTATTGTCATAATGTAATCACAATGATACTTGCTTATGTTCTTCAAAAAAGGAACATAAGGCATTGCTTTTTGGTTGTTAGTAGTACAAAAACATCATGCTAACAAAAATTTCACATGGTACAAATTGATTTTAATCATAATGTTACTGGATTGTGTTCAACAAACTATGCTAATTACATGAGGCTGTATTAGATACAGGGAAATATGAAGTCTAACAGATGTGCTTTGTGAGTAATTTGGATGATGAACACTAGAAATACAAACATGAAATCATCAGAAAGAGTTTTTTTGGATAGATGTATTCTGAAAGACTCCATCAGAAAAAGTGATTCCATGTTTATTAACACTAGGATCCCAATAGAATATATCACTAGATATATAAACATAAATTCATCAGATAGAGGTTTCTCATGGAAGTAATCAGATACACTTTTCGAGATTGATTTCACCAGAAAAAGAATATTTGTGAGTTCATTTGGCTAAAGAAACATCACATTATATGATAGAGGAGTTCATACAAACAAGTATTGTATTAATGTATGAGAATATTTATAAATTAAATTTATATTCATAAATTAGGATGATGTTGAGTTTGAATTTTGATGATTCATTAATGAATAAGTGAAAATCATGATTCTAGACATGATTTATGGATCTTTGTGGATTATTGATGAAAATATTTCAGGGGATATATTAAAATGTTTTCTGACTATGATCATCTCAGAGGTTTTGAAGGTCATAAACTAATGGAATTATCAAGCATGTAAAAATAATTTGCGATGTAAATTCAATTTTGATAACCATGCATGTATCTTTTTTAGAGAAACTATGAGTATATAAATTGGACATGGTGCATTATGAGGAGTTTTTAATCAAGTGAGGTGTCGACCAAGATTATTGAGAGATCATTTTTTGAAAAAATAGTAATAGTTTACCAAACAAATAAGATTAAAATAGATAGATAAAGAATATAATCATATAAAGAAGTTCTGGATGAATAGGATCATACATAAATGTCCCATAAAAGGGTTTTGAAGCTACTTTTAATACAATAGTATATTAAAAAACATACAATAATGAAGGTGTGAAAAATTCAACCAGCACCACGATGATGAATTGAATCTTATTGGTGAATGTTAATTTTATTTTTGAAAAACATATTATAACATTTTCTATGAAAGAAGAACATGAATATTTAAATACATATAGTTCTATGAAAATGATAGATTTACCATAATCTCTACAAACTATAATGGATTATTTTCTAATGGATGTGTGTTTTAAGGTTATTTCCTGCAAATCACTTTTTTTGGATTTTTAAAAAGCCGGTTTGAGGGTTATCCGGTTCCCGATACAGCCGCACCCAAAACCATCATTAAAAATTCAAATTCAACAAAAATGCCTCGAACTTCACCCCAAACACAGCTCATTGCCTCGTAACTCGTACCCCCGTCACATCGAAGCTCGAACCAGTCATCAGAGCCCCGCAATCATCATGCCGGTCGCCGGCGAGACCATCGGAAAATCGTCGTCGGAACCTCCTTCGCAGCACCATCCGACCACCGTCATCACAAACTTACGAAATTCACAGGAGCCCGAAACAAGCGCTCCTCATCGATGTCAACAAACAGGGCCGAACAACGTCGACGCACAACTGAGAAGGACCCAGAGCGCTCCGGAGAGTATTCCGGTGAAGACCGGTCTTACACCCGTAGATCCGACCATCAGTGCCGTCAAACGTCACCGCCGGAGCAAATCCAGCAAGGCCAATCACCGGGATGCGTTCACCGGGGAGAAAAAAACCAAGCAACCAACAAAGATCACACATACCAAAATCAAGAAGCAAACCTTCAAACCCAATGAGTTAAAAAACCTCCAATACTCAGAACCGGAGGAAGCAGGGATCCGCTACAAGCAGAGGAAACCCATCGCCGCCGTCCTTTGCGACCTCGAGGTCCGTCGCAAAACCATCCGCCAAACCCGGGAGCAGGGCCAAGACCTCATACGTATGGATCTGGAATTTCCGTCTCGGACCGACACCACGCCGCCAACGAAACCCTAAACAGAGAAAGGAATTGGGAGAGGCTATGGAGAGCGGGAGAGACGATGAGAACCAAATTCCCCCCTCATGGTTGCCACATAGATCTCAATTGGTCCTTTTAATTATTATCGGAGGTAGGGTACATCATTTAATCTTGGCAGTTTTAATTTAGAAGAAGGAGAATACTACCATGGACATACATATCATCGTAAATAGTAAGGGGATTACTATATTTAATGGGAAGAACTATCTCATCTGGAAATAAATATTGATACAATATCTATTGTCCATTGAATTTTATGATCTTAAAGTTACAAAAGATGGTTTCGTAAATCATAGTGAGGGTTCTCCCTTAATAGCTATCGACAACATGAATATATTTAATGGTGAGAGAGAAATAAATTCTATAATCTCAACTCACTTCAAAATTGAATTTATGACTATTATAGGTATTTTAAAAAATTAAATAAAATGGGATATATTGAAAAATAATTATGAAGGAAAAAAATCAAATAATTCCAAGTTACAAATTTATATATTAAAGTATGCTGATATTAAAATGGGTGAATATGAACCATTTGGTGAGTTATTTACAAGGGTTAACAATATTTAAAGAACTATTTTCCAATTAATTATAAATTTATTGATTTAAATATTATTGAAATGATTATAACATTACTTGCTCACAACTATGATTAAAACATAGCATCCTTAGAAGATAAATATAGTAAACTCTCTGTCTATATTATCTTTATAATAATATCTTCCAATATAAAATGAGAAGATTAAAATATTTCAGGAATAAAGAATTTTTTCATGAAATCTATTTTGAAATTTGTAATAAAAGAATGTATATAAATATTTTTGAGAAATAATTACTTGACACTGAAATTGATGATATGGGGGAAGTAATGTTTTATGAATTCATGTGATTATTTTCTAGAAAGTTGAAAAGATTCACAAGGTAGTATAGATTATTTTTAACATTTATGTTTGTTAACTATGGATACATTAGACACATTACATAAAATTTATCTAGGCTAAATGAAGGTGAATATAGTTATAAATAAGATGGAAATTCATGATGTCCAAAAATTAATAATATTGGAAAAATAAGGGGAAAATCATAATGAAATTAAAAATGTATTCTAAAGATAAAAAGAGAAAAATTTCATCCAAATGTGATAATTATAATGATAGTGAACACGACGAAGTAAATTACAATATTGATAGTACTGAGAAGTTACGTATTTAAAAATTGATGGATGAGTGTCTTATCTAAGATAAATTATCACAATATAAAAAGATTCACTCAAATTATATATGGAGTTTATGATTAAAATTGGATTGGAAGAATATCAATTTTTTTTACCTTTATAAACAAAACAAGAAGATAATGATATATGGTCAACCTATTTCCCATAAAGAAATAGTGGTTTAAGAAAAAAACCATTTTAATAAAATGGATTAAAAACATGAATAAGTTACATGATAAAGAGATAATCTCCAACTTATTGATTGAAAAAATATAATGGTGATGGGGAATGAATTTAACTTTGTACAATATAAATTAGTTGAATTTTAAATGGGAATATCAAACTACTATATATCATTTCCAAATTTTGGTGAAATTTATAAAAAGTAGAAATCATTGAAGGATAAAAAATATATATTCTTTAGAGGTTTTGGAAGAGGTTAAATATGTTTTAAAGAATAATTATTTCATGAAGACCATGAACGTATCCAAAAAATAGAATTACGGAAATCTAGAATATATTATATAAAAAATATTATTATAAACCCCTACAACCAGAGATATTGTTATGGTGAAGAATAAATATAATTTGAAGAAAAAAATGTTAGTAGTTTACCAAAATTTATGTTTACAACAAAGAGACATAGTTGATGGTAAAAAAGATGATACCGAATAGACAAACAGTTCTAGAAATATGCATGATATAGAAGAAAATATGATCTTATGTATATTACTGGTACAATCGAGGCTTTGGGAATATATAAAAAATGTTACAGTTTAGTTAACAAATTAAAATTTCAAGATGATTTAAGGAAGACATATTTTCTGGGAATTTATCCCACTTAGAGAATATATACAAAAATATACATACTGAAAATTTAAAATATATTTCATCATCTAGAAACAACTTATAAAAGACATGATCATATTGATAATCCTACTAAATTTAATCTTATTATTATTCCTTCCCAACAATTTTTATTTGAAAAATGTCAAAATTCACATGTGAAGGATAATAATTTTAATAAAAATGACCTATTTTTTGAAACTACACTGAAGGATACAAAAGAAGAGTGTCCTTGGATATTATATATATATTTTTCTTCATATATAAAAAAATTATTTGAAATTTTAAAAAAAATGAGATAATATAAATAAGGGATAATGAATTTTGGCAATGAGTAGTCACGTAGTATCGAAGTAATTAGATATAAAGTTATTAGAAAAATTGAAATATTTTTGTTCCTTATTTTTTAATAGACTTAAAAAAATTTGGAGTGTTTAATGGATCTGTGATGATGGAAGGAAAGTAGAATTTAGAAGAGATAGAATTATTTTTAAAAGATCACAAGATGGAAAAGTTGTAAAAAGGGTAAAATGAACTATATAATTTTTTGGGTGAAAGTTTCAAAGGGAACAAGCTATATATATATATAAGGAAAAAATTTAGTTATGGAATAAAATTATTATACATATATTCAATAGGAATATGAAAATGATGATAAGAGGGGAAAAATTATTTTTTTCTCAGGACATGTTAGGATATATATGGTTTTTCTTCATGATATTCCAAAAAGGATTATTTTATATTTAGAATATAAGAGGGTTGAGATACAGAGAACTCATCCCTTGGAATTTTTTAATTCAATCATATGTTAGCCCATGATATTGAATTCAAAAAAAAAAGATAACTATTTTATCTATTTTATTGATTAATTAATTTATATTACATGTATTATGTTTTTGAAACACATATAAGAGACTCTAAAAATGATTAATAATTTTATGAGAAGTACTAAAAATGAACGTGGACACTCAAAAAATATGACTTTATCTAATAGTGGTTCTCAATACATAGAAGGTATGTTTAATAGTAATCATTAAAATCATTGAACTCATCATGAACATAGCGGACCAGACACACATATAAAATATACTGTTTCTAAAATATTGAAAAGAAGTTTGGATTAAATTTCCCAAACCGTATTGATTGATCATGATAATTCTTGATTTGTTTCAAGAAAAATATCAGGAGTTGGTTTTTAATTTCAAAATATTTATGTCTACATGAAACACTATGATATAACTCCATATGATATGCATAACAAATTGATTCCATGTTTTAAATATATAATGGCATTTGGTTGCCCCTGTATTGTCAATATTAATGATGAGAATCTTGGGTTGTTTAATCAATGAGTTGTTTAGGTAATATCCCTTACCTACCATCTTAATGGAAGAGGGTACATGTGTAAAAAATAGGAAACTAAATGGAATGTAGGCTCTATAGATGTGAATGTTCTATATCATTCTAATAGAAATTTTTAGAAGTTTTCCTTACATTTATGTTAATGAAAAGGAAAAACTTCAGATATAATATATCATGGTAATTTATCTAATAGAAGTGTTGATATAAAATTAGAAAATAATGAAGATATAGTTTCATCCATTTCATGTGATGACAGGAAGTTTCATTGATATTATATATGGATAATGAAGAAATCATAGGTTAAAATATCATTATAGATTATGTAAAATATGTTCAAACTATAATATCCTTAAGAATAGTGTGACAAAACTATTTATTTGTTCAGGTTAGGACAAGAGATATTGAATAAACAGAAGAGAACCAATATTATATTACTGCCATGAATGATGAGTTGGATTATATTGAAGAAAATGATACATGAGAGTTTATTATATAACTATAAGATAATAATTTTATTAGAATATTGTGTGATTTTTTTGAACAATTTGAATGATAGAGGAAATGAGATAATAAACAAGTATAGAAAAGTCTTTAAGGGCTGTTCATTTGTTGAATTAATTTTTAGGATACAATTTTACTCTAAGTAATATGTGAACTATAAAATTAATTTATTTATTTTCCACAAAAATGAGATATAATATATTAAATATGGATATTAATTTTGAGTTACTCAACATAGAGAAAAAAGAATCAGTTTATATAGAAAAACCATGTGGCCTCATTCTTGGTCAGAATGAAAAAGATTTTTTAAATTTTAATAAGGATTTGAATGGGTTGAAACAATATTTGAGAGATTGGTGGTATATATAGGATAGCTTAGTGATTCTTTTTCATTTTAGAAAAGGTTGACCTGATAAAAAAATCTACATAAAATAAAAATCGAGACATTTCTCTCATTATGATTGTTTAAATTAATGACATCATGGTTGTTGAAAATGATGAAGAAATTTTTTAAAATATTTTTGGGGATATGAACAAGCTATTTGAAATCAAAATACCATTAGAGATGAAATAACTTCCTGGATTATAAATCAGTCAAAAATGGTAGAATATCTTTTCTCAAGATATGTATGCTTAGGAACTAATGAATATATTTGGAATAGATAAATATGATACTCCTTTCACAGTCATCTTAGAGGGAGTAATTTTTCCATTTGTTGAAAAAGGAATGAAATTCTATTATATATAATTGAGGAAGTTGATTAGAATCATTTTATATCTCATGTATTCAATGAAAATATAATATATGTTGTTTCACATTACATAATGTATCAATGTGCACATCAAGAGTCCTAGAAAGTGGTTGGAAAAATTATTTGTTGATATATTAATGGATGAATAAATTTCAGGTTGAAATATGACAAAGATGATTTATAGATCTATTTTTTTATATTGAAACAAATTGGGTTGATTTTTTTTCTTATAGAGAAACCAAATTTGGTGAATTTTTATTTTTCGGTGAATGGTGGGAATTTTTTAGATAGATTAATAGAGTTCATGGAATTTATGAACCTATGTGGTATAATATTTTACATTAAGTCATTAAATAAGTCAATTAAATAGGATAATTATATAGTTTATAGACATGAAATTATGTTTTATGTTAGCCATTATTATAGGATATGATAATAAAATTCCAATCAATTTTTGAAATAATTATGTTCAACTTTCCAGATTCAAGAATGTTGATATTATATACCACTCTTTCATAGATCATGTGGAATTAAATGAAAAAAAGATGGAGTTTTTACCTATAATATTTTAGGTAGTTGATGTCATAAATAAACCATTTCTAAAGAAAGCATTTGAGAAACTGAGGGAGATTTGGGTTTTCAACCTCACTCTCTTCAAGGCTATGGTATGTGATCTCTATCCCCATTCGGTTCTTGTGTTTGGATAGTGTTTTAAATGTGGTATACAATATATAACAACATAAATCATTCCATAGACATATGATCTACCCATCATGGTAGAGAGTGTATTTATGGGGTTATTTTTAAAATGGGGAATGTTATGATATTATCCCATGGTATATTTTTTAATATAATATCGAATTAATTGTAGGAACTATCTCAATAATTTTTTAGTCAATTTCAGTTGTGTGGATGTGGTAATGAAATAATTCTAGAATTTTTATTAATCACTGATTTATGGAAAACACAGTTTTGTAATTCATTGATTCTTGATTTCTACCCCAATATTGATATTATAGGATTTCAATTATTGGACGGTGATACATTTCATAATATTCATTGATTCATGGGTTTTTTATTTATTGTTGAAAATAAATTACAATGTAGGAAATTTTTTAGACCAATAGGTTTTTATGTTGTAGTTCAACTGATGATGATGTTGGTAAACTGAATGAAGGATTTATTGATACTTTATTTTATTTTTAGTTTGTAAATTTATTTATAATATTGAGGCTTCACTATAAATAAATTAGATGGAGTATATCATACACAAGTGATCCAATACATTATTGAAGAATGTGTCTGTCTGAAAGCTATCATAGGGACAACAATCCATGTTTTTTGAGACCTTGATATTAGGAAATGCGTTTCTGTTACTCTAAGTACCATACATCATTATTAATAAAAATTATCATTATTTAATATGAGTTTATTCATAATGATCATAGATTGTGTCTAGAGGACTGAGAAGTAAAAATAAAGTTATATTAGATAAAAATAAATATGAAGTGTATCTATTCAATGGTGTGTATTATTGGGAAATATATTTCTAGATTTAATAACCCGAGTTCATCATATTGAATTTTTTTTGAGGAATATGTTTAGATAGAGTTTATTTGATGAGTTGATTCTGGATAGTTGAATAGTGAGAACCTATAAATCAAATATCATCAAATGAAAAATGATTTCATTAGACCGTGATTTAAATATTGAGTCTAGAATATGATAAATGTCCGTGAGTTAATTTGACAGAGATAACTAGTGAATTACTGGATGAAAGAATTTTTAAAAATAAGTTTAATATAAAATTTTTAAATATCATTATAAAGTCCTTGTAAAGTCATTAATTATGATGACATTGATATAGATGTTCAAAGACTCAATAATAAATACAGAGTGATCCTAATTCTATCCGAGATTTCATTTATCTTTGAAATTTGTTGATGGTGAAAAATAAGGAGAGAACTAATAAAAATATTTGTCTCTAAATTTTATAGAGGCATTGATAGTGGTCAACGTAAGGAAGAATCAAATAGGGAATTAAAATATAGAGTTTCAAGTTCAATTTTAATGTTTAGGATTATCTATATAATCCTAAAAACTATGACTACATACAGGTGATAACAAGTATTTTGAAGTTTTGTTGAATATGCGAGGTGAATTCCTAAATTCACAAGATATCCTTTTTTTAACAAATTATATAGGGTACCCGATATATAATCACCTAAAATCGGTACCATATATATATATGTGTGTGTTTTTACTATATACGGAGGTACATGACCTAGATAAATCTTATAGAGAATCTTTGTATTAATATATACTATGTGGATTACATTTAGATGAATAGGTTTATAAAGACATATACTGAACAAAAAATATTTGAAAAATATGTTTGAAAAAAATACTTGATAGATGTTGTGAAATTAACACCTGTTTAGGAACTACTATAATGAAATTTTTGAATATATAAAGAGTCAATATTATGATATGTTGAATTTTGTTTCAAAATGTTCATTTCATTGGTGTAAATGATTTTATAATATTTTCTATAAAATATGAACATTAAAAATAAAAAACAAGAGTGTTTTGAAATTGATGGATATATCCTTCTTGTTCTAATAAAAAAAGGATAGTTTTATATTTGATGTGTGTAAAAAAATTATTACTAACTCATGATAATGACTATATAATCTTATTTTGTAGTGAAAAATTAATATTTTAGTGTTCCTATGCGTGTTCTCATGTGTTTATTTTATAATATGGGTAATTCCCTCTAACCAAAGGCAACTGTTGTTTTTCATGAGAAGAAAAAAAGGAACATCATTAATTCACCCCCGTCCTTTGGGAAAATAGTTTTTGAATGGTCAATTTAATAAGTATGGATATCTTTTAAGAGATAATTATATGAGAAATGGAATCATGTTTCCATAGGGAAAGAGGGAGCTTAATGGAATTGATGCTCTAGAATCAACATTTTTTGTACATTAAATTATTCAGATATACTTATTCTTATTACATAGGTATTGTTATTTTATATAAAAATAATATGAAAATTTACATGGAATATATTTCACATCAAAGGGTTATATAAGATACCCCTATAATGATAACCCCAAGAATCCATGAAAATAGTAATAAATAATATTTCTTATTTCTTATATACATAAATCTTATGTAAAAAATATGATGTCTAACTATTTCGTAAGGGGATCATTCTCATTGAGAGTTATTTTTAGAATGTTCATACTTGTGATCCTTATAAAGGGGAGTTCATGAGGGCGGACCTATTAGTAAAAATTCCACATGTTTTTTTGTGAAATTGGATATACCTATATATATGAGTATGTGTAAGTCATTTCACTCGAGTACATTGTTAATAAGTTTCATGAAATTCGTACTTCGATATATGTAAAAAAACTATGATGACATATTATCTTTTTTGGGAGACATAATTGACTGCATCATATGTGATTATAGATTAATTGAATGGTAAAAAATGAATTTTCCATTTCCATATAATAGAAGATGATACCTATAGAACTTCTCTTAAAGATTAAGTTCCTAAAAAAATCCATGACCTTGGTAGTTCAAAAATAAATTCATTATGAAAAAACAAATATACGATACATGAATCATGTAATGTACCGTTCTTTGGCTGGGATTAATTTTTTTCCCAATATAATTTTTGTTTTCATTTGGTGGATGATCTGAATCTTAAATCAAGTTTCAGTATAGATTTAAAAGAGTTAGAACACATAAAAGAGTTGTATTTAGATTGGGTTTACGGTCAAATAGGTGTCCCAAATCTGAATGATTCTCGGGAGCGATGATCATTGATAGCTAAATTTTATGGTAGATAATCTAGGTTGAATGATTATTGCGTGATTCATACTAATTATGGGTCTCAAGCATGTGTCTTAACTTGATAATTAAAACGGTTTTTTGAAAACATATAGAATTTCCAAGAAAACTATGCTAGCCATGGTGGGTTTCAAAAATATTGAAAAATCATGCACCCAAGGTAGGATGACCATATATGATTATTATAATAAATTATACAGGATAATCACATGGATTATGCATGGGTTTTCTAACCATGTAACACTCCTTTTGGGGTTCCACACACTAACACCCCCAAGCCATTCGACCAAATGACCTCAAGTGCGCCTCTGTGTGTGCCAAATACTGTCGACTAGCAGTGAGGGTATAATATCGATTATGTGGAGACTATACCCTCTATATCAAAGTATCACAAAAATGGAAATAAATATACAATAGAAAATAATATAGCCATAACAAGAATAGTTCAATTATAATTTTTTTACCAAAATAGGAAATACAATATCAAAATTGAATAGTATATATTTCATGCCAACGTACAATTCATGTGTCAATATGTAAATCAAAAAAATCATTGAAGACACTAATAACTCAAAAAGGGTACCTAATACACATTTTGTTCCCTCATCTATGGTTCATCACAAACCCGAAATCTAACACAATTCTTTTTTGCTTATATTGTCCAATAATAGTGAAGTCTATTCAGGTATCAATAAGGAATCCCAAGTGGGGTGTGAGTACAACTCAATAGCCTACCACTAATGATGCCTAAAACAATATCCAGTCAATTAAAGTGTATGAATTTGTAAAAATAAACAAGTACTGTTCATAAGTATAATGTTATCACATTATCAAATATTTTTTATTTGACCACATAAACCCTTGGGTTCGCAAGGGATCCTGAACATCAACACCTACTTCTTTCAGTGTATTTTTCTATACCTCTTCCAACATTTAAATAAAAATTCAATATAATGAAAGGGTATTTAATTATCCATTATTTTTAATCCATTACCATGCATAGTTTGAACCATAATCCAATTCCAATTTTATGGTCGTATAATGTCATGTATGGCACCCTATGGGTATTTAGAGCAGTTGTATGTTTCCAAAACCCTCTAGGTATTTAAAGAATAAATTCCATTCCAATTAAACATTAATGCATTACATGGGTCCTTTAACATCATCGATAGGATCCCGTGGGTATTTGGAGTGGCAGTCTAAGTCACACCATCATTTCTTTGTGAATTACATATGGGTATTTGGAGAATCAATTTGTGTCCCAAATGATTACATCAAAAAATCAAAAATATCACATGTACCACAATATTAAATTTATTAATTCAGAAATTAATTATTTCAAATAAAAAACTTCATATTCATATCATTATATTAATTATTTAAATAATTTATTATTCACCTCAATTCTATTAATTCATATAATGATTATTTAATCAAATTAATGGCTTTATAATCATGACAACCTCTATTAATTAACTAAACTATTAATTAATCTAATTAAATAAATATATATATCACAAAAATCAACCAATTAATTAATTCAACAGTTAATTAACAACTTTAATAAATTTTTAATATGAATAATTCCCATTAATTAATTTAAAAATACAAGTATCCCTTAATTAATTCAACAAATAATTATTCGAATTTACAATATCATAAACAGAAAAAAATCCCAATAATTAATTTAAAAAACATTTAATAATATTCCAAAATCAGAATATTATAATACTTAACTCAATAATTAATTATTCCCCAAATCCCACAATTTCAATATTGTGATAATTAATTCAACAATTATTTATCCCCAATTCCCTAATTATTTAAATAAAATAATTAAATTATGGAATTAATCTTCTAAAAAATCTATGAATTCTACAATTACAAAAGTATAATTGAAATCATGACTATGGTATTTGAATTTCATACCACCTACCTCAATTCATTTATCCAAGTTTTCCCATTGAAAATTACCAAATTTGAATGGAATTACATAAATTAACAAGATATGGATCTTAAAACATAAATCAAGATCGATTAATCAATATTATACATTTATAGATCTAGATCCACAATATGAGATCTAGATCTAATAAGAAATTGGGAATAATGATACTTCAACAGATGTTAGAAGAATGAGAATGAAAAATGAAACCACTTGGGAGGTGATACTCTCATTGGGAGGGGTTCAGATCATCAATCTAGTCCTCAAAATGCAATAAATGGAGGTCATAATGGTTGGAATTCTATCTTGGAGCCACATATGGTTAACCTACCTCCATCATGAATAGAGGTGATCGTCATGTCCAATCACAAAGAGCCGCATATGGTTAAATCTATGTAGTTTTATGATAACTATTGTTATATGAGAACTCCATATGTTATATGTGATTCTCCCAAAAGCCACCAATTCTAGGACCCCTACCCAAAGGATATACTCAGGAATCAGTATTGTACACTCTTACTAACAATCTATCTATGGGTTGAAATCCATACACAATATTACCTATGTACCAAAAAAAGTGAAAATCCATTCTAGAAGAACAAGGTAAAAACAAGATTCATGATATGATATTATATTCTATGGGACCCAATTTAAGTGGAATATCTCTTGAACATACAGTTCTTCAAACTTATCCTTTTATAAAGTATCCAATATAGGTATGAAATGAACCACCTATGTTAAATAATCAATAATAATCCAAATATCATCATTCATATGAGGCCTTCTCAAGTGACCCCCCACAAAATCCAAAGTCATGTTACCCCACATTCACTCCGAAATAGGAAATGACTATTGTAAACCACCAGGTCATCTATTCTCAGCCTTCACTTACTGATAGGTGTGAAATTATGTCATAAATCCTTCTATCTCCTTTTCCATTCCTAAATTCCAAAACCGTCGATGTAGGTCATAGTACATTTTTTTCACGCCTGTATGTAATGCCCACACCATGGCATAAAACTCACACATCATCTCCCCTCGTATGATCGTAGGAACAAAACTTGATTCCACATATAGATTAAATCAACCTCATTTATAATCCAACAAGATGGAGGATCCCCCCTTCAAGTATTTACCTCTAGGTCAAACAATGTAGATCCTCATATTGCAAATCCCAAATTCATCCCAAAAGTGTAGAATCCACTAAAATTGATATAGAAGTCATATTTTGTTGAATCTATTAAACCACCCCATGTATATAATCAAATAATGGCATCATCTTACACTCATCACTAGAATCCTATGCTAATTATGTTTGGGTTTTCCTACTAAAAGGACCACCCATACTATTTCACTTCCTGAGCATATATGCTGGATCAAAATCAAATCACTCGATATAATCAACCCATCTCTATTACTAGAGATTCATATATCACTGTGAGAAGTTATACTATTTACTTTTGTGATCTGTATAAACTATTACCTTCTTACCCAATAGATAATTTCCCCATCAATGTAAATCATAATCGACTATAGCTAACATGTGGTCATACGTAGTCTAGATACATTCATGTGGGATCGATTTGCAAGTCTCGTACACAACAACCCAATCTCCCTACATCAACACTACTCCAAGACCAATCCCATAAGTGTCACAAAATAACATTTACACCTTACATGAATCATGTAGGATCATTTTTATGATGATTTCGAATACTTCTTCAACTTCTAGAAGGAATTCTCACATTCATCTAAAATGTTAAAATTTAACCCCTAATTGGTGAAGCCCAAAAGAAGAGGTTATAATCATGAACTCCTGACATGAAACTCTGATAATATACATCTAGCCCCATAATTATATAGATACAAAAACATTCTTGGGATACTAAAAAGATACGACTACCTAAACCATCACTTGGTCCATTGGAACACCTTCCTCTAAGATGACATGACCCAAGAACTGTACCCAATAAATCAAAAAATGAAACATAGACAGCTTGGTGTATAAGTGATGATCTCTTACTTTACTCAGAATGAAATCATGAGGTCAGTAATGATAGTCACGAGTCTTAGAGTGAATAATGATTTCATCCACAAACACAACAACAAAACGATCCAAGTATGGATGGAGGATTCAATTCGTCAAGGACATGAACACTTCCGGTTTGTTCATTGAGAGAAGAAGAACTATGTTGTACTCTTATAGTCCAAACATACATATTAATGTATAATGTGGTATATCCAATGTTAAAACACTCAACTAATGATACGCTGGTTTCATGTTTATCCATGAGAAAACAATATTTCTTCTCAATTGGTAAAAAAGGATCATTGATACACAGAATATGATACTAGTACATCACTTTCATCTAGTTAATCTTCCATTAATCAACACCCAAGGAACTAATACCCTCATCCTTCGTAGAAAATACCACTGTAGAACCCCATTGTGAAATACTTGGTCTGATAAACCCCTTATATTTTAACACCTCCATGAGAGTCTTGAGGTATTGACCCTCTTTTTGTGAAATTATGTATGGTGGAATTGAAACTGGCATTGCTCTTGACATGAGATTAATAGTTAATTTCAAGTCCCCCTCAGGATGATATTGGGAGAAGTACTCGGGAAAAAACATATTGATATATACCCACTAGGGTTTGGAAGACATCTTGATTTTCACCCCCATCATCCAATAATAGACTTGAAGACTGGGTTGTGAGCTCTCTGAGATACTGATGAAGTGTCCTTGCATGTCTCACCTACATATAACACTCTCCATGAAGGATGTAATTTTAACCCTTAGGAGATCAACAATTCAATCTCATGCGGTAATAATCTATGTGTGCTTGGTAGGCTACTAACCAATCCATTCCCAAAGTCAAGTGAAATCCAGACATGTACAAGATATAATAGTCCCATAGAAAACAGTACTCCACACCCTCATGATAACACCCCTTTCATAATCATATTTTCATCAAATATACTCCAAAATTTGTATCTATAATCACAAACCCAATCACAAACTCCACCATCAAGTTCTATCCATTAATAAGTTTTGCAAATATAAAGAAAAGAGAGGAACCGGTTCCAAATACGACACTATCTAACCAAGAATCTAAAAAATTAGTAACTCTCGCTATCGATAGTTAAACATCACTATCCACAATAGTAGGATAAATAAAATGTAAATATCCTACCCCTATTACCTATTATGAAATTTGAGATTCCTAAGCAACACTACTATTATAGTACGGGCGCTCCTACCTTGATTTTCCACAGCCACTGCCTTTAACGCCACGACCAGTAGAACTCCATCTACAATAATGATATGGTGTAGAATATCCCCTTAATACACTCTAGATTTTTCTAGATTCCCTATATTTACACTTCTGTCGGGGGTTCCTTCAAAACCTGTGTAGATGCCTCATCCCACCACAAGATCACTACTTCACTAGTGGTTGGGGAAAATATTTAAAAATGTTCTCCAACCTACTACATTGTTGGAAAATCTCTAAGGTAAGTTACTAAGAAACATATTCATCCCCAGGAAACTCTTTTTTCCAACTACTCTAGCTATAACTGTGATAGTGACACTTCCTAACCTTAGAATATGTACCTCCTCATTGACTAAAGGCACCACATTTCTTCCATTCAGTTTCCCCACAAATATGAGGGCAAGATTACCCACTTATGAAAACCTATTCAACCTATATATGTTCAACTAGGAAATAATTTCATACTTAATCCCATATTGATGAATTTATTCTATTTAAGACTCAACTTCCTCCAATGCTGTAACAGAGCAGTGAAATTTATTAAAGCGTCAAGCATAGTCCTTCCAGAAAATACACCCTAGAGTAATTCTCAAGAACTTAGATACTCTTTTTTTCTAATATTTTTGGATAAATGTTCTCCAAGAACTTCACATAGATTTTCTTCTACTACATAGAATCCAGTGGTCCATCTTGAGTCTGTATGTACCCACAATGATATTATTGACCATGTAACATATATGTAGCCAATTTTTATCTCATCTATGTTGGAGTCTCTAAGTGCTCAATTATAGTATTGATAGAATCAACTCAGATCTCATTAGACGTAGTTACACCCTCCCTAGTAAAATTTATATGGTGCTATAACATGAAATCCCCCATGAAATTAGATATTATTTTCATAAATTGCACTTGGTCACTTTTAATAAGTTTCATGAACTGAAAAAATTTCTCCTGGAACTGCTCTCAAACTTCATTGCATGGAAATATCAATACTTCAGGTTCCACCACTTTAGGATCTTTTTTAGTTATGTACTCTTTATTACCTCTAAACAAGAATCATCGTGGAATCATAAATCTACAATTCCAATCATTCACCTAAGGAATCATTTCAAATAATAAATCAAATTTCTAGGAAATGAAATATTCCAAAATAACTCCCACAAACCCCTTCCTCATGGTAAAAATATAAGTTCTATCACTACCTATAACCTTATAACATATAAGTAATGGTTAAAAATGGTAAACACATTCTCTTTATCAAATTTCTCATTAGACACCGATTATTCTAATTATGCATCATTTTAAATTTTAAATTTCATATAAGGAAACATTTTCAGTCCAATTTAACATGTACTGGAAAAATGTCCAATTTCAACAACATAACGAAAAACCATTTTACCATGTATGCCTAAAATAATAATTTCACAAAATAATCTGGATTTCAAGAATGATGCATGTATAAAAAACTATCGTTCCTTACTGGGCCAAGAGTAAAATCTCATGAAATCTCTAAAACAATAATCACACAACATAAAATGTGTGTTGCCTGAGGTGAAATTTAATCAATTATAACAATACACATTAGCAAGAAATATCCCAAACTAGGTACATGGGGTTTCC
Organism: Viscum album; assembly: GCA_963277665.1. Classification (NCBI taxonomy): domain Eukaryota; kingdom Viridiplantae; phylum Streptophyta; class Magnoliopsida; order Santalales; family Viscaceae; genus Viscum; species Viscum album. The sequence continues at coordinate 2,004,482,912 of OY728122.1, read as the reverse complement.
CCCATACCTTGGTTAGAAGGTATCATGAAGGAACACATTTCCAATAGAATACTTTTCCTAATATCCATTCTAGCATTACCAAAAAGTAATAAAAAATAAAATAACACAAAATAAAACTCATATGATAACAATTTTTAATGTCCTTGGCCAGGTTCCACACAACAGTTCCCTCATCTAGTTGGTCACATAACCTCAAGCACACCTCCTCATACAACAGTGGCTCCCAAATAGTAATGAGAGTCTAATGTTGATCATGGTGAGTCTATACCCACTTTATTGGAGAATAAAAATAGTGGAGATAAATATACAAAAAAATATTACCATAACCAAAATAATAAAAGTATCACAAGATGAAAAATAAAGGAAATAAGATATCACAACTGAATATTAGATATGTTGCGCCAATGTAAATTTCAACTGTCAATATGAAAACACCCCAAAAAATAAAGATACTTGAAACTCCCAAGAGGGAATCGAACCACATCTAGTTCCCACATCTATGATCCACCAAATTTTATTCCTATAACATAGGTCCTTTTCCCTTAACATATCCTACAATCATGATGTCAATTTAGGTGCTAATCAAGAAGACTGAGTAAGGTGTGAGTACATGTAAGTAGGCCCTAACAAACGTTGTCTAAAACAATATCCAATAAATAAAAATGTATACAGTTGTATAATGAAATAAATAGAACACATAAGTATATTATAACATTATTAATTATTCATTATCAAACCACATAAATCCCTATTTGACCAATGATGTACGAACCAGAATACCCACATCGTCCAATGCCAGAATAAAAAACATTGACAAATTTAAATCACAATTCATTTTAATAAAATGGGTGTTCTTTATAAATTCATTTCAATTCATTATCACAGCTATGTGGAACCATTTTCCAATTCCATTATCATAGGAATAGACCGTCATGTATAACACCCAATGGGTATTTGAAGCGTCATTCTTTGTCCCACGCTCCATGGGTATTTGGATAAACATTCCCAACACCATACTAATCTAATACATCCCTTGGGTCATAGAATATCATATCTAGGACCCTTTTGGTATTTGGAGCATTAGTTTATGTCCTAAAATCATATATCAGTCAATTAAATATGGGTATTCAGTGAATCTTTTCATGTCCCAAAAATTTACATCAAACAATAAAAAATGTCACATGTACCACAATATCAATTTAATTAACCAACCCATTTATTATTCCAACACAAAAATTTCATATCCATATAATTACATTAATTAACTAAATAATAAATTAATCACCTCAATTCCATTAATTAAACCAATGAATGACTAATCACATTAATTGTTTTATAATTACGACAACCACCATTAATTAGTTCAACAATTAACTAATCTAATTCAATGAATTTCCATATCACAAGAATATAACAGTTAATTAATTGAAAAATTAAAAAACCAAATTCAATCAATTGTTTAATCTCAAAAATTCCCATTAATTAATTAATTAATTAATTTATATAATCCATCATTTTAAATATCCCATAATTAATTTTACAATTAATTATTCCAATTCCAAATTTCATAAACATAACAAATCCCACTAATTAATTCAAAAATTAATTAATAATATTAAAAAATCTAAATATTCTAATAATTAACTCAATAATTAATTATTCTCCAAATAACCAAATTTCATTATATTAGTAATTACTTCCACAGTTAATTATTCCCAATTACACCTTTCCAATACATATACATTTTATATAATTAATTAATACAATTTATGAAATTAAATTTCTAAAAAATTATAGAAATCATAGATATAAATACATATTATTGAAATCATTAATAAAAAATTCTAAAAATATATCACCTACCTCAATTCATGGACGAATGATTACCCAATAGAAATATTAAATTTTGGATAGAATAATTACAATGAACGAGATCTATATCTTAAAACCTAAATCAAGACCAAACAATAATTTTCTCATAATTATACATCAAGACCCACAATATAATAATTATATCTAACCAAAAATATTTAAGAACAATCCTTCAATGGGTGGGAGAATAATGGGAAAGAGAAAGGAAACCACACAGGATGAGATCCTCTTTCTGGGAGGGGTGTCGATCCTCAATCTAGGCTTTGAATAATGAAGAATAGAGTTTAGAATGAAATTGAATCTATCTCGGAGCCATGAAAATATTTAAATAATTGTAATTCTTAATTGGAGTTGATTAGGGATTAATAAGGGCATTTAGAAATTTTTAAAACTAATTTTCTTGATAATATTTACAGCACACATGGTATATTGGGTAGGGGATCTTGTTTTTCTAGTCCATGATCATCTTTTGGTGGGATCAGTTTATCCTTTTTGAGAAAATGATTTGATAAATACCGTTCCATCCATTTGAGTCCCATCTATTTTGGAATATATGGTTTTCTAGGTTGGTTTGAGAAGATTGTGAAAATCATGCGCCAACCATGAACTTTACCATTTCCTTGAAAAATTCGCACTTTTCTCCCAAATACACCCCAAGTTATAACCTAAACAAACAAAAAATAAAGAAAATTAGTACTGGTAAATGAGTTTGATACATCTCTAAAAAATGGTTGGGTTCTTTAGAACCATGTACATATACCATGCAGTGGAGGTGAATTAGTTTCAACAGAATCATTTATGGATGGGATGTCTAACTGAGAACCTGAACCCCATAGAGTGGGGAAGTTTTGAATTCTTACCAACATATTTGATAAAAAGATTAAAAAATATCACATCCTAACTGAATTTATCTTAAAAAAGATACATTTACCATTTTCCCTGACATCCTTAAATGGGGATTTATGCCTTTTTGTACACCATTTATTTATGGAGGTCTCCCATGCTTACACCACCTACTTCTCCACTTCCAATGGTGGACCATCCTCATTTATGACCTGATTAAAATATCATTCATTATGTTGGAATCCTCTATCTATGTTTATGATTTCATTTCATTATTTTCATAGTTTATCTTTCATTATTTGGGGTTATTTATTTTATGAACTCATATTACTAATTTTTAGGTAGTTTTTCAAGTCATATGATTTCTCTTCATTTATATTGAATTATGGACTGATAATGGACAAATGAAGAACCCTATAAAAGATGTAGGTGGTCTATCAGCCTCTTATGAATAGAGACATCATTTAAAAAATGCACCATTTTAACTCACACCAGATTCTCTATGTTTTAAATCTTAAATATTGAATTAATTTAATTTAGTTTTTATCACATTGAATGGGTTATCCTTGAGTCCCAATTCCATTCTTACAGATTGTCTATATTAATGTGAACAGTCCATTTTGGGTGTATTGATATATATTCCCATGAACATCATCCCATGCTTAAATAATTAAAAATTATTTTGGATGTTTTGAGTATCCTCTACATTAGATTGATATTTAATAGAATTTAATGGGAACATAAATTTTTATATAAAAATAATTGACCCCATAAGTCCAATTAAAAATACAACTATTTATTATTCCTAATAGAAATGAATAGGTTATCATTTAGTGAAAATAATCTGGATGATTTTTATATTGGAATGGAGTCCGATATGGATATTTTTATTTAGAAATTTGATATATGATATTAATAAATTAAATTAAATGATTTAATTAAATTAAAGGAATTAAATTTTTTAAATCTAAGTCATTACACACTTGTAATTTAATGAATTATTCGCATGAATAAATGATATTTAATGAATTTTTAATTGCAGGAGCATCTCACATGGAGATGTTAGAATGTATTAATTAAATTATTAAAGAAATATATAATTGTTATTATCATGTATAATTACCATGGCCTATCTTTAATTATTAACTGAAAGGAGCTTGGTTATGTTATTCTTTGACTGATATACGGAATCAGGATACAGAATCCCTTTGATGGGATCAAAACTTAAATCAAATATTAAATTATTTGAGAGATATGTGGATTTATAATACATAATTCATATTATTAGATAATAATATTTTTGATATGATATAAATTTTGAGGGACACCTATATTCTTTAGGTAAAATGACTTTGATGAGTCTGTAGGATAAATAAATTATATTATGCATTGTGTATGACACTTGGATTCCATATTTGAAATTACATGGATGAGAAAAATGTATAAATGGATTTTATTAATCCTTGGGGGATACCTATATTTATATAATGTAATTTATTGTATGGGATCATAGGTTATATGAATTATAATAATTCTTGGGAGATAATGGGATTCCTCATACCAAATTCATTGGATAGGATTAGATGATCAATGAAATCAATTTATTTTTTTACACCTTAATTTATAAAACATAATGTCATAGAATTTGATGAATATAATTTGATGATGGTTATAGATAGTTTACATGGTATCTTTTTAGGATTCACATGATTGGTGAATCACATGGATACATGGATTTATAGGAAAGGGTACAATTTTTCCTACTTTATTGTTCATGTGTTCATAGATATCTGGTATATTCCAACGTAGGTATTGGTATCTAAGAAATATTATGGGACCAGAATCTAAAATGGGACAAATTCATTATTTCACTAAATTAATTTATTTTTATTCCTACGAGCGTGTGTTATAATATACATGATTTATGGAAGCCTCCTAATATTTACTAAAACCATTTATGGGGTGTATATTGCAACATGGTTATTTCTAATGATTGTTTTTTTGGATGATGGAAAGATCCCAAATAGAGGGTATTGGTTTCCAGTAACATGATAGAGTACATGAGCAGAGGATTGAGATTGTTCTCCCGATACTAGTGGAGTTTATCTATTGGTCATCATTCTTCATTTGTATAGAATATATTTTATTGTATTCATTATCCCCATTATTCATAATTTTCTAATCTTCAATTGTATATGATACTGGTTGTGTATCTTGGAATTTTATTACTATTGAGATGATTTACATCCATTCTAATTAATTTATTTTTTCTTCCAAATAATTTAAAACTAATATATATGTTAAAGTCTCCCACAATACCACCTTTAGTCCCTCAACACTACTCAAAATAATCTGTCATGTAGGGAGGCATTCTTGAGGCTAGGTGATACTCAGGTTTGGAAACATAGTTGTGAACTAGAACCAGGATTCTATTAGTGGTATCAATGATCTTTTCCCATGGTCTTACTATTTTAGGATGGTGGATAGGGGAATATGTGTATGTCATCATTGGAAAAATATAATGTGTTTTTGTAAGACTATCCCATAAACAAGGGAAATATCAAGTGGCAATGGATGATACTATTGTGAACGATTTTTGATATTATAGTTGATTATTATTTATCATTGAGAAATTTAGTACCTTCCAATGATTACTAATTTATGATTTTTAGCCCTATGACCATTATAGAAGGAGATAATCAACCTCTTGGTCCAGTATGATAAGGGATGGGGGTGTTCGTTCATTTTTTAAGGAACATAGGATTAATAAGTCATCTGAAATATTATATTTATACCAAGATTACGTGAGTATGTTTGATGGTAATCTGTATACCATGTATAGTTTATTATTTAGCAATATTAGTTGTATATTATTAAACACTGGCTTCCTACCATATATGAATTTTTTTATTACACAAATAGTATCTTTACATGATTATTGTTTTATTTAATTATGGTAGCATGTCTTGTAATCATCGTGATATATGATTGGCTATTAAAGTGTATGCATTAACTAAAATGTTGTTTTCTCATATATGTTGTTGGTGGAACCTTAAATAACAAATTATGACATGATTGGGAAATGGATTATTTTTTACCTGAGTAGAAATGATAATTGGTTGTATTATATGGGGGAAAACTACAATTTATACTATGAATGGGGCTTTATAAATTTGGAATGGTGAAACATATAATGGAACCACGAAATATAGAAATTCTCTATTATGAGACCAAATTTCAAATCGTGGTTTTGTATACATGAATGCTAAGGATAACTTATAAATGAAAGTACCTTTCTAACTTGTGACCATTAACTTATCTAAATGGACTACTGTATAAAAAAAGTGTTATGAAATTCTGATTCATGACTGAAAATGAGATTACATTGTATGATTTAAATAAATTTTATTTATTACTCATGTACATCAATAAAATTTTGTATCAGTTGTATCCTTTAAAGGCGTATATGATTATATATTTTTAATGATGACCCTTATAAATGAATCATTATATGCTTCACTTGGCCCTTGAAATTTTTTTAACATTACATTCCTTTGAGATAACCTTTTTGAGGGTGTTCTTAAATTATTATGAATTGAATATTAATAGTTTTCACTTAAATTTGACACCAAAAGTAATTTATAGAAAACTGACCCCATAAATTAAGAATGGATTCTCACATAACAAAACCCAATTTAATATAATCATATGATCATCAGTTGACTCCACACACACACACACAATGATATATATATATATATATATATATTAATACTGAATTCTCTTGGGGTATTCATCATTTTTTATGGGATAGTTATTTAATGTTTTAGTAACTGCTTATAAAATTTTAGTATAAATTTGTGGTGTAATCATACATGGCCAATCCCTAAAGTGATAATAAACCATATGACTTCCTTTCGGGATTTATTGATATGAGTCCATTGTTAATTAAAATTCCAATTACAAACCAAATGTGGTTTTACTCTATATAAGGGAATTGATATATTCATTAACTACGCCTATTATGATAACTTATGGATAAATAAATGATTTTTATGGATATAATTTGGTGATTTTCCCATTAATTCCTGACATCAGTTGAATAAATTGGTAAGTATGGGTTGAGAAATGATTACGTTTATAACTAGTATTTAAATTTAATATCTTTGAGCCTCCTTAATGTTTATAATAAATTCATATTGATGCAATAGTCTTAGTAAAACCTTTTAGAGGCATTGATTAGGAAGAGACCATATTTGGGGTTTAGTTTTTAAATATTCACCTAAGAGTTTCCAAAAAAATGAATGAGAGAATTGTTGTGGATCAATAATGATTACTTATTAGGTTTCATTGGTCCTAGATGTTATGTGTCAATTCATAGGGACATTTTTGTGCATGACATTTTTTAGGGATATGTCTTGTTTAAGTGTGGGGCTATCCCATTAGAGGAGCCACCCTAAAAAATTAAGTCATTACTAACTACATATGAAGAGTTTCATAATTAGTGTGTCATTCAGTTTCCATTATCCCGAGTAGGAATCTTATATATTGAAACAAAACTAGGGGATTCAGGTGGAAATATATTTTGTTGGACATTTAGGGGGTGGGGGTTTCCACATGTGAATACATAATGAGGGTCAACGTTTATCCTTTAATATTTCAACTATTACCCTTTAAGAAGAACCCAAATATGAGTATTCTTAGAGAGAATTAGGGACTAATAAGACAATTCTAGAATAGAATTTAGTTTGGGACACTACTAGAAAAATAGGTATTTGCGACGGGATCCCGTCGAAAACAGCTGTTTGCGACGGGATCCCGTCGCAAATGACCCGTTGCTGAAAACGGTGTCGCAACAACAATTTTTTTTGTGACGGGACCATCGCTAAATCCTTTTTCTGCGACGGGGAGAATCCCCGTTGCAACTAGTACTCCGTATATTTGTAAAAAACTTTTCAAAAACTATTTGCGACGGGCCCCGTCGCAAATACCTGTTGCGACGGGCCCGCCGCAAATAGTTTTTACGACGGGTCCTGTCGCAAAAACTATTTAAAAAAAAAATATTAATAAATTATTTTAATGCATATAATAATAATACTATTTACGACGGGCATAGTATCCCGTCGCAAATACTATAAGAAAAATAAAAAATATAAATTATTAATAAATTATTTTAATTAATATAATAATAATCGAATTATAATTCGAAAATAAAAAATAATAAAATATTAATAAATGATTTTAATTAATATAATAATAGAATTATAATTCACAAATAAAAATAATAAATTATTTTAATTAATATAATAATAATAGAATTAAAATTCAAAAATAAAAAATAATAGAATATTAATATATAATTTAATTAACAAAATAATATTAGAATTATAATTCATAAATAAAAAAAATATTAATAAGTTATTTTAATTAATATAAAAATAATAGAAATATTTTACATTCAAATATTAAAATAATTCAAGTATTACAAATAAATATAATTAAATTATAATATTATAAAATTTTAATATATATATAATTTAATATTATAAAATATAAATAATATTATTATTCATATTAATATTGTTATTTTAAAATATAGTATTATTAATATTTTATAATGAGACAGAAACTACGAATAGAAAAAAAAATCATATTTTGATTTCACAAATTTTATTACATAAATACAAACTCTAATATGAAGGAGGTGGGAGGGAGGATCTGCAGATAGTGGTGGAGGAAACTCCATCCCTAAAGCATGAGTGAGTCGGCGCATGTACTCCATCTGCTCCTGATGCTGCTGCTGCCACCGACTCGTCTGCTCCTCGTACAGCTGCTGCTGGCGTCGACGCTCCTCCTCATACTGCTGACGCATCTGCTCCTTCTCCTGTCGGAGACTCTCTATCAGTGCAGTCTGAGATCGCAACTGATCCTCATACTGTGTAGCAGAAGAAGATGCACGAGCCCCTCTCGAGCTGGACGCTGACATCGGAGCACTGCCATAATAATCTCCGGGAGTCAGTCGAGATCTGATACCAACTACCCGGCCCTTCTCGAAGGCATACTGGGTGGCCTGCATCCATGCCGCCTCATCAAACTGATGGCCAGTGGTCTGATCTGATGACTCAGCCTGACTCTCAGGCCAGGCCTATGACTCTGCGGCCTCATATGACTCTTGTAGTTGCAATTTAAAATTAAAATTGTGAATATATTATATGCAGTTAATTTTTAAACTTGAAAACAAAAAATACTGACCACGATGTGATGCTGACGATCACCTCTGAGATCCCCAGTAGCAGTATCACTATACATCCTCCGATATACGTCGTACTCCATAATATCGGGGTGCTCGACAACCTATAAGAATAAAAAATAAACTGTTAATATTTATAGTTATATAAAATATTTATAAATAATGTGCGTACCAGATGCTGTCTATGAGTACTGAAAGAATGACTCCAAGCTCGATGAGTCACCTCATGTCTCCCCCGATTCTGCCTCCCCATCGATGATCTCCTCTGAAAGGCACCACTCAACCAGTGCGTACATAATCCATCCCATACATGGGATGAAATGTACTCTGGTCGGTGTGCTCTACATGAATCTTCAAAATCTGACACTCCTGCTTTCTTCATCGCAACTTTTCTTAAATTGTGAAAAAACTGATGAAGGCGATCACGCATGGCCACCTCCCATGCCTCGTGGATGGCGTCACGCATGGTATCCTCGATTGGATAACATAAACCCTACAAATAAATCAAAATATCAAGTTAGAAATGAAATAATTTTCAAAATAATAATAATTTATTTACGTACGTACCAACCAATTGACGAACATGGCCTGCTTCACATCAATGGGAATCTGCTCCCATGTGGTCCACGGCTGAGAGAAATAGTTGCGCAAAATAGCACTGCCCTGTCTGACTGCTATATAAGGAAAACAGTAAAAATAATATACATTGATTATGTGAATAGATTAATGAAATCTTAGTCAAATCCACATGTTATCACACAGGTTATCACACCTCTGTGTGTGTGGATCAAACCCAAGACGTGGACGTCGCTCGGGGACGGGGTCAGGAATCATCAATCGTGCAAGACCGCGCCCCCTCCGCGTACTCCCTGGAGCACCTGCAGGCTGAGGGTCATCTGTCAGCAACTCATCCACATCGAAAGTCAGGTCAGCATCCGCCAACTCACGAAATGTGGCGTCGTCCATCTGAAACATAAGATGTTAATGTTGTTAGAAAATAATTGATAATTACTATTATATATACATATATACATATTATGATTGTATATAAATACCATGGAATTCTATCAGTGTTAATCTTCATCATCATCTTCATATATGTCAATGTCATCTTCATATTCCTCCTCAACATCATCGATATCCATTCGAGTTACAGTTGCTTCATCTCTTACCATTTCAAATTTATATGTGACATCATTAACATCATCATTATCACCGAATCTTAAATGTGGGGTGTCGTCATCGATACTCATGTCTCTTTGTAAAAAAGATTGATTTTGAGTACTCTCTTGAAAAATATCAATTCTTTGCACATCAGTGAAAGCACATTCACTTTGACTAAACTGATTGTCTCGAATTTTTATTTTTATTACACTACACCAATCATTAAAGTCTCTTGATGTAGCACAGTACTTTTCTTAATAAACATGATATGCCTGTTGATCCAATAAGAATGGTTCATTTACTGCGAGAACACTTTTACATTTAATATCGATGATTCCATGAGTCGGATGAACACACACGCCTCTCTCTGTATCCAACCACCGACATTTGAACATGGTTATGTAATGTTGTCCAGGATAATAGAGTTCAATGATTTCATCAAGTATGCCATAAAAGTCAACTTCATTTTCTCGATGATGAGATCCTCTCAAGATAACTCCACTATTCATTGTTTTTTCGATTCCCCATATGCATGTGTGTGGAATCTAAATCCATTCACCACATATGCATTATAAGTTTTAACAAGTTTGGAAGGTGGGTTACTCAATACACACAGCCATTTGTCAATTTTATCAGCATGTCGAGACACCTGAAAATGTGTGAAATAATTATCAATATAGTAAACTATACATTGAATGAGTTGCTAAAAGATAAAGAATTTATGTTACCAGTTTTTGAAACCACTGAGAGAAATTTTTCAGTCGATGTTCTTCGAGAGAAGCTGTTGTAATTTGTGGAATTTGTTTCTTGATATGATTATCATACAACCTGTAAAAACCAAAGTTATTTACTGTAACATAAATGATAGAATAAGTGATATAATCACTTACAGTACAACTGATGTCATCTCTTCACAGTTGAGCAGAACATACGTATGAGCTCTATGATGTTCCTCATCTGAAAGCCAGCTTTCATAAACTCCACCAAAACCAAGCTATGACTGGTTGAAAACAGATAATTGATTGTCGATTTCATCAATATTCCTCTTGTTCCATCCCATTCGGTTGTGTTTTGAAGGATACTCAGATTCAAAATAATGGGAGCAAAAAAAAGGATATTTCCTCTTGCAAATAAGCTTCTGCAATAGATCCTTCAACAGATGCTTTGTTACGTACTTTTCTTTTCAATTTTTGCATGCATCTTTCAAATGGGTACATCCATCGAAACTGTACTGGACCTCCACATTTGGCTTCATATGGCAAATGTAACATAAAATGTTCCATTGAGTCGAAGAAAGACGACGGAAATATTTTTTCCAGTTTACATATAATTACAACAACATCTTTTTCAAGTTTGCCTAGAGCATCATAATCTGCTGCAGCCGCACAACTTTCCCGAAAAAAATGAGACATGTCTGTTATGGAATCCCAAATCACAGAATTCAACAGACCTCTTAATCCAATGGGTAGCAGTCTTTCCATTATAACATGACAATCATGACTTTTTAATCCAGTAATATGACCATTCATTACACATCTACCCAAATTGGAAGCACAGCCATATGGAAGTCTCAAATCTGCAATCCACTAACAAAATAATAAACGGTTTTCTTTAGACAGTGTATAAACTGCTTTTGGTTTCAGTAACCTTTCTGTTCTTACATTCTCAAACCGTTCCAATTCTGGATGCCTGCATATTTGGGCAAGATCTAAACGTGCATTTATATTGTCTTTGCTCTTTCCTGGCGTATCCAAAACTGTATGAAACAAATTATCAAAACAGTTCTTCTCAATATGCATGACATCTAACATGTGTTGGACCAACAAATCAGACCAATATGGAAAAGCCAAAAATATGCTACTTTTAATCCAATTATGTTCTTTCCCAAAACCGGAAATTTTCTGTTGGTTTATTGTGGGACCAAAGGGGATGTGAGGTAATGAAAATACAATTGATTTTTACTCCGAACCTGATAGCATTTTTGGAGGTCCTTCCCTTTTAACTATTCCTTTTCAGAAATGATATATGTTTCTGCGAAAAGGATGATCATCTTGAAGAAATATGAGATGACAATCAAAATAACAAGGTTTCTTTCCATGAATGAGCATAAATGCTTTGTTCTCTCCCATACAGTAAGGACATGATTTATGACCATGTGTACTCCAGCCAGATAACATCCCATAAGTCGGGAAGTCACTTATTGTCCACATCAATGCTTCTCTCAGTATGAAATTCTGTTTCATTGCAACATCATATGTACTGACACTAGTACTCCACCATAAATTTAATTCATCAATCAATGGTTTCAAATAAACATCAATATTTTTCTTCGGATGTCCTGGAATTAGTAAAGTCAAAAAGATATATGGCTCCTTCATCAACATCAATGGAGGTAAATTGTACGGAGTTAAAAAAACAGGCCAACATGAATATTGACTACCATAAGATCCAAACGGATAGAAACCATCAGTGGAAAGGCCCAGTCGAACATTTATAGCTTCTAAAGCAAAGGATGGATGCACTCTATCAAAATTTTTCCATGAATCACCATTAGCAGGATGATTCAAGCTTTTATCGGTTGAAATATTCTCTTTATGCCATGACATCATTGTCGCTGTATTCTTAGACATGAATAAACACTGAAGTCTGGATGTAAGCGGAAAATATCTCAACTGTTTTACAGGAATCAAACCAGACTTCCCGTGTAGTCCTTCTTTATAACTCAGTTGCCCACATGTGGGACAACTATCCAACGACTCATTTTCCTCAGAATATAAAATGCAGTCATTTGAACATGAAAGAATCTTCTGACAAGTAAGTCCCAAATTTCAAACCAGCCTCTTACTCTCATAGTAATTTGTAGGTAAAACATTTCCTTCGGGTAGCAATGTTTTAAGCAAAGAAAATATCTGGTCAAAACAGGTGTTTGACATTCCGTTATCTGATTTGATAGCCATAAATTTTGCAACTGCTTCTAATTTGCTCATCTTGCAGCCAGGATATAATGCATCCTCAGCAGACTTCAACAACTCATAAAATTCAGACGGTGCCAACTCAGGATTTGAAGCTATATCAGCCGGAGTTTCAGTATGTTGAACAGATGAACCTGCAACATCATGTACTAAATCTTGAAACTAGGATGGATCCGAAATCAAGTTGGTATCACCTGCTCTGGAACTGCGTTCACCGTGTTGATACCAAAAAACATATTCTGGTTGAAAACCAAAACGCAAGAGATGTTCTCCCACTTTGTCAAACATGTCAAACGTTCTCAATGCACATTTTCTGCAAGGGAATTTTATTTTGCCTTCTAAAAAAAATTCTGGATTCGATGCCGCAAATGATAAAAAAGACTCCACACCCTCTACATATACTGGAATTAAGCCAGAATCGTTTGGATTTCTACGTTGATTTATCCATATGCGGTCACCTAATAATGATTGTTGACGACCTCGTTGTTCCATATTTCTTTATAAAATATAAAAGAATTACTGGTTTTGAATAATTTGTTAGAAAAAACACTCATGCTATGATAATTATAGAGTTTAGATCATACACGACTGACGCAAACTTTTTATTGAGATAGACTAAAAAATTGACCCTTTTAGAATTAAATATGTCGAGAATAAAGCAAAACATGTTACAAATATTGATAATTTAAATATTATATAAATTTTTTATTATTTTCATAGTACTAATATTATTGGTAATTATTCCTAATTATTGTTAATTATTACTAATTATTACTAATTATTACTAATTATTACTAATTATTACTAACTATTACTAATTATTACTAATTATTACTAATTATTACTAATTATTGGTAATTATTACTAATTATTGGTAATTATTACTAATTATTACTAATTATTGGTAATTATTACTAATTATTACCAATTATTGGTAATTATTACTAATTAATACTAATTATTGGTAATTATTACCAATTATTGGTAATTATTAGTAATTATTGGTAATTATCGGTAATTATTACTAATTATTGGTAATTTTTACTAATTTTTACAAATTATTACTAATTATTGGTAATTATTACTAATTATTTCTAATTATTACTAATAATTACTAATTATTACTAATTATTGGTAATTATTACTAATTATTGGTAATTATTACTAATTATTGGTAATTATTATTAATTATTACTAATTATTACTAATTATTGGTAATTATTATGAATTATTACTAATTATTACTAATTATTGGTAATTATTACTAATTATTGGTAATTATTACTAATTATTACTAATTATTACTAATTATTGGTAATTATTGGTAATTATTACTAATTATTGGTAATTATTACTAATTATTGGTAATTATTGGTAATTATTACTAATTATTGGTAATTATTACTAATTATTGGTAATTATTATTAATTATTACTAATTATTACTAATTATTGGTAATTATTACTAATTATTGGTAATTATTACTATGTATTACTAATTATTACTAATTATTGGTAATTATTACTAATTATTACTAATTATTACTAATTATTAGTAATTATCACTAATTATTACTAATTATTGTTAATTATTTCTAGTTATTACTAATTATTACTATTTACCGGTAATTATTGGTAATTATTGGTAATTATTCTTAATTATTGGTAATTATTACTAATTATTACTAATTATTACTAATTATTACTAATTATTGGTAATTATTACTAATTATTACTAATTATTACTAATTATTGTTAATTATTCCTAATTATTGGTAATTATCGGTAATTATGGGTAATTATCGGTAATTATTACTAATTATTGGTAATTATTACTAATTATTGGTAATTATTACAAATTATTCCTAATTATTACTAATAATTACTATTTATTACTAATTATCGGTAATTATCGGTAATTATTGGTAATTATTGGTAATTATTACTAATTATTTATATGTATTTGTAATTATTCCTAATTATTGGTAATTATTCCTAATTATTGGTAAATATCGGTAATTATGGGTAATTATCGGTAATTATTTCTAATTATTGGTAATTATTGGTAATTATAACTAATTATTGGTAATTATTGGTAATTATTGGTAATTATGACTAATTATTGGTAATTATTCCTAATTATTGGTAATTATTCCTAATTATTGGTAATTATTCCTAATTATTTGTAATTATCGATAATTATGGGTAATTATTGGTAATTATTACTAATTATTGGTAATTATTGGTAATTATTGGTAAATATTACTAATTATTGGTAATTATTCCTAATTATTGGTAATTATCAGTAATTATTGGTAATTATCGGTAATTATTACTAATTATTGGTAATTATTACTAATTAATACTAATTATCGGTAATTATTACTAATTATCGGTAATTATTGGTAATTATCGGTAATTATTACTAATTATTGGTAATTGTTGGTAATTATCAGTAATTATTACTAATTATTGGTAATTATTACTAATTATTACTAATTATTACTAATTATTACTAATTATTACTAATTATTGATAATTATTTCTAACTATTACTAATTATCGGTAATTATTCCTAATTATTAATAATTATTACTAATTATCGGTAATTATTCCTAATTATCGGTAATTATTACTAATTATCAGTAATTATAACTAATTATCGGTAATTTTTACTAATTATTGGTAATTATTACTAATTATTGGTAATTATTACTAATTATTACTAATTATTGGTAATTATTACTAATTATTGGTAATTATTGGTAATTATTCCTAATTATTGGTTATTATTCCTAATTATTGGTAATTATTCCTAATTATTGGTAATTCTTCCAAATTATTGGTAATTATCGGTAATTATTGGTAATTATCGGTAATTAATGACAATTATTGGTAATTACTACTAATTATTGGTAATTATTACTAATTATTCCTAATTATTACTAATTATTCCTAATTATTACTAATTATTACTAATTATTACTAATTATTACTAATTATTACTAATTATTACTAATTATTACTAATTATTGGTAATTATTGGTAATTATTCCTAATTATTACTAATTAGTGGTAATTATTAGTAATTATCACTAATTATTACTAATTATTGATAATTATTAATAATTATTACTAATTATTGGTAATTATTACTAATTATTGGTATGTTTTACTAATTATTGGTAAGTATTACTAATTATTGGTAATTATTACTAATTATTGGTAATTATTACTAATTATTGGTAATTATTACTAATTATTACAAATTATTTCTAATTATTGATAATTATGGGTAATTGTTCCTAATTATTAGTAATTAAATGAATAATTACCAATAATTAGGAATAATAACATTATTAGTATATTTTATTATTAATATTAAAATAATATAATTTTCTAATTTATATATAATTCTCCTCTCATCTGTGTGTTTTCTATCTCCACATACAAATAATACATGTGGAGACAGCAAACACACAGATGAAAAGAGAATTGTATATATATAAAAAATTATATTATTTTAATATTAATAATAAAATATACTAATAATGTAATAATGTTATTATTCCTAATTATTGTTATTTATTACTAATTATTAATATTTATTCTTAATTATTAAAAAAATTTACTAATTATTCCTAATTACCATTAACTATGAACAATACTAATAATTTAAATTTATTAAGTAACAAAACAATGTAAACATAATTAAATTACAACTAATTATGAATAATTGAAACTAATAAAAAATTAAAAATAAATATTAAATTAAAATGAACATAAATACCTTGAAAATTGATCTGAGGTTGATCTCTGATCGTTTTTCAAAACTACAATATCAACTCCGGAGAAAAAAATTAAACTTGAGAAAAACTGATCTTTAGAAATAAAATTTTGAGAGAAGAAGAAGATGGAGTTTGAGAATGATTTGAAAAAAACGGACGGGGGTATTTATAGGTTAGATTATTTGCGACGGGTCCATTTGCGACGGGATACCCGTCGCAAATAATATTATTTGCGACGGTACCCGTTGCAAATACCTTAGCCATCATTTATTACGGTCAACGGTTAAATAGTTATTTGCGACGAGTCTCGTCGCAAATAACCACCTGCCGACATACTATTTGCGACAGGGGAATATTCCCGTCACAAATACCTTTTACCGCCGCCGGTTATTTGCGACGGGAATATTCCCCCGTCGCAAATATGTTTCCCACGATTTGGCGCGCAAAGCGCGCCAGTCCTTTTGCGAAGGGGAAAGCTATCCCGTCGCAAAAGGCTACTTATTTGCGACGGGCAAATACCCCCGTCGCAAATAACCCGTCGCAAATACCCATTTTTCCCATAGTGGGATATGTTATGAGGTTTTTATTGCTGTAGGTCAATGATATTTTTATCTTATTTAGTTCTGCATAGTTATAAAGGGTTTATAGGAGCATTAGATTCCAGGAAATTGTGTCCCTTATGTGATTATGGGTTTCATACAGGGGACTATAGGGCTTATTGGAAGACATAATGGCCCTTGTTTTTGACTCAAGAAATTAGTGAGTATGATTTTTTTGAATGAGGGAAACATGATAGAGAGGTTGGCCTGAGGGTTATATCATCCTCAAGGGTGATGATATTAGTTTTATACTTGTTTTAAGAATTATGAAAGGAAGGAAATATAGAATTACTAAATATGCATGATAATTGTTTTGATTCATAAAATCATATAGAGTACAATTAATAGATATTAGATTCTATGGAAAGGATTTTTTTGGGTCCCATGACCTATTTACCACTAGTTTCACATTGAAATTTTAATTTTTAAAAGTATCCATGAGATGGGTGATCATTCAATAAATCATTGCACATTTAGGATACCAATTTTTGAAAGGGGATATAATAAAACTCATGGAATATTAAAATGGGTGTGTCATGTAGCACTATTATATTTCCTTATAGAAGTGATACCAGGGGGATCATGAGTCAGATTTGGAAATCATTGTTATAGGATGTGCAACCATGGTGTATAAATTTTTATTTCTCTGATGTTTCAAATGGTACATCATTTAAATTATATATAGATGAGAATCTTGGCAGGGGAATAGGATCAAAAGTTTCCAGTTTTAAAATTGTGGGTATAATGACCTGGAGACTTTGATAAATTTAATTATGTTTCCAAAAATGATGGAAAATTTGAAATTAACATCTGTGACATGTGATGATTGAATAGATAGAAGACCATGACATGCATTTTTTGGACATGTAGTGTCAAGGGATATTTTTGGAAATTATATCATAGTTTATGTGAACGTGGATTAAGAGGTAAATTTACTCAAATAAATGTAATATTATTGTACTCAAAGTTAGAGTTAATCTCGCAAAATATCATGGCATTATCCTAAGAAAAATGCGATAATGTTAGATATATGTTTATCTTTTTATCTAAAATCATTTATGGTTTTATTAAGGGACACTATGGGTTCACGCTCAAGGAAGGATTTTTAGTAATATGAATGTTACGTAGTAAAACATTTCTAAATTGAAGTTGGTTACCCACATTACATTTTTAATCTCGGTGTACACCATGAGAACAATTCTTCTAAAATGGAAATGGATAATGCGTAACATTTATACTTTTTATTATGATGGTAGTGTTCATAGATTTATAGTGTCTAGGCTTGAGTACGGACTGAGAACTAGCTATAAGGATCATGATCTATTTTCACTGGTATAATGAAATTAGATATCCTAATGTGGAAGGAAATACATCTGTCACTGGAGGGAAAACCTAAAATGAGAAGGGTCATGGGACATTGATGCCTGTTGTGTGATAGTGGTTTCAGATTTCACATTCCTTTGAATAAATGTAATAATTTATGACTGTGTTTTCATAGTATATTATGGGATCACGTTTTCATATGATCTTTGGAAAACCAATGTATGGGCCTTAGTTCTAGGATAAGTTATAACAATCCCAAGATTTTATTTTTAAATCATGTGACTGATATTATGATTTAGAGTGATGATAGTTTTGATAATGGGATGGTTTATCCTGGTGATATATTTGGAACTCAGTTATAGACTTTGATGATAATTCTTGGATGCACTCAGTAAACCTAGAGACAAGGGATCTAGAATCTAGTTTTGTTTATTTGTTGAAAATTGTAGAGGATCATTTTCGAGGAGATCCAAGTTGATTTAGTTTCGTATAAATTCTCTCTAATCCTAGATTTAGTTAGTGGGAAACTATGTCTGACATGTTTCCGGGATGATTTGGGTAAAATCAAAAGGATTTCATTATATTCTAATGAAAATTACAGAGAAATTAGGTTATGTTTAATTGTATGTAATTTTACCATTCAATAAAATTATAAATTATGTTTGGTTAATCAATCTGATTCAAATAGGTTATTTATTTGGGAAATCCCAATTATAGTTGTTGCATGAAATATAATTGTATGTTTAATGATAGAACATATGGTGTGCAATTACATAGGATTTTAATTGGACAAATGATGATGTGATCATGTATCTAGAATATAATGGCTCTAGTAAGCATCACCATGATGATTCGGTTTTAATTATGAGCATTGGTCATGTTCGAATGGTTTATGTATCATGGGTTTAATGTGAAACTTGGGTGTTCATTGAGAGTTGTAATTAAAATGTATCTCTTTTAGTGGGAAATTCGAAACCCTATTTGGTTTATTTGTTTCTTAGTTTTCCTAAATTACTCTTGGGGATGATAAGTTCTATGCTGGGGAGGTTGAAATGTGCCATGTTTTTTAGGGCTTAATTTTTTTCAAATAAATTTTGAATATTCTTATGGAAGATAGTATATATCATAAAAACATATTTGGAATGGATTTTCGAGAGTTAAAAACCAAAAATAGTTTCTTTATATAGGGTTTAAGGTCCAATATGTGTCTTATAATTCTAGAGGAGTTTTCAAAAATGAATCATTTGGTATCTCAATTCTAGGAGAGAGAAAAAGAGAGACAAAGGAGAATTGTTGGAACATGATTAGTACTAACAATGTCTCCTATTTAGATAAGGAACGCAATTTTTCTAAAACATATAGAAGTTCCCATAAAAGTATGAATGAATTATAGGGTTCCACATAGTTTGTAAAACATTGCATGTAAGTTCGTTTGACCATGCGATATGTCTGTAATAAATTATAGTAGAGTCAAACGTATTAGACATGTTTTTTCCAACAGTGTGCCTAGCCCATATGAGGGTATGATGGTGAGGTAGGCCCAAGGGATTGGTTTGCATATTTTTATTTAACCATGCACAGGAACTATGTAGGGTGTGGATCTTGTGTAATGAGATCCGCATAGTTGGACCACAGATAGAAAAATTATGTGGCCAAATCATGGACCACTAAAAAAATAAATAATTAAAATTTTTATCCTATGGCCATAAAATGGTATTTACCAATTTGTATTCCCCATTTCACTACATATATTCTCCTCACATGAAGAACCTCCTACTCCTCTTCCTATGGTGGATTTTCCACATTCCAATTATGATTCATGATATAACAACCCTACTTTTATTACAAACATAAACATGATTTATTACACAATCTCTTCACTTGATAAAACATGGATGATTGATAGGTCTAGTGTATTTGGGGATTAAGAACATTACATAACAAATTAAAACATTAAATACATCATCTTTATTGAAAATGTCCATTACATGACCACTATATTCCCTCGTACTTAGCATTGCATGGAATTACCTAAGGACATGCATAAAAAAGGGTGAGCTATAAAGCCCAGTAAGGGAATAAATATGGAATAACATGAGGAATACAATAAATGTTAGACAATAGGCATATCAATTTAGAACATGAGAAACATGAACATAAAGGCCTGATAAATCATGATAATGATAACATAGAAATGTTGCGACAACACTTAACATGGAATTTAGGACGACCCAAGGCTCATTGCACATTGAGCATGAGTAAACCGAAATTACACATGAATAATCAGTAAACCCTCATTACAAATGAATTATCACGAGTCAACACTAATTGAACATGATGTATCATGATACTCTACTTTACCCAATGTATTAGAGCGCTATCAGGGTACACCCATCTTAAACATTCATTTCATGCATAAGTGTGCCACATGGATCATATAACATGGAATCAATAAAAATAACAAGTTATTACATGATTAAGAAATGTGGAATAAATAAATTAATGTTCTGTTAAATATGAATATGTTCATAAAGTTGAATACCCTTGATAGAGACATGGGTATGGTATTCACTACACAATGATATTGGCTTGAACAATGCGGTGCAATTTCGGCAGCATAACGTTGTGACATAAGGATTCATGAAAATGGTTTATGTGAAAGGAAAGGTTGTCTCATAATATATAGTTGAAATGGATTGTAAGGGGGTCATACAGATACATGTTCCAATAAACGTAATGGAATTTAGATGCATAATAGAAAAGAATTACTTGGATGTAAAAGAAGAGAGAGAAATCGCTCAAGGAATTTTGACATGGTAATGGGTGTACATGGGAGGAATTAATGAGAGATAAAGGGGTCTAACATCATCCAAACATAAATAGACCAGTATGGGGGAGGTGAAAAATCATACCCCAACATTTTTAATTGAAAACGAAAGGGCGTAACAATGTAAAGAAAATTGGACAAAAATGAGAAAGGAAGAAATCCCTTATTTTGAAGTGTGATCCCAAAGGATTGGGAGGGGCTTTATAGTGGCTTATTGTGATATTGGGGAACCTTGGGAGGATTCTAGAGATATGAGGGCAGGGGATGGTCGAACTCAAAAGGATTTGAGTGAAAAAGAAGTGGGAGCGTGGGTGGGTTTATATAGGAATGGAGAGAGAATTCTTTATTATTTAGGTTTGGGACACCTCACATTAAACTAATCAAAACCAAAAACCAGCCCATGGTTATTTCCCATGGATTTTTCCAAAGAGGAGTGGAAAAAAATATTTTATTATGAAAATTTCCAAACTTCTGAAAATAATAGGGATGCTTATGTAGAGGTGATTCATACTCTCAAGGAAAACAATTCAAAAAGACAAAATGTTTTATAAGCATTGAAGGGTCCAATAATGCTTTGTAAAATGAATAAAAAAATTCTAAAATCACATTATTTTAATTTTAAAAAATATATTTTCAGAAAATATTGTTTATAATATTATATTACATCTCTATTGGGACATTTCAATGTCATTGAACACATTATATATTTAAATGGTATTTAATTTTTACCCAAAAATTCTACTGTCTCAGAAAATTATAAAAAAATCACTTTTTGATAATTTTGTAACGTACCGGTTACGAAAGCCACCGAGAGGCGCCCCGTACCCAGTTGGTCACATGGCCTCAAGCGCATTTCCCCAAAGGCCAGAGGCTGCCGACTAGCAGTGAGGGCCTTGGGTGTGATAGTGGGGAAGCTATGCCCTCATTGGCAGAGTACAGAGTAGAAGAAGAATAAACATGCAATAGCGGAAGCAGTAATAACCAACAATATAAATAGCGGAATAATAAATCAACAAACTAGAGAACAAATGTATATATATGAAATGATGCATGATACATGACTAGGAAGGCATCCAAAAAAGTCACAATGCTGGAAAACACTACAGTACCAAACCAAGTACAAAAAGAAAAGTAAACAGCTCCTCAGCATCACAAGCTAATGCTTGGTCCCATGCTCCCCTGCTCCTAGCAGTCAAGTTCCAGAAGTCGAAGGGCACTTGACCTTGTCTATACCTTCAACAACATAGTTTTATTGGGCCAAAATAATGTCCCAAATAGGGTGTGAGGTAAAATCCCAGTAGGAATTCACTCGAAGATCTGTGCCTAATAGTCAGTGAGTATATGGCAGGTAAAAGTACAATAAGCAGTAAACAATAACAACAAGCAATAGGCAGTAGCAGTAAGCAGTAGTGCAGGATGACACAAAAACAATCAAACAACAACCAACAATAGCATTGAAGCACAAAACTATCAAATAGGAACCCCTATGGGAAGTACTCACTGCCAAACCCTCGGGTCCTAACCAAGAAGTACCACAACCCTCTGGGCAGTGAACTTATCCTAATCCCTCTGGTTTGGTCATATGCATTTATGAGACTCTCTGGGGAAGCTCACTTGGTCAATTACCGTTATAGTCTAGGTTAGTCAAGGAATATCTTGAGGAAGATCACGCAGTCTTACCCTCTTAGCCCAAAGGTCTAGAGACTCTCTGAGGAAGCTATCTCGGTCAATTCCTCCTATAGCCTCAGGTATACCACAGACTCTCTAAGGAAGCTCACTCGGTCAATTCCCCCTCTAGCATGGGATGGTTCTTAAAGTGATTCAATCAAGGTAAGACTCTCTGAGGAAGCTCACTCGGTCCACCCTCCTATAGTCTATGAAATCCAAGACTCTTTTGGAGCCCACTCGGTCCATCCCCTATGTAGTCTGTAATATCTAAGACTCTCTGGGAATCTCACTCAGTCTATCCCTTATGGTGTGTAGTACTAGGTTCTCTCATCCCCGTTCCAGTTATTGAATAATAATTCTATAAGGCTAAAGTACTCCTATAGAGCTACTTGGCTAACCAATGTACACCTATAGAGATACTTAGCTAAATAGTCTACAAGGCATCAAGCATGTCATGAGTTTCACTTCACCCTATAGCAGCATGGCATGAAACAGGTGTAACAGCCAAAGGCAAACAAGACCCAAAGGTCATAAACAGAAAGAAGCAAGGCAAAAACATCCAAGAACAACAATTAATCCTCTAACATGGTCAAATTACCTCTACACAAGCAAATAGGAAAGGCAGGAAAACAACAAGAGCAAAAAGGTAATCACACAATACCCTGTTCATGGGCATTAGTGGAAATTCGCACATAAAACCCAGAGACTTTGAACGGTAAGGCATAAACCACCTACCTCAATCCTAGGAGATCGATATAATTGAACCACGATAGATAATTATCCCTATAACATTGTAGATCTGAGAAGATTCACAAAAAGTTCAACCTTAGATAACTTGAGGAAGAGGAAGAATTGGAAAACAAGGCTCAAGAAGAAGGGAGAACTCATCGTTGCGCTTCCAACGCAATTGACCATGATCGAATAGGAGAACAGATGGAGAGGCAGGGGCTCATCGATGATCAGACTGTACAGGTCACCCTCGGACAAACCAGACCAAGAAGAATATGAAAATCGTGATGTGGCGCGACCCCGGTCCGTTTAGTGATAAAAAAGAAAAGTACACGGCGTGTATTTTTAAAGTACACGGCGTATAGTATGTTTTTCCGTACTCCACCAAAATTGGCCTCCACGTCACCCCTACACACCGTGTGTGTGGCCTGGACATGGCTAGCACACAACATCAGGTGGGAAAAGAGTACATGACATGTACTCAGAAAGTACATGGCATGTACTTCAAAAATTTCCAGAGACTTCATTATTTCTCAAAAACTCCAGAAAAAGAAAAGATGTACCTGAAACGAAGATCCGGGTTCTTACAAATTTCATCATCATAATTAAAAAAATAATATTCATATTATCTAAATAATTTTATAAATTTGTGAATTTTTACTTTTAAAATAAAAACCGACATTTATCCAAAATTCATGGGTTTTGACAAAAACAGCGTTCAAACCATAATAAAAACTAAAATTTCATTCATAAAATTATATGATCATTTATATTTAATAAAATGTAATTTAATAATAATAATATTTTATTTAAATTTTATTTAATTAAAAAATCCATTAATTCATCAAATTAGATTTCTTAGTTGAATATTAACTAAAAATACTATTTGTGCTTTAAAAACTATTTACAAAGTAACAATAATAAAACGAATGCACATTATTTATACAAAAAATAATGTACATAGTGCTAGTGCTAGTTTGTTTTTACATAACCCCTTATAACACCCGCATAAGACCGAAGGGTAAGGTTTACGATGGTGAGAGACTCTTAGAGGGACTCGGATAACATCGCTCGGGTAGTAATCTCTATTAACTTCCACTTCTCCCGTAGTCGGTTACGCTCAAGATTAACATGTTCAAATCTCAGCTTGGGATTGGTCAAGAAAGAATCCCAATGATGCATGAAGACAAATGACGCCACCTCTTTTTTGAACTCCGAAAAATGGGCTTCGTACAGGGCAAGTCAACTGGACGAGGCCATTTCTTTCTTTATTATAGTAAATTGGATTTTTTAAAGCCCTATATGTATACTAATCGTGTGATTAGTATTCGGTAACTATATTAGCAATGGAGACAATTCAAAATAGTATTTTAAAATCCAAAAAGATAAAACTAAATAAGTTCACATTATATATAACCATAATAAGACATTTAATTAGATAAATATGAATTTCCATTAATTAAAGTTTGGGTTGTTACATAAGCTCTTCAATTGATACAACAAGGAAGATTGAGAGGAATTGTTTATTTGGGGCGTAGGAACATTACATAACAACTTAAAACATGAAATACATCATATTTATTGAAAACTTCATTTACATGACCACTACATTGTTGTACATCTCGTTCCCCTCGTTGTTTGATTTTCAGGATCACAATCACCTTCTTATTTATCTAATATTGTGTTTTAAGTGTTGTGGATGATAGGCAAGAGATTGCCAAAGGAATGGCCCAAGAAAGCATCTCAAGTGGACTGAATTGTAGTCCACCGGCCAACCGGTGTGATTGCACCGGCCAGCCGGTGGACCTGGCAGAGGCTTTGCCCACTGCCAGGTTCCACCGGTCAGCCAGTGGCTCTGTCACCGGCCAGCCGGTGGCACCCAGACTCAAGGGGAAGCTACTGCCTCCCCACCGGCCAACCGGTGGCCAAGCACCGGCCAGCCGGTGGAACCCAGCCAGCACAGTGCAAGCTACTGTCTTGCCACCGGCCAACCGGTGGCCTCAGCACCGGCCAGCCGGTGGGCCCTGGACAGAATTCCTCTCCAACTTTCCAAACACCGGCCAGCCGGTGGGACTGTACCAGCCAGCCGGTGGAGCCAGTCAAACTAGCCGTTGCAGTTTGACCAGGCTGGCCCACTTGGCTCCCAACGGCTCTTTTAGCCTCTCCAACGGCTCCGAAGCCTCCCCAAGGGTTCCATGCCTATAAATAAAGGCCAAGGAAGCCCCGGACACCTACCGAAACTTATACAAAGCCCAAGGACACCTTGTTGATCATTTGGCATACCTCCGGTGCATTCCTCCAAGGGAACCCCAAGTGCTCCATCCAATTCCACATCCAAGGAGCTCCTCCAAAGAAGCTTGGAAGCGGCCTTCAACATCTCCATCCAATCAAAGGCGCCCAAGGCTTCTCAAAATACGTTTTTTATTGTATATTTATTTTGAGCTTTAAATTTGGGTTTGTGCCTACAAACCCCAACATCTTTTCTCATCCCTCTTTCTTTTGGGTTTCACATCACCACTAAGGTGTGAAGAGGTTTCTTCAAGCCTTTCCTTTTTAAAAGGCTTGTGTCACGGTGAGCTAGCCTTCACCCGTTAAAAAGGCTAGTGGGTTCTTACTAAACCATTAAAAGTAAGTGGGTTCTTGCTAAACCACAAAAGCAAGCTGTAATAGGTCCTAGTGCTACCTCAAAGCCTAGTAGGTTTCTTGCTAAAACCATTAAAAAGCAAGCGGTAGGAATCTCTCAACGGTTGAGTTGGGAGTGGAGACGTAGGCCGGGTTTTTGGCCGAACTCCGTTATCAATTTCTTGTGTGTTTGCCTCATTTATTTCCGCTGCATTTCAACTTTGAATTTAATTTGTTAATCATTTTTTAAAAGGCAATTCACCCCCCCTCTTGCCATCACTTCCCTTGGTTTTTTCCGACCCAACATTTGGTATCAGAGGGAACTTTGAGTAATACCCTAACCCTGTTTCAAATTTAAGATCCATTAAGATGGCATCAACCTCTTTCGCCCCCGAGGGCCTCTCATTGGGTCGGGCTCCATTTTTTGATGGGACCGACTATAATTATTGGAAAACCCGCATGACTACCTTTCTTAGAAGCATAGGATATCCTATTTACAAAATTGTCATGCAAGGTTATTCTTTGTCTACCCCCGATGAATCCAAATGGACCCAAGCCGACATTAGAAATTTTGAGCTTGATGGCAAAGCCATGAATGCTCTTCATTGCGGCCTTGACCGAAACGAGTTCAATCGAGTTTCCACATGCACCTCCGCACATGAAATCTGGAAACTTTTGGAGGTTACCCATGAGGGGACCAACAAAGTCAAGGAAACTCGATTGGACATGTTTCGTCAAGATTTTGAGTCTTTTTCTATGCACCCAAATGAGTCTATTTCTGAAATGTTTACACGCTTCACTGACGTTTGCAATGGTAGAAAATCTCTTGGAGATAATATTTCTGCAGAAACGATGGTCAAAAAGATCCTATGGGTCCTTCCGAGCTCATGGGCACCTAAGGTGACGACTATCCAAGAAGCTAAGGACGTCAAAAATATGCCTGTAGAGGAGCTCATCGGATCTCTCATGACTTATGAGATCACGATGAGGAGGCAAGCTCAAAAGGAGGGCACACGAATCAAGACACCAAAGAACATTGCCCTCAAGGTACCAAAAGAAGTAAGCTCCTCCTCCTCATCACCATCTTCATCTTCCTCATCATCTAGCGGCGACTCGGAAATGGAGAATCTCGCCCGCCAAATGCACAAATTTATGAAGAAGCACAAGAAGAAGAAGAAATCTCGCAAGGCGCAAAAGCAAGAATCCACCACAAGATCCGAGCCCAAGGTAAAATGCTACGGGTGCGGCGAAAAGGGCCATTACAAGCCCGATTGCCCACTCAACAAGAAACGGGCCAACGAAAAAGGAAAGAAAAAGGTCCTCAAGGCAACATGGAGTGACACCTCTTTTTCATCCTCCTCCTCCTCGAGCGACCAAGGTACAAAATGCCTAATGGCATTCCATGAGGTAACATCTTCCGACTCCTCCTCTTGTTCTTCAAATTCCAATTCTTTAAATCATTTATCTTATGAAGAACTCTCACACGCTAGAGACCAACTAGAAAAAGGTTTTCATGAACTTTTGTCAAAATTTGTTGCTTTAAAAAAGTCTTTCAAAAAACTTTCCTCCGAAAAAGAACAACTTCTCAAAGAGAAGGAGGAACTCTCCCTTAAAATCCAAAATTTTCCAAATGTTGATTCCATGGAATCAACCATCAAAGACCTTAGAGAGTCCCTAGCCAAGTTCACCCAAGGTGAACAAAATCTGTCCAAACTCTTGGGTTCTCAACGAGTATCTAGAACCTCCCATGGACTTGGCTACACCAACCAAGCTTCCTCCTCCCATGCACCCACTGTTTTTGTTAGGGGGAGCTCAAGTTATAAATTTTGTAATTATTGTAAGAAAACCGGGCACCTTATTTATGAATGTAATTGTAAAAATGCCCGTTACGGCCAACCCAAGTCTTTTTTCTTTTCTGATAAATTTTATAGGAGAAGACCCGCCATGAGACAAGTATGGATTGAAAAATCCCTTCTAGCGAGTCTCTCCGGGCCTAAAATTGTTTCTTTTCAAAACCCCTCTCCCCGGTGATTCATTGTTTTATTTAGGGGGAGAACTTTCTAAATTGTTTTCAAACTTTGTTTCAAAACTCTCAATTCAAAATTTTCTTTTAAATTTTCATTTCTAAATTTCCAACAGTTGGTATCGATTTTTTTTTATTCAAAACTTTCAATTCAAACTGTTATTCATTTTTTGATTCAAAAATTTAAAAAATTTCATTTGGTTTCAAATTTCGAATTTCAATTGGTTTTTGATTCAAAACTTTCAATTCAAACTATTATTCAATTTTTCATTTTAAAATTTTCAACAATTAGTATCATTTTCAATTTAAAATCTCGTTTTTCATCGAGTCCCTCAATCAAGTTTTATGCCCCATTATATTTTGATAATCACAAAGGGGGAGAAATTTCTTGATTGATTGGGGGTGAATCTTTTCTCTCATGCTTAGTTTTTATTTTCAATATTTTCATTAAAAGCATGCCTTCCATTTATGTTTTTACATTAATTGTTTTGGTTATTGTGATCATCAAAATAGGGGGAGATTGTTGTACATCTCATTCCCCTCGTTGTTTGATTTTCATGATCACAATCACCTTCTTATTTATCTAATATTGTGTTTTAAGTGTTGTGGATGATAGGCAAGAGATTGCCAAAGGAATGGCCCAAGAAAGCATCTCAAGTGGACTGAATTGCAGTCCACCGGCCAACCGGTGTGATTGCACCGGCCAGCCGGTGGACCTGGCAGAGGCTTTGCCCACTGCCAGGTTCCACCGGTCAGCCGGTGGCTCTGTCACCGGCCAGCCGGTGGCACCCAGACTCAAGGGGAAGCTACTGCCTCCCCACCGGCCAACCGGTGGCCAAGCACCGGCCAGCCGGTGGAACCCAGCCAGCACAGTGCAAGCTACTGTCTTGCCACCGGCCAACCGGTGGCCTCAGCACCGGCCAGCCGGTGGGCCCTGGACAGAATTCCTCTCCAACTTTCCAAACACCGGCCAGCCGGTGGGACTGTACCGGCTAGCCGGTGGAGCCAGTCAAACTAGCCGTTGCAGTTTGACCAGGCTGGCCCACTTGGCTCCCAACGGCTCTTTTAGCCTCTCCAACGGCTCCGAAGCCTCCCCAAGGGTTCCATGCCTATAAATAAAGGCCAAGGAAGCCCCGGACACCTACCAGAACTTATACAAAGCCCAAGGACACCTTGTTGATCATTTGGCGTACCTCCGGTGCATTCCTCCAAGGGAACCCCAAGTTCTCCATCCAATTCCACATCCAAGGAGCTCCTCCAAAGAAGCTTGGAAGCGGCCTTCAACATCTCCATCCAATCAAAGGCGCCCAAGGCTTCTCAAAATACGGTTTTTATTGTATATTTATTTTGAGCTTTAAATTTGGGTTTGTGCCTACAAACCCCAACATCTTTTCTCATCCCTCTTTCTTTTGGGT
The DNA here is from genome assembly GCA_963277665.1 of Viscum album. Taxonomy (NCBI): domain Eukaryota; kingdom Viridiplantae; phylum Streptophyta; class Magnoliopsida; order Santalales; family Viscaceae; genus Viscum; species Viscum album. The sequence goes on along the minus strand of OY728122.1, from coordinate 2,004,452,818 downwards.
TTCACATCACCACTAAGGTGTGAAGAGGTTTCTTCAAGCCTTTCCTTTTTAAAAGGCTTGTGTCACGGTGAGCTAGCCTTCACCCGTTAAAAAGGCTAGTGGGTTCTTACTAAACCATTAAAAGTAAGTGGGTTCTTGCTAAACCACAAAAGCAAGCTGTAATAGGTCCTAGTGCTACCTCAAAGCCTAGTAGGTTTCTTGCTAAAACCATTGAAAAGCAAGCGGTAGGAATCTCTCAACGGTTGAGTTGGGAGCGGAGACGTAGGCCGGGTTTTTGGCCGAACTCCGTTTTCAATTTCTTGTGTGTTTGCCTCATTTATTTCCGCTGCATTTCAACTTTGATTTTAATTTGTTAATCATTTTTTAAAAGGCAATTCACCCCCTCTTGCCATCACTTCCCTTGGTTTTTTCCGACCCAACATACATTCCCTCAAACATAGCATTGCATGGGATAACTTGAGGTCATGCATAAGAAAAGAGTGAGCTATAAATCCCAGTATGAGAATAAATATGGAATAACATTAGGAATAAAATACATGTTAGTCAATAAAATATGAATGTAGAACAAGAAAAAGATGAACATAAAGGCTTGATAAATCATGATAATCATAACATGGAAATGTGGCAACAACACTTAACATGGAATTTATCATTAGCCAAGGATCATAGCACATGGAGCATGAGTAAACACTCATTGCACATGAAGCATGAGTAAAAACTTTTTTCACTTAAATTTGCATGAGTCAACACTCATTTCACATGACTAATCATGATACTATACTTTACCCAATTCATTGGAGCGCTATCAGGGCACACCCTTCTTAAACATTTCATTTCATGCAAAAGTGTGCCACATTGATCATATAACATGGAATCAATCAAAATAACATGTTATTACATGATTATGTAGTGCGGAATAAATAAATGAAAGTACCATTCAATATATATATTTTCATAATGGTTAATACCCTTGATAGAGACATGGGTATGGTATTCACTACACAATGATCTTGGCCTGGAAAAACACGGTGCAATTTCGGCAGCATAACGTCATGACATAAGGATTCATGAAAATGGTTGATGAGATGGGAAAGGGTGTCTCAAAATATGTACTTGAAATGGAATATAAGTGGGTCATATAGATACATGTCCCAACAAACGTAATGGAATTTAGATGCATAATACAAAATAATTACTTGGATGTAAAAGGGGAGAGAGAAATCGCTCACGGAATTTCGGCATGGTAATGGGTGTACATGGGAGGAATTAATGAGAGAGAAAGGGGTCTCCCATCATGAAAACATAAATAGGCTAGTATGGGGGAGGTGAAAAATCATACGCCAACATTTTTAATTGAAAAATAAAGAGCATAACAACTTAATGAAAATTGGAGAAAATGGGAATGGAAGAAATCCCTTATTTGGAAGTGTGATCCCAAAGGTTTGGGAGGGGATTTAGAAAGGATTATCGGGAGATTGGGGAACCTTGGGAGGATTCTATAGATATGATGCCAGGGATTGGTCTAACTCAAAATGCTTTGAGTGAAGAAGATGTGGGAGCGTGGGTGGGTTTATATAGGAAATGATAGAGAATTCTTTATTATTTAGGTTTGGGACACCTCGCATTAAACTAATCAAAATCACAAACCAGTCCATGGTTTTTGCCAATGAATTTTTCCAAATAAGAGTGGAAAAAAATATTTTATTAGGAAAATGGCCGAACTTATTAAAATAATTGGGCTGCTTATGTGGAGGTGAGTCACACTCTCAAGGAAAACAATTTAAAAAGACAAAATGTTTTATAAGCATTGAAGGTTCCACTAAAGATTTGTAAAATAAATCAAAAAAATTTATAATCAAAATCATTTAATGGTAAAACATATATTTTCAGAAAATAATGTTTATAGTATTTTATTGCCTCACTATTGGGTCATTACGATGTCATAAAACACATTATATATTTAAACGGTATTTAATTTTTACCCAAAAATTAGACTGTCTCAGAAAATTAAGAAATATTCCCCATTGGATAATTTCGACATCCCGAGTCAAAAAATAATATTAAATTTATCTAAATAATATTCTAAAAATGTGAATTTTTAATTTTAAAATAAAAACTGGCATTTATCAAAAATTCATTGGGTTTTCCAAAAACAACGTTCAAACCTTTATAAAAATTGTAATTTCATTCAAAAAATTATATGGTCATTTATATTTAATGAAAAGTAATTTAATAAAAATAATATTTTATTAAAATTTTATTTAATTAAAAAATCCATTAATTCACCAAAACAAATTTCTTAGATGAATATTAACTAAAAATTCTATTTGTGCTTTAAAAACTTTTTACAATGTAACAATAATAAAAGGAATGCACATTATTTATAAAAAAAATAACGTACATAGTCCTAGTGCCAGGGTATTTTTACATAACCCCTTATAACACCCACATAAGACTGAAGGGTAAGGTGAGCGATGGTGACAGACTCTTGGGGTGGCTCGGATAACATTGTTCAGGTGCTAATCTCTATTAACTTCCACTTCTCCCATAGTCGGTTCAGCTCAAGATTAACATGTTCAAAGATCGTCTTGGGATTAGTAAAGAGTTAATACCAATGATACATGAAGACCAATGATGCCACCTCCTTTCCGAGCTCCAACAAATGGGCTTCTTATAGGGCAAGTCAACTAGATGAGGCCATCACTTCCTTTATGAGAGTAAATTGGATTTGTTAAAGACCTATATTTATACTAATCATATGATCACTATTAAAATACTATATTAACAATGGTAAAAAAATTTAACGGTATTTAAAAATCCAAAAACATAAAACCAAAGAAGTTCACATTATATATAACCATAATAAGACATTTAATTAGATCAATAGGAATTTCCATTAATTAAAGTTTGGGTCGTTACATAAGCTCTTTAATTGATACATTGAGGAAGATAGAGAAGTATTGTTTCCTTGGGGATTAGGAACATTAAATAAAAACTTAAAACATGAAATACATCATATTTACTGAAAACTTCATTTACATGACATCTACATTCCCTCATACTTAGCATTGAATAGGATAACTTGAGGACATGCATAAAAAAGGGTGAGCTATAAATCCCAGTGTGAGAATAAATATGGAATAAAATTAGTAATAAAATAAGTTTTAGTCAATAGAAATATGAATGGATCACATGAGAAACATGAACAAAAGGTCTTGATAAATCATGATAATCATAACATGGAAATGAGGCAACAATACCTAACATGGAATTTAGCATGAGCCAAGGCTCATTGCACATAGAGCATGAGTAAACACTCATTCCACATGAAGAACGAGTAAAAACTTGTTGCACTTAAATTAGAATGATTCAATAATCATTTCACATGACGTATCATGATACTATACTTTACCCAATTCATTGGAGCGCTATCGGGGCACACCCTTCTTAAAAATTTTATTTCATGCATAAGTGTGCCACATTGATCATATAACATAGAATCAATCGAAATCATAAGTTATTCCATGATTAAGTAATGTGGAATAAATAAATGAATTTACAATTCAATATATATATATTCATAAAGGTGAATACCCTTGATAGAGACATGGGTATGGTATTCCCTACACAATGATCTTGGCTTGGAAAAATGCTGTGCAATTTCAGCTGCATAACAGCGTGACATAAGTATTCACGAATTTTTTTGATGAGATATGAAATGGTGTATCATCATATTTACATGAAATGTAATGTAAGGGGTCATATAGATACATGTCGCAAAAAAAATTAATGGAATTTAGATGCATAATACAAAAGAATTAATTGGATGTAAAAGATGAGAGAGAAAGTAGTCATGAAATTTCGGCATGGTAACAGGTGTACATGCAAGGCATTAATGAGAGAGAAATGGGTCTACCATAATCCAAACATAAATAGAGATGAATGGTGGAGGTGTGAAATCATACACTAACATTTTTAATTGAAATAAACAAGGCATAACATCTTAAATAAAATTGGACAAAAATGAGAAAGGAAGAAATCCCTTACTTGTAAGTGTGATCCCAAAGGTTCGGGGGGGGGGGGGGGCTTGAGAGAGGCTTATTGGGAGATTGGGGAACCTTGGGAGGATTATATAGATAGGAGTTCCGGGTCATTTCAAACTCTAACGGCTTTGAGTGAGGAGGAATTGGGAGATTGGGTGGGTTTATATAGGAAAGGAGAGAGAATTCTTTATTATTTAGGTATGGGATACCTTACATTAAACTAATCAAAACCAAAAACTAGACCATGTTTTTTCCTATGGTTTTTTTAAAGGGGAGTGGAAAAAAATATTTTATTTGGCCAATGGCCGATCTTCTTAAAATAATAGGGCTGCTTATGTGGAGGTGAGTCACACTCTCAAGGAAAATGATTTAAAAAGACAAAATGTTTTATAAGCTTTGAAGGGTCCACTAACGCTTTGTAAAATGAATAAATAAAATATAAAATCACATTATTTTAATGGTAAAATATATATTGGATGAAACAATGTTTATAGTATTTTATTACATCACTATTAGGTCATGACGAGGTCATAAATCACATTATATTTTTAATCAATTTTTAATTTTTACCCAAAAATTTGATTACCTCAAAAAATTATCAAAAATTCACCATTGGGTAATTTCAATGTCCTGATTTAAAAAATAATTTTCATTTTATCTAAATAAATTTATAAATATGTGAATTTTTACATTTAAAATAAAAATGGACATTTATCGAAAATTCATGGGTTTTGACAAAAACATCGTTCAAACCTTAATAAAAATTACAATTTCATTTATAAAATTATATGATCATTTATATTTAATATAAATTAATTTAATAATAATAGTATTTTATTAAAATTTAATTTAATTCAAAAATCCATTGATTCATCAAAATAGATTTCTTAGATGAATAATAACTAAAAATACTATTTGTGCTTTAAAAACTATTTAAAAAGTATCAATTATAAAATGAATACACATTCTTTATAAAAAAATAATGTACATAGTAATAGTGCTAGGGTCTTGTTACATAACCCCTTATAACCCCCAAATAAGACTGAAGGGTAAGGTGTGCGATGGTGACAGACTCTTGGGGTGACTCAAATATCATCGCTCGGGTGGTAATTTCTATTAAATTCCACTTCTCCCATAGTTGGTTTTTCTCAAGCTTAACATGTTCAAGCTCGGCTCGAGCATGGTCAAGGGAAAAGCCAAATAATGCCACCTCCTTTCCGAGATCTGACAAATGGGCTTTGTACGGGGAAAGTCTACTGGATGAGGACATCACTTCCTTTTGTTGAGTAAATTTGATTTGTCAAAGCCCTATATTTATACAAATCATGTGATCACTATTCAATGACTATATTAGAAATTTTCACAATTAATAATGGTATTTTAAAATCCCAAAAGATAAAACCAAAGAAGTTCACAATATATATAACCATAATAAGACATTTAATTAGATCAAGAGGAATTTCCATTAATTAAAGTTTGGGTCATTTCAATCTTCCCCCCCTTAAGAAATTTCACCCTCAAAATTCCCTTTTGCCACTCTAAAACAAATGTTCGTAACTTTGATTTATCACTTCCTCCTAGTCCTACTTCGCTTCTTCAAACAAGTCCTATTTCCACAACACCTTGACGAGGGGAATTGTCTTATTTCATAGATCCTTTTCTCTATGATCTGTGATTTTAACTGGTTGCTCCTCATAAGAAATATCATCCTACAGCTGTACTACCTCTGAAGAGAGTACTTGTAATGGTTATGGTTTGTAATTCCATAAGAGGGATACATGAAATGCATCATGTGCTTTGGCCATGGTAGGTGGAAGTGCTAGTCGATAGGTCACAACCCCAACACGATCAAGAATCTCGAAGGGGTCGATGTACCAAGGACTTAACTTCCCTTTATTTCCAAAACACATGAACTTATTTCATAGAGATATGCATAGAAATACCATGTATCCAACTCTAAACTCAAGGTCTTGTTGACGGTTATCTACATAACTCTTCTGCCGACTCTAGGTTGCCTTGATATGCTGCTGAATCGTTTTTACCTTCTCCACCATATCTTCGGCCATTTCTGGTCCTAGTAGCGTACGCTCACCAACTTCCTCCCAACATACCAACATTCTGTACCTCTTCCCATATAGGGCTTCATAATGTTCTATTAGGATTCTCGAGTTGAAACTGTTATTGTAGGATAATTCAACCAGAGGAATATGTAGAGGCCAACGTCCTTTAAATTACATTGAACATGATCTTAACATATCTTCCAGTGTCTGAATAGTTTGCTCAAATTAGACATCAGTTTGAGGATGATAGTTCATAATGATGTTTATTTCAATATCCAAATCATATTAAAGACTCTTCCAAAACATAGAGGTGAATCTTGGATCTCGATCGGATATAATAGATAGTGGTACTCCATGTATCCTTACCACTTCCCTGATGTATATCTGTTCCAGTTGATCTAATGAGAAATCCTCAAGAAATGAAATGAAGTTTGAAGACTTTTTAAGACGATCCACAACAACCCATATTACATTGTTTCCTTTGGATGTCTTCATTGGTCCGGTGATAAAGTCCATCGTGATGTTCTCCAATTTTGATACCGGTATGGGCAATAGTTGCATCATCCCCTTAGACTTCTGCCTCTCTGCCTTCACATTCTGACACACAAGGCACTTTTATGTATACTCAGCGATCTCCTTCTTCATATTATCCCACTAGTAATTCTCTTGGAGATCTCGATACATCTTTGTGTTTCCTGGGTGAATAGAGAAATTTGAACTATATGCATCTTCCAAAAGTTCCTTATTCAGATATGGACTTGATGGAACACATATTCTTTTCCAAAATATCAAAATTCCTTCTTCATTAACATTAAACACCTAGTATTTGCATTTTTTGATAGCTTCAACTCTTTTCTAAATTTCATCGTAATCATTTTGAGCATCCTTTAACCTTTCAAAAAGAGATGGTTGAGTAATAATTTATGAAATGATTGATGTTGTTCCCTTCTTTATGATTCCCATGTCCATATACACCATCTCTAAGAAGATTGGATCCTTCTCAATTCTCATAAATGATAGAATCTCTAGGTTTTTTCTACATAGAGCATTATCTACCTTCTTCGCTTTCCCAGGGTGGTAATGGATTGAGAAGTAATTTTCATTGATCAGCTCTAACAATCTTCATTGGCACATGTTGAAACATTTATGTGGGAATATATACTTGAGGCTTTTTTGGTCCATATATATTTCACACTTCTTCCCAAAAAGATAGTGCCGCCAATTTTTTAAAGGTAATATCACCACAACCAACTCCATATCATTTGTTGGATAATTCTTCTCATGAACATTCAATTTCCTTGAATCATAGGCAATGAATTTGTCATTTTTCATCAATAAAAATCCGTGGCCCTTCTTCGATGCATCACTAAATACCACAAAAAGTTCCCCACTTGTGGATAAGGTGAGAAAAAGTGTAGTGATAAGCCTCCTTTTTTACTCCTTGAATCTTTCTTCAAATTATCAATCCAAGAAAAGTTTACTCCCTTCCGAGTTAGCTTGGTAAGAGGGTTGGACAATCATGAGAAATTTCTCACCAATCATTGATAATATCCAGTTATCCCCAAGAAGCTACGAATATCCATTACATATGTTGGCCTCAACCATCCCTAAATTCCATATGTTTTGGAGGGATCCACAAATATCCCCTTGCTTTTGATGATATGGACCAATAATGAGACCTCATTCAACAAGAACTCACATTTTTTGTACTTTTCATAGAGATTCTATTTCCACATGGTCTCTAGTAGTGTTCTTAGATACTCCCCATGAACCTCCTTGGTTTTGGAGTATATCAGAATATCAATAATAATACTACCACATATTTGTCGAGGTAATCCCTAAAGACACTATTCATCAAGTCTATGAAGATATATAGAGAATTAGTGAGTCCGAAAGGCATTACTATGAATTCAATGTTCCTGTATCTTGTACGAAAAGCAGTATTGTGGATATCTTCCTTTTTCACCCTTACTTGATAATTTCCCAATCACAAATCGACGTTGGATAAATATTGTGCCTCACACAGCTAATCGAACTAGTCATCAATTCATGCGAGATGATACTTGTTCTTTATTGTGACTTTTTTAAGCTCCCAAAAATCGATGAAAAGGAGCATTGACCCATCTTTCTTCTGGTCGAAGAGGACTGGTGCACCTCATGGTGAAGCACTTGGGCATATAAACCATTTATCCAAATTCTCCTGTGGTTGTTTCTTCAGCTCCTCAAGCCCCACAATAGTCATTCTATACAGAATCATGGATTTTGGCATTTCCCCAAGTATAAGATCATTTGATAATTCGAAATCTCTTCGAGGAGGAAGACCATGAAATTCATTGGGAAACACATCAACAAATTACTTCAAAATAGGAATGTCTTCAAGGATGGTTGCTTCCATAGACTTAGTCGTCTGAGCTAGATGTGCGTGAACATAGGGAATTAATATCCACACTTGAGGTGATGGAGTTAAATAAGATTCATCCTTTTCCTTGCAGTTGTACAGAATCGGGGGTCGACTCTCCACATGGAAGGTGATTTCCCTCTCACGGTAATTTATGTTGGCTCTATATAAGAAAGACCTTTCATACCAAGAATTTAATCAAATTCCACCAGAGGGAGAACAACGAGGTTCGCCAGGAAATTCAATCCATAGATTATGAAAGGAAAGGAGTTATATTCATGGGATGAAATGATTTCCCCATTTTCCATACTCACTGATATCTTTACTTCCATGATTTTTGGAGGTGCTGGGATTGTTCTACAAAACATTCATGATATAAAAGAATGCGTAAAACTAGAATCAAAATGTGTGTTCGCTATTCTTGAATGAATAACTAGAGTATCTGTCACCACTTTGTTTTTGGGGTTCACTTCTACAGTATTTATGAAAAAATCTCTCCCTTACTGCCTTGGAGATTGTTGGTTTCCTCTGAAAACCCTTGTCTTAGGGCACTGATTCGCAAGATGCCTTGGTTCTTTGTAGTTGTAGTAATGAACAAAGAATTGAGGTTTGAACAGAGTGTTCCTCTTTGATGTTGAAGCCACGGGTTTTTCTAGTATATTGTTAATAGATAGATTCCCTTATCTTATACACCTAAAGAATTTCCTCACCCCCTTAAAGAAATTTCTGGGGCTCATCTTTCAGCACCTTTGGCAAGTGGGGTGCTGGATCTTCTTAGCATTGTTGGAATTATCCATCGAACTACCACCATTGAAGTCCAACATAAGCTTCTTATCCCCATGATACCCTTGTGATTCTCTAATCTCTATTTCCACCTCGAGGGAACACTAGAAAATTTTCTCATTGCTATTGAAGTGACGGATCACTAGCACTTTCCGTAGGCGAGGTTTTATCCCACCAAAGAAGCGGTCAACCCTGCATTTGTGGGTAACCACAAAGCCGAAGGTGAATCATGCATGCCTTATGAATTTTTACTCATACGCTCCAATAGATTAATCTTCTTTTATCTTTAGGGAACGGAAGTCCCTTTCCATCTTATATCGGAGGGTGTGTGGTAAATATTTATCTGAAAACATCTTCCAAAAATGCTTCCATTCTAACGCATCAATCTCCTCCTCAGGCTTTGTATTTTTTATCAACATCCACCATTGATCAGATCCACCCTCCAAACGATAAGTATCCCAGAGAACCTTTTCTTGTTCTGAAAATTAATTGATGGAGAAGATATTTTCAATGGAGTTGATCTATTATTCAAAAATTGAGAGATCAGATGATCCATTAATAGAAGGAGGCCTTTGTCTCATGAAGATATCGATAGTGACTTGTTATTTCTTGGGCGGGGGGGGGGGGGGGTTGAACGTTCATCTTGACCCATTTTTCTATCCAAAGCTTCAGTTAACTGAGGGAGAAGCATGACAATTTTCGCGATTCCTACTCCCATCAGATTGGGTATCTCATTAGAATAATCATCACATTGATCTTCACATCGGTTGTTAGCCTGAGTCTTCATATTATTGACCATTTGCTGGAATAAAAGGATAGTTAGGGGATACACATAAAGGTTAATCCAAGGAAAGAACTTATGAATTATAAATAACTTTTAATTTCCTTAACTTATGAATCCATAGGTCTCAGTATATGCTATTCATGATCTACGTTCTAACATATATTCTTATGTGAATTTTTTTAAATTCCATTAATAAGGTTTCATGCTAAGCTTGTGAATTTACCAAATCATATCCCCCAGGGGTGTCATAACCAATAGTGCATCAAGGACCATGGTCGTTCACCTGTTCCCATTTGATTCTAGCTCAAAGTGGTGTTTTTGTGTTTTACCCCTAGGATACATATGTGCCAGAGCCGCCTCTACCTACTTGTATCCAGACAGGGTTGTATTTTATTGATAAACCAATTACTGAATACTCACCAATACAATGGGATCTTTTTACAATAATTATTCTTGTAACTATGTCTTCACTAGGGTTTTCTAATCCTAATACTGAAAATAAATAAACATATCCTCTGATACCAACTATAACAACCCTTCTTTTATTACAAACATAAACATGATTTATTACATAAGCTCTTCAGTTGATTAAACAAGGAATATCGAGAGGTCTAGTTTCTTTGGTGATTACGAACATTACATAACAACTTAAAAAACCAAATACATCATCTTTATTGAAAACTTCCTTTACATGACCACTATATTCTATCGTACTTAGCATTGCATGGGATAACATGAGGACAAGCATAAGAAAAGGGTGAGCTATAAATCCCAGTATGCAAATAAATATGGAATAGGATTAGGAATAAAATACATGTTAGACAACATGAATATCATTGGAGAACAAGAGAAACATGAACATAAATGCTTGATAAAGCATGATAATCAAAACATGGAAATGTGGCAACAACACTTAACATTGAATTTTGCATTAGCCAAGGCTCATTGCAGATGGAGCATGAGTAAACAGTCATTTGACATGAAGCATTAGTAAAACCTCATTAAACTTGAATTAGAATGATTCAACACTCATTTCACATAAATTATCATAATACTATACACTACCCAATTCATTGGAGCGCTATTAGGGCACACCCTTCTTAAACAATTCATTTCATGCAAAAGTGTTCCACATTGATCATATAACATAGAATCAATCAAAAACATAAGTTATTACACGATTAAGTAATGTTTTATAAATACATGAAAGTAAAACTAAATATATATATATGTGAATAAAGGTTAATACACTTGATATACACATGGGTATGGTATTCACTACACAATGATCTTGGCTTGAAAAAACGCGGTGCAATTTCGGCAGCATAACGACGTGAAATAATGATTCATGAAATTTTTTGATGGGATAGGAAAGGGTGTATCATCATATGTAAATTAAATGGAAATTAAGGGGGTTATATATATACATGTCACAACAATCGTAATGGAATTTATATGCATAATATAAAATAATTAGTTGGATGTAAAAGAGGAGAGAGAAATCGCTCACGGAAATTCCTCAAGGTAACAGTTGTACATGGGAGGAATTAAAGAGAGAGAAAAAGGTATCCCATCATCCAAAAATAAAGAGGGAATTATGGGGTAGGTATGAAATCATACCCCAACATTTTTAATTTAAATAAAAAGGTAATAACAACTTAAAAAAATTGGAAAACAATAAGAAAGGAATAAATCCCTTACTTGGAAGTGTGAACCCAAAGGTTTGGGAGGGGCTTGAGAGAGGCTTATTGTGAGATTGGGGAAACTTGGGAGGATTATAGATATTTGAGGCCATGGGTTGGTTGAACTCCAAAGGCTTTGAGTGTGGAGGAATTTGGAGCTTGGGTGGGTTTATATAGGAAAAGAGAGTGAATTCTTTATTATTTAGGTTTGGGACACCTTACATTAAACTAATCAAAACCACAAACCACATCATGGTTTTTGCCCATGTTAATTGCAAAATGATAGTGGAAAAAATTATTTTAATAGGCCTATATATGAATTTCTTAAAATAATTTGGCTTCTTATGTAAAGGTGAGTCACACTCTCATGAAAAACAATTTAAAAAGACAAAATGTTTTATAAGCTTTGAAGGGTCCACTATAGCATTGTAAAATAAATAAAAAATATAAAATACAATTATTTTAATGGAAAAACATATATTGGATTAAAATAATGTTTATTGTATTTTATTAAATCATTATGGGGTCATTATGATGTCATAAAACACATTATATATTTAAACGGTATTTAATTTTTACCCAAAAAATTGAGTGTCTCAGAAAATTATGAAAAATTCACCATTGGATAATTTCGACGTCCAGATTCAAAAAAAATATTAATTTTATCTAAATAATTTTCTAAATATGTGAATTTTTACATTTATAATAAAAACTGACATGTATCAAAAATTCATGGGTTTTGACAAAAACAACGTTCAAACCTTAATAAAAATTACAATTTCATTCATAATATTATATGATCATTTATATTTACGAAAAATTAATTTAATCATAATAAAATTTTATTAAAATTTTATTTAATTAAAAAATCCATTCATTAATCAAAATAGAATTCTTAGTTGAATATTAACTAAAAATATTATTTGTGCATTAAAAACTATTTACAAAGTAACAATAATAAAATGAATCCACATTCTTTATACAAAAAATAATATACATAGTCATAGTGATAGGGTATTGTTTCAAAACCCCTTATAACACCCACATAAGTCCAAGGGGTATGGTGTGAAATGGTGAAAGACTCTTGGGGTGGCTCGAATAACATCGTTCGGGTGGTAATCTCTATTAACCTCCACTTCTCTCATAGTCGGTTCCACTCAAGCTTAACGTGTTCAATATTGGCTTGGGATTGGTCAGGATTTATGCCCAATGACATGTGAAGACCAATGACGCCACCTCCTTTCTGAGCTCCGAAAAATGGGTTTCGTACGGGGAAAGTCAACTAGATGAGGCCATCACATCCTTTGTTTGAGTAAATTGGATTTGTTAAAGCCCTCTATTTATACTAATCATGTGATCACTATTCAGCGACTATATTAGCAATGGTCGCAATTCCTACCAGTATTTTAAAATCCCGAAACATAAAACCAAAGAAGTTCAAATTATATATAACCATAATAATATATTTAATTAGATCAATAAGAATATCCATTAATTAATGTTTGGGTCATTACAATCTTCCCGAATTAAGAAATTTCACCCTCATGTACAAATATCATTATATAATTGTGAATATATTGGAATTTTTTAAGTTTCTAATATAATTTTTGGACTCATAATTAAATTAAAAAGAATCATAATTGATTGAATTCCATTAATTATCCAATTAGGGAGAATTAAAAAGTGAGTTATTTGGTATTATTAATTTAAAAGAAATGGGTACCATTTAGTAAAATGAATCTGTATGAGTTACCTATTATCATAAATACCTGCTTGGTACTTTTCATTTTTCTTTTATGATATACGAAATTAATGAATTAGGTTAAATGAGTAAATTAATGAATGGAATGTAGATTTTATGGGAATTTCCTTCAATCTTCTCAAATTATGAATTATTCCCATAAATAAATTGGATTTAATAATTTTTGAATGGTTTAACATGTGACATGGACTTTTTATCACTTATAAATTATTTCAAAAATGAAATATTTATTTTTTGTTGTCATGGAAATTTCCTATGTATTTTTTTAATAATAAATGAAATATTCATGGTTGTGATAAACTATGAGTGATACATGGATTCCAGATATAGAATTCCTTGGATATACACATAGGTTAAATGAACTATGATATGCCATGGTTGATATTTTGATGTATGTAATGGGAATTCCATATACAAGCTCATAAGTTGAATTAACTGATATATTTGTTGAAAGATACATAGAATTACTTAGATGGTAATATATGACAAATGGATTATATTACGACATAGGCGATACATGGATTACATAATTTTAATTCCCTAGACTAGATCAGAGATTAAATGAATTATATTATGACTTGTGTGATACCCAGATAAATTATATGGAATTTTTTGGGGGTTATTAGAGATTAGATGAATTATATAACGGCTTAACTGATACATGTATTCTTGATACATAATGAGATTTATGGGTTTAGAGGTTCCTCAAAATCAAAGTATACTTATATAAATAAAATATTAAAACATTATACTTTTGAATTTATAAAACCATATATTATAATTGTTATATATTTATTCCATGGTTTCTCATTGGGTTACACATAATTACTCTTAAACATGGTTATATGGGATTATTTCCATGCATCCTATTGTTCATACTTCACTTTACAGATCTTTAACGATATCCATCACATGATAATGTAGGTTTGGTAAGCTAGATAGGCATGAGGGACCCATTCTTGATGTGTCATATATTTATTATTTAATTAAAATAAATTATTTTTACACCAATACACTAAATTATTTTATATTCATTGACTATATAGCATTATCCATTATTCATATGGCCTCCTTAGTTTTACTCACAAACTGTTCGGGCCAGGGATTGGTACCTATACTGATATCCTACATGCCAGTATGGATCATGGATAAAAAAGACAATAAGTTATTGGTTAATTATACCTGTATGAGGTATTATTGAAAATTACTAATATATATCTCCTAATTCAAGTGAATTTTATCAATTTTAAACTATTACTTTTGTATAGATTGTATTTTATTGAATCATTTTTCTAATTTGGAAAATATTTTGTCATCATCATATCTATATTATATGATTTGTAGTTGCTGTAAATTTTTTTATTAGACTGATTTATATCCACTAACTATCATTTATTAATACCTTTTCTATATTTAGTATGGATCCATAGGATATAGTCTCCCTATCTTACCACCTTCAAACCCTGATTACTAGTTAGTATCCTATGATATATGGGGAGGTGATCCTAATTATAGGCATATCTATGGTTCAATTACTCATTAGTGAAGTAGACAGAGGACATTAAAATTCATATTTCATGGAGAAGAAGGCATACATCCTACTTGATGAGATATTGGTTCAAAAATAATTTATATGACATAAGATTATTTTAAGCAAATTTTTGTAGATTCTACACCAACATATTTCTATATGGATCCCTTTCAAATATGATATATTACAATTTATTATATTAGATAATTTATACTTATTTTCTTTTATAAAGGGGCATAGAAGACCACCCACTATGTATATTCCCTGATAATTAAATTCTATTGAATTTATGTTTGTTAATGAATTTCATTATTTCTAGAGGTGTCACATTTACTTATGTTAACATGATTTCTAAATTTCAATAATGAGATATTCATGTTAAAAAAATTGAATAGTGTAAAAAAATATATTATTCATGTTAAAAAAATATAAATATTGAAATAAATATTTATTCTGAAGATATGTTTATTTAACATTTATTTCACCACATCGAATGAACATTTTAATTATCAAGGTATAATAATTTTATGAGATGATTCATATTGAGTAAAGGATATAATAAATAATGTTAAATATCATTTAAATAAATATCTATTTATTTTATAAATGATATTATATCTTTATTCCGCTCATAAAAGAATAAATATTTTTATATAGGTGTGGTGACATGTGTATCGAATTTTAAAATCATTTAAATATATAATTATTTGAGAAAAATTATATTTAATATTATATTTCACATTCATATAATAATTTTTTCTTTATTATCATTTGACGGAGAGGTGACGTGAGTTTTATATTTCATGTCAAATAAAAAAGATAAAAATATTTTATATTTAATATAATGTAGACATGAAATATTTATTGGTATGAAATAATAATAATTTTATTTATTTGTATTAATTTAATTTTGGCCTAATATATGAAACTCATATATGTCAGGATGATGATAATAGATTATCTAGTCTAAAACATCTATATTTTTAGATTTGAAATTGGTGAGAATCCACCATATATTCTCATTCTTTATAGAGATAAAATAAGTGATTATTCGTTTAAATAAATGGAGAGATATACACTGATAATTTTTTTTATTTTTCACTTCAATCAATGATATCATGAACATCGCTCGTAGATTCATAGAGCATGCGTGGATAGTTAATGGGGGACCTCTATTGGATTAACTAACACAACAACTATTCAATATATTGGAAGAGACTATGAATTTATTAATAATAATACTTGAATGAGGTAATTCTATTTAAATTAAGTTTCAATTATTTTTTCTTGGACCTATCTATGAAATTATTAGGGGTTTTTTTCATGTTAATCATATTTTATGATTTTAATTTGATGGAAAAAAGAAGGCTTGCACCATATTATTTATCCAAGATGTAGAAAAATTATTTAGGGAGATCATTTTCCATTTAATAGGATTTATACCAAACTTATGACTTCTTTCCTCACACATTATTGATTATTTATCTTACCTAGTTTTTTATATGCATGTTATGTCTAGTTCCAATTTATTAATTGTTTTTATGGGTATTTATCAAATATATTTTCCAGAATATTAATGTACATATAAATTCATGTATATATTATGATCTTGGTATAACATGTATCTATTGTGTATGGGTACACATGACACAGAAGTAAAAATTTCTCTTACATCCATAATCTATAAAGTACATGAAATTTTTTTTATTGGTTTTTAAATTTTTAATTAACTCTCTATCAAGGTAATCTAATTCTCACTTATTTGTATATATCATCACTTTCTATAGGGAATTGGTATGTGATTCTATAGAGTAGTGAGGATCCCATTCAGGTATTTTTAGAGTATATTGGTCGGGGTTATTACATGAATTTTATAAAAGGTTACATATGATATTTACAATAAAATACCTATCATAGAAATTTACTAGTGAAGTGACTGAATATATTTCCTTAATAAAATAACATATCTATTCGGTGTTGTCTAGGAAAGGTAGAAATAAATAAATTCATAGTTGAAGATTAATAAAAGTTGTCATAAGAATAAGTTCCATAAAATATTCTGTGAAAAACTTTTTTAAAGACAAGTAAACAATATAAGAAATATTAAACCAAAGATTGATAGTTTTATTATCACTGAGTTAAGTGATATATATTTTTCATTGTGAAAATTAAATCTATATCCTATAAATAATATGGAATTTAAAATAAAAAATTTAACATCTAAAATTGATATGAATTAATAAATGGATTCCATTAACCAAAATCATGTATGTAATTTTGTTTTATCTAAAACCTGTGTTAAAACCATGTGGTCCAAATTTATATTGAAGAAAGAGTTTGAAATAGACTATATTTCAAATACCTATAGAAAAATATTTTTTATTCATGGATTAAAATAATTGAAGGCATTTACTTTGATGAAACCAATTCACTAATAGATATTTTGAAGTCAATTTTAATTTAAAAAAACCAAAGTAGATTACCATTTCCAAAATATTATTTGATAGAAATAAAAAAATTCATTATAAAAGGAATATTATGAAAATTCCTATAAAATATACTAAAATATTTGGTGATATCAAAATTATCCAAAATATTGATATATAAATTCTGATACATTAATGGATCAATGAACGCATGAAATAATTAGATTATTTTTTCCTTGTTTATATAATATTTCAGTGGGAGTTGAATAGTTTTCCCAGTAATATATTCTGATAACATATGTAAAATATCCAGACAATCTTATAGATAGTTACAGATAGTAAAAAATAGTTATATATGTATGAATTTAGGTACAAATAAATGTTTTTGAGAAAAAAATTAATTGAGACTGATTTATAGTTTACATTGAAATAGTTTTGTTCTATATTTTACCAGGTGTTGAAAAATATGAGTGATAAAATTTTTGGAAATAGTTTTTTACAAAATTTTATGATATAAATCTCAATATGCAGATGTTTGTAAAGAAGCTTGAGGAGATTATGAAATTTATTATTACATTATATGCTTTAGTGATGGTAAATATTATATATTCCATATTATGTAATAGATATAATATTTCAAATAAATATAACATTTTGAGAAAATATTAAGTAAATGTAAGATAACTACAAAATTTATGAATAAAAACTATCCAAATGTTCATGGGAATCAAAAAAGGTTATGTTATTGGTTATGTGAGTGGAATGTAAGCTGGATACCAAGGATATATGAAATAAATCCCTTAAATTAATCTAGTATCATAATAATTATTAGTATATGATATTTTTAGATCATTATTTCAATTGGTATAAAAATATAAAAAAAATTATTTTGCAACTCATGATATAGGAAGAAAAATATTATAAATAAACATATTTTTTAAAGAATAATTACTCATAGAGAATGTGTTGTATTATAATGGTGTATAAAGTGATAATTTTTTAGCAATAATACTAGCCATGAAATACTGGTTATGATGGAGGAAAAAAGGTATATACATTGAAATATCAAATCAAGAGGGTTTTATTCAAAATATGAAGTCACGATTCACCCTGTTGTCATAGGGAAATAATAAAAATCCAATTATTGAATCTATATCCTAAAATAATAATGTTTTTATTTTAGTATCTAGTATGTTATGAAATGTTAATAATTATCTTCAAGGAAAGTTGGAGTATTGTTTGACATGTTTCCCCAAAACCAAATAAGATATGTACTTTGAAATTATGGTGTCATGAATAAATTTTGATTTATGATTCTTAATACTAACATAGATAATATAAATGTAAATATATATGGTTATGTTGTTTGATAACATGTCATATAAAATGGATATATCAGTTTCCAACTAAAATACGAACCTTACAATACCTTGATAAGAATATTAAACACATTTATTTCTGTAATTTTCAAATCAATCTAATGAGACAAAAATGATGTATGAAAATTTGGTATCATGGGATAAAAATCATTGAAACTTATTCTTCTAAATATCACACTTGGTTATATCATGTTTCAAAGTTCATGAGGAATAACTCACTAATAATATTACCACATGTTTTGGTTGTTCATGGATATTTTATTCTATGAGAATGTTTATGGGAATATAAAATATAAATCATTATTAATGAATATAATTGACCATAAATATTGATAAATTATTCAAAACATTATAGTTAATTTTTGTTTCAAGGTATATTGTGCCAGGTGTGTCATTAATGGTATATAATTTATTAAAAGATAAGGACATGATTTGTCTCTTCCAAATATAAGAAAAATATATCTCTCATCCTTTACCACAGATGGAAAATCATTGATTAATTCTATGGAAATCAAATATAATGTCATCTAATTGAAATATATTCAGTGGATGATAAATAAATCATAAAAATATACAAACAAAAAAAGGTTTCCAACATTATGAGATTTCATGCGATATATAAATTATATTACACAGTAAGAATTCGTAGATGATTTTTATAAATTTAATTTTACATATATGTTAATAGGATATGATATGTTTCAAGATATCACCAATGGTCTATGATTTTAACTCTATGGTATTGAGATATGGGTGTCAATGTTCATTGGAAAAGTTTGTGAAGAATTTCCACCAATTCAATTGAATTGGATTTTAGGACAAATTGGGCCTGATATCCATGGTAGAGTGGAAGTATAAGTTTGATAAATAAAATAATAATGAATAAATAAATTAGTTACATATTATTATTATTTATAATTATGATAAATGTATTTTTATATCAAATTATTTTAAAAAACTTTAATTATAAATATGTGAATATTAGAAAAAAATTGTATTTAAAATGAATTTTAATTATTTGAGGATTATTAAATGAAAATAAGAGGAATAAGATGAGTTAGTGGTTGATATTTTATAAATTTTTATATGGTAGTATTATGAGTGATTCTATATTAATAACACATAAAATATATTAATTAATCCAATTATAACTTTCTGGGATATCGTTTGTTGTTAAATTTATTTTAGGACAAATTAAAAATTAAATAATGTTAAATAGACACATAAAATCATAATATAGACCCTAGAATAATACTATATGCTAGTTTAAGAAATTTTATCCTCTATTATATTATATTTAATGATATATTTTAGGAACCTTGTTTCATCCTTGTAAGAATATGAATTATATCAAAAAATGTTTTTAGAATCAGTTGCTAAGATTACGTGTGATTATGAGTCCATCTGTTCCAAGAATTTGGTTTATAAATAAATAATGAATATATTTTAGATCATGCATGAGATTATTTTTAGGACTAATTTTATATCTACTAAAAAGTTTCTTGGATCAAAATTCTCATACCATGGTTGAATCGGGAGAGTACGATTTACCCTAGGCATAACAAAACATAGTCAGAATGCGACGTCCAGTAGAGGCAACCATTGTTAGCTCAAATTAATTAAAATGAATATATATTTTACTTGTTTCTATATAAATGATATAAAATTAAAAGCTATATAAATATTTCCCTATAAATGTTTACCGTGCATTGTTTCTTAACACTCGATGTCTTTTGGAAGGAATCAACTAATCATTATTGGAAAATCAATATTGAAAAACAACAAAAATTCTGATTTTGGGGGATCGAGGACTAGCAAACTCAATGGGTAATCTCTTTCACTTGTGACCACAATATACACCAATAATTTATTTGAATCATGTTATGAATCATTATTTTTTGTTCCAGTATTAAGATTTAATTAATGATAAAGATAGAAACAACATTTTTTAACCTGTGTTTATAGTCTTTTGTATGAGACTGTATATAGGATTTAAATAGTTTATTCAATTCATTATTTTTTTTATGTCATATTTCTCATTCTATATATTATAAAATTATATTATATATTCAATAAATCCAGTAAAACCACATTTTTCTTCATTGTTTTTGTGATTTTCCATCATCATTATTCCCAATCATTGTCTTTATCCTATGAGTCCATAGTTCAAAATTTCTAGGAATGTTCGACCATAATCGAACCCCCAGATTTTTGTTCTGTTAAAACTTTATGGATTTTTTAATATTATTTTTCAAATACAGACGAATCATATGATGTGGGTGATGGATTCATGGATTTTGTATCCGAAGTTGAGTCGGAATAAACCCATGAGATGCATCCTAGGGTGCGTCCTTTGTGCGGGAGATCCAGATAATGATTTTTGAATAATGGAGGGATGTAATTGATCGATTACAGTATTTAAAACCATTTTTTGGTGGTAAATTGTCATATTAATTCATATAATAAAGTGATACGAGGTATACAGATCATATCTAAATTTTGATTAAAATGAAAAATACACACTATATTGTCAGAATAATACACATAGTGTAGTCAGAAGAACACACACTATGTAATCTGGTTTTGGTAGGATGTAGGGTTTCAAGATGGATTAAAATATCACATGCTCTATGGAGGATCCACATTTCATGAGACCTCTATTTTTCTATCCATCAATGTATAAAAGTGAATTACACGGGTCCCCTATTTCCTTACATGATTTTTAAGGTGGCGTACATGATGTGTAATATCAAATGGATTGTGTACATGGACACGAGGAAAAGGATATGAGCATTAAAAGAATAAGACGGGTCGAGCATATGTGGCTCGGATTCACATTGATGTGCCCTAGATTTCATGTCCTACAACATGTTTAGTTATTTGTGCATAGGAGAGGACATGTCTAGTTATAGGAGTAGTGCCCCACACTATATGGACCCCTGTCATTTCATGCAATTACTTTTTTATGAAACTTCCATCTCTCATATATCCTTATTGGGGACTCATATATTCTCCTATGAGTATCCTATCTGGAGTGTTTTCATGTACAACTAGGTGGTGACCCTATTAGTGGATTTTTATAAATGATTCACAATGTTACAAGTGTGATGCCTTATTAGGCGAAGCTCAGAAATAGAAGTTATTGGGAGATGTCATTATAGAGTGGAACTCTTTAGCTGGGATAGGTCATGGGTCCTCTATACAGAAAATGGAACCTCCATAAAGGAATAAAATCTGAGTTCTCAATTAATTCGCAAAGTGTAACCTGCCATCTAGTACATGACATGAGTCCTCTATAAATGGCATCAAACCCCCTAACATGCTAAGTCGCGGGTCATCTATCCATCTATAAAGTGGAACCCTCAAGGTTGGATAGGTCATGGGTCCTCTACATATTGAGTTTAACCCCCACCCACCCATATGGACACGATATGAGTCATCTATCATTCAATAGAGTAGAACCCTCCTTCTAGGATAGGGAATGAGTCCCCTATCCATATAGTGAACTCTCGTTGATAGACTAGGGTGGGGATCCTCTATATACCTACAAAATAGAACCCTCCTTTTGAATCAGGGATTCGGTCCTTTATATAAAGAGTAGAACTCCCATGAAAAACTATGGTGTGGGTCCTCTATCGATTTAGATAGTGGAACCATTTTTCATAGATATGGCATGGGTCATATATTGATATATTGGACCCCCCCCTAATGGACAAGGATTTGGGTCTTCTATCCATTTACTGAGTAGAACACTCTTGTTATACCCCATAATGGGTCATGGTTCTAGATGTTATCCCACATCAACTGTGTGGCAAGTTTTCAAGGTGTGTATTAACTCTGTTACTCTTCTGATAGACACGTGAGATTCTAGTAATTTTTAGTGGAAATGTTTATCTACTTTCAGACTCATAGTGTTGGGATAGGGATTGAAATAGATACCCACTTCATCCCTTGTATGTGTTTCTTTTTTTATGATCATATATATATAAATATTATATGAGTATTTAATTTAATTCCACACTTTCAATGGGATGAATTTTCTTCTTTCATCTTGTACCTCATTTCTCCCCCAATAGTTTTATGGGAATCATAGAAGTTATGTATATACTAACACTGACATGGCTTTTTCAAGAACTATTCATGACTTATTCAGATGACCAATTGGTCTATAGAGATTATTGAGGATCATGGGGAAAACCTAGTTTATTTTATCGCTTATGATGGTTGGGTAATAGAGTCTGAATCAAGGTTCTCTCATCAGTGACTTTTGAGTTATTATTTGGTTTGGACCATTTTCTATATGGGTATATATTTTCAAATTTACATTTCAAAATATGCTATATTCGCCATATTTATTCCCACTAGATGACTATATATTTCAAATTTAATGCTCTATAATTATGTTGGGTCATTGTTGGGTGCATTCCAAATGGTACTTAGGAAAATGAATCCCATTTTAGTTATGTATTGCAGAAGGGGTCTCCATCCCCTATCCATTTTAGGTGGACATGGTGTAGTTGTGTATCGGCCTTCGGCTAACCAGGAGGGCCCTGATGGGTTATGTCAAGATAGGTTGGTATCAAATATGGTTCTATATGGGGATAATGTTTGGAGTTTTCCCACATGATATGTTTGGTTGTGAACTTAGGGAAATAGTATCAAAGGGTCTCAAGTGTGGCTTTAGGATTGGGAACCCCATGTTAGTGTGGTGGAAAATGTATCCATCCATAAGGACTCAGACCGCCTTCTTATTGACACGACATAAAAAGACATTGGATGTTTGGGACACTGTAAAATGTTTCATATATGATTCAATGTTTCAATTATTTATTTTAATTAATTTCACCCACATATATATATATTCTCATTTGACCCTGGTATATCTTGGTAAAATTTTATATATTCGTCCACAATGATATCCAACTCGGATACTGATTTAGGATAATGAATGTGATCCGATGACTGATAAAGCCTTAGTTTAGGGGCTATCACATGAGATATTTTTTCCAGGATGGTAGGTAGTTGAACCCATATATTTCAAATAGAATATTGTTCCAAAAGATTAGGAAAAAGGATGTACACTATCTTATCATACTCTATGTCTTCCAGTACCTGAGGCCACTATGGTCGTGTGATGAGCCATATCCCTATAGAGTAGAGGATTGGATTGTGGTTGTCATATGAGTTTTTAGACTTGGGTGGGAACCAACTGATCAGATTTTTGGGCTAGATGATAGACTTTTCCTTGGACTATCTTCATGATGGTAAAGTGTAGTCATGAAAATGGATGATGAGTCAACTCTCTCATCATCTGACTTCTTACAACTATTTCACGAAGTCTTTTACCAACTGTTCATACACTCTATTAATATTAAATATATCTTTTAACTGTATTATTGATGGATGATTGTTTCTATGTATTCATCAAGGTTCAATAACCTTACATAGTACTCCCTCAACATGACTCAGAATGGCTACTTCTTGCCCTAAAATTTTGAGAATTATCTCCAAGGAGACATCAATTAAAATACGGTACAACTATGCATTCAAAATAATATTGGGCGATAGAGAGGGAACATGTTATAGAGATATTATTATATAAAGGGAACCATACCACTAGATATTGTAGTGGGTTTTATATGGCTGAGTCATCTACAACTGCTAGCTGGAAGTTCTCGGTAGGATATCAACATCTGAAATCTAATAAGTAACATACTCATACATGTGGTTTTGTGGAATAGGGGTGATGAAGAAGACTATAGAACCTAGTAAATGGGAGGTTTTATACATGTTATTGGTAAGTTATCATGGAATATGATCTCCTGGCTCGATAAGATGAGGAGAAAAGGTATATAATGGATGGAATACAATGTTCAAGGATATACCAAGAATGGGAAAGGTGTCCACCTAGGATGTGGACCTAGTAGATTAGTATATTGGGATTCCATAAGAGGTTATGTTGTTGGTGGGTTATGTTTTGAGCTCTATCCACCACAACCCCATGGTGTTACACGTCATTCTCAAGTATATTATGGACGAGGCCGTGGGAAGCTACATGCTATAGAGGCTTATTACCCAACAACTCATGGGATGATGAGATGTACAATCTAGGATTATTATACACTATTTATTTACTATTGGACACAAATTTGAGCCATTCCTTCATATATTTACTCATGATGTGAGATCAAGATATACTAGTTGTGACTTATCCCTGAATCATTGATTTTAGGTTCCTATAGGGAACACATCTTCATTATCATTTATATTTCATAAGTACATGCTACTAGTTTGTGGATAGATTTTTTCATGGGAACTCTGGGTAAAAAAATAGATGAATTCATCTAGGATATGTAATGGTTTTCCATAGTGTGATCCTAGATTGAATTTCACTATAGAGGATTCAGATGCCCTCAGATTGATTGGACACGATTCTCCATTGTGGGTGACAGAGATCTCAACGTAGAGAGAGTGGATCTTCTGGGATAAAAGATGAAACCCATCATCACCCATAAATTAGGGAGTTCATACCTTGGCGTAGTAGTCTCTTAATGAATTTGGATTCCTTCAGTCAGAGAGTAATATATGGACACCATTTATATGGATGTTCCAGGAATACCTCTTAGGAATGAGATAGCATTTTCTATAGACACAAAACCCGAGACCACTAGCATATCATCTCCAATGTATTATATGGATGATAATGATCTCTAGAATATGATAATTCATTTAGAGGACCACCGAGGGAGATTTTTTATCAGAATTATTTTCCCCTTGGGAATCTCCCGTTTTGTTCATGAAAAATGTGGATGATGGATTACTTATTTGTGTTGATTATCATTAATTAACCAGAATATGATGAATAAAAAGGACCCCTTATTGATTACTTACGACCTCATTGATCAGTTTTGAGATGAAATATGGTTCCTAAAGATTGATCAAAGGTCAAGATACTAATATTTGAGTATTACGGACGCTAGTATTCAAAATATGGCATTCTGATGTTTTTATGGATGGTATGAGTTCATGTTGATTCCATTCAGTGTGACGAATGACCCATCGATGATTATGGATTTGATGGACCAGATCAACCATCCATACATGGAATGTTTTTTCATTTTTATTCATTTATGACATACTAATCTACTATGCATCATAGGAGTAGTATGTAGAGCACTTTGGGATGGTTCTCAATTTTCTTTAGGTGAAAAAATACTTATTTTATGCTCTGGAAGTTCTCGTTCAGGATCCATTAGGTTAAATTCTTATTGAATGAAATATATGAGAATGGGTTATCTATAAAACCTATAATGATATATACAACACTTTCTTGGCATCTATATAAGATCATGTAATAGATGCATATTTTTCACGATTTTTCAGGGTATTACAGGAGGCTCGAGGTAGTATTATCCATGATTTTAGTACCATTGACCACCTAATGTGTAAAGGGATGTTTTTTACCTGTAATGATATGTTCTAGAGATAATTTGAGGATTTTAGTCTGAGGAGGATGAGTGATCCTATTTAGAGGCTGTTAGAGGAAGGTTTAGAGTATATAGTGAATTGAGATGGATTTAGATCTGGGAACTTACTTTGTGTTAATGCTGAGGTTGGAATCTAACACATATAGGTTGAGGAATTTAAGACCCCATGATGATTAATATGAAAATCGTGAACCATAGTTGGTAGTCATATTCATCTCCTTAAGAATGTAGAGGCACTATATTCTAGGAGAACATTTGGTTGTTTACTCATACCATCAGAGTCTCGTGTATGTATTCACATAGATAGACTTGAACTAACATAGGGACACTAGATCTAGTTCCTACAAGACTATGACATTGAAAGAGTCTATAATCTCAAGATGGTAAATATTATGGAATATTCCATTATTATGACATCCTAGACTCTCTTGGTGGAGGTGTGGTATAATATGTATGCAATTTTTTAGTTGGCCAAGGTAGAAGCGTGGGGTGTATCTTTTCTCTAGTCGATCGTGTAGAATCCTTTTCTTCTATAGTATGTGGTGGAGTATTTGTTGGGAGGAATCAATTGTGAGGTCCTTTGAGGCTAGATATCATCATGAGATTTAGAATATGGGTTTTTTTTGAAGGAGGTAATCATGTCATCCTATTCAAGAATCAAATTATAGTCCTGATGACAATTTGAGGGGAGGTGATGATGGAGTTTCATACATATAATGGGGGTTTAAATAATGGTGTGGGGAAAATGTACCAAAACATCAGTGGTATTTTTGGTTCGATGGATTGAGCTTGAGCATGGACAAGTTTATCTCTCAGTTCCTCACATGTTTGAAGGTAAAGGATAAAAACAATTTATTGGCCTATTTATTACAACCTCTTGAGATCCCAGAGTGGAAATGGGATAGAATATCCATTGAATTAATGACATGAAATCCACAAATATTAACATGAAATGAATCCATGAGGGTGATAGTATGAAGACATATGAAGTCGGCATATTTCAATAATATCAAGGATCTTTATTTGGTTGAGAGTTTGGGAATGTTGTATATAAGGGGGATCATATGCCATCATGGGGTTCCCTCGACAAATGTATTTGACTATGACAATAAATTAATGTCATTGTTATTGAGATTCATATTAGAATAATTCATGACATTGATGTGAATGATTACAAATTTTTTCCCCAGATGGATGGGAAATCGATATCACCATTCATGTGTAAGAGGATATTCTAAGTTCTTGTGTTTTAGACTTTCTACAGATATAAGAGAATCACTTAACTTTAGTAGTGTTTTCTTATAACAATTCCTATCAATATACTAGAATAATTTCCCCTTTATGGGACCTATATAAAAGACCCTACAGGTCATACGTATATTGGATTGAGATCGGTGACTCATCTTTAGTTGTTCAAGAGATAGTGCAGACAATGATGGAGAAGGTCTAGGTGATCCATTAGCTTATGAGGACAGATCATTGTAGGAGGATATATAATATATATTGACATAATATGACCTTGTTGTTCTATTAGGGATTTCAGGTTTCCTTACGAGTCCCCCCATGATGATTATTTCGAAGACTCGATCAGATATTGAAGATATTACAGAGGATAATCAGGCCATTCAGGATGTAACAAAGGGTGGGATAAATTTCTTTATAAATTTCCATACCTCTATGTTGGATTGGGTACATAAAATCTTTCATGTATCATATATGATGAGGTATGTGCATGATCATACACATGGTATTAACTTGTGTGACATGGATATTGAGTATGGAGCAACATTCATAGAGAAATTTGTAGAGATCGAGGATTCTTATTGGAGGATATATTATAGACTGACCGTTCCATTGGTTTCTGTGATATGGGAGCATGGGAGATCACATAAGATCACTTTTGAGAAGTAGATCTATATATTTTCTTAGTATACCCACCTTTTTTCTTTTTCAAGATGAAATATTAAAGGAGGGAATAATTTAGAGACCCTAATTTTTCCTTGTTTGATCTGAAATATATCAAGGAATACTATAGGATCCAAAAATTGAGATGATGTGCGATTTTGGGGCCTGATATGTCCAAAAATTGTTTCGGAAAAAAATACATATATTTTATATCACCCAAGATAATTTTTTATGGAATAACGTAATATCTCCTAAATCGAGTCTCGAGTAAAGAATCTAAGAACAAATTTTAATCTAGAGTGTATGGTTTATTGTAGGAGTGACCTAAAGTTTTTCAGCATGGGAATCCCGATAGAGGTTGTAGTTGGAGGGTGTGTTAAATTAAAATACCAATTTATTTATTTATTTTCATTTAAATTGCCTTAAATTTATACATCTAAAAATTTATCATTATGAAATTTCCCCAGGGTTAGTCACGTAACCGTAGGAGACCATTGGTAGGAATCCATAGTTCTTCATTGGTGAATCAATATCGGAATATGATTGATATTAAGATCCTGGTGGATCATGGAGAATAAAATGCAATGGGTCATCTCTTTTATTGGAAACTATGTTCTTCACCAATGATCGATCCATGTTGAGGTAGGAATCAATGTTCTTTCTTCCACTATTATTAATAAAAAAATTATAATGAGAAAAACTTTATTATTTGATTTTCATTTTAAAAATCCATTACATGAGCATGTGTGTCTGATTTAGATTTTGTATTCAATTTATTTTTCTAGTTATGTTACATTTCTAACCACAACTATCCCCAATTTAAATTCATTTGTAAATAATTCATGTATAATTACTATTACACTTTTATTTTTTCTTTTTTCTATCATCATTATTTGCATTCTTAAATATTGTCCTATGATGCCATTTTTTTGACATTGACGGGAGGGTTCAAGTGTGATCGAAACCCCAATTTCATGGAGTATTAATATGAGAAAGAAATATGGAATATTTAGGGGAAAATATGGATTAATCATGGGGTGTGTGTGATAGTTGTGTGGACATGGGATCTAAATTGGATATTGGAGTAGCCCAAGAGATGTGTCAGAGTGTGTGGGCTTGATGTGGGACAACCAGAATCTGATTTCCAGCCAACAGAGTAATAAAATAGATGCCCGAAGGTGTTTTCAACCATTATCAGGATGTCAGACATTAAATTCATTGTAGGGAGAAAAATATCTTACTCACATAGTGTAGATCAAAATTTATTAGAAAAACTAGACTACATGTCATGAATTTTGGAGAAAAAAACATAGTCTAGTTCTACTTCACTTGTGACAAGGTTATCACAATTGACGAAAATATCACATATCGTTTGGAGGGACCACATTATGTGGGACCCCCAGTTTTCCAAATTGATTTCTATAGGGAGTTCACAATCAAGGGCCTATTTGGACCAACACACTGTGTTGGGTGGGGTACACATCGAGTACTAGAACATTTCCACTAGACACAGACAACCCTCAAAGGACATGGGAGTGGCTGTAAGAACATAGCTCGACCTAGGAATTCTAGTGCATTCTATGTTGTAAATCACATGCCACATAATTTAACATGTCCAATTATCCATATAATGGAATGGACATAGACATATAGATTAGTAGGTCAACAATCCATGTGGACCCCTTACATTCCATGTAATTTCTTTTTGAACAAACTTATATCTCTTATATCTCCATCATGCAGATATAGATTTTGTCATGAGAGTAGGATATATTGAGTATTTATTCATTTATAATGAAATATTTCCCTTATTAATGGATTTTTTTAATACACTTTTATATGTTCTGAGTGTGATTCATCTTTAAGTGGTGCTAAATGATGGATGTGATGTGGGTGGGATCACAACATAGTGAAACCATCATGCTTGAAAATAAAATGGGTTCTTTATCAAAATATTGTACCATCGTGATGGGATAGGGAATGGGTCATGTATCTACGCACATAGTAGAACCTTCATTCTATTAAATGGAAATGGTCCTCTATCTATAGAGTATACCCCCTCTCCACCCCTGATGATCCGGATAATGGTTCCTCTATCGATCCATAGAGTTGAACCTAACTTCTTAGACAGTTCATGGGATCTCTATCCATATTTTTGACATCCTGTGATTGACTAGGGCATTGGTCCATTATCCATCCATAGAGTGGAACCCTCCTATTGGGAAAATTCATGGGTTATCTATCCATAGAGTGGATCCCCCTTGAGAGACATGGTATGGGTTCTCTATCTCCACACATAGTGGAACCGACCTTATACATAAGATAATGGGTCCTCCATACACTATGTGGAAGACCCTTGATGGACAAGGGAGTGGGTCCTCTTTCTGCTTATAGGGTGGATGCATCCTATCCGAAGAGGGCCCGTGTAAAACCCGGATCTTATTTTCAGGAATGTTTTCCCTTTTTCTAGAGTTTTTAAGGAAAATATACTTTCAGGAAATTTCAGAAGTACACGCCGTGTACTTTCTGAGTACACGCCCTGTACTCCTCCCTGGCTCGAAGCCATGTGTTGGGCATGTCCGGGCCACACACACGGTGTGTAAGGCTTAGGTGGAGGCTGGTTAATTCGGAGTATAGAAAGTTGAAGTACACGCCATGTACCCAAGAAGTACACGCCGTGTACCTTATTTTTTTTCATTAAACCGACAGAGGTCACGCCTAACCCCCAAACCCATCTTCTTTATCCAGTTTTCATCTGTCCGAGAGTGACCGTACGACCAAATCTTCCCCGAGCTCCCGCCTTGCTGTCTGTTCTCTGATTCGAGCACGGTCGATTGCGTTGGAAACACAGCGGTGAGTTATTCCTTCTGCTTGAGCCTTGTTTCTTGATTCTTCCTTATTTTCAAGATATCATGGGATGAACGTTTTGTGCGTTTTTTCAGATATACATTGTTCTAAGAAGAATATGTCATTGTGGTTCACATATATCGATCTCCTAGGATCGAGGTAGGTGTTTTGTCCCTTTCTGTAGAAATTTGATTAGTATTATGTGCAAATTCCACCAATACCCATGAACGGGGTATTGCATGTTTCCTATTTTTTCCCTTCTATTTTCATACTTTTCTTGTTGCTTTAGTAGAGGTTATTGCTTGTGAGTAGAGTAATTGTTTTTTTCTCAGGTTTCTTTGACATGCTTGTTTTTCCTATTGGGTGTTTTTCCAGTTTCCATGCCTAGTTGTAGGATAGTGTAACTATTGTTTTATTATTACTGTTGAGCCTTAGTTATTAGCCAAGTAGTTCTTGAGGTTCACTTGGACGTTACACGCATGCGAAGCATGTTTAGTTGTACTCAGGATTGTGTGAACCTAGAGTGGTAGACTAAAGGGAGAATTGACGGAAGGGCTTCTCCAGAGTTTCTTTTATTTATGATGTGAGACCATAGGGGGAATTGACATTGAGTACTTCCCCAGAGAGCTTTTAGCACCATACGAGACTATAGGAGGAATTGACGGTGAGTGCTTCCCCAGAGAGTCTTTTTAATTACGTAGCTGAACCGGAGGGGTGAGACTGTGTGTGCCTCCCAGAGGGTTTATAGTACTCAGAGGTTAAACCATAGGGGTTAGACCATGAGAAATACCTAGAGGGTTACCTATTTTCTTCTTGTTGCTGACTGTTTGCTTGTGTGCTTTACTTATTAGAACTATGGATTATTGCTGCTTGTACTTTTCTGTTTACTGATTCTTGTTTTATTGCTGCCATGCATTCATTGACTGTTAGGGACAAATCTTTGGGTGATTTCCTACTACGATTTTATCTCTCACCCTGTTTGCGCCATGCTTTTGGGCCTAATCAGACTATGTTACTACAAGTATAGATAGGGGAAATCGCCCTTCTTCTTCAGGATCTTGACTGCACCAGGAGCTAGGGAGTATGGGGCCGAGCCGTGGCTCGCGATGCTGAGGAGCTTACTTTGTTTTTATTTTGCACTTGGTTTCAGTGTATTTCAGCACATTGTTGTGTTTTCTGTTTTCCTTAGATACTTATACCTACTGTATCATTTTCATCATAGTTATATATCTATATTATTTCCACTGTTTGGTCTCTGTTGTTATGCATGTTGTTTACTGCTTTTGTTGTTTATTGTTGTTTTCTTACCTAGTATACCCTACCAAATGAGGGAATAGTTTCCCCACTGACTCAACAAGGCCCTCGCTGTTAGTCGGCAGCCTCTAGCGTTCAGGAAAACGCGCTTGAGGTCATGTGGCGAACCGGGTACGGGGCACCAGTGGAGGGGCTCCAGACTCAGGATGTTACAAAGTGGTATCAGAGGTGTTCTTTTCTATTGATTTACTGTTTGGACACCTTAGTCAGGGATAGGAAGGATTCGGTACATGGCATTAAGCTGTGCTCAGGAGTAGTTAACCTGCGTATAGGGAAAAGCCATACTACCTCATTAATTATAGTAGATGATTCTGAGATTTTATAGTTGATTTGATTTCACCGAGAGTGATTCACATGGATTGTACTATTACTATTTTGATATTGTGGTTATATTTCTATCACAACCCGATGAGATGAGGGTATGTTGTCTCATGTATCATATAGACACTTGTAGGAATCACATGCCATGGATTATTTCCATGCCATCTATGGTGCATTAGCAATTGCATGCTGTTGTGATAGGCTCTGTGTAGATTAAGCATGCTGTTGTGATAGATGCTTGATAGATTTTCTGCTGTTATGTTAGAAAACTGTTGTTTTGTTCCTTGCATAAAATGAAGGCCAAATTTTGGTTCTTGAGGTGTTATGGTCCCTCATGGATCGGAATTTGACATCTTTTCCCTTGTTTTTAGTCTTTTTGGAATTCTGCGCAGTTTCTGAGCTACTTCCCAGAAAAACCTAGAATACACGGCGTGTACTTTTTGGAAACATGCTGTGTAGTTTTTAGGCTGTGTCACTGATAGTGTGAGCAGAACACGGTGTCGTAGGAGTAACTTCAGGAACACGCCGTGTACCATTGGTACACGCTGTGTGAGTTCGGAGCCGTGTACCCAGTCGTGTCACTAACAACCCGGGACGGCATGACCTTCTTTTCCACATGCTGTGTTTGTTCGGAACATGCCGTGTAGTCTTGCACAGGTATCCGGCCGTGTCACGAACAACACGGGACGATGTCTCCTTTGCCTATACATGACATGTTTGTTTGGAGCACGCCGTGTAAGGTTCAGCCGTGTAGACGGATGTGTTCTTAACAACACGGACCGCCGAAGCCTTGTCTAGTGCACGCCGTGTTTGATTCGAACACGCCGTGTAGTCTTGGGTTGAGTCGGACCATGTGGGTTAGCCGTGTAAGGAGACTCGAGCAGGGGAATAGTTTTATAAGTACATCCCGTGTGTGGGGGTCAACACTCAGTGTAGTATGAAGTGTACATGACCTATAGGGTGAGAGTACACGCCCATGTCAGTGGTTTAAGAAGACACTCCGTGTAGTTTTACACACGCCGTGTAGTCATGTTTTGCAATCTTGTGTGTTTTTTATTCCCCTATTACTGTTTGCTACTCTTGTGTTCCCTGTCCTTGTTTTCCTGACCTAAGGTTTGCTTTTGATCTTTCAGAATTATGCCTCCGAGACATCCTTCGGCCGTACGTCTGTCGTCAGGCAGTGATCAGACGCCAGATATGGCTGATCAGGGACTTCATGTCGATCCCCCAGCCGAGCCAGCCTTGGCACCGGTTGTCATACCAGTTGTGGGAGTTGATGCACAGTTTAGGGAAGGTTTCATAAGGATGATGCAGGCCTTCTAGGGAGCACCACTTCCTACCTCGTCTCTGGAAGACTTAACGCGGGTATTTCAGCAGCAGAATCCTCCCACGTTCTCAAGGGAGGGAGGACCTCAGGCTGCAGAGTCATGGCTGGAAGCCATGCTGAATATATTCAAGCATCTGGAGAGGCCTCCAGAGAGGCGGGTCAAGCTCACCACCTACATGCTTCAAGACTCCTCCAAGAGGTGGTGGGATGTGATCTCACAGGCGGGTCAGCAGCAGGCTATATCTTGGGAGTACTTCCAGCGCGTGTTCTACGACTACTTCTACCCGGAGACCCTGAGGGCCAATTGAGCCCGGGAGTTCAGGAGCTTAGAGTAGGGTACCTTATATGTCATGGAGTATTCCTCTCGTTTCCAAAATCTGCATTGTTTTACACCCCTTTGGGATGGGATTGGGGTGTTCTTGGGGAGGAAGTTTGAGGATGGACTCAGACGGGAGATTCGCTCGCAGGTGATCATCTTCCTGCTGACTTCCATTACTTCCATCTTCCACTAGGCACTGATTGCGGAGCGCAATCTGAGAGACTTTGGAGCTGTGAGTCAGGGCGGTTCTGCTTCCAGAGCTAGTTTTCCTTCAGATGACAGCAAGAAACGGCATAGAGAGCCTACACGTGGCGATTCGAGGAAGCGAGACGCATCAACAGGAAGCCAGGTGACATGCTACCAGTGTGGCCGGACATGGAACATGAGGCCGTAGTGCCAGAGAGACCCCATGGAGTGCCGATATTGTGGCAAGATGGGTCACCATCAGCTTTTATTCCAGGTTTTCCCACAAGCAGCAGGTGGCTGGGGTTCTTCCATGACTCCTCGTTCAGGAGCAGCCCCACCAATCTCTCACTAGTCAGGGAACTGGATTTCATCCAGCTATTCCGGCCGAGGTGGAGGTTGAGGTCATGGCGTTCAGCCACTGGTTCCTTAGCACCAGTAGGGAGGTTAAGCTTAGAGTGGTCAGTCAGGGGCGCAGGGCCGTGGTGCAGGCCAGTCATTCGCCGTGGAGTAGAATTATCATGAGCAGGATCCCGACCCTTCTACTATTCGAGGTGCGATTTTAGTAGCCTCAGTTTTATCTTCAGCCCTTTTCGATACTGGTGTTATTCATAGTTTATCTCTGTTTCTGCTGTGGAGAGACTTGGACTCTGCAACTTTTCTTCTTCCGACTCGTTGACACTAGACACACCTTTGGGAACGAGGACATCTATAGTATGCCAGTGTAGAGAGTTCCCTCTCGATGTTGCAGGGTATCACTTCTTATGGGATCTCTATTTCCTAGAGATGACATGCTATGATTTCATTCTCGGCATGGACTGGTTGATTCCCTTCCAAGTAGTCGTTGACTGTTATCGCTGCAGATTCAGTTTCATTTCACGAGAGGGTGAACCTTTCCTTCATAGAGGTGAATGGGACGTTCGGGCGTGTTGGGTAGGACTCGAGCATCTTGGGCTAGGAGGGGTGACAACCCATATTGCTAGCCTCTACCTGGATGATTATGGGACTCCACAGTTGGGATTTCCTCCAGTGGTGGATCGCTTTAGGGATGTCATTCCAGAGGACTTTTCAGGTTTTCCTCCAGAGCGTGAGGTAGAATTTTCTATAGAACTCATGCCAGGAGTGACACTGGTTTCCATTAATCCCTATAGGATAGCCACACCTGAGTTGCAAGAGCTCAAGAAGCAGTTGGAGGAGCTACATGCTAAGGGTTTCATCCGACCCAATACTTCTCCTTGGGGTTCGCTTGTTCTGTTTGCGAAGAAGGCAGACAGTACCCTTCGGATTTGTGTGGATTATCAGAAGCTGAACCAGTTGACGGTCAAGAACCGATATCCATTGCCATGGATTGATGACATTTTTGATCATCTTAGAGGAGCCCGGGTGTTCTCGAAGATCTACTTGAGGTCTGGTTACCATCAGTTGCGTGTTAGACCATCTGATATACCTCTGACAGCCTTCAGGAGCAGGTATGGTCTATACGAGTATACCTTCATGCCGTTCGGACTCACGAACACACCTGAATTTTTCATGGCACTAATGAATCACGTGTTCCATCCCTTTTTGGACTCCTTCGTCGTGGTCTTCATGGACGATATCCTGGTGTACTCTCACACTCGACACAACCATGCCACATATCTTGAGATCATTCTGAGTACACTGAGAGAGCATCAGCTTTATGCTAAACTCTCGAAGTGCCACTCCTGGATGGATCAGATTCACTTCTTGGGTCACGTAATCTTAGAGGCAGGAGTATCTGTGGACCTAGAGATTGTGAGAGCTGTAGTTTCCTAGGAGCAGCCGAAGAACGTTTTTGAGGTACGGAGCTTCCTAGGGATGGATGGATACTACATATGCTTCATTCGGGACTTTTCACATCTAGAAGCACCTTTGAAAGGTCTGACTAAGAAGGGGGCGAAGTTCTTATGGTCAGATTCTTGTGAGTCAGCCTTTAAGGAGCTGAAAGGGAGGTTGACGTCAGCACTGATACTAGTCTTGCCAAAGCTAGGAAAGAGCTACACTGTTTACTGTGATGCTTCAGGTGTCGGGCTAGGAGCTGTGCTTATGCAGGGAGATGGTGTCATTGCGTACGGGTCTCGGTAGTCGAGGCCACATGAGAGAAACTACCCTACGATCGATCTGGAGTTGCCAGCTGTTGTTAATGACTTGCACTGTTGCAGACACTATCTTTTGGGAGATCACTTTGTGGTCTTCACTGACCACAAGAGTCTCAAGTATATCTTCACTCAGCGCGATCTGAATCTGAGGCAGCGCAGGTGGGTCGAGTATCTTCAGTCTTTTGATTTCGAGCATGCCTATACGCCGGGAAAGGGCAACACCGTGGCAGACGCGTTGAGTAGGAGAACTCGGATTCAGGCAGTTCAAGAGGCCATTAGTGAGTGGAAGCTGATGGCTATATTCTCTGAGATTAATATGGAGGTGCACGACAGACGGGGACATTCATTTCTATCTTCTGTTGCTGTTACCTCCATGCTACTTGATCGGGTACAGATGAGGCAGCTATCAGACTCGGAAGGCTTAGTCCTGCAGGAGAGTGTGTCAGAAGGGGACCCTCTTCCTGGATGGACAGTGGGGAAGGATGAGATCATGTGCTTCTAAGGACGCGTATGGGTTCCAGCAAGCTTATGGAAGGAGCTGATGTGGGATTTCCAATCCTCAGTTTGGGCAGTTAATCCTGGCATCACCAACATGTATCAGGATCTTCATCGCCAGTACTAGTGGCCAGGTATGAAGAAAGATGTTGCTGGTTTTGTCTTGAGATGTTCTACTTTTTAGCAGGTGAAAACAGAGCATTAGCGACCAGCTGGGTTCTTACAACAGTTACCCATTCCGGAGTGGAAGTGGAACGATGTTGCGATGGACCTCGTGACTGGGTTGCCGAGATCACCTCGAGGGAACGATGCTATTTGGGTTGTCATTGACAGACTTACAAAGGTTGCTCACTTCTTGTTGATCAAAGGGACCTTCAGTGTCGATGATCTGGGATGACTTTACATCAGAGAGATCGTTCATCTACATGGAGTTCTGTGCTCTATTGTTTCAGACAGAGATGCGTGCTTTACCTCTCGGTTCTGGCAGCGACTTTAGAAGGCCTTGGGTACACAGGTACTTTTGAGTACAACTTACCATCCCCAGACTGATGGCCAGTCTGAGTGCACGATCTAGGTGCTTGAGGATATGCTCCGAGATTGCATCCTTGATTTTGGAGGTTCTTAGGAGGAGCACATTTATTTGGTGGAGTTAGCCTACAAAAACAGTTTATAGGAGACCAGTCAGATGGTGCCATACGAGGCTTTGTACGGTAGGCCATTCTGATCCCCCTAATGCTGGCTGGAGGTAGGAGAGGCAGCTTTGCTAGGACCTCGTATGGTTTAGGAGACTTCACACCAGATAGAGCTGATTCGGAAGAGGATGGATACATCGCAGTCTTGACAGAAGTCATATGCTGATCAGCAGAGATGACCTTTGGAGTTCGAGGTTGGTGATCAGGTTTTCCTGGGGGTCGCACAGAGGTTGGGACACAAGAGGATTCAGAGACAGGGTAAGCTTTTACTGCGGTATGTCCGGCCGTTTGAGGTCTTGGAGAGAGTGGGGTCGGTCGCCTATCGATTGCAGCTACCTCAAAGGTATCGGGCTATGCACGACATCTTCCACGTCTCTTAGATCTGAGGGTACTTTTCAGACCCATCTCACGCCTTTCATCCCGAGGAAGTCGAGCTTGATGCAGATGCATCGTTCGAGGAGAATCCTATCTGGATTTTCGATCGCAGTACGAAGGTTCTCCACAGGCGGTCTGTTCCTCTGGTATGGGTGCTATGGCAGCATGAGCGAGTACATGACGAGACCTGGGATAGGGAGGCCGATGTACGATTGCAATGGATAGAGCTGTTCGGGGTTTCTTCTTCTCCGACTTATTAGGGAAATCCGAGGTAGAATTTCGTTAAGGGGAAAAGTTTGTAAGAACCCGAATCTGTTTTCAGGTATGTTTTCCATTTTTCTTGTGTTTTTAAGGAAAATAAATTTTATGGAAATTTCATAAGTACACGCGGTGTACTTTCTGAGTGCACGCCGTGTACTCTTACCTGACTCGGAGCCGTGTGCTGGCCGTGTTCGGGCCACACACGCGGTGTGTAAGGCTGAGGTGGAGGCCTGTTAATTCGGAGTATGGATAATTGATGGACACGTCGTGTACTCAAGAAGTACACGTCGTGTAGTTTATTTATTTTTCATTAAATGGACCGGGGTCGTGCCTAACCCCCAAAACCATCTTATTCTTCAGTTTTCGTCCGTCCGAGAGTGACTGTACGGCCAAATCTTCCCAGAGCTACCGCCTCGCCGTTCGTTCTCCGATTAGAGCACGATCGATTGCGTTGGAATCGAAGAGGTGAGTTCTTCCTTTGGCTTGAGCCTTGTTTCTTTATTCCTCCTTGTTTTCAAGATATCGTGGGATGACCGTTTTGTGTGTTTCTCGGATCTACGTTGTTATAAGAGGAATCTGTCACCATGGTTCACGTATATTGATCTCTTAGGATCGAGGTAGTTGGTTTGTTCCATTCTGTAGAAAATTGATGATTATTATGTGCAAATTCCACCAATACCCATGAAAGGGGTATTACGTGTTTCCTGTTTTCCCCTGATGTTTGCCTTCTTTGCTTGTTGCTTTAGTTGAGGTAATTTCTTGTGAGTAGAGTAATTTTCTTTGTGCTCAGGTTTCTTTTCCATGCTTATTTTTCATATTACACGTTTTTCCAGTTGCCATGCCTAGTTATAAGATAGTGGAACTGTTGTTTTATTATTGCTGTCGGGCCTTAGTTGTTATCCAAGTAGTTCTTGAGGTTCCCTTGGACGTTACACGCGCACGGAGCATGTTTAGTTGTACTCAGGACTGTGAGAACCTAGAGTTGTGGACCAAAGGGAGAATTGACGGAAGGGATTCTCCAGAGTGTCTTTTAATTACGATGTGAGACCACATGGGGAATTTACTTTGAGTGCTTCCCCAGAGAGTCTGTAGATCCATGATGTGGGCCACATTGGTAATTGACATTGAGTGCTTCCCTAGAGAACCTTTAGCATGATACGAGACTATAGGGGGAATTGACGGTGAGTGCTTCCCCAGAGAGTCTGCTTAATTACGTAGCTGATCCAGAGGGGTGAGACTGTGTGTGCCTCCTAGAGGGTTTATAGTACTCAGAGCTTAATCCCAAGGGGTTAGACTGTGAGTGCTACCTAGAGGGTTACCTGTTTTCTTCTTGTTGCTGACTACTTTCTTGTGTGTTTTACTTGTTAGAATTGTGGATTGTTGCTGCTTCTACTTTTCTGTTTACTGCTTATTGTTTTATTACTGTCGTGTATTCATTGATTGTTAGGCACAAATCTATGGGTGTTTGCCAACTCTGATTGTATCTCACACCATATTTGGGCCATGCTTTTGGGCCCAGGCAGACTATGTTGCTGCAGGTATAGACAGGGGCAAGCGCCCTTCTTCTTCAGGATCTTGACTGCACCAGGAGATGGGGTGCATGAGACCGAGCCGTGGATCGCGATGCTGAGGAGCTTACTTTGTTTTTATTTTGCACTTGGTTTAATTTTATTTCAGCATGTTGTTGTGTTTGCTGTTTTCCTTAGATAATTGTACCTGCTGCATCATTGTCATCATAGTTATATATTTACATTATTTCTGCTGTTTGGTCTATATTGTTATGCATGTTGTTTACTGCTTCTGCAGTTTATTGTTGTTTTCATACCTTGTATACCTTACCGAATGAGGGAATAGTTTCCCCACCGACTCACCAAGGCCCTCACTGCTAGTCGGCATCCTCTGGCATTCGGGGAAATGCGCTTGAGGTCATGTGGTGAACCGGGTACAGGGCAGTAGTGGAGGGGATCCGAACTCGCGACATTACAGGCCGGTTCCTTTATCCAAAGAGTGATACCCCATTCTGTACTTAGGCATGGGTCCTCAATCTATATACTAAATGGAACCCTCAGGTTATACCAAATCATGGGTCCTTGTTTTATTATGGTCAATTTTCACTTCATTCCATTGTGGTGAGATGTTAATTTACCCATTTACACATTAGACAGACATGTTAGATACTAGGAATCGTTTGTGGAACTTCATAGAATTGTTTGAAGACACATCATATTTTTATCATCTATGAGATATAGATCCACTTTAAGTCACTTATGGTCTTCATTTTCATGATCTAATATATGTATTGTATGAGTATTGTATTTCTGTTCTTCACTTGGTATGGGTTAAGTTGTCCACTTATATCGTGTCACTCATTGCACCCATACATTTTTTACTATGTCCAACATTGTATGTATATACTCACCCATTCGTGGTATTTCCCCCATGTTTCATTTCATATGAAGATGAAATGTATGTTTCTAGTGATTACAAAGGACCATAGTTACACCCTGGTTTATTTTACTATGTACAGTAGTCGGGGAATGGATATCAGGAACCAGGATCTCTTGGAATTTTCATTTTATTTTTTAGGTATGTATATAATTTCTTGTTTTTTGTTTATTTTTTCTTGTAAATTTTTAAATTACATTATAAAATTTGATTTTATTCAGTAAAGTTTTTTACATTCATGGTTTAATATGTAAAAAACCCCTTTTTACATTTATTCCTTTATACTTTGGAATGGAGATGGTTGGGAGAGTGTGTAAATGTATGTAGGAAAAGGCTTCCCATTTTTGTTATTCATTTCAGCACTGGTCTCTAGCCACTAGACTATAGATTCCAGCATGTGGTAGTTTCAGATAAGCCTTTCGCTAGCAACACGGGCCCTGATGGGTCATGTCTTCACATATAGAGTAATAAATGATATTATAGAACATGAATGAATTGATTTTGACTCTTGAATTAATCACACATTAATCCCATGAACAAATATACATCATAGATACATCCAATGTTAAATAATAGAAAATATTAATTGAATAATGAAAAACCAAGAGACTTAAAGTGCATGTGAAAAAAATATTAAGGATTTCACACTTGTATCCTTTGAACCAAAATTATATGAAATTGGTAATACAATATCAATAATAAACCAATGAACATAATATTGTTTCATTTAAATTATTCATATTTAATTCTATCACAATACATCCATTGATGTATATGGGAAAACTTATTTTAGATATTTTTTATATTATATATTCTTTGGAAATAATTTTTAAATACCAGTAATGAACCATTTTGTAGCACTAACATTTAATCAAAAAATTAACACCCCATTTTAGTTGATCCTATGATATATTAATTTCATATTAATGAATAAATTCCATTGAAACATGTAACCAACTATTCAATATTTTATGTAATTAATTGTTTTGATAATTATCTATTTCTTTGAATATAAGATTACTTGTTTAGGAAACATATATAAACCATAGAATATAAATATCACATTACTCAAAAAAATACCATTTTTTGTAATTATTTAATCTGAAGTATATAACTCTTCTTCATTTAGTATTTATGGAATAAATCATTAATAAAATGCCATTATTATCTATTTATTATAATTTATTCATATATTATAAATGGAATTTTTATACTTATATTGAATCAATATATACTACTAGGATTTGGAAATATTATTTATTGTCCCAAACCATCCACTAAATGTACAAATATTCAAAGAATATTATAATTATCATTTAGAACCTCCTTCTTATATATGGATATCATTACCATATAGACAAGAATAAATTAAAAAATCATTTATATAATGGAAAACATTACTCTTTATCTAACCTTGTGTTTATGTTGTATTTATTTTAATTGAACAAAGAGTATGAATGTGTTTTATTTTAATATGTTGATAAGGAATATCCTATATATATTGACTAATTTCATAATCAGTAATGTAAATAAAATCAAAACTAAGGAACTATTACTTGTAATTTTTTTTCTATATAAAACATGAAGTCCCATTTTAGGCATGGATGTATTTTTAGGTTTCTATGAAAATTGACCATCTTGATAAAAAAATTAAATTTATATTGGAAAGGAAAAATAATAGTGTACTTTTTTACAGAGCTTTGAGGTTTACTTTTTAGATGGATAGTAATATTTTAAAAATAAATTAAGAAAAAAATAACAACAAATAAATATGATCAAATTCAAGAAATCGATATTGATAAAGAGGATATAAAAGGGACAACTGGAAATACAAAATGGTTATATCTAGTTAAAAGTAGTTTTTTGAAGGATTTATAGAATGTGGTTCCACTAGAGAGTAGAAAAAATATTGGGGAAATATAGAATAGTGAGAGAATAGTATGTTAGTCCTAGGGTATTTTCATGGTTGGATGCAGAGTACACTAGGTAAATAAATATATTACTTTCGGGATTGATTTCTATTCCAGACTCTCCATATAATTCTATTGTTCAACTTTTCAAAACCACATGTTAGTGATTCAATAATATTTTGTTTTATAATTTATTCCTCAGTTGATTCCTTCTAAGACTATCTTGATCCATATCATCTTGAATGTCCTTTTGATGATTATAATATAAAAAACAATTTCATTATTAAAAGATCATTTTTTACATAAGAAATGGCCAATATAAGACACATATTTTGGTATCACATTCATGTGATTGGTTGGATAATTTTCATGAAAGGTCACTAGAAAGAAAAATTCACCCATAATATTAAAGAGATTGAAAATTTAAAAAATGGTATGTAGAAGTTGAGTAATGGAGAGTTTAGGTTGTTATAATTGTTTCTATTTCTATGAAACTTAGTGGATGCATCTAGAATGACAAAAAC
Source organism: Viscum album (assembly GCA_963277665.1). Taxonomy (NCBI): domain Eukaryota; kingdom Viridiplantae; phylum Streptophyta; class Magnoliopsida; order Santalales; family Viscaceae; genus Viscum; species Viscum album. The sequence continues at coordinate 2,004,409,448 of OY728122.1, read as the reverse complement.
GATTATATGTATATATATAGAAGAGGAAGAGAGGGTTTGATAGGATAAATCATAGTTTTTATAAGAAATATGATAACTCTTATGATATAGGATACATTTTAGAAGATTCCATGAATACTAATATGATATGGAACACTTAATAAGATATATGGGTACTCCCTTGGATAGTTCACATAACCTATTATAATCATGTATGATAAGTGAAACATGTTTATTTTTTAGATCACATAAGATGTGTGAAACACCCAAGAAATATTTAATTTCTAATAAATACTTGTCATGAGTTTGGAAAAACAATTAATAAGTGATATTTGTAATATTTTTATAGTATTGAATAAATACAATGATTCAATGCAGTTTGTTTAAGACTAAAATATCATTATGCTTCTAGAGATGATTCTAGAAATGATAAAATGATGAAATTGTGGAGATATTTTTACTTTAATTGAATAATTTATATCCACACCCGTAATAATGCTTGACTCATTTGCATATATTGAATGTTTTAAAGTGGAAGATATTATTGAATGGAGTCATCAATATTTTTAATATAATAGGAACTTGAAAATACTATGTCATTTGTAAGATAAAACAATGAAAGGGTATTTACTTATTTTAAATATTAAGATTTTATAAAGATTAATTGTGTTTAATAATTCAAATAAATACCACTATAGTTCATATAATAGAGTTTTCCTTATAGTAAAAATAAAAAAATTTAATGGAATCTACATATATATATATATATTATAAAGTGATTAATGGTGATATAGTATTTGACTTTGATATTTTTTCTTCACATTATGAAACATAAATAATTGATAAAAAATATATATAGTGTTTGAAACTAGATAAACCTAGAAGAAAGATGATTCTGTTGAAGAAGGGAATGAAAAAATTGATATTGAACCTTGAAAGTACACCAAATTGTATAGAAGAAGTAATGGAAGGGTCCTATGACATCCTTATATCATATAATAAGATTTATAAGTGAATGGACTAACTCTGTATCCAATTTATATTATTTGTATCCTGACACTTGAATAATAATAAGGCCACTATGTTAAAAATTCATAGAATTATTGATTCCATATAATTAAACCTGTGAGAAAGAATTCATTCATATATTATTTTGGATTTAAGAGATATAATACATTAGTTAAAAGACCGAATACTAGTTGTTGTAGTGACATTGTAAACATAATGTAGATATATTTTATATGGAGTTCTAGAAGAACCCATGAAGGACATGTGTACCAGTATAAATAACACAGTCGTTTTGAAATTGGGTATAGACAATGGAATAAATTATATAGAGCTTCTCACTAGAGTCATATAGGGGATAAAGTGATGTGGTGGATACCTACCCATGAGTATTGTGAATGAAACTAAATAAAATATTACATGTGAATTAAAATACACTTTTAAACATTATAAATTATAATTCTAATAAGATCCATGTATCAATAAATGGTTGAACGCAATACAGTGTAGGGTACCATATTGCAGATTATTGTTTTAAATACCTATATTATTATAATATTATTTAATTCTCTATTCTGTTCATGGTATGGAGTAATAAAAAATAAAAATATTCATAATTATTATCCAGGATAGTGTATTGAGTAATAATTGGATATAACTTATAGAAGAATGTAAAATTATTTATAATTTGGGTAAATTGATTCACCCCTTTACCAATGACCAACCATGTTAATCTATTCTCTTCAATTCGTATCAAATATAACATTTTTCCAGGGATTTCATCTAATATTGACCAAGATGATTTTAATTTACATGTATGAATGTAATTAATAATGAAAATTTAGATGTTCCTTAAATGGAGAACTCTGATTCTGTCCCTATTAGAGCTAATGTAATGGTCTCCAGGAAGACCCTAATGGAAAAAATGAATTAAGAGACAAAGATCCAAATAAATCATTCAAACAATAATAGAGATTTTAAATTTAATTATGTTAATCAAATTGGTAACTTTGTATCTATAAAATCTATTTAATGTGATCATTTTTAAGATCCAATATTAATCTATGAAGAGTATAATGTTAATGATTCTGTTAAGATAATTGAAAATATCTAATCTAAAATGAATCATCATATAAGGAATTTTTATTGTTGGGTTATAATCTAAATAATTACAATCATTAACGGAATTATGGATTACAATTTATTGCTAGAAAATTATGTTTATGAAATAGATAGTACATTAAGAAACATATATTGAAAGTACATTTACCACACACAACACGTGGAACACAAAGAAGAATCTGATCACATTTCAATGAAAAAATTTCTATAAATAATGAAATGATGCTATTATGTGTCTTTGATAAATTAGTTATATTAATTTTTATTTAACAAGTGATTCAAGAATAGGAAAAATTACACAAAAACTAAATCAATGTTAATTATTCAATGTTTGAGGTTACAAAAAAATTTATGAGGGAGATACAATTCCTTAAACAAATAATTGATTATTCATACATGTTAAATTCAAAATAAAAAAAATTATGTTTAAAAATACTAGCAACTATGGTATATGATAAAACTATTTTAAATATGAATTGTTATAATTTGGAAATCCAATTATAATATCTTGATCCAAATCATGTTATATCGTACGAATAGGCTGAAGGAAATATTACCACTATAAAAATATTTAAAGGATGAATCTCAATCTAAAATACAATTACTTTGTGGAAACATTTCCTTGAGATAATATAATGATCCATCTTAATAAGAAGTAAATGTAAAAGGCACCAACCATCTCAAATATAATGTTTTAATATGATTATTTTTCAGAATAATACATTTTTGAAATCAAAATCTATAAAGTAGTTGTTGAGGGAAAATGATAAGAAGTTTACCAATATTTCATTTTTGGATAAAACATTTTCTTTCAACGGATGGTTTCTTAAAGAAAACTATAACTTTTTAGAAACATTCATAAAAACAACATTCTTCCAATTTTTTAAATTATAGAAAACATGTATTCCAAAGAAGAAAGTGAAGATTTATTGTGTATTATTTTCATTTTTATGGATTTAGGAATTATTCTTTGAAAATGTTATTTGATATTATTATTTCCAAAGTTTTATGCAGCCCAATATTATTGGGATGGAATCCTAATATGTTCCAATAACCATAGACTAATGAGAAAAATATATATGTTACAAACATATTTTTGTGGTGGATATATATGAAACCGACCATAAACATGACATAATCTAGTGTTTTAGTCAATAATTCAATTCATATCACATTTATTTCCTTTTTAGGTTTATAGTTTCAGTTATTTATTTCATAAATCATATATAAAAACATTATTTAATAGAAAGTGGACACTTCTTATTAGTATCCATTTTTATAAAAAAATAAAAAATTTAAAATATGTAATGACTCAATTTCCCAAAAAAATATTCAAGACATTCAACCTGATTTCATCCATTCACTTATCTGTCATTAATTTTAATATTAATCATTTAAAAAATTTGTTCTGAGAATAAAATTCCCAATAATGGATATAAAAATAACCAAAACCATTAGTCATTCTAAAAAATTGAAATATCCTATAATTCTTACTAATATATTGAAATTTTTGTAAGTATATGGTGTAAAACATTTTCACATGACTCACACAGATAGAGTTTTTTATGAAAAAATCATTTAAAACAAAAGTAAGATTTGAAAAAAACTTCAGGGTGACTGAGATAATAATATTTAATAAACCAATTCAAAAACCCTTTTAATTGGTATTACATTTTGGAAAAAATCCATTATAATCATTACTCGATGTATTGATGTGCTTTAATGGGGATCGACTTTGTATAAGCAATACTGTTCTCCCCTCTTAGCCATAATGGGGATCAAATCATTGTATAATCTTTATCCAGATTATTGATGGGTTATAATGGGGATAAACCAATTTTCTAGGACATATCGTGTGCACCCATTAGCCATACAATTATCAAGTGTTATGTAACAAATATTTTTTTTTATTCTTGCACATTTTTATCAAAAACCTATTGGAAAACACTTTTAACCCATATGAAAAATCATTTCGGATATCAAAATATAAAATTATGTCAAAAACACATTATCAATTCAAAAAAAACTAGAAAATTGGAAATAAGGGTTTTCATTAATGAATGAATGGAGCCTTTCAAAGGAATCCTAAAAACAAATAATTGTCACTGTGGTAAAAAATGACTTTGTCACTGTATATGATAAAAATAGAACATTACATTTTATTGTTTTCCATAACATTACATATAAACATATAAAATTATAAGTTTTTAAATCCTTTGAAATAAAGTATTAGTTACATAAAATCATTTACAAAAATTCAAAATATCATTTTAAAAGCATTGATATGGAAGGGAAAGTGTTATAAAGATATCATTAAATGTGGATTTTTAAAACAAAAGTACCATATCACATGGAAATATTTAAATTATAATCCCCAAGAAGGAATAAAATTTAAAAAATCAAATACACTGATAATTGAGAAAATCATGATATAGTATTTCAATTTGGTTGTATATACTCCACATTAAATTATATAGGTTTATTACATCAAAATAATCATCAAAGAATGTAATTTGAGAAGAAGTCCCTTACCTTGACTTCAACATGTGAAGTACGTTATTTATCTTCCAGAATAATATATAGAACATAATTATTAACTTTATTGATATTATTTTTCATTTTTATTTTCCCTCTCATTTAAATTATTATCATTTCATAAAAAACTAGATAATTAATTCTTTTTACATCAGCTGTTTTGATGGTATTCAGTTTATTTTTCAAAAATGAATATTTTTCAGTTGACTATGGTCAAAGAAGAAATTATTTCAACATATACTAAACAATAATCATGTAATTTTCATCAAATTTATAAATCAATTATACTTCTCTACCCAATAATGAATGATGGTTCTTAAAAACGAACTATGTTACATCATGTAGAAGGTAGTTTATACGTACACCTGAGAAACATTTATATTTTCAAGGATCATTATTGAAATTTGTTAATTAATAGTATATATTTGTAAAATGATCATAATATATAATATACCATATTTTTTATTTTAATATACTTATATGTATCATTTAAATGTAGTGGTGATAAAATAATGAATCATATTATTTTGTTGAGGAGGGAGTCCACATATACATCAATATCATTATAATTTTATAGTGTAAGAAAGAAAATGTTATATCATATTTTTAGAATGATAAATATTTATTGAATATTATTATGTATTTATTTATTCCTCATATATTAACTAAATTTAGCCTTATTTCCTTCCATGTAAAGCATTAGTAAAAATTGATTCACAGCACCTCGCAAGGCGATAATCAGTTGTACAAATGAGTGATATTATCGTATCCCCAATGAAATGGAATGTATAGAGTCATTTTTAATATAATTTCTAAAGAAGTACATATATAATAAAAAATACATATATTATTTAAATCCATAATTTAAAAAACCCATCATAATAAATTATGGAAGATGAATGACATCGGTTCCTAAGGATGCAGTCCTTCATACACCTGAATGATGGTTTTTTATAACTTTTGATAGAATATGGGATTGGTTTAGTTTTTTAATTATTATAATCATATATCAATATATATATATATATATAAGTATCTTATGTTGTTATATAATAATAATTTCAGAATATTTTAAGGAGGGTGATAAACAAATAATATAAAGATGCTTGGTTAGGAACTACACCTCTTCTTTGGACAACATTATTATATAAGCATCAAAATCCTTAATAGGATGGAATTAAGACCCAAACAATTATTCCAAGATATGGGTATGGAATTAAAGAAGATATTATGGTCATTATTTTCTAATCCAAATGGAATTATGGTGTTTATATTAGTTGAGAGAGTGATTCCTTTTATATGCTATATGAGTAGCACAGTTATAATTTTGGAAAAGAAAAAAGCATAACCTTGTTTCTAAAATTTCAAAAGCCTAAAAAAATGAAACATTGTTGAGAATATGACATGATATGGCCTGAATATAGACATAAATATATTTTATACATTTTTATTGATTTATACCCATATCTTTTTAGTTTAACCTTCTATTATATTTATTTGAACGTTTTCTGTGATAATTATTTATACCTAATTTTACAATTCATGATGGTATAAAATTGTGTTTACCTTATTAGATAATATAAAATATTTTTTTTCTAAATATTTAATCATTATTTCCAAAAAATTTCACAGAAATGAAAAAAGATTATTTAAATCAAAATCTACAGATGAGATGAAAATGAGCATTTTCAAGAAGTATTTTTGTCGAGAAAAAAATGATTTTATATTAACTATGTGAAAAATAATAGTAATTGTTTGAATATAAATTAATGTTTAATGATATATAATATATATAATACATTTAAAACATTCCTTATTAGGTATCTGTAAAATTTGTTAATATTTTAAAACATTATGAACTTTATAATTTTTTTAGAAAAATACCATTTTTATACAAAATAACATATTCTAAAATATAATATAAATTAGATTCCATAGAATTAATATTTATTAAATATTAAAAATAATAATTAGGTTAGTTAAAATAATATTTAAAACTTTTTGGGACTTTTAACTTTAATAAATTATTTAAAATAAATTATATTTGAACAAAAATATATATATATTCACTATTCAAGGAAAAATCAATATTTTTTGAAAAATAACAAAATTTCGCCAAATATTATTTTTGATATTAAAAATAAAATAAATTCATTTTTTCCCAATTAGACTTTTAATATTTAGAAATTAATATTTTAAATAAAGATATATGATAAAAGAGTTTGGCCTAAACTATTTCCATTTTTATTTAAATAATACATGATATTATTTTAGAAACCAAAATCTGAAAGTAAATTTTCTATCATTTCAAGAGATTTTACATTAATCCCACTTTAATCAATATCATCATAACATTTTTATTCAGTTATTCAATAATTTTAGATATCTTTACCTCATATCATTTCTAGACTCCACAGTTTCATCTTGAACTATATGGCCTTTCTATAAAGACTTAACTTGGTGAATCATCTTATTTGGTAAAACATTATTACTATAAAAAATAATCTAAATGTTGATTCCACATACAAAATTTTCCATTCCAAATGAACTTATTTAGGGATAAAAAATATGGATGAGTATGGAAAATCAATTCTTAATATCGATACATGAAACACATTTTTGACTTGGGATAATCTTGTAAGATAAGAAAATCAGTTGGAAACTCTTCCATCATTTTCTAAAAATTCATACGATCTAATGGAACAAATAAATGTAATTCCCTTTTTACTAAAAATTATAACACCTTTAGATAGAGATACATTGATAATGTAAATATTACCTACCTTTAAATAAAGATCATTCCTATAGCTATCCATATAAATTTTCTGTATTCTATGAACCATATTTATACGTTGCTAAACAAACTGCACCTTCTCATCCATTTGCACTCTGAAATCTAGTCACATTGACTTCCATTCTCCTACTTCATCCCAAATTTTTTTTATCTGATAAAGATTCTAATATTTGGAATCAAAATGTGTTTTTTATATAAAAGAATGAGAACTACTATTATAAACAAAACTCAACCAAATAAAGCTATTGATTCAATATTCTCTGACAAGGTATTAAATTGGAATGGAGCATGTCTTCACCGGTCTAAATTTTGACTAATACTATCCATAATATTGAGGGTGATAATCTATAATAAAATTCAATTTAGAACCATAGAAAATATTTTATCATTTTAAAAAATTATATGTAAACCTTGGATCTTTGGTTGATTCAATGTAAAGAGGAACTCCATATAACATTATTATAATTTTTATATACAGCAAATAATTCTAATCAAAAAACATATTATCCCGAATAATAAGTGAATATAAATATTTAGTTTATAAATCAAAAATAACCCAAATCACATTATTCACTCTATGATTTTTTTGTAATCCCAACACAAAATCCATTGAAATATTTTTTCCATTTCCACTCTAGGGTTGGAAAAGGTTGATGTATTTAGTATGGTAATTTTCATTTGACATTATACTCCCAATAAGTAAATCACTACATGATAAATTTATAAATATCTATTTTAATTCAATCCTAATAAAAACTCATGAAGGTCTCGATACATATTCTTACTACTCATATGAATGGAAAATAGAGATGTAAAATTTTCATGTAACAAATCTATCTTCAACTGGTAATCCCAAGGAACCCATAATTATTTTTAAAATTGAAAAATACATTGTGAATACATATTTATATCTAAAAACTTATAAATAATAATGTATTTTACCTTTTCTAGTAAATAATGATCCTCCTTTTAGGGGTTTTTAATTATTTCAAACAAATTAAACTTTACCAAAACTATAAACAAAAGAGATGATATCCTGTTATCCACAATATCTAGGCCAAAATTTAACAAATCTTTATCTTAGGGGTCATTATCTATACATAAAATGGTTAATTTATAATTATTATTTCATCTCAATGTATCTAGAGCTTTGCGTGCGTTTCTGTTATGGTAATGAAACCTAAAATATAAATACATGATTATTTAAAACTATTTTCTGTTTCACATGTTAAATTAATTTTTTGTGGATATGTATTAAAAAAACTGATCAATATTTATTTTACAGATTACTCAATAAAAATTATGATGCAAAACATAATTGAAAAACTATATTTGCTAATTCCATATTATGTGTTGGGTAATTTTACTCATGATGTTTTAATTAACATGAAGAATAATAAATTACCTGAACATTATAAATTGGGATAGAGTGAAGTCCTTTAAATGAATCATCACTATAAAGGATTAATTCACTATTTTAGGATGTATGCAAAAAATTTGGAAATTCACAAATATTATTTTTGGTTTATGAAAAAAATCATCACATTATTTTTTCTTGATGAATTTAATTCATTTTCGAGTTAACATAGATAATGGTCTAAACAACCGAGAAACAATTTCAACAAAACACTAGTAGATATACACTAATCCATGAAAACTATAATTCACTATGGTATTTTAAATTCATAAACACCATTTTTTTCAAGTTTAAAATTAATTATATATTTAAAAATATTATTGCCTTGGGAATAAATTTGTTATAAAAAAATTCAAAGTTAATAAATTTCCCATATAGTTCTATTTAATTAATTATTTTAAAAATAACCTTTATGATTATCTAATTTTACTTTTGACTTTTATAATGAACCAAAATATCATTAATAATCACCACCATAATATTATCCAAGAAATAATGGAATAATATATAAATTAAGACCATAAATACATCATGTTCACTGGAAAACCAAAATGCAATCACTAAAAATTCTATATTCCCATATCTATTATGAAACCATGAATTTAGAATGACATCCTCATTCAAATTCAGTTGATGGTACATGAACCAAATATCAACTTGAAAAAAAATTAATCTACATGTACCTTATCAAACAAATCATTAATATGGGGAAAATGTTACTTCTTCACAAAAGTGATGTTATTCAATGCTCTATAGTCAATGAAATATTTTGTTAAGCTATACTTCTTTGTAACAAAAAAGGATCACCCCATGGTGAAGTTATAGGTCGAATGAATCAATTTTCCAGTAACTAATGAAATTTCATTTTCAGTTATAAATGTTCTACACAATTCATTTGAAAATATGGTTTTGAAATATAAATAGCATCAAGAAAAAAGTAAACAATAAACTCAACCTCATGGTCCGGAGTACTACCCTAAAAATAAATTGGAAAAAATATATATATTCATTCACTAGGGAAACATCGCTAATTTGAATATTTTCTTTCTTTATAAAATATAAGCTATGTAACATTGTCTTCCATATCTAATCATTTCCACACATTCTTTTTATGTTATAAAGGGAATGAAATCATTGAATATCAAATTATTAGATCCTTAATCAATATTAGTACGATAAATTGAACTCCATTCCATACCAAGAATAAAATAAAACTATACTATGGAATATTCAGTTATATTTTCATGAAATACTATTGTACTGATAAAAATTATAAGATTATCATAAATATGAATTTTTTAAATATTTCCTCCTAGAGTAGTCACTAAAAGAAATTTCATACCTTAAGGATGTGATATTCCCATTATTCATGAAAATTTCACATAAATGAGTGAATATGATGATGCATTGTCATAAAGAGTGTTGTAATAATTTGAATAAACATGTGACATACATTTGACCACATTGTTGGATAACCCAACATCAATCATGATAGTAATAAATGATTTTTCCACACCATTTTTTTAGATCATGATGATTTACATCATTAGTATGTAACTTTTTACAATAGTTATAATAATTTCTAAACATATTATAGATAAAACATCTCACCATTGACCAAATATCTATTATATCATTCCATGATTGCTCATAACTCTTTTCATTGAAGTCACTAGCCTTGTGAATAAACTACCACACTTGTATCACTTTCTAGAACCTAATAAATATTCCCAAAAAAATGTATTTTAGAACACTTAGATTATTTTTTGGGCTTGCATATGGAAATCATATTTTCATTATTTAATGCTTATTTTTTTCTTGACTTTTTTATACAATATTTATATCATGGAGCATAACTATCACCAATCCCAATTTAAATTTTCTCAATATATTGAAATTTTTTTCCTAGTTTTTAAATTCTCTTGCATAAAATTATATTCTAAACTACTCTTTGACCCTTTTACAAATATATTAATTTTACTATATGTTTCCCAAATAAAATTATGTGAATACCTTTAAAAGCTTGTGATTTTGATTCATATGCAGCTACAAAATATTTATCATTTTCCCCAATTAAAGGATTTTATTCCATTCAAATTAAAAAATAATAGGTATATATTTATCAGGGGAAATATACCTTTATTTTTCCTATTAGAGTGCATAGAGATCATCATTATCTCTAGTATTCTTATCCAATGACCCCTATCAATCAGCTTCACCTTCAAAACAATTAATGGAAATGGTAACATTTTGAGATTCTTAACGTCCCATGAATTCAAATATCTTATCTAGGTAATTGATCCATTATTCAGCTACCTCATGGTTAGATTATCCACTAAATTATAAGGTATTTTATATCATAAAATGATATTATATCATCATGATCTTATCTTGTAGATCCGACTACCATCTATCATCTAAACCACTACAATTTATAGTTATATTCATCTGAGAAATCACCACAAAAAACTACTCAGTTTTGATTTCATATATCTAGGGAAATTGATTTGGAAGAATTTTTTTCTCTTGGTTCCTTTGAAATATTGAATCCCAATTTCTTATGTAGAAAACCATTCTGAAGAAACAAGGTTTGGAGGAAACAATATGGTAATCATTAAATATTATACCATTTTAACATAAAAACAAGGTAAAATGTTTCAAGGTAATGATATTATTATTATCTTAAAATACAATTTTATTTAAAAAGAATTATTAAACTAAATATAAGGAAATAATCATAAATAAAGTATAATCTATAGATTTAGTAAAAATTCACATTCTGTAACATTGGGGATCTTTTTTAGGTTTATAGTTTTAGAGAATTAATTCATAACACATCCATAACAAAACTATATAATACTATGTGGAAACATTCGATTTGTATTATTTTATAAATCTTTTAAAATTAAGTATTATTTATTTAGTGGAAAACATTCAAAACATTCAACTTACTTTCTTTCATTCCCATACCCATAATTAATCCCAATGAAAATATTTCAAAAATTTTTGGATGAACATAAACAGATCAATTAGGCACATAAAAATAATGAAAACCATTATGGAAGTGAAAACAAAGAAAATAATATAACATTTACAATTATAATCAATTTTCCTTTATAGTGTGAAAAAAACACTTTATTATGAAAAATCCCATGATTTTTGTCAAATAAATCCATTAAAACCCATAATAAGAAAATAAAAAATAATTTTCGTAACATATAAAATAATATTTGTAAAACCCATTCAAAAAAATTTTAATTGAGAAAACCATAGTTAGTCTATCCAATATACTTGGTGAAAAATTTATTTGAGCAATGTAATGGGGATTAACCTACATATAAGCGATATTGGTCTCCCATGTGATCTATAATGGGGCTCAACCCTTCATATAAGATATATCAGGCTCCCCCATGTGGAATAATGGGGATCAACATGTATTCTAAGCTATATCACGCTTACCCATTATTCATATAGTTCTAATGTACTATGTAATTTATAATTTTTTTATTCATGCACCTTTTTCATGTAATATCCTTTGAAAACATGTTTGTACCCATAAAGAATATCATATGTTAAAATAAAATTCAATTTCTTTTGAAAACCTAGTTTCAAAACCAAAATAAGAAAAAAATTCGAAATAAGTTATTTTGTTAAAGAAAACATGAAATCATGCATATTGACTCAAAAAAACCTACATTGTGAAGGGAAAAATAATTTTCACTATATTCATTAATAATTGAACCTTATTTTTGTTGTTTCTCAAAATTTTATTTATAAAATATGTAAAAATATTCCATTTGATTTTTTTGAAATAAACTAATAGAAAAAAAATTTAATTTTTTGAAAATATTTTTTCCAAATATAAAAAATTTATAAAATAATTTTAAAACATGTACATGAAAGATAAATATTTGTAAGGAAATCAATAAAAGATCAATTTTTAATGAAAAGAATCTTATCAGATAGAAATATTTGAATCATAATCCATTTGAAAGAATATCATTAAAAACTCTAAATACTAATAGAATATAAAACTTCATCATATAAGAGGTCATATAGGATTTATATACTCCTTGTAAAATAATATAGTAACATAACATCAAAATATTACTCAAAGAAAGGAATATAATAGGAAGTCTATTACCTTGAGATTAACTAATCAAATAAGTTATTTATCATTCTAAATAATACAATTATTTTAAATTTTTACAATATTGTGATCATTATTAAATTTTATTATTAAATTTATTTAACTTCGTAAAATTTCAAAATAAATACTTGATGTATTTATTTTACATAAGATGTTTTGATGGTATTCATCTTATATGTAGAAAATTACATTAGTCAGTTGACTATGGTCAAAGTGTTCACTATTTACACATATCTATAAAAATAAACCTGAAATATTTATAATATTTATTAATCAATTATAATTGTAAAACCAATAATGAATTATGTTTATGAAAAGTGAACCGAGTTACGATCCTAGAGACTGTAGGTTGTAAGAACGCATTGGTAACATTTCCATCTCCCACATTCATTATTGAAAGGTGGTAGCTAATATTTATTATTTTAATAATGATAAAAACTTCATATATACCATAAAATTATATTATATAAACTTATATATATCGTTATTTTGATTTGATGATGAGAAAATAATCACATTTCCTTGTGGGGGAGGTAGTCCATACGTACATGATATACATTAACATTTTTCAATGTAAGAAGGGAAATGTTTTATTATATTTTAAAATTATAAATAAATAATTAATATCATTATTATTTAATATTTATCACATGGATTCATTAATATCATCTTTAATACCATACATGTAAATATCTAGGGAAAAAATCACATCACTTCATGAGGCGGTAATTCACTATAAAAACAAGCGATGTTATCGTATCACCATGGATTATAATGTAAGAATGTATATGTGAGACAATAATAACAAAAGTATATATATTGGAAAAATATAATATATATTAATTTAATAAATCATTAATATAACCCATTATATTAGATAAAGGAAAATAAATAACATCTTTTCTTGGGGTGGTAGTCCGCTGTACACACAGATATTGATTTTGTATCCAATTTTGTGGAAGAGTAAATAGACTAAGGTTATTAAATTAAAATTATAATATTGAATAATTTTTTATAATATTTTTTTGTTATATAAGTATAATTTGATAAAATTTGAGAGAGGTGGAGGATGAAATAAATCAAAGATGCTTGGTAAAGCATAAAATCTCTTCTTTAGACAACCTCTATATGAAATCACCAAAATAATTATTAAGATAGTTATTAAATAAATACCCAGATTCTAGGATGTTTATATAAAAGAAAGTAATATATTTTGGTAGGTATGGGATGATAAAAAGTTATTATAATATGTTAAGTGGAGAGGATAGTGGGTGCACTTTTATAAGCTTGCTGAGTGTAATACTTGTAAGTTTTTACCAGAAACAATTATAACCACATTTTTGAAATTTCTAAAGGATCCCAAATAGAAATTTATAAATAATTAGACATGATATAGTAAAAATATTTCTATAAACTATATTTTATATTTATTTATAGACAATCTTAACACTTATCATTTTAGTTTATCCCCTAGTAAATATATTTTTCCTTTATAATGGTAATTAATTTTTTTTATTTCCACTATTCATTATGCTAAAAAATTAAATATAAATTTCAAGATAATATAAATTATGATTATTCAAAATATGGAATCTATTTTAAAAACAATTTCTCACATAAGTGGAAAATTTAATATAAAACAAAACTAGAAGAGGTGATGAAACAATGTGTTTTCAAGGAGTTTATTTTTCGAGAATAAGATGATTTTTTAAAAACATTATGTATACGTATAATAATTTTATAAATATAAATTAATTTTTAATGATATTATATACATTTATTTATTAAAAAAATCGTTATGGATTATTTTAATAAATTAAAATAAATAAACATTATGCACTATAAAACATTTGGAAAAATATTCATTTTTTAAAAACCCAAAAAACATATATTAATATTCTAAATAATGTTGATTCAAAATAATTTATTAGATTTAAATATAACCCATTAATTCATATGTTACATTGAATCATACTAAAATCATATACGCACTTTCAAATTTCTTAATTATTTTAAAATACAATACATTTTCCAAAAAATCAACATTTTACACTATTCACTAAAATAATTATTTTCTGAAAAATGCAAAAAATTTAACCTTATTTTATTTTTAAATGATAAAATAAAAAATGAAAATTTATTTTTTCAAATTAATATTCTATAATTTTGATATTAATCTTCGAAATAAAACCTTATATTAAACAACCTTATTTAATACTATTTCATTTTTAATTTAAACTTTACAAATAGTTATTTTGATGAATAAAAACATAAATGTTATTTATTCTATAATTACCCATTTTTCTAAATGAAGAAATTATAGGGTCATTTTCATCAATATGTTCGTAAATATAGATCATTTTTTATCAAGTCAATATAGAATGCTTCAAAATAAAATAAGTTGATAAGACAACTGATGGTTATGAAAATTTCTAATTTATCTTTGGAAAAAAAATTGCGGAATAAATATACAAAAATATTCCTAAGATGATATAAAATAGGATTGGTGATACATCCTTAAACAATAATAGAAAAGGACAAACATTTGTAATTAATATTGAAGGACTCTAATAGGAGAGGTTTATTGAAGAATAAAATTAGCTTTTATTATGGAAAAAAGGGACACAATGTGGATTCATGAAAAGAGTCCATGAGTGTCTGTATTAAATAATGAAAAAATATAATAAGGATAAATTTATCCATTAAAAAGTTAATTTTTTTTTCTGGTTAATAACATACTCAATAATACATGTAGTAATTCAAAACATTCTATCTCAATTTTAATGGAATGATTGATTTTGTATTATGTCAGTTTAGAAATATTAAAAATGTAGAAGAAGTATATGTGAAATAAAGTGGTAAAGGGAAATAACCAATTAACCATTAATGATTCAAAAATAATGAGTTGTTTTTAAAAAATGATGGAAAAAATATTTTAGTAGATATGTGTAAAATGAGAAATGTGGATGGACATACTACGAGAGATTTTGTAACAATGCATCCAAAATGAGAAGAATCCCTAAAAGGGATAGATATATGATATTAGTTTGTGGATTATGGAAAGGGGATCAATATAGAAATATATTTTTATGTTTTTTTATAATTTTAGGCTCCCCAAATTTAATGAATATTTCAAATACATATGTGTAATCAGGAATATGAATTTAAAGGTTTGTGAGAAAGTAGAATATTGGTCGAGAAATCATCCCAATCCATTTTATTCACATAATGGAACTATGATTCCCACCTTATTAAATTACTTTATTTTATTTTTTTGTACTTGCTATTATTGTAATTTAATGTGAATTTTTTTCAAGGGGATAAATAAAAAACAAGCATAAGATATCAAAACTATTCCAATAAAATGAAGAGTTCACCATCCTTTAATAATATAAAACTTGTTACATTGAATAGTATCTAATGAAGATATTAAACTTTATTACTAAATTTTCAATGTTTAATGAAGGATAATATTAGAAAAAAATACATTGATAATAAAATATATCTTTTTATTACCATACAAATTTGATGTTTTGAAGGTTCTTGAAGTAGTTTCATTGAAAATGTATGGTTACATATTATCTCATTCATTGGTTAAAGAATAAAATAAAAATATAAATGGGGTAAAAATTTATCAAATAAATTTAATGAATATAATAAATTGCATAGGATTCAAGGTTGAGTTGTTATGTAAGAAACATGATTCTAGTTATTGGATGCTTTGACCAATATGATGTTGTTAATATAGGAATTTAGATTTCAATTCCATGGAAAATAAATTTTTCAACTGAATCAGTTTTTTTTGACATGAATTAATTTGGTGTTGCTTAAATAATCTATCATAATGAGTTATAGTGGTACTATATTATTATTCTTAATGGATATATTAGATTTATTAATCAAAACCACTTATTTTATACATTGATCCTAGATCACATAGAAATTTATATGGTGTATTATTTAAGACTTAAATGATACTATTATCATTTATAATCATCATATTTGTCTCATTTACATGTTGTGGAAAATCAAATATTAGTGAAAAATTTTCTGAGAATGAATGAATATGGTTCGATAAGAAGAAATTGACTAACACAAATTGATATGTTGTTTTTAGTTGGAATAAAGAATAAATATAATGAGGTATATTTTTGATACAACCTTCTATTTATGTTTTATTTGTTATAAATGAACCTATCATATTAATGTTTTTAGTTCAATATTTTGATGAATAATATACAAAAAATAATTTTATGAATCTAAGCATGATGAAAATAATGGATTTCCCCAACAAGGAACTATTATGTGTGTTGAATTTTCTATAGGATGCTTGACGAACCACTATATGATTGGATGCGTTTTTGAGGTAAATACAAATATAATTATTCTAAAAAATCAATTATATTTATATAGATATGTAATAATAATTTTTGGTTTCTACTAATAGTCTTGAACTGTATTGTTGGATATGTAAAGTATATTTGAAAAAAAAGTAATTTAGAAGAGAAATAAGACAAAAATATTGCCAAGTCTTTGCAATACATACTCATGAGTAGCTTGGCCATCCTAGAAAAAATGATCAATTAAAATGTGGGAGCCAACATAGAGTGGAATATATATAAGATTCATAGAGAATGAGGAAGTTCATGATCAGGATTGAAGAACCACGTGGGGTGGTATAATGACACGCAGAGCAGGTTACCCCTAATGGATTCATTCGATTAGATTTGATGTGCACTTGGTAAATAACCAGAAAAATTTTAAGAGAGATTCCAATCAGTTAATATTTATTTTGGAACATTTTTTGTAATTTCAAAACTACCTGGTACAAAGATTATACATATCCATTTATACTATCTTCCTTACATGACTTGTTTCATACCGTGCTTACTACAAATTTCTATTAACTCTTGTTGGATGTCTAAAAATATAACGGAGCTTCATTTTCATAATTTCGTTTTATCATTATCCATGGCCATAAAAAGGTATATTTTTTGAAATTCTATGCTATATTTTTCTTCCTAGATTTTTTTGGAAGGTCACCTAACTATAAATTAATTTAAACGACTAGAATTATTTAAGAAAAAAAATAATTTATATCAAACAAGAGGAGTTTATAGACTCCTGAGGTGTTAAAAAATATAATGATGTTATTCCATTGATGATATTATTAATGAATAAATATAAATTCATCTGAGTATACATATAAAAGGGAGGGAGGAGTTCCTATTAGAAAATCCATTTTTCCTAGTAAATAAAACCTCATGTATGATAGAATCCACATTTTCAAAGATACCAGACATCTTCATAAGATAAAGAAAACCCCTTAAGACATATGTAAACACAATAATTTCCCTTTCATAATATTAGGTTGTAACACACCAATATTTTATACTAAGTTATATCTTTAATCTAATTCAATAGCATATACTGCACGCAATATCGACTTGGATTGCGTTATATGAAAGATTGTGTTTCTACAAAACAACATATTAGTATTATAATTATTTAAATGATATATATATTTATCAATTAAATATTTTTATAAAAATAGTAACAAATAAATTTTTATTTTTATTTATAATTTTTTCACATAATTAAAATATATTTATAATTAAATGTATATGTTTTGTTAAAATAGTTATATATTTAGAAAAACAATTTTATTATAAGAACTAATTTTTATGTTAGTTTGGGAACAATAATAAAATTAATATTATACACTCCATAAATTTTAATTTGGTAATGTAGATATAATTTTTTGACTTGGAATATCAATATTATATTAGGGTGAATTTTGTTTTTGTATTTTTCTGAAAACATTCAATTTTTGATGAATAGGAAAGAACACTACGTTATTGTTTAAAACCGAAATTTATTTAAATAATTATTATTTTTAATTAAATTTAATTTAAAGTAATAAAATATAAATAATACTTATACTAGATCAATTTAATTCATTGAAGTCATTTTATAATAAGATTATATATATAAATTTTCCTTTAACTATTTAACACATTTTACCCACATTCTAGGCACATTTGAAAATTAGCATAAAGTAAGAGTTTACCACTTCTAGGAAATGAATTTAATAAATACTAGAGCCACGAATGACATTAGTATAAAAAATGTGGTTCAATAGGGTGAAAATAATTTTTTTTTGAATAATATCTTTTGAATTAATATTTAACATGGTTAAAAGTAAATAGGCTATTAAAGGTAAAAATGAATTTATAATTACCCTAAAACATGTCATAATTCTATTGGATAAGTGCATTTCGACCAAAATCATCCTTAGTAATAAAATATTATCCTTTTCTTATCCACATGGATTAGATAAGGACATTTATTATATTTTATATAAAGACGAGTTAAAAGTGTTAAATTCTAATTTTAATAACTAAAACAATTATAATATAGGCATATACATAAGTAAAATTCAACTATAAGTATTAATTGGAATGAGAAAATGATTTCATACATAACGGTATTTTATTTATAATTCTTATACATTAATTACTTAAATTTATTTATGACTGAATTATGATGCAATAAGTACCTTATTAATGAATGATTAAAATAATTTGTTTTTTAAATTTTAAAATAAATTTAAATTGATAATTTTGAGGAATTAGACGAATTTTATATGTTACTATGACATGTTATAGTTGGTTAAATAAATTTTTTTTGATGTTATAAGGTTTTTAAGACTATCAATAAAAACCAATACCAAATAGTGTCAAAATTGAAATAAATGAGTTTTAAAAACAAATAATATTTTATTAAATTATACAATTGTCTAAAAAATATAAAGATAAGAAAACGGACTTATATAATGTTATATATGTCATTAATGGACCACTTTATGTTATCTTGGAATTTTATTGTATGTTTATTAAACATGTATTATAAAAATACAAGAAGATGTGGTAAAGGTTAAACAATTTAACTAAGAGTTAAATATAATTGATAATGTTAAAATGGTGACCTAAACTTGTCTAAAATCTTTTGGTTGAGAGGATACATAACTATACCAACCTTATCCTAGAAATAAATCCATTTTGATCCATTAGAAACATAAAATGAATTTATAATAAAATAATATTTCATGCTTTTCCTAAAGTGCCCCTCACCTCTCTTATAAAAGGGTATTTCCCCTTCTATTAATTTCACACCCCAAAGACATTTTCCTCTACCAAAACCTTCTAAAATATCCTCACCACTACCCTCAATTAATCATATAGGCCATAAACTGATCATAAATTCATTCTATGGAGCCCTTTTGATCAAATCAAAAAGTAAGCATTCGAAGTAGAGGTAATAATTTCATCATCTATTTCAATGTTCTTTTCTTCATCCACTCTCTATTTATTTGTTATTTCCTTACCAAAATAATTTCTCTAGTACCTTCTACATACAATTATTTTATAATAAATATTTTACAACCATATTAAATTTTATATCTATCCTATTAATGATAATGCCATTATACGTGCATACGTACAACTTACCGTCTCCACATCGTGGTGTAGTTTGTTATTAAACACTTCATTATTTGGATGGGTATAATAATGAGTATAATTTATGTAAATAATAAATATAAAATTTTAATGATTATTTATATATGATATACCATCCAATTAAATATGATTCAACCATCAATAGAATTATATTGTCGCTCATGCATACGTACGAATGACCGTCTCCATGAACGTGATAAGATTCATTCCCCATCGTAACCATTAAAGAATAATACTCATTTTATGATTTAAAATAATTTTTAATAACTTAATATAATTCTGGATATGAATCAAATACATCCTATCTATAAAAAACATGACATACATAAGAAAATTGTAAATGGAAATCGAATCTATTAAAACCAGAAACATTGGTACTACTGGAATATCATTAACAAAAAAATATTAGAAGATAATATATGATATCATATTTATGTGTTTCATGTATAATTTAATAAAAATGATTTAACTATTATACTAGAGTTTAACGTACCCTAGACGGAGTAAAAGTTCAAGGTAAGAGTTACTTTTAAAATCTCTTTATTATCCTGGGTTCTTTATACGTAAGTATCTATTGGGAATTATTTATCATCAACATATGTTTTTTATAAAAATGTATTTCAAAAACATTTTCATTATTTCCTAGAATATGTTTTAAATTCATTTACACCCTTTATTAACTTTTTATAAAAAACATGAAAGAAATATTTCCATTATTTTCCAAACAGTGCACCTTTTTACATTTTCGACAAGTTAAGGTAATAATGTTTCTTACTTATACAGTGGGTGCGGCTATTTTCCACCGTTATAAAACCTTAAAAGCATCCCTTACAAGCTTATAAGAATATTTTCAAAATAAATGTTTTCTTTTATAATTAAGTGAATTTTAATATATTTCAAAATATAATAAGATATTTCACTTAAATAGTTTTGATTTCATCTATATCAATATCCTTAGATGGATTTTACAATTGTATGAAGTTGATTTATTATAAAATCATTCATATTGTATTTAATTTTATCTGATATTTTTGACTGTGGATGTATTATTTTTATACCACTCTTGGTTTATGGTTAAATTATTAACATTTCATATGCTAGTTTTAAAATGAATTTTTATGTTATTTTTTAACCTTTTCATATAAGGAATGTCATAGACTTAGTAAGTGAAGGGTGGAGGCCGCTATAGCTCCTAGATGCATCGGTAGGTCTCATGAGACAAACTACTATCTTGTCACAAGGCCTTGATAAAATATTATTTATAGTCTTTGCATGAGTCCTTGACTATGTGGTTATTATGTCCGACATTATGAATTCCATCATTATGAAATTAGATATTGGTATGACATGTGATTATTTGACTAATACAATATACAAGTGAACAAGTAAATGGAGTTATTTGATTTATATTTTGCATATTATTTTGAAGTTTAAGTTTAAAAGGATTTTTTAGTCTTATACATTACCTTAAATATTTATGCTTATTTATGATAGTTTCTGCTATATTGTTATCCATACTGAGAATCATAGCTCACCCATTTATTATGTATTCTTTTTTAAGGATGTGAAGAGTATATTATGATTAACTCTCAATAATATTCCAAAGGATATGAATGTGTTCAAATGGGACACAATGTTGTTTTTTATATCTATATGAATTGTAAAACTTATGTATGTATCTAGTACGTCCAAGGATTCAAAACTAATAGTTCTTTCAAGAAATTATCTCTTTTGATCATGCCAATGTTTTTTAATAATTCACTAACTCTTGGTAACTAGGGCCATAGAGTTATAGTTGGTATCAGAGTAAGTTTAGTTCAAAACTTAGAAACTAGATTTATAATACTCTTATTAGAGAACATTAACCTAAGATAAACTTTTTGGATTAGAATAGAAGAACATCAAAAAAATTGTTAGTGTAAATTTTATGTGGGTTTTCCAAGAAAATACATCAACGTCTGGATACAAACTGGTAGAGGTGGCTCTGGAAAATATGTACCTAGGATTGAAAACTCCGAAAAGGAGTTTAGAGCATGACCCAAGATATAGTAGTACATGAAAATGGGCCTTATTGTAGTCTTGGTATTGACACTCTAGGGGTATATGAATAGGAAAATTCACATTTTCATTACAAACCATTATGAAGGATTTATGAGTAAATACTTGCTCAATGAAAACATTTTTATGATTATATATTATTTTCATAAACAGTTCAATTTACATTAGGTGTTTTACATTTTTTAATTATGAATTGCCATTCATAAACTAACCTAGTGTATTCCATTGTTTAGAAATGGTGCTCAATATAAGGAATGAGAACTCCAACAGTAAACATTATCCAAAGAGTAAGAAGGATCATATCATTCATGGTCTTAAGCCAAAATTTATAGGGAAATAATCTCCCATAAATTCTCATCATATGAATAAATAGAATCCTATGTTAAGAATATAAGTAATGTATTCTCTGAGTCATATGGATTTGAAGGAAATCCAGGGAGGAAAGGATGGTAAAGAGAAATATGGATCAAGGGAAGATGAGAAAGAAGGATTTTCCCATATGTAAAAACTGTGGAAAGAAATACCATGATTAATTATTGAAGGGAATGAGAGTTTGTTATAAGTTTGGTGAAAAGGACATCATGTTTGTGATTTCAAGGGTAATAAAAATGTTTCAAATGTACAATACTTCATCCGCAAGGAGGTGGGACACTATGCAAATCAATGTCCCAATCATTAGAGTATACCCCAAATGATGATATTGGATAATAATAATGTTATGATACTATCATAGATAAAGAGGAATAATTAGTGTTATTATATCTTTATTAATGAATTGTGTCATTTGAGTGTTGTATCAATGATGTACTGGTTATATTAATTATGAAAATAAATAAGGATTGTACCGTAGTACTATTTCATTGAGGATTTAAGATTATATGGTAATAAGAAATGTGACTCAACCGCAAGATAAATTTTTTGGAAAATACATGGTTTAAGGGAAGATAAACCTTAATATGGTCCTGATACTGAGGTAGTGGTATTGGAATAAGAGATGGTTGGTTTAGATAAATTATATTCGATATTCTTTACTACCTTCTAACTGATTAATGGTTTTTTTATTCCATCATTATTGGAGTATTAAAAAATTTTGGATATAAGGAATATATCTAGTATTATATAACGAATAAGGGAGAATGAATGTAATCATTAAGGTTTTATAGTAATTTTGGGTGTAACAATGTTTTAGACGAATACACGATGAAGGTACCCACATTTTATTATGTGGAAAAATGAGATCTTCATTATGTTATATTGAAATTCTTTATAAATTTTTGTACTATGAGTTTGGACACAAGTATTTTGGATAAGTATAAAGGTTAGAATGGATTAAGTTGGACATTGGATACTATGGTTTATGGTTATAAAATTTCATAATATTATTTCTGGATTTTTATAATAAGGACAACACAAAGGTTGGATGACAACCCGTCACATCTTGCAAGGCTGTAGAACACAAACCCGAAACTGAAGGGTGACAAGGGTGCACTACCTACCACAGGCCTACATGATGTCTCAATTTGTATAATGTGGTTTTTTAAATGATATCATAGATGAATTATAAAAAAAAAATTTTGAAACCCAATACGATGATGATAAATAGATTATTTTTTATTTCTATTATCTTTTAGTTGAAAGATGAGTTTTTGGTAGAAATTAGTTAAAGGATGGAGCTGTACTTGTCAAGTAGTTTTTTCTTGTTCTATGAATAAATTAATTCTTAACTATTAAATAAAGGATCATAAAACCACAAATTTTTTATCCTAATACCTTATGTTTTTATGAACCAATGATATTTTAAGTCAACATATATTTATGGCTTTGAGGCCCTCAATTTTCTATTTATTGTTTACATGTTTGTGATTGATGACCTATATCAGTCCATATAGATATTTAAATTTTTCTTCCAATTATGTGTGTCAAATATCCACCAATGATCTCTTATTTGAAATCATAATTTGGTGGTGAATTTTTCATTTCCCTTTCCCTCTTTTTAAGAATAAATTTTATTAACCCTATTTATTATGTGGGTTTTCCAAAATGGTTTTTTATATTTTTAACCTTATATTTTCAAAGAAAAATTTCAAATTGTGACGACACAATTTATTGAAGGAGGGGAGAATGTAAAATCTCAATATTTAATATTATGTTATATATTTAAATTACATCAACAGGTTATACTGCACACAACACCAACTAGGCATGCGTTGTACACAAGATTGAGTTTCTGGGAAACAACACATTAGTATTATAATAATTTAAATGATATATTTATTTATAAATTAAATATTGTGATATGAACAGTAATAAATAAATTTTTATTGTTATTTGTAATGTTTTCACAGAAATAAAACATATTTATAATGAAATGTGTATGTTTTGTTAAAATAGTTATATATTTAGAAAAAATATTTTCTTAAAAGAACTAATTTTTTTTATTTTTATGAACAATAATAAAATTAATATTACACACTCGTAAAAATTTTATATGGTAAAATAGTATTCATTTTCTCATTCCTAATATAAAAATCAGATTAGGGTGAATTTTTGGCATTTTTATGAAAACATTCAATTTTTAATTAATAGTGAAAAACACTATGTCATTCTTTAAAACTGAAAATTATTTAAATTATTATTAATATTATTTAATTTTATTATAAAGTAAAAATAGATAGATAATACCTATATTAGTTCATTTTAATTCATTGGATTTATTTTATAATAATATTAGATATATAAAATTTTATTGATCTATTTAACACCTTTTAGCCACCTTCTATGCACATTAACAAATTTGCATAAAGTGTAATTATACAACCTATGTGAATATGATTTACAAAAATATAAGAGACACAGTTGACATAAGTAATTAAGTTATGGTTCAATATAATGAAAATAATATTTGGTGAATAGAAACATTGAATTTTATTTACCATGGTTAATAATAAATAGGGTAATTAAAGGTAGAAATGATATTATAATTATCCTAAAACATATCCTAATTCAATTGGATAAGTTTATTTCCTCCAAAATCAAACATAGGGATAAAATATGATCGTTTTTTATCCACATATATTAGATTAGGACATTTAATATATTTTATTTAAATAATAGTTAAAACTGTTAAAGAAAAATTATAATACCTAAAACGTTTTTAATATAGGGTCATAAGTAAGAAATATTTGACTATTAATATTCTTTATAAATATAAAAAAATTCAATAAATAATGTTTTTTTATTTATAATTTTTAAAAATTAGATAATTAAATATATTTATGAAAAAGTGATGATGCGGTAACTGCTTTATTAATGAAAGATTAAAATAATTTATATTTTAAATATTAAAATATATGTAAATTGAGACTTCTAATGCATGAAACGAATTTTCTAGGATAATATGATATTTTATGGTTTATTAAATAAATTTTTCTCGAAGTGAGAAACTTGTTTGGACTTTAAGAAAAACCAAATACTAAATAGTGTCATAATTGACATATATGAGTTTTAAAAACAAATATTATTTTATTAAATTATATAATAGTCTTAAAAAATCTAAGGACCTTCCTAAGGACTTATATAATGATATATATGTCATTAATGAACCACTTGACGTTCTCTTGGAATTTTTTAGTATGTTTATTAACCATGTATTATAAAAATACAAGAAGACATGGTAAAATAATATTACAATCTTTTCCAAAAGTGAACACACCGCTCTTATAAAAGGGTACATTCCCTTCTCTTAATTTCACAACTCCAATTCCATTTGGCTCAGCCAAAACCTGCACAAATCTTGTCCTATATACTCTCGCGTAAGCCAAGTGGCCTTACTTTGATCAGAAATCCATCCTATGGAGCCCTTTTGATCAAATAAAAAAAGGAAGCATCTGAAGAAGATGTAATAATTTCATCACCTCTTCCAAAGTTCTTTTCTTCTTCCAGATCCCATTTCATTGTTGTTTCCATAAGAAAATAAAAAATTTATTACCTTATAAATACATTTATGTTATTATAAATATGCTAAAACCCAATTCATTATTTTAGCCATCCTATGAATGAAAAAGTCACCATACGTGCGTACGTATAGGTTACTGTCTCCATGTTGTGGTGTAGTTTGTTACCTAACACTTCATTATTTGGATGCATATAATAATGAGTATAATTGATGAAAATAATAAATATAACATTTTAATGATTATGTATATATTATATAACATCCAATTAGATACGATTTCACCATCAGTAGAATGATATTTTTGCTCATGCGTACGTACGTATTATCGTCTCGACGAATGTGATGAGATTCATTCCCCCTCATAAACATTCAAGAATAATATTCATTAAATGATTTAAAATAATTTTTATTAAATTAATATAATTTGGAATATGAATCAAATAAAACCTATCCAAAAAAACATGACTAACGTAACAAAACATATAAACGAAAATGAATCAATTAACACCCGAAACAATGATACTACTAAAATATTATTAACAAAGTAATATTATAAGATCATATATGATATCATATTTATGTGGTTATTTTATAATTTAATAACAATTATTTTACTATTATACATGTTGTTAACCTACCATCGAATAATGAAAACTACAAGGTAAGTGTTAATTTTACAACCTCTTTATTATCTGAGGTTGTTTATATGGAAGTATCTACTAGAACATCGTTATCATCCCCATACTTTTTTTATAAAAAATGCATTTCAAATTATTTTTACTATATCCTAGAATATGGGTTAAATTAATTTATACCCTTGTTTAAATTTTTATAAAATTTTTTGAATGGAATTTTTTTGTCATTCTCAAAACAATGTACTTTTTTCTCTTTTTGACAAATTAAGGTAATAATGTTTTATTAAATTATATGGCGGGTGATGCTATTTTTCACCATTATAAAACCTTCTAATATTCCCTTAAAGCATATAAGAATATTTTCAAAATAAATGTTTTCTTTTTTAATAATGTGACTTTTAAGTGATTTCAATATAGAAAGAGATATTTCTCTCGTATAGTTTTGATTTTTCTTTTAGGTCAACATCCTTTGATGGATTTTACACTTTTTTGACGTTGATTTATTATATAATCCTCCATATTGTATTGAAGGTTCTGTGATATATTTTACTAGGAATGTATTATTTTCATACCATTTATGGTTTATGGTTAAAGTATTAACATTTTTTATGCTAGTTTTAATATGAATGTTTTATTTATGTTTCAACGTTTTCAGATGAGGAATGCATTGGACTTAGTAAGTGACGAGTGGAGCCCTCTATAGCTCCTAGAGGCATCGGTATGTCTCAAAAGACAAACTACTATATTAGCACAACGCCATCAAAGAATCTTATTTGTAGTCTTGGGACAAGGCCTTGACTATGTGGTTATGGTGTCCGACATTATTCATTCCATCATTATGAAATTAGCTATTGATATGACATGTGATTATTCAACTATTACAATAGCCATGTGAATAAGTAAGTGGAATTATTTGATTTATTATTTCCATATTATGCTGAAGTTTATGCTTAAAATTCTTGTGTTTTATTCTTATAAATTTCCTTAAATGTTTATGGCTATTTATGACAGTTTCTTCTATATTGTTATCCTTACATAGCATCAGAGATCACCCCTTTCTTATGTTTTTTTTTTCAGGATGTGTAGAAGTATATTATGACTAACCTACAGGAATAGGACAATGTATAAGAGTGTGTTCAAAGGGGAAATGATGTTTTTTTATCTCATGATGTAATTTAAAACTAATGTTTGTATCTAGTACTCCCAAGGATACTAAACTAATCGTTATTTCGAGACGTGATCTATTGTGATCATGCCAATGTTATGTAATAATTCACCGACTATAGGTAACTAAGGTCAGGGAATTACAGAATTAATCACATTAGTTAGGTGAAACATATAATATTTGTGGATCTCATTAGATATTTGAAATTTGTAAGAAACATGGAATTGGTAAGATATGTTTCTTATCGGATATGAGAAATTTAGAATATATAGATATCAAAGGATATGTCCCTAAATCTTCTAATATGAAAATTTCATGTTGCGAATTAAATACTAAAATATCATCCTTCTACAAGGCCTGATACTATTAGTGATGAAAGAAGGAAATTATAGAGAGATTTAAACTACGAATAAATTATTTACAGTCATGTCCGTAATGAATCATGATTCACATGCATATGTGGAATGATTTCAAGAAGAGGGTATTTTAATGAATATGTACCATTATTTTTATTATATCATTACAATAAATATTTTAATTCTTTTGGAAGAAAAAATTTATCATGTGAGATAAGGTTTAATTTATGATTCTTAAAATTAACGTATCAAATTTCTGGAAGTTTAATACAGTAAAATAAAATAATGAAAATTCACTTTTACAAAAGTCATGTGGTTTTGGTATCCAAAATATAAAAAATAATATACATGACATCGGTGAATATATATTTATATATACATATAATATTAATAATAAAGGTGATAATGTATTCAATTATGATATTATTGTTTTCTATTTTTTGAGTCATAATATTAAAAGGAGAAAATAAAGAGCATCCAATATAGGTACAACCTAGAAGAAAATAATTGTTTCAATAAAGGTGAATGAAAACAAGATAATAAACATTGAAATAATATATACTTATGTCTCAGAATAAAAGGCTAAATCTTATGATATCCTCATATAATAGAATCTTATTTATAAAAGAGGGATTGATAATACTTCAATCCAATTTTCTTTTTATATAGACCCTTTTTTGAATAAAGAAAAATAATGTATTCCGAATACATAGTGTAATCAAGTTGATATAACAAAATATTAAAGAATAAATTCCTACATATATTATCAAAGTATTTAAAGATTTTTTATATGATAATGGAGATATCCTTCTAGTAGATATTGAGCCATCTCAAGCATAAATGAGAGATTATTTTCATGGAGTTCAATATAGTTCATGTAATAATATGTGGTATTGGTATAAATAATTTTTTATGCATATAAGAGGATATAGATAGAATGATTTAGTTTAAAAAACATTTCACTTGCGTTATATAGTGGAGAAATGAAATTCGATGATATTGGACCATATAGAATGTGATAATACCTACCCAACCATTTTGTGTGTCTTGAAAATAATTATTAATAAAAAAAATTATAATTAAAATAAAATTAATGTGTAAAAAATGGCTTATCAATACAATTATAAGGATCTCACATCCAAGACTAACTGTTTAAATCTTCGTGTGCTACAATTCATATTTTATTTTTTATATCATAAAGGGGTGTGGATTGGGAGTGCATGAAATTATCAATAATTCATAAATGAGAAAGTTTTTCATGTAACAAGAGGGGGTGAAAAATAAAATAATTAAAACATGATAATATTTGGGTATACATATACACCCCATTCTCAGTTTCCCTATATAATCATTAGAGATCATCAATTACCCTTGAAGACATGCCCACTATGTGGGGATATGAAAAAGTATTCATATAAGTGTTACCCAGTGTTCGTTAATAATGAGTGGTTCAGTTCAAATTATACCATATACCCAGAAATAAAATCATATAAAACATCCCATAAAAATTAACCCCTATTGAATTGGAACAATTGAGGAAGAAACTAAATAATAATTTTGATAAGGTATTTATAATAGCATTTGCTTCACAATGGGGATTCACATTCCACTTTGTTAAGAATAAGGATGGGTCAATGTTTCTTTTCATAGATTATATTCATACTAATATGACAACAATAATGAATAATTATCCTATAATATAGATCAATGACGTGTTCAATCAACTAATTGAGGATTAATTCTTCTGAAATGGTGGATTCTATAAGTGGATACAATCTTTTGAAAATAAAATTGGTGTATATTCTAAATAATACCATTAATAAAATATATGAATATTATGAGTTCATAATTATGACATTAAAACTCACTAGTTTTAGAAACACTTTCTTTTATTTAAATAATTCAGTAATTATATATTTCAATGAAAATTTTATGATATTTTTAATAAGGATAACATATAATTTCATAATGAAAATAAAGAACATTAATAGTATTTTAGTACCATGATAAATACCATGTGAAAGGATAAGTCTTACAAAAAACTAAAAAAATATAATTTCTATAAAGTTAATGTTAAAATAATAGGTAATTATACAACATAAAGGGATATATATATATATATATCCTTCGAAGAAAAATAAGATTTATGAGTATCCTAGATCCTCATCTTTGTTAATGATTACTATATTCCACATAGTAACCTTTAAGTTACAATATTTTTCATGAAATTATCATGATTCTAGATCATACTAATTATGTTTACATGTTAACGATAAATTTTATATAAATGTGAAATGAAATTCATGAAATTGATGAATTGGATTCTTATTAAACCTATTCTTAAACTACTCTCATATGGGGAGTGGTTTTTGATATTTGACACTGCATTACATTAGGTAATAGATTAGTCCTCCTAAAAATTGTGATATTAGAATCCTTTTCCACAAGATAATTTATGGTACATGAATGAAATATTTTGACACATGATTTAGAGTTGAAAGATATAATCTTTTCTTTAATGATCATGATTCCATACATATATATATATATAAGTGTGATATATTTAATTATTATAAATATATAAATTCAATATTTACATAAGAAGTTCTAAAGATACACCAAGGGTAATTGTTCAAGATAGTCAAATAAAATTACTACTCAATCCATTACCATGTTGTAAAAGGAATAAAAAGTAAGTGATGATCTAAGATGAAATGATACTACAACAATATTCAGAAATAGGATTTAATATGATACAATCAACATCGGTATAAACATGATGATAATGGGAATCATAAAATAATGGTTCATATTATACCTTTCTTAAATAATATATCAATAATCTATCCTAAAAACATAAAGGTGGTATAAATAGGTTTTGAGATGTCAACAAGGGTAATGGAATTAAGATATTAGAAAGTATTACAGTTTAACATAAATAAATATTAGGTTGTATGATTTGGGATATGAATATGAGTTCTATTATAGCATGAAATAAATAATGAAACATTAGCATATACTCAGAGCTAATATTTCCCTATTCACTGATGATGCATAAGTATATAATGGTATCTATGAAATAACTTATAATACTATATTATTGAGTTAAAATAATGAAATAAAACCAAAAATACTTTTTTTATTGTATGATAGGGTAGAATGATAGATATCCAATGGGAATTTGTAACCATTACCAATACCAAAATGGAAATGTGATAATGTAGCCATATATATTTTCATGATATATCCAAATACATATAATGAAAATAATTCTATATTATTCATGGTTATTCATCATACAATGGTTTCTCACATTATCACTATTATAGAATACTTATCAAATGATAACAATATAAAATATATTTTAGGGATGTTTTGATGATATATATAAATATAATATTTATTATATATTATAATATACCATGTTTCATATAAATTTTATATTGGATTCTAAAAAATTAAATGGAAAAAATGAAAAAAAATAGTTTTAAATATCTCTCTTAGAAAAGTGGAAATTCTAAAAGGACCATGGAAACATAAAAATACATGTAGAGATATTACTCTATAGAAATGTAATTATGTTTCGATCAATATCTTCAACTTAAGGAGTTCCCATAGAATTATAACAATTAAAAGAGTATTTTAAAATAACATTGTAAATATATATATAAGATGAAATATTAAAATCATAAAATATTGGAAGATGTTTGAGAATGTACGTTGTTGAAAATTAATGTAGTTAATAAAAATATCCTGAACTATAACATCCCCAAATATGGAACTCTTGCATGTGGCCAAATCATGTGGGTTACATGACCTCAAGGGTGCCTCTACACACACTAGAGAATGCTTAGTAGAAGTGGGGGTGTGATGAGTATAGTGGGGATATTATATCCCCTCATTTAGAGTAACAATATCGTGGAAATTAAAAAATATTTGTGATTGATAAAAATGGAAGTGTTACAATGTAAAATTGGGGAAAAGGAGGAACCAAAAAATAAAATAAATTTCAACCTTGTAATGTCATGTTATAAATATATCTAAATTTAAAAATGAATATATTCAAATAAAATTACCAGCTAGCACACATAATCTCAAAAGACACTAGTCCCAAATTCCATATCGACCCCACATACAAACTCCATCCCATCCAGAAATAAATAATCATCTATAATGTAACATTACCTTATCCAAATATATATCATTTTAATATAATCTCTACAAAATGGAGGACCAAATAGGATGTTAGTAAAACCTAGTAGGTTTACAACATCATATCGAAACAGATCATGTCTGATAATAAGTGCACAAAATAATGATATAAATAGGTGTATTAATTAATCAACTAATTATAATTATATAATCAACCTACATTAACATCATTCTAGAATGTGTCTTATCATATTGAAAAACCATGAAACCCAATACCACATAATCGATAAATAATCATACAACCAGGATAACCCCAATATATAATCATTTCGTCATGAATCTGGTCTAATCCCACCGATATAATTATTTCATCCTCACTTGGAATATCCCTATATATATGTTTTACAGCATAAAACTGAGCCAATACCACTATATAATAATTTTTTCATCACTTTTCATTTCCCTATATATATTAATTACATCATCAAACTGGGTCAATACTGCTTTAAAGAAATTTCACCCAGAAACTAGGCCAAGCCCGCTATAGAATAATTATAACATTCATGGGAATATACATTTATATAAGCATTAAAAAATGAAATTGGGATATTCACACAATATAATAATTACATAATCACCACACATGTCACGACATCAAGAATTTCAAAATATCACAACATAAGCCTCAAAGATTAATTACGAGAATTACCTAATAACATGAAATAAAAAATACAATTATTTATCAAATTTTAACCATCCAGTTTGATAATAAATTAAAAGGTTCACCAAACCAATGGGTAGGCACAAGTTAGGTCAGATCAACAGTTATTCCAAAGGGATCAATGGTATAATCCAATCCATGATTTATAATCACTAACATTTAAATTATTTATTGTGTACATAATTCTAGTGAAATTCACAATATTATACAAACATTAAAATTAAAAAGATAATAAGGTTGCATTCTAGACCACATAACTTCAATCAAGGATCATGATGACACTTCCAACCAATAAGACCAGTAATATGGAAGGTGCGGAAGATTTCAAGAAGGATCCTATGTCAATCTAGAAAAATATCAAATCCCAAACTAACTGTAGTAAATGGATTCCACCCCCAAAATGAGGAATGAAGGAAGCTAAATGGAAAATAAGGAAAAACTTTCCAGAGATTGATCGATTCAATGGGACATCATGAATGGAGAATGGTTCTCCAAAATTTTGTGGATTTCACCTAAGGATTTAGAAAGAGAGGATATAGTCGATGGAATGAATAAAACATATACATTATAGCATTAAAATTTCATATCCTGATAATGAAACACAATATAACTCACCTTCATGTTGTGTATGTTCTATTTAAGAGATACACAAAATTCATGATTCCTTGGGTTAATTTCACATTTCTGAAACATTACCCATAATTTAATATAAAATGATGGTGCAAAACCAGTTCATTCCATGAATCATTTCCCAACTCATAAACCTCTCATACAATTTTTCCTATGAATGGTACACGGTTTTTAATACATATAAATGATCTATAAATTTTCTACATGTAGTTTTAATTCAAAAATCCCCAAAAGACCTCGAACCATCTCTGAAGAAATTTAAACCCACAGAAAGTCATTGTAAGCGGATATTGCATGTTCATTCATGGGCACCTTTATTTAAAACAAAAATACATCACTAAAAATTATGTCATTCTTCCCAACAAATCTCCCCATCAACGAATGAGACTTTACAAACATGGTTTAAAGAAAAATGAAAACTTAATGAAATAATTTTACTGAAAAACTCGACGAGGTGTGGCCTTACAACTTCAACACCATATATCAAATTGTCCATGAGCTAATCATAAAATCATTATTTAGTCTCCAAAAAACAATTCTAGACACTATGCATTCATATAAATGTCCTTCTCATAGTTCTCCTCCAAAAAATACCAATCTTGTTCCTACACTCAAAATAGGGTAGTCATGCCCCAATGATTTTTCTCACTGCATTCATAAATCTGTATTAGATTATCCTAAAAGGTCCATCAAAAAAACTTTACAGCCTCAATGAATGTTACATGATATGGGTCAAGAAGATATCTCTATTTTTACGATACATGAATCACATTTGGAACGATACTATGCTACTTTGGAAGGAAAAATCATTACACCACTATACTGATCCTTTCCACTATCTCAAACATCCTGAAAGACCAAGACAAAATTTTCCCTTTATTCTTGGCATGAAATTTCCCTAACTGATATGTAACTTAACGGGAAACATTATGTCCATCTTCATACACCAAACATAATATCAACTAATTAGTATGACATTTACACATTCTCTACAAATTCACTAACCACCAAAAAATCAACATAACCTTCTTAGATCTCTCTAGTACGAGATTATGTGAAACAAGATCTAACTGATCTACCTCTAACCAACAATGAGATCAATGGTACAAAACATCATTAAAATATCAAAAGGTTCCATTGGGTGGATTTTTGGAAGGTTTTATTTTATGAAAACTCTATGAGTTCCATATACTACTCCCCTGAACCACTAAAATCTTGATGAAATTCTCAAATGTTATCCTATATAATTTGAGTAGTCGTCATAGATTTAATCTTTACCTGAGTGTAACAGGATGTGATCAAAATAAAATGTGATCCGTGATTATTCTGAAGACCATACTAGGACTGATATGTGAATGAAAGTTCTTTGACAAAAATTATACTCAAAAGAACACCATGAAAGAAAACTATATCACACATGTAAATAATACCAAGAACATTAATGGGGAAGGTCCCCTAGATAATCATGAAGTGGGTTACCTTCATTAGTTAATCTTGAATCACTCATACATTCATAATTATTTTACTTGATTAAAAAAAATACATAGTTATGTAATCTCATTTCCACTTTGGAATAGGAAGAGGCTACAAAATCCCACCAGTCCTTTGATACTCGACTATCACCTGCTGAAAAGTAAAAAATTTCACAACAAACACTGAAACCACAATCTTCATTCATGAGTACATGTACTTTTCTTAATGATCATGTTTCATCTTTTCCAACCTAGGATGTACCTCTCATATTGAATTATGAAACTCTATCATCAACACCTAGCATAAACCCTTAGGAACCTATACTCTACTAACAAAAGAAGACAATTTCCATTTGCAAGAGACCATCCTACTATTTTCCCCCCACCATATATTATGTCTCTCATATATAATACATCATGATCAGATAACAACTCTATCTTGATCTGGTCAAGAAGAATGTTTATGATAGATATCAATTTAAGAGATACTCATCCATGGGATTCCAAAACATCTAAATGCATGTTTGCGAAGAGTTCCATCATCCACCACTCAATGAAAGACTCCCATTCTACCTCTATATAGGTCTTCTATATCAATTAATAGGCAATGAAAGTTTCCTTTCATTATATATAAGCCCGCTCTATGTTGAGAGACAATAGATGATCAACCCACCTCCTCTACTGATGGATTAGGTCTCGCTGAGAAAGCATGTATTATAGGATCCAAAAAACTATATAAACCACACACCTCTCACCCTTAGGATATTATATCGAATTTATTCAGGTATATAAAACTAATTCTAGCTCCATATTGTGATTATGATAAATTTTATCATGTGCTATTAGCTGTTAGGATACATATGCAACATCTCTATCATCCTTTATCAAAACTACTATAAGCCCAACTCCAGATGCATCACAGTACATTCTATATCCCTTACCTAGCACTGTCATGTAAGGATAGGTACTCAGTTTATCCTTCACTTCAACTCTAAAAATTCTCTCTCATAAGAATCTATCTGAACAAAGTTCACAACCCTCTTAGTAATCTGAGACATCAATGATGCCAAATGGAAAAAACCCTTAATTAAGCAACAATAATAATATTATAAACCTAGATTATTATCCGTATAGAATAAATAATTGGGTCTCTCCCATGATACCATGATTGTAACCTTCCCTTGGTCAAATGATACTACTATCTCTGATATGAAATTCTCTACGAATTCCACTTTATCAATCCAGAAACCGCATTTGGTAAACTTGACATTAATTCGATCTCTCTCAAAGTACTAAAGATGATGTTATGTTGTTGGACATGATCATATACTATATGGAATTATTTTAGTATTTATTCAAAAAATAAAAAAAAAGATCATGAAAATGATGAAAAAAGTAATTATTTTTGTCCATCAATACTGTCAGTGGATTCCCCAAACCAAACTGCATCACTCTAAACCCATAAAAGGCATACCTACTCAAATAAATTGTTTGAGGTACATATTATGTAATCAACCTAAACTAGTGGTATCTTCATCTCTATTTGATCTTGTTGAATATCATGGAACCTATCAGATAATGGTTGTGATCATCAATATGTGGAAGGGGATACCATTTCATGATCTTTATGTGATTCAATCACTGATAATCCACACATAATCACAAAGTCAAATCTATATTCAGGCAGAAAAGAACCAGATAACCCCATGGAGGTTTACGTGTACATATGTATCCATTATCGTGTAAATAATATAATTGAACATTCTACACTTGAATTTATGGAAGTGAAATTATATAAGGAAAGATATAAAATAGATATTCTCCCAACCCAATCTTTATCATGATCTAGATCTACTGATCTGCTAGAAAATCGATGAACTCATCCGGAAATACATCATGAAAATGGTCTAATACTAGAGGAAAATAACTAATTTCATTCCTCTATCATCTAGAACAAATATTTATATCTAAGTCATGATACAATCCAATAATAATGGAATTAGTCTTGTATGACAAGATTTTAGATTCCATTAGAGGAATTGAGGATAACTATATGATTTTTGATTGGGAAGCGTAACTCTACTCCAGTAACATTCAATATGATCATGGTATATAAATAGGAAATCTATAAAAATAATCGAATCAATACCAATCATTTCTAACACAAGTGGTTCAAAAATAAAATGATAACCACTAATCTCTTTAGAATACACATTTCAATGTTTGATATTCTTTTTCTACACTCACAACAGAGTATCTATTATGATAAAATCATCCAGTCAATTCAATAGAAACAAGAAAATTTTCAGAAAGAGGGAATATAAAATTTAATTTGATGCCCATGTATCAAAAAAACACATGAAATGATAGATGATACAATAATCATACATGTCACTATAGAAGGTCATGCATCAACACTAGGTGTATTAGTTTTCATATCAAGAAGCTAAATATCGTCTACATCCTAGGCTTCAACCGGACTCTTCTAAGCTATTTCATCTACCTTGTACATTGAATCAAACACTAGTGTATCATTTCCCTTACCTTGACCTAAATGTCTAGTGGAACACTAGATACTTGTCTACTGAGGGGTAGTTGAGTCATTAATAGACATGAGTTCCATCCATGACAACATTCAACATATCTTATGTGATATTTGACAAAAATAAATCTCTTCATGATACATTCTTCCAGAAAAAGGACACCCTAAATATGGGTACAAAATATGAGGTAGTGTGTGGACTAGCCTTCCAAATTGATATCACTATAAAAAAACATGGTCCTGATATTGCTTCCCTCTTCCATGACTACTCTTCCTAGTCATTAAATGTACAAAACTATGAAAGGAGATCTTATTTCCACCTGAATAAGTCATCCCAGTCCACCCTAGCGAAACACCCTAAACACTTCTCAATACCACTCTCATATTTTATTTTGGTATGTTTTCATAATACATAAAATTGGAAAATCTACTCAAGTGTAAAATTTTTACATGTCACATAATCTTAGAGAGATTACCATCTTGAATAAAATATCCCCTGGAGATATTATCATCTCTTTAAGATAGTGAAATGATATATAATTCATTGAAACATCTAGTGTAGTCCATCACTAACATACACTACTTTATATGGTACACGAACTAGGGATCCATATCAACCCTCAAAATCATTGGATAGATGTTTCTAAAAACATCACAAAAAATTCCTTTATGAAAACTCATATTTATACCCATATTTCAATAAATTTTCCCAAAAACACATGGCTGGTACATGAAACAATTATGCATCATGCTTCACCAAAATATCTATGGGTGTTTAAAGGTTATTTAAGATCATATATATGAGCTTGATCTCAAAATCGTATTTCAGGGGGCCTCCCACCAAGTGAATGTAAGAAGTTTCTATAACAGATACACCCTTTTTGGATCATACATCGAAGACATAGTGTGAACCGTCTCCCTTTCATTGGATCACGTGACCCTCAAGAAGATGTCACGAATCATAACATCCATATAATCCTTATGATCTAAATAAATCTCCGACATTGTTTCATTTAGAGCATTCTTATTTCCACTCTCTAGATGCTCAATTAAAATATATCAAGGTTTCATTTTATGTACAAGAAAAAAACACTCCTCTGAATAGTAGATAAAACCAAGGTCAGCCTTAATAGATAACAATGATAGAGAGCCACTAGACTATGGTCTCAAAAACATCACATATAAGTGTTTTGGCATGAAATATTAGTTCACTTATTTTGATATATAAAAAATAATATGAATCTCATTTCATGGTTCATATACCTAAAACTATATTATATGAAGTAAATAGGTCTCTACCATGAACAATGCATGTTAATATATATCCCTCTATACCAATCATGATTCATGAATGCTAATCTTAATAAATACCAAACCATGATTATAAATTTGAAGAAATAATAACATCACATGACATGTGAATCACTCTAGGTGAAATAACATTAACTGTAACGAGATAACAACTTGGAAAAAAATTCCATGGGAACTCAAATTTTCCCTCATACATGAGTTTGTTACTCCCATGTATAAGCTCTTTACCAATTCCTGACACATCCTTGTATCCTTTTTACCATCCCTGAATAGTGATATAGTAGAAAAGGAAAACAAATTGCTTCTCTCATACAAAATTAACTCCTCCCATGATCTGAGACTGTCACATTTTTTCATATTTGGTTGGTTATGGGAATTAAAGAACCCCTCCATTTGAGATAATGGTTGTTGACTAGTATTGTGGGTGTGATGATTGTAGTGGGGATACGATAACCCCATTTTAGAGTTAAGATACAGAATAAGTAAAAAAAAATAAATATATGTCATTCTAATGGATAAAAGAGAAAACAATACAGCATACGAATAGGAGAATAAATATTGAACCAATAAATAAAATAAAATTGAACAGTTTATTGGAAAGATATAATTTCTCTAAATGTAAATAAAAGTTAACAAAAATAGAAGAACTAGATGGTAAATAAACTAAAAAGATCCTCGTTATAAACAAAATGTTTGTCTCATCTCCAAAATCTAGGCCATATAGCATGAAATAAACATCTACCTGGTCCCTTTCTATTTTCCAAACTATATTAATATAATCCTCTTGATTTTTAAATGGTGGTCTGAATATATAGTGAGTAAAAATCAGTTGGTAAAAACTCCCATGTATAAAAAACTAGTCTAATAATAAGTGCATGAAGTAAATTGATAAATAAGTTTACTAATTAATCAACTTATTATCATACCAAAACCAAACTTATTTAGTGCTATGCCAAAATATCTCTAAGAATATAGCACAACCATGTCAACTAATACAACATTACCAATGGATAATCACAAAACTAAGAAAATCCATATGTATAATACCTTTAGCAATAAATTTAGGTGATTATTCTATATAATCATTTACTCATCACTGGTAATATCCAAATATATAAGCATTATAGTATCAAACTAGGTGGATCCTGATATATAAGCATATCAAAATTACCAGGCTTTATCCTATATATAAAAATTAAAACATAAAACTAGACCATACTCAATATATAAAGATATAATAAATAAACTATGAATATAATTCTATATAAACATTATAACATCATATTTAATACCAATATATATTAGAATTACATGATCAATCTAGGATACAGCTACAATATAAGCATTAGAGCATCACAACACATGTCAAAATAGTAGGGATATCACAATATAACATCATATCTATCAATGGTTAATTATCAAAATTACCAATTTCCTTTAAATTACCCATTAATTAATATATCAAATTATATCAAACCATTTTGATAAAAATACATATTTCTAATGTTATTCTTTAACTAGAAATCAATTATGTTCTAATGTCATGATAACCACACTTATAACCATTAGAAAAATTATTTTTATTCAAAAGTATACTCAATAAATGGGTATACCCCTATGATGGAACATGACCATTTAATCCAAAGGGTTATTGGAATATCCAATCCATGACTTATCATTATTAAGAATTCAATTATTTTTTGTTTATATTAAGTTGGTGAGGTTCATAATACTACCCGAACATGATTATTTAAGGACTGTAAGCCTAGGTTTTAGTCCACCTTCCATTAAACGTAGATTATGAATACACTTGAAACTAGTAATTAAAGTAATAATAGAGGAATATAAGATCACAAAAAATGAACCAAGACCAAACCAATTCATGATCAAATTACACACCAACCACAGTGGGGAGATTTCACCACCACATTGAGGAATGATAGATGAGAAATGGAATGTGAAGAACAACTCTATAAAGGATATCGATAGCTCGAATAGGATGATTGGAATGAATTCAGGTACTCAATAATCACCAAGAATTCACCATAGTCTTTGTAGAGATAACCTTTAGTAGATGTAATGAATAAAACATATACATCCAGGCATGAAAACCACACATCACGAGAAATATGTGCCATGCAACCCCCTTTGACAACCAATATTTTCTATTTATGAGTTACAATGAATTTCTTTTCTCATCATGTTCGTTTAATCCTTCACATGAATTAAACATTATATAATTTCGATTCAGGGTGCATAATTAGTTCACATCATGAACCAATTCAATATTTATACCGTTTCACAACATCTTCCCTATGAATTTTGCATGGAGTTTCATATATATAAATGAAGTTTATGTGTCTTTCTAGTAGTTTTAATCTAAAAATATATTTGAGAACCTATACCTTATCTCAATCCCTTACTACTCATGAAAAACCCTCATAATCACATTTTATAGATTCATGCATGGACTATTTCAAAAAAACACACATTCCTGACCCTTAAGTAATATCCCCCAAAAAATATTTATTTATCCAAATGAATCTTGAAAAAAGGTGTAATGTTGACTTAAAACTGATGAAAATACATTTAAGAAAATCTTAAATATGGAAGTACCTGAAAAACGATGGGATGTTACATGAACTGTCTAATCCACTCTGTAACACATTATAGAAAGACTATGTAATTTAAAGAGTTATGTAGGCCATTTTTATTGAGACATTAAATTTTATTTCAGGGATAAATTATACCATTAATGATATATAAATAAGAAAGAGTCATGGGGTTTTTGAATAAAGGAAATAAGTTTCCTAGGTACACTACACCCATTGAGATATTTGATCGAATTAAAGATGAAACCAACTAACTTACAATTTAACCAATCAAACCACATGTAAATAAAGTGTTTTGTGTATCTATTCTATGATACGAGATATATACTTTATTTAATGAATAATTGAGTAAAAAATATGATTTTATAAGAGTAATATGGATTATATGACAAATAAAATAGTAACATGGATATTGGAATTTTAGTGTGACCATAATAATTGTACTCTAACCAATAGAGTTGTAAAATGATAAATATATAATATTTACCATGAATTAAATAAGCAATAAAATGTTTATAACAATATAAAATGATTTATTTGTTTAAACAACATAATGAAATTGTATGTGTGAATATTCAATAAGGAATTATTTGAACTATTTAATAAAAAATATTGTTTATATGAAAAATATTTTTTTAACTGTCAATTTTCTAATTTTATTGAGATATAGTAGATCAGAATTTTGATTCATCATTTCAAAATTATACATGGGTAAATTTGTAATGGAATTTTTTTCAAAAAAATAAAATTTCTGTGTAAACGATATGTTTTAGGATATAAATAATTTATAAATAAGAAATAAATATTAAAAAAATTACATGACATAAGAAGTGATTAAAAATAATAATTATACATTTATTATTAATTAAATTCGATTTCAAAACCTATAAATTAATTTCCAAATCCTATATTATTTCCTATTTGGATGTTTTTTTAATTAATTACTATTAATTTAGTATTCCAATGATTTCATGCATTTTTAGATGTGTTTAAATATCATTTAACTTTAATTTTTTTTCAATAAAATTCAATTATTAGGGACAATAATGAAAAAAAATTCATAGTTTTAGGAAAAGATAAAAAAATATTCATTATTTTATTTAAAGAAACCCTCTCATTCACCTATAAACTCATCCCTTCTCCATCCATTTCTATTCTGGTTAAAAACTTCTACCTTTTCTAATTATAAACTAAATTATCTCCCCAATCCATCCTAAATAATTCATTTAGTCCCTTTTCCAATCCAAAATAGCCCCGTATATGGCTAAAGCTTCATTCCAATTGAGATTGCTCAAAAAGAAGTGTATGAATTTTTAATTCCAATTATTTTCCTTTCCATCACCCGATTACCCCTTCAATAACATATACCGTCCTTATAGTAATATTAATTTTTTATTTTAATTCAAATATAAGTTATTTATAGAATCCACATATTGATTATTATTTATTTTATTTTAATCTCTCTAACCAAAACATGTTTACCGAAGGTGGGTTTATATTTTCTACGTGAATAATAATATTATACTTTCACTATTATTTTTAATTGACCCTTTAAATTGGTTTTAATATAAAAATCTCATTAATATTATATTACATATTATATAATGATAAAATAATAATTATAAT
Source organism: Viscum album (assembly GCA_963277665.1). Taxonomy (NCBI): domain Eukaryota; kingdom Viridiplantae; phylum Streptophyta; class Magnoliopsida; order Santalales; family Viscaceae; genus Viscum; species Viscum album. The sequence continues at coordinate 2,004,365,691 of OY728122.1, read as the reverse complement.
TATAATAATTATAATTAATAATGGTCATTGATAGCTTTCTAAATTGATTATACTGAGAAAATACCTTTGATATTAATATAATTTATAGTGTATACTAATATATGGAACAATTATACATGTAACGTTATAAGATAACAACATTATGTAACTTGTATACCATATAGAAGCATTGTATAATTATAATTTACCATTACCATCTTAGAAAAGATGTTTTCAAACTAAGGGTATACCAATATCAAACAATTGATTTGACATATTGAATATAATATATGCATAACAAAAAAATATAAAGGAATGTAAATAAATGAAATTAAAATTAATTTAGAGTTAAAACATTAAATTAATGTATATAATCTTAAAATTATGTGGTTTTGTGGAGTGTTCTAATTGTAAAAGTACTTTATGTCATGTGACTCTCTCACATTACTTTTTCATTTTATTTTTCACTATTTCACACTCTTACCATTTCAAGATCTTTGTATATTTTATGAACCTTATTACTTGATAAATACAATTTCATTTTCTATTTTTATTTGGATATGAATGTTTTTATAGCACCATTTAAAATTATTTAATTAAAGCAATCCCTATTAAAGGAAAATTTTATATTTCTTGTCTATTTTGACATATCACACTTCAAAAGAATATTATCTATTATTATTATTATTAAAAACTCAATATTTACAATAATAATTTGGTTCATTTCTAGTTTTTGGGAAACCATATACTCCTATAACCTTTAATAGTTATTTTTTGCATACATTTTTAAATCATTTATTAAGGGTTTTATAAATAGAAAATTTTCCTCATTAATTATTATGATATTTACATCACTTTGATCTATATTTTCACAACATATTATTATTTATGAATGTATTAACATCCAATATGGATGAATCCAATAGTATCTTAGAAACCATCATTATATTTCACAGGTTTATGAATTGTGACATATATATATATATAAACCCTATTTCCTTATTATAGGTTTTTCTCATTTTTATAATTTATAAATGAATTATTTTCTATGTGACACACATAAGAATTAAATATAATGATGTCATGGATGGTAATAGAATTATTCAGACCCATTACAAAATGTCTCATTATTGTATCTAATGAAAAAATGTTGTATGGGTAATGGTACTACAATCATATGTTATGAAATCTTGATAGAGAGGATTGAATTCTCGTCATGATTTCTTGTTTTATGCTCATGAAAAATTCCCTCTATTTCCTTGTTCCTATGATATCATTCCTTAGATGTGATGATTCAATGTGATTATTTACCATTCCACTATTTTAGAGATCCTTGTTATGCTCTTTACACTTTTCATATATCGTTCTCAAATTATACTAGTTATCCCTTTATTTTAGAATATTATTTCCTTGAAGTAAATCCCAAGGGTATCCCATATGGAGATATGATTATGATGAGATATATGGTCTTATATCAAAGGGAAACTAAAATACTATAAATCTTAATTTTTAAATTTTTTTTTATAAATTTAATCATCCAAATATACTTGAACTCTTGTGTATTCCATATAGAGATTGATGTTTTATGTAGTATAGGATATTATATCAAATATTGAAAGAAAATATTATGTTTCTAAATTTTTAATATTTTTATGTAGTTAATCTCTCAATGACACATTACGTCTAAAATATGAGTTTTTTCTGAGTTAATAATTCCCCAAGAAAAATGTTTCAATATTATGAACATGGGATATAGTTAAGTGTATTTGTATTTCACCTGTAATTGTGAAATATTATTATATAGTATAAATCTAATACATACTAATGTGTATCAATAACCATCTAGTCATATAATGTTTTTAAATATCTTAGTTTGTATGGTCAGAACCACCCATCCTCCCATTTTAGCTCATACAACTCATCACAAAACAAATATTTCATAATGTGTGAACCATATTGAGAACAGTTTATTTTTCCTAATTATCTCATTATACTTTTTTAATATAAGAAACATATTACATTTGAGTAAACCTCTGGATAATTCTGTCAATGACCCATAACCCAGATTCTCAAATGTTTAATGATCAAGCCACACTCATTTAATTATTTATCAAAAACAAAATAATGCATAAAATCCTAAACCTGAAAAGTATCATTTCAGAAATAAAATTTTACACAGTTGACAAAAAATTAATGCTGCAAATCTTGTATTAAATATATAAACTAAATCGTAAGACCATGATGTGGTGAAAATAAAAATATAATGATTTGTGTTATGGGTTGGTATCTTATTCCACATAGTGTTGTTTATAATTATTATTCATATAAAATATACATTAGACACTTCATCTATTATTAATATAATATCTACTTAGATTTACGATGCATAATATTAAAATGTGTTGTTATTTAAGTGAATATTAGAGGAGTTTCAAAATCAATTAATAAACGCGGTGTTAATTATTATATTTATAATTTATAGAGAAAGAATTTCCATTTGATAATATGTAAAATAATAATAATTCATGTAAAGCCTTTATTTAATGTAGATGTTCCATCCAGAGAGTATGGGAACATTATTTCAAAATAGCAGTATATTATTAAATAGATGATGTTATCTCAGATTTTCCTCCAATAATTTTTATTATAGGTTGTATTATCATTCCAATTAAATGATTATAGATTATACCAATCCATTTGGAAATTCCATTCGGTTGGTGGATATATTTTAAGCTGAGTTAATCTTTTATATTTACCAAGAGGTTTTCTTGTACCTCACCTATCCAAATGGAATTATGATCAATAGTGGGGTACACATGGTATTATTTTATCTTCATTTTACTATTTCCTCTCTTATGCTATCATGTGGTTGGGTATTTTGTGTATATTATTAACATAGATATATCCTACAGAACCCTTTAGTGGGATTATATTGAGTTATAGTAATAAATTATCAATATAATGATTGAATTATAAAATTCATGTTTAATGGAACTAGATCCTTAACATAGTATATAAAAATGAATTATGGTTTAAGATAAATTTTCCTTAAATTAAAATAGTTATTGAAATTAAAAATGTAAATTCATAACAAAAAAATGATTATCATAAAATCATATTTTCCCTAAAATTGGTATTTCTAAAATTTATTATTATTCTTGAGAATAAGTATTTTATTTTATAACCATATTTCATAAAAGGTAATACCTTTTATTGTGTATCAGTTAAAATTTGAGAAAATATTTTCATCAAATTGATTATAAAGAGAATACACATTTTGATCTTTATTTGGTGTGTTTTTTCAAAATATTATGAAGTATTTCATCGAAGGTCATATGATGTTAATTTAAAAATAACATCTATTTTTTCTTTCAATAATAGTTATCATTGTTTATATTATTTTATCTTAATAAAAATACTTTAATTAATTAATTATTTATTTAATTAAATATTTAATATTCATGTATATAAAATATTTATACTATAAATATTAATATGCAATAATTGGAAGTGTTTTTATTGATTTTTTATAATTTTACTAAGAACAATATAAAATTCATAAGCTATGCGTGACATAAAATTTCATTTCAATCAAATAGTATGTTTACTTTTTATTTAGCTATGAACATGATTATAAAGTTTCATTATTTTTTCTACATATTAGGTGATACAAATTTATTGGAATTAATATTTCACATAAGTAATTATCTATGAATTGTAATACTTTGGGTTAGTATTCTAAGTTTATTGGGAACTTAGGTTCTCTTCAATAAAGGTAGATATTGGGTACATATCACATTATACTTGTACTTATTTTTTTGGGTTTCACAAGATTCTATGATATTCGTAAATTGGGTGCATGCACCATATAGATGAGATAAATTGAAATAGGTATAACTAAAGATAATTTTTTATTTCAGGCATGTGGAATAAATAATTATTTATATAATGTTTTTTATATTAATAATTATTGAACATATAAATTCGAATGAATTCGTAGGACACAAAAATAAATAATTAGAGTCATCCACACATATAAAGATTATATATGATGCAATGACTTAAAGGAGATTCATATAGAAATTTTGAGTCCATTAAAACCATTTTAAACACTATGAATTGTATTCTACCTAAAGAAAGAATATTTCAATACCCCAATCATCAAAATTTGATTAGTCTAATATTTAGAAACCCATGGATTATCGTATATGATTCTATTAGGATGCTTCTAATTTTAAAATATAGTTAACCAAGTTTAGTTGACATTTTTGGGTTTCATTTAGAGGGTGAACCTGAAATATTAACAAGTGAGTGGAATATAGTTTGGAAAAACTAATATTATGACTTTTAATAATTTTTTGTTTACCTAACTATTTAAATTTTGTATGTGATATTATTAGATTAGTATTTTCCCAAATAACAATGTTTTGAGAGAACTATTAATATAGACTCAAAGCATAGTGAATATAGATTTTTTCCCACTAATAAATATAATAAATGAGATTATATTTAAAACTGGATTATATTCTATAGAATTTTTAATTAATTTGACATAAAACATGATACTTACATAATTATTAAGTAATTTTGTAAATTATAGTGTGTTGTGTGAAACTCATTTCAAGATATATATTTTTCTAATAGTATTTTCTAATATGTTTGTGTCTATTTTTTAGAATTTTTATCTTGGGGAAGCATTTTGATTATGAGTATATGAATTTTATAAAAATAAATTTCACTAATACAAGATCACTGTAATTCGATATTATATGTGAATTGTACATTTGTTCTCTTGTAATAATAATTAAAAATTATAATGTATGGATGAATGGAAATGTAACATTAATTTTTAGTAATCGATATATAGTTTTTATAATGAATGTAAGTACATGTTATTTACATTTTACATATCGAATATGTTTATAATGGGAAATTCATACTTATATTAATTTAAAAAAATTAAAAATAGAATATATATCTTATTTTCACATGAATATATTTTTATTCATGATTATGAACACCAGTTATTCTTTATATAAGAATTAAATATTTTATATAATATTTATTATAGTTAATGGGTTAACCATTCTACATATAGATAATCTAATCGATAATAATAAAAACAAGAGGGTCAGGTTAGTTTATTCTAATAAAACTAATATTTTTCATTTTCTCATTAGACATGTTGATAAGAAATGTATTCAAGGAATAAATTTATATTGATTTTTAGAATCAACCAATTGGGAAATATTTTATTAATGAAAATAATTATTATTATTTAAAGATTCAAAAAAAATGAAAATAGTAAGATGTATAATAGTATATTTAAAAAAATATATAGTGATTTTTTAGACAAATCAGTGTCCAATATGGTTTGTTTCTAAAATAGGTGATGGATAGAATTACAGGAAAAATAAATATTTTCTATTATTTATTCCATTAATTGGTTTTTAGAAAATATTAATATTGATTGGTGATTTTTATATTGGTTTAGGTCAGTAGGGATTTTGATGATCTCTAATAGATATTGGAAATTAGAAATAACATGATATATAATTTTTATGTCATAAAAAATTTATTTATCTATGTATTATTTTCTTGTTAACTCAAAAAATTTATTATATGGATTAAAATATTAAAATTATTGATCAGTAAAATGAATTTAAGGATGTAGAAGATAATTAACTGGTGATAATGGAATTGGATAAAAGTATGTATAAAATGAATTAGCAGCTGATTCATTAATAATATTTTAGCACTACTTGTGAACATGATCATTCACAATAAGGAACTCAAAGGATTATAGAGGTTCTGAATTTCTATATGGTGAATAGAATAGATGAAATCATCATTATAGATATTACTTTTCATTGATTTTATATTTATTTTTATAGGTGTTTTAATGGATTCTAACTCTATTTTACTTGCTTATTATTATTTTTTTAAAAATAGAATTATTGTTGGAAAAATAAAGTTATGGGTATGGATACCTTGTAACTCTTCCTCATGAATTTAATATTCATGGTTATAGGTTTCAAATGAGGTGAACATTTTAAGCTTTTTAATATATAAAATATTTTAAAATTTAAGTTAATAATAGAATATGAAAATTTATGAATATGCTTTAATTGTATCAAGGTTACAAAAAACATGATCTATGAATTTTTTAATCACCTAATTGGTTTTGTAATAATTTCACAACTTAATTCTTCTAAAAAATAAAAAAATTAATATTGTTTCTTAAAAGATTAATTTTTACTAATTTGATATGGATCAACAGATAACAAGTAAATGTGACCATTATAAATCATTACATGGTAATTATATAAAAATAATTTTTTATAATAAACCATATCAAAATAATTAGAGACATATAGACACCATATTAAATATGGATGGGGATTTGATTCAAAATTGTTATAAAAGATTAATCTTATGGAGATTGTATATAATACAATGTTAAAAATAGTAATAGACTAAATTACTATAAGTTCATTTTTGTAGTTATCCAGTACAAATGATGAGTTAATTTTTGTAATCATTAAGAAAATAACGTATTTATATATCAATATATTTTTTTCATGTAGATCGAACACATAGAAAAAATTATTAATCAAAGGAAAATTTATATTAGAAAATTTAAAAGATAACTCTATATATATTATTATTAGGAAGAATGGTGTGTCGATTTCATCAGAATTTATTGAAATATAAATGAAATAAGTTACAAAAATCCACATAGGTTTAGTATGATACATCGTGTTCTTGAGAGATATGAATTACACATGAATAATAAGGAAAAATTAGTTTTTATGGAAGATAAATAAAATACTTATTAAGTGGACTTTGTGAATGGTTTTATTTTTAAGAATGATAAGATATATGTAATTCAATATGGACTCTATGTTCACGAAAACAATTGATAACATTGTTGATGAACCAAAATTGGAATGAATCATATGGTGTAATTTGGGGGTATTATATGAAATCAAACATAAATTGTATATTTTCTACTTATATGGATTTATTATTTGAAAATGTTAAATAATAATTAGTACCAATAACTATAAAGATTATATTAAAATAATAGCTATAATAATAATCACACTCATGTATTTTCTTCGACAATCGACAATTTTGTTTTAAAATATATAAAATTGGTTTAAAAAACATTATTAAATATGAATTTATTCGAGTAAATGAATATAATTCATCTTAATGTTTATGAGGATCCAATTACAGATCATGTGGTATAAAAATTTCTATGATTAAATTGTTAAATTAAATGAATTTTTTAAGGATTAACATCTTTATTAATGATTCAATTAATTTTTTTGATTTAATTAAGAAGATATATGAATATTATGTATACTTTAGAGAAATATGGGGTGTTATAGTATTTCATGTGTTTTATGTGAATGAAATACTACTTTTTGGGGTAGACATCCGAAATTTTTATTTATGGAATTTATTGTCTGTAAATTATTGTTAATTAATGATGTGGGTCAGAAAACCTATACACTAGTTATTATGATCAATTATTACTAATACAAGAGTATTAGTAGTTTGAGTATGAACACATACATTGGTAAAGTAATAATTTTTTTTCATTGATAACTTTAATACATGGTTATAACCATTATTACAATTCTTGAGTATTATAATGGATTAATGTTAATATATTTAGTTAAATTGGGATCACATGAATTAAATATTATATTATTAAAAAGTGGAATCCAGTATGTATATTATTTTTTATAATTGACATGATTTGTATTATGATTTGAAAAGAATACAATTTATAAATACAATTTTGGTGAGAGCAACTATATTTTTCTCAATTCTAGGCAAAAGTACGTGATTATATCAAATGATTTTTCATTGATAATTATAGGCGAGGATGATGTCATTATAAAGAGTAAAATTGATAATATATTCTAATCTAGAAAATATGATTCATTATATTTAAATGGATTTATTTTTTTCCACAATTATAGGTTTAGAAGTTGAAAGAGTTCTAAAATATCAACTATGATAGACATGAAAGTATATAGAATGTACATTGTTACATTACATAATTACCAAGAATGAATTTAAAACAAGATGTTCATCCTTGAACATATAATGTTTCCTACAAAATTTATTTCAATGGAGCAAACCTGTGATAATGATACAGTAGTATTTTAATCTATTTAACAAAATTCAATCAAAGAAACAAACACATCCGTATAATATATCATTTCAATTGAAAAATCATTTAGAATGATATTGAAATGATAAATTTTTTGGATTTAAAAGAGAATTTTTCATATTTATTGAATAATATATTATAATAATTAAAAACATTAGGGTCATGTTAAGTGTATAGGTATTAAATTCCTGAGAGATATACTGTAATGGTTTTTCAATATACATTTATTTTGGTTTTTAAAAAAAATTGAATCTCTATTTACAATTAATTCTTATGGGTTGTATATTTTACTAAAGACTGGAAAAATAAAATATCCATTACTTTATAACTTTTAGTTTTAATTATTCAGTTATCATCATTTATTTTTATGGGTTGAGTTGATTTGTTAAGATTAAAAGTATTGTATTCTCATGTGTGATGTCAAATAGAAACATGAGATAATATGTATAACTAAATATTTGGACTGATTTTTAAATGTATATACACATAAATTCATATGTACGTCCATTGATAGAGTTATGGGTATATGGTTATATTAATTCCAATTAATTGGGGCCGTCATATTACCTCACATTTTAATCTTCTTATTTTGATAAACTAATTAAACATATCTTCGACAAAGTCTAATTAGGGAGTGGCAAGACATATGTATATTCATGTGGAATGTATTAGTAAAAAATGATTTGAATTTTAATTTTTTAAGATGGGAATCATTTAAATGATTTTTATTGAAATTGATTATTAATATTTATGATCATTCTTAGTGTAATGATATGGGAAGTTTTGATATAATTTAATGAATTACTTGTGTTGTATTCATTTAAATAGGCCAGTCCAGTTCCAAAAATTGAGAATGTGTGAATTAAACTATATTAGAATGGTAAAATCCATTTTCAATGGCTATATTCAAAATATTAGATTAATTAATTATATGAGTAAACATATTATGTATGTTGATACCTTGGTTAGATATGTTCATATAAGAGATGAACGTGTTTTATAGACATACTTCCAAATAAACATCGATGTTGAGAAAAAATGATTTTTTTATACTGTTTGATCGTTCATAATTTCAATTAATGAGTTCGTAATAATTTAAAATACATAAATGACTCATTTAGTCACACCAAATATCATGTAATAAGGATTAATTTTTTTATAAAGTGTTTTCTATAATTTGTTAGAGTTTCTATGATAATAATATAGAGATGTTTTTTGATAAAATAATATATATTTTTGATATTTTGTATAAATTATGATATTTTTTAGTTTAATTGAGAGATATTTAGATATATACAATAAAGGAAAAAATAGAATTTTCAAAATTATAAAATTATTAGTTTTTTTAATTGAATGGTTTTTTATTCAACATAATAGTTTTCATCTTCATTAATTGTATGAGATATCATTATAACAATCATCCTAAAATTATATTAATTATATTGGGGGTATATAAGGCATCATGTGATAATTTATTGTTAAGTAAGTGGATATTAAATGAGCTCAATTACCACTTAATAAAAGAAGATTTACCACTTCTTAAATATTACAATAGGTAAATGTAAAATGTTACACACATAATCAAATTTAAAATAATAAAACATAAAAAAATAATTTTTTCGATGAAGAAGTTCTATTTAAAGGATTTTATAAAACATAGTATGTAATTATAGATAATTTATAAATAATTAAGAGTTTCCTATCATCTTATTATCATTATATTATATTAAACGTGGAACTCAGTTTCTATTTAAATAATAGGAGATCTCACTAAATCATTTAGTGAATCCATTTTGCAAGTGGATACCATTGATTGTGAGTGAGTATTTTTTACTAACTAATTTGTTTTTATAAACCTCACTAATCAATTTATAATGAATATAATTCCTATACCCAAATGTTTTATGTTGAACTTTATGAATACAAGTGTAGGTGTTATAGGTTTACGAACTATATATAATGATTATATTTTTATGGTTGAAATATTTGTATAAATTAAAATTTATAGGTTCTTCATGGGTATACTATAATTATTTTTGTTGTTTCAAGGTTACTAAAATAATTTTGTTGATAGTAATTTTTTTAAATAGTAAATGGATATCACTTACTCATGGATAGCTCTAGATAAGCCACCACATACAAGCTGGTGGTCAAGAATAATGATGAAATCTCGAGTGAGTGGCAGGGGAAGAAGTATATATGTGTGGAAATATAAATTAAGGAAGTTTAATAAGATATAAAAATATGTAAAAGGTTTCTATATTTATTATATAAAGGATGATATGATATTCTATGGGAGACAAAATTTTACACTAAGAGTTGACAAGCATATTGAGGGGTGTCTTGGTTAGTATTCCATGTGGTACTATGTGAGACATTCAAATTATCATTGGGGAAAACGTCAATAAGTTTTAAAAATTTAAATTTTTCAAATGGGATTATATAAAATTCCTTAATTTTATGAAATGAATATGCATTTGCAATTTTCTTCCACCATCCAAAGTTATACAAATAATACCCCTGCATATAAATTGAATACCATAATATATAATATTATTAATTGTAGAAAAACATATTGAAACCTCACCAAGACGTTTCACAAGGAGTAGTAGTCTAGTAGGATCTATGTGTGAAACAATAAATTCCCCACATGTGTTTTCCTATATTTTGTTTGTTTTGTTATATAAGTATGAAGATCTTCCAAAAAGATGAACGCTTATATTACATGAAGATTCTTATTTCTAGAAGATTTTACCCTGAATAAAAATGTTATCTATGTATGAACAATATGCGTAGTTCTTGTAAGGTAGACACACCAAAATAGGTGATTCTTGTGTAATGTTAAGTGGATGAACAAGATTCATATGTATCGAAGTTTTGACACTTTCTAAAGTTCGTACTGATGGAATTATATTGTCTTAAAGGATAGGATATTTTATTTATGGTTATAACCATGTTTTTTTGTCACTCTTCAATGGTAGTCATAATATATGTGGAGGTTAATGGTAGAGGATTCATAAAGGTAGTATAACATAGTTAAATTCAATGCAAGATATTCATAAATTTCCATAATAATAGGGAAATTATTTCAATTATCTTAAAATATTGAAATTGAATATTTTGGTTCAGGAATATATTTTGTAAATGATTCCATGAATCTTAAATAAAATAATTTTATGCAAAATATGAATTATATAATATATAAAGTTTTGAATGGAATGGTTTTAATGAAATATATCCTATGATTTCATGTTTTTGGGTACTGTAGGTATCATGGTTTCTATAATTTAATATTTTGTGAATAAAAGATATTCAAGCATAAGAAACATGTATGATTTGACACTATGTTTCAAGGAGCATGAATGATGGGAAAATGTAAATATAGAATATTTGAATATGAATAACTTGATGAATCGAAGTATAAAATATAACAATGATATTGGTTTGGAATTTCATATTTCAAAATATGAATATTATTAAATTAGTGACATCATGTGTTTTTCAGGTCTTGTTTCCCAGGGTTTTTTATTTTTTAATGTGAAAATATTTAACATAGTAATTCTGAAGAAGTTGAGTTCATGATATATGCAAAGATTTTTGGAGACAATTTGACTCATTATTTAGAATATTATATCAACTTATATTTAATATAAGTGTAGAATGAGAAACAAGAGAGGCGAATCATTATATATTTCTATATCCATTTTATTAAAATGGGAATATAAAAGGGTGAGGACAATGTGATTCGGGGATATCAATTGAAGAAAAAAGGGAGGTGAAGATAATTGTTTTATTAGATTACATGTAATATAATTGAAGAGATTCAATATATGAGTTATATTTATATATAAACATTATTTATAAATAGAACATGAATGTGGAATCATTTGTTCTTTAACAGTGTTTATATTAAGGCTTTTTAGGACAGAAGTCCTGATTAGAGGAAGAGGAAACTTCCTTATCATGTGTATTATAAGTTAAAGTCAAGAGGAAAATATGTAGTTAGATTACTACTCTATCTGGCTCAAGAACATTGAAATTACCCAATAATTAATTCCAAACTACTGTAATTACCAAAAAATCATAGAGTGATACTATGTTTTGAGACATGAATATGATCCAACCCTATTCAATAGAATTTATGTTCCTCAGATTGAAAAATTCAAAGTGAAACCTATTGATGATAAATTTGAATCCAATTGGAAAAATAATTAAAAATAAATTATTCTTCAAATTTAATGATGGATTTACCCACTTATCTATAAACATTCTATATTTTTCATAAAATTAATGCGTGGAGTTGAAAAGTGTGAGTGACCATAGATCAATAGTGTTCCCTAACGATTCATTATTGAAAAATGTGAATTGTTTTAAATTATAGCACACTAACACGCCATTCGTGTGTTATCCATAGATTATAAATTTTTTAAAATACCATAATATTTTAATTTTAAATTAATAATTAATTAAATTAAATTTTTTATCATGTTTACTAGACACCATACTTATCTTTAAAGATAATATTATATAATATTAAAATAATACTATTAAAATATGAATTTTTTAACTTATCAATTGGATTGGAGTTTATGAACCTGATTATCCAACATATGAAATTTTTATTGATAAAAATTAGTTAAAAAAATTCACTTATTATTTCATAGTATAAAAATAATTCATATTCAAATAAAATCATATAATATTAGAGGAGATATTTTTAAAAAAAAATGATTTATGTTCAAAATGAAGTTATTTTAAATATAAACTAAGTCACAATAGATGAATGATTTTAATGTAGTATATAGGGAATATTCTGAAAGAAATTAATATTCAAGTAATGATGGATATTAGACAAGTAATGCGTATAAAAATATTTTAGACATCAAAAATAAAATATTTTCTTCAAGAATATGTTTTATTAATTTTTTTGAAGAAATATGATTATTTAATTCAACTAGTAATAAAAATTATATTTGATAAAATATGAATATTTTTGAACATCAAAATGTGAAAATAATATTAATATATATAGTTTAAGATTTTTTAGATGTGGTATATTTTTGAGTGGATAGTGAAGAATACTAATTTTTTAAAAAAAATTAATTTTTTAATTTAATAAAATTAAATTCAAAGTTATATTTGGTTTAGGATTTTTTTAAAGTCACATAATATTAAATTCATTAATCTTAATCCAATTAATTCCATCATCAAAAACACTATTCTTTATATTTATATAAATAATTTCAATAATTAAAACAATTATATTTCAAAAAATGTGTTTTTGTTTCATTTTCTGAATTAATATTATAAATAATTTTTCAAATTATTGAAATATAATATTATTAAATGGATTACACATTTTTTATTAATTTATTCAAATTATTACTTATGATTAATTTTATTGATGGTAATAATTATTAATAACCATCTTAGAATTTTTCATCATGGTAAAGGAAAAAATGAGTTGAATTTTGATAAACAAATTTGATAAGGAATAAAAATATCTTTAACAAATTCCTTTATTTAATTGAATGATTCGACTTTAAAAACCCACATCTTAGATTCAAAATTATGTCATATTTGTACCACTTTCTGATTTTAATGACCATTGTTTAATTTTATCTAATGTATAATTATAAAATCTCACTATATTTTTGTAATATATCTATTATGATTTCATTTCAATTAAAACAATTGATTAATAGTTCTAAATGGATATTCTTAAGATGAAAAAAAAATATTTTATTATAGTAATCATTTAAAAAAAATTAATTGAAATAATATAGTTGAATACTAACATAATGCCAAAAAAATGCTTGTGCATGCATTTGAAAACCCCAAAAAAATATTTTACAAACATTAATATTAATATGTTTTTTGATTAAATATAGTGTAATAGGAATTATATTGATAATTATAAAGTACTATTTATTTTAAATGGGTTACGTTGTAATTATAATGTTATCTAGATATCTTTAACATCCAAATATGTGAATAGTCTTGAAAATGGATTTGAATGATATTTAATATTTTAAAATTATAATAATCCTATATTTACTCAATTTTATGGGAAGCTATTGTGAAGATAATTCAAGTATTGGGTATGTTTTACCATAGATTTTTAAAATTACATTCAATATCCTTTAATATTTATTTATTTTGAAAATCCCATTCATTTTTTTCCTATAAAAAGGACTCACATTATATTTTTTAAAACATAACTCATGTTTCAATTTCACTCGACCATCTTACCGAATACTCAATAAAATTACACATCCAATTCCCCAATCACATATAGTTACCATAAATATTCCCTTATAAATCCTTGTGATCAATCTAAACGAGGATATAAAAATAGGTGTTGTAAGTCTTAATTGATTTTGTTTAAGTTTATTTCTTCTTCAATCTAATTATAATCCATAATAACCTTTCATAAATAATAACATCAACATATGTTTTATACTAAAATATTAACATGTTTATATTAAAACATGTTTCAATAACCTTTTCAATAAAATTGAAAATGAATTCATTGTTCGGGGGAATCTAAATGCTAACAACTATATTTAGTTATGTGTGTCATTTTTCATGACCAAATTAGATGTATAGTTTTAAATTTAATTTAAATTTATAAAATGTAATTAAAATATGTTTAATTCCCTAGAAATTATTAACCCATGACCATAGTGTAAGGCATATGACCAAATAATCAAAACATGCCTTCAAAATTAATAGTTAACATCTAAATAATTTATTTTAATAAAGAATTATAAATATTAATAAATAACATAAAAATATCGTAAGATATCATAAACCGTCTGTTGGATTATCATAATTATATTAAAATTTATTTTATTGTAATACCTCATCGCCAATGGTTTTACTAAACATTCCTTAAGACCAATTTTAACAACCCTAACTCTGATACTCCAAAGTTTGTTTTTATTATATTACATCGGTACAATATACAAGAGATCCTAACCCACTGTATTGAATAACTCATTCTTGGGATACTATATAAATACCTTATTTACATATTACATTTGAAACATAAATAATATATTTTATATGTTATATCAACTTTCATATTTCATTTAATACAAAATTGAAGTAAATCAATTATTATTTATTGGTACCATAAGGAAATGAAGACCTAGTAAAATCTGAGATCAACCATCTAATAAGTGAAAACATACAATGTGACCAATCATGAACAAATAAGTAATTAAAAAAAAATAATATTAACTATAGAAATTTTTTTAAAAATATGGATATGATATTGATTAAAAATAAAAACAAAATTCTTATACCAGATAATGGAAAGAATATAACCAAGCAGGAATCCATGGTAAGAGTTTCTCATTTCAAATTTCTTCCATTGATACATACATTGAATTATCCACATATTTTAATTATATGGTATATATTCAAACTTTTCAAATATAATATAATTATATAATCTTTAATAGGGGTAATTAAGGTTTTATTTCATATTTTCCTTACCGTGATTCTTTTTTCAAGTGTTATAAAAAATATAAGTGTTTATGGTTTCAATGATGATTCCTTTAGACATGTTTCTTATTGTGCATCATGTTTTTTTATATCTTGTACCTATTTCTACATTAATATATTATGAAATATTATTTTATGAAATTTTTATTATTAAAAAGACATTATCATTTCATAAATTTTGATGGAATTTTATTTCTAAGTTACTAAAACTGTAAGAATTTATCATTAAATATCAATTTTTGATAGTATTAGTTATAATTTAATATTATTTAGAATAGTTGTATTATATTTTTATATTAAAACACATCCATTTTCCTTTCCGCTTGTCATTTAAGGGGTTTGTGTGTATAATTTCTATTTCACTACAATTTCATATTTAGATACATTAGAAATTTTCGTATAAGTAAATGTGATCTTGTATATCTTTTTTAGTTGTGAAACTTTCCCTTCCATTTCCAAATTTGTTCATCCTGATTAAGAAACCTTTTTTATATACTTAAATGATTTATTAATCTTAATTTTTGTTAAATTTAATATTATATTAAAATTCATTAAATTAATATTTTTATTTTTTTCATAAAATTTATTTTGACCATTAATTACAAGATTATTAAAAGAATCTATGTTAATATTTTTCATCATGAACATATTTTACAACCATCTTGAACATTCTTCATGATATAGAATCATTTCAACATTTTTATTTATTTTAAAATTAAAATCTATTCCCATTAATCAATGTTGTTTTCAAATTAAAAGGTTTTTATTTTCATAAGTTTTTTAGAAGGTATTTTAATCCACTAATGTATATATTTATCATCCACTCAAGTGTATCTATATGTATTCTAGAGTATATCAACTAGTATTGAGGGTCTAATAGTGGTACAGCGGGGAGACTATACCCTTGAGATTAGACTTGAACAATGTTATTTTAGGTGTAATTCAAATAGAACAGAAGAAATAATATAAATAAATAGGACATAGCAGTGGAAGAAAAATTTAACAACTGATTAAATGAATAAATATTTCTAATATAGAACAATTTACACAAACCCAAATAATGTGAAAAATAAAATAAGAATCCTAAAAAATGTGATACAGTATAGTATAAACA
Organism: Viscum album; assembly: GCA_963277665.1. Taxonomy (NCBI): domain Eukaryota; kingdom Viridiplantae; phylum Streptophyta; class Magnoliopsida; order Santalales; family Viscaceae; genus Viscum; species Viscum album. Next base: position 2,004,348,895 of record OY728122.1, on the reverse strand, counting down.
AAATAAAAAATTGATAGAAAAACTTCCCTTGGGATAACTCCATGAGAATCCAAATATTATGTTTAGTCTAGTGCTCCTAACATCTAGTAAAATCACAACAACAAAAATATTAAAATGAAGTTCTCGATCCAGAAATCATGGAGGTATATTAGGGTACCCTGATGAAATGGAATCCCAAACAGGGTTTGAGATACCCTTATTTTCCCACCACTAATGGTTTGTAACCAATAATCATATTTGTACCTCTAAAATTAAGTAGTGTGCCAATATATCAAAGGTAAAGCACAAAATGAAATTAAATTAATAACTAAGTCAGAATCAGTTTTCCCAAGGTGACATGACTCGACCAAACCTACTTTTATCTAAAACGGATGTGTCTAAACTAATGAAAACCATTACAATAGAGATATGTGAAAAGTATTAAATGAAATAGAATGAAATATTTTCTATGAGATGGTCTATCCTTGAACATGCGATTTGTCTTCGGGGATGCATCCCATGAATAATAACTGATTCATGAAATATTTTCTATGAGATGGTCTAGCCCTGAAATAATGGAGGTCTATTAGGGTACCCCGATGAAATGGAATCCCAAACAGGGTGTGAGATACCCTTATTTGTCCACCACTAATGGTTTGTAACCAATAATCATGTTTGTAACTCCAAAATTAAGTAGTGTGACAATATATCAAAGGTAAAGCACAAAATGAAATTTAATTAATAACTAAGTGAAAATCAGTTTTCCCAAGGGGACATGACTCGACCAAACCAACTTTTATCTAAAACGGATATGTATAAACTAATGGAAACCATTACAATAGAGATATGTGAAAAGTATTAAATGAAATAGAATGAAAATTTTCTATGAGATGGTCTAGCCCTGAACATGCGATTTTTATTAGGGGATGCATCCCCTGAATAATAACTATTAACCCTTATCCTTTTCTATAAATTTTTTTTCCAATATTAAGTAAGCAGCATCCTAGTCCCATCGAAGGAAAACCTTAATTGGGAACCCACGTATCACACTAGGATCATTGTAACGCTCATAGTCTTCAGAGTCTATATAAAACAATTGACGGAAGGCAATTCAAGTATCACTTCCGACCTAATGTGAGTCAACAATCTCTAAGTTTGTACATTGATTATCATTTTAGGGACCAAGTATCACTTATGGATGGATACAACTATCTTTCAATTGATCGCATATAATTTTTCTCCCTAATGGAACCAATATCTCTCATCATGTGGTAAAAAGAATACACTATGACATGTCCTTGCATGCTAGTATCACCCCAACATATACACAACTCAAAATATAAAACTAATCACTAGCACAATGAGTTCTTACATGGAGTTCCATGGAAGAAACCTGTGAATCACTCACAATATTCATAAGACTTTTAATTATCTACATTAATCGTACAAGGGGACATGCTAGTAATCATGTATTCTCTTGAATCAATCACACATTAAAATTACTATAGATGTTTATATTTCATTTCATAAGAACATATAGCCACATCACATCTCAAATCAATTAAATATAAATTCAATATAGTAATACACAGTCTAGAACACATATCATTTTTAAGTTGAAGAAAACATACCTCATCAACAGTTTTTAATACAAAAAATTAAATAATTTAATAATAATTCAATTATATTTTGAAAACATCACATTCAAGAAGATTTACTAAATTCTACAATAAGATTCATTTTAAATAGTTATTGAACATGGAAAAAAAATTCATGGTTCAAAGGGGCATTTAAAAGGGATCCTAATCAATGATTAAAATACCAACTAGAGAATAAATATTTGTAGATTGGGCTATGAACATTGGAGGTGACTAAGGTTCATTCAACATTTTTAGAAAATAGGGTAAAACCATTTACAACCCATTCTGACCTCATGTGATATGTTATATGTATTTTATCATTTAATTATAAAGTAGAAATTCATGACAGTATACCCAAGGGTTGTCAATGATCATGGGAAACATCATGTAATTACTAATCATCAATCATCAGAATTATTTCAAGGTGCGTATATCAATTTTGAATAAATAAATCATTTTTCGTGGATGTGTAGACGTAGATGGAATTTGGAACATCATAAACATTTTATTATGAAATTAAACATTGTGGGAAAATTTATAGACCACCAACCTCATGCTTAGGATGACCCTCACATAAAATATCAAAACATGATTTTTTTCCCAGTTCAAGAGAAATCGAAGAAACAGTCAAATGCAATGAATATAGTGGAAATGAGCTTGCACCAAAATAGAAGAGGGATATTTAATTAAAATAATGAATGAAATAAAGGATAATTAGGGTCTTATTTAGATGAATCTAAAGGGGCCAATAGTTATCATGTCTGAAAACTAATGTAGTAGATATCATCATGCCTATCAGAGGAGGAAAAAAAGAGCTCGATCTAGAGAGGGGTGATGCGTGAAACTATGAATAGGAGAGGAGGATAAGATGAGTTTTCAATTTCAAGAAGGAAGAAATAGAAATTTCACCTCAAAACTATGTTACAAAATGTTTTGAATATTTTTTTCCAAATAATGTCCCAACCATGACACTTGCACTACCTAGGAACCCCCCCTCATACCAGTTTTCAGCATGGTTTTCCAAACTATGCACTAACCATGAAATGAATATTTTTTGGTACTACCTATGTGGGAATAAACATTCATGATATGTTTATGATTAAGGTAAATTGTGCATAGCCCATATAGGAACTTGTGATCCCCTGAAACATACCTCACGGTTAGATGTCGTGGGCCACACGGTTTCAGAAAAACCATGCACAATGTGAAGTCGTTCCAAAAATGGGATTTTCAGGGCCCAAAACTCCCAAATATCTACAAGAAAACAATGAAACCCATTGATTCATTACCAATGTCTAAAAAAACACATAGAAGATTCTTCACTCAATTAATTCTATTCAGAATACTGGTTTACAAGATAGAACATCCACCAAATTAATGAATTCAAATTCTATTGTATGTTCTTTCAGTACAAAAACTCGAGACACTAAAATCTACTAAATATTGAACATATAATCCTAGATGAATACAATGTAATAAACCCATGACCTAATCAGGTGTAGGATTCTATCCAAACTGCCATGATTCATTTCCACCCACCCAGCATACCAACAGGCTTCACCTTAACCCTCTGTACAAAAGTCGTGGAATAACAAGACAATGATTAATTTTTAGAAATAAATCCTTGAGACAAAGATTACCAGATCCCCTCAACTAGAGACACAGTCTTTAGATCAACTATTTAAATATCATCCTATTTTTCTTCCCTCGTAGTCTCAAAAATTTAATGTCAAATTCCAAACCATAGTATCTACACTACTAGAATTTTCATTCGATACATTCCCATAATGATCCAATAATGCTCACAAAATAGGACAAAAACATGATTCGATTAATGGAATGAGTCCAAATTTCCTATTTAATGAAACTATAGGAAGACTAGTTAATAAAATACCTCTTGAACACTCGTGAAACATAAATTAGATGACCAGTGTATTTCAAATAGTAAACTCGAATCATATTAAACACAAGTAGATTAGGATTTATCTTAGAGAACACTCATGGAAGCCTTCAACTGGATTTAGGTGGAATCTCTAGAAAAAATTATACCCAATCATTCTTTCTTTGTAATGAACATAGATGTAATCCTGATTGATCAAACATGGATCAATTTGTTTTGAAACAACTCATCAGAGCTCAAATGATGTTCAAGTTAACCGCATAATCATTAAATGGAGGCCAAAGATATTAAAAACAGAAAATACTTAATGAAACAAACAAAGAAGATGTCGGTACAATGTCTAACGTCCCCATATCAAGATCGTTAACTGACCCTAAAGATGGAATTTACCCGACGATCATGTCACAAGAGAAAAACTAGTGACCATTAGTCTATCTTTGGAGTTCCTACATGGGATCCTAGGTATAAATCATGACTAACCAGGCCTCTACAACAACCATGATTCCAGATCTCACTCTAATAAAAACCACCCCAACAAGAAAAATGACATTTAAAAACATTAGTGTGTCATAAAGACAATTATCTCTTAGTCTAATTATATTATAACAAGATAGGGAGTGCAATTGTCTTTAAAACAAGAGTACACTGAGTGGATTTAAATGACATATAACAAGGACCTAGGACACTCCTATTTCCAAGAGTAAAAGCTTAATAGTACAGTTACAATACAACCATTACAACTGTTGAAGGTAGGAGGGTCGAATCATTACCATATGAATTTCTCAGAGAAATCATGGATTTACCTGCTGACACATCTCCATTATCCAACCTTGATGCATTTATCATGCATGGGATCCTACCAACAATAGGGTTTCAAGATGTTGAATATTTTTCAAACAATTCATCATCGTGGCACCATTCATGTACTGAAATGACTTGAAACTCATTAGCCCCAAGGGAATTCAAAATAGAATATAAAATTTATGAATGGTCCTTCTTGTTTGTGTTCCTTTAATATGGAAGGACATGTATAACTGGAGTTGATGTTAAAGTCCCCACCTTAGGAGTTTCATTATCATCAAATTAATTGAAAAGGGAACAGATCCCATTAAACATGCTCCATAAACCCCTATTGTGTTTACTGGACGTGTCTAACCAACATTGATTGACCAAAAAAGGGGAGGAATCTTTCAGCTCAACAACACACTTGAATATAACTACACTATGAATATGGGTGATACTCCTCTGAGTCATGGTCTCATTCCGGGGAAGAAGGCACAAAAGCTAATAATCCATCCATATTTCTAAAACAGAAGATATTATTCAAAACATCATCTAGAAGATTGGGAAAATTTTGACTCTGCAAAAATCCTTGGTCACTCTTCCCTAGATCTAGCTGGCATTCAATGAGTAACAACACTAGGCCAAATGATTCAGCCAAACACAACTACTTCGTTACACATTTTAATAAATTAACAGGTGCCATGCATATAAATGAATATTACCCTAATATCACAATATAAAATGGATCATCTCTATTACCACTGTTATCTTATAATCCATATACATTCAAGTATCAAAAGTATAATATAGAATAAATAACCCAGATATGCATTACCTTGTATGACTATAGGACATGCTATCATCCTCCCATGTCTCTAAATAATGAAAAGGAAAAGAAGGGTCACATGGCCTACTAAGCGTCCGAACATTCCCTTCAAATTTCTAACCAACTCGAACAAATAATTTTAAAAACATAACACTTAGATTAAGGGTCAAAAAACCCACAACCACACATCTGAAAAAGGGTTTCCTTTTAGAACTAAGAGTCATGCAAGGGAATATGGCATCTGAATAGTACCCCATAAGCAAATATACTTGGAATGACTAGAAAGAGATATAGAGATTCAAATGGTGATACTTATAATGACTAGTCCCTACCCATAATAGAAGATGCAAAACCATCCAGGGATAAATGTTGATAAGGCCAATAATCTTAAGATTTAATAATGCTAAATTTAATAAGAAAATATGCAGGTAGGTAATGATTACACACCCACATTAAGGTGAAAGTAAGGAAGGATTTGAACTACCAATAAATAATGGTCAGGCTAAAAAACACTTAAGTTTATATTAATGCATTTAAACAAATCCCATTTAATTATTTAACTATTTATGTTTTAGATATAATGAATGTCTAAAAATAGTAATAAATCAAATTTATAGAATTACTATAGCATGAAAAAAGGTATGTTATATTAAATTTCCTTTTAAGCATTATTATTCAGTGAAATCATGTTTCAATTTGGCCATTTTATTAAATAAATCACATTTTAACCACCATTTCTCAATTAGAAAAATATACTTTTTACATAAGATTGTTAAAAATTTTAAACTCGATCCTTGAGGTGAAAACTTTGAAGTTGGAAATTTAAATATTTTTTTATCATATGTTATAAAAATTGATCTTAAAGATGTATTTTTAGGATATTTCACCTCAGTTTTTCAAGAAACTAAGGTGAAATACATTCGTAACATAATTTTTTAAAAAATAGACATTAAAACACTAATTTTCTTGTCTGGTTTTATACAACTGATATTAAATGCTTATTTTTCACACTGATTTCTCAAAATAGATTTGGAAAATATTTATTTTCAAAAATATATACATAACATAAGTTTAATCTATCTATGGAAAATATATGATTGATAACTAAATTATTATAAACCATAAAAAATCTAGAAACGAACATAAATATTTGACATAATTTTCATCATTTTAAAAGTCATAGTAGATATAATTTTCTTTCAAGGAAGGATCTCATGATATAACCAATGAATTATTTTAGATAAATTTTAAAATTTAGAGGAAGCTACATATTTTTTACCATGATATGAAAAATTATTCTTTATTATTAGAAAAATAAATCATTAACCAACATAACAATTAAAAAACTATTCATAACAAAAAAATGGAAAAAATAATAACAAATACCTTGAAGAGATCACCTAAATTAGTAATAGTGGATTGATGATGAAAATAAGATGAGTTTAGTCATTGAACTGATGATGATCAAAATAATTAATCATGAAAATAATATATCTGGAGAATCAAATATATAAATTATGTTGTAAAAACAAACATGGTATTATAAATTTTATGCAGCAATTGAATATTTTTATTTCATGCTATAAAAAGTTATTATTATGAATTGGAATAATTATAAATTTTATATTCACTTCAGTTTTAAGATAATTGTGATACATATATATTAAAATTATAATTTTTATCATTATCTTTATGATAAATGGTGTGAAAACTATCTTTTAATGTTGGGGTTTTTTATGAACTGATGTTAAAAATCAACTTTCACATCTATTTTTGAAATAAAAAATAATAAAAGTGTGTAAAAAATTATATTTTATAACATAATATTAAATTTGAGTTTTTTGGATGTGAAATGGTGCTTCAAAACAACTTTTATGGTCTTAATAAGATACACTTCAGTAAAACATTATTTAGTGATGATCAACTTCTGACGACCATAAATTTTGATCCCCAACTCCATTTGAGTTCCAAATCCACTAAAATAGAGGAATATAAATATAATATAATTCACAAAAACATTTAATGAAAGTTATCTTGAAAGTACATGAAAAAATTGACTTTTATCATCAGGTTCTTAAAAACCTACGTTAAAATATCTTATATAAGACTTTTAACATCATTTTTTTTCAGGAACCATCATTAAAACTAATTTTTCATAAAGTTATTTCAAATAAAAAATATTGATTTTTTTAATATTTTGATTTTATTTTACAAGCATCAATTTGAGTGGTTGTGTAATTAAAAAGGATTTACGGATAAAATGTTATGGACGTCAGACGTTCATCATCTCTAAAAAATTCCGTAATGATGTCCAACATCTAATGACAATAATTATGATATATAACTAGATTTGAGCATAATTAGCACTAAATTGAAATATAGGAATACAAAATTATAAACACTTTTAAAATTAGTTATATTACATACCATTGTGAAAAATTAATTTTAACAATGGTTTCTAATAAAAGATTTTAAAAACTAGTTTTTCACATCGTTTATCCTAAAAACGACCTCAAAAATAAAATATTTAATATTTTTTCCCTAAATTAATAAAAAAAATAGAAATGAAAATGGTATTTTATTCTATTTTTAGTAATGTTCTTATATTATAAACATAAATAGATATTCCACAAGATATTTTAATGTTGTTTATCATAAAACTAACATGAAAATGTTATTTTTAATAACTTTTCACGACTGTTATCAAATAACCAAAATTAATATCCTTCCACAAGAACATTTAACATCTTTTTCTTGGAACTATTGTTAAAAGTGGTCATTTATTTTTTCTTACTAAATAATCAACCTTAACAATCCTCAATGAAAAATTTCATCATCGGTCTTAAGGAACCAACATTAAAATGATGATGTTAAAAACCATTTTCAACATGTTTTTTTAATTTTAAGTCCTCGCAAAAAAAAATATAAAAAATACTTGATGGTATTTTACTAACTAATGGTGTACGAGTCATGTATGCGGACCCATAAAAGAATACACATTAATGAAAAAAAAATTAGAATAAAATACCTTATGGAATTATGTATTAAAACAAATAAAAAGAAACATGAACTGTGGGGGTCCAATTTAGCCATTTTGGGTTCAAATAAAAGCAACATAAACATTTATAACCCATTGATTTTATGTGAAAAACCTTGTGGATTCACATAATTAACAACATACCGCAATTTACATAGATATATTTATTTTTCTTTTTCAAACACAGTGATATAGGTCATTATGCACAAGTGAAAGAATCTTAGGAAATTATAATGGAAACCATTTAATTTAACATCAAATTAAACAGCATTTTATTTAACAAAACTTCGTAAGTAAAAGCCTCATCACATATGGTTTGATTATTTGGGTTGCCACTTCTCAATTTATAAATCACCCAAACATTTTATAAGTGGTTGACATCTGTTGTCTTAATAAAACCATTCTATTTAGTATTAACATAAAATTCAACTTTTAAAATATTTTAGAAATATTCCTTATGTATATAAAGTTATTATATATTGAATTTTTATATTTTTCACCATTTTATAATTCATAAAGAGCCTATACACTTTAAAAATTATAAATTGGGTAACATTTAACCACAACCATAATGTTTTGTCTCATACAACCAATGGTTCATGGATAAAACATATCATAATTAACTATTATGGTGTTTCCCTAGTTAACCAATTTACTATTTTATTATTTTATAACTAGGCATTCAAAAAATTACAATTCCATATGGGTTTACACATCAATGATGTAAGGAAGAGTTCTAATTAACCATGGAAGGCCACTACATAACCAAGGAAGCATAACGACAAGATAATCATAATACTAAACACATTGAAAAAATACACAACAATCAAGGGAAAAAATATTAATTAGAAAAATAAATATTTATAGAAAAACACTAAAGGGAATACCAAAGAAGGTAAAAGATAATAATTCAACTTAAAATACCTAGCATGGAATATAAATGACAAACATATAACACCCAAGGCATATATACAATTCTCAAATTTCCTAAAAATGTAATCTATATGGAATGGAATATGTTTGTAAAGTGAATTATTTCGTTTCTATTATTATGTGTGAAATTATACTTCCTTATCATGTAACACCCCAAGCTTCCTTGGTATGTATCCTTTTGAATAATGCAATGGCGTGCATTGTACGCAACTTCGAGATTTTAACACACCATAACCAATCAAACTAGCCGTTATGAATAGTAATACATACTTTTTGAAATTTTATAAATTCTATCTCTCAAAATGGACTTCATTTTTGGATTCGGAATATCGAAATTAGCCTAGGGTGAAATTTTGGTACTTTTCGGATAACTTTCAGATTTTGATGAATAGTGAAAATTACTAAATTTTAATTACAAACAACTTTTTTAATCAAAATAATTAATAGTGATAAATTATGAATTTGAGTGGTTTTAAAGTATATTTAGAATATATTTTTACCATATAATACAATGTGGGTCATTGAACAAAATTTCACATTTAAACCAAACATAAACAAGTGACAATCTTTTGAGAGTTATTATCTCTAAAAAGCACCCTTTTTGTTTTAACAACGGGAATTAATTTTAAATTAATTTCTGCCACGTATGTGTTTTGAATTTGGAAAAATGGATTCCATATTTGGAATCAGGATGTTCAAATTGTGTAAATAGGTAACTTTTATTTTTAAACATTTTGGATAATTACTCTTGTAAATATTTTATTTACCATGGTTAAAGGGTAAATCCGGTAAACAAGGGTTAAACAAATAATATTATAATAATACTAAATTACCCTAAAACGTGTCTCAACCCTATTGGTTGATACATGGTCGACCATGGGCATCTTTGGGTCGATTTGGGGACCCCATGGATCCACTTGTATGTGATAATGACACTTTATTTTAATTAAGTTAAAATAAATACAAAAATGACACAAGCATATATCTTTTAACAAAACAATTTTTACAGAGGGTTATATATGTTTTATTTTAGATTATAAATATTCATTAGAAATATAAAACGATTTCCTACATAATAATATTTTATTTATAATTTTTAGACATTAAATAATTTAATTTATTTATGACACAATGATGATGAATTAATTACATTAATAGTGAAAAATTACAATAATTGATATTATAAATACCCAAATAAATATAATATGAAACTTTTAAGGAATTAAAATAATTTTATAGGATAATATGACATATTAGGATTTATTTAATTGACTTTTTTCGAAGTAATCAATCTGTTAGGAGTTTCAGAAAAATCAACTATTGAATAGTGTCAAAATTAACATAAAAGAGTTCTTAAAATAAATATTATATTATTAATTGATATTAAATTCCTAAAAATCTAAGGTTCGGCCAAGGGACTTATATCATGATAGGTTCATAATTAATGGACCAATTTGGGGTATCTTGGATGTATATAGTATGTTTATTAACCATATAATATAAAAATACAAAGAGACATTGTAAAAGTGAAACTAATTAACTAAGAGTTAATACTTAATGATAAGGTTAATATAATGACCCAAACCAGTCTAAATTATATATTTTGAGTCGTTTTCGACCCATACCCACCTTAAAATTTAAATAATAAACTTTGGAGCCACTATAAACCGAATATGAATTTATTATAAATTAATATTTCTAGATTTTCCAAAGGTGCCCCTCACCCGTCTTATAAAAGGGCACTCCTCCTTCTCGTTTCTTCACACCTTCAAAGCCATTTGGTTCGGCCAGCCCCTGCTCAAATACTATCTCAACTTCCCTCAATACAACCTAAAGGCCTTAGTTTGATCAGAAAGCCAACCTATGGAGCCCTTTTGATCAAATCAAAAGGAAGAACCCGAAGAAGAGGTAATGTTTTCACCACCCCTTTTCAAGTTCCTTTCTTGTTCCACTTCCTCTTTCTTTTTTATTACCATTATAAAATAATAAATCCAGTATAATATATATAATGTGATGTTATTATAAATATGGTACAACCATATTCAGTATTCTATCCATCCTGTGAATAACATGTCACCATACGTGCGTAGGTACGGCTTACCGTCTCTACGTTGTGGTGTAATTGTTATTCAATATATTATTATTTGGATGGGTATAATAATGATGTGTAACTCATGTAAATAATAAATATAACATGATAATTATTCTGTATATATGATATAAAATCCAATTATATATTATTTTAACATCAAAAGAATGATATTGTCGCTCGTGCGTATGTACGGACTACCGTCTCCACGAACGCAATGAGATTCATTCTCCATCATATCCATTCAAGTATAATTATAATTTGATGATTTAAAAATAGTATCTAAGGACTTGATATCATTCTGGATATTAATATTATACATCTCATTAATAAATATGGCTCACATAACAAATAATATAAAGTAAAATGAACCCGTTAACACCCGAAATGACGATAATTCTAAGATATTATTAACAAATCAATGTTAAAAGATCATATATGATATCATATTAAAGTAAATGATTCTTGTATAATTAAATAACAATTATTTCACCATTATAAAGGAGGTAAACCTACCGTCGATGAAGTAAAAAGTACAAAGTAAGGGATTTTCTTATCTCACTTTCAATTCCGTGAGAATTCCATTGATCACCACTTAATTATTGCATGTGGTGTATGTGTACTGGCCATGATCGTATTCACTGTGTAATATACTTTAATTTATTGGTATTTACATCATCATGGTATGATACTTCTTTCATGGGTGCATGTTTCATATGTTACCAAATCGATAAGGGAATTTGAGATTTCAATTTCCACTCATTCGGCTTTACGCATATTTCATTGATTATATTACTCCAAGATTATGTGTGGAATCACTATTCATTTGATTATGTCATAAATTCCACTCCCCTTCCTGTGGATATACTTTTGATACACATAATCACTCCATTGATAATTTCTCATTCCATCAATATGAATTTGATAAGAGTAATTTTAACTCATTCTCCATTTGTTGAGTTAAACATCCAATTCATTGGTGTTGTTTTTTTACAAGATTATGTGTGAATGTCCTTTGATTGTTTTACACTAAATATCCAATCATATTTAGTGTATTTATATTTGTCACAAATAATTATGTCATTGATTTATCCTTAACCTATGGATATGGTCTTTATAAGAGAATTCATCTCAATTTACATTCCATCGAGACTTCTTTGTTGTTATACACCAAATCACTTTTATGTGGTGTATATAATGTACTTTGACATAGTATATCATGAATCCCTTTATTCTCATGATATTACAATGTTTTTATTACCTCAATTATTTGTATTCAAGTGTCTCTCTTTTTATTAGAATCTCTAACTAAAATAACATTTTTAAATGTTTTAAAGACTTATTCATTTAAATATTTCTCATTAATGTCCATGTTTTAAAAATGGTTTTAAGGATTTATTTATATGGACATTAATGTTTAGAAATTAAAGCTCTTTTTAAAAAAAGTTTCAAAGTGGTATGGGACACTTTGATTCAAAAATCTATTTTTAAATGGCTTCTTGACAAATAGTGTGACTTTTAAATGATTTCAAGAAAAAGGGGGGTATTTCTCTCAAAGGGTTTTGATGATTATTTTCATATATGTCATCATCCTTCATTCTTCTTGATTGAGGTTAATTTGATACAATACAATCTTCCATATTGTATCGAATGAGTTATGTTTGACTGTGGATGTGCTATTTTTATACCATTCATGGTTTGTGGTTAAAGTATTGACATTTCGTATGCTAGTTTTAATATGAATGTTTATGTTATGTTTAAACCTTTTCATATGAGGAATGCGTTGGACTTAATAAGTGACAGGTGTAGCCCGCTATAGCTCCTCGATGCATCGGTAGGTATCATGAGACAAACTAGTGTCTTGGCACAAGGCCTTGGAAAAATCTTATTTGTAGTCTTGGCACGAAGCCTTGGCTATGTGGTTATGATAGTCTGGCATTATGCATTCCATCATTATGAAAGTGGTTATTGATAATGCATGGGATTGTTCGACTAGTAGAATATCCATGTGAGTAAGTAAATGGCATTATTTTATTTTATCTTTGCCATTTTATGCTGAAGTTCAAGTTTAAAAGTCTTTTGTTTTTGTTATAAACTGCCTTAAGTGTGTATGCTTATTTATGAAAGCTTCTGCTATAATGTTATCCTTACTGTGCATCTGATCTTACCGCTTTCAATGTTTTATTTTTCCCAGGATTATGAAGAAGTAATTTATGAATGACCTGCAGGGATAGTATGAGGGGATATGAATACAAGATGTTTTTTTTATGATGTAATGTAAAAATTTATGGATGTATCTAGTTATTACAAGGCTACTAAACTAATTGGTCTTTCGAGACTTGATATTTCTCGTGATCATGCCAATGTTATGTAATAATGCACCGACTCTAGGTAACTAGGGTCGGGGCGTTACAGTTGGTATCAGAGGAAGTTTAGTACAAACCTTGGAAGCTAGATTTAGATAAACTCTGATTAGAGCACGTAGACCTAAGATAAACTTTGAGGATTAGTATAAAAGAACATCCTAGAATTTTGGTATTGTGGAGATTTTGTGAGTTTTCCAAGGAATACATCCCTGTCTAGATACGAGAAGGTAGAGGCGGCTCTGGCACAGATATACCTAGGGGTAAAACCCGAAAACACCGCTTTGAGCTAGACTCGAACGGGAACTGGTGCACGCCAACGGGCCTTGCTGCACTCTTGGTTACGACACTCCCGGGGGAAATGCTTAGGATAATTTAATTTTTCTTTACAAACCGATTTAAGTAATATATGTATAAGATGAGAGTAAATGACCTTGGTTAATCCTAATATGTTTAAAATTGAGAATATGGTGACATTTTAATCTCTAAATGATTTTACGACTACTGTTACTCACACAATGCTTTCTGGTTTTAGTCAATGGCTGGATTCCAAGGAAGTCATAGTGACTTTGAGAATGATGTACAAGGTGGGAACGATGGTTGAAATGAGTAACAAAATGGAATGTTGATAGGTGTAAAAGATATCGTCTTTATGCCAAATCAGTTTTCCAAAAATATGATCAACAACATATATATTAACCAAATCCCAGACTCAACAAGGAAGAGAAAGGTGATAAATGATAAGAGCTCCAGCAATGGAGACCATGGAGAAAAGAACCCTCAATTTTCATCATGCAGGAAATGTGGAAGGAGACACCCAGGAAAGTGTCTCAATGGGACAACGAAATGTTTTACGTGCGGGTAGGAAGGACATAAAGTGAAGAATTGCCAAAGAAAAATGAAGAGTACTATGGAAGAAGATAAAAATGGTCCCAAGAGTCCATTTACAGTCATTTGCCGTAAATGTAGGGGACCTGGACATTACCCGAGTGAATGTCCTATTCAATAGGATATTTTCTTGGTCAAAGAAGAAGCTATGTGGAAATAAATGGTTGGAGAAAAATTTAAAAAGTATTAGCATTCCTTGTTGATGGGTTTACTTTGGAATAATTTTCTCTTGTATTTGTAACCCCGTAGTTTTCCATGTGAGAATGATATTTGAGGAAGAATTGTCTCTTCTCTTGTGAATATAGGTATAAATATCCATTTGGTTTTATATGATCATTGGGGTTTGAGAAAATTATAAGTTATTATAATTTGGTATGAAAATGCAAAGTATGATATATCATTTGTGGTTAAATTATGTTATTTTGAGGAATTTATCTCATTTTGGTAATATTATAAAATATAGTTTTTGAAAAAGGACAACACGTAGACCGTGTGACAACCCGTCGCGTCGGAAAAAGCTGTGAGAATCGAACCCACAACCAAAGTGCGATTGGGATTTATCACCTACCACTGGACTACGTGAAGTCCCTGGTTAGTGTGACTATTTTTTTTGTTAAATGATTTTATTGATCAATAATAAGATGATTTGGGTTCTTATGTCTTATCAAATGAATACCCTTGGTATAGGAAAATGATTTGGTGATTAAGTGATAATTGTTATTTTGGAAGATGTTCTCTTTGTTGGGAACACTATATGTCCAAGGAAAATAGAATACAATGGGGTTTCATTTGTAGAGTAATGGTGGATTTTTATCTATGTTTTTATTATGGATTTATAGTTATTTGGGTTATTTATGGAAATGATTAACCTATAACAGAGAATATGTGATGATGTTAATTACTTTTAAGTATGTGACTTTAAGAGTATTTGATGTCATTTGGAGATACAATTTAACATGGGAGACTACATAATCAAATTATTCTATGTTTTGGGTTTCAATATTAGTTTGGATTATATTGAATGATTTTAAGGCTAATTTATTATTGAATGGTATTTATTTTACATTGGGGTATTGTTGGTTCAATTTAAAAATTAAGATTAGTGCATATTTATCTCAAGGAATATCCTTCTGGGGGATCATTAGATCATTCACTAACCATTTTGGTTTTGATTAATCTTCAAAGACAATGTAAATATATAGTTTATCCTGCATGGATCATGTGATTCTATAGAACTTTATTCTAGCTCTTCCAGTGTGACCAAGTCTTCTAGAATACTCATCGTTTAAAAAACATTGAGTTAGTGGTGGAAATTTATTAAATAATGAAACTCTACTTAAAATGTAAGTATATATCATAATGTTCTTAGTCAATATCATAATTGAATTCCTCGTCCTTATGTAATGTAACTTAAAAAATGTTGTCTGTTTACTTTCCTACTAGGAGACTAATAGTCGTTTGTCCCAACATAAGTTTGTGGTTTTCTTATTGTTAACTTTCTCCTGATCATGATTTCTATCCCTCTCCATCAGAACTTGACACTTAGTTTATCATACATATCCATGTTTTCCTACATGGAATCCTAGTATGGGTTATCTTGGATGACCCTTATACCTCTCTTTCTTTCTTTTAAAGTGATAGTTTTATTGACACTTTTTCCGATGTGGGACTTTCCATTATATTCCCAAGCAAAATTTTAAAAAAATTGTGAGGACTCAATTTATTTAAGGAGGGGAGAATGTAACACCCCAAGCTTCCTTGGTATGTATCCTTTCGAATAATGCAATGGCGTGCATTGTACGCAACTTCGAGATTTTAACACACCATAACCAATCAAACTAGCCGTTATGAATAGTAATACCTACTTTTTGAAATTTTATAAATTGTATCTCTCAAAATGGACTTCATTTTTGGATTCGGAATATCAAAATTATCCTAGGGTGAAATTTTGGTACTTTTCGGATAACTTTCATATTTTGATGAATAGTGAAAATTACTAAATTTTAATTAAAAACAAATTTATTAATCAAAATAATTAATAGTGATAAATTATAAATTTGAGTGGTTTTAAAGTATGTTTAGAATATATTTTTACCATATAATACAATGTGGTTCATTGAACAAAATTTCACATTTAAACCAGACATAAACTAGTGACAATCTTTTGAAAGTTATTATCTCTAAAAAACATGCTTTTTGTTTTAACAACAGGAATTAATTTTAAATTAATTTCTGCCACTTCTGTGTTTTGAATTTGGAAAAATGGATTCCATATTTGGAATCAGGATGTTCTAATTGTGTAAATAGGTAACTTTTATTTTTAAACATTTTGGATAATTTCTCCGGTAAATATTTTATTTACCATGGTTAAAGGGTAAATCCAGTAAACAAGGGTTAAAACAATAATATTATAATAATATTAAATTACCCTAAAACGTGTCTCAACCCTATTGGTTGATACATGGTCGACCATGGGAATCTTTGGGTCGATTTTGGGACCCCATGGATCCACTTGTAAGTGATAATGACACTTTATTTTAATTAAGTTAAAATAAATACAAAAATGACACAAGCATATATCTTTTAACAAAAAAATTGTTACAGAGGGTTATATATGTTGTATTTTAGATTATAAATATTCATTAGAAAGATAAAAAGATTTCCTACATAATAATATTTTATTTATAATTTTTAGACATTAAATAATTTAATTTATTTATGACACAATGATGATGAATTAATTACTTTAATAGTGAAAAATTGCAATAATTGATATTATAAATACCCAAATAAATATAATATAAACCTTTTAAAGAATTATAATAATTTTCTAGGATAATATGACATATTAGAATTGATTTAATCGACTTTTTTTGAAGTAATCAATCTGTTATGAGTTTCAAAAAAATCAACTATTGAATAGTGTCAAAATTGACATAAAAGAGTTCTTAGAACAAATATTATATTATTAATTGATATTAAATTAATAAAAATCTAAGGTTCGGCAAAGGGACTTATATCATGATAGTTTCATCATTAATGGACCACTTGGGGGTCGCTTGGATGTATATAGTATGTTTATTAACCATATAATATAAAAATACAAAGAGACATTGTAAAAGTGAAACTAATTAAATAAGAGTTAATACTTAAAGATAATGTTAATATAATGACCCAATCCTGTCTAAATTTTATTGGTTGAGTTGTTTTCGACCCATACCCACCTTAAAATTTAAATAATAAACTTTGGAGCCATTATAAACCGAATATGAATTTATTATAAATTAATATTTCTAGCTTTTCCAAAGGTGCCCTCACCCCTCTTATAAAAGGGCACTCCTCCTTATCATTTCTTCACACCATAAAAGCCCTTTGGTTCGGCCAAACCCTGCTCAAATAACATCTCAACTTCCCTCACTACAACATAAAGGCCATAGTTTGATCAGAAAGCCAACTTATGGAGCCCTTTTGATCAAATCAAAAGGAAGAACCCGAAGAAGAGGTAATGTTTTCACCACCCCTTTTCAAGTTCCTTTCTTCTTCCACTTCCTCTTTCTTTGTTATTAACATTATAAAATAATAACTCCAGTATCATATATATAATGTGATGTTATTATAAATATGGTACAACCATATTCAGTATTCTATCCATCCTTTGAATAACATGTCACCATACGTGCGTACGTACGGCTTACCGTCTCCACGTCGTGGTGTAATTGTTATTCAATATATTATTATTTGGATGAGTATAATAATGATGTGTAACTCATGTAAATAATAAATATAACATGATAATGATTCTTTATATATGATATAACATCCAATTATATATTATTTTAATATCAAAATAATGATATTGTCGCTCGTGCGTATGTACGGACTACCGTCTCCACGAACGCAATGAGATTCATTCTCCATCATATCCATTCAAGTATAATTATAATTTGATGATTTAAAAATAGTATCTAAGCACTTGATATCATTATGGATATTAATAATATACATCTCATTAATAAATATGGCTCACATAACAAAGAAAATAAAGTAAAATGAACCCGTTAACACTCGAAATGACGATAATTCTAAGATATTATTAACAATCAATGTTAAAAGATCATATATGATATCATATTAAAGTAAATGATTCTTTTATAATTCAATAACAATTATTTCACCATTATAAAGGAGGTAAACCTACCGTCGATCAAGGAAAAAGTACAAAGTAAGGGATTTTCTTATCTCACTTTCAATTCCGTGAGAATTCCATTGATCACCACATAATTATTGCATGTGGTGTATGTGTACTGGCCATGATCGTATTCATTGTGTAATATACATTAATTTATTGGTATTTACATCATCATGGTATGATACTTCTTTCATGGGTTCATGTTTCATATGTTACCAAATCGATAAGGGAATTTGAGATTTCAATTTCCACTCATTCGGCTTTACGCATATTTCATTGATTATATTACTCCAAGATTATGTGTGGAATCACTATTCATTTGATTATGTCATAAATTCCACTACCCTTCCTGTGGATATACTTTTGATACACATAATCACTCCATTGATAATTTCTCATGTCATCGATATGAATTTGATAAGAGTAATTTTAACTCATTCTCCATTTGTTGAGTTAAACATCCAATTCATTGGTGTTGTTTTTTTTTTCAAGATTATGTGTGAATGTCCTTTGATTTTTTTACACTAAATATCCAATCATATTTAGTGTATTTATATTTGTCACACATAATTATGTCATTGATTTATCCTTAACCTAAGGATATGGTCTTTATAAGAGAATTCATCTCAATTTACATTCCATTGAGACTTCTTTGTTGTTATACACCAAATCACTTTTATGTAGTGTATATAATGTACTTTGACATAGTATATCATGAATCCCTTTATTCTCATGATATTACAATGTTTTGATTACCTCAATTATTTGTATTCAAGTGTCTCCCTTTTGATTAGAATCTCTAACTAAAATACCATTTTTAAATGTTTTAAAGACTTATTCATTTAAATATTTCTCATTAATGTCCATGTTTTAAAAATGGTTTTAAGGATTTATTTATATGGACATTAAAGTTTAGAAATTAAAACTCCTTTTAAAAAAAGTTTCAAAGTGGTATGGGACACTTTGATTCAAAAATCTATTTTTAAATGGCTTCTTGACAAATAGTGTGACTTTTAAATGATTTCACGAAAAAGGGGGATATTTCTCTCAAATGGTTTTGATGATTATTTTCATATATGTCAACATCATTCATTATTCTTGATTGAGGTTAATTTGATAAAATACAATCTTCCATATTGTATCGAATGAGTTATGTTTGACTGTGGATGTGCTATTTTTATACCATTCATGGTTTGTGGTTAAAGTATTGACATTTCGTATGCTAGTTTTAATACGAATGTTTATGTTATGTTTAAACCTGTTAATATGAGGAATGCATTGGACTTAATAAGTGACGGGTGGAGCCCGCTATAGCTCCTCGATGCATCGGTAGGTCTCATGAGACTAACTAGTGTCTTGGCACAAGGCCTTGGCAAAATCTTATTTGTAGTCTTGGCACGAAGCCTTGGCTATGTGGTTATGATAGTCTGGCATTATGCATTCCATCATTATGAAAGTGGTTATTGATAATGCATGGTATTGTTCAACTAGTAGAATATCCATGTGAGTAAGTAAATGGAATTATTTTATTTTATCTTTTCCATTTTATGCTGAAGTTCAAGTTTAAAAGGCTTTTGTTTTAGTTATAAACTGCCTTAAGTGTGTATGCTTATTTATGAAAGCTTTTGCTATAATGTTATCCTTACTGAGCATCTGAGCTCACCCCTTTCAATGTTTTATTTTTCCCCGGATTATGAAGAAGTAATTTATGAATGACCTACAGGGATAGTATGAGGGGATATGAAGACAAGATGTTTTTTTAATGATGTAATGTAAAAATTTATGGATGTATCTAGTTATTCCAAGGCTACTAAACTAATCGGTCTTTCGAGACTTAATCTTTCTCGTGATCCTGCCCATGTTATGTAATAATGCCCCAACTCTAGGTAACTAGGGTCGGGGCGTTACATATCATATCCAACCAAGGGTTTAATGATATAAATATCATAAATCATTATGTAGTGGAAAATACTCCAATCACATAAGGTGAAATCATATTCAACTATAATAATGAACAACCATCTCATACCCAGCCACCTAGACATTTCCCAAACATGGATTGAAGAATACCAATTTGGATTATTTACCATGAAGAAACACATTCTGAGTCTCATTTATAAAAATCAATAATTATCTAGAAAAGTAAGAGAAGGCTTATGATACATCTTTGCACATCTCGGCTTGATGGACTACTAAACCGGTTGTTGGCCCGAATTCCACATGGCCTCAGGTACACCTACCGATATTACAGAGGTTTATGAATAGTAACTAGGGTATAATGGTGGTATAGCGGGGAGACTATACCCTTGATATAAAATTATAATAGTGAACTTTCTGGTATATTTTGGGCATATAAAAATAATTATTGTTCCAATATATCAAAGGAAATGAAGTAAATGTAAATAAATATTTAACTAAGAAGGAATAAGGTTTCCCAAGGACACCAAGACCAACCATTCCTGATTAGACCTAAGACAAATGTATATGAACCAATTATGACCTTTATAATGGAGACAAGGGATAACTAAAAAAATAAACTGCATGAAATAGGTTTCATGAGATTTTCTGGCCCAAGCTATTTATTTGGATTAGCTGATGCATCATGTGAATAATAACTACATTCCATTAGGTTTTTCCACAAAAGTAATTTGAAATGTTATATATTCTACAAACTAATAACATCAAATGATATACTTAAATAATAACCCATATATCACCCCAGGAGTGATGTAACACTTATAGTCATCATAGTTCATCCAAAGATACCCATGGAAGGCCTCATAAGTATCACTCATGTCCTAATGTGAGACAACAACCTCTAAGCCCAAACATATATTCTCACTTAGGGTACCAATTCACACAAATTTCCTGGAGAAACCCTACTTCTATCGAGCCCTATCAAGGTGTCTCCCAAAGGGAACTAGTATCACTCAAAATAAGGTAAGATGAACACTCGGTGAGCCCATCCATGCATACAAGTATGACCCCATCATATAAAAAATTCAAACATCGAAACTTATCACATGAGTAATTATCCCGTCCTTTTTCTTCTACGGAGGGATGTGGGTATCACTGTTGATAATAATTATCCATTTAATTAATAAAATTAACTTTTAAATGACCAATTCTATTAATCATTCCATAGTATGAATCAATCACTCATTAAAAGGACAACACCAATGATATAGAAATTAATTTAAATTAAATTTACATTGAATTAAATTGTTTTAAACCAACCAAAGTGTTACTTTAAGATTAATTACTGAATTTTTATGATATTGGTGATATTTCGAGTTGAATAGTAAATGGGCCAATTTCTGGTTTTTTACTGTTTAAATTATCTATGTATTTTGGCTATTACATTTTCTACACTAATCGAAATCAAAAAATTATTTCTCTTAATTATTATACACATCTTGGGATTCATTTAATCCTTCTTGACCAAAGTCTGAATCATCCATATGGAAGCTCAACAATGGATTAAACATGGGATAATGAAAATTATTTATAGATTTTTCAATTTTTGGCGTGGGGTCGATAAATCGTTTATGGTGTGCCACATTCTGCGAAATTAGTTGGGTAGATGCGAAAGAAGTTTTAAAACCTCTTTGAAGAATGAGATGACGCATGCATTGGCTGTTTTAGTGGTCATTAATGTATCCTAATCCGGAGGCTTGTGAATTAGAGCATCCGAATAGACATAAAAAAATTGTTCGAGTAAAATGGGCATAACACTAGGAATAAGTGCCCACATATATTGATATTTTGACGGAAAAATACCAAGATAATGGTGAAAAACATTCAAGATGGGTGAAATGTGTGAAGATGTAATTTAATGAGGATAAAACACGTAAAAATTTGGGGAACAGATTCTGGTTATAAAAGGAGGGGAGATCCTCCCTCTCAAAGCATCCCATTATCCATCCCATTCCTTCTGGGACACCAATATGGAGAAATTTTCAGAATTGTTTATTTTATTTATTTTATTTTCAATATATTTTAAATGAATTCTTCTTCTCCATTCATCTCAATTACCCTTATCATGGTGGGGTAAACATTTTTAGTGAGTGGAGAGGGGTTGGTTCTCTATTTTGTAATTCTTGAGTTCTTGGATGTAATTGAATGAAATTTATTTTTCTTCTAAGTTTTTTTCAATTTCATATAGCATATTTTATTAAAAAGTGAGATCGTTCTTAAATTTTAATGTCGTTATTTATTTTTTCCTTCTTAAAATAATCATTATCTTCCTCCCTTGATTTCTAGTTTATATACGATGGAATTGACCATAGATTAGTGCTGAAGTACTTGACGATCATCAGTACGTGTAAAAGAGGTAGTGGATGTTTATTATTGTTCGGGATAGACAAGGCCTGATCAAGAATTTCCCATGTCAATTTATTATATTCAATAAAAAAAATTTCACATGGAAGGAGAGTTGACCAAACTAATATCTTGCTATGGTTTTCTCTCACCATCATAATTTCACCAAGAAAGTGATAGGAAATGATTTTGGAAACTCACATTAATCGAATAAGAAGAAGAGGTTTTAGTTAAATAGAACTAGGATAACATTATAATTGTGAATCCTACCCCAACCTAATCACCCATTTAAAATCATAGTTTTTAGTCCATTGACTTTTTAATTTCTATTCAATAATTTTCTTATAAATTTATTCTAAAAACACACCATTTTTACCCTTGTTTAAAAGTGACAAACTATTTTGTTTCCACTCCTCTTCAGAAGACTTCCTAGGTTTAATAACTATACTACACTAGGGAATATAATAAAAAATGTTTTACCACACCCTATGATAGGCCTGTGTATAACTTGGTGTCATTGCTGGGGAGGCTGTGCAACATCCTAATTATAAATATTTGACTAATTTTAAATTAAAAAAACAAAAAAATCATTTTCCTTGTTGTTTTCAAATTAGTATTTCTTTAATTTAGGGAAATTTATCCACAGATAAATGAACCAATTAATGACTCAAAATTTTCCATAGAGGATATTGTTTCTTCTTTTGTTAGACAGGTGAGGTTATTTTGGAAATCAAATATTGAGGGGAAGACATTCAAAGAATTCATAGATAGACTAAGGGAGGACATGAACAAAGAAGTTTTTGAAGCGATTTTTGGAAAGATAACTGAGTTATCCAAATACTTTCTAGAATTTTATAAATATTCCATGTTTCAAGAAGACAACCCTTAGTCATCCTTGATTTTTATATGGAGATACAAGATATAGTGGAGGCTGGCTACCTACCTTTACCTGCTACTAGTCAACTCCAAGTGGTGTTGTCCAGTGAAGAGGAGATTGAATATGTACAGTCTCAGGGAGGTAATCTTTTCAAAAACTCATTATCTTTTTATTTTGTAGAATCTAAATTGAGTATTCGATCCCCTTGTTTTATTTTTTCAGATTCAGCCAATATATCTATTTTATTGTAGGAAGACGATTAAAAAAACACTCATCTGAAGAGGAAAATATAGAGCTCCCCAAATTTGTTGTACATTAATTAGAGTGTGTTCAAGAGGAGATCAAAGTGGATTTTCCAAAGGAACATGAGACTAAAGATGTATAAATTGAAATGGAAGATTTTGATATGGACACATCATGCATTAATTTTGTCCTAATAGACATACATTCTAACATTACAATTGATTTTTATATTGATGTTGCATACCTTCCACAACAACTAGATCATAAAGAAGATGTTATGCAATTGAAAACCAAGAACGAAGAGGACTCATTCATTATCCTACCCCCACGTTTCATGTATTATAGAATTCTCATGGCGGTTGAATTTTTTTTTGCATTATAATTACTGTCCTCAATAAAAATGAAGAGATGCATGATGGAAAGAAATGTTATTTTTGGTTCATGAGAAATAAACTAAACCCATGATCAGATTGGGGATAACCAATTAAAACATTCCATCTAGATGTAGTCTAAACCCAGGGCCCACATGGGGTATTAAACTAAGATCTATCCTTCTATTCTAATCCTATTTGCACTTTTTTTATTTCAATAAATATCTTATTTTTTTCTTTTTTTCTTTTTTTTTGTAGGTTTTTAGTGCACAACACTTATGAGTTTGACTCAATGATGCACTGTGAATAAGTCTGGTTGTACCTCTCCTTTATATTTACTTGTGTGTTGTGAATCAATCAAAAATATACTTACATGTTAAATCCATTTGAATACCCTGAGGACACTACATCATTTATGTATGAGGGAGAGAACCTTTTTAGTTTAATATTTTCATTTCTTATTTGGTTTAATTTTTTTATAAAAAATATTGGTTTCTCATATATTTGTCTGTTTATTTTTAAAATTTAGTGTGTTGTTAAAAATTCTTTTCTAAAATGATTAACTTTTTTATTTTTGTAACCCATGTCAATGATTGGACCAATCTATTCCATGAAACTGAGATTAAAAGAGTTCTCAAATGATATTGTTTCAAGTTTAAATATTTTACAATTTCATGAAAAGTACTCTGATTTTTAAATCCCAAGCCACATATTACAATATTTATTTTTAAAATCAATTTTCTATGAAGAGTCTTTAGCATTTTTATCATATTCTTTAAATTCACCTCATTTCCTGAGAGACCTAGACAATGCTTTCATTAACTAGAATTTTATTTATTCCTGTCAAAACATGAGGGTTTAAGGTACTTGTGTTTTAAATGATTGGTGAATTTATTTGGTTTAAGGCCATTTTCCAAATAATCATATTTATTATTTCCTTCTTAATAAATTAATCACTGTATCCCTTAGAATCCACGAACATCCTGTATGGTTAGCCACATTACAAGGAACATTTCCCTATCCAACCTGCTCTTGATGTAAAATTGCATGATCTTGTTGAACAGAAGTGTGGTGGAAGATGTATTGTGGTGTACTACCTCATTTGATGATACTTTGGGTTGAAAATAATATGTTTAAGAATAGTTGTTTCTAATAAATATTTCATTTTTTTAAATGATGTACCTTTTTTAGAGCTTTCATGATAGAAGAATTTGTGCCTTTCTGAAGCTTCCAATGTAAAAAAAAGCTTTCCCTATCTAAAGCTTTCAATAAATACAAAGTTTGAGAAGAATTTTTTTGCTGGTAAAATGCTTAATGGTATGAAAATTCTGTGATTTATCATGATGATTGAACCAATTTTCTACAAAGGGGGAGAGAAGGAGACTATACTTGATTGAAAATTATAGTCTTTCAATTTTGCATCAAAAAGCGCCAAGCCCTCCTTTTTCACCCTCAAAAGTATTAACATATGAATCCAACGAAAAAAAATCCATAGAACATCCCTAAAGATTCCTCATGAGAAACACATGTACTTTAATCAAATCGGGTGGAATGTAGGAATTTATCAAGACTATGTGGACTCTTGTGTGAGTATGGATGAGAAAAGGCTTTTTGAAAATTTACATTTGTAAAATTAGAGAAAATTCATGTGAGTTAGGTGTTTTGGGTTCATGGGATAAGAAATGAAGTGGAAATATATTAAATAATCTAAAATGGAGAACCTTAAAAAAAATTTATGTGGCATGATATCTTTTTCTTTATTACTATGAATTTTATAGATATCATTGTTATTTGTTTTGAATTTTATTTTATTTGATTATGATGTTAACTTGTCCATAAGTCCTTGTGCTATGTTTGTGAGAATTGATAGAGAAAATATTTTCAATTATATTTATATTGAATTTTATATTTTAATCCCACAATAGTGTTACTTTAAGACGAATTGCTACATTTTTATAATATTGGTGATATTTTGATCGGAATAGTAAAAATGGACCCTTTCATATTTTTAACTATTTTAAATTATTTATATATTTTGGCAATAACATTTTCTACACAAATCCAAATTGAAAAATTGTTTCTTTTCCAGATTATACACATCCCGAGACTCATTTAATCATACTTTACCAAAAGCATAATTGGCCATATGGAAGTTCAAAAAAAGCATAAAATTGGGACTATGAATACTATTTACAGATTTTCCTATTTTTTTGGGGTCCATACCTTGTTTATGGTGGGTGGAATTGTTGTGATATTCCGTGGGTGGATGTGAAAGACATTTTGGAACATATTTAATGAAGGAGAGGATGCGTGAATTTGTAATTATAGTGGTAATTAAATCATTATAATCTAGAGGATTGTGATTTGGAGAGTCTAGCTAGATAGAATTAATTTTCAGAGTAAAATGGGAATAAATCTCAGAATGTGTGTCCAAATTAACTGAGAGTTTGAGGGGAAACGCCCAAGGAAGTTATAAAAAACATTCCAAAGGATGAAACGCTTGAATATGTCTTTTAATGGGGATATAATGCGTAAAATTTTGGGGGACATATTCTGGCTATAAAAGGAGGGGAGCCCCTCCCTCTCAAAGAATCCCATTCTCCATCCCATTCCTTCTAGGACACCAAGGTGGTGAAATTTTCAGCTTCTATTCTTTTATTAATTTTCCTTTACATAGATTTGTAATTAATTTTTCTTTCCCATTCATCTCTATTACTCTTACCATGTTGGGGTAGAAATTTTGAGTGACTGGGGAAGGGTTGGTTTTCTATTTTGTAATGCATTAGTTATCTGACATAATTGAATGAAATATATTTTTTCATCAAAGTTGTTTTTAATTTTATATACCAAATTTTATTATCAAGTGCGACCGTTCTTGAAATTTAATTCTGTTATTGATTTTTTCCTTCATTAAATAATCATAATTTCACTCCATTAATTTTTGGTTTATATATGATGGAATAGACCAGGGATTAGTGGTGAAGTTATCAATGTTCGTCAGTACATGTAAAAGGGTTAGTGAATGTTCTAGATCTTTTGGGATAAAAAAGACCCAATTGGGAATTTCCCAAGTCAATTGAGTATATTCAATACAACTCTTTTTCACATGGAAGGAGAGTTGAACAAACTATGATCTTGGTGAGGATTTCCCTCCCCATCATAATTTCACCATGGTAGTGGGAGGACGCGATTATGGAAGCTCACTTTAATCAACTATGAAGACGAGGATTGAATTAAATTGAACCAGGATAGCATTACAATTGGGAAAGCTACCCAAACCTAATCACCCATTTAATATCATAGTTTTTAATATTTTCAATTTTTATTTTCCATTCAATCATTTTCATATCAATTTATTCTAAAAACACAACATTTTTCCCCTCTTTTAAAATTGAAAAAAAAAAATTTGTTTGAACTTCTCTTTGAAAGACTCGCAAGGGTTAATCACTAGACTACACTAGGGAATATAATAGAAATTTTTTTACACACCCTATTACAGCCATGCATCAACCCATTTTATAAATCATTTTAGAATATTAAGTGGCCACATCACATCTAAAAAAATAGATATGTCTATCTTGTCAAACAAGGCCTTTCACATATATCTTTTTCAATTGAATATAGGATACCTCAATGAGGGTTTTCTCAGAAAACATGAAATTATTTAACAATAAAAAATTTAGATCCAATATACATCACATTCAAGACGAATAACTCAGTTTTCCCAAAAAAATCATTTTATAATGATATCGAACATCACAAGATAAATCCATGCTTCAAATAGGCATTTAGAAATGCTTCCTTAATCAATGAGGAATCTACCTAGAGGATAAGAACCATTAATTGATATGGAAAAGAACATAGTAGGTTCCTTATGTTCATTAAAAAACTATAAAAAATAGATTAAGACCATTTAAGACCAAATAAAAACACTTCATCATGTTTTCAAATTTCTATCATTAAATTATAAATGTGAAAATCATGCATGTACGCCTAAAGGGTGTCCCTAATCAGGTTCACCATCTTATAATTACTAAAAATCTCCCATCAGATGCATGGAAAGTTGTGTATATCAACTTTGGATAAGGGAAACCATTTTTAGGTTACAAGAGAAAGATCCATCATGTGTAAAAAGGTAACATTTTATAATGAAATTAATCATTAAGGAAAAATATACATACCACCAACCATGTTCCTAGTATGACGCACATTTCCAATATTGTATCGTGATTTTGGCCAGTTTGAGGGAAATTAATGAAATGGCATATCTCCCTGAGGATGGGTATAATGATCTTAAACCAAAATAGAGTAGTGATAGGGAATATAAACATGAAATTAAATAATGTATAATTACTAGATTATTGAGAAGAAAACATAAAAATAGATGGTGCTCGAATCTTACAATTAATGGAGGAGATATCTTCATTCCTAGAAGAGGAGGAGAAAAACTTGTGCTCGAGCACTAGAGGGGTGCTTAAAAATGCTGGGAAGAGGGGATTGAAAGATGATATGTTTTTTATTTTATTAGGGTAGAAATGTTAACTATCCTCCAAAAATTGGGTCACACAGTCGGGCTTCATGGTTTTTCCAAATTATGGGGAAACCATGTGGATCCCACTTCATAGTAAACACTACATGTATGATTGTGCTACTCAATTTACACAACCATGCACAAACATGTGATAAATAGTTCTTAGTAACTACCTAAGTGGCATTAATCGTGTGTGAAAGATGAACTATTTTGGTAAACTATGTGAATCCCATGTGAGTACATTTGGTCCTCTAAAATAGTCCACATAATTAGGTTCTGGGGGCCTGATGGTTTCATAAAAATCATGCACCCCATGCGTACCTTTCAAACAATGGAGTTTCATAGCCTGAACCTTTAAAAACTCAACGAGATAATCATGAAACTACTTGTGCCTTTACCCAAGTCTAAAAACAACACTTAATATTGTTCAAAATCATTGAATTACATTTTGAATCCTGATATACAAAATGGAAATTCCACTAAATGAAAATTAAAATTATTTGTAGTTTCACCTAGTCTAAAAATAATATTCTACAACCATCATTATTACCCTCCATGAAAGGCATGAATAAATCACATCACATTGTGAGGTAGTACTACACTATACATTCAAGTGAAATTCTCATATTCCCATATAATGACAATTATGAAGGTATGTGTAACATTATAATTTTTTTATATTAATAATATAATTAATATAACATATAAATAATAAATCCATAATTATTTAAAGCCTTGGGAGGTGGTAATAGAAAAATGAATGACATCGATTCATGAGGAGGTAGTCCACTTTACACAAGAACTATGATTTCATAATCCATTTGTTGGAAGTGTATATGTTTTTAGATTATTACCTTAACATAATTACATCTTATCATGTCTTGGGTAATGAGGACACAATTCCATAATGGTATAATAATTAATGAAAGAGGTGAAGGAACGAATAAAACAAAAAATACTGTTAATGAGCATTACCACTTATCCATGTATCACCCTTAGGTTTTATCCCAATGCAATACAAGGGTAGATTTATATAAAAAATAAGGCTTCTAGGATGATATAATGTGTTATTTTATATGATTTGGTTAGTTATGTTATGAATAAAATGGGTTTTATGGTGTGAATAGGAGGGGATAGAGGGTGGCCTTTTATAAATGAAGTGAGTGGAACACATGTAATATTTTGAATCAATGAATTCACCCACATTTTCATAATGTAACTAGGTTCTATTAAGAGATACTTATTAGAAATATAATTTATATTATCTAAATGTTTTGTTAGAATGGTTTTTGGAAAAAAAAATTGGTAATTTTTTTTAACATTATCATTTGTTAACCCCCGACAAACACATTTTGTCCTTAACCGTGGTAATTAAAAATTAAGTATTTTTGTATTTAATTTTAATAAAAAATAATTTTACCTATTTAGATAACATGAATTACTCATTTTATTATTATGTAGTCAATTTATCCATATTTCATTCCTAGAAGTGGAAGAATTATTGTAAAATTAATATGGTAGATACGATGAAGAAGTATGGTTTTACTGAAAAAATCTACAAATTGCGGTGTTTTTATAATGAATGTCAATATGGAATTGAATAAAATGAAATTAATGTGATTAATAGAAACAAAATTGAACATAATTTACATTAAAAAAATATAAAATAAAATTTTACTTTATAATTTTTTAATGAAAATGATGTTTCAAATTAAATTTCAATATTTTTCAATATTCATCAGAAAATAGAAATTTTCCTTAAATTATCAAAAATTCAGCAAAAGATAATTTTAATATACATATATAAAAATAAATTAGTATTTTTTGAAATAAATTCTCAACTTTTTCCAAAACATTAATTTTATAGTAACTCTGTAAAAATAAGACAATAAAAATTTTAGAAAAATACTGTTTTAAAGTGTAAAATTCATTTAATATAGATATATTGACTTGAGAAAACATAAGATAAACATTAATTAGTTTATTGATTATATAATGTATAAATATAAGATTAAAATTTCATCAATAGTGGTTATAAAATTGTTACGACAAAAATAGTTTTTTAGAAAAGGATTTCCACTGTTTACAAATTGTTATTATTTTCAATTATAATTATTTTGTCATCAAATATTACATTTTATATACATGTGTAGTCAATATATTATCATAATTTATTTAATATTATTCATACTAAGTATTCCAATTTCTAGGGGATGATTATCATATTAAATAATAATATTTTAAAGTTATGAAGCATTTCATTTAAACTCAGTATTTCCTATAAGATAATTTAATCTTATTGTGGCAAGAAAATAAAAAATTATTATAAATTATTTTCACAAAATCAGAGGGTGTTACAGTCATTTCAGGGTTTCATAAAAATATGATTAATGTAATCTCTTTTATATGATTTAAACATGATTTATGTTTCCATCCATCATTACACAACTTCATTATATAGGCACTTTTCAAAATTTTGATGGGTTTTCAATGAAGTATGTTTACCTATTTTTCAATGTTTTTTTAAAGAAAAATTTTATTATTTTCTTTTATTTATTAATTTTTTTTCATTCCACATATAGGTATTTTTATCTTCCTCAACAAATTTTCTTATAGAAGTACTTTTTATTTTTAAATTTTAATTATAATAATGTAATTTATAAATAATTTTTTAAATTATTATTGATACCTCCTGAAAAAATAGTTTTTAAATTTTAAATTTATTCATTTAGGAAAAATATTAAAATATATATATATTTGTTAACGATTTTATTCCATTTCCTACTCTATTTTTAAAGGTAGATGATTCTCTACAAGGCCTTCATTTATAATTAACTCATGGTAATCTTCATGCACATGTTCATTATTATCATATATTTATTCTTAAAAATTTATTACACTGAAATAATCATATACTAATTGCAATTTATGGATTAAATAGACAATTTTATATAAATTAAATTGTGGTGTTTACTAAAAAATTTAGATAATTTTTTAATTTTTTTAAAAATATAAATCCTTATCATTTTTATTAATATATAGATTCCTATTCACCGATAAGGTGTGAAAAATATGTATTGGGGAAATATTTTCATTTCATACTCTTTGTCAAATATGATTGATTATTTTTAAGGATTTTTGATTAAGTATTGAATAGTTATTCATTTATTTCATATGAATATTGTCCCATATTTAGTATGTGATAGATGGGGCCTAATTGACCCTCGATGCACTAGTATTTATCACGATACTAACTAATTTGGGTATTTGGATTATTCATTATCAAATTATGTATAATTTATGGGGAAGAGGCCTCGATGTAAGGATTATGATGTACAAAATTATGCATTATATTATTATGAATCCAGTTTTCAGAATCCATAAGATTATTTTTCATTCTATTTAACCCATATATATATATATTCAACTTTCATGATATTTTATTTATGTTATATTTTTTATTTTATATATATTCTATATTGTTCATTCCTTGTGTATAAATTATATATTTTATTGAATTATTTCCTCTATAAGCATTCAAAGTCCTCTTTTATTATGTTTTTATTCCACAGGTTATGATGATTAATAATTTCAATGATAATCCCTAACTATTTTTATTTGTAGAGAATTTTTTGGCAGATGTTGAAGACATATTTTGAAATAATAAAAACTTTCAATAATGTAAAAATTCAATTAGATGATAAATTATAGTAGATTTTATTTTTAAATTTTTTTCCTAACTCTCTAAAACTCAATACCTTAAGGATCGTCAAGTTTTTTAGTAACATAATTTTTTTAAAAACAATAATAATGGGAGATAAAATATGGGACAAATCAGTTGGTATCAAGAAAACAAGTAATTTTTCTTATTATATAAATACATCATAGTTTACTATTTCACGTTATTATAATTTTATCAAACAATGTAATCCCTTAGTGTTTTTATATGATATAATTTTTTAATAAATTTATATTTTTTGTTGTGAGTGGTATCAAGGGAAAATAAGTTGAATGTTTATTCTAGATTACATGGAAATAATTTCAAAATAGAATAATATAAAAAGGAGAAAATAATATTATAATATCTTGTAATGCTAAGATTCAACTGCCTATCAGGTTGTCTCGGGTCCTAACAAGTGGTATTAGAGAAAAAAGGTTATAATTTTATTCAATTTAAATTTCCAATTTATGATTTCTTTAATATTTTTGTTTAATTTTTTGTGAATGATATGATATTTTATTGAACACATTTTTCTAACTATAATAAATAATTATATTAAATGTTTAAAAAATTATTTGTATCTCTTAACATGTATTGTTGGATGGGATCATATTGAAAAATAATTCATAGAATTAAATATGAGTCATATCGATGATGTTTTATGTCTAATACTCCAACAAAGATACTTTTGTAGGAATATATAGAAAAAATATATTTAATAAAATTACTCACAATTAGAATTATATATACCTGTAGATAGAACATGATGAAATTCATGGAAAATTATCTATGTTAAAGGAATGGAATCCAGTCTTTATATGTGATATTCATAAAACTAATAATGGTTTGAATGTGTAATGATTTTAAGAGGTGATTAATTTTTATAAAATGAAAATGAAGACAAATAGGAATAGGTAAATCAATAAAATGGGAACTCCTCTATTTATAAATAAAATTTATTCGTTATGTATATTTTATTATTACTCAATAGAAGAATCTCTTTACAAATTTTGAGATTTAAATTTTATTCCAAATGAATATTGTGAGGATAATATATCCACCACTTGTGATAGATTTTGATGTTTTTGGTTCAAACAACATACATAATTTTAACTATTTAAAAATGAAGTTCATTTTTTATAGTTGAGTATGGAACATGGCGTGCTCTCATAAATGATTTTAAAGTAAAAAATGATGGACTTTAAAGTATTTATAATTTTTTTAAAAAATATATATATAACGGGAAATAATATGAATGATAAAAACAATATTATTAATGACCTTTTCTATCAATTAAAAAAAATCATGTAAAACATGAAACCACATATATCCAATTTATATTTTCTCAAAAAACTATATAAATTGAAGGTAAATAACATTAACTCTAAAAATTATTGTCACATTGAGAGTATTTAAAAACAATTGAATGTATATTGTTTGAGAATTAAAAAAATAACGTAAGAGATTTATTCACTAAGTAAGAAGTCAGTTTCATAGTTTCCCCTCATAGAGTCATCACAAGGAAGAAATAAAATTAATCTATAGTGATGGAATGTCATGTATATATATTTAACGATGTGTGACATCCTAGACTCAGATTCAACTGAAACTGTCCCCTAAGAAAATTGGTCCACGTGGTCACATGTGACTATTTCGAAATTCCATAGGCTTCCAACTAGCATTTAGGGAATGTGATGTGTTCGTAGGGAGACTATGACCTCATTATCATATTGTAATAATAGTATATTGAATAGGAAAATAGAACAATTATTGTAATAATAATTAAACATATTGAACTAAGGATGAATATACAAACAAAAATCCTCAGGAAATAATAATAAGACGTTTAACTAGAATCAAATTCAATGGATGATGCTATGTTGTATAAAATGCAGGAAAAATGGATACAATAAGTAGAAAATACATGAAATAAAGGATAAAAAATGTAAAAAATTAAGAAAACTCTATTTAAGCAGCCATATATCCTTCCAGATCATCTGACACAAAATTTATCATATTCAATTCCAGAAGGCATGCAATCGTAAGTGGAAACATACCATTATCTGTATTTGTAAGCATGTAGTCTATCGTGGTTCCATAGGTGGACCAAATAGGGTGTTAGATAAATTTCATTAGTCTACATACAACAGCATATATAAAAATCCACTCTATATATAAAATATCACAGTGTCCGGGTATAATAATGTAAGCCTGTAATAAAAATTCTAAATCAGTCTGCTATGGTTCCTTAATAAAAACTATGTGGACACTACATACTTTGGACAATGGTATAATAACTATGAATAAGTATCAGGGGTTATGGTTCCTAATATCCCATTTTTAATGGACTCCATTCCTAGTATCATAGTAGTATAGGGGACTCTATACCCATTATCACAGTAGTAAAACAACCATTCCACGTAGCACAAAATATGGATTCGAGGCCAAATATCATAGAATATGGGATTCCATGACCAATATCATAGTAGTAAGGGAAGTCATACCCAATACCATATAATATGGGATGTCATGCCCAATATCCCAAGTAGTAATTTTGTTCCCATAATCATATAACAAAGGGGTCATGCTCATATAGTAATAATTAGGAGGGTCTTTATGCCCTTAAATAAGAACAAGGGACTCTATCACCATTTTTCGTAATTTTAGAGGGTTCCAAAGATGAATTATTATTATGTAGAAGTTCTTCCATTCCCATTTCTTATAATTAAAAAGTTTCATCATGGACATTTTTTATAAACTACAAGGGGAATCATGGACATTTTTATTTTTCATTCATAAGGGAAATCTTTCCATTATTTCACATCTATAGAGTGTCAGTATTCCCATTTAGTATCATTATAAAGTTTTTTATGCCTTAATGTTGATTAAATAATAAATATCCAATGGCATTAATATAAGACGAGGTATTATCAATTTCTCATTTTCATTTAATAATTAGAATGGTGTAGTCATTTTCAATTTATGTTAGTAAATTGGGCATACCAATAACATTTATTCAATTCAATTCATTCTATGACAAGGTTGTTAGTCATTCAAAAACATAACATTAATCTATTAACAATTTTTTATATCATCATTTATAATTTGAAAGAATACACTACAACAAGTGCATTGGCTATATACTAAATAATGTCAATAATGTAAGTAAGATGGAAGACCCTAGGGATGTCTCACTCAAAGGTAGTAAAACTAGGTTTGATTTTTGTTTTAACAAGTCATTAGGTTCTAAACCATAAAAACCAATTTATGTAGTATTCAATTTAAGAGAAACAAATTATGAAGCCATCATGTGGAACAACTACAAATATTATAAAACCACTAAACATGATCGGGTAATTAGTATACCAACCAACTCAGACCCATAAAACACTCATATTCCAGTATCAGCCTTTAGTGTGTCATGGATCATAAGAAATATGAAGAATGGAACAATACCGTGAAAATATACAATATGAACATGCAACATGATAACTCCTTTTATAGGAAGACACATAGGGAATGGAGAAAGGGGAATAATGATATTACTTATGGCTTTCTGAAGAGACTGGTGAAAGAATAATCAGATACCAGATCCTAGTGTTATCAAGATGCCTATGTTAGGCCATGGTGGGAGAACCTATATGAAGATAAAGGGAATCCTCCACAATAAATGAGATAAAATAAGGAGATTGGTTTGATTTTATGTCATTAAGGGTGGTTTGTAAATTTTACAAAAAAAATTTAGAGGTGCGTAGTTTCACCACACTCCTAGCCATACTATGCACCAACAATGTATGGATCACTATCTTAGAATGGGGGCCACTTGGTTAGGTGAATTGGGTTGAGAAATCATGGGGAAAACCTGCAATATGCCTATGCTAGAAATGGTAGATATATTTCCTGGACATGTTTCCCCTAACACATGATTAGGGAAATCTGTTTTCCTTGATTCACCCCTCTTTTGAGTCCTGAATGGTTATGGATAACCCTGCGGCCTACCCCACATTGATTCTCTA
This sequence comes from Viscum album, assembly GCA_963277665.1. Taxonomy (NCBI): domain Eukaryota; kingdom Viridiplantae; phylum Streptophyta; class Magnoliopsida; order Santalales; family Viscaceae; genus Viscum; species Viscum album. The sequence continues at coordinate 2,004,312,189 of OY728122.1, read as the reverse complement.
AACTGTGTGACTAGTCTATTTTCCCCATCTTCAGAGGTTTTGGGCTCCGAACGATACACATAAAACAACATAACCTTCATAACCTCAAAATTAATCCATATTAGGTCCATAATAAATAATTAGAACGAATTTAAATAGATAAATTCCACAAAAAAGTATAGGATCTTATAGTTGTCCCCCCTTTAGAGAACTCATCATTGAGTCATCATTTGAATGGAGGAAAATATTTGTCTAAGAACAACTCCAAACACTGAGCAGGTACGTCACCCTCCCACTCTCAAGTCTCATCGTGTACCCAATCCTGCTTCAATAGCACTTGTACAAAATGGACATACCTACCTCAAACAGACTTTGTTCTCTAGCCAATGATGTGTATAGGAATATTTTCAAAATAATAATTAGCATCTGACTCAATACACTTTGGTTCATAATTTTAGATAGCATTTCATGATAATGATAAATCTATAAAATTTTGAAGAATTCTTGTGTGGAACAGCACCTTTTAGGTAATAGAAAGTGATAGGATATCTGCTCGACTCCCTCCCAAATCTTAACCATCTAGACATAACAAGATGTAAACATACCATTCCATTGAATCAGTATATGACCATTTTTGGTAGATTTCCATTGAAATAATTATCCCCAACCGAGAACCCCATAGGTTGTCTACAGTGCTCGTCATGTTATTTCTTTCTAGACTGATCATTTGACATTTTCTTCCTAATCAGCAGATCCTTCTTTGAAGCCTAATGAACAATATGATGCCCCAACAACACTACACTTCCAACCTCTAAATAACACATGGTTGAGGGACACATTCAACCATACATGGATTCATAGTGATCCATAAATATCATTGCCTAAACTATTATTGAAGGTAAACTTTAAAAAAGTAGCATGCTTCTCTATGGAGACACCAAAATCAAGTATGCATTCTATGAGCATGCCTTCCAAAACCAATATAGTCTATTCTGGATGACCATTAATCTGAGGGTGAATTACTATGCTCAAAAGTACATGTGTACCCACATCCTTCTAAAACCCCTACTTAAACCTCAATGAGAAACGAGCATCCCTAACTGAATCAATATAATTAGGGACCCTGTGTATTCATATAATCTAATAAACATGCAATCATAACAGATAATATGGTGATAATTTCTTTTGGTTATGAAAGAAGTGGGACACGTTCATCACTTGACCCATGAGTACCAAAAATATGTCGCTAACATGAGGTTCCCTCAATAATATGATTATAAAATCAATCAAAACATCCTCTAATATCCATTTCCAGACTGATAATAGTTGTAACAAACCGACAGTTGATGGTGCTCAACCTTCTCCCACTAATAGGTGGAACACCTAGTGATACCACCTACTATATGATGCCTTTACATGACCACCGTTAATTACCTTGACCACTTCGATCCATTCTTGTGTGAAAATAGGGTTCCTGGGGTGTTCTGAGAGAACAAGGTAGCATATTCCCAACACTTTACATGATTTATAGTTCTATGAATAGTGTTTGTAGTTTTGTGAATAGTGTAGTCGGCGAGTCATTTGTGAATAGTGATGTCGGTCAGTCCTTTTTGAATAGTTCTATCAGTGAGTCATCTGTGAATAGTGATGTCCTTGGGTCATTTGTGAATAGGGATGTCCATGAGTCATTTGTGAATAGTGATGTCAGTGAGACATGTGTGAACAATGTTTCCAGCTTCCTACATTTTCACCCCTTTAATATTTTCTTTAATGTAAAATGCATTCAAGGAATTTTTTATTGGATTTATGGATATTTCAAATCTCATAACTCATATATTAATTTTACTCAGTGTTAGAGTACCAATACTTGGTAAATGCATGCAATCTTGACCAGATCCGCCATAATGGAAAATCTCAAACTGTATCTAAACTGATGCTCTGTTTAGATTTCAAAAATGATGAGATACCTTTCGTCTTATTATTCCTTAATGGGTTTTCCATGGAATGATACTCCCAAAGTTCTTCCTCCCGTAGGAGTCTTGTGATTGAACTTTGATCCTTGGATCATTTTCCTTGGAGTCTTCTAGCTGCAAGCGCACCCCTTGTTTTGGTATTGTAAGGATGTGTCAATCTATCTCCAATATGAGGTATGTTCTGATTCCATTCTTCTAGGTTACTCAACTTTAATTTTCCCTTTCTATGTTATGGAATGTGATCTCCATGTTTCTATTGGAGTTTTCTTGGGTGTTGGAATGTGTGTTGGTGTCTCTGTATCCTTGGGTTGATGTAGTCTTCTAGGAGAGGTGATTGCGATCTATTGTGTTGGCCTTCTCATGCAAATAATGTTGGAAATAATTTAAGGTTGGGGATTATTAGAATATATATTCTTTTACATTCATTCATATAGTTTCCATTTTTTATCCACTAGAGCACATTGAAATTAGTATAAAAAATATTAGTACTAGATTAATGAATTGGTAGCTCTTTTATATGAATGTTATTACCTATTGTTATTCTAGATCGTTTGATATCTATGAATTTATTTTTTATTAATTCGTTCTTGATGAAAATTGGTAAATAATATATAGTTGGGATTAATTTAAAATTAAAAAGACAATGATAAAGAGGCATGTCTAATGAATATGGTTGTTGTTGTTGTGATTTGATGATAGTCAAATGGACGCAGCTATGTATATTCAATTGAATCGGTTAATTCAATATGGTATAAATTACCATTTGTGAGATATGTATAATTCTTTCAAGGGTTCTATGTTACCATCTTGATTTTAAATTACATGATCCTTAGGCTATCGATATATTAGTGCATATTTTCTATGAAGGTCGAATGCCTTGTTTAGGGTGAAGAGAACAGTTGCTGCTGTTTTTTTCCAACTACATGTGTCATGGAGTGAGCCTGGTATGGCTTAACCTAGAGGGATGTTGTGTTATGTGGGGGATGGGGGCCCCATATTGGTGTCATTAGTTGATTCATAGAGTGAAGAGATTCATCATTTTATGTGTGTGGGTGTCGAGGATGACACTAGATATGGTTAAAAAGGTTGGATGTGAATGTTAGATGACTATTGAATCTTGTTGTTTCTCTATCAACTTTACATCCCCCACTTATTAATGTAGATGGTTTTGATTAAACTTTTTTTTAATTATGTTAAAGAAGCATCGGGTTTTCCAGGTTCTTTCCATTTTTATCTTATCAAGGTTGGATGGGCCTACGCTCTAGTAATAGGTGGCATGGAATTGACATGTAGTCCATCTACCCACTGTTTTGAGCCCCTGGTACTAGGAAGATTAGAATGTTTTTCTAGAATGTCTAGGAATATGTAAAAGTGATAATATTTTTAATAAATGATTCAATAATTGATGTTAACCCATGGGGTGTGAGATTTCTAGGATGATATGATGGGGTTTCATTTTTAAGGAAATTTGGGCTTGGTTGGTTATGTTTGAAGGTCATGGAATATTGTTGTGATGCTAATAAAATGTAATGTTGAAACACAAATGGTCGATTAATGGTTAAAGAATTTATCAATGTAAAGTGAAACAGATTAAAAGGGATAAGATGATTTAATAAAAAAATTTAAATGGCAGTATTCCTAAAGGATATCTAGTATTAACAGTGGAAGCCCGATGTTCGGGAGACGTTAGATACAATTGAGTCTAAGAATAGGTTATGCCTATATTTTGGTTGTGAGATATATTATATTATATACTTTTTTTGTTTCTATATGATACCCCCACTGTGTCGGTTAGGGTGACTGACACCTCAGGAATTCCGAGCATTGTGGGGGTGTTTTCCCCAACATTCTAGTGTGAGAACGGATGGCTGACTACCCCCTTTGGCCCCTCTCTCTTATCATTGTAGATATTTAGCTAGTAGGAAAAATAGATATCATTCCCCATATATTTGTGTATACGGCTATAATGGTTTGTGGTTATTCAATGAAATGTAGTCTATATATAGTTTTCTTTGGACTACTATATGTGTAACGTATATAGGTTGTGATGGATTGGGGATCCTTTCTCAGCATATGGGATGTAATGGCTTATGTTATAATACCATAAAGTTGATACACATTTTGAGAGCTGTGTTGTCCCCAAAATACTACCTGGTTACATTGGTTATGTGTATGTAGTGGTTGTGTTGAACGAGGTGAATGTTGTGGTGTTATTCCCATGTGTTTGTGGGGAAGCCTTTTTTGAGAGATTTACTTTGGATGTGTGATGTTGTGGAAAAGTTGAAAACCAGTGGGGAAGTGTTAGATGGGTAACCTTGATATTCTTTATTATATTATATTTCCATGAATGCGATACCTAGTGAGATTATCCATGGTGAGGTTGGGAATATAGTATACAAGTTTATGTGACGAGTTAGTTTCACCTGTTGGTCACTGTGCTTTAGCATTCTTTCTTTAATTCTGCATGAGATGATTTGAAAGGATCTTTTGAGTATAATGATATACTCACCCTACGTATATATAAACTATTTTCTAGGTCACATGGAGCAGTTTGGAGATCCGGATGGTTACTACTAGCTTAGGGTTGCACGAGCTGTTCGGGATTTGTGGTTGCTACTATTTTACTTTCTTCTGGAACTTGTACTTTTCACATTTAGTTATAGTAGTTTTTTCATGACATTTCATATAATTACATGGGATTTATTATTTATTATAGTATGATTTCATGTTAGTTGGTGTATATATTTTATCTCTATTTCTCATGTGTTCTCTAAGGGAGAAATGCCTCCAATTTTCATGTTCACTATACCCTCAGTGTAAGTCCCCAATTCAGGGCCTACTGGAGGGGGGACTCGGGGGGTCACTATCACCCTTCCCACATTTTTGGCCCAAGAGCAATACACATTGTGAGTAGGGGTTATGAAAGAGTTGTATTCGAGCTCTGATTGAGGGATAGTATGGAGTTTGGAGTTCGGAACTGGGTAGGTTCCATGGGTTGGTTGGTGAAAATGTCACCTATGTTTTGAAAGTGCTTTAAACATAGAAGTTCAGCTGAGACATGGATATTTATGGACCCTTGTGATCTAATGAATGTACCATTAATCTTATAGTGGCCACTAAATGTGGTGATACTAGTTTTAGGGTAGAGACCTAGGAAAGGATCATGAATCATCTTCTTTGAACTTCTATTTGAATGAATAGACCTTTGGATAGGTTAACCTAAAATGAATAACATAAAACAATTAACTAATTAATGTGATGTCTTATATATTTTAGTTTTATGTTCTCTATCTATTATTTCTTTTGTAGGTATAGCTCTTGGTCGACATCCTCATCAGGTTGGTGCATAAGATGTTCACGAGGTTGTGCCAGCTGATCACTGGAGATTAGAGGTTGGGGGTGAAGACACATGTAAAAGGACACTCTAAGAGTTTTGTCACTATAGTCCACCAAATTACATCCTCTGCTTCAAATGTGGTCACAGAAGTCTAGTTATAGGTGGTTCAGATAGAATTCACCTCATTCCATGCTCAGAAGAAGCACTGAGTGTCATTGGTTATAATGATGTTTCATGGAGATATAAGGAAGTGGTGGTTCTTGTTACGTGATGTTATTAATATCTTCATAACATATTTTAATCCCCCTTTATTGATTTTATATGAAATGTGCATAATTTGTGTGAAATAATAATGTTTTAATACTATGTATAATTTTTGAGCATTTCTAGAAGTAGTCCAATTGAGTTAGTTTACAATTTTATTAATAACTCTTTCCCTAATAATCTGAATTTTGTGGTTATTGATTATTAGGATTTCTAATTCAATATAAAACATTTCATTAGAAGGGATCATGTGCCAATTATTCATTTGAGGGATCATATAGACCACACAAGAGGGCCTACAGAATCTATGATGAAACTGGACCAGCAATGAAGATTGAATTACTGGGCTCAATATAGAAGTTAAGATTCCTTCATTATCATCAAAGGTTTGGGGGACAATGTAAGGATTCTTGGATAAAACTTTTAATCACCAATCCAATTACAAGGGGCTCAACCGATTCATTTTAACTCAGCCCACCATTCTGGATGGGAACTAAAACCTGTACAGTATTTATAGAATGTCTCATGATCTATTCATCAAATAAATCTGACATTTTTCATTGAGAAAGAGGAGGCATAGGCAGCCAATTTTTTTGAATAAAGAATTCAGAATTATTGACATGTTCCTATTCCAAAATCCATTCACATTTTTTCCATAAAAAAGCATGGATTGAAATGCACAGTTTAACATTGATTAATCAATCCTCCATAACTTTGGCTCCATAGGTCGAAATGACTTCAACTTTTAAAGAAATCATCCAACATTATTATCTAAAACTTTGAAGAAGGAGATATCTCGAGATTCTAATGTTTGTATTTCCAAATCATCGATCCATGTGGAAGGACAGATTGAGAATGCCAATAGTCCACTTCCTTGGGCTATAAATACATCCCCCTAATCTCCTCAAAAAGGATTGGCATTTCAGAAGAGTAGAGAACATATTGGCACGACCAAATCCTTTCCATGGTCTTGGGAGGATCTTTCGTACTCAAGTTTTTACTTGAGAGACCTCTCCTCCCCTATTTGTTTACATTTACTTTTGTGTTCTTCTTTTTTGTAATCTTGTAGGTCTCTTTCTTTGTAATTCCATTTTAATGCATGTTCCTTATATAATATCTCTTATTCTCATCCACCTTATGTAGCTTAATATTATTGTTCTTAAAATATTTTAAGTACAGTTGAATCCCCTTACCTTATTTTTCTTTCTCTTTCAATCTAATGTTCATTTTTAATTCTCATCATCGTTCGTGTGTGTGTGTTTGACGCAAAACTCTTTTATTATCCCATTATTTTTTATATCTTATAATTTTATCGTCATAATAATTATAACTATATTACTAATAATTTCAATGTCTAAGAGAATCTATCATTACGGTGAGTTATAATTTTGGTATGTTAAGTGATTGAGATCTTTTGCTCGATGAATATTCTTAAAATTAACATTGTGTATGTTGAACATAGCATGTCATGGATTAGTGACTTCTTTTGTTTAACATTTGTATTCCATGGATTATTGGAACCATAAATACACTACCAAAATTAAGTACTGATTGAGATTAGAATCCTAGTTAAGTTAAGGCTTGGATTAAACCTTTAATAGTTAAGAATTCCAATCAACCTCAACTTGTGACATGGGTGTTAATATAATGCAATATAAAGTAGAGATCAAGTAAATCACAAGATTAACTACCTAATTGTGAACTAAACCCAATCTTTATCCATTTTTTACATCAAACATCATCCATTTTTTTTCTTAAGCTCTGCAAACAAACCCCCCCAATCAGAATACAATTAACTAAAAAAAATGACTATAAAAAAGTATCATCCTCATGGAATCAACCCCAGTGATGTTATACACATTAGCAGAGCACCGAAAACTTGACCAGCCGATAGTTGACAATCGGCTGCACATTCATTCCTCATGGATTTTGAGGAGCCAACAGTCTTATAGGAGGACTTCCAAGGCAATTTCAGCATCTAGTTTTTTGCTTCAAACATGAATGAGTCAAGTTTCCAAGAGTTTTTTAACCATTTAAAGGAGATATCTAGTGTTGAAGTGTTTGGAATATATTTTAGGAATGTTTTTCAATAACATTTGGACCATTTTCTTGATGAGTTGGGTATAGTGTGTCATTTCGAAGAAGCTTTGCGTCCATAGATCTAGCAGCATGTCACATCATTTATGTTTTCGACATATCTTGTTGTGTTGGTGAGGGTATAGTTCGTTGAGAGGATGTTATCTATAACTGAATCATTAGAAGAGGGGATTCATCAGGATTCCTCAAAAAGATGAGTTATGGTGTAGGGTTCCCTTTTTTCATGTTGGGAGAGCTTCCGTTCAGCTGGGGTTAGGTCCTAACCCTTATTATCTCATTTCTTTGATTTCAGCGTCTCAGAGATCTACGAAAAGGAAATATGCTAATTTTTCTTGTGGAGGGTGAAGTTATCACCAGTGAGAGTGCTCAAAGATTCTAAGAAGTTAGTGAGCGCTCAGTGTTCCACTTCATGTTCCTCCATTGATACATATTCGGATGAGGTAGCAGTAGCAGGTTGCCCCATCATTAGACCAGCAGATTGTGAATGGGGCAGGTAGAGGATAGCCTCAGGTTTCTCCCCATCCTCATAGAGATTAGTGCGACCATGGTGGTGGTCATCAGTATGGTCAGAGAGGTTGTGGAGAAGGTCGTGGTTAGCTTTATTATTTAGTGTTTCTAGTTCCAGGAAAACCAGACATTGTTTTAGGTACACTTTACTTTTTTTATACTTTGGTGTATTCCATGATTGATTCAGAAGTGAAACACTCCTTCATATCACCAACCCTAGTCCCTAACTAGGTACTTGAGGTAGGGAGTATTCCACTACAGTAGGCATTGAAAATTCTAGTTGGAGGTTAATATGAATTTTTTGAAGTATATAGAGACTTTGATATAGTGTTGGGACAACACTGCCCTTGGGGATATTTCCTATGTTTCCGAATACAATCATATGATTTCATCCTCATCATGGATTTTCTTCATTTGGTGAAGGATATCATATAATTCTTCAAGAGGAAGGTGGTGTTTTTTGATGTTGACGGAGAGCCAACAATGTTTGTTGGGGAGAGACAACCTTAGATGGGTCAGAGGTGTATTCTTTCCTTCTCATCCTTTATGGAAGTGCTAATGCCAAGTGTGTTGGAGGTTCAATTGTTGGTATTTCCCAGGGTCATAGAAGAGTAAAATGATGTCATTCCATAAGAGGTCATAGTGTTATCCCCTTGACGAGAGATTGAGTTTGAGATCAATCAAAAACCAATAGAATCTTCTATATCAAGGTCTTCATATAGGTTGGAACCTTATCAGTTGCAGGAGCTACGTATATACCTTAAATTTCTATTGCAGTCTAGTTTTTTTTGGTTGAGAATCTCACAATGAGGTGCACCAGTTTTGTTCATGATGAAGGCTAACAGATGTTTACGGTGTGTATCAACTATCATTACTTTAATAAAAGTACATTGAAGAATCATATAATACTTCTATGTATTAATGATTTATTTGATCAAATGAAGGGTGAATGTTGGTTCTTGATGATTGAAATGTGGTCAGGAGATCATAAGATTCATTTGAAGGATGAGGATATCTCGAAGACTACAGTCCATTTTCGATATAAACATTATGATTCTATGGTGATGACATTCGGTGTGATGAATTCTCCATCTATGTTCATTGGGTTTTTGGATGTTTTGTTCTGTGAGTTATTGGATATGTTTTTGGTGGAATTACTCAATGACATCTTTGTCTACTATGAATCTATGGAGGAAAATGCAAAGCATCTTCATACTGTTTTTAGAGTTATTCATCAACAACAGCTGTTTGGGATGTTGTCAGAGTGTGTGTTTTGGGCTCGAGAAGTCTGTTTCAAGGGGCATGTTGTATCCTAGTAAGGAGTAGCTATGGATCTGTCAATGATAAAAGAAGTTGTGTCCTTGGAATCCTCTAAGACAATTGTATGGGTGTGAAGATTCCATGGCCTTAAAGGCTATTACTGAAGGTTGATATCTGATTTCTCTTGTGTTGTATTTCCTCTGATAATTTTTACCCGAATGGATCGGTAAATCATGTGGAATAATTAGTGATATGATACATTTTATTATATGAAAGAGAATTTTTTTAGTGATTCAGTTCTTTATATACTAGTAGAAGGTGTTCATTTTGATTTTTTTGGGATGCTTCACATCTGTGGTTAGGTTTCATTATGATGCAATAGAGACTAGTCGTTTCTTTTGGGTCTCAGTAGGTACGTCTCCATGAGAGTAACTAGACCACCCATGATTTAGAGTTAGTATCAGTGGTGTTTTCCCTGATTTTTTTGTAGACAATGACTTTAGTTCGTCACTGATCATAAAATCCAGAAGTATGTTTTCTCCCAGGGTGACTTGAACATGATACAATGTCAGTGGATGGATTTCTTATAGGATTAGGAATTCGAAATAGCGTATACACCTTGTAAGAGAAATTTTATAGCTGATGCACTGAGCAGGAAGTCCCGTAGAGATGCAGTTTGTGAATCGTGTGATTATTATAGAGTAATGGAAGAACGTTCAGCATTTCATCTTGATATATAAGAATTTTGGGGCCTAGGAAGTCTTTTTAAAATTATAATTAAGTCATACTTGGTAAAAAAGATTTAAGACTCCCTGTTGGAGGATCTTGCGGTGGAGATCTGGAGAGACATATTTGATTGTAGTGAGGCCCTTGATGGGTGGTTTGAGGATGAACAATACTATTTGTTGTATAAGGGAATGATTTTCATTCATTTGGTGATGAATGAGATGGTTCTCAGAGAGTACCATATTTCACCATTATCATTACATCCTGGCATGAAAAAAAATTACTGAGCTTTGAAGAGTCAGTAGTGGTGGCTTGGGTTGAAGCTTACAGTTCATGAGTTTGTGTCTCGATATTTAGTATGCCATAAGGTGAATGTTGATCACCATGTTCCCATTGGTTTTCTCTAGCCGTTATATTTTCTATAGTGTAAGTGGGAGGACATCGTAATAGAATTTTTTACTAGTTTACCTCGATCTCAGAGAGGATACGATGAAATATGGGTAGTTATGGATAGTTGGATGACATTATCCAATTTTATACCAATCCATGAGTTTATCTCATTCATGGTTTTGTCGAGTAAATATTTATAGGAGGTGGTTAGACTCAAAAAGGTCCCTAGGATGATCATTTTTTATCATGATCCACATTTTACCTCCTGGGTGTGGAGAGGTCTCTATCATTCATTTAGTTCTCCTATATTCCTTTGCACTAATTTTCATCTATAGACAGACAGTCAGACAGAGCGGACCGTCCAGACTCTTGAAGACGTGTTTCACTCTTTTTTCCTAGACTTTGGAGGTTTCTAGACGAGGAACATACCCTTGTTAGTGTATTCATACAATAATAGTATCCACTATACGATTGGTATGACATAGTTGGAAGATTTGTATGGATGACTTCCCCATTCTCCATAGTGTTGTACTAAGGTCAGAGAGTCAGTAATTATTGAGCCAAAACTTGTACAAAACAAGATAGAGTTGGATGAGGTTATTCTTGAGAGGATTATGGAAGTTAAAAATCAAAATAAATCATATTAAAATCATAAGAAGAGAAATATGAAGATTGATTTTGGGGATCACATGATCATGAAGGTGACTCCCCATTATGGGCAGTACATGTTCGGTCATAGGAGTAACTTTTCTCCTAGGTTTTTTTGACTTTTCAATGTGTTGGATCATGTTAGATCTGTGGTGTATCAGGTAGCACTTACCCCACAGATGAGTAGGACACAAGATGTTTTTCACATGTCATAGCTCTTTCGTTGTCCTCATGACAACTCTCATGTCATCAATTGGGGTGATATCGACATAGACGATGATGTGACATTCAAGAAGCAGCATGTATAGTGCCATTACTATAATGAGAAGGTGTTTCATGGGAATTCTATCCCCTTGGTTTGTGTCTTTTGGCATCATAGTGGCATGCATCAGTTTACCTACGAATGTGAGTAACAGATACATGCTCAGTCCCCCATGTTTTTTGATGTCTAACTATTCTCTTGTAATGATGTTTTTTTTGTGGTTGTAGACCTTTCTTATTTATAAGACGTCTTTATTGTGTTTATTTTTATAGATTGATCTATTTTTATATGTATCTTCCCTCAGAAAGTGTTTAGGAGCTAGTTATAGTTATCGTGTTGTTTAGTGTGTTCCTTTTTGAATCATTTAATCTCCTTTGCTGGAAAGAGCCTTGATGTGTATATCTATGGGTTGTTGTTTAAAACCCTTTTTCCATTTCCTCTCTTGGTTCCTTTTGAATTCTCAATGACTAGAATGTTTTGAGAGGTATTTGATGTAAATACCCATACCTGTCCAATCCATTCATTTGTGAAACTTTTGTGTTTTAGGTGTTTTGGGAGGTCAATGTATCTGATTACCAATACTTAGTACGATTTCCAGTTTTGTGAAAAGTGTTTTCAGTTTTTTGAATAGTGTTGTCGGTGATTCATTTGCGAATAGTGTTGTTGGTGAGACAGATGTGAATAGTGTTTCAAGTATCCTATAGTTTCACCCCTTTAATGTTTTCATTGATGTAAAATGAATTCAAGGCCTTATTTTAAAATATTTAATGCTGATTCAAATCCCATTACTCTTATCCTAATAATCGTAAGTGTCGCAGTGCCTTTACTTGGTCAAATAGATTAATATTGACCAGAACAACCATTAATGGAAAATATAAAACTATATCTAAACTGAAGTATTGTTTAGATTTTCCAATGGCCGAGATAACATCCACCTTGTTATTATTTCATGGTTTTTTCTGGCATGAGATGCTTAGAGTTATTATTCCAATATTATTCATACGACTGAACTGTAATCTTTGGATCACTTTCCTTGGTTTATCATGCTGCAATTCACCCCCTGTTTTGGTGTAATTAGAAAGTAGTGATCTCTGTCTGATATAAGGTATGTTCTACCACCGTTCTTATTGGTACATATACTTATTTTTTTTTTCATTCCATTCTATGACATGTGATATCTTTATTTATAATGGATTATTCTTGGGTGTTGGTTGGGGTGTGGGTGTATCTACATCCTTGGGTGGATGCAATCTTCTAGTAGAGGTGATTGTGATCTGTTGTGTTGGATCGTTCTTGTGAAAATAATACTTGCATGTTTTTATGGTAGGGGTTTTATGTATCATATATTATTTTAAATGAATTGATAGATTTATCATATTTTATCAAATAGATCATAATGAAATTGACCAAATAAATATTTGAACCAGATTAAATAATCGGTATATCTTTCATAGCGAAGTTATTGCCTATTATTTTTCTATATCATTTGATATCTATTATTTTCTTACATATCATGTAGTTATTGATGGAAAACGTCAAGGAATGTAAATTTGGGATTAGTTTTTAATTAATCAGCCAACTATAAAGAGGCACATTTAATGAATCTGGTTGTTGTTTTTGTGCTTCGATGATAATCAAATGGATGTAATTATTCATATTTAATTGAATAAGTTTAATAAATATGGAATAAAGGACCTTTTGGGAAATAGATATAATTATTTAAGTGTTCGGAGTTACCCACAATCTTTTAAAGTCCATGTGCCTTATTCTTTGAAGATATGAGGGCTCACTATGTGTGATGGTTCAATGCCTTGTTTAGGGCCAGAATCCCTGTTTTTGTTGTTTGTTTCATGATTCTTTTCTTATAGTGTGAGCCTAGATTGAATGATCATGGAGGAATATTGTAGTATGTTTTGTTAGGGAGGCCTAGTGCTGGTGGAAGCATATGATTTATAGAGGTGCGAGATGAAACAGTTTATGAATGCGTGTGTCAGGTTTGACACTGGAGATGATGAAACAGGATGCATGTGAATGTTCGATGATTAATGAATCTTGTTTTCTATATATCTTCTTTACTTTCCCCACTACTTGAATCAATTGGTATTAATTACCCTCCTTCCGAAAGAGGCTATGATGTACTGGGTATGCCACATTCCTTCTACATTTATCTTCTCAAGGGTGTATGCACCAACTCTCCAGCTATAGGTGGTAAATATTCGATGAGTAGTTCATCAAATCACTATGTTTAGCCCCTTGTGTTGGGAAAAATAGAATATTTTTCTATAATTCATGGGAATATAGAATGTTGATGATGGTGTTAATAAATAATTAAAGAAATTATATTAAAACTTGAAGTTAGAGCTTACTGGGATGCAATTCAGGGGTTTCAATTTAATAGAACCGTGGACTTATTGGGTTTTTCTAGGAGGGCATGGAAAATTTTTGTAATGCTAATGAAGTGTAATTTGGAATTTATAATACATAATTAATGGTCAAAAAATTAATCAACTTAATGTGAAACTGATTAAAAGGGAAAATATAATTTAACACATCTCTTTAATGGCTGTGTGCTTATAAGATATCTAGTCATAGTAGTGGAAGCCAGGATTCCAAGAGACAATAGCTACAATTGATTCTATAAAAAGGTGATTCCCATAGTGTGGTTGTGAGATACAATATGTTCTATAATTTTTGTGTTTCAATACCCTACCCCACCCTGTCATTTAGGGTGATTGAGACCCCATGGATTCTGAGCCTTGGGGGTGTTTTCCCCGACATTCTGGTGGGAGGATGGATGGTTGACTACCCCTCTATCCCCACTCTCTTCTCTTGGATGTTATTACGCTGGTAGGAATGTCGGTTAGATTTAACCATATATGTGTGTAGAGGGATTAAATGGATTTTAGTTCTTCATACATATATATTCTAGATATAGTTTCCTATGGACTACTATAGGTGTAACGTGAATTGGTTGTGATGGATTAAAGATACTTACTTAACATATGGGTGGTAATTTCTTCATGTATAACATCGGACATATGACAAAAATTATGTGAGTTTTTGTGGCTCTTATAAACTTCCTAGTTTCTTATATTATGTGTACATAGTGGTTGTGTGAAAGAGGTTCATGTTGTGATGCTATGACCAAGTGTTTTCGGACTAGCCATTTGGAGAGAGATTCCTAAGACATTCGATGTTTGGGAAAAGAGTAATACCAATGGGTAAGTGGTGGTTGGGGTACCCATGATATTCTTTATTATATTATATAATCTTGTATGTGATAATTAGTGAGAGTAGCCATGGTGAGGCTGGGAACATAATATACATGCTTAGGTGACGTGCTAGATTCACTTGTTGATCACAGTGCTTTATCATGTTTTCTTTATTTTTTCACGAGAGGCTCTAGGAAGGATTCTATTGAGTATACTGTTATACTTATCATATTTATATATAATTTTTTTAGGTTACTTGGAGCAGGTTGGAGATTCGGCTGGTTAGTACTATCTTGGGGTTATATGAGTTCTTTGGGATTCATGGTAGTTTCTATTTTACATTATTTTGGTACTTTAATTTTTTCCATTTTGTTGTAGTAGTCGTTTCATGGCATTACATATGTGTACTGGTTATTTCCTTTATATTTCAATTGGAGTTGGAGTTAGTTGGTGTCTATCATGTCTCTCCCTTTCATATGTGTTATCTTAAAGGGTAATGCCTCCCCTTTGTGTGTTTACTATACCCTTGGTGAAAGTATCCATTCTAGGGCCTACTGGAGGTAGGGCTAAGGGTCAGTATCTCACTTCTCACATTACCGACCCAGGAGGGGTACTCTTTGTGGGGATGGTTCATGACACCACTAATACCGTCGGTTCATATCATTATATATGTTGGAGGTAACTTGGTGTACTAGCCACTATAAATCATGTGACTTAGGTATCATATCCTCTATCATAAATGTGGTATCCTAGATACATCAATGTATACATTTTATGTTGTCATCATAGAAAATAAAATTTTGGAGGTGGGTCCTCCCAAGTAATACTCTCTCATAGGACCAAGTCCTCAGGATCTAAATAGTACCTCATCATCCTCATCTATAGAATTGAATAGGTCGTATAAACGGATTCACGTACAGACTGTCCATGGTTTTCCGAATCCACTATGTGCATCTCATAAAACATATCCATAAGAATCCATTCACTACTGGCCCCCTAAAATTCTTTTGTTTTAGTACCTCATCTCACCACATCAGCAACAACATTGCCCTTCCAAGGAGTATTGGATAATTTGATGTCAAAGGAATTTATATATTCAACCAATATTAACTTCCTAATATTTATTTCTCATAGTGTAAAAATATTCCGGACATTTTTTTGGTCTTTAACAACCAAAAAACGCACTCATAACTTGTAATACCTCAAAAAATGCAAGGTTTAGAAAAAACTACTAATTCGAGATCATGCGTTGGGTTATTTTTAACAACAGTCTTCACCTATCATGTTCTGTACATATTGACAATATCATCATCCATTAGCATCTCCCCCAAGCCATTTATTAATGCATTATAAAACATGTTATACCCTCTCCCTGGATGTGGAAGAATCTGAATAGGTTTTAAGGTAAGAATTTATATCATCTCTTCAAATTCCTTCTCACATGCTTCTGACCATAGATTCATCACACCATTTTTTTAAGACCATTATGAGGTTTATTATGGAGTGAGAAGACCTATAAAAAACACACATAGTAAAAATTTATTGCCATGAAAATACATATATCAAATATTTTTTTGGACTTCTTCAAGTATTGCATAGCTCTCACCATCTCTGGGTCGACTTGAAATATTTCCTATGAGATATTATAACCCATAAAGTGAACCATGTAAATCCCAAAAATGACATTTAATGGAAATAAAATACAGCTAGTGATCTATCAGGGTATTTAAAATGGAATTGATATGAGTATCTTGGTCACTAGAAGTATGAGATTACACAATGATGTCATCTACAAAGACCATGGAAACATAATCTAGATAGGGATGGAAACCTATTAAATAATTCAATGAATATGACATGCGCATTTGAATGGCCAAATCGTGTCACGAGATTCTCATATAAGACGTACTGACTATGGAAATTAAAAAATGGAATATTTGAAGGACTGACTCAAACCTGATGATATCCCAATTTAAGTTTGATTGTCAAGAATAACCTCGATCCTCTGAGCTGGTAAAAAAGGTCACCTATGTGAGGTATGTGATTCAGGGTTTTCCCTATTAGGGGATTCAATTTCTATTAATCCATGAAAATTATGAGGTTTCCATCAATCTTCTAGGAGAAAAAGACTAGTAATCCCTAGGGATATGAATTGGACCATATATAACCCTTTTATTTTAAGTCATTTATCTTCATCTTGAGCTCCTTCAACTCAGTGGTAGACATCCTATAAGAAAGAATAAATATGCGCATAACTCTTGTTTTTATATCAATAATAAAATCTATCTTTATCTAAGGGGGTATTCCTAAATATTTAACAGGGTAAAACAAAACTCAACCAATCGACTATAGGAGGGAACTCAATATGATTTTTTCCAAGATCCTTTATAAAATGATTGGTTTTTGGGTATTCACTCCATGTATTAAAGGATTATTTTGTCTATATATACCTTCCATGTAATCCCACTCACCCTTTTGAATGTATGTACAACCCTATATTTATGTAAATGACACTCTCTTGTGATAACAATCTATATACTCATGATATGGGACCAACTGGTCCATCTCGAGAATGAAGTCAAAACCCATCATCTTGAGGGTGAAGAAGTCCCACATGGAGAGATTTATACCTAACTTCAAAGAATATTCATTTTACAAAAAATATTCTCTCTAGATCGTATACCTAAAGGCATATAGATAATCATGAGGACATAAGAGTTCTCCATATGATGTTTGAGACTCATAAAAAAAGATGCATACTTGAAAGAATGTGATTCACCTATGTCAAATATGAAAGAAATCAGAGTATAGGCCACAAGGATAATACCTTTTACTTTAGATGGAATTTCATATTTCACTTCTAGTATAGGCTACACTGAATTTATATGTCCTCATCCCCAGAACAGTTCTATAATATGACTTCCTAGAGCCGTCCCACTCTATTGGTGCCGAAAATACAATATCCGACTACCAAGACCATGACCTCCTCTTCTTGTATGGACAGTAGTACTCCATCTACATTCTTGATGATTTTCTACTAAATATTCTCCTAGAGGTGGATCTAGCACAAATCATATCTCACTCATAACTGAAGGGATGGTCCTACAGAAATGATGTATACTCCCTAATCTATCATGGCCTTAGAACATGATATGGTCATTGGGACACTAGGGATTCTTATGCCTATATTTTCCAAACATGTTACATACTACAAAACTATATCTAGGTTTCAAATGGAATCCTCTACTCATCCATGCACACTCAATGATTCACTTCTATCCTCTAGTAGAACCACAACTCTATTTAGGTTATGAACTACCATAGCTCAGACCATATGATTCCCTCAGGCTATGCAAGATGATAAGGTCTTGGTTCAATATATTATATATGGGGATCAACTGGAAAAATAATTTACCTAAGAATGAATAAGATTCCTCAAACCATCCTCAAATCATCACGCTTTCGTTGGATTATCAGTAGTATATAAATTTGTAAGTGATGAATATATGTTAAACAATATGAATTGTTCATAACTTTCATTGAATCATATTGTATGTTCATGAACACTCTAGAATTAATAATCCATAGGGTGTCTAGAAATAAATTATCAAATAATCCCAATGTTATGTCCCATGAAATCTCTTCCCAATACTAACTATAATAAATTGGAATATCCCACCAATATTTGGAATATCCTAGAATCATGTAATTAGTGATTTTAACTCTCCTCTAAGGAGGTGTCTCTGGATGCTAAAATATAGAAATGAGAATTTTGAGCATTAACTCAATACCCTCTATTTTTTCATCCCATGAAAACATGGATAGATTATACTCTTGGAACTCCCTACTCAACTCACACATAGAAGGAGTGGAGCATGGAGCTCCCTAAATTGTTAGAATAAGATGCAAAAAAACTCCTAGAAAACCAGAATCTTCCCCCATATCAGGAATAAGAAAAGGTTCAACATGAGCCAGTACTAGTGGTTTAAATAACGACTCATGGCCCATAAACTACTGATCATGGTTATCACCAACCTCATGTTGTACAACTGAAGTATTTTTTGGTATTATTTCTTTAAAATTTGCAAACGCACACCTCAGATAGCTCAATAACAACATAATCCATGATATATAAACCGAACAGGTACAAACCCTTTCTATGTAATATTCTCACCCCTCTAATAGCTCAATGATTCTTTTCTAGGTGATATATATATATATAATGAAATGTTACCTATTTCACACTACTAAATCCAATTTTGGATCAAGATATGTGTTTTTCAATTTAATTTTCACTTAATCAATATTTCTATTTCAATTAATCTTTATATGGCTGAACCAAATTATTCAAAACACCATATCCATAAGTCACATAAACCTTATGAACCAAAATATGGTGTCTATTTAATCCATACTATAACACATTCAAATCCATGAAAGAAATAGACCATGAATCAGTCTTCCATAGTTAACTACTTAGGGTATCTTCCATTGAATAATATGGGAAAATATATTTCAATTTGGGAAGGAAATATATGTATGAACTATTTTTTCTCAATATCATGCTTGAATCGTTAACCAATAATAATTCTATTTATAATAGTGAAATCACTCATGAAATCATAGACAATTCAATATCTACAATATTATTATGTTGTATAAATTAGGCATGGAGTGTGAATTCCCTATAATGTGCCAAATTGGATGCAGGAATAATGCTTCCATTCAATCATCTCATTCAGTTATGTTAAAAATTAAATTGCGATTGGATCAAGAATAATATCACAATTCGAGTACATCACCCAACAATGGAATCATATCAATTATAATAATCAAAATATAGAAAATAGTAATCTCCAATCAATTAAATTGGATTTTCTATTTACATGTTTTAGATACTCCCTAGCACAACTATTTACCAAATCCCAAAACCTTCATAATATCATATCTATTATTTCAAAATATTAATTGAGGAAAAGAATCCTCTGATAAAACATTGTGATATCCAGGACTCGAATGCCACTAAAACAGTGTCTTTATCCTAGTGGGGCACATATCCTCGTGTAAATCTCTCTATACAAAATAGGATTCCAACAACAAGTGAGTTACTAGGGTGTGTCCATTTAGAAACTATTCCCTCTTTACTATATTATCACAATGGTATAATCAATAGATAAAAAGAAAATGAAGTGTAACAATAAATATTCCAGTAGAATAGTTAAAAAAATACAAACAACCATCATATGAAAATAATAAATTTTTTTTAAAAATGAATCATGAAAAATAGATGTCTCATTCATGTGTATAATTCTGGAAAACATCTACACAATCACCAGTAAATACATGCTATACCAGATTACAAATGGTATAAAAAATCCCAAAAGTCTATCCATGTATCCCGAGCTCCTAAACGGTCATTTTACACACATATTGAATCCTAGGTATTTTTATTAGTCTCACATATATAAGTGGAAACATACCCTTATCTACACCATCAAGCATGTAGTCTATTCAGGTTCCATATGTGGCCTTGATAGGGTGTGAGAAAAATCTTAATAGGCCACCAACAATGATGTCTATGAAATTATAGTATATATGTAAAAAATGAGAGTGTGTAGGTATAATGATATAAATCAGTAATAACGCTTATAAATCCATTGGATATGGTACTTGAAAGGAAACCCAGCTGACAGTACCAACTTCATCCCATGTCAGAATAACTCTAAATGAGTATCAGCAGTTGAAATGCCTGGTATCACATTTTTATGGGATGTAATATCTAGTATCATAGTAGTATAGAGGATGCCCAAAACATTATCATAGTTGTAAGGGAATTCATTCCTATTACAATACATTATGAACCCCATGCCTAGTATCATAAAATAGGGGATTCCATTCCAAGCTTAATAGTAGTAAGGGACGCCATTCCTAGTGTCACAGAATAAGGGACACCATTCCCAATATCACATATATGGACACAATTCCCATAATCATATATCAAGGGACATCAAGGATTTCATGTAATAATTAGGAGGGTCATTATGATTATATATATGAAAACGGTATCCATAACCATTTAACTAAATTTTAGAGGCTCTCCATGCTCATTTAGTATTAATTAGAAGGGTCACAGTGACCATTTTTATAATTATATTGTTTCATCATGCCTATTTTTTATAAATCATAATGGACGTCATGATTATTTATATTTATCATGCAGAGGGGACTTATTTCCCATTTTTCATATTCAATTAGGGTCATCTTTAACATTTAGAATAATCATAAAAGGTATTCATTCCCTCATGTCTTATCATGGATAAACAACCATTTTCTTTCATACAATTCAAGGAATAAACTATTTATAATTTTCATTTAATTATTACAAGGGTGTAACCATTTACCATTTAATTTGGTGACATGGGATTAATAATAAAAATTAATTAATTCAATTCATTGTAAGAAAAGGGTTTTCTCCTTCATTCAACTTAACATTAATCCATCAATAATTTTTAATATCATCATTTAGATTTTAATAAAAAATGCTACTACAGGTGCTTTGGATATAATCCCAAGAAACACAATTAGGAAAGTAACAGGGAAAAACTAAGGGATTTCTCACTCAAAGGTAGCAAACCTCTATATGATTTGGGTTATAATAATTCATTTTGTTCCAACCAAGGAGACCAATTTAGTCTAGATTAAAATTTGGATTAATTCATGTTTAAACTAGCAAGTGACACAACAACATTTATTATATAACAACCAAACATGAAGGGTTAATTAGTAGATCACCTACCTCTTACATGTACTATCACAACCCATCCCAAATATTCTTGTGTTGTGACTCCCCAGACCCACCTCCCATATGATTAGGGCTACTAACATTCATTGAGATGGAATATAAAAATCATGGGAGGCATCATCCTAAGTACCTCTACACACACACGTCTCCAAACCCATATAATTCTCAAATGTAGAAACAACTAAACAATCATTCATTTATATATATAAATACCACAACTGGAGTAAAAATTATGTAAGTGAAAGTAAAAATGAAAAAATTCAATCTCACTGCTATAAGTCTGAAAAAAATTACCACCTAACATTAATTTTTGGGACTACTAAAAATATACCACATGTGTAGGTATCTATTAAATGGTTGGTTGTCATCACATCATATGACATGTGTAGGAAATTTTCATGTAGGGTTGATTATAATAGTACCTAGTTGGACACCCCAAAATCAAAAAGCACACAACAATATGACATAATCATCTCTACATAGTTATATGTCTACGATTCATATTGAAATAAAGTCAATATATACTATAAAAGGCACACTATTTAAAGTAGGTTGCAACTGTAATATCAACATAATATTCTTGATCAAAGGTTCTACATAGAACTCATATAGGATAACACACTCATGAGTCTTAAATCATCGATGTTGTCCATCTGAGAGATAAGGTTCATCGGGTCTTTCCATTATAAGTACACGCCAATATTATCTAGAGATGCAATATATATATGAGGATCTCTCCCAATCCAATGGGGTATAAAAAACATAATTAGGATTAAACCAATAAGTATTTGAACATTTTTCATGTAGTTTTATATATAACAATACCAAGAAATCCACCTAGGGAATGAATGTAACACTCGAAACTTCTATGGTACGCTTCTCTTTGAATAATGTGATAGCGTGTGTTGTACGCAACACCGAGTTCTAACACACCATAACCAATCAAACTAGCCGTTATGAATAGTACTACATACTTTTTGAAATTATATATATTTTATATTTTAAAATGGACTTCATTTTTTGATTCGGAATATCGAATTTAGCCTAAGGTGAAATTTTGGTACTTTTCGGATAACTTTAATATTTTGATGAATAGTGAAAATTACTAAATTTTAATTAAAAACAACTTTTTTAATCAAAATAATTAATAGTGATAAGTTATGAATTTGAGTGGTTTTAAAGTATATTTAGAATATATTTTTACCATTTAATATAATGTTGGTCATTGGACATAATTTTACAATTAAACCAAACATAAACAAGTGTCAATCTTTTGATAGTTATTATCCCTAAAAAACACGCTTTTTGTTTGGACAGCAGGAATTAATTTTAAATTAATTTCTGCCACTTCTGTGTTTTGAATTTAGAAAAATGGATTCCATATTTGGAATCAAGATTTCCAAATTGTGTAAATAGGTAACTTTTATTTTTAGACATTTTGAATAATTACTGCGGTAAATATTTTATTTGCCATGGTTAAAGGTAAATCTGGTAAATAAGGGTTAAAATATAATATTATAATAATACTAAATTACCCTAAAACGTGTCCTAGCCTTATTTGTTGATACATGTTCGACCATAGGCATCTTTGGGTGGATTTGGGGACCCCATGGTGCCACTTGTAGGTGATAGGGACACTTTGTTTTAATTAAGTTAAAATGAATACAAAAATGACATAAGCATATATCTTTTAGAAAAACAATTTTTACATAGGGTTATATATGTTGGATTTTATATTATAAATATTCATTAGAAAACTAAAACGATTTCCTACATAATGATATTTTATTTATAATTTTTAGACATTAAATAATTTAATTTATTTATGACACAATGATGATGAAGTAATTACTATAATAGTGAAAAATTAAAATAATTGATATTATAAATACCCAAATAAATATAATATGAATCTTTTAATGAAATAAACTAATTTTATAGGATAATATGATATATTAGTATTGATTTAATTGAATTTTTTCGAAGTAATCAATCTGTTATGAGTTTCAAAAAAATCAACTATTGAATCGTGTCAAAATTGACATAAAAGAGTTCTTAAAACAAATATTATATTATTAATTGATATTAAATTCTTAAAAATATAAGGTTCGGCCAATGGACTTATATCATGATAGGTTCATCATTAATGGACCACTTCGGGGTCGCTTGGATGTATATAGTAAGTTTATTAACCATATTATATAAGAATACAAAGAGACATTGTAAAAGTGAAACTAATTAATTTTGAGTTAATACTTAAAGATAAGGTTAATATAAGTACCCAAACCTGTCTAAATTCTATTGGTTGAGTAGTTTTCGACCTATCCCCACCATAAAATTTAATTAATCAACTTTTTAGCCATTAGAAATCGAATATGAATTTATTATAAACTAATATCTCTAGATTTTCCAAAGGTGCCCCTCACCCCTCTTATAAAAGGGCACTCATCCTTATCATTTCTTCACACCTTCAAAGCCTTTTGGTTCATCGAAACTCTGCCCAAATACTCTCCCAACTTCCCTAAATACAACCTAGAGGCCTTAGTTTGATCAGAAAGCCAACCTAAGGAGACCTTTTGATCAAATCAAAATGAAGAACCCGAAGAAGAGGTAATGTTTTCACCACCCCTTTTCAAGTTCCTTTCTTCTTCCACTTCTTCTTTCTTTGTTCTTACCATTCTAAAATAATAACTCCAGTATCATATATATAATGTGATTTTATTATAAATATGGTACAACCATATTCAGTATTCTATCCATTCTTTGAATAACATGTCACCATACGTGCGTACGTACGGCTTACCATCTCCACGTCGTGGTGTAATTGTTATTCAATAAATTATTATTTGGATGGGTATAATAATGATGTGTAACTCATGTAAATAATAAATATAACATGTTAATTATTCTGTATATACGATATAACATCCATTTATATATTATTTTAATATCAAAATAATGATATTGTCGCTCGTGCGTACGTACGGACTACTGTCTCCACGAACGCGAGAAGATTCATTCTCCATCGTATCCATTCAAGTATAATTCTCATTTGATGATTTAAAAATGATGTTTAAGGACTTGAGATCATTATGGATATGAATAATATACAACCTATCCATTATAAACATGTCTTACGTAACAAAACATATAAAAGAAAACAAGTAAGTCAACACCCGAAACAACGATAATACTAAGATATTATTATCAAATCAATATTAAAAGATCATATATGATATCATATTAATGTATATGATTCTTGTATAATTTAATAACAATTATTTCACCATTATACAGTTGGTTAACCTACCCCAACCAAGGAAAATTACAAGGTTAGGGGTTTTCATCTCACTCCTTATTCCCGTGAGATTCATGCCATATTGCCACTATCACCTTTTGTGTGGTGTATGTACTGCCCATAATTATATTCTTTGTGTAATACACACTAATTTATGTGTATTTAAATATTCATTGTATGATACCTCTTTTATGGGTTGTATGTTTCATAAGTTACCAAATTGGTAAGGATTATTTCACAATCTCTTCATTATCCGAGGTTGTTTATATGTAATAATCTACTGGGATCTCTTTATCATCCACATCCATGTTTTCTTAAAAATGTATTTCAAAACATTTTAATTATTTACAATAATATGGGTTAAAGTCATTTATACCCTTATGTGTTTTGAAAGGAATCTTTTCGTCGTTTTCCAAACAAGGCACTTTTAACCTTTTCGACAAATTTAAGGTAAGAATGTTTTTTTAACTTATACGGAGGGTGCGGCTATTTACTACCGTTATAAAATCGTCAAAGCATCCCTTACAAGATTATAAAAATATTTTCAAATTGAATGTATTATAATTATGTTACTTTTAAAATGATTTAAAAAAAGAGATATTTCTCTAAAATAGTTTTGATTTCATCTATGTCAACATCCTTTGATGGCTGTTAAGCTTATTTGAAGTTGATTTATTATGATACAAAACTTCTATATTGTATTGAAGGTTTTGTGATATTTTTGACTATGGATAAGCTATTCTTATGTCACTCGTGGTTTTTTTAAAGTATTTACATTTCATAAGTTATTTTTAATCCGAATGATTATGTTATATTTCAACCTTTCATTCAGATGAATGTGTTAGACAAGTATGTTCCGGGTTGGGGACCAGTAAAAGTAAGCCCTCCGGTTGGTCTCCAGTTATTAGAGGAACTCCGGTTTCTTCTCCGGTTATTAGAGGAACTCCAGGTTGGTGTCTGGTTATTAGAGGCACTCCGGGTTGGTGTCCGGTTATTAGAGGCACTCCGGGTTGGGTTCCGGTTACAGATAGCCCCAAGGTCTTGGGATGAGGCCTTGACAAAGAAATTAAAGTTTAGCATTATGCATTCCAACATTATGAAAGTGGTTATTAATATTGCATGTGATTATTCGATTAGTAGAATATCCATGTGAACAAGTAAATGGAATTATTTCATTTTACTTTTTCCATACTATGTTGAAGTTCAAGTTTAAAATTCTTTTCTTTTAGTAATGCATTTCCTTAAATGTTTATGCTTAATTTTGAATGTTCCGCTATATTTTTATCCTTACTGGGCATTTGAGCTCACCCCTTTTCTATGTTTTATTTTTCCCAGGATGTGAAGAAGTAATTTATGAATGACCTGCAGGGATATTATGAGGGGATAATAGTGTGGAATGTGGAGACATTATGTTGTTGTAGTAGTTTTTCATTTTATGATGTAATGTAAAAATTATGAATATATCTAGTGTTTCCAAGGCTACTAAATCAATAGGTCTTTCGAGATTTGATCTTTCTTGTGATCATGCCAATGTTATGTAATAATGCACCGACTCTGGGTAACTAGGGTCGGGGCATTACAGTTGGTATCAGAGGAAGTTTAGTACAAACCTTGGAAGCTAGATTTAGATAAACTCTGATTAGAGAACGTAGACCTATGATGAACTTTGAGGATTAGTATAGAAGATCTTCCTAGAATTTTGGTATTGTAGAGATTTTGTGAGTTTTCCGAGCAATACATCCCTGTCTGGATACGAGCAGGTAGAGGCGGCTCTGGCACAGATGTACCTAGGGGTAAAACCCGAAAACACCGCTTTGAGCTAGACTCGAATAGGAACTGGTTCACGACAACGGGCCTTACTGCACTCTTGGTTACGACACTCCCGGGGGATATTCTTTGGATAACTCTCATTTTCTTTACAAATCATTATAAAGGGGTTATGTGTATATACTTCCTCAATGAAAACATTTTTATGATTATGGATTATATCCATAAATAGTTCAATTTATGTTATGTGTTTTATAAGTATGGGAGTTTTTATTTTGATTAATAAACTGATCTAGTTTATGCCATTGTTTAGAAATGGCGCCTAGTGGAAGAAATGGAAACCGTATCAATCCACGCACTCCATGCAGGGATTTCCCTCCTGCTCAAGATAATTATAGTGGAGTTGGTGATGCAACTGGTGCCGATCAGCTAATCACCATACTGGGACAACTTACTCAGGTTATGAATAATAACCTTACCCGTATGGAGCACCCTGATCCGCAGCGTGGAGGATCAATGTTAGATCGATTCATGAGGCAACAACCACCAACGTTCAATGGGAGTACAAATCTCTTAGTAGCTGAGCAATGGATATTTTCCCTAGAGAAAATATTTCAGGCTTTGGGGAGTGGTGAAAGGGAAAAAGTTATCATGGCAGTTTACCGCCTCACTGGAGATGCCGATCAATGGTGGTCATTGATTCAAAATACAAAGGAAGATGATGAAGTATCAAATATGGAATGGAGGGAGTTCAAAGATCTGTTTTTAGAAAAATACATTCCTCGCGACCATCGAGCAGATATGGAAAGGCAATTTCTGAGTTTGAGACAGAAGGAGGATGAGAATGTCACAAAGTATGAGGCTTACTTTACAAGGTTATCAAGGTATGCCGTAGATTATATACGTAACCCAAGAAGTAATATTGATCATTTCTTTGATGGGTTAAAACCATTTCTCCGTCGAGCATTAGTCTCACAATCCTTTTCATCGTACTAAGACATTGTCTCATGTGCTATCAAGACCGAAAAGGAATTCTCTAAGTCTTATGACTTTAAAGAAAAGAAAGAGAAGAATAGGCATGCTGATCAATCTGGGAATGGAAATAAGGGGAAGAAAGGAATGGTTGAATATCCATCCTGTGGTAAATGTGGGAAGAAACACCCCGGTACTTTCTTGAAGGGAATGGGAGTCTATTACAAGTGTGGTGAAAAAGGCCACCAAGCTCGTGATTGCAAAGGGAAGAAGGA
This sequence comes from Viscum album, assembly GCA_963277665.1. Lineage (NCBI taxonomy): Eukaryota > Viridiplantae > Streptophyta > Magnoliopsida > Santalales > Viscaceae > Viscum > Viscum album. Next base: position 2,004,284,420 of record OY728122.1, on the reverse strand, counting down.
ATCCACCAACGTTCAGTGCTACAATTGCAAGGAGATGGGACATTATGCAAATGAATGTCCTAAGCGTCAGGAGAACTTACCTCAGAAAAGGCCAAGGGATCAAGGCCAAGCTTATGCTATCACTACTGCTGAGGTAGAAGCTCTGAAAGACGTGGTGGCAGGTAATTTAATGGTTTCCTCAAGTTTAACAAATGCATTATTTGATTCTGGGTCATCACATTGTTTCATATCTTCCCAGTTTTCTAAGAAAATTAGATATTTCCAATTTGATTTCACAAGGGAGTTGTCAGTTAAAACTCCTAAGGGAAGTATCATTGCAACAATGTTTTGTGAATCAGTCCCCATTAGAGCACATAAATGTTCGTTATCTGCTGATCTCATCGTCATACCTATGATTGAGTTTGATATAATCCTTGGTATGGACTGGCTTTTGGACTATGATGCGAAGATTTATTATAAGAAGAAAGAGGTTACAATTCTTGATGATAATGATAAGGAACACCTTATCTTTAGAGTAGAATCGTTACCACCTAATTCTTATTTAGATCCACCCCCAGTAGCTCAGCTAAATTCAATTATTGGGGAGGAAGAGAATGAAATAACTGTCGGTGAGGAAAGGAATGTTCAAATAGAGGATGTACCTGTTGTGAAAGAATTTGTAGATGTATTTCCGGAAGATTTACCTGGACATCCTCCAGAACGAGAAGTTGAGTTTTCCATTGATTTGATTCCTGGATCAAGGCCTATATCGAAGACCCCTTATAGAATGGCCACTGTAGAATTAGTTGAAATAAAGAAACAACTAGAGGAATTGAGTAATAAAGGATTTATTCGCCCTTGTGTTTCTCCATGGGGAGCCCCTGTTCTTTTTGTTAAAAAGAATGATGGATCTATGAGGTTATGTATCGACTACAGGGAGATCAATGCTATAACGATAAAGAACAAGTATCCCCTACCTCGCATTGATGATTTATTTGACCAACTGCATGGATCTCAATACTTTTCGAAGATTGAACTTCGATCTGGATACCATCAGTTGTGTGTGAAGAAGGAAGACATTCCGAAGACAGAATTTCGAACCAGGTACGGGCATTATGAGTTTACTGTAATGCCGTTTGGATTAACTAATGCACCCTCTGTATTCATGGATCTGATGAATAGAGTTTTCAAGGAGTATCTCAATGAATTTTTGGTGGTATTTATTGATGATATCTTAGTATACTCTAAAAGCTACGAAGATCATGAAAATCACTTGCGCATTATCTTGAAGACTCTGAGGAGGCATGAATTATATGGAAAGTTAAGCAAGTGTGAATTCTGGATTCATGAGATTTCTTTTCTTGGCCATATTGTCTCTAAAGATGGAATCTCTGTTGATCCTTCTAAGACCAAGGCAATCCAAGAATGGCCAACACCTACGAGTATAACTGAGGTACGTAGTTTTATTGGTTTGGCAGGTTATTATCGACGTTTCGTCCAGAATTTTGCCCGATTGGCTAACCCATTAACGAAGATCACACGTAAAGGGGTTAAATTTGTTTGGACAAAAGAGTGTGAAGAATGTTTCGAGGAACTGAAGAGAAGATTAGTCAATGCTCCTATATTGACTCTACCATCGGGGAATGATGGGTTCGTTATTAATAGTGATGCATCAAAGAAAGAACTTGGTTGTGTCCTTATGCAGAATGATAGAGTTATTGCCTATTCATCACGACAGTTGAAAATTCATGAACAAAACTATCCTACTCATGATCTCGAGTTAGCAGTAGTGATCTTTGCTTTGAAGATATGGAGGCACTACCTCTATGGTGAAAAATGTGAGATTTATACTGATCACAAGAGTTTGAAGTATATTTTCTCACAAAAAGAACTCAACATGAGGCAAAGGAGATGGCTTGAATTACTCAAGGATTATGATTGTACGATACACTACCACCCGGGGAAAGAAAACAAGGTGGCAGATGCTTTGAGTAGAAAAGACCATGGAGTTTTGAACAATAAGAGAATTGAAAGGGATCCAATTTTCATGGATCTAGTGAAGATGGACATCGGAATAACCAAGGAAGGTGAAACATCAATGCTTTTTCAAATAGTTGACAAACAATCTTTACTAGAAAGGATTAAGAGTTCTCAGACTGACGATGAAGAATCTAAAAGAAGATTAAAGCTTTGAATGATGGGAGATTGAGAGACTTTGTGTATAAAGATGAAATTTTGAAATTTGGGAAGAGACTTTGTGTTACTGATATACCTGATCTAAAAAGGGAATTGCTGGATGATGCTCATAGTTCCAATTTCCTTATACACCCAGGGAGCACCAAAATGTATAGAGATTTGAAGGAACATTTTTGGTGGGACAACATGAAGAGGGAGATTGCTGATTTTGTGTCAAGATGTATGGTTTGTCAACAAGTGAAAGCTGGAAGGCAACATCCTGGAGGAGTCATGCAACCTCTACCCATAACAGAGTGGAAACGGGACAATATTACAATGGACTTTGTCATGGGGCTACGAAAGACTCCTAGAGGGAACGATGCAATATGGGTTATTGTTGATCGTCTTACCAAGTCAACACATTTTCTTGCCATAAGAGAAGATCTACCCCTGGAACGTCTAGCAAGACTATATATTAATGAAGTTGTGAGACTTCATGGAGTACCCCTATCGATTGTTTCTGATCGTGATCCCCGTTTTACTTCAAGATTCTGGAAAAGTCTTCAAAAATCCCTAGATACTGAACTTCATTTGAGCACTTCTTACCACCCTCAGACAGATGGACAATTAGAACAGACTATTCAAACCCTAGAAGACATGTTGAGATCTTGCTCACTTTACTTTCAGGGTATGTGGGATCAATACTTACCTCTCGTAGAATTTTCCTATAACAATAGCTTCCATTAGAGTATTCAGATGGAACCATCTGAAGCGTTATATGTAAATAGATGTCGTACACCAACCTGTTGGGATGACGTTGGTGAAAGAAAACTTGTAGGTCCAGAACTGGTGGAGGAAACGATGGAAAAGGTGAAGGTAATCCAAAATCACATCAAAGCAGCTCAAAGTAGGCAGAAGAGCTATGCCGATAATCGAAGGAAGGATTTGGAATTTCTAGTCGGTGATCATGTTTTCCTGAAGGTATCTCCATGGAAGGGAGTCATACGTTTTGGTATGAAAGGTAAATTGAGTCCCAGGTATATCGGACCTTTCGAAATTCTAGAACGAATTGCGGCTGTAGCTTACCGATTGGCAATGCCGCCAAGTCTCTCTAAAGTTCATGATGTGTTCCACTTATCTCTATTGAGGAAATACATGCCGGACCCAATGCATGTACTCACCTATGAGGAATTAGAGCTGGAACCCGATCTTTCCTATTGTGAAGAGCCCTTCAGGATTCTTGAAACGAGAGAACAAGTACTGAGAAACCGGACGACGCGTCTGGTAAAAGTTTTGTGGAGAAACCATAAGATGGAAGAGTTAACGTGGGAACCCGAGGAACTTATGATGAAGAACCACCCAAGTCTTTTCATGTGATAATTATTCTAGAAATTTGGAGGACGAAATTATTTGAAGGAGGGGGAATGTAACACCCCAAGCTTCTACGGTACGCTTCTCTTTGAATAATGTGATAGCGTGTGTTGTACGCAACACCGAGTTCTAACACACCATAACCAATCAAACTAGCCATTATGAATAGTAATACCTAATTTTTGAAATTATATATATTTTATATTTTAAAATGGACTTCATTTTTCGATTCGGAATATCGAATTTAGCCTAAGGTGAAATTTTGGTACTTTTCGGATAACTTTAATATTTTGATAAATAGTGAAAATTACTAAATTTCAATTAAAAACAACTTTTTTTAATCAAAATAATTAATAGTGATAAATTATGAATTTGAGTGGTTTTAAAGTATATTTATAATATATTTTTACCATTTAATATAATGTTGGTCATTGGACATAATTTTACAATTAAACCAAACATAAACAAGTGTTAATCTTTTGATAGTTATTATCTCTTAAAAACACGCTTTTTGTTTTGACAGCGAGAATTAATTTTAAATTAATTTCTGCCACTTCTGTGTTTTGAATTTAGAAAAATGGATTCCATATTTGGAATCAGGATGTCCAAATTGTGTAAATAGGTAACTTTTATTTTTAGACATTTTGAATAATTACTGCGGTAAATATTTTATTTTCCATGGTTAAGGGTAAATCCGGTAAATAAGGGTTAAAAAATAATATTATAATAATAATAAATTACCCTAAAACGTGTCCTAGCCTTATAGGTTGATACATGTTCGACCATAGACATCTTTGGGTCGATTTTGGGACCCCATGGTGCCACTTGTAGGTGATAGGGACACTTTTTTTTAATTAAGTTAAAATGAATACAAAAATGACACAAGCATATATCTTTTAGACAAAATTTTTTTACATAGGGTTATATATGTTGGATTTTAGATTAGAAATATTCATTAGAAATATAATAAAGATTTCCTATATAATTATATTTTATTTATTATTTTTAGACATTAAATAATTTAATTTATTTATGACACAATGATGATGAAGTAATTACTATAATAGTGAAAAATTAAAATAATTGATATTATAAATACCCAAATAAATATAATATGAAACTTTTAATGAATTAAACTAATTTTCTAGGATAATATGATATATTAGGATTGATTTAATTGACTTATTTCGAAGTAATAAATCTATTATGAGTTTCACAAAAATCAACTATTGAATAGTGTCAAAATTGACATAAAAGAGTACCTAAAACAAATTTTTTATTATTAATTGATATTAAATTCCAAAAAATCTAAGGTTCGGCCAAGAGACTTATATCATTATAGGTTCATCATTAATGGACCACTTGGGGGTCTCTTGGATGTATATAGTAAGTTTATTAACCATATTATATAAGAATACAAAGAGACGTTGTAAAAGTGAAACTAATTAATTTAGAGTTAATACTTAAAGATAAGGTTAATATAAGTACCCAAACCTGTATAAATTCTATTGGTTGAGTTGTTTTCGACATATCCCCACCTTAAAATTTAAATAATCAACTTTTGAGCCATTAGAAACCGAAAATGAATTTATTATAAACTAATATCTCTAGCTTTTCCAAAGGTTCCCCTCACCCCTCTTATAAAAGGGCACTCATCCTTCTCATTTCTTCCCACCTTAAAAGCCTTTTGGTTCGGCCAACCTCTGCCCAAATACTCTCCCAACTTCCCTCACTACAACCTAGAGGCCTTAGTTTGAGAAGAAAGCAAACCTATGGATCCCTTTTGATCAAATCAAAAGGAAGAACCCGAAGAAGAGGTAATGTTTTCACCACCCTTTTCAAGTTCCTTTCTTCTTCCACTTCTTCTTTCTTTGTTATTACCATTCTAAAATAATAACTCCAGTATCATATGTATACTGTGATGTTATTATAAATATGTTACAACCATATTCAGTATTCTATCCACCCTTTGAATAACATGTCACCATACGTGTGTACGTACGGCTTACCGTCTCCACGTCGTGGTGTAATTGTTATTCAATATATTATTATTTGGATGGGTATAATAATGATGTTTAACTCATGTAAATAATAAATATAACATGTTAATTATTCTGTATATATGATATAACATCCATTTATATATTATTTTAATATCAAAAGAATGATATTGTCGCTCGTGCGTACGTACGGACTACCGTCTCCACGAACTTGATAAGATTCATTCTCCATCGTATCCAATCAAGTTTAATTATCATTTGATGATTTAAAAATGATGTTTAAGGACTTGATATCATTATGGATATGAATAATATACAACCTATCCATTATAAATATGTCTTACGTAACAAAACATATAAAAGAAAACAATTAAGTTAACACCCGAAACAACGATAATACTAAGATATTATTATCAAATCAATATTAAAAGATCATATATGATATCATATTAATTCATATGATTCTTGTATAATTTAATAACAATTATTTCACCATTATACAGGAGGTTAAACTACCCCAACCAAGGAAAAGTTCAAGGTAAGGGGTTTTCATCTCACTCCTTATTCCCGTGAGATTCATGCCATATGGCCACCATCACCTTTTGTGTGGTGTATGTACTGCCCATAATTATATTCTTTGTGTAATACACTCTAATTTATGTGTATTTACATATTCATTGTATGATACCTCTTTTATGGGTTGTATGTTTCATAAGTTACCAAATTGGTAAGGGTTATTTCACAATCTCTTCATTATCCGAGGTTGTTTATATGTAATAATCTACTGGGATCTCTTTATCATCCACATCCATGTTTTCTTAAAAATTTATTTCAAAACATTTTTATTATTTACAAGAATATGGGTTAAATTCATTTATACCCTTATGTGTTTCGAACGGAATCTTTCCGTCATTTTCCAAACAAGGCACTTTTAACCTTTTCGACAAATTTAAGGTAAGAATGTTTTTTAACTTATACGGCGGGTGCGGCTATTTACCGCCGTTATAAAATCGTCAAAGCTTCCCTTACAAGCTTATAAGAATATTTTCAAATTGAATGTATTATAATTATGTTACTTTTAAAATGATTTAAAAAAAAGAGATATTTCTCTAAAATAGTTTTGATTTCATCTATGTCAACATCCTTTGATGGCTGTTAAGCTTATTTGAAGTTGATTTATTATGATACAAAACTTCTATATTGTATTGAAGGTTTTGTGATATTTTTGACTGTGGATAAGCTATTCTTATGTCACTCATGGTTTTTCTAAATTATTGACATTTCATAAGATATTTTTAATCCGAATGTTTATGTAATATTTCAACCTTTCATTCAGATGAATGTGTTAGACAAGTATGTTCCGGGTTGGGGACCGGTAAAAGTAAGCCCTCCGATTTGGTCTCCGGTTATTAGAGGAACTCCGGTTTTGTCTCCAGTTATTAGAGGAACTCCGGGTTGGTGTCTGGTTATTAGAGGCACTCCGGGTTGGTGTCCGGTTATTAGAGGCACTCAGGGTTGGGTTCCGGTTACAGATAGCCCCAAGGTCTTGGGACGAGGCCTTGACAAAGAAATTAAAGTTTAGCATTATGAATTCCAACATTATGAAAGTGGTTATTAATATTGCATGTGATTATTCGATTAGTAGAATATCCATGTGAACAAGTAAATTGAATTATTTCATTTTACTTTTTCCATGCTATGTTGAAGTTCAAGTTTAAAAGGCTTTTGTTTTAGTAATGCATTGCCTTAAATGTTTATGCTTAATTATGAATGTTCCGCTATATTGTTATCCTTACTGGGCATTTGAGCTCACCCCTTTTCTATGTTTTATTTTTCCCAGGATGTGAAGAAGTAAGTTATGAATGACCTGCAGGGATATTATGAGGGGATAATAGTGTGGACTGTGGAGACATTATGTTGTTGTAGTAGTTTTTCATTTTATGATGTAATGTAAAAATTATGAATATATCTAGTGTTTCCAATGCTACTAAACCGATCGGTCTTTCGAGATTTGATCTTTCTTGTGATCATTCCAATGTTATGTAATAATGCACCGACTCTGGGTAACTAGGGTCGGGGCGTTACAATGAAGATAAATAGAGAATGTCATTTCAGGCCTCACATGGGGATTCCGATACATCTATCCAAGAAGCCATCTTAAAGGGATCACAGTACTATGTGTTGGAGGATATTTCATACTAACCCTTAGTTAGTGTACATGGGGAACACACCCTAATTAAACTTGTCCAAGATACAAAGTAAATGTGATTCAAGAAAACATTATGGAAGTATATGACATTTAGTAAGGTTATACACCATGTCCCTTGGAGACAAGTCCTACTAGGTAAATGATTTGTGTCATGTCTTTGTGGCCATGTAAAGATACAAAAATTTTGGTTTTTCCATGTACTAGTACATTGGTATGGCCTTGTATTCAATGTCAAACCTGGATTTCATGGAAGTAAACAGAGTTCCCGTGCCCTTGTACTCCATCTTGTATCTTTTTACCCTCTGAGGTACATGTTGAGATCACCAAACGAGACCACACACAGTGTGATAAGGCCACACACCATGTGATACTAATCTTTTTCCTTAATCCATTTCCACCACATAGATGGTCCTAAATGGTGTGTGAATTTTATTAACATGAAGTGTAGTGTGTAACATTCCAACTTTCAATATTTTGACTCTATGTCCTTGAACTCTATTCAGGACACCATTTCAGCCTCACCATGCACTGCAAAATCATGAGGCCAGACCTAAAGAGCCATTCCTTTACCAATCAACAACATTTGGTCCTTCGATTCATTCTGAAAATTGGACCATCATCGTTCTTCATTGTGTGGTGAAGAACTTGAAATCAAGTATCCAAAACCTTTTGATTCACCTTTAGTTCCAATATTTAGACCACCATATTTTCATGTTGATCTATGATCTATTAATTCTAATAATTATTCAATGAAATAGTGGTAAAAGTATAAATTTCTTGGTGGATGTTGAACCATCGGTCAATGAGGAACACTTGTGATGATTAAAGAATTTGGGTGATAAAGGGACAACAATTTTGAGGATTGTACCTCATTATATGTTCATATAGACTTCAATTCATTTCTTTTTGAAAAAATAATGAAGTGATGTCAATTAATAACAATTAAAATCTCCAAATTTATGATTCATATATCCCTTCTTGCAATTGGAATGATCTACAGATAAATTCATTGGTTGATTATTCCATGTTCATAATAGAAAAAAAAATGGGAAATGAAAACCAAATCAAATAACATCTAACATCAATTTGTATCAATTTTTGATGAATAATGGAGTTGTTACAAGATCATTGGAGAGGTCCTCTAAATTTTATTGCACATATCATCAATATCCAATCAGGCCATCATCCACCAAAAGAATATCTTCTTAAGGATCTACAAAATTCCTATTGATCTCCAGGTTATAACGGATAAACCATGTAATTAAAGATAACCATTTATTAATATAATATGTTAGGTCTCTGCATCAACAAAATAATATAAAATTATTTATTTTTCTATTTATTTATTTTACACCAGAGGGGAATTTTGTACAAACTCCCGACACTGAACAAGTTTATTTCACACCCATAATAAGACTCTTTTACTAAAATGAGCGATTAACATGACTTTATAAAATGAGCCAATTTTAGGAATTTATAACATAATTTCTTAAAAACCGTACATCCATTATATTTAATATATTTAATTAATTTCAAATCTTTTTTCTCGGAACTTCGGGCCTCAAAATTGCACATCGTATCAGCACTCGGGCTAAAAAATAATCCATACAATTTCCAATACTAATACAATGAAAATTAGTGTCATTTCATTCTCATCACCTTTAAGATTTACTTCCTAAAATCCCAAACATGGGTTATAGAATTGGATGTTAGTACTGAGCATTAATTGGAGTCTCCCCCTCCCATGTGCTACCATGGAGATTTATATACTTCTAATGGACATACATTAAAGGAATTTCTCACCCATAATGGATCATATCCTACTGATTCTCAATCTCTATTGGATGATTAGAGAGGGTAGGTCTATCTATAAGGACCCGGCCTTAAAACATTACATAATCTTGAATTAAATGAATAATTCACAATGAGGATCTTTTCAGGTTTATAGTTTTAGAGAATTAGGACATAACTATTAGATCTCAATGATTACAATGAAGATGCATCTACTGAGTTTCCATTTTTTTTAAAAAATAAAAACTCTTGAACAAAAGTGTCATGCCTAGTTCCATTTTTTAGACAACATGACATTTCATTAATCCCATCCTTGACCCTATTACATTTTATGTCCTATGAAAAACATTTCAAAAAACATGGGATGAGCATAAAAATCTCAGTAAGGGATATAAAAATACAGAAAGAAAACATTAATCCATGTATACCTAAGAATAAGTGAAATCATACATTACTTACAAAACATAAGAACATTAACATACCTCATGAAATCATAATATTTATTAATAACTCATAGAAATAATAAGACTTAAATGCAACTTGAGGCATTCATAATATTATTACATAGGGAGTAACCCTCATGGTTACGTTTGGAATACCCATCACAGTATATTTCCTAAATCTCTTCGGAGAAACCTTATAGTTTAACTCCTTCGTGTTACCCAATGCATTGGAGAGATATCTCGGGCTCACCCACCCTTAGTTTATCACGAAGCCACCCAACTTTATAAACAATGCCCAAGAACCATAACACAATCGTATCACATAAAACATGCATAAAGGAAACATAACATTTCCACATTTCAATCATAACAAATTGATATAATCAAAACATTATAAAAACCATTTTCAATACCAAAATAAAAGAAAAGTAAAAAATGGTATTTATTTTTCATTTAAAAAAAAATTATGGCTTGTAGAGGAAGCCAAGACTTAAATAGTGGTCACAACGGCGGAGAAGTCGTTGTCGCCGCATACGTAAGACAAAAAACATTCCTTCAATCGTTTAGTAAAAATATTTATGTAAAAAGATTCATTTTGAATGAAATTAAAAGTAAAAAAGGGTTTATTATACAACTAATAAAATAATTTCGTATATAAATCGAAGTATGCCTCAATGAAAGGAGATTGAGACGAAGTTCTGTACAAAGACGGTATCCTTAGATTAATATGTGTGACAAATATAAATAAACCCAATATAAGTGGATATTAAGTGTAAAACAATAAGAGGTAATCCACACATATTCATAGTACGACATAATCAAGAAGTATAAATTTAAACCAAATAATTGAAATTGGATTAAGAAGTTCCATTACAGAAATTTGACAGCCTAACGACGTCAACTTAAAATTCATAAAATGGGTTGATGAGAGATAAAAAGGGTATATCATCACTAGGGAATAAAATTTATAGCAATAATTATATAGAATAACATATCCCAACATATTTAAGATGTAAATTAAAAGACATAACAAAAACAAGTCTTTTAAAAAGAGGAGGGTGAAAGGTTCCCTTACCGATTTGGGTAACTTTCAAAACGTATACCCCATGAAAGAAGGAATATACAATGTTGATGTAAATACCAATAAACGAAATTATATTACACATAGAGTAGAATAATGTGCAGTACATACACTACTCAATGGATATAGTGGCAAATATAGCATGAATGTCACAGGAATAAACAGTGGGATAAAAACCCCTTACCTCATTATAATCAATCGAGTCGTATGACCAAAAGATAATAAACACCAAATTAATCACATAATAACATGAATATAAATAAAATCTTGATAATATATTTAAAATGTAAGTAAAAAATACCCCACATGCAACAAATAAGTGGCGAACAATGGAAATCTCATGAAATTAAAAGTGAGATATGAAATCCACTTACCTCAAGTCTGACTGGTCTTGTTCGTTTCTTTATATTCCTGAATAATAAACTTTGGTCAATTTATAATTTATTAAGGACATCCTTTATATTTTATTATTAAATTAATACCACATATTATCATGTTATAAAAATTAGGTAATAATGTGAGTTCGTATCTTACGTTTTGTCGATGTCCGGTACTTGAGTAAAAAATAAACTTGTTTGAAGAAAATTGTCCATGTAGTTATAATTACATCATATCTAGAATGGTGTTCATGATTTAAATATAATATATATCCAGTGTATATATATTTACTAATATTCCAAAAAAATTGGAGATAATAAATGAATTGTACCGTTCATGGAGATGGTAGGTCGTACATACGCATGAACACTACTTTCATTTTTTGTCATATTAATGGACTTTAAAACTAAATTAGACAAAAATATATTATAATTAAAGTTTAATATATATCTTATATAGGTATCATATGTTCACTAATTACATTCTTTATAAATTCCATGTTTGGCATGAATGAGTCACATCACTTGAGGGGGCGGTAGTCCACACTTCCTCATATGAAATTATCACATTTGGACAACATGAAAAGCATAAAGATTTGTTTTAAATATAAAATAAAGAAGAATAGAGAGGAAATAAATATAATATAAATCATATATAAATATAGTTCCATCATAATGGCCACCATGAGAGGTGCTAAAATAATATTGAACAATCATCGTTTCGTGAGGCAGTAATTCGCCACACATAGAAACATTATGTTCTTTAACCATTAGTCGGAGGTGTGTGTAAGTGTAGGTAGAATAATTATCATAAAAAAATCCTAGTATATTGAGGATAATGGTGTTATTATGGGATTAAATAATAAATATATATAGGTGAGTGAATAAGGAAAATAAAACAAAGAAACTTGAGAGAAGACATTACCTTTAAATCAGGTAACTCTTTTAGATTTGAGCTAAAGGCTGTCTTGGAAAGAATTCTGCCCAAAGTGAGGATTCTAAGAGTGATAGAGGGATTTGGAGAGATAATATGAGAATATTTTGGATGAGACAAGGGCTTGAGAGTTGTGGGTAATGGAGTATAGTTGGGGGCCTTTTATAAGTGGGAGGAGGGTCACATTTGGAAAGTCTTGAAATGATACTTTGTTATAAAATTATTTTCGGATTTTAAAGGTCCAAAAATGATATCTTTTAGAGGATAAGGTGATAAGGGTTCGAAATCCAGCCATTCAATAGGTTTTTTAAAAGTGTAAGTCTTATAGTTTACCTTATAGTTTAATTTTATTTAAATCGTTCATTAATGAGGTAATCACTACATCATCATGGTGTCATAAATAAATTTATTTATTTAATGTATAAAAATTATAAAAAATACCATGATGTAGGAAATATTTTTAGATTTACAATGAATATTTATATTATAAGGGATAATTTATTTAAAAAATATTAAAATTGTTTTACTTAGGATATACAAACCTTTGTTATATTTCCCTTCTTTTTTAAAAATAATGTCATCAATGTCACTATCACACCCATGTGACTCCATGGGCCCTCAGGTTCAGTAAAAAGCTTCCCATGGTCATAAATTACTCAAAAAGACGATTTTTACACATGTTGGGGTCATTTTATATTGTTATGATACTATTTTATTACCCTTAACTACCCGATTATTAATTAATCACTATAATTAAAGATAATTACCATCATTACTATTAATAATGTCCAAAAACAAAAGAGTATTAATTACATAATTTGGATCTTCTGATTACTAATATAGAATCCATTTTACCAAATTTCAATCACCGAAATTGTAATAATTAATTTAAAAATAATTCCCACTGTCACAACCAAGGACGGGTTTTTAAGAAGTAAAATTTATCAAAAGATTGACTTGTTTTTACATCCAATTGAAAAGTGAAATTACTTCCAATTAACAAAATTGTATTTAGTGATAAACACATAATTCAATTACACTTTAAAACTAATTAAAAGGACAATATGACTATATAATTAAATTAGATGAAAATGCAGTTTTGAAGTAAAATGCAGTATTTTTCCCTATTCAATAAAAACGAACATTTGTCATAAAAATACAAAAAATTCATCCAAAGTAAATTTTATATTCCAAATTCAAAAAAAATATCCACTTTACCAAATTCAAAACATATAATTTATTTTATAATTAATTCTCGATATCAAAACAAATAGCGTGTTTTTAAGAAACAATATCTTTCAAAAGATTGGCACTTGTGTATGTACAATTTCAAAGTTAAATTAATTACAATGACCACCATTGGATTTAATGGTAAAAATACATTTCAACTACACTTTAAACCCAATTAAAAATATAATCTAACCATATAAGTAAATTAGATTAAAATGAGGTTTTGAATTAAAATACAACATATTCACTATTCATTAAAAAATGAACATTATCAGAATAATAAAAAAATTACAAAAAGTAAATTTTTATTTCCTTATTCTAAATAAGGATTTTAATATTTTCAAATATAACATATAAAATTGACAAATAGTTTTTTTAAAAATGGTTCTCCATCAAAAGGCGGTTAATCGACCTTTTAAAGAACATTAGAATATTTATGCTCAAAATTGAATTCATTTCTTATTTCAAGCCTCTAACTTATATGGGATAATTATAAATTTTTTTAACAAACATATATAATCATTTTGTAGTTAGTTCTGTTCATTCACGATGTTACAACAGTTAGGTGTTAACTTCCATTTAAAATAATATTATTATATTATTAGTGTGCAACATATGATTTCAAAGAAATTCGTTGTTGCGTATTGGGTACTCCATCAAACATAGCATTCCCTTTAAAGTAATATTAAGATTTTATTCACAAATAATAATAAATATGAAAATTTCATATTCTTTATTTACCTGGAATGTTACATCCTTCCACTATTTTGAGAATTGCATCCTCACAATTTTAAAATTGGGCTTGGAAACATCATTGAAAGCCCCACATCAGAACAAGATTAAATTAAACTATCACATTAAAAGAAGAAAGAAAAGTACAATGGTCACCCGAGACAATAGATACTAGGATTCCATTAAAAACATGGATATGGAAGAGAAAACATAGGGTCTTGTTCTAATAGAGAGTGATATAAAACTTTTTTAGGAGAAATTTTGTAGAGACCCAAAGCTTGACGTACATGGACATTACATTACATTAGCAGAATACTTAATACATAACAAAAACAGACACACAAGGACTGTAATAGTTTAGTGTCTTTGGAAACATGGAACTTAATCTTCTAATCGTGGTGAAAGATCTTTAACATCTCCCATAAAGATCTTCCCCTTTTTTTCTTACCTAAAACCTTTCTTTATATCCTGGGAAAAAGAAAACATAAAAAGGGTGAGCTCAAATGCTCAGTAAGGGTAAGCATGGATAAAATAAAACATACCATATACATTTGAACTTAAAAACATGAACATAATGTTTAAAAATCAAAATCTTGAAAAATGACATAAAACATTGAAGTACGTAAGGCATAGATCATAAAGAAACAGTAAGAATGATAAAATAGCATGGGAATAAAACATGTAATTGTGGAAACTATTAAGCACATGATATGATTTCCATAGTAGCCAAGGAATTACTGCCAAGACCATCTTAGTGGACAAATTCCCTTTCTGAATCGAGTTCACTCCTCGTTCCAGTCCTATATTACTGAACCGGTTTAACTTTCTGTTCCAGTCATGTCTATCTCATGAGATATAAAGATTTACCCAATGCATTTGAGGGAGATATAGGTCCCACCCATCTAATAATGAAATCATTCTTACATTTGCCACAAAATAAACATACATTATTAATAAAAACCCAATAAATAAAATGGGTTTCATAAACATCATCCCATCATCAAATTCTCCATATAAAAGAAATGGATATCATTTCATAATAAGAGAAGTTAAACCATGTAAATCATAGAGACATTATTCTTGAAACATACACATATGAAATAATGTCATCTTAGATGAAATATGGTTTTGATAAAACATTTGAAATGGATTCTTGAAGAAAATATCCCTTTTTCTTCAATATCATTTTCTTTTCAAAAAATTTCATGCAATTTTAAAAGAAAATGATTTTGTTGAAAATATTCATGAAATATTTTGGAGGAATCTTCATGAAAACAAGGCTTTATAAAACCATAAAAATCCGTTCGTGCTGTATAATTTAAAAAAACATTATTTTCGTACTTTTGCTCGAAAAGTCAAAAAGTACCTCGTAACGTAAACAAAAGAAATATTCCTTACATAACATGTAGTAAAAGTAAAAAATGGGTAAAAAGGACTTTAAACATATATGAAAACACTTTTATAAAACATGGACATGGATGATAGAAATAACCCTACTAAATACTTACGAATAAGCAATCTCAGATAAAAATGAGATTTGAAAAATTATCCCTTACCTTAGGTCCGATATGCTTCGTACGTATCCTAACCTCCTGTATAATGATTTAAATAAAGTTATTGACTTATTACATAATCATATTAATTTTTATTATATCATATATGGTTCACTTATGAATTTATATTACCCGTTCTTTTGTAAATTCCATGTTAAAGAGCATTTTGGGTAAAATCATTTCATTTGTCGTCTGTGTTTTGACTTGTAATTATTCATATGATTACATAGATCATGATTACTTAATTCCAGAATATAAAACATTATTTATATATAATATATATTCAGAATATACATATATATAATAGATCGATAAATGGAAGGAAATACACCGTTCATGGAGACGGTAGGCCGTACGTACGCATGAACGTTGTTTTCGTTTCCTCATTGAATTGAATGTAATTAATTGGATGACATATATATATATATATATAAATAAATCTAGTATCATTATTATGTCATATATTTGATGATTACTTATTATATATACCTTATAATCATTTATGAATGGTTAATCATTGAGAATGAATCTCATCGCGTCGTGGAGACGGTATTCCGTACGTACGCATGACCGATGATATCGTTCCCATAATCAT
The DNA here is from genome assembly GCA_963277665.1 of Viscum album. NCBI lineage: Eukaryota > Viridiplantae > Streptophyta > Magnoliopsida > Santalales > Viscaceae > Viscum > Viscum album. The sequence continues at coordinate 2,004,267,950 of OY728122.1, read as the reverse complement.
GGAATTTTATTGGAGTGTATGTATACTATTACAGAAACAATATAACTTTACAATAATCATATATAGTTATTATTTACACCATTGAACCCATCCAAGTAAGACAGTGGTGGAAAATAGATTACACCACGGCGTGGAGACGGTATTCCGTACGTACGCACGCGCGGTGATTTCATTTTCCATAGGATGGATAGATGGTGAAGTAAGAGTGTTTCATACTTATAATAACATATAAGTATATGAGTGATAATGATGTTATTACTTAATAATGACACTACTAATGAAGAAGAAGTATAAGAAGAAATAAAGTTGAAAGAATCAGTAACGAACATTACCTCTTCTCTGAAGCGCCTCTTTGATTCCTCCACTTAGGGCACCACAATTGGTCATTGAAGAAGACCAAGACCTCTAGGATGTTTCTAGGGAAGTGGAGAAGATAATTTGTCAGGTTTTGGATGATCTTGAAGGCTCAAATTGGTGTGAGGAAGAGAGGGAGGAGGTTCCCATTTATAAGGGAGGAGAGGGGCACCTTTGGAAATATAAGAAATATTAGTTTATATTAAATCCCAACCCCACTTAAAAACTTCCAAAATGACTCATATCCGAAGCTTAGATGAGATAGGGTTTTAATCGCTTCAACCAATAAAATTTAGACATGTTAGGAATTTATTTTAAACAATATCAACTTGATTTATCCTTATTTATCAATTTAATTTTATTTGTGGTAATAATATTGTAAATTTTAAATTATTATAAATAGTTACATATGTGTGGTTAATTATCCATAATTTGATAATTTATGACATTTTCGACTAAATAAATTTTAATTTATAATTTTTAAATATTTTTGTGATTTTTAAACAATTGTATAATATGTTATTTTTATAAAATAACAATAGTGTCAATTTTGACACTATTCATTTATTTGAATTTAAATAAAATATATACAGAAGATATGTTCGAACTAAAAGCTTTAATAGATTTATAAAATGTCATATGTGTCTAGAAAATTAGTTTATCACATTAAATAGTTCATATAATATTTATTTTAATATTTTTAAAAAAATTTATTTGATATTTTAATTAATAAAATAATTTTAACATCACTATTGTGTCATAATTAATGACAATTATTTAATCCCTAAAAATTCTAAATAAATTCCTATGATGTAGATAATTGTATTATATTTCTATATACTATTCATGTTTGAAGTTTCATTATGTTTATCACCAAATTAAAATTATTATACTTATAAGATTTAAGAAAGTGACATGTTGTCACATTCTTTGGTTTTAATAATATGTAAATTATTTTCATGGAGAAAAGTCCATTAAATGAATCTAATCCGACTCTTAGGTGATATGGGTCGACTCTTAGTCATCCAATAGGATTTTTCCTTGTGTTAGGTTAATTTTATAATATTATATTTACCCTTAATTACCTGATTTACCTTTAACTATGGTAAATAAAATTTACCGTAGTTACTAATCATAAAGCCCAAAAAAAGTACCTTATTAACATAATTTGGACCCACTGATTCCAAATATGGAATCCATTTTTTTAAATTCAATACATAGAAGTTTCAGAAATTAAATTAAAATTATTCCCGTTGTCGAATGAAAATGAGTTTTTGTTTAAAACATTGCAAAAGATTGAATTGATTTAACCTATGAATTCAATGTAAAATCAATACTAATGACATAAATTATATTAAATGGTAAAAATATATTATATTTATACTTTAAAACCATTCAATATTATAATTTAACCATATAAATTATTGCGATGAAAAAAGTTGTTTTTAATTAAAATATAGCGTGTTTTTACTATTCATCAAAATATGAAAGTTAGCAGAATAATACGAAAAATTTATCCAAAGTAAATTTTTATTTCCTGATTCCAACTAAGAATTTTATTTTGTCAAATTGAACTTATAAACATGTCAAAAACTAGATTTAAAGTGGGTGCGCCATCAAAATCCGGCAAAACTGCATTTTTTGAAAAATACTTATTTTAGCCGAAAATTTTATTTTGTTCTTATACCATGTTCTCGAAAATGTGTAAGATGAATAATAATGTTATAAAATTCAAAATTTTATTTAATACTATTCATAACAGCTAGTTCATAATAATATTATAATAATATATCGTTGTTTAGTAAAACCCGGTATTGCGTACAACACACGCTCTAGAGGAAGGTTGTGATTACGTGTAATGAAAACCAAGTCAGGGTTGCATGTTGTGCAAGAATCCTTTGTTGTTTCGTATAACAGAATCTAACCATATTTCATTTATACATTGAATATATATATATATATAAACACACTCAATGTTGCGTAGAATGACTATTATAAAACGAACATGAAATTGTGTGTAACACGATCCAAGAATAGTGTTGTGTATACTACAAGCTAATACGGTGTTGCGTATAGTACAAGATAAACTTGGTGTGCTGTATAATAGAATACGTGAATGGAATTAAAAGAATATTTTTCATAAAATCTCGGGGTGTTTCATTCTACCCCCCTTAAAATGAATTTCGCTCTCGAAATTCATCGGGGTTTTAAATGGTTTGTTACTTGAGAATTTCATTCAAAGATACCCACATCGTAAAAAGGAATCCTAAAACTTAATTTTAAAAAGTGACGTATAAAACATAACGGTTACCCAAATTAACTCATCAATGGGTTTCCACATAGGAGAACATGGGTGAAAATATGGATATGGAAGAAAAATCTAACCATCAAGTTCTGATGGAGATTGGTAGAGAACATGGAAATGAAAAATCCAACAGTCACAATACTATTGATTTGTGATGATCTAAGGTACCATCTGATTGATCAGATATAAGGGAACTAGGACAACATTTTTGGTTTTCAAGATAATTTCCCTATAGTTGATGAATTAAAAGAAATACTTGCATGATTTTGGTACAATCTCACTGTTGTTCGTGAATTGTACAATTTCCACTTCACCCCTTAATGAAATGAAATTGAATTTGTTATTGATGATGTGTTAACAGATCATGTGATAGAATGAGGGGTCATTCCATCTATTTCAAACAAAATTTTATAAAAGTTATCAAAAAAATACATAAGTCCATCTATAGTGAGATTAATCATATATGGTTCCTAAATGGACTTATACATCATATATCATACTTCTTAATATAATAAAACTAGTTTCTACTAAACAGGGACATCCTCTAGGCCAGTGGTAGGCGATAAAGGCCAGTCGCACTTCGGTTGTGGGTTCGATTCCCACAGCCTTGTCCGACGCGATGGGCTGTCGGTCGTCCTGCAGGTTTTCCTTTTTCTAAAACTACATTACTATAACATCCCATCAATAATATCGAAAAAAAGTTATATCCTTAAACAATACTAACTTATGTCCAACATAATCCTTTCCAATCTTTAGGCTTATCCAAAATACTGATGTCCAATCTCATATTATAGTGAAAATGATTACCAAAGAGTTCATATAACAAGCATGTTAATACCATCGTTGATCCCCGTATATCATGAGATATGTCTTGTTGGTCACATTACAATCATTCGAAGGCCTTAATCATGTATTCTCTTGAAAAATGAATACCCATTGAATCTTAGCGAAAACATGAGTGTCGTCAAAAGTTAACTCTTTTCACATACCAAAACCTCAAACCAAGATATAACTATTTCCTTATATCAGTCATGAGCTCATAAATACTGTCAAACATTTCATTTTCTCCTTATCCCTTCCTTATTCACATATCATCCTTTTTCCAAAAATATCTCAATCACTTTCCATGTTTACCGGTACCATAAAATTATTGAAAACCACAATAGACCAATACATAAAAATTCCAATATACCACGATACTATATACAACATTATTTTGGAATCCCATTACATAAACACATAATCATTCCACTACATCATTTTCATATTCAACATCGCCAATAGTGATCACATGTGACTTCCCTTTATCCTTTGCTTTAAGTGGTTTCTCATGTCAATCATCACTAACCCTTGAATTAGGGCATTTATTAGCATAATTCCCCATTTCCTTTCACATGAAGCATTGAAGTGTTGGTGGTGTGTTCTCTGCAGTCTTTTCATTATTCACATCATTAGCAACCCTTTTTCCATTACTTCGACACTCAGCTGCTTGATGACCTTCTTTTCCACACTTAAAGAATTTTCAAGTTCCTTTATGACAATATCCACCATGCTTCTTTCCACACTTTGAGCATAAGGAAACATTCATCTTCTTTTCACCATTATTCTGAGATTTCTCCTTGAACTCCATCTTTTGTTTCTTGTCAAAACTATGAGATGGATAAGTAACACCAACTTCCATTTCTTCCTTGATATCACAACGCACAATTTTTTCATAGCTACTAAAGTCTCTTATAGCTAATGCCCTTCGAATATTTGGTTTTAAGCCACTGAAGAATCGATCAACTTTACTTTCATTTTGGATGATAAAGCTAGATGCATACCTTGAAAGCCTTGTAAAATTCACTTCGTATACACCAACAGATTCATCATCCTTTTGCTTTAGTTCAAGAAACTCTTTCTCCATCTTTATTCGAAGAATACGAGGGAAGTACTTATTGAATAATATGTTCTTGAACTCATCCCATTCCATGGACTCAATTTCATCTCTTGGCCTAGTATTCTTGATAAGATTCCACCATTGATCAGCTTCACCTTCCAAATGATATACTGCTAAGATGAATTTATCATATTCTGAACATTGAAGAACTGAAAATATCTTTTCAGTGGTACTGATCCATTGTTCAGTAACAAGTTGATCAGAAGACCCACTGAAAGAAGGTGGACGTTGACTCATGAAGGACTCAATAGAATATTTTTTCCCTTCTCTGCTCATTTGGAAGTCTAGAATGATTCATATCTTGTGTAAGTGTAGCAATAAGATTTTTCACTCCATATCCCATAACATTTGTTTGTTCAGGAGGACAATCATTGCATTGTCCATTTCATTGACCAACACGGTTCCTTCAGGTTCCAGCCATCTTCTAAAACGCAAAAAAAATAGTTTGAGAGGCAAAAATCATGCTAGGGAAAACAACATAATAAAGGGGAGTACCTTCAATATCTAACATCTTAGTTTTTATTCTATGATCTTTACCGTAATTATAGGACGATAACCTATACTTATACTTGTCCTTAGGAAAATCCCTAGACATACCTTAGAAATATCTCTAGGGATCTCACTAAAGTTCTCGCATCCTAGTTTCCAAAGGTTGACTAAACCTTTCCTCTGATACCAACTGTAAAGACCCAAAGCTTGACGTACATGGAAATTACATTACTTTAGCGGAATACTTAATACATAACAAAAATAGACACACAAGGACCGTAATTGTTTAGTGTCTTTGGAAACTTGGAACATAATATTCTAATCATGGTGAACGATCTTCAACATCTCCCATAAAGATCTTCCCCTTTTTTTCTTACCTAAAACATTTCTTTATATCCTGGGGAAAAGAAAAAATAAAAAGGGTGAGCTCAAATGCTCAGAAAGGGTACGCCTGGATAAAATAAAACATACCATATATATTTGAACTTAAAAACAAGAACATAATGTTTAAACATCAAACGCTTGAAAAATGACATAAAACATGGAAGTACGTAAGGCATAGATCATAATGAAACATTAAGAATGATAAAAGAGTATGGGAATAAAACATTTAATTGTGGCAACCATTAAGCACATGATATGATTTCCATAGTAGCCAAGGCATTGCTGCCAAGACCATCTTAGTGAACAAAGTCCCTTTCTGAATCGAGTTCACTCCTCGTTCCAGTCCTGTATTACTGAACCGGTTTAACTTGCCGTTCCAGCCATGTCTATCTCATGAGATATAAATCATTACCCAATGCATTGGAGGGAGATATAGGTCACACCCATCTCATAATGAAATCATTCAAACTTGAGCCACAAAATAAACATTCATTATTCATAAAAACCCAATAAATAAAATGGGTTTCAAAAACATCATCCCATCATCACATAATACATATAAAAGAAAAGGATATAATTTCATAATAAGAGATGTGAAACCATCTAAATCATAGAGAAATTATACTTGAAACATACACATATGAAATAATGTCATCTTAGATGAAAAATGGTTTTGATAAAACACATGAAATGAATTCTTGAGGAAAATATCCCTTTTTCTTCAAAATCAATTTATTTTCACAAAATGTCATGAAATTTTAAAAGAAAAGGATTTTGTTGAAAATAGTCATGAAATATTTTGGAGGAAGAATCCTGAAAACAAGGCTTTATAAAACCGTAAAAATCCATTCGTGCTATATAAGTTAAAAAAACATTCTTTTCGTACTTTTGCCGGAAAAGTAAAAAAGTACCTCGTAACGTAAACAAAAGAAATATTCCTTACATACCATGTAGTAAAAGTAAAAAATGGGTAAAAAGGACTTTAAACATACATGAAAATACTTTTATAAAAAATGGACATGGATGATAGAAATAACCCCAGTAAATACATACGAATAAGCAATCTCAGATAAAAATGAGATTTGAAAAATTATCTGTTACCTTAGGTCTGATATGCTTCGTACGTATCCGAACCTCCGGTATAATGATTTAAATAATGTTATTGACTTATTACAGAATCATATTAATTGATATGAAATCATATATGGTTCACTTATGACTTTATATTACCCGTTCTTTTGTAAATTCCATGTTAAAGAGCGTTTTGGGTAAAATCGTTTCATTTGTCGTCCGTGTTTTGACTTGTAATTATTCATATGATTACATAGATCATGATTAATTAATTCCAGAATATAAAACATGATTTATATCTAATATATATTCATAACATACATATATATAATAGATCGATAAATGGAAAGAAATACACCGTTCATGGAGACGGTAGGCCGTACGTACGCATGAACGTTGTTTTCGTTTCCTCATTGAATTTAATGGAATTAATTGGATGACATACATATATATATACATAAATCATGTATCATTATTATGTCATATATTTCATGATTAATTGTTATATAAAATTTATAATCATTTATGAATGGTTAATCATTGAGAATGAATCTCATCGCGTCGTGGAGACGGTATTTCGTACGTACGCACGAACGATGATATCGTTCCCATGATCGTAGAATTTTATTGGAGTGTATGTATACTATTACTGAATCAATATCACTTTAAAATAATCATATATAGTTATTATTTACACCATTATACCCATCCAAGTAAGGTGGTGGTGGAAAATTGATTACACCACGGCGTGGAGACGGTATTCCGTACGTACGCACGCGCAGTGATTTCGTTTTCAGTAGGATGGATGGATAGTGAAATAGGATTGTTTCTTACTTATAATAACATATCAGTATATGAATTATATGGATGTTATTACTTCATGATGAAACAACTAAGGAAGAATAAGTAGAAGAGGAAATAAAGTTGAATGAATCGGTAACAGACATGACCTCTTCTTTGTAGCGCCTCTTTGAGACCTCCACTCAGGGCACTAAAATTTGTCTTTGATGAAGACCAGGACCTCTAGGATGTTTCTAGGAAAGTGGAGAAGATAATTTGGAAGGGGTTGGCCGAGCTTGAAGGCTCAAATTGGTGTGAGTAAGAGAGGGAGGAGGCTCCTTTTTATAAGGGAGGAGAGGGGCACCTTTGGAAATATAAGAAATATTAGTTTATATTAGATCACAAATCCACTTAAAAACTTCCCAAATGACTCATATCCAAAGATTAGATGAGATAGGGTTGTAATATAAACAACAACAAAAATTTACACATGTTAGGAATTTATTTTAAACATAATCAACTTGATTTATCATTATTTATCAATTTAATTTTATTTGTGGAAATACTATTCTAAATTTTAAATTATTATAAATAATTACATATGTGTTGTTAATTTTCCATAATTTGACATTTTATGACATTTTAGACCAAATAAATTTTAATTTATAATTTTGAAATATTTTTGTGATTTTTAATCAATTTTATATTATGTTATTTTTATAAAATAACAATTGTGTCAATTTTGACACCATTCATTTATTTGAATTTAAATAAAATATATATAGAAGATATGTTCGAACTAAAAGCATTACTAGATTCATAAAATGTCATATGTTTCTAGAAAAGTATTTTAGCACATTAAATAGTTCATATAATATTTATTTTAATATTTTTAAAACAATTTATTTGATATTTTAATTAATAAAATAATGTCAACATCACTATTGTGTCATAATTAATGATACTTATTTAATCCCTAAAAATTCTAAAGAAATTCCTATGATGTAGATAATTGTATTAGATTTCTGTTGACTATTTATGTTCGAAGTTTAATTAAGTTTATCACCAAATTAAAATTATTATACTTATAAGTTTTAAGAAAGTGACATGTTGTCACATTCTTTGGTTTTAATAATAATTAAATTATTTTCATAGAAAAAAGTCTATTAAATGAATCTAATCCGACCCTTATGTGATATGGGTCGACTTTTAGTCATACAATACGATTTTGGAAGGTGTTAGGTTAATTTTATAATCTTATATTTACCCTTAATTACCCGATTTACCTTTAACTATGGTAAATAAAATTTACCGTAGTTACTCTTCATAAAGCCCAAAAATAAAAAGTAGCATATTAGCATAATTTGGACTCACTGATTCCAAATATGGAAACCATTTTCTTTAAATTAAATACACAGAAGTTTCATAAATTAAATTAAAATTAATCCCGTTGTCGATTGAAAACTGGTTTTTGTTTAAAACATTGCAAAAGATTGAATTGATTTAACCTACGAATTCAATGTAAAATCAATGCTAATGACATAAATTATATTAAATGGTAAAAAAAATTCTATTAATACTTTAAACCCCTTCAATATTATAATTTAACCATATAAATTATTGTGATAAAAAAGTGGTTTTTATTTAAAATATAGTGTGTTTTTACTATTCATCAAAATATGAAAGTTACCAGAATAATATGAAAATTTTAACCAAAGTAAATTTTTATTTCTTGATTCCAAAGAAGAATTTTATTTTGTAAAATTGAACTTATAAACATGTGAAAAACTTGATTTAAAGTGGGTGCGCCACCAAAAGGTGGCAAAACTGCATTTTTTGAAAAATACTTATTTTACACGAAAAATTTATTTTGTTCTTATACCGTGTTCTAGAAAATGTGTAAGATGAATAATAATGTTATAAAATTCAAAATTTAGTTAATACTATTCATAACGTCTAGTTCATAATAATATTATAATAATATATCATTATTTAGTAAAACCCGGTATTGCGTACAACACACGCTATAGAGGAAAGTCGCGATTGCGTGTAATGCAAGCCAAGTCAGGGTTGCGTGTTGTTCAAGAATCCTTCATTGTTTCGTATAACAGAATCCAACCATATTTAATTTATACATTGAATATATATATATATATATATATATATAAACACACTCAATGTTGCGTAGAATGACTATTATAAAACGAAAATGAAATTGTGTGTAACACGATCCAAGAATTGTGTTGCGTATACTGCAAGCTAATACGGTGTTGCATATAGTACAATCTATACATGGTGTGCTGTATAATAGAAGACATCAATGAAATTAAAAGAATATTTTTCATAAAATCTCGGGGTGTTACAAAGTTAACCACCAGAAAATCACAAACTTGTGATGGGTTAAACGGTATTTGATTCCCCGGTATGAAAAGTTAACACACAACGTTTTTGTTTTAAGTTACTTTTCATTGAGGAAGTTATTTATGAGCTTAAATAAATCATAAGGAAACATACTTAATTTTCATGTAGACTTTCATCTTTTACTAGATTTCTAACACAAACTCATATTTTCTCCAAATGATGAGTATTCAGGATGACTTGTTCACATTAAGAGCGTTATAATCAACTTCTTGAGAATCATGTAATCCACAAAAGATAAACTATATATTTCCCATGTCTTTAGACCATTTCCAAAACCAAAATTGTTAGTACAAGATCAGATAATCCCCTAAAGGATATTCCTATATAAAAAGAAATAGTACTTTTAATCTCTAAAATTCATCAAAAAGAACCCAAGAATCAAGAAAGACCATTAAATAAATAGCTATCCATAAAATTCTTCAAATAAATACAAACTAATATTGAAACCCAAATCTCTAAAGGATTTAATCACATAGTCGTCCAAGGTAAATCTTAACATTTATCTCCAAATAACATCAGTTAATATTAAAGTCTCATACTGAAAAGTTATTAACCTAATCACATATCCTCAATGATAGGTTAATCATTTCCCAAAAACCAAATTATTATTGATTCATAATATCATCTAACTAAAAAGAAATATTCATGCTAACTAGGGACTTCACGTAGTCTTGTGGTAGGTGATAAATACCAGCAGCACTTTGGTTGTGGGTTCGATTCCCGCAGCTTCGTCTAACGCGACGGGTTGCCACACGGTTTGCGTGTTGTCCCTTTTTAAAAACTAAATAATTTTATAACATTCCCAAAAAGAGATAAATTCATCAAAAATAACCATAACATATTTTAACCACAAAGGTTATCTAATAACATTCGTTTTTCATCCCAAAATGTATTAACCGGTAATTGCCTCAAATTCAAGGATCATATAAACCAAAAAGGTTCATTATAACTATATCCACAAAAGAAAATATAATTATTCCTTGAATAAAATTTTAATATATCAAACATCAGGGTTACAAATACTATAAAAAGTCTTCTAATGTAATCCCATCATCAAAAGAGCCTTAATAATTTTAAGAATTTCACCATCCTAAAATCTACCATAACTCTTTAATACCTTATATGTTGACTTCTTACTCGTTCAACATTCTTCAGGATCCATTAAACATTACTTTCAAACATATTCTGAAATATTTCTTTTCTACAAAAAAAATCATGAATCATATCCTATGATTTCAATAATAGGAAAACATATGTTAAGAAATAATCCATACCTTTCATTGGTCATTTTCAGTTTCTTCATCCATAATTGGAATGGCATTAGGTATTGGTAAACAAATATTTGTATGATCCTTGGGATCCCATTCCCAAAACTTCTTCGTAGGACATGTGTTTGCATAATGACCTTGCATACCACATTTAAAACATTCAATTGATCCTTCAGAAAGAACTTATTTCCCTTTCCTAGAGTCAACTAGATGATTACTTTTTCCATGGTAGGTTCTTGATTTATGACCTTCATTTCCACATCTGTATCATCTTTCTGTCCCTTTGAAAAATTTTCCTATGTTTTTCTTTCCACATCTTTGACACATAGGTTTTTGTTCATTCATACCTTTATGATTATTACCTGAACTTCCATAGGGATTTGTTTATCACAAATATTATTCCTTATAAAAATCACTATGGTTTAGGTGGCCAATCATGACACCAGATAGTTGGTTGAGAATAACAACAAGAGTTCTCATTGTAGATCCCATATCATTCAGTTGCTTGTTCAAAAAATTGTCACAGTTTTCGTCACATCCACTGTTACTTTGGTTCCTGCTGGATCTAGCCATTTAATAAAACCAAAAAGGTCAGTGTGAGTAAATCAGTAAAATCATCATATAATATCTTATGAGGAGGTTATATAATAAGATATACTTATTCATGTTATCTTAAACTCATTCACTTTATTAAAATAACTATTACTCTTTCTAAAATCCTAACCATTATAGTAATGTCACTTGTGCTTAAGGAATACCCTAACCTCTAAATTTATCTAAACCGACATCTAATACCAACTATAAGGACCCATCCTTAAAACATTACATATTCATGAATTAAATGAACAATTCACATTGACGATCTTTTCAGGCTTAGAGTTTTAGAGAATTAGGACATAACTATTACATCTCAATGATTACAAAGTAGACACATCTATTGAGTTTCCATTTTATTTCAAATTTATAAACACTCTTGAACAAAAGAGTAATGTCTAGTTCCTTGTTTTAGACAACATCACATTTCCTTGATCCCGTCCTTGACCCTATTCCTCTTTATGTCCTATGAAAAACATTTCAAAAACATGGGATGAGCATAAAAAGCTCGGTAAAAGATATAAAAATTCTGAAAGAAAACATTAATACATGTATACATAAGAATCAATGAAATAATATTTTACTCCGAAAACATAAGCACATTAAAATACCTCATGAAATCATATGATTTATAAATAACTCACATAAATCATAAGACATAAAGGTAACTTGAGGCATTCATAACATTCTTAGGTAGGGAGTAACCCTTATGGTTACGTTTGGAATATCCATCACAGTATATTACCTAAATCACTTTGGAGAAACATTAGCGTTTAACTCCTTCGCATTACCCAATGAATTGGAGATCTATCTCGGTCTCACTCGCCCATAGTTTATCATGGAACCACCTGACTTCATAAACAATGTCCAAGAACCATAACATAATTGTATCACGTAAAACATGTATAAAGGAAACATAACATTTCAAAATTTCAATAACAACACATTGATATAATCAAAACATTATAAAAACAATTTTCAATACCAAAATAAAATAAAAGTAAAACATGGTATTTATTTACATTTAAAAAAATGTTATTTCTTGTAAAGGAAGTCGAAACTCAAATAATGGTAATGGTGGCGGAGAAGTCGTTGTCGCCGCATACGTAAGAAAAAAACATTCCTTTTGTCATTTAGTAAAACGCTTAGTTTCAGAAGATTCCTTTTGAATGAAACTAAAATTAAAAAGGGTTTATTATAAAACTAATAAAATAAGGTCGTATATAAATTGAAGTATGCCTCAATGAAAGGAGATTGAGATGAAGTCCTGTACAAAGATAGTATCCTTAGCATAAGGAAGAATAAATTACATAATTATGTGTGAAAAATATAAATACACCAAATATAAGTGAATATTAAGTGTAAAAAAATCAGAGGCCATCCACACATATTCATAGTACAACATAATCAAGAAGTAGAGGTTTAACCCAAAGAATTGAAATTGGATTAAGAAGTTCCCCTACTGAAATTCGACAGCCTAATGGCGTCACATTAAAATTCAGAAAATGAGTTGATGAGAGATATAAAGTGTATCTCATCACTTGGAAATAAAATTTATAGCAATAAATATATATAATAAAATATCCCAACATTAATAAAATGTAAATTAAAAGACCTAACAAAAAGAAGACTTTTAAAAAGAGGAGGGAGAAAGGTTCCCTTGCTGACTTGGGTAACATTCGAAACATACACCCTATGAAAGAAGGACCATACAATGTTGATTTAAATACCCATAAATGAAAGTATATTACCCAAAGATTAGAGTAATGGGCAGTTCATGCACCACTCAATGGAGATAGTGACAAATATAGCATGAATCTCATGGGAATAAATAGTGAGAAAAAAACTCCTTACCTCTTTGCAATCAATCGAGTCGTATGACCAAAAGAAAATAAACACCAAATAAATCACATAATACAATTAATATCAATAGAATCATGATAATATATATGAAATTTCCGTACAAGATACACCACAAGCAACAAATAAGTGGCGAACAATGGAAATCTCACGGAATTAAAAGTGAGATAAGAAATCTCATTACCTCATGTCCAACTTGTCTTGTTGGTTTATTTATATTCCTAAATAATAAACTTTGGTAATTTTATAATTTATTAAATAATTCCATTAATGTTTATTATTCAATTCACATCACATATTATCTTGTTATAATAATTTGTTAATTATGTGAGTTCATGTCATACATTTTTTTGATGTTCGATACATGAGTCAAAAATAAACTTGGTTGAAGAGTATTGTCCATGTAGTTATAAGCAAACCATCTCTAAAATGGTGTTAATGATTTATATATCATATATATCCATTATATATGTATTTAATAATATTTCATAATGTTTGGAGATATGAAATGAAATGTACCGTTCATGGAGATGGTAGGTCATACGTACGCTTGAATGCTACTTTCATTTTATGTCATATTAATGGAATTTAAAACTAAATGAGACATAGATATATTATAATTACAGTATAATATATATGTTATATAGGTAACACAAGTTCATTAATTACATTATTTATAAATTCCATGTTTGGCATGAATGAGTCACATCACTTGAGGGGGAGGTAGTCCACACTTCCTCATATGAAATTAACGCTTTTGCACAACATGAAAAGCATAAAGGTATGTTTTAAATATAAAATACAGAAGCATAGTGAAGACATAAATTTAATATAAACCATATATAAATATAGTACCATCCAAATGGCCACCATGAGAGGTGTTACAAGAAGATTGAACAATCATCGTTTCGTGAGGCAGTAATTCGCCACCAACAGAAACAATATGTTCCTTAACCATTAGACGGAGGTGTGTTTATGTGTAGGTAGAATTAATATCATAACAACATAATAGTATATATATTATACTTGTGTTATTATGGGATCAAATAATAAGAAGATAGTGTGAGTGAAAATGGAAAATAAAAGAAAGAAACTTGAGAGAAGACATTACCTCTAAATCGGGTAACTCTTTTTAATTTGAGCCAAAGGCTTCCTTGGAAAGAAGTCTGCCCAAATTGAGGCTTCTAAGAGTGAGATAAGGATTTTGAGAGATAATATGAGTAAATTTTGGAAGATCCAAGGGCTTGAGAGGTGTGGGTAATGGGGTATAGGTGGGGGACTTTTATAAGAGGGAGGCGGGTCACTTTTGGAATGTCTTGAAATGTTACTTTTTTAAAAAATGATTTTCGAATTTTAAAGGTCCCCAAATGATATATTTATAGTATGAGGTGATAAGGGTTCGAAATAAACCCATCCCATAGGTTTTTGACAAGTTTAAGGCGTATATTTTACCTTATCTCTTCATTTTATTTTAATCATTCATTAATGAGGTAATCATAGCATCATCATGGTGTCATAAAATTTTTTATTTATTTAATATCTAAATATTATAAAAAATTACCATGATTTAGGAAATATTTTTATATTTACAATGAATATTTATAGTCTAAGTTAACATTTATGAAAACAAAATTAAAATTGTTTTACTTAGGATATACAAACCTTTGTTATATTTCCCTTCTTTTTTAAAAATAATGTCATCAATGTCACTATCACCCCCATGTTACTCCATGGGCCCTCAGGTTCGGTAAAAAGCTTCCCATGGTCATAAATTACTCAAAAAAAAGATTTTGGCAAATTTTGGGGTCATTATATATTATTATGATACTATTTTATTACAATTAACTACCCGATTTCTAATTAATCATGATAATTAAAGATAATTACCATCATTACTGTTCATAATGTCCAAAAACAAGAGTCTTAATTACATATTTTGGACCTTAGGATTAAAAATACGGAATACATTTTACAAAATTCCAAACACAGAAATTGTAGTAATTAATTTAAAAATAATTCTCGTTCTCACAACCATAGACGAGTTTTTAAGAAGTAAAATTTATCAAAAGATGGACTTGTTTTTACATCCCATTGAAAAGTGAAATTACTTTCAATGAACAACATTGTATTTAGTGATAAAAACATAATTCAATTACACTTTAAAACTAATTAAAATTACTATATGACAATATAATTAAATTAGATGAAAAAGTAGTTTTGAAGTAAAATGCAGTATTTTTCACTATTCATTAAAAATGAACATTTGTCAGAAAAATACCAAAAATTCATCCAAAGTAAATTTGATATTCCAAATTCAAAAATGATTTCCATTTCACCAAATTAAAAACATATAATTTATATTAATTAATTTTATAATTAATTCCCGCTATCAAAACAAATAGTGTGTTTTTAAGAAACAATATCTATCAAAAGATTGACATTTGTTTATGTCCAATTTCAAAGTGAAATTAATTACAATGACCACCACTGGATTAAATGGTAAAAATATATCTCAAATACAATTTAAAGCCAATTAATAATATAATCTAACCATATAAATAAATTAGATTAAAAGGAGGTTTTGAATAAAAATACAGCATTTTCACTATTCCTTAAAAAATAAATATTATTAGAAAAATTACAAAAATTTACACAAAGTAAATTTGGATATCCCCATTCTAAATAAGGGTTATATTTTTTCAAATATAACATATAAAATTGATAAAATGTAGTTTTAAAAAGGGTTCTCAATCAAAATGCGGTTAATCGACCTTTTAAAGAACATTTGAATATTTATGCTTAAAATTGAATTATTTTCTTATTTTAAGCCTATATCTTTTATTGGAAAAATGTAAAATTATTTAACAAACATATATAATAATTTTGTAGTTAGTTCTATTCATTCCCGCCATTACAACGGCTAGGTGTTAACTACCATTTAAAATAAAATTATTATATTATTAGTGTGCAATATTAGATTTCAAAGAAACTCGTTGTTGTGTATTGGGTACGCCATCGAACATAGAATTACCTTGAAATTAATATTAATATTTTATTCACAAATACTAATAAATATGAAAATTTCATATTCTTTATTTACCTAGAATGTTACACTATCCATGATGCCCATCTTTCCCCATTTGATAATATAGGATGGGTCATACAAGTTCCTCTTTAGCTATATAATATGGAGTACATAGTGTTCCTGGTATTATGGAGAGGAATAGATAAGTGTTACACCACCTCAACAAATCTATATGGTATCTAGATAAGGCTAATGAATCATAGATACTTCTTATCACCCAACCAGATCTCTATAATCTAGAATGAGGTGAAAAACATTAGAACACACAGTATCCCCCTCGAACTCAGAAGGCCTATGTTTTCTATCCACAATAAAATCATAATGGTTGTGTATAGTATTCATCTTCATGTGGATGATTATCACCATCTCGGTAGTTTCTCATACCATATCAAAGCTCAAATGTTTCAACTCTCCTATGCTAGTCTAGCAATGAAGGGACCTATAGTTTCTCCCGTAAAACATTTATAAATTTTCCATACCAATGGTGGTATGTTAGATTTTTTTTTGTTTGAAAACTCCACCATGGGTAGTTGATCCAACCCACTAAGACAGATTCATAACATGGAATCACTTAACATGTCCTACAAAACATGAATTGTACACTCTGTCTGGCCTTCAATTCGTTGGTGGATTGATTTTAAAAAGTTTAAGGGGGGCCTAAAATCCTCTTATAATCCTTTAAATAACCAATATGTGAAGCAATAATAAAATTATAATAAATCCTATAAATAAATACAAGGATAAAAATCTATCTTGCAGGACTAGGTTACATAATCTCTCGACTGAACTCTTCTCTTAGATAGCTAAGACGTGGCATGACATGGTTATTTGGTCAATGATCACCTAGATAGAATCATATTATCTATTCAAATGAGGTATTTCCATCACAAAGTCCATGGATATCCCTATCCCAATTCCACTCTGTAATCTCAAGGGTTTTTATACATGTTGTTACTTGTTTCTATGATATAAGTTTCTATAAAATAAGGCTTTGTAATACAAGCGCATCCACTTCATTTATCATCAATAGAAACCAAAATTGAATTCAAATTTCCAAAGAATTTTTTTACCCACATGGATATTTAACCAAAGGAGATGTATACAATTATCTCAGAACCTCCACCCACAACATCATTAGTACCATCATGCATGCTTTAAAAATAATGGAATGTTCCCCACCTTCAAAAAATCTATTAGGAGAATGTACACTTGATATATGAGTTTGTATGGTGTCATAGTTGGCATCACAAAGTTACGCCTCCCTAAATCACTATGGTAGTGGAGGGGTGAAAACCATATACTGGAGGAATGCTTCTCCATATCCATCCATAGAGGATAACGGTAATGATGCCATATTCTCTGACAACATGTTGACAAAATACAAACAGGATCTCTTATTGAGAGAATATGCTACCACCTTCCCCTATAGGGGAGTATATACAATCTCAATTTTATAATCCATGAGTACCTTTGTCCATTACCACAGTGTAAATTTTTTATCCTTCGAAGAAATGATATACATGATACTCTTATGATCAGAATAGAAGATAAACCAATCACCCATCAGGTAGTGTCTCCACAACATTAGTGAAAATACCATCACTGCTAATGGAAGATTATGTGTTGCATTGTTCTTTTCATGTGGTGTCAAATGATGCCAACCATAGGCGAGCACGATCTTCCTCTACACCAATACAAAAATTACTGGCTCCTGATGCATCACAGAACACTAAATACTCAACACCATCATTTGTAAAAACATAATATGGGAGTGCTCTTCAATCTCTGTATCAACTACTAAAAATATTATTGGAACCTATTAAACCACATGAAAGGATTACCTTTTTGGTCGGAGCCCTAAAGGGTGCTGATATCCTAAAGAATTCATGAATGAATCTATATTAACATCCTTCCAACCCTAGTTTGCTTCTCACCTCCATCACATTGTTGAGTAGCTCCCAAGTTAAAACTACCTCAAACATGGAAGGGTCCACTGCCACTACATCTGCTAAGATAACATGTCCTGGAATGTGGACCTCCAAAATCCAAAACTGGACGTTTGAGAGATTCCCGTAAAGTTGGTTGTCTCTTATTACTTCCATAACCATCCTTAGGTGTCTCGTTTTCTCCTCCACATATTCCACGTATACCCGGATATCATCAATATACACCACCAAAAACCACTCTAAGAAAGGATTCATGATGTAGTTCACGAGTCCCATGAATACTATTATGGTGTTAATCATATCAAAGGTCATTACCAATTAATCATAGTGATAATATAGTCATCTAGATTTTATTTTTGGTAAATCCTCATCCTATACTCACAACTATTTATAGTCTAACCTGAGTTCCATATTTGAGAACCATCATACCCCTATCAATTGATCAAATAGTTCACCTATCCCAAATAGCATATACATGTTCTTAATGGTACCTTGGTTCAATTTATGATAGTCCAAACATAACCTCAAAAACTCATATGCCTTCTTGAAAACCAGAACTAGGGATACCCAAGGTGAAACAATGTGTCTAACAAAGCCATTCCTCTGCAATTCCCCCAACTCCATCCTCATCTCAAAAATCCCTACAAGATCCATCCAATATGATGGTGTAGATATCAATGAAATCCATGAAAATAGATCAATGTAGATGTCTATATAATGATGGGCTGGTGATCTTGGAACATCCACTAGGAATACATCCTCATACCCCTCCACAACTGTAGGAAACTAATAACTCATAAAATCCATAGCACCAAGGGTAATTCTAGTGAACTGGTGTGTAATCAGCTTCACCGTCCAAATCCGGAATATATCCTATTCAACATGAATTTCATTTTGACATACAAAGGATAATCTAGTCCCATCACTGGATACACACTATATCCTCCTCATGAAATAGTAAATCTAGGTTTGAACCATAGATAACCAGTACATTCAAAAGAAAACATTTTATCGACTCATCAATTCTACAATGATATCCAAATAGAAGCTATCACCTCCAAGTGTAAGGTCACATTGTCGGATCAAGTGTGTGATCACTTAGTCACCTAAAGTAGGAGTCTCCAAGCATATGGGACAATCAAAGTGTTAAACTGGTATATCTAGGTCACAAATAGGATATGTGGAAATAAAGGAATCACCAGAATATGTGTCTATCATTAATTCAGATAAGGGGGAAATATAGGGATCATTTTTTGAGTCATTCCCAAATCCTCTGGGTCATAAGCTTCAGCCTCCTACAAAAGTCCCCGCCCCTATCCTCCCTCTCCCTACGCCATGAATTGACAACCTAAAGATAGTGGTGGTAAAAAGACAAAACAAATAACACATAATTCCACTCTCTTATATCCTACTATATTTCCTCCACCCTAAAAACTTTCAACTTCTATTTGATGTATCTACATCAGCTGACCATCCATTGTTTCACTTTCAGCCTTATGATAGTTTTGATAATATTAGACACAATTTTCCATGTCTTCACATGAGTATCATTTACTCTCATTGGGTTCACTAGACACATATTTTGTTCCTTGAACAACAAAATCTCATTCCCAGGACTGCCTCCTAAAATGTCTCAGTCATCAAGGTCTTTGATACTGACTTTAGTTCCAGGATGATGAGGTGTCTGCTCCTGCTTTCCCACTACCTATCACACCCCATTTTTCTTGTTTTAGTGTATGATCTTGTCTGTTGGGAATCCCAATCTTTTTATTGGGTTATGAGTGCAATAGGTTCTAAATTTTGGAGTGTTTTTATTTTCTAGTGTATCCCTCATAGTTGATACTTGGATCATTTGGGATTTTTTTGGGTGAAAGCATGCTATTTTTTCTTGAAAAGGACCACACACAATTTAACAAACCATGCTTCCAATCCCAGGTAACCATGTTGAAGGTATAAAACATACCACATAGTTAGTTCATGGGTGTGTGGTCACTTCGGAGAAACCAAGTGGTTGCTCTAGTTTCTACCATATGGTTCTGGAAATGGTTTAATAAACTGTACTTCCTAAACGTGCAGAACTGCCCAAAATTAAAACAATGTGATTTTCCAACATTACCCTTTGTGCTTTTTAGACTAAAATCCACAAAAAACCTTATAAATGTTATTAAAAACCTATATATCCATCTTCCTTACCCTATAGTCCTTTCCTCTTCCTCCCTTGGTGTATATCTAAGAGATATTCAAGTTTGGGCTAGTCTCAAAGGTAAATTCTTCTCCTTTCTCCTCATAGTTCCTTCTTCATTCATTTCTATTGGATTTCCTCTTCAACCTTAGACATTCATGAAATATGGTAATCTTTTTCCATGTTTTTATTTGGTTTTTGGTTTCTTATGGTTGTTCTTCATAGATTTATTGATTTGGAAACCTCACAGAGTAATTTTGGTGGTGCATTGTAATTCCACCACAGATTTGAGGTAGGTTTACCCTTTAAATTTTGATTATAATTTATGATCCACTAGTTTCATGATTTTTTTCACCTCTAATGATTTATAAATATTTATTTATGAACCTTTAATTAATTATTTTTTGTGAAAATTAGTGTTTTGTGCCTTGTTTTGTGAAAATTAGTGTTGTTTTTGTTAAAGTGTTCACATCCTTTATTTGATAAATTGTAATATTATATTTTGAATGTGGTTTTTCATATTTAAAAAATGATTTAGTAAATAAAATGATTTTATGGAATTAAAATTGGTGTTTTATACCATGTTTGGTGATAAATGAAATTGTTTAGTTAAATACTACATGCCAAATGATTTATTAAGTGCCTAATTGGATTTTATGTGTTAAATGTGATATAGAGTGATTGGTTTGGTTTTATAAAATTATAGGTAGTGTGTAAAATAATATTTTGGGTTCCTTTTATGGATTCCCAGGTGTTTTGGGTTTTTATTTAAAAAATGTTTATTTAGTTTTAGCGTTGTTTTGGCATGTGTTTCCAATGAATGACCCATTTAGAATTTTTATAAGAAATGGTTTTTCATGAAAAAGGTAGGTTGAATGTTTTAAGAGGATATTATATTTTTTTTGATGTGAAAAATGTTGTGTGTACACCCTTTATGAAAATTTGATTTTGTATCATTGATAAAGGTTGGTTTTGGGAAGTGCTTATGGGCCCATTTTGCCCACTTTGTAAATATTGATGAAAAATGATTAATATGAAAACCTTGGTAGGATGTTTCAAGTTCCTTTTATTGAGTAATGTATGGGATATACTCATTTTGGAACCCTAAGAATCCATTATAGAGGTTTGTAGGATGGAAATTTTTTTGTTCTCAATATTTTAAGGCATGAGATCAGTCCTTTGGGGGACTTGAGGTGATGCTTGTGGTTAATTTATTAATATATATCATTGTGATTGGAATCACCATTGGAATAAATTGCCTCACCCCTATTATATACATGATACAAGGGAACCTTGAATATTGAAATAATTTTCTAACAATGATTGTTGCACTTGTAGTTGATTTATTCCCTAGTAGCCGATAGTAGGTGGATATATCTAGGTTATTGCTATGGGATTTTATGTCATTCTATCCTAATTTGGGGTGGCTCAGCATGTTGATAGTTTTTATTTCATCTTGTATGGAATTATAGTAGGGATGTTGTCTCATGTATTAGTATCTTCTGGGTTGTTCTTGATCCCCTAGGTTCCACCATGTCTATTGGCTATTAGTTTCTTATGATGATAGATTTGATACCTACATGATTATTTCCATTTCCCTTATTGTGTGATTACAATAGTTCTTTATTCTGAAATGTTTTCTGGAATGTGATGTGCAAATTTTGATAAGGCTTATGAAAATTGTTTTCAAAGAGAATTATTTTATTCCCCTTCATAGAATATGAAAAAATTAGACATCACTTACCACTGGAAAATACCAATGTCACACTGATGATATGAACCTTGTTTTAGAAGTGAGTAAGGTTAATGATTTGTAATTTTCTACTAATTAAAATTTCATGAGAAGAATAATTTGATATATTGTAGTTCAAATATTAAATTTATTTTTTATGTTATTTTAAAGGAAGCACATTGGGACTGTATTATGAGGATAACATATTATGTTTTAATACTGATGCATATAGTTCTTTCTTATGTTTATTAATTATGAAGGTTCTATCTTGAGTTTGTTTTCCATAGCTGATGTTTGATATTTGTGCTGGGGATCGGCCCATGGGGTCACATGAAGATAGTGTGGTATGTGGGTTTGGTCAGTATTGTTGTTATTGTTTTTCACATTTCATATTATTTTATAAAATTTGTTCATCACAGTATTTACATAGGGTTGTTTCGTTAATTTCTAAGACTTGGTTATTCGTTTATTGGGTGAAATTGTTCTTCTTATGTACTATATTTATTCCTGTAACTTGTTTCCTACCTATGGGGATTTGGGAATTCCCTTCAGGTCGTGCCATGGGTCGGCTTGGGTGATCGGTTCAAGGTGAAACCGGGTTGGTTCATGAGAAAATGGTATCAGATCAAGTTGGATCTTATTGGAACTTTTATTTCAGAGTTCCCTTTTTTACTTGGTTATGTCAAGTTAGATGTTGTATGATTGTTGTGAAAATGGGGGTAGGTATATGATTGGAGTTGCGATTTTTATCACATTATGATCCTTATGTTTCCAAGGGAATTCTAGTTTTGATAGTTTCTTGGACATTAGGTATTTTTTGGCGATTGTGATATAATAGTGGATTCATGCTATTGTTCGTTTTGAGTTTTCATGGATTAGAAATCCAGCTATAGTTGGGGTTATTTTCCTAAAAGGATCTCCATATTGGTGGTGTGTTTGGAATGTGGCCACCAACCATATATCCAAGTCACCCATCGTCAGTAGTTCCCATTGTGAGTCTCTTTGGGTCTCCCTTCAATTCTAAAAAATTATTTGAAAAAAAATATGTTTGAATTGTGAAAATAGTGTTTTATTGGTAATGGTTGGATTTTGGAATGTTGTATAAATGATTCATGAATGTAAATTTGGTAAGGGCTTTAAAAAATGTGTTTTTAAAAATTGGCTCCCAGGGGTGAAATTGAAATGGTTTAATGGGTTTGTATTTTCTAATCAAAACTAGGGGTTTGTGGAAAGTGTATGTTTCTTTGGAAGGTTGTTTTAAATGATAGTGAGTGTTTTTTTAATCCAATGGTTTTGATGAATTGTGGATTTATGATAATTTGGAAAATGTTTTTATAAAATAGAAATTTATTTTTGATGGAAATTTATCGTGATTCATTTTCATGAATGAAAAAATGGTTTTATGTGTGGGAATGTGAAATTGATTTTTAACTCGGTGGTAAGTGTGCCTTTGGATGGCATATTATTTTTGAAATTTATTTAATTATTTGGTTTAGAACATGATTTTTTTTATTTTAACCTTTGTTTTCTTATGGGTGCTTACATTCAATGTGATATATGGGAATGCGAATGGATGCTCGGTATGGAATGGTGGATGGGTTCCCAGGGTGGAACAAAAACTTACATGTGAGTGAGACTCTATGGAATATTAAGGGAAAGTGATCAACCCACAATGCTTGTTTTAAATTAAATACAATTTATTTAAAAAGGAATGTTTTGATGTTATAATGGCTTGTTTTTGAATGTTCAAAGCCGGTCACCTATGAGATGTTTGTCCTCGAGGATTTTTTTGTTGAGATGGAGTTAAATTATTTCTTAGATTTTATTTTTTTTAGAGGTTTTACCCAAAGATATTTTATGGTTATCGTAGTGTGGCTACGAGTGATTCCTCGTTAGTGAAATTTCTCGTTGATCAACCAAAGGATTTCATTATTGTGTTTTTTAAGCAAGATAAACATATATTTTGTGGTCAACAGGATCCTCTTGAGGTGGAGGAGTAAATGTCATACATCAAAAGGAAATTTCACCTCATCAATTTTCATGAGTTGTTTAATGTTATGTTTAAAATTTTCATGCTTGAAGGATCACCATGGAAGTGGTGGATGTCGGTGTCTCAGAACAAGCCTTGTGAAGATCTTACTTGTTTGTTCATCATGTATTCATTCATTTTTTAGTACTTCTATAAGAAATAATTGGTGATAATGAGGATAAGGATGGGTTGTTTAGAGTAGGATGATGGGTTGTTGTTGGAGTATTTCCATCACTTTGTAGATATAGTGCCTTATGATCTCAGGTATATTGTAAATGATTCCATGAATTCATCAGAATTTGAGGTTGGGCTTCGTCTTGAACGACTGTTGAAGGATTAAAAATTCAACCTCACAGAATTTACCGATGTGGTGTGGAAATAATTCCATGTTTAAGTCATTAAGGAAGGAGTGATCAAGGTGTTCCTCCCCCCTTCAATCCTTGGGAGTAGTGGGGGTAGTTCTGGTAAGGAGATGAGAAAGCACTTGAAAGTTGATAGAGAGGGTCATGGAATCAAAATGAATTTGGATCCTCTATCAACATATTTTGGGAAAGAGATATTTTGGTATCATTATTACAGAATGTTTTCCCACACGTTTTCATTGTTACCAATCTTTTTTAAGCCATTCTATGCGTGTGGACATTTGGTTCACATAAAAAAGTTTTGTTTAGGCGTTGCCTTAAAGCATCATGTAGGAAATGATCAGAAGATATTTCCTACATGGTATTTGTTTAATGTTTCTTTTTTAAGTGTCATATAGTGTAAGGGTTCTTTATTCACGGTGGATGTCCTATGGGTTATTTGGTTTTCAAAATTTATGGTATGTTGTGCGTCTTTTGATGAACTCTTTGTTTCAATGAATGTGTTATTTCTATTACAGAAATTTTATTCTATATTTTTATCTAATCAGGGAATGCATGTCCATTGTTTGGATTATAAAAACATTTCTATGATATAGGAGATGCTTCTCCCATTAGATCTCGGGCTATATGTCTTGAAGTGAAGATGGTGTGTAGTCAGGAATATCGGATGTATGGGAAGTTTGACTAAACTCATACCAACAACATTGTGGTGAGGTAGTTCCTATTATTATTTTATGGTTGATCTGTCAATGTATGATTATGATCAGTGTGCTTGCATGGACTTATCATATAAATCGGATTTCTTTTGGTTTGTGGTCTTCTAAGTGATGAGATGTGAGTAATGTCAGTTATGGTTGCAGTGTTCCAATCATTGGGCTCCATCCCTCCCACACCTTTATAATGAGGATTTTTATGTTTATTTGGAAATTTTTGGTTTAGTTTCTTTCCCCTCCATTTTGGAGTGGGTAGTTAAAAAAATATGTTTGGGTTGAATTATTCTTTTCTTGAGTTGGTAAGTTGTTTTAAGGCAGTTTTGGGTGAGCTGGTATGGGAAAGGCCCTATTTTGGATCATGTCGGATTCTCATCTAGTGGTTTTGAGTTGGTTATTAATAGTGGGGAGACCAACCACGGGTCTCATGGATCATTATTTAAAGAATATATTTATTTTTAGTTGATCATTAATGGTGTGGAGTCAATTCTAGAATCATATAAAAAAAATTATTTTGGGAGTTCTCTTCAGATTGGGTGATCTTTTTGATCATTGGGAGAAGGGCCTAGAATTTGGTTCTTGGCTTGGTTGTAGATGTAATGGATTGATCCTTTTATTGATTCTCAGGATATAGTTGTGAGATACTGTTTGGTTATGAGAAATAGGCTTATGATATATTAATGGTGGATTATTTTTCCATGTATTAACATGTTGGATCATGATGATGCAGATTCCTTATTCATTGATAAACTAGATGGATAGTGTTATGGCTTTCTACGGGCGTAAAGCGTTAATGGTGGGGAGAATTTTCCCAACATGTTTTATCATATTTTGTTTTACGATGCCGTTCATTGAGAATCTACAACTTTTTCCCAGGTACTGATCATGATTGGTGCTGAGTTTTGGAGTTTTTTCTTTGTATAGTCTTTCAATCATTGTTTATCCTTGGTTCATTTGGGATTTTTTTGGAGAAAAAAGGAATATTTACATGAAATGGGTTTGCACATGATTTGGTGCACAGATTAATAATCCATGGGGCCAAACTCAGTAAACCATTTAATAGGTATAAAACCTACTACATGGTTGGGACATGGTAATTTGGTCAAATAGGAGTAATTGGGAGGTCAATTTGGTTTTTTCCGCATGTTTTGCGCATGGTTTAATAAACTGTGCGACCTAACCATGAAGATCTTCCATAAATTAAAAAAATGTGATTTTCCAACATTCCCCATTGGTACTTTTTGATCCAAATGTCCTAAAAGAAATTTATTGAGGTTATTATAGACCTATAGAGCCCTATAACATTCCCTTAAATCCGTTCTACTTCTTTCCTTGGTGCAGATCAATGAGGTCTTCAAGTTAGGGAGAGTTTTATAAAGGTCATTTCATCTCCTTTCTCAACCCTCTTTATTATTCATTCATTTTTAATGGATTTACTCTTCTCCCCTACTCATTCTCAGCCTAGGGTACTATCTTTTCATGTTTTTTATGGTAGTGTTGTTTGCCTAGGGTTTTTTCTTCATAGATTTATGGTTTTTGAACCCTCATGGAGTGATTTTAGGGGTGCATTTCCATTCCACCATGGATTTGAGGTAGGACTACCCTTGCACATGAAATTATACTTTTGGGTTCTCATGTTTCATTATTTTACCTCCTCTGATTATTTATAAATACTGATGTATGAACCTTAGATTAATTTTATAGTGTGCAAAGTAGCTGTTTATTCTTTGTTTTTTGAAAATTAGTGCAGTTTTGGTTAATGTGTGCTAACCTTTTATTTGATACAATGTTTTATTAGATTTAACAAGTGGTTTTTGATATTTGAAACATATTTTAGTGAATTAAATTAATTTATGGCATGAAAATTGGTGTTTTATACCTTGTTAGGTCATAAATGAAATTGTTTTGTTAGATATTCCATGTTAAATTCTTGATTAAGTGCTCTGTTGGATTTTATGTGTTAAATGTGATATATAGTGATTGTTTTGGTGTTATAAAAATATTATATTCATGAGTAATAACATTTTTGGTCCTTTTTATTCTTTCCTAGTGGGTTTGGATTTTATAAAGAAATGTGTATTGGGTTTTAGCATTGTTTTGGCATGTGTTATCGATGAACAGTCTGTTTGGAATTTTTATAAGAAATGGTTTGTCATGAAAAAGGTAGTGTGAATTTTTTACGAGGATTTTATAATTTTATTTATGTGTTAAATGGTTTGTTTACACCCTTTATGAAAAGTTAATTTTCTATCATTAATAAAGGTTGGTTTTATGAAGTTCTTAAAGGGTTGTTTGCCCATTTTGTAAAACATGATGAAAAATTCTTTTTATAGAAATATTCCTTGGATGTTTCTCATGCCTTGTATCAAATAATGGATGGAATATAATCAATTTTAAATCCATTGGATTCATTATCAATGGTTCTTGATTAGATATATTTGTGATCTCTTTATTTGGAGGCATGAGATTAGTCCTTGGGGTTACAAAGTGTGATGCTTATTATTAAGTCATTGTTAAATATTTGTGTTATTGGATGCTCATCTGGCATCAGTTGGATCACCATCATTATTTACATGAGACATTGGATCCTAGAATATTGAAATAATTTTCTATGAATGTTTGTTGCACTGGTAGTTGATGTACTGACTAATGTCCCATAGTTGGTGGATATTTAGGGTTTTAGTATAATGGGATTTACCTGCAGTCTATCCTGAGTTAGGTTGGATGAGGTTATTGAGTGTTTTGATTTCATTGTGTGTGGAATGATACCAGTGATGGGGTCTGAAGTATTAGTATTTTTTGGATTATTCTTGATATCCTAGGTTCACCCAAGTATATTGGATATTAGTTACTTTTACTGATGAATGTGATACTTATATTATTATTTCTATTTCACTTATTTTATGATTACTATAGTGGATTATTGTATATTTTTTTCTTAAAAAGTGATGTGCTGATTTTAATAAGGACGATGAAAATTTCCATGAAAGAAAAGTCTTTTATTCCCCTTTGTTCAATCTGAATTTTTTTGGCATCACTTTCCCCTTGAAAATAACAATGCCTCAATAATGGAATGAACCTTGTTTTGGTAATGAATATGGGAAATGAGTTGTACTTTGATTTTAAGTAAAATGTACAGAAAATAAGATATTGATATATTTTATTTAAAAAATGAAATTGATGTTTCCTTTAATTTAAAGTAAGGTCCTTGGGAAAAGATTTTCAAGCTAGCCTAAAGAGTTTTAATACTCATGCCTATAGTTATTTTCTATTTTTAGCGCTGTGCAGGTTCAAGATTGAGTTCATTCACCTTTTGATATGGTTGATATTTGTGTTGGGGATTTACCCACGAGGTCCCATGTAGATAGTGTGGTCCTCAGGTTTGGTTGGCCTTATTGTGATATTTTGTTGCATATTTCAGATTCTTGTATAAAAGATGTTAAGCACCATATATATATATATTGGGTTGTTTGGTATCTTTCAACTTATTTGTTATCTGTTTTTAGAGAAATCATCCCCTTTATGTACACTACTGATTCCTGGCACTAGTTTCTATCCCATGGGGATTCAGGAACACCCTTCAGTCCATGAAACAGATCGGCCCAGGTTATCGGTTCAAGGTAAACCTGAGCCGGTTCATCACACTACCAGAAACTGTGGCCTATGTCTTCTCAGTTAAGAAACTCTTAGACATAAATATTCTCTATAGCACCCATCAAAGAAATCAATTCCTACAACGGTGAAACTGGCCAAGATGTCTCTATGCATCCCTTTAATGTATTCGAAATCCCTAATGTAGTGGTCATGAACCACACTAATAGTGTATCTAGATAAGGCGGTAAACCTTGATTAATTCTCGGCTACCATCATGATTCAATCTAGGACATGCAAAAGCTCCTATATATAGACCTCAACATAGTTGGATGAAGTCCTCTAAGAAGGGATGCTCATTATCTTTCTATGGTAGAGTCACCTCATTGTAAAATCGGGTTACTAACCCCCACCATCGACTTCATGAGCCATGTAGATGTCTTTTCACCAAAAATTCCAGTTGATCTATTGTGTCATGACCAGATGGAAAAACCAGGTCACTGTCTCAAGACAGCCCTCACCTGTATTTGATTCAGGATCACCTCCAAACTTGAGGGGTCACTGTAGTCGAATATAAGAAAGTGAACTCAGTATGCAGACCTCCTTATCTGGTACTGCTGGAACCATCTTCTTCTCTACTAGGTGAAGTATAGATGGTGCACCACCTGGAGGTAGAACCTCTGAAACTATTCAATGTATCAGGGAATCATACTTTTGGGGATCATCCTCCTCATACTAATGCTGAATTCAAGATTTTATACACTGTGGAGGCATCCGGAATGTAAAAAAGATGTACCTTGATCAATGAGTTTATCTAGAGAGTTGGCTCATGATTTACATGGAAAATACAACCAATTAATATATGATACATGTACCAATTTTTCATAAAACCAATTTTCTCATGTACCGAGTCGAAAATTAGGATATCAGAGTCTTGGTGAATGGAAAAATCAACTGCCACACCAACACACATGTCTCTGGCCTAGAGGCTAAACATGAAACACCTACCAATGTTTCCCCCAACCAATCTCACAGTCTCCTACCCTAAGGAAGAACTAACATCTCTGATTCAACTCATCCATAAACCTTCCTTGTGGGGATTGTGCCAAAATACCCCATGCTTGTCTCTAACCAGCCAGGGGCTAGAAACTAGCATCGAGTAGGTATGCCAATAACTTGGGAGGCCTTATCCTATGTACCTTTACACATACATATATCTGAGCCCATAAAAAGATGAAATGTAAAAAAACTATAAAACTATGCATTGATACATCTAAATCCCACAACCAAAGTGTGATATGAAGTAAAGGAATGTAAACAAGGCCTAATATAATCCCACCAAAGAGTCTGAAAACAAGTCTAACCTTAGATTAATAATGTGTATTTTTTTCAATATACCACAGGAAGAAACCTCAGTTTTTCTGGTCTAACTAAACACTTTATGATCATGGTTTTCTAGGAATCTATCAATAGGCCGATCATCTGCACTAGACATAACATTTTTGAGAAACTCCCATCCATGGGTGAGTATAACAATAAAAAATAAGAAAACATGATATGAAAAATAGTAAGAAAATGACATAGTCATCTCTACATAGTTATATGCCTACATGAAACATAAAATGAATATCCAAATATTACCCACCAAAAAATCAGTAATGGTAAGTCATAATAGTAATACCAGCCCTGGATTTTAGCTCCAATGTACCACATGGAATTCATCCATGAGAACACACTCATTAGTCTTAGATTATAGATGAATTATGTCTAAGAGGTAATGCTCATCAGTTCTCACGGTTATAAGTGCACACTGATAGTCTAAAGAGATAAGACATGTAGTTGGGGATCCTTCCCAAAACTATCGAGAATGCCAAAAAATCAATCTGGACTTATATGATAACTAGAGGATCGGTGCTCGTATAGTGTTGGTAATTATGATACCAAGAACACTACCTAGGGAATGAGGATGAATAGAGGATCTCATTTCATGTCTCATAGAGGTATTCCAACAATTCTATCCAAGAATTCATGATGAAGCAATCACTATCCAACGTGTCGCAGGTGATTACATACTAAACCTTAGAAAATTGATATAGGGAACACACCATAAAAATAATTTTCAAAGATACATTGGAAAATGTATTTAATATAAATCTAAGGAAGTGCAATGAATATGGATAGGTTACACACCATGTCCCATTGAACCTGGGTCTTTCCCTTGTAAATGTCTCTTGTCCTATCTCTGTGTCTGTGTAAAAGTACAATATGTCTGGATTTCCTGAATACTCTTCCTATATACCAGTTCATGTGATTTCCCATGTACACTAGTCCAAGCCAGGTATTTGTGGGAGTACACAATGTGCTTGTGCCAGTGTTCTCTGGTTCGTTTCCATATCCCATATGAGGTACATGTTGATCCCACCAATGTGTTACATAGTCTACATTACAAGTTCACTTGAAGTATGATAGTTATCTCTTTCCCAAAACAATTTCTACCCATGAGAGAGTCTGACATAATGTGTGGCTCTGAGTATATGTTCTGAATTGATAAATTTTACAGATTTCTATATCTTGTTTCTGTGTCACTAGTCTCTCCTATAGCCATAATTCTGAAATCAATCTTCACCATAAAATCATGAATCAGGTCTTAAATATCTATTCCATCAATGATTAAAAAACATCCTTCCATTCAATTCATTCATAAAATATGATTTTTCATTTTTCATCATTGGACAATAAATAACATGAAATCCAGTGTCCAAACCTATATGATTCATCACCAATTTCATCATCACAACATATTCTTTTCATGTTTATCCTATATCTACGATATCTAATCCTTTCACCAAAAAATGGATTGTAGTGACCGATTAATCGATTGATGTTGAACCACAGGTCAATGAAGAGCAATCATGATGAAATAAAAAATTCGGGGAGAATAAAACATTATCAATTATGAGGAATGGACCTAAAAAAAATTTCTTCTCGACCGCAATTCCATTCTATTATAAGGAGAAATTGTGTGATGATAATTAATAACAAATATATTCTCCCAATTCACGATTAATTTGACACGTCTTACAATATGTATGATTAGTGGATAAATTATTTGGATGATTGATCATTGATATTACTAGAAACAAAATTTTTGAGAGAAAACTAAATCAAATATTTTATTAATATGATTTGTATCAATATTTTAAGAAGAATAGTGATGTGTCATGGTAATT
The DNA here is from genome assembly GCA_963277665.1 of Viscum album. NCBI lineage: Eukaryota > Viridiplantae > Streptophyta > Magnoliopsida > Santalales > Viscaceae > Viscum > Viscum album. Next base: position 2,004,235,618 of record OY728122.1, on the reverse strand, counting down.
GGTGAGATCCACTGAATCATCTTGAACTGGTCGTCAATCTCTAATATGGTCATCATCCCCTACGAGAATTTATCTTGAAGGATCTAAATTTGTCCACTAGATCTTTAGATTTTAATTTATAAACATAGGAATTCCTTATAAATTTTTTAGGAGATATTTGATCACTGCGTTAACAAAAAAAAATAATATAAAATATTTTATAATTTTATTTATTTCACAATCGGGACAAATTTTCAACAAAGGTCCCATGACAATGTAAATTATTTCTCACCTAAGTTAACCTCCATATTCTAAATTAAATGTTTCCCTCATATTTATGATCGGTTCCCCTCTTTAGATGTTATTACATATTTTTATAAAAATTGTGCACATGTGATATTTAATATATTTAATATATTTCAAACATTTATTCTGGGAAAATATGGCTTCCAAATCGTACCCCATATCTATGCTTGGTCTCGAAAATAAACCATACAATATCCAAAAATAATATATGGAAAATATGATTCACTGCATGTAAAAATACCCTCATATAGTATCAGTAATTTGTTTTCAAGATTAGAAGAAATTTGAAGAATAGACCAATGCCCTGAAAATAGGTCATATGAGCATGCATCTTTACAACTCTTTCGAGAGGAAGTCAAATAGAGAATGATGAAAAGGGAATAAATATCCTACTGTGGGATGTCCAATAAGATTGATTGAAGCTGAATCAGATACCATAGGAAAGAGTTATCAAGAATCCTATATTAGGCCATGACGGGAGCACCTACATGAAAAAAGGGACTCCTCTACTAGAAATTATAGAAAATAAGGAGTAGGTTAAGTTATTAAGTCATTAAGTGTATTTTTTCACTTTACGCATCATTTTAGTGGTTTATGTATTGGCCACATGGTTTTCCAAACCATTCACAAACCATTTTTGGATCACTCACTTGGATGGGGGCCCAAACAATTTGGCTTCACTATTTATGAAATAGTGCACCAATTAGGAAATGTGCCTCTGATGAATAGTAAATAGACTTCTCATGGGCATGTATCCAGTAGAAAGTAGTTAGAGAAAAACGTGTCCCCTACTTTCCCACTATGTTCATACCTTCATGATAATGGAAAATCTTGTGGGCTTCCCTACATATATACTTCTAATAGTGAGACACATATTTTCTTTCAATCATTCGGGGTTCCATGCTTCAAATAATATCTAAACACCATATTAGCCTCCGTAACCACAAAATTAATCCATTTTAGGTCCATAATAATGAATTAGAATAAATATAAAAGGATATGTTCCTCTAATAAATACCAGGTTCACAAATGATTTCTATAAAATTATTTTCTAAGGGAAAACATGAAATACTATGTATGTCCATAGAGGATGGAAGGTAAAATTTTATAGAATTAATAACTTTAATCTCACCCCCACTCGAGATAAAACACTATATGTGGTATGATGTTAGTGGAACATGTTTTATTTTCATTATCATCAATAATTTAGAATAGAGTTGAGAAAAAATATAAGATAAGGCATCAAGCGAAGATCCTTTTCTTCCATGAAGTGTGGAAAATATAAAAGGAGTAATGAGAGATATCGTTAACCAAAAAAATTAATTTATGTGATTCATGATGAAAGAGTTTAGAATCATTTTTGGAATGAGAATAATAATTAATAGTAATCTCTCATGGGAATCAAGGTGAATATAAAATAATATTAATCTCAAACTTATAAGGGGGAAATTCTTCAACTAAAAATTAGATTGATAATATCTATATAAATTAGTGTAAATATTCAATAGAATTGAAGAAAGAATCCTAGATATCATCGAGGAAATAAACCATATAAATATTGATATTGATTAACTAATAATAAATAAAAATATTGAGAATGAGTGAAATAAGGTTCCATTAAATGACATATAAACTAGTTCATTTTTTCACTAAAGACATAAATAACAATCCATGTAATGAAAAAAATTGCAAAGGATAATATTACAAGAAAATGATAGAAAAATGTTATAAGGGGAGGGTTGGTCTAAAAATACCAACCAATCTCCCAATTCTAAGGAGGATCGAAGTATTCATATATCATTTATACTTTATTTTAAATATGATGAATATTGTGATGCACAATTAATTATAGGGGACATAACTCATGGGATAGTTGTTCCAAAAATGGAATATATGATTGAGTTAGAGAAAAATGTGGTTGTAAAATAGCAAAATATCATGTTTGAAAAAATTATATTGATCTGGTTTTAATTCTATAATTTACATACCAATAGGATTTTATTTTGAGTAAGTTGAATCCATAAAATTGAATAATATTTCAAAGAGGTTATTCCTAAAATAGTGATGTTTTTAATATGACTATCCAAAGGATATTTATTCACATCTTTTGTGGAAGAAAAAAAAGAAAACTTTTTATGTCATGAGATTCAAATTTATTTACCAATTTCATTCTTAAAAAACAATTAAATTTATGCTAAAATTATTGCTACACTACTATTGTGTATAAAAAGTTTAAGGTATAATTTTTTGTGTGACTTTTGTTGGTATCACATATATTTTTCATAAATTTGACCAATGGGGTTCCCGTAGATTATTTTTTGTCAACATGCGATATAGAAAAAATTGGATGTTTTAAATTGGATTCTTATTACCTTCATGTAGCCTATAATGTGTTGTCTTATTTGATTTTTTGATATAACTAGTGGAAGGTTATAATTTCTGTCACTTGATTTTTGTGAGCTACATAAGTTATTATTGGGAAAGTAACATATAAGAATTAATGGATGTGTTTTTTAATGTTTCTTGGTCAAATAAGAATGTATATTAATTAATGTAATGAGATAATTTATCTCTCCCCCAAATAGTTCAAAAATAAAGAGTGAATAAAAAAAATTAAAAATAATAAATTGTAAATCTCTAGATTTATTTTTAGACGAAGGAGGAGGAAGTTATTTAGGATTTTTTATGTGAAATAAAATAATTATTTCCATGAGTTGTGGGGTAGAATAAATAGGTTATTTTATTATTGTAAAAAATGGAGATATTTTTGTACCAAAGTTATGCGTTTTTTAGATTTGTTGAGAAATATTGTTGAATTTTGAGTCATAATGACTATATGTGAAGACTGAGTTTTTATGAGGATTTTATTTGAAAAACTTTAATGGTATTATTTCTACTTGGATATTATTTAACTAATTTTTAAGGCTGTTCATATAATAATAAGTGTTTGATAAGATTTTATGAAAACAAAAAATTGGGTCCAACCCTTTCTTAGATGGAAGCTGAGTTACTTGAACAAAGAAAAGATAGATTTTGAGATAATATTTGCCATGTTGTGTCAGAGATTTGATATTAAGAGTATCATTTGTGCATGTTTAAAGGTAGGATAGTGAATGGGGAAATATAATATGGGGAATATGTACTTTTCTTAAAAATGTATGGGTTTATTGGGTGGGTTATAGGAGAGAACTGGTCCCAATATGACATGATTAGCATGTTGAAGAAAATAATGGTTAATATACGATGATAGAATCATTGAGTAATTCCAATATTGGATGATAAAAACATCATGAATTTTGAATATTTTAATTAGTACATGTGGGATTATGTTAAAATACAACACATTACAATATATAACATTTTAATTAAATTCAATCTCATTGATTCATTGCAATACATGAAACCTCAAGACTCTATTATAATAATATAACATTTTAATTTAATATAAATATAATTTAATAAACATATTAATATTTCAAGGTATAAATATATCTAATTAAAAAAGATCAATATCTATTTTGAACTAGGTAAATTTAATCCTAGAAATTGTTTTTTGAAATTTTCCTTTAGGAATATAATTTTATGTTTAATTTAAAATAGTAATTATGAATTAAAACTTTTATTTATAATAATTAATTATAGTATGTGTAATTAAAAATTTATTAGGCATCGATTTTAATTGTATAATGATAAGAAAATTTTGAGGTAAAAGGGATATTTTTTAGAATTTTTTTTTTATAAAAAGGAATAATGTCTATCCATTTTCATTGATTAAGCTAATATTAATTTATTAATTATTTCAATGAAATTTATAACAAAAATATGAAAAATTATAATAATTTAAAACTAAAAATTTATTATTAATATTAACATAGTTAATATATGATAAGATTATTCTTGAAATATTCATTTCATGAAAAAGTTTCTTATGAAATAATTAGGAGGATTATAATTAAATAAAAATATTCCATTTATGTGAAGTGAATTTAGTAAAATGGATTCCATATTTTAAATTAGAATCATTAATATTATATAGTTTGTTCAAATTAATATCTGGACATAATTATTGTTAAAAAAATATAAATATCTAACTAGAGTTGAAGTTAAAATAGGTTTACTGAGTGTTAGTGATATAAAAACTTCCTTATATTGTAATGGATGGTCATATTTTGAACATATCAATAATGAGGTTCTAGAATGAGAAATTTTTAATTCTATTGGAAATTGATATTCATTTTAATTATTTATTCTTTTCAATAAAATCATAATGTGTCCTCCCTCTAAATTATAAAAGGGAATTCCTCCCCTCAAATCAACACAAATATCAAGCGATTAAGATGAAAAAAATTCCATGTATCACCCCAAAACCATAACAAAATTATAGATCTTTGTGGATTCCCAATAGATTGACTTTGGGGTCATTATTAAGAGATCCAATTAAGGTTTCTCTATGAGAAGGTAGTATTCTTAAAAAAGTTCTTTCTTTTTCATTATTATTTTAGAAAAAGAAATTATATTTTATAACTTACAATATAATAAAACCAGTATCTACCTTATACTGAGAAAATTTTATATCAATATAATAATACATATAAATCAATATCTAACTGAAAAGGGAAAGAAATCCATCGCTCGTGTCTATGATATGCTACATCCTCGTGAATCAGTGTAATTCTTTCCATAACCAACTCACATGGATTGTAACAATGATGTAAATAATGAGAAAATTTGATCCATATGTCATGATATTAATTCAATATAATTAATATATCATCCAACCCATTACCTTTTCACCCATTATTGAATTATATCACCTTTAATGCTTACGAACATCCTACCATCTCCACAAATTTGTTTGATTAAATTTATAAATTCATCTTTGATGAATGGTTCTAAAATGGTATATAATGAAAAAAATATATGATACTTATTAAATTAATATAATTATTTATATGATTTAACTACATCATATATTTAAGACCAATATAGTCAAGAAAAAACACACATGAAAAGCCAATGTAATTAATACACAAAACAACAATAATAACAAAATAATTTTAACAAATGGGTGTTAATATGTTATATGTGAATAATATATGCTAATATTAATATTAATATTATTCATGAAGAAATTAATATCATTTTTATAGAAATTATAAGGGATTTTAATTAATTTCCCACTAAAAGGAAGTGTGAGGTAAGGGATATCATCTGAATTTCCAATCCATTGAGATATATTTATTAATATGAACCAATCCACATTTATGTTGTCAAAATGATGAACCTATTATTTATTTAAAATGAATAACTATTTATTAATGAGGTTTAATGTTTCCATTATTGTTTATTCATTTAATGGGATATAATTTTAATGTTACCAAACATGATAATATGTATTTTTCAATTTCACATTCTTGTGTGATTTCATAAACTCACAACAAAGGGATGTTCACATGAATACTTTTTATGTACCAGTAACTTTATTATCTTATGTATATTTTATATTCAAAATAATTTATTCTATAATTTACTCTATGTGGTATTGGGATCATGTAATGAAATTTTAATAGAATAACTGATATTATTTTTTCTTAAATAAGACATATTTTTTCATATTAATGTTTTCTAAAATTGTTTTGAAAAATAATTTTTTTAATAAAATGTTTGACTATGAGAATTTAATGATATCCTTTATTTTAAAACAGGGTTTTAGTGGAATAAATCAAGTATATTTTTAAAAGATTTTTTTTTACTATAAGTCAAAATGAATGTCGTTTAATGTCTATGAAAATAATGTAATTCCCCTATGTCGAAACAATTTTATGAAATATAGATTCATTTAAAAATTAAAGCTAATTAAAAATAAAAATATTTTATGATTTCTAAAATTAATATTCTGATTCTATTCCATTTATACTTCTAATGGACAAGATTCTATTGAAATTAAAGATATTTCTAATGAATGAATGGTCAACTCTATTATCTTAATTAATTTTTTATTTTTTATCAATATATGGAGACAATAAAATTAGTAGAAATTAAATTTTTGTAAAATATAAATATTATTTATATCATTAACTTTAATATTTTCTTAACCGTATAGAATTATTACATATAGTTTTTTCCTTGAATGTTGTTTAATTAACTAGGGAAATATTGATAAATCTATATTCTTTAATCAATGCATATAGTTTTTGATAAGGAATATTATTCATGAATTAAATATATTATTTAATATATTAGAAATTACTAAACATTTTGTGAGGGATGTGTCCCAGAATTATTTAGAAACTTTACTCATCATTTGATTTCACGAGATAAAAAGTTTGATTAATGAAATTTAGATTTAATGATAGTTTAGATGTGCCTTGTCCATAGTCCTGACAGTATAGATGTCCTGATTTTTGAGATCATGTAATATAAATTTAATAAAATCTTATACTTATAATTCAGTTATTATTATTCGTGATATTATTACATTGAAATTTTTAATGATGTTTTTTGTTCTCAAGTTATTAAATTTAATGTGTTTTAAAAAATTTACCTTTCCCCAGTTATTATTGATTATATTATTATGATATTAATTTTATTGATTAAATGGAATGTGTGTTCAGTTATTTACATGTACATATTTATTATTCCTTATTGAATCATTATATATCCCGCTATAAATATCTCAACTGTGAATTTGATCCAGCTGTTATTTGGTTTCGTATCCCCATGATTGGAATTATAATTATTTAAAATATTTTATAGATGCCAAATAATTTTTAGTTATAATGTTTGATAATTTATCCCCAGTATAAAATGGGTATCATGAATGTATAGGGTTCTCAAAAACTTCTAAACTCACTGATACTTTCTGATTTGACCCCTTAAATCATTTCTAATGTAATAAATTTGACACTAGATCTGGTAACATGAGTCAGGGTTGCAACTGATTCAAATAAAACATGTTATTTTAATGAAGTGATGAATTATCAATAATTATATTTCTTTATCTCGATCTCCAGTCATCTTTCCACACCACTATAGCTGAATACCACACTTTAGAGTCTCATTAGATCTTGGAACCACAAATGGAAATCACACCATAATTTTAACTGGGTGTAGTGGTCTGGGAGGATCTATATGTGAAGTGATGAATTCCTCTAGTGGTGTTATTTTGGATTTTGTGGTTTTATTAGACATAGATGATGATTAGACTAATTAATAAAAAAATTAGATACCATGAATCCATCAATTTATAGAGGATTGAACCATAAAGTACATTATGATACATCGTTGATTAGATGTGCATAAATATATTATATAAAAATCACAAACATAAGAAAAACCTACATAAAGGTATGTGGATCAACATGTAGTCTATGTAAGCCTTATTTGGGACTCGTGTCAAGGTCCTAATGATTTATATAGATATGGTTAATATTAATGAGAAGTTATAATAAGAGTTTCACCATGTTTCTAAATTCCCTATAATGGTAAATATAATGGCTGTGTAGAGTTATGGTTTAAAAGATACGTAATGTCAATATGGACTAAATAAAGTAAATCCTTGAAGTGTTCAAAGGCAACTAATGATTTAAAAATTATAATAAATATCTCACTATAATTTAATTTACTTCCATGGATGACTAATATATTTTTGAAAAGTTTACAGTAAGCTTTAGTGATGTATATTTAATTAAAATAACTCTTCTATAATATGAATTATTTATAATTAAAATGTTTAAAAAATTAATATGAAAATATTATGATTTTTTTCTTGTATGACCCACAAATTACACCTTTTTCATGCATATAATAATAGAGTGTCAAGACTGAGAATTTTCGCTGATTTCAAGATCATGTTTTAATAATGGTAAAAAATAGGATTTATTAGATGAAGTTGACTTGAAATATGAAGTGTGTAGTGCATCTAAATGGAATATCTATAAGTGATAACATTATAGGTTTTCATACTAAAAATATGGATTTAATTAATAGAGAGATATCAAGAGATTTCATCAATTATAAATTTTCAAGGGATTCATATTACTAAATGTGACACCCCAAGCTTCCATTCTCTTTGAAAAATAAAATTGCATGTGTTGTATGCAACTTCGAGTTCTAACACACCAAAACCAATCCAACTAGCCGTTATGAATATTAATACAAAATTTTGGAAATTTTATAAATTTTTTCTTTCAAAATGGACTTCATTTTTGGTTTCGGAGTATTGAAATTAGATTAAGGTGAATTTTGGGTATTTTTCTGAAAACAGTCAATTTTTGATGTATAGTGAAAACACCATGTTATGATTTAAGACCGAATTTTTATTTAAATAATTATTTATTTTATTTAAATTTGTTATAGTTCAAAAAAGATACATAATACCTATATAAGTTCAATGTAATTTATTGGAGTCAGTTTATACTAATTTTAGATATATAAAAAATTTATTAAACATTTTATCATCATTTACCGACCTCCAAGAAGCATTTGAAAATTTATATTAAACATTCTTTTACTGCTTTTGTGAGTTTAATTTCAAAAATATGAGAGACACAGTTGATATCAGTATGTAAAATGTGGTCTAATAAGATGAAAATAATTTTTGGTGAATAGTAAGTTTTTACTTTTATTTACCACGGTTAAAAGTCAATAGGGTAATTAAGGGGAAAAATGATATAATTATTATCCTAACACATGTCCTAATTCTATTGGATAAGTATAATTCGACTAGAACAAACCTGTGGAATGAAATATGAACCTCTTCTTCCACTTGGATTATATTAGGACATTTATTATTATTTTATTTAATGAAGAGTTAAAAGAGTTGAAATCAATGTTTAATAAATAAAACATTTTTAATATAGGGTTATACATAATATAAATTTGACTATAATTTTTCATTAGAAAAATAAAAATATTTCCTACATGATGGTATTTTATTTATAAATTTTAGATGTTAAATAAGTTAATTTATTTATGACACAATGATGATGCAGTAGTTAAATAATCAAGGAAATATTAAAATAATTGATTTTATAAATATCCAAATAAATGTATTTTTAGACTTTTTATGAATTACACTAATTTTATAGGTTAATATGACATGTTAGGGTTGGTTTTATGAATTTTTTGAAGTAATAAAGTTGTTAGGAATTTAGAAAAAACAAATACCAAATATTGTCAAAATTGACATAAAATAGTTTTTAAAACAAATATTATATTATTAATTGATATTCTATTCCTAAAAATACAAGGTTTAGTCAGAGGTCTTAAATAATATTATATATGTCATTAATGAACCACTTTTGGATATCTTTTATGTTCATAGTATGCTTATTAACAATATAATATAAAAATATAAAAAGACATGGTAAATATCAAACTATTTAACTAAGAGTTAAATCTAAATGATAAAGTTAATATAGTAACTGAAACCTGTCTAAAACCTATTGGATGAGTGTATTTAGACCCATAAACACCTTATCCTTTAAATAAATCATTTCTTAGACATTAGAAACAAAAAATTATTTTATTATAAAATAATATATCTAGCTTTTCTTAAGGTTCCCCTCACCCCTATATAAAAGGGAACTTCCCCTTCTCTCTAATTCACACCTTAAAATATATTTTCCTTGGACAACCCCTACACCAATACCCTATAAACTATTATACCTTCATCCTAGAGGCCTTCCTTTAGTCATGAATCAAACATATGGGGCCCTTTTGATAAAATCAAAAGGAAGAACCCGAAGAAGAGGTAAATATTTCATCTCCTCTTTCAAGTACCTTTCTTCTTCCACTTCCTCTTTATGTATTGTTTCCATTATAAAATAATAACTCCATTATCTTCTATATATTGTGATGTTATTATAAATATGGTACAACCATATTCATTATTCTATCCATCCTTTTAATTACATGTCACCAAACGTGTGTACGTAGGGCTTACCGTCTCCATGTCGTGGTGTAATTGTTATTCAATAAATTATTATTTGGATGGGTAAAATAATGATGTATAATTGATGTAAATATTAAATATAACATGATAATGATTCTGTATATATGATATACCATCCAATTATATTTTATTTTATGAAATGAATGATATTGTCGCTCGTGCGTAGGTAGGGATTTCCGTCTCCACGAACGCGATGAGATTCATTCCCCATCGTATCCATTCAAAACTAATTTTCATTAGATGATTCAAAATATTGTTTAAGGACTTAATATCATTCTGAATATGAATAAGATACATCTTATCCATAACAAACATTACTTATGTAACAAAGCATATAACAGAAAATGAATCAGTTAACACCCGAAACAACGCTAATACTAAAATATCAATATTAGAAGATCATATATGATATCATATTAATGTATATGGTTATTGTATAATTTCATATTAATGATTTCACCATTATAATAGAGGTTACTATACCCTTGACCAAGGAAAAGTACAAGGTATGGGTTAATTTCACATCAGTAATGGAATTTTTAATAATTGCGATGGCCTATTTGCGACGGGGCCCCATCGTAAATAGCTCGTTGCAGAAAACTCCATCGCAAATACAAGTATTTTCTATGGGCCCGTCCCAAAAAATGTTATTTTCGACGAGAAGCATCATCGTCACAAATAATCTTGCGGTTATATGTATTATATATTAAAAAACAATTTCACGAAGGGTCTGTCGCAAAAACTATTTGCGACGGTCTCTCGCCCCGTCGCAAAAAATATATATATATAACACTTTCTGTGACCGGCCCATCGCAACATATTATTTTCCATGGTAAAGTAGTACCGTCAAAAATATGTTTAAAAAAAATTTTAGTTAGACTATTTGCGACGGGGTACCGTCACAAAAGGTCTCGTCGCAAATAATAAATTAATTTTTAAAAAATAAAATTTAATAAAATTGAGATTAATGAAAAAATAATATTACTATTATTAAAATAATAAAAAAATAAAAAATATTAAAATTCTCAATATTCACAAAAAATTATAAAAAATATTAAAAGTTAAAAATTAAATTTTGTAATATCTGCACCAATATAAAAGACAAAAAATGTAAATAATTCATATTAAAATGTTAAATTCAAATGTTTGTAACATAAAAAACCACTGGGGGGGGGTCGTCTTTTGGATAAGGTGGAGGAGATGAAGGAGATGGTGGAGGAAACTCCATCCCTAAACTACATGTCAGACAACACATGTACTCCATCTTCTCGTGATGCTGCTGTTGCCATCGACGCATCTGCTCCTCGTAATGCTGCTACTTCTGCAGCTGCCACCGACACTTCTCTTCATGCCGCTTCTGCTGCCACAACCCATCCTCGGGGCCTGTGCCGTGACAACCCCAAGCCCACCTTCCATAGGCTAGGGGCTGGAGACTAGAACCAAGGCGTAAATTCTGGTAAAAAGGGAAGGCATTGCCTTTGTAAAGTAAACAAGCACCATAGAGAAAGAAAGTATAAGAAGTAAACACTATGTAAAACTGGGTACAATAGTAAGTGCAGAAAAGTAAGTGGGCCAGAATACAAATCCAGACAGAAAGTAAAGTACAACTCGAAAGGGAAAACAACTACTGAAAGTAAAGCCGCAATGTTGAGCTTCCCACTGGAAGTCCCACCTGAAGGGTGAGTACAGATAGCCTCCACAGCTCTTCCGGTCCAATCGTCCACTCTGAGTACGTCCCGCCCAGTGGTCCACCTCCAGGTACCGTCCTGCTCCGCAAGCCTCATCCACGATCAGCGATATCCATCGTCTGCAACCAACACAACGTAGTGCGGGCATAGCCCGTGCAGGGGTGAGTAAAATCTACTCAGTAGGGACCCTAAGACCCCCGAAGGTCTCCCAGAATCCACAAAGGATTATCCACAAAGGAAAGATACAATCACGAAGTAACATCCGACACTGCTTAGGTATATGCCCATACATATACCTAGGTCATCAATTCCAGTTTTCTCCAACCTCTGAGCCCAAGCACAACCCAGTCCACACAGGAAAAGAAAAACGTAATCCACACAGGCTAGCACAAATCAATCCACAAAGGAAAGCAAAATAGGATTCAGCTCACACATGTGTTCTTCTTCGTATGACAATAGAGATGATCAGATATAGCCACTGATTCATCTAAGCTGTCGGACCCATAAATGATCGATATGTACTAACCCCCGAAATGAACCACAAAGGATCTGACCCACATAGGATCGATAGGTAACTAACCCCTGCAATGACCCACAGAGGATCAGACCCACACAGGATCGATAGGTAACTAACCCCCGCAATGACCCACACAGGATCAGACCCACACAGGATCTGTATGAACTGGCCCACACAGGACCACTGAGCGCTGACCCACACAGGATTAGACACACACAGGATCTGTAGCACTGATCCACGAAGGATCGCTGAGTATTGTAGTCATTGCCGTCGAATCCACTGAGGATCTCTGTACAGTCGTTGTCGTCGTTGAAGCCAACTCTAGGGTTCCCTCACACAACAAGCTCGTTCGGGAAGGTCCGCTCCACAAGCCGAGAGGCTGATACATCAACTGACACATAGTCCAAAGTTGATGTATCCAAAAGTTCCATATTGTCAACAGGAACTCAATGCCACAGACGGCGCGTCAATTGGACGCTCGGTCTGAGAGTTATTGGCTTTTTTGTCCCAGGGGCCCGGTTGGTTTTTAAGTCAAAACCAATCTGACCATATTCCACCTGTGTTCAAACCTCGGGTGGAGTAAGGCAAAAGATCCGTCTCACTTTGAGTAATCCATCAAAGTTGACAGCACGTCAATCGGACGTCTGGAGCTCAAGTTATAAGTGTTTCCGCTCCGAGGCCCCGGTTGGTTTCGTGTACAAACCAACTCGGCCAAACCCAAAGTATTCTGAAACCTTGAGTGAGCTATACCTAAACAACCGTATCCGATACCCCCAGGGTCGGCCCGAACCTGGTCGACCTGTCCCGGGTCTGGGTCTGGCCCAATTGGGCGCTGCCCGGCACGCGGCGTACTGGGCGAGCTGGCTAAGGGTTCGGCCGAACGGCCGAACCGTTCGAGGCGGGGGGTGCTGACCCCACATGAAGTAAATCGCAACCCCTTAATGGGGCTGCTTCGTCCGGCCAGCCGGGGGTTTCAGACCCCCAGTTCCTCCTTGGTCTGTCCGGCCCGCTCTGGCCGGCCGACTTCTGCCGCCACGGGACCTACAAGGCCCGTCCCCTTGCTCCGACGCCGGTGGCCCGGTACCGGCCACCGGTTCGGCTGTTCCGACGCGGCGCGACGGCGCCGTGCCCCTCCACCGCGGCCCCACTCCAGCCGTGGTGCTTTAGTGGTTCTCCGGTGTAGCGCGACGACGCCACATCTTTCGTTCGTTTTCAATGGCACGACGCGACGACGCCGCGTATTGGTTCGTCTTCAACAGTGCGGCGCGACGGCGCTGCCCTTCTCCCCCTTTCCTTATCAAAATTCTACGCGGTGCTTCGGCACCTCGTTACCATGATCTCCGCTACAATACAAAAAACCAAAAAAGGGGAGGAGTGTCGGCCATGATCGTGCGGTCCGACCTCCTCCCTTTATCACGATAACAAGAGGTTCAATGAAAAGGAGATGCGACTGAAGATTTCACGAACTAACAAATAAAAAAATAAATCCCTACCTCAACGCTGTCGTCGAACGAGCGTTCGTCATGGAATTAACCATCGCGGAAGAAGATGACCGCCACGGAAGAAGAAGATTGCCGCAGAAGAAGAGAATCAACGTTGGCGTTAGGTGATCTCTGAGGAAGGCGTCACTGGTCGTCGTCCACCTTCAGAGATTGGTGTTCTTCGTCGGCGGTGGTGCGTTCTTCGCGTTCTTCATCAAAGAACGAAGAATATTCTCTTTTTCTCCAAAAGGTTTATCACAACACAACCCCATCCATAATAAAATAAGTCCAACACTTATTTTATTATCAACCTAAGCTTTTGAAATTCAATAGATAAGAAAAGAAAAATTAATTCGAAAAATTAATTGTAACAATTCAAATTCCCAATTTAATGGGGGCGTTTCTTAACCAGAAAAATGCACGGCTGACTTTCATTTAAGAGGGGGGGGGGGGGGTTGCAGGTCCATTACTTAGGAGGGAAGAAATGTTGGGGCTCGTGCGGGCCCCACCTCACTAATATCCTACCAAGTGGGTAGTATATTGTGGGTTCCACCTTATCCACTTAATTTAGATTATTTGGCTTTAAGTGAAATAAAATAAAGTGTCGCACCACTTTTATTTTATTTCTTAACTTAATCCAAAAAACTAAAAACAACACCTGAGCAAACTTAACTCCAAAAAAGAAGTTTCTAAGCAAATACTGGCGCTACGATTCAATCAGTGTCCTCAAAATTCGATTTTGAGCACCAGTTCAAAAGATAGAAAAACATGTTCGTTCGTTCACTGAAAGTACCCGAGCTAAACTTTGGAAAATTATTCCGGTCACACCGGGCCTCGAAATCAGGTTCCGTCAGAAACTGTGTTCTTGTAAAATTCAAATGAAAATTAAGAAAAAAATTTCCTTGAATTTTTACGGGTCTTTACATCACTCCCACCTCAGGGCTTTACACCCCCTTAATAATACATCATAAACTAGGGAAACAAATGTGGGTACTGAGCATGCATCTGAGCCTCCCGCTCCCAAGTGCTCTCCTAGAGGTTCCCGTGCTTCCATCTGATGCACACTAGAGGAATCGGCCATCCATGTAGGACCCGCTCCTGTCGATCCCCGATCTCTACCAGGACCTCCGCAAAAGTCACCCCATCATCAACATCCAGCTCCCCATGGTCAATGATATGCATCGGGTCGTGCACGTATCTCCTCAGCTGAGATATGTGGAAGATGTTGTGCTCCCGGTGCAACTGAGGTGGTAGAGCGAGACGATAAACACCTCTCCAATCCTGCTGAGGACCTGGAATGGTCCGATGAAGCGTGGAGACAACTCACCGCCTCGGCCAAATTTCCGTAATCCACGTCGAGGAGAGACCCACAAGAAGACGTGGTCACCATCCTCGAACTCTAGTGGCCTCCGCCTCCTGTCAGCATATGACTTCTGCCAACTCTAAGCTGTCCTCATCCGCTCCTGGATGACCTGGACCTTCTCTGTCATGGCTTGGACCATCTCCGGTCCCACAAGTGTTGACTCCCCAGGGTCTTTCTAGCACAAAGTAGATATGCAAGGTTGGCCGTACAACGCCTCGTATGGTGCCATCCCGATGGTGGAGTGCTATATGTTATTGTATGCGAAATCCACCAAGGGTAGGTGGTCCTCCCAGCTGCGACCAAAGTCAAGGACACATGCGCGGAACATGTCCTCGAGAGTCTGGATGGTCC
The DNA here is from genome assembly GCA_963277665.1 of Viscum album. Classification (NCBI taxonomy): domain Eukaryota; kingdom Viridiplantae; phylum Streptophyta; class Magnoliopsida; order Santalales; family Viscaceae; genus Viscum; species Viscum album. The sequence goes on along the minus strand of OY728122.1, from coordinate 2,004,219,978 downwards.
TCTCCGTCTGACCATCTGTCTGAGGGTGAAAGGCGGTGCTCAGACGTAGCTGCGTCCTGAACGCCTCCTACAACCCCTTCCAAATCTTGGAAGTAAAGCTAGAATCTCGATCGGAGATGATAGATGATGGAACACCGTGAAGCCGTACAATCTCCTAAAAGTAGAGACATCCCATGCTATCCACTGAGCCCTACTCTCTAATGGGTAAGAAGTGAGACAACATGGTGATTCGGTCGATAATCACCCAAATGGAGTCGTGACCTCTGGAAGTGTGTGGAATACCAGTCATGAAGTCCACATATATCCCGTCCCACTTCCACTCCAAGACTTCCAAGGGCTGTACCAAGCCTGCTGGTACCTGATGCTCTGCCTTCACCTGCTGGTAGTTGAGGCATCGAGAAATGAACTCTTACACAGCCTTCTTCATGCCTGGCCACCAGTGGGGTCGTCTGAGATCCTGGTACAGCTTCACCACTCCAGGATGTACCGCCAAAGGAGAAGTGTGAAACTCTCTCAGAACCTCCTCTCATAAAGCAACTGGTACCAAGGTACGTCCTCTGAAAAAGACGTTGTGCTCTACTCCAAAGGAGAAACAATCCGGTGCCTGTCTTGAGGATATCTGTGCACGCCACGTATCACAGTCAGTGTCCCAATGTTGTGCCTCTCTGACCCGCTGAAGTAGTGGAGGGGTGAATGTGAGAGACTGAAGGAAGGCTGCTCCATCTCTATCCACGAAGGATATATGAAAAGCGGATAGCTTCTCTATCACCTCCTCGTGTAGTTGAATGCCAGTCCTCCTGTTGAGAGCATCGGCTACCACTTTCCCCTTCCCAGGAGTATAGAATATCTCAATGTCATAGTCCTGGAGGTACTTGAGCCATCACCACTGTCTCAGGTTCAGGTCCTTCTGAGAGAAGATGTACCTGAGACTGTGATGGTCAGAAAATACTGTAAAGCGCTCACCCATCAGGTAGTGTCTCCATGTCTTCAGAGCAAAGACCACTATTGATAACTCTAGGTCATGGGTAGCATAGTTCTGATCATGCAGCCTCAACGGACGTGATCCATAGGCGATCACTGCCAGCTCCTGCATCAAGACACATCCGAGTCCGGTCCCTAATGCATCGCAGTAGACTACGTACCCTACTCCCTCCATCGGCAACCTCAAGATAGGTGCGCTGGTCAATCTCTGTCTCAGCTCCTGGAAGCTCTGCTGACATCTGTCCGACCACACGAAGGGTTGCCTCTTCCTCCTTAACGTTCTACAAAGCTGTATAGATTTCTCCTTTGCTGAAAAGGGAAATCTGGTCTCATCCCCTGGATGAACCACGTTTCTTGCCTAATATAGTCAATCCCGTCATGATTAGTTAATTCATGGCATGGATGACGTCGTAAGGCCTCGACGCTACTGCCTAGAGATCAAACTGTTACCCTCGCATCCAAGGGTTGAGTCACACTGTCGGCATCAGTGTGGGGTCACTGGGTCTCCTCCAGTAAGAATCTCGCAAGTGAGGGTCAAGTCAACAGTTTTTAACCAACACCTATTAGTATTAACAAACAAAAGAAAAGAAAGAAAATGTCACTAATGCAAGCGTCTTTTATTACTTCAACTCAAAGTACAAGGACATAAGGCGACACAAACAATGAAGATAGAGGCATAATGGCAAAAGGCCTCTATGCCTAGAGCTAGACCCGCACTTGTCCACCTTCTTCTGGAGCTCCATAATCGTAAGCTTCAGCTACCTGAATCTATGCTCTCCCCTGAGGTTGGGGTGGACCACCTGGTGGTGGTGGTGGTAGAGCCTCAAAGCATCGCCCACCACCTGCAACTCGGCCAACTCCTCTGCCTCATCTGCCTGCTCCCTGCGGACCACCACGGTCGAACCTCTGCCTCTTCCTAGGTGGTTCCACAACCGTCTGCTACTCCTCTTCATGGCAGGTTGGGCAGTCATGAGCCATGTGGCCCTACCCGCTGCATGCATAGCATTGTCTTCCAATCGTAGGACTGGTTCTGCTGCGTGTGCCCCGCACCTCCGAGCCAGTATCCTGTGGTCGTCTGCGCGATGTCCTAGCCTACTTAGACCTCTGTGACATCTGTCTATTTCCGGCTGCAGAAGACTATGCCATGTGTGGCCCTACGATAGGTCTCACCGCTGCTGTAGACTTAGCAAAAAATCTCTCGATGGGAAGAGCTCGCTCCAGTACTCCTGCCTGAGTCGGAATGCTGAGGGAGATCAGTGATGCCCTTATCTCATGCCTCAATCTCTGCTCAAAGATGCCGGCCTAGAAGAATGGGTCCCGTACCATGTCTGTCGAGTAGCGCTAGAGATCGGTAAATCTCGTTGAGTACTGGGCGACCGTCAAGCTGCCCTGCCGCAGCTGTAGAAGCTCCTGGATGAGAACCGCACAGAGGGTGGCTGGGAAGAACTCCGAGCGGAAGTGGCTCTCAAAGTCCATCTAGAGGAGAGATGCCTCATCGTGCACCTGGAGCATCAAGCTCCACCATCTTCCTGCTACCACGTGGAGGAGGCTCGCTGCGAGGATCACCATGAGGTCTGCCGGTGTCCTCACTAACCTGAAAACCCATACCACTGCATCCAGCCAGTCCTTGGCTGCATGGGGGTCCGTCTCCCCGCGGAACCTAGGGGGTCGCTGGCGCAGAAACTCATGCACTTCACTAAGGCGACGTGCATCGTCAACGGCTGGGGCTGGTAGCATCGGTGGCTCTGCGGGTAGAGGTACCGTTGATGCCCCAGTTGTCAAAGGGCCCTATACCGAGGCCTCGTCGCTCTGTGGGTTGTCGTCACGCACAACTCTCGGAACCCTAGCTGGCTACCGTCATGGGGCCATCCTGACAAGAGACAGGTGTTCCATGGTCAGAACAGTATACCTGGTGAGCTGACACAATGTAATCACAAAGAAAACTTGAAACACACATGCAATCAATGCTTTCGTGCATTAAGTCGGAAATCATAAGTCAGGGTCCTGGTGTACGGATACGTCGGCCACCGCACCAACACTGGACTCCCCGGACTGATAACCACACCCAATATGCTTAACACTATTGCTTCATTTAGAAAAAATATCTGAGTCCAAAGTTCTGTGGTATAACCGAACTCATCTGATACCAATTTGTCACAACCCGTCCTCGGGGCCCATTCCCTGACAACCCCAAGCCCGCCTTCCATAGGCCAGGGGCTAGAAACCAACACCAAGGCGTAAATTCCGGTAAAAAGGGAATGAATTTCCTTTGTAAAGTAAACAAGCACCACAGAGCAAGCATGAATAAGAAGTAAACACTAAGTCAAACTGGGTACAACAGTTAGGGCGGAAAAGTAAGTGGGCCAGAATACAAACCCAGACTGAAAGTAAAGTACAACTCGAAAGGGAAAACATCAACTGAAAGGAAAGCTTCAATGTCGAGCCCCCCACTAGATGTCCCAAATGAAGGGTGAGTACAGATAGACTCTATAGCTCCTCGGGTCCAACCGTCTGCTTCGAGTACGTCTGGCCTAGTGGTCCACCTCCAAGTACTTTCCTACTCCGCAATCCTCAGCCATGATCAGCGTTGTCCATCATCTGCAACCAACACAACATAGTGCGGGCATAGCCCGTGCAGGGGTGAGTATAAGCTACTCAGTAGGGACCCCAAGAACCCCGAATGTCTCCCAGAATCCACAAAGGATAATCCACAAAGGAAAGATTCAATCACGAAGTAACATCAGACACTGCTTAGGTATATGCCCATACATATACGTAAGTCATCAATTCCAGTTCGCTCCAAACTCCAAGCCCAAGAACAACCCAGTCCACACAGGAAAGCAATACGTAATCCACACAGGATAGCACAACTCAATCCACAAATGAAAGAAAAATAGGATTCAGCTCACATAGGTATTCTTCTTCGTATGACGATAGATATGATCAGATATAGCCACTGATTCATCTAAGCCATCGGACCCACAAAGGATCGATAGGTACTAACCCCCGCAATGACCCACAAAGGATCTGACCCACACAGGATCGATAGGTAACTAACCTCTGCCATGACCCACATAGGATCAGACCCACACATGATCGATAGGTAACTAACCCTCGCAATGACCCACACAGGATCAGACCCACATAGGATCGATAGGTAACTAACCCCCACAATGACCCACATAGGATCAGACCCACACAGGAACTATAGGCGCTGGCCCACACAGGACCGTTGAGCGCTGACCCACACAGGGTCGGACCCACACATGATCTGTAGCACTGATCCACGGAGGATCGCTGAGTGCTGTAGTCGTCACTGTCGAATCCACTGAGGATCTCTGTACAGTCGTCGTCATCGTCATCGTCGCAGCCAGCTCTAGGGTTCCCGCACACAGCAAGCTCATTCGGGAGTGTCCGCTCCACGAGCCGAGAGGCTGATACATCAACTGACACATAGTCCAGAGTTGATGTATCCAAAAGTTCTGTATTGTCAACAGGAACTCAACACCACAGACGGTGAGTAAATCGGACGCCATGTCTGAGAGTTATTGACTTTTTCGTCCCAGGGGCCCGGTTGGTTTTTAAGTCAAAACCGACCCGACCATACTCCACCTGTGTCCAAACCTTGGGCTGAGTAAGCCAAAAGATCCGTCTCACATAGAGGAATCCATCAAAGTTGACGACACGTCAATCGGACATCTGGAGCTCAAGTTATAAGCGTTTCGGCTCCGAGGGCCCGTTGGTTTCGTGTACGAACCAACCCAGCTGAACCCAAAGTATTCGGAAACCTTGAGTGTGATATACTGAAACGACCGTCTCGATCCAAGGATCGTATCACAACTGATGGTGTGTCGATCGGAGGCCCAAAGCTCATGTTATGGGCAACAGACCGAATAAGGTTCGGTATTAGGGGGTTCGGGCTCAGTCCGACCCGGCCCGATAACCCTAGGGTCGGCCCGCTTGGGCGTGACCCGGCCCAGTCAGCACGGCCCGGTCTGGTAGACTGGCCAGGCAGCCAGCCCGGCACATGGCGCGCGGCGCGCCGGGCGCGCTGGCCAGGGGATCGGCTGAACAACCGAACCGTTCGGGGAAGGGGGTGGTGCCCCCACGTGAAGTAAACCGCAGCCCCTTAATGGGGCCTCTTCGTCCGGCCAGCTGGGGTTTTCGAACCCCCGGTTCCTCCATGGTCTGGTCGGTCCACTCTGACCGGATGACTTCTTCCGCCATGGGACCGGCAAGGCCGGTCCCCTTGCTCTGACACCGACGGCCCGGTACTGGCTGTCAGTTCCGCTGTTCTGCCGCATCTCGGAACCGGCCACGACCTTGGTTTGTCTGGCACTGCGTGACAGCACCGTGCCCCTCTGCCTCGGCCCCGCTCCGGCCGTAGTGATTTAGTAGTTCTCCGGTGCGGCGCGACGTTGCCACATCTTTGGTTCGTTTTCAACAGCGCGGCGTGACGGAGCCGCGTCTTGGATTGTCTTCAACGGCGCGGCGCTACGGCGCTGCGCTTCTCCCCCTTTCCTTATCAAAATTCTACGCGGTGCTTCGGCACCGCGTTGCCGTGCCCGTCACAACAATACTAAGAACCAAAAAAGGGAAGGAGTGTAGGCCGTGTTCATGCGGTCCGACCTCTTCCCGTTATCACGATAACAGGCGGTTCAATGAAAAGGAGAAGCGACAGATGATTTTACGAACTAACAAATAAAAAAAATCCCTACCTCAACGCTGTCGTCGAACGAGCATTCATCGCAGAATTAACCATTGCAGAAGAAGAGGACCGCCGCAGAAGAAGAAGATCACCGCAGAAGAAGAGAATCAATGTTGGCGTTAGGTGATCTCTGAGGAAGGCGTCACTCGCCGTCGTCTGCCATCGGAGATTGGTGTTCTTCATCGGTGGTGGTGAGTTCTTCGCGTTCTTCGCCGGCGGTGGTGCGTTATTCGCGTTCTTCATCGAAGAACGAAGAATCTTCTCTTTTTCTCCCAAAGGATTATCACAACACAACCCCAACCATAATAAAATAAGTCCAACTATTATTTTATTATCAACCTAAGCTTTTGAAATTCAAAAGATAAGGAACGAACAATTAATTCAAAAAATTAATTGTAACAATTTTATTGCCCAATTTAATGGGGCGTTTCTTAACTAAAAAAATGCACGGTTGACTTTCATTTAAGAGGGGGGGTTGCGGGTGCGTTACATAGGAGGGAAGAAACTGTGGGGCTCGTGTTGGCCCCACCTCAAAAATATCCTACCAAGTGGGTAGGATATTGTGGGTTCCACATTATCCGCTTAACATAGTTAAAGTGGCTTTAAGTGAAATAAAATAAAGTGTCACACCACTTTTATTTTATTTCTTAACTTAATCCAATAAATTAAAAAACACACCCAAGAAAACGCAACTCCAGAAAAAGCGTTTCTAAGAAAATACCTATGCTGCGATTCCATCGGTGTCCTCAGAATTCGATTCCGAGCACTGGTTCAAAAGTTAGAAATACTCATTCGTTCGTTCACTAAACGTACCCGAGCTAAACTTTGGAAAATGATTCCGGGAACACGGGGCCTCGGAATCAGGTGTCATCAGAAACTGTGTTCCTGTAAGATTCCAAAGAAAATTACGAAAAACAATTTCTTGAATTTTAACGCGTCTTTACATCTGAAAAGTATCTATATGCTCGGCCTGAGCTCGCAACTGCTCCTGATACTGGGAGCCAGAAGATGATGCCTCTCCACGAGCTCCACTCGAGTTGGATGCCGACATTGCATCAGTACCATAATAAGTACTAGGGGTCAAATGAGAGATGATGCCAACTACTCTACCCTTCTGAAAGCCATACTGTGTCGCCTGCATCCATGCCACCTCATTGAAATGGTGAGCACTGGTCTGCTCAGCCATCTCGTCCTGACCCTCAGCCTGTGTCTGAGAGGACATAGCCTCATATGACTCTTTCAATTCCAATTTAAAATTAAAATTGTCTACATATTATATGCAGTTAATTATTAAACTGAAAAATAATACTAACCACAATCTGACGTTAGCGATCACCTCTAATCCCTCCAGTGTCTATATCACTGTACATCGTATGATAAACGTCGAACTCTGTAATATCGGGATTCTCGACTACCTACAGAAATATAAAATAAAATTTTTATATTTAATGTTATATAAAATATTTAAAAATATACTTAGCAGATGCTCTCCATGCGAACTGAATGTACGGCTACCAGCTCGATGCGTCACCTCCTGTCTCCCCCGGTTCTATCGTCCCACTGAAGATCTCCTCTAAAATCCACCAGCCAACCAGTGTAAACATAATCCATCCCAAACATGAGATGAATTGTACTCTGTTCGGTGGGCTCTACACGACTCATCAAATTCTATCACTTCTGCTTTCTTAATGGTTGTCCTTCTCAAATTGTGCAAAAACTGGCAAAACGGTCATGCATAGAAACCTGCCATGCCGCGTGGATAGTGTCGCGCATGCTATCATTGATAGGATTCCATAAACCCTATAAATAATTTATAAAATCAAGTTGTTAATAAAATAAATTTCAAAATAAATAATATTTAATTACCTACCATCCAATGTGGAACATGTGGCGTCACACATCAACGGGAATCTGTTCCCATGTGATCCATGTTTGAGAAAAATAGTTGCGCAATATAGCACTCCCCTGTCCAATATCTAGATGCTGAAAACTTTGAAAAATGAATAAATAATCAAACATTTAGTATGTATATAAATAAATTAATGAAATATAACTAAAATATACAGGTTACCATTCCTCCATGTGCGTGGATCGAAACCAATATGTGGATGTCGATTAGGGATAGGGTAAGGAATCATCAGCCGCACAAGACCGTGCCCACTAAACGTACCTCCTGAAACACCAGAAGGCTGAGGGTCAGCTGATCCCACATTCTCATCATCCAAAGGTAGATAAGCCTCCTCTAACTCACAAAATGATTGTATTTTTCAAATAGTTGAAAAAAACTATTATATATAGATATATATATTTATTATGATAATAACCAGCATTTAACTGTGTCAACGTTCATCTTCATCCTCTTCTCCATAGCTTTCAATGTCAAAGTCTTCATCTTCCTCCTCAGCATCATCAATATCCATATGAGTTTCACTTTCAGCGTCTCTTGTCATTTCAAATTAATTTGTAACATCATTAACATATTCATCACCATTGATCCTTAATTGTGGGGGTTTCGTCATCGATATTCAAATATATTTGGGAATCAGATGGATTTTGAGCCATCTCTTGAAAAATTTCAATTCCTTCCACTTAACTGGAACCACAATTAGTTTGAGTAAAATGATTTTCCCGATATTTGATTTTTATTATGATCCACCAATCTCTCAAGTCTCTTGAAGTAGCACAATACTTTGCATAATAAATTTGATGTTCCTGTTGAGCCAGTAAAAATGGTTCATTTACTGCAAGAAGACTTTTATATTTAATATCGATGATTCCAAGAGTCGAATGAACCCGCAAACATCTCTCAGTATCCAACCATCGACATTTAACATTGTTATGTAATTCTGTCCTAGATAACACAGATCAATAATTTCATCCAAAATTCCATAAAAGTTAACTTCAGTTTCTCTGTGATGTTATCCTCTCAAGAATACTCCATTGATCATTGTTTTTTATTCCCCGTACGCATGTATATGAAATCAAAAACCATTCACCACATATGCATTATAATATTTGACCATTTTGGATGGTGGGTTAATCAATATACACATCCACTTATCAATTTTATAAGCATATTGAGACACCTCAAAAGTTTTAGAACAATTATCAATATTATAAATAATAAATTAAATTGATATTAATCCATCAATAATTTATGTTACCAGTTTTTGAAACCATTGAGAAATTTTTTTTGTCTGCGTTCTTCAAGAGCAGCTGCTGTAATTTGTGGAAGTTGTTTCTTGATATGATTATCATATAACCTAAAAATAAAATAGGTTTAAATAACTATAACATAAATTATATAATATTTTAAAGAAGCACTCACAGGATAAATGATGTCATTTCTTCACAGTTGATTAGAACGTATGTATGAGCTCTGTGATGTTCTTCATCTGAAAGCCATCGTTCATGAACTCCACTGAAACCAAGATTTTTCTGATTAAAAAATGTTAATTTATTGTCCATTTATTTATTAACAATCACCTCATTTCTTCCCATGAGATTGTTTTTGATGGATATTGATATTAAAAATAATGAGAGCAGAAAAAAGCAATTTCATCTTGCAAATTAGCTTTAGCAATTGAGCCTTCAACTGATGCATTATTACTTATTTTTTTCTTCAATTTCTACATGCATATCTCGAATGGGTACATCCATCGAAACTGTACTGGAACACCACATTTAGCTTCATGTGGAAAATGTAATATCAGATGTTCCATTGAGTCAAAGAGAGCCAACGGATATATTTTTTCCAGTGTATATATAATGACTGCAACATCTTCTACCAGTTTTCTTAGCACATCGTAGTCTTTTGTCGCTACACAAATGTCTTGAAAAAAATATGATATATCTATTATCAAATCCCAAATCATAGAATTCAACAAACCTCTGAATCCAATCGACATAGGTCTTTCCATTATAACATGAAAATAATGACTTTTTAATCCGATAATATAACCATTCTTAACAAATCTGTCCAAATTGGATGCATAGCCATCTGGAAGTCTCAAATGTGCAATCCACTAACAAAATAATAAGAGACTCTCTTTAGACAGTGTATAAGCCGCTTTTGGCTTCATTAACCTCTATGATCTCACATTTTCAAATAATTCTTGTTCTGGTCACCTGCAAATTTGGGCAACATCTAATCGTGTCTTTATAGTATCTTTGGTCTTACCTGGTGTATCAAAAACTGTATAAAATAAATTTTCAAACCAGTTCTTCTAAATATGCATAACATCCAAAATATGGCGGACCATGAAATCAGACCAATACAAAAGATCCAAAAAATGCTCTGTTTTATCAAATTATGTTCTTTCCCAAAACCATGAATTTTTTGTTGGTTTACTATTGGTCCAAATGTTATGGGAGCTAATGAAAATACAAATGATATTAACCCTGTACCTGAGATCATCTGTGGAGGTTCATCCCTTTCAATTGTACCTTTTCTTAAATGAGATTTTTTCCTCCAAAAAGGATGATTGGATGAAATAAATCTACAGTGACAATGAAAATATCAAGGTTTTTTCCATTGACCAGCATAAAGGCTTTTTTTTCTTTCATACAGTAAGTACATGATTTCTGACCATGTGTACTCCAACCAGATAAAATTCCATATGCTGGAAAGTCACTAATCGTCCACATCAATGCAGCTTTTAATATGAAATTTTGTTTCTCAGAAACATCATATGTATTAACGCCATCACTCCACAATGCATTTAAATCATAAATAAATGGTTTAAAATAAACATCAATATTATTTTTCAGATGTCCTCGGATTAATAGAGTCAAAAAGATATAAGGTTCCTTCATCAACATCCAAGGTGGAAAATTGTACGAAGTTATAAAGAGAGGCCAACATGAATACTGACAACCATAAGAACTAAACGGACAAAAATCATCAGTAGAAAGACCGAATTTCACGTTTTTGGTTTCTTTAGAAAAAGAAGGATGCAGACAGTCAAAATGCTTCCACAAATCACCCTCGGATGGATGAATCAATCTTTTATTAGTTGAAATATCGGTTTCTTTCCATGACATCATTGACGCTATGTTCGGATACATAAATAGACACTATAACCTGGGTTTAAGGCTGAAATATCTCAACTGTTTCACTAGAATCGATCTAGAATTCCCTGTTTGTGCTTCTTTATACATCAATTATCCACATTTGGGAAAAATATCCAATGAATCATTTTCTCCATAATATAAGATGCAATCATTTGGACATGCATGAATATTCTGATAACTAATGCCCAAATTAAGAATCAACCTCTTTCTCTAATATTAATTTGTAGGCAACACATTTCCTTCAGGTAATAGTGTTTTAACCAAAGAAAATATCAAATTAAAACTGTTGTTTGACATTGAATTATCTGATTTATTAGCCATAAATTTTGCGACCGCTTCTAATTTGCTTATCTTGCAACCATGATATAATGCATCCTCAGTAGACCTCAACAACTCATAAAATTCAGATGGTGCCAACTCAGTAGTTAAATCAATATCATCGTGAGTTTTAGTTTGTTGCACAGACGGACCTGCAACATCATGTACTAAATTTTGAAATCATGATGGGTCCGGAATCAAGTTATTAGGATCTTCTCTGGAACTGCGTTCACCGTGTTGATACCAAAAAACATAATCTGGTTGAAAACCAAACCACAAGAGATGTCCCCAACCTTGTCAAATGTGTCAAACATTTTCAGAGCACATTTTTTACAAGGACACTTAATTGTGCCTTTTGAAACATATTCTGGTTTTGATGATGCAAATGCTAAGAAAGCTTCAACACACTCAATATATATAGGATTTAAACCAGAACCATTTGGATTTCTGCACTTATTTATCCAAGCTCGATAATCTAATAATGACTGATTTTGACTTCCTTCTTCCATATTTTTCTACATAAAATATAAAATCATCACTGTTTTTGAATAGTTTGAAATTATAAAAACACTATTTGAAAAAGAATATAAAAATTACAACTACTAAATAATTATCATTAATTAAGGGAGACACAATTTCCAGTGGATTGAAGGCTACTCTTATGACTAACAACTCATTTAATTGCATCTTTCTCACACATATTATAGCTATTTATGGTTAAATCTTCCTAATTATTCCTAATTATTTCTAATTATTAAAGATTATTACAAATTATTACTAATTGTTACTAATTATTACTAATTATTACTAATTTAGCAATACTTATCAATACATAGCAAAAGGAAAACTACTTGAATAATAAAGGGAAATTTGGTAATCATCGTTGTGGAGATGATAACAAATTTTCCCTTCGTTATCCAAGTAGATTTCGTTTACTAATTATTAGTAATAAAAAAATTATATTATCAATATTTACGAAAAATCAATATTAATGTTAATAAAATAAAAAAATTTATAAAATATTAAAATTATCAATATTCCCAACAGACTTTGTTCTAATCTTAAAATGTTTAAATCTCAATAGGGTCGTCAATTGTCAAGTCATGCATAATAAAATGTTTGTGTCAGTCATTTCCAATGTAAACTCTATAATTGTACTTGTATGGTTGATCACCTCCCAAGTAGTGTTTCAATAGTATGACCAATGTAATGAAGTTCTCGTCTCTAAGAATCATCTCACGACACTTTACATAGAACATTCTTCCTTAAAAATTTGATGGTATATCATTATTTTTCCATTAAATTTTCAAGGATGAATGGTCTATGTAAAGGTTCACGTGAGATAATTCTTATAGATACGAAAGGCATGAATTAGTTTGTCCGATTACAACACTACTTGAGAGTTGATCAACCATGCAAGTAAAATTATAGAGTTTACATTGGACATGGCTGACACAAACTTTTTATTGCACATGACCAGAGAATGGGCTACCCTTTGAGATTTGAACATGTTACGAATAGATCAATGCTTGTTGCGAATATTTATTATTTTAATATTTTATTATTTTTTTATAATTTTAATAATATTAATATTGTTTTTTCTTAAATATTTATAATATAATTTTTTTATTGCTAATTATTACTAATTATTGATAATATTTTCTAATTATTGATAATTATTTCTAATTATTGCTAATTATTTCTAATTATTTCTAATTATTGCTAATTATTTCTAATTATTGCTAATTATTGCTAATTATTGCTAATTATTGCTATTTATTACTAATTATTTCTAATTATTGCTAATTATTGCTAATTATTGCTAATTATTCATAATTATTCCTAATTATTCCTAATTAGTCCTAATTATTCCTAATTATTCCTAATTATTTCTAATTATACGTAATTATTCCGAATTATTCGTAATTATCACTAATTATTCCCAATTATTCCTAATTATTCCTAATTATTCCTAATTATTCTTAATTTTTAATAATTATTAGTAATTATTACTAATTATTACTAATTATTACTAATTATTACTAATTATTACTAATTATTACTAAATATTACTAATAATCTCTAATCATTACTAATTATATCTAATTATATCTAATTATATCTAATTATATCTAATTATACCTAATTATAGCTAATTAAAGCTAATTATACCTAATTATAGCGAATTATACCTAATTATAGCTAATTATAAATAATTATAGCTAATTATTTATAATTATAGCTAATTATATCTAATTATATCTAATTATTACTAATTATTACTAATTATTACTAAATGTATCTAATTATTACTAATTATAGAAAATTATAGCTATTTTTCTTAATTTTTCCTAATTCTTCCTAATTTTTTCTAAATTTTCCTAATTATTCCTAAATATAGATAATTATTCCTAAATATTCTTAATTATAGCTAATAATTCCAAATAATATCTAATTATTCCAAATTATAGCTAATTATTACTATTTATAGCAAATTGTTCCTAATTATAGCTAATTATTCATAATTATAGCTAATTATTCCTAATTATGGCTAATTATTCTTGATTATTGCTAATTATCGCTAATTATTGCTAATTATCGCTAATTATTGCTAGTTATAGATAATTATGGCTAATTATTTCTAATTATTGCTAATTATTTCTAATTAATGCTAATTAAATCTAGTTATTGCTAATTATATCTAATTATTTCTAAATATTTCTAATTATATCTAATTATTGCTAATTATTCCTAATTATAACTAATTATTACTAATTATATCTAATTATTACTAATTATATCTAATTATTAGTAATTATTTCTAATTATTACTAATTATTTCTAATTATTACTAATTATTACTAATTATATCTAATTATTTCTAATTATCTCTATTTATTAGTAATTATGTCTAATTATTACTAATTATATCTAATTATTACTAATTATGCATAATTATTACTAATTATACATAATTATTACTAATTATCCTTTATTATTACTAATTATACGTAATTATCACTAATTATCCATAATTATCACTAATTATACATAATTATTACTAATTATAAATAATTATTACTAATTATACATAAATAGTACTAATTATACATAATTACTGCTAATTATACATAATTACTACTAATTATACATAATTACTACTAATTATCCATAATTACTACTAATTATACATAATTAGTACTAATTATACATAATTATTTTTAATTATACATAATTATTACTAATTATACATAATTACCACTAATTATCGATAATTATTACTAATTATACATAATTAATACAAATATACATAATTATTACTAACTATACACAATTATTAGTAATTACTCCAAATTATTTCTAATTCTTCCTAATTATATCTAATTATTTTAATTATGTATATTTATTCATAATTATATCTATTTATTCCTAATTATATCTATTTATTCCTAATTATATCTATTTATTCCTAATTATATCTATTTATTCCTAATTATATCTACTTATTGCTAATTATATCTACTTATTGCTAATTATAATGACTTATTGCTAATTATATTTACTTATTTCTAATTATATCTATTTCATGGTAATTATATCTATTTATACCTAATTATAACTATTTATTGCTAATAATATCTAATTAATATTAATTATAACTAATTATTTATAATTATAACTAACAATATCAATTTCTTAGTAAAACTAAATACAAATAAAAATCAATTGAAATCTAATTAAATTAGAACAAATAAACATCAATTAAAATTAACATAAAAAATTAAATAAATATATAAAAAATAAAATATAAATACCTAAAACTTTGATATTCTGAAGATATTGACGCCCTCTGATTGCTCTCGTATAAAAAAAACTTCAACTAAAAGAAATTTTCTCTTTGAAGATGAAGAATGTAGGGAGAGAGAGAGGAAGATCTGAATGATTTGGAAAAAACGGATGGGGGTATATATAGGTTAGATTAGTTGTGACGAGATTAGTAGCGACGGGCTTCCCGTCGCAAATGGTGGTATTTGTGATGGGACCCGTCACAATTACCCTCGCCCGCATTAATTACTATCGGTAGTTAAAAGTTTATTTGCGATGGGTCCTGTCACAAATAGTACATGCCGACAGTCTTTTTGCGACGGGACGACATCCCATCGCAAAACGGTATTGACTGCCACTAGGTATTTGCGACGAGGCCCATCGCAAATACCTCTGCGCGATTTGGCGCGCAACCCGTGAGGTTTGGCACACAAGTCGCGCCAAACAATTTGCGACGGGAGATGAAACCCCATCGCAAATAAGTTGTTATTTGTGATGGGATAGTCTCCCCATCGCAAATAGCTTCGTGGACGGGTTATTTGCAACGAGATTTCTTCCCATTGCAAATAGTGATTTTTCCCGTAGTGCATTCTTTTAATTATCCGAGGTTTTTTTATATATAATTAACTATTGGGGCCTCTTTATCATTCACATCCATGTTTCATAAAAATGTATTTCAAAAAAATTCTTACAATTTTATGGAATATGGGATAAAGTCATTTATACCCTTGTTTGAATTTTATAAGATGTTTATAAAGGAATCATTCCATCATTTTCTAAACAAGGTCCTTTATAACATTTTCAACAAAATTAGGGTAAGAATGTATTTCTTCAACTTATATGGCAGGTGCGGCTATTTTCCGCCATTATAACAATGTCGAAGCTTCCCTTAAAATAAAAATAAATATTTTCCTATATAATTACATGACTTTTAAATGATATCAAAATAGAAAGAGATATTTCTCAAAAAATTATTTGTCTTCATCTATGTCAACATACTTTGATGGATTTTACGTTTGTTTGAAGTTGATTGATTATGATACAAAACTCCCATATTATATTCATGTTTTTGTGATATGTTTGACTGTGGATGTGTTTTTTCATACCATTCATGGTTTATGGATATTGTATTCACATTTCGTATTCTAGTTTCAATACGAATGTTTATGTTATGTTTAAACCATTTCATATGAGGAATGCATTGGACTTAGTAAGTGACGGGTGGATCCCGCTATAGCTTCTCGATGAATCGGTAGGTCTCATGAAGAAAACCTAGTGTCTTGGAACAAGGCCTAGACAAAATATTTTTTGTAGTCTTGGAATAAGGCCTTGACTATGTTGTTATAAAAGTCTGGCATTATGCCTTCCATCATTATGAAAGTGGCTATTGATGTTGCATGTGATTTTTCGACTAGTAGAATATCCATGTGAATAAGTAAATATAATTATTTGATTTTATATTTTCCAAATTATGCTGAAGTTAATGTTTAAAAGGATTTTGTTTTTTTCTTATACGTTACCTAAAATGTTTATACTTATTTTTGAAATTTTTCGCGATATTGTTATCCTTACTGAGCATCTGAGCTCACCCCTTTCTATGTTTTATTTTTCCCAGGATTCGAAGAAGTATTTTACGATTGACCACCAGGGATTTTCTATGGGATATGAATATAGTCAATAGTGACAATGTTTTTTTTGTTTTCATTTTATAATGTAATGTAAAACTTATGAAGGTATCTACTATTTCCAAGGCTACTAAACTAATCGGACTTTCAGGACATGATTTCCTTATATCATGCCAATGTTGTGTAATAATGCAATGACTTTTGGTAATAGGGGTTTGGGCGTTATAGTTGGTATTAGAAGAAGATTAGTACAATCTTTCAAATCTAGATTTAGATAAACTTTGAATAGAGCACATTACCCTAAGAAAGAATTTGAGGATTATTATAGAAGAACTTCATATAATTTTGGTATTGTAGATATTTTTTGAGTTTTCCAAGCAATACATACATGTGTGGATATGTGCAGGTAGTGGTGGCTCTAGCACAAATGTACTTAGGGGTAAAACTTGAAAACACCACTTTGTACTAGACTCAAATGGGAACTAGTGCATGACAACGGTCCTTGCTGCACTCTTGGTTACGACACTCCCGGAGGATATTCTTAGGATAATTCTCATTTTCAATAAAAATCATTATTAAGGGTTTATGAGTATATACGTTCTCAAAGAAAACATTTTTATGATTATGGATTATATCAATAAACTGTTCAGTTTATGTCAAGTGTTTTACAAGTTTGGAATTATATATTTTGATTTATAAACTAATCTAGTTTATGCCATTGTTTAGAAATGGTTTCTAGTGGAAGGAATGGAAACTGTATCAAGGCATGTAATCCATGTATGGATTTTCCTCCTACTCAAGATAATTATTGTCGAGCTGGTGATGCAACTGGTGTTGATCAGCTTATCGCCATACTGGGACAACTCACTCATGTTATGAATAACAATTTTACCCATATAGATCACCCTGATCCACAACATAGAGGATCAATGGTTGATCGCTTCATGAGGAAACAACCACTGAAATTCAATGGGAGTACAAATCCATTAGTAGATGAGCAATGGATAAAATCCTTAGAAAAATATTTCATGCCTTGGGGAGTAGCGAAAAGGAAAATGTTTCCATGGTAGATTACCACCTCACTAGAGATGCTGATCAATGGTGGTAATTGATTCAAAACACAAAGGAAGATGATGAAGTATCAAATATGGAATGGAGGGAGTTTAAAAAAAATTTCTATGAAAAATACTTTCCTCATGACCATCGAGTGGATATGGAACGAAAACTTCTGAGTCTAAGGAAAAAGGAGGATGATAATGTCGCAAAGTATGAAGCTACCTTTACAAAGTTAGTGAGGCATGCTGCAGATTATAGACGTAACCCAAAAATAAGATTGATTGTTTATTTGATGGGTTAAAACCATATCTCTAACGAGCATTAGACTCAAAATCCTTCTTTTCGTACAGAGATATTGTCTCATGTGCTATCAAAATAGAAAAATAATTCTCTAAGTCTTACGACATTAAAGAAAAGAAATAGAAGAAGAGATATATTGAACACTCTGGAAATGGAAATAAGGGAAAAAGGGAAAAGTTGAATATCCATCCCGCAGTAAATATGGGATGAAACACCCTGGAGATTTCTTGAAGGGAATGAGAGTCTGTTACAAGTGTGGTGAAAAGGGACACCAAGATCATGATTGCAAGGATAAGAAAGAGGTTGTTGATGTTGAATGCTACAATTGTAGAGAAAGGGGCAATTAATGCAAATGAATGTCCTAAGGGTCGGGGGAACATGCCTCACAAAGGGCCAAGGGATCAAGGCCAAGCATATGCTATCACTAATTATGAGGTTCAAGCTCCGAAATACATAGTGGCATGTAATTTAATGGTTTCCACAAGTTTACCCAATGCTTTATTTGATTCTGGATCATCTCATTGTTTTATATCTTCCCAATTTTCTAAAAAATTAGATATTTAAAATTTGATTTAACAAGGGATTTGTCAGTCAATACTCCAAAGGGAATTATCATTACAACAAAGATTATTGAATCAGTTACCATTAAGGCATATAAATGTTATTTATCTACTGATCTTATTGTCATACCCATGATTGAATTTGATATAATCCTCAGTATGGATTGGCTTTCAGACAATAATGCAAAAATTTGTTATAAGAATAAGGGGGTTACAATTTTTGATGATGATAAAGAGTAACTTATCTTTAGAGAAGAGACATCACCACCTAATTCATATCTAGATCCATCCATAGTAGCTCAACTAAATTAAATTATTGGGGAGGAATAGAATTAAATAAATGTAATTGAGGAAAGGAATGTTCAAATAGGGGATGTACCTATTGTGAAAAAATATTTTTGATGTGTTTCTAGAGGATTAATGTAGACATCCTCCAGAATGATAAATTGAGGTTTCCATTGATTTAATTCCTAGTTCAAGGCCCATATCCAAGACCCCTTATATAATGGCCACTGTGGAATTAGTGGAACTAAAGAAACAACTAGAGGAATTGATTAATAAGGGATTTATTCAACCTTGTGTTTCTCTATGGGGATCCCATATCCATTTACTTAAGAAGAAAGATAGATCTGTGAGGTTTTTCATTGACTACAGGGAGATCAATTCTATAACAATAAAGAAAAAGTATCCCCTACCTCACATTGATGATTTATTTGACCAAAATCATGGAGCTCAATACTTTTGAAAGATTGACCTTCGATCTGGATATCAGCAGTTGTGTGTGAAGAAGGATGAAATTCTCGAAATATTATTTCGAACCATGTACGGGCATTAAGAGTTTACAGTAATGCCTTTTGGATTGACTAAATCACCCTCTGTCTTAATGGATCTAATGAATAGATTTTTCAAGGAATATCTTGATGAATTTGTAGTGGTATTTATTGAATATATCTTGGTATACTCCAAAATTTGTGAAGATCATGAAAATCACTTTCACATTATCCTGAAGACTCTTAGAAGACATGAATTATATGGGAAGTTTAGAAAGTGAAAGTTCTGGGTTTAGGATATTTCTTCTCGTGGCCATATCGTCTCTAATGATGGAATCTCTGATGATCATTCTAAGACAAGAGAAATCCAAGAATGGAAAGCAACGATGAGTATAACTGAGGTACATAGTTTTATTGGTTTAGTAGGTTATTATCAGCATTTCGTCCAGAATTTTGCCCGATTGGCTAACCCATTAACCAAGCTCACACGTAAAGTGGTGAAATTTGTTTGGACAATAGAATGTGAATAATGTGTTGAAAAATTAAAGATAATATTATTCAATAATCTTATATTGACTCTACCACTGGGGAATAATGAGTTTGTTATTTATAGTGATGCCTAAAAAAAAGACTTGGTTGTGTCCTTATATAGAATGACAGGGTTATTGTCTATGCGTCACGACAGCTAAAAATTCATGAGAAAAAATATCCTACTCATGATCTTGAGTTAGCAGTTGTAATCTTGGATTTGATGATATGGAGACATTATCTCTATGGTAAAAAATGTGAGATATATACCAATAAAAAGTTTTTAAGTATAGTTTATCACATAAATAACTCAACATGAGGCAAAGGAGATGGCTTGAAGTTCTAAAGGATTATGATTTCACGATACACTACCACCTGGGGAAGGAAAATAAGGTGGCAGATGCTTTGAGCAGAAAAGGTCATGGAGTTTTGAACAAGATGAGAATTGAAAGGGATCCTATTTTCATGGATATAGTAAAGATGGATATGGGAATAACCATGGATGGTGAAACATCAAAACATTTTCAAATGGATGCCAAGCCATCTTTACTAGAAAGGATAAAGAGTTCTCAGACCGATGAGGAAGAGTTTCAAAAGAAGATTAAAGTTTTGAATGATGGGAGATTGAGTGACTTTGTGTATGAAGATGGAATTTTGAAATTTGGGAAGAGAAATTGACATCTCGATATACCTGATCTAAAAATGGAATTGTTGGATGATGCTCATAGTTCCAATTTATCTATACACCCTAGTAGCACTAAGATGTATAGTGATTTGATGGAACATTTTTAGGGGGACAATATGAAGAGAGATATTTCTGACTTTGTGTCAAGATGTATAGTTTATCAACAAGTGTAAGATGGAAGGCAACAGACTGGAGGATTCTTGAAACCTCTTCCAATTCCTGAGTGAAAAAAGGAATGATATCATGATGGACATTTTTATGGGGCTACCAAAGACTCCTAGAAGGAACAATGCAATATGGGTCATTGTTGATCGTCTTACCAAGTCAGCACATTTTCTGGCTATAAGAGAGGATTTACCACTTAAACGTTTTGCAAGACTATATATTAATGGCATTGTAAGACTTCATGCAGTACGACTACTGACTGTTTTTGATGGTGATCCCCGTTTTATATCAAGATTCTGGAAAAGTCTTCAGAAATCCATGTATCCTTAACTTTGTTTGAGCACTACCTACCACCCTTAAACTAATGGAAAATCATATAACACTATTCAAACCTTAGAAGATATGTTGAGATCTTACTAACTTGATTTTCAAGGTATATGAGATCAATATTTACCTCTTGTAGAATTCTCCTATAACAATACCTTCCATTCAAGTATTCAGATGGCAACATATAAAGCGTTATATGGAAAGAGATGTCTCACACCAAATTGTTGGGATGATGTTGGTGAAAAAAAATCTCGTAGGCCTAGAACATATTGAGGAAATGATGGAAAAGGTAAAGGTTCTCCAAACCCTCATCAATGTAGCTCAAAGTTGGTAGAAGAGCTTTGCCGATAACCGAAGGAAGTATTCGGAATTTTAGGTAGGAGATAAAGTTTTCTTGAAGGTATCTCCATGGAAGGGTGTTATAATATTCAGTATGAAGGTAAAATAAAGTCCCAGGTACATTAGACCGTTCAAAATTCTAGATAAAATTATGGCTCTAGATTACCATTTGGAAATGCCGCCAAGTCTCTCCAAAGTTCATGATGTGTTCCACGTATCATTGTTCAGAAAATACATGCCCGACCGAATGCATGTACTCACCTATGAGGAATTAGAACTAGAACCCTATCTGTTTTATTGTGAAGAGCCTTTCAATATTCTTGATACAAGAGAACAACTTCTGAGAAACCAGATGACTCATCTAGTAAAAGTTCTATGGAGAAACCATAAGATAGAAGAGGCAATGTGGGAACCTGAGACACATATGATGAAGAACCACCCGAGTCTTTTTATGCAGTAATATTCTAGAAATTTCCAGGATGATATTATTTGAAGTAGGGGAGAATGTAACACCCCGAGCTTCAACGATACTCTTCTCTTTGAGTAATACAATAACATGTATTGTACGCTACTTCGAGTTCTAACACACCAGAACCAATCAAACTAGCTTTTATGGATAGTAATACCCACTTTTTGAAATTTTATAAATTTTATATTTCAAAATGGACTTCATTTTCGTATCCAGGGTATCAAAATCAGCTTATGGTGATTTTTGGTATTTTTATGAAAACTTCCAATTCTTTATGAATAGTGACAAAAACGATTTATATTTCAAAACCGAATTTTTATTTAAATAATTATTAATTTTATTTAAATTTATTTTAGGTCAAAATAGATTCATAATACCTATATAAGTACAATTTAATTCATTGGATTCAGTTTACAATAATTTTAGATATAAAAAATTTTTATTGATCTTTTTACCGTCTTTTACCCACCTTCAAGTAGCATTTCAAAATTTACATAAAACTTAATTTTACAACTTTTGTGAGTTGAATTTAAAAAATCCAAGAGACACAGTTGATATCAGTAAGTAAAATGTAGTTCAATAAGATGAAAATAATTTTTGGTGAATTGTAACCTTTTATTTTTATTTACCATAGTTTTATGTAAATAGGGTAATTAAGGGTAAAAATGATATTATTATTACCCTAACACATGTCCTAATTCTATTATATAAGTACAATTCGACCAATAATAACCTTATGAATAATATATGAACCTATTTGATCCACTTGGATTCGATTAAGAGATTTATTATTATTTTATTTAAAGAAGAGTTAAAAAAGTTAAAATCAATATTTAATAAATAATTTTTTTTAATATGGGGTTATAAATAAGATAAATTATACTATAAATATTCCATAGAGAACTAAAAATATTTCCTACATAATGGTAATTTATTTATAATTTTTAGACGTTAAATAATTTAATCTATTTATGACACAATGATGATGCAGTAATTACCTAAATAATGAAATGTTAAAATAATAGATATTTCAAATATCCAAATATATGTAATATGAAACGTTTAATGAATTCCACTAATTTTATAGGTTAATATGACATGTTAGTCTTGGTTTGATAAGTTTTTTTTATGTAATAATGCTGTAATGAATTTAGCAAAAACAAAATATCAAATATTGTCAAAATTGACATAAAAGAGTTTTTAAAACAAATAATATATTACTAATTTCTATTCTATTCATAAAACTATCAGGTTTGGAAAAAGGTCATAAATAATATTATATATGTCCTTAATGAACCACTTTAGGTTCTCTTGGACGTTTATAGAATGTTTATTAACCATTTAATATAAAAATACAAAGAGACATGGTAAATGTCATACTATTTAACTAAGAGTTAAATATAAATGATAATGTTAATATTTTACACAAAAACTGTCTAAAACCTATTGGTTGAGTGTTTTTCGACCCATCCCCACCTTATCATTTAAATATTTTTTTTGGAGCCATTAGAAACAAAAAATGATTTTATTATAAAATAATATTTGTAGCTCTTCCAAAGGTGCCCCTCACCCCTCTTATAAAAGGGCACATCCCCTTCTCTCTAATTCACACCTTCAAATCCATTTTTCTCGGCCAAAAACTTCCCAAATACCTTCTCAACTTTCCTCCCTTCATCCTAGAGGCATTTCATTAGTCAGAAGCCATCATAAAGAGCTGTTTTGATCAAATCAAAAGGAAGAACCCGAAGAAGAGGTAAATATTTCATCACCTCTTTCAAGTTACTTTTTTCATCCACTTCCTCTTTCTTTGTTGTTTCCATTCTAAAATAATAACTCCAGAATATTCTATATACTGTGATTTTATTATAAATTTTGTACAACCATATTCATTATTCTATCCATCCTTTGAATGACATGTCACCATACGTGCGTATGTATGGCTTACCGTCTCCACGTTGTGGTGTAATTTTTATTCAATACATTATTATTTTTATGGATT
Organism: Viscum album; assembly: GCA_963277665.1. NCBI lineage: Eukaryota > Viridiplantae > Streptophyta > Magnoliopsida > Santalales > Viscaceae > Viscum > Viscum album. The sequence continues at coordinate 2,004,196,250 of OY728122.1, read as the reverse complement.
TAATAATTATTTATAATTGATGTAAATAATAAATATAACATGATAATGATTCTATATATCTGATACACCATCCAATTATATATTATTTTATCAAAAGAATGATATTTTCATTCGTGCGTACGTACGGATTACCATCTCCACGAACGCGATGAGATTCATTCCCCATCGTATCCAATAAGACTAATTTTCATTATATGATTAAATATAATGTTTAAAGACTTAATATAATTATTAATATGAATAAGATACATCTTATCCATAAAAAACATTACTTACGTAACAAAGCATATAACGGAAAATGAATCAGTTAACATCTGAAACGACGATAATACTAAAATATCAATATTAGAAGATCATATATGATATTATATTAGTGTATATGGTTATTTTATAATTTAATAACAATTATTTAACCATTATAATAGAGGCTAATTTACCCTCAACCATGGAAAATTACAAGGAAAGGGTTAATTTCACAATCTATTTATTATTAGAGGTTGTTTATATGTAATTATCTACTGGGACCTCTTTATCATCCACATCCATGTTTCTTAAAAATGTATTTCAAAATATTCTTACTATTTTATAGAATATGGGTTAAATTCATTTATATCCTTGTTTTACTTTTATATGATGTTTATAAAGGAATATTTCTGTTGTTTTCCAAGCAAGGTCCTTTATTACCTTTTCGACAAAATGAAGTTAAGGATGTTTTTTTAACTTATATGGGGGTGTGGTTATTTTCCGCCATTATAAGAACGTTGAAGCTTCCCTTACAATATTATAAGAATATTTTCAAAATTAAGTGTTTTCTTTTTATAATTACATGAATTTTTAATGATTTCAAAATAGAAAGATATATTTCTCTAAAATGGTTTTGACTTCATCTGTGTCAACATCTTATGATGGAATTTATGTTTGTTTGAAATTGATTTATTATGATACAAAACATCCACATTGTATTGAAGGTTTTTTGATATGTTTGATTGAGGATATGTTAATTCATAAAATTCATGTTTTATGGATAACGTATTGAAATTTCATATGCTAGTTTCAATATTAATGTTTATGTTATGTTTAAACCTTTTCATATGAGGAATGCATTGGACTTTGTATGTGACGGGTGGACCCCGCTATAGGTCCTCGATGCATTAGTAGGTATCATGAGACAAACTTGTGTCTTGGAACCAGGACATGACAAAATATTATTTGTAGTCATGGAACAAGGCCTTGACTATATGGTTATGAAAGTATGGAATTATGTGTTTCATTATTATGAATGTTTCTATTGATATTGCATGTGATTATTTGACTAGTAGAATATCCCTGTGAATAATTAAATGGAATTATTTAATTTTATCTTTGCAATATTATGCCGAAGATAAATTTTAAAAGGCTTTTGTTTTAGTATTGGACATTGTCTTAAATGATTATGATTATTTATGAAAGTTTCCACTATATTGTTATCCTTAGTGACCATCTGATCTCACCCCTTTCTATGTTTTATTTTTCCCAAGATGTTAAGATGTATTTTATAATTGACCTGCATAGATAGTCTATGGGATATAAATGTGGTCAATGGAGAAAATGTTGTTATTGTTTTCATTCTATAATATAATGTAAACCTTATGAATGTATCTAGTATTTCCTAGGCATTAAAAATGATAGGTCTTTTGGGACATGATTTCCTTAAATCATGCCAATGTAATGTAATAATGCAATGACTCTGGGTAACTAGGGTCAGGGCGTTACACTAAATGTCAAAAATATTAAAACAGTAACAATAAATAATATGAAATAGAGAGACATATATAAAATCAAGGATTTTATATGACTCATTATGTCATGGGATTTCTCATATATATGTGAATATAAGAATTCCATGGGAAATAAGAGAGAGACTAGGTGATATATTTTCATTATTATTTCATTAAAAATGGAAATAAGGAGAGTGGTAATTGTGTGATATGTTAATATCGGTTGAAGAAAAATAGTGGGTGGAACTATATTTCTATATTTTATTTAATTTAAAATAATTGAGGAAAGAGAGGATCCTAACTGTATTGATATATCTTGTTTATGTTCATATATCATTTTATGGATAATTAATTAAGTGGTGTTTCCTAGTGTTCATATTTAGGAATTATTGAAAAAAAATGAATGAGAAATGAATGAAGGAACGTCCACATCTTGTGAGGTATAATTGAACATTAAAGAGAAAAATACTTGTTTAGGTTATTTCTACTTCATAATGAAGAAGTAATAATTCTTGAAAAGAGTAATTTTAGGGAAAAAGAATTACCACTATCAAGGGGAGTGATATTCTGGTTTGAAAAGACATACATACCCAACCATTATTCAAGAGGAGTTGATCCAATCTAGTTTCAAGATGGAAAAACTAAACATATTACATATCAAAGTGCATATATTTGTAGTGATATTTATAAAAGATATTGTTCTTCTTATTGATTGTGGAGAGTATAAAAGCCAATGATTTTATAGTAAGTATCTTCTAAAATGAATTCAACATATTTGATATAATTTTGTGACATACTATTAAATTTTTACCAGATAGTTGGGAATAGTAATGTGTCCATTAGAATTATAACTTCATATATGAATTAATAAATAAAATTTAATTTTTTTCATAAATAAAAATATGATATATTTATGTCAGAAAATAAGTAAATAATTTGTTTAAATGATAATTTAATGGTTAGTATTTTTGTGAAATGTAAATGTTTATTTAAAATTTCATAATTAATAAAAAGAATAAAAAAATATGTTTTTATAAAATATATTCATAAATAAACAATTTTTAATATTATAATTTCAAGACAATTTTATAAAAAAAATTAGTAATTTGATAAAGTGTAGTAAAATCGGTTATAATATTTTTACAACTATTTTTTGAATAAATATTTATTTTAATTAGAAATAAAATCTATCTTATATAGAAAATAATTTTAATAAAATGGAATTAATTTTTGTTATCTGCACATTCAGAATTTGTTAGGGTGAGGTATTGGGATTTTTCTAAAATAGTTGATTTTTTTGGAATAGTAAAATATGAAAATTTATTGTATTAACATTATAAGTAAATAAATGAATTACAAAGTCATAAATGATATATAGATGATTTAATCACAAATTATTTTGAACTCACATTCTATGGTTACTTGAATTAGTCATAATAATAAATTTTATTTTTAGTTTTGCGGGAAAAATAAACTAATGAATAAAATAATCCAAAACACCCCTCTCATCTCGCTAAAAATATCAAACTTCACCACCCATTCACCACACACATTATAAGACTTTAATAATTTATTAATTCTTCCCAATTACCTTCTAATACCTCTTACCCAGTACCAAAACCTACTAGTGTCACCAAAATAAGAAATCCATGCTCCTTAAGGAGGTTCTCAAGGAGACGACATTTAGGATATAGAATTATCTTTTTCCATTTTTAATTTCATTTATTATTATATTATCTCCTCATCAACTCTTATCATATGTGGAATGATAAATACATTGTAAAATATATAATATAATTTTATTTGGATAAGGTAATATCCATCACCAAATCTCTCCTCTTCTCCATTTAATTCTAAAACAGAAAACATCATCTGTGTGGTTTCAATTCACCACCGTCATGGAAAACCTGTGTTCTTTCCATTACCAACTTCAATGATTGTCATAAATCCGTTTTTTTGGGTAAAACAGAATAAAATATTTTTATTACAACTTGTTTAATGTTCTATATATAGTATATAAATATAATATTAAATAAAATGAAACTAGTCTTTGAGGGTCATAAAAACCCAAAAAAACTAATCCTTTTTCATTAACATTTTATCTATGATTCATCATATTATTATATAACCATATGATATATAATGATCCATTAAATTTCATTATGTATATTAACATCATTTTATTCCACTTTTAGATTTTTTTCTTTGATTTTACTAGAGCTCCCATAATTATACACAAGGGAACTGACCATAAAACCATGAAAAAAAGCTTTCAGAACAAGAAAATTAAACATTACAAATCATTAGAGTAGACATAAATAAGTAGAATAAAATTTTAATAAATAAAATATATCCCTTATAGGTTCTTTATTAATTACTTAATTAAACTAATTTTATTATCCCAGACATTGAGTACAAGTGAATAACACTTTCAGACATACGGTAAGGGGATTGTCATGTCTATTTTATTTTTATAAGATATGCATTATTCGTAGCTTATTTCTTGTTTGGGTTGTATGTATGTAGAAAATTGATATTTCATATAATAATTCTATTTATCTTCATGGTATTCAGTTTTTAATTTCATAATCATAGATTTTATAGGCATCTCGTTTGATTGATTAAAATTTCATATGGGACATTCTCTCAATTTTCACTTCTTTGTGAATTACTTGTTATTGTGAGCTAAGACATTTTAATGCGGTGTATCTACTACCCCTTTGAGAAAAAATTTCAATATAAATTTTAATTCTCATAAATATATATATATGTACTTAATAATGGATATTATTATTATAATCTATGTTGTAAACTATTTTACATATATTTAAAATTTAGAATGTTATTTTAACAATGTTAATATTGATAATTCATTATCCCTTAATAAATATGGATATTTTTAAATGGAATATGTTTATTGAATTAAATATATGTATGAATTATTCTTTGGAATTTGAGTTATTGGTGGGTCATATCTTTATATATCCCGTCGATGCATCAAAAGGTCTCATGAGAGAAAACAGTTAGCGAAAAACCCATCATGTTTGTTTCCAAGAATTATCAAATGGGTTTCTACCCACATATATAAACCCTCTAATTAAATCTCTTTTATATAGTGGTTTATGCGGGGGATACATGATTTTTGATAATTAATAATTTCATGTTTTCATTATTCAGTCATTACTATCCATGAGATTTTCACAATGAAAAAATCTATGGATGAAATCTAATACATTGTTTATGGAATGGAATGAATTTTTCATATATTTACCTTTCAATATTTTTTATGATTCACATATAATTATTTCACGTTTCTATAATGTGTATCCTGTACAAAGCATTTGATCTCACACTTTTATTTGTTTTCATTCCCCATGTTATGAAGATGAAATATTTTAATGAGTGTCAAGGAATCAGTTTTTATTCATTAGTTATGTTATATGTATAATTACCAATGTTATAATGGAAATATGTATCTATATAGTTCATTAGGATTACTAAAATTTTCAATCCATGGTTATGGTATCACTAGTATCTATGCCACTTTAATAAAGTAAGGCACCGACATTGGGTGACTAGGGTTGAGGTTTTTACAGTTTTGTAACAGAGAATGTTTAGTAGAACCTCTTGGAAATCGATGTTAAAAATACATGAGAATTATAATAATTCAAAATATTCAATTTTTGGCAGAACAGTGATGATGATTATGAGCTAACTCAGTGTGTGTAATTAATTTTTGATGGAGCCTAATATAATAATGGGAATCAATATCTACATACAATGTCGGGATTCACTACAGAGTATTTCAACATAGTTAGTTACGTATCTTGATAGACATTGGCCATATTAGGAATTCATATGTCGAATTTGATGAATAAACATACGAAAATTACGTGGGATAATTTCTTATGGTAGAAGTCCTCATATTTTAAAGGAATAACTAATCCAATGGTATCTAGGAAAATGGATAAAGTTCCATGAAAAGATATTTTTTTGGATTTGTTATGTGATGAAAGGGAATAGGTAGTGCTTCTAGTATATTGTCTCAAGGGAGATGAAAATAAATAGTGGTTATTGATCAATAATACTAAGGAGTATAATGAAATATAATACTAGGAATTGATACATTTTAAAGAAGGATTCTTCAAAAAATATTTTTCTCATGAGAAACAAAATAAAATAAATTGAAAACATCTTACCTTTACAGAAAAATACGAAAACACAGTCACGGAGTATGAGGCTTCTATCACATGACTAGCTAAGTATTATATAGATAAAATATGTGATTTATAAAAAATATTGATAATGTATTTGAAGGTATTATGACATATTGCCAAATGACACTGTATTCTCAATCATTTACTTTATATAATGAAATAATATTACGTGACATCAAAATGGGGAAGTAATTTTATATACCCTATATGTTATAGGGAAATCAAGAGAGGAAGAGGTTTTCAAATAACCATGGAAACATTAAATAAGAAAAGATGATAAGGGAGCAATGTAATTCCAAATCTCTGAAAAGTTTATAAAAAATCATCCTTGGAAATTATTTTCAGGGATGGAATATTATTATTAATGTGGATAAAAGGGTCATCAAGCTAATGAATGAAATGGGAAGAAACAAATCAATGATGTTCAATTCTTCAATAATAATGAAATGGGGAATTATTCAAATCAATGTCGCATGTTTTAGTTTAATGTACCATGGAAGAGTAAAATGGGTGGTAGCCTAGCTTATGTGATCAATAAAACTCAAGTAATAATACCAAATAATGTGTTATATTGTAGATTAATCAAATATTCTAATTTATATAATAATTTATTTTATTTAGGGCTATAAAACTCTTTTATATCAACCCAGTTTATCAAGAACATTATATATTTCCCTTTTGAATTATTAATGGAGTTTCAAGTAAAAACTATTAAGGGAATTATCATTTCAAAAATGTTGAGTGAGGAAATCCCCATTATGTAATATAAACATGGCTTATTTTATGAAAATATCACAACCCCTCTGGTTGTCTTTTACGAAATACTTGGTATTAACTACATTTTAAAATATTTTGTGAAACTTTATTGAAATAAGAAGGATATTATAATTTTTTAGGAAGACATTGAATTCCTCATCCATATAGAAGAAGATTCATCATCTGAAACTTATCTAGATCTACCCCTAGTAGCTATACAGAATGAAAATCATGGGGGGGGGGGTAGAGAACATAATTTCTAGAAATGAAAAAGGTAATCAACAAATATATTATGTACTTATTTTAAAATAAAACATTTATTTATTTCATGAGTAATTTCATCAACTCCCCCTGACCATGATGTTCAGTTTTCCATTGATTTAATACCTGATGAAAAACCAATATCAAGGACTCTTTATAGAATGGACACTATATAATTAGTGGAGATGAAAAAATGACTATTGGAATAGAGTAATATAAATTTATTCTCCCTCGTTTTTTTCATGGGGGTCCCATTTTTTCTTATTTAAGGAGAAAAATGGTTCAAGGATGTTGTATATTGAATATATATAAATCAATGAAATTACGATATTGAAAAATAATCCACTACCTCACATTGATTGTTTATTTGATTAACATCATGAAACTCAATATTATTTGATGATTTTTATTTATTATGGATGTCATCAATTGTGATTAACGAAGGAAGAAATTACAAACATATATTTTTATATGAGGAATGATAATTGTGATATTAATTTAATTATATTTGGGTTGACGGAAAAACACTGAATTTTTATAAATATATTATGCATAATATTAAAAGAATATCTTGAATTCTTTTATGGTATTCAGTGATGATATTATAGAATATTATAATGAATTTAGGACCATAATAAAAACATTCTATCCTTTCTTGGGACTCTCATAAATTTTTTTATTCTCTCTTTTTAGAATATATGAATTCAGGATTTAGAAAAATTATTGTATTTTCTACATTTTCTCAATGGATGGAATCTCAAAAAATCCTTTAATGATAAATGAAATCCAAGAATGGACTACACCAACAAATATAACATTGGTACACTGTTTCATTGTATTATCAGGTTACTATCATTATTTAATTTAACTTTTTTTCTGATTGTCTAACTCGTTAACCAAGATCACACAAAAATGGGTTAAGTTCATATGAAAAAAAGAATGTACATAATGTTTTATTGAATTGATTAAAATATTAGTCAATGATTCAATTTTTAATCTATCATTATTAAAAAATGGTTTTTTCATATAGAGTGATTCATTGAATAAATGACTGGGGGTTTCCCATAAGAAAAATTATAATTTTATTTAATTTGCATTATAATAGTGGAAGATTCATGAATAAAAATTATTCATCTAATAATCTTGAGTTATCATATATAATTATTTTTCTCAAAATATAGATACACTATATGTATGGTTAAATATGTGATATATACACAAATCACAAGATTTTTAAATACATATATTCACAAAAAGAACAAAACATGAGGCTAAGATGATGGATTTAATTACTCAAAGATTATGGTTTCTCAATACACTTCTACCTAGAAATGAAAATAAGGAAGTATATGCATTGAGTAAGAATGATTATGGATTTCTAACCAAGATGAGGTTTGATAAAGATCCAGTGTTCATGGATATAATAAATATGGATGTGGGAAATGTTAAGGAATGAGAAAAATCACTCCCTTTTCAAATTATTTTAAAACCATCATTAATTGAGAAGATGAAAAGTTCTCAATATGATGATGATAATTTTCAAAAGAAAATTACTTTCCATAATGATGTAAAATTATCAGACATCGTGTATGGGGATCAAATTTTGAAATTTGGAAATAGGTTATGTATTTCATCAATACAAGATCTAGACAGGGAACTATTAGATGATGATCATAAATCAAAATTTATCTATATGGAATGATAGTAACATTATTTATAGAGATACAAATTAATATTTTTGGTGGGTTAATATTAAGTGGAAAATTTCTAACTATGTTTCAAGATACCTAGATTTTCAAATAGTGAATACTGATAGACAACATCCTAGAGAAGTCATTCAACATGTACATATTGTTTTATTAAAGTGGGATGACAATACAAAAGAATTTTTAATAGGGATACTGAGAAATTCATGAAGCAATGATGTGGTGTGGGGTATTATTGCCCAGCTTATAAAATCATCACATTTATTGATATAAGATATGATTTTACCCTTGGTAAACTAGAAATACCCATTATAAATGACATTTTAAGACTTCGTAGTTCCCCTATATTGATTGTGTGTACTCGAGATCCCTATTTTAATTCAAAACTAATAAAGAGTAATTATATGGATTTGGACAATGAGAGTAATTTGAGTACTATTCATCAACATCAAACTGATTGAATGTCAGAAATGAAGGTCCCTGGAACACCCTAAGAGGGGAGGGGTGAATTTGGGTGTGTACTTTTTCTTCTTAGAGTTGTGGAGCATGTTCCCACATTTGTAAGAACCTATTAAATCTGCCAGACATAAGAAATGAAGAAGATGAAATAACACTTTTACTTTGTTTGTCACAAAGGGCTATGTCCAAGGAGTATATGCTGATAGTTTTTCGGTCATACCTATATCAACTATTATTTACCTATTGTGGAGTACAAGAGTTTGGTCACATTCACATTGTACATGGAAAACTACCCTTACAAAAATTATGGTATGGCTCAACACTTCCCTTAAAACACTTCCATAAAACTGCCCCTAGCTCACAACTATGAGAGATGTCTAACTCAGTTAATCGACCTAAAGGTCAATTAAATATAATTTCATTGAAGTCTTTGTCTCAGTCTAAGAAGAGACAAAGCTTGCATCAGAGACTGAAGAAGATGCTCACTGAAATCCCTAACTACTCACCACCAATACTCAAAACATCCATTTGCAAATCCCCCTACACAAAGATCAACACTTCACAGAGCACACCTACTCACAGAGCACACCCCTTCGTGAAGCTCGCTGCCTCACAGAGCACAACCCTTCACAAAGCTCACTGCCTATTAGAGAACAAACCTACAAAAACATCAATATCTCACAGAGAAACACACCTCGCGAAGCTCATAGATCTAATATGTAACTCCCCATCATCATGAAACTCATATGACATAAATGCATTACCATCATTCAAGACTTTGGAAGTCTTTTATCCAAGATCAATCTCACCAATAAAAACCTTATTTTCGGAGTACCCATTGCTTTGAAAAGTCACTAGGATAATAGATTTTCCCTCTCATGTTTGTCTGAAAAGAAGAGGGTCACCTCTTATTTATAGGCATAGTCGATCGCGTAGATGAAAATCATCAGGCATGGAATCAGGGTCGGTGAAACTGTCTCTGTGGTGATTTCTATATCTCACAAAGTGCCGCTGAATGTTCCGGTTCACAGAGATCATCATAACCACAAAGAAACAACGTCTCAAATAGAAAAGGTTAATTTCCTCGAATCCTCTTTCCGTTATTTGTGAAAACCATTCACTTTCCATATAAATGATACTTTTATTCTAGAAGCATACATTTCTTGAAGCTCAGAGATCAGAATCCTGTAATCACAGAGAACGTAATCCCAATCTTCATTGTTTTCACAAAACACTCTTTATGAAGCCCTTCTCTACGAAACTGGTTCCATTTCCATATTTTCTTGAGGCCTTCAAGAAAAAAAAATTTCTCAATACTTTCCATTCCCCAAATTTTGGACCCCAAAAATTTGGAAAACACTGGGAAACTACTTCACCTTAAAAATAGCTTATTACATGAACTATATTACCCCTTACCTTGAAATCTCCTTGATCATCCATGAGAGGATTGATGAAAAATACAAGACATCAACCTTCTTCAAAAAAGAATAGCCTTGGTTCCAACAATCTCCCCTATTGTTTTTGTTAGAAATTTCTAGATAAAATCAATATAGCATCAACCACTATCAACACCTATTACGCAATAATATACTCAGTCAACACTCTAAGTCTATGTGAGAAATGCTCATTGTAGAAAACAATATGGAATACATGAGCTAAGTTCCCATGTTTTCGAATGAAATCTATCATTATTTTGTATTAACATAGGATTCTCCAACAATGAACCTGCAAACAGAGAAAATAAAAAAAACTTCTCATCCTCTATATTTCCGCATTGAATTTAGTCGTTTCTCTCCCACTAGAAATAATCCCAATGACATGCATTTAAACATTTGACATCTCAGATCATACTCCACCTAGATCATTTTTCTGTCATAAACCTGCAACATTTACATAAATATATTAACATAGTTAAATACCATTGGGGATAGGGGAGTTTAATAAAATCCTTATGCATTGGGAGGTGGCTAAGCACCATGGTTCAATCGATGATTCTAAAACATAGCCACTGATAGTGGCATGGTCATAATGTCTGCAACTATTTCATTGGTTCCCACATGGTTTATTTTGATCATGCCTTGTTTATCTTTTACCTTGATAAAGTGATATCTGATTTCAATATGTTTCGTCTGATAATGCTAAACAATATTATTTGTAAGATCAATTGCACACTTCTTATATTAGTAAATAAACATTGGTTGTTTCACCACATCACCTATGTCAGTTAGCTACTACTTCATCCAATGAAATGTAGTACATGCCTTGGTGGTAGAGATATATACAACTTTAGCAGTACTATGTGAGGTACTTTCCTATTTCTTTCTCAACCAGCCTACACATTTCTACCCAATATATAATGAACCACCACTGGTGGACTTTCTTTCCACCATATCACTATCCTAGTTAGCATAAAAAATGATGATAATTCACATTCTTTTCCAACATCAATGTATAACTAGTAATTATGAGTACCTTAAATGTACCTCATGACACATTTCGTGGATTCCATATTTTCTTTCTCTGGATTAATTTGAAATTGGGCAGCTCAAAATGTTGCAATGACAATATCTGGTCAAGTCACTTTCATGTGTAGTAAGATTCCAATGATTCTCGTATACATTTTGGGATCCACATACATCTCATAATAATGAATTCTGAGTTTTTTTCCAACCGAAATCAGAGTCTTCTTTGGTTTGGAATCATGTATATTGAATTTAATTAGTAGCTCTCTTTCATATTTTTCCTAAGAGATGAATGTATAATCCTTCTTCTAAAGAACCTGCTGCCCTAAATAGTTAGTGAGTTCACCAATCATGGACATTCCATATTCTGATTTCATGTGATTGGAAAATTCACCCACTGATCCCTGCCTGCTTCCACTAAAAATAATATCATCCACATAAACCAATACCATGAAATAATCCTTTTGAGAATTCTTTACCTTGATATTGTTATCCACTCCCCCTATTTTTAACTCATGCTTTCATAGATAGGAGTCCAACTTAGTATACCATTCCTATGGTTCCTGTTTCAGGCTAAAAGAGAGATTTTATTAATTTAAAACCAATAAATTCCTCATTTCCAAGAAAGAACCCACAGGTTGTTTGATGTAGAAAAATTCATCCAAAACACCATTTAATTATGTTTTCATGATGTTTTCTTGATAAACATTATAACCTCTTTTGATTGTCAGGGAAATAAATAACCAGATTGATACCAATCTTTCTACTGGTACAAATGTCTTTTCATCATCAAATCCTTTAATTTGTGAGAATCATTTACAAACCAAGAGCACCTTTTATCAGAAAATATTTCCATGCTCATAAATTTTTTTTGAAGATCAACATTGTACCGATCACATTGTGACCATTGGGTCTCTTGACTAGGTCCTATGTCTGATTCTTTTCAATTTAATATAACTCCTCATTCAAAACTTTCAACAATTATTCATCCTTTACAGCTTCTTCAAATGATGATGGTTCCAAAAATCACAAAAATACATATTGATTATTATCCCTCATCCTCCTTGTTTTTGTCGGTGTAGTCCAATGGCCAATAATGTTGGACTAATAAATTTCAGCTCCTTGATTCATCTACTAAGATTCAAGAGAATTCTCTCCAGCTATGGTTTCCTCTTCAGATTATTCTTCTGAGTCAACATCATGATGTGACTCCTGAGATATTTTTGCACCTTCCTCTATTTTTTATTAATATTTTCTCCAGTTTCATGTCCTTCCTCATCTTCAATCACAATCGACATATGAATTCCTAGAAGCATTTAAGGTTTTCTCTTAAAATATATTAACATCACTTCTTTACACAATCCTTCCCAAGTGCTTTATGAAACACTTTAAGGCTTTAATGTTCATTGAGTTTCCAAGGAAAATTCCTTCATCTGCACTATCACCAAATTTCCCATGATTTCCTTCTTTGTTTTTGAAGAAACACTTCCAAAAACATTAAAGTATCTCATAGAGGTTTTCCTTGAATTCAAAAATTCATATAGTGTCTTTGTCTCACCCATATAAAGAGTTGTTCAATTTTGATTATAAACTACAGCTTGAATGGACTATTTCCTATAATGATGAGGAATATGACTCTCAATCAACATAGTTCTTGTCATGTTGTCAACCTATCAATTTCTGCACTCAATAACTCTATTTTTCTGTGGAGATCTCACATAAGCTACCTCATGTTGTATCCCATGCTTCCCTAGGTATTTATGAAATTCAATGGATATGTATTCCCCTCTATTATAAAATCATATCAATTTGATTATTCATCCGATATCACTCTTGGCGATTTAATGATATATTTTCATGTAGTCCAACACTTGTCGTTTCATGTGTATAAACATAAAAGATTCCATTATACTATAATCATCTCTAAAAAGGATGAAGTACATTTCTCCCTGATTTTTGGGAACATTTATCATGCCACATATGTGTGTATTAATGAGATCAAGAAGATGATATTCCCCTTTCTTCTATGGATGATATGAACTGCAGACTAGCTTGCCCCAAATGCATGCATCACCTGACTTTTCACATTCACTCTTAAGGTTGGGAATATCTATGAAAATCATTAGTTTTGATATCTTATTCATTTTTTGAGATTGATGTCCCAATCAATTATTCCACAGGTTATTTTCTCCTTCAACTGTCATGCATCAAATGTTTTCTTTACTACGAACCTTATGCATGCTGCCTTCTATTCTGTATCCTTTCATAAGTGAATTTCATTTCATTCCCTTGATAGTGAAACCTCTTTGATTATAAGTAGCTATAAGTCCTGATTCACATAGTTGACTCACACTGAGTAGATTATGACATAGGCAATCCACATAAAGGACATTTGTTTTATTTAGCTCTCAATTAGCTAGTCCAGTACTTCCACATCATTTGATTTGTATAGCTCCATCATTACTCAACTGTACTATTCCATCAACCTTCCACTTTACATTCATTAAGATGTCTTTATTACCTGTCATATGAGATGAATAACAGCTATGTAGAATCCAAGTAATATTTCTTTTTATAGCTTTTAGGGATACCTCTTCAAGGTTGGATTTCATAATTTCCTTATTTTCATTCCATGAGATGTTGGATTGAGTGTAGGACACTTATATCCTTTCAATTTTCTCTTCCATGTATAGGGGTTCTTCATAGTCAATGTAATACCTCATGCTTCCATGGTACGTTTCCTTTTCAATAGTGTAGTAGCTTGCGTTGTACGCAACTTGGAGTTTTAACACACCATGACCAATCGAACTAGCTGTAATGAATAGTAATACCCACTTTTTGAAATTTTATAATGTTGTTTCTCAAAATGGACTTCATTTTCGGATTCGTAATTTCAAAAGTATCTTATGGTGAATATTTTGTATTTTTCTGAAAACATTCAATTATTTATGAATAGTGAAAAACACTACGTTATTGTTTAAAACTGACTTTTTATTTAAATAATTAGTTATTTTATTTTAATTTAATTTTATTCAAAAAATATATATAATACCTATATATGTTAAAAATAATTATTTGGAGTCATTTTATAGTAACTGTAGATATATAAAATTTTATCGAACTTTTTACCGTCTTTTAGACACCTTCTAGGAGCATTTGAAAATTTTCCTAAAACATAATTTTATCGCTTTTTTGAATTGTATTTCAAAAATCCAAGAGACACGGTTGATATTGGTAAGTAAAATTTGGTTCAATAAGGAAAAAATAATTTTCGGTGAATAGTAACTTTTGTCTTTTATTTACCATGGTTAAAAGTAAATAGTATAATTAAAGGAAAAATGATATTATTATTACCCTAACACATGTCCTATTTATATTGCATAAGTTTAAATAGACCAAAAAAACCTTAGGAATAAAATACTATCCTTTTGGTCCTCTTGGATTAGATTAGGACATTTATTATTATTTTATTTAAAGAAGAGATAAAATTGTTAAATTTAATGTTTAATAACGAAACCATATTTAACATAGGGTTAAAAATAACACAAATTCAACTATCAATATTCATTAGAAAGTTAAAAATATTTCCAAAATAATGGTATTTTATTTATAATTTTTTGACTTTATATAATTTAATTTATCTATGACCCAAGGATGATGCTGTAATTACGTTATTAATGAAATATAAAACTATTTGATATTATAAAAACACAAATAATTATAATATGTCGGATTTGATGAATTTCACTAATTTTATAGGTTAATATGACATGTTATGGTTGATTAAATTATTGTTTTTGAAGTAATCATGCTGTTATGATTTTCACAAAAACTAAATACAATATAGTTTCAAAATTGACATAATTGAGTTTTTTTTAAAAATATTATATTATCAATTGATATAATATTCCTAAAAATATAAGATTCATCCAAAGGACATAGATAAGGTTATAAATATTAATAATGAACCACTTGGGGTTATCATGGCTTGTTATAGTATTTTTATTAACCATATTATATAAAAATACAAAGAGACATGGTAAATGTTAAACTATTTAAGTAAGAGTTAAATCTAATGATAAGGTTAATATGGTCACCTAAAACAGTCTAAAACCTATTGGTTGAGAGGTTTTAGACCCATCCATACCTTATCCTCGAAATAAATCATTTTGGAGACCTCAGAAACTGAAAATGATTTATTATAAAATAGTATTAAAATCTTTTCCTAAAGTGTCCCTCACCTCTCTTATAAAAGGGTACTTCCCCTTATCTTAATTTCACAACTCCAAATCCATTTGTCTCGGCCAACCCCTGCCCAAATATCCTTCCAAATTTACTCCCTTTATTCAAGAGGCCTACCTTTGGTCAGAAATCCATCATAAGGTTCCCTTTTGATATAATAAAAAAGAAGAACCCGAAGAAGAGGTAAATATTTCATCACCTCTTTCAAGTTCTTTTCTTTATCCACATCCTATTTCATTGTTGTTTACATTATAAAATAATAATTCAAAAATCAACAATATACAAGGATTTTATTATATAAATGGTACAACCCTATTCATTATTCTATCCATTATATGCATGACAACGTCACCATACATGTGTATGTACGTCATACCGTCTCCACGTCATGGTGTAGTTTGGTATTCAAACACTTCATTATTTGTATGGGTATAATAATGAGTATAACTAATGTAAATTATAAATATAACATGTTAATGATTTTGTATATATGATATAAAATTCAATTACATATGATTTCACCATCAATATTATGATATTGTCGCTCATGCGTACGTACAGATTACCGTCTCCATGATGGCGATGAGATTCATTCCCCATCGTAATCATTCCAGAATAATTTTCATTTTATGATTAAAAATAAGTTTTAAAAATTTTATATCATTTTAGATATGACTAAAATACATCCTATCAAAAACAAACACGGCTTACGTAACTGAGCATCTAAAGGAAAACATATTTGTTAACACCCGAAATGACGATACTACTAAAATATAATTAACAATGAAATATTATAGGATCATATATGATATCATATTTAATTATATAGGTATTGTATAATTTAATAAAAATGATTTAATTATTATACAAGAGGTTAACATACACTTGTCGAAAGAAAAGTACAAGTTAAGGTTTGATTCACAATTCTCATTATTATCTGAGATTGTTTTTACATAAGTGTCAACTAGGACCTCTTTATCATCCACATCAATGTTTATTAAAAATGTATTTCAAAACATATTTATAATTTACTAGAATATGGATTAAAGTCATTTATACCATTTTTTTCTTTTTTTTAAATGGTTTTAAAGGAATCATTAAGTCATTTTCCAAACAAGGTACTTTATGACCAGTTCTACAAAATTAATGTAAGAATGTTTTTTTAACATATACTGTGGGTGTGGGTATTTTCTGCCATTATATCTTATTCGACACATCCTATATAATCTTATAATAATATTTTAAAAATAAATGTATTCTTTTATAATTATATGACTTTTAAATGATTTCAAAATATAACGAGTTATTTATTTAAAGTAGTTTCCATTTGATCTCAATCAACATACATTGATGGATTTTAAAATTGTTTGAAGTTTATTTATTATGATATAAATCTTCCATATTGTATTGAAGGTTTTGTGATATGTTTTACTGTGGACCTATTATTTGTACACCATTAATGGTTTATGGATAAAGTATCGGCATTTTGTATTCTAGTTTTAATACAAATGTTTATGGTATGTTTAAACGTATTCATATGAGGAATGCGTCGGACATAGTAAGTGACAGGTGGAGCCAGCTATAGATCCTCGATGCATCGATAGGTCTCATGAGACAAACTAGTGTCTTAGCACAAGGCCTTGAAAAAATCTTATTTTTTGGTTGGGCACAAGGCCTTGACTATGTGGTTGTGAAGTCTACCATTATGCATTACATCGTAATGAAAGTGGCTATTGATATTTCATGTGATTATTGGACTAGAATAATATCAATGTGAATAAGTAAATGGAATTTTTTGATTTTATCATTGAAATATTATGCTGATGATTAAGATTAAAAGTATTTTGTTTTAGTATTATACATTTCCTTAAATGTTTATATTTTTTTTATGAAAGTTTCCGTTATATTGTTATCCTTATTGAGCATATGAGCTCACCCATTTCTATGTTCTATTTTTCACAGGATGTGAAGAAGTATTTTATGGTTGACCTGTAAGGATAGACTAAGGATATAAGTGTGTTCAAAAGGGGAAAAAATGTTGTCGATGTTTTTATCGTATGATGTAATGTAAAACTTAGGAATGTATCTAGTACTTGTAAGGCTACTAAAGAGATTAGTATTTCAAGACATGATTCCTTGTATCATGCCAATGTTATGTAATAATACAACAACTCTAGGTAACTGGGGTTGGGGAATTACTGTAAAAATATTCCTATAGAGGAGAAAACATATTTGAAAGAGCAAAATTGTCTTATTGATGAGCTTTGACTTGTCTCAGACTTCTGTATAAGGTGTCCATGTATCTCGTCTACCTACAATAAATGGATTTATTTCCAAAGATATAACAACGAAAACAATATCCATAGAAATTTTTTTCCTTCTATAAGTAGTAGGATAGGAATTTGTTCCCCTTTTTTGAACTCCTAGATATTCCCCATTTAGATACCTCCTTGCCTCTATTCATTATGTCAGAGTTTGACCTAGGTATCAACAAAACTAACACTTCGTGAGAGGAAATTTCATCTCACATTAATTTTTCCACATGCCTTCTTCCCTGGGAAAATGTTTGGCTACCTATTATTCTTGAAAGATTAAGGATAGTCATCTATTCTCCTTTCAGTTTGATTTAAGGGAAATTTTTTAGTGCTTCGGGTGATTTTACAACCTGGTCAACTTTAATCATTCCTTTATTCTGCTCTACTTTATTTGCAGCATTTGATGTTTCGGCATCAGAACTGATTTACTGCTACCCATGTGTGCTGGTCTTTGATCACTCAAACTTTTTTATACTCCATCCGAACCTAGTTTTACTCTCTCTAGTAGTTCAACATCTTATAACCTACCAATAATTATTTTTTTCATTTCTTCTTTTTAATATGATTCTATTTGGTGTATACTCCTAAGAGTAACACCTTCTTTGTCGAGTCCCCTTATAGTTTTGTCATTATCCTCCATTATCAAGGTATGTTCATTGATGACTATTTCCTGTTCTTAGATTACGAGCTTTAGTTCCCCTACATCATCTATCCTCTCAAGGATTGATGATTGTACATTCACCATTTCTTCGTGTCGTTAAATTTCAGCTTTACGATGTTTAACATACTCTGATGATTCTTCAACCATTTATTTCCACTTATTGAATCTCTTACACTTATTCTCAAGCTTAACAAAAGATTCCATAATTTGTATCTTGTGATTGGTATTAGTTTTAAATAGTTTATCTATAGATTTAATTGTTTATGGTTCTAACTTTTCAATGGTGGACATCATCGAAGCATGGTTTCCAATTTTAAATTATGGTTCTTCTTCTTCGCAGAATTCATTATAATCACCTGCCTCAACATAGAAAAAACTTGTCTTCTGTAATTTATTTCTAGATTTAATATCTCACATTTTGAAAAACATTTTCTAAGGCTTCACAATGTGGACACATTCACTCTCATCATCGTCAAACATTCTTGACCACTGAGAGGCAATGTTCCCAACATTGGCACAATGAAAGTCAACCAAGGGTAACTTCCTTTTAAATTAACCTTTCCCCTTCTGGAACTTCTTGGAAATGCGATAAATAATTTTTTTTCCCTTATAATCTTCACCCATAATATTTTTTCTAATTTTCATTTTTTTATGGATTTGAATTCCATTTCCTTTCTCACTCGAGTCGTAGCATCTTATGGCCTAAGTCTTATTTTATATGCCACCAAGTTGCTCAACATATCATGTAGAGAATGTTTGGAAAGATCACTTTCCTCAAGAGATACCACCTTTTCATTGTACATGGGGTGGAAATCTTCTCATTATTTTTTTCACAATATTAACATCTTTGATTTCTTTGTCTAAACCTCGAATTGCTCCAACCACTAGAGTAATTCGATTGAAGGAGTCTGTGTTCTCATCAGGATGTATATTTAAATAGTCAAACCTATTGTTCAATAGTTTTAGTTTTTCATCCTTCACTTTTTTATCTCCTTCATAGATATTTTCATGTTTATCCTATAAAGACATTATTGTGTTGAAGCTCATCAACTTTAGATATATCTGATTAAAAAGTGTTGTAGTGAGAAAATTATGCGCTTTAGCCTCTACATAAATAAATTTCATGTTTGAATCAGTCATAGCCAGCTCTGTTGGATCAGTAACTTTTATTCCATTCCTATTAGGAAAAATAACATCCATTCCAAGAAATCTTAGATGAGTTCTCATTCCCCTATTCTTGATCTGAAATTTACTTCCATCAAAGAGAATGAATCCCCTGACATTAGCTGAATTGTCCATCATAGTAAGACAGATCAAACACCAGTAACCTCGCTCTGATTCTACTTGAAGGACCATGGAACACCCTGAGGGTGGGGGGTGAATTAGGGTGTAAAATGTTTATTCTTAATGTTGTGGATCTTGTTCCCATATTGGTAGGAACCTCTTAAATCTGTCAAAAAAAGAAATCAAGGAGACGACACAACAATTTTACATTGTTCATTCCAAAGGGTTACTTAGAAGAAGAATACGCTGATAACATGTCAGTCATACCTAAATCCACTCATCTTTACCAGTTGTGGAGTACATAAGTTTGTTCACAGTCAATTTTTTCAAGGCACACTGCCCTTAAAAAAATTCATTGATGGCTCCCCACATCCCTCAGAAAATTTACATAAAACATCCCCTTACTAACTGATGTGAGATAATTTCAACTCAGTTTATCGACCTGAATGTCTCATTAATAGATTAGCATTGAAGTCATGGTCTCTATAAAGGATGAGACATAGCTTTAATCAGAGGCTTGAGAAGATTTTCAATGAAATCCCTGACCACTCAACATTGATACTCCAAACATCGAATTGCAAAGCCCCTTTGAAATGCTCAACATTTCTAAGAGAAGACCACATCGCATAAGACAACCCTTCGTGAAGCTGACTACCTCTCAGAGCACAACCTTTCGCGATGCTCACTGCCTTGTAGCATATAACCATTTTCAAAGCTCACTTCCTCATAGGGAAACCTTCCTCGTGAAGCTCACTGTGCCAATTCGGAACTCCTCATCTTTATGAATGTAATATGACTTAAAATCATTATCATCATTCAAGACATTGGAATAATCTTCATGAATCGCTTTCTAACATGTGAAAGCCATCTTCGTAGAGCACCCCTTGATTCACGATGTCACATGGATCATAGATTTTCCCTCTCATGTTCTTACAGAAAGAAGAGGCATGGCCTCTTATTTATATGCATAGTTGATCACATAGCTCTTCTTCTACAGGCATGGAATCTGGATGGGTCCAACAGTCTCTGTGGCACTTCCTCTATCTCAAAAAGCTCCACTGAATGTTCTGGTTCGCAGATCTCATCGTAACCGCAAAGAAACACTGTCTCAAATTGAAAATCTTAATTTCTTTTAAATCCTCATGTCAGTCTTTGTGAAATCCATTCCTTTTAAATATAATTGAAATTTGACTCTAGAAGCATACAATTCGCAAAGCTTAGAGATCATACTCTCATAATCATAGAGAACCATGTCTGAATCTTCATTGTCTTTGGGAAACACTATTCATGAAGCCCATCACTGCGAAACTCATTCCTTTGCGATATTTTCTTGAGGCCTTCAAGAAAAACATCATTTCTCAATAAGAAGTCACCTTACAAACTGGTTATTCCTTGAACTATATGACCCCTTCCCTTGCAATCTCCCTTATCATCAATGAGAGGATTGACAACAAATAAAACCATGCTCCTTGTTCTACAATGACCAGCAATGGTTCCAACATGAATGGACAATTCAGACATTTGAAGACATGTTGAGTTCCTGATCACATGACTTTCAAGGTATGTGGGATCAATATTTCCATTTATTAGGGTTTTACTACAATAATAGTATCCATTATAGAATTCAAATGGTTCCATATTAAGCATTATAGGAAAATATATTTCATACTCCATCTGTTTTGGATGAAGTTATAGAGAGGATATATATGGGCCCAAAAAATGTTGAAGAAATAATGATAATGGTAAAGACTATTAAGGCTAGTATTAAATCATCTCAAGGTTGGAAAAATAGTTATACTGAAAACCGGTGGATGGATTGGGATTTTTACATTATAGAACATGTCATTACGAAAGTATCTTCACAGAAAGTTATTATAATTTCCATTAATAAAAGGAAAAATGAGCCCCATAAACATCAAAGCCTTGGAAATTATTGAATGAATTAGAGATATTCATTACCAATTATAAATGAATCCATGTCTCTCCAAAGTATATGATTGGTTCCATATATCATTGTTAATTAAATACATTCTAGACCCCACACTTGTACTCACCTATGAAGAAGTAGAACTAGAACCTGATTTGTATTACTATAAGGAGACTATCAATATTCTTGACATTAGAGAGTATGTATTGAGAAATCGGATAACTCAAATTGTGAATGTTATTTAGAGAAACCAAAAAATGGATGAATAAGGTTGGGAACATGAATATTTTTTGAAGATAAACCACCCACATCTATTTGTATTGAAATATTATTACAACTTTTTTAGGAATACATTTTCTAAATAGGGAAGAATATAACACCCCATGATTTTTAAATATGTATCTCCTTAAATAAATTAAATTTATTTGATATTTTAACGTGTTATACTATTAATTGATTACAGAAATGTTAGGAATAGTAATCTATCCATTAGAATAATATCCTTAGCTATGAAAGTACATATAAAATCTAGGTATCTTAGAATTGATAATATGATATATTTATATCAATGAATAATTAAATATATTATTCAAAAATTATAAATTATGTTTTAATATTTTTGTAAAATGTAAATATTTAGTTAGAATATAATAGTTAATATAATTATTTAAAATTATATTTATTTTCATAAGTAAGATTCATAAACAAGTATTTTTTTATTTTAATTATAATATATTCTTATAAGACAATAATTAATTTCTCAATGGGTCGTCAAATAGGTTATAATATTAAAATCAGTATTTTAAAAAATAAATAAAGAGTTTAATTAAAAATTAAATTTATCATATATCAAAAATTATTCTCATAAAATGGATTCGATTTTTAAAATATAAATATTAATAAATTGTAAGGGTGTTGTTTTTAGATTTTTTTTTAAAATAGTTGATTTTTTATTGAATAGTGAAATAAGGTAATTTATGGTATTTAATGTTAAAGTTAATAAATTAATTACTGAGTCGTGGATTATGTATGAACGTGGTAAGAATATTTTAGTTATAACACATAGTATTTAGATGTTTTAATTACTTATAAGAATCAACAATATTGATTGTCTTGAACCAAAATAAAAAAATAATTAATAAAATAATAAAAAACACTCATCCCCTCTCCTAATTAATAGAACACCTCACCACCCCTTATAATAAAACCTTATTAGCCTTAAGTCCATTAAAAATTATACCAAATTACCTACGCAATTCTATTTTCTGAATCTGTGACCTACTGGTCTGACCTAATTACCAAACCCATGTTCCTTAATGATCTTTGTAAGTAGACGATATTCTAAAGCGAAAATCCTCATACAATCACATTAAATTTCTTTTCATTCCATAGTATCTTTTCAATTAACCTTATACAACATGGAATGATAACTCAAGTACCACATATATAATATAATTTTATTTCCTTAATGTAATATTCATATTTGAATCTCTTATCTTCTCATTTTAATATTAAAAATCAAAACATTGTCAATGAGGTTTTGATTCATCGTCTTTTTGGAAAATGAGTTTTTTTTCATTCCACATTCAAGTCTGGTTATAAAATGATTTATATTGTTGAAAAATATTATAAAATAATTATGTGAAATTATTTAATGTTATAGAACTAGTATATATATAATATTAAATTAAATGATAGTTGTTCATGAGGGTTATAAAAAATACAAAATTAACTAATCATTTTTCAATAATATTGTATTTAATAAATAATCATCAAACCATATAAGAAATAGATATATGAGGAACATTTAAAATTTAAGAAATTTATTAATATAATTAAAAAAACTTCTCAATTTTCTTCCATTTTACAAGAACTACAATAAATATACATAGACGAGCCAACCATAAAACCATGAAATGAATTCTCATCAAAAAACAAAATTAAACATTATAAATCATACTAATTTATCTAAATTTACATAATAATATCATAAAAAATAAAATATAATTTTTAAAATTTATTTATAAGTAATGATTCTAATTTTATTATCCAGGACATTAAGGGAAAGTGAATAATTATTTTATACATATTTTATGGGGTTTCTCGTTAACTTTTATTTCTATGAGATATTATTATTGACCACTTATATCATTTTTTTGTTTTTTTATAATTAAATTTGACATATAATATCATGAATCACATTATCTTCATTATATTAAATGTTTAATTTTATAATCATTAATTTTATGGAGAATATGATTTGACTGATTACAATGTGGGTAGGGAATTCGTCTCATTTTTCAATTCTTTGAGATGTACATGAAATATTCCATTGAATAATTTCAATGTGATATATCCACAACCCTATTGAGATAATATTTCATTTTAGATTATAATTTTCATAAATATTTTAATTTATGGTATCATGTATTTGAATATTATCTTAGATTTATACCATTTTTACATAAAATGTTATGTTTTAATGTTATTCTAACTTGGGAAATATTGAAAAGTTTGTAACCAATTCTCAATATGAATAATTTTAAAAGGAATATTGTTTTTTTTAAAATATATTTATGAACAATATATTGGAGTTTTAGTGGTTGGTGGAGATAAATATTATATATCCCCTTGATTTATCGACATGTCTCATGAGAAAAAATAGTTTGTGACAAACCCTTTGTGTCTATTTCCAAGAAGAATCAGATAAGATTATAACCATAAACATAAACTATTTAAAAAAGGTTTTGAAGATTTTGTTGAATGTTTTATATACATGATATATAATAATTATACATTTACTTCATTCATTATTAATATTTTATTATCCACGATATTTTCATTATAAAAAAATATATGCATGTGTTTCCAATATCAAATTATTGAATGTATTTTTTTCAACTATTTATTCTACCATATTTCTTATTGTTAACTTATTATTGATTCATGTTCTAATGTATGTAACCCTTACTAAGAATTTCATCTTACCCTTTTATTTTTCTCCTTCCCCAGGTTATGAAGATGTAATATTTGAATATATGTCATGGTAGTAGATTATTTTACTTTGTTATGTTATATGTATAATTAATAATATAAAAACGGAACCCTTTATATATCTAGTTAATCAAGACTACTAAACTATTTGATCCTTGATTATGTTTTCACTTGTACCTATGAAAATATAATAAAAAAACCACTTACTCTAGGATTCTAATGTCAAGGTTGTTACAGAGAGATCCTCAGTTATATAAAATAACAATATAAATAATAGAAATAGTATACATAGTGGAGTAGAGGGAGTTACCTTAGACTAATAGTGTTCCATTTTGAATCATTATATTACTTACATGATTATTATTTCTTCATGGTACCCCAAGAAATCATTGATTCATGCTCCTTGGATTATCCCATTAGTGTGAACCTAGTTAAACACTAGTTTTCAGGTTTTCATTGCATTATATATATGTGTATCAGGTTTCAGGTGTGATCTATTAAGATTTTTTTTTAAATAAATATTTCTACTAGCATTGTAACATGGTCAAAATATAAGATGATAAATGGAGAAATGAAATTCCCAATATCTAGTAATACCATGATTCAACCCCCTCATAGGATGTCTCTGGTCGCAAAAGTAATATTCCTTCTACACTAGACCTTAAACAATTCAAGGAATTGTTTTTTTGTGAACTAAATAATGAAACCTGATATACCAGTGGCCCCCCTAATTAGCCATGAATTTCTATAAATCATTTATGGGACACTGTACCCTCAATTTTACATATATATAGATAAATTGGTAGGTAAATAATATAAACATCAAAAATCAATTATAAAGGTATGCATGTGGGGTTTTAAAGTAAATATATAACCTTAATGACATACCTAACTTACATGTAATTTTAAAATGATCCTATTATATAATGAGAACTATATTAATTAGAAAGTTTATCACACAATGGGATGATCATAAATACATTTTAAAAATAAAAAACATGAAAATAATAACTTCTCCATAAGATATGAAGCCTCTTCATAGTCCCTTATCGACCATCCCAACACCCAAATCCAACCATATCACCTTTAAAAAAGTCACAAATTAACCTATATACCATAGATTGAATCAGTATTTCTTATAAAGTGTTTGAATTTTGAATGATTGGAAATATATGTTGGGGATCACCTATGAATTCACTAAATGTTTCAATAGTATACTACATATATCAACTATAAAAAAATATAAATAAAAAATGAATGAAACCAAGTTCAACCATAATTTGTTAATAGCACCACGACAATATTCAACACTATGAAAATTTATCTTATTATATAAAATTAATCAAGTCATACTAGATTCAATCAAATATAGCCATTCTAGTCTCTCATATGATCAAACCAATATGGACATCAAATGGTTTCTTGGCCTATAATAAGGCACGTCAATGACATAGAAAATCAATTTCACCTTTGTATTCAAGCTAGTCTAAACATTATAGTTATTAAAAATAGTTCTCTTATCTATATGTCAATATTATCATTCCAAATTATGAAATGATTCCATGGTCTACAAGCTATCCAGAACAGGAGCACATCAATGTATGAATCAATCATGTGATCCCCATTGTGTAGCAGGACCCACTTCCATCCCATAGCATTCAAAAATCCACTAATATACAAAACTCATTTTATAATCATATTTCATCAAATGGTTGTTAAGATAATTAAAATAATCAAATATAGAGCATATGAACTCTATTCCATGCCCTAATTTAGTGAGAAACACAGGCTTATTATCACCATATATTGACTTACATCACCAAGGAATACTCTCCTTATATATAACACTCTATATCGATGATCTTCACTAAATAATATCTAATACCATATGCGTAAACCAATTAAACCATATTCTAACTCTCTATTTATGGTATACTAAACTGATAAACTATCAAATTTTATATATGGTAAGCTAACTCACCAAGACGCCTAGGGAATAACCTTGAAACATAGACATTGTTTCTAATGAAAATATGATTACCAACATGGTGACTTCAATTTTCATTATATATAACCAATGTTAAGTCATTTAGTTATCATTTTTGGAATCCTATAATCATATCAACCCATTACCTTACCCATAAGTCGAAACTTACCCATGCTCTATCTATAGTATAAGTATTTATCCTTAATGATCAGTCCTTAATTACCATAACAAATCTCTATTCAGTAGTACCCATGTATTATAGTCCGTATATTTTCATTTAATTATGGTTTCAAAAAGAAAATACCTTCACTAGCTCAACCTATGACTCTGCACATTAATTTGGATTCAAGATATAACCACCCTCCTTTAGAATTTCATCGCATCTAGAACCAAATCAAAATTTCTCACAAAAATCATTTGGACAGCTATATATCATTATACAACCAACTCAACAAAACTATGTATCCCTGATTTCAATGATGTACCATTCCCTATAATGAATTCTATGTGAATTTCATACAAAAATCCATTTTTCTTCACTCAATGTGGATATTTTAGTCTCTATATTACCCTTTCAGTCTCTCAAAATAATTCACAAGGTGACTTATTAACCTAACTATATATTATAATTCAACAAACATAAAATCCACTCTGTCATCCCATAAATATCGCATCATATGATATTAATATCATATCTCAAGCCTAGAAATGTACAAGGGTTTTAATGATAATAACAAGTTAAATCATCCTAAGGATTCATAGTCACTAAAAGATCTTAAAATCACATAATTATGTGTAAAATTTCTCTTTTAACACCAAAATTCATTACATATCTCCCCATATGATTCTTCACCATATTAGTCCCCATTTTGGTCTCACAAATATAAATTTTCATGCACAGATTGAGAAATTTTTTAAAAATATACTTATTGGTTATTATTTAGGGGAACACTTAGTTTGATATATTAGGATTTATCATATCCATTATCAATAATTAATTCATCATTGATTTAATGAAATTCTATATTAAAAATAAAAATAAAAATATGTATTTTTATCTTGAACACGTACTAAAAGAAAATATTACTGATGAAAACCATTTTTATTAACTTATCCTCACTACCTAGAGTCCACTGTTGTACATAGATCATCAATTTAATGAGAGATAGGGAAAATATATTAACAATATGATTAAGAGGGGGAGATAAAGGATGGCTTATATTATGTTGGCCAAAACAAATGTGGGAAAATGGTATATAATAATGTGTGAAAAAAATTGCATATGAAGTTAATGTTTATTAGTGAGGGTTGATGCCACCAGTGGACTCCTGGTGGCCCCTCATTAACAGGGAAATTGGACACAAGACTAACAGTGGAAACCAACTAGCTTACATTGGTACCATTTGTTATTTATAATGGGATTTTCTATATCCCATATATTTTATGTTCAATTACTAGTACCCCAAAACTCACTTTATGTCCTTCTCACTGGATCTTAAACATTAGAGAAAACACATGAAAACTATAGAGAAAATTTTATCACATCCTTATGATACTAAAAATGTTAAATTCCAACCCAATTAATTTTTATTGGATCCTAACAAGTAACATGATTCCAATAACATATAATGATTTAATAAGTTATAAAGTAGCCAAAATATAACTTCTCATCCTTGAGAAGAATCGTAGGAACTTTAAAAAATTTAAATCCTTCCCTTAATATTATATTTTTGTTCTCATTCACTTTTCAATGTTTGGAAAACCATATAGTATACCCAATTAATATTGTTGAACTATATTTTCCCCAAAATATCCGTATTTTATTCATAATATATACTAGTAATTTTCTCAATAATTCACCCAACACAGAATACACCTCACCATAATTAATACCATATAAAAAGTTCCATTTAGTACTCTATTTCTATATTTTTCAATGAATCATTGAGTCAAATACAAATGTAGAACCAAACTCCTTATCTCAATCAAGACACTCTAATCATGACGACATTGTGAAATCATTTCAAAACTGATATCTAAACCTGTTGTTGATGAATCTAATTTATTGAAGTCTAATGTCCACAATAATACACAAGAGAATCACCATAATATCCACAAAAAATTAAAAACATATGGTTTTATATTTTGTGTATCAGAAAAGAATATAATTTTTTGAGATAAATAATGAACTCTCTTAGCATTTCTTTAAATTCTCTAACCCATTTTTCATACCATATTGATACTAAATTTTCTACCCCGACCAGCTATCAATGTATTTATATTTTCAAAAAAAATGTAGTACTCAATATAATTTATTGAATTCAATACATAAATTATGTCTAGCCATGTTAATCTACCTAGATTCTATAGATCTATTCATAAGTCCACTATCTCTCTACTATTCATGTTTAACTCTCAAACTTACATCCAATGAAAATTCATAACATTGGTCCAATAATACAACTAATATAATATTTTATGTAAAATAATAATATCTCTAAATAAATGTCAAGAAAACAAATGTGTGTGCCCTACAATATGAAAAACCTTATTACTAATTTTCACAAACCTTACTTCCTTATTATAATTTTTTAAGATTCACCTTTAAAGAAATATTATCATTTCATCCCAAATGACCCAGCTTACACCTAACACCAGGGTTTAGTATATCAAAATTTTCAATGTTATCTTAGTATTATATCATTTATGACCTATCATTTCAATAACCAAAACCATATGGTGAGTCCCCAAATAGAAAAAAAATCAATTTGATGTGGCTAATAGATCATGTAGTGATTATGGAGTGGGGATGTGGGGTGAATTAGTAATACTTTTTAACCAAATATATTTTTTCTTCTAATTATACATCTATATATTAGAAAAAGATTATTCATTTATGATATATTTTTATACAATTCTCCATTTCCACAAAGAATTGAAAAAATATATTTGATAGAAGTCAAGGATGTTCAAACCACAATATTTTTAAATTCTTCCCTATAAATATGGTTATAGAGTCATACTCTCATTATAGCTGAGTCAAATAAACATATATTAACTATATAACACAACTTAATACGAGAGGATACTCCACCAGAATCTACTTTTATATGATGATATATTCCTTATACTAGATCTCACCAGTTTCAAAGCTTCTTGACTGGTTTCTTCATACTATCTTCCATCATGGCCTAAAGAATTCTCCAAACACATTACTGAATTTGATCTTATTATTTACTCAATATTACACTCAATATTAATGGGAATATATTTTTCCATAGTTATAGTCTTTTGAGGTAGTGGGACCTCCTTAATAGCCACATTCACATTAATCTATTCATATAACAAACCTTCCAAAAGTTATTCTAGATCAAGACTACCGTCTATTCTCAAGTCAATATTCATTTATTTTTATATGGACATTATTCACAACATGTTAGCTATTATTTAGTGTCTGAACCTAGGTGATGAACAATAGTAGTGATTCCTGGTTCTCTCTCTCTCTCGAATCTATATATTTCTCAATTTTATTCTATGATATAATGATATCATATGGTGGATACTTATTATTCTTATCACATTATTCCTCCTTGATTTTTTTCTTTATTAGAGTATACTCTCAGTTTTTCTCTCTTAGATACGTTGGTTCTTCATTAAGAATGAAATATCATTTTCTATTTCCTACACATATCTCATTTTATTCTTTTATCTGTAATACTCAAAAGCACATGAATATATTTTCGGTATGTTCCTATGGAAAACCCATTCAATATTAGTATTTTGATTTTGTAATTTAATCTAATTAATAACATCATTGAAAAATATTCCATACTATCTAGTATTTATTATAATAAGATATCTAGATTGATCACATCATCCTCTCTCCACAAAAACCACATACATTTTGAACATCAAAATCTATATGATAACAAATAGTTGTATTATTGTATCATGAATCTATCTTTTCAATTTATCATTATCATTCATCATGATATGAATTTATCCCCATAAATTGACTAAATAGGAATGGAAAGAACCAAATTCATTATATATTTTATCCATACAGTACCTATTAATTTCATTTTATTTTTTATGATTAAGGGATAAATTATCACAGAAAATATTTATATTCAATGTCTGAACATTCTATGTATAGTGAGAAGATCATAATCTCAATCACTCAAATAGAATCAAAATATCCTTCAGAATTATTATTATTTTTAATTCACTATAGAATAACATCAACATCGACTGAAATATATTATCTATCTATCTTACAAACTATCTTAAACTTGTAAAAAATTTCTAACTTCTTTTCCATCACATATAATCCCTTTAACACTTACGTATGAAATTCATACACATACATTTCAATATGAAACTCCAAAATGATTGTAATTTTTTTAGTCCCCAATATATTAAATATCAATATTCTTATATTTCTCAGTGTATTTTTCAATACCATGTCAGATTATATTTTTTTGAATCATACATATAAGATATTTGAACCAGATATATTACTGTTTCCATTGTGATAACCGTTAAAAACATATCAATTTACTTTTACTTAAGTCAAGTTGATTTGGGACCTTTTCAAATCACATTCACACTTTTAAACCCTTAAACATTCATTGTGATGACCATTACATATGATGAAATTTTCCTTTTCACATCACACTAGGGAGCGTGACACTATAATATTATTCTTAATCATATCAGAGTCACTATTACATATAATTATATTAACCTTTACATGCCATGGAACATATGATTATGTATCACATGAAGTTTCCAAAACTTTTTAAATTTCAACTCAAAATCCTTTTATAACTCCTTTCTATTAATAATAATTATTGATTTAATGATATTCTCACCCTAATTCATTTAAAAATCCAAGAATTTTCAATATTTTTGCTTTAAATATAAATTTGTGCACTTCTTCATAGTATCTTAGAATCTTTTTAAGAATTATAGGGGAAAATCCATTCATTCCAAATCAATTGAAAAAACATAATGGATTTAAAAAATTTTAAAATGTATCCAATTATATTAAAATACATTTCTATATCTTATAATCATATAAGTAATCAATATTGAGCCATTCGGTTTATCATCAATATATCTTGTATCATTATGATGAAATTTTTAAAAAACATTCATTATAGAATCTAGACATACTTTTGGGTCACTTTATTTGTTAATATATTCTAATAATTGTATGTTTTGAAATAATCATCAGACATACATTTATCATATCATCATTATGTTTAACTTCTAGATATAGATATATTTCAACCATAGATTAAGTTGTTGTATTTTATGAAAATTTATATTCAATTAGATTGGAATTCATTTTGAAATTTTGAAATTATTATTGGAAAGGTTAATGATGATGATAAAAATTATTGGGATATAATTCTAATTGTTGGAATTCATTCAATATGATTTGGAAGCATTTTGGAAGGGATATTTCTTTGTGTAAAATATTTTATTTTGGTTTTTGGGAATTTCACTATATTACTGAGGTCATTTATAAATACATAATATCTTTTAATACACATAAAAAATATTTCCATAAAATGATAAAATATGGAAATTTAAGGTCACTCCAATGATAAATAATATCCCTATGAGTGATAGAATGTGATATGGTATGTTACCATATATATATTCATAATATATTTTGTCCTATGAATATTATATATTCCCTAGATTTATAAATAAAAAGTAAAATTATAGAAGTTTTTATGATTCATCTCCCCATGTATAATATATATTATCACATGCATATGTTTTTATAGTGGTGCATAAAAAATTATAATATGAGTACTGTGAAAAGGTGAAAACCCATGAACTTCATGTATGGATTTACATTGGTATATATATGAATATTGTTTTTTGAATTAATAGTTTTGAATAAACATTATAACAATAAAAATAGTTATTTAAAGCTAACATACTGATTTTTACCCAGCCTCTAGAGAAGTAAATGATCTCCCTCACCATTTCCTAGAGTTGTTCACTAAAAAATTTACATACACTGATATATTTGAATTTTGATTTTAATCATGAAATAATCTGTGATAACTTGGTTATATGTGGTTATATAAATCTGTTTAATTTATGGAATGATTTTGACAATGATAATTACTGGTTATTTTGATGTTTATAATGTATTGATGGGAACATTTTATTAGTGAAAGTTATATAGTTTTCATATTCAAAAAAAATATAAAACGTCATAAGTAATTATTATGTCTAAATTTTTAAATTGAATGAAAAAATATAACTTGAATTTGATGGAGGAAATATGACATTCAATTTCAAAGTGGTTCCATATTCAAAATATGAATAATACCTCATCTAATGTTTCAGTTGCAAAATAATTGAAAATAAATATAAGAAAGAGTATATGGAGAGAAATATATATATATTATTTTATCTTGTTTTAATAAAACTATACAATCATGTAACTGAATCACCTATGAAAATTAATTGTTACATATTTTAGAGGAAAGAAGAGAGTTGTGTAATGTAATGATTCATTTGATTTCTATAATTATAGGAGTAATTGAATTACAACAGGATTTGTTATCTAGATTTCATTTTTTTAAATAATCATAATAATAAATCTTTTAATATGTGACCTTTTTTATAACCATTGTTAATCGATTTAGTCGGTTGAAAATAATAAATAGTTTTCCTAGGATCAATATTGTGTCCTTAATAACAGTTTTTTAAAATAGAAGTAATGTTAACTCCTAGTACATTGACCCATTATCCTTGTATACACATTAGACTTTCCCTCCAGGATGAACAATCTAAAGAACTTGTGTATTTCTATTTAATATCAATATACATATTCTTTTCATTTATATGTGTACGGTTGTTGTATCAAACTGTTCTATAAAAAATGATAATATCATTTCGAAGGGAAGAAAAATAAAACCCCTTAACTCACCCCCCCCACTTAAGGTGTCTTACTTGAATTGTTTTAAAAATTGGAATAAGAGACATAGATTTTTAGTTATTATTTTACCACCCATGGTTTATCATTATATATAAAATAGTTAATATTAAAATAGTTCCTTTATTTATTGATTTTAATATCCAAAACGTTAATAATAGAATGATATACTATCTATACTCTCCTAGGATTTATTTATTATCTAATACAATGCATGGGATATTTAAAAGTTATTATTAAATGATATCTATGACTAATTTAGAGGAAAATATTATCAAAACGGATTCTCAGTCATAATATTCTCTATCCAGAGATTTTTCTTACTACATTAAGATAAATGTAACAATATAAACTGATTCCAAGTCCATAAATGATAAAAAGGATTGAATATATAAAAATGATAACCATGAAAAGTAGGGAAAGGTTTTAATTTTATATAATAGATTTTATGATATGATGATGTACCCTAATGAAAATTTTTAGGAATTCTATAACATGGATATCAAGACTATTGGTTTTATTATACATCTTAGTGAATTAGGGAAGGATATAGATATTATAAATATTTTCCTTGGAAGAACTCCACCTCTTCATAACATAAAATTACTCTCTCTTAAAGTGAAGAACATGGTAAAACAATGATTAAATGAATTAAAATGATGTTTGGTTTCATATGAGATGTATATAAATATGTGTGGAATAAAAAACCACTCCAAAAATGAGATAAAATTTGTTGTTATTGAAAATATTGATTATGATGAAGGTGCACATTATGAGGAATATGCAATTGACGATTTTTTTCAAGATACAAAACAATTTATGTGATTATAGTGTAGATTAAAAGGAAAATATCATCGTCTTGTATCGAATGTTTAAATGTT
Source organism: Viscum album (assembly GCA_963277665.1). NCBI lineage: Eukaryota > Viridiplantae > Streptophyta > Magnoliopsida > Santalales > Viscaceae > Viscum > Viscum album. The sequence goes on along the minus strand of OY728122.1, from coordinate 2,004,161,374 downwards.
GAAAACATTTCATTAAGGTGTCAATGAAAATTTTATAATAATAAATTGAATACAAAACCATGAAAATCCAGGACATGATATTCTTTCTAAAAGATATTGTAAATATGTAATATTATTTGGGATGGGGTTTCACATTAAAAAAAATATTTAAAGAAAAAACATGTAAAAGAAAATTTAGAGGACACCCATATCAAATTTAATTATAATAATTATGTTTCTATGATGGAAAGAGTAAAAGGAGAAAAATATAAATGATATAATAAAAAACACTTGATGGTATTTATGATCATAAATTATATCTTGAAGGATCCATTAATGAGTTTGATATTAAAATAAGGAAATATTGAAGGATTCACAGACTATTAAAGAATTTATCTAAATATATAGATCATCTTGAATAAATTATTGATCTCCTAGATATAAAATTGGAAGATTTATAATCCAGCCATGACGAACTAGGAGAAGTAGTAATGCAAAAAATGAAAGTAAAAGAACAAGAGATGGTGGTTTATGACCATAATTAATTAATGGAAGAGAATGAAAACCAATGTGAATCCCTTGAAGAATATTATGTAACCTTGAAAAAAAAGTTCAATAAAAATAATAATATAGGAGGTATGATAAATTAAATTAAATCAATAATATTTCTTACATTAAAATCTACAATATACGGCTATGAATGTCTTGGATGGGTCCAGAATTTAACAAGTAAATAATGACCTAAAAATATTTTAAAAAATGGGTTTTGTTTTGATATGGGAACAAAATATGTAGGATCAGTAGCATCCCTTGATAAATGGAATAAAGTGGTTGAGGAATACCCGAATTCCTCAATGAAATATCATCAACTAAATAGTTTATCAAATGTAGGAGAAATTTGGAAGAATAAATCTAAAAAATTATTTCCCATGATGAAAATATAATTTTTTTGGAAATAAAGGACAAAAAGTGTCATACTATTAAGATGCATAAATATATAAAAGAATAGAATACCTTAGATTATATAAATTGATGATGAAACAATATTAATCATTTTAAATCTGAAACTCCAAATATGGATATTATTTTATTTATTACATTTTTTGGGCTAAATATACTATCTATATGAAAAAATAATTTTAAATAGACAAAATGGCCATCAAATATAGATAAATGTAATACAATGAAAAATGATCCAATTAAAAAGTAGATACACAATGCCAAAATAGGAAATTTATTATAAAAAATCATCATATCCTATGGTGAAAGGGGATATACCACATTGTGTCTATACATGAATAATAATTTTCTAGAAGTGTATAAAGAATATAGAGTCGGAATACCAAGTTATATTTAAACTCAAAGCTATATATTATAGAAGAACATAAACAACTGACATTGGGAGATCATCCCACATGAAATAAAATATGAACCACCATGAAAACATAATAGAGAGAGTTGATGGAACAATTATTTTTGGAAATTATGAAGCACTGAAGATCAATGAAAAAAATGGAAGTCCAAGTTATGTAGTGATGAACTAAAGAGCCTGAAATTTCATTATATGGAAAAATTATTTACAAAATCTCTTTAGTTTGAGATAACATTATAAATACATGATTGTGGATACATTCAACTATAAGTGATACCTGATTAGTTTCAATTATTGAAATTATCTCATTATATGTTTTTAGATAAATAGTAATCATGACAATGTCGATAGTAATGAGAACACATGTCTTATTAATGTGTAGGGGAAAATAAACTTCTACACCAAAGGATAAGCCCCATTAAATAATAACTAATGAAAACCAATCTATATTAAGAGTCACATTGGACATCCCAAATTTTAATTGTGATCATGAAAGGATGTGTTACGAAAGCATGAGAAGTAATATGGAACATAAACCTTATTAAAAAAAGAATAAAATGAAACACAACTTACTTGATGTTTTCCACATAAGCGTTTGTGGTCCAATGAGCATGTGAATAATGTTACTATATTATTATTATTAATAATTAAAATAGAACGACCTATGTTCTCTTCATTTTATATGATAAATATGTAATCATGTTGATGAAGAGGTATCATAGGAGTATCGAAAATGGGACTGGTCACACTATAAATATCTATTAATAATATTAGAACATAGTAGAAATAAATTATTTTAAAAAACTAACTTGGACACCATAGAATTTATTGTGATATTTCCTTAGTCAGTAGCACACAATGAATAGGGGTTATTAAAAAATAAATTTGATTGTTGAATAATATGAAAAAACTTCATTTTTTGAGAGTTTTCTCTTATCTATATTTTAAGATTTATTTCATGTCATGATTTAGAGAAAAAATGAAACTTTTTTAAACATTAGGGTTGAAGGAACTCTATATGAAATGTGCATGAAATAAATCCTTCGATAAAAAAATCAGTTTTTAATGACAATTCTATATTTTTATTAAATAAATAAAATCCATGAATGTACAGTGGTGAAAAAGATAAGGGGGGACTCTGGGTTTAGATAATATATAATAGGGCCTAAAAATTATATAAAAAGGAAGGGTAGAATTATTTAAATTAATGATATTAATGTTACTAAGTGGAATGATAAAATGATTTATGTGAATTAAAATTATAAAATGATAAGAAAATATAATTAAATAAATTTATATTCACAATATATACATGTTTATTTTAATTTTAATACTTGATATTTTATATCAGAGGGGGAAGCAACTACTGAAAGATGTTTTAATAAACCATTTAGAAGATTTGGGTGGATTGAAGTCAATCTATACAATATAATGGGAGATAGTGTTACACCAACTCCAATATGGATAATGAGATTAGTTAGGTACATTGCAATGTTATCTTCCATGGGTCAAAAAAATATTGTAGTAATGGAGGATGAATCATTTGTTATAGACATAAATGATCAGATGGATTAAATTTAATTTTTTTAAATAAATAAAAAACAAAAAAATGTGTCATAAACCCAATGTTGGTCTAGATGAATAAATTTAACGAACATGAAAGATTATTTTGAAATAAATCATGGCTGATATGTAATGTCTATTCAAAAAATTAAAGCTTTGGATATTTAATTAAATTTTTTATCAGTAGTCTAGACTAATAAATTCAAACAATTCTTTTTAGAAGAAATTTAAATAGTCTTTAAAAACCTACACAAATCTCAAAACTAATTTTATTCCATAATATTTAATATAATTTTATATAAAACCCTAACCAATGAATTAATGATTTAATGTATTTGGATGATTATAATATTATGAATAAAAAAAATTAAAATACATAAAATTTATTCAAAGTCAATCTGATGATCTTATATACCAGTGATCTTATAAGAAAATATATTATATAATATGGAATTCATAATGGAATTGTGTGATATAAAAATCATAGAATTTGAAAACATTGAGTACATGTGATAGATATGAGACAAAATTTATATCATGAAAATTAAAAATACAATATTACCTTGGATTAATATCACGAGAATAATGATATCCTAAAATTATATATTCAATGGAATGTGGAAACAAAATAAAAATGGAAACATAATCATAAGTTGAAGGACATGGTCTGGTAGGATAACTAATTATGCACCATTCATTGTATATAAGGAGATTAAAACATTACACCAATGCATTTGTGAATTATCAAGGAACATCCTTCATAAGTATAAATTTTTATGTTCCATATAGATCATGTTTAATATGAAATAATTTCATAAATAACATATAGATAATGAGAAAATGTTTTGTATAATCATTGATTTGACATGAACATAATGGAAGGATACTTTCAATAATTTAAACCCAAAATAAGTGTATGAATGTTTCATCAATTAAAAAAATGATCAATAATTTAAAATTACAATAATATGGACATAATTGACATAGTTTATGGTTTATTTTTAACTATAGAAACGGGTATCATATAAAATAGTTGAATGATTTTATGAGCAGTTCAAGAATACGAAATGGATAATGGTAAGTCTTTATTAAGATATAATGGATGTGTATCTCTGATAGTAAAAAATATGAATAGTAATGAAATTATTTTATGTCCATGAAAATTATAAATATTACCATAAAATAAGTACTTGAACGAAGAAGAAGAAGAAGATAATCCCATTCCTTAAATATCACATTCTATACTTAGAGGGGCGACTCCCTTGAAAACTGTAGGGGATCACTAAATCACAAAACAAGAGGCTAATAGATGGTATAATGTGCTAATGATAATGTAAATGAAGTAAATGGAGTGTAGATGTGGGTATTTATATCAAAATGGGGAGAATAGGATATTAATTTCCAAATATAGGCCTTCAAAATCTAGGTTGTGAAAAATAGATAATCATTATATTACCCATTATTTATGTTTATGGGTTTTGACATTTAAGGAATGGTTTTCAAAAATTATTCTTGCGAAAAACTATATCATATTTTAAATATTACTTTGTGTATTAGAAAGTTATTATTTTTCAAAATATTATATTTTTTAAAATAATTTTCATTTTAGACATAGGTTTGTTATATATAGTTTTTGAAAATTGATTAAATTATTAAAAAGGATTATATTAATGAAAATTAATATTTTTTGTTGTAGATTACCTTAAACTAACAATTAATTTTCAATTATGCATTTATTATGTCTGGAAACATGTATAAATTAAAAAAATAAATTTTTTTTCTATTCTTTGAAAAAGAATGTATTTTATGAAAACTGGAAAATTACACGATAATTTTTTTTGACATTATGATTTAATATATAATGATTATTTTATCATAATAAATTCCTATAAATGAGAAATAAATTACTTAAATTATAGTTATATATTTTCTATAAAATATTATTTTCCAAGTAAATCATATTATTTATTCATTATAATGAATTGAAAATTTTATAATATATTATATATTAACTCATAAATAGTATAGAAACATATAATGACATAATTAAATGTAATTTAATAATTTATAATTTACTTTTATACTAATATTTTACAATTCTATTGGTTATTATATTAATTCAAATGGTCGTATAATAGTCACATTGGAATGATCAGGTTATAATTACATCCTAACGGCCAAATTTTCCTTTAATTCTTAAATATACTACTCAATTCTTGTACCTCATAATTCACAACCTCGCTTGTAATGTTTCTAAAAATCCCTTGAAAATTTCTATAATATCCCGAAAACATCAATTTCTTTTTACATTCATTATAGCTGGAGTCAACTTCATGTGATAATTCATGACTCTAGGGTTAACATTAGAGTGTTCATTATTTTTTATTATCCATTTCTATTTATTCTATTATATAAATATATATTTTATGATATCAAATGTTTATATAATATCTTTATGTGAATCAATTGTAACAAATTTTTAAATCTTCATTGTGATCCAATATATCTTTTACTAGAGAAGATATTTTTAGGTTGTAATATATTATCTACTACATGTGTTTTATATAATATAATATGTTATTAAATATGAAATAAATATATTTTGAATGGGAAATTTCATATATAATGTTATTGTTCATAATAATTTACCACATTATTAAATCCCAACACTCAAAAATTAATTTCATATATTAGGGTTAAAATAAATGATGGAAATTTTTAATTTGGGATTATTTGGATTCCCAAGTCATATCTTCATATTTATGATTCAGTCAAATTACTTGTGATTTATATTTCATAACAGAAAATTGTATATATATACCCATATCATCACTAGTCTATACATGTGAGAAACACCAATTTTCACATTTAGCACCTATACATATTATAAAATTTAGTTATTTGATTTTTAAATCCTCAATAGGAATATGTTTGTGCTTCTAGAAGATATGAAAAAACAATGAAATGATCAATAATATCAATGGGGCCCTTATTATTAGCAATTATTAGTCCATTATTTTCAAACACACTGAATTTATTACTAGTATATGTATTATGGATCAATTTAATACAAACATAAACCCATTGATCTCCTCAGAGGTTATTAAGAGAACATTTTTCTTGAATTTTTTCTTAAGGGATGTATTGTTGAATGGAATATGCCTTCTCAGACATTTATTCTGAAATTTTTGTCAACGATATATCAAACCTAATGATAAATAATATCCTTTATGCTACATTCATAATATACTCCTATAAAACCTCTTAGGTAATCCATATGTTATCCACCAAACCACTAAACTGCTTGAAGCATCCTAGAATATTATCATTATTTATGTCGTAGAAGGAATTTCTAACTAATAAAATACCCCAAAACTCTATTTCTTCCCCCATAGAGGTGTAAATTGTCTATATACTACCATCACTTCCTTACAATAGCATTTAAATGGTGATCTATAAACCTGACTATCAACAAAAAGAAAATAATGTGATATGTCATACGAAATAGCCACCAAGATCCATTTTAGGGATATTTAAATCATATGTTATTTTTGGAGACCTACATAGGATCCAATCAACCAAATAATATAAGTTTCCCATGAAGGACATGATTACTGGTCAAACCTAAAATAACATAATCATGTGTGATATTTTCATCCGGATAATAATGTTCTATATATATTCACTCATGATTATGTGCCCTATTAACTAACAGTTTGGTCTTCTAACCCTAAATCCCAATGTATTAATACAAAAATTCATGATAAACACAATATATACTGGCTAAAAGATAATGTGTAATAAACCATTAAAAGTTTAGAGTTATCTTATACATAATTATCACTTTACTTTCCCTTGATTTTGATAAATAATATAATTTTATGAAATTATTAAACTAGGGTATATAGATTCAATGAACTCAAAATAATAAAATCAATCCACAAAATAATATGTCTCATAGAAGACACAATGTATGAGGTTTGTTTACATATATTTATTATTGATTAAATTAGATATGTGTTTATTAGTGTGAGGCAATCAGGAGGGAGATGGAGATAATGGAGGGGTATGTGATTACTATTTACTAACCAATATAAAAGAGTGAGATTTTTATATATAATAAATTACCCTTAAATAACTAATGTTACCACAATTAATGTCGGTGGTAAGGGACACCAAAATATTACCAATGGTGTTCCCTAAAAATTTTAGTGGCACCAAAACACTATAATGACTTTAATAATTAAGGGTTGGAAAAGTCAATTGAAATTTGAATTAAATTTAACTGGGTGGAGTTTCATTAGATAATTTTTTTTGATAATAATTTTTATAGATAGAACATCTCTCAAAGGTGATTTTGGGAATTTTTTGAGGTTTTTGAGTCATTTTGGGTGTTTAGGAAAGGGTCAGAACATGTTAGTGTTGTAGCCAATTATTTCGGACAAAATCAGGATTACGGTTGGAGTCCAAAAAATACATATAATGGTTTCAGTTGTTTTTTTAGGTAAGATAGTAAAATTTTATTTTCAAGATTACAAAAAATTTAATTATTATGGATAACCAATGGATATTTAATTGGCTCCCCATACCCTTGAACATTCACTCAATATATGTTATTAATAGGGAATTTCATGGGAATTTATTATAATTATATTGAGGTACAATCCTTTCCTCCATCATCGCTTATTTTATTTATTTTTTACCCATTTAATAATGAATTCACTTGGTTAGGGGTAAAATAACGATTATACTAGATCATGGTGGGATTTTTTTGATTGATACCATTTTGGAATACAACAACATGAGGATTTAAATGGGTGAAAAATGAACACTATATTTCTCTATTTGGGATAAATGTTTTTCATTAGATGAATTTATTTAGGATTTCGGGTATTTAATTGATATAAAATGGTGGATTATCAGGTTTTAGTGATTGGGATTTCCATTATATTATTGATGAGAGTATACCATGGAATTCATATAATTTATTTGATGTGGTCTAAATATTTCACTCAGTGATAATTATGAGGTTCAATCTCTTGATATTAAATGTTTTAATTAATTTTACATTATTATAATTAATTTTTAGATGTTATGATATCATAGATGGGGTTATTTTATAGTGGAATCCTTGTGATTTTTAGTGTTGGTCTTTCCGAGTTTGTGTAGATCATGAAATAATGATTGTAAAATTGGAATCATGGTTGGTGGTCCCAATAATACTTAAAAACAGTCCTATTTATGTTTGATTGTTGATGACTCTATGAGGATAAAGTAATAGTGATATCAATAGGGAGTAAGAGTGTACTATGCCCATAAATTTGGAGGCATATATACCCAAATTCTTGGAGGTTGGGATTTTTCACATCTTTAGTGAATTATAATCAATTAGAGACTTCAACACAATGGGGTATCGATGTTATTTTAATTCATAATAGGTATGTGATATGTCTTTTGGATATATTTTTTTTATGGAAAGCCTATGATTTTTTCATATGGATATTTGTTTTGGAATAGGGGTTAAAAACTATATTATATGGGTGAGATAACTTCTCATCACTCAAACGGTTGGTAATACTTCCATTATAGGTGTTCATTGGTCATAATACATACAATTGGTTTGATTTTCCCTATAATACAAGGGGTAGTGTGACCATGAGGGATTTCTCTAACATGGTTGGTTAGATGTTTTTATTATGAGAGGGATATGATAGGGATTTAACCTTGGGACATGGGATAAGTATCCATCTGGCCATTCAATGAGTATCCACTCGGCCTTAACTAGGATTAGATTTTTGTGGTATTGGAGTATATGTGACTAGATTACTGTACATTAATTTTTAAGAAATTTTTATTTCTCTATTAAGCACAGGGTTAGGTAAGGACTATAGGATTTGGTTCACTATAGGGTTTTTGGTGTATAATTTTATTAGTGAGTTAAGAAAATATTAGAACAATAAATCCTAGTGGTGGTTATCCTTAGTTTGTGTGGTATTTAGAGGGGATTGATGTACTGAGAGATATAGAGAGTAGTTAGGATATTTTGATCATAAAATGTTCCCAAATTTTTGGTTTTTTATATGATGTTCTAACTGTGTGGAATTATTAGCTAATATTAAGATAAATATATGTGATTTCCATGAACATGTGTGATAACCATGAGAACATACAATGAGGAGATTTGGTTGGCTTATGAAGGAGGTTGTATTAATTTTTAAAAACCATTGGATCCAATTACGGTATCATTTATTAGACATAGAGTCAATATGGTTGTGATATGGTTTGAAGAGAGTTGTAGATTGGATCTATTTTTACCCTCCTTCATATCCACTTATACTATATAGGATTATCCATGTGGCCAACCATGTGACTTTGTGGTTCCTCTCAATTGGGAATTGGGATTAATTTTTATCTCTTAATGATCTATATCTCATACATTAGAAAAGAAAATGTACCATACCTAATGGGATAGTTCAGCTCATGTGGGAGGTTAAATATATTGATTAACATTTCAATATTTATTATCTACATTTGGGTGTTCGTTGGGATCTTTTTAGGATGGGAGTTTCTATAATTTATCTAGGCGTGGTTTATTTATTTAACATAATACTAACCATATATGTCAAATTATGTTGATTTTAAGGAGTTAGTTTCTTGTTTTTTTGGGATCACTAAGAGAGGAAACTCAATTACTCTCTATGTCAAGTTATGGTTATATTTTTTTTACATTCCTTAAAATGGATTTAAGCATTCCCATGGTGTAGATTATTATATATTTCTTTTTATAATATTAATTAAGAATTTGGATACATATAATATAGTTCACCATATTTTATCAGACTAGATATTGTAAGAAATTGTGGTCTCTTGGTTAACACATGAGTTCCTAACATATATGATTTAATGTCGTCCATTTCTTTTATTAACTCTCATCAATAAATTTCTCATTTATTATGGCATACATTATAATAACTTTTTGAGTCTTTGATATTATATATTTTTCAGAATCCTTGGTGACCTAGTCTATGAGTAGTCCTCATTTTTTTTATATTGGTTTGGTAATAGGTTTCCTAACAGATCATTATGTAGTATCACAACAGGGTATAGAGATGGTGATATTGAAAGGAATATGGATGGTTATCGAGCCTCTGTAAATAATTTAATCCTCCTTTTATTTTGTAAATGTGTTGATTCTTGTAGGATATTGTAGTGGTTTGGAATTACTTTGAGTAGACTATAATTGATACCAATTAGGGAACTCCATGGGCGGCTACAACCCCTGGGCTGGACACACAACCATCCCCAGTGGCAGCCATTTCCTTAGGAATCCCATGGGCGGAGATCCATGCTTCGTCCAACGCTCACATGTGAGAGTTACCAAGGATCGGATTCATTCCTACCTCCTTTTCCTATGATACCAACGGTAGAGACCGAAGCTTGACATACATGGACATTACATTACTTTTGCAGAATACTTAATACATAAAAAAATAGACACCAATGGACCGTAACATTTTTGTGTCTTTGGAAACTCGGAATATAATCTTCTAATCTTGGTGAAAGATATTCAACAACTCCCATAAAGATCTTCCCTTTTTTTCTTACCAAAAACCATTCTTTATATCATGGGGAATAGAAAACATATAAAGGATGAGCTCAAATGCTCAGTAAGAGTATGTATGGAGATAATAAAACAAACCATATACATTTGAAATTTAAAACATGAACATAATATTTAAAAATCAAATTCCTGAGAAATGACATAAAACATGGCAGTATGTAAGGCATAAGATCATAATAGAACATCAATCATGATAAAATAGCATGGGAAAAAAACATTTAATTGTGGAAAACCATTAAGAACATGATATTATTTCCATAATTTCCAAGGCATTGCTGTCAAGACCATCTTAGTGGACAAAGTCCGTTTCAGAATCGAGTTCACTCCTCGTTCTAGTCCTATATCACGGAACCAGATTAACTTACCATTCCAACTATGTCTATATCATGAGATATAAATATTTACCCAATGCATTGGAGGGAGATATAGGTCCCACCCATCTCATAATGAAATAATTCTTAAGTGTGCCAGAAAATAAACATACATCATTCATAATAACCCAATGAATAAAATGGGTTTCATAAACATCATCCCATCATAACATAATCCATATAATAGAAATGGATATCCTTTCATCATAAGAAAAATAAAACCAGGTAAATAATAGATACATTATACTTGAAACATAAACATACTTAATAATGTCATCTTAGATGGAAAATAGTTTTTATAAAACACTTGAAATGAATTCTTGAGGAAAATATCCTTTCTTCTTCAAAATCATTTTCTTTTCTCAAAATTCCATGAAATTTTAAAATAAAAGGACTTTTTTGAAAATAATCATGAAAAAATGAAGAATATTATTCTTGATAATTAGGTGTTATGAAACCGTAAAAATCCATTCATGCCATATAAGTTAAAAAACATTCTCCTCGTACTTTTTTCGGAAAAGTAAAAAAGCTCCTCGTATGGTAAATCCAAGAAAGATTATTTCAATAACACAATGTAAAAGTCAAAGAGGGGTAAACATGACTTTAAAAATACATGTAATAGTATTAAACACTTTATCAAAACATTTTTATGGCCATGGATGAAAAATATAACCCTAGTAAATACTTACGAATAAATAATCTCGGATAAGAACGAGATTGGAATAGTTCTCCCTTACCTTAGGTCTGATATGATTCATACATATATGAACATCTTGTATAATGATTTAAATAATGTCATTGACTTATTACAGAATCATATTCATTGTTATGAAATCATATATGGTTCACTTATGACTTTATATTACCTGTTCTTTTTTAAATTCCATATTAAAGCTGTGTTTTGGGTAAAATTGTTTTATTTATTGTACGTGTTTGGACTTGTTGTTCTTGATATTATTATTAAATATATCATGATTTACATACTTACAGAATTTAAATCATGATTTATATATCATATATATATTTAGTATATATATATATATATAATAGATAGATAAATGAAATGAAATACACCGTTCATGGAGACGGTAGGCCGTACGTACGCATGAATGATGTTTTCCTTTCCTTATTGACTTGAATAGAAGTAAGTGGATGACATATATACCTAAATCTGGTGGCTTTATTATGTCATATATCTCATTATTATTCATTATATATACTTTATAATCATTCTTGATTGGTTAACATGGAGAATGAATCTCATCGCGTTGTGGAGACGGTAATCCATACATACGCACGAGCGATTATATCATTCCCATAATTATTGAATGGGATTGGAGTGGATCATATAATATCTCAGAATCAGTATGATGTTATAATAACTATATATAGTTATTATTTACACCATTATACCAATCCATGTAAGGTGGTGGTGGGAGAACAGATTACACCACAGTGTGGAGACGGTATTCCGTACGTACGCAGGCGCGGTGATTTTGTTTTCCGTAGGATGGATAGAATGTAAAATGAGGTTGTTTATGATTTATAATAAAATATCAGTATATCATTGATACACATGTTATTACTTTATAATGAAACAACTAAAGAAGGAGATGTTGAAGAAGAAAGAAACTGGAAAGAATCGATAGAAGAGATTACCTCTTCTTAAATGCACCTTTTTTAAGATTCCTCTTAAGGAACTAGAGATGGTCTTTTGAGGAGACCATAACCTTTATAATGTATCTTGGGAAGTTGGGAAGGGAAATTAGAAGGGTTTTTCTGAACTTGAAGGCTCAAAATTTTGTAAATAGAAGAGGCAGGATATTCCCTTTTATAAGGGAGGAGAGAGGCACCTTAAGAAAAAACCTAAAATATTATATTATAATAAAGTCATATTCAGTTTATAATGGCTCAAAAGTGAATTATTTATAAGATAAAGTGGGGATGAGTCTAAACATTCTCAACCAATAGGTTTTAGAAAAGTTTAGATACTATTTTAACCTTATCATTTAGTTTTAACTATAAGATAAATAATTTAACTTTTACCGTGTCTTCTTGTTTTCTAACACTATACAGTTAATAAGCTTACTATAAAAATCCAAAAGAACCCCAAGTGGTTCATTATTAATATATATAACCATATCTATGTCATTTTTCTGAAACATAGATTTTGAGGAATAGAATAACAATTAATAATATAATATTTGTTTGTAAAACTATTTTATGTCAATATTGACACTATTTGGTAATTGATTTTTGTGAAACTCATAATAGCTTTATTAGTTTGAAAAAATTTAATTGAATCTATTCTAACATTTAATATTAACCTAAAAAATAGTTTAATTCATAAAATGTATAAAATTACATTTATTTGGGTATTTATAATATCAATTATGTTAATATTTCATTCATAAGGTAATTACTGCATCATCATTGTGTCATAAATAAATTAAAATATTTAATGTCTAAAAATTATAAATAAAATACCATTATGTAGGAAATATTTTTATATTTATAATGAATATTTATAGTCGAATTTATCTTATGTATAACCCTATATTAAAAATGTTTTAGTTATTAAACATTGATTTTAAATATTTCAACTCTTCTTTAAATAAAATAATAATAAATGCCATAATCTAATCCAAGTGGACGTCAGGGGTAATATTTTATTCCTAATGTTGTTTTTGGTCTAATTACACTTATCCAATAGAATTAGAACATGTGTTAGGGTAATAATAATATCAATTTTACCATTAATTTCCCTATTTACTTTTAATCGTGGTAAATAAAAGTAAAAAGTTACTATTCTCAAAAAATTATTTTTATGATATTGAACCACATTTTACACCTTGATATTAACCATGTCTCTAGGATTTTCGAAATCCCACTCACAGAAGTGGTAAAATTATGTTTTATATAAATTTTCAAATTCTCATAGGAGGTGGGTAAAAACGGTGAAAAGTTCAATAAAATTTTTATATATCTAAAATTATTATAAAATGAGTCCAAAAAATTACATTGAAATTACATAGGTATTATGTATCTATTTTTACCTAAAATAAATTTAAATAAAATTAATAATTATTGAAATAAAAAATTCGGGTTTTGAATAGTAACCTAGTATTTTCACTATTCATAAAAAATTGAATGTTTTCTGAAGAATATAAAAAATTCACCCTAAGCTAATTTAGTTATTCAAAATCCAAAAATGAAGTCCATTTTTAAAGATAATATTTATAAAATTTCAAAAATTTGGTATTACTATTCACAACGGCTAGTTCATAATAATATTAAAATAATATCTCGTTTAGTGAAACTCGGTATTGCGTACTACACACGCTATCGAGGATGGTCTTGATTGTGTGTAATGCAAGCCAAGTCAGGGATATGTGTATTGAATCTCTGTTTGGTGTTGCGTATAACACAATCAAAACTTATTTCATTTATACATTAAACAAAATCTATACTTAATCATGCTTAGAATAATTTCCACAAAACGAACTTGAAATTGTGTATAACACAAGCCAAGAATAGTGTTGTGTATACTGCAAGCTAATACTGTGTTGCGTATAGAGCAATATAATCTTGGTGTAGTTTAAAATAGTATAATCAAAGAAATTAAAAAGAATATATCTCATAAAATCTCGTGGTGTTACATTCTACCCCCTAAAAATTAATTTCTCCCACGAAATTCTTCGGGGTTATAAATGGTTTACTACTTGAAATTTTCTTTTATAGAGACCCGCATATGAAAAAGGAATACTAAAAATTCATTTTAAAAAGGAATGTTATAATCATAACGGCCACCCAATGTAACACAGCACTGGGTTTCCACATATGAAAACATAATAGAAAATATGGATATTGAAGAGAAATCTAACCATCAAGTTCTGATGGAGAGTGGTAGAAAACATGGCTATGAAAAAGACATCAATCACAAAGCTATAAAGTTGTGATGATCTAAGGTACCATCTAATTCATCGGATATTGGGGCAATAGGACAACATTTATGGTTTTCAAGATCATTTACCTAATGTTAAAAAAATTGGAATTAGAAGAAATACTTTCTTGATTTTGGTACACTCTCACCGTTGGTCGTTCCCCGAACAATTAACACTTCATCTCATAAAGAAATGTTGTTTAATTTTTCATTCGTGAAGTGTTAGTAGATCATGCGATAGATTGATAGGTCATTCCATATGTCTCAATCAAAAGGTTAGAAAAAGTTATTAAATATACATAAGTCCATCTATAGTGAGATTAATCATATATGGTTCCTAAAATAGACTTATACATCATATATCATACCACTTAATAAATTGAAACTAATTTCTACTAACTAGGGACTTCTTGTAGGCCAGTGGTAGGGGATAAAGGCCTGTCGCACTTCAGATGTGGGTTTGATTCCTGCAACCTTGTCCGATGCGACGGGTTGTCACCCATCTTACGAGTTGTCGTTTTTCTAAAACTATACTATTACAACATTCCAGAAATAATATCAAAAATTTCTAGCCATAAACAATACTATCTTATATCCAACTTAATGCATTCCAACCTTTAGGATTATCGGAAATACTTCTATCCAATCTCATAGTATACAGAAAACGATTGTTAGAAAGGTCATCTACCAAGCATGTGAATACCATCATTTATCCCCCATATATCATAAGATATATCTTGTTGGTCACATTCCAAACATTTTAATTCCTTAATCATGTATTCTCCTAAAAAATGAACCTTAGTGAAAACATGAATACTTTCAAAAGTTAACTCTTTCCACATACAAAAATCACAAAATTCATATATACTCAAACCATTATATCACTTTGTCCTTATATCATTCAAGATCTCATGAATACTATCAAACATTTCATTTTCTCCTTATCCATACATTATGAGTATATCATCTTCTTTCCAAATATATTTCAATCACTTTTCATGGTTATCGGTACCATTCAACATATACATTCAAATATTCAAGGAAAGACAATAGTGTAACAAACCTTAGATTTTTCTTTATTCCATAGTACCATATGTTATTCTTGATAAACATACAATCATTCCACTACCTTCTTAAACCACTAACTGAGATTCATCATTTATTTCATTTCATTTATCATTTGTAGTCACTTCATCGTCATCTAAATAAATACTACCCATATGGCCATACTGATTCTCTTCATGATATTTTCCATTAGGGCATTGGTTTTCATAATGCCTGTACATTCCACATTTAAAACATTTAACCGTTGTTGATGTCTTAGAAACACTATTATCCTTATACATGGTGTTAACTGAACCTTTTCCTTTATAATTACTGGATTTGTTTCCTTCTTTTCCACACCCAAAGCATCTTCCAGGTTCTTTGAAACATTCTCCCTGATTCCTCTTCCCACATGATTTATATGAGGTAAATTGAACTTTCATTCCTCTATGATCATAATGAAACTCCATCTTTCTCTTATTAACTGAGTCAGGAAACTTACCAAATTTGAGATTATTGATCATATTATGAGATTTTTTATTAGGAATAATAACGATATGTGGACTTCCATATCTAATTTCATTTGGTTTCTCATGAAATAACATCATTCTATTGTCCATCATATCGTCCATTATCATGAATCTTCCTATTTCTAGCCATTTTCTAAAACCCAAAAAGAACAGTGTGAGAGGAAAAAATCATAATCAAGAGGGAGTACCTTCAATATCTACCATCTTAGGATAAATTATAAGATCTTTACTATAGAGGCCCAAAGCATGGAGTACATGGACATTACATTACTTTTTAGGAATACATAATACATAACAAAAACAGACACTCAAGGATCATAATAGTTTAGTGTCTTTGGAAACTCAGAATATAATCTTCCAATCTTGGTGAAAGATCATCAACATCTCCGATAATGATCTTCCATTTTTTTACCTAAAACCTTTCTTTATATCCTCGGGAAAAGAAAACATATAATGGGTGAGCTCAAATTCTCAGTAAGGGAAATCATAGGGAAAATAAAACAAACCATATACATTTGAACTTCAAAACATGAACATAATATTTAAACATCAAAATCTTGAGCAATGACATAAAACATTGAAGTACGTAAGGAATAGATCATAATGGATCATCAATTATGAAAAAGTATAATGGGAATAACACATGTAATTGTGGCAACAATTAAGCACATGTTATGATTTCCATAGTAGCCAAGGCATTGCTTCCAAGACAATCTTAGTGGACAAAGTCCCTTACTGAACCTGGTTTACTTGCCATTCCAACCCTGTATTAGTTAACCGGATTTACTTTCCATTCCACCCATGTCTATCTCATGAGATATAAATCTTTACCCAATGCATTGGAGGGAGATATAGTTCCCACCCATCTCACAATAAAATCATTCTTTCGTGTGCCACAAAATCATAAATCATACACCATAGCATTACCCATGTAATAGAATGGGATTCTTAAACATCATGCCATCATAACATAATCCATATAAAAAATGGATATAATTTCATCATAAGAAGAATCAAACCATGTAAATAATGGAGACATTATACTTGAAACATAAACATATTAAATAATGTCATTTTAGATGGAAAATAGTTTTGATAAAACAAATGAAATGAATTTTTGAGGAAAATATCCTTTCTTTTTCAAAATCATTTACTTTTCACAAAATTCCATGCAATATTAAAAGAAAAGGGATTTTTTGAAAATAATCCTGAAATATTGTAGAGGAATATTCATGAAAATGAGGTGTTATGAAACCGTAAAAATCCATTCACACCATATAAGTTAAAAATAAAATTCTCCTTGTACTTTTTTCGGAAAAGTCAAAACGTTCCCCATGTGGTAAAAAATAGTAAGATTCCTTTCATAACATGTGGTAAAATTTAAAAATGGATAAAAAGGCCATTAAACATACATGAATACATTTTTAGAAAATAGGGACATGTATGATAACAAAAACCCCAGTAAATACATATGAATAAACAATCTCGGATAAGAGCGACATTGGAATAATTATCCCTTACCGTATGTACGATATGCTTAGTATGTATCCAAAAATCCTTTATAATGATTTAAATAATTTCATTGAACTATTACCGAATCACATTCATTTTTATGATATCATATAGGGTTTACTTATTACTTTATATTAACCGTTCTTTTATAAATTCCATGTAAAAGAATTGATTTGGGTAAAATCGTTTGATTTATTGTACGTCTTTCGACTTGTTATTCTTAATAATATTACATATATCCTGATTTACTTAATTACAGAATTTAAAACATTATTTATATATCATATATATTCATCATATACATATATATATGATATATCGATAAATGGAATGAAATACACCGTTCATGGAGACGGTAGGCCGTACGTATGCATGAACGCTGTTTTTGTTTCCTTATTGAATTGAATGGAATTAAGTAGATGACATAAATATATATATATAGATAAATCCAGTATCATTATTATATCATATATTTAATTATTATTCATTATTTATACTTTATAATCATTCTTGAATGGTTAACATAGAGAATGAATCTCATCACGTCGTGGAGATGGTAGTCCGTACGTACGCACGAGCGATGATATCATTCCCATGATCGTGGAATTGTATTGAAGTGTATGTATAATATTTCAGAATCAATATTACTTTAAAATAATCATATATAGTTATTTATTCACACCATTATACCCATCCAAGTAAGGTGGTGGTCGAAAACAGATTACACCATGGTGTGGAGATGGTATTTCGTACGTATGCACGCGGGGTGATTTCGTTTTCCGTAGGATGGATAGAAGGTGAAATTGGGTTATTTCATATTTATAATAACATATCATTATATATGTAATACTTATTTTATTACTTTATAATGATAAAACTAAATAATAAGAAGTAGAAGAAAAAGAAACTCGAGAGAATCGGATGAAGAGATTACCTCTTCTTCAACGCACCTCCTTTAAGATTCCTCTTAAGGAAGTAGAGTTGGTATTTTGAGAAGACCAGAACCTCCAGAATATTTCTAGGGAAGTGGAGAAGAGAAATGTTCAGGGGTTGGATGAGCATAAAGGCTCAAAAGGGGTGTGAAGAGAAGAGGGAAGGGGTTCCTTTTTTATAAGGGATGAGAGGGGCACCTTTGGTAACATAAGAAATATTAATTTATAATAAATTAAACCTCACATAAAAATCTCAAAAAATGTCTCAAATACAAATATTAGATGATTTTGGGTTGTAATCTCATCAACCAATAAAATTTACACATGTTGGAAATTTATTTTAAACATTATAAACTTGATTTATCCTTATTTAATCTATTTAATTTTATTTGTGGAAATAAGATTCTAATTTTTTAAATTGTTATAAATAATTAATTATGTGTTTTTAATTGTCCATAATTGGATAATTTATGAAATTTTATACCATATAAATTTCAATTTATAATTTTTAAATATATTTGTCATTTTTAAACAATTTTATAATATGTTATTTTTATAAAATAACAATAGTGTCAATTTTGACACTATTCATTTATTTTAATTGAAGAAAAATACAAACAGAATATATATTCAAACAAAAATATTTAATATATTCCTAACATGTGAAAATTATCTAGAAAATTCGTGGAGAACATTAAATAGTTAATATAAAATTTATTTTAATATTTTTAAAACCATTTATTTGGTATATGTCTTAATAAAATAATAAGTAAATTTTTTGGTATAATTATTTAATATACTTATTTGGTGCATAAAAATTAAAAATAAAATCCTATGATGAAGATAAATCTCATATATTTTATAATAATACTTTTACTATAATTTATCATCTTAAAATCACGACATCTAAATTGTTATATTTATTAAATTATGAAGGTGACAACTTTGGAATCATTTAAAATAAAATAATATAAGTGTCATAATCACTTTTATAAGGATCCAAATGGTCAACAATTCGGCCAGTGTATGATTAGGGTTTATATATACACTAACATTAAGTTTTATTAAGATTTTTGGGTCTTTTTATATGCATTAATATTTCAATAAAAACTATATTATTGATTTTTCACTAAATAAATAATTTCTACATCACTAATGTATAAGATAACAAGGTAATTAAATAACATTTAAAAATTACAAATAAATTACCATGATAAATAAAAAAAATTATCCTTCAAATGAGTATTTATAACCGAATATATATTCTGTATAACCTTATATTAAAAATACTTTAATTATTAAAGTTTGAGTGAGACATATTTCACTTTCCTTTAAATAAAATGAACTAAAGGTCTTTATAAAATACAAGTGGGTTCCATTAGATTTAATTTAGATCCAATTATGATTTACTGAAAAATATAATCATCCAATTATATTAAAACATGTGTCAGAGTAATTTTATAATATTATATTTACCCTTAATTACCCGATTTACCTTTAACTATGATAAATAAAATTTACCGTAGTTACAATTCATAGTGCCCAAAAATAAAAATTAGCATGTTAACATAATTTGGACAATATGATTCCAAATTTTGAATCCATTTTTCCTAATTTAAATCAAATAATTTTCAGATATTAATTCCAAATTAATCACATTGTTAAGAAAACGAGTTTTAAAAGTTAAAACATTGCAAAAGATTGAAATGATTTTACCTATGAATTCAATGTAAAATCAATGCTAATGACATAAGTTATATTAAATGGTAAAAACTTATTAAATTTATAATTTATAACCAGTCAATATTATAATCTAACCATATAAATTATTGCGATGAAAAAATTTGTTTTTATTTAAAATATAGCATGTTTTTACTATTCATTAAAATATGAAAGTTATCAGAATAATATGAAAAATTTATCCAAAGTAAATTTTTATAACCTGATTAAAAAGAAGAATTTTATTTTTTCACATTTAACTTATAAAAATTTCAAAAACTCGATTTAATGTGGGTGCGCCATCAAAAGGCCGCAAAACTGCATTTTTTTGAAAAATACTTATTTTACCTGAAAAATTTATTTTGTTCTTATACCATGTTCTAGAAAATGTGTAAGATGAATAGTAATGTTATAAAATTCATAATTTATTTAATACTATTCATAACGTCTAGTTCATAATAATATTATAATAATATATCATTGTTTAGTGAAACCCGGTATTGCGTACAACACACGCTATCGAGAAAGGTCGTGATTGCGTGTAGTGCAAGACAAGTCAGGGTTGCGTGTAGTGAAAGACTTATTTGTTGTTGCATATAAAAAAATCAAACCATATTTCATTTATACATTCTATATATATATATATATACTCAATGTTGTGTAGAATGACTACTATCAACCAAACATGAAATTGTGTGTAACACGATCCATGATTAGTGTTTCATATACTACAAACTAATATTGTATTGCGTATATCGCAAGATAATCTTGGTGTAGCGTATAATAGAAGATATGAAATAAATTAAAAATAATATATATTATAAAATCTCGGGGTGTTACATTCTACCCCCCTTAAAATGAATTTCTCCCTTTAAATTCGTCGGGGTTGTAAATGGTTTATTACATGATAGTTTCTTTCATAAAAACCCACATTATAAAAAGGAATACTAAAACATAATTTTAAAAAGTGAATTTTGAAACATATAGATTACCCAAATTAACTCATCACTGGGTTTGCAAATAGGAGAACATAGGTGAAAATATGGATATTGAAGAGAAATCTAACTATCATGTTCTGATAGAGAGTGGTAGAGAAGATGGCTATGAAAAATTAAACAATCACAAAGCCATAAATTTGTGATGATCTAAGGTACCATTTGATTCATCAGATATAAGAGCACTAGGACAACATTTTTGGTTTTCAAAATCA
Organism: Viscum album; assembly: GCA_963277665.1. Lineage (NCBI taxonomy): Eukaryota > Viridiplantae > Streptophyta > Magnoliopsida > Santalales > Viscaceae > Viscum > Viscum album. Next base: position 2,004,139,578 of record OY728122.1, on the reverse strand, counting down.
TTTCTCTACTGTTGAAAATCTTGAATTAGAAGAAATACTTACTTTATTTTGGTACAATATCACTGTTGTTTGTGACTTGAACAATTTCCACATCATCTCTTAAAGAAATGAAGTTTAATTTATCATTCTTGAAGTGCTAGAAGATCATGTGATAGAATGATTGGCCATTCCATCTGTCTCAAACAAAAGGTTAGCCGAAGTTATTAAAAATACATAAGTCCATATATGGTGATATAAATCGTATATGATTCCAAAAATGGAATTATACTTCATATATCATACCGATTTAGAAAATAAGACTAGTTTCTACTAACCAGGGTCTTCTTGTAGGCCAATGGTAGGTGATAAAGTCCTGTCGCACTTCAGTTGTGGGTTTGATTCCCACAGCCTTGTCTGACACGAACGGTTGTCCCCCATCCTACGAGTTGTCGTTTTTCTAAAACTACACTATTATAAAATTACAGAAATAATATGAAAAAATGTTCGAGCCTTAAACAATACTATCTGATGTCTAACATAATCCATTCCACTCTTTAGACTTATCCATATGTCCAATATCATAGTATAAAGAAACAAATTACTATAAAGGTCACATAAAATGCACGCAAATACCATCATTTATCCCTTATATATCATAAGATATATCTTTTTGGTCACATTACAAACATGTGAATACCTTAATCATGTATTCTCTTGAAAAATGATTACTCATTGAACCTTAGTAAAAACATGAATGCTGTCAAAAGTTAACTATTTCCACATACCAAAATCCCAAAATTTCTATGTACTCAGACCATGATATCACTTTGTCTTATATCAGTCATGATCTCATGAATACTATCAAACATATTATTTCCTCCTTATCCATTCATTATGCTCATATCAATTTCTTTCCAAAAATAATTCAGACACTTTTCCTGGTTAACTGTACAATATAATTATTGAAAACCAGAATTAACCAATAAATAGATATTCCAATATTTCATGAAAGTACCTCAACAATATTATTTTTGAATACCAATATATAAACATTTCAATCCATCCCCTTCAATGATTTTCATGGAATACGTCCTTCCTTGATTTAGCAGTAACCTCTTAGGTCCGGGTATTGAGTTGGGTAATGACCGTGTTCTCCACAAATAAGACATTGAACTCCATGACAGTCTGTCACTCTGTGACCCTTTTCTCCACATAGATGACATCTTCCCCTCCATTTGAGGCATTAATCAAGGTTCTTCATCCCTTCTCTATAAATCTCTATCTTCTTTTCTCTATGCTCCTCACCATGCGAACATGCATAAAATTGCATCTTCCTCTTATTTGATGACTTAGGAATACAACTACAGTTCACCTTGTTAATCATATATCGAGATGACTTATTCGACATAATCAGAATATATTTCTCTCTAGGCATTAAACAATTTCTTTTCTCATGGTCACGAATTTTTCCATCAGATTCAATGTTAACAGAATTCCTTCTGGGTCCCTTCATTGACTAAAACCAAAAACCAAGGTGTAAGAAATAATTAACATAACGAGGAACCACATAATCATAAAAAGTCACTTATGGGATGTATACCTTATCACACATTCTTCAATCCATGACACCTTAGGTTCACCCTAGGGTAGTCAAGATTTTCAATATAATTCTAGTAATGTAACCTAATGTTATACTAAACCTTTGGGACATACATAGACATACCTTAGAAATATTTCTAGGAATATCACTAAAGTTTTCACATCCCAGTTTCCAAAGATTACCTAAACCATTTCTCTGATACCAACTATAGGGGCATAAAGCTTGGAGTACATGGTCATTACATTACTTTTGAGGAATAATTAATACATAACAAAAAAATACACTCAAGGATCGTAACAATTTAGTGTCTTTGGAAACTCGGAATATAATCATCTAATCTTGGTGAAAGATCTTCAACATCTCCAATAAAGATATTTTCTTTTTTTACCTAAATCCATTCTTTATATCCAGGGGAAATGAAAACATATAAATGGTGAGATCAAGTACTCAGTAAGGGTAATCATAGATAAAACAAAACAAACCATTTACATTTGAACTTCAAAACATGAACATAATATTTAAACATCAAAATCTTGAGAAATGACATAAAACATGGCAGTACGTAAGGCATAGATCATAATGGTTCATCAATCATGATAAAATATAATGGTAATAAAACATGTAATTTTGGAAACCATTAAGCACATGCTATTATTTCCATAGTAGCCAAGACATTGCTTCCAATACCATCTTAGTGGACAAAGTCCCTTACTGAACCAGGTTTACTTGTCGTTCCAGCCTTGTATTACTAAAACGAATTTACATGTCATTACAGCCATGTCTATCTCATGAGATATAAATCTTTACCCAATGCATTGGACAAAGATATAGGTCCCACCCATCTCATAATAAAATCATTCTTTCGTGTTCCACAAAATCATAAATCATACATCATAGCATAAGCCATGTAATAGAATGGAATTCTTAAACATCATGCCATCATAACATAATCCATATAAAAAATTGATATCATTTCATCATAAAAATAATCAAACCATGTAAATAATATATATATTATAATTTAAACAGAAACATATTAAATAATTTCATTTTATATGGAAATTAATTTTGATAAAACACCTGAAATGTATTTCTGAGGAAAATATCCTTTGTTTTTCAAAATCATTTTTTTTTCACAAAAAGCCAGGAAATTTTAAAATAAAAGGGTTTTTCTGAAAAAAAATCATGCAATATTGTAGAGGATGCTTCATGAAAATGAGGCATTATAAAACTGTAAAAATCCATTCACGCCGTATAAGTTAAAAATAACATTCTCCTCATACTTTTGTCAGAAAAGTAAAAGAGTTCCTCGTGTGGTCAAAAAAGTATGATTCCTTTCATAACCTGTGCGTAAATTCAAAAATGGGTAAAAAGGCCATTATACATACATGAATTATTTTTAGAAAATAGGGACATGGATGATAACAAAAACCCCAGTAAATACTTACGAATAAACAATCTCGGATAAGAGAGAGATTGGAATAGTTATCTCTTTCCATATGTCTGATATGCTTTCTATGTATCCGAACCTCCTGTATAATGATTTAAATAATGTCATTGACTTATTAAAGAATCATATTCGTTGTTATGATATCATATATGGTTTACTTATGACTTTATATTACCCGTTCTTTTGTAAATTCGATGTAAAAGCAGCGATTTGGGTAAAATCGTTTCATTTATTGTACGTGTTTCGACTTGTTGTTCTTAATATTATTACGTATATCCTGATTTAAATTATTCCAGAATGTAAAACATGATTTATATATAATATATATTCATCATATATGTATATATCTGATAGATCGATAAATGGAATGAAATACACTGTTCATGGAGACAGTAGGCCGTACGTATGAATGAACGCTGTTTTCATTTCCTTATTGAACTGAATGAAATTAAGTAGATGACATAAATATATATATATATATACATAAATCCATTGTCATTATTATTTCATATATTTAATTATTATTCATTATATATATACATTATAATCATTCATGAATGGTTATCATGGAGAATGAATCTCATCGCGTCGTAGAGATGGTAGTCCGTTCGTACGCATGAGCGATGATATCATTCCCATGATCGTGGAATTGTATTGAAGTGTATGTATAATATTTTAGAATAAATATCATTTTAAAATAATCATATATAGTTTTTTATTTACACAATTATACCCATCCATGTAAGGTGGTGGTCGAAAATATATTACACCACGATGTGGAGATGGTATTCCGTACAAACGCACGCGCGATGATTTCTTTTTCCGTAGGATGGATAGAAGTTGAAATAAGGTTGTTTTGTATTTATAATAACATATAATTATATAATTAATACTGATGTTATTACTTTATAATGATACATCTAAATAAGAATAAGTATAAGAAGAACGAAACTCGAGAGAATCGGAAGAAGAGATTACCTCTTCTTCGACGCACCACCTTTAAGCTTCCTCTTATGGAAGTAGAGTTGGTCTTTTGAGAAGACCAGAACCTCTAGAATGTTTTTAGGGAAGTGTAGAAGAGAAATGGGTAGGGTATGGATGAGATTCAAGTCTCCAAAGTGTGTGAAGATAAGAGGGAATGGGTGCCCTTTTTATAAGGGAGGAGAGGGGCCCCTTTGGTAACACAAGTAATATTAATTTATACTAAATTCAACCTTACTTAAAGACCTCTATAAATGACTCAATTCCGAATATTAGATTATATAGGGTTGTAATATCATCAACCAATAAAATTTAGACATGTTGGGAATTTATTTTAAACATTATCAACTTGATTTATCCTTATTTAATCTATTTAATTTTATTTGTGGTAATAAGATTCTAATTTTTTAAATTGTTAAAAATAATTACTTATGTGTTGTGAATTGTCCATAATTGGATAATTTATGATATTTTAGACCATATAAATTAGAATTTATAATTTTTAAATATATTTGGGATTTTTAAACAATTTTATAATATGTTATTTTTATAAAATAACAACAGTGTTAATTTTGACAATATTTATTTATTTTAATTTAAATAAAATCTAAATAGAGGATATATTATTAAAAAAATATTTAATAGATTTCTAACATGTGAAAATTGTCTAGAAAATTCGTGGAGCACATTAAATAGTTAAAATAATATTTATTTTAATATTTTTAAAATAATTTATTTGGTATATCTCTTAATAAAATAATTAGTACAACATTTTTGTATAATTATTTAATATACTTATTAGGTGCATAAAAATTAAAAATAAAATCTTATGATGAAGATAAATCTCATATCTTTTATAATAATACTTTTACTATAATTTATCATTTTAGATCACAACATGTAAATTGTTATATTTATTAAATTATGAAGGTGACAACTTTGGAATAATTTAAAATAAAATAATATAAGTGTCATAATCGCCTTTATAAGGACCCAAATGGTCAAAATTTCGGGCAGTGGATGATTAGGGTTTATATATACACTACCATTATGTTTTTTTTCAGATTTTTGGGACTTTTTATATGCACTAATATTTCAATAAAAACTATATTATTTATTTTTCACTAAATAAATAATTTCTTCATCATTAATGTATAAGATAATAAGATAATTATAAAAAACTTAAAAATTGAAAATAAATTACCATGACAAATAAAAAAAATTTATCTTTCAAATGAGTATTTATAACTGAATTTATATTCTGTATAACCATATGTTAAAAATACTTTAATTATTAATGATTGAGTGAGATATATTTCACATTCCTTTAAATAAAATAAACTAAGGTCTTAATCAAATACAAGTGGGTTCCATTAGATTAAATTTCTACCCAAGTATGATTTAGGAAAAAATATAATCATCCAATTATATTAAGGCAAGTTTTAGAGTAATTTTATAATATTATATTGACCCGTAATTACCCAATTTACCTTTAACTATGGTAAATAAAATTTACCATAGTTACTATTCATAGTGCCCCAAAAATAAAAAAGTAGCTTATTAACATAATTTGGACCTGATGATTCCAAATATGGAATCCATTTTTCATAATTCAAATCATAGAAGTTGTTGAAATTAATTCAAAATTAACCCCGTTGTTAAGAAAATGAGTTTTAAAAGTTAAAACATTGTAAGAAATTGAAATGATTTTACCTATGAATTCAATGTAAAATCAATGCTAATGATAGAAGTTATATTAAATGGTAAAAATATATTCTATTTATACTTTAAAACCACTAAATATTATAATCTAACCAAATAAATTATTTCAATGAAAAAAGTTGTTTTTATTTGAAATATAGCATTTTTTACTATTCATTAAAATATGAATGTTATCAGAATAATATGAAAAATTCATCCAAAGTAAATCATTATATCCTAATTCCAAAGAATACTTTTATTTTGTCAAATTTAACATATAAACATGTCAAAAACTTGATTTATGGTGGGTGTGGCATCAAAAGGCGGCAAAACTGCATTTTTTGAAAATATTTATTTTACCCAAAAAATTTATTTTGTTCTTATACCATACTCTTGAAAATGTGTTAGATGAATAATATTGTTATAAAATTCAAAATTTCATTAATAATATTCATAACTGCTAGTTCATAATAATATTATAATAATATATTGTTGTTTCGTAAAACTCGGTATTGCGTACAACACACGCTATCGAGGAAGGTCGTGATTGCGTGTAATGCAAGCCAAGTTAGGGTTGCGTGTAGTGAAAGACTCCTTTGTTGTTTCATATAACAAAATCCAACCATATTTCATTTATACATTGTATATATATATATATACACTCAATGATACGTAGAATAACTACTATCAAACAAACTTGAAATTGAGTGTAACACGATCCATGATTAGTGTTGTGTATACTGCAAGCTAACACTATGTTGCGTATAGCGCAAGATACTCTTGGTGTAGCATACAATAGAAGATATGAAATAAATTAAAAATAATATATATTATAAAATATCAGGTTATTACAGTTGCCGTAATTCTAGGGCTATAACATATACTTATACGTAACCTTAGGGACATCCCTTGACATACCATAGAAATATCTATAGGGATCTTAATAAAGTTTTTGAATCCTAGTTTCCAAAGGTTAACTAAACTTTTCCTCTGATACCAAATATAGAGGTCTCGAATTACATCCAGTGGACTATAATTGATACCTATCAGGGCACTCCATGGATGACTACACCCCCTCGGCCAGACACACCACCATCCTCAGTGGCAGCTATTTCCTCATGAAGCCCTTGGGCGGAGAGCCATGCTTCATCCAACACTCACATGGGAGAGTTCCCAAGTATCAGATTCATTCCATCCTCCTTTTCATCTGATACAAACTCTAGAGACACAAGCTTGACTTACATGGACATTACATTACTTTTGTGGAATACTTAATACATAAAAAAACAGCCACCAAAGGACCGTAATAGTTTAGTTTATTTGGAAACATGGAATATAATCTTCTAATCCTGGTGAAAGATCTTTAACATCTCGCATAAAGATCTTCCCTTTTTTTCTTACCTAAAGCCGTTATATATATCATGGGGAAAAGAAAACATATAAAGGGTGAGCTCAAATGCACAGTAAGGGTATGTATGGATAAAATAAAACAAACCATATACATTTGAACTTAAAAACATGAACATAATATTTAAAAATAAAAATCATGAGCAATGACATAAAACATGGTAGTACGTAAGGCATAAGATCATAATGGAACATTAATCATGATAAAATATCATTGGAATAAAACATTTAATTTTGAAAAACCATTAAGCACATGATATGATTTCCATAGTAGCCAAGGCATTGCTGCCAAGACCATCTTAGTGGACAAAGTCCCTTTCTGAATCGAGTTCAATCCTCGTTCCAGTCCTGTATCACTGAACCAAATTAACTTACCATTCTAGCCATGTCTATATCATGAGATATAAATCTTTACCCAATGCATTGGAGGGAGATATAGGTCCCAACCATCCCATAATGAAATCATTCTTAAGTGTGCCACAAAATAAACATACATCATTTATAATACCCAACGAATAAAATGGGTTTCATAAACATCATCCCATCTTACCATAATACATATACAAAAATGGATATGATTTCATCATAAGAAAAATCAAACCATGTAAATAATAGATACATTAAAATTGAAACATAAACATACTTAATAATGTCATCTTAGATGGAAAATAGTTTTGATAAAACACTTGAAATAACTTCTTGAGGAAAATATCCTTTCTTCTTCAAAATCATTTTCTTTTCTCAAAATGCCATGAAATTTTAAAATAAAAGGAATTTGTTGAAAATAATCATGAAATATTGCAGAATAATCTTCTTTAAAATTACGCGTTATGAAACTGTAAAAATCCGTTCATGTCGTATAAGTTAAAAAATACATCTCCTCGTACTTTTGCTGGAAAAGTCAAAAAGTTCCTCGTATGGTAAAAAAAGAATGATTATTTCCATAACCCAATGTAAAAGTAAAAGAGGGGTAAAAATGACTTTAAAAATAAATTTAATAATATTAAACACTTTATCAAAACATTTTTATGGACATGGATAAAAAATATAACCCTAGTAAATACTTACAAATAAACAATCTCGCATAAGAACGAGATTGGAATAGTTATCCCTTATCGTAGGTCCGATACGTTTCATACGTATCCGAACCTACTGTATAATGATTTAAATAATGTCATTGACTTATTACAGAATCATATTCATTGTTATGATATCATATATGTTTCACTTATGACTTTATATAACCTGTGTTTTTGTAAATTCAATGATAAAGTAGCGTTTTCGGTAAAATCATTTTATTTATCGTACATGTTTGGACTTTTTGTTCTTGATATTATTATTACTTATATAATGATTTAAATACTTACATAATATAAATCATGATTTATATATCATATATATATTCATTATATATATATATATATAATAGATAGATAAATGAAATGAAATACACAGTTCATGGAGACGGTAGGTCGTACGTACGCATTAACGCTGTTTTCCTTTCCTTATTGACATGAATGGATGTAATTAGATGACATATATACCTAATTCCAGTCACTTTATTATGTCATATATTTATTTATTATTCATTATATATACTTTATAATCATTCTTGAATGGTTAACATGGAGAATGAATCTCATCACGTCGTGGAGACAGTAATTCTTACGTACGCACGAGCGATGATATCGTTCCCATAATTATTGAATGGGATTAGAGTGGATGATATAATATCTCAGAATTAGTATGATGTTATAGTAACTATATATAGTTATTCTTTACACCGTTATACCCATCCAAGTAAGGTGGAGGTGGAAAAACAGATTACACCACGACGTGGAGACGATATTCTGTACGTACGCACGTGTAGTGATTTCATTTTCCGTAGGATGGATAGAAGGTGAAATGGGGTTGTTTCATATTTATAATAAAATATCATTATATTAGTGATAAATATGTTATTATATTATAATTAAACAACTAAAGAAGGATAAGTTGAAGAAGAAATAAACTTGAAAGAATCGGTAGAAGAGATTACCTCTTCTTCGACGCACCTCTTTTAAGATTCCTCTTAAGGAACTAGAGATGGTATTTTGAGGAGACCAGAACCTCTATAATATTTCTAGGGAAGTTTAGAATGATAATGGGAAGGGTTGGAACGAACATTAAGGCTCAAAATTTTGTAAAGAGAAGAGGGAGGAGGTTCTCTTTTATAAGGGAGGACAGGGGCACATTAGAAAAAACATAAAATATTATTTTATAATAAAGTCATATTCGGTTAATAATGGATCCAAAGTGACTTATTTAGAAGCTAAAGTTGGGATGAGTCGAAATACTCTCAAAAAATATGTTTTAGACAAGTTTAGGTTACTATTGTAACCTTATCATTTAGATTTAACTCAAAGTTCAGTAATTTAACTTTATCTGTGTCTTCTTTTTTTCATACACTATACGGTTAATAAACTATCTATAAAAATCCAAAAGAACCCCATGTGGTTCATTATTAATATATATAACCTTATCTAAGTCATGTTTCTGATCCATAGATTTTTAGGAATAGAATAACAATTAATAATATAATATTTGTTTTTAAAACTATTTTATGTCAATTTTGACACTATTTGGTAATTGATTTTTGTGAAAATCATAACAGCAATATTAGTTCAAAAAACGTTAATTTAATGAATACTAACATGTCATATTAACCTAATGAATTAGTGTAATTCATTAAAAGTCTCAAATTACAATTATTTAGGTATTTATAATATTAATTATGTTAATATTTCATTAATAAGGCAATTAATGCATCATCATTGTGTCATAAATAAATTAAATTATTTAATGTCTAAAAATTATAAATAAAATACCATTAGGTAGAAAATATTTTTATCTTTCTAATGGATATTTAATTTAGAATTTATATAATGTATAACCTTATATTAAAAATGTTTTAGTTATTAAACATTGATTTCATCTAATTTAAATCTTCTTTAAATAAAATAATAATAGATGTCCTAATCTAATCCATGTGGACCTAAAGGGAAATATTTTATTCCTAAGGTTTTTTTGGTCGAATTACACTTATCCAACAGAATTATGACAAGTGTTAGGGTAATAATAATATCATTTTTACCCTTAATTACCCTATTTACTTTTAACTGTGGTAAATAAAAGTAAAAAGTTTCTATTCACCAAAAATTATTTTTATCTTATTGAACAATATTTACTCTTTGATATTAACCATTTCTCTCAGATTTTCAAAATTCCACTCACAGAAGTGGTACAATTAATTATTATATAAATTTTCAAATTCTCCTAGGAGGTGGGTAAAAGACGGTGAAAAGTTCAATAAAATTTTTTTATATCTAAAATTATTATAAAATGACTCCAATGAATTACATTGAACATATATAGGTATTAGGTATGTATTTTGACTTTAAATAAATTTAAATAAAATAAATAATTATTTAAATAAAAATTCGGTTTTTGAATAGTAACCTAGTCTTTTCACTATTCATGAAAAATTAAAAGTTTTCAGAAAATACCAAAAATTCACCCTAGGCTAATTTTGATATTGAAAATCCAAAAATTAAATCTATTTTGAATGATAAAATTTATAAAATTTCAAAAATTGGGTATTACTATTCACAATGGCTAGTTCACAATAATATTATAATAATATCTCATTTAGTGAAACTCGGTATTGTGTACTACACACGCTATCAAGGAAGGTTCTGATTGGATGTAATGCAAGCCAAGTCAGGGCTGCGTGTAGTGAAATATATGTTTGGTGTTGCGTATAACACAATCAAAACTTATTTCATTTATACATTAAAAAAAATCTATACTTAATGGAGCGTAGAATAATTTCCACAAAACAAACATGAAATTGTGTGTAACACGAGCCAAGAATAGTGTTGTGTATACTACAAGTTAATACGGTGTTGTGTATAGTGAAAGATAATCGTGGTGTATTGTATAATAGAATAATCGATGAAATTAAAAAGAATATATCTCATAAAATCTCGGGGTGTTACAGATATCTATTGAGATTCATGGTCATATGACTTGTATTGCACATTTTTTTATATCATTGGTTTTTTCATAATTTTTTATGGGTTTCCATGCCATTAATTATATAAATTTATAACTTAACTATATATTGTGGACAAAGTCTTTATTTATATTCCTTTATATTTGTGATATAGAGATTACACACTTCCTAATATTGATCAACAAATATCTCTATAGGTTCATGACCCCTAGTTTAGGTTGGGGTAGTTAAGGTCATGTGGAAACTCTATCTCAAGATCTGTTCAAGAAATATCGGTTAGGTAATGAATTTCTTTATGAATTATTTATTTTTCACTGTCCATTTAGGTCCCGATATTTAGTGATCTAAATGACTCTATACATGTTATTTACCTTGGGATGGTGAGTCATGAAAACCACTATAAGGGAAGGTCCACATTACTGAGGTACTGAAATATGGAATTTGGTTTCTAATATTAATGATGGAATATTTAATTAGGAATAATATTCTTATTTAATATTATTTTTTTTACATTTTCTACACACTTATATCAGTATGTGTCATGCATAAAAGTATAAAACCTCTCTTGTACCATACATAAAAAATTCTTTTTCTTGTGTGTAATTGATTATTAGTTATGATAGGGAATTCAAATATTTATCATTTCAATATTTACCAATATATTTTTTCTTATATATTTTGGATTTATTCTTAGTTTGTAAATAAGTATTTTTATAATTGATGTTTATATGGACCTGGTCTCAGAACATAACCGGCTAATGATTTTATAGACTTAATTTTTGGGTGGTTCATGGCCACCATTGATTGGTTTTCTCATGAATATTATTCATTCTTGACTATTGGATAAAATAAGGGTATTTATGATAAGTGGTTTGGAATGGGAACACATTTCATTTACTAGTTAGATACCCTCAATTGGTTAGTTGAAGCAATGTTAGATGCCTTGGGTTTTTTTAATGTGACGAATTTGGAGAGTTGTTAGTTTAATTCTTGTGGTTTGAATAAGGGGTTGGATTGATGCTAGCCTTGTTTGTTTTGTGCATGGAATTTAGTGGAATAGTTGAAAATGATTATAGATTGTTGGGTGTAATATGTGTAGAGTGGATATTTTCTTAGGATTTTAGAATAATGCTGGCTGTTACATGGTATCCTGGTCATCCTTGACATAGGTCAGATGCTGTGGGATTTAAAAAAAGTTCATCATGTATTTTTATGGGTTCATGTGTGGCATGAAATAGATATATGTATAACTAATTAGGACAATGAACCATCATTGATTATATGTGACTCATGGAAGCACGAGTCTTGTTATATGATTGGGTAATATGGGGGAGTAAAATCATTTTGGTAAACATTGGGTTGGCAAGTATAATAAGAGAAGAAATAATGAGTGTGTTATTTGGGAATGCCACTATTTCACTGAAAAATGATAGTGGGTATTATGATACCCTTTTCATAAAGGGGTATAAATAGGATGGTTTAAATATGATAGAAATGTTTCATTCCACTTAAAAATTATGGGGTATTAAAATTGGTCATGTATCGGTTTATGTAGAATTAGTAATATTCTATGAGAACTTTAGTACTGTAGTGGAGATAGTATAATGATAAGTACCTCTAATTTTTGATTTATAAAAGGTGAGTCACATCACCCTAGTGGGTGTTGGTTCAATTTAAAAGATGGGTATTCTATATGATTAGTTAATGATTATTTGTCCTATATATATGTTACATGTCGATGATTACAATGAGGAAACATAATACATGGTATTCTAAAATATGCAGTGAGCTTTGATAGTGTTATTCTCTATATAGAATCAGATAAGACATATAGTGTATAGTAATCCATAGGTTGTTTAATAGTTAATGGATTTATTTTCATTAGGGATCCATAATATCATAGATCATAGTTATTGTATTGGGATGATTAATTTATGATTATTTGAGTATGGTTTTTTTAGCAGTTATTGAGTGGTTATGGTTTTAGGGTATGTAAATTAGTAATGCAGTATAAGGAATTCATATGACGATGAGTTCTTCATTGACCTTTGTAGGGGTAAAACATGTTTTTAGAGTGTTAAGATATATATATAGGGTAAGGATATTATAAATATTATAATTTTTGGTGATTAATGTTTTTTTGTGCTACGGTATAAGAAGAATTTTCTTATCCATTCATTACATTGGGTATTTGACTGGATATTGGGTTTACATATGGAGCTTGTTAGTTTAACATGATGATTATTAGAATGAACCTATAGTGGGGTTCATCTAATTGGTATCTTAATGTATTATCTTGACATTGGTAAAATCATTGTGTAATATAATAGGTAATATAATGCTCTTTATAGCACCTGATGTATCAATTTATAAGTATGAAATTTCCATTTTGACCCAGAGTAAATACCAAAATCTAGGACTAGATTTAGTGTTTTTGTGGATTTTGTACCTTGGGAGGCTGAATTGGGAATATTATTAATTGTTATTTTACAAGGGGTATTTATATATTGGATACATTAATTCTCTTAAAGAGAGTATGATATGTAATTTATATATGGAATTTCATTAAGTGTCAAGTTCAAACATTTGCGTAGGTGTTTAAGTATTTATATTATTCCACTAGGAGTTATGGTATGGAAATATAATAGATTAGATGCATCATTAGTTTAATAATATGACTATTTTATGTACAGTATGATTTTAACAGGAATAATCGGTGTTTTTTATGCATAAATGTGTGACATGGAAGGGAATTTTCATAAATTGAAAACTATCAGACATAATTAATGTCTTTTAGGGATTAGACTATGTATTGTAAGGGAAATTTTATCATATATATATATATATAGAATACATGGAATGTTGAGATTATATAAGGTTTATTTTTAATTTAAACCTAGGACTAATATTTCGATCCAACGAATGTATTTGAATTCAATATATTTTCATGTGTAGTTATGTGTGATTAAGATCAATATATTGGGGAGTTTTTAATGACCTACATCATTTTAGGTTTTTAAATTCTAGTGAAATTTGAAATTTTTTTTCCATAAAAGGGTCTGTTTTGATAATTTGGATAAAAATTATAATTATTGGAGTTTAAAAAACCCTAGGGTTTTTTTCGAAATGTTTTGAGATTTTATTCGTACATTGTGATTTTTTGAAATTGTTAGAGAAAGGTGGTGTTGTATCTATGTACAATAGATAATATTGAGAACCCAGTTCTGGTGTACTACTAACCTAGTATTTTTATAATATATTACATTATTAAGAGATTGTAAATAATTTAATTATCATCATATATTAAAATTTTATGAGTAATAAGAATCCATGGAGGGGTATTCAACTAGCATCTCCCCTCCCCTTATTTCACATGATTCCCCGGGGGTGGTGGGTTTTCATCAAATTTATTTATTTATATTTAGAAGTATGATCCCACAACTATTACTCTATTATTCTAATTAAGAGTTTACTACTGAGTAGTGGTGTTTTTTATTAGATAAATATTCTAAATTTAATCGCATCATAGTGGAATCATCTCGATCGATGGGGTTTTGGCCTGTATTGGTCTGTGACTGTTGAGAGGTTATGAACACACAATATCCCCCCAAATTTTAGTTAATGTATTTCACCCACTATATTTATTTGGTATTTTTATATTGAACTAAATTTAATTTAATTATTATAATGTGTACATTGATAGGAATTTTTCTCATAGCGATGTTGAGAGTACAACAGACTTCACATGCTCTATTAGTTGTGGTTTTGCCTTTATGCGATGGGTTGATGGTATTTTTATACATATTAACAATTGGATTAAAATTATATAATTAAATAGAAATTTTTAAATTTAATTATTGGATTTCTGTGTATGATGTAATGTATCTTCATATAGAGGAATCATTGTGATGTGTGGTGTGATGTTTATCGATGATTAGTGGATAAAAACATAATTATTATAACATCTATGTCAATGTAGTTACTATATAAAATAAATAATAATACCCCTATTTATGTATTAATGTTAATATATGTAGGATATTTTTTTTGTAATTTTAGTATCTATCAAGTGTACAAGAAGTAGAGAAATTATGGGTCTTAGTGACTCCAATACATGTAGTGAGTTCTCTACCTTGTGTTGAGAGAATTTTAATCACCCACTAAAATTGTCATTGAAGGGTGAGGATGCTAGTAAATTGTTAAAGGCTATAATGACATGTTATTGGGATTTAATTGAGTTAAATATTGTTTTAGTTATTACCACGTGGCTAGTAATGTGGGAATACAGTGCATAACCCATGGGTGATGGGTGAGACAATCATTTTTTTATCTTTTGGTGGAGAATAATCCCATTGGAGGTGGGTGGTGGCCTCAATGCATAGAGTTAGTATGATAACTCCAAAAGGAGTTGGTGTAGTGTGAAAAGAAGGGGGTTCATATTATGGGTTTTTTATGTGAGTTCTATTATGATTGAAAATATATAGGGAAACATTATTGGGTCATAAGATTTGGGTTTTTATGATATGATAATGAGATTCTATGGGGAATATAGTGATTTTATCGTAGTAGGGTTATTGTGTATTAATACCTGGATGGTGATATAGTAATTTAGAAGAAAATATCATCATGTGTTAAATTTTATATTAAGGAAGGTAATACATATAGGTTTCACCATGTGTTATATGATTTTAGTTAGTATTGATGATAAGGGCTGGGTTTAGTGATGGAAATCTAGTGACCTCTATTATTAGTTAGAAGTAAATGCATGTAGATTTAGAATACTGAATCATATGTGTTAGGGTTGAGGATGGGGGGGGGGGTTATCTAATAGGTTTGACACATTTGGATGATATATGTTTTATAGGGCCAGGTTATGCATGACTAGAAGAAATGTTTTGAATTAGGGTATATGATGCAGTAAAAGTGGGGGATTTTTAGTGGATAGTTAGATAAGGTGTTATGATTTCCTATTTCATGCGAATTAGATATAGAAACCTACCCATATTGTGATACATTGACACATGTGTGATGTTAGCTCCATTTTATAACTCCTCAAGATCAATATATGGTATTTTTTATTATACATGAATCCAAATTGGTGACAATTGGGTTTTTCTAATGTAAGGGGTAAGATACGTTTTCCCTCATTAGGATGAACATATGGTGTATGTGATTAGAGATAGGTCTAACCTAGAGATATTTTCTTTTATCTCATGATGTTTGTTATCATTTTAGTTTCCCCCATTAATATATACTTTTTATATTTATGATTTTCCATTGAACCATACTGTTGTGGGATTGTTTGGATGACATGGGTGGTGGTACCCATTATTCCCCTCCCCAGGATCCATAACATTTATTTTTGATCATCCATTGGATGTTACCATGATGGGATTGATTGACATGGATAGGTGGTTGGTTAATCTTTTTAAAGTTTTTGTAATCACCTATGAAATGTTGTACTAGTTTTTAGGAGATGATTACTTGTGTCTTGGGGATCATTATAAGGGGATCCCAAACCCCTATTTGTACTGGTGGCTAGATCTAATTTTTCGTTTCCCATGATGGGATACCCATGTAAATTTTGTCTAGATATGCTATTGACTTATTCAAATGGTCTTCTTATGTCCCATGAAAATTATGGATAGGGATCATTAGAGGTGTTCATTCTATTTATGTTTTGGTGTCATGGCGTACTGGTTAGCATATGATGAATGATGTATATTCCTGTTTTCAATATGTTACTATTATTTATTTATTTTTACATGTTTTTTAAGGGTTGGGGACAAAGCCTCAATTTATTATTAAATAAATGACCTATATAAAGTCTAGGTAGAGGTAGTCCCATTACATAGAATGAAGGTCGAAGGGCAAGTGGCCTAAATACAAGGCTCGAAAGCCCTTTCTTGGCCCAAAGGACCTCTTAGTGAACATTACTCCCATAGTACACGCACTGCTACATGACCTACTATAGTATCACTGCCACTACAATTCTACTATAGTGCCTTCACTAATACAGAACCACCGCTGCTATAGTCCCACCGCTACTACAGTAATAATACAATACTACTACAGTATGCCCCAGAATTTCGTCCCTGCATGGATTTGATCCTGGGTATTTTGGATACCAAGAAGGAGCCGGTTCCACTTGCACACAAGCTCGTGGGTGCATGTACTAATCTATGTGATGAAATATATTAGGGAATCATGGGAATACCATAATTATAATTATATCTCACACTTTTCTTGGGAAGGCTTGTAATAGTGTAGTACTTATAAGTATTACACTTTTCTGGTCATATCATACATAGCTGGTGTGGATAGAGTTGCTTGATAAGGATTTCAGATAGGGTTTATGTGAGGGTTAGAGTTAATAATTAATCCTATTTATATATTTTATTCATTATTTTTTTAATATATTTGATCATACTAGTAGGATGTCTATTGATATTCTTTACTAGATGACTTGCACAACACATTTATTATAACATTGTTTAAGTTAATTATGTTACGATTTTATTTGGAAATACTATTTTACTTTTATACTCCTATTATTTTTTATGTGTTTTTTTGATTTATTATAAATATTTATGGATGTAATATAAGGAGTATAGTCTCTGAATTTTTTTATAGAATCTCATAACTGGTCTACAGCCGATATTGTATTTGAAAGTGAACAAGAGCTCTTATAGTAACCGTAACCTTGGTATAATTTATGGAATTATGGTTATAGATTTACAACCACTATTTCAGTGTGATCTTCCTTGTTGAAAATACCCTTTTCATAATTGATTTCCCACATTAGGATCAAACACATCTACATTTTTGTTTAAGCTAATGTGAATAATGAATAATTATATATTATAACTAAATTAATAATATTAGTATACTCAATATATCTTTCTCAATTGACTAGTACTGAAAAAGGTTATTCAATTAATTTTGATGTATCCATCTTGGGACACATTGAAGAATTTCAACGGAAGTAAAATGTTAAATACTTATCTTCTTTTTTCTAGTAACATATAATAATTACATAATTTATTATATTGGAGATTAGAAATTGATTGAAATTTGTCTATATAGGATCAAAATAATATTTTTTCCATAGTTCAGAATATAATTCTATGTTATATTTATTATATATTGAAATATAAATTTTATAATAATTAATTTGGATGTATCTATCTTGGGACACATTGAAGAGTTACAATGGAAGTAAAATGTTAAATAATTATCTTTTTTTTACCAGTACGTTGCAAAAATTCCATAATTTATTACATTGGACATTGGAAATTGGATGAAATTTTTCTATGAAAGATCAAAATATTATTTTTCCCATAGTTCAGAATATACTTATATGTTTTATTTTTTATATATTGAAAACGAGATTTTATAATATAATATTAACTTTAGCTCCTCCCATTGTTATTCAAACATATCCTTGGTGAAATTAGTCTCATGAAGTGTCAGTAGGGGAATCCAATGGGGGTCTCATAGAATATAAATTAATTAGAAAAATGATAGATGTACATAATTTCAAATTGGAGGGAATGTGTCATTAAATGCACTAAAAATGCCATAACTAGTTTTCCAGGATTTTAGGAATGATTCCATATACCAGCACCCTTAAAATTTATAGTAGATGTAATCAATAAAATCTATCACATAAGAAATAAAAAATATTATCAGTTATAATTTTAATACATTTCTTATGCGTAAGAAATTCTTGGATATTGAAACCATAAGATGATGAAGACTATTAGACATATAAGTAAGAATGAGAGTAGTTTTTTTAGTGGAAAAGATGTAACAAGAAGAATTAAATAGATATTTTAATTATTCAAACCCAATACTCCCCCAAAATCATATATTTTGAAGGGGGTTTCAATAATATAGTCAACCTATGTAACAGGGTGTAGTGTAGGATGCTTTTCCTAAAGGATGAAATGTTAAATGTCATGGTCAATTTTTGATAAGGGGGATAGTGGGTGGTAATATATTTGTATGGGTGGGTTCTTAATATCATGATATATATACATAGAAGGGATTGATAGGTGATGGTCAATATATTACTAGAGGAGTGATGGAATTTCAAATAGTAGTTTTCTCATATTGTTTAGTGTTCCCCACAATATTCGGTACATAGAACTTGTTATAAAAAATATTATCATATCGAAATAATTATATAATATAACGCATGATATTTTAATAAAAATAGTTAAAATATATAGAAATATTTATAATTTAAAAATTTAAGAAATTTTTCACATGAATAATACCACCTTCAATGTTCTCCCTTTCCTAGTGTATATCCTCATCAATTTACATTATTTAATTATAACCAACTATTTTCAATTGGATTCTAGTAATCGGTGGTTCATCATAATCAATGAGAAATATAATCCTCCAATATATTTTAACCATCATATACTAGATAATATGTAATTTATCAGTTTCAAAGTAAACATGATGTACATTTGAGTCCAACATGAATGAATCATTAGTTAATTACTCCATGACATATAATAAATTATTTTTATGAACATGAATCTTCATTTCAGGTATGGATATTTAATTCGGATTTTTCTAGGAAAAAGTTAGAGTTTCAAATTTTTCTAAGTACACGATGTGTACTCTTGAGTATACTTCTGGTACGGAGTTGCTTTGTGTAGCCGTGTGCTGTCGTTTAATGGCTAAGTACATGGTTGTGTAGGTGACCTAGCTGACCGCGTAATGTGAGTGCCCATTGAGTCTAGTAGATGGAATATTCATTAAATGAACACACATTGTTCTTTTTTTAATCCGGGAAGGGTCGCATCTCATCTCCATGAAGAAATTATTTTTCCCTTGTTTCATACAAGAGAGCAACGTTTGGCTGAGTAACTTCATGATCATTATGTTCCTCAGTCCGAGCTCTAATTGAGATGTCACCGAGTGTGTTGGATTCCCCCTAGTGAATTCTCTCTTTCCCTAGATCCTCTATTCCTAATTTATCTTCTCTTGTGGGTTATTCATGGTTGAATGATTTTATCATTTTTTAGATCTACCTCATTCTAGGCCGATTCAAGGGCCAAAATTCAAGAGTTTGCATCATAAAACATCAAGGTAGGTGGTTTGTGGCTTTTTTTGTTGTGTTTGGATTATATATGATAAAAGGTCCAAATATCCTTATTTAGGGTATTGTGTGTAATGGAATTTAACAATGTTAAATACCTGTTATGGTTTTATTTATTGATAAATAGTTATTGATTATGATTACGGTTTAATACCTTAATTATGGATGTATTTTAGATGTTTGATTGATTATGACCATTTTTTCTAGAATTTCCTATTAGTCATGCTCTTTTTTCCATGCCTCATGTTGTTAGGTTGGAGTTTATGTTTATTTAAGAATCATGTGATTCACCTTGTGAATGTATGACCAAGTGAAATTAATTACGATATCATCCCCGGATAGGGCCATTTATGTATGAATTGTTGTTATGTTGACCCAGAGGTATTGACTACGAGAGCTATCGATTGGTCATTGACCAGATGGGTTAGACTGTAAGAGATACCTATTGGGTCATTAATAAATAATTGTTGGACCATAGGGAATTGACTGTGAGAGATTCTAGGGGGTCATTATGATTTGTATCTATGAAGACATAGGGTTATTGACCGTGTGATCTACCTAGGTGGTTTTTGTAATTGATTAGTACTATGTGTGACCAAAGGGGTTAGACTATGTGAGATTTCCCAGAGTTTCATTATTACTTATTGATTTGACAATATGTAGAACCAGAGGGGTTATACTATGATAACTTTTCTAGTGTTTTGTTTGATTGATTTAATGTATGTGACAATTCTTCCTAGCCAAAGCACAAGCTTGGACTCTGTCTTACTGGTTTGTTTAGAGGGTCTTCTAAGATATCTATTTTTAATGTTATACAAGGGAATATGGAGCTTAGGCTTGATCCTGATGTTACATTATTCAATGGATTGAATAATTAATAAATGTAAATTAATGTAATTGAAAATTGTGGGATAATTTACTTTTCAGTACTTCCTAGTTTATTGCTTTATTTCGGCATATTACGTACTATATATATTCACTGATAGTTATGGAAAAATATTTTAGTGGTTTCCTATATGTATTTGTCTGACATTCTAGTTGGGTCTTTCTTTTCAATGCAAAAATATTTCATGGTTGTAGGTATAAGTAAGGGAAAACACCCTTCTTCATTAGGTACTTGATTTCTATTAGAGCTGGATAGCATGGGACCAAGGTGAAGCTTGAAATGATGTTAGAGTTTAGTGTTTTATGTACATGAGTTTCAATATTGTATTCCCAGTATTGTGACTTCTTTGGATGATTTACTAGATACATGTGGCATGCATCATTTATTTATTTATGTTGCAGTCGTTTATACTATCAGTATTTAATTGTTTTACTTCTATTGTATGGTATTACTGATTCTGGTACTGTTTACTATTTTTTATACTACGTTACTCTGCCTATGAGGGCATAAATTCCACACTATCACACCCATGGACCTCACTTCTAGTCTGAAGCCTCTAGAGTTTAGGGAAATTCACTTGAGGCCATGTGACCAACTGGGTATGGGGCAGTTTTGGGCGGCACCCAGACCCGGGACGTTACAAAGTGTTATCCAAGGTAGTTTATCTTCTGATTTATCTTACTACTTTGAGCCAATAGATATGGATAATAAGGAATAAGTAGTTGGTAATAAGCTGTTCTTGGGAGTAGCTTACCTGTGTATAGGAAAAAGACAAGTTTCCTCAAATATTGCAATATCTTTTCTTGTTTCTGCAATTGTTAAAGTTGATTTGATTTTAATGTTTGGTGATACAGAGGTATTGTGCTGTAATGATTTATATAATTGTGGTTCTATTTCTATTTTAACCTGATGATATGATGTTATTCCATCTCATTCAACATATAACCACTTACTAAATATCAAATTTGATGAATTCATTTCATGACATGTAGGATGCATTAATGATTTCATGTTATTGTTATAGATATTGTCTAGATATGCTTGATGTTGTGATAGATGTCATGATATAAAACATGTTACTTTTATAGGGTATAATTATATGTAACGATTCATTTGGATGTATGCCATGCATTGGTCCCTGAAGTGTTATGGGCCCTCTTGGATCGGAATTTGGTGGATCTTGTTTGAACATTAATTGAATTTTTTCAGGTTATAATATGAATAAGGAACCCAAACATTGACTCGAAGGGAGTATGGGATTCCACAAGTCGAAATTTTTCATGCCTATGAAAAATTTATATGAATTAAAGGGTTCAAGAGGATATTCAGAGGATTAATTTCAGGAATCCCAGGCAACATGGCATGTGGTGTTATGAACATAGACCATCTGTTCTTCTGTTCTTAAAGAAACAACTTTTCTTAAGTACATGTCATGTTCTCTATGTACACACCATGTATTCTTTAACCATGTGGCAGATTTTGTGAATATAGATATAGGGTTGATAAATTATTGGTAGAAAACACCGTGTATGGATTGTATGCACCATCTGATAAGGAACCATGTATTCTGTCATGTGACTAACGACACGGGTGGCTGAAACATTGGTTGTACAAGTCATTTTCCGTTATTGCTCACCATGTAGAGTCGATTGTGTTCCGACTGTGTGACCAATGAAATGGTTCAATGAGACATAACTAGAACACACCGTTTCTATGGTGTACATTTCATGTAGTTTTGTTCCATAAGACCCCATGTCATTTTTCCACGTAGAAGTACTTTGGCAGGAGAGAAAATTCAAGTACACACCATGTCTCAGGAGGAACACGCTGTGTGTATGGGTGTTACATGGCCTGGTTTGGTAGAGTTAAACTCTAGTTTAAATTCTTAATGTAAAACATCGTGTAGGTGTTATACATGCCATGTTTCCATGGTTTGTAAAAAATACATGTTCTTATCCTATTCCCTTCTTACACTTCTATGTCATTGTCCATGATAATATTGTCTTCCAGTTGTATGCCAGGTCTAGGGCGATGGCTAGACACTTGAAAGGGAATATCAGGGACAACCATAAATTCCTCCCATCTTGCCTGTTTAGGCACCAACTATTATACCTGATGCAGGTGCTGATGCATAGTTTCATGAAAGCATTTTTAGGATGTTACATACTTTTCAGGGAACACTACTTCCTTCCACATCTATGGAAGAGTTGATGAGGGTGTTCTAGTAGCAGTATTGTCCCACTTGTTTAGGGGATGGATGACCATATGTTTCAGAGTCATGGTTAGACTCCATGATTGTAATATTTGAAAATCTAGAGACGCCTATAGAGAGGAGGTTGAATTTTCTATGTATATTCTACATAATTCTGCACTCATGGTGGTATTTTATCTCACAGGTGGGATGTCATCAGAATATGACTTGGGAAGAGTTTCATAAAAACATTTATAACTACTCTTACCCAGGGAAGATCAAGCCCACAATTTCATGCATTAGAAGTAGGGCACTGTTTCAGTGATGGATTACACATCCCGCTTTACAGAGCTTCAGTGCTTCACCCCTGTTCTAGGAGGTGACGAGTTATCATTGGCTAGGAGATTTGAGGATGGTCTTAGGGAAGAAATCCCGCAATAGTTGAATGTATTCAGTATGACTTTAGTGATAGATATAATGAACTAGGAACTGATTTCAAAGTGTATTCTGAGGGAGTTAGGAGCTATGATCCAGGGTGGTTCAACATCAAGGGATATTACTCTTTTGATAGATAGCAGGAAGCACCATAGGAAGCCTTCATGTGATGTTTGTTCAGTTACCCAGGTGGTATGCTACCAGTGTGGGAAGAGTGGGCATATAAGACAATATTTCTCGAGAGACCTAGTAGAGTGCCGATATTGTCGAAATATGGGCCATATTCATTGTTTTTTCCAGGTGTTCTCACTAGTAGTGAGTGAGTGGGGTTCTGCTATGACTCCATGTTCAGGAGCAGGACCAGCAGATTCTTATCAGTTACGGAATTGGAGTTCATTAGTCCGTTCAAGTTAAGGAGGTGTTCGCAGTTGTGGTAGTTATTCTATAGGTTCAAAATGATAGTAGGGTGGATCAGCTCATGTTAGTCAGGTAGGGTCATAAGGATGCGGTAAAGGTATGAATTTTATAGTGGAGCAGACCCCGTAGGAGCCGAACCCCATACCCTCTATAGTTTGAGGTACGATTCATGTTGCCTTAGTTTTAGCTTCTTCTCTTGTTTATATAGGGGATTCCCATAGTTTTATATCTATTTACATTGCATAGATCCTTGGTCTCTGTATCATTTTTTATAAGGATGTTATGACGCTAGACACTCAGTTGGGGATTATGATAGCTAGTGTACGTCAGTGCAAGGAGTACCCTCTTGAGGTTGTTGGGTGTCACTTTTCATGGGAACTCTATGTCATAGAGATGAAAGGTTATGATTTCATTCTCAGAATGGAATGATTGGTCTCCTCGTAGGATTTTGTTGACTGATTTTGCCATAGGGTGAGTTTCACATCACTAGAAGGCGGGTCATTTCTACACAAGTGAGAATGGGATGTCCAGGATAGAAAAGTTGGACCCGAGAAACTTGGGTTGGGAGGAATGATAGCCCAGATTGCTAGTTTATAAGTGAATTACTAGGGGACTTCCCATATGGACTTTCCTCCAGTGGTGGATCATTTCAGATATGCATTTCTAGAAAAAAATTTAGGTTCCCCTCTGGAGTGTGAGGTAGATTTATCAATTGGGCTTGTGATGGGAGTGGCACCAGTGTCCATTCCTCTTTATTGAATGGATACAATAATTTTAAATGTTCTCAAGAACAATTCAAATGATTTTCATGAAAAGGGTTTCATCCAAACCAATACTTCTCCTTACGGATCATGTGTCATTTTTTTGAAGAAGGTGAATGGTACCCTCAGAATTTGCATGGATTATAGAAAATGAAATAGGTGATGGTTAAGAACCTATATCCCTTTGCAAGAAATGATGATCTTATTGATCAGCTTCATGGAGCCTGAGTTTTCTCAAATATTGAATTGAGATCTAGTTATCATCTATTGTGTGTTAGACTAGCAGATATACCTCTCACAGCTTTCGGAGTATGTATGGTCTATTCAAGTACTTGGTTATGTTGTACGGTCTCAATAGTGTGCCAATATTTTTTAGGGAAATGATGAACAATGTATTCCATCCTTACATGGATTCTTTTGAGGTAGTCTTCCCAGATTATATCTTGGTGTACTCTCACACTTGACACAACCATGAAACCCATCTTGAGATCGTTTTGAGTACACTAAGAGAGAATCAATGATATTATAAGATCTCATAGTGCCACTTTTGGATGGACCAGATTCAGTTCATTTTTCATGTTATCTTAGAGACAGGAGTATCAATAGACCCAAAGAAAGTGAGAGAAGTAGTTTCCCAGGAGAAACCGAAGAATGTCTTTTAGGTTCAATGTTTTCTAGAGCATGCTGGTTATGATAGAAACTTTATACTGGACTTTTCACGCATAAAAGAGCCACTAAAGGGCTGAACTAAAAAGGGTTTGAAGTACTTTTGGATAGATTCATATGATTTAGCCTTTCAGAAGCATAATGGGAGATTTACTTCAGCATTGATACTAATTTTTCTAGAGTTGGGAAAGAGTTACACTATTCACTATTATGAAT
Source organism: Viscum album (assembly GCA_963277665.1). Lineage (NCBI taxonomy): Eukaryota > Viridiplantae > Streptophyta > Magnoliopsida > Santalales > Viscaceae > Viscum > Viscum album. Next base: position 2,004,113,716 of record OY728122.1, on the reverse strand, counting down.
CAGGTATCGGGATGGGAGATGTTCTTATGCAGGGGGATGGAGTTGTTGTTTATGGGTCTTATTAGATGAGGCCACATGAGCGGAGGGAAAAAAGAACTAGGTTTCGTGGAAGAATATTGCCTGACCGGTTATCGATGGTGGGATTAATGTTAGAAGCCTCAATGCCACCATCCTTTTCATGCATGCTAAGCTTGCAAGTGAGGTGTTGGAGAACCGTACCTTATGGGGGTGCACCATGTATGGTAACTCTACAGGCGATCAGGTTTGTTTGGAAGGTCGTGTTTCTCCATTTCAGACTGAGATTGATCCCATCATAGATTCTCTTAGGCTCCATTCTCATTGGATCATTGGTGAAGGTGAAGTCTCGTTCTGGCATCAAAACTAGAGTGGGGAGATCATTGGTTACCCATTCTGCCCAGCCAATAATATTTATTTCAATGATTCCCAAAAATATCCGGTGTTTATCATGGATATCCAACTATTGAACAATATGATATTTTTAACCTCAATGAGCTCTCCCCAGATCTGGATAGGTGTGCTTTCACTCCTTCCTCCTCTGGCCAATTCACGACGTAGGACTATCACCGAACCTTTATTATGCAGGATCATGGGGAGGTATAGAATGATATCCTTTGGACCAAGAGTATACCCAAAATGTGTAATTTCCTTGTATGGAGAATCAGGGATAGATTGCTTCCCATAGTAGATAATTTTATGCGTTGTGGTATTTTCTTGGTTTCTAGATGTGTTTGTTGTAAGTAGTATAAGGTGGAGAGTTCGAGCCATCTGTTCTTTGAAAGCGAATGGGATCATGATGTTTGGGTATTTTTGGTGAATTTAATGTTATATCCACTCTGAGCATGGATGATCATATGTTCCTAGATCGATGGTACCATGGTTCAGGTGATGGCGGTATGGAGAGGTCTGCCCGTACCATTCACTTGCAAGCATGGTGTTGGTGCCTGTGGCAAGCGCGCAATAAGTGGATCCACGATGGGGTAGTCTCCACTAGTCGCTTTAATATCTTCAAGGTTAAATGTTTTCTCATCAACTTAGTCAGGGTTCTTGATAACTGGAGTGAGCCTCCCCCCTTGAAATGATTCAAGTCTAGTCATCGCTGCTCCCGTCATGAGAACATCCATCGCCTAGGAAACTGGGTATGCTGGCACCCCCTTCAGTTGGTGTAATGTTCAACAGTGATGGGTCATTTGTATCAGACTGCATTTCTGGCGGTGGGGTGTTGTGTGATAATAGAGGATCAGTCATTCTGGCCTTCTCCATTAGGCTTAGTCAGGGTACAACCCCTCAGGTAGAATCCCTGGCCATGTTCAACGGTCTGAAAATTTGTAGGGAGAGGGGCATGGATATCAGGGAACCGGAAACAGACTCTATGCTTCTACACAACACCCTTATCAGTATGGGAAATATTTCATTGGTCTCTTATTTATACCATTAGAAGCGTCCGTGTATTTCTGGGGGATAATATAAAGGTCTCTCATAACTGGCGGGTGGGGAACAAGGTGGAAGACTACTTAGCCTCGTTGGATATTCTTAATCTGGAATGATTAGACTTTCATGATCTTCTTATTTTGATGGCAGAAGGGGTTAATATTATCAGAGTTTATTCCCTCGGTCTCCATTATTTTAGACCCCCTTAGTCTCTTTCTTTCTTTGGCCTACATCTTTTTCAGCCTTGGCTACCTTGTATCTTTTTTTCCTTTGAATAAAAATTTACATTATGAAGAGACATTATCTTTTGGGAGATCATTTTTTGGATTTCCATGAACAAAAAATTCTCAAGTATTTATTCACTTAGTGTGAGCTATGGGAGAGTGTGTCATGAGAAGACCCGACTCCTGGGTCAACTGTAGGAGACGATGTGATCATACGTTTTCATGGATGCGTATAGGTATCATCCGACATACACAAGGAGTTATTGCGGTATTTTCATTCCTCACATTGGGCAGTTCGTCCTGGTGTCACAACGATGTATCGAGATCTACACCATTAGTATTGGTGGCTAGGTATGAAGTGATATGTTGATGATTTTGTTATGAGATGTTCCACCTATTAGTAGGTGGTGTCCGATCATTAGTAACCAGAAGGTCTTTTATAGTAGTTATCCATTTATGAGTGAAAGTGTAATGATGTCATGATTTATTTTTTGATGGATTTCTAGAGGTCACCATGAGGTAATGATGCCATTTTGGTTATTTTTAAAAGAATCATGAAGACTGAATATTTCTTGTTGATTAGGGAAACCTTCAGCATATATGATATGGGAAGGTTGTACATCTATTAGATGTAACATTTTTATGGGGTTTCAAACTCTATAGTTTATGACATGGATGCCCATGTTACTTCTCTTATCTATGAGGGACTTCCAAGGGATTTGGGTACATATGTACTTCTGAGTAAAACATACCATCCCCTGACAGATGGCGAGATTGAGAGTATGATTTAGGTTTTTGAGGACATTCTTTGAGAATGTGTCTTTCATTTTGGGTGCTCGAGGGTGAGACACTTACCCTTTGTGGAGTTTTCCTAAAATAATAGTTTTCAGTTGATGATTCATATGTCACCTAAGGATGATTTTTATGGTAGGCCATGCTGATCGCCACTATGCTGGCAGTATGTATGATAGGCGGCAATGATGGGACCTCGCCTTGTCCAGGAGACCACTGACCTAGTGGTGTTGCTTCAGAATAGGATGGATCCAGCACAATCTTAGCATAAATCTTATGCTGATCAACAGAGATGACCACTGGAATTCATGGGCGGAGATCAGTATTTCTTACGTGTCACACCATGGTTGGGACATAAGAGGATTAGTAGGTAAATAAATCTTTCAATGAGATACGTAGGGTCGTTTCAGGTTTTGGAGAGAGTCAGGCCGGTTAGATATTAGTTGCAGTTACCTCAGAGGTATCAGGCTGTGCATGATGTTGTCCATGTTTCTTAGCTACGATGTTACTTTTCATACATGTCTCATGTTTTCCACCTCATGGAGGTTGTGTTGGAGGTGGATGCATCCTTCGAGGAGCACCCAATAGGGATTGTGGATCTTAGAATGTAGGTTCTTCGTGGATGGTATGTTCCTCTGGTACTTGCGCTATGGTAGCATGGGTGATTATGAGACAAGACTTGGGAGAAGGATCCCAGCATTTGATCACATTAGCCAGTGTAATTTTTATTTTCTTCTTCTCCACCTTTGGTAGAGAAATTTGGGGACACATTTCTTTAATGAATGATGTTTGTAAGAACCCAAATCATTATTCCAAGTATGGGTCATTAATTCATGTTGTTTTTTAGGAAAATGGAAGAGTTTGGAAATTTTTTATGTATATGCAGTGTACTCTTGAGTACACAATGTGTACCCGGTTGCTACGTGTAGTTATGTACTTCCCATGTAACCGTTGTGTACATGGCTGTGTGGGTGACTTGGCTGACCCCCTAAAGTGAGGGTCAATTAAGGCTAGTACATGGCATGTGCATTGAATGAACATGTCATTTAGTTTTTTATTTATTTGTTTAATAGGAGTGGGGACATGTCTCATCACCAGAATGATGTTCTTTTTCCTATGTTTTGTATAGGAGAGCGATGTACTACCAAATAACTTTGATCTCCTCCCATAACTTTGTTCGAGCTTTGATGGAGATGCCACCGATTTAATTGGATTCCCACTGGTGAGTTCACTCAATCCATAGAGCATCTCTTCCTGAAATCTCTACACCCATGGGTTATTCAAAGTTGAAATATTTTATCCTTTCTATAGATATACATCATTCTAGGCTAATTTAAGGGCCTAAGTTCGAGATTTTTCATCATACAACATCAGGGTATGTTTTATGTGCCTTTCTTTGGTTGTCTTTGGATTATATATGCTAAATTTGCTAAATACCCATGTTTAGGGAATTACATGTATTGGAATTTAACCCTATTAAATATATATTATTGTTTTTATTGATAATGTGTTATTGATTATGGATGTGTTTCCCATGATTGATTGATTAGTAATGTTTGGTCTAGAATTTCATATTAGGATTTCTTTGTTTTTCATGCCTCATATTGTAAGGATTGCGTTTTTGTTTATTTGACATGCATGTGATTCACAATGTAAATGTATGATCAAGGGGAATTGTTTGTGAGATATTCCAAAGATGGGGCCTTTTGTGTATTAATTGTTGTTATGTTGACCTAGAGGTATTGACTATGAGAGCAGTCAGGTAGTCATTGAGCTGAGGGTTTAGACTGTGATAGATACCGAGAAGGTCATTATTAAATGAATGTTAGACTATATGGTATTGCCTGTGAGGGCTTTCATGGGGTTATTATGATTTTTCTTCTATGTAGACAAAGTGGTATTGGACATGAGAGCTATCCAGGTGGTCCTTGTAATTGATTAGTGCTATGTGGTACCAAAGGTGTCAAACTATGAGAGCTTTCCTAGAGGGTCATTATTACTTATTGATTTGATAATATGGTGAACCTGAAGGGTTAGACGATTAGAACATTCCCAGCGGGTTTCATGATTGATTTAATGTTTGTGACGAGTCTACCAATCCCATGGACAATCTTGGAATCAGTCTTTTAGGTTTGTTTAGATTGTCTTCTTAGATTTCTGTTTTGTTATGTTATATAGGGGGATAGACAACATGAGATACATCTTGAGGCTACATTATTCAATGGATGGAATAATTGTTAAATTTAAATTAATGTAATTTAAAACATAATGATTTTTTACTTTTGAGTACTTCCTAGTTTATTTCATCATTTATACCAATTACCTACTATATATATTCACTTATAGTTAGGTACAGATATTTTGGTTGTTGCCTACTGGGATTCTTCTCAAACCATGTTTGGGTCATGAGTTTCGCCCCAAACAAATTATATGGTTGCAGGTATAGATAATGAAATTACCCCTTCTTCATTAGGTTCATGATTATTGTTGGACCTGGGGAGCATGCGACTATACTAAGTCTTGCGATGATATTGGAGTTTAATTTTTTCTGTACTTTGGTTTTATTATTGTTTCTCTAGAATTTTGACTTGTTTGGATTCTTTCCAAGATACATGTGACATGAATCATTTAATTATATATGGTCCAGTTGTTCATACTATCAGTCCTCCACTACTTACTTCTATTGTATGGTATTACTGATTCTATTATTGTTTACTATATTTTTCTTTTGTGTTACTCTGCCTATGATGGAATAGTTTCCCCACTATCACACCAAATGACATAACTTCTAGTCAGTATCCTATAGTGTTTGGGGAAATGCTCTTGAGTCCAGGTGGCCAACCTGGTATAGGGCACATTTTGGCGGCACCCAGATCTAGGACGTTGCATTATTGAAATTAAATGAAGAAAATTAGAAAAAATAAACTTTTTTCATATAAAGCTGTTCAACTTAGTTATACATTAATAATAATAATTTCACCACACAATAATTTTTTACTTGAATTTTTCCATCAGTTGTCCATAGTAATAACTAAAATTAACAAAAGGATAATAAAAAATTAAATTTTATGTTACCCATTTCTAATTTATATACTTAAGCGGAAATGATAATCCCTTTACATTCAAATATTTTCAACATCATTTTTTGAATGGCAACCTAATATAATGTTTATTGAATCATTTAGAAAATATATACTTAATATAATTTTGGAGGCCATTGACTTATATATTCAACACAATTAGATATGTGTTTCTACTTTATGAATAGTCATCATTTATTATTTATCAATAAAAAATATATAACTGCATATATAATTCATGAAAAAGACATATAAAATTCATTCAGACCAGGTATATTTTGGTGATCATTTTTCTAGGAATTATTATTTATTGTTCAATATTTTTCATTTTAAGATCCAAATAGTCTGTTAGATTTATTTTTTCATGGACTAAATTAATTGAATATATTTTTTATTTTTAAAAATATACTTAATAACTCACTGCAGTGATTGTTTTCATTTTGAATAATAGATAAAAATTCACAAAAATATATTCAAGGTATATATGATCAAATATTTATCATTTTTAATGAATGAATTAATAAAATTAATTTGATGTAAATGTTTAATTTTTAATTTAATTAATTAATAAATTAAAAAATGATTATCCTATCTCTTCAAATACAGAAAAATTCTTTTACAAAAATATATCCAATTTTATATATTATAGTGGTTACCATCAATCACCAAAATCATTTATAAAATAATGAAGAATTAATTTTTATTTGACATTATGTTTTTATTATTTTCCAAATTTTTTTATAAATTATAATCATCAGCAATTTTTTTATATTGGATTATTATATCAAATATACTAAAATTAATATCATGAGTTTATCATCTATTTGGACTTCACCTTAGTACCCATAATAGATATTATTATAATATTGAACACTTTTTTCTCAATGTTCAAAACATTTAGGATATTCCCCATGAAATTGTATTACAAATATTATATGTAAAAGGAAATAAAAAGTTGTTACTAATTATGTTTTTTTACTTAATTTTGAAACAATTATATAAGGCATATGATGGGATAAAATATCTAAAAATTAAAATAGTTTTATAATTTTCTCATACATGATTTTCCTAACATCTACACCCATTTTATAACTTTAGTGATCAAATATATTTAGTCATCATAAATAATTTCACTATGTTTCTTCTAAATCTATGTAGCGGATGTTGGAGGACACATGTGACTATGGTATTCTTATTTTAATGAATTTTGTAACCAGGTGGAATTATTAATCATGTTAAAAATATTTATTATACCTCCATAGTAATTGAAAAACTATTAAAATTGATAAAATTATTGTGAAATTTTTTCTTCATAATAAATTATTAAAAATGGATGCTTCCCCATTTTTAGTTAAACATGGATTGTTCTCACTAGCCAAATCAGTGTTGATATCAATTCATCCAGGTATGAAATATAGTTAGTGATAAATTAATATTATTATCATTCAATAATTTTCCCAAAGAAATTCATTTCTATAAAAACTATCATCAGGATGAAGGGAACCAAATTATTTTCCATGTCATGTTCATTTGTGAAAATCATTTAAAAAATAATTCAAAATTAATTCTTTATCACAATATCTAGTTTAAAATATTGTATATTCTCATATTTTTTAATTAAAACCAACATGACCAAAATCATGCACTCTATTAAATTAAATAAATTACATTAATTACTTCTAATGATTATGTAAACAATATGATAGGATAATCTGTTGAACTCATTTTAATATATAAAACCGATTTTATTAAAAAATACATCACGAAAAAATTATGTCACATATCATATAAACACATCTAAAATTTATAGCTGAGTTTATTTTCATTTGTATATTTTAGAAATTATAATAAAAAATTAAACAAAAATGAAAATATATTTAAATGAATACTGTTTTATTCATAAATTTTTACTATCCAAAAATGGAAAATTATATTAAGGCACCCTCCCACATACAATTTTGTGATAATATATTCCTCTACCAATGATGGAACTTGTAATGAAAGAATAACCAACGTAATAAATTACTATGATAATGAGAAATAATTAATTTTTTTAAAATAGTTCATAACAAATATAAATAGTGTAATATTAATTATTTTAAAAATAATAATATTTAATGAAATAAATATGATTAATAATATATAAAATGATTATTTCCACTATTTTTAATTATAAAAATATTATATTTAAATTTTTTATATAAAATAATGATTTTTTATAATAGAAACAATGTTTTAATTGATATGTTTTAAATTATAATTTCACTAATAGTTATATTTACTTACATTAGTTTTAGAAATGAACAATTAATAATTTTTTTCAATTGATACAATTATAATTGTCTAAATTGTAAATAATATATTGAAAAATGTATCTCATCAAATCTAAAACTATAGTTCATTATTATTAAAAAAATAAAAAATAACACATTAAATGTATTAAAAAATTTCCTTTAATATTTTTCAAATATTAATTGAGGATTATTTGATCAAGTTTAACATTATTTGTAGTGTAACTGAGAAATATAGAGGTTGGATGTAATTAGAGTTGAGATTTTTTGGTTCAGGGGTGACTGTATTAAATAAAGGGGCATATTATATGGATAATACATTAAAAACCACAATGGAAGTGGGAGTGATGGTGTAATCCTCTAATGGATATTATGTAGTCAACAAAACTTAGTTTATGTGGTGTTGGAGAGGTTTTGGGGGGTTAGGGCTTAACAATTTTTGTTAGTTAAGTAGGGGAGTCCAACTGGTGGAGGGGTTGATAGTTGTGTGGGAGTTTGATGGAGTGGATAATGATGCAGATGTGGTTATAAGTTGAGAGGTTGAGTAATATAGGGGATTATGTGGAGAATTTTTTATATTAAGGGTGATCAATATTGGGGTCTCTAGTGTGAGGATAGTCGATTGGAAAAAGGGGGTGTTCATTGGTGGGGGAGGCTAAAGATTGCATGTTATAGGGATTTTAGAGTTATTAGTGATCTCTTTTAGCGATCACCACATGTTTTCTTATAATGGAAATTGTTTCTAATTACTGGTTGACCACTTCCCTAATTCCAATACTCATTTCTCTTATATTGGTAAAAAAACCATCAATTTGGAAATTTTAGTTCTTTTATGTAAATTTTTTAGCAGTAAAAATGTGTTATAAAAAAAATTCATGAGTAAAATATCATTATAATAAAATTTAACACATGATTATTACTTCAAATTAAAAAAATTATCACACATGTAATATAAATTTTTAGTTCAAAAAAATTATTATACTATTTGAAAATATTTAATTATAGATGAAAATTTTCTTATATCATAAGAATGATAAATATTTCTTAAATAATTAATCTAGATATAAAATATAATATCTGATATTCTTACTCAATTAAATTCCACATTTTCTAAACCCTTTTTTCTCATTAATATAAAAACAAAATTTTATAGGTGATTTTTTTGTATAATGTAACCACTAATGATTTAACATACATGATGGTTCGGTGTAATTAATATTGTCATCCAGATTTAAAAATTATAGAAATCATTCTGGTTTCTAGCCTATGATGATTTTGAATTTTTGTTCAAGAGAGGATGAGAGTTCCTGCTCATCACATCATCTTTGTGGGATACATTTCATACACATGGACTATCTTATAGATTTATTAAATTTTCCGGAATCACTCCTTAATCTCATTGCAGTACTAGATACCACTATGCCAACAATATAATTGAATCCATGCGGTGTAGTGAACATATTTGTTTGGAATATGTTATTTATATTTCACATATTATTTTGTGAATAATTTTTTTTAAAGACATATAATTAAGGACCCTATAATTTATCACTATCTTTTGAGCAGTTAATTATGGTGTATTTGAGAACATGCATGTAAACAAGCTTCCTATATATCCTTATAAATTGAATCAAATACAACATAGTAATGTTGTACTTAATGGAACTCATCTCACAATTAATGTAGTATTACAAGGACCATTCCATGTATGATAATTTACAATGTTATAAAAACCACATAGGTTGGTTTCTAGAAATAGCTAGGTTGGGACATATTCATGATTGACAATTTTTAGTTCATATTTCATGTTAAAAAAAATTGTAATGGAAAATTGTTATAGGTGGGATTGATATAGTTATCAAAGATGATTATGAACAATCGAGGAATATTTGAAGTAAACTAGATGAAGCTCTCAACATACGGTACTAATGAAATGTGGGTGATTTTATGCTCATTAGGTAAGAGGAATAATATGCTTTGGGATGTTTGGATTGAACCTTATAAAGGAATCCTTAGTATCATCGACCAAAATAATCAAATAAAACATATTTATATGTATAATGTTAGGTCATGTGATGATTCTAATACATTAAGTTCAATGATATACTATTTTAGAATTATCAATGTAGTTTAGAGTTGTGTTACCAGGACTTGAAGGTGATTACAATGATGTATCTCAATTACAGTTCAAGAATAATCAAGTAATTATATAATCCCTTTTGAGTGCTAATTATTCCGTAAATAATGATATAATAGATGATAATATGTATTTTCTAAAATCATTTATATGCAGATTCAGTGGGTCTTATGTATTGATGTTTCCTCAAGGGGATTCCAGATTGATTAAAGGATAAATGATAGGATATTTAGTGGGGATCATGAATTGTTTAATCCATTTGAGGTTAGGACTAGTCTTACAACAATGTGGAAGACCATATATGATTACCAATAGGATTTTATCAACTAAAGGTGACCATGTGGTTCTATTTAATATATTCTTCATAAAAGATACATGATATAGTATGTGAGTCTTATCGATGAAGGTTTTGTGGATTAGACTTAATATGGATACCATATATGATACTCGGGTGGAGAATCCAAGCTGAAAAAAATTTGAAAAAATTAAATGATTATCTAGTATAATGTTGGGTATGGAAATGATTAATAGTACATTGAGTCAAGTCATTTTATAGGTTGAGGGTTGGGATCAAAAATATTTTAACAGTATTTTTATGACTAGATAAAAAAATTATTGTTTTGTGACTCCCACTTTCACTTTAGGGTTAGTGAATGAAGCAAAGGGTCTGGTGAAAAGGCCTGGGGTTTTCTCAACCGAGCATATAGGGTTAGATCCCATACATTAATATAATATCACTATGGGGTCATGAGGTCAATATCCTTCTTGCATGGCTATAAAAATTTTGGTGTTTCTTTTCAAGGTAGAAATTCTAGTTAGCTCCATTAGGTGGCTCTCTAAGGTTACTTCTATGGGGTTTCTCTTATGGGGTTTCTCCTCACAAAGGGAGTTTGTGAATTGAATCCATATGGAGGAGTTCATTTATTGATATATGTGTATAATTTTTGATGATTTGGGTTATGTGAACTGTGTTCCTAGGGGATGATTATTGTAGGGGGTTTGTTGGTCGGGGCTTGAAGAATGTGATTGTAAAGCAAGATCATCATAGAGAGTTTATAGATAGGGGTGAATGAGGTGAGTTTTTTATAGGGGTCCATTATGCGACTTCATATATAGTGGTATGTGAAGTGAGTTTGTAGAAAGGGTTTTTTGACATTAGTTCATGGATATGAGACCATTATGTGAGTTCGTAGAGGATAATATATGTGTTGTGTCTGTAGACAGAGGTATATGAACTGAGTTCAAGGAGGATGATACATATTGTGAGTCTGTGTATAGGGGTTCATGAATTGAGTCTATATAAGAGGATATACATCAATATTTCATGGATAGAGGTATATTATTAGTCTTCCGTTAATTTAATCCCATTAAAGGTCTTTTCAAAGTCAGTTGCACATTCTTGAACAATCAAGTCACTTAGGAGTCACATTCACATTAATAGAGTTTAGATGGATCCTTCACTGGGATGCTTCCTGAACTGGACATCATGTGGATTCTTGGTGAATTTCTTCCCTTATTTATGGTCCACATTAATGTAATATATAAAAGTACCTAGAGGTCTATGATTTCTTCCATTATCCAATATGTTCTATTTGGTGGTAGGTATGTGGTATTTATAGTTTGTGCTAGATTAATACTTTAAGGAAATTTGTGGGTAGATGTAGTTGAAATGTGGACATCATGAATAATACTTGGGTACCATTTGAGGATAAATAATCCACACTTCGACACCATGAGGACCGGTGATCCGCAATTTTATTGACCTTTTGCAGTTTCTTAATGATAACATTTAACTGTGATATTACTACATGACACCTCAGATAAATTGATATGCTACCCTGAAGTTAGAGAATACATTATGCTAGTTACTTCATGGGGGAACCTTGTACTATAATAAAAAAACAAGTGCTCTTATACCGCAATTTTATGTGTCATCACGTGATGAAGGAAACATCAAAGTGCTACTTCATGAGAATAAATACGGGGTTTATGTACAAAAAAACATATTATACTATATTATTTCATGTAAATGTTAATATATAGTTAAAATAATCATAAATTATAATCCATATGTCTATTATTGAACCAATACCATTTAAATAGAATCTTATAAAATAAGTTACACCCTTATACAAAATGTATCCATTAGTACCTATTTCCATTTCCATGACATTTATTGAATTAGCTCAAATGTGGGTTTTGATACTTCTTCAATATTTTCGTCAGTAATGTGTAACACCCACAACCAAATTATATTAGATGTTACTTACCACTATATTACAAGATTTGGAAAAAAATTAGGCATCTATGTACTTCAGTCTTTGAAAATTCATGCGGCACATAGAAATCACACATTATTTTGTATTGTGAATGGAGATACTTCTCTCTAAAAATCAATTTCGATTTTCTTTGTTAATATATTATAATGGAATATATGTCGATGTTTGCGACAACAATTTCTACATTCTAATAATAATGGGTGTATAATTTATTTAATATATAAATAATTATACTTCATCTTATAGTAATATTACTATTCATAATGTATATATTTATATTCATTTTACATTTTCTTATGTAAATGGAATCTTATCATTAAAAAACAAAAAATACCATAAGTTAATGTGGGAAAAATTTCATGATATAAAGTTAACCCTATTCTTTAAATCGATTTTATTTCACTATATACTTTTAATAATTATTATTTTTAAAAAATATAAATTTTATTTATTATTAAAAAATAAATTTTAAATATGTGAAAGTATAAAATGTTTTAAATATTTTGATTATTAAAAAAGTATTATTATTTTCATGAAATAATAGTCAAATATTATATTTGAGAAAATGTATCATTATAATTTTTTTTAAAATTTCTAATCATTATATAAAACTTACATAATGTGATGTGTGAGGTAAAAAAATATCAAAGAAAAAAATTATAAATTTTTTTAAATAATTATATAAATATTATTTTCTAATATGTTTTTATGGTTTATTGTTAATCAAATTATTTGTTTAATGCTAATGAGTGTTTTGTAATTATCTAAATTCCATATGATAAATATATCTAAATCTAGAAAAATATTCATTGATTTGAAAAATATCAAAATCGATGATAAAAATCTTATAATATGTTTTTAATGTGGATACATCCTTAAGTGGATTTTAACATGAGAAAAACATTTAGGGTCGTTTCCCGTTAGGGAACATCTTGGGCCGGTAGTTGAGACATGAAGGACCCTTAAATCCCACATGTTTTTGGCACAAAGTTCATGACTAGTTATGATGATGTAAATAACATATAATTGGAATTATTTCGATTTATAAACCTATAAATGATAAAATAAAACATTATTAAACTCCATATCAAATAAATATACAACCCTATTATCCGGAAAAAATTATATTATTTAATATATACACAATGTCTCTAAAATAAATATGATGAATAACTCCAATGGAAGAAACTTCTAATCCAAACATGGTCAATCCATCAAAATATAGTAATGTATATCTTTCTCACCAACTCCATCATAAAAATATAAAAATATATTTGTATGATATTATTGTCCATAAAAGTATACTTGGTATGTTTCACCCAAAAAAATATACTTAAAATATAGAAGAAAAATACAAATGGATTAATGAATAAATAGTGAAACTACTCCATCCTATCCTAGGATCAAAATAATCACAACTTCACTATGAATAAATAACCAAATCCATATAAAAGTATAGAACTATATGAGTCATGAATTTGTGTGTGTGTGTGTGTAGATAATGCAATTATAAAACCTCTTCCCAAATTATCTAGTTTCCCAAGCATACCAATAACATATATCCTTCTCCTTTGGTCCCTTTGGTATTCATATACCATATCCACATTAAATAAAATGAATATCATGGCCACATATATCAAGTAGTTACCTGATAACCGCTTCCCAATGTATCCCTTCACCCTTACATCCAATAATGAGATGTCATGAAACTTTTATACCTTCTATATCCATATACCACAACCTCATGCCACATAGAACATAACACATCTATATTTCATATCATTACCACATTATCACACCAATCAAATATGCAATCCATACATTACCACATTAAATATTAAAGAGAGAGAAGTAGAGGGGGTGTAAGAACACGATCATATCACCGTTATCCTCGATGATAGGGGTATACCTAAAACCCAAAACATCAAATTGGAATTGGTAATATTATTCTACTATTGTACTCATGCACAATAAAAAAATAATGCATATATAATAAAAAACAAACCCAACCCTGAGGTACCCTTTTTAATAAATCCCTTCGAAAAATATATTCAATAACTACAATATAAAAAAACTGAATTTAGAAAACATTTGATATACCAAGACTCACAACCCAAAAATACTATAAGAATATAGAAACCACACAAAAAAATAAAAATATTTTTACATTTAATCTTCCACTAAAAAAGCTAAATTAATCTATTATTTTCTATATTAATTATATAAAAACTAATAAATTTTATCATTAATCATTTGTCACATAACTCATAATTTACATTTAATTAATAATATTTTATTTAAAATAGTTTAAATTTATATATTTAGAGATTCATTTATTCAACAAAACCCTTTCTAATTACATAATTTCCAATTCAATATTTAATTATAACAAGATTTCATATGCTTATTTTATTATGTCCACATATTGTGTAACTACAATACACTTGCCACATCGTCCTCCAAAAACAATCACATGAACATACCATTATTACCCAATAAAAAACTCATCCACTGCTGAAAACTATGAAAACACCATAACAAATAATACAAATAAACAATAATAAAATTATTCCAAAGTAGAAATAAATATAATGATTTATTCCTGCATCATTACCAATTTTACAATTCACACTCATTCTAGAAATATGAATCAATCAATTTAAGTTTTTGTCTTCTTTAAAAATATATCCTATTTAATTTTCTTAATAAAATTAAAAAATTATTTATAATAATCCATAACAAATCCAATAAATGACTCAATTTTTAAATAATAAAATTTAATCAAGAAACAATATATATGTAATAAAAAAACATTTAAAATATAATCAATTAATTTTCCTGTGTTTATTTCATTCAATAAAATTTGATAACATAATTTGATAAATCACAAATCATTTACCAATAACAATAAAATCATGATCAAATAACAATAACATTAAATACAGTAGAGAGTATCATAATCCAACATCTTAAATGAAGATAAAAATCACAGCATCCCGCAAATAACATATCAATATTAAATTTTTT
Organism: Viscum album; assembly: GCA_963277665.1. Lineage (NCBI taxonomy): Eukaryota > Viridiplantae > Streptophyta > Magnoliopsida > Santalales > Viscaceae > Viscum > Viscum album. The sequence continues at coordinate 2,004,098,437 of OY728122.1, read as the reverse complement.
TAAAACATTAAAGGATATACAACAAGGATAATTTCTAAAAAATTCTCTATAAAAAACTCATTACTCTATGAAAACAAAACTCACATAGATTTAAAAACATTTAATAATTTAAAATAATAATAGTTGAGTAATTTGATGAGGATAAAAACTTAAATGACATGTACGTAATCACAAAAATCCAATGAATCAATATAGAACCAATGTCATTAAATGAAACCAATATATATTTTCAATGATATTTACTATTTAGATAAATCTGAAGGAACCAAATTGAATTTGGGAAACCACATTAAATTCTAATAAAAATAGAGTCATAAAAATCAATGTGTAATTCATAGAGTTATAGTGTAATGTTGGTAATTCAACATGACCTCTATAAACTATAACTCAAATATGTATCTCCCCATAATAAATCAAGGTCAATGATTTTTGAATTTTTTAATGTAAAATCAATATTAAAACATAATGGTATACATTGTAACATAATGTTTTTACTTCTAAATTTTATATAAAAACCTCATTTCCCTTAAAAAAATATGATATATAAAAAAACACAACAAGGTACAACATATTGTAACACACTAAACCAAAACATTAAAAAGGAACAATGGGATGTCATGAATAACAGAATCATATTGTAATATAATTATTCATCCTGTAATTTCATAAACCATTGTGAAATCATCATGGAAAATCCTCAAGATAACACACCATTTTATCTATAATATTGGGAAATGAATCCTAATGGAATGTAAATATTATATATGTTCTTTTCATACCATATAAAATTCACTCATTAAACTCCAGTAATCTTCCATCATCTTCTAATAAACTCTTTCACAACACCTCTAAAACCTCAAAAAATGTATATGATCTGAAAAAAAATTGGCCTCTAAATTATATATCTCTCTAAAAAATTTTATTCACAAGAAAAAGAACCAAACCTATAAAGGGAAATAGTTTTAAAACTGATCACAATGGATTTTACTACGCAATAGAAATCTGACCATTACATAATTGTAATAAAAACTATAAATAAAGGAAAAATTCTGTCATATTAGTAGAAAATTTTTATAAACATATAAATAATAATAAAAAACCAAAACATATCTAGATACTAATATAATATATATGAATCTTATTCCCATATAAATTATTCCATAGAAACATGTCTCCAATAGGAATAAAGTAAGGTAATTACACAAAAGTTTATAACCATATCATCATAATAATAAATCTAAATTGGGAACTCCATGAAAATAGTATCCAGTTCAATATCCAACTGATCAAAATAATTAAAATATAAGTCATATTTAATTTATCATAGATGTATTTATACTTGTAAAACACCATGAATCTAATCCATATGTGTAAAAAAGACAACTAATATGAAAATTTTAGTAATCGATCTAAAAATGGAAAATGATTATCAAATGTGGGAAAGGTTAATACCTTAATAAAATTTTTAGTATAGATGATTAGTATAAACTCTTGGAATAAAATAAGAACTAAAATCATACTCTATAAGTATACACATACAATTTTTATATGATTTATGAGAATTCTGATTTTCCTTCATTTTCTCAAGTATCGGTTATATTTAATATTTTATGAAGTCAAATTAACTAGTCTAAAGTCACATGATCACAATCCTCATTCCAAAAATAATGTACATCTATATGTATTTCTATATAATCCTTAAAACACAATAATAATTGATGCATGATAGCTATTATTATATGAAAATTTAACCAAAGTAAGCTACTTCACATGTGAACCTCTTTAATTAAGAAAAGCTAAACACAACACATCATCATATGTATCGTTCATCGTCTTTGATAGATTTTTTTGGATTAATGTTTTTAGAGGAATAAATGTGTGTAAAAACAGGTTTTACACTCATCCATTTCAATTGGGTAAAATAAAGGTCTATATTGGAGATTAAAATCATCAAAACCACTTAATGATGGACAAAGTCATCAACATATATCCTTACCAAAATAATATACCAAATTTGTCTCTATTATTATAATGAAATATTCCAATTTTATTAATTGATCTATAATACATTGATATAAATTAATCCAACCTATTACGAGGGAATGTTGATATTGAAATTGATTGAGATATTCGAAAAAATTTATCAATAAACACACAATGTATGAAACATCCATGATTTTAATTTGTTAACACACTTTACCAAATGATAAAATAAAAATTGAGAAAATAAATCAGGAATATGCATATTCGTCTTTATCACCTAAAATAGATTTCTTAGAGAATGATACAACATGGAAATTCTGGAATATACAAATTTGAGTAATGAAACTATCACAACACCATATCTTAAACTTCCATAACAATAAATAAAATTCAATAAAATAATAGACAATAATGACAATTTAATAACCCTCCCATAATAAGATATCTACAGATGACAACATCCATCTACAGATCCACCTTATGATCTTCAGGTTGTGTGTCTCCCTCCTAGTAAAACAGGAAAGAATACAATATTATATATTATAGAAAAAATCAATAATACATTTCCAATATATCAAGATAAAAAGATGTAATATTCTCCATCATCTTGTTCTAATATTTATCCTTCCATAAAATATCACATCCCAGCATCCTATAAAATCAATTAGATACAAAATTTCATTTACCTATTATTCATGTAATACCTAAAAGATTAGAGTATTAAAAACCAATATTATATATGAAATTATTTATTAGAAATCAGAGAGAAAAATTAATCAATAAAATTATAGCTATGAATGGATAAAATTTAAAAGCTGATAACTAAAGTATAATTTTTATTCCGTAAAGCTTATATTCATCAATAAAAATTATTTCTATAACATGTATCCTATAACATAAAAATAAAATAGTCCATAGAATAAAAATATAATAATATCTAAAAATTAGATGTATTGTTTAGTGGATTAGTATAAATTAATATATAGGACATAAGAGTATAGTTTTTAATTATATAGGTACTATTCCTTATATAAAGTGTGATTTATGAACATTATTGATAAAACTAATATAAATTGACCATAAGAATATGTTTATATTAAGGTTAATAATAAGAGTTAGTTGAAATAGAAAATGGAAATCACATATTTAAAAAATAGGAAAACACATATGAAGTGAATTAATTATATCATGGTTGGGAGTTAACATCACTCTGGTTTTCCCATAACTATGAATAATATAAAATTAAATTATTATTGTTTTCATATAACCATATACTATAGAGTATATAATTTCTATGGGTACCCTCAAATGAAGTTTATTTATTTAGTAAATTGGTGTTGTTGAGTGGATAATAAATTAAATTTTGTCATGGTGGTAGTAATTAAAAAACATAACATAACTTTTATTAAAACAAAACAAAATAAATACAATTTTTCGAGGATGGGGGTCTTGTTTGATTTTTATATAAAAAGAACACTTATTAAATGAGGATTTTAATTAGAAAAAAATTTATTATACAATCGATTGAGATATACCTATAGAGTTATTAATTAACAATGGATATTCAAATTTAAATAATTTTAAATTTAATCCATAATTTTTTAACCTTCAAACACTACGGGAATTAAATTAACAAAAAATGCAATTAAACCCCAAAATAAGTCACGAATGTGAAATTGTTTCACCAATGTGTGATTTTCATTCCAAGGTAGATTATGGTGAGTGGATGTTCATGGATAAAATCCATATTCCAAATGATGTTTAATTTTTTTAGGAATTATATTTTATCTCTCTAAAATAGGAACTCTTACTTTTGTTTTGATGACTAGGTTTATTCTCTTCTTATTTTCACGTTATCATACTCCCATGTAAAAGGATTATAACTTCATTATTTTTAAAAATTTAAAATTAAAATCATGAATTATATTAAAATAAATTATCATATTCTCATTCATTAAAAAAAATAAATAGAAAAGGTAAGAATTTGATCTATTTTCAGAAAATATAGTCTTTAATGGATAGAGTAGCCATTATAGAATCATCGTGCATATACAAAGGTCAAGAAAGATTATAACACAATAAAATTTAAATCATGATTTCAAACCCAAATAAGTGAATTATAAAAGAATAAAAATGAATGAAAAAAATTAAGCTGAAGATAGAAAAATAGTATTATTAGGACAAATTAAATCTATAATTCGAAGAGAAAAATCGAATTATTGAAGTGATTTGAACGTCAAAAGATACAATCCTCCCAATTCTTAGATAAATTGAGTGAAACCACTTCCCTTATAAATTCAATCACATATTTAATGGAGAACCCTTATGAAGGTGAAAATTAAATAGTTATATTCAAGAGGGGAATCTAGGGTTACAAGATGTTAAAACCATGAAAAGAAAAATGTTATAAATATTTTAATCCCACATTCACCAATATGGTGAAATCTATATCTGTTTAACTATCTAAACTTACTGAAGTGTTTTTTATAAAATTCCACTCAAAATATTTATAAATTTAATACCATTATAATAATGAATGAGAAAATAAGTGTCCCATAGTGTGTAATGAATTCTATGTGGAATAGTACAGTCTAATATTAAATTCATGGCCCATTTTTTAACATCAGATTATAGATCATGAGAGGATGATGAAAATAAATAAATCATACCATGGTGAGGAAAATTATTTTACAAAATTTCTAGTCCAAATATGTTATAGAAAATATATTTTATCAAAAATAAAAAAGTATAATTTAAAGGTTTAAAATATTAATATTATCAATTTATAAATGAATAATTTATTATAGATTTACCAATAAAAAAACATATATAACGTAACCTGAGTAAATTAGATCATTTATTATTAACAAAATATAAAATTAAATTGTGTTTTATTATTACCCCACAGATAACATTCTACACTTCCTTGAAAAATCATATATATTGATCAAAATCAACACCCAATTCAAAGGTCATAAAATTTTAATTTTAATTTTCAATGTTAAACCTTTAATTTCCCCTTTAATAAAAAAAATATGATTTCATTTTAATTTTCTAAAATATTAATATATACCACATAATTCATTAACCCATGAATAATATATTAACCTACCTTAATGAAATTTATAAAAGGCTTCTATGATGTGTGAAATATATGAAAAGTTTTTACAGTCTCCTAATCATTCAATTAATTATATTGGATTAGTAAACACTAAAACTACATAAAAGGTATATAAATTTTCTAGTAGTATCCATTTTTAAACTTTTTCATCAATGCATAATATTGATAACTATGAATAAATTAATTATGGCTATAAAGAGGTGGTTATACTCTGCCGATACAATAAATGGTAACTCCTACCAAACAAGTGACATTCCACACTTAAATTATACAAATGTAAATCAACCAACCTGATTTCATATTTCTATGAAAATATCATATGTCATAATATGAAATTTTAATAGAATGGTTTTACCTCTTTTTATTTTATTATTTTTACCTTTTTATATATTTATTCTAATTTCATTTATTTTTTTCATGAAAAATGGGATAAAAAATATATTAATTGAATGAAAAGAGAATCAATCCACTTTCTTTCAGTTAGTACAAAGAGCCACATAAATTAATTTGTTTAATGATTAAATTACTATTGTATTTTTATATAAATATATTTATTCATGGAGGAATAAAATGAATTATAATGAGACATACATGCCTGTTTTACTATCACTTAAATTTTCACTCTACTACACTCTTATGTCCAATGAAAATCCTCCTTGTAGAAATAGAGAAATTAACCTTAGTCCACCACACTCATTTTTATTAGTGATCATGAATCAAATTGGAGAGTGTGGGTAGGTAGGGAAAATATTCTTGTAATGTGGATAATCAAAAATGCATTATGTGGTTACTATGGTCATACAAGGTGAAATTTAATGTTATGTCCCAAAAGTGGATAGAAATAAGGGACACTTAAAAATAGTTACCTCAATCACACTTGCACAATTCATTTTATTAAATGATTTGAGAAAGGATATTTAACATCCCTGAAATTCCAAACAATGTTTTATTCTATAAATATTATATTATAGTTTTCAAATTTATTTAAAATTAAATTTCAAAAAAAATTATTATTTCTCCAAAAAAGAATATTTGAAAAATATATATTAATTTAAATATTTTTGTGAAAATATTATTTAATAAAATAATTTAAAATAATAAATAAATTAAAATAAATGTATAATTAATTTGTTTTTATAAATTTTTTATTTTAAAAAATATAATAATTAAATTATTAAAATAAAAATAGAATGTTTTTTCATAAAAACTGTGAAATTATTTTATTTCTGAAAACAATTATCTCTTATTAAAAATGAAAATGTGACAAAACACAAGACTCATGTTTCTGGGGTGTGCAAAGGGGGATCACCCTCACCCTAATGAGAGGGAGATGAGAATTCCATGTCAAGAAAGAGGGGGTTCCACCAAGCATGTGAACACCAAGTTGAGAGTTGAGCGGATGAGGCATGGCGAGGGTTCACGATAAGATCTTTTAGTCAACACAGGGTACTCAACGGCACCAGAGTGCATCAAGCCAAGGGAGACTGAATTATAATATGGGATTTTGGAAACCACAATGTTGTTGTGTCTCGATCGTGGTTTGGGGTTCAGTCATGAATTAATTCATATGCGAAGTGGGAAATCAATGCAAATATACAAGTATGTGTTTTTTGTTTTAATTTTCATGTATTAATCTTGTTCTAAGATTCGATTTATGATAACAGTGACTTGTTTATAATTTTCTTATACATTCACCTTCGGTTTTAGATTATCTATTGTTTGTTGTATATTATCTCTTGTAATCATCAATGTGAAATTTTTCTTTATCCTACATTTTTTTGATTATATATTTGACTATGAATAGAATACAATTCAATTATTTACTTTCGAATGATTTCTAATTAGATTATAAAATTTACAACTGATTTCTTCTACTTAATTATTATTTTTCATTTGTTACTATTATTTTCAATTTTTTTGTGTCTATTTTCTCTTAAGTTTTGTTCTTTGTTTTAGTTTCTCACATTATATGTACCCAGATTGCGTTGCAAGATTATTGTTTTACACAGTAGTGTTTTGGAATATAAAATACTCAAACACTTGTGTAAATGAATTGGAAACCCAGTCTATCAGTCTAGTGGGATGAGAATATGTGCAAAGCTGTAATATCATAAGAAAGAATTTATCTAGCATTTATAGATCAAGTAAGGGTTTAATTATTTTTGATCAAATTAGGTTGTATTACAGAGTTATATATATAAATATAAATTAATTTTTATAAATCTATATATCTTAATACTTTTAGATGTTACCTATTCTATTTTATCTTTAAATCTATATTTTGTAATGGTTTACTGCTCATTTATAAACATTTATTTCTGTACACTTTCACATATTACAAATTCAATTTTAATAGATTGTTTTAATTTATTTGATTTATATTCAATTAATGTTATGTTTTTTGTTTGTAAGGTATATTTTTTTATCATTATTATGTATGAAATTGATTTTATGTTAAATATAATGCTTTAGATAATTTTCTATACACTTATTAAAATATATGTTCATCAATAAATTTTTTGTTTATAGAAAGGGGTTGTTTTCCTTATGTTTGAACAGAAATATAACCTTTTCTATATCATCAGAATTTGGTTTTATAGTTCTTTTAAAAAAAATACATCCATTTAAAATTTCTTGTTTTCATGTTTTTAGTAAGATAATATATTGATATATTTGAAAAATATGTATAAGAATGAATTTATTAATGTTAATATGTGTATTAGAAATTTCATGAATTTATTAACTACTTATTATGTTTATGTATTTAATAATATATATATATATATATTAAAAATATATATATATAAATATAATGATATATTAAAAAAATAATACATGATTTAAATACACAAGAAAATCATGTTTGAATATGGGTTAAATTTCATATCACTGATGTTGTACCAGTTTTAATTTTCAATATACTCATGGATAGAATCTTTGATTTAAAATTTTCAGTTAACTATTTTATGTTTATATTTATGATTTCATATCTATTAATAAATGTGATTATAATTTAATAATTGATTTCGGTTTAAATGAAGGTATTCATCATTCTTTTATTCATAGTATAAACTAAACATGTAAGATGTAAACATTGTTATTTAAAATTTAATAATAAATATAATTATTTTAATAATGGATTTCTCAAAAAAAATGTTTTTAGAAATAATCAATAATATATATATATATATATATGAAATTATATAATAATGGATATTTTCATTTAAAGAAAATAATTTTATGTATTTTTGAAATGTTTTGGGACATAAATGAGAAAGGCATGTCCAATAAATGTTTCCCCAAAAATTGACACTAATATGAATAATATTATCATAATTTATTGGGAGTGAACCAATATCCTTAAAGGGATAATGCACGCTATGAGCTATGGATAGTGGACTTATGGTTTTTATTATGCTATGCCACGTATCATAAATGACCCACAAAAATTTATTATTTTTAATGGAGAAATATTGATGATATTTTGAAATATAATTATATAATTATATTTATATTAATATTTCAATAAATTAATTTAATGGATTTAATTAATGTTTTCAAAACCCCTTACTGGGTATTTTTAATTATATCCCTACGGTTTGAGATCTTTTTTACAAATTTAGTATATTTATTAGTGGTGTATTTTTCTATGTATAGATAATTCACTAAAGACTATTCTATTTAGTTAATTTCTTGTATAGAGTTTTGATAAAATCTAAAATTTATGTCTAATTATCAAGAACCAAGATCAGTATATTTTCTTATAATTGTAAATGTTATATACATTTTAATATATATTTTATAAAAAAATCATATATTTTTAAGTGCAGAAACAAAAATCATGGGTCTATGCTATTATAGATTGTATTCGAGCATTGTTCTAGTTAAATTTGGAGATTGGATTTTTTCTTCTAACCGGTAGAGTATAAGTGTCAAGCATATCTAGTTTTTTAATGTTATGAAGATGGAAATTCACAAATTTTTAGTGTTAGATTAATGAAATGTTGGGACTCTATTATTTTAAGGGAGAATAATGTAACATCTCAGAAATTAAAAACACATTTTTAAAATATAAATATTATATTATAGTTTTCAAATTTATTTTAAATGAATATTTTAAAAGATCAAAATATTTTTTTGTTTTTTTAAAATTATATCTGAATGTACCTATATTAATTTAATTATTTTTATCAAAATGTTATATAATAAAATATTTTAAAAGAATAAGAATATTAATATATAAGTAAAACTATTTTTTTTAATTTTTTTATTTTATAAAATATGGTCATTAAATAACTCATATAAAATTATAATGTTTTGTTTAATAAAATCCTGGAAATTATTGTATTTCTATTTTTTTCATTTATTAAAAATGAAAATGCGATAAAAAATAGGAGTCATGTTTTTGGTCGTGAAAAGGGGGACTGCTCTTTCCCTGGGGAGAGGGAGTCGAGGCCTCTATATTATGCTTGTGGGGGTACCACTGAGATTTTAAACTCCAGGTAGAGAGTCGAGTGGATGAGGTATGTTGATGATTAATGCCAAGAGCATCGAGTCGATCTGAGGTATTTGGTGGAACTAGAGTGTATGTAACCAAGGGATACCGAATTTCAGTAAAGGTTTTTTGATGTCGCATATTCGTCAGGTCTCGAACCCGATCTAAGATACGGTTGCAAAAAAAGATAATATGTGATGATAGAAATCGATTCATATATGTTAGTAGGTGTCTATTTTAATTTTCATGTTCCAATCCTGTTCTGATATTAGATTTGGATAACAATAATTGTTTTTCCATTTTCTACTTCTTTCTCAATTGGTTTTCTATTCTCTATTGTTTTTTGTTTATTATCTCCAATTGTTGTAAAAGTGATATTTTTCTTTATCCAAAATTTTGTATTATATATCTAACTATGAACAAAAGATGCTTCAATTTTGATTTATTGAATGATTTCTGGTTATATTATAATATGTATAAGTTATTTTTTCTACATAATTACTATTATCCATTTGTTACTATTATTTTAGTTTTTGTCTGTGTCAATTTTCCATAAGTTTAATTGTCTATTATTTGTTCTCACCTTTGGTGTATTGAACATTTTCTGCAAGCATATTTATATAAAAAATATGTTTTTTGGTTATAAAATCCTCAAACCCTTATTCAAAATAATTAGCAGCTAAGTCTGTTAGTCTGATGAGATTAGAGTTTGTTCATAGTTGCAGCATCATGTTAAAAACATCAGCTTACGTTTACAGATCAAGTACGAGATTAATTTTTTTTGATAAAATTATTTTGTTTTAAATATATATATATATATATATATCTATGTGTGTGTGTGTTTATGAATTTACTTCCTTATTTATGTCTTAATATTTTTAGATTTCATGTTCTAAATTTTGTCTTTAAACCTTTATTTTGTAAGGTTTTAGTACTCATTTAAAAACATTTATTTTTGTAAAATTTCACATATTAAAAATTATATATTAAGGGATTATTTTAATTTATAATATACCTACTTGATTTAAATTTATATTATTATTTTTAATGGATGTGTTTTATTAGTATTATTAATCAAATTTAGTATATGTGAAATCTTCTTCATTGGATACTTTTCTTTATCCATATTAAAATTTATGTTCCAATATGAATTCTGTGTATATAGTAAGGGTCTATATTACTTATGTTTGAAAAGAAATTAAATCTTTTCCATGTCATTAAATGTTTGTTTGATAGTTATTTCAAAAAAATTAAGTTTTTATTTTAAAATTTTATTTTATCAAGTTTCTAAGTAAGATATTGAATTGATATCAATAGTAGTTTAGTGTAACAATGAATTTATTATTGATAACATGTGTACTAAAAATTTTATGTATTTATTAATTTATTTATTTTTATTTTATTTAATTACATATTATATATATATAGAAACATGTAAAAAATTAATACAGCATTTGAATGCATGAGAAAATCATGTGTTAATATGGATTAAATTTCATATCGTTAATATTGTACAAGATTTTGTTTACTATATAGTCATGGATGGAATTATTTATTTTAAATTTTCCCCTTATAATTTTATTTTTATGTTTATGATTTATAATATATTAATCCTAGTGATTATAAATTTTTAATTTCATTTATACTATATTAAATTTTTATACCTTATTTTATTTGTAGTATAAATTAAGCAAGAAAGACACCAATATTTGTATTTATAATTTAAAAATATGGAAATTTATATTAAGCCTGTATTTTGCTAAAGAATAGTTTTAGAAACTCTAAGAAATATTTATATGACATTTTATAAGAATGGTTATTTTATTTTAAAGATAATAATTTTATGTATGTCAAAAACAATTAGGTATTGAATGTGAAAGGAAGGGCCAATAAATGTTTTCTCAAAAGTTGTCACCAGTGCAAAAAATGTTATGATAAGTTATAGGGAGTGAAACCATATCCTTAAGGGGACAATGTCTCATATGGTTTAAGGCTTGTGGCCTTATGGTTTTTATTATTGTCTACCAAGTATCATAAATGACCCACAAAAAATATATATTTTTTCAATGGACTAATCTTGATGATCATTTCTAATATAATTATTCTATGATTATTAAATTATATAGATTTTAATGTTATATAAATATAATTTTAGGTATATATGGATATATATTTATGCCTCTTTCATGTTAATATTTTAATGGATTTTATTAACATTTTCAAAACAACTTGGTATTTTAAAATTTCACCGTATGTTTTAAATTCATTTTCGTAGGTTCAATGGATTTATTAGTGAGTAATTTATCTATATGGAGATAGAACACTGAATAAAATTCTATTTATATAATTTCTTGTCTAATTTTTTTGAAGAAATTTATTAATTGTATATAATTCTCCATAACATAGATGCGTAAAAGTTTCTATAATTTTATATATTGTGGGTATCTTTTCTCTTTTATAAAAAAATATAAAAAATATTTTAAGCAATGAACTCAGAAGGGTGAGTCTATGTTGTTAGAGGATAACACCATATATTAGATGAAAATAGACAACATAACTTCAGACATGAATATAGATGAAATGAATATTATACAAAAATTGGTATAGATTATATCATGATATGGGTAAATTAACCATTTTTATTCTAAAAGGGAATGTGTTTTAAAAATAAACCAAACTCTTAAGAATACTTGTCTAATTGAAAATATCAATAGAGAATCCAAATGATTACTGATTTTATTTTTTTTCCAAAAAATAATTAACTTTCATTGCATGTAATTCTAGAATATATAATGAATTGTGATTTTCAATTTCAGTATAAATTATTTAATTGATTTTTTAAATGAAACCGAAAAAAAATCAAAATGTTTCTAATCAATATGTTATCACCTTATTCTCACTTATAGTGTTACATTATACACAATATGATCATACAAAATGAAATATGTTCATGGAAAATAAAATAATAAAATGAAAAAAATAACAAAAAATGAGTGCATTAGGGACATCTTGATGTTATTATGTGTTGAAAGGGTCATGCAGTGTCATCGAATATGCTCCATGTTTTGGAAATACCTAATAGAATTTCTTCAACAACTTCCCATTACCTATAAAGATTCTTCCCATGTCTCTTGGTGTGATATACACTAATGTATATGAGAAAAACATAAGACTCAATATAAGTTACTAATATTCAAAATTAAATTTCACCATATATGACTATTGTATATGAATTATACAAAATTCAATTATCTCCATCATGAAACTCAATATTCTAGACCATATTTTTGTATTTTCATTTCTCTCTCTCTCTATGAAGCTCATTGAGTTCTCAATAAATGATAATACTATATCATAATTCTCATTATGTTATAAATTTCTCTGATTTATAACATAATTTAAATCCATCTTTCATTTTATTACTTCCCAAAATTCATGATACTCATTCTCCATGAGGACATGGAAGATCATCTTGATTAAAAAATTAAATGGGGGCTTGTTGATGTGATTCATGTACATCATCATATATTCCAAAAATAAATTATCCAATAACATTCTATAATCTTTTTTATACACTATCATATACAATATATTCTTTAACATCCAATTTGAAAATTTATCTTGTACATTCAATTAGGGATAATAAAGAGTTGGTGTTTTCAGAATCTCCTGATACATTCCAATAGGGGAATCTAAATTTCAATTTAGAAACTGTGATCAAGAGTCACTAATGATACATTTTGGTACACCAATTATATAAATATACAATCCTTTACTGGATCCATTATAGTATTAGATACATCAGACATATTGTACTTGGCTAAAACTCATTTAATATCTTAAAAAATAATGACATTAATTTAAATAAACTTAATGATATTGGAAAAATACCCATAAAAGAAGTTCCCCATACATAAATTATCTCACCGAATAATTTATGTCTGTTGGGCATCCCATGTCTCATATAAAAGTTACTGCTGTGTTGGAAATGTGAGAATAAATTATGAAACTCGTGAGAATCAATGATGAAGAGTGGTATATATAATCTACATTATAAAACATTATTAGAAACCTTTTTTGGTTATATAGTCTCCTAAAAATAGTGTGCCTCAAAAAATGTAAAGCATATTCAAATTCATGGCCTATAGAACACATAATAACAAATCACTACATTTATTCCATATGTAGGTATAATATTATACATAAAACTATGACATAAAAATCACATGAATGGCTCTAAGAACATATTATTTATTTATTTTTGGATAATCCCTCTTTTAAGGGTATAAGGGTATCCCTTACAAGACCTGTAGGGCCATGTAACAAGGCCCATACACGACCCAATACATGACCATGAAGTCCCAAAAACAAACACAGTTTCAAAAATCCTTCCCCAGTATTTGCATCTTGAAGGCTCCTATCTCCCCATCGCTCATGTATGATTGACTAGTATTTCACCATACAATGTTTCATGGTGCTAGTTCCTAATGTCAGTTGATGTACACTCTCATTCTTCTAATCTGGTTAGCTCTTCTCTAATAGACTCAATTCTATTTCTCTCATTTCTCATCTAGGTTAAGTGTGGTGTGGTCTACCTGATTTTTCTTTTTTTTTTGTGGCCTGAAATCCCTATAGACCAATTTTAATTGATGGAAAAAAGTTCCTTATAGGCCAGTCCTTATGACTCAAAGTCCATTGGTAACCTAACGGCCCTGATACCTATACGCCCAAACCTGTGGCTCGAAGGCCCAAATTGGATGAATAGTGATTTCTACTACAAAACCAAACATAAGCTACATTAGTAAATGCTATAGTACTGATATAGTATCCCAAAAAATCATGCCCACTAGGATTTGATCATGGGTCTCTTGGATGCTATGCAGGTGCCTCTACCACTCGGGTACAGGCTCGTTGGCACAAACTCATCAATTTTACAACATTATATTTCATTATATTTATAGGTATTTTTATGTTAAAATACACAAAACTAAATAATGTTACCATATATTTTTATATCAGGGTGCATAAGTATTTATATAAAAAATATTTACTAATGTGACACCAGGTCCAAATTATCATCCTCTAGTGTGTGCGAAGTCATACTCAAATGGTTCAACACCATGTTAAATTTACCCTTATGATACTTTATCTCAATGTAAAACTTTTAAATGAGGAGAATCTACCAGTTATGTTTTTTTATGTTTTGTTTAATAATGAATAACATCAATTCTAAATATTTATAAATAATAACTACATTAGAGACCAATAAATAAGAAAACAGCATATACTAATAAAATAATATAGAAATAAAATCCTTATTAATTATTTTATAATTAATTTGGTTCAAATGTGATATTGATGAAAAATATATATGGAATCCTTTCTAATAAATATATTAAGACCACTCCAATAGTGATTTTTTAACCATCAAAAATAATTATAAATGGAATCTCACACGATGGGTTCTATATGATCATTTGAGTATTGATATTCTACATTTTCTCATCAAATGAGGCTAAATAAGAATAAAAAATAATTATATTTCTTCTTTATGAAATATAAATGTAGAGACCCGAAACCTAACGTACATTGACATTACATTACTTTTGCGGAATACTTAGTACATAACAAAAACACACACACAAGGATCGTAATAGTTTAGTGTCTTTGGAAACTCGGAATAAAATCTTCTAATCGTGGTGAAATATCTTCAAAATCTCCCATAAAGATCTTCCTTTTTTTACCTAAAACCTTTCTTTATATCCTGGGGAAAAGAAAACATAAAAGGGTGAGCTCAAATGCTCAGTAAGGGTAAACAAAAGAAATATCAATCACATCGTATTCATAAGAACATAAAATTTTGGAAATCATAACCTGCAAAAGAGAGCATAATTTCATAACATGGGATAAATCATGGTAGTGAAATGTAATCACAATAATCATATCATAAAACATGAAACTTTGTGGCATTCACACATAATCATAGAGAATCATTTCTTGTTAGTCAAGACTCATTGCCAAGACTATCTTAGTGGACAAAGTCCCTTTCTGAATCGAGTAACCCTCGTTTCAGTCCTGTTTCACTGAACCGGTATAACCTACCGTTCTAGCCCTGTCTATCTCATGAGATATAAAATCTTTACCCAATGCATTGGAGGGAGATATAGGTCCCACCCATCTTATAATGAATCCTTTCTTATGTGTTCCACATAATCATAAATCATACATCATCGCATAACCCATGTAACAAAAATGGGATTCTTAAACAACATTACATCATAAAACAATTCATATAAGATAAAGGAATTCATAAAAATATTTCCATCACAACATAATCAAATCCATGTAATAACAGGGATAAAAACAGAACCCTTTTATTATCTTAGATGGAAAATAATTTTGATAAAATACTTGAACTCCATTCTTGAGGAAAATATCCTTTCTACTTCAAAAACACTTTTCTTTTCTTAATATGTCATACAACTTTAAAATAAAATAATTTTATTAAAAATAAACTTGAAAACTTGTAAATAAAGCTTCTTGGAAATAATGTTTTAAAAATCCATTCATGCCGTATAAGTTAAAAAAAACATTCTTCGTACTTTTGTCGGAAAAGTCAAAAAGCACCTCGTATGACAAAAGATTCCTTTCATAGATATTACTAAAAACTCCCCGAAGGGTAAAAATGGATTTAACCAATTGTAGGTGGATGGAAATAATATTACATATTGATGAAACATGGATGTTGATGATAAAATACACCCCAGTAAATACTTACGAATAAACAATCTCGGATAAAAATGAGATTGTGATATTTCCCTTACCTTAGGTCCGATTTGCTTCGTATGTGTCCGAACCTCCTGTATAATGATTTAAATCATGTTATTGACTTATTCCAGAATCATTTTCATTGTTATTATATCATATATGGTCCACTTATGACTTTATATTACCCGTTCATTGTAAATTCATGTTAATGTAGCGTTTTGGGTAAAATCGTCTCATTTGTCGTTCGTGTTTTTAACTTGTAATTATTCATATGATTACTTAGACCATGATTACATAATTCCAGAATATAAAACAAGATTTATATATATATTCAGAATATACATATATAATAAATCAGTAAATGGAAAGAAATACACCGTTCATGGAGACGGTAGTCCGTACGTACGCATGAATGCTGTTTTCGTTTCCTTATTGAATTGAATGGAATTAAGTAGATGAAATACATATAAATATAAATAATTCCAGTATCATTATTAGGTCATATATTTAATTAGTACTTATTATATATACTTTATAATCATTCATGAATGGTTAATTATTAAGAATGAATCTCATCGCGTCGTGGAGACGGTAGTCCGTACGTACGCACGAGCGATGATATCATTTCCATGATTATTGAATTGAATTGGAGTGGATTATACAATATATCAGAATCAATATGATGTTGTAATAAATATATATAGTTATTATTTACACCATTATACCCATCCATGTAAGGTGGTGGTGGAAAATAGATTACACCACGGCGTGGAGACGGTATTCTGTACGTACGCACGCGCGGTGATTTCATTTTTCCGTAGGATGGATAGAAGGTGAATTAGGGTTGTTTCATATTTATAATAACATATCAGTATGTAAGTAATACTGATGTTATTACTTTATCATGAAACAACTAAAGAAGAAGAAGTTGAAGAAGAATGAAATTGAAAAGATCGGTAATGGATATTACCTCTTCTTTGGAACGCTTCTTTGAATCCTCCACTTAGGGAACTAATATTGGTCTTTGAAGAATACCAGGACCTCTAGGATTATTATAGGGAAGTGGAGAGGAGAAAATGGCAGGGGTTGGCCGAGCTTGAGTGCTCAAATTGGTGTGAGGAGGAGGGGGAGGAGGTGTCCTTTTATAAGGGAGGAGAGGGGCACCTTAGGAATACCGCAAAATATTATTTTATATTAATGTCAAAATCGGTTTATAATGGTTCCAAAGGGTCTTATTTCTAAGCTAAAGTGGGGATGGGTAGAAAGACTATCAACCAATAAGATTTAGACAAGTTTAGGGTATTATTTTAACCTTATCAATTAGATTTAACTCTAAGTTAAATAATTTAACTTTTACCGTGTCTTTTTGTTTTCTTTCACTATATGGTTAATACACTTACTATAACATGCCAAACGAACCCCAAATTGTTTATTATTAATATACATATCCTTATCTAAGTCATTTGGCCGAACCTTGGATTTTTAGGAATAAAATAACAATTAATAATATAATATTTTATTTAAAAACTATTTTGTGTCAATTTTGACACTATTTGATATATGATTTTTGTGAAAGTCATAACAGAATTATATGTTCGAAGCAAGTTGTTTAAATCAACACTAATATATCATAGTAACCTAGAAAAATAGTGGAATTCATAAAAAGTCTCAAATTACATTTATTTTGGTGTTTATAACATCAATTATGTCAATATTTCATAAATAAGATAATTACTGCATCATCATTGTGTCATTAATAAATTAAATTATTTAAAGTCTAAAAATTATAAATAAAATATCATTATGTAGGAAATCGTTTTAGCTTTCTAATGAATATTTATAGTCTAATTTATCTTATGTATAACCCCATATTAAAAATGATTTACTTTTTAAACTTTGATTTTAACTATTTTAACCCTTCTTTAAATAAATTAATAATAAATGTCCTAATCTAATCCAAGTGGGCCTAAATGGTCATATTTTATTCATAAGGTTGTTTTTGGTCGAATTACACTTATCCAATAGAATTATGACATGTGTTAGTGTAATAGTAATATCATATTTACCCTTAGTTACCCTATTTACTATTAACCGCGGTAAAAAAAGTAAAAAGTTACTATTCACCAAAAAATTATTTTTATCTCATTGAACCACATTTTACTTACTGATATCAACCGTGTTTGTCGGATTTTCAAAATTCCATTCACAGAAGCGGTAAAATTAAGTTTTATGCAAAATTCAGTTTTTAACCTACCACTTAGTGGTTTCACTATTCATCAAAAATCTAAAGTTTTCAGAAAAATACCAAAATTTCACCCTAGGCTAATTTCAGTATTCTGAGTCCAAAAATGAAGTCCATTTTGAGAGCTAAAATTTCTAAAATTTAAAAAGTGGTTATTACTATTCATAATGGCTAGTTTTAAAAATATTTTAATAGCATATCGTTGTTTCGTGAAACTCAGTATTGCGTACTACACACGCTATCGAGGAAGGTTGCGATTGCGTGTAATGCAAGGCAAGTCAAGGATGCATGTTGTGCAAGCTCCTTTTGGTGAAGCGTACAACACAAGACATTAGTGAAATTAAAAAAAAATATTTTTCATAAAATCTTGGGCTGTTACATTCTACCCCCCTTAAAATGAATTTCGCCCTCGAAATTCGTCGGGGTTATAAATGGTTTACTATTTGAAAGTTTCTTTAATAGAAACCCACATCGTAAAAAGGAATACCAAAACTTGGCTTTAAAAACTAAAGTATGAAATTTAACGATTACCCAAATAAACGAATCGCTGGGTTTCAACATAGGTAAAAATATGGATATGGAAGAGAAATCTAACCATCATGTTCTGATGGAGAGTGGTAGAGAACATGTCTATGGAAAAGCCAGTAATCACAAATCCATAGATTTGTGATGATATAAGGTACCATCTGATTCATCAGGTATAAGATCACTAGGACAACATTTTTGGTTTTCAAGATCATTTCCCTAAAGTTGAAAATTTGAATTAGAATAAATACTTTCTTTATTTTGGTACAATCTCACTGTTGTTCGTGCCTTGAACAATTTCCACTTCATCTCTTAAATAAATGAAGTTGAATTTGTTATTCGTGAAGTGTTAGCAGACCATGTGATAGAATGATGGGTCATTCCATCTGTCTCAAACAAAAGGTTAGCAAAAATTATATACATAAGTCGATCTATAGTGAGATTAATCACATATGGTTCCTAAAATGATCTTATACTTCACATATCATACTTCTTAATATAATAAAACTAGTTTTCTACTAAACAGGGACTTCCTGTAGGTCAGTGGTAGGCGATAAAGTCCAGTCGCACTTCGGTTGTTGGTTCGATTCCCACAGCCTTGTCCGAAGCGATGGGCTGTCGCCCGTCCTGTAGGTTGTCCTTTTTCTAAAAAAAAAACTTCTATCCTTAAACAATACTAACATATGTCCAACATAATCCATTCCAATCTTTAGGCTTACCCATAATACTGCAGTCCACTCTCATAATATAGTGAAAATAATTACCATAGATTTAATACCATCGTTAATCCCCATATATCATAAGATATGTCTTGTTGGTCACATTCTAAAAATTCAAAGTCCTTAATCATGTATTCTCTTGAATACCTTAGTGAAAACATGAATGCAGTTTAAAGTTAACACTTTCCACATACCAAAATTCTATATACTCAAACCATGATATCACTTAGTCCTTATATCAATCATGAGCTCATGAATACTATTAAACATTTCATTTTCTCGCATATCATCTTATTTCCAAAAAATATCTCAATCACTTTGAATACCACATCAATAAATATTTCAATACTCAATGATACAACATTATTTCAAAATTCCATTACATAAACACTTAATCATTCCACCACATCGTTGTCATATTCAACATTGCCAATGGTGATTGCATGTGACTTCCCTTTGTCCTTTGCCTTCAGTGGTTGCTCATGTTGATCATCACTAACCCTTGGATTAGGGCATTTATTAGCATAATGAACCATTTCCTTGCACTTGAAGCATTGATGTGTTGGTGGTGCGTTCTCTGCAGTGTTTTCTTTATTCACATCATTAGAAACCCTTTTTCCATTACTTCGACACTCAGCTGCTCGATGACCTTCTTTTCCACACTTAAAACATTTTCTAGTCCCTTTAAGACAATCTCCACCATGCTTCTTTCCACACTTTGTGCATAAGGAAACATTCATCTTCTTTTCACCATTATTCTGAGATTTCTCCTTGAACTCCATCTTTCGTTTCTTATCAAAACCATGAGATGGATATGTAACACCAACTTCCATTTCTACCTTGATAGCACAACGGACAATTTCTTCATAGCTACTGAAGTCTCTTATAGCTAATGCCCTTCGAAGACTTGGTTTTAAGCCACTGAAAAATCGATCAACTTTACTTTCAGGTTGGATGATAATGCCAGATGCATACCTTGCAAGTCTTGTAAAATTCGCTTCGTATATACCAACAGATTCATCATCCTTTTGCTTTAGTTCAAGAAACTCCTTCTCCATCTTTGTTCGAAGAATACGAGGGAAGTACTTATTGAAAATTAAGTTCTTGAACTCGTCCCATTCCATGGACTCAATTTCATCTCTTTGCCTTGTATTCTTGATAAGATTCCACCATTGATCAGCTTCACCTTCTAAACGATATACTACTAAGATGACTTTATCATGTTCAGAACATTGAAGAACTGAAAATATCTTTTCAGTGGTACTGATCCATTGTTCAGCAACAAGTGGATCAGAAGACCCACTGAAAGAAGGTGGATGTTGCCTCATGAAGGACTCAATAGAATATTGTTCCCTTCTCTGCTCATTTGGAAGTCCAGAATGATTCATAGCTTGTGTAAGTATAGCAATAAGATTTTGCACTCCATCTCCCATAACATTTGTTTGTTCAGGAGGACAATCATTGCATTGTCCATTGCATTGATCAACACGGTTCCTTCGGGTTCCAGCCATCGTCTAAAACCCAAAAAGAATAGTGTGAGTGGCAAAAATCATGCTAGGGAAAACAAAATAAAGGGGAAGTATCCTCAATATCTAACTTCTTAGGTTAAATTCTATGATCGTTACCGTAGTTCTAGGACTGTATCTTATACGTATACTTATCCTTAGGGACATCCCTAGACATACCTTAGAAATATCTCTAGGGATCTCACTAACGTTTTCGCATCCTAGTTTCCTAAGGTTGACTAAACCTTTCCTCTGATACCAACTGTAGAGACCCGAAACCGAACATACATTGACATTACATTACTTTTGCGGAATACTTAGTACATAACAAAAACACACACACAAGGATCGTAATAGTTTAGTGTCTTTGGAAACTCGGAATAAAATCTTCTAATCGTGGTGAAAGATCTTCAACATCTCCCATAAAGATCTTCCTTTTTTTTACCTAAAACCTTTCTTTATATCCTGGGGAAAAGAAAACATAAAAGGGTGAGCTCAAATGCTCAGTAAGGGTAAACAAAAGAAATATCAATCACATCGTATTCATA
This sequence comes from Viscum album, assembly GCA_963277665.1. Lineage (NCBI taxonomy): Eukaryota > Viridiplantae > Streptophyta > Magnoliopsida > Santalales > Viscaceae > Viscum > Viscum album. The sequence continues at coordinate 2,004,076,531 of OY728122.1, read as the reverse complement.
AGAACATAACATTTTGGAAATCATAACCTGCAAAAGAGAGCATAATTTCATAACATGGGATAAATCATGGTAGTGAAATGTAATCATAATAATCATAACATAAAACATGAAACTTTGTGGCATTCACACATAATCATAGAGAATCATTTCTTGTTAGTCAAGACTCATTTCCAAGACTATCTTAGTGGACAAAGTCCCTTTCTGAATCGAGTAACCCTCGTTTCAGTCCTGTTTCACTGAACCGGTATAACCTACCGTTCCAGCCATGTCTATCTCATGAGATATAAAATCTTTACCCAATGCATTGGAGGGATATATAGGTCCCACCCATCTTATAATGAATCCTTTCTTATGTGTTCCACATAATCATAAATCATACATCATCGCATAACCCATGTAACAAAAATGGGATTCTTAAACAACATGACATCATAAAACAATTCATATAAGATAAATGAATTCATAAAAATATTTCCATCACAACATAATCAAATCCATGTAATAATAGGGATAAAAACAGAACCCTTTTATTATCTTAGATGGAAAATAATTTTGATAAAATACTTGAACTCCATTCTTGAGGAAAATATCCTTTCTACTTCAAAAACACTTTTCTTTTCTTAATATGTCATACAACTTTAAAATAAAAGAATTTGATTAAAAATAAACTTGAAAACTTGTAAATGAAGCTTCTTGGAAATAATTTTTTAAAAATCCATTCATGCCGTATAAGTTAAAAAAAACATTCTTCGTACTTTTGTCGGAAAAGTCAAAAAATACCTCGTATGACAAAAGACTCCTTTCATAGATATTACTAAAAACTCACCGAAGGGTAAAAATGGATTTAACCAATTGTAGGTGGATGGAAATAATATTGCATATTGATGAAACATGGATGTGGATGATAAAATACACCCCAGTAAATACTTACGAATAAACAATCTCGGATAAAAATGAGATTGTGATATTTCCCTTACCTTAGGTCCGATTTGCTTCGTATGTGTCCGAACCTCCTGTATAATGATTTAAATCATGTTATTGACTTATTCCAGAATCATATTCATTGTTATTATATCATATATGGTCCACTTATGACTTTATATTACCCGTTCTTTTGTAAATTCATGTTAATGTAGCGTTTTGGGTAAAATCGTCTCATTTGTCGTTCGTGTTTTTAACTTGTAATTATTCATATGATTACTTAGACCATGATTACTTAATTACAGAATATAAAACATGATTTATATATATATATTCATAATATACATATATAATAAATCAGTAAATGGAACGAAATACACCGTTCATGGAGACGGTAGTCCGTACGTACGCATGAACGCTGTTTTCGTTTCCTTATTGAATTGAATGGAATTAAGTAGATGACATAAATATAAATATAAATAATTCCAGTATCATTATTAGGTCATATATTTAATTAGTAATTATTATATATACTTTATAATCATTCATGAATGGTTAATTATTAAGAATGAATCTCATCGCGTCGTGGAGACGGTAGTCCGTACGTACGCACGAGCGATGATATCATTTCCATGATTATTGAATTGAATTGGAGTGGATTATACAATATATCAGAATCAATATGACGTTGTAATAACTATGTATAGTTATTCTTTACACCATTATACCCATCCATGTACGGTGGTGGTGGAAAATAGATTACACCACGGCGTGGAGACGGTATTCCGTACGTACGCACGCGCGGTGATTTCATTTTTCCCTAGGATGGATAGAAGGTGAATTAGGGTTGTTTCATATTTATAATAACATATCAGTATGTAAGTAATACTGATGTTATTACTTTATCATGAAACAACTAAAGAAGAAGAAGTTGAAGAAGAAAGAAATTGAAAAGATCGGTAATGGATATTACCTCTTCTTTGGAACGCTTCTTTGAATCCTCCACTTAGGGAACTAATATTGGTCTTTGAAGAAGACCAGGACCTCTAGGATTATTCTAGGGAAGTGTAGAGGAGAAAATGGCAGGGGTTGGCCGAGCTTGAGTGCTCAAATTGGTGTGAGGAGGAGGGGGAGGAGGTGTCCTTTTATAAGGGAGGAGAGGGGCACCTTAGGAATACCTCAAAATATTATTTTATATTAATGTCAAAATCGGTTTATAATGGTTCCAAATGGTCTTATTTCGAAGCTAAAGTGGGGATGGGTCGAAATACTATCAACCAATAAGATTTAGACAAGTTTAGGGTATTATTTTAACCTTATCAATTAGATTTAACTCTAAGTTAAATAATTTAACTTTTACCGTGTCTTTTTGTTTTCTTTCACTATATGGTTAATACACTTACTATAACATGCCAAACGAACCCCAAATTGTTTATTATTAATATACATATCCTTATCTAAGTCATTTGGCCGAACCTTAGATTTTTTAGGAATAAAATAACAATTAATAATATAATATTTTATTTAAAAACTATTTTGTGTCAATTTTGACACTATTTGATATATGATTTTTGTGAAAGTCATAACAGAATTATATGTTCGAACCAAGTTAATTAAATCAACACTAATATATCATAGTAACCTAGAAAATTAGTGGAATTCATAAAAAGTCTCAAATTACATTTATTTTGGTGTTTATAACATCAATTATGTCAATATTTCATAAATAAGATTATTACTGCATCATCATTGTGTCATAAATAAATTAAATTATTTAAAGTATAAAAATTATAAATAAAATATCATTATGTAGGAAATATTTTTAGCTTTCTAATGAATATTTATAGTCGAATTTATCTTATGTATAACCCCATATTAAAAATGATTTACTTATTAAACCTTGATTTTAACTATTTTAACCCTTCTTTAAATAAATTAATAATAAATGTCCTAATCTAATCCATGTGGGCCTAAATGGTCATATTTTATTCATAAGGTTGTTTTTGGTCGAATTACACTTATCCAATAGAATTATGACATGTGTTAGGGTAATAGTAATATCATATTTACCCTTAGTTACCCTATTTACTATTAACCGCGGTAAAAAAAGTAAAAAGTTACTATTCACCAAAAAATTATTTTTATCTCATTGAACCACATTTTACTTACTGATATCAACCGTGTCTGTCAGATTTTTGAAATTCCATTCACAGAAGCGGTAAAATTAAGTTTTATGCAAAATTCAGTTTTTAACCTACCACTTAGTGGTTTCACTATTCCTCAAAAATCTAAAGTTTTCAGAAAAATACCAAAATTTCACCCTAGGCTAATTTCGGTATTCTGAGTCCAAAAATGAAGTCCATTTTGAGAGCTAAAATTTCTAAAATTTAAAAAGTGGTTATTACTATTCATAATGGCTGGTTTTAATAATATTTTAATAGCATATCGTTGTTTCGTGAAACTCAGTATTGCGTACTACACACGCTATCGAGGAAGGTTGCGATTGCGTGTAATGCAAGGCAAGTCAAGGATGCGTGTTGTGCAAGCTCCTTTTGGTAAAGCGTACAACACAAGACATTAGTGAAATTAAAAAAAAATATTTTTCATAAAATCTTGGGCTGTTACAATAAATATGGGTAAAGTGATCTTAAAAAATTATTTAATGAATAAATGATAAAAAACATAACAAATGAATGAGAAAATATTATACAGACATTTAAGATATAGAAATTATGAAATAATGTACACCTTAGATATTCCAACATCAATTCAATTCTATAACTCATTATCTTGGATAATTCCCTATTCCAACATGAACATAGAATTTAAAAATATAAAATCATTTTTCCAAATCATTGAAGGAAAACATTTCCTAAGAAACAGAGGCAATAATCAAAATAATATCCACATATATTAATGTAATTAATAAATACATCCAACAAAATCATATGTTAATCATAAAATATACCAACTATGCATATATATATATATATATATATATGGTACCCACATAATTATAATTTCATAATGGAATCCTTTGGTATGTAAATATACCAAATGAGAAATTGAAAATAACCATCTCATCAGCCTGTACTACAATTAAAATTTATATATTGGAAAATAAAAAATCCATGAAAAAGTGGTATCACCTACATTACTTTCTCCCAGTAAATATTTAAATTAAGAGATGGGGAAATAATCTTTATGAGTGTATTTATTTAATTTTATTATAATATATTCTCAATCTCAAACTATTTTCAATTCTCATGGAACTGACTCATCATATAAATTTTTTATGAAGGTGAATATAATTTTATTTTCTAAAACAATGATATGGATAATAGATTGAGCTGTATTGATAGGATAAATAATCAATCATTCATCTAAAAATCCCAAATAATTATATAAAACTTATAATATTTAATCCTAATATCTCTTTTGTGGTTTTGTTACAAATTTTACCACATCCTGTAAATAATCCTATGTATGAAAATATAGTGGCCAATACCTTCTATTTTTTATATGTTCTAAAAAATCTACATAATATTTCTCATTAATGGATTTCAATTTTTTTATTTCTTAGAAAAGTTATTACTTGAAATAATTATAGGAAAATTTTGGTCAATAAATTAGAAATATTATTTCAAATATAGGGGATATAGATTGAGTTCTATTGTATGTGACAGTGGTATTGATGTAAGATCATGGTAACTAATAGATTTGTAATATTTATGATGAAATATGAATATAAATAATTAGAATCATGAAATAATGCATCAAATCAATATTTTAAATCAATACTCATTCTGTAATCATAATATAAATATCCAAAATCATAATGAGAATCCAAAAATAATCAAAACTGAATGTGGTTTTCCATTAAAAATAATATTTAAAATTTTATGAGGTATCTAAAAGTTACAATACTAAAAATATCAAAGTTACCATATATTGATCCCCATTTTATAAAGACTTAAATTAAATAACTAAATAATCATTACATGATGGATTGGAGTATGAGATGAAATGAGATTAATGGTCTTTTAAGTGGTACTTTATGGAGTCTAAAATATTAAAACTTGAGATCTCATATAAAAACTCTATATATAGTGCACATTTATTGGAATTTATTATTATCAAGGATGTGTTATGTTATGTCCTATTATGAATGATGGGAAATGAAAGCATAAATGATCATACTTATAATTCATAAAAATCATAAATGGAAATAAATATCACTTCCCTCATCCAAACAAGTACACTCTAATGGTCCCTTGCTTGGTATTCCATTGACCGATGTGCTAATTTAACCACCACTCTAAACAATATAAGAATGAAAATATAACATTAAGAGAAAATAGAATCCATATCAGAGTAAATAGAGTAGCTTAAATCATATAAAAAATTACATAAATGAAATTCCCCAATTATTTATGGTTTGATAAAGTCATTATGCCCTTTATCTTTTTCTACATCACCAATGTGGGTGTGATGGGTGAAGACACATTCCTCCAAAGGGTTATTCTATCATTTATCATTATCTCACATCTATTCATAAATTGTTCTTTCCAGAACATATTATACCATAATATAAATCTTCTCTCTTAAATTAAAGTGATGTTTATCTCCACATGACTAAATATATAAAAAACCCTTATTTTTCATCTCCACATAAAAAATATTATATGATTCTAAAAAATTCTTTGAAATAGAAGTGGTATATAGAGAACATCATAATTGTTTTTACTACAATATTATTTATCCACTATTTTGTCATTAATTAATCTTTAATGGTAATTCATAAAAGTTTTTGTGAATCATTATCTCTTGGTAAGAGAAAATGGATCAATTGTTTATTCTCCCAACTTTGTAACAAAAGTATTCCATTACATTTAATAATTAAGGGATTTTTTTTCAAAATTTCATTAGGATTAAAATCAACCTTTCCTTTAGATATCCATGATTTTTTAGATTATTAATTATATTGAATTGAGATTATTTCATGGTTATTGAGGAAAATATTTGTTTGGACGAGGTTTCTAGAAATTTGAGAAAAATTTAGCCTTTTTTTCAAACATAATAAAAAACATGATACCTAGATGATCATTACATATTTTGTTGTATTTATAAGAGAATGTATTATAGTTATTTTAGGGAGGTTTTTGTTTTTGTTGCTAATATGGGATCCCTTGGAATATACCAGAGCTCCACTCTATCACCTGAATATGGGTAAAATACCATATTGGGTGGTTTAGTTTAGGGAATATTCCATAAGGACTCATAGGAGTGAGTAGTGTTATATTTCAATCCAAGGAAATATTTCCCACCATATTGGTCAATTTTAATAGGTTATTATAAATTAATTATGATAATGTGTTAAACGAATCACTATATATACTTATCTAAATATAGTGCAACTCAAATGCCAAATTTATATTGGTTTTGTTCTATATTGTAAATTTGTTGTCGTGATGTTGTAAATGTTTTGTTGAACAATACTCTTCCATCCCTTTAATTCGCTATGGTCCTCAAACACGGGGTTAGGAATTCATAATAATACAAAATGTGTAGTTTCTCATGTATTTGGTGATGCAGGTAGAATGTTCACAACTTCTGGAATTTCTCATGGTAATCATAAATTTACTCTATCGGGCATTACTAATCCTGTAGATGTCCTTCCAAATTATTATAGTCCTAATTATATGAATAATTATCTATAAGGGAAGAAATTTTATATCATTACAACATGTTACTTGTTTAGGTCATAAATAAATATTTTAAATATATTTTAGTTACATAGAGTTATGATAAAACTTATATTTGTTTAATTAGGTATTAAGTGACTTTCCTTCATTTAACGGTTGAGAAAATCATGTTGAATCTTTTATTTGGTTGTTATGATTCTTAATAGAGAGGCCATGAAATTTTCAATGAAGGTGTATTAATTTATATTTTAAATTAATGTATGATTATAAATTTTTGTTTGATATACAATTTATTTGATAATTAATATCCAGTGAATCCAATTCAAAAATTGTTCAATTATGTTCATTATTATTATTTGAATCTATTATTTATGAATTTAAATTTTATACAAATGTACATATAATTTCAATGTTCAAAGAATAGAGGATTTCCAAAATTGGGTTAATTATGAAACATCCCATAGATTGAGAAAATATTAATGAATCCCTATTGATATGGTAAATATTATGATCAATATCATATAGGTAATTTGTATGAGATCATTTCATAAATAAGAGAAATGAGAAAAGATGTATTGTAGACCATGAAATAATCATAGTATGTTTAAAATGATGGTATAAAAAATATATTCAATTATGGAAGAATGATAATTGTATAAAATAAAGATAAAATAATGATAAATAAATCAAATTAGTTGAAAAATTACTTTCTTCACATGATAGAGTTCAATACTAAAGAGCGTATATTAAGGGAACTCTCAAATGATGTGTTTTTTAGTACATAGGTTGATATGAGTGGATTAAAAATGATGTTAACTCATATAGAAAACACATAAAACAACTTGTCATTTATATTATAAATAAAAGAAATTAAAAAATAAACTTTTACTATATATAAGGAGTTTTTGTGATGACTAAAAAATATTAAAAATATGAAATTATAATTTTTTTTGGGAAATATATTTAGAATGAATAATAGACTTATATTATATAAATACACACTTAACTCTCATATTAATTACATATTATTATATTAATATTCAATAAAAAAGATTATGATCTATACCTGAACAATAAAATATTAGTTTTATTTGAGACTAGATAAAATATCTCATTAATCCAAGAATTTTCTTAACATATCCCATAAATATCTTCCCACAATGTACTCTTGTTATCCATTCCCTACTTAAAACATTTTTTTTCATAACTATGGGAAGATAAAAAAATAAGAATGGGTGATCCCATTTGATCAATAATTTTAAACATAATAGATTTAAATCAATGATCATATTTTATGATAAGATAATAATAGTGGTGTGAGAAAAATTTTATAACATACAATTATCACAAAAAACCATTAAAAGATCATAAATCATAAATCATGGAATTTTTATTATGTATAAAAATTTGAAGAAGACATAAGTGTGTGAGATCATCAATAATAAATCATAATTTGTGAGTACACATTTTAAGCATATTTCATAATTTTGTGATATACACATATGCATATATATTCCTTTTATTAGTCAAGGATAATTTACAATACAATCATAATAGATTTGGATTATTCAATATTCAATCATATCCTTAGTCATGGTTCACTCCCAAGTCTATCATAGTTGAAAGAGTATCTTAAAAAAGTGGGTTCATTCCCCATTCGAGATATAATTATATTATGATATATCCATAGTTACACAATGAATTAGAGGGACATATAAATCTAGACCCACCCATGACATAATCTTAATCAATTTATATTTATTCAATAAGATTATTAAACCATCATCATTCCATCATATCATAACATGTGGGAAGAAAATGTGATTTATAATAAATTCATTTTCATAATAATAAACCACTCTGAAAAATAATAAAGGTTGTATCATTTTATAATATCCCTAATATTTTATAATTAACATCAAAGGTTACTTATTTAGATGAAAAAATTCCCCAAATTATCATTCGAATATTTCTCTAGGAAAATACCCATTTTATTTGGATATATTTTTAAAAAATTAAACATCATACAAAATATTAAAGAAATAATTAAATTTAAAAATAACTATAGAAACATGTCAAAGAAGGATTAAATCACATAGTGATCATAATTGAGGGACATTTTATTCATGTCGGAATCTATAAAAGTATTTTATCAAACTATCAGTAAAAATTACCCTTTCCAAAAAATGACAAGAATGTTATTTTAAATTTTTTTTGTAAAATGAAATAATGGGTTATAGTTACACTAAATTTCCATTGAATAATAGTCAAAATAATCCTTAATTTTTTTTGAAATAATGAATTTAGATGAAAATAGTATTCCATCTGAAAGAGGAGAAATAATTTAGTATTTAAAAAACATTTTAAAGAAAATTAGATTACCAAAGAGAGGAAAATGGTTCAAAAAATAATATAATTAAATAATCAGAGGAGAATAAAAATAAATTGGGTTATCAAATAAAGATCAAATAATTTTCTTTTTTCAATTTCATGAATTAACAATCACGATTTAAATGGGATTGAAACATAAATCTATTAACGTAAGATTCGTCTTTCATTGTACCTATTATGTTTTAATGTATAATAATTAAAAATGTATTATAAATATATTATATAATAACAATAATATATATAATACCATATATAATTTACTTATATCACCTTATCACTTGTATATTAAAAATTATTTTTTAAAATCACTATTCTAGGTGATAAGTACTTCATTTTTCAAGATAATTTAATTTTTGTAGGATAATTTCTATAATTTTTTGGATTTCCTATAACACCCAAATAATTTAAAAATTAAAACTATATTCGACAGTGTATATGACATGCCACACAAAGAATAAATGAGCAATGGAATATATGAATTTTGTTACCTAATAGTTACATTAATGGTTATTAATAACATTAACAACTTTATGAAATATATATAAATAACTTACTCATCAAAAATTTATTAAAAAATTATTTTAATATAATCAATGACTTTTCCGAAAAGTAATTTTATTATTAAAAAAAATATTCCTTCAAAAAGAATTGCAGAAAATATTATTATTAATTTCGTGAGAATATATAAATTTTATTTGATAAATGAACATAATTTTTTAAAAATTCATATCAACTTTAACCTATGGTTAATTCTTGAGATTTCTGTAGAAAATATTTATTTTTAAGTGAATAGTGAAAATACCTATTTTTGTAAAGCATTTATTTATTTTCATTAAATTAATTAATTCAAATGTCCCAATATTTTTTGAATTTGATTTCAAGAAAAATAATCAGTAATTATTTATATTTAATAAATATAATAATAATTCTATCATCTTTTTATGTGATTATAGCAATGGTTTATCTGTTTAAAAACTGGTTTTTAAAAAATAAATTTTCAACTACATAATATATATCTATTATAAGAAATAAAAATAATCACAAATTTAAAAGAATTTAAATGTAATATATATATATATATTAATTTAAATTTAAATTTATATAATTATAATTACAAGTCATATAGTTAATATAAAATATTTTTTTTCTTAAAAAAACATTTCATGAAAATTAATTTTTTAATCACCATTGCAGGTTTAATATTAAATAAAATTAGGAAAATTATGTGAATTTTATTAAATAAAATGAATTTGAAATTTTTAATAATAAAAAATGATATTATCTAATAACATGAACTAAATAATATTTAATAATTAATTGTGATGGAAATAAAAATATTTTATCCACGTTAAGTTGAAAAAGGTTTAACCGAGTTTAAATTAATACAATAAAAGTTAAAATATATTAAAAACTTATTTAAATTATATTTTGTGACCACATATCAACCATATATTATATAAGTCTCTATAATAATCCATTATTTATCCTTTTTAATTTGAAAAATGAGGGTACGCCTTTTTGTTTTAAAAACTACAAGTTTGTTACTCACCTCACTTATAAAAGGACACCACCTTTATGGTCATCTTCACACCATATAATCAAATTATCTTGCTCTTGTTCATAAAAATTATATTCCATAACTGAATCCCCACCTTTTATATTATAAATAGATACTAATAAGGATTATAGTTCCAAACTAAAGAGGTTTCCCAAAAAATGAAGTATCAATATTAAATAAGAAGTTTTATATTATTTCATCTTCCACCTCATTCAGATCATCATCAAACATGATGGAATAATAACATAAATATATCCAATATTCCTATATTTTAGTAAATGAATATAATAACCTATATAAATACCCTCTACCATCATGTCAGAAATGAATCTGTCACCTGTGTGTAAGGTACACTACCGCCTCGCAAAGTGATGTAATTCATTTTTCATCACTCTTTATTTGGGATAGTTTTTGTGATGGATTTAAAGTATATATAGTATATATGAAACATTGTTATACTTATATAATTATGATATCACATATAACCTATTAATTTATTTTCCATATAGAATATGATAACATCACTCATGTGTTTGATGAACTACAACCATGCAAAGTGAAGTGATTCGTTTTCCACTAACACTTCACATGGAAGGTTATAAGGATAATATTAATGAATATATGTGATATATAGGAAATAATATTTAAATAAATGAAATATTTATCATTCTTAAAACAGAATATGTCAGTTTTTATCTTACCTTGACACTAACTAAAAAAATGTTAAGGTCATTCGTGCTTCTGTGTGCACTACCACCACCACAAAGAAATGTGATTCATTTTAAACACCATATATAATAGATTGTATAAAAAAATATTTCATTAAATAATATTGTATTTATTATATGATGATAATTATTTAATGATAAAATAGTACTTATATTATATCCATAAAGTTCATTGAAAAATGGAAATGTTACTCATGCGTACATAAGGCCCACCATGTCAAAGATTATAACGTTGTTCATTTTTCATAAATGTCATTCGGGATTTTTCTTTGAAATTAAAAATAATTTATTAATTTAATAATTATCCCTTTTTTTATTATTCTGTTAATTATGGAATAATTACCCTTTTGACAATGGTCAACATGGAAAATATGTTTTAAAAATATGGAGAGAATGTCCCCAAAACACTAATTTTGGACATAAATTGTCACGACCCGTCCTCGGGGCCCATGTCGTGACTACCCCATGCCCGCCTTCCAAAGGCCAGGGGCTGGTGACTAGCACCAAGGTGTAAATCCCGGAAAAAGGGAAGGCATTTCCTTTGAAAATTAAACAAGCACCACAGAGTAAGCAAGCGAAAAAGTAAACATTAAGTAAAAACTGTAACAAGCTGTGCTGAAAGTAAAAGGGGCCGGAAATGCAAGCTCAACTGTAAAGTACAACTAAAAGGGGAAAACAGAAACTGAAAAGAAAAGCCACAACGTCAAGACGTCCTCTAGAAGTCCCACTTGAAGGGTGAGTACAGATAGCCTCCACTGCTCCTCGGGTCCACCTGACCGCTCCGAGTACGTCCCGCCCAGTGGTCCACCTCGAGGTACCGTCCTGCTCCGCCAGCCTCCACCACGATTAGCGTTGCTCGTCGTCTGCAACCAACACAATGTAGTGCGGGCATAGCCCATGCAGGGGTGAGTATAAGCTACTCAGTAGGGACGCCGATACCACCGAATGTATACCAGAATCCACAAAGGAAAGATACAATCACGAAGTAACATCCTACACTGCTTAGGTATATGCCCATACATATACCTAAGTCATCAATTCCCGTTCGGCTCCAACATCTGAGCCCAAGCACAACCCAGTCCACACAGGAAAGCAAAACGTAAATCCACACAGGATAGAAAAACACAATCCACAAAGGAAAGTAACATAGGATTCAGCACACACATGTATACTTCTTCAAATGATGATTGAGATGATCAGATGTAGCCACTGATTTATCTAATCCATCGGGCCCACAAGGGATTGGAAGGCACTAACCCCCGCAATGACCCACATAGGATCGATCATGAAGTTGGTCTCAAAGCTATTGGGAAACTCCTTCTCCATCAAGTACAGTGGTTATGCCACTACAACCAAGCACTTCCCTCTTACCTTGGACTTATGTAGTACTCAACCTATCGGGTGTTGTGGGCCTGCTGCTACAACCAAGCGCTCCCCCATGCCGCTACAACCAAGGGCTCCTCCTTCGTGGGTCTGTCGCTACAACCAAGCACTCCCATGTGCTGCTACAACCAAGAGAACCTCTGTAGTGGGTCTGCCGCTACAACCAAGCGCTCCCATGTCCCGCTACATCCAAGCGCACCTCTGTCGTGGGTCTGCCGCTACAACCAAGCGCTCCCTTGTGCCGCTACAACCAAGCGCACCTCCGCTGTGGGTATGCCGCTACAACCAAGTGCTCCCCTGTACCGCTACAACTAAGCGCACCTCCAATGTAGCTCTGCTGCAACAACCAAGCGCTCCCCTGTGCCGCTACAACCAAACGCACCTCCACCGTCAATCTGCCACTACAACCAAGCGCTCCCCACTGGGCTATCTTTAACACACCGAGTCGTTCGATCAGCAATCGTCAAATCTCAACCGGCTCTAGGGTTTCCGCACACAGCATGCTCGTTCCGGGAGGGTCCACTCCACAAGATAAGAGGCTGATACATCAACTGCCACCTAGTCCAGAGTTGATATATCCAAAAGTTCCGTATCGCCAACATGAACTCAACGTCGCAGACGACACGTCAATCAGACGCTCGGTCTGAGAGTTATTGGCTTTTTTGTCCGAGGGGCCCGGTTGGTTTTTAAGGAAAAACCAACCCGACCGTACTCCACCAGCATCCAAATCTCTGGAGGAGTAATCCAAAAGATCCGTCCCACTTAGAGGAATTCAAGAAAGTCAACGGCACGTCAATCGGACATCCAGAACTCAAGATATGAGCGTTTCTGCTTCGAGGGCCCAGTTGGTTTCGTGTACGAACCAACCCGGCCGAACCCAAGGTATTCCGAAACCTTGGGTGCGATATACTGAAACGAGCGTCTCGATCCAAGGATCGCACCACCTCTGACGGCGGGTCGTTCGGAGGTCCGTAGCCAGAGTTATGGGCAATTGAACCCAAACGGTCCGAAAATGGGGGTTTCGGGCCCAGACCGACCCGGCCCGAGACCCCCCGGTTGGCCCGAACCGGGTCGAACCGCCCCGGACAGGGTCGACCCGGCGCGGTCCGGCCTGGCTGACCGGCCGGGCACCGGTCCGGATGGGGACAGCGCGCTGTCTGGCTCAGCTTTGGCCGAGCTGTTCGACAAAGGGGGGGTGGGCGCCTGCCCGCCTGTGTAACCGCCCCCCCCCCCAAATTATGGGGGGCCGTTTGAACCGTCCGAGGGAATTTAATTCCCCAGGATCCTTCCCTTTCGGGCCGGCCTGACCTGGCCAGCCGGCTCCTTCTCAATGGGACCAGTGGTGGCTGGTCCCCTTCCAGCTCCGTCGCTGGCGGCCCGGTCCTGCCGCCGGTCACCTTGCTCCGCTGCGGCCCGGAACCGGCCGCGACCCTTGTCGTCTGGCGCGGTGGGATAGCATCGCGCCCCTTCTCCGTGGCCCTGCTCGGGCCGCGGTACCTTCTATTTCCTTCGACGCGGCGCGCCGGCATCACGTTCTTAAACCTCTTTCCACAGCACGGTGCAACGGTGCCGCGCAATACTTGCCGTGTGATTCCCGCGTAGTGCGACGGCACCACACCATCCTATTCCATCCACAAAGAAATCAAACATGAACATAGGAGGGGGGTTCGGCCGTGTTTGTGCGGTCCGACCCCCCCTCTCGTTAATCGATATCATCTAGTCGAAAATCCACGATAATCGATAAACTAGAATCATGAACGGAAATAAGTAAATAAAATAATCCCCTACCTCGGATCAGGAACGGTGTTCGTCAACGAGCCGCGGAAGATGAGTGTCGCGGAGGTCGGGCGTCGCGGGAGAAAGTCTACGTCACGAAGCGAGTATTCGAAGTCGTTGACGGAGATTCCGTCGCGGAAAAGACGACGTGGAAGAAGAACGTCACGTCACGGATACGGCGTCGTTGAAGAACCGTGTTCTTCGGCGGAGAATTTCTTCGTTGAAGAATGGTGTTCTTCGCGTTCTTCGTTGAGGTAGAAGAAGAAGAAGATGCTTCCCCAATCCTCTCAAGGTTGCAAAACACTAACATAATAAAATAAGACTAAGTCTTATTTTATTAACACAACCTACCATTTGAATCTCAAAAGTTTGAAATTCAATAAACACACACAACTCACCTCATTAAACTTATTATATTTAAGTCATAAGTTATAACTTAAGTTAACAAAAAAATTAAAGTGGGAGTTGATGGGGTTTAGAGGATATAAAGGGGTGGGGTTTGTGTGGGCCCCACCACCCTCATAACCTCCCAAGGGAGGTTGGGTTGTTACCCAACTTCCATCAAGAACTAACACTTAGGGTAAAATAATAAAAATTGTAGTGTAATTATAAAATAAACTTCCACAATTTTTATTATCAACACTCGTGTAAACGCAACTCCGGAACAGGAGTTCCTAAGGAATTACCGGCGATGCGGTTCCATCGGTTCCCTCAGAATTTGATTCCGGGCACTGGTTCAAAAGTTAGAAATTCCCGCTCGTTCGTTTACTGAACGTACCCGAGCCAAACTTCGGAAATTGATTCCGGGCACACCGGGCCTCGGAATCAGGTGCCGTCAGAAACCACGCTCTTGTAAAATTACAAATAAAATTAAGAAAAAGTTTCCATTGAATTTTAAAGGTCATTAAATTACTCCCACCTTAGGGCTTTACGTCCCCGTAAAGATACATCAAAACTAGGGAAACAAAAGAGGGTACTGAGCACACATCTGAGCCACCCACTCCCAAGTGCTGTTCTGGAGGTTCTCATGCTGTCATATGATGCGCACTAGAGGAATCAACCGTCCACGTTGGTCCCACTCCCGTCGTTCCTCGATCTCCACCAGGACCTCCGTAAAAGTCACCCCATCGTCAATGTCAAGCTCCCCATGGTCAATGATTTGTGTCGGGTCATGCACGTATCTCCTCAGCTGAGATACGTGGAAGACGTCGTGCACCCGGTGCAACTGAGGTGGTAGAGCCAGACGATAAGCCACCTCGCCAATCCTATTGAGGACCTGGAATGGTCCGATGAAGCGCGGAGATAACTTTCCGCCTCGACCAAATCTCCGTAATCCACGTCGAGGTGAGACAGGCAAGAAGACGTGATCGCTATCCTCGAACTCAAGTGACCTACACCTCCTGTCAGCAAAAGACTTCTGCCGGCTCTGAGCTGTCCTTATCCGCTCCTAGATGACCTGGACCTTCTCTGTCGTGGCCTGGACCATCTCCGGTCCCACAAGAGCTGCTAATATTTCTTCTTTGCTGAATGATAAATCTGGTCTCATCCCCAGGATGAACCACTTCCTTTGCCTAATACAGTCAATTCCGACATAGATGTTACTAATCCATACCAAGGATGACGTCGTAAGGCCTCGACGCTACTACCAAGAGATCCAATCGTTACTCTCGCCTCCAAGGGTTGAGTCACACTGTCGGCATCAGTTTGTGGTAACTGGGTGTCCTCCAGTAGATGTATCACAAGTGAGGGTCAAGTAAAAAGTCTAAACTGGAACCTCTTAGTAACAACACAAAAGAGGACATGAATAAAAACATCACAAGGGTATTTGTCTTTTATTATTGCAGATCATAATACAAAGACACTACACCATAGAAACACGGAACTAGAAGTACAAAAGACGTATCCACTAGTTCCGCTCCAGTCCATCTTCTCCCGGAGCTCCATGCTCATAGGCATCAGCTTCTTGAAGCTGAGCTCTCCTATGTTCTTCTGTCCCCTACAGTCGGGGTGGACCTCCTGGTGGTGGTGGTGGTAACACCCCGAAGCGTCGTCCACCTCCAACTGCATGGAAAACACCCCTTCCATGGCCGCCTACTCCTTGCGGCCCGCCCTGATCGAACCTCTCCCTCTGCCTGGGCGGTCCTTCGTTCATCTACTGGTCATCCGTATGGCGGGTCAGACAGTCACGAGCCATGTGACCAATCCCGCAGCAGGAGTAACACTGACCTCTCATGGAAAGTCGTTGTCAACCCTGAGTGCATCGCAAAAACGATCCGGAGTCATGCTGTCGACCACCTATAGGTCTAGTCCTCTTAGACCCATGTGTCATCTGTCTATCGCCCACTGCAGAAGACTCTGCCGCATACCGGAAAGTGGTGGGTCCTGCTGCTGGAGACTGCTCAGCAAGGAAACTCTCCACTAAGAGGGCTCGCTCCAATACTCCGGTCTGAGTCGGAATGTTGAGGGATATCATCGAAGCCCTGATCTCGTGCCTCAGTCACTGCTCGAAGGTCCGGGCCCAGAAGAACGGGTCCCATACCATATCTGTGGAGTAGCGTGAGAGATCAGTAAATCTCGCCGAGTACTGGGCCACTGTCATGCTGCCCTGTCACAGCTGTAGTAGCTCCTAGATGCGCACCGCTCAGAGGGTGGCTGGGACTAACTCGGAGCGGAAGATGCTCTCAAAGTCCGTCCAGAGGAGAGATGTCTCGTCGTGCACCCGGAGCATCAAGATCCACCATCTGCCTGATGCCGCGTGCAGGAGGCTCACTGCGAGGATCACCAAGAGGTCTGCTGGTGTCCTCACTAATATGAAAACTCGTACAACTGCCTCCAGCCAGTTCTCAGCGGCCTGAGGGTTCATCTCCCCGCGAAACCTGGGTGGTCGCTGGTGCTGGACCTCATGCAGTGCACTAAGGTGACGTGCGTCGTAATCGGCTGGGGCTGGTAGCATCGGTGGCTTGGCATGTATAGGTTTCGCTGGTGCCTTAGCTGTCAAAGGGCCCTGTACCATGTCCTCATCGCTCGGTGGTCTCTCGCCATGCACAATGCTCGGAACCCTAGCCGGTTGCCATCATGGGGCCATCCTGAAAAGTAAATAGGTGCACCACGGTCAAAACAGTATACCTGGTGAGCTGACACAAGTAATCACAAAGAAAACTTGAAACCTACACGCAATCAATGTTTTCGTGCATTATGTCGGAAATCAGAAGTCAGGGTCCTGGTTTATGGATACGTCGGCCGCCGCACCAACACTGGACTCCCTGGACTGATAACCACACCCAATATGCTAAACACTATTGCTTCACATAGAAGAAAGATCAGAGTCTGCGGTAGAACTGACCACCTCTGATACCAATTTGTCACGACCCGTCCTCAGGGACCGTGACATGACTACCCCAAGCCCGCCTTCCATAGGCCAGGGGCTGACGACTAGCACCAAGGCATAAATCCCGGAAAAAGGAAAGGCACTGCCTTTGAAAAGTAAACAAGCACCACAGAGTAAGCAAGCAGAAAAGTAAACACTATGTAAAAACCGTAACAAGGTGTACTGAAAGTAAAAGGGGCCGAAAATACAATTCCAACTGTAAAGTACAATAGAAAGGGGAAAACAGAAACTGAAAAGAAAAGTCGCAGCGTCGAGCCGTCCTCTGGAAGTCCCACCTGAAGGGTGGGTACAGATAGCCTCCACTGCTCCTTGGGTCCACCTGACCGCTCCGAGTACGTCCCGACCAGTGGTCCACCTCGAGGTACCGTCCTGCTCCGCAAGCCTCCACCATGATCAGCACTGCCCGTCGTCTGCAACCAACACAACGTAGTGCGGGCATAGCCCGTGCAGGGGTGAATAAAAGCAACTCATTAGGGACCCTGAGACCCCCGAAGGTCTCCCAGAATCCACAAAGGAAAGATACAATCACAAAGTAACATCTGACACTGCTTAGGTATATGCCCATACATATACCTATGTCATCAATTCCCGTTTGGCTCCAACATCCGAGCCCAAGCACATCCCAATCCACATAGGAAAGAAAAACGTAAATCCACACAGGATAGAAAAACACAATCCACAAAGGAAAGTAACACAGGATTCAGCTCACACAGGTATACTTCTTCAAATGACGATAGAGATGATCAGATGTAGCCACTGATTCATCTAATCTGTCGGGCCCACAAGGGATCAGAAGGTACTAACCCCCGCAATGACCCACATAGGATCGATCCGGAAGTAGGTATCAAAGCTTTTGCGAAACTCCTTCTCCATCAAGTACAGTTGTTATGTCGCTAAAACCATGCGCTTCCCTCTTACCTTGGACTGCTATTGTACTCCACCTATCGGGTTTCGTGGGCCTGCTGCTACAACCAAGCGCTCCCTCGTGCCGCTACAACCAAGCGCTCCTCCGTCGTGGGTCTGCCGCTACAACCAAGTGCTCCCATGTGCCATTACAACCAAGCGCACCTCTGTCGTGGGTCTGCCGCTACAACCATGCTCTCCCATGTGCTGCTACAACCAAGAGCACTCCGTCTTGGGTCTGCCGCTACAACCAAGTGCTCCCCTGTGCCGCTATAACCAAGCGCACCTCTGTTGTGGGTCTGCCGCTACAACCAAGCGCTCCAATGTGCCGCTACAACAAAGCGCACCTCCTTTGTGGATCTACCGCTACAACCAAGCGCTCCCCTATGACGCTACAACCAAGCGCACCTCCGCCGTGGATCTGCCGCTACAACCAAGCGCTCCCCACTGGGCTATCCGTAACACACCGAGTCGTTTGATCAACAGTCGTCAAATCTCAACCGGCTCTAGGGTTTCTGCACACAGCATGCTCGTTTCGGGAGGGTCCACTCGACGAGCTAAGAGGCTGATACATCAACTGCCACCTAGTCCAGAGTTGATGTATCCAAAAGTTCCGTATCACCAACAAGAACTCAACCTCACAGAGGGAACGTCAATCGGACGCCCGGTCTGAGAGTTGTTGGCTTTTTCGTCCCAGGGGCCCAGTTGGTTTTTAAGGAAAAACCAACCCCACCGTAATCCACCTGCGTCCAAACCTCAGGAAGAGTAAGACAAAATATCCTTCCCACTTAGAGGAATTCAACAAAGTCGACAGCACGTCAATCAGACGTCTGGAACTCAAGATATGAGCGTTTCCGCTCCGAGGGCCAGGTTGGTTTCGTGTACGAACCAACCCGGCTGAACCCAAGGTATTCCGAAACCTTGAGTGAGATATACCGAAACGACTGGATCGATCCAAGGATCGCACCTCCACTGACGGCGGGTCGTTCGGTGGTCCGTAGCCCGAGTTATGGGCAATTGAACCCAAACGGTCCAAAAACGGGGGTTTCGGGCCCGAGACCGACCCGGCCCGAGACCCCCCTGTTGGCCCGAACCAGGTCGACCCACCCCGGTTGGGCGCGGCCCATCCCGGCCCGGTGCGGTCCGGCCTGGAAGACCGGCCGGGCGCCGGTCCGGCTTGGGACAGCGCGCCCAGCGCGCTGTCTGGCTCGGCTTTGGCCGAGCCGTTCGGCAAAGGGGGGGGAGGCCTGCCCCCCTGTGTAACCCCCACCCCCCCCAAATTATGGGGGGCCGTTTGAACCGGATGGGGGAATTTAATTCCCCCAGACCCTTCCCTTTCCGGCCGGCCTGACCTGGACGGTCGGCTCCTTCTCAACGGGACCGGCGGTGGCCGGTCCCCTTCCAGCTCCGTCGCCGGCGGCCCGGTCCGGCCGCCGGTCACCATGCTCCGCCGCGGCCTGGAACCAGCTGCGGCCCTTGTCGTCCGGAGCGGTTCGATGGCACCGCACCCCTTCGCCGTGGCCCCGCTCCAGCCGTGGCACCTTCGATTTCCTTCGACGCTGCGCGACGGCGTCACGTTCTTAAACTTCATTCCACGGCGCGGCGCGACGACGCTGCACAATACTTGCTGTGTGATTCCCGCGTGGTGCGATGGCACGATGCCATCCCGTTCCATCCGCAAAAAAATCAAAAATGAACATAGGAGGGGGGTTCGGCCGTGTTTGTGGGGTCACCCCCCCCTCTCGTTAATCGATATCATATAGTCGAAAATCCACGATAATCGATAAACTAGAATCATGAACGGAAATAAGTAAATAAAATAATCCTCTACCTCAGATCAGGAACGGTGTTCGTCAACGAGCCGCGGAAGACGAGCGTCGCGGAGGTCGGGCGTCACGGGAGAACGTCGACGTCGCGAAGCGAGGATTCGAAGTCATTGACGGTGATTCCGTCACGGAAAAGATGACGTGGAAGAAGAACGTCGCGTCGCGGAAGAACCGTGTTCTTCATCCGAGAAGTTCTTCGTTGAAGAATGGTGTTCTTCGCGTTCTTCGTCGAGGTAGAAGAAGAAAAAGATGCTTCCCCAATCCTCTCAAGGTTTCAAAACTCTAACATAATAAAATAAGACAAAGTCTTATTTTATTAACAAAACCTACCATTTGAATTTCAAAAGTTTGAAATTCAATAAACACACACAACTCACCTCATTAAACTTATTACATTTAAGTCATAAGTTATAACTTATGTTAACAAAAAAAATTAAAGTGGGAGTTGAGGGGGTTTAGAGGATATGAAGGGGTGGGGTTTGTGTGGGCCCCACCACCCTCAAAACCTCCCAAGGGAGGTTAGGTGGTTACCAAACTTCCATCAAGAACTAACACTTAGAGTAAAATAATATAAATTGTAGTGTAATTATAAAATAAACTTCAACAATTTTTATTATCAACACTCGTGTAAACGCAACTCCGGAACAGGAGTACCTAAGCAATTATCAGCGATGCGGTTCCATCGGTGCCCTCGGAATTCGATTCCAGGCACCGGTTCAAAAGTTAGAAATTCCCGCTTGTTCGTTCACTGAACGTACCCGAGCCAAACTTCAGAAATTGATTCTGGTCACACCGGGCCTCGGAATCAGGTGCCGTCAGAAACCACACTCTTGTAATATTCCAAGTAAAATTAAGAAAAAATTTCCCTTGATTTTTATAGGTCTTTACATAAATAAAAAATTGTTAAAAAAAACCATTAAAATAAATGATTTATTTAGGAGGTTTTAAATCAGTAAAATAATCTTGGGAAATAAAAAAATGATATAAGATTATTATATAGTAGTTAATGGATATACAAATGACATTCAAACTTAAGGTAAGGTTTTTCTCATCTCCCATTTATTTAATTGATACATATTCTTTATTAACCAGTTATTTTGATTATGTGGTTTATATAATAGATATTAATATATATTATTATTATTTTCATGAAAATAATTTTAATTAATTAATTTTTAGGCTTTTGCCTCTTTTATGATATTTCGGTCAAGATATTTCAAATGTAGTTAGGGGTTTTATATCAACTTCCTTTCAATGAGGCATGTTTTTATGATATACACTAATTTATTTTATAAGGTTTATATAAATTTAATGCTTCATGTTACATCACAAATACATTACACATCCTTTTATATAAATTTCCAATTATAATTATTTCATCCAATGGGAAATAGTTTGAATTTTAACAAGTGGTAAACAGTATCTTAACATCATTTGTTTTCATTCGTTGTAGATTTTTTTAATAAAATTTCAGTGCCATGATTATGTGTGAATTAATATTTAATTTTATTAATATATATTTCAAGTTTTTTGTGGATTTAAATTTTTTAAACATCTATATTTTTAGTAAACCCCAATTTAATGTCATGATATTTATAAGGATTATTCGTTTCACCTTCCGCTTCTTTTATACATACATATATGATATGAACTAATATTTTTTATTCTGTAAAATATAGTAATACTTTCACCAATGTATCGTAAATATATGTATGCTCATAATAAAAAATTTTAGTTATGATGTTATTATTTCAAAAGTCTAGTGATTGAAATTTTATAATATTGCTGTAAAGTTTTTGTTAAAATATCTTCTCTTTCGTAGATTATTGTATTGAAAAAAATATTTTATTAAAACTAATTTACAGGTTGATTGACCATATTTATGTGGTTTTAAAATGTAAAGTTGTCAGCATTTTATAAATGAGTCTCTTTTGATTCATCTTACAATAATTTTTGAAATAAATATATTTCTAATTATATATTAAATTAATATATTTTCATTCCATCATTAAAATTAATTTATTTTAACATTTATATATAGGTTTCCATGGTTATTTTCTAAAGAAATGGTTTACCCAATTTTTGTTGGAATTTTCTATTTATAAAAACTACTTTCAAAGTAAAAGGTTATTTTCCTCAAAAATATTATTAATTATATTTTAATACTATTTATAATAATCAATGTCAACAAACCTCTATGTCACTTATTCTCCACTAGGGATATATTATAATGATACCATCCAAATAATTTCTCATTATGGATTTTTTTTAATTATATTTTCAAGGAACATGTTTCTATTATATGGGTTTATCATATTTCAATGTGATTCTCTTAGAAACTATTTCTTTTCCTTGGGTTACTTATTTTTTAATTAATAAATGTTTCTTATGATTTTTAGGATTATTTTAATTTTCAATGTCTTCTATTTATCTTATGGTTCTGAGAATTGTTTTTTGGGGTGAGTCCCATTATAGTTGATTGGTGATCCCTATATTTAATTTATGATGGTGTATCCTAGATAGTACTCCAATGAATAGGGTATTGAAGTATAATATATGGATATCCCTATTATAAGGGTATTATAAGGGATTTTTTACTGTTATTTGCAAATGAATTTCTAATATACTAACTATTTTTCTCTATGCTTATTATGGGTGTTAAATTTTTCCTGGGATCTAGATTGAAATTATATGATTCATGATTACTAATTGACATGATTATTTCCTTTGTAAAATCCTTTTATATTTCTATATGTTTTTTGCCCATGTTTTTATTGTCATGATTTCTATTATGTTATTCTTATGCACTTTCATTATTTTGTCATACCCTTATGCTAATATTATTGTCAAAGATGAAATCCAGTTTTTATTGTTTATGTTTACCCCTACTGAACATTTGATCTAAACCTTATTATGATTCATTTTCCCCAAGTTATCAATAATTTTGTTAGATAACTAATTTCTATAAGGTCCTCATATGTATGATGATTTTTATATAATGTGAAATTATAAAAGAATTATTTAGTAGGTGGAACAATCACTTGAATACATGTGCAATGATTAATTAATAGTTTGTACTAATTGAACAAAACCCTAAACTAAAATGGTATGTGGGTATGAAAGTGATACAATTTATCCATTTTAATTTTTTTTGGATGGGAAAACATGGGTCACGTAAATCGGTATCAAAACCAGAAATTTAATAATTGTGTTTTTTTCATGAGATCTGAGATTGTGTGTTTGGGGTTATTGTATTTATCTTCAAATAATGTATAAGATAACACTTTAGATTAGAATGATTTTAGGTGAGGTTATATTAAGATTTATTATATCATTTATGGGTTTACAATTTTATTGGTAATCATATGTTCAATGTGATACACGCCCCTTTTTAGGTTTAGTTAATGAAATTGAGAGGTGATTAATGAAATTTTGGTTGTTATTTTATTTTTTTGCCATATATTTTAAGATTGGTTTGAATATGTTCTATTCCATTACATTTATTTTAAATCTATTTAATGACATTGATATCATTTAGGGGTTTTATTATCTATGATATTGAGGTAATTATGGGGACACGTGTTTTATCATGTAGGCAAGCATATTATTTAATATTTATTTTGTGGTTTAAGTGATTAATTTTATTTCCATAAAAAGGAGATATATTTTTGTTATAGATAGGTTAATGGAATGATATAAACATTGAGGGTGAAAACTATTTAATTTTCGGGTTAATGAGTTCATTTTGGATATAGTTTTATTTATTTATAGAATTATTTAGTTTGATCATTGAGTTCAACTACTGAGTTTTTGAGAGTAATGTATTATTTAACCATATGAAGATATTTTATTTTGGAAATTACCATCCCATGTTCTAAACATTATTATTTTATTACCATTTAATTATATGAGGAATAAATTTTTGTTCTGTGTATGGTAATGAGATCCATTAAAATTATATTTTAGTGCATTTGTTATGAAAATTCATTTATAATACTCATCATTTGGATAAATTGATGAGATTGTGGTGGAAATTTATTTAAGGGTGGAATATAAAATATCAATTATGTTTATTTTTTTTATTAAATAATATCCATTCTATATAATTCTTCCAATCTAGGGAATGGAGTCTGAAACAATTTTTCCCTATTAGTATCATTTATGAAGAAAATGTTGCTATTTTTTACACCTATTTTATATATGGTTTTATAGTTGTTGACTTTGATAAGATCATTTAATTAACTGTTATAAATTATCTTTATCACTATCCATAATTATCTAGTAATTACATTTTTCTTCTATTTTAATTTTTTCATTTCCCACTTATGTTTTCTTACATGGAAACCTGGATATGTGTTATTCGATATGAACTTCATTCCTCCATCATTATCTATTCAAGTGGAACTTTTAATAATCCTTTTCTAGATTTATGTTTTCAAAAGTAGTATTTTTAAATGTAAAAATAGTCATTTCTATGTTCAATTTCAAATTTTGAAGAAATAATTTTTTAAATTGTTGTGGGGATATTGTAAAACCTAATGATTTTAAAAAATAAAACTATGATTGATATCATATATGACATGAAACACTGAGCTTAAATGACCAGTGAAATACATGACTATTATAACATAAACATTAATTTGGGGGGTATAAATAATATTAAATAATTTATAAATAATTATTAAAATTTCCTATACAATATAAATAAATTGATAAATTTATAAAAATAATCGATAAATTTGAAGTAATTTTATTTTCTGCTTCAAAAATATATATATTTATAAAAAATTTATTTTTTATAATAAAATAATATAATAAAATAATATATAATTTATAAAATATATGAGATAAAATTAATATAACTTTTGAAATAATTATTAAAAAATAATTTAGGGTAATATTCTTGTATTTTCTAGAATGTATTAATTTTTTAGTGAATATTTAACATAATGATTTTATAAAAAAAATCATCTCATCTCAATAAATTATGAAAATTAAAATTAAAATTATGTTTTAAATTTTATGTAATGAAAAATTATTATTAATTATTTATATTTAATATAATTATTTACATGTCAATATTTTTTATGTTGGATTATTTATAATATAATTTTTGGGTTTTAAAATTTATTCTTCTTGAAAACTTTATTAAAAAGCATATCATTTCTCCATTTATTGTGAATAAAATAATCCTATATGAGAATTTTTTAATTGATATTTTTATAATATATATCAATAAATATGATTTAAAATTTATATACTGATTTTTACAAGTCATCGAGTTAATATAAATCATCTATTACTTCAAAAATATAGTTCCTGAAAACCCACTTTCTAGTCTTGTATATGGGTTTAATCTTAAATTAAAATATGTGAATTTTGAAAAGTGAACATGGAAAAAATTATTCTATTATTTTACTAAAAATAGTTTTTATTATCTAATAATTTAAACTATTTTTTGTAATAATGGAAAGTGAAAATAGTAAAAATATTTTACTGTGGTTAAGGTGAAAACAATATTATTAGGGTTTAAACTAAACATATAAGGTTTAAAATTACCTAATTTTTTTTTAATTTATATTTATTGTTCATATTACGACTATATATCACATGTGGTTTGATAATAGTCTATTTTTAATCCTTTATTCATGTGAAAAACATCAAATCACAATTTTTTAATAAAAAATTAAAAGTGTGTAACTCACCTCACATATAAAAGGCCACCAACTATCCTATCCTCTTTATACCTTAATTCCATTTGGAATAAAAAATAATAAACCAAATACCTTTAATAATTCCCTCCCCACTACATATATCCCATTTTCATCATATAACCATCTTAATAAGTATTTTGCTGCAATCTTAAGGAGGTTTTCAAAGGACGGTGTATCATGCTTAACTGATCACTTTAGATTTATTTATTTTTCCACCATAATAAATTATTATTAGAACATGATGAATTGTTATATCTGTACAATAAAATATATATAATTTTTATTATAATTATTTAATAACCTATATCTATCTCATCATTCATTAAGTGTGAAATGAAATTGTCATTCATTTGTACAAAGGACTCCCCGATCACAAACTAATGTAATTCATTTCCCATGGCCTCCTCCAATGGATGGTTATAATGAAGTATTTATATTATATATATTTATGATATTTAAAATATAATTAATTTTTTTAATTATTATATCACATATAAATCCCTTCATTCAATTCTAAGGGGGATACTATAATACTGCTCTGTGTATAGTGGATTATAACCTCACGATGTGATGTGGTTTATTTTTCACTAACGCTTTACAAGGAAGTTAATTAGGATAATTTTAACGAATAAATATTATATATATATATATATGTGTGTAATTACTATTATATTAAATACATATTTTCCATTCTGAAATAACAAATATAATTTTAGTTCTTACCTCTCCACAAAATGTAAAACGATTATGCCATTCGTCCATACAAGAGGACTACTACTTCAATAAAGAGATGTGATTATTTATTTATACCCACATCACATGTATGGTGTGTATATATATATATAATAATTTATGTAATCATAAATATGGTATTTATGACATTTTAAGTATTCTGGAAATATAATATAATTCTTACATTCTTTCCATAATGATCACTGCTTTATAGAAACATTACATATGTGTACATACTACCTATCTCCATAATGATTTTAATATAGTTCATTAATTTTAACCATTTTATGTGATTTGATTTAATACTATAAATTATGTATGAAAAATAATATTATTTCTCTATTATTATTATAGATTTCATGGAATACTTAATGTAACATCCCAGGTAAATAAAAAATAAGACATTTTCATATTTATTAATATTTGTGAATTATATATTAATTTTACATTAAAGGGGTTGCTATGTTCGATAGCGTTCCTGATACGCAACAACGAGTTTCTCTGAAATCTTAAGTTGTACACTAGTAATATAATAATATTATTTTAAATAGTAGATAACACGTTGTCATTGTATTGGCCGGAAAGTATATAAATAACTAAAATATGATTATATATGTTTGTTAAATGTTTTTACATTTATCCAATAAAAGATAAAGGCTTAAAATAAGAAAAGAATTCAATTTTAAGCATAAATACTATAATATTCACTAAAAGGTCGATTTATCGCCTTTTGATGGCGATCCCTTGTTAAAAATATTTTTGGTCACTCTTATACATTATATTGGACCAAATAAAATCCTTCTTTAGAATCGGGACATCAAAATTTACATTGTGTATGTTTTTGTTATTTTTCCGATAATGTTTATTTTTAATGAATAAGTGAAAAATGATGTATTTTAATTCAAAAACTATTTTTAATGTAATGTATTTCAATGATTAGATTATATTTTGAATTGGTTTTAAAGTTCAATTAGAATATATTTTTACCATTTAATCCAATTATGGTCATTGGAATTAATTTCACTTTGAAACTAGACGTAAACTAGTGTCAATATTTTGAAATACATTGTTTCATAAAAACACGTTATTTGTTTTGACAACGGGAATTAATTATTAAATTCATTAATTAAACTTATAAGTTTTGAATGTTATAAAATAGACATAATTTTTTAATTCAGAATTTCATGTATATCTTAGGGTGAATTTTTGGTATTTTTCTGAAAAACATCAAATTTTGATGAATAGTGAAACCACTAAGTGCTAGTTAAAAACTGATTTTTCGTTTAAATGAAACTTCATCACTTTTGTGAACATATTTTCAAAAATCCAACATACATAGTTATAATTAGTATGTAAAATGTGGTTCAATAATATGAATATAATTTTTTGGTGAATATTAACTTTTATGTTTTATTAATCGCGATTAAAGGTAATTAGTGTAATTTAGGGTAAAAATAATGTTATAATAATATCACATTACATTTACACATGTCCTACCCTTATTTAATGTGTCCGTTCTGACCAATAAAATCCATGGGTCATCTTGGGCCCCCCATGGAGCCACTTGGGTAAGAAAATGACATTAATAACTTTTTATTTGATGTTAAAATAAAAATGTCACAAACATGTATTATTTTACTAAATCAATTTTTACATGGTGTAAAACAAGTCATATTTTTGACTATAAATATTCAATAGAAATATAAAATTATTTCCAACATCATGATATTTTTTTTTATAATATTTAGACATAAAATAAATAAATTTATTTATGACACCATGATGATGCAGCGATTAACTCAGTAATGAATGATTTAAATAAAATGACATGAAAAAGATAAATCAAAGACATACACTTGTCCAAAACTTATTGGTTGGGTGGATTTATAACCCTTATCACCTTAGCCTATAAATATATCTTTTTGGGACCTTTGAAATATGAAAATAATTTTATAATAAAGTAAACTTTTATAACATTTCAAGAGTGCCGCTCCTCCCTCTTATAAAAGGCCATGACCTCTACCACCTTACCCACACCTCTAAATGCATTTGATCAGCCATGATCTGTTCATTTTACCTCTACACATCCTTTTATTCATCATAGAAGCCTTACATTAGGTAGAAATCTCTTCAAGATACCCTTTTGGTTCAAACCAAGAGGAGTTACCAGATTTAAAGGTAATGTCTTCACTTGTGTTCTTTTGTTTTATTTGGCTCCTCCAACCCCATAAACTATTTTTATTCCTTCCTTTTATAACAACACTAGTATCTAAAATATAATAGTATTTTGGTATGAGATGTATTTGATTTAAATTTACACATACCTTTTTCTAATGGTCAGAGAACATACCATTTCTATGGTTGGTGAATTTGTGCCTCACGAAACAATGATTGTTCAATATTATTCTAACACCTTTCATGGTGTCTATTAAAATGTCACTATATTTATATATTATATATATATTAGGTTTATTTATTCCATATGATTCTGAATTTTTTATGGAATACCTTTATGGTTTCCATTATAGGGAAATGTGATATCTTTATTTTAGGAAGTGCTACTACCGCCCCCTCAAAGTGATTTGATTCGTTAATGCCATATGTGGGACGTATAAAGGATGGATTTTATGATTTTATATATGATATTATACTATAATTATAATATACCTTTATATAATTATTATTTCATTCCATTAAATATGAAATAGAAATGAATGTAGCGTTCATGCGTATGTACGGCTTACCGTCTCCATGAACGGTGCATTTCATTTCATACCTCTAAATGTTATATACTATTTTAAAATACATGTATATGCTGCATATATATGATATATATGATATCCAAATCATGAATATAATTCTGGATATAATGTACCTTTGACCACATGAACAACATGTAATTGTAAGAAGTCCATTTTTTACTTAAGAACCAAATATCGACAAAACAAAAACTAATAACTTAAATGATAAGATAATGTTTATAACATGAAAATAAGTGATATAAAAGGAATAATAATCTTGAAAAAATTTCTTAAGCAATTAAAAATTAACACTAGTTTATTATTCAGGAGATTAAAGAGCGATCGAGTCAATTCAGACACGAGGTATGGGACTTCGTCTCAATCTCCTTTCATTAAGGCATATTTTGTTCTAGTACAAGACTTTCTATTATAGGCTATATAAACCCCTTTGATTTCAACTTTTATTCAAAAAGAATATTTTCTATACGAATCATTTTACTAAACGAAAAAAATTATGTTTCTTTTTAACATACGTGGTGACAACGACCTTTCCACCGTCGAGAGTTTTATTTGATCATTAGCTTCCCCAACAAGCCGTAATATTTTTAAAAGAAAATAAATACCATATAATATTTTATGTATTTTGGTATTGAAAATGGTTTTGATAATGGATTTGTTATGTCAATATATTTAAGTGATATATTTTCCATGAAATGTGTAAATGTTTTCTTTCCATTATAATTGTTTTATGTGTTATGATTTTATAATGGTACTTGGACATTTGACAGATGGTTACGTTATAAACCAAATGAAATGTGGTGTCGTGAATACCTGGATGGGTGGTTACGTTATAACCTCCAATTAATTGTGTATGGAAGTCGGTCGTATGGATATTCCATGTAGTGATATGTGTGGAAGTCGACTGTATGGATACTCCATTTAAGTATGTTTAAGTCCAAAGTTACCCTTATATGTTATGTGTTCTCTATATGGATTTTATGGTAATATTTTGGATACAAAAGGGTAAGTAATGGTCTTTTATTTAGTGGAGAGTATTTACTACTTCATAAAGGTGAAAAGTATTACTTTGATTATGTATTCATGGTTTACATGATGTTTTGAAAAACGAACAATTTTCTTTCCTTGTGCATCCCTTCCTGAGCTTTTTAAGCTCACCCAATGTTTTTTTGAAATGTTTTTCACAGGACATAATATGGAATAGGGTCAAGGATGGGATCATGGAAAAGTCATGCTGTCTTAATCATGGAACTAGACATGACTCTTTTTTTAACAGTTCATATTTTGTAAAAAAGGGAAACTTTATAGAAGTGTCTACTATGTAATATTTTGAGATTTAATGGTTATGATCTGATTCTCTAAAACTCTAAACATAAAAAGATACTCAATATTAATTATTCATTTAATTCAATATTAATTGAGGTTTAAGGTCGGATCCTTATATTTGGTATCAAAGGTCGGTTTAGACAACTTTAGGAGTTAGGGTATTGTTAAATTAATATCCATAAAGTAATTTATGTTAATATTGAAATCATATAGAATTTACAGATTACCATGTTGATTCTTCTATGATTTGTCTACGTTAACAATACTTTTTCATAAAATAAACAGAGTATCTTTTTTGGGAAGGCATATATAGGAGAATGACCTTTCGAATCAGCAACCAAAGATGGTCCGAATCAGAATTGAGAAGTTTACTACAGTGATGGCTCAGTTGAATCAGGTGATAAACGAAAGTTGTGTTTATTGATGAAATTTTGGTGTTATCTAAAAGTAAAGAGTAGCATGAAAGTCATTTAAGGGTTATCTTTCAAACCTTAAATGAAAATAAACTGTATGGAAAATTCAGAAAGTGTGAGTTTTGGTTACAAAAAATTTCTTTCCTTGGTCACATTGTTTCAAAAAATGGCTTAACTGTTGATCCTGCTAAAAAAATGTTGTTGGATAATGGCCAAGACCTACAAATATAACTGAGATCCGTAGTTTTCTTGGTTTGTCAGGTTACTACAGAGGGTTTGTTAAAAAATTTCATGGTTACCTAGTCCAATGACTAGGTTAACTCGAAATGGTATTAAGTTCATCTGGACAGAAGAATGTGATGATTGTTTTCAGTAATTGAAAAAGAGATTGGTGAATACTCCAGTTTTGGCACTTCCTTCTAGAAATGGTGATTTTGTTAACTAATGTGATTCTTAGTTGAAGGTAATTTGTTGTGTCCTTATGCAGAATGATCGGGTAATTTCTTCTGCTTCATGTCAGTTTAAATCTCATGAGTTAAATTACCCTACACATGATTTGGAATTACCTGCTGTTGTTTTTTCTCTAAACATTTGGAGGTATCATTTGTATGGTGTAAAGTGTGAAATATATACTGATCAAAAAATTTAAATTATATATTCACTCAGAAAGAATTGAACATGAGACAGAGGATATGACTAGAATTAATCAAGGATTCTGATTGTACAATTCATTACCATCCGGGGAAAGCAAATAAAGTGGCTGATGCTTTGAGTCAAAAAAGTAATGCTTCATTAACCATGCTACGTTTGGAATGAGATCCATTAGTTTTTGATTGGATGAACTTTGGAATAGATGTTATTGGTGTAGGATGTTCATCTGTTTTGTTTCAGGTGTCAGTGAGATCATCTCTATCAGACAGAATTAAGCAAGCACAGAAGAAAGACAGTGGGTTGCAGAAAAAGGTAGAGCTGGTTCAGAAGGGTATGTTTCCTGAATTTAACATTGATAATGATTGTCTTTTGAGGTTTGGTAAGAGATTATGTGTGCCTTGTGATTCACAGTAGAAGAATGAGTTATTATGTGAGGCTCATTGTTCCTCGTTTTCAGTTCATCCAAGTAGTACTAAGATGTACGAAGATCTACAGGAGTTTTACTGGTGGGATGGAATGAAAAGTGATATTGCTGATTTTATTGTGAAGTGTTTGACTTGTCAGCAGGTTAAAGCAGAGCGGCAGTTACCAAAAGGGATGCTTCAGTCATTACCAGTTCCAGAGTGGAAATGGGAAAATATATCAATGGACTTCGTTGTGGGATTACCAAAGACATCTCGAGGTAATAATACATTCTTGGTTATTATTGATCGATTGACTAAATCTGCACATTTCCTTCCTAATCGAGATACATTCTCTCTAGATCAACATTATCGATTTTATCTTAAAGAGATAGTCAGGTTGCATGGATTTCCCCTCTCCGATGTATCTGATCTTGATCCCAGTTTTACTTCTAACATTTTGAAGGGCCTTTAGAAGTCGTTGGGTACTTAATTAAATTTTAGTACAACTTTTCATCTTCAATCAAATGGGCTTTCAGAATGACTATTTAGGCTTTGGAGGATATTCTACATTCTTGTTTGATAAATTATCAGGGAAGTTGGGACCAACATCTTTCTTTGTTTGAATTTTCTTATAACAACAGTATTCATTCCAGTATACAGATGGCTCTATTTGTGGCATTATATGGAAAATAGTGTCGAACTCCATCTTTTTGGGAGGAAGTAGGGGAAAGGAAGCTGATGGGACCAAAATTGGTAGAAGAGATGGCAGAAAAAGTTCAGTTGATTCAAAAACACTTGAGAACAGCGTAGAGCAGGCAGAAAAGTTATGCAGATAACCAGAAGAAGGATATATCTTTCGAGGTTGGTGATCATGTCTTTCTCAAAGTTAATCCATGAAAAAGTGTGATGTGTTTTGGTAAGAAGGGAAAGTTGAGTCCGAGGTTTATTAGACATTATGAAATCCTAGAGAAAGTTGGATCAGTTGCATACAGAGTGGCATTACCTCCATGTTTTTCCCAGGTACACAATGTTTTTCATGTTTCAATGTTGAGAAATTATATACCATATCCATCTCATTTTTTGAGCCCAGAGGTAGTTCAGTTGGAGGAGAATCTCTATTATGAAGAACAACCCGTCCAGATTCTTGGCCGAAGAGAGCAAGTTTTGCGAAATAAGGTAATTTATCAGGTGAAGGTTTTATGGAAAACCCCTATGGTTGGAGAGGCAACGTGGGAATTTGAAAATGCTATGAGGGATAAATACCCCCACTTATTTTGATAAGTGAATAAAATTGTGAGGACACAATTCCCAAAAGGGGGGAAGGATGTAACATCCCTGGTAAATAAAGAATAAGACATTTTAATATTTATTAATATTTTTGAATTAAATATTAATTTTACATTAAAGGGGGTTCTAGGTTCGATAGCGTACCTGATACGCAACAACGAGTTTTTTTGATATCTTACATTGCACACTAGTAATATAATAATATTATATCAAATGGAAGTTAACACGTAGTCATTGTATTGGTGGTAATGAATATAAATAACTAAAATATGATTATATATGTTTGTTAAATGTATTTACATTTATCCAATAAAAGATAAAGGCTTAAAATATGAAAAGAATTCAATTTTAAGCATAAATACTGTAATATTCACTAAACGGTCGATTTATCGCCTTTTGATGGCGAACCCTCTTTAAAAATAGTTTTGGTCACTCTTATACATTATATTGGACCAAATAAAACCCTTCTTTAGAATCGGGACATCAAAATTTACTTTGTGTATGTTTTTGTTATTTTTCCGATAATGTTCATTTTTAATGAATAAGTGAAAAATGTTGTATTTTAATTCAAAACCTCGTTTTAATCTTATTTATTTATGTGACTAGATTATCTTTTGAATTGGTTTTACAGTGAAATTAGAATATATTTTTACCATTTAATCCAATGGTGGTCATTGGAATTAATTTCACTTTGAAATTAGACTTAAACTAGTGTCAATATTTTGATATATATTGTTTCATAAAAACACGCTATTTTTATTGACAACAGGAATTAATTATTAAATTAATTAATGAAAATTATATGTTATTAATTTTTTATAATAGACAAAATTTTTGAATTCGGAATATCATGTATTTCATAGGGTGAATTTTTGGTATTTTTCTGAAAAACTTTAATTTTTGATGAATAGTGAAACCACTAAGTGGTAGTTAAAAACTATTTTTTCGTATAAATGAAACTTTATCACTTTTGTTAATTGAATTTCAAAAATCCGACATACATTGTTTTCATTATTAAGTAAAATGTGGTTCAATGGGCGGAAAATAATTTTTTGGTGAATAGTAACTTTTATGTTTTATTAATCGCTATTAAAGGTAATTAGTGTAATTTAAGGTAAAAATAATGTTATAATAACATGAAATTACCTTGAAACATGTTATACCATTATTGGATGTGTCATGACCGACCCAGAAAATCCATGGGTCAACTTGGCGACCCCATGGAGCCACTTGGGTAAGAAAATGACATTAATAACTTTTTATTTAAAGTTAAATTAAAAATGTTACAAACATATAATGTTTTACTAAAACAATTTTTATATGGGGATATACAGGTCCTATTTTGTCTAAAAATATTAAATAGAAATCTAAAAATATTTCCTACATCATTATATTTTTTTTATAATTTTTAGACATTATATAAATAAATTTATTTTTGACACCATGATGTTGCAACGATTACCACATTATTGAATGATTTAAATAAAATGAAAATATAAAGTAAAATCTAAGACATACACTTGTTCAAAACCTATTGTATGGGTGGATTTAGAACCCCTATCACCTTAACGATGAAATTAATTTTGTTGGTACCTTTAAAATCCGAAAAGCATTTTATAATAATGTAACGTTTTATAACATTTCAAGAGTGCCCCTCCTCCCTCTTATAAAAGGCCCCCACCTCTACCACCTTACCCACACCTCTCAAGCCATTGGCTCGGCCAAGATATGCTCATTTTTTCTCTCCAAATTCATCTCTTCATCATAGAAGCCTTTCCT
Organism: Viscum album; assembly: GCA_963277665.1. Taxonomy (NCBI): domain Eukaryota; kingdom Viridiplantae; phylum Streptophyta; class Magnoliopsida; order Santalales; family Viscaceae; genus Viscum; species Viscum album. The sequence goes on along the minus strand of OY728122.1, from coordinate 2,004,040,887 downwards.
TAGGCATAAATCTCATCAAGAAACCCTTTTGGTTCAAACCAAAAAGAGTTACCCGATTTAAAGGTAATGTCTTCACTTGTGTTCTTATTTTTTATTTTGCTCCTCCAACCCCCTAAAATATTTCTATTCCTTCCATTTATAACAACACAATTATCATCAATATACAAGGATGTTTTTATGAGAATAATTTTATTTACACTTACACACACCTCCATCTAATGGTCAAAGAACATATTGTTTCTGTGGTTGGCGAATTTCTGCCTCATGAAACGATGATTGTTCAATATTCTTCTAACACCGTTCATGGGGGCCATTAAGATGTCACTATATTTAAATATGATATAAATTAGGTTTATGTTTTCCATATGATTATGTATTTTTCTTTTATGTCATACCTTTATGGTTTCCATAATGGGTAAACGCGATATCTTCATTTTAGAAAGTGCAGATTATCGGCCCCTCAAAGTGATTTGATCCATTAATTCCATATGTGGGAAGTATAAAGGATGGATTTTATGATGTTATATATGATAGTATACTGGAATTATAATATAACTTTATATGATTATGATTTAATTTCATTAAATAGGAAATAGATATGAAAGTAGCGTTCATGCGTACATACGACTTAGTGTAAGGACCCGGCCTCAGACATGTCATAGAAGAGGAACTTATTCTAGTCTAGTTTCTAGAAATAGATACATGCTTACAAAAATAATCAGAGTTATAATGAAAAACTAAAAAAACTGAAAAATCATCACCACTTCCATGTGTAACAACAAGGATGACTAACTCTGGATTTCAAGGAAACTTGTGAAAAACATTTCGAAAAATTGGGGTGAGCACAAAAGATGCTCAGTAAGGGGTTTAAAACCTTCGATAAATATCCTTTTAAAAAAACGGTATATAAACATTTAGTAGTACCATTTTTTTAAAATACCATTTGAAATTAATTACGGCATCAAAATACTAGTTCAATTTTTTGAATATACTGACGTTTAAAAATGCTCAAATATACTCTAGTGTTTTTTGGAAAACATTATGCAAGCTTCTGAAAACAAAATAACTAATTCCGTGACTTCTCGACTAATTTTAGGCCATGATAGGTCCACTCCCATTCCCTTCCTATCTACCACACTTGAGAGTCGGGTTTTCTAAAAACATTTTTAAGCTTGCGTTAAATATGTATACATTTGCACTGGGTTTTCATATATTAAAACTCGTAAACAACGTTTGATACATATGTAATGCATGTGTAAAATATATATATATATATATATAATCTGATATATATATATATATATAATTTTATAAGATTTCATCTTCTTGTTATGAAGTAGTCGATCTATACATAGACTTATCTCTGCATGATTTTTCATACATACTTTTACCTTTAGCGATTTTTTCTTTTTATAAATAATAATAACAAATTAACCATGCATATATATTTATATATAGCGCATATAATATGCACAACTATTATCCAAACACAATTTTTGATAACAATGTGCACATCGTTTCCTTAATAGGAAATAATTGTTATTACATATATGACATTCAAGAGTTAATTTTATAATTCAATGAGTGTCAATGATGAAGATAAAAGCATGGTCATGTATCTATGCAAATGTGACACTCATAATGTCGATAAAACACATTGACATTTTATGTGTGTTCTTTCAGAAACATGACGATAAATTGTAAAAAAAATTCAAAATAATAATCATTATTTTATCCATATTTTAATATATATATATATATATATACATATATTTATACATGTATAACCATTTAAAATAACATAACTTGAATAATCAGAATAAAATCACAATTTAAAATTATATTTTCACCCACTTAAAATTCTGCAGAATAAATGAAAACCAATACCAAATAACATTTTACATGGTTATTGAAATATAAATATTTGTATATAAATCTATATATACAAAAGTATATAAAAATAGGTTCTTCTTAATAAAATAAAATCATGAATCACTCTTTGGAAACTTTTAAAAGAGGTATTGAAATCTATGTATATAAATCTGCATATATTGAATTATATAGTAATGGTTTGTAACATAGAGATAATTGAATATATACCCTTACAACCATAACATTTGAGGGAAAATTTATTTAAAACTAGAAGACTTATCATATGTGTAATTCAGATTAGGAAGATATAATTTTATACAAATATATATACATATATATATATATACCCTGTATATACATAGAGGTTTTCAAAAACAAATGAAAATAATAAAATTCCCTTACCTGCTAGTGGAGAACGATGTAGAGAGAAAATATCATACTTTCTTTTCAAAAGAGTGGTCTGGATTATGTCTTATGACCATGGAGGAAGGTTTCTCCATATTTATAAATATTTAGGACTCCTTAATCTTCCGAGAGAAGCTGAGTTATGTTTAAAAAAAAGTAAACAAAACAATGACCCAATAAAACCCTACGCTAACAAAACAAAAATATGAGTCTTATTTTTTCCCAAATATGATGTTTTTATTATTATTATATTGTATATAAAACAAAAATGGTGAGTTTTTACTTATATTTATATCTTATTCTATTATGTTTCAGTTGCATCAATTATTGAACTATTGTTTATATATATATTATTTATTCTCTTTTTTTGGCCTTTAACATTAGTTTTTTTTAAAAATATCTATCATTTTTATCATCATTTGATTTGTTTATTTTTTTTATTAATTTCCTTTAGCAATTTTTTTGAAGTAAACATCATTCCACATTTTTTTACCTATTTTTTAAACTCATGTTGTTTTCTTTCCTTCAATCTCTCATTGCTCTCTTTATATTTTCTTATCTCACTTGTTTGACTTTTTTGACATGCCATCATTACCACTACAATGATATATTATTATATTATATATTTTATGTCAAGTCATAATTAATATAACGATTTATTATTACATTTTTATTTAATAGAAAAAAACATGTTACTTTTTTTAATGAAATCAGGTTTTTATATATAACGTATTTTTTCGTTTTTTTATAAACTTCACGTTTTATTTTAGTATATACATATGAAGTGCATATTTAATAAAGAAATTACTATATATTTATAAAATATTTTATTTTTATAAAGGAATAATAATTCCCTTTTCAAAAATTGTCTTACCATTAATTATAATTATTATTATCATTAGTGAAATTATCATTACCATTAAAATATTAATATAGATTATATTTGTCAAATTATATTTATTTCAAAATAATGGTAAAATTAGTGTCATAAGTATTTTCATTTCATTATATACATGTAAAATATAATATCACAATTTAATATATATATATATAATGAAACATATAAAATGTTATGTTATAATAATAATATCACGCCACAAACACACAAATCAAGCAATAACCAATTTTGACTTCTTATCCCCAAAATCCACGCCACACATAAAAAAAATCAATATATTATTTAAAAAAATAGGTGGTTCAATCAATCCTCTATTTGCATTCACACATCTTTATTTTTTAATAATAATAAATTTATTTATTCATTTGATTAAAACCTCAAAACATTTAAACTATTAATAAATTATATATTTAAATATATTCCCCATTTAGAGTTTTTTACATGAATATGAATATATATATATATATATATATAATTCGTTTTATTAAAATAAATATTTCAAATCACACATTTTATATATATTTACACAAAAATTTAGCGATTTTTATATATATAAATATATATATATATATATACCATGTTAGTGTTTATATATATATATAAATATAATTTATTTTTATAATTAATTGAAATTACATTTTTTTAAAACATAAATTTATTATGCATTTTTTTAATATAACAATTATACTATTTATAATTTATAAATTTAATAAACAAAAGAATAATATATATCATATATTTATAATATATATTATCTTAATAATAATAATAATAATAATTTTATATGACATGTATAATAAAATGATAATTATATAATAATATTAGTTTTGTTAATTAATAATTCTAAACTAATATTTTGATTTATATCATTATCAACCTAATTAAAATTATTCTACATTTTAAATAAAACAATTACATATATAAATACATTGCTAAATATATTTTGATATTTAAATATATTACATACACATACATTTATTACAATATTATTAGATTATCAACATTATTCATCCATTTATTTATTTTGATAAATTGATTTACAAAAATTATTTCATTAAAACAATTTTTTTAAAATTCGTACTTTAATATAATATTTATTTTCGTTTAAAAAGAATTAATGCTCTTAAAAACTTCATTGCATGTTAGAAAATCTTTTTGAACAATTAATTTTTATTAATTTTGTTTTAAGATTTTATCTATGTAAATATATATATATATATATATATATGAAAAATATTAATTCAAAACATTTTTTAAAATAAAACATCATTATTAATTATTTCATTTATTAGAACAACTTTTTTGAAAATATATTTGACATCGTCGCGTATTAAAAACAAGACATTTTTTTATAAATAAAAGTATTCATAAATATTCATTTTAAAAATAAATTGTTTTTATAACATTATTCACTTAAATTATAATTTATTTGTAATTATACTTTTTACTAAGAACCGAGGTGTTAAAATATCCCCCCCTTAACAGAATTACTTCCTTGCAATTCAATCATCAGAATAAAACTAATTCTCAATTTCCATATTTAGAATTTAGAAAACTAAGTCCGCTAGATTCCTAGACACTAACGTTAAACCATAACATCTAGTTTAAATGTTTTCTAGACCGTTCCTCTAATACCAAGTGTAAGGACCCAACCTTACACATGTCATACAAGAGGACCTTATTCTAGCCTAGTTTCTGGAAATAGATACATGCTTACAAAAAACATCAGAGTTACAACGAAAAACTAAACAAACTGAAAGATCATCTCCGCTTCCGCGCACAATAACAAGGATGACCAACTCTGGATTTCAAGGAAACCTGTGAAAAACATTTCAAAAACTTGGTGTATGTGCAAAAGATGCTCAGTAATGGGTTTAAAAACTTTTGATAAATATCTTTTGAAAAAATAGTATATAAACATTTACGAATACCATTTTTTTAAAATACCATTTGAAATTAATTACAGAATCAAAATACTAGTTCATTTTTTTGAAGATACTTACGTTTAAAAATGCTCAAATATACTCCAGTGTATTTTGGAAAACATTATGCAAGCTTCTGAAAACAAAATAACTAATTCTGAGACTTCTCGACTAATTATAGGCCATGATGGGTCCACGCCCAATCCCTTCCTGTCTACCACACTCGAGAGTCAGGTTTTCTAAAAACATTTTTAAGCATGTGTTTAATTCGTATACATCTGCACTGGGTTTTCATATATTAAAACTCGTAAACAATGTTTGATACATAAGTAATGCACATGTACAAATTTATATATATATAATCTTATATATATATATATACTTTTAAAATATTTCATCTACTTGTTCTGAAATAGTCGATCTATACATAGACTTATCTCTGCATGATTTTTCATACTTACATTTACCTTTAGCGATTTATTCCTTTTAGAAACAATAATAACAAATTAACCATGCATAAATATTGATATATAGCGCATACAATATGCACAACTATAATCCAAATACAGTTAGTGATATCAATGTGCAAGACGTGTCATTAATAGTAAATAACGGTTATTACCTATATGACATTCAAGAGTTAATTTTATAATTCAATGAGTGTCAAATATGAACATAAAAGCCTGGTCATGTATCTATACAGATGCGATGCTCATAATGTCGATAAAACACATTGACATTTTAGGTTTGTTCTTTCGAAAACATGATGATAAATTGAAATAAAATTTGAAAATAATAATCGTTATTTTATCCATATTCTAATATATGTAAATATACATATATTTATACATGTATAACCATTTAAAATAACATAACTTGATTAATCAGAATAAAATCACAATTTAAAATAATATTTTCACCTACTTAAAATTCGGAAGAATAAAAGAAAACAAAAACCAATTAACATTTAGCTTGGTTTTTGAAATATAAATATTTATATATAAATCCATATATACCAAGGTATATAAAAATAGGTTCTGCTTAATGAAATAAAATCATGAAACACTCTTTGGAAACGTTTAAAAGAGGGATTGAAATCTATGTATACAAATCTGCATATACTGAATTATATAGTAAAGGTTTGTAACATAGAGACAATTGAATATAGGCCCTTACGACCATAAGATTTGAGGGAATATTTATTTACAACTAGAAGAATTATTATATGAGTAATTCAGACTAGGAAGATATAGTTTTATACAAATATTTATACATATATATATATATAGCTTGTATATACATAGAGGTTTTCAAAAACAAATGAAAATAATAAAATTCCCTTACCGACTAGTGGAGAATGATGTGGAGAGGAAATATCCTACTTTATTATCAAAAGAGTGGCCTGGATTATGTCTTATGACCATTGAGGAAGGTTTCTCCATATTTATAAAAATTGAGGACTCCATAAGCTTCTGAGAGAAGCTGAGTTATGTTTTAAAATATTTTTTTAAACAAAAAAATGACCCAATAAAACCCTATGCTAACAAAACAAAAACATGAGTCTCATTTTTTCCCAAATATGTTGTTTTTCTTATTATTATATTGTATATAAAATAAAATTGGTGAGTTGTTACTTATATTTATATCTTATTCTATTATGTGTCAGTTGCATCAATTATTGAACTATTGTATATATATATATATATTATTTCTTATCTTCTTTTGGCCTTTAACATTTTTTTTAAAAAAATATCTATCATTTTTTATCATCATTTGATTTGTTTCTTTTTTTATTAATTTCCTTTAACATTTTTTTAAGTAAACATCATTCCACGTTTTTTATCTATTTTTTAAACTCACGTTGTTTTCATTCCTTCAATACCACATTTCTCTCTTTATATTTTCTTATCTCACTTTTTTGACTTTTTATTCATGCAATCATTACCACTACAATGATATATTATTATATTATATATTTTTTTGTCAAGTCATAATTAATATAACAATTTATTATTATATTTTTATTTATTAAAAAAACTTGTTACTTTTTTTAATGAAATCACGTTTTTATATATAACGTTTTTTTTTCTTTTTTTATAAAAATCACGTTTTATTTTAGTATATACATATAAAGTGCGTTTTTTAATAATGAAATTATTATATATTTATAAAATATTTCATTTTTATAAAGTAATAATAATTCCCTTTTCAAAAAATGCCTTACTATTAATTATAATTATTATTATCATTATTGTAATTATCATTACCATTAAATTATTAATACAAATTATATTTGTCAGATTATATTTATGTCAAAATAATTGTAAAATTAGTGTCATAAGTATTTTCATTTCGTTATATACATGTAAAATATAATAGCACGATTTAATATATATATATATATATATGTATAATGAAACATATAAAATGTTATATTATAATAATAATATCACGCCACTATCACAAAAATCAAGAAATCACCAATTTTGACATCTTATCCCCAAAACCCATGCCAGACATAAAAATAATCAATATATTATTTTAAAAAATAAGAGGTTTAATCAATCCTCTTCTTGCATTCATGCATCTTTATTTTTTAATAATAATATATTTATTTATTCATATTGTTAATACCTCAAAACGTTTAGAATATTAATAAATTATATATTTATATATATTCACCATTTTAGCGTTTTTACATGAATATATATATATAATTTGTTTTATTAAAATAAATATTTCAATTCGCACATTATATATATATATACACAATTTTAGCAATTTATATATATATATATATATATATATACCATGTTAGTGTTTATATATATGTATAAATATATATATATATATATAATTCATTTTTATAATTTATTGAAATTAAATTTTATTTAAACATAAATTGTTCATGAATTTTTTTTAATATAACAATTATACGTATTTATAATTTATAAATTTTATAAACAAAAGAATAATATATATCATATATTTATAATATATATTATCTTAATAGTAATAATAATAATAATTTTAAATGAAATGTATAAAAAAATTATAATTTTATAATAATATTAGTTTTATTAATTAATAATTCAAAACTAATATTCTGATTTATATCATTATCAACCTAATTAGAATAAGTCTATATTTTAAATAAAATAATTACATATATAAATACATTACTAAATATATTTTTATACGTAAATATATTACAAACACATACATATATTACAATATTATTAGATTATCAACATTAATCATTCATTTATTTATTTTGATAAACTAATTTACAAAAATTATTTCACTAAAACAATTTTTTAAAAAATTTGTACTTTTACCTAATATTTATTTTAGTTTAAAAAGAAATAATTATATTAACAACTTCATTACATGTTAGTAAATCTTTTTGAACACTTAGTATTTATTAATCTTGTTTTAAGCTTTTATCTATTTACATATATATATATATATATATATGAAAAAGATTAATTCAAAACATTTTTTAAAATAAAACATCATTCTTAATTATTTCATTTATTAGAACAACATTTTTGAAAATATATTTGACATCGTTGCATATTAAAAACATGACATGTTTTTATAAATCAAAGTATTCATAAATTTCAATTTTGAAAATACATTGATTTTATAACATTATTCACTTAAATTATAATTTATTTATAATTATACTTTTTACTAAGACTCGGGGCATTACACTTACCATATCCATGAACGGTGCATTTTATTTCTTACCTCTAAATGTTATATACTATTATAAAATACATGTATATGCTAGATATATATGATATATATGATATACAAATCATTAATATCATTCTGGATATAATGAACCTTTGACCACATGAACACGATGTAATTGTAAGAAGTCCATTTTTTACTTAAGAACCATATATCGACAAAACGAACATTATTAACTTAAATGATTACATAATGTTTATAACATCGAAATAAGTGATATAAAAGGAATAATAAGCTTGAAAAAGGTTCTTAAGAACATATAAATTAACACTAGTTTATTATTCAGGAGATTAAAGAGCGATCGAGTCAAGTCGGACACAAGGTATGGGAGTTCGTCTCAATCTCCTTTCATTGAGGCATATTTTGTTCTAATAAAAGACATTATTTTATACACTGTAGAAACCCGTTTGACTTATAATTTTATTCAAAAGGAATATTTTCAATAGGAAGAATTTTACTAAACGACAAAAAGTATGTTTCTTTTTAACGTACGTGGTGACAACGCCCTTTCCGCCACCGAGAGAATTATTTGATCTTTGGATTCCTCGACAAGACGAAATATTTTTAAAAGTAAATAAATACCATATACTCTATTATGTATTTTGGTATAGAAAATGGGTTTGATAATGGGTTTGTTATGTCAATATATTTAATTGATATATTGTGCTTGAAATGTGTAAATGTTTTCTTTCCCTTATAATTTTTTATGTGATATGATTTTATAATTGTACTTGGACATTTGACAGGTGGTTACGTGATAAACCAAATGACGGGTGGCGCTGTGAATACTAGGACAGGTGGTTATGTTATATCCTCCAATGCATTGGGTATGTAATTCAGCCGTATGGCTCTTCCATGTAGTGACATGTGTGGAAGTCGACCGTATAGTTATTCCATTTAAGTATGTTTATGTCCCAAGCTACCAGTATATGTTATGTGTTCTTTATATGGGTTTTATGGAAATGTTTTGGTTACAAAAGGGTACGTAATGATATTTTATTCCTAGAGTATTTCCAACTTCCTAAAGGTGAAAAGTATCACTTTGATTAAGTATTCATGGTTTACTTGATGTTTTGAAAAACTAACAGTTTTCCATCATTGTGTATCCCTTAATGAGCTTTTTATGATCACCCCAAGTTTTTTATAAAATGTTTTTTCACAGTCCATAATGTGGAATAGGTTCAAGGATGGGATCAAGGAAAAGTCATGTTTTCTTAAACATGGAACTAGACATGACTCTTTTTTTAAGAGTTCATGTTTGGAAAAAAGGGAAACATTATAGAAGTGTCTACTATGTAATCTTTTGAGATGTAATAGTTATGATCTGATTCTCTAAAACTATAAACCTGAAAAGATCCTCAATGTGAATTATTCATTTAATTAAATATTAAGGTAGGTTTAATGCCGGGTCCTTATACATACCATTTTGGAAATGGTTAATATATCGATTTCTTTTTAAATATATGGACCAAACAACCTCAAAACACATAACTGGGACTTAACTAATTAAATATTTAAATATGTCATTAAAATAATTATTTTATAAGTATATGTTTTAAAACATATAAAAGATGCTTATGAAATAAAATAAATGATATATATTAATTATATTAAAGATAAATGACATAATGTAATGTCTCGACTCTTAGTTAGGGTTTTCTTGTCTTACTTTTATTTATGTAAGCCTTATGAGATATTCAACTATTATTTTTATTATCTATTTCATATACATAACATTATAATGTAATATAACTATTTTCATTATAATTATTTAAATTAATTAATGAATATGTGGTTGTTTCTTTCATTATGTTTTGTTTAGAATACTAGCAATGTTATAACAGATTTTGTCTATATTTCCATTCATTGAGGAATATTTTAATATTATGCACTTTTTTATTTTATATGGTGCATATTATTCTAATTGTACATGTTAAATCATGAAAAAATTATTCTTCATTCCATTTTAGGTTCAAATTTTATTCATTTCATCCAATTGGATTTGAGTAGAATGTTACCAAGTTGTAACGGGTTTCTAAACTCAATTTATTTTCATTGGATTAGAATTTTTTTTTCATTTTCATTTTTTTCTATTATTATGTGAGAATTAAGTTATTAATTGTTTATTTATCTATTTTTTTAAAAAAATTATATAAATGTTTTACACATAACCTTTATATTTATTAACTCTTAATTAAATGGAATGATCATTCTTAAGGTTATTCATATAAAATTCTTATTCTATTGGACATACATCCTTGATACACACCAATATTACTTTATGAGGTTTATATACTAACACATTGAAAATTACTTCATGAATCTACTTAATTTTCAAATATTTAATGTTTAATTTTATGTTATTATTTAGTGGGATTATGAATCAAAATTTACCAATGTGGAAAAAGATTTATATTATCAATAATTTCTCAGATTGCTTATGGTCAATGTTTTATTAAAGGAAATCCCATGATATTATTTTTCTAACCGACATATCATTTATTATCCTATATTTATGAATGTCTGTTACATTTTTTATATCAATTTCATCAATTATTGATTAAAGAAACCACATGAATGTTGTTTGTAATTAATATCTATTTTGTATCTTCCATAAGATCTATAACCATTCCCTTATAGATTTATTTTTCATAATAGTTTTTCAAGAATATTATTTTATAGAAATAAATTATTTCCTAAAACTATTTTACAAGAACTTTAAACTTATTATAAAGGAATTTTAAAAAAAAAATTTCTAAAAAATTTCTTAATTAATTTTTATTCATTTTTCAGAATGAGTGAAACAATGTTTAATTTTTTCATTGATGACAAGAAATGAATTTCCTACTATCAAGTGAATTATATTAATTGATCCTTAAATTAAATTATTCCAATTTTATTTTTAACGAAAATTATGTTCATAATTTTTTTAAATTTCAATCATTAAAAGTGATTTCATTGAAAATTATTATTTCCATCAAGAATGTTTTTAGTGATCTTTTAATGATATTTACTTTTATTAAATGAAACTACCCATGATTATATTAATTCTACATAGTGTATATTTTTTAATGATACAGTAATCGATATTTATCTTGATGTATAATGATTTGTTCGACGTTATTTTCATGGAACTCAATAATTTTCCTTGAGTTAATAACATTTCAAAGGGACTGCCATGGAATCCATTTCATTTCAACGGTTTAATCTCATTAAGAAATAAATAATTTATATTTTAATGATTTTATTGAAAATAATTATGTTCAATTAATTTCATTCATATTATTTTTCTTAGAAATTATTTATGTAGATCAGAGACCCACTAAAACTAATTCTTGATCCAATTATAGATTATTTAATTGGTGTTCCCGGATAGCATTGGTTGATCCCGATATAACTTATACAATAGTTATTCCTATTTATAAAACCAATTAATTGGGAATGGAACTATACCATATGGTTATTCAATTTTAATGGTTTTATAATGATTTTTATAAACATTCTAGGAAGATTATGCTAAAAGATACCAGAACGTTCTCTTCATTCTTGCTATTGGTTTTTGTTGTTTCTTTTAATCGATATTGACATCACATAGATCCTTATTATTGGTTTTCATTAATATTTTCTTTTTAAAAACATTATTTCTGTACAAATGTTTATTGGTCTAGGTTTTATGGTTATGAGCTCTATTAATTTATTCTCATGAACTTATATTATGTAATCATAACCTTATTCTCATATCATTCTCATTAATGAAATTTATTTGTTAATTCTTATGTTTACCCATACATATAATTTGAGATGAACCATCTTATATTTCCTTTTCCTCATGATATCTATAATTAGGTTAAATGAATAATATTTATAATGTTTTGATATATATAATTATGATGACTAAAAGTGTAATAAGAAAATGTTTGTTTAGTGGGAGGAACATAAACTAGAGGACATGGGTATTATTAATACAATGGATTTTACCAATTCTCTAAAACTCTAAACCAATAACATATATGGGTATTTATGTGATCCCACATATCATAATAATGTTTTTTTTGTTTTGGATGAGATAATTTGGGGCATCTCCATCGGTATCAAATCCATAAATGTAATGATTATTTTTTATCATCAGATCTTGAAGTGCATGTCTAGGGATGTTATAATTGAATCATATTCCAAATGTTAATAATGATATAAATAATATATATATATATATATATGTGTGTGTGTGTGTGTGTGTGTGTTTGTGTGTGTGTATTTTATACACATATTTGTAATATAAAATCAAATTTATAGAATGAAAAATGATTTACACAATTCAAGGGGACTATAGGTAATACATACACATAAAGACTGAATTCATTTTCTAATGAAAAAATAAAAATAGATAAATAATATTTTATCGTTATAAAACAATAATAATATCATTAACATCATATATATAATCATTAAATATTTCATAATTAAAAAACATGAATGGTGGTGAGGGAAAATAATTTGCACCACTTTTATAGAGGTGGGATTTCACATGTATGCTCTAGTTATCCTTTCATTCCACAGTTTATGGAAAATAAGGTGGATAATGGTTCGTACATAACCATAATAATATTTAGGAATATTTATTATAATTATGTTGTATTTCAGGTTAAATATCACTTATTTTTTTCACCTTCCTTTGGTTGAAATATCGACAGTGATGTGTTGGTTCTTTTTAGATTAGCTCTTCCATGTCTGGTGGGTGGTGTATCGAGGATATCATTTGGGGACATCCCATCATTCCCCTTTTTTCAATCCTAAATTTATTGCGGGACCCTCCTATGATCATTACATCCGGATGTTCCTCAAAACCATACCTCTATATTGGGTCAGGTATTCCAACTATGACTCCACCCTTCAAATCAGTGGTTACTTGTGATTTAACTAGTTTCTAATTCCACTCACCCTATGATTACTCCTTTTTTGTTTGATACAAATGAATGGGAATTGATGGATGGGATCCCATCCATCTCACTCTAATAATATGAACCTAAAAGGCCTCAAATTACCGTCATTGCAATGTTTGTAAATTATTATCCTTCTCTGGTTGTTTTTTCGATCATTCTTGATCCTGGGAACTTCTTCTAAAGCTGTGGTTTCCATTTTCTCCTAAAAATATTTTGATGTGCATATCTTAATTGGATATTATTTTATTCATACATGGCCTATAAACATTCTTACTTGTGGATGTTATTGGTTTCTCCACTATCAGTGGTTTGTCGAATCTCATCAAGTCAAAGAGTTTTCTAAGGAGGTACTATGTATTTTTCTCCTTAGAATCCGTATTCCATTTCAGAGCCACGCAGTTCTAAAATCTGTTGGTAATTCTATTTTTTGGTTTCAATGCACTAATAAAACATTCCATTGGATAAAACATTTTATGGCCACCCAAATATGCATGGAGTTTGATATGGATACTCCTATTCTTTCTATAATTAATCTGTGCGTAGGAAGAGATATTACGCTATGGTATTTGATTATTTTCCCTCAACCAATTGGTTTATATTCCTTATATAACCATAAAAGTAAGGAGAAATATATATATAGGAAACAAGGGATCTCTAATAGGGATTCAGGTAAGAATTTTCCCCATGAGCTTAAGTATATCCCAATGTATTCATATGTTGTTCATGATAATGCGATCTCTAGAATCAAAATAATGATGTTTTAGTGTATGATTTTTCTATAACTAATCAGTCATGGTGTCTGAATGATTCATTTCTAGATTCCTTGTCATGAATACTATATCAATTTATCATCTCTATATTTCTATGAAAGGCTCAGATGTATCTTTGGTTTTTTTCACATTCAAAACACCTATTACCAAAGCCAATAGATCCCTATATCCTTTTACTACCCTAATGTTATATTTTATTATTCTTTAAGGATCTTGAATGAATGAGACCCTTCATATACAACCTTCTCATACCCAAAATTTTATTTTTTTCTCCCATTTCAGAATTAGTTGTATTACTCCCAGGACCTTCTCTCTTAAGGGTTCCTTATATGATGAATTTTGAAGGCTCTATCATAGATGTTCACCATTTGGGCATTGTCTTCTTCATCTGAAGATCAATAATTGGGTGGATCATTTTCTTTGAGGGACCCAATGGCATCCTCCCTGGTTCTGGTTATTACTCAAGAGATGTTATTTATGAATTATAATTCCCTTATTTCCTTATCTATATGCTATTTATATCTCAAAACTCTCAAAGTATTAGAAAACTCTCCTCTACCTAATCATATCACCCAAACTCATAATTCATTCCTAGTGTTGAAATATTTTAGTGAAAATACTATTCATTAAAACATTGATCAGGGTGCATCTATTATATATAAATGAGAAAATACTCCCAACTACATTGACACTTGTTCCAAAACCAAATCCATCATCCAAGGTTTAGTATTTTAGGCTACAAATTCTCCATATGTATAGCATACTCTATTATGTTGAATATTAGGGGTATTGGATCCTTGAATAAGAAGTAGTCCATTATGAAGACTGTATTGAATAAAAAAAATTATTTTTGGACAACTTAATGACTATGATCAAATATGATTCCATAAAGGACATGGATTGGGGTTTTCATTTTTGTCTTTTATCATATGGATATTCGAATAACTAAAACATTTGGATATTATAGAATGATCAAAAGTGGATTCAATATCAAATTATACAGAACATGTATCCATTAAATTAAGGATTAATGGGGTTGTTATTTTACATCTATTATTTATTCTAGATGTGATCATGTTAAAAATAACAGATATTTGGGACATTACCTCTTCTCCTGAAACACTATTTCTATTTCATGGGTTGTTGGGAGGTATTTTAATACTATTTTGGACTTGATAAGAAGAAGGGATGCAAAAATTATTCTAATAATGCTCTTCAATTTGTCTATTCTTTTATAATATCAAATCTTCTATTGGAATTCAGTTATTAAGGTGATTCCTACCACTATTGTAATAATCAATGGGGAAACAATAGGTTTTTGAGTAGAATTAGTAGATTCATAGGCAATTTCTTTGAATTCTAAAATATTCTAGGGTCATCTACCACCCATCATTCCATGTTTTTATCATACCAATATCTTGTCCTTCTTCATGGTCACTTTTTTGGGGAGGTCAAGAAGGGATTAATTTATAACAGTAATTGGTTAAATGTGGAAAGAATAAAATAAATGATTTAAACATCCTAGAATGCCCATTTTTAGGGGTTTTCTTTGGTTTATATACATAATGATCTATGATGGTTCAAGAATAAAATCCTTTCATGGATTCTATTTCTCTCTAATTAATATTTTTATAAGGAAGGTATTTAGGAGTATATTATATAACATTATCTTTAGCAAAAAATTCACTGGGTTAATAGAAAATATATTCTATTATTAATAAGAAACAATGGTTTGAAGATCCATTAATTTATCTTGTGAAATCATCAAAAATTGTGATTAAAATAATTTTTTTTTTAAAATTTTGAGGACAAGAATACATCATTCATAAAATCATGTATTAGGGAGAAATTTTTTAATGGAAGGCTAAAAATTCGTCTCCCTGATGGTACCCTTAATAGTAAGACATGTATTGAGGGTCCATTATCTATGAAAACATTATTTTAATCTCTTTCTATTCAGTGGTATGATCATGTTTTTCCTTCATAGGATTATACTATTGATGATCCTTTCATTGATAATGTTCTGAATTTTTCATCTGTCGTTGGCAACCAAATATTGGGTGCTCCCCCAGGAGAGGATTATATTTTTTATTTCATTATATATTTTTATACAGAGATATCCCTAGATCATAATGTCTTTCTAGGTTATATTTTCAATGATTCTTATCCCATTATCAAATTTTATGAGTTTTTTTCTATTCATGATTATTTTTGGGGATGGCCATTACCGAGATTTACATCTGCTAAATTTCTTCTTTTATTCCTTAAGTCAATCAGTATAATTATTTTTTAAAATTTTGGTCCGTTTATATCCAAAATTTATCCTACAATGTTTTGAACATCATTCTCAACAAAAGGTTATATCTAAAACATATTATCCATGTTTCAATGAAAGAAAAAGGTTTTATAAAATGGAGTGGAATTCGGAGTTCTATTGGGATTTCTTAGGAAAGGATTTTTTTATCCCTACTATATTGTGATTTGTACTTGTGTGATGGTTTATATTGTTATGGAAAATGTCTTTGATCAGTTGAACTGGCCTTTTATCACCAAAAAACATCGTAAATATATTTTTTTAATGTGGGTTTGTGATATTTTTTCAGGTTATTTTCCTTTCCATGGTTCCTTATTTCCCTTATAAGGAAATTTTATTGGTTTCTTAATACCCTCAAGAGACATGAGAAAACATATACGTATTTCCCCGAGCCATTTCATTCTATCCCAGGAGTTCCTATGTTGAAATCGCAATATGAATCTTGATCATGGTTTCCTCTACAACATTAATGTTTGGTTTGGATTCTATGGTATTTATACCATATTTATTGTGGATGGCATGTTATTTTTCCATAATGGTAGTGATAATTCTATTCATAATTTCAAACTAATTCTCTATGACTGTTGTAATAATTCAGCCAGTGGTTCAACAAAACCAGTAATGGGGTAAATATCTATAACTTGTGTTCCTTAAAAAATCATTTCTCATTAAAAATAGAATATTTTGGGTGAAATAAATCTTCCCAATGGATTATTTGTGAGATAATCTATGAAATGAGGTTGTTATAAATCAACACTATGATAACATTGTGAACTGAATAATGGGAAGGATCTTGAATTGGAAAAGTCGCATTATATCATTTAGGGGAAGGATTACTTTTGATAAAAGTTTTGTTTCATCCATTTATATTCATGTATTATATATGTATATACATTATATATCAGAGATTAAAAACATTGAAAATATTCTCAATTTTATTTATTTGGTATCCTCGCCAAGAATGACATCATTATTCGTTATGTTTCATTACAATAAAATGATATTTTCATGAGGGGATTCAATTTCAAGGTTATTTATGATATTATGTGGTTTCAATATAATAAACATGTATTATAAGTCATTTCATGAGGTTCTCATTCGATTTCCCATTATTAAGAAGAATTATGGGGATTGATTTGTTGATTTGGTGAACAATTCCATTGGATCACACCTTTAGAGCAATGTGATGAATTGTGTCCCTAAAATTATAGAGAACTCTTATTGTATTGTTGGGTGTGGTGTTATTTCTTTTTGGAGACACAATTGGTCTAGTTACATCTTGTTCTTTCCAAGCTGTCCATCGATGGACATCAATTATATTTAGTCATGTTCCGATTAACGGTTCACTAATGTAGTGTCCAATGAGGATAAAAAATAGGTGATCTATAGTGTATATTTTTTAGGATCCAAATAATTTTTCTATTAATTCATTATCAAATAGGTATTTATTTTACTCTGATTTTTGTTCTATGAGTCATTGATCATCAATTTTCAGATAGTATAGTCTATAGACTCTGGTGTAATGATATCTGTCTGATACCATGTTTTCCTTTTTTGGAGAATTCAAAATTTTTATATTCCCACTGATAAAAATATTCATCATATCTATAACCATCATACAATAAAATGAATTTTCCCCTCTATCTCTCAATGAGAATCTATTTTGCATCTCTTCTCCAATAGCGATTGGGATACTCATTTATGGGTTCAAGTATCACACTTTCTCAATTTCAGTGGTTGTGTCAGAACAATGGAGGAGTTCCTACAAGCAAGATGGAATTTTAAAGAGAGAGACCATGCACAATCTAAATTTTGGAACATTTCCATTATCACTATTTCATAGATAATTGTGAAATATAGAATGTATTATTTCATCAAATAATTTTGCCTAATATTTTGTATCTCAAGTTAAAATTCATGTATCTTATTTATTTATTTGTGTGGAAGTGTAACAGTGTTCGAATTACTCTGGGTTTTCACTACATAAGATTGTATGGATGCTCTATAGTGGTTTCCCTTCCTTGGAAGAGGTCTCATGGTGTTTTGGTGAGATGCAAACAACCATATCATGGAAATAAATTTAATTTAGATGGTTAATTTGTGCAAGAGGTCATGAGAGGTTGTGGTATTGTTCATCATTTCATTTTTCAATTGTCTTGTATTTTTTTGATTACTATGGGGAGATTACTTTAGTGCAAACAGAGGAACTGGTGATGCTTCAAGGGAACAATATCTCTGAATGGAGAGCCATTATATTATCTGAAATTGAATCATATTCAACCATTTTGTTCAATTACATGAATGTTCATTTGTATTTTTATCGTCACATTAGGTATCATATTCATGCTTGTAGGGCCCTTATTCATCCTAATATGATAGTTCTTCATACACGAAATGAGGGTAACATGTTTTTGGAGCTCCATTCTTATAATAGTAAATAGTAAAATAGGATTTTTTTTCTAATATTGGGTCTATTCCTATTGATTGTTTTATAATTTTTCTAAGGTATTACCTTCGCCTTCATCACATTTGGCCTCCATGAACAACTTGTATACAATAATAATTTTTTGTTCAATATTTAATAAATTATTTGAATTAGAAATCAGTGGTTTCATTTTATAACCGGGGAAGAAGAAACTTGCAATTAGTAAAATTATTAATAAATATTAATATATATAACATATAAACTAGAACCAACAAACTAAAAATAAAAATATAATATCTAATAGTGATGAAATAAACTAAAAAAAATATATACAGAAATGTTATGGAAAATTTTTAATTCCATCATATTTTAAAATAACATACTTATCTAAACATTATTTTTGAAAAATAAATTTTTTCTCCATGATAAAAAAAATATATGACCAAAAAAATGTTCCTTCTAATTTTTTTTATAAAAAATCAATCAAAATTTGAAATGTTATTTATCTGTTGCAAATTATATTGAAGGTATAAATTAATTATAATGATAGAACATAAAATACATTTAATTATTTTAGAAAAATACCCTATTTTATGTGAAAAATTTTATTCCCATTAAAATAAATAAATATTTTAGTTACAATGAATTTATTTGGTCAAATAATAAAATGTATGTTTTCAGATATTTTTAGAAATCCAAAATTGAATGGAAATTCCAAACACACCATCAAATGTAATTACCCAAAATATTTATCAATTTGAATAAAATACAACATATTTTCTCGAAAATCAAGCCTAGATACCCAAATTTAAAATATTCTTTTGGAAATATTATGTAATCATTAAAAATATCTTTCTCCAAACATAAATCATCCAATATGATAAAGGGATGTTTTGGAGATATTCTAAATCACTACCTCATTGTTTTAACACAATTTTAACTATTTTACTAAGGCGATAAATATTTACGTGGTTCTTATTCATAAAGGAGAAAAAATTAGTTGAAATTAATATATTATATTAATAATTATTAGTAGAAATATGGAATCCATTTTATCAAAATAAATTCATAAAAGTTATAGAATTTAATTTAAAAATAAACCAGAATATTTTGATATAAATATTTTTCCAGAACAATAATGTATTCTTATGCCCCCCAAGGGTGAGTGGGGTTTTTTTGGGTTGGAGGGTTTGGGGCGTGCATTGTGTGGCTGAGACCTGGTGTGTGTTTTATTCTCTTTTATGAAATCTATGTCAATTTTTTAGTATATATTCACATATATATATATATATATTTAACATTATATATATAAATATATCATAAAATAGAATCCAGTATAATTAATTGGATTGTTAAAAATATAAATAAATAAATTTAATTTTGAAATTTTTTTAAAACAATATATTAAATTGAAAATCCTAAAACTAAAAAATCGTTTTGAATAAAAATTGTGAGTTTTTACCGATTAGTGTAAAGTAAATCCTTTCATAAAAATCCCAATATTTAACCTTAATATTATTTTGATATGATGATTTAAAAAATGAAATAATTATTATCCAATAAAATTAAATTATTAGTATAAATTCATTATAATATTTCCCCATAACTATAATTGATCCCATTTTTTGATGAAAGTGTATATTTTGAACCATAAAATGATTTTATGGATAATTGAGTATATAATTATAAATTCATTTAATTTATATAAATCCTTCATTGATTTATTTCACAATATGGTTATTCTTATTCACAATACCCATAATAATGGTTTTATTAAAATGGTCACATTTAAATAAATATATTTTTATCAAAGATCATTTATACCCATTGTTGCATCTAACAAAAGATATCAATCAATGAAAATTTATTTAAAGTGAAATGTATCATAAAATTACAGGTCATTACATTATAATGCATTATATGAATTTCATCCTTGAAATTATATCACTTTGATACAGACAATTATGTATACTTTTTACTCATCACATCCTCTCGTTCCAACATATATCAATAAAATTTGTGCTTTCTCCACATTATTTTGACCTAGTCTATTGAATTATTTCATAACATTTTATTTTTATGATTGAGAATATCACCCACTTGTTCTTCTTATGCGAGACCCTTTTCTATTGTTGTAAACATTCAAATCAATTTATATGAAGCATCCAATATTAACTTTTTATGAATAGATTCATGGGACACATCATGAATATTAGATGGATTCACATGAATTTCAAAAATATATATGAAATCATCCTAATTTTATCACAAATACGAAAAGGAACAATATATCATGGGATTTTACTTCCATTATTTCATATCTCATAAAATAAAATTGAGGAGATAATTACTAGAATACCATATCACAATCTTCAAACTCTAGATCTCAACAATGATTGTCAGTATAAATTTTACAAAAACTCTGAATATCCCTTATGTACTATAAACGTATACAACCTTCTCTTCCATCTCCTCATATATCTCAAGTACAAATATAATCATTTCTATGTCATCATCACATAAGGTTTAATTCATGAAAATAATTTCACATAGGGTTATTTAAAGACCTATTTGAATTCTTCCGTGAATGATATTCTTGTATGAAAATTATTCCAATGGAAGATGTTGGACCCAGAATGCTTTAATATCCACGGAGCAATATCTCAACATGACCTCTTGGGTTTGAATGTTCATCTTAGACTGTCCATGTTATGATGGATTATATACAGTATTGGAAGTCATATATATACCAAAAACAAGTTTAATGCCTCCAAATAGAAGTGTGGAAAACATTAGATACTAATCTAATACAATCATATTTTTTACTCTATGAATCCCTACCAATTATTTAATACATATCCATGAATTTTGATCCAGATAGAAATATACTCACATGTAAATGTAGTGTTCTATATTTAGAAGGAAATACACTATAACCTAAATAAAATTTTCAACTTTAGAAGTTTTTAGGAATCCATAAATAAAATCGATATTCATGTTTTTCCATTTAAAATCATGTATGGTAAATTGTCGTAACACCACTGTAGACATCTATCTCTCATCATTATATTTTTTATATACCATGCAATATGATACATATTCAAAAATTTCTCTTCTTATGTCGTCCCAATAGAAATATTCATTAAAATATATATATATATACATATTTTTTACTTCTAGGATTAATAAGGAATAATAAAAATTGATCTCGATCAAATAGATCCTTATGTTTTGTATTGGAAATGGCATATACATGGTCTCTGAGCCATTCTATTCTATCATAATAATTATTGAACTTAGGAACATTTCCTCCCAATTATTTTGTCCCACATCCTCTATTTTCACCTATGAAATCATTATATGGATGGATAGATGAACATTATCTATGGAAGATATGATATATCCCATATCTTTATGATTTCAATGTATAAAATCTATAAATTAGTAATAGTTCGATCACTTTTTATCATTATCAACTATCATGGTCCTTCAGAATTAGGTCTTCAACACCCTTGTTCTCTTTTCAAGGGTGGTGATGTATAAAGTAATAAAAATATTTAATCAAATCCGCCCATATAATTTGGTTCATATTGAACTCTTTCAATGTTAATATATACTTCATGTTTTTATTATAGGTATATTTATCACAATGTTAACTATGAATAAAATGCATCCACATCATCAATGTAAAATGTATTTCTACTAACACCAAATCCCATGTCGGGTAATTTTTCTTATATAATTTCAATTTTTGTGAGGCATAAGTAATATCCATTTCAATTTTACAATAGGAAAAAAACATAACCTCCTTAGACGCATCAGTAGAGAACAAAAAGACATATCCACTTCATGGTAGTTCATGTTCATGTTTCTTGGAAAATAATTAATTCAGTTCCTTGAAATCTTCATGAAATTCATCTGTATAATGTTACAGGGATCCCATTCAAGTCATCTTGGTTTCTGGATTAGATAGCCATGAATAATACATCACAAAGTTTCTGCATAATCAAACAAACTGAAGAAACTACATAACTCTCTTACCATGGATGGTCTCATCTATTGTTCAATTACATCTATCTTTGATGGATTAATTTATATATAACCACATTATATTAAATAACTGATGAATGAATCTTTATGTACCCATAATTCAAACATATTAAAATTAGAAGAAGACTTCTCTATTTTAGGGTCATTATCATAATATGATAAGGTTATTTAATCTCTTCCTTTCTCATAGAATATATAACTATATCATCTATAAATACTCCAAAAACAAATCAGGGTAATACTTATATAATATATTTATTAAATCCATAATGATATCAGGGGAATTGATAATTCTTATAACCAATTACTATAAATTCACATTATCCATACCTTATACCGAGGGATATATTTGGTAGATAATCCTTCTTAACACTTAAGTAATTTTCATTTGGAAGAATCACAATTTTTCGAATAAAATTTCATTGAATAATTAAACATGTAAATCATTATTACAATATTTATAACTGTTTCTCTTAGTACTAATCTTGTTATGTTCCCAATAATCAATGAAAATATGCATTGAAACATTATTCTTCTTTACAAAAAAGAACAAGTGAAACCCATGGTGATTCACTCAGGCATATGAGTCCTTTATCATGATTCCTATAGAGTTTCTTCTTAAATTCCTGCAACTCAATTAGGGCTATTATATATGGTTACGTTAAAATAGGAGTTTCACAAGGTATTATTTATATTAAATACTCAATTTTATGATTCATGGGATGACTATGAAATTAATCTGGTAATACAACTATATAATCAAGATCAATAGGTATATATTTTATTTTGGGATTATCCCAAATCATTTTAGATAAAAATTCTCTCAAGGGAAAAAAAATTATGACCCATATAATTGAGGTAAATAATATTTGATGTTCATTTTAATCCTCAGATAAAAATATGATTATTAGTTGGTTCCGAATACCAAATATGAATTTTATTTCTCAGAAATAATTTGGGATCCATATATAGAGCGTCAGTACATTCCAAATATCACATAAAATTAAACACGAGTTTGAATTTCATGATTTTTAGGAATAATATTACAGAAATATTCTATCTAAGATCAGTTATTAACATTATATGTGATTGTCAAATCATTTAGGATATAAATGAATATCCTCAACATCAAATCATTGAGGATATGAATGAATATCCTTATAAAATTTTCATGATGTAAAATAATTTATATGACTATGATCATATGACATATTTCATCTTTTGATTGTTCTTATCACTATCTAAACATCATTTTTCATCCTTCATTTCTTTACCAAAACAAAAAATTTAACAGTGAGAGTAATAAATCAAAAAAATATAACATGAAAATTAATTCATTGGATGTCTAAATCACGACACATTATTTTAAATCCATGAAACCTTTGGTTTATACAAATTCATTAATGGAGTTAATCTATTCAATTCCCTGATAATGATATATAAATAAATTGTCAATTAACCAATGAAAATCCCCAAGGAGTTTCAAACCAGAGGTTTAGTTGGAGAACATTCACCAAGCACTAGAATTATGGACAAGATATACTTGACCAACTCTTTTCATGCTTATTATCCCTATATGAATATGTTCCAAAACTACATCCATTGTTAGTATTAATAAATATATGTGTTACATTGAGTCACAAATATTCTATACCTTTTTTAGTATGCCCAGTTTCTAGTATGTAACCCTTAATTGAAACTGTTATGGTTATAAAGTGTAATGGTGGAGGTTGGGACAGTTTTGATAACATTGGAAATGTTTTTGGGGCTAAATGAAGGTCACACGGGTGGCGCACAATCTATCCAAATAGTGTGGAATTCCTAGGAGAAACTGTGTGTAGTTTTCATCATGAGGCAGTAGATCCAGCATAGTTGGAGCACATTTTGGGAGACCATGCAAAGTTATGTCGGGCGGGATATATCTACATCATTGTTAGCATACAATTTTCATAACTGTGCGTCCATATCGTGCACATAGTGAAATCTATATCCTTAAAAACAGGATCTCACTCATTTTGTGGCATAACTGACACATTTATTACCCAAATTTGATGAAACTTAGGATTTTATTCTCTAAAGGTCTAATAGGGTTCTCCCATCTATGTGGTGGAAATTTGAATGCTTTCCTTGTAAATTTTTAGTCAGTTTCTTGGGGTATGTGAATGTTCATTACCGTTATTAATCGGTTTCTTTAATCAACATATATCTAATTCTCCCATATTCTTGGATTCTCAGATCTACACTCGTTATGGGTATATCAATGAGTTTAGATGCCATATAAGTAGATATTTTGTCATGAAATTTCTGGTAGAATAGATATAATCATATTCTGTGAAGAATTGACTCGGTCTTCTTAATTGTTCTTCATCTGTTGCCATGTTTTTTCAAAACCTTTAATGTAGGGGGTTCTCTCTCGATTCATCATAGTAGAATTGATGGGAATTATTTTATGTTGAATATCTTATGTGGAATTGGTTTTGATTTGGCTATTTAAAAATTGTTTTAAATCCATATTATGTGATGTATTATTAAACTATAGAAATTTGGAAAATTGGGTGTTTTAAATAACGTGATTTTGTTCATGGTTTTAAGATATAGATATTAAAATAGATATTTTATAGAAACGTGCACCGTGGATTTGGTTAGATGTTTTAAATAAAAATATAATGGTTTATTGAAATCAAATTGTCATTTTGAAATTATGTTGTTCTTTCGTTTTTAAAAAATATAGAGTTTTATTGAAATGGTTTGAAATAGTTAATTTTAATTTTTTTAACATACATTGGGTTTTTGTTGAATTCATTTTGGATGTTCCCCTAAATAAGGGATGTGTTCTAATTTGGTAAAAGGTGAGTGACCCTAGATCTGGGATGTGTGTCATTGGGACACAAGGAAATGTGGCAAGAGACCACTCATGGGTATGGAACTGTTGAACGAAGTATGCATGTGTGGTTATGTTGTGAACTATGGAATGGGTATTCCCAAATGATGATAATATTTTTTTCTTATGACTTGATTAGTTATTTTCTGTAAAAATAACTTTCTGGAAATTTGTTTCATATAGTTTGGTTTTCAATTGGTTGTAAATGTTATTGGGAACATGTTTATATGTAGTTATAAACTGTTTAGAGATATTATTTGTAGAAACAATTTTACATAAATGTTTACAACCCTACTATATTAGTGGTGTGAGTAGGGAATTCACTGTAGAAAACATAAAAAGTTAAATACTCACCCAACCATTGTCACTTTGGTGCTTTTTCAAATGCTACCTCCTATAACATGGGAAAATGTAATGTATCACACTTCGTTGGCACCACATCATGATACGTTGGACAACTTGGTGATGTTAGATAATGGAGCTTGTGGAGAATGGATTCTTTTTGTCATCTTTGATTTTATTCATTTACTTTACACTTTTTACATTTAGTTTGTTTTGTCTCATGTTGTAGTATATCTTGGTTGATTATTTTAAAGAGAATGATTTGAAATGTCTTAGTTCATTTCTTACGTCATATTTTTATCTATTTGTAGATGGTTTTCCGGGTTGTTAATTTTTTACATTAAAGGTTAAATCATCCCCCACATCCTTTGAAACCCTTCAGCATTTATTTCCATCCTTTGGCATCTTGGGGATTTACCATAAGGCCTAGTAATGACTCATTCTACTACCAAACCAATGGGAATTAGTGGGTCTTTACAAATGGTATTATCTTTTTTGGTCCTTGCCTATAAAGTAGTCATAAATGTTCTTGGTCTTGGAGTTGAAATTACTTCTTGTCTATTCCTTGGTTTGGAATCAATGAAAGGTGTTGGATTATCGAAACATGAAATATAGATAATAATAGGATGTAGCTAACCCTTCTATACTGAACTTCATGTCACCACGGAGTTGGGTACAAAAGTATTTGGAGACACTTCGAGGATATGGAAATAAAATTGTCATTGGTTTCGCCAATTAGACAAGCATAACATGCATTGTAGTGGAATGACTTCCCAATAGGGGTACAAAAATCCATTCGGGAAATGATTCATGTTGTGAAAAGGTGTTGATTTTTGAAAAATCAGGAATTTTTTTTCAAATGAATGATTTTGAAAATGGAAATGTTTATCATATTTTGAAAAATGTTAAATTTTTTAAAAAAAGTAGAATGTTTCAAAAATAGTGGAACATGGATAATGGTTGTTTTGGGAAAACAATTTTGTGCTGGATTATGTGATATATTTTGAAATTCTAAGAAATAAGTTTCTAGATATTGAGATTGATAGATTGTATTGTTGGTTTAAAAAATGGTACCTGGTAGGCGTCATCGAAACAAACCTAATGATGATACGAAGAATGTGGTTGCACCTGAACCATGGGTGAACCAAGATCTAGTTTAGAGTATTGTCAATGTTTTTCATGTTTTTTATATGGGGAACTAGAGGAATGAGCCATGGCATGTGGATCATACCTTCCAGTTCATTAATCTGAATCCACCCATCATTTGGGGTAATGTTGAACAAGAAAAGGTGGAGGTGTTGCTCTGTTGGATGAATCATATCTCTGATTTAATCCACACACAATTGGAGCTCAAATTCAAGTTGGTGACTTATATACTTGAGGATCATGCACGCAGATGGTGGGATTTATCTATACATGCTGAATTGGATGAAGTACATACATGGTATGATTTCGAGGAAGTTGTCAACAAACAATTATATCCTCAAATGTTCAAAATCCAGAAAATGATGGAATTATTTATTCTAAAGTAGGATAATCTCTCTGTAACAAAACTTGCTGACTAATTCATGAATTTAGTGATAATTTCACCATAAGTTGTTCCAAGTGATCCCTTTAAAAAACACATCATCGAATCTTGGATAAGGTGGGAGATTCGATCGAAGATCATAGTGCTCTGTATTACTGATTATACAGATATGGTGAATTGAGTGCTATTTGCTGAATATGATATCTCAAGATCTATAGGTGGAGGTATGATGATACGAAAAATAAATGGTGGGAACAAAAATGATGTGAGCTATTAGAAAAGGAAAACCTATTTCCTAGGTGGATGTGGAAATCTAAATCTAACAGTAAGATTAGTAAACCTTTTTCCATGACAGAAGAGAAAAGCTTGATGTTTTCAATGTGGTTCATTTGACCAAATAATACAAGAGTGTATGTCACAAACTAGATCATGTCATAATTTCAAGAAGATGTGGCATCTTCCGCACTATTGTCTCAATTCCCCATGGTCAGGTGCATGATATACATCTCAGGCATTGCAAGCATTGTATGCTTAAACAAGGTGACGAAAACCAATTCAGTCTCATCAGTAGAAAAGAGAAGGCCATGGTGATTCATGAAATTCCATGAATCATACTCTAGGAAAACCTCAATAATGAAACAAGAAGAAATGTGTAGCAATAATGAAATTTTAAGGAGGTGAGTATATGATTGTTGATGATCAGGCTAGACTATGTACGGTGAGTGGTACGATTCTTTTGAATTATACCCCTGTGCAAGTTCTCTTTGATATTGATGCTTCATATTATTTAATTTATTCTCGTGTTATTGATGGGGGTATTTTTAATGAAAAAAATTATGCCTTCTATTTTTAAACAACATACTCCTCTCATGAAATGAAAATGTCTAGACATTGTCTGCAGGGAATGTGATATAACCATTTATAGAGATGAGATGAAATGGGACTACTCACTATTGTAAAATGATGTCTATGGAGTAATCATGGTTGCGGATTGGTTAAAAACATTTAAGGCTCAAATCTACTATTATAGGAGAATAGTTAGTTTCATATCACAGGATGACATTGAGTATCTCATTAGGTGAGAAAAGTTAGTAAATAAAGGTGAAAAGATCTTGTTGGAAAAAATGGTGGGAGAAATCTCTTACCAATTGCCTTCATTGTAATTGACATTAATGTAAGAGATTGAGGAAAATAGTTTTCAAGTAGTTGTGGATTAATTTCCCAATGTCTTTCCCAAGAACATCTTAGGGTTATCACCTCAAAGGGATGTGGAGTTTACGATTGATCTCCATCCAGATCCTAGTCTTATTTCCCATCCATCATATAGGATGGAACCAATAAAGTTAGGGGAATTTAATGTGCAATAGGGGGAGTTGGGAAGAAATTTTTTCATTCAACCAAGTAATTCTCTGTGTGAAGTTCCAGTCTTGTTCATGAAGAATATAGATGGAACTCTTCTGCTATGTTTTGATTATTGTAAGCTTAACCATGTTATGATAAAGAATAGGTACCCACTTCCATGCATTGATGATCTGTTTGATCAGTCAAGGGAGCTCACTGGTTCTCTAAATTTGACATGTGATAAGGAAATCACTGATTGAGAGTTTGAATGGATGATATTCCAAATGAATCTCTCGAAAGTAGATATGAGCACTATGAATATGTTGTAATGAATTTTGGTCTAAAAATTAACTAGTGGTCTTCATGGATTTGATGAAATGGATATTTCAGCAATATATAGACTCTTTGTTATGGTGTTTTTCAAAGAAATCTTCGTGTTTTTGAAAGCTAGGTCTAACCATGAGGAACACCTGGAAAAAGTGTTAATAGTCATGAGAGATCACTATTTGTATTCCAAATTATCAAAGTGGGATTTTTGGATACATGAAGTATATTTTCATGGCCATTTAATTTCTGAGAAATTAGTTTATATTAATACTAAAAAGATAGAAAATGTTTTCCCATGGAAAAAAATGAATAATATTTTCGAGATATATAGTTTTTTTGGTCTACCTAGTTCCTACCGATTCTTTGTTTGTGATTTCTCTAGACTAACATCTCCTATGAAAGCTATGAAAAAGAAGAATGCTCTATTCCAATGGATTGTGGAATTACAGAAGTCCTTCCATGAACTAAAATTCATCTTACATCAATACCTATCTTGATTTTCTCAGAATCTAGATAGGGGTATGTGGTGTACGGCGATGCTTCCAGATTAGGGTTAGGTTCTGTTCTCATGAAAGGAGACTATGTGGTTGCTTATGTTTCAATGAAATTGAGGGTTCATAATGAGAATTAACCAACACATGGTTTGGAGTTATCTTCAGTCGTCTATACTTTCATAACATGGAGACACTCTCTATTTGTTGAGAAATTTTATGTGTTCACAGACCACAAAGGTTTGAAAAACATTTTCTCACAGTGATTTTTTAATCCGTGGAAAAGGAGATGGATGGAGTATATCCAGATGTTTGACTTTGACTTGATTTATATACTAGAAAGAGGAAATTCAGTGGAAGATTCATTGAGTAGAAAGTCATATGCTCAGTTGGCGAAAGAAGCATTAGATGAATGGCAGTTGATGATGGTCCTAGTAGGAATGAATGTGGAATGTAAAGATCGAGGTGATGTTTTGGTTTTGTTTTCATCTATCTTTATTCATGATTTGGTAAATAAGGTCAAAGGGGTGCTCGCATCTGATGAAGAATTTCTGGTTGTGAGTTCAAAACTCAATGGTAGGGAGACCATTAAGGGCTAGAAACATTATGGGAGATTAGTTTTGTATTTTAGAGATCGTATTGTAGTACCCAGGGTTTCTTATGAACTAATCATTCATTATTACCACCATTCTAGATGAGATATACATCAAAGAATATAGAATATGTATAAGGCGTTTAATGCAATGTTTTGGTGGAGTGGTATGAAATGAATGGTGGCCGAGTTCATCTTGTGATGGTTAACTTGACAACAAGTTAAAGCATAACATCAGCAACATGTAGTAATATTGTAGTATTTACCTATCCGAAATTGTAAATTGGAGCAGATAACACTCGATTTTATTACAGTTCTCCTAATAACAGTTCGGAAACATGATGAAATTTGGGTGATAGTGGATTGGCTTACCAAGTATTCCCATTTCAACCATATTTTTGAAACTCATAATTTGGAGAATATGTCCAAAATTAATATATCAGAATAATTAAAGAGACATGGATTACAAGTTTCAATCATCTCAAATCGAGATATGTGGTTTGCATCTCGTTTCTGTAAATACTTACAGAAATCCGCTGGAACTCAGTTGAATATGAGCACAGCGTATCAACCTCAGATGGTTGGTCAATTTGAACGGATGATACAAACTTTGGAAGTCATGTTACAGGCTTGTGTAATGGATTTTGGTGGCTCATGTAATGGATTTTGGTGGCTCATGGGAGGATCACTTACCCATAGTGGTGTTCTCAAATAAAAACAGCTATTAGGCCTCGATACATATGCATCTCTTTGAAGCTTTGTTTGGGCACCCTTGTCATTTTCCTCTATATTGGGTGAAATAGGTGAAACATCACTAGGTGGGATAATCCTTAACTAGGAAGCAATGGATATGATTCAGTTAATCAGAAAGAGGATGGAGACGTCTCATAGTCATCATAAATCTTATGTAGATCATCAGCGAAGGCAGTTTTCGTTTTATGTGAGAGATGATGTGTTCTTAAGGATCTCTCTAAGATACGGACATCATCATTTTGTGAAGCAGGTCAAGTTATCCTTATGATACAACAGCCCTTTGAAAATATTGGAATGGGTTAGAGATGTTGGATATCATTTGGAATTTTCACCATGGGTTAGTTTAGTTCATAATTTGTTCCATGTATCTTAGTATCAAAAGTATCATCATGATCCTTACCATGTGATCAGATGGGATGATGTTGACCAAGATTGGGATGCTTCGTTAATACATTTCCCGATACATATTGTGGATAGGAAAGAGAATGTTATTCAGAGAAAAATCATCAGCTTGGTATGGGTGTTATGGAAGTATGATCAAATTTAGGAAGATATATAATAATGTGATAAGGAAATGAAAGAGCAGTGGCCAGAACTCTTTTAAGGCACCTAATGTTGTCTACTTTCTGAGGATAGAAAGACTAATGGTTGGGAGAATATAGTAACCCCTTTTTCTTCTATGTAACCCCAAATTGATAATATTATGGATATAAAGTGTAAGGGTGGTGGTTGGGAGCATTTTGGGAACTTTAGAAGTGTTTTGTGGCTAAGTAAAGGTCGCACGGGTGGCACACAGTTTGTCCCAACCGTGTAGAAGTACTAGGAGAAACCATGTGGAGTGTTCTTCATGAGGCAATAGATCCATCATAGTTGGATTGCGGTTTGTGGTTATCTTGAAAAGGGAGGCCATGTGGGTCGTATCTACTACACATTTAGCTCATGGATTTCATAATTATGCGGTCAAACCATGTGCATAGTCAAATCTAGATCCTTCAAAATAGGATCTCACTCATTTCTTCCATAACTCACTAGTTTTTACCCAAATATTCTATAACCAAGGATTTTGATTCTCCAAAGGACTCATAGGGTTCTCCTATATTTCTTGTGGAAATCCAAAGGATTACCTAGGTTCTTTGAAGCCTAAATCTTGAGGCATGGTATTGTTAATCACCGTTGTTGATCAGTTTCGTAGATCTACATCGATATACTTCTCCATTATTCTTGGTTTCTTAGATCCACACCTGTTATGGGTAGATCTTTTACTGTGGATTCCAAATAAGTTTAGATTTGTTCTTGATATTTCTAGGAGAAGATATCTTGGGAGGTTTCATGAAGCATCCACCTGGTTTTCATAGCACTCTTCTTCTGTTGCCATGTTTCTTAAAAACATTGATGTAGGGGGATTTTCTATCAACTCCACTTAGAAGGACTAATAGGAATTATTTTAAATTAAATATATCACATTGAATTGGGTGTGAGTTTTCTACTTAACAATCCTTGGATACCCTTCTTTGGTGATGGTTTGGTAAATTTTAGAAATATAGAATATTGGGTGTTTTGAAAAAAGTGTTTTTGTTCTTAATTTTGAAATATATATTTTAAAATGGGGATTTTCTACAATTGTGCCACATGTATTTAATTAGATATTTTTGATAAAAAGGTGATGTTTTATTGAGACTAAGTGGTCATTTTTAAATTAGTTTGTTCCTTGCTTTTTAATAATAGTACATTTTTATTGAAATGGTTTGATATGATTAATTGGAATGGTTTTGGAATACATTGGGTTTTGATTCAGTTCATTTTAAACGTGCCTCTTAATAAGGGATGTGTACCTTTGGGGTACAAGTTGTGTGACCCTGGATTAGGGGTTTGTGTTATTAGGACATAAGGTAATGGGATAAGATATTGCTCATGAATATGTAACTATCCAATGATGCATGCTTGTGTGGGTGTGTTATAAACTATAGAATGGGTAAGCCAAAATGATGATCAGAATTGGTTCTTATGCCTTGATTAATTATTTTCTGGAGAAAGAACTTTCTTGAAATTGGTTTCATTTAGTTTTTTTCAGTTGGTTGTAAATTGTTTTTGGAAGTAGTTTATATTTTGTTATATACTGTTTTATGATATTTTTTGTATAATTTTTTTACATAAATGTTGTTAACATTTCTCTCCATGTGGCATGAGTACGAAAGTAATTGGGGAAATCCTAATGAGTTATATACTTAGAATTTTTTTGGAATATTTGTTCTTTTTTCAATTCTACCTTACAAGACTTGGGAAAAGGTATTGTATCACACTTATTTTGAACCATGTCATGATACTTTAGATTACTTAGTGATGTTGGAGCATGGACCTTGTAAATCCCGAAGTCTTGCTGTGGTCTTTGGGTTTATTGTTTGTCTTTTATCTATTTACTTTGATGTTGGTTTGCCTTATTCTATAGAATAACTTTTTTGATTTCTTTAAAGAGAATGATTTGAAATTTCTTAGTAAATTTTTTGAAACATATAGTGAGCTTTTTGTGTATGGTCTGTTAGTTTTTTTACTTTAAAGAGTAAATTGTCCCCCACATGCAATGAAACCCCTCAGAATTTATATCCAGCCTTTGGCATCTTTGGGATGTTTCATAAGGACCAGTAATGAGTCATTTTATTTAAAATCCAATGAAAATTGGATGGTTATTACACCTTTCCAAATAATTATAATTTTATCATACACATAGAATCATCCCCATAGGGTTGAAAACATATTTCTAATCCAGATATTCATTGTTTTACTAAACCCCAATATACTAATAACATTAATGACCCCTTATATTTACACATAGATATTACATTTTATTAGATAAATAGTCATTACATGATAATATTATCCACAACATACCCATAATGGTTATTTAGTATCTTTTGAGACTAAATACCCAATATTAATATTTCAGGAATGATCTTAGAAATCCAACAAAAAAACCTTCCTGTATAGTAATATGGTTATATATAACATGATTTAAGCCATTTTTTAAAACCTTATGAAGGGAATTATAGGAAAAATTTACCACACATTGATAGATAGGGTAAATAGAAGAGATATCGATCAATTATCATAAGTGAGAATATGATAATACTAATGGAATGATGACATGACCATGAAATAAAATAATTATAAATAATAATCCAAATGTCTCTAATTATTGATAATTATGTAAGGATTTCCCATTAATTATGTGAAAATTTATAATTGTCTGAAATTATCCATAATCTTGTATAACCCATAATAAAATGTAATTAGTATAAATTTTTTTCCAATACACATAAGAATAGAAAATAATATTATTATTCAGGTCTCATTTCATTAACCATCATAGATGAATGGTTTCAATCTCCATCACATCATCTCCTTATTCAATTTTCACTCTCAAAACTATAGTAATGGATAAACCCCATTACTAAATAGTTTAATCTCTCCATTATAGTTATATTTATCTAAATTTTGTCCTTTATTACCCAATTAATTAGTGGTAAATTTAGTTCAAGGCCCACCCATCACATAATCATAACCCATTCATATATATTTCACAGTATCATAAAAAACTCATCATGTCACCATATCTTAACATGTTGAATGGAATAATGTTTTATAAACATTTCAACATCAAAATGAAAAACCATGAAAAAAGGAATAATTATTGACTAATTTTATCATATCCATATAAAATCATAATTAACAACAAATAATGTTATCATGAATGATAATTATCTTTAAATGTTCATTTTAATATTACTTTAGTTAAATGAAATTTTCAGAATGATATCACTTATTAAAAATAAAAATATTTAATTTTTTTTGAAATAAATTTAAATGAAATCATATATATAATCATGTAACAATTTTTTTAATTCCTTAAGTGGTTATAATGGACAATAATTTTGTTCATGTTGTAGTCATCTAAATAATTATTCAGTTCAAACTCTTATAAAAATGTAAATGTTTTAAGAAAATGTTAGGCGAAACCATTTTATTAATTTTCATTACAATTCATCTTGTTTTAATTATTTTAAAAAACTAGGAAATTATTTCAGAAAATTTGGATAAGGGTGTAAATCATTTCTAATAAAAAGAAAACAAATATGATTTATATTTCGAAAAGTATTTTCTAAACCATTTAGAGTACCATGGTGAGAAAATTTGTACAAGAATTGTAAAGATTCAATAATAACCAAAGGTAATGAAAACATAAAGGGTTTAATCATTTGATGATCATATAATTTCCTAAGTATAACTGGAAGCATAAAAAATCTTGATTAAAATGGGTTCGAAAAATAAATCCCCAACCTCTTGTATCATATTTCTTTATACCTATTTGGACCACTTGTAAAATAAGTATAAGTTTATTATACATATATTTCAAAAAATAATAATATATATATAACACAGTAAATGGTTTACTTATATCACATTATTAGATATTTTTAATATTTATTTTTTAAAATCCATGTTCATTGGTATAACTGCTTCGTTTTTAATGCATGTTTCAGTTGGGTGGTCCCGAAACATGTTCATTGATCACAGTTCAATAATCTAAATAATGTAAAAAATGATATTAATATAATACATGTATTTTTTATAGTCATGTTTATAATCAACAATAAAAAGGAATATATATAAAAATAATTTACATCATTCATAGATATTGTAGCTCGGACATATGCAGGAACAATATTTTTATTTTCTAAAAGAAAATGAAAGAAAGATACAAAAAATATTTATCATTAGTGAGACATAATAATATTATAAATATAATATATAATTAATATATCTGTAAAAATAATCAATAATGATATATTTGGATGAATAATTAGTTACATTTCAATGTGGTGGCGGTACATTATACATATGCATGAGTGATACTCTCATTTCCAAATGTAATGAAAAGAAGTTGGATAATTATGTATCAATGAATATGTCAAAATTTCATTATATTTTGGATAATGATGCGTCAATTTCATGATTGATTCCACAAATTTGGAGGGGACATAATATGAAATAAAATTGAATGTACTCAGTTAATAGTTATACATATGTGTTATGAAACATCTTTTATTTTACACATTAATACTTCATACGAAGATATTTTGTAAATTAAAGAAGTTACATGATATTTATAAGGAGTATATTAATTTACAATGGTATGTAATATATTATATATAAGTATACTATTTTTTGCAGAAAAGAGGAGAGGTGATATCCTTTTATAAGAGTGTTGAAAGAACAACATGGAATTACTTAACATGCTAAATAGTATATATATATATATCACAGTCATGAAATGGGGAATGAGGGAATAAAAATTTTAAATATAAATTTTGATACAGTGTAAATTATCTCATACAATCACATTGGTATGTTTTTGACACATTTTAATCCATTTCATTTAGTTAAACCAATTTGAACTCATTTTAATGTTAATCGTGATAACTCAACTACTTCCCATGATTATTTAAATATATGATGAAAAATAAATGGATAATTCTAAAATAAATATTAATATTAATTCCAACTATATAATCTCTTTTACATATTTTAGTTTCCATCGGTGGATGAAAATACTACTGATATTAGAACAGTAATGTCATGAAAATTAGTTTTTAGAAAAATTAACAAATTTTAGGAGTTAAAATCATATCACATTAAGGTAAAGTAAGAAATTGGGTTCCATTATACTTTTTTATTAAATTGTAATAAAAGGAATGTTTTTATAATTTTTTAGTAGTTCACAACATAATAGAATCTTCCAGCCAAGGTATTAAATGTAAATATATAAATTTTTTTATTTTCAATAAAATATAACTTATTTGCACAAAATTCAAGTTAGGGTACCAAAGATATCGGGTTTTTTTCGAAGTGACACATATTTATTATGCATAATATTCATCATAGAAAAAATTATGATGGTCCAACTAAATTATAAAAAATAAAATAATTAAAAATATGACATCAATTTTACCAAGTAAAATTCATTAAATTAGAATAATTTTATTTTAAATTAATCTAGATAAACAAGATGAAATACAGTGTGCTAAATAAAACATTATTCTTGGGTATAAAATATTTTGTACCAAAATAATTTATAAAATTGATTTTATTAAAATTAATTGGATGATATACAATATAAATGAAATCATTTTAATTTTAAACTATTTTTAAAAATAATGTATCTATATAAATTACAGGAAAAAGATATTTTCATTAAAATTTTGTATTTTCACTATTCACTATTAAATCAATCTTTTAAAAAAACAACAATATTTTAAACTTAAAATAATTTTGATATAAGTAATTTATAAGTTCTATAACGTTTTTATAGTGGAATTTATAATGGTGGGTGAAATTAATTTTAACATTTTCAAATAGATATAAATAATTATTTTTTGTAATAAAATATATTTGTGAAGCACAAATTTATTTTAATAAAATTTGTGTACTTATTTATCAATGATATTACATTATATAAATATTTTATATAATTTTTTCATATTTGTGTTTATTATATATCATAGAAAAAATATTTTTGGGCTACGATTAAATGGTGTAATATTTTTATCAAGGTTTGTTTAACCCTAGTGTTGTTTCTAAAACAAACTATTAATAAAATAAAATATATTTAAATGTAAATATATAAAAAAGTTATTGTGTACTTAAGTGTGACTATTCACAAAAATATAATAAAATTTACATCAAATTAAAATGTAGTTAATTAGGATCCCCTAATTTTTTAACCCATGAACCCTACAGTAACCTACTCAACCATGATGATGAAATGAATTAAACCCATAGATAAATCCAGAAAATGAAACCATATCAATGTTCATTAACTTTTGTTTTATGTATTGATTATGGATATTTATATAATATGGATTATATCCATATTATAAATCTGTTTTAATTGTGCTTAGGGATTGTTATTAAACTCTAAAAATAATATCTATCAGGTTTTTTGATTATTATGTTTATGTTAGTATGATTTACACAATCTCGACCATGCGTGAAAAATTCTTATAAATTGACTATTTTTAAAATTTAAATATAAAATCATCAATCATATTAATATAAATTATAGAAATCTCAGTGATTTGAATGAAATAAATTATATATGGTAGAATAATTTTGATTATTATGAATATACATTCTCCATTGTGCTAATTAGTCATCATAGATATGTCTTTTATTTCAATTTTCTAGAAATTGAATGATAAAATCAAGATTATACTCTCTATCTATATAAAGAATTTTTGAATTTGATAATAATAAAATTTAATTAATGATATTATATATATATATAATTTTATTACCATAAATGAATGTTACAACATGATTATGAAGAAGGAATTATAGAATTTATCCATGAATCAAGATCTATCACTAATCCAATGTTTAGATAAATAGATTCAACTTCTTATTTTATCACATAAATATCATTATTCATGACTAAAATATTAAAAATGTGGAATATATATATATATATAATGTGAAGGGAATTATAGGGATATAAGGGGTTACAAGAATAAATGTAGAATTCATTTAAATATTTTATTCTAAATTGAATTATCTTTTTTACCTAAAAATGCATTTATAATATATCATTCAAGATATTTTTTTATTTGAATTGGATCTTATATCTACATTCAACTTTGGATCCTAATACAAGACTAAATGAAGAGTGTATGGCCTATAATAAGAATGTTGTATCCTTGTCAACATGTATAGTACAATTTGATTTTCCAATCATTTTTCTCATCATATGTATTACCCATTAGTGTCTCCCTAATTGATATTTGTTTCAAATATAGTGGAGAATTTGTTTTAAAAATATAATTAAAGAAAAATAAAAAAAATATTGAGCTTTTTAAAAAATAATATAGTGTACCTTGAAGATGAAAACTAGAATTTATATCATATATTCAATAGCATGGTCAAATTTAAATTTTTATCATAAATTTAAGTCTAGAACAAAATGTGGGGAAAATATATCATTTATTATCAATAAAATAACCAATGAATATTTTTTATTTATCATATGTTAATGATTTTTTAAATCACTACCTAATGAATGAACATAAAACCTTCCCATGAGAGTACACTAATATGAATCCATACCATCAGGGATTATGCTAGATTTTTAGGAGTTTATGGATTTTGGGGTTAGGTTGAATTAATGTATAAATTATATAAATGGTAATGGTTTTTTATTTGATGGTCATTTTCTATTAAATTTATCATCCTTATATAAATGATAAAATGAATATATGTAGATGAATAATTTGGTAAACTAGATTTTATATTTTTAATGAGGACATTTAAATTCTAAAATAGGTGAAATTTAAAATTTTTAATTAAAATTGTATCATAGGGTAAAAAATGGTGAAAATTTGTTAAAATGACGTCAAATATGTGTATAAATGAAAACAATCATATTAGACAGTTCTTTCTACAAAATTTTAGTACTAAACATTAAATTTGGGAATTAAGAGAGATGATGTGTCACTATAAGAAATAATGTAGCACTTTAGATTATAGAAATATGAAAAATTCAATAATTTATTCATTGGAGATACAATCACCACATGTATAAATAACCACTTGTCTTCTCATTTTTAGTCCAAAAACACAAAAATTAACTATTAATAGATATATAAGGGACTTTTTCCCTTATAAATTTTTCAAAATTAAATAGTTTATTGGATTCAATGATTGACTCTAGTTTAAGAATCTCAAGATTTATAAGGGTCATTTTCCTCCAATTGTTGACTTTATTTAAATTTCCATTGTAGTTTCCCGTCCAATTTAAAATTTATGTTTTCAATAATTTTTTAATATAATTTTAATTAATATACTTATAATATTCTATGAATGAATGAATTCATTTCACTCAAATTATAAAATATTTATGAGTCATTATAATACGGATATAATGCTATGTTGAATTAGACTCTATATTTTCCCAGGAATAAAAAACCAAATTATTTTTATATATTTATTTTATATGTAATGATAATACTAGATAAATACAATTTTTCTCTATCTTGTAGGTGTATATTCTGTACCATCAGTTACGGTTGGGCCATTGGCCCCTCCCTCTCATAAGGGGGTGGAGGGAATATTTTTTCTCCATATGCTCTCATTGTACCATCTCATAAATTTACTCAATTTTCCATCCTAGAGTAACTCCCCCATATTACCATGCATCATGTTAACACCCATTGTTCATGTTTTTCCTAATAGATTCCATTTTTTCTAATCAGTAATGCAAAATAATAAGATTTGTCTTACCTGCGCAAGCTTACCCTAGAATCATTCATGGGATTGAAAAGCCCTTTGGTGGATTTTATCATTAAATTAATCAGTACGTAGTGCGTTATCCATAAACATGTTATGGATATCATGATCTACTTTTGGAAAATGATTATTTTGTTCTCCAAATATGATATGACTCTTACATGGTCTAGTGGGTCACACTCTATCAATAATTATATTTCTTACTCCTTTATTAGACTTTTTATCGTCCGTTTAATTTGAACTAGAAGACTATGTTTATTTGTGTTTAGCTCCTAGGTTTTCCACTCACCTTCAAAAATCCTTACATACTTCAGATGTATGGTAATCTTGTTCCTAATTTCTTAGTGACAGATATTGGGACCAATAAGTATGTCAGGACATTAAAACCCATATTTGTGATGATTTAGACACATATAAATACTGATTAGATCTTGTATGGATTGAAATTGATAGAGACTAATGACATGATCAATGATCACTTATGCGTTATGTACCCAATATTTCTACTCCTTCCACTTTCAGGGAATTTATAGTACAGATGTTCTTGAAGGGTAATAAACCCACTAGGATCGAATTTGATTAAAGAGGTTGTCTCAAAACTCTCTAAGTTCATCGATGGAAATGACACTTTGAAGGAATATGGTCTTATTATTATGAGATTAAATAATAAAAAATTCATTTAAACTAATTTTCATGGAGTCGAGATTCAACCACACCTCAATCACGATTTTGGGGGAAACATCAGTAGAGGTCTAAACTAAAAGGTTGTTAGAACTCTCTCTTGATGGTGGAGTTAGCATGAATACTAGAAAGTGTAGTGTAATTGAGGTACATTCCATGATTGATGACTAAATTGACATAGGACATTACAAAAATCAGTTCAAAGATACATCTAATGGAGTTGGAATCTATGATATATTTTTTTGGATGATGGTGAGCCAACCAATTTTAAATAAGAAATTGGGAGGATAATGGTATTGAATGAAACAACCTTCAAGGAGGTAGTTTTGATGTGAAAAAAGATTAAAAAGACATTGAATCTGGAACATCATCAAATGTGATGAGGGAAGTGGATGTTGTGAAAGATTACCTTCGATCCACTTCAAAAAATATATAGAAAACCCTTGTTGATATAGAGTATTTTATCTAGGGTATGAGGAGGATGTGGAAATGGAAGGATAACATTAATCTGTATAGTCCTCCTATCATAAGATCATCCTGAAAATCATGTATGTATCAGTTGGATTGATTTAATGGGGGGGGGAATAAAATTTCCCAATAAGGTGGATAATAAAACATAGGTAGATGTGGAATACTTTCCTGACCAAAATCAAGAGTTATCTTATAAAATTGTAGATATTACAGATAAGATTTAATCTACCGTAGAACACCAAATATCAACTCTTGTATTTTAATGAATAAAGTCTCAAGGAATACCTTATAGTCAAAGTCTCAATGGAGTATCTACAAAAAATTTTTAAATGAGGCTTATGAGTTGATTTGAATGAATAATAGAACTCTTAGATCAATAAAAAAATAATTTTTATTTTCACTTTAACAAGGGGAAAATATACATGGGGGAACATGTACTGACATAATATAAGATTACATTGCACATTGAGGATCTCATGAAAAGAATCTGAACATGATGGAAACCTTAATCTAATAGAATTTATATATGGTTTATCATTACAAACAAATTAGTTTTCTTTAAAATTTCCTAATTATTTAGTAAATGGTGTGATATTATTAGGTAGAATAAAAAATAATGGTTTCCCCATTTTCAATAAAAGTGATTCTTGAAATAAAAATGAAAATTTTCTTTCTACGTATAGATAATAATATTAGATCCATTGGAGCTAAAATTTAGTCGAGAGAGGATTAGAATCAAAATTTTTCATAAGTTCAACTTTTCCATGCAAGCATACTCTCCAGGAAGATTCTATATCTGTTAATTTAATATTTCTTACTATATATCAAATATATATGATCAAATTATTATATTTTTAAAGGGGATTTATCCAAAATTTCTTATTTATCCCACCATTTCAAATAACTTTATTCTATTTCCTAAAATTAATTATAGTTTTAATCTTAATAATTATAGGATAGCTATAATTCGATATTTATCACTTGATATGGGTACTTATTTCAGAATTATGAATCCCTAAATATTCTATGTATGATTTAATGGTGTCCACATAGATTTATTTATTAAACAATTAACTAGGGAAATCTATTAAAGATCCCATAGAGTAATTTATTTTAAATGGATAAAAACTAGAAGATAATTTTATTCGAGATAGTATATTATTGATTTATAAATTGTTAATGATTGAAAATTAATCTCTGTATTGGCAATTTACTTTTAGTATATGTGGAATACATTATGATTTTGTTTTATGGGTGAGGATTGGAATTATTGAGTACCAAATTACATTAATTAGTATCATGAGGAAACTAAGATAGGGTAGGGGGAGTATCCTCTATATTTATGTATGATTTTTTCTTGAAAGACCATGATAGTGTGTTTATGTTTTCCAACATTATGAGTTCAAATAATTTCCATCATCATGAGATCTGTTATTTTTATCCATATAATTATTTGTTGTCATGGAATACTTTGCTATTTAATGCATATGTGTTAATCAGCATGAAATTATTTTTTCCATTATATTTCTTATATCAATAGTTTTCCTCATTAGTGTTTCTTATACACTCCCTCTTACAAAGAATCTGATCAAACCATTTTCTATTATTTCCATTTTCCCTTCATAATGAAGATGAATACTATTAATGATCAAACCTATAGGTAACAGTACTAAATAATAATTTGTATTTAAATGATTCTATATGTCATGTAGCAATATACTGTTCACATCTCTTATGTATTAAGGAATACTAACTTTTTATCATGGGAATGAAATATATTGTAATATTATTAACATAAAATAACTAATCAATCAACTCTAGGAGGACATTTTCAAGAGTGTTATTGTTGGTATTGGAAAAATATATAGTTTAATCCATATGAACTATATATAGAAAATCATAGTTCGAGAACATTGCGTTTCTTATAAATATTTCAAAAAATTATAATCAAATTTGTTTTTTCGGTAATATAAATATGGGTTTTATGGAATAATTTATGAACATATTATGTATAATTCAAACTTTATACATTATTAGTATAAAATATATCTAATGAATATATTATAATTATTATATAATATAAGCAACTTAAAGGTATATAAATTAAGTCAAAAATTGTATATATTATGGGGATTTTTATAATACTGTGGAAAATTGATTTAACATTGGAGGGGTTTTTTTATGATTCTGTGGAAATTAACATTGGTCATTTCTTGTAAATTTTCTCAAAAAGAATA
The DNA here is from genome assembly GCA_963277665.1 of Viscum album. NCBI lineage: Eukaryota > Viridiplantae > Streptophyta > Magnoliopsida > Santalales > Viscaceae > Viscum > Viscum album. The sequence continues at coordinate 2,003,996,555 of OY728122.1, read as the reverse complement.
TCAACTTCCATTATGATAAGTTAAAATAGATATATATATATGTTTAACTAATGAATAATTATAATTAAGTGGTTCTATAAGAATAATGGTTGAAAAGAAGTGTGTAAATATAAGGAAAATTATTTTTATTGATTGAGACCTAACTCAATTTTTAGATTTAGAGTCTTGAGACCTCATGGTGGATAAAATTGTAAATTTACATTAATAGATGATGTTTTGATAAATTATCATATATGTATATTGGTTTTGGATTGTATTTTTTAGCCCTAGGTAGATATGGGGTGGAGAATCTTGTATCGTGGGACTTCATAAACAATATAATAAATGAAATATACTATTTATATTTCACTTAGATGGGAAATCTAACAATATGGTCATGTTTGGAACATGATGTTAACCCTAGGAATGATGAAATATATATTCTCATTAGGTTCTGTGATATTTGTTTTTGTGGGAAGAGTTAGATGGATAAAAAATTAATGAATCAGTATATTTAATTATTTATTTATTATAGAAAAAAACAATACTTAAACCCCTATTATCGAATTTTTCTTTGATATATCATTTTTATTATCACCCTAGAGAGAGTGTTAAGTGATTTATTATATTAATAGGGGGATAATGTTTGGATTAATGATGAAATTGGTGATATAATCATACAATTACAACAATCATGATTAGTAAGTTGAAAGTAGTTTGAAGCCTCAACGATTTAGCATAATTGTAGGGAATTGTGATTTTAAGCTCTATCCTTCATGGAAATTCCTATTTTATATTGGAGGAATTTTTATTTCCACCAGTCATTGAGGATTTTTAAAAAATTATTAAATTAATTTCAAGATTTAAGAAATTATTATCTTCATTATGGTGATTGAGAATTATAAAAAACAAATGGTAACAAATCATAGTAAAATAAATAATTTCATTTGGTGATGGATATGTGATCACATGATTATAATTCTTATTTTTAGAACAACTTATAACATTCGGAGATTGTAAAATAAAAAATATTTACTTGATATTATATGTGAAGCACAACACTTATTTTAAATAACCCATGAAATACATTAATTTTAATTTAATCGTTTCAATATCTTGTGGAACACACAACCTTGAGCCTTAATCAATAGTAATATATTATTCAATTATAACCCAATCATTAAATTAGATGGTATGTATAATAATAAATAAATTACGAAAAGTATTTTTTACGAATTTAAAAAAAATAATTATGTTATATATTGAATATATATATATAATAGAAATTCGTTAATAGAAAAATAAATGTTTTCTGAGAAAAAATAAAATTTCATAGAAGATGGTTTAATCACTTGTTCACATATTATTTGAATTTTTTTTATAATTTTTCTTAAATATATTTTATTAAATTAAAGTAATTTTTCAAATAATGTTTTCCTAATTATCTTATAGTAAATTTTATAAATTTTTCTAAAATATTCATGTTTTTATGAATGGTGAAAAATAATTAATTTCAATTCAAAACAATCTTTTTACTTAAATAATTAAAAATGTTATATTAATTTTAAAACTAGTTTTAATGTAACAATATTTAATTATATATCAATAAATCCCTTATTGGTCATTGTAATCATTTTCATAATTAATTTTGTAACAAAAATGTTTTCCACATTTGAACATCATCTCTTTGAAATTGTTTTTTCTCGTCATTTCATCGAGATTAATTTATCAAAATATACGAATTGAATTTTTGAAATATAATTATATTTTTTTTAAAAGAATAATTTATATTATAAATTATTATAAACATAATTTTTAACCAAAGTTATTAGTTAAAATAATACAAATTATTTAACGCATTTAGGGTAAAACTAATTTACTAGGGATAGCCTAAAATGATGGTTGTTTAAATGACTTAGAAACTAGTATAAAATATATTTTATGGACATATGTTTAACCAATAGGATTTCAATATTGATACTAATCAATATTTTAACATTTTTAATTTTAAAAATTTGGATACACTGTTTTCTTTTCCAATTTTACATGTGTTCCTCTCACCCCACTAATAAAAGGTCACACACTCTCCTCTCTTCCTCAATCCTTCATAACCAAATGGATCGGCCAATAAATTCACAAATAACATAAAAAATTAAATACCATTATATTATAATCCTTATCTTGTGAATAAATCCATCCTAAAATGTATTTTTGTTAAAAATGAAGAATGTTACCCAATGAAGAGTTAATGTTCTTCTATGGGCATGCATATTTTATTTCTTACTCCATCTCTCTCAATTCATATTAAAAAATTATTATAAAATAACCCAAATATATTCAATACACTAATATTTCTTTATATTATTTTTAGGAACTATAACCATATCTACTTCTATAAAATGTGTCATAAAATCATAATTTGTGTGTATGGAAGACTACCGCCTCGTGAATAGATGTTAATAGTGATTCCATTTACACATCTCATGGAAGGATGTTATGATGGATCTCAAGAATACTTAAGATATTTATATAATAATTATAAATATGGAGTCATTATATCACATATAATTTTTCCTTCATTCCAATATTTATGGGTTATGATAATGTCACTCAAGTGTTTGGAAAACTACCACCTCCCAAAGTGATGGGATTAGTTTTTCGGTAACTCTTTACATGGAAAGTAATAAGGAATATTTTAAGGAATAAATTTGACATAAATCAAATAATAATGATATTTTTGATATATTTATCACTATTAAAATATAATATATTATTTTCCTTCTTACCATTTCACTCACATAATGATGATAAAATCATTCTTGTACATTTAGAATCCCACTTTCATGAAGTAATGTGACTCTATTTTCATCAAAAAACCACAATTACGGTATATATAAGTATATTTCAGGAAATAATATAGTTTCAATAACACCATGTAATGATTTTATATTACTTACCACATCTCTATAATGATATTTCAAAAATGTAAACGTTTCTCATGCGTACGTATGACTTACCGTCTTCATGATCATAACATACTTCATTTCTCATAACAATATTTCATGATTTTTAATAAAATTTTAATTGATGTATAATTATTATAATTATATGAATATTATTATTATATATATTATGGAAGTATATATTATTTTCATGAACCATATCCATTATGGAAAGCATGCATGAAAAAATGTAGTTAATAAATAAAACAATGAAACTTAAGAATGATAAATAATGTACATTTGAAAAGATTTTATAAGAAGGTAATATCTAGTATTATAAATATTAATATAGTTATTTAACCAGTTAATAACATCTTTAAAACCACTATACATGGTTTTAATACATGGTAAACTAAAATTGAACAGGAGGTAAAATATTTCTTAACTCCAATTCCATTAATTGGGATATACGTCTACTTCATTAATTATGTCTTTCTAAGAAAATATGTATATTTTATTTGTTAAATTATGTTGTATTTACACTTGTTTTATGCGAATTTCTAGTTTAAAGACATAATTTTTTCCTTATCTCTTCAATTTTATAATCACTGTAAGGGTTTATTTAAGAATATTATTCTAATCGAGATTGTTTACTCTTGAATTTTAGTGGATGGAAATTATTTGACAATTTCCAAAGAAACCCCACTTTATTATCCCCTAGTTATTCATGATATTTTTTGGAAATATTAAAATTTTCACTATATTTTATTTAAATTAATAGAAAAATATGTTTTTTTCTAAAAATATTACTTCATTACTCTTTTTAGGAAATTTTTTTACTTCAAAAACCATGTACTCTAAAAATGATTTTAAAAGTGTCATTAAAAATTTTCAAATTTTTATTAATGAAATTTTTATACATTTTTTTAAAATTTTTAATATATAATGTTCATAGTATTTTCAAAATAATTATCATTTATCTTTTATGAAAAATATGAAAGGAATCGTTGTTTTGACAAACTCACAATGTAAAGAATCCCCATCCACCATTACCAATAAATGTTTTAAATATTCTATTATAATTTTAAAATATTATTTTAAAATAAATTTATTACCAACATATTTTGTGAACTATTTTAAAAAAAACTTTTAAATTGAAAAGCATATTTTCCACAAGAAATTTTTTAATTAACATTATATCATATTTTTATTCCTCAATGACGATAACTATTTATTATTACTCTAATTGGTATATATCGTATTGATACTATAATTATTCTTTTAATGGATGGTTAATGATAATTTCATCCATGGAATGTTTTAATAATCACTTTATTGGTTCATTTTAAAAGACATTATCATTCCCATGAAATATTCACTTTTCTAGGATCATTAATCATTAAATTTACCAAAATATCCTCATTATATATCATGGATATGATTATTTCATAAAAATTGTGTCATTTTTACATATAGTTTCATACAATTAATTTTACTATTTTATGGGGGGAAATTTGATCAAACCATATTTTTTCCTCAATAAATATATATTTATTGATATGAAGTAATGTTCATGAATTAAATCAATTATTCGATATATAGGGAATAGTTTTGAAATGTAGACACTAGTGGATCCTAGATATAGATACACCCTTGATGCATAGATATGTATATTTAGATTAAACATTTGGCTAGCCTTAGTTAAATTGGACTGTACAAATGAGTTATAAACAATCTTCAGCAATGATCTTGATGGTAGATGTATCATGTCCGTGAGATATAACATCCAATAATTAAACATTTCATACATTAAGAATATATTTGTTCTTATCTATGTGAATTTCTAAATGATATTATCTTTTGTTCCATTTCAATCTCAGTTTATTGATTAAATGGAATGTGTTTTTAGAAGTTCACATTTCAATATTTATTATTAATTATCTAGTCAAGATTTATATTTTATTGATTAAATGGAACTTGATTCCATTTATTTACCATTCAATATTGTATATTAATTATCATATTATCAATGTGATGTTCTCCATGATATTATCTATGGATGTATTTCATTATCATATTATTTATTTAGTGGATTTTTTAATCAAATATATTCATTTCCATGTAGATCAAGATTATTGATTCATGATAGTTTTCGACGTACTTATATATTATAGTGCATTTAATCTCACCCTTATTTTCCACCTTGAATCTATGATGTGTACTATGATTGTTATTCAAGGATATGTTAAAGGGAATAATGTTATTAAAAAAAATTTTAATTTATGTTTTCAAATATAATGTAAGACTCGTGCATATATCTAGTTTACTTCGAATATTATATAAGTTATTCATTCAGTATGTGATTAAATGTATCTTATTCCAATTTAATAACGTATGTCAATGGGTTTGGGATACTAGGGCCGGATTTACTATAGATTATATAATAGTATGTTTAGTAGAATCGTTAGGAAAGAGATTTTAGAGAAAACTTATTATAGAACATGACCCTATGCTATGCATTTAAGATAAGTATATAATAACATATTAATGATTTTTTGGGTGGAGAAAATGTGTGTTTTTTATTCAATAAATCTATCTCTCGACATGACAAGTAGACAATGTTCTAGAACAAATGTACCGATAGGTAGTAATTGCAAAAAGGACTCATTGAACATGACCTGATAATCACCTCATCCATGATAATATGTCTTACTACACACCTAGTTTGATAGTACTAGAGGATATGTTAAGGGAAATTCAAATTTTGTTTACAATCCATTATGAAGTAATTGAATTAAGGGTATCCCCAATGAATCCATGTTTATGATTATGATTTAAGCTATGATTTTTTTTCAAATGTTTTACAGACAAAATAAGTTGTGGGATTATACATTATGTTTCATAATGTTATAATATAATATAATTTATTGAAACATTTAGAAATTTTTTCATGATAAATTAATTATAACCACATTAAATCACAAAATTATAAGAATAATAATTATCATTTCATTGATGTTTTTAAGACAATATTTCGATGGGAACTCGTCTCCCTAATTTTCTCAACATATGAGGGCATAATATCATGTCCTAATAAGATAGAAAAAGGAATATCTATGTATTATAGCTTTGACTTGAAGCACACTACGAAGAGGAAGGTAGGGAAAAAACTAATAATGGGAAGAAGGAATAAAGGGATATCCCCCAAGTGATAATTGTGGATAGAATCTACCATATACACATATAAAAAGAATGTTATTTATCTAAATTTCTGGATAAAAAGGAAAATATGATTATGATTCACTGTGTAAGAAAAAAAAGATTACAATTTAATATGCATCAACTATAAATAAATTGGGCACTATACAGAGCAATATATCATGATTCAAGGGAATATACATCAAAATAATCTAATGGGTACTGGTCAATATAATTATATTACCACATAAGATAGTGTGTTGTTCAAAAGGGTTCTATTTTTAGGGGTTGGTTTATAGGTTTTAGGTCTCATCTATTCTATATTCAATTCATTGAGTGCTTGATATTTTTTAAATTCTCTATTGTTAAGGTATAACACTTGTTTGTTGGATTTTTGTGTATTAAGAATGTATTCAAGGGGAGTTTATTTATTTTTTCTTGGAACATGGTTTTCACTTGGAATTTCAACTGATACTTGGAAAGAAATGTAGTGTTAAATTTCCAACGATGATTTAAAATTGTTTATGTAATTTTAAATGGGGTTTATCCACATTTGGGTGTTTTTGGAAAATTTTTAATACAGTGTTTTAAAGTATGTTAATTTTCTTAATGTAAAATATGTTGGTTATTGAAATTGTTCTTCATTTGGCTTAAGAAAACTCATTAGGATGTTCTTTTCCAAAATTTATTTCCTGATCCTAGTTTTGAACGTATGATTTGATGGGGGAATTAAACCATTGAAAATTAAACATTTTGGTTTTTTCCTCAATTTAATGGGTGAATTGTGATTTCATTAACATGAAAATTATATTACATAAATTATTTGGAATGTTATTTTTGAAAAGAATGTAATTTTTATCAGACATGTTTTTAGAAAACATTTTTTAGAGAGATAAATTTGTGATTTTTTGATCATATGTTTTTTAATAAATAGTATTATTTTTTATGTTTAATAAAAAAAGTGTCATGTCTAAGAACGATTATTCTCAAGTGGTTTTTAGTTTAAACTAAATGAGTTAGTTTGGTGGAATTATTATGTGTGTTACAGATTTTAGAAGCTTATGATTGTTGTTATTTTCTTATAGCTTGTGTGACACCTTTCTTATTGAGATTTAATTCCTTATTATTTTTTGTGTTCTGAAAATACCTATATATTATTATATTGTGTTATATTTTAAGTATAGTTTCTTATTGGTATAAGAATAACTGTATTTTTTCGGTATGTGTGTAATTAAGAAATATGTTTCCTTTGTCCCTTTATGAACTCTATTGTTCTTGTTTTATAGTGTTCTATATTGGATGGTTTTAAGTCTTAAGGTCCTTGTTTCACCTATGAGTACAGTGATATGGGTCAAGGGAACATCTCTTCATTTTTTGTGATATGCCTTTTCATTTTCCCTTATGTAGGTTATTTTTATTGTTGTTTTTGTATTGACCATGTTGGTGTTTAATTTTTTGGGATGGGTTTCCTTTAATTAAGTGATATATTTTTAATTAGTGTTCGTAAGATATTTTATAATTTTTCTCATAGTGTGTGCTTCCAGTTGATGTGTACTCTCTTATTACACTATAAAAAATATTTCTAAACTGTTGGAAGAACCATGAATTATATCCATTTATTTTTAGGGATTATACTGGTATGTGTGTTTATGTTTTTCATAACTACTCATAGAAGACGTAGGGATTTTATGTCTTGGTTTTGATGAATCATCCTCTCTTTTGAATTTTATCCTAGGGATCTCTCTGGTGGTTTATCATCAAACTCACATAGATTTACATAAGTTGTGTTGTGGATTTTTATTTTTAATCAATATAGACTTGTATGGTCAGAAATCTTCACTATGGGTATTTTTTGACAAACCCAATGTCATTTTTAAATGCTTATTTTTATTTGTATTTTTAGCCCTATACGAGATAGAGGTATTTTGGACTAAAAAGGGTGATTTGTGGGAACTTATTAGAGGGGTCATGGTTATGAAAAAAGGTTAGTTTAATCATGTGGTCTAATTTTTAAACCTATTATTGTGGATTTATCTTGGTCTACTAGTTGGAACATAGTAAGATTAACCATGCAACCTATGTTTGTTATCCATGAAACTCATAATAGTGGGGATCTTCACAATTACTACATAGTTTGTTTATCAGTGAGTGGAAACTTTGAAAACCATCCAAAAATGTTTATTTTTCCTCTTGGTTTATTTTAATGTGGAAATTCATCCCTTGTCTTACCCAACTATTTTCCAAAAATCCTGGAACCATTCCAAACTCCCCACGTCCTTTCTAAAAGCCTACTAAGGCTATTTCTTGGTTTTTTACGGAGAATCTTCACCTAATTCAAGAGGCAGGTCACTTATTATTTTTATTATTATTCATGGTTTTATTCCATTTTACTATTCTTCTCCAACTCTAGTGGATGTGATTGGAAGATATTCATTCCTTGGGTTGTTACAATATTTATTTTATCAGTTACGATGAATATGATCACATATTTGTATTCCATTCTGTTGGATTCCATCAGAGGGCACTTGATTACACAACCTGATGTAGGTTTATCTAATTAATTTCCTATTATACAATATTTCAATGTTTTTTATACATTAAATGCGGTTTATATATAGTGTGATTACATATATGATATATAGATTAGATTTTCAAAAGTTTTTCATTTATAAGTGGTTCTTTTCCTATGAAAAAAGTGCTGATTTTTATGTTCACCAATTTGGTTTTAAATTAGTGTTTTATGAACAATTATTGTTTGGTATAATTATTAATATCATTTTTATCAGTAAATTAACTTAATATTTTAGGATTTAGTCCAAATGGTGTTTTCAAAATGTGTATCCCATTTTTGGTCCAAAAGGGTTTCTTTATTTGAAAATGATAGAATCATTCAATAATGAAAAAGGGAGGGACCTTGACATATTTGATTCTGTTTTTAAATATATTATGATTTATTATAGAATTGATTATGGATTCCAATTTTTTTTGAAATGAGATTTTTGAAATTATAAATATTATATTTGATATGTGATGGTCAGGTGGAATCTTTTTGATGCAATGTCGGTTGTTCCCATGTTGAGCCCCCTTTTTATTTTATGAGGGATACACTTATCCATGTGATGGATGAATATTAATTTGATTCATATGTAGATGATTTTTGTGTGTATTATTTTAACTATGTTTTGGTACGTGAGAAGGATGTGATATTGGTTTTCTCCCGGGGGGATTTTTATTTCCATGAGATGCCATTATTTTTCATAGACCACCTATGATATTATTCCATGTGGAGACCAAGGATTCTATGTGGGTTTTATTGAGGAATTTATAATCTAGTTGAGATATTTCACTGGATATACCATCCTTAGTTGAACATAACACCTTGAATTTGGTTTTTTCTCCGAGGAGACCACTTAAAGAGATTCCGTGTAGGGATTTGGGAATATTAACTTCCCAGTAGTTAGGTTCTGTTTTTTTTATTGTGTTATCCCATTAGTCATCATGGTGTTGAATCATTAAATTTATCATATTTTATGCCTTATGTTACATATATTTGACTTTGTGTTGTTTGTTTCTTGTATAGTCTTGTTTGATGTGTTTATACTCTTGTGGCTGATCCATGTCATTAAGTTGTTTTATTACATCTTTTTATAGGCATTATTTATAAAATGTTATGGATTTGTTATTGAATTGTTTTCCTTGATTTATTATTTCCATTATTATTGGGTCTGTAAAGTATTTAAATGAAAAAATAGGTGACTTTTTTTCAGTTACATACTAAATTGGAAATTCTTTTGAAATATTTAAACTATTCATTGTTTTATTATTGGTAGTATGATGTTTATAAATAAAAGTATTTTCACATAGAAATGTATTAGTTTTTGGTAAATTATTTACATGAAATGTATTATGAATTTTTTCCCTTTAAAAATTTCATGTTCAATTCTTCTTTTATTACTCTATTATGTATAATAAAATTAAAACATATTCTTGTCTATTATTTACAAACTAGTGATATTGGTTTAATTTATAGAATTAATGATTTGTGATCATGGTTTAATGATACTAGCTTCAATTAAAACCCTATATACTCACATTGGTGGGTATATTGAATTCATGTATTTTAAAGGATCCTCTAGGATTTTTTTTATTTCAGATTGGATATGGTTCTTTCATTCTTTGGAAGACGGTGTATTATGGATGTTAAAGGGGACCATAGAGTCCAAAAAAAGTTGGTGATCATACATTTGGATTCATGGAACATATATTTACATGATTTGTTTCAACTTATTCGGCATTTATATTGTTTTATCTTACATTTTAGTTTAGTGCCTCCTATTTTTTATTTATATGAGATCTTTATAGTCGTGTATGCTGTATTTTTATTATTATTCTTTATTTGGATGGTTTTATTTATTTCAATGAGGTTTGATACCATCCCTACCAGATATTAATGATACCGTTGATGTTTATTTTCATCTTCGGGGTATTGGGGATGCTCCTCGTGTATGTGGTGGGTATTATTTGGATTATGATAGATTCATATCCTAGCATAGTTTATTACAAAATGGTATTCAAGGATATAGTTTTGTTAAAATTGTTCCTAGTTTCTAGAGAAACACCTTTTATATTTGTTGTGTGTCTGGGTATTATGGAGACTATGATTGTCATTATGTCTTAGGTGGAGTGTTCTAGAAAGGCTATTTCTAGATCATTATTAAATCAAATAATTATTTTCCATGGATTTATTGTTAATAAGATGTGATCAAGAATTAATATTTTAATATTTTGATGTATTCTTGATACATTTTGAATTTTCTTTGATCCCCATTGAGTTCACTAGTTATTTAAGTGGTTTTTTGAGTTTCATAAGAGTAAAAGGTGAACAAAATAGGGTCAAATGGTTATCAAACAGGGTATGTTAAACCATATGTTTCCCATGATATGTGGTTATTTAAACTATTATAGTTCATGTTTCAAGGTTGGGGCACAATTTTCCAGCACGTTCATCCAAACGATGTATAGACGTATTTCTCATATATAATTTTTGTTTTCCTACCTTTTTCCCATATTGAATATGATTGAGTTTAACATTTGTGTGTTATCATATAGGGGGTTTAGATGGTTATATTTATGAAAGGTAGTGTGGTTGAATGTGGTTTTATATGAGATCTAGTTTGGTGTCCCTTGTTTTCCCACGGTGAATTATTTTTTAAATGTGTAATATTGTTTTTCTAAATATAGAATATGATTGATTTTTTAATATAAATTCATGGTACGTATTAAAGACATGTAAATTTTTTTGAAAATAACCTACAGAAAAAATTGACATGAAAAGGGCATGCGATCAAATGTGAAATTTTATTGAGAAAGTAAATTTTATATGTGGGTGTTTCATGAATAGATATTTAAAATTTTTATCCATGAGATACGTTATTTAAAATATATGTTTTTTATTTTATTAAAAATAAGTTTAATATTTAGAATATTGTGAAAATTCAAGTGATTCATTTTAAAAAGAAGGGGGATTATCCCTTGTATTAAATTACATTTTAAGAGAGTTGGTTCACAATAATGAGTTTTTCTTTTAAAATTTATTTTCATAGTCCATTGAAATTAATTTTCAAATGTTTTTTAGAAATGTGTATTTATTAGTTCCCTTGGTTGTCGGGGTTCATATTTTTTTTGAGGATAATGGGTCATTGAGCATTAGATTATGTTGTTTTCTAATTATATCTAGGAAAAGTCTTAGGGGAAGAGTGTGTATTGTTCCTAGGGGTTCTATATTTATGGGGTCTGTTATGGGTTTTAGACCACATATATTATATATTTCATGGATTATGTGATTCATAGTTTAAAAACTACTCATACTACTATTTTTTAATCCACACGTGTTGTATTTTTTAGGTTTTTTAAACGTGTATAAGTTGAATTTATTTATTTCTTAAAATATTATTTTCACTTGGTATTTTATGTGTGTCATTTAATGAATAGTAGTATTAAATATTATAGGTATTATTATTGTTGGATATAAAATTTTAAATTGTTTTTGAAGACTTTTGAATAATTTTGTGAAATTTAATTTGGGGGTTTTTTTAATCCTATTTATGGTATGAAATTAAAATACAGTTTTTGAAAAAAAAAATCTTTCTGTTTGTGAAATATGATTTGGTTTATGTTTTCCAAAAATAGATTTCTAATTCATTGATTTGACTATATGGTTTGAAGGGGTAATTCAACCATCTAAATGTAACACTTCTGATGTTTTCCTATGTGGAATGAGTTATTTTTTTAATATTCATTCATATTAGGTTTGTGGAAATTATTTGTAATTGGCTTTGGAAAATAAATGAATTATTCATTTAAATGTTTTTGGGAAATAATTTTTAAAAGAGTAGATAAATATTTTTCTCTTATATTTTAGGTTTATTTTAAAATAACCACATAAGGTGTTTAATAATCAGTTTAATCCCTTGAAATGTTATTTACTAGTTGATGTTAATTTATTCCAAACGGTATTTTTCATGTTTTTTCTCTTTGTGAATCTTGTGTTAAAATATTGGGGTTGGTGTGCTTACCATTAATCTTGTGTGATTTCATGATTTTTGATAATCAGTGAATTCCTTATTGTTTAGTGGTATTCTTTTAAATCATATAGTGTTTTCTTTGGATGAATCTTATTTTAGGTACAGTTTCATATTGATTTTGGAATAAGTTACATTTGGGTTGGTATGTGGGTAATTACAAAATATGTTCCTTCTATGAATTTTAGAAATTGATGGTTATAGTTTGGTTGGGTCATCCCTTGGATAGTGTTCCCTCTTGAGGTCCAAGTATACCTGTAGAGTATTGTGACCTAGTTCAAAGGCATGTGACGTCTATTTTTATGGAATAACATGAATTTGTTATTTTTTGTGGTTATTATTAAGATTGATTATTGATTGAAATGTTGTTGTTATATTTTTTAGGTTGGAATTCATTTGAGGAAGTAAGATATTGATTCAAATTATAATTTTGAGTTTTGTGAGACGTTTCCCATTGTGTAAGATTTTGTATCCTGTTATATCTTTTGTTACACAATTTAGGATATTTATAAATTATGGGAGACCCATATTTTTTCTCCATTTTAATATGTGTATTTTACTAGTATGCCTAGTTTATTTTTTCAAGGTTTTTCTTGGAAACCATAGAGATTAGTTGGATCAGATTTTGGAAATCATTGTTTATTTTGTAGTTTCTTCCTACGAGCATCTATATTGGTTCAACATCTAACCCACCTCAATTTCAACACTCCTTATTGTTTCTTGTTCTATATTTCAGCCTCTTTACTCAATAATTTATGGTCATAATAGAGGCATGGTCTTGATTCAATGACACCCCTAGTTTCACTATTTTATGGATATTTTAGTGAATGTATATCTTTTTAAGTTATTAGTAGTTATACATTAAAATAGTGATGTTTCTTGAGTTTTTCCCAAATGAATCATTAATTAATACGGATAGTTTAACTATATAGACAAAGATTGAACTCATGTACATATCATTTCTCAGTGTCATACGATTGGGGCATGGTTAAACTAACTATTAAACTTACATTTATATTCCTTGAATATATTAATAGTGGTGATCTTCTATATGACCATTGGGATTGAATAAATGTGTGAATATACCATTCAACCATCACAAAGAGGGTTATTTTTTCATCTTGGGTTATTTTTATAAGGTGTTCATCCCTTGGATTCCCTGTCTTTTTCCCCGTGATGGTTGTGTCATTCAAAATTGTCCTTGTCTCTTCCAAATCATGACCATGATGATTTCATGGCAGTTTATTTGAGATTATTTACCAGATTATAGTGGTAGGGGTATTCTTCTTTTTTTTTTTCCTATTATATATTTTCATTTAATTTTCAAAATCTCCTCTAACCCTAGGGGCCATTATTGTTTGATTTTAATCATTATTTTTATATCAGCATTAATTTTTTTTCTCTTTTTGGTTTTTATCCCTCCATTGAGTTTCATTTTATTGTATTTTTTTGAAGGTGTCTTGAATTTTACACATGAGGTAGGTGTTTTCAATTCATTGAATTTTCATTATGACTTAAATTATTTCTTCATTTATTTAATGTTTTTTAGATTTAATGTAATTATTTCTATGATATCTAGTTTTTATTGTCAATGTTTTCTATGCATGAGATATATTTCTTTTGGAATAATGGGATAATTACATTTTTCAATTGAATTTTATTGAAACACGTTTTTTATTCATTATTTGTTTAATAAATTTATAAATTGTATTTTCATCATTAAATGAGCTAAAATTGTTATGGTATATTTTAAATGGGTGTTTCAATATAGGATTCCCATTTTTTTATTAAATTTAATACTTTTTTAATGTGAAGGAATCATTTTATTAAGAAACATGAATCTCAGTTGAGTTGTTTGATGGGGCTTAAAATTGATTATGAATTATTTTGGAATTATTTTTTGGATTCTTTATGGTTTTAAAATGGAATATTTAAATTTTTTGTATAATTTTTTATCAGTGTAGTCCTGGTTAGAACATTATGATGTGATGTTTATTGTTCCCTTATTGAACCCCCATTGTTTTTGTTTATGTGTGGGCATATCCACATGATAGATAATTTGGGATGTGATTCATGTGGTGCTTATGTGTTGGGTATCATTTTATGGGTGTCTTGGGAGGAGTAAATGATGTGATAGTGGTGTTATCCATAAAGGATTGTTATTTTGAAGCAACGGAGTAATTAGTCATAGACAACCTTTTTTATTCTTCCATGAGGAGACCAAGGTTTGTAATTGGGAATAATTTATAAATTGTTTGGATAATTGAATTTTTTTCGCGGGATAGATCCCCTTACTTGTGTGTGACACCAATCTGTAGGGGTTTTTCACTTAGGATCCTTCTTATAGAAATCAGGTGGATGAATGTTTTACTATTAACATACATGTAGTTAGATAAAATATTGTGTGTCTTTTGTTTCCCCATTATTACTCATGATGTTGACTGATTAAATATATAATATGTGATGCATTATTTGTATATATTAGAATGTGTTGTGTTTTTTTCATGAATGGATTTATTTTTCTACTGATCCTCTTAGGGATTAGTCTTGTTATTGACATGTTTTATTCTTTCTATTTATTATATTTATTTATAACCTCTTAGAAATGTGTTTCATCATTTTCCCCTTGTTTCCTTATTTCTATTTTTTATCATTGTATATTATTTTATTGAAAAATAGGGGAAAATGGCCTTTTAGTAATATAATGGATTTTAAATTTTTTGAAATATTAAAAACAATAATTGGTTTATTTGAAAAAGTGTGGTGGGTTTAAAATGAAATAGTTGGTGCATTTATATGACTTGGTTTTTGGTAAATCCATTTCATTAATTTTTTATGAGAGTTTTTTCTTGATAAATTTAATTGTTTATACATAGATTATTCCTATATTATGTATGGGAAAATAAAAACATATTTTTTATTTATAAAAAAAATTATTTATTTATTTTATTAAAAAAGGAAATGAAATCGTGATGGTATCACACTATCTTCATATCACATCCTATATACTCACATTGGTGTGAATTTAGTATTCATGTCTTATGTAGGTTCCTCTAGGTTTTGGATTTAAGGTTTGATATGGTTCAATCATCCATTGGATGTGGTTGTTTTATTGATTATGGTGGTGACTGTACAATCACAAAATGTTTTTGATCAAACTTTCAATTTTATAGAACTAATTTCCTCGAGTTCTATATCATATTAGTTTGTTTTTTATTTATATTTCATTGTATTTTTTATATCTCATTCATTTTTTATTTATTTTTGATGTCTCCTAGTATATATTATAACACCACAAGATTTTGAAAATTATTTTTTCAAAATTAATTTATCTTTTCAATATTTTTCATTTCACATGACACTTGAAATGGTTCAATATATATATATATATATATATATATATATATATATATTAAAACACATATTAAAACATTAATTTAACACACAATACCAACTTGGCTTGCACAACACCCCATACCAACTTGGCTTGCACTACAGGTAACAGCGACATGGTGTACGACGCACACAACATTGAGTTTCTAAGAAATACACACACACACATATATATATATAATGGGAAAATTATTACCTAACCATTTAATATAGTTATAGTAATTGAATTAAATACTTTCCAAAAAAAATTCAATTTTTTTTTAAACCAAAACATATTGATAATGAAATATATATGTTTTTTTTTGGAAAAGTCCTTATATCATAAAAAATAATATCCCCTAGAATTACCTGATTATACTAATTAAAGTAATTTTAGACACATTTAGAAATTTATTTTTTAAAATAAAAATATTTTTTTAATTCAGAATGTAATAGTTATCCTAGGGTGATTTTTTGGTGATTTGTTTGAGAAACATCAATTTTTTGATGAATAATGAAAAATACTATTTTTTAGTTAAAAACTAGCTATTTGTCTAAATATTTTTTAATGATAAATTATATTATAAATATTTTTAACAATAAAATTAGACAAATTTTAAATCTTTTAATACAATTTAATTCATTATAATCAATTTCACTTTAAAAATGAATATAAAATCATAACGAACTTTTAAACCTTTTCAAACTTTAAAACCCTATAATTTTATCATGTCTGCAAGATTAGCACCATTGTAGATTTTTCTATTTCTAGGATTTGAATTTGAAAAATCATAAATACATAATTTTATTCAGTATATTATTATGAATCTAATAATACCATTTTAATGTTTGACCAAAATAATTAGTAAAAGTGATTATATTTAATCCTACTTGTTAAGGTGAAATTATGATTAATTAGGGAATAAACATTTAAATTAAGGTCTAAAATAACCTACAAAATTTCCCAAAACCCTTTTTATTGCCATATTGCTCCCATATACCATTAATTATACAGTTCGGATTCTTTTTATGTCTTTGATTTGGTAAGGAAATTTGCACACATAACTTGTTTCTAAACATTCTAAATAAGACATTTCTTTACATATAAAAGGCCACCACCTATAACCATTATTCACAACTTTAAAACCATTTATGTTTGTCAAATATCATCCAAAATTAGCCTAAATATTCATCTCTTAGACCTTTAATAATCCATTTGGGAAAATGATTCATAAGAAAGCATTTTGGTACAAACCAAAATGAGTTACACGATTTAGATGTAACGTCTTCTTTCAATCACCTTTCCTTTATTTTCATTATCCTTCACCACCACTCCCTTTTAAACTTTATTGTGTGAATAATAAAGTATACTCCATATACTAGTATTTTTTTATGAAAAGTTTCTGAACTAAACATACACACACCTTCATCTAATGGATGTGGAACATATAGTTTCTGTGTATAGAAAACTACTACCCCACGAACAGATTATTGTTTATTTCTCTGTTACCACCTATCATGGTGGAAATTATGAATGAAAATATATTTATATATTTCAAATATTATATTTACTATGTATTTAAGCTTTTTAGTCAATTTACATCACACATCTCTTTACATTCCATTTGGTGTTAATACGATAATCCTGTTTGAGGAAGTGTAGACTACCGCTCCATCAAGGCGGTGTGATTTGTCCACACACCATATGGAATGTATTTAGTGTGGGTTTAATGAACATATATGATATATATTATATTTTAATGTTAATTTAATAATGATATATTTATATATATATATATACACAATTTCATTTACATACTTTCTTCCAGTACGAGAATATAAACGGAAACAGCGTTCACACATTCGTACGGCTTACCGTCTCCATGAATGGTGTATTCCATTTTGTACTCATATATTTTGTAGATTATTATAATTAAAATTTAACTTATATACCTCATATTTATATATTTGTTTATATTATGTAATCCTGATATAATTTTATGGACCAAATATGTAACAAATTAAGACACATGAAAAGAACAAAGTGAATATTACCTAAA
Organism: Viscum album; assembly: GCA_963277665.1. NCBI lineage: Eukaryota > Viridiplantae > Streptophyta > Magnoliopsida > Santalales > Viscaceae > Viscum > Viscum album. Next base: position 2,003,978,423 of record OY728122.1, on the reverse strand, counting down.
GGTAAACCTTAACATATCATCATTAACAAGGGGTAATATAAGTTTATAATGACACCATATATTTTAATATATAAAATCATATTCTTCTTTAAAACATGTATAATAAACTTTTATTTATAATACAATAATATTTTTTGAGTACAGAGAGGGTTAAGACACAAGGTAAAGTGATATTATCTCACTTTTAATTTCCATGAGATACATGTTATGTTCAACCTTCTTTACTTTAGTGTAGTGTGTGTAAATCCCATGACTTTATTATATGTATATTTTAAATAAATTTTGGTTATTAACATTCCAAATTTTTTATCCATCTTTCATGGGGTTTGTCTTTCAAAAGTTACCAAATCATTAAAACAGTTTTGTGTCAATTTTCCTTCTTCGAGATTCATGTTTTGTTATTCACCTAAACTCTTCTTCAAGGTGTATATATTTCAATTTTAATGTTATATAAAAAAATGTACTTCTTTTAATTATATCATAATTTCATTATAATATCTATTTTACATGGGGAGTGTGATCATACATTACGGAGTTATAAGTGTTTATTGAGACAATATCAATGCTTTCAAAGATTATTTTTGTTATTTATTCCCTTGATAAAATATTCTAATCCATCTCTCAAGAATATTAAATAGTTTAATTATATTATGTTATTTCATGATATAATCATGTATTAGTACCATATTATACACTTTGGTTCATAATATAGTTTATAAAGTGTTTTTATGAAAGCCCTACTTTACCAACTTTTGTTCGAAAATATATGTTTTTTAAAATGGGTTTCCAAAAATATTGTACCATTATCCTATATAATTTTAAGGAATTTTTTTTGATGTTTTTTTCTTTTACTAATATCTTCAAGGGAATAATATTGTCTCATTCTTAATATGGTGTCCCATCTAACTTTATTTACTGTGTAAAACGAATGTCTTTTTTACTTTGTACGACAAGTGCAGATTTACCCACCGCCATTCCTTTAAATATTCCTTTTCATTTTTTAAAGTTTAATCTTATAGAAATTTTTTTAGAAGTAATTTTAATGTAAATGGGTTTTAAAAATGGTTTCAAGTCATATTTATATATTTTGAAGGTATTTTTAAGAAAACTAATTTTAAATAGTTTTATTTATTAACAATCTTTTTTCAAAGAAGAATGTATATTTTACTCAAGCAAGTTTTTTGAAACGTATTTCAAAAAAAATTCCAAGTAATATTACTAACATTGATGTCACTCATTTTAATTTTGTTTGTTATCTAATGGTTCCATTCATATCCTTTCTATGAATGGGTGATGATTAATGTCATGGTCTTTATAAAACATGTTTCTCTTTCACGGGTTATATGTTTATGAAATCTGTTTCTCTTTAATAGATCATGATTCGATAAAAGATTTATGAAACCTATCTATTTTCCATAGGTTATGAGGTAATGAAATGTTAATGTTACCCATTTAATTTTATGGGTTATGATTTTATGTTTATAAGACCTATATCTTTTTATATTTCTCGATATGATGAATGAATTATTATGTTGTGTAATATGTGTAAATGATTGTACTATGAGATGGATGAGACCTATATCTACCTCTAATGCATTAGGTAATGATACATTTTATATGAGCTCAATTTCTACATGGATTGTATCCCAATCCCAAAAAGAAATAGGTTTTATTAGTTATAACGTAGGCCTGAAAAGAAAGACAGTGTATAGGATGTAGCCCAAGCCTAAATGAAAGCGAGTATAAAGGTAGTATCCCATGCCCAAAAACAAGAAGCTGCATGAGTTGTATCCCAATCCTAAAAGAAAGATGGTACACGAGTTCTTGTCCAAGACCAAAAACAATAATGTTTATGGGTTTTTTACCAATCCTAAAAGAATGTTGGTACATGGGTTTCTAGCCCAATCCCAGAATAGGTACATGGGTAATAGACCAAGACTAACATATTATAATGGTTTTGATAGTTAGACTTGACATAAATGTTTCTATTCTTATATATATTCCAAAAATCCTATGTATTATTCTTTAGTTATGATTTTATTGCTCATGATGCCTATTTCTTTATGATTCATGTCTTATGAACTGTCATGCTTTATCCCGAAACTCATGTTTACGACCATTGATATCAAGGGTATATTCTCATAATGTTAGTATTTCATTATCCTACTATTATGGTCATGTTTATGCTTACATGTCTCCCTTGTTTACCCTTATTGAGCTTTAGAGATCATCAATTTCTCATGTTTCCTTTCTCTAGGATAGGAAGAATGGTTTTAGGAATAAGTACTAAAGGTGGAGATATTTGTGGAATATGTTGAAGATATTTCATTAAAATATAATATTTTCATTACAAATTTCCACATACAATAAACTATTATAGTCCTCATGCATTTATTTTTATAATGCATTGAATATTAATCTAAAATGATGTAATATCTATATATGTTAAGTCTGGGTGGCTATAGTTTTTTTCAAGGGAAAGTATTAGTCAAACTTTGGAAACTAGGATGAGAAAAAAATTAGTGATATCCATATGTATATTACTAGATATGTCTCTAATGATAAGTATAAGGATGAGTTAACATTTAGGAAAATGTCATTGAATTTTTGTAAGTGATAAAGATAGTTATTTCCACACAATCCATCACTATCTAGATACGTAAAGTTGATCTGGCTCTGAAACAGATGTACCTAGGGTTAGAAACGTCAACAACATGTTACGGTCTTGTCTCAGGGTAATTGGGTACATGACAACGAGCCTTACTACAAACCTAGTTTGAAAATCTCAAGGGATATTCTTTGAGAATTCAAAAACTCTTCGCAAATCATTATGATGGATTTCAATATAATATTTATATGAATGATAAAGGATGAACCATGAGTGTCATATATTAAGTAATATATTGTGATTTATATATTCTATAAGTAATTATTTTTATAACTCTTTGGTTTTCTTCTATATTAAGTAAAGAACATAATATTCATCTAGTTTTAGTAAATGGATGGAACCAGAAGGAACCAGTTTACTATTGAATGTGATTAACGATTTTCTAATGAGTAGTCAGGTTAGATAATTAATGGAGTGAAATATTCCATGATAATTCTTAATCAGTTTTTAGAGAACATTATTAACAATTTTTACCTTAACTAACTCTCGGACTCCCCATGGAATAAGAGTAAGGATTTCACTGAGAGTTTAGTAAATGGAGACCGTGAAGGAAAGAAGATTTGGTTTCCATTACATAAAGATTGTGGAAATAATCACCTATGTGGATGTCTTAGAAGAATAATAAGGTGTTTTGACTGTGGAAAAGAAGGAAACAAAGAATGTTACTACATGGGAAATATTAAGAGTTCAGTTGAAGAAAGGGGTGTTAAAATTGACCCTCATAAGTCTCCATTAATTGTTTTCTATTTTAAGTGTGGGGGATATGGTAATTAAGCAACCTAATTTTCCAAGAGAAATCAATATGATGGTGTGAGTAATGGTTACATTGTATATGACGATGAGACTATAGATTAAATGTAAAGGGAGAGAGGTATTTTTGTTAATGGATTAAGTATGATCTAATTTAGTTATTTATGTATTTGGATTCAAAAGTTATAAATAATGAAAAATAAAATAATTGTTATACTTATGTTTTTCACTCTGTATTTTTAAATTTATTTTGAATTTTTCCTATGGTCTAGTGAAGTGATTTAATGACAATATGATATTTTGACTAAGGGAAGGAAACCCTTAATAAGTCTTTTATGATAAGATAATGTTGTATGAATAATGATACATAGTATATGAATAAGCTTGTTAGATATTATTTATAACCTTGGAACATAGTAAAAACTTGTTTATAGTTGGTTTATGTTACCAATAATGATGTTTATCCCATTTTATTATTTAAGTAACAGATCCAACAAACATTGGAATAAAGAAGCATGAATATTTTCAAAAATTATTTATTTTAATTCAGGTTATTAGATTGTTTAAATAGATTATATGTTGGGGGTATTCACATGATTGGAATGTGAAAACCATGAGATACTTTATGGTATATAGGGGAATCAATGTTAAAAAAATATAATTACTATCTTGATAAAGTTATGGATTTTCAAATTTGAGAAGGGTTTTAAGGGTAACCAATCATGAAAAGTTTATGTTAAAATTTGGAGGAAGTATTTGTGCACTGAGTTTGTGTTGAAAAACATGGTTAAAAGGATAATCAGTGATTAAATTATTTCAAGGATTTCCATATTATATACTATATTAGTGTGGTTTTAAAAAAGGGAATCATGTATTTTAGGTGATAAAAAATCATGTTCGGTAAGACGATTGGTCTTGAACCCCTGACAAAAAGAGGGTAAGGATTTCACGCCAACCACTGGCCTATATGAGGTCATTGTTAATGTGTATCTATTTGTAATGATAAAGTATTTATGGTGAACAATTGGTGTTACTTTTTATTTTTTTATATTCATTCATGTTGTTTTTTAAAGAGACAAATAGTTAGTCTTTGTATTCATTTATGGGCCTTAAGATCAGTTAAAAGTATATTGTAGTTATTTATTCATCAGGGTTAATTTATAGACATTCATTCCATGATACAATGGATGTGTTAAAATATTTTCAATGACATCCCAATAATGTACTTTTTTATATATAAATATATTAATAATTTCTCAATTTAATGAAAGCGATACAAAATAATATTGTCCAAATACCTTAAATTTTGTTGAACCAATGGCTTCTAGAATCATCATAGATTTTAGAAATTGAGTCCATCATCATTCCTTGTATCATTCAATTATTTGTGATTGATATCCACAATATCTCCCAGTAAATATTTAGCATTTTCCTCCATCCCCAATCTTCACACCCAACCTATGTTCTCTTATGTGGAAACCCAATTATATTTTACATTGGGTAACTATTATAGTTCTAAAATTCTCTTTTTAGGTGCAGTAATAGTATCCATTTTTACGATGTGGATTTCTATGAATGAAACAATAAAGTACTATTCCTTTGATATTCCAAGTGAATTTAAAGGAGAAAAATCATTATAATGGGGGTTTAATGTAACACCCTGACATTTTGAGATTTTTTTGAATTAACGCATATTTTCAATATTTTCCATGTCACATGACACATTAAATTGATATATATATATATATATACATATTAAGAAATTTAGTCATAAATTCCTTCCACAAGAAATACTTAATTCATTTGCACTACATGAAATACCAACTTGGCTTGAACTACAAGAAACACCGACTTCAGTTACGATGCACATAACACTGAGTTTATATAAAACATCTTCACACACACAAACATATATATATATATATATTTAATTAAATGAGATAATTATATCCTAATGGTTAAAAAAATTTATATCAATTGAACAAACTACTTTACAAATAATTTTTATAATTGTTTTATATAAATCAAACATATTGATAATGAAAGATAAGGTTTTTGGTAAAGTCATATGTTTAAAAACAACATTTTTTGAATAAATTACATCTAATAATGAAATTAATTTTAGAGAAATTTATATATATAATTTGATGAAATAATCTTCATTTTTTTAATACAGTATATATACATTTTTCTAGAGTAAATATTTCTGATTTTCCTATGAAACATTATTCTTTGATGAATAGTGAAAAATACTGTATTTTTGTTAAAAACAACCATTTGTATAATTATTTATTAATTATAAATAATATTATAAATATGTTTTAAGGGAAAATTATATAAATATTACATCTATTAATAAAATTTAATTCATTATAATTAATTTCACTTTGAAACTGAATATTAATTCTTAACATACATTTAAATCTTTTCCTACTTGAAAACTCTGTTATTTTGTCTCACTTGTGAGATTAGAAATAATCTTAATTTTTACACTTATGCTATTTGATTTTCCAAATTATGGAATACTCAATTTTATTCCACTTAATATTTATATTATAAAAATATCATGTCAATTTTTTACCAAAATAATTATTATCAGTGATTAAAATTAATCACATTAGTTAAGGCCAAATTATGTTTAATTAGGGACTAATCATTAATATTAAGGGCCCAAAAAACCTATAATCTATTAAACACCCATTTTATGTCCATATTTCTTCCATAAAACTTTAATTATATAGTTATTTTTGTTTTTGGATACATTTTTATCCATGAACACGTGCACACATTACTTATTTCTAGAAATTCCAAATTAGTCAATTTCATTCTCTATAGAAGGCCACCACCTCAACCCATTCATCACACCCCAAAAAACATTTATGTAAGTTAATTATCAAACCAATTATACTATAAAAAATAATACCTTATAAATTGAATCCTTCATTTGGTCATAAATATTCTCAAGGAATCGTTTTGGCACAAACCAAAATGAGTTACCTGATTTAGAGATAACACCTTCTCTCAAGATACTTTCCTTTATTTTATTTCTTGATACCCTCCACACTATTTATTCAATTATTGTGTTATAAAACTAGTATCCAAAATATATTAGTATTATATTATGTCATGGTTATGACTTACATTTACACACACCTCTATATAATTGTTGTTGAACATAATGTTTCTATGTACGGTGAACTAATGCCTTATGAAATGATGATTGTTCATTTCTCCTTTACCACCAATCATGGTGGACATTATTTTGTACACTATATTTTTATATGTAATAAATTATATTCAATAATTATTTAATATTATTTATTCCTTTAAAAACTTGCATCACTTTACTTTCAATTTGTTTTATTACGATAATCTTGTTTGAGGACGTATGGACTATCCCCCCCTCAAAGTGACGTGATTCACACACCATATGGAATGCATTAATGATGTTATTAATGAAATTAGATTATATATGATATATTCATGAAAATGTAATAATTATACATACATACATACATACATAAATACATACATACATATATATATATTTATACATTTTTCAATTGCATTTTTTGTATCAATACGATAATAAAAACAGAAACAACGTTCATGTGTACATACGAATTCACATATCCATGAACATTGTATTCCATTTCATACTCGTATATTATATTTATTATTATAAAAAAATATAATTTATATACCTGATATTTATATCATTTTTAACATTAATGAGTCATGATATATGTATTCGAACCAAAGATGTAACAAATTCAGACGTGTGCAAAGAACAAAGTGAATATTACCCGAAGTGAAACCTTAACATAGTATCATTGACAAGTGGTTAATATATAGTTATCATACAACCATATATGGTAATATATCTATAATAATATTATTATTTAAATTATATGTAATAAACATATATTTATTATACCTAAAATATTGTATGAGTATAGAGAGAGTCAAGATATATGGTAAGGGGATTTCATCTCACTTTTAATTTTTGTGGGATACTTTTTATATTATCACTATTTAAATTTTTGTGGTGTATAAGAATCCCATTAATTTAATATATTTATATTGAAATTAAATTTTTTCATATTCTCATGACCATTTAATGATCCTTCTTTCGTGGGTCTTGATTTCAAAAGATACCAAATCATTAAAACAGTTTTGTCTCAATTTGCCTTCTTTGATATTCATGTTTTGTTATGCACTTAAAATCTTCATCGAGGTGTATATAGTTAAATTTTACATGTTATATCAGTAATATACTTCATTTAATGATATCTTAATCTTCATGTAATTTCCTTTTTTACATGGAGTGTATGATCCCAAGATACTGAGTTATATGAGTTTATTGATACAATATCATCACATTCTGAGATTGTTTATGTTATTGCTTCTATTGATGAAAAGATCTAACACATCACTAAAGAATATTTATGAGTTTTCTTATCCTCTATTATTTCATTATATATTAATGTTTTAGTACCACATTCTACTCTTTGATATGCATTAGAGTTAGTAATGTGTTTATAGGAAAGCATCAATTTGCCCTCTCGTTGGTTTGAAATATATGCTTTTAAAAATGTTTTCCAGGAATATTATACCATAATCCTATAATAATTTAAAGAAATATTTATCCTTTTTTATTTTAAAAATCACATCAAGGATATATTATTGTATCTTTCTAAAAAATATATTCTTTCTAAACTTTTTTACCATGAAACATTAATGTTCTTTTTTTACTTTGTATGACATATACCGATTTACAATCATTATTCAATTGAATATTCCTTTTCATTTTTAAAATTTAATCCGTATGAAAACTCTTTAACTGTAATTTTCAAGGAAAATGGTTTATGAAAATGGTTTGAAGTATTATTTATATGCTTTCAAGGTATTTTTGAGGAAATTATTTTCAAATGGTTTTATGTACTAAAATCATTTTTTAAAGAAGAAAAGATATTTTCCTCAAGATTTTTTTTATAAAAGATATTTCAAAACTATATTACATTTAAGATGAAATCCATTAATGTTAATCATGTACTTTTTAAAAATTATCTTAAGGTTACATTGATATCCTTTCTATGAATGGGTCATGCTTAAGGTACTGGAATTTATTAAACCCATTTCTCTTTCACGGATTATATGTTTATGAAATCCATTTCTCTTTCATGGGTTTTGGATCGATGAAATGGTTATTAAAACTATAAATATTACATAGGTTATGATGTTATTAAATACTAATGATACCCATTTAATTTTATGGGTTATTATTTTATTTGTATAAGACTTATATCTTTTTTTTTGTCATGATATGATGAATGTTTTATTATTTTTTTGTTCATGTGTGAATGATCTTACTATGAGAGGGGTGTGACTTATATCTCCCTCCAATGCATTGGGTAATGATATGTTTTATATGATATCAATGGGTATATGTGTTATAGCCCAATCCTGAAAAGCAACAAGGTGTATGTGTTGTATCACATTACCAAAATGATAGAGGGTGTAAAGGTTATATCACAAACCTAAATGAAATAGGGTATGTGGGTAGTATCCCAAGTCCGAAAACAAGAAGGTACATGGGTTGTAACTCAAGAATAAAAGAAATATGGTACACGAGTTGTAGCTCAAGCCCAATAACATGAAGTTACATGGGTTATAGCCCAATCATACAAGATTGTGGGTATATGGGTTGCTAGCCGAATAATTATTTAGGTACATAGGCCGAACACCAAGCCAAAATTTTATAATGGTCTTGGTAGGTATCCATAACATAAAAGTTTCCTTTTAATGTGTATTCCCCAAATACTATGTATTATTCCTCAGTAATGGTTTGATGGATCATGATGTTTATTTCCTTATGATTCAAGTTTTATGAACTCACATGATTTATCCCATTACTCAGGTTTATGACCTTTGATATATAGGGTATGATCTCTTAAAGTAATGATAACATTATCATACAACTATGTTCATGTTTATACTTACAAGCATCCCTTTTTTACCACTTTTGAGAATCTTAGCTCACCCATTTCTTATGATTCCTTTCTTCTTGTTATGAAAAAAAGGTTTTAGATATATGTACTAAAGGTGGGGGTCTTTATGGGAGACTTTGAATATATTTTACCAGGATATAAGATTTTGTTTCCATGTTTCCAAAGACACTAAGCTATTATAGTCGTCTTGAATATATGTTATTAATGTAATGATTATTCATCTAAAAATATATGATATCCAAGTATGATAATACTAGGCCACAATATATATCTTTTATTATTACTTTTATGTATTTTTGGATGATTGTAGTTGGTTCCTTTAGGGTGAAACTGTCCCTAATAGTTGTGTGTGATACACTTGACAGTTGTCATCTGTCTAGGGGGATTGTGGGTGCTCCTAAAGTTTGTGGTTGTTCATCTTTGTAATCTAATGGATGGATATTCTATGCTATTTCATTATAATTTTTTTATATTTCTATAGGATTCAACAAAAGGGGTGTAGGTTCTTGAGAAAACCTAATTTTTTTGGGGGCTGTGTCTAGGTAGATTGGATAACTAAAATATCATCAAGTATTATGTGGAGTGTGCAGGCAAGGGCCTAGAAAAGTCTTTATTAAACCGAATATCAATTTTACAATGATGTATATGGAATGAGCATTTATCTTAATTATAGATTTTGATGTTCTATTGTATTTGTGATAAATTTTTATGTTTAATTGTCCCCCCTAGAATGAATAAGTGATTTTAGGGTTTGGTTTTAGTTTGAGAGTAGAAATTGGTGATTTAGAAAGTGAAGCATGGTAATCACACATGGTCTGGTAAACTATGTGGTGCCAATGTGACATGGTTATGTAAACCATTAGAGTTACAATTTTAAGGTTTCTAAACTGTATACTAGATTATGCCGACAAACCATCCATATTTTTTTTCAGCTATGGAATTTTCCCTCCATTTATTACTGTGTTGACTCAAAAGATTTCTCCATTGTCATTGTAACACCCCGAGCTTCCATTATACGCTTCTCATTCAAAAATTCAATAGCTTGCATTGTACGCAACTTCGAGTTCTAAAACACCACGACTAATCAAAGTAGCCGTTATGAATAGTAATAACCACTTTTTAAAATTATAGAAATTTTATATTTTAAAATGGACTTTATTTTTGGATTCGGAATATCGATTATAGCCTATGTTGAATTTTTGGTATTTTTCTGAGAACTTCTAATTTTTTATGAATAGTGAAAAATACTTAAAAACAACTTTTTAAATCAAAATAATTTATAGTGAAAAATTATACTATTTAGTGGTTTTAAAGTATAATTAGAATATATTTTTACCATTTTATCCAATGGTGGTGATTATAATTAATTTAACATTGAAATCGAACATAAACAATTGCCAATCTTTTGATATAAATTGTTTCTTAGAAACACACCATTTTTTGTAACAGCGGGAATTAATTATAAAATTAATTAATGAAACTTATATGTTTCGAATTTTTTAAAATAGACATCATTTTTGAATTCGGAATATCAATTATTGCTTCGGGTTAAATTTTGGAATTGTTCTGAAAAACATCAATTTTTGATGAATAGTGAAACCACTAAGTGGTAGTTAAATAACTGATTTTTCGTTTAAATGAAATATTACCACTTCTGTGATTTGATTTTAAAAAAATCCGACATACATGGTTGTCATTAAGAAGTAAAATGTGGTTCAATGAGATTAAAATAATTTTTTGGTGAATAGTAACTTTTAAGTTCTTAATCGCGATTAGAGGTAATTAGTGTAGTTTAAGGTAAAAACAATGTTTTAATAATATGATATGTGGTTGACACTTGTCCTAATCCTATTGGATGAGTCATGGACGACCAAGAAAACCCATGGGTCAACTTGGGGACCCCATGGAGCCACTGTGGTTGGAAAATGACATTAATATATATTTATTTAATGTTAAAATTAAATTGACACAAACATGAGTTGTTTTACTAAAACAGTTATTAAGTGGGGTTAAACAAGTCCAAATTTTGACTATAAATATTCCCTAGAAAGATAAAAAGATTTACTACATCATATTAGTTTTTTTATATAATTTTTAGACATTAAATAAATTAAATTATTTATGACATCATTATGATGCAGCGATGACCTCATTATTTAACGATTTTAATAAAATGAAAAGATAATGTAAACTCCAAGGCTTACACTTGTCCAAAGACTATTGGATGGGTATATTTAGAACCCTTATCACCTTATCAACGAATTATATAAGTGTGGGACCTTTATAATCCGAAAATCATTGAGTAATAATGTAACATTTCAATCATTCCAAAAGAGCCCCTCCTCTGCACTTATAAAAGGCCCCCACCTCTCCCAACTTATTCACACCTTCAAGCCATTTGGATCGGCCAACCTCTGCCCAAATACTCTCCCAACTTCCCCCTCTTACTCCTAGAAGCCTCACTTTGGGCAGAACTCTTCCCAAGGAAGCCTTTGGCTCAAATCATAATGAGTTACTCGATTTTGAGGTAATGTCTTCTCTAATGTTGTTTTGTTTTATTTTTCTTCTCCAACCCCCTAAACTCATTTTATTCATTTCTTTTGTAAAAAAACCAGTATCCTAAATATACTATGATGTTTTTATAAGAAGGATTCGAGCTACACATACACACACCTACATCTAATGGTTAAAGAACATATGGTTTCTGTGGATGGCGAATTTCTGCCTCACGAAACGATGATTGTTCAACACTCATATAACACCTTCAATGGTGGAAATTAAGATGTCACTATATTTATATATGATATAAAATATGTTTATGTTTTACTTATGCTTCTGTATTTCTCATTTATGGCATAATTTATGATTTCCATTATGGGTAAAACGCGATAATTTCATTTTAGGAAGTGTGGACTACCGCCCCCTCAAAGTGATTTGAATCGTTAATGCCATATGTGGGATGTATAAAGGATGGATTAAATGGTATTATACACTATATTATACTGTAATTATATTATAAATTTATATCATTATGATTTCATTCCATTAAATATGAAATAGAAATGAAAGTAGCGTTCATGCGTACGTACGGCTTACCGTCTCCATGAACGGTGCATTTCATTTCTTACCTCTAAATGTTACGTGACATTATGAATGAATGTATATACTGTATATATATGATATATATGATATCTACATCATGAATATAATTCTGGATATAATGGATATTTCACCACATGAACAACTTGTAATTATAAGAAGTTTATTTTGACTCAAGTACCAAAGATCGACAAAACGACCGTTATTAACTTAAATAATTAAATAATTTTCATAACATGGTAATAAGTGATATAAATGGAATAATGAACATGAAAAAGGTTCTTAAGTAAATATAAATTAACTCTAGTTTATTATTCATGAGGTTAAATAATGGTCAAGTCAGGACAAGACGCAAGGTAAGGGAATTTCTTAACCCAACTTCCATTCTTTGGGTTAATCTCCTACTTTAAAATTATGTCATGATATTATTATGTCTTATTTTGTATTATTTATGTGTACTTATAGTGAATACACATAATATATCTATTTTATTTTAAAAATGATCTTTGTAAGGACTTCGTCTCAATCTCCTTTCATTGAGGCATATTTCGTTTTATACACAACTTTCTTTTATATGGTGTATAAACCCCTTTGACTTTTACTTTTATACAAAAGGAATCTTTTTCTACAAAGCTTTTTACAAATCGACAAAAAAGAGTGTTTCTTTTAATGTATGGGGCGACAACGACTTCTCCGCCGCCGTGACTATTATTGGATTTTCGGCTTCCTCTACAAGCCGTAAGTTTTTTTTAATGAAAAATAAATACAATGTTTTAACTTTCTTGTATTTTGGTATTTAAAATGGTTTTGAAAGTGTTTTTATTATATCAATGTGTTGTATTGATATCTTGTGATTGAAATGTCGAAATTTTATGTTTCCTTTATGCATGTTTTATGTGATACGATTATGTTATGGTTTATGATATGTTTAAACCTATTCATATGAGGAATGCATTGGACTTAATAAGTGACGGGTGGAGCCCGCTATAGCTCCTCGATGCATCGATAGGTCTCATTAGAAAAACTAGTGTCTTGGCATGAGGCCTTGACAAAATTTTATTTTTGGTCTTGGCACGAGGCCTTGGCTACGTGGTTATGATAGTCTGACATTATGCATTCCATCATTATGAAAGTGGTTATTGTTATTGCATGTGATTATTCGACCAGTAGAATATCCATGTGAAGAAGTGAATGGCATTATCTCATTTTACTTTTGCCATATTATGTTGAAGTTCAAGTTTAAAAGGCTTTTGTTTTAGTTTTACATTGCCTTAAATGTTAATGTTTTTTTATGAAAGCTTCCGCTATATTGTTAACCTTACTGAGCATCCGAGCTCACCCCTTTCAATGTTTTAATATTTTCTAGGATGTGAAGAAGTATTTTATGAATGACCTTCAGGGATAGTCTGAAGAGGATAGAAGTGTGGACTATGGAGACTATGTTATTATAGTCTTTCACTTTGTGATGTAATGTAACATTTATGAATGTATCTAGTGTTTCCAAGGCTACTAAACTAATCGATCTTTCGAGACTTGGTCTTTTGTGATCATGCCAATGTTACGAAGTAATGCACCGACTCTAGGTAGCTGGGGTCGGGGCGTTACAGTTGGTATCAGAGGCAGTTTAGTACTAACCTTGGAAGCAAGATTTAGATAAACTCTGATTAGATCACATAGCCCAAAGATAGACTTTGAGGATTAGTATAGAAGGACTTCCTAGAATTTTGTTATTGTAGGGATTTTGTGAGTTTTCCGAGCAATACATCCATGTCTAGATACGAGCAAGTAGAGGCGGCTCTGGCATAGATGTACCTAGGGGTAAAACTCAAAAACACCTCTTTGAGCTAGACTCAAATGAGAACTGGTGCACGACAACGGGCCTTGCTGCACTCTTGGTTACGACACTCCCGGGGGATATGCTTTGGATAATTCTCATTTTCATTATAAACCACTATGAAGGGTTATGAGTATATACTTCCACAAATAAAACATTTTTATGGATTATATCCATAAATAGTTCAATTTATGTAAAGTGTTTTACAAATATGGAATTATGTATTTTAATTCATAAACTAATCTAGTTTATGCCATTGTTTAGAAATGGCGCCTAGTGGAAGGAATGGAAACCGTATCAATGCACGCACTCCATGTAGGGATTGCCCTCCTGCTCAAGATAATTATTGTGGATCTGGAGATACAACTCGTGCTGATCAAATTATTACCATACTGGGACAACTCACTCAAGTTATGAATAATAACCTTAATCGTATAGATCGCCCTGATCCACAACGTGGAGGGTCAATGTTAGACCGCTTCATGAGGAAACAAACACCAACATTTAATGGGGGTACAAATCCGTTAGTAGCTGAGAAATGGATAAACTCCTTAGAGAAAATATTCCATGCCTTGGGGAGTAGCGAAAGGGAGAAGGTTGTCATGGGATTTTACCGCCTCACTGGAGATGTCGATCAGTGGTGGTCGCTGATTCCAAACACAAAGGAAGATGGTGACATATCGAATATGGAATGGAGGGAGTTCAAAGATCTTTTCTTAGAAAAATACTTTCCTCGTGACCATCGAGCTGATATGGAAAGGCAATTTCTGAGTCTGAGGCAGAAGGAGGATGAGAATGTCGCAATGTATGAGGCTAACTTTACAAGGTTAGCGAGGCATGCTGCCGATTATATACGTAACCCAAGGAGAATGATTGATCATTTATTTGATGGGTTAAAACCATTTCTCCGTCGAGATTTAGTATCACAATCCTTCTCATCATATGAAGATATTGTCTCGTGTGCTATCAAGATAGAAAAGGAATTATCTATGTCTTATGACAAAAAAGTAAAGCAAGAGAAGAAGAGAACGGTGGAACAAGAGACAGATAAAGGGAAAAAGGGAAAGAATGATTTTCCATTATGTAATAATTGTGGGAAGAATCACCCTGGTACTTGCCTAAAAGGAATGGGAGTTTGTTATAAATGTGGAGAAAAGGGTCACCAGGCTCGTGATTGCAAAGGAAAGAAAGAGGCTATCAAGGTTTAATGGTACAATTGTAGGGAAATTGGGCATTATGCAAATGAATGTCCTAAGCGTCAGGGAAACATACCTCAGAAAAGGCCAAGGGATCAAGGCCAATCTTATGCTGTGACTACAGTTGAAGCGGAATAATTAATGTATTGGTGCTTTTGGACTCATGGATTATATTCTGGTTATTAGAATAATGTGATATATAAGGATTGTATTGCAGTACTTGTTGATTTCAGTAAGGTTTTAATATGATGAAGGTAATTATATTTTTAGTATGTGACAATAATAGAAACTTTACTTTGTTTGGGAAATCTGATAAATTGATTTTGGAATTTAGAGACCTTTTAGAGAAAGTCTGGACAGAGGTATTTTGGATAACTATAAAGGTTGGAATGGATTAAGTTGAACTTTGGATAGTATTATTTAAGGTTAAAACATTTATGAAGATTATTTTTGGACTAGTATAGTATTATATTTTTAGGAAAAGGACAACCTGTAGGGTGGGGCATAACCCGTCGCGTCGGACAAAGCTGCATGAATCGAACCCACAACCATAGTGCGACAGGCCTTTATTTCCTACCACTAGCCTATAGGAAGTCCCTGGTTATTACAAAATAATTTTACTAATCTAAATGGTATGTGTTAACATTTGGAACCTTATACAATTAGGATAAGTATAATATTTTTGGGTTCTATTATCTTTTTGAGTGAAAGGTGAGTTGAAGGTTGAAACTGTAATTGTCAGGCATAAATATATATATACCTATCTGTTATTCAATGAATAAATTAATTCTTAAACTTTAGTAAAGGGATATTAAAACAAAAAAATGTGTTATCCTAATAGCTTATGTCTTGTTGAACTGATGATATTTTAAATCAACATAGATTGAAGGCTTTGAGGCCCTCAATTTGACAGTTGATTGTGATTGATGACCTCAATCACTCCCTAAGAATATTTGCATTTTTCCTCCAATTATATGTCTCTAATTGCCACCAATGTTCTCCTAATTGAGATCATAATTGGGTGGTGACTTTTTCATTTCCCTTTCCCTCTTATTAAGGCTAAATTTTATTAATCTTATTTCCGATGTGGGTTTTCCACAAAGGTATTTTCCCTTTTCAACTTTTTATTTTCAACGAAAAAAATTTCACATTGCGAGGACGCAATTTATTTAAGGAGGGGAGAATGTAAAACCCCGAGCTTCCATGATACGCTTCTCATTCAATAATGCAATAGCTTGCATTGTACGAAACTTCAAGTTCTAAAACACCACGACTAATCAAAGTAGCCGTTATAAATAGTAATAACCACTTTTTAAAATTATAGAAAATTTATATTTTAAAATGGACATCATTTTTGGATTCGGAATATCGATTATAGCCTATATTGAATTTTTGGTATTTTTCTGAGAACTTCTAATTTTTTATGAATAGTGAAAAATACTTAAAAACAACTTTTTAAATCAAAATAATTTATAGTGAAAAATTATACTATTTAGTGGTTTTAAAGTATAATTAGAATTTATTTTTACCATTTTATCCAATGGTGGTCATTATAATTAATTTAACATTGAAATCGAACATAAACAATTGCCAATATTTTGATATAAATTGTTTCTTAGAAACACGCCATTTTTTTGTAACAGCGGGAATTAATTATAAAATTAATTAATGCAACTTATATGTTTGGAATTTTGTAAAATAGACATCATTTTTGAATTCGGAATATCAGTTATAGCTTAGGGTTAAATTTTGGAATTGTTCTGAAAAACTTCAATTTTTGATGAATAGTGAAACCACTAAGTGGTAGTTAAATAACTGATTTTTTGTTTAAATGAAATATTACCACTTCTGTGATTTGATTTTAAAAAAATCCGACATACATGGTTGTAAATAAGAAGTAAAATGTGGTTCAATGAGATTAAAATAATTTTTTGGTGAATAGTAACTTTTAAGTTCTTAATCGCGATTAGAGGTAATTAGTGTAGTTTAAGGTAAAAACAATGTTTTAATAATATTATATGAGCTTGACACTTGTCCTACGCCTATTGGATGAGTCATGGACGACCAAAACAACCCATGGGTCAACTTGGGGACCCCATGGAGCCACTGTGGTTGGAAAATGACATTAATATATATTTATTTAATGTTAAAATTAAATTGACACAAACATGTGTTGTTTTACTAAAACAGTTATTAAGTGGGGTTAAACAACTCCAAATTTTAACTATAAATATTCCTTAGAAATATAATAAGATTTAATACATCATAGTATTTTTTTATATAATTTTTAGACATTAAATAAATTAAATTATTTATGACATCATTATGATGCAGCGATGACCACATTATTTAATGATTTTAATAAAATGAAAAGATAATGTAAACTCTAAGGCTTAAACTTGTCCAAAGACTATTGGATGGGTATATTTCGAACCCTTATCACCTTATACACGAATTATATAAGTGTGGGACCTTTATAATCCGAAAAGCATTGTGTAATAATGTAACATTTCAATCTTTCCAAAAGAGCCCCTCCTCTCCACTTATAAAAGGCCCCCACCTCTCCCACCTTATTCACACCTTCAAGCCATTTGGCTCGGCCAAACTCTGCCCAAATACTCTCCCAACTTCCCCCTCTTACTCCTAGAAGCCTCACTTTGGGCAGAACTCTTCCCAAGAAAGCCTTTGGCTCAAATCATAATGAGTTACCCGATTTTGAGGTAATGTCTTCTCTAATGTTGTTTTGTTTTATTTTTCTTCTACAACCCCCTAAACTCTTTTTATTCATTTCTTTTGTAAAAAAACCAGTATCCTAAATATACTATGATGTTTTTATAAGAAGGATTAGAGCTACACTTACACACACCTACATATAATAGTTAAAGAACATACGATTTCTATGGATGGCGAATTTCTGCCTCACGAAACGATGATTGTTCAACACTCATATAACACCTTCAAAGGTGGCCATTAAGATGTCACTATATTTATATATGATATAAAATATGTTTATGTTTTACTTATGCTTCTGTATTTCTCATTTATGGCATACTTTTTGATTTCCATTATGGGTAAAACGCGATAATTTCATTTTAGGAAGTGCGGACTACCGCCCACTCAAAGTGATTTGAATCGTTAATGCCATATGTGGGATGTATAAAGGATGGATTAAATGGTATTATACACTATATTATACTGTAATTATATTATAAATTTATAACATTATGATTTCATTCCATTAAATACGAAATAGAAATGAAAGTAGCGTTCATGCGTACGTACGACTTACCGTCTCCATGAACGGTGCATTTCATTTCTTACCTCTAAATGTTACGTGACATTATGAATGAATGTATATACTGTATATATATGATATATATGATATCTACATCATGAATATAATTCTGGTTATAATGAATATTTCACCACATGAACAACTTCTAATTATAAGAAGTTGATTTTTGACTCAAGTACCAAAGATCGACAAATCGACCGTTATTAACTTAAATAATTAAATAATGTTCATAACATGGTAATAAGTGATATAAATGGAATAATGAACATGAAAAAGGTTCTTAAGTAAATATAAATTAACTCTAGTTTATTATTCAGGAGGTTAAAGAATGGTCGATTCAGGACAAGACGCAAGGTAGGGGAATTTCTTAACCCAACTTCCATTCTTTGGGTTAATCTCCTACTTTAAAATTATGTCATGATATTATTATGTCTTATTTTGTATTATTTATGTGTACTTATAGTGAATACACATAATATATCTATTTTATTTTAAAAATGATCTTTGTAAGGACTTTGTCTCAATCTCCTTTCATTGAGGCATATTTCGTTTTATACACAACATTCTTTTATACGTTGTATAAACCTCTTTGACTTTTACTTTTATACAAAAGGAATATTTTTCTACGAAGCGTTTTACAAATCGACAAAAAAGAATGTTTCTTTTAACGTATGCGGCGACAACGACTTCTCCGCCGACGTGACTATTATTGGATTTTCGGCTTCCTCTACAAGCCGTAAGTTTTTTTTAATGAAAAATAAATAAAATGTTTTAACTTTCTTGTATTTTGGTATTGAAAATGGTTTTGAAAGTGTTTTTATTATATCAATGTGTGGTATTGATATCTTGTGATTGAAATGTGGAAATTTTATGTTTCCTTTATGCATGTTTTATGTGATACGATTATGTTATGGTTTATGATATGTTTAAACCTATTCATATGAGGAATGCATTGGACTTAATAAGTGACGGGTGGAGCCCGCTATAGCTCCTCGATGCATCGGTAGGTCTCTTGAGACAAACTAGTGTCTTGGCACGAGGCCTTGAAAAAATTTTATTTGTGGTCTTGGCACGAGGCCTTGGCTACGTGGTTATGATAGTCTGGCATTATGCATTCCATCATTATGAAAGTGGTTATTGTTATTGCAAGTGATTATTCGACCAAAAGAATATCCATGTGAAGAAGTGAATGGCATTATCTCATTTTACTTTTGCCATATTATGTTGAAGTTCAAGTTTAAAAGGCTTTTGTTTTAGTTATACATTGCCTTAAATGTTACTGTTTATTTATGAAAGCTTCCGCTATATTGTTAACCTTACTGAGCATCCGAGCTCACCCCTTTCAATGTTTTAATATTTTCCAGGATGTGAAGAAGTATTTTATGAATGACCTGCAAGGATAGTCTGAAGAGGATAGAAGTGTGGACTATGGAGACTATGTTATTATAGTCTTTCACTTTGTGATGTAATGTAACATTTATGAATGTATCTAGTGTTTCCAAGGCTACTCAACTAATCGGTCTTTCGAGACTTGGTCTTTTGTGATCATGCCAATGTTACGAAGTAATGCACCGACTCTGGGTAGCTGGGGTCGGGGCGTTACAGTCATGTTATCCTAAAGGATAGTTGTAGTTAGGATTTTATTGAATGGATATGGCTTGATGCAGATTGATATGATATGTGTGTTGGTGTACTTAGTTTTTTCATTGGTAATTTTATTGTATAATGGATAATTAATTTTATAATGGGAGTAGGTATTTCATTTTTGAATACTAGTTTGTGGTAGATTTCTAAATAATGAGATTTTTTTCAAAATTAAGATACAGAAAATGTTTTAAGTTCAAAATCACTTAGGTTTAAAAGTTTAATATTCTGATGTAATTTAATTCATAAAGTGGGTGTTTTATGAAATTATTTTTATATATATTTCCATTGTTATAGCTCAATTCAAAGAGGTATTTTGAAATTTATTTATAATTTTGTGTGTGGTATCCATTATTATGAAACAATATGTGGTAATTTTTTAAAAAATTGATAAAACAAATTGATTAATTTTCTTTTGGAGTCCAATTGTTCTAAGTAATGGGTTGATATTTTAATTTGGGGTTTCATATGGGTTGGTAATTTATTAACAAAGTATGATTTGAAATTTTTTATTTCTTTTATAAATTATGGTTATTATGTTTTTGGGATAATTAGTGGTTGATCTCATGTCTTGTGTTGTTTGTTATGTTCCTATCAAAACATTTATTTTCTAAAATGAGTGTTTTGTTCTGAGGGGTTCCAAATTCATGGTTTTTTATATTGTTTTTACCCCCTTTATTTTATATTTCATTCACTGAGTTCATGAGAATTTTAAATTTTCAGAGTGTTAAATTTCAACAATCATGTTTATGACTATATGGGTTTTTAAAATATTTGTAAGAGGAATTTATTTTTTATTATTGGTTGTTGGTTATTAGTATATTTTTAAAGTGAGAATTAGAATGAAAACTATTGAAAATTTGTTATGGATTTGTTGGTATTTTAAATGACCTTTTAAATGGGGTTTGACTTCAATTGGTTCATGTTTTAAAAAATTTAATGGAATGTTTTAAGTCGACCAGAAGTTATAAAAGATAATTCACCTGTTTTCCAAATTTTTCTTCTTATTCTTTGTGGAAAATAAATTTAAATATGTTTTCCAACTAGGATTTTATGATCTTGGTTTTGAAAGTATGGTTCTAAGGGTGAATTCAATAATTATAGAGTGGTAATTTAACTTTTTTCCTAAGTGGAATGGGTGATTTATGTTTTAATTCACATTAAAATTAGACTGTGAAAATGATATTAGAAGTGGGTTTGGAAATGAAATTCATTGATTATTGACTTTTCATGGGAATAAATTTTTAAAAGTTGTTAAAATGTTGGTTTTTTCTATATTGGTTTATAGTAAACCTGACTCTTTATGTGTTTTATAGAATGTGGCTAGGGATTGGAATTGTGATTTTAATGTGATTTTTAATTTAATCTAAATGGGATTGTTTTGTAAAATACATGTGAATGTTTCTTTTTTTTAATATTGTGGTTGTTATGATTACAATTCAACTAGTGGTATTCCTCGATTTTTAATATTTAATGGATTTATTATTGTTTATTTTTATTTTTTTAAGGATTCATGGTTTTCTTAGGCAGTGTCCTATTTTAAGGATAGTGTCTTGCTGATGTGGGAATAATTTACATTTGGGTATGTGTGTTGTAAATTAGAATAGATTATGTCTTTATTCCTTTGATCACTTTATGGTTATCATTTTTTGTGTTCACTATGGGATGGTGTTCTATATTTAGCTCCATGTTTACGACATGAGTATGGTGACTTGGATCAAGGACCCATGTCATCTCTTAATGTGGAATGTCTTGAAGTTTTCCCCAATTTTTGTGAGTCATAACATGTTAATTCATCAACCATGATATTGTTAAGTAGTTTGGGTTGGGTTTCCATTGACGAAGTGAGGTCACGTTTCAAAGTGTTCTTTAGAGATTTGTAAAGCCACTTCTTTTATTGAAGGATCCTTTTTAATGGTATCTCTTTTGTTACACCAATTAGAATATTTTGAATTGGTGGGGTGATATATTACCAGTCTTTATTTTCATTTGGATAATGTACCAATACTAGTGGTGGTGTTATTCTTATAGAATCTTGGAATCATTATGGGTTTTTGGTTTTGTTTTGGTGATTTTTTATGGCTCCCAAGTTATTTCCAATGGAGATCTGTAGTGTTTCATTCCAAACTCACCACACATTGTAGAATGCATATTGTGGTATATTATTTTTTCTTCCATATTGACATAAGTCTATATGTTTTAGAAAGTTCCATGGAGTGGAGATTGAGACACTCAGGTTTTCATTTTTAGGTGAGGATATTTGTTGAATGGTTTATCCCCTTGATATGGATGTATTTTGTACTAAACATTGTAATGTTTTGGGACATTTTCCTAGTTGTATAATTAATTCACAAAATTAGTTTATCCATTCAGCCTAAATTTTTAGGCTCTCCTAGAGTATTTCACTTGGTAACTGGGTTAGATAATAGTTAATCTAATAGTGCATCCAATGTGTGCAGCCAGTGAAACTAATAATAGTGGGGACCATTATAGTTACTACATGGTTTGTTTAACAATGTGAGTAAACCATATAACCAACTTAATGAGGGTAATTTTTGATCTCAAGGGTATTTTTTAATTTGTTTTTCTTCAGATGTATTCCCAATATCTTTTTTCTCCATCATAATTCCATTCTGAACCCTATTTCCTCTTTCAAATCCCCAAAACAGTGAATTCATTTTGCTATCTTGATGATTATTTACCCGATTCCAGAGATACAGGTCATCATACTCATCTTAAACCTTAGTTTTATTACATTTTCTCATTCTCCTCAATCCTTAGTAAACATTCATGTGTGATTTTCAATCTTGGTATTGTGAATAACAATAGTTAATTTCATTCTATGGGTTGCTATCCCTCCTTTGAGTTCCACTCCTATGGATTTCGTCGATGGAAAAATGATTCCACAACATGATGCGGGTGTATCTAATTCATATCCTTTAGATTATGATTCCAATGTTTGATTGATCCTTTAAATGTTATTTAGAGTTCAATTAATCAAGTATATGATATCTAGTTTTTATTGTGAATGGTTTTACATGCTTTATCATTTCTTTTCCCTTGGAAAAATTGGGTGACTTCTTTTGTTCTTAGGAATTTGGTTTGGAATTAGTTTTTTATACATTATTGGGATTTAATAAAATTCAAAAAGGTATTTTAATCATTAAATTAACTATGTTATTTAGGGTTTAGGCCAAATGGAGTTTTCAATGTGGGATTCACATTTAGTATTTATATGGTTTCATTGTTGTTAAGTGGTAAAATGATTTAATAAATAAAAACATAGATCCCATGAATTAGTTGATGGTGTATGAAATTGATTATTCATTATTTAAAAATTGTGTTTGAATTCAATATGGTATTTAAAATATATTTTTTAATATATAAGTATTGTATTTGATAGTTTGAGGCCTGGTGTATTGTTGATTTTTCCCCTATTGATCCTACTTTGTATTTTTGTGATGTATATGACTAAATATGTGATTAATAATTTGTTATGTGATTCATGTGTTTGTTATGCATTGGTTCTAATTTTATGTGTTTCATGGGAAGTGGGAAGGAATTTATTATGGTGTGATCCCTAGGGAATTATTATTCTCATGTGATGAAGTTATTATTCATGGAATACCTCTATTATGATTCCTAGATGAGATAGAGGTTAATAAGTTGTAATTTGTTCGAAATTTAATGGATAGTATAGATTTTTTACTCGATAGTCACCTTAATTATTTTTTACATATCCCTATGAGGGGTTTTGATCTAGGATATATCTTAGTGATATTTAGTTGATAGATGTCTCAGAATTAACATTTCAGTAGTTTATTCCACTTTTGTGTGTCTTGTCCTATCTCATTAGTCATCATGGATGATACTCATTCTATTTATCATTTTTTATTCCTTTATTTTTATATATTTTCATGTGTGATGTTTTTTTGTTATATAAAATTGTTTGATGTGTTTCCCCTCATTTATATTAGTTATGTTATTGTCTAGATTTATTCCATCCATTTATGGGATTTATTTATAACCTCCTGTGATGGTTTTTCATTATTATGTCCCTTGTTTCATGTTTCCCCATTTTATTTTTTGTAGTATTTATTTTATTGGGAAAAAAGTGGAAATGGGTTTTCAGGGATATACTAGATTAGAAAGGCTTTTGAAATATTTAAATGATGGGTTGTTTTTTTTCCAAAAGTGTTGTGTTTCTGTTGATAAATGTATAGAACATCGATGAGTCCTGGTTAATGGTAAAACATTTCTTTATTAAAGGGGTTCTTTGATAAAACTCATGTTACAATGATTTTTTATTCATATATTATGTATTGTAAAATGAAAACATATTTTTACTATTATATTCAAAATAGTGATCTTGGTATCTTTTATAAACATAATGAGATGGACTCTTGTTGGTATTAAAATAGAATCAAATGAAACCCTAAAAAATCTACTTTGTGGGTATAATGTCTTCACGTCATGTGTAAGTGACTATATGTTTTCAATTTTACGATGGAATAGGGTCGTTCTTTCTTCAGAACCGAATGTTGAATAGATGATGGTAGTGTCCTGGGTGTCACCCTGAGTAGGTGATTGGTATTTTAGTTTCTTGGATTTAGTTGGGCCTGGATTTGCATAATATTCTTTATTAATTTTTTTAGATTCCATTTTTTGTATCTATGATTGGTTATTTATTTTTATGACATTTTTCTTATCATGTATCTTGAATTTCCACTATTAATTTTCATTATTATATTTTTATTTGGTTCCATTGGGAGAAACCAACCCTAATGGTTATGTATGATACCCTATATGCTTACTATCATCTTGGGGGGGATTGAGGAAACTCCTTAGTTTTTGGTTCATCAACTCTTTATTCCGATGAAATGATGTATGTGGTTGGTTTATTACAATAATTAATTTTATTTGAAGAAGGACTCCTAGTGATGAAATGAAACTAATGGTTTAACAGGTGGTCATTTGATAATATTAGACTATTTTTGGGGATTGATCATTTCGTAATGCTCAAATTGAAAGGGTTACACATGCGTTGTGCATGTTTAACAACCATGATGATCATTTGATTTAATATCCTTTAATGATAGTTGAATCGAATGGTCATTAATCTAAAATAGTCATGTGGAATGATGTTACATAGAAATATGTAGTGTTTTTAGCCAATAAATAAAAAGTGAGAAAAGATCAGGTTATTTTGTTTTGAAATTGTAGTATCATGCATTGTTATAAGTGTTCCTCTCAAGATGAAAAGTGATGTTTCCAAACATGTAATATTGAGTGAAAAATCACTTAATACATTAAATAGTTTGGTTTTATGATTTTATAAATGGATTTATGAGTCTAAAAAGTTTATATTCCTAGGGAATATCCAGAGAACATTGAACTAGGATTTGAGATCTCATTGAAAGTGTTTAAATATTTTTCTATTTAACCAAAGATGAGTGTCCCATTGATTTAGTATATTTTTTTAAAATGGAATGGTTATAATAAAAATATTGACCAATTTTAGTATTCATCTTTTATGATTAATATTGTAATGTATGTTTACAGAACTCAGAATGAGTAAGATGAGTATATATAAGAATTATCCTGGTCTAGAACACTAATATGTTGTTATTTTATCACTCTTATCAATTTATTTCGTGGTATAAATATTATGGATATGATTAGGAGTCAATTTTAGTGATTATAGAGTGTGTTCCAAAAGTTTTTTTTTGGGTAATATTATTCTTAAGAAATCGTAATGGTAGGGAGAATCATGTTCAACAGGAGGAGAGATTATTTCTTTATATAGGGAACATAACTATAAGACACCACTTAGAAATATCCCAAATAGATCATGAAGATGGTGATCTATTGAGTCTAATCATTAAAGCCTCAAATTTGAGAATGGGCCTTTATATCTATCGTGTGTGTTTTGTACAATTATGAGTGTTATATTAAGGAACCTTGTATGTATGTGATCCATGAGATTTGAGGGTTGGTATCATATCTCATATTTCAAAGAATCATGGTGGATATGTTTTCAGTGGAGTCTGAGACCATGAATAATAGAGTGTATGAGAGGTTGTTTGATAATTATAACACATTATGATTTATGTTTGAAGATTAGATAAATGTGGTCTCTTATCTTGTTGTGTCTGATGTCCCAAGAAGCATGGTTAGCTTGAGCTAGTTGATAAATGAAACAAGGAATCAGTAATCTGGTTTGGAACTATGTGGAATGGGATTTTACTCCTGATGTGTATGGAATGATTTATCCATAACTGTTACATATCATAACATTTAAAAATAATAATATAAAAGTGATCATATGAAGGTTGAGGATCAACAGTATAAAATCAATTCTTATCAGCATAGAGACCTAGAGCATTGAGTATGCTTAAGGTAGTTCCCATTATGAGTATTATCATTTAATTGATTTCTAAACCATAAGATAGTTGACCTATGTTTTTTCCTGGAAATGCATGATTGTGGATGAGGTGTTAGTAGTTGTCTAGGGAAATTATATCTTAGTTTATTTATGTGTGGATCAGGGGGGGTTATATGTCTCATATCAATAAAATATTAGTTTACTTAGGATATAGTGATGAGAATTAATAATATCTTGACATCATCCTTAGTTGGATGAGAGAGAAACATTTATACACTCAGCTATATAATAAAATTCATTTCCCGTTTGGATTGATGGAATACTTTGGAATGTACAATTAGTTTCGATTAATGAGAAATATATATTTTTGGAAGCCCACAGGTAATTAGTGAACCTAATGAGGGAAGGTTTGTATCTATGAGGCAATGTCAATGGGATAGTCTTTTCGGAACACATTTTGAATTGGACTAAATGAGTTGTAAATAATTTGATTAGTATACAACACTAGAAGATTACTATGGACTTCAGTGGATGTGATCAAGGTAGTCTCAAGGTGCGTTAGGTGAATTAATTGAATGTCGGATGAGATTATTTAGCTGTCTAAGATGATTATTTTTGGAAAATAGTCATCTTGGGGAACATCTATATGAGTTATGTTATTTAGTGTGAATTAGTTGGTGTGTAACATCATTTAAAACACCATTAGGAGGGGATGATTTAATTGAAATGGTCAGATAAGGTTTTTCAATGAGAATATGGAATGATACAATTGAGTATAATCATCCAAAAATAAACCATATGAATCAAATGAGGACCAATCTATGATCCACACCCATGATCATGTATAGTGAGTTATGTTTTATGCTAGGTGAATTTCTATGATGAAAATTATATTCCTTATAATTCAACTCTTACAGTGAGTATACCATGACCAGAAATTACCCACTAAGGTCACAGACCTATGGTAGGAAGGTCTATAGACCTGTAGACAAAGGAGATGACAACTTGATCATGTATCCTTTTATAAAGGCTCATGCATGCACCATTTCAGTACTTTTGTTTAATTTTTTTTAATAGTGTGAGTTTTTTTATAGATTAAGAATCAAATTATTTATTTATCACTTGTAGATGTGTTGGTAACTAATGAATACATCATAATCATTTGAGATAAAACACACAACCAAGGAATTTTGGTTTATGTTTCATTATTCCCCTTGGCTTCTTGAGTATGAATATTTTTAAGGAAGGGTGATTGTAATATCCTAGGTTTTGAACAGGAAGTAAAATCTAAATAAATTTTAATGTTTTATTTGGTGGTTTAGAAAAACCATAATTTAATACATGAAATCGGGGTTTTGAAGTTACAGAAAATAATGAGATTTTATTAGATGGGGATTTAGGTACAAGTTGTTTCTTAGTTTTTTGTAATATTTTTTGGAGCATTAGGCTCCAAAAAAATAGTTTCCAGATTGGCATATAGGGACACCTGGTTTGATGAAATTTTGAGGTCCTATAGGGTAAACCATGTTTTTTTGTTAGTTACTAGAGTGCGTCACATAGTTTGTTGAAAAGTGTTCCAAAGGACACACGACCTGCATGACCTCAATAAATTATTTTAGAGGTTATCAGCAAAGATTGCACATATAGTATCCAAAAAACATTATATTAGTGCTATGTCATGGGTTTGTTACTTCAAATATCACAGTTGAAACATGGTTTTCACATTTTTTATACAAATAATTTGGATTGTGGAACAATGAAGGAGGAATCCACATATTTCAGGAATTGTTTTAAAAACTATGCTTCCAAACCATGGGAAACAATAATGGGGTATCAAAAAATAGTTTCCCTCAATCGTACAACAAACAAAACACTCCTCTACATGCTTCATATATCCCACACCATGTATCTTCTTGAGATCGCCTCTCATTCTCTCCAAGGATTCAATCGATCTCCCTCAAAAGTGATTGGAATTTTTTTTTTGTCATTTGCATTGGATATCCCTAATATAGTATGTGATTCATATACCCCTTTTTCTCTGTTTACATTATATTATTGAATTCTAAATAAATTATTTATCTTAAAAAATATTTTATTATAATTTTTCAATTTCATTTACTTATCTTGGATTTTATTGAATTAATTCCAAATATTATATGACTGGAAGACCCTAATTTAGTGTTTGGTTCCCTATACCTTTTCCTATAATATATTGATGTTTTATAGATTTATTCAATGTTTCAAATGATGTACCATCCATTAATTACTTCTATAATGGGTAATGATTTAAATTAAATTGTTTTAAAACTAATTTAGATATCAAATTTCCACTCTGACTTGGTTATAGGTCCTCATACTCATCCTAAATTACCCCCTGACATGAGTTAGTTTAAATACCTCTGACTATTCCTCACTAATGGGTGAGATGTGATGTCCTCAAATGAGTGTAATTAATATTATAATTAAATAGGGTTGTTAAAGGTCTATAAAAACATAGAGTATATTTTAGTTTATAAATGAATGGGTTGGTGATATGGTTTAATTGGAAATTTTTAAGGAGATGGGTGGTCACTCAATTTATTATATTAATGTATATTATTGACAATGTGGCATGTATAATAACATGGCCCCTTTTATATCACTTGTGATTTAATTTATCAATGATTATATTATGATGAATTCAATTAATAAAGTAAATAGACATTAACATAGTCCATTAAACCATTTACATATTTTTGAAATGACAACCGAAAACTATATGATGAGACAAATTGATAAAAGGTATGGAAACTGACATGAAACTCATTTCTATAACTTTATAATGAATTGAGTAATGATTTTATTTTTATAAATTCAATTTATATAGGGAATTGACACATTCATCAAACCATTTTATATTACTAATAAGTGCTGTGAATAATGAATTAAATATGATGGATTAATTGATAGAAACAACATCATCACTAACAGATCCCATTTTACCCCTTGTATAAAATGATTTATGATAGAAACATCAGTATAATACCGATATTGTAGTATGGAACCGACATCACAAAATGACTCTGGGAATATATTATATCAGATGAGTTGGATTATAAAATTTCATTCAGCTTTATTGGACCATTCTATTTTTTCTCCCTATGATCCACCTATGTATATACTAATATTTCAATAGATGAATTCCATGGACTCAAAGAGGACAAATTGTTCATATGGCGTCAATCATGGCCCATGTAGGTTTATAATAAACTAGGATTGTTGTGGATAAGATTTTTGGATATGAAAAGGACCCCATGGCCAATGTCCTTGGGTCCTTACTCTCATATACATGATACATGATTCTTTAGAATATGACATAGTTTATTGATACGTGATATGTTGGTCGAGGTCGTATATACTAAATAAATTTTCAAATAACTTCAAAGCTTCTTGGTTATTGATATCGTGGTATCAGTTGTAGCTAAAAACATAAACTGTTATGCAGTTACTCATTTTTATAAACTACTTTGATAATATCATGTACTTTTAGATTGGATTGTATTTCTTTTTCATTACTACTTATTTTCATGTTATACCTAAACACTATAATAGATCATATAGAAATATATGATTTGTTAGATACAGTATCATTGGTGACTTAATGAGTTTATCTCAATCCTTTTTTTGGCCACAGATGTGTACCCAGAACAAACTCAATGTTATAGATTAATGATCATTGAATATGTTGTGTGTTATTACTAATGTTCAATGGAGCTTCAGAGTGAATGACTGGGCCTAATCTCTGGATACTCATGGAGATATCCCTTGGTGGATGGTTTATTTCATTTTTCTTGTACCACATGTCTACTTATCATACTATATACCATGATTATTAATTTTAGAACATTTAAATTGGGATAATTATCAGTTATTGTTATCATATATTTATTAATTTATTTATTTTTTGTTGTATTTAGATTCAACAACCTTTTACAATTGATTTCTTTTGCATTGTTTATTTCTTATCTCGAGGGTATAGTCCTCTCATTGTTAAACCTTTAGACCCTCACTAATATTTGATAGCCTCTAGAATATGTGGAGACACACTTGATGTTCTGTGGGGATCTGCACAACTACTATTAGTGAGTGAGATCGACCATCTTGTCACAATATCACTGAACCCTTTCCTAATTTATATTCACTAACTCCTTTCATACATAGATAATACAACTTTATAGAAAACTATTAATTTCATAATATAATAAAATAATACAGAATCATATCATTCTAATTCATTTTGAGTCATGGATATATAAAAAATTGTTTCACAATTAAAAAATATCATCTCCCTATAAGACCCTCATAATTAACAACCTTTATATGAATATCATATGTAATAACATTATTCATATCATGGAGTGGGTAAATATAAGAATGAGAAAGATGAGATTCTCTTTTATAGTAAGAAAGGAGATATCAAAATAAGATGAGTATAAGGACATAAAAATAAGAGAGAAGAAATTGCAAACCATACATTATATATCCTAGATCATAAACCTGAGTCAATTCATAAATCATTATAGTTCATAAGAAATTAATCATATATGAATCAACCAACATGATATCTAGAAAATAAAATTTTCATAATAAATATATTTGTGTCATGCAAATTAGTATGGAAAATAATTTACATATTAGTCAAGTATAATTTCAAAAACTATAAGAGAATAATAGATTCACTCCCAAAACCATTGTAGTTGTCGTTGTTCACTTTAATGAAAATCATAGTGGAAAAAGTCCCTTACTGAAATGGTTTCTCTCCCCATTCTCATCATGTTTATCGGATCATATATCAATCATTATCCAATTAATTAGAGGGATATATATGTCCATCCCATCAAATATTTAAAACCTTAAATCAGTGTATCAAAAAATAATAAAAAATTCATCATATCATAACTCATGAAAATGAATGGTTATCATTAAAAAATCATCATAGAATAACCTGTCGAAATAAAACATTCCTCATAGACATTTCATCATTTCATTATAAAATAACCCATAGAAAAGAAATGAGTTCAATAAAAATATTGTCATCATAAAGATAAATAATCTTGAGAGAGAATAAGACTAGTATCAATATTTCATATCCCTAGTATATATTTTGTTAAATGTAATCATGTCTCCCTAGATGGAAAAATATTTTGAAAGATCACATGGAATTTTTTGGAAAGTAACATTTCAAATCTGAAAATAATTCTTTGAAATATAATAATTTCAAAAATATATAGAATAAAATATTATGGGGAAATAACCTTGGAAACATATAAAGGGTTGTTTAATTCACTAAATTGACATAAATTTTGAAAATAAAATTCATTCCATACACATTAAAATGATGATTCAATTCACATTTTTGGTAAAAAGTCAAAAGAAATTTTTTTTGAAGAAAAACAAGATGATTCTTTTTTAAACATTTAGAAAAATGGAAACCATTGCTAATTTTTTACAAAAAAATAATTGGGGAATTGTAAAATAACTATTTAAGGAATATTTAAATATATATACTAGGAGGAAAAATAAATTTTGACCAAATCTAGAAATAATGATGACTTTAATAAAAAATATTCTTCTTGTCACTTAAGTAACTATGGAGATGAAAATTAAATGGATTTTTTTGTACAAAAAAAATAAGAATAGGAGAAAAAGATTTCATATTTTATTGAGATATAGATCAAAATATTTCATCATCTAAAGCAACATAAAAACAATCATGAAAAATAATGATATTTTAATATAAAATCTTTACCACAATAGTAAATATTGAATTGTAGGATGCATAAAAAAGTAACCTAAGTTGAATATGTAAATACACATAATTATCATTATAAGAATAATAAAATAAATTCCTCAGGAAAGTATTCACTATAGAAAAGAAACAAGTTGTGAATATGTCAAGTATCCCACATAAGTAATGTTGTGACGATAAAACCCTTACCTTACATATCATCATTCATCATACACAATCAAACCATGGGTATAATAAATATTTATTATAGATATATTAATGAACCATAATCATATATATCATATCATATATGATTTATGTAAGACATTTTATTACCTATTTATTAACAGTTTCCTCTTAAATCACATTTAGGTTAATAAATGCTTTGTTTTTCATGTATGTATTTATTTGGAATTTTCTATCCTTTTAAATTAATCATAGTTCAATCATATCAATAATATTAACCATGTTATGCATATTATATATATATATATCTAATAAGTTGTATGAGAAATCCATTAAATTTTGAGATAGATAATCAATTACCACATTCATGGAGATGGTTTGTTGTACGTAAGCATAAACATTGTTTCCATTTTCATGATTGGAAAAAATAAATTTAAATATTAATTCATAATTTCAGAATGAATTTTACATAATTAATACATATTAATTATGAAAACCCTCATTAACATCCTTTTCAATAGAAAATATTAAATGTGTCATATCATTTCGTTGTGCACAATGTGCATGAGAGATGTTATTATTTTACAATTGATTATAAAGTAAGAAGATATATAGAATATTATAATTATAGATGAATAATTATATCATAAATATAAAATAAATATATTAAATCCATCATGAAATCTAGTTGTGATAGTTTCAAATGGAAAAAATAATACATCAGTTCAAAAGGTGATAGTTCTCCACAGACATGATCATCCGCTTCATTTCCCATTTAATGGAAGTGGATAGGGATATATGATATTACATTAACATAATAAAATATATGTATTTTTTGGACACTAATTTTATTATATTATCATAGTTGAATAATATTTGAAGTAGATGGATTAATAAATTAAATAAAAAATCTTATTTGTTAACAGTAAAACTTCTTCAGACAACATCATTAGGATATCAACAAAAGTTTCCATGAAAGGGTTTTCTATTAAAAAAATTTGAAAATTAGATGTGGGTAAGTGTCACAGTCAGACATCTATAGTATTTTTTATTTTTTATTTTACATTATATTTTCATTATTATGGTGTGGGCCAAAAACGATGAGAGTTTATGTATTTTGTTGATAAATAAGTGTTTTGGCATCATAATTTTTGCGTACCTACACAACACAAACTAAGCCATGTGGCTTCACCTGATCAATGTACGGCCTGCCCGGTGCATGGGTAATTAATTAATTAATGAGTTGGATAGTAATTTAATCCCAAAAATGAAATAATAATTTTTTTTAAATAATTCAAAAGTTATATTTAATAATAATAATAATAATGTTGTGATTATTTATCTTATTTTTATTATTTCAGTTAATATTTTAATTGGATAGATAATATTAAATTATTATAATGGTTATTAAATTAACAACATGTTAATTTTAATGTTATTACTATTATTATTTTATTTGTTAAGATTATAATTAGTTTATAATTATTTGTTATAGGATTTTTTAATGTCATATTTTGGAAGTAATATTATTACTACTCTTATTAAAGATATTATTATTATTATGTTAGTTTATATTTTTTTATGTTTTATTTTACCTTCATTTTTTTGTTTTAATTTTTTTTATTTCCTCCCCTATTATCTCTTGATCTCCCTTCTTTCCATCACGCTACAACCCCAATCTTCCCCCTAGTCCACATAGCCTCCTCCTCTGAACCCTAGAAACTCAGAAAACCACTCTCCATTACCTCTCCTCCTCATCGGACTAGCTACCACCGAGTCACACTGCACCCCACTAGCCTCCTTTGGCACACTGTCGTCACAAGCCCTCCACCTTTTGGCCAGAGACCGACACCAAGCCTTTCGGCCAAACCACATTCAATCTGCGCCCCTCTAGCTCTCGTCCGGCATTTCCTCTTCAGTCTGCTCATTCGTGCACATAGCCTCTTTTCTGCCGCCACACCCTACACAACCGCATGCCACCCCTATTTTTTGGTGCGCCGCACCTCCGGAAACCCTATCTTTTCTCCGTAGTTCTAGTCGTGCTGGCATTTTTTCTGATGATCTCTATAGGAGTTTTTTTGAGTGGCGTTTGGTGCAGTTCCGATGATTTCAGTTCGAAATAATTTTCATAGGGTCTATTTGTGTGGTGTTAGGTGTAGTGGGAATCCTGTGGATTTCTCACACGAAGATCATGAAATTTGTCAACATTCATAGTTGGTGGTTCCGCATAAATTTATAGTTTGACTAATTAATTTGAGAATTTTATTAATTTAGCATGATTAGTCATTAGTTTTTATGCTGAGAATTAGGTTTTTGTGGAGATCTAATGCGCATTTTATTTGGTAGTAACTTGTTTATGTTTTATGTGGGTATTTCATTATGTGAAAATCCTTTGTTGAACAATTTTATAGTGTCATATAAATTGTGTCGATTAATGTTTAGTATGTGAAAAGGGTTCTAATGGTGTTTTGGTTTAGTGTTTATATGTGTTTTGTCATAAACAAATATTTGAGTGGTTTTTTGTTGTTTAATGTCATGTAGTGTATTTTGAAATGGTTTGGTATATTTTTCTGATTGCTTGTTTAACCATATATATGAACCATTTTTTAATTGTGTGTTGGTTTGGTGAGTAAAGTGTTGTAATTCTCCTTAAATTTTATATATGAGAATTAAAAATGTTTTTTTAAATAATTTTTAATGGTGCAAAATTGTTTTGGTTGAGTTGTGTAATTTTTTTGTGTTTGAAGTCATGCAACGTATGTTGAATTTTTTTAATAAATAATTTTCGTGGAGTGTTTGATAATAAAATTGATTTCTTTGACTATCTAGTAATTTTATTTGGTTGTGTTTGTGATGCAGAATTAGTTTTGGGATATTTCTAGTGTGTGGGTTTTTTCAAATGGATTTTGTTTGTAAAAATGGTGATTTGGGTGTATGTAGTGTAATGTATGGTTTGAGTATATGATTATTTCATATGACATGAAATCTGAACTAGTAGAGTAGAAACAGGAAGCCTGTGTATTAGGTGGGCAGACTAAGACATGTGTGCTAGTGATACAGAAGTGGAATTGGCCCAGTTTCACTTAGCTGGAATGACAACTACAACACTAACTAAACATTTCATGATGTTGGAAGACCACTAGGTTATGGATGTGTTACCATACTAGTGAGTCGTGCTCCATAATGTATTCTTCTATATTTCTATACTATTACTCACTACGATGCGATGTTCTAGGGTCCCACTTCTTGCTAGTATATTTAGGGCCTCTCCCATGTATTGTGCTCCTTCATTGCTTTTTCTTAACAGTCTGCACACAATGTGACATTAGGGTTACCATGAAGGTGAGTGTGTTTCTGATTTTAATATAAGTCGCTTCCTTTAAAGTTGTTTCCACTAAAACTGCATTTATTTATAAAATTTCTCTAATTAAAACTATTTTAATTAAAATTGTTTGATCATTTATTTATTTTTTTCTGTTAGATTGAAAATATATTTTTCATTTAATAATTATGCGTCGAACATTTTCTCAGTGTAATCATATTGGGATTTGAGCTAACACCCTACATACACCTTTGAGTGTTTGTAGATACTATTACTTTTTGATTCTAGGTTGAGGCAATGATCATTTCATGGGTGGTTTGGGTTGTTAGTGGAGCTCTCGTGTGGGTTTGGAGAATGTGGAATTAGATTGTTTCACCTCTTGTTTCTTGGAATTTTGAGTTACTATTTTTAATTTTTCCTTTATTTTAATTCCTTTTTTGTGTTTCTAGTTTAATTTTTAAACATTAATTTTGAGCCAAGTTTAAGGGAATGCATGGTTGTCTGTTTTTTAGTTGTAATTTATTCGTTTTTTGTTTTATGTTTATTTATTCAGGAAAATTTTTCCCAAGTTTATTTTGATACATGGGAACTTGGTCCAGCCCATGGGGATTAGGAATGCCCCTCATTCCTTGCCTTGGACCAGGTCGGGCGCTGGGAAAGAGGGCGACCCAGCTTGGATCATGATAGTATGGAATTAAGGAAGAGATTTTGGTGGATACTGGCTGAAAATTGATTTTTTTTAGTGTGAGGTGAAGAGGAAAGTGGATACACCATTATAAGTGGAGAAGATGTGACACATGATTTTTTTGAAAGAACAAGGAATATCAAGGTTTTAAACATGAATCTAGGCCTAAAAATGTATTATAATCAACCCATAGATGAGAAAAGGTCAAAATAAAACAATAAAATAGGTGATGTATAAGTTTTTAGGTCCTTTTTAAAGTAAAATTTATGACACATTATGAAAAGTGCATTTTTATGAAATTATCAAAAGATAATTTTTGAAAAATTATCATAAAAAAATTATGAAAGGATAATTTATAAAAGAACATACTAAAAGATTTTTATAAAGTAATTTTTAAAATATATTATAAAATGATGATTATAAGTGATATATCATAATAAATTTTCAAAATATATTTATAAAGGATAATTTATAATGAATTGTCATAAAATAATTATAATAATGTATTGGAAGATAATTATAAAGATTAATTTCTGAGAAATTATCATGAAATAATTATAAACTGATAATTATTAAGAACTTATTAAGAAAAAATTATAAAAGGATAATTTTTGATAAATAATAAGGAGGTAATTACAAGAAATATTATGAAAAACTATCAAAATGTAATTATAAATGGGTAATTTATATGTAATTGTGACATAATAATTAGTCATATAGATATTTTTTCAAGCGCATGAGATGAAATAAAATGATAATGTTGAAATTATCCAAGAGATAAAATTTATCCTCGAATGGAATATTTAATTTATTATTGAAATAAAATAACTAGTGTTAGGAACCATTGAAAGACCTCAAGAATTTACTAGTTGACATTTACAATATAGGGAAATGAAGAGGTTTTCTTGACTATTAAGGTTTCTACTCAAGAAATCGAACCACATATAGTGGTTTATCCTTTCTTTTGACATCAATGAATTTTTAGGTAGAATGTTCCTTAATGTTTTGGGGGTTTTATACACATGTTCCTTTAATATTATATTGTGTAGACAAATTTGATGACCGTTATGGATTATGATTGGATATAGATGTGGGTATAGTCCTCAAATCCTGAAATAAAACATTTATCATGAGTAATTTTTATGTTATTATTATTATTTCATATTTATTAGTTTTTTTCTATGTGATACCTTACTTATAATTATTTGATATTATTTTTCTTTAATCCTTCCATGTTATGTGTTCTTTTGGGGTATTGTGGTTGAATCCAAAAAAGGTGGACCATAATGAAAAGTTTATCCATTAGAGTGGAGTGTACATGATTTGTGACGATGATGACGATGAGGGACCTATGCATAGGTTCAAGATAAGGTAATCCCTATGGGATTCCATCTAATGAACATGATGACTAAAGGATTCCATGGGGATTATTCTTGTGATATACCAGATGTTGAGTGTATCCCGATGCTGAGAGAATTCTAAAAGCATGAATATCATTATTCTGAATGGTGACCAGTTGCATGATCACATGATTCAAAGTGGATTGATTCAATATGATCATGAATAATCATTGATTCTTCCGGATCCTTGATTATCCATCTTACACAGTACTAAAATAGGTATGGATGTGGGGTTTGGTGGCTTAGTTAGAACATTACTTCTTGATATTGTATTGTATATTTATGATTTTTATTAATTTTTCTTTATTATGGAATAAACCTATCTACTTGGTCGCACGAGGTTATTGATAAATTTTTGGTTTCCTACTAAACCTTTTACAGACAACATACTTGGGAATTTAGGTTCCCTTTTAGATATAAGTATTTATTTGTTGAGGGGGAATTTCCCTGTAGAGGACCATTGAGGTGAGAAACATGGACGTTGTGGTGGGATAGGATAAAAAATAGTGGTACCATAAGATTTAATTTTTTAATTGTAATTATTTATCCAGGATAGGTTTTCCACTTTTGGGAGATGATTTTATTTACATATCATGTATTCCATTTATTAATTTATTTTCAGAGATTAATCTAATGTTTTATTTTTCTAGTTATTTTTTTTATTCATAATATGACATGATACTAAGGGTATAGTATCACTACTATCAGACTCAGACCCTCGATACTGGTCAGAATCTCCTTGCATATGGGGAGGTACACATGAGGTCACATTGATTTTTGGATCAGACATAGTGGTTCTGATATGGATGTTACAAAATGGTATAAGAGGAATCATGAATCAATAACTTTTCCTTATATTTACCTTGTGATGGGCCATGATATTGGGGAGATAAGAAATTGGCACTTGGGTAGAGGTACTATGATAGTGCTAGGAAAACACTGTATGGTGTACATTTGGCATTCCATACGACAGAGAATTTATGATTTTGTATTTCTATTGAATAAACTCAACTTTAGTGAGACACATGATGTTAATATATATGATTTATTGGATTTATGGAGTGTTCATGCACCATGAATAGGATTGTAGGTTGATATTAATTAAATGTTCATATTGTTTTACTTAAATGTAGTTCATTAATTTGATTACATTATATGTGGTATTTATTTGGGAAATTTTCTCTTTTATGATATATTTAGGGTGGTTACTATTATGATATATTTTTATTTTAATAAATTAGGTGATATGAGCATGATGTTGTATTATTATATACATAATGACTTTAACTAACATGGTACAATAGAAACAGGGGTTATTTCTAAGAGGGTTATACCATGGGTAGATTTTATATCATAGTAAAAAATTATTTGATACCACAAACGGGTTAAGAGAAGAGTTTTCTCATCCCATCAACTGATTATGGTTTATCATAATGAATCTTATTTTTTGTGATGAATTTCCTTTTCATTATAGAAGATATCACATTGGATTATTTTATGGATCTACATTAGAATCAAGTGAAAACAATTCCAAAAGAGAGTAGGTTTCAACTTTACAACTGGACATATAGGTGGATGTAGTTGAAATTTCTCCCACTCCTACCCTATGTTCTATGTATTTTGATCCCATCAATTATAAGCCTTTATCTTAGTTCATTACCAAGGAATATGTGTTTCTAAATATTATTTAATATTCCCATAATTCAACCTCAAAATTATTCACCCGTAAAGAGAATTGGAGGCCTTTGGGATGTCGAATAGTGGTTTGAATTTTTTTTAGATCTTTGAACTAATAGTGACTATGAAGGATCAGTATATTAAGCTAAAAAGGTATCACACTGGCTTGGAATCTCATTTCGATACCCCATATCAAATTGCCCCGACTGAGATGATGGGGCACAAGGATAAAATTGATGACTTGAATTGACATGTATTCTTAAAGCTAATTACTTCACCATGGCTTAAAATATGTATTTTACCAATAATTTTATTATAAGTATTTGATAATGAGATGTTTACTTGAATCTGTAATAATTTATAGTGAAAAAATGATATTCATTTTCCTGGATTGTTGATGTTTCGTATTAGCTATAGGTAACCATGTGGTTATCCATTATTGGACATAAATCATGATTTCATCAATTTCATATACATAGGTGGACATTTCATAAATGAAATTTGAATAAAATTATAGACAGTATGATTACTATGTGATGTTGAATGGTTTGATGATTTCATTTGAATTTTGCATGGCCATCATGAATATGATATTTAATACATATTTGGTCTCATTATTCATTGTGATTTTCATTGACATACTCAACCATTTGATGACACCAGAAAACATGCTAGGCACCTTGAGAAAGTAAAATGAATGTTTCAAGAAACAAATCCTTACATGAATTTTTCAAAGTGTGACATATGGATTATAGAGTTTACATTTCTAGTATATGTGGTGTCTGGAATCTGAATATTTATACACCCATATGATGTTGAGGAAGTATTGTCATTGACAGAGACCTAGAACACATTTGTGATAAAAAAATTCCAGGGTAAGCATGATATTGCTGAAAGTATAGCCAATATTGATCCTGACAATAAACACCCATTACATCATTGACAAAGAAGGAGGTGATGTTTTGATGGTCATACTGATTTGAAGATAAGTTTCTTGAACTAAAGATATGGTTGAAAATATCTGTTTTATTTTTACTCCATGATCCTGGGAGTGTTCATGAATTGCAATGTGATGCATTAGGCAATAGTCTAAGAGTGGTGCTAATGAAAATAGAGTTGGTAGTATCATATAGGTCTCATTGGCTATGAACCCATGAGAGGATCTACCCTACAAATGAATTGTATTTGTCATACATTTTTCACACTATGAAGTGTTGGGGACACTATCCATTATGATAGATTTTTTATATACTGACTACAAGAGCCTTCACTATGTCTTAAAAAATGGGGACATGAATTTGAGACAGATTTATTGGGTCAAGTATCTAAATACATTCATTTCATTATGGTGATGTATTCAACCAAGAAAATTTAATTTTGTGAGGGATTATCTTATCCATAAGGTGTTGGATGAAAAGCATTATGGAAAGATTCCGTTAGTGGAGTAGTGATGAATGGTGAGATTATTGGATTAAAGGAGGATGGATGCCAATGTAGACCAAGGTTCATTGAATTTTTCTCCCATGGTAGTCACATCCTCACTTTGGGAATGGTTAAAGGCTAGATAGAAGACATGATCAGAGTGTTTCGTAATGTGGGGAAAACATGCTGGTAACGACTCACTTCCCAGATGGTCGATGGATAGTGATGATCTGATCATATTATATGGAAGAGTAGTATTCCATGATTCTATCTGATCAGAGATAATGAGGGAATATAATAAATGAAAATATAATTACTTACTATTGTGGTCAATATGTATCGATACTTAAGGAGGTAGTTTTGGATCCATGAATGAAGAGAGGATTTTCTAGTTTTGTCTCTAGATTCCTTACCAGTGAAAGGTTCAATGCTAAGAACATGAATCCTAGTACATTTTTTCATCCAATACTAATACCAATGTTGAAGTGAGGGGACATCATGATGGTATTTTTGATGGGTTTACCAAGGACTATAGGGATTAGTGACATAGTCTGGGAGATTATTAATATTATAACAATTTCATCTCACTTTATACTAATCAGAGAGACTCTCTCGGCGGAGGAGTTCAAAATGATCTATGATTGAGAGGTTGTATGACTGTATTGAGTTCCATTGATCATCATTTAAAATAGATATTCACATTCTTCATCAGGATTTTGGTAGGGGTTTCAAGAATTTCTAGGGAATTAGTTGATACTAAGGTCATCATACCATCCACATACCAATGGATGGTCAAATCAGACTATATAATAATTAGAGGATATGTGTCAAAATTTAAGTCGTGAATTCATGCAATCATGGGATGATCACATATCTTTTATTGAGTTATCATTCAATACAAATTACTAGGCATTGATTTCTGTTCCACCGTAAGAGACACTTTTCAAGAGACCATAGTTTCACTGCTTATTGGTATGTTGTATGTGTGGATGTGGTTGTTGGCCCAAATTGGTTAAAAAGGACCCTATGAGAGCGAGTCCTATTTTGAAGAGGTTGGTCATTAATCAGATCATAAGGATATATTAAAAAAATCATATGAGTACACCATAGGAGTTCACTATGGGAATTAAGGTTTTTATTTTGAGTGATTCCTCAGTTGGGGTAGAGACATCTAAGGTAGGAGGGAATGTTCACACCTTAATTTTTTCTCACTTTATGACCTTCAAGAGGATATGGGTAGTGGAATCTCATTTCTAAATCCATTACCTCTACCAATGTAGGCATGATGTGTTCTTTATGTCCCATATTTGAATGTACATACTCGACCATTCACATGATATAGATTATGAGAATGTTAAAATGGAGACTGATTTATATTATTTAGAGAATATGGTATAGATCTGATATCAAAGGGGTAAGGTGTTTCATGGAATCCTAATACCAATAATATAGTTTTAATGGAAGCATGGACATATCCAAAAGGAAACATGGGAGCATAAGTTTAATGATTCGGCTCAGTGAGGGATGTTATTTATGAAAGTCTAATATAGAAACCTCTCTAGGTTGAGAGGTTACTATTATGATATAAATATGATATCCTGATTTTTTAATTATAAAAAAATACCTCCAATTTACAATTTATTATTATTTTTACCTGAAAATGAATTTTTGCTGCAAAAAATCAGTTAATAAATGATTTAATGGATTTTCATAGTGGTGAATTCCTAGTTATGTAATTAGAATATTATGTGAAATATTTCTATAGATATGTGCTATGTTGAGGTAATATTCCATTATATGAGGAGAATTAGTGCATACATAATTAATATATTAAATATATTATATTATGTGTGAGGTATTTATCGAATTTAATTGAATATCTCCTAAATGATGAATCATTTGAGAAATATAATACCAATTTAAGGTTCTGAACATGATTATTACCCATAGAGGGGTATAACATTTTTTAGCGCTAGTTGTTTGGCTTGATAGCATGTGAGGAAAAGTTATTTAATTTTTTTATTATAAATTTCTTTCAAAATCATTTAATACCTACCAAACGTTTCAACATATAAGATAATAGAGATCATCATTTTATGGGGCGTTGTTTTTACCCTAGGAAGTTTATAACATTTTTGATCCTCAGATTATTGGTCATATCTCACAGAAAGGTGATTTATATAATATTTTATTATATAATTTTTTAAAGAAATATAATATTTCTCAAACGGGGCATCGTACGAGAAATATATTACCGATGTTAGGTCTAAGATGTGTAGTATAATAGAAGTGGGGCATAACTTTTATACACACCTACTTTTTGGTCTGGTCTCTCATTAATTTTGATAAATATTTTTATTAAATAATAAAAATTATAAATTTATTTAAAAAGATCATACTATTCATATTCTTCTCCATCTAGATGATGAACCACCATTAATGCACATGATTCTTGGAAAAACCATCATTACTCAATCACATTGATTGTTTACAAATATAAATTACGTAATGATGTACAACTAAAGATATATCCTTTTATTTTTAGCTATAATAGTGATTAAAATTTGGGTTTTAATTATGGATTTGAATTTTTATTGTTTTGTGTGTATTTGAAATAACTAAACCCTTTCAGATTCATTAATAGGGAATTCAATGAATCCAAACTAATCCTGAACACCATTGCGTGTATTTGGTAGGAATCCATCAATCGAGATGTATCATTCTATGACTGGGTGAGGCCTTTCATCCCCACTGTTGGTGCATGGTGCGCCCCAACCATTGAGTTAAGTGTTTTTTTAAATTTAAATTATTTTATTTTCTCTACATTTTAATTTTATTCCCTTTTAAATTATAAAATGAAATTATGGGCCAATAAAATAATAGAACTCAATATTATCAACTATAATAACTAAATATCATAAAATGATAATTTCAAATAAATATTCAAAGGAGATTATTTAAAAAATTAGTATCAAGAAAAATATTATAAAATTTATCCATTGATAAGTGTTGTTATTATCAAATGACTATTTTAGAAAATTATCAATAACAATTTCACCTGATTATAAAATGGAAATTTGAAATATAATTATCAAAGGATGAATTATGAAATTATCAAAAAATAATTACAAGTAATTTTCATTGTATAATAATGTATAATTATCAAGAAATAATTTCAATGAATTTTCAAATAACAATTCTAGGAGTTAATCAAAATAATATAATACAAATTATTTAAGGATAACTATAATGTATTTCTCACATGATAAAGAGTATCAAAATTATCATAGGAAAATAATTGTGTGATCAGTAGATAATTATTAGAATTATAAAATAATATATGTCATATTATAAAATAAAAATTATGAGAATTATTAAATAATAATTGATAGATTATAAATTTATTGTTATTAAAGTATCAAATGATAATTGTTAGAATCTTAGAGGCCAATTTATAGAATAAATTATCAAAAGATATTTCAAAAGGATTATTATAAATAATATTTCAAAAAATAATTATAAAGGGTTATTTATAATAAATTATCAAAAGATGAT
This sequence comes from Viscum album, assembly GCA_963277665.1. Lineage (NCBI taxonomy): Eukaryota > Viridiplantae > Streptophyta > Magnoliopsida > Santalales > Viscaceae > Viscum > Viscum album. The sequence continues at coordinate 2,003,933,527 of OY728122.1, read as the reverse complement.
TATAAACATTAATTTATACGAAATTATCAAAAGATAATTTTGAATCGAAAATTTATAAAATAAATTATCAAAATATAATTAAGATGGATAATATAAAATCAATTATCAAAATATAATTAGACATGATATTTAAAAAAAACTACAACAGAAAATTATAAAGGAAAATTTATATTAAATTAAAAAGAGATAATAATAAAAGATATTTTGAGAGAAATTATGAATAGATGATTATAAATGCTTAATTTTGGAAAAATCATAAAAAGATAAAAATAAAAAAATAATTTTTGAGAAATTATCAGAATAAAGTTTTAGAATGAAAATTTATAAAATAAATTATCAAAAGTTAGTTCAGTGTTAAATTTAAAAGAAACTATAAAATGATAATTATAAAGGATAACTTGTAATAATTTATCAAAATAGAGTTATAGAGGTTAATTTATAATAATTTAAAAAGAAAAAATTACAATAAATCATTACAGGATAATTATAAATGATTATTTTAGAGAAATTATAATGAAATAAATATAAAAATACAATAAGTAAAAAATTATAAAAAAATAAATATAGGAAGTTAATTTATTATAATTTATTAGGATATAATTATAAAAGGATAATTTATTTTAAATTAAGGAAAAATAACTGGTAACAGATAATATATAAGTAATTATAAAAAAATATTATTTTCTTATATAAATTTTTTTAGTGCATGAATTGAACTATAATGAAAATTTAGTTTTTATAAAATAGTGAAAAATGTATCATCTCCAGTGATATTTTGTTTCTTCTAGAAATAAAATAATTCGTCTGAGGAACACTTGGTGAACCTTAAGCATTTACCTATCATCAATTAGGATAATAATTCCATGAAGAAGTGCTCTTAATGGTTATGGTTTTTACTCCAATTGTCGAGCAACATAGGTTGGTTTTTCTTTTCCTTTGACATCGAAGAATTTATTGGTATTAAGTTTCGTAACTTTTTGGGATTCATTACACAAGTTATGTTAATATGATTATGCATATAAATATTTGATGCCTGAACTAAATATTGATTTCATGTGAGTGTGTGTGTAGCCCTGAGAACCTTATGTTACACTTTCTTCCATGAGTACATTGTATATTATAATTCATTTTTTATAATGATAACATGTATTGTACATTATACAATTTATACGATGATGTGTTATGCTTACTTTTTAATCTTACCTTGCTATCTATGCTTTATTGGTATTAATCTTAGATCTCATGGAAGTTGGATCGTTGTAACATGTTTATCCTTTAAATGGTGATTGCATATGACTTGTGATGATGATGAAGAGTGACCTACAACCATGGTAGTGATACAATGATTCCTTGGGGATGTCAATTTGTGCACTTTATTAGAAGAAGATTCCATGGTGTATGTTCTCGATGCATATAGGATCCAGAGCCACTCATGATTCCTAGAGAATTGTAAGAACATGAATTACTTGATACCTAGTATTTACAAGTTCCAAGATAGCATGATACCGGGCATCATAATTCAATTTCATCATGGATAATCATTGATTCTTCAAATACATTGATCATCCGTTTATCATAGAGTCAAAGTATGTATGGTTGTGGGTTCGTGAGGCCTGGACAGCACACAAAATCACTATTTTGGATTGTATATTAATTTTTGTTATTAATGTGTAATTATATTTCCATAAACTTATATACCTGATCACATGAGGTTTTAAAAACATTGGTGGTGTATCCTAATATGACTTTTAACAACAACCAACTCAATAATTTTGTTTTCTCTTATAGATTTCATTATTGATCGAGTTAAGGAAAAGGTCCAGGTGGCTGATTCTTGAGATAATGAGTCTAGATACTATGGTGGGGAAAGAATGAAATAGTAATGAATATAAAATTATAATTTATTTATATTTTCATTATTTACCCTAGATAGTCTTGCCACTTTTGGGTGATCGTTTTATTTACTCGCCATATATCCCTATTATTCAGTTCTTCCGCATATTTTTTATATTGATTTATAATGAAAGTTAATATTTTTTATTGATACTATGACATGATAATGAAGGTATAGTATACCCTCTATAGGATATAGAATTGTACTTCAATTCGATACCCTCTAATATATGTGGTGTTGCACATGAATTCAACTTGCATTCAAGCTCGGAACTAGTGGTTTCAGTCCAGATGTTACAAAATTTTATCACTGTAATCATGATTCACTAACTTCTTTTTCCTGATTCCATTGTATTGGAAATGATAGATAGGAATTTGGAAATTAGGAATGATAATGAGTAACTATAAGAGCTCTCATCCATCACCATATAGTACACCTATATGTTTCTATAATGTGGGGAATTTATAATTTGCTAATAATAATTTTCAAAATCATGTTTGTTATTTCACATGATATTGATATATGATTTATGGGATTTTTTGTGGGTTTATGCATCATGATTAGGAATTTATGTTCACATTACATATATATGTTTGTTGTTGTTCTTCTTTGTGGTTCATTAATTATAGGTCTTTATATGTGCTATCTGTTGGGTAACATTCTCTTGTATAATATATTTATGTTTCATGTGGTTGGGATATCTCATTATTAGTATAAATTTGTTGATATGATCTATTATTTGTGTTATTATATATATTATGACAATGACTAGTATCTTGGTATGAAAACAAGGGTTAGTTCTTTGAGGGGTATATCTTGGGTTAAGGGTAAAATATTAGGATAACCCTGTTGGATCCCATAAACTAGTTATTGGAAATATTGTTTGATTCCATAAACTAATTAGGGTCTACCATATTGAATATGATTCAATTATGATATGTTTCCATCATGTTACAAATGATGTTACCTTGATGTAATTTATGTAGCTACATGAGAATAAAGTTGAAATACTTCCTCAAGTGATTATAATTTAGCATTACCTAGAGACATGTAGCTGAATGAATTTTATCTTTCTCCTACACCTTCTATGTGGTTTATGTAGTAGGTTAGATTAAATTATATGTCATTATCTTAGTGCATATCCTATTAATAGAAGCTTAGAATTGTGGTCCATCATTTCCTTACATCAAATCCATCACTCTTTATCCTTCCAGGGAATTGGAGAACCACCAGATTCCAATTACTGGGATGAAATTGTTTTAAATATTTAAACATATATAAAATATAAAGGATTGGTATGTTAAGATGTAAAGATCTCATGCATGGTGGGAATCCCATTTCGATACTCCATATAATTTGAAACCAATTGAGCTAAATGAACTCAATGTTCAGCTAGATAACTTGGAGAAATATGGATTCCTAAATATGAGTACTTTACCATGAGTTCACCTATGTTGTTTTCCAAGATGGTGAATAGTAGTAACCTTTTATGCATTGATTACTAGAAACTGAACCATTTTATACTGTAGAACTAATATCCTTTTCCAATTATTGATGATATTTTTGATATTTTACAAGGATCCCATTTTTTCTACAAGATTTACCTTCGACTAGACTATCTCCAATTTCAAGTTATAGAAGAGTACATTCTAATGATGGAATTTCAAAGAAGGTATGGATTGTGTGAGTATCGTATAATTTTTTTGTGCTGATGAATGCACTCATACTATTCATGGACCTCATAAAAAAGATATTAGGTCTATAAATAGACCAATTCTTTTGATTGATCATTTATTTTACCAATATCTATTTTTTAACACCGATGAAACATGCAAGGAACATAGAGGTAGTCCGGGTTATATTTCATGAACATAATATTTAAGCCATGTTACCAACATGTTACTTCTAGATTTGAGAGTCGAAGTTCCTAGGACGTGGGTTGTCTGAGACCAATATATCTATAAAACATAAAATGATTAATTAAATCGCGTCCGTGATATGTTTCAATAATGTGTTTTAGATTATAATATTTCTAGATTTATTAGTATATTACCGAGGGGTTATCTAATACTTCTCTTTACTATCAACACCCATTACAATGTTGAAAAATAAAGAACTGATATTACAGAGGTTGGGGCAATATGAATATGTATTCCATGAACTAAAGAAAATTTTGTAGATATGTCCAGTACTTTTAGTGTCATTATTTTTGACTCTCTGAGAGTATCTACACTAATCATGACATAACACTTGAACCAATGGTTCATGCTCTAATGTGTTGGTGAAACAATATCCGTAGTGATATATTTTTTATTTATAAGGACCATAAGAATCTTTGTTATATATTCACACAAGAGGAACCTAATCTATTATTGATGTATTGGGTTATGTTTGTGTGAGATTTTTCTTGAGATGAGGTATGAACCTGGGAAAAGATAACATCATTATGGATGCGTGTATAAATAATGAAAAGGTTGAGAAAGGGAATGGAATGATGACATCAGAGGAGAGGAGATGAATGGTGATCATATTGGTTTAATGAATGATGGATGACTCAGAGGAACAAGGTTATATGAAATTTTCTCCCTTAATAGTCACATCATCATTTTTAGACTAGGTAAAGGCTGAATATAATTCTAACTCAGAGTGTGATTGAATGATGGAACAATTGGATGGTGATCACTCAATAGTCTTATGGTCTATAGATGATGATGATGTGATATCGGTATATAGAAGACTACTAGTACATGTTTCAATTAGAGGGGATATAATTATGTATTACGATATATCTAGAAGGTAAGTACATATTGGTGTGACTGTGATGTATCATTACTTAATGTGGTAGTTCTGGTGGCCATAAATGAAGACATATATTACTAGTTTTGTCTCTAGATACCTTTCCTACTAGAGGTTTATGACCGACCAACACTGTCTGGATGGGTTATTATAGAAAATCACGATTCCTATTTAGAATTTGGAGTGATTTATTATGGGATTTTTAATTGGATAACCGAGGACCTTGAGTATTTGTGGCATAATCTTGGTGATTTTCAAATGGATAATAAAGTTTGATAACTTCAATCTGATGGAAGGGACTCTCTTAGTAGAGGATCTGTGAATGATATATGTCCATGAGGTTATACATCTATAATGAGTTCCCTAAATAATTGATTCAAATAGATATTCAAATTTAATGTCATGCTTCAATCATGGATTACAGAAAGCCCCAAGTACACAGCTGAGATTGAGCTTGACGTAGCATCCTTTTACTGACAGACCTATTGAGAGGACTATAACCATATTCGATGATATGATTCGAGATTTCATGCTATAAATCAGTGGAGGATAGAATGATCAATTATCATTTATTTTGTTCTAACTCAATAATAGTTACCATGATTTTATTCAAATGGAAATATAAAAACATGATATTTCATGAAATATTTTTTTTTGAAAATTAATTTAATATTTGGCATTTCAAGTAACACGGAATATAGCTTTTATTATTTGAAATCACTATGTTCATATTTCATTTTATAGAATATTAATTAATCCTACACTACACGAAACATGTAGATTTGTTTACAGTACAGACAACACTATGTTTGTATTATGTTATAGAAAATGTCGACTTCTATTGATATCTTGAGTTACACACAAGGGAAGGTTTTACTAAAGTAAAATATAATATTAATATCGTTATTATAATATTATTATAGTTAACACCCAGCCATTAGAGTGGATGTTATGAATAATATTGAATAAATTTTATAAATATTATTTAAAAATATATATAAAATAAATCTTTTGATTATCAAATATTTATAAATTAATGTAATAACTATATGAAAATAAGTAAAACTATTTCCTAGGAAAACTATTTCTAAATGTAGAAAGACAATTTTAGCTCAATAATGTAAACAAAAAATTGATGAATGTTTTTAATAAAATTTATATAATATATATTCAATCAAAAAATTTAAAACTATTCTAATATATTTGATTAGTATAATATATGAAGAAATTAAATTTTATAAATAAAAGGATTTCTTTCTCTAAAAGATTATTTTGCATCCTCTTAATACTGAAAATATTCTAAATAATATTTTTGAATAATTTATAATTTCGTATTTTAAAAACATTATTTTTTTTGGGAAAATAAAAAATTAATTTGGGTGATGTTTGGTATTTTTCTAAGATAAATAACTTCTCATGAATAGTGGAAAATAATGAAGTTTAATTGATAACTAATTTTTCAAAGTATTTATTTATATATGTATATTATATTGTAAATTGGGTACTGAGTATATTTAGTTCAATAATAAAATATTAAATCCAATTTAGGTCATTGGAATCATTTTCACATTGTAATATTCTTTAAAAACAATTTATACTTTTGAACTATTTTACATTAAAGCCTCACTTTCCTATCACACCTATGAAATTAATATTAAATTATTTTCTGCCACATCTATGATTTGAATTTTTGAAAAAATGGATTAAATATTTGGAATGAAGATAATTTATAATTTAATTTTTTCTCAACATGTTTTTACCAAAAATTATTATTAAAAGTAATTAAAATTAATTACATTGATTTAGATAAAAATGAGCGTACATGGTGGTTAAATGTAACGTTCGGGGTCCAAATAACATAGAAATATATAAAAAATCAATTAGATGGAAAATTATTTGACCATATACTCCCTTTTATTTAAAATGAACCACTATTGGATGTACTTGATGTATGGGAGTCCTCTAAATATGATTTTTCTTTTTATATTTTCATGAATTCCGCTCCTCCTCCAGTATAAAAGGAAACTCATCACCTCAATTTTTTGAACCTATCAGTTCCATTTTCTCATAAAAAACAAAATCTCCCAAATTACCATCCATAATCCTAGAATAATGCTTTTAGGTATAATTGTAACCATGTAATCCCTCGGTGAAAACCAAAAGGAGTTACTCAATGAAAATGTAATGTTCACCAAAAAGAACTTTTGTTTAATTAATATATCCACCCCTTCAATAAATCTTATTACATACTTATATAATGACCTCAATATCCAAAATATACTTATATGTTGTTATGATAGTGATATAACATACTATCACACTAACATCCATCATATCGGATACACAATCATTATTCATGCGTAAAGTAGACTACCACCATGTGAACTGATGTCATTCATTCATCACTTCCTACATTTACATTTTGGGAATAATGAAGATATTTATGTTTTCATATCATATATATAAGATTTATAAAGTTACTATTCATATGTAATTATTATATAACTTACACCATCATGATTTTGATTTTATGGGAATACGATATCTTTGTTAGTCACTAATACTAAAAGTATTTATCATGTTGGCCTTTTCACATTTGTTATTTATAAATGATGTGAAAAATAAAAGTATGTTGTTTTGTCATGTGTGTTTCTCCTATAACTGATGTGATAAATGATGTATTCCTCTTTATCAGGTTGGTTATTTTCAACTCTCATGTAAGTCTCACACACCTCGCTTACATCATTCAATGTCGTAGATGCCCTAACATTCTATTTTTATAACTTTATTCTAAAATATCCCATTAACATATTATTTAATCTCTTCATGTTATCACATATATTCCCTTTACATGTATCCATGCTTCTAATGATAATTGGCATCTCCATTCATCATGTTGGATTATTTCTCATGTGGGTACATCTTATGATATACTCCCATTACATCAAAAGAAGTATGATTCGTACCAAGTACATGGGATCCTAATTATGGGTCCATAATGAATAAATATATTTTTTAATATTGGATATTATGGGTGATGAATTAATATATTCTCCTTGGAGGGGTCTCTTTTGTGGATTGTGGATGGCCATTCTAGGTTAACTATGTAGGTGTTTTATTCAATTCCTTTATTTTACCTATCATGTAATTCTTCCTCTTTTTAAAATATTTTAAAAAATTACTTTACATGTACTATAGAGTATTGATAGAATTAATTTTATTGTAAAATTTTATCTGTGGAATTTTTTTTGAGAAATAATTTGGGGATATTTTCAAATGAATTTTATGATAAAATATTAGTTTGGATCCTATTTTGATTTCTGATGAATATAACCCATTTTATAATTGTTTATTTTTAATTGATGATATTGTTTTTATTTTTAACTAACTAATACATGAATATTAATTTGTTTCTAAAGTTTTGAGCCTTTTTTCAATGGATGGTTTTATATTGTTTTACTAATTAGGCTTCAATTTCTTGTTTGATACCATATAAAAAGGCTTTATTGATGTTATGATACCCTCATTTTTTACCCCCTTTGTATATAATATGAAATATATAGTATTTTTACCTCAATTGGGTTTTTTATATTATCACAAGATACATTAAGAAAATTTAAAAGCGGATATTTCATGAGAGGCTAAGGGCCATTAGATGAGATTTATTTTTTATGGTTTATTTTTTATAAATTTAAGAATCATTTAGATTCTTTTTCATGGATCAATATAATTTTATTTGGTTTTAGTAACTCTAGTTAATGATCTAAGGGTACAATTTAATACCCAATGACTATATATTTTTTTAGGATTAGTACCTCAGGATAAATTATACTCTATATAGAAACCTTATTAGAAATGTATATCATCATGTATCTCATAATAGTATGAGAATCATGTACTATTGTATGAGTTGGGAAATTTATTATGGCATTATAGATGGAAATTATCCAATGGATCAACAATCCACTTATCAGCATTGAAATAATTATTCTTATACATCATGAAAATAAATAATTTGATGACCTAATTATGGGTTTTCAATCATTAAAAGTTAATATCGGGCTAGATCAAAATCCATTTGGGACGGAATGAATTGATCAAAAAAAAAAATTAATCATGGGTTATTATATTAGATCCTAACTATAAATAATAACTTCATTTAGGTAAATGTAATTAAATATATGAGAATTAGAGTATATTTTCAATCCCCATACCAATTTCATTTTAATTCCATATGGTTCCCAAACTGAATTAACTGTCGAAAAAACAACTTACAACATTGATGAATGTTCATATCTAACATCAAATTGAGTTTGGTTATTAGATGCCAAAATTTATAGTCTAACTATATTATCTTCAGTAAATTATTTCAATCCATATATTTTTATGTATTAAATATATATTTATAATTATCTTCCATAATTATGTTGAATTTATAAATATATTTTTAAAATATACATATATTTGTTTTATTTTTAAAAGTTATGTTACATTTGATTTATGGAATATTTCATATAAATATTAAATTTTATTCTCTTGAAAAGACATATATTTTTGATATATAATATAGTAAATAATTACTCTACGTTGGATTAAGGATCTTTGAATGAGTGATCAATATGTGGACGTTTTTTATAATTTTCTGGAATTTTATAACCAAAATGGTCCAAACAATGACTTTTTCTTCTTCCAATGACTGAAATGTTTAAGTATAAAGAAGTTGAAAATTATAAAGATCAAATATCATTTAATTATTCATTGTTTTAATCTATGTTATAGCCCTTGTATTTAGCATGTTGAAACTGGGAAGAATTTCATATCTATTTATTATCATGCTTTGTAAGATGATAAATCTGATGAAGTTGATGAAATGATTCGTGATATTGATGTAATGGAAATTGAGAAGGAACCGAAAACATAGTGTCTATATGGGTATGCAGTAAAACCATTATATCCGGATTGTATGAAATTTACGTTTTTATCACCAGTGTTATGATTGATTAAGTTGAAGGAGAAACGTGGTTGGTGTGACAAAAGATTTATTGATTTTCAATATTTTTTGAAAAATATTCTTCCTATTGAAAATTATTTCCCTTATTCACATTATAAAGTGAAGAAAATACTGTTCTCTATGTGATTAGGGTATAAAAAATACATTCTTGTGTGAATAAATTTGTGATATATTGGAATGAATTTGAATTTCTGTGAGTGACAAAAATGTGGGACATCATAATTTAAGTTGAAATAAAAATCATAGGCTAATTTAGAGGTTACAAAGACCCATGATAATTAATTTTTGTATCTTTCTATAATTAATCATTTGAAATGATTATTTGATAATTCAGATGACGAAAAAAGGATAATATGGAATATCCTTTAGTGGATATGTGAGGGAAAAATATGTCATCCACCTATTTGTGCACAGTGGATGAAAATTGTTCACCAATTTCATTAATTCATAAATGAAATTAGAAATATCTTACCTAGACTGTTCATGAATGTAATGAATCCATATATATGCCATAGTATCACACAGAGTTTATGACTGATTTTATTGGTAACCTAAAACTTGTCTCTTAAATTTTGTATGAAGAACAAATATTTCAATGTTGAGTTTAATGATCACATGATCATAAAACCCAAACAATGATATTAATTTTTTATTTTTACCGTTAATTGATGATTTTAAACTTTTATGGGTGAATTGAATTAAGGTGTATTATTCTTATAAAATGGTATATTTTCAGCTGCATTCATTGATAATGTTTACTATAAATGGCATCCTAGTGTTACAATATTTTATTAGATATAGTGTTAAGGTGTATAAAGCCTATCGAATTTATGAACAATGGAATTATATTATCTACTACATCATGGTAGAAAATACCATACATGGGTTATATAATGTTTTTATTTGGATCTCTCTTATAGAATATTAGAAAAATAATTCATTGTATCATAAGAATTTGATAATTCCCCAAAAACATTATCCACAGATCAATATTAAGAGAGGGTTCCAAAAGCATGATGTGACATTTAGAAAGACATATAAATCCGGTAATGATAGATATCTTTTGAATAAACGGAAAATATTTTTTGAGCTAACACATTGGATATATCATGACGATAAACATAACATTGATTTCATGCATATGGACAATAATATCTATGACATATTGTTGGGAATATTTAATGATTGTTTGATTTCAATATTGGACTCAATGTCAATGGGAATATGTTTGGAGTTAGCTATAACTCATAATGGAAGCTAAACTTTTATTCCCTTTGATTGAAATACATTATACAAGAGGAATAAAATTATCTTTTTTAGTTTCTTCGTGATAACAAAGTTCCATTGGGTGACTATTCAGATGTAAAACAAAATTTTTGTTAAAGGATTTGATGTTTATAGGTATGAAATATCATGATTCTCAAGTTATAATGAAACAATTTCTACTGATTGGATTGCATAGAATATTGACCATCTATTCATAAAAGAATGTTATGATGGTGTATTATTTTTTCAATTCAATTTTTAACATGGGTATTGATGTAAATGCTTTGAAAATTTTAGAAAATTATCAATTTATATAATTTATTAATTGGAAATTACTTTTCCTCCATCTTGTTTTTCATATAATGGTTCATTTAATGGTTTATTTGGTTCAAGAAATAATGATTTTCGGACCTCTATATCTATATTGGGTGTATCCTTTTGATAGGTATTTGAATATATTAAAGTAGTATGTTAAGAAACCATATCAACCTAAATCCCCCCATTTTTGAAAAGTATATTTCTTATGGAGGCTGTATAGTTCCATACAAGAAACATGGATACTGTGGAGAACATTGGTTTGCTAAAAATATCCATTAATGAGTTAACTATGGGGTAAAAGGGATATGTGGCTTGAAATTCAAATATTTATTATGTGAATAGATAATTTTGGTTAATTTATACATATTAAATAACCTGGATAATCCTCAACCATATATAAAATGTCATATTAATGTGTTGATACAGTGTTATCCAAAGAATAATGATATGTGTATTTTGAATGAGCATAACTGATCCTTTTCTCCATGGTTTAAATAGACCATATGTAGTAGATCAGATACATCAGAACATTTAAAATTGATACTGGGTTGTCTAACATTAAATTTGATAACATGTTTTGGTTAGGACTTTAGTGTCTATACATTTCATTTCAATGGCCCAGAAAATAGAATTGTAGTTAAGAATTGTAGTTTATTGGTGTTTAAAAAAGCAATTCAGTTTTCAAGTTCTACAGAAAAAAACCCAATTCACACATCATGTGAATATTGTGGAGTCATTGAAGAAAATGGGAGGTTTATTATATTAAATTAAAAGTTACATTGTTTATCTACAACTTGATTTTTGGTAAAACAAGTGGTATACATGATGGATTGGAAACGAAAATTGTTAATATGAATAAATTGGAATAAAAAACTCATCCTTTTATTATTTAAATGCAGAAAAAAGAAATTTAATATGTTCTTGATCAATCTAATATGTTGTTTTCTATTGTTTTAAAAGAAATAAAACAATACATTGGTGATGATAAACATGCCAATGATGCTAATTTATATGAGATCCCAAATTCCTCGGAAATACTAACAGGTAATAATGATGACCATGTTGTAGAGATATTTTGTTCCATTAGAAATGATCATGAAGAATGAATTTGGGGAAAAATCCTTTAGTACGTTACAAATATTATAGGTAACATATGTCTATTTATCATTTACTTTTATAAATTTCATAAATATTCAGATATGTTTATCTTATTTTCTTTATTAAATTTTTTATTAAAACTAATAAGTTAAAGTTTTATTTATATAAGTTGTTTTCTTTTTTGTTTAACACGATTACCCTTACAAAACATATTTATTTATTCATTTTTCTTAAATAAAATTATTTTAAATCTAATATGTTGATGAAAATCATATTTTATAAGTTTGTATTGAATAAATATTTTTTTTTGTAAAAAATGATTTCGTAGGATGGACAATTTTAAATATTCCTACAACACTTATTTATTTCATTTTCATTCATATTCATGAATTTAATATATCATTATTATTGTTATAATAATATTAATATATAACAATTATGAATAATAATGTGTTAAGTTAAATTTAGTTTACTTTTGTGTTTCATAATTTTTTATTTTTCATTTACATTTATATTGTCATAGTTGAATTTTTATATTTGTGTTACAATTGGTTGTTGCTTTTATTGGTAGGATAATGTGAGATCAGTTACCTAATCCACCACATACATCTAGAGACTATCATACTCACACCTATAGGGAGGAATGTTCACATGCTCCTCTTGATGATTCCCATACATGTTTAATGGACTCATATACTCCCACGTATCCAAAGAATAGATAATGGCTTAGTAAAATTGGGAGCACACATTTACCAAAATTATCCATTTATCCTAACCTGGACCATAGGATACTAGAAGAAATTTATGGTAATGATATTCAAGGATTTCCTAATGAAAACAATTCTGGGGTTTTTAGTGAATTTAGGGTAAAATAAATGTACATATATTTATTAATTATTATTGAAGTGTTGACCAAATAAAACTATCTCAGTTTTAGTAGAACATTTTTGTAAGCCCTTTGTTATTGTTTTACTAATATTGAAATGTTTATAGTAATATATGTGTTCCCCCTTGTTATCTAATGATGTATGATATACATAACACTGTTGGATTCCTGAATAATTTTTTTCATTGGCTACTATGAGATATAGGGAATTCAAATCAACCCTCATATCTGATTTTATTTTTGGGCAAAGACAACATCAAAATCAACGTGATATATATCCCTTTATAGATTAAGACACATGGAAGAAAATTTTTAACTGTAGAATATAAGAAATACTTTTGGTTAGTGTAATATAAACTTTTATAATCTTTTATATTAATGATATTATTAATGATTTTTTTATTTTTAATTTATAGTATTCGAGGATATATCATCAAGAGATCTAATATAGATTTGTATAACCCCCATAATTTATCTTAGTAAGGGTATATTTTATTGGTATAAAAAAATTTTAGATGAAGATATTAAAAAACAGAGATTTGAGTCTTCAATATCTAGAGAGGTTCCCCTCCACCCCCAGCTAGACATGAAAAATGGAAGAGTGATCAAATGAGAAAAAATGACAATATATTATGGAATAGTTGTGGGTTATAGCTAAGTGGATCGTAAGATATTTACTTTATTTATGTATATAAGTTAATTAAATTATTTATATATTTTCAATCATTAATTTTTTTTAAAACAATTCACTTAGGATTCTCTTGTGGAGTAGAGAACACAAGCGGTATGTGTAGCTGAGGGAATGAAGGATATTTTATTCATAGTATTGGTAAAGACCGAACACCCTGGTTGAGTATGAGGATACCCATAAACTGCATTGGTGAGAAATTTGTTTCCAAATTATTCAGCTTCTACAATGGAGTCTTTTTAAAAAGAATAGAATATTTGGAGTATCAAATTCAGAATATTAATTTGAAAATGGTGGATAATATCAGAAAGCCAGTACAATCGATGTTAGAAGACATGAAAAGATTGTTAAGAGTGTAACTCCAACTCCTCTTCCTCTTCCATCAACTCCATATCCTCCACCTCATTATGAAGACCCCAATTCTTCTCCAACTCATACACCCCCTCTTCTATTGTATCCCAGTTACTGTGAGTTATATGTTGATGATCCACGGAATCATATTATTTCATATGGGATGATATTTTATATTAGAAATGTTATTCATCATTAGTAGATATAGAGAGAGAGTCATAGGGTTAATTTACCTGATATGATAAATAGATCAGCAAGTGTACGAGTACCTATAAATGAGTTGACTATAGTTGGACCAAGTATTGGGAAATTTTTTGTTTGGACATATATATTTCTATGACATAATCTCAAAGAAGTATGTGTATATTTTATCTTTTTTTTCAGTTTTTATTAAATTTTTTTATACATTTTAAAGATTATATATTTAACTATTTTTTTTATAGGAACAGTTTAAACTCATGAAATATTGTTTAGTAAACAATAAAGACAAAGAGAATTGACTACATTTACAAAATCTAGTTCTTGATATATTGTCATGATATTCAAATTTTTTTTTGGGTGTTTGTGAGATTCCAATAGAGGTGAATGTTTTTTGGTATGAAATGATGGGTGTAATTTTGAAAAATGATATCATGGGGCATGTAACTATAGATATGTAGGGAATATACACAATGAAAATTATTTTCTCTCTAAGTCTTAACATAAATCATTCCCATAATTTAATTAACTGAAATTTATAATTATGTTTTTTATATTAGGTATCTTTATTTACTCTGTATAGAGAATGATACGATATATGTTTATGGATTTACGAACCCAGAGTTCATTTCAGCTATAGAGAAGATAATGATCGAAGCGGAAAGAATAATTTATATTATTGAAAGATTTCAAAAGAATTTAATTATTCGGTGTTTGATGTTCCAATATCATCAATAGAAAGAAACATTTATCTCATGATGTGTTTTATATTTTTTAAAATAATAACCATTAACATAACATTTTATTTTATATCAGTTCCCATTAGATGTTAGGTGTTTTTTGTCCAAGGGAGAATACACTTTACTAGTTATTATCTATTCATGGAGAAGTGTGACAAAAAATTAAGGATTTATTGGAAATATATGTTTGGATTTCATAATAATTGTTTATATTATAATTAATTTTAAATGTTTTTGATTGTTCATATTTTCAAACAGTGGATTGAATTATTTTCATGAGACCACATAGAAAAATAGATACAAGACCAAATATGTAAAAGTAATGGTGAATATTCATTTATAATGAGTACATTTTAAGTATATTGAATTAAAATTTTATTTTAAATTGAAAAAAACATTTAAACAGAAATTTCATAAATAAGTAGGTGCCAATGAATGTGGAAATTATCTGATAATATTTATGAATGAAATAAGTTCAACTGGGATAGTTATAATGTTTAATTAACATTATTTTATTTGTATAATATTGCATAATAATTCATTTTTATTCATAATACATGTCAAATGAATTCCTATTAATTTGTATATTTTTTATGAAATTTTACCTTATAGTGTATATGACATCACAAACATACAAGTGAAATGGGAAAATAATTTTATAGGTCTGGTTGGATTTCATTTTGGTTTTACTAAATATTTTATTTTTTAATTTTGTAATTTTAAATGTGTTGCTATTTGTTATGTTGGTGATTTTGTTTTTTTATTGGTTGGTTGTGGAGAGAAAGGTTGAAACGAAATATTTTTTAAAACAATTTATTTTTCACTCCATTTATTTAAAAACAATTATGTAAACCCATCAATGAAGGCTCTTCATGTAAGGTTACTATATAACCGATTTGAAAACATATATTTCACATCAATTATATAATTACCATTATTGAAAAGCCTTTATACCGTCAGTTTTTAATAATAGTTATTTAATATAAGATTTGAAAAATCCATTAACCCGTTATTTTTTTCATTGGTAATTAAATAACCGATGATAAATAATATTTTTCATGTCATTTAGTATATAAATGACTTCAAAACCCATTCTAAATGGTTTGTTAAGTTGGCTATAAAATAACGGATATAAAAAACAATAATGTGATTAATTTACTACATCAATTTTTAAGTGATGTTAAATACATATTAACAAAGTATCCGTCAATAAATCTGCTATATAACAAGTTTTAAAAAGTTAAAAAAATTGTAAAAAATCATTTATTCACTTGTGAGTGGACGTGTGGACTACCGCCTCCTCAAAGCGGAATGATTTATTGAAATTTTAAATAGAATTTATTAAGGAAGTGTATAATAAAATATATTTTTTGTATAAGAAATAATAATTCTATTGTAATTATAATGTATATATATATACACATATATATTATATACCTTTTTTCATTAAATACTCCATGAGAATTGAAACATCATTAATGTTTACATAAAACCTACCTTTTCCATGAATGATGTATTTGATTTCCTATTTCTATATTTAATATATTGTTATAAATACATATATACAAAATATATACGATATTTATATCATTTTCTACATTATGGAAAATAATTAAATCATAATTTGACTAAGGGGATGAAGAATATCATGTCAAAACACTAAATAAAATCCAAGAGGATATTACCCATAAAATATCATTAATATAAAATTATAAATAAATTGTTAATATAATGTCATAATAAAATAATTTATTGTATTTAAATTCAATACATTGGTTATTTGGTGGATATATAGTAAACATATACATATAATGAATTATTTTTTTATGTATTCAAATAATGGAATGACTTAGGGTAAGGGTTTTTTAGTCTCACCTTTATTTCAGCAAGACTTATTCTATATTCACCGCTATTTTCATTTTTATGGTGTATATACTACCCATAAATTTATTCTATGATTATTATACATTAATTTATGTTTATTTAAATATCTATTTGATGATTTATCTATCATGGTGTTTTATGGTTCGAATAATACCAAAGCAGTAAGGTAATTTTGTTTCAATTTTCTTTATTTGATACACATGTTACACTAGGAACAGATATTATTTTATAAGGTGAATAAAATGTTCTTTGACATTATTTATCATGAATATACTTATTATCATGATCTTTTAATCTTCATGTAATGTTATTATCTCATAGTAATTATGATTCAATGAAAAATAGTGGTAGGAGTTTATTTCTACAATCTCATCATTTAGCAAGATTGTTTACGATTGTGATTACATTAATGAGTTTTTATGATTCATTTATCAATATATCTAATGAATTTTATTCTCAGGTGGTTTTTAATTATAAATTAATTTAATGGTACCATTTTTCAAATGTATTTTGATTAATATGATTGAGAATATTTAGGTAAAATTTGACATTATTTTTCTCTTCAGCCAGAAATATGTTTTTCTTACAAATAATGTTATCTAAATAAATTGAAAAATGTTATAATAATCTTGTTTAAATATTTAATGAAAATTTTACACATGTTTTATGTTTTCAAAAAGGTTTTTAATAAGATTATTCTTATCATTTTCTGATCAATGCACTTTTTAAATAAATTTATGGTGTAAAAGGAATGTCTCCATGTATTGATTTACAAACTAACAAGACCATCATTTCCATGAAGATTCTTTTTCAATTTTACAGGATTATATATAAATAAATTTTTTTCTTAATATACTTGAAATTCATTATTTTTAAAGTGTATTTAAAAGGAAAATATTTTAGAAAAATCATTTCAACCATTATTTATATATTTTCACATTATTTTCAATGTAATTTTTTAAAAAAAAATCAATGTTTCTATATATTGTTTCATAAATTTTCATTAAAAAAGGTAATAAAAATGTTTTCAATATATACATATAATTTTTGATGTATTTTTTAATCAAAAATGTTTTCAAATTGTACTCGATCTTAATTTATATGCTTTCAAATTATTTCCAAAGAAAAAGGTTTTCAAAATATTTCCATCATTTCATTGATTGTTTAAAATGTATTTTCAAACAAAAGGGATTTATTTTTTAAAAAATTTATTTATTTGATTTATAATATATTATTAATGATAAATATTATAAAAAATGTCTTTATTCTTTAATTGAATTGTTTCAATAGTATTTTAAGAGAAGTGGTTTTCAAAATGTTATAAAGATTCCGTTATACATTTTCAAGATATTTTCAAATAAAAATTTATTCACAATTTATTATATTTTAGAAAGCTTTTTTCAAAGTGGAAAAGATATTTTCATCAAGAAATTTTTTAAATGAGTTTTATTTCATAATTCATATGTTTTTAAAGTGGCATAAAAGATAATAATTTTTAAAATGTTTTATATAAAAAATTGTTTTTAATGAAAGGATAGTTTCCTTATGAAATGAATCGTGTTATATTTCAACATATTTCTCCATATAAGATGAAATCCATTAAAATTGTTTATTATTTATATGCTATATTATCCAAGAAAACAATTATCACCCTCTATTTTAACGTATTATGTCTAAATTGAACTATTTTTTAAGAAATGTGTCTTTCCTTCAATAGGTTATACCATGATAAAATGCTTGGGAAAACCATTTCATTTAAAGGTTTTTTTATGAGTAAGTGATAATGAAACCTATCTCATTTTAATTGGTTATTATAGGATGATATTTTTATGATAACCATTTCATTACATGGTTAATTGTATGATTTTTATGATACCCATATC
Organism: Viscum album; assembly: GCA_963277665.1. Classification (NCBI taxonomy): domain Eukaryota; kingdom Viridiplantae; phylum Streptophyta; class Magnoliopsida; order Santalales; family Viscaceae; genus Viscum; species Viscum album. The sequence goes on along the minus strand of OY728122.1, from coordinate 2,003,914,514 downwards.
TTTTTATGGGTCATGATATGATGAATGTTTTATTATCTTCTGAATAGGTGTGTATGATTTCATTATGTGATTTTTGGGACCTATATCTCCCTCCAATGCATTGTAAAAAGATTTATATCTATTGAGATAGACAAGATTAGAATGGGGAGTGAACTCAGTTCAGTAAAAGGACATTTTCAGATAAAATTGTATTAGGAGTGAACCATGACTACAAATATGTTCTTGTTAGTGAACCTTAACTACTAAGATGGACTTGGGAGAAAACAATGAATATTGAGATAGTCTTCGGAATGAACCATGAATACTAAGACGGTATTGGGAGTGAACCATGACTACCAAAATGGTCTGAGGAGTACATGACTACTAATATGTTTTTGAGAGTGATCTCATTCCATTGCATCTAAAGGGAGGTGACCAGGAATAGTGGTGTGTACATCCAAATAGGTGTATCTCCCATTATTTTCCCTAATATATATTTGAAATATTCCTAGAAATATATTAAATTAAAATATATTTTTATTTTTATTTCAAAAAAAATTGATCTCTTATTTTTATATTCTTGTTTCCTGGATACTGTTCTCAATTCCCAAAAGATTGAGTTCTTATAAACATCCAATCATCAATCCATTATTAATTTTTATTATTATTACATATATAGGGTATGATATTCAAATGTCATTATCATGTTCTCATCTCCATATTATTATATTCTGATTATTTTTCTTCTTTATTTATCATTATAGATAATCTTTACTCTCCCTTTATTATGTTTCAATTCCTCAGGTTATGATGAATGTTTTTTAGAAGCTATACTATATGGGATGATCTTTATAGGAAAAAATGATGAGAATTCACCAAGTTATATTATTGTGTCCCATGTTTCCTAGAACACTAATCAATTAGTCCTTGAGAATTTAGTTTTTTAATGTTGTGAATATTGATCTAAAAATATGTGATATCAGTGTATGTTAATCCCGGGTCACTATTTTTGGTATTAATGGGAATCCATAATCAACTATTGGAAACAAGGACGAGAAAACATTAATGAGGTACAAATATGTAATTATAAGGATTTTTCTATGGTTGTATTTATGGATAAGCCCAAGGTATCATATATTTAATGGAAAATCATATAATTTAGCTGTCACATAATTCTTATTTCACGATAATGTGGTTTTCCTCTACAACATTTTATCCTCACACTATAAATTTCCTTTTTATTAAATATTAGGAACTATAAAAAACTGGGTAAACATTGAATCTAATGAACAATTTGTTGATGGTCAGTAAAATGGGATGTTCACTGGAGTTAAATGTTTTCATAATACCTAACCAATTTTCATGTATCATGATAAATGGTTTCAACATTAAACAACACTTGTAATCACAAAAAACATAAGGAGGGAGTTCACTGAGAGTTCAGGTAATGGGAACCACAAAGGAATTATTATTATTTTTTCCTTTATATAGAAAATATAGATAGAAGAACCCAAGTAAATGTCTTGAGGTAATAGGAAGATGTTTACTCTGGAATATAAGTACACAAATCAAGTAACATGAAAGGGAAAATGAAAATATTGGTTAACATAATAAATGAGTTTAATGAACAACATTAGACATCCTCGATGGTTGATTTCATTAAATTTAAAATGAGTGGGAATTTTGAAAATCAATGTCCTATGTTTAATTCTCACAATGTGAGATAGAAAGGTATCACATCAAATGGTTATATTTTCGATGATGAAGACCCAACAAGTGAAATGTGAAATTAATGGATAATTTAAAATTATGATGAGTAATACTTGTTAATTTCATAATGATAAAGTTGAGTAACCTAAGGGATTATATATTTGGATTAAATAATTAATAGTTCTGATATATAAATGTATTATTTAAAAAAATAAATAAGTATATAAAATAATGTGTTGAATGGTTTCAATGAAATAGAAAAGTTATATAATGGCAAGGTGATATTCACGGAAATCATAATATTAAGGGAAATATAACCTATAATATGTTTTTGAATTTAAGATAATAATGTTTGTATAATGTAAATTGGACATTCCTATTTACCTTAGAACTGATTTAGGACTTGTTTACAACATTTATTGTGCTATAATTTATGGATTTTCTAGTATTTTATATTTTTAAATAATATATCCAATAATCATTTCCATAAGAAATAATACATATTTTATATAAAGATTTATTTCAGTGACTGTTTCATGATAATTCATGATTATGTAATTCAAATTTTTGGTATGTGACAAATAAGAGACACTTTATGATATATGTTGTAACTATACTATTCTATTTTTGAGAAATTTATTGACCTTATTAATATTGTTCTAGAATATCATGTTTTGAATGGATTATAAGGTTAACTATTTATTAAATGGTTTATGTTAAACATTGGATTATATTTTGGAGATTAATTTATTAACCATCCATATAAGGATTTATTCATATTGGGTTACTTTTCTATCCTTTTTGTTGTGGTAAAGAAGGATGTGACAACCTATCATTATCTATATAGATCACATGATCTTCTAATTATTATAGACTAAAAAATTCATCTTCATTTAATGGAGTATGGTTTGGTGTTAAAATGATCATGTAATATCAAAAGGTGAAGTTTTAATGAAATAATGTAGGTATACCTTCTCAGGAAAATTATAAAAATTTAGAAAAATGGTTTTCAAAATAAATTGTGTCATATTATCATCATTTTTATGATATCAAAGAACTTTTTATAATCCTATTTTATTTATGGATTTTTTATCATTAATTATCTACAAACCATGTTCTCTATAACACTCCCTCCGATCATGATAGCTATATTTCTCTTCCATGACCATGAATTCACTTTCCACTTGTGTCCTCTAATGTGGAAACCAAGCTATTAGTTACTTTGGGGTAAATATTATATTTCCAAATTTATATTTTTAAAATAAGTTATATAATTTGTTTTTATGATGTGTGTTTATATTATTGTAATGTTAATGAATTAAACCATTTCTACCCCAAATGAATTCAGGTGGGGATTCATTTTGATGTTGGTAGAATGTAACAGATAAATATTTTTGGAAATATATTTTTCTAATTAATTTAATTTTCTAAATTTCACGTAGAATAGAATATAACTTGTTTTATATGAAATAACTATTTTTTATTATTTTTAACACAAAATCATGTTATGAATAAACTACATTAAACACATAGATTTTCTTGTAGTACATGAAAAAATATGTTTAGCTTGTGTTAAGCACAATTCCATGTTCCTTTGACAGCTTTCATTACACGCAAGGATGATCTTTTTCAAACTAAAATATACTATAAATATTATTCTTGTGGGGTCCAAAATGGTCCGAGTTACCCTGAGTGGGGGGGTGAATCAGGGTATGGATATTTTTAGAACCTCTTCCTACCCCACTAGATCTTGACCTCCTTGTTACAAGGGTCGCTTATTATGCTCTTTAATGATAATGTTGGTTATGTCCTTTCCAATTTTATCTAAGGATAATCCCTAAATGTAATGCAATAAAGAAAGAATAAGGACACATAGATTTTTACTTGTTTCACAATCATTGGTCTATATCCAAGGAGAATACAATGGGACTCTGTCAATTATACCAAATTTTGTAAGGATCACTGCCAATAATGATGTTTGAGCTAGATCACTTCTATGACTAGGATCACTACCATTATAAGATTTAGGGGTTTGTCACTAAATTTCCAATGGTAGCTCTCTATGTCTCTTCCTTGGGCTCACTGTTGGAGGGAAGGATCACCATATTCCTCTTACTTCACTCATTTCTCTTGGAAGGGATCCACTCATTGTTTATGCACTTATAGGTCCATTAATCTGCATGAATGTCACATCCTCAGTTGTGGATAGAGACTCTATTGAAGTTACACATTCATCCACTAATGAATACAACTTTACCACCTATATACTAGGCACCTTCAAATATTCATACATCCTCAAGGTGACTTGTATGCTACGTTAAGCATGATGCACAAGTGTTACCTTTTTCATGGAAAACCCAAATTGCACACTACTCTAAACATTCATGAAACAACCTTCCTATACTCAAAACCAGCACAACACACAACCTTTTACACCGAAATCACTATTGGAATGAAACTACCATTTGGCGCACAACATGTGAATAACTCACTAATTGTGCACCCCCACCACTTGCACAACCATGGTTCCTATTTTCTATATGTTCTATGATTCTACAAAATCAGGGGTAGACATCTATTTATAGGAACTTTAATGACCCTATGTTCAAGGAACACAACTTCTTCCTAAGCATAGTCATCTCATGTTCAGATAACCTCTTCTTTCACATAGCATCATAAATTGTCTGCCACTCTTTCGTTTATAATTTTTTGATTTTCTAATTGTGAAAAATACATGGTATGAAACATTATAAGGCTCTCTAACACTAGATCACAACTCCCTTTTCCCAAAACACTTTTCTCTTTTCTCCAATTTTAATATCCAAAAATTAGGAAAATACTGGAATATAGGGCCCCTTATATACATTCTTTCTTTACCACCTATAAATCATCTATTCATTTTTCACAGTTCATTTTCAACATAGATCATCAACAATATCTTTGAAACCCAACAAATAACTTAATAAAACCTCTTTTTCAACAAATATAGTCAACCGATAAAATGCTTCAATATTTTTATGTGGTATTTTCCCCAACACTTATTAACATATAATTACTGTTACTACATATAAATTGGATTGTATTATATGAAAAATGATGTAAAAATTGTGAAAATATTATTTAAACATTTATTTAATATTATTCCTTTGGTTATCCATTACATAATAATGAAAGTAAGAACTATGTGAAAATAAACAAGTTCCCTTTCTACAAAAACTATTTTTTTATTTAAAAACAAAATTTTCTCTTAATAAATAAAAAAATTGGTGAATTAATTTAATAAAATTTATATATTTTATATACAATAATTTTTTTAACATTCATCTCATATGTTTTCTTGGTATACTATAAGATTAAATAATATTTTATAAATAAAAATGTATTTTTATAAAGCATAATTTTACCGCCATTTATGGTGCATCTATTTTTAATATAATTTTTGAAAACAATATATTTTTTATTTTTCAATGATATATTAATTCATGGAAGAGAATTCCAAAATTTACATAGGGGATCTTTTGGTATTTTTTACACTGTTTTAGTTTTTAATGAATACTAAAAAACACTAAATTTTAGTTTAAAATATCTTTTCAATCTAATTTATTTATATATTCAGATTATATTTTAAATTTTTTTATAGTATAATTAAATTAATTAAGAAAAAAATCCAATTTAGGTCATTCGAATCAATTTCTAATTGAAATTTGATATAAAAACAAATCAAAAATTTTGAATTTTTTACATTAAAATTCTCTTCCTCATAACCTCTATGGGATTAGATTCTAATTAATTTAATCCAGTTATGTTATATGATTTTAAAAAAATTTATTTCATATTTTGAATAATAATAATTAATACTTTTTATTAAGGATAACATAGTTTTTGAAAAAAATATTAGTTATCCTAATAAAACTATATTAAAATGATTAATGAAAAATCATATTAACTCATTTTTAAATAATTATCATAAGAGGAAAAATAAACTAGAAGTGTATAAAAACACATTTCATTGAAATATTTCTCCCATATACTACAATTTATCTAAAATGGACTATTATTGTGTCACATGATGTAAGGGATACCTCAAAATAGTGTTTACATTTTTATATTTTCAAGAATATCACTCCTCCTCCTCTATAAAAGGGGAGCCAACCCCCTCAGTTATTCACACATATATAGGCCCTTTTATCATCCAATACCAGAAAAAATGAGATTACTACTTCCCTCTCTTTATCCCATATTCTCCCTTTGATTAGAAATCCTACCAAAGAAGCCTTTTGGGGAAAACAAAAAGGAGTAACCCAAAGAAGTGGTAACATCCTTCAACAAAAACTTTTGTTCTATTTCTTTTTACAACATTTAAATTATTAAAAATAAATTATTATTTAATAAAATTGGAATATTCAGTATAAAAATATGTTTTTAAAATATTTTTATGACATACAATCACACACACTTCTTCAAATCGGATACACAATCATCATTTGTGTGTTTATAGGACTACCGACTCACAAACCGATGTTGTTTGTTCTTCTATTCAAAACTTCTATGGTTGGGAATATTTTTAGAATTTATGTATTTATATGATATATATGATTTTTATGATTTTTTTACAATTAATTAAAAATAATATAACACATAACTTCCTGATTTATATTTAATGGGAATATGAAATCTACGTTTTTTTATGTGTGGACTACGTCTCATCATAACGATGTGATTAGTTCATGTTTTTTATGTAATGTATTTCTGATTGGATTCAAAATATATGATTCATAAATGAAATAATAATTCTACTAGATTTAATCTATATATAATATATACATTTTTTTCAATACTCTAGGAAAAGGGAAACAATGTTCATGCGTATTACGGCCTACCATCTCCATGAATGTTGTTTTCAATTTATTATTTATATCATTTATAGATCATTATAAATAAATATAAAATTAATATATATGATATTTATATCATTTATTACATTATTTAAATAATTATATAATAATTTTAGTATGAGGATTAAGAATAACAAGTCAAAACATATGCAGAAATCGAAGCTGTTATTTCATGAAACATAAAGATAACATAAAATTGCTAATAAACGGGTCATATATAGTCAGAATAAAATAATATATGGAATTAAATATATGAATATGGTTCTTTGGTGTATTTACAGAAAACATATTATTATTATAAATTATGTTTGATTGTGTATGATGAAATTCAAGACTTAAGGTAAGGGGTTTCTAGTCTCTACAATATTTATATGAGGCTTATGCCATATTCACCAATAGTTTCATATTCACAGTGTATATAATATACAGGAATTTATTTTATGATTATTATAACTAAATTTATTGGTATTTTCATATCCTAGTGATTATCTATATATCATGCTGTTTTTGTTTCGAATGTTACAAAATCGATAAAGAAATTTTATATCTATTTTCCTTCTTTGAGACACATGCAATATTATTAACCTATATTTTTTCATAAGGTGTATATACTACCATTTGAATTTTTTTTCATGAATATAATTCTTATAAATACAATTTAATATTCATGTAGTTTTATTCTCCCATTAGAATTATGATTCAATGTTACAAAATTGGTAACATTTTATTGATATAATCTCATCATTTATCGGTATTGTTAATGATTATGCACCCATTGATGAAATATTATGATCCATCTCTCAATATCTCCAAATAAATTTTTTAATCCTATAGTATTTAATGATAAACTGATTTAATTGTTCCATATATTTAGTATTTGGAACGCAATATAGTTAAAATATTTTTTTACAAAAATCATACATTATTTGTCTCATGAGTTGGAAATATAATTTTCTTCAAAACAAAATTTCAAAAAATTTATTTCAAAAATGAAATACAATTTACCTATTATTTTTTCAAATATTATTTTCACATGTTTCAAATTTTAAAAAATAATTTTAAAAGGAATCTTCTTATCGCATTTTGATAAAGTCACATTTATAAAAATTGTATGGGGAAAAAATGTTCACAATGTAAAGATTTACCCAACTTCATGACCGTCATACACATGATGCATCCATTTAAATTTTATGTTGTTATATTTAAATAGAATTAGTTCATAGTACTCTATAAATTCATTGGTTAATGGGGTTTTCAATGAAAATTTTATCCCAAATGTTTTTAATATATCTTTATACATTTTCAAATTATTTTTTATAAAAAAGGCTTTATTATTTTTGTAATATTTATTTATATGTTATCAAATTATTTTCAACGATAATTTTTTTAAGTTTTTTTCTATATTTCCTAATATGATTCCAAATTATTTTTATCATAAACAATTTATAAAATATTTCCAAAATTTCCTTGTAGTTTTTATATTATTTTCAAATAATTTATTTTAAATTTGTTTAAATATTTTTTTATAATTTCTTAGAGTATTTTCAATGAAAAATGTTTTCAAATTTATTTGAATAATTCGTTTATAAGTTTTTAATTTATTTTCAAAGAAAAAGGAATTAATTTTTTTTTCATATAGTCAATATAATCCTTCAAATATATTTTCAAATAAAATGGTATTGAAAATGTTTTCACGGTTCCTTTAAATTTTTTTATGTTATTTTCAATGAAAAGGTTTTTGAAATATTTTCTAAAATCCCTTATAAATTTTCATGGTTATTTTGAGCGAATGTTTTTTCAAAATATTTTATGATCAACAAAGTGTTTTCAATGAAAAAAGGTTATTTGTCTCAATATGTTTTTAAATTAATTTTAAATAATAATTAATATGTTTTAAATTTTGTTTACGAAGAAAATGGTTTTGAAAAACTTTTAGGTAAAAATTTATTTCAAAAGAATGGATATCTTCCATAAGAAATTCATCAACTAATATATTAAAATCCTTCTCTGACTATGATGAAATACATTGATGTAGTTTATGATTTACAATGGATATTATCTAATGAAACAATTAATATACTTTCTTTGAATATATTGTCATTAAATTCAGATGAATTTTTATTAAACCCATTTTAATTCCCTAGGTCATACAAATCATAAAATGCTTCTGAAACTTGTTTAAATTTACATTATTAACTATGATTAATTTATGATGAAACCTATATCTTTTACTTAGGATATAATATGATTAAATGTTTAATATACCCATATCATTTCATTGGTTATGATAAGATGATTATGAAACAGATCTACTATTATGGATCGTGATATGATGATTAATTTTTTATCTTATGTAACACATGTGGATGATTTCCTTATGGGATGTGTTATACCTATATTTATATCCAATGAATTGGGTAAATATTTATACCTCATGAGATATAAAAGGATGGAGTGGGGAGTGAACTTGGTTCAGTATAAGAATTTTGCCTCTATGATGGTCTTGTGAGTGAACCTTGATTACTATGATTGTCTTTGGAGTGATCCATGACTTATAATATTATCTTGGGACTAAAACATGATTACTAATATCATTTTGGGATGGAACCATGATTACTAAGATATTCTTTGTAGTGATCCTGGACTATTAATTGGATTTTGAAGTAAACCCATTACAATACAAGGAATGTGTTGCAACATGGGATGATGGTGTGTCTCACCTAGAAGGTGTATTCGCATTATATTCTTCGATAGGTTATATATCAAATACATGACTTATAAAGAATTATTTTATATACTTATGTGTCTTCCAAATATTCCATGTATTATTCCTTTTATTTTTTCATTGATAATTCTTTTGATACCATTTTGATTAATGTCTTTTGAACAGCCAATATTTATTCCTTGATTTATCATTATCTTATTTGACATACTGATTATGATTTTCTTGTGTCATGATCTAGATCCAATTACCATTTTCTTATATTATTCCTGTGTATCTCCTTTATTTTCCATTTCTATGCATCTGACCTCACCCTTTCTAATGTTTCCATTCCCCATGTTATAAAGAGTGATTTTAAGTAGGATTTCCAAATGGGAAGATATTTGTGGGAGATATTGAAGATATTTCACCAAGATAGAATATTGTGTTTCATGTTACTAAATACACTAAACTATTATGGTCCTTAGGCAAGTACTTTTATTGTTATTCTGAATATTCACCTAAAAATATTTTATATTCATGTATATTAATCCTGTTTATTTATAATAACCTTTAGAGGCTCATTTCAGAAGTCCATTTCAATCACTACTGTTGGTATAAGGCATTCGAGGTAGTGGTTTTTCCAACATATTGATTCTGGAGGCCTCTGAGTGACTGTATTTAATTACAAAGTGGTTGATCAGTTCTTAAATAAGACAAAGATATTATGCCAACCATAGGAGGAGACCCATCGAGTTTTCTATGGGAACACAAGTTTTTATTTTATTTGACTCCTCTATTAAGGAATATAAGTTTTGAAATTTAAATTAAGATAAATACACAATTTCATATAGCCATTGAGGACACCAATGTAACGTAACGACCTGGGTGCCATGCACCAGTTCCCTGAGCCCATATGTCACATGACCTAAAGAGTTCCTCCCCATATGCTAAAGGATGGTGAATAGTATTGAGGGTTTAGTAATTTGATCATGGAGATACAATACCCAATTTTATTAGAGTAGTGCACTAGGGGAAACGAATAATATAGTACGGGTGAATATATACTCATAATAAATACCAATATCTCAAGATAATTAATGTACGAAATACAATATCTAACTAAATACAAAACATATAATGTTTTACTGCGTGTTAAGTGTTTAAGATGGAAACATAAAATAAATACATTGATGACTCCCAAGTGGCTAACGAAAAATGTTTGGATCCTTCTAATATGGTCCATCAGAACCCGTCCATATAACACAAGGCATTTTCTCTTAACCTATCCAGAAAACAAAATGTCTATTCAGGTACAAATCAGAAAGCCCGCTAAGGGTGTGAGTACAACTCAGTAGTCCACCAAAACAATGTCTAAAATAAATCCAGTCTATGATAGTGTACACAATTATATAAGGAAATAGAAAAGGCAGAATTAAATAGGATAACACATTATTATATATTCTCTACCTAACCACAAAAGACCCCATATACCCAAGGACACCAGAACCTCATTACCTACTTCAGCCCATGTTAGATTCCAATCTATCCCCAAGGGATATCACATTTGAATTACCATGTAAAAAATTCTAATAGTTTTCTAAATATCCATTTTACCATTCACATTTAATATCACACAATTGAGTGAGAATGTTATAATTCACATTTAATATCACATAATTGGATGACCAAGTAATCATTCACATTTAATATCAAATAATTAAATTAGTATGTTACAATTCATGTTTAATATCACATAATTGAATGACCATGTTACTATACACATTTAATACCACATAATTAAATTATCATGTCACCATTCATATTTAATATCACATAATTTAATGAGCATGTTACCATTCACATTTAATAACATATAATTGAATGATAAAGTCTCCATTCAGAATCCTTTGTTAAATGTCCATGATACCATTCACCATTTAATATCACATAAGAAACAACATTACAAAATTAAAAATTTACCACAAACCATTAATTAAATAATAAATTAATTAATCAAACTCCTAATCTCAATATCTCATAATTTATCTATCATTAATTATATCATCTCATTACATTAATATCTCATTATTAATCTATAGTTATTTATCCCATGTCATATATCTGGATATCACATAATTAATTTATCAATTAACTATCTTAAACCATTTACCACAACATCCCATAATTAATTTCCCAATTAATTATCTAAATAAAAAACTCCTAAATATAATAATTAATTATCTAATTAATTATCTAAATGTACATCCCATAAATATCATAATTAATTCCTAAATTAATTATCTAATTCAGCTAAATTATATCTAATTAATTTTCCATCATGTAAATAAATTTAGGAATTTTTAATTTATAAACAATGAAATCAATCCTACATTATATTTACACATATCAAAATCTCAATTTTGATAATTGAATTTTAGACCACCAAACTCGATTCGTTAATGGGAGTTAAGAAACATAAATCCCAAAAATCAGAGAAGAACAAAAACATAGATCTAGAACTAAATCTATAACCTTAATCAATATTGAATAATTCCTCATCTATTAGATTTATATTTATATCTAAAATACTAAATCTAGATTCATCAAATACAAATATAGATCTATAAAAAATAGAAGATAACTTCCACAAAAATAATGATAGAACAAAAGAGGATGAACATGAATGTAATGGGTATATATCCACATACTGAGAGGGATGTATATTTTTTTATTTGGGACTTGAATCATGAATAACTGAGGTTTTAAGGCCTTGAAATCCCTCTGAAAAACTCTAAAGGTATCCAAAATCATTTTTTTTCCGAATTAGGTCGAATGGGAGGAATTTTGGGTGTTTAGGAGTATTTAAATCCAATTTTTGGGCAATCAAAATTACCATGCACTTTTCAAGTGTAGGAGCACATGATTTACCTAACCATGCACCAAACGTGTACCTAATATTTTTTTGGTTCATAGTTTTTCTATTATGGGAGAACTATTTGACAAACCGTGCACTAGCCATGCCAAACCTACATGTCCTAGGCTCCCCGATTTCTTAGGTTGGGTGCACTGTTTTCTATAACTATCTTCCAACCATGCACAACCCCATTTTCTTCCATTTTTATAAGTTTTAACCCAAACATAACCCATAGTAATGCAAAATCTAAAATTACATAAAATAAAATGTCAAGTAACTAAAATCCAACCAGATTCAACTCTAGAAAAGGTCAGGACATTACAATGTCACCAACTAATAGTAACTCATCCTCGATTTGTACTCCCTATAGTCTCTAGCATCTCGAGCCAAAAAATTCAGGTCATTGAGGCCTCATATTTTATTAATTTTACTATGTTCCTTCTTGCACACACCCATGTTTCCACAATACAAAAACAATCATAACTGTCTTTCCCCATAACAATTTATCATTATGATCCAATATTTGTATGAGATGATCCACAAAGGACGAATCTGTCTCAAAGTAAAATTCTCCAACATCAATCACACGAGAAGGCTTGTGGTGATACAGATGTAGTTTTGATACGTGGAAAACTACATGAGTTACAATGTATTTCAAAGGAAGATCCGATCAGTACACCACTGACCCAATTCTCTCTATAAACTCAAACTATTGAACAAACTTGTGCACCAGCTTTCCCAATATATGTTTAATGCGGTGACCCAACCTAGACTGCTATTAATGGAATACATGATTACCCTCTATGAACTCTAGGGTTCATATTTTTATATTATCATACTACATCTTCATACTTTATGAAATATCCATATGTTTCGGAATCAACTACACATGTTATGATGTCTCATACATGATACTCGGTCCCAAAAAATCTAACTCACCAGCCTCCATCTATAATTCCATAACCCCAGAAGACCGAAATCGGTGCATTATTTTAATATATTGGCATGATTACTAGGAATCATGTCCTGAATGACCAATAATTTAGTAGTCTAGGAAAATAGATTATATACATGAACGTAACATAACACATTAGAAAATAAAACACAACATAAATGATCCTTTGAGAATGCCATTAATCCCCTAGATTAACCTTGATTATCAATCATAATACCCTTCTTGGTATCCATGGAAAATAAAACACAACAAAGGGGTGAGCTCAAACGCTCAATATGGGTATGAAATACAGATGAAGATAACATAAACATTAGGCATGATAAATAATTTAAAACACATTCATTCAAAAATAATAAAAATGAACACTTTATGGCAGGAATATGAGATATGGAAATAATTCCAAAATGAAACATAGCCATGGGTATTCTACTTGTAAAATAACTACAGGATCCATAAAAAATATTTCATAATTAGGGAATGTATAATTCTAGACATTCTGAAACATTTTTCCAAGGCCTCGGCCAAGATGTATAAAAATTATTATGGCATTGGCCAAAACCCTATGTCAAATTTGTGAAAGGACTCAGACAACTCCACATCTAATTATCTCATAAGACTTATCGATGTATCGAGGAGCTATAGCGGGCTCCACCCGTCACTTACTAAGTCTAATACATTCCTCATATGAAATGGTTGAAACAAAACTTAATTATTCGTATTAAAACTAGCATTAAAAATGTTAATACTTTATCCATAAAACATGAATATTATTAAAATAAAAAATCCACTATCAAAAATATCACAAAACCTTCAATAAAATATGGAAGATTTGTATAATAAATCAAATTTGATCAAGAATAATATCATGTAAAGGATGTAGACATAGTTGAAAATGATCAATAAAAATCATTGAGAGAAATACCCTTTTTCATGAAATCATTTAAAAGTCACATAGTTTATAATGGAATTCATTTAAAATATAGTTTTTAATCAATTTTTCCATACCACTTTGAAACTATTGAATGTAATTATCATTTTAAAACATTTATGTCCATATAAATAAATCCTTAAAACCATTTTGAAAACATGGACATTAATGGGATTTGTTTAGAAGAATAAATCTTTGAAACATTTAACATGATGTTATAGTAAAAATTCTTATAAAAATAATACATTTTAAAAATATTTTTTGAAACATAGAAATGGATAATAAATATGTCCCAGTAGATACTTATGTAAAAATAATGTCAGATAATAAAGAGATTGTGAAATTAACCCTTACCTTTCATTTTCCACTAATCGAGGGTACGTTTAACCTCATTTATAAAGACCGTAGAATGTTATTAAACTATACCAGAACCATATTAATATTTACAATATCATACATGATTCATTTAGGACTTTATACTACCCATTTAATAATAATTTTCATGTTAAATTAACATTTCAGGTGATAATCGCTTTCTTTATCGTACATGTTTTAACTTGTTACTCTTGATTGTATCACTTAGATAATGATATAAATACTTCCAGAATATAAAAAATGATTTATATATAATATATATTTAGAATATAAATATGTATAATAGACATATATATGTAATGGAAAACATTGTTTATGGAGATGGTATGCCGTAGGTATGCATAAATATTGTTTCTGTTTTCATATCGTATTCAAAAAAACGAAGTAAATAAGATATATTTAAGTACATATATATATATATATATCTCCAATAGAATTATTATGTCACATATTACATACTTATTAATGATATATATATTTTTATAATCATTGTTTAATTGTGAACATCGAAATGATTCTCATCGCGTCGTGGGGACGGAAATCCTTACGTACCCACGAGCGACGCTATCATTATATTGATGGTGAAATAGTATTTAATTGGATGTTGTATCATATATTAATAATAATTGACATGTTATATTTATTATTTACATCATTTATATTCATTATTATACCCATACAAATAGTGAAGTGTTTGAATAACAAACTACACCAAGACGTCGAGACTGTAATCTGTACCTACGCACGTATAGGGACTTTTTCATTTATAGGACGGATTGTATAATGAATATGATTTTACTATTTTTATAATAACATTAAATTATATATAATTTACTAGAGTTCTTATTTTATAACGTAAAAAACAATAAAAGAGGGACTGGAAGTAGAAAAGAACGGGAAAGAGGTGATGAAATATTATTTCCTCTTCGTGTTCTTCCTTTTGATTTGATCAAAATGACTCTTTAAAATGGATTTATGAAAAATGTAAGGCCTCTAGGATGAAGGTAGGAATGTTGGGAGTATATTTGGGAAGGTTTTTTCTGATCCAAAAGGCTTTGGATATGTGAAATTAAGTGAAGGGGAAGTTCCCTTTTATAAGAGAGGTGATGGTTACTTTAAGAAATGCTTGAATTATTATTTTATAATAAAATAAATTTCGGTTTATATTGGCTAAAAAATGAATTATTTAAAGGGTAAGGTGGGGATGCGTTGAAAAACTCTCGACCAAGAGGTTTTATATAGGTTTAGGTCATAATATTAACCATATCATTTAGATTTTACTCATAGTTAAATAGTTTGACATTTACCCTATCTCATTATATTTTTATATTGTATGGTTAATGAACATACTATAACAAGTCAATAGAACACCATGTGGTTAATTATTATTATATATATCCTTATCTACATTTTTTTCCAAAATATTGATTTTTAGAAACATTATATCAATTAATAACATAATATTTGTTTTAAAAACTCAATTATGTAAATTTCGACACTATTTAGTATTTTATTTTTTTTGAAATCCATAAAAACTTTATCACATTGAATAAAATTCATTTAACCAACCATAAAATGTTATATTAACCTAGAAAATTATTTTAATTTATCAGAAGTCTCAATTTAAATTTATTTGGTTATTTATAATATCAATTATTTTAATCATTCATTAATATGGTAGTTGCTTCATCATCATGGTGTTATAAATAAATTAAATTATTTAATGGATAAAAATATTAAATAAAAAATTATTATGTAATAAATCTATGTTATCTTTATAAAGAATATTTATAGTAAAATTTATCTTATGTATAACCCTATATTAAAAATGGTTTAGTTATTAAACTTTGAATTTAACTCTTTTAACTCTTATTTAAATAAAATGATAATAAATGTCCTAATCTAATCCATGTGGACCAAAGAGGATCATATTTTATTACTAGAGTTATTTTTTGTCAAATTAAACTTATCCAATATAATTATAACATGGGTTAGGGTAATTATGATATCATTTTTACCCTTAATTCCCCTATTTATATTTAACCGAGGTAAATAAAAGTCAAAAATTACTATTCATCATAAATTATTTTCATATTATTGATCCAAATTTTACTTAGTGATATTAACTGAGTCTCTCGGGATTTTAAATTCAACTCAAAGAAGCAGTAAATTTATGTTTAATGCAGATTTGCAAATGCTCCTAGTTAGTGGGTAAAAGATGGTAAAAAGTTCAATAAACTTTTATATATCTAAACATATTATAATATGTCTCCAATGAAATAATATTAACATATATAGGTATTTTATATCAATTTTGAATTAAAAAAATTAACAGAGAATAAATAATTATTTAAATAAATTATCGGTTTTAAATAATAACGCAGTGTTTTTCACTATTCACCTAATATTGAAAGTTTTCAAAAAAATTCCAAATATTTACCCTCAGATAATTTTTATATTCCAAATTCAAAAATGAAGTCTATTTTTGTAAATTCAAAACATAGAAGTTTCATTTATTAAATTAAAATTAATTCCCGCTGTCAAAACCAAAAAATATGTTTTTTAAAAGTAAACACTATCAAAAGATTGACATGTGATTATGTCAAATGTAAATGTGAAATTTATTACAATCACCTAAATTGTATTAAATTATAAAAATATAATCAAATTATACTTCCAAACCCTTCAAATTCATAATTTAACACTATAAATTATTTTGATTAAAAATGTTGTTTTCAATTAAAACATAATATTCTTCACAATTCGTTAAAATATAAATTTTATTATAAAAGTAACAAAAATTTAACCAGACTAAATTTTTCTATCCCGCTTCTAATGCAGAATTTAATTTCATTAAATTGAATATATAAAAGTGTCAAAATTTGGTTTTAAAATGGGTTCCCCTTTAAAAGGCGGTAAAATTTCTATTTTTGCGAAATACTTCTTTTATCTAAAAATTTAATTTGTTCTCATATTGTGTCTAAGAAACACATAATATGGGTTTTAAAATTATATATAGCATGTAAGATTCAAAATGCAGATAATACTATTCATAAACGCTTTTTGAACAACTTGTTTTATATGTTGTGGTGCACTCGAACTTGGTGTTTCATGTAGTGCAAGCTATTAAATTACATTAATGGGATAACGTACTATGAATTCATGGGATGTCACATTCTCCCCTCCTTCAATATAGTGCATGGTTGAAATTGGAATTTTTTTATCAAAAGTAAAAAAAATTGAAAAATACCATTTTTGAAAACAGACATCAGAATTTTGGTTCATAATATTTAGTCTTAATAAGAGGGAAGGGGAAATGAAAAAGTCAGCACCAAATTATTATCTTGATTAGGATAACACTAGTGGAAACTAGAGACACATAACATGAGGAAAAACGAAAATATTTATAGGGAGTGACTGAGGTCATCCATCACTAACAAATGTAAAATTTAGGGCCTCAAAGGCATCAATCTATGATGATTCAAAATATCACTGGTTCAACAAAACATAAGGTATTAAGATGACACATTTTTAGGATTAATATCTGTTACCTAATGTTTATGAATTAATTTATTCATATAATAAGAGGAGATATATATATATATATATACTTGACAAGTACAGTTTCATCCTACAACGAATTCCTACCCCAACCTCATTTTTCACTCCAAAAGATAATATAATTCAAAAATATTCTATTTATTATAGTCGTATATGGATAAAAAATAATCTATAATAATTTTTTAGACTATTTAGAAATACTACAACATAAAAACCAAGACATCAAGTGGGCCAATGGTAGGTGATGCAACAATGTCGCCCTACAGCTGTGGGTTCAAATCTCGTGGCCTTACCAGATGCGATGGGTTCTCCCCCGACCTTCGGGTTGTCCTTTTTATAAAAATCAAAAAATAATAATAATAAGTGTTTTAACCATAAAAATAGTATCCATTTTTTAACTTGGTCTATTCCAACATTTATATTTATCCAAAATACTTATGTCCAAACTCACTGTCAAAAATTCATAAGGAAGGTAAACATAATAAAGATCCATTTCCCACGTAATAATATGTGAATACCTTCATCATATATTATTTTAAAACACGTTAACACCATGAATTACCATAAAACCATATTTATTCCATTAATTCTCCCTTATTCATTATAGAATACTGAATATAATTCTTATATAAAAAAATTGTGTAAACTCCAACAATGATGGAATAAAAAAACCATTAATTAGTTCCAAGGATGTCAATAATATCCAAAATAATTTATCCAAATAAATCATCTATTATACCAAAATCAATACCATAGTATCAGGACCATATTAAAGTTTTATCATTCCTTTAACCATTTATTTTCCAAAAAGTTTAACTTGTTATTGAATCACTTTTCTTGGTACCACACAATCTCAAATCTTTAATAATATAGTACTGAAATACAATCGTTATACACTGCATAATTATTATAACTAGTACATAGTTGATACAATAATCAAATGACATAATTCTTTAATAACAACTTAAGAACACTAGTCATTACTCTTTATCTGTGGTAATATCATAACATGATTACTATCCAATAGCATCATTTGTGGTATACTCTGATGATTTGAACATTGATTAGCATAGTGTCCCAAATCCTTGTAGATGAAGCATTGTACATTTGAATCCTTTTTCTTACCCTTTCAGTCACATACTCAGTGTCCTTTTTCTCAACAATTATAACACACTCACATTCCTTTCAAAAATTTACCATGGTGATTCTTTCTACAGTTATCACATATGGGATAATACTTCATTCCCTTATTCCCTTTATCCATCATTATCTCTACCATCATTTTCTTCTATAGCTTCCCTTAAAATCCATAGTACTAAGAAAATTCTTTACTAATCTTATTAACCCTTGATACTATTTTTTCATATAATTATAATACATGGGAGACTATTTCCCTTTTAAATGATTTCTTAATACTATGAATGATATGATCTTTTTTAATCATTTGATCATGCGTATTGCTAGAATTATTATTTTTTATACATGGCACTATGTCTAAACAATGACATACACTAGGTTAGTTTATGAATCTCAATTCATAATTACAAACATGTAAAATACCTAATGTAAATTGGAAAGATTATGCATATAATTATAAAATGTTTTCTTTGAGGAAGTATTTACTCATAAATAATTCATAATGTCTTGTAAGGAAAATAGGAATTATCCTAAGCATATCCTCTAGGAATGTCGTAACTATAAGTGCATCAAGGATCATTGTCGTGCACCAATTACCGTTTGAGTCTTGCTCAATGTGGTGTTTTTGGGATTTACCCCTAGGTACATCTATTTCAGAGTTGCCTCTACTGTCTCATATCTAGAAAAAGATGGATTTCTTGGAAAACTCATAAAATATATACAGTACCAAAATTCTAGTATGTTCTTCTATACTAATCCTTAATGTTTGTCTTAGGGTAATGTTCTCTTATCAGATTTTTTATAAACCTACTTGCCAAGGTTATTTCTAAACATCCTCTGATACCAACTTTAATGCCCCTACCCCAAAAGCCCGGAGCAGGTGCATTATTTTAATACATTGGCATGATTACAAGGAATCATGTCTTGAAGGATTGATAGTTTAGCAATCTTGAATAATTTATTACATACATGAATGTTATATTACACATTAGAAAATGTAACAGAACATAAATTATCCTTTGAGAACGTCATTAATCAGTAGATTAACCCTGCCTATCAGTCCTAATGCACTTCATGGAATCCAGGGAAAATAAAACATAAGAAAGGGGTGAGCTCAAATGCCCATTAAAGGTAAGCAATACAGCAGAAGATAACATAAAAATTAGGCATGGTAAATAATTTAAAACACATGCCTTTTCAAATAATAAAAATGAACACTTTATGGTAGGAATATGAGATGAATAAATAATGAAATAATGAAACATAGCCATGTGTATTCTTATATGCGAATAACCACATGAACCGTCAATAATATTTTCATAATGAGGGAATGTATAATGCCGCACATTACGATAAAAAATTCCAAGGCCTCGTCCAAGACGTCTAAAAATGATTAAGGCCTCGACCAATACCATTTGTCAAATTTGTGAAAGGCCTCGACCAATTCAACATCTAATTGCCTCATGAGACCTATCGATGCATCAAGGATCTATAGCGGGCTCCACCCGTCACTTTCTAAGTCCATAATATTCCACATATGTAAAGGTTGAAACATAACATAATCATTCATATTAAAACTAGCATATGAAATGTCAATACTTTATCCATAAACCATGAATGGTAAAAAAATAACACATCAACCGTCAAACATATCACAACTCCTTCAATACAATATAGAGGATTTTACAATAAATCAACCTTAATCAAGAATAATATCCCATAAAGGATGTTGACATAGTTGAAAATGATCAGTAAATATCGTTGAGAGAAATATCTCTTTTTAATGAAATCATTTAAGAGTTGTATAATTTATAAACGAATTCAATTATATGTTAGTTTTGAATCATAGTTTCCCAAACCACTTAGAAACTTTTTTAAAGGAATTATCATTTTTAAACATTAATGTCTATATAAATAAATCCTTAAAAACATCGTGAAAACATGGATATTAAAGAGAAAGGTTTAGAAAAATAAATCATCAAAACATTTAAAATTATGTTTTGGTAAAAAGTCCCTTAAAATAATTCCTTTGAATACTCTTTTATGAATCATTTACACAGATAATAAATATGTTCCAGTAGATACTTAGGTAAAAAAACCTCAATAATAAAGATATTGTGAAATTAAGGCTTACCTTGCATTTTCCATTAGTCGAGGGTACATTTAAACTCCAATATAAAGACCTTAGTTTGTTATTAAATTATTCCAGAACCATATTAAAATATATGATATCATAAAAGATTCATTTATGACTTTATACTACCCATTTAATAATAATTTACATGTTAAATTAACATTTCGGGTAATAATCGCTTTCTTTATCGTGCATGTTTTAACTTGTTACTGTTGATTTTATCACATTGATAATAATTTGAATAGTTCTAGAATATAAAAAATGATTTATATATCAGATATATTTAGAATAAAAATATGTACAATAGACATACATTTGAAATGGGAAACACCGTTTATGGATACGGTAGGACATACGTACAAATAAATGTTGTTTCTGTTTTCATATCATATTGAACAAAACTAAGTGAATGAGATATATGTAAGTATATATATATATATAGTATAATTATGATGTCATATATTACATACTAATTACTAATAAATATATTTTTACAATCATCGTTGAATGGTGGATGTGGAAATGATTCTCATCGTGTTGTGGAGACGGTAATCTATACGTACGAACGAGCAAAAATTTCATTATATTGATTGAGAAATAGTATTTAATTGGATGTTTTATTATATAAAAATAATAATTAAGATGTTATATTATTTATTTAAATTAGTTATACTCATTTTTAAAACCATAAAAATAATGAAGTGTTTGAATAAAAAATTATACCACGATGTGGAGATGGTAATCTGTACGTAGGCATGTATGGTGACTTTGTCATTTATATTATGGATAGAATAATGAATATGGTTTTAAAATTATTATAAAAAAATAATAATATATAGAAGATACTGTGGTTATTATTTTATAATGGAAACAACAAATAAAGAGAAAGTCCATGAAGAAAATATCTTGAAAGAGGTGATGAAATATTTACATGTACTTCAGGATCTTTCTTTTGATTTGATGAAAGGTGATCAATAGGTTGTCTTTATAGCTAATGTAAGGCCTATAGAATTAATGGAAGAAATTTTTGAGGATATTTCAGTAGGGTTTGACAAAGATAAAATTCTTTGGAGGTGTGAAATTAAGAGAATAGAATGTGCCCTTTTATAAGAGAGGTGAGGGTCACTTTAGGAAAAGCATGAAATATTATTTTATAATAAAATAATTTTTTGTTTCTAATTGCCACAAAATGAATTATTTAAATTACAATGTGGGGTGTTTCCAAACACTCTAAACCAATAGGTTTTATATAGGTTTAGGTCATCATATTATCCTTATATTTTATATTTAATTCTTAGTTATATAGTTTGACATTTACCATGTCTCTTTGTATTTTTATATTATATGGTTAATAAACATACTATAACAAGATAAGATAACCTCATGTGGTTAATTATTAATATATATAACTATATCTATGTCCTTTGGCAGATCCTTAGATTTTTAGGAATATTATATCAATTAATAATATAATATTTGTTTTAAAAACTCAATTATATCAATTCTGACACTATTTTTTATTTAATATTTTTGAAAGCCATAAAAACATTTTCATATTGAATAAAATTAATTTACCAAACCCAAAGATGTCATATTATCCTAGAAAATTATTGGAATTAATTAGAAGTGTCAATTTACATTTATTCCGATATTTATAATATCAATTATTTTAATCATTCATTAATAAGGTAATTACTACATCATCATTGTGTCATAAATAAATTAAATTATACAATGTATAAAAAATATAAATAAAATTTCATTATGTAGTAAATTTTCTTATATTTATAATGAATTTTTATAGTCGTTTTGATCATATTTGTAACCCTATATTAGAAATGGGTTAGTTATTAAACATTGAATTTAACACTTTTAACTATTTTTTAAATAAAATAATAATAAATGTTATAATCTAATTAATTTGAACCAAAGAGGTTTATATTTTATTCCGAAGGTTTTTTTGGTCGAATTATACTTATCCAATAAAATTAGTACATGTGTTAGGATATTTATGATATCATTTTTACCCTTAATTACACTATTTACTTTTAACTATGGTAAATAAAAGTCAAAAGTTACTATTCACAAAAAATTATTTTCATCATATAGATACAAATTTTACGTAATAATATTAACTGTTTCTCTCGGATTTTTTAAATTTGACACCCATAAGCAGTAAAATTATGTTTTATGTAGATTTTCAAATGCTCATAAGAGGTGGGTAAAAGGCGGTAAAAAGTTCCATAAACTTTTATGTGTCTAATCATATTATAAAATGACTACAAAGAATTAAATTGAAATATATGGGTATTATATACTTATTTTTACTTAAATAAATTAAAATAAAATAACTAATTGTTTAAATAAAATGATGGATTAAAATAATATGGCAGTGTTTTTCACTATTCATCAAAAATTGAAAGTTTTCATAAAAATAAAAAAATAATACCCTAAGATAATTTTGTTATTATGAATTAAAAAAGGAAATATATTTTAACAAATTAAATACAAATAAAATTCATTTATTAATTTAAAATTAATTCCCATTGTCAAAAACAAAAAATGGTTTTTTAAAAAAAACTATAAAAAGATTGACATGTGTTTATGTCAAATATAAAAGTGAAATTACATAAAATGCCCTAAATTGTATTAAATGATAAAAATATAATCTAATTATAATTCAAAACCTTTCAAATTAACAATTTAATACTATAAATTATTTCGATTAATAATGTTGTATTCAATTAAAACACAGTATTCTTCACTATTCGTCATATGAAAGTTATCAGAAAAGTACCAAAAATTTATCCAAACTAAATTTTTATGTCCCACTTGTAAATAAGAATTTAATTTCATTAAATTGAATATATGGAAGTGTCAAAATCGGTTTTAAAAATTGTTCTCCATTAAAAGGCGGTAAAATTGCATTTTTTGAAAAATACTTCTTTTATCTAGAAAAGGAATTTGTTCTCATATTATGTCTAAGAAACACATAATATGGGTGTTAAAATTATATAGAGCATATAAGATTCATAATGCAGTTAACACTATTCAAAACTGATTTTTGAACGGCTGGTTTGGTATGTTGTGGTGCGCTCGACCTCAGTGTTTCATGTAGCACAAGCTATTGAATTACATTAATGAGATAATGTACTATGAAATCATGGGGTGTTACATTATCCCCTACATAAATAAATTTCATCCTCCTAATTTGAAATTGTTCTTCAAAAATAAAAAAAATAGAAAAATACCTTTGTGGAAAACCCACATCAGAAATTTGGTTAATAAAATTTAGTATTAATAAGAGGGAAAGGGAAATGAAACAGTCCTCAACAAATTATGATCCTGATTGGGAGAAAATTGGTGGAAATTGGAGACAGATAATTGTTAGAAAAATGTAAATATATATAGGGAGTGATTGAGGTCATTAATCACAAACAAATGTAAAATTGAGGGCCTCAAAGCCATCAATCTATGATGATTCAAAATATCGTTGGTTCAAGAAAACATAATGTATTAGTATAACACATTTTTGGTTTTAAATTATCTTCCTGAAAGGTTAAGAATTAATTTATTCATACAAATGAGAGGAATATATATATATATATATATGTATATATATATATATAATTGACAAGTAGTGTTTCATCCTTCAACAAAATCCTACCCCGATCTCATCTTTCACTGCAATAGATAATGGAATTCAAAAATATTCTATTTATCCTAATCATATAGGGTTAAAAAATGAATTTATATTATTTTTTAGAATATTTAAAAAAAATACATTATTCAAACCCAGCCATCAGGTGTGCCAGTGGTAGGTGATGCACCCTTGTTGCCCTTCGGTTGCGGGTTCAAATCTGGTGGCCTTACCAGATGTGATGGGTTGCCGCCCGACCTCTGGGTTGTCCATTTTGTAAAAATCCAAAAATAATCTTAAGAAGTGTTTTAACCGCAAACAATAGTATCCATTGTTTAACTTGATCCATTACAACCTTTAGAAATTTCCAAAATACTTATCTCCAAACTCATAGTCCAAAATTTATAATAAAGGTAAACACAATGAAGATCCCTTTTTCAACTTAATAACATGTGAATACCTTCATCTTCTATTTTTTTAAAACACAGTAACACCCGTAATTATCATAAACCAATATTTATTACATTCATGCTCCCTTATTCCGTATAGAATATAGGATATACTCCTTATATCCAAAACTGTTGTAAACTCCAATAATGATGGAATAAAAAAACCCTTAATCAATTCCAAGGATGTAAATAATATCCAAAATAAGTAATCCAAATCAATCATCTCTTATTCCAAAATCAATACGTCCGTATTAGGACCATATTAAAATTTTATCATTCCTTAAACCACATATTTTCCAAAATGTTTAAATTGTTATTGAGTCATTTTTCTTGGTACATCACAATCTCATATCCTCAATGAAATAACACTGTGCTACAATCCTTATATACACCATAATAATTATAACTATAAAATCATTGATACAATACTCAAATTACATAATTCATTAATATCAACAAAAGAACACTAGTCATTACACTTCATTTGTGGTAATATCATAACTTGATTATTATCCAAAAGCATCATTTGTGGTATAATCTGATGATTTGAAAATTTATTTGCATATTGTCCCAAATACTTGCAGATGAAGAATTATACATTTGAAACCTTTTTCATACCTTTTCAATGATTTACTCAGTGTCCTTTTTCTCCACACTTATTACAAACTCACATTCCCTTCAATCATATACCAATGTGATTCTTACTATAGTTATCACATATGGGAAAATCCTTCTTTCCCTTATTAGCTTTATCCATCTTTCTCTCTACCATCCTTTTCTTCTATAGCTTCCCTTCAAATCCATAAGACTCATAAAATTCTTTACATATCTTATTAATGCATGATACAATTTGTTTATATGATTATAATATGTGGGAGACTATTTCCCTTTTAAATGTTGGCTTAATACTATGAAAGATATGATCCTTCTTAATCTTTCATTCATGCGTATTGGTGGAATTCTCATTTCTTCTACAAGGCTCTATTTCTAAACAATGTCATACATTATGTTAGTTTATGAATCACAATTCATAATTCCAAAAATGAATAATACCTAACTTAAATTGAAAAGAGTATTCATATATCCATTAAATTTTTTCTATGAGGAAGTATTTACTGTTAAATACTTCATAATGGGTTGTAATTAAAATGTGAATTATCCAAAACATATCCCCAAGGAGTGCCATAACCAAGAGTGCAACAAGGCCCATTGTCATGCACCAGTTCCCGTTCGAGTTTAGCTCAAAGCAGTGTTTTCTTGTTTTACCCCTAGGTACATCTGTGTTAGAGCAGCCTCTACCTGCTCATATCCGGACATAGATGTATTTCATGGAAAACTCACAAAATATATACAACACCATAATTCTAGGACGTTCTTCGATAGTAATCCTCAACGATTATCTTAGGGTAATTTTCTCTAATAAGAGAATTTATAAATCTAGTTTATAAGGTTATTGCTAAACTTCCTATGATACCAATTTTAAATCCCTAATGCCAGAAGTATGGAGGTGGAGCATTATTTTAATACATTGGCTTGATTACAAAGAATCAAGTATCGAAGGACCGATAGTGTAGTAGTCTTGGAAAATAGATTAAATACATGAATGTTACATTACACATTATAACAAAATACACAACATAAAGGATCCTTTGATAATTGCATTAATCCCATAGATTAACCCTACTTATCAATGATAATACAATTCTTGGAATCCTGGAAAAATAAAACATAATAAATGGGTGAGCTCAAATGCTCAATATGGGTAAGAAATATATTGGAAGATAACATAAACAATAGGCATGGTAAATAATTTAAAACACGTGCCTTCACAAATAATAAAAATGAAAACATTATTGCATGAATCTGAGAAGTGTAAATAATTCCATAATGAATCATATCCATGAGTATTCTACTTGTAGAATAACCACATAAACCATCAATAATAGTTTCATAATGTTGGAATGTATAACGTTGGACATTCTGAAACATTTTGTCAAGGCCTCAGCCAAAACCATATGTCAAATTTGGGAAAGGCCTCATCAAATTTCATGACTAATTGTCTCATGAGACCTATCCCTGCATCAAGGAGTGATAGAGGGATCCACCCGTCACGTACTATGTCCAACACATTCCTCATATAAAAGGTTTAAACATAACATATACATTCGTATTAAAACTAGCAGATGAAATTTCAATACATTATCGCTAAACCATGAATGGTATAAAAATAACACATCCACAGTCAAACATATCACAAAACCTTCACTTCAACATCGAGGATTTATATAATAAATCAACCTTGATCAAGAATAATATCTCATAAAGGATGTTGACATTGTTGAAAATGATTAGTAAAAATACTTGAGGGAAATATCCCTTTTTCAGGAATTCATTTAAAAGTCAAATAATTTAGAAAAAAATTCATTTAAAATATAGTTCTGAATAAATGTGTACTATAACAATTTGAAACTTTTTTAACGAATTATCTTTTTAAAACATTCATGTCCAAATATATAAATCCTTAAAACCATTTTGAAAACATTGACATTAATGAGAAACTATTAGAAGAATAAATATTTAAAATATTTACAATGATGTTTTAGTAATAATTTACATAAAAATAATTCCTTTGAGAACTATATTATGAAACATGTAAATGGATAATAAATATGTCCTAGTAGATACTTACGTAAAAACAACCTCAGATAATAGAGAGATTGTGAAATTAACCATTACCTTGCATTTTCCTTTATTCAAGGGTACATTTAAGCTCCAATATAAAGAACGTAGTATGTTATAAAATTATAACAGAACTATATTAATGTTTATGAATTCATACATGATAAAATTATGACTTTATACTACCCATTTAATAATAATTTCCATGTTTAATTAACATTTCAGGTACTAATCACTTTCTTTATCAAACGCGTTTTAACTTGTTAATCTTGATTGTATCACATAGATAATGATTTAATTAATTCCATAATATAATAAAATATTTATATATCACATATATTTAGAATATATATATGTATAATATACATATATATGAAATGGAAAACATCGTTAATGGAGACGGTAGTCCGTAGGTATGCATAAATGTTGTTTTGGTTTTCATATCGTATTGAATGGAACTAAGTAAATAAGATATATGTAAGTAAATATATATATATATCTATTATAATTATTATGTCACATATTACATACTTATTAATGATATATATATATTTATAATCATCGTCGAATGGTGAAATGGATATGAATCTCATCGTATCGTGGAGACGGTAACCCGTATGTACGCACGAACGACAATATCATTATATTGATGGTGAAATCGTATTTAATAGGATATTTTATCATATATATAAATCATTAAAAAGTTATATTAATTATTTACATAAGTTATACTCATTATTATACCCATCCAAATAATGAAGTGTTTGAATAACAAACTACACCATGATGAGGAGACAGAAATCAGTACGTACGCACGTATGGTGACTTTGTCATTTAGAAGATGGATATAATAATAAATATGGCTGTACCATATTGATAATAAAATCACAATATATTTTAAATAATGGAGTTATTATTTTATAATGGAAATAACAAAGTTAGAGGAAGAGGAAGAAGAAAAGAACTTGAAAGAGGTGATTAAATATTTACCTCCTCTTCGGGTTCTTCCTTTTGATTTGATCAAAAGGGATCTATAGGATGGATTTATAAATAATGTAAGGACTCTTGGATGAAGGAAGGAAATTTTGGAGGATATAAGGTCTGGGGTTGGACAAGGAAAAATGATTTGGATGTGTGAAATTAATAGAAGGGGAAGTTCCCTTTTATAAGAGAGGCGAGGGTCACTTTTGGAAAAACTTGAGATGTTATTTTATAATATACTCATTTTCGGTTTCTAATGGATCGAAAATTAATTATTTAAAGTATAATGTAGGAATGTTTTGAAAAACTCTCAACCAATAGGTTTTATACTGGTTTAGGTCATCATAGTAACCTTATCTTTTAGAATAAACTCTTAGTTACATAGTTTGACATTTACCACGTCTCTTTGTATTTTTATATTATATGATTAATAATCCTAACATAACAAGCCAAAATACCCCATGTGGTTAATTATTAATATATATAACCTTATCTAAGTCATTTTGCCGAACATTAGATTTTTAGGAATATTATATCCATTAATATTATAATATTTGTTTTAAAAACTCAATTATGTCAATTTTGACACTAAGTAGTATTTGATTTTTTTGAAAGCCATAAATACTTTATCAAATTGAATAAAATTTATTTAACCAAAACTAACATGTAATTTTAACCAAAAAAATTAGTGGCATTAATCATAAGACTCAAATTACATTTATTTGGATATTTATAATGTCAATTATTTCAATATTTATTAATAAGGTAATTACTACTTAATAATTGTGTCATTAATAAATTATATTTTTTAATGTCTGAAAATTATAAATAAAATACAATTGTGCAGTAAATCTTGTTTTCTTTATAATTAATATTTATAGTCGAATTTATCTTGTGTGTATCCCTATATTAGAAATGGTTTAGTTATTAAACATTGAATATAACTCTTTTAGCTCTTCTTTAAATAAAATAATAATAAATGTCCTAATCTAATCCAAGTGGTCAAAGAGGTTCATATTTTATTCCAAAGGTCTTTTTGGTCTAATTATATTTATTCAATAGAATCAGGACATATGTTAGGGTAATTATGATATAATTTTTACCTTTAATTACCCTTTCTACTTTTAACCGTGGAAAATAAATGTCAAAAGTTACTATTCACCAAAAATTATTTTCATCTTATTGATCCAAATTTTAATTACTGATATTTACCGTGTCTCTCAGATTTTTTAAATTCAACTCACAGAATCATTAATGTTATGTTTTATGCAGATTTGCAAATACTCCTAGGATGTGGTTAAAAGACGGTTAAAAGTTCGATAAACTTTTAAATATCTAAACTTATTATAAAATTAATCCAATGAATTAAATTGAACTTATATAGGTATTATATATCTATTTTTAGTTAAATAACATAAAATGAAATAACAATTATTTCAATAAAATGTCGGTTTTTAATAATAACATAGTGTTTTTTAATATTCATCAAAAATTGAAT
Organism: Viscum album; assembly: GCA_963277665.1. NCBI lineage: Eukaryota > Viridiplantae > Streptophyta > Magnoliopsida > Santalales > Viscaceae > Viscum > Viscum album. The sequence continues at coordinate 2,003,883,975 of OY728122.1, read as the reverse complement.
GTTTTCAGAAAAATTACATAAATTTATCCTAATATAATTATGAAATTACGAATTCGAAAATGAATCTATTTTACCAAATTGAAAACATAAAATATTCATTTATTAATTTAAAATTAACTTCCATTTTCAAAACCAAAAAACTGGTTTTTATAATGTAAAAACTATCAAAATATTTATATGTGTTTATGTCAAATTAAGATTTCAAATTACATATAATAAAATAAATTGTATTAAATTATAAAAATATAATCTAATTATACTTCAAAAAAATTCATATGCATAATTTAACTCTATAAATTATTTAGATTAAAAAAGTTGTTTTCAATTAAAACATAGTATTCTTCACTATTCGTCAAAATATGAAAGTTTTTAGTAAATTACCAAAAATATATCCAAACTAAATTTATATATTCAGATTTAAAAAGAAGACTTTAACTTCATTAAATTGAATATATAAAAGTGTCAAATATTGGTTTTAAAAGGGGTTTTCTAGTAAATGGCTGTAAAATTTTATTTTTTGAAAAATACTTCTTTTATCTGAAAAAAATGAATTTGTTCTCAAATTATTTTTAAGAAACACAATATATGGTTGTTAAAATTATATAGAGAATATAAGATTGAAAATTTAGTTAATACTATTCATAACTGCTTTTTGAACGACTAGTTTGGTATATTGTGGTGTGCTCGAACACGATGTTGCGTGTAGGGCAAGCTATTGAATTACATTAATGAGATAACGTACTATGAATTCTTTGGGTGTTACACTATCCACCATATCTGTGATATTCATGTCCCACCATAAATATCCATGTATGGTTCTATAATTATAATTTCATGAAAACCTTTTTATGGGTAAAATCTACTAAAGATAAGTGATTTTCCTAGGTCTCACTAAATTCAAGCACACATGCCTGCATCTTATCCTCGGGTACCTATATAGTACACTCTAACAGCCCATAAATCTATGGGTTTAAATCCATACTAAATAAAACCAGTATACCAAGATCTTTCTGCAAGACCATCGAATGGTGTTATTTAAATTGGGAATTGTGGCCTGAAACAATACCCTGTGTAACCCCATGTAAACTAACTATCTCCAGAACGTACAAAACTACCAGCTGATCCACTGAGAAATTATCCCATATATGTAGGAACTATGAATTTTTTTTCATCGATCTACAATAAACTATATATCATCATTCTTCATAAGCGTATTCAAAAAAACCAGGACAAAATCTATTATCATGTCCTCACATATACACTTCAAATTGGCCAACTACTATAGAAAACCTTGAGGACATTTATGCTCTTCCTTCACTTATTGATAGGTATAGAATTGTGTCCTAAACCCAACTATCTCATTTTTAATTTATAGCCCCCAAAAACTATCCTCATAGGTTATAATACCTTTTGGTCACATGAGTATGTACCTCCCACTTCGAGGAATGAAATTCCAACAACAAATTCCCTCATATACTCAAAGGAACAACCACACAATTTTTGATGTAGATGATCTTTTCCTCATCCATGCTTCAATTGGAAGGTGACTCCCAACCATAATGTCTTTCTCTCAAGGTCAAACCCTCTAGATCCACATACATCCATTATATAATCCATCTCAAAATTGTGGACCCTACTAAAACTGATATGAGAGTAATATGTTCCAGACTATCCCAAACCACCTCATGCATTTCGTGTAGCAAAGAAATCATCTTCCACTCACAACTAGACTCATGAATGTCCTATTTTTGAGTTTTCCATCTCAATGAATAAGTCACATTAATTCATTTTCACAGTATATATACTATCTCAAAATCAAATGAATGCATTTAGCCAACCCATCTTCACAACCAATTATTCAAATATCATTTTAAGAAGATATACATTGATCTCATGTGATCGTTAAACTCTGTAAAATTATATCCTAATAGATAATTTCTCCAACACCTCATAGCATAATTCATTTCCACTAACTCTAAGTCGTGTGTTAGTTAATTCTGTTCCTGTGGCCTCAACTACCAAGACACATTCTCTACAACTCGATCTCTCTCCATCAACACGGCTTCGAGTCCAATCCTAGAAGAGTCATAATACACTATATACTCCACACCAAACTCAGGTAAGATAAATAATTGACATGATGTCAAGAGAATAAAAAACTCTGAGAAGGAATTATCACACATTTCCATATATTCAAACATTGTCACATTTTTTCTCAAGATGGAAAGTGGTTATTCAAAATAGAAAATATACTAGATGAATCTTTGATAATATCTAGCTTACTGTAGAAAGTATATGATATTAAAAACGTTCTTAGGATTCTACCATGAAACCACTGCCTGAAACTTATTTAGGTCCATTGACACACCTTCATCAGATATTATGGGTCCCAATAAGTTTACCTAGTCGATAAAAAATTGAAAATTATATAGCTTGGCATATAGATGATACTCTTTTAGAGTAATAGGGGTTATTTCAATATGTAGGGAATGATCATCATGTGTATTGGAGTACACCAATATCTCTTCAATGAACAACACCACAAAGTGATTAAGGAATAGATGGAAGATTCAGTTCAACAATTCCATAAACACTACTCATGTGTTTATCATTTCAAATTACATTATGACACAATCATAAATTCTATATTTATTTACAAAAGTCGTTATCGGTATATCAAACATATTAACACTTAGTAGATGATACCCTAATCTCAAGTTGATATGCAAGAACACACAAGGTCCTCTAAACTAGTCAAAAATGTCATAGATATGTCAAAGAGGATACCAATTTTGCAATATAGTCATGTAAAATTTCTGCGAATTGACACAACGTTACAAACTCTCATCATCATTATTTCAAAAAACATAGGTCATCCCCATGGTGACGTACTCGGATGGACAAATCCCCTATCCCCAAACTTCTCTAGTTGAGTAATGATCTCTTGAAGCTATGTTACTTCCATTCTATATATTAGAATAGATACTAGTGTAGCCACCATCATAAGATCAAAAGTAAATTCCACATCTCTCTTAGGTGGTACCCATAAGAATTATTCAAGATATTCATCCTAAAACAGTTCCACAATGGGTGAATACATCAATCTTCACACCTCCATCATCCAAAAATAAACTTTCCACATGGGTTGTGGGCTCTCCTGGTTGATTAGTAATTGGCCCAGCTCGGCCTGCCTATTTGTACCACTCCCCATGGTGAATATAGTTGTAACCCTTAGGATAAGTAAATGTTAATCTCCTTCAGTAATAATCAATGTGTGCTAGGTAATAAAATAGCCAATTGATAACCATTATTGGGTCAAATCATGAAATATCAAGAATATTAATATCCCAGAGAATATTATTCTCCCTAATCATGAGATAACTCCCCTTCCTCAATTATATTTCTCTAGACCATACTCCCAATGTTGTATGCAACATCATAGCCAAATTTATAAACTCCACATCCAGGCTCAAACCATTAATGGGATTAGAATATAAAATCGAATGACTTGAATTCATATCAAATAAGACACTAGATAATGTAGAATATATAAGAATAGTACCTCTCACTAACGATTAACCATCCCCACTATCCACAAGTGTAGGGTGCATCATAACAAGTTTTCCTTCCCCTATCCCCTATGATGTTTTCTAACTCTTCTATGTGGAACCACTCTACTGATATGAGCACTCCTTTCTAGATGAAATACATCATCTCCCTCCACATGATCGTCTTTTAGAACTCCATAATCTATTCTAATAATGTTTAAAGATCCCATTCCAACACATTGGCTCAGTCTAGCTAAACCCTCACTAACTATATATCATTACGTCCTGCATAACAACTATAGGTGTCCCATTATTCCACAATACTGAAACTCTATAGGTAGTTGTGGATAGTCTCCATGATAATGGACCTGCCTACCACTTTGATGATATATCACTCCAATAAGATCCTATTCATCCAACCCTCCTGTATTACCACTCAACTGTTCACAGCACTCAATAATGTTATCATAATGACCCTTTTATCAGAAGTTTCACCTTCTAATTATCAAGTAGAAAAAATATATCTAGAACTGGAATCCTCCCCCATGTTCCCCAAATCAATGAGATCATGATCCCCTACCTCAACAATCTTCTTTAACTGGATGTGGTTACCTTGGCACAAAATCATGCACTACAGTCAATACAAGAAAACTTCTTACCGTTGCAGTTTCATCACAGGTCAATGCTGAAGAAATGTTCTAGAGGTCTATAAAGCACCCAACATAGCCCATCACATATATGTTCCCTTGAGTCAGTCACATGAACTCTACAAACTTCTTCTTCCTCAGTGTCTCTGTATAGTAATTCTCCATAAAATTCTCTAGAAAGTACCTCCATTGAATTCCATCATCCAATCCAGTACATGCTAGAATTTACCACCATTGCTTCATAGATCCTCATAGAAAATAAGTTTCCAACTTGACCCTCGTCTCGGATGTTGTCTCCAAATGGCCCAATATGGCCTGGATTGACAAAACTCAGAACACAACTCTTGTAGGTCAACCTTATCTAGTAAAATTCGGAGGGTATTTTAACTAAAACTCTCTTATAAAGTGTGACTTTGTATTCTTGACCCACCCTGGACGTCTTTACATTAATTTCATGAAGTGGTCAATGTTCTCTTAGAATATTTCCCCAACACACTCACATAGCACTATTAGTGCCTTAGGTTTCACCACTATAGGATCATTTCAATCCATGTCCTCCGGTCATCCTCTCAATAAGCATCGTCATGGATGAATATTTATGTAATTCCAAACTAAAACCATAGGACACAATTCACAAAATTAACATGTTTACAGAATAAAGAATCATAGAAAGCTACAATAGGTGTTTTACCTAAACATCACCAGGTGGTCAAAAGCATGGCGCTATCTATACCATTAACCATCCTGTACTTATGCCATTGTTATCAAAGGGTGTCCACATTCTCTTTTATCAAATTTCTTTTTTAGACACCCATTTATTTGATTTTTTCATCATTTACCATTCTCAATTTCATATTAAGTACCATTGTAAATTCAATTTCATAATCCATGAAAAATAGTTTACGTCAACAACTTACTCAAACCACGTTATCTCATTCATGCCAAAAATGATGCATGTGACAATATAATCATGAGTTCAAAAAAGGATTCATGTCGAATCAACTTCTCATGCCATTCCAGGCCATGAAAAAATTCTCATAAAATCTAAAAATAATCACATAAAACAACAAGTGTCTCACTCAAGGTGAAATAATATTCATTTGTAAAATCAATAAACAATAATAACAATCCCCACCTGATTACTTGGGTCTTCCACCATACATGGGTCTACAACTCCCATGCATGAGAACATTACCAAGCCATGTACTATTCCTAGTCTCTAGTCTACCTTTCCCAAATAGTAAGATAAAAAAACAAGAAATGAAAACAACTTTTGATAAAAGTTTGTAACATCCCAACCTAGGTGCCATGCACTAGTTTCCTAAACATTTCTGTCTCACGACCTCAAGCATATATTCTATACGCTAGAGGCTTCTAACTAGTAGTGATGGTATAGTAAACCAATCATGGGGTGATTATACCCTATTTTATCATATTCATAAACTAGAAAAAATAAATAAAAAGTTCAGAATCATATATAATCATAAACAATAACAATATCATACTAAAAATAATGGTACAAATACAATATCCAACTGAAATAGAAAACATGTCATGTTGTAGTATGTGTGAGGTGTAAAAAATAAAAAATGAATATAAACACACTGATGACTCCAATTTTTTTCCCAAAACACATCCAGTTCCCTTATCCAAAATCCTTCCCAACTCATACCTCTAACTCAGGGCCTTCACCCTTAACCTCCCTAGAAAACTCAAAGTCGATTCGGTTACCGATCATGAAACCTGAGTAGGGTGTGAGTTCTAATAAGTAGGATACCACCAACAGTGTATAAATAAAATCCAGTCAATAACAGTTTACCCATTTATATAAATAAATAAATAATATTAACAATTAAATAAATTATCACGTTATTCAATATTCTATATTTAACCATATATGCCCTTAGGTTACAAAGGAAACATGTACCTCATTACCTACTTCATCTCATGTCAGTTTCTGAACCAAGCCCAATGGATATCCCAATTTAATGTCGATGTTACCATTCCTAATAATTTTTTTAATTTCAGTGTTTCCCATCATATTGAATATCACACAACTAAATGAGAATGTTAACATTCACAATTAATATCACATAATTGGATGACAATATTTCTATACACTTTTAATATCACATAATTAATGACCATGTCACATCACATAATTGAATGATCATGTTATTATTCACATTTAATATCACCTAATTAAATGATCATGTTACAATTTTGAATCCTTTGTGAAATTTTCATGTTACCTTTCACCGTTTAATATCACATAATTTAATGACCTCGTCACATCAGATAATTGAATGATCATGTTATTATTCACATTTAATATCACCTAATTGAATTATCATGTTACAATTTAGAATCCATTGTGAAATTTTCACGTTACCATTCACCATTTAATATCACATAATAAACAACATTACAACATTACACATATCTCAACAACTATTAATTAATTCATCAATTAATTAATCATAATAACAATCTCAATATCTCAAAATTAATATACCATTAATTATCTCATCTCATCACATTAATATTTGATTATTAATCTACCATTAATTATCCCAAGTCATATATCTAGAAATCAAATTATTAATTTATCAATTAATTATCTTAAACCATTTATCTTAACATATCATAATTAATCACTTGATTAATTATATAAATCCAATATCGCAAAATCTCATAATTAATTATATATTATATTACTCAAATGGAAGAACCCTAAGACTCATAATTAATTTCATTTTTAATTATCCAATTCAACTATAATCCAAATAATCATTCGGTTATTATGTAAATCAATTTAGGAATTTTAATTTCTAATGAATGGAGGAAATAATGCAACATGTGTACACATATCAAAACCTCAAATATGAGAGTCAAATATAATACCACATACCATCATTCTTTGACAGACGTTCGCTCAACAACAATCCCCAAAAATCTAAGTGGAACAATGATGAAGATATAGATCAAAATATATAACATAAAACAATATTTAATAATTAACGATATCTTATTTCTAGAAATAAATATACAATCCTAGATCTAGACTCGTTAAATATAGAACACGATCTAGAAAAAACAGATGATAACTAACAACAAATGAATGAGAGAACAAATGGGGATCAATGGGAAGGTAATGAGACAAGATCTACTTACTAAGAGGGATACATATCTTTGATCTGGGATTTTAATCACAATGATCGGAGGTCTGTCAGCCTAGGAATCCTTCCTTAATGCTCTGAAATCATCCATAATTATGTTGGTACAATTTTCAGAAAATTAAAATTACCAAATACGGTTTCCTAGGAAGGATCGCATGGTTTTAAATAGTTGTGTGCCAACCATGAGCCTATTATTTTTGGGCTACATTTCCTATCATTTCTAGGTGCACATTATGAAAAATTGTGTTCCATCCATGAAAAACCTTACTATCCATGTCTACATAGTATCCTGGTTTGGGTGCATGATATGCTCCAACCATGTGTCATCTGTACACATCCCCTTTTTTTAGATTTTTATCGAAAACTACTTGAAGGAAAAACCCAATCTGTTGTTATTTAAATAAGAACAAAAAGTACCTAAAATCATGCCCAATACCACATTAAGAATGGTCAGAGTCTTAGAATCTAGTAGACAGTTTTAGGGGAACATCTTCTGGATCTCACTTCTCACCATATAGGTATTAAGAATGTGTTCTTGTGTAATATATTCAAAGGTAAATACCTGAAACTCTGAATTTTATTTATTGGGAGTACATTAAGATATATATAGACACATCTTATGAAGAGTTTCTAGTATAGATCATAGACTGAATTGAGATGGTTTTATTTGGAAGAATGATACCAGTAGTCCATATTTGTTGGTAGCATGGATGGATACAATAGGAAACATTAGAGAACGACTGTAATGTTCAAGCTTTGTGGACTAATTTGTTCTAGATATACCACAAGAGTAACATATTAGGTAAGAGAAGTCGATAGAGGAGGACAACAATAATATAATGAATATTTAATGATAACAAAAAACAATCTTGTTGATAATTTATAACTATTTTAATGTGAAAATGTAATTTTTCAATATTAGTAACATAATAAATATTTAAATTTATTTTCATAAGGGTAAAATCCTAGTAATAACCATTGAACATTCAAAAGAATATTTTTCGAGTGAGGTACTGATATAATGAAAGATTCCATATTGCATAATGCCCCAGCATATATAAAATTAAAATGTTAAATATATAATACTATATAAATAAGATTACCAAAAAGAGGATGAATATAAAGAAAAAGGTGCTTTCTATGAGAAATCATTGACAAACATTTGGTTCAGGTTGTTGTGTTAACTCTAGGCTGGAAATAAAAATTGTGATCTTTAGAACTTTGGTTAGATTACATGTGAGGATATGTTATATAATATTTTTATTATATATTATCTTTAATAATTCAATATATCTAAATGGGGATTCATATAAGAAATATGATACCACCGTTAGGTTTAGGATGTTGTTCTTACCCTAGGAATGGTAAAACATTTTTTTTAGCATCATATGTTTTTTCAGATAACATGTGAGGATAATCCATTTAAGATTTTTGTTAAACTATAAATTTCTAAATAATATAATATCTCCCAAATGGTGCATCGTGTGAGAAATATGACACTATCATTTCTTCTAAGACGTATGGTTCAACCTAAGTAGGGAATAACATTTATACACATTAGAAGCTAGTGAGGTATCTTTTTATTTTTTAATTAATAGTTATAATAAATAATAAATAATATTAATTTATTTAAATATAATGTATTATTCATCTTCACACCCATCTATGAGCCCGTCCACATTTTCAAATTATTCTCGGAGATTTCATTGTGTCTAGACTCATCTAGAACCCTCATGTGCGTAGTCTATTGGACTCCTATGATCGATATGGGGAATTCTCCAGCTATGAGAAACCTCTCCTCCTCCCAGCTATGGCTTAGTGTGGCCCACCCACTAAGGTATGATTATTTTTTTATTTTAATTTATTTTATTTATTCTAAAAAATTTATTTTACTCCTCCACAATGTATGAAAAATAATTTTTCATCAATAATATTATAAAACCTGGTATTGTAAAAGATTATTTCACAATATCATAAAATGATATTTTTAAAAAATTAACAAATGAGATTCTTTAAAAAAATTATTATCGATGATAATATGATATAAATTAACAAAATATAATTAATATAAATATAAAATAATAATTTCCTCAAATTATCAATGAGAATTCTCCCAGATTATCAAATTATTATTTTGGGAAAAAATAAATGGATGTATTATTAAAACTATCAAACATTAATTACAAGGAATTACCAAATGATAAAATTAAAGAACTATAAATAAATATTTAGAAAAAAATATTCAAATAAAAATTTAATATGTTAAACAAAGATAATACTCTACAAATTATTGAAGTATAATTATAATGTAGATATCATAGGACAAAGATAATCTAGATTATCATAGAATAATTGTGTGTATTATGAACGAATAATTATTATATTTTTCAAACAATAATTATGATATTATCCATTGAAATCTATCAAAATTATCCAATGATAATTTGAGGATTATGAGAGAATAATTTCTAAAACAGATAACAATTTCTAAAAAATCAAAGAATAATTTTTTGAAAATTTATTAAAAAATAATTTTAAAGGATAAAGAAAATTTAATTACTAAAATATAATTATAATGGATATTTTTATTAAATTATCAAAAGACAATTATAAATGATTATTTATGAGAAATTTTGTGAAGATAATTTTCCAATGTTAATTTACAGAATAAATTACAAATACATAATTATAAAAAATAATTTAATAAAAATTATCCTAATATATTTAAAAATTATATTCTATAATAAATTATCAAAATTTAATTAAAAAATATAAATTATAATAAATTATGAAGAGATCATTATAAAATGAAAATTGGTAATAAATTATCAAGAAATAATTATAAATGATTAATTAAAGATAAATTATCAATATATAATTATTAAAATATAATTTATGAGAAATTATTAAGAGGTAACATTAAAATGATATTTTATTGAATAAATTATCAATATATAAATATAAATTAAATATTAAAATAAATTTTCAAAATATAATTATAAAGGATAATTTATCATAATTTATCAAATGATAATTATAAGGGATAATTTATAATAAATAATCAATAGATAATTATATTATATTATCATTAGAGAATTATAATGGATAATTTATTTCAAATTATCATGAAATAATTAGAAAATGATAATTTGTAAAAATTATGAAGAAATAAATATAAAATTATATTTCGTGATAAATTATCAAGAGATATTTATAAAAGGATGATTTATGGGAACTTATCAATAGATAATAATAAAAGGATAATTTATATGAAATTATCATAACATTATTATTTTTTAAGAGATTTTTTTCCAGCATATCCATTGAACTAGAGCAATAAATTAGAGATTATTCGATGGAGAAAATGTATCATCACATCTAATATTTTATTTCATAGTGAAATTAAATCACTAGTTAAAGGAACCCTTGAATAACCTTGAGCATTTACACATCATTGTGTATGATAATATGGACATGAAGAGGTGTTCTTGACTATTTAAGTTTCTAATCACACTATCAACCCACACATGGTGGTTTATCTTTTTCCTTTAACATCGATGGATTTTGATATTGGAAGTTACTTACATTTATCTGATTTTTTATACTTGTTTCGATAAATATGATTATGTTTAGACATATTTTATGACCATTCTAGATTATGATATAATGTTGGGGTTTGTGAGTAGACCGGAGAACATTATGTTACACTGGTTACTATGAGTAAATTTTTTGTTATTATTCATTTTTGATGTCCATCACATGAATTATATGTTCTACCTTACATATTATGATGTGTTATGCTCATTGGATTATCCTAAAACTTTATGTGTTCTTTTATTGTATTTTTCATAGAGCCTTTGGTGGGTGGACAATAATAACATTTTTATACCATAGAGGGTGAGCACACATGATTTTCAACGATGATGAAGAGGGACCTATGCATGTGGTTGGGATAGAACCATTCCTCAGGGTGTCTTGTGATGAACTCAATGATTAGTGTATTACAAGGGGAATGTTCTCAATTCCAAGAAGATTCTTATATGCTCATTCTGCCTAAATAATTCTGATATCATGTAATCACTGATTCTTAGTTTCATTTTGTTTCTAGATCACATGATGTTGAGTATTGTGATTCATCATCCTCATGGATTATCCTTGATTCTTCTGAAAAATTGATTATCCTTCTAGAATAGAGTTGAAGAAGGTATATCTAAGGGTTTTTGGAAGCATGGATAGCACAATTTTTTTGTAGACTTTATGTTTCTTCTTATTATTCATATATCATTATTATTGCACATACATGTATTCCAGAGAATATTAGGTTAAGGATGCCTTTGTAGTGTCCTACTGAGTCTTGTTCTCACACCCTACTTGGGAATTTTAGTGTGCTTGTAGATTTCATGAGTGATATAGAGAAGGTAAAGGGCCCTATGTTGGACTATTGAGATGAGGATCATGAACCCTATAGTTGGCTAGGATGGACACCAATAGGACCAATGGTATATCATATTTTTTATCTTATTTATTTACAGTATTCGTGAATTCCACTTTTATGATTTTATTTAATTTACATGTCATGTATCCCATTTAACCAGTTATTCTAAAAGTTTTCTCTTATGTGTTTCCTATTAGTTATTTTCATTTATTGATCCTATGATATGATACAGATGTTATTGTCCCCATACTGTCTGACTGATACCCACTCTATTTGTGGGAATCCTCCTTTCATGAGGAGTTTTGCATGAGGTCAAATAGAATTCTTGATTGGAACTAGTGGTTTGGTTTGGGATGTTACAAAAAATCAGTTATAGAATTCGTGCATTTGAGAGTGTTACAATAGAAGTGAAAAATGATTAAAAACCATTTCTACTCTTTCAGTAATCTCAAATGATCCAATATTACTAGGTCACATATTTCCTTTCTTTACAAATATAAAAACCTTTTTCCTTAGAGAAATTCCTTGAAAAAACTCCTAAATAACATCGAACTCCACGTCACATTGTTAATTATCATTATAAAATTTAGTTTCACTCTATGTTTACCTTGTGTGTTGTTGAATGGTTATAACCTTCTCTACCATTTTATTATCCATATTTGGTCGAAATATATTTATTTCTAAAACAACATCCCAAAAAGATGTAGATTTACAAAACATTAAAAAGGGGGATTCATGAAGATGTCTCTGAAAGCATGCATGAATGTAATTATTGTACAAAAAATATACTAGAGGAAGTTGTTTCTCCCAAACACCCTTTAAATCTGTATAAAATGATTTTGTCATATCCTATAAGGTTGTAATTATTCTCTTAGGCTGGATAGCTATCCAAGTAAGATATGTTTGGATAAAACATAACTCTATGTCTAGTTTCTCTAGAAGACATCTCTATATCTTCATAGTAAACATCATATCCCAATCAAATAAAAATAAATGTGGTGCTCTATGAAACCATTAAACTTCCTTAATGATTATTTAGCTATGTTTTTCAAGAGAGAAATCCTCTTGGATAGTGATGAAATGTGCTAACATCATAAGTTAATCGAATACAAACAATATAAAATTTCACCATTTAGATGTTTTGGGGATTAAAATTAAAAAATACATTGTGATGCTTTCCGATTTCTCTTATATTATGGTTAATTGATTTAACCACAACTAATATTTCTTTCTATTATCCACAAAATTATTAAATTTCAAACACTGAGATACATACTAAAAAATAACTCTCACAATTATATCCCTTAATAAATAATCTTCTGAATCACTATAAATCTATGTACATCTATGATAAATTGAGAATGGAGAAATATGTGTTTCCTCTAATCGATACATCTCCAAAGATTGCATGAATGTAAGACATACATGGTTCCTAAAACTTATCATTCCATAACAATCACAATTGAACACAATAACATTTTTTACCTTCTTCTTCTTCTCTACATCTACCTTATTTTCCTCTATAATCATAACATAGAGATATATTTGAACACTTATTTTGGGATATTATGATTCCCCCCACCTCGACCTTCATATTTTCTAGGTAAATCATTTTAAAAACCATATATTTTTGTATATTTGTTATCCTCGTCATCTTTAAGGTAGAATGATCTTTTTGACTCAAGGTATTGTATTACTTGTTCACATTCCAAGGGTTTTAATTTATTGATATATCAAAATATATAAATAACTAAAACCATATTATTGGGTGAATGTTTAAATATTTTGTTTTTGAATATATAAATTATACCCTTATGATCAATATAAATATCACAACTTTCTCAGCAATGATCATATCTTCACATATTTAATGTAATAAGTACAATAGTTTACTTTGAATCATGATTTGGGTAAATTTTCTATCAAAACATCCATTTTCATAAAGTATAAGCTATCAATATATAATTTTTTAATAATATTCTCATCACAAAAATTAAAAATATATTCCCTATATCAATGTAAACTTTATTCATCACATCATCTTAAAAACAATATATCTTATTGGATAGTGGAAGGCATTAAACTCTTACCTCGCGTTGTTTGTGGGCTCAAGATCTTGGTATTTTCAAGATGTGATAGGTTCTACTTCTTAATAAAACTATATTAATATAATTCATATAATTTCCCCTAAAATATGTTGAAAATCCATAATCACGAAAGTTTATATAATCCCCCGCATTTAGTAAAACCACTAATCATATGGGAAGATCATTATTATTTAAATAGTTCATCATGTTAAACCTAGTATATATATATATATTATTCGAATAAAAAATATCCTAAAATTTTAATATTAACATTAATATATCACCACATTAAACAAAAAATGGGTGTGGGAACCAAGGTTGTTCATTGCTAAAAATGGAGTTTGGTTTGTGTTTTTTTTTTCAATCCACCATGGGTTTATCATGGTTTGTATTTGTTATTCCCAATCCCATCATAGAAGATCACAAAGTTTGCAAGGAAAGGGATCTTAAATTTCAAGCAGGAAATACTGTTGAAGGTGGCTTTGTTATATAGTGTTTTCTAAATTTCTCGGTCCAAAAATTAGAGAATGGATAAAAGTGATTTTTGAAAATGGAGCATGGCACAGGATTGATGATATATTAGAATCATGTGTGGAAGGAGTTTTTATGTATCATTTCATCAAAATATAAAATTTTCAAAATGTTTGTGAAAATTTGAAGAATTTGTGTGAGATATGAGGTTGCATGGAAGAGCCATTTGCGCCAAAGGCGATGTAAAAGGGGATTTTGTGCACATTGAGATAATATTGAGCGATGCATCAAGGACTTATGTGCATGGTAACTGAGTCCTATAAATCGGCGACTACCCCTACTCAAAAGTTAGAACTTTTCAATGAAGACTGGGTTCATCTTATCTGTGAATGAATTGTGCATGGAAGAGAAGTATTGATAAAATCTTGCGAACGAAGTGTTCCATTAGTCTGAAAAGAGTGATTGAACCTTATGGTTTGATTGTGTGATGGAAAAGGGTTTCATATAAAATAGGGGTAGAGTGATATTCCTCTTACACATAAAATCCAAAATCTTGCGCACAAGATCCGGTGTTGTGTGTAAGTGCGTTTTTGTGCTTCTAAAAGTATTTTCAATTCCAATTTTTGTGATTAGTGCTTTCAGGTACATCATTTATAACATCGATGCAAGCTGGGACTTCTGTTGGATAGATAAAAAGTTTTCAATGCCAATCTATTGAAGAGACCTTCATGTTGATGAACTGAGTAAGACCTCTCCAAAAGAAGTGAGCTAAGCAGAGTCAATGGAAGTGTTCTGAGGGGCACAGGGATCTATCCTAGAACTTTTGAAAAGGCAGTGTTCTCGGAAAATAATGACTATGTCTAGACTTCCGTAATCCTCAACTACTGATGCTTTGTGGACTTTGGTATTACTGACACAACATCGATCTATAATCCTTGGACGAGACATTAGTGTTGAACCTTGTAAAATCGATCTGTTTTATCTCTCTTCATGTTAATGTATTATTATTACACTACTCCAAATGATAGGTTTAACAAGTTCTTACCAATGTGAGAAAATGATCTATCACATTAAAAGAAAATGTTGACACCCTGATTCACTCGTCCCCTCTATGGGTGTTTTGGGGTCTTTTATTGGGGTGTGTATGAATTTGAATCTATGATCGACCATAAAATCATAAACATATGATGGCATCCATAACTTTTATATTAAACATTCATGAATAGATATATAATCTTAAAAAAACAACACAATTATTAGATAATTAATTATTCATGAAAATAAAACCATTTATAAAAACTATTTTAAAACATAATTCTTGAATCCCAATACATCAATAAATCAACGCATCCATAGGTACTTTCTTATTCTAGGAAATACCATTTAAAAGAGTGTATTTAATTAGATAATTCATATGTTCCTCACACAATGTACATTGAACTCCTTTTAAATTCATTACATTATATCCTTAATTTACCCAATTAAAATTTTCTCCCTCTCCTATGAGACAATAATTTCAGTGAGTCATGCCACATTGTCATCATATTAAATTTTGATTCTTCATTCCTCTATATTTTCGACCATATAAACTCTATGGTAACACTATCATTCTCCTCATTGGTGATTTTAATTGTTGGTTATGGATCATTATTTCAACAATATATTTAGATAAATTATTAAGAATAATCACAATATCATTCACTTCATTCATCATCCCATACTATTTAGCATCTTAACATTTTTTCCATATTGGATGTTAATGTGTTCCCATTTGGTTCAATCTATTGACTAAAACCAAAAGCATAATGTGATAAATAATAATCATAGTGGGGAACCAAATAATCATGAAATGTATCTTACATGCCGTTTATATAATGATATATTATTTTAAATAATGACACTTCTAGATTAACTTATTTCATTTATGGTCATTATTCCAGTCCTTCATGATTTTTCATATTGAGTTTGTGAATTTTAAAATCATAACACCCATAAGGGTCACACATAGTGTGAAGAAAGGATCGTTATTATACACAAGGTGAAAATTTATCCCACTGAACATGCCATTTTTAGAGTCATTACCCCTATGTATAACTTTTTTGATCAACACCTAATTGTACTATCTATAGAGGGATGTAAGAACATGTAATCAACTAGATCTATCCTTCAAAAAATGATTATATTTTCATATAAATAGAGTATTCCTTGTGGTTCATAGTAAGGCTTTATCATCTTTTTTAGCTAATAATATCTTGGATTTTCTATGATATTGTCTATAATGACCAAAACCTTTCATACATAGAAAAAATATATTATTAGATGATTTTTTATTACATAACATAATTAATCGCCCCTGAATTTTATAAGTATGTTTCCTTTAAATACATTGATACATAAACAACTTGTTCATTAGTAAACTATATAATATCCCAACACATATTTATAACTAGGTACCTTCTTAGAAAAACCATGCATAATACCTTAATTTGTAACAATGTGAATAGAAACATAAGAATGGATAAACTCAAATTCCTTGTAATGGTAAACAATGGAGATATAAAAATAAGATGATAAAAATGGTATAATAAAATGTGAATAAAATTCTAAAACCCTACCCTACCTATCATTGATAAAAAACGCTGGTCGTGTCATATATTAGGGTAGTTCAATAAACAAGAATAGTAAATGATTCCAAGTACCTGATCTGTGAGAACATAATAGTGTAATAAGGCATCAATTGTTGGCATAAAAATAAGTATAGAAAGTCATATCACCAGTAGTCAACCCTCATTTCCAAAAAAGTCATAGTGTAATATGTTCACCCAATGACCATCATATAATCCATGGTTCTCTCTCAATACCATCATAGGTGAAAAATATTTCTTACGGAGTAGAGCTAAATGAACATTTCTAATCAGTATTATGTATATCATGATATATTAATATATTAACAATGTATTTTATGGTCATATATATCCCCAATATAACCTAATGAAAATCATAAATATGTGTGCGAAAAGATCATAAAACATACAATATAATAAAATCCAATAAAATAAATGGTTTTCATAAACAATTCATTATGACATATCCAGTGGAAAAGAAATATTCCTCACAAAAATTTCATCATTTCATCATATCATAACCAAGGGAAGAGATCTGGGTTTCATAAGAATCTAGTCACTATAAACAAAAATAACTAAGATAATGAACAACGATGGATTTATTGTATCATGTACCCAATTATTCTTATTTAACATCAATAGACATAACCATATATGGAAAAAAATTTGAATGTTCACGTTGAACATTTCTTGATGAAAAGAACCCTTTTATTTGGAAAAAATATATTTAAAATTAAAAAAATTATAAAAAATTTTAAAAAAACCATTGGAAATAACCTTTTAAAATTTTAAATGAATAATTAAATCACTGATAGGACATGATAACAAAAAAATACACTTCATTTTTTACATCATAAAATGAATATTTCTTAAAATAATGGGTAAGAAGTCAAAAGATCCTTATATAAAAAATTGTAAAGAATATTCTCATAATCAAATTTTAAGAAAATAAAAAATGAGGTAAATTTATTTGAACAATCGTTTGATAATTTTAAATTCATTATTTAGAACATTTAAAAAATATACTTGAATAAAAAAGGATATTGGATTGAAGTGATAAATAAAGTAAGTTATTATAAAAAACATTCATTTAGTATTGTGAGAATATAAAGAGAGGACAATTAAATATAAACATGTAATATTGAGAAATATCCAAATTAGAATAAAATAAAGGATTTTTTAGTGTAATATGTTGAATTATTTCATCATTAAAATCATAATCATAAATAATCCTGATAAATAATGATATAGTAACATAAAACCATTACCACTATGGTAATATTTGAATCATAATCCCAATGAAAAAAAGAAGTTAAAATTATATTTAATACCCATTAATTTTTATATAAATCATAAAAAAATACATTCATTTTTAGAATATATGTGATACAAAAGAAACATGTGGTGAATAAGACATGTTTCTCACAGAAATATAGGTGAAATGAAAATACACATCTCTCATGTCTCGAAAATATTCATACAGATTCAAAAAGCTTGTATAATTAATATAGTTTTATTATAAATCTATTATATATCTAAAAGCATATTTTAATAATACCATAAATTAACTACTTATAGCATTTTATTACATGTTTATTAATAATTCCTGGTTGAAATCACATCTTGGGTAACAACTAATTCATTTTTCATGTATGTTTTGGTTTGGAATTTTATGATCTATTACATTGATCAAGGATTCTTCATATTTATAATATTATTAATTATATTAATATAATATATATTAATTAAATATGTATATAGTCTAATACATTAGTGTTTTAGATAGAAAATGAACTACATCGTTCATGGGGATGGAAGGCCATATGAATATTGATTTTATTTTTTAGAAGAATGGATCAGCAGAAAGATAATATATCAATTTATATGCATAGAATCATTATAATATAATTGATATATATTAAATAAATATACCCTCAATACAATCCATGTCAAAAAAATGAAAAATGTGTCACATCTATTCGTGGAGGATCACTTATATAAATGTTGGCTATACCCATGGGCATATACTAATGGTTTCAAAAAACCATGTCTATAAGTGGTCATATCCTAATGGTTTCCTGTAACTATTTGGATAGGTATTTTATATCAAGAATATCCCAATGGTTAAAAATTATATTTGTTATAAATCTAGATATACCAATGGTATTAGAAACCATTGTCATATTCCTTCCACAAATACAAAACCAGTGTGGGTTCCCATCCTCCCATCGAATTCTCATCTGAATCCCTAAAAGCTGCATTCAGTGATTCACTTTCTTCCCTTACTAGTGATATCTTTCTATTTTACATTCCTTAATTTCATTATTCTGGAATAATAAATTGGTGGCTTCAAAATTACCCAGGTATTCTATCAAGGATCAATTTCATTTTTATTCTATATCAAAAATAAATTGTTAGATTCGTTTCTTTTGTGTATTTAATTTATTTTAATATGTCTAAATCAGGATATAGATTTTGAAATATGTATTTTACATAAATATATTGAAGGTGGATTTTATTTACTTCATGTTTTTCATACATTATTTCTATTTTTCTACATGATCTATATAAATTTATATTATTAGTATATTATTTTCTTACATAAATTGATGTCGAGGGATAGAAGGTTGGGGGTACTATGATCCAATGTTTTTTGTCGTGTTTTTGTATTATTTTTCTAGCTGGGATGAGTGGTTAGCTTCCTGTTTTGTTTTCTAGATTCTGTTTTTGTTGGTCTTTTGATTCTGGTTCTATTGACTCCATATTTCATGAGTAGTAAGGGTGAGATTAAAAATATATATAATTGTGTAGCTAGTCTATCGATATTCCCTATTGAAATGGAGAGTCACAAGGAACCTATCTATAGGACCTTTATGAATCAAAAATTTATCCACTCAATTACAACTCATTTAAATAACACCCATAGGTATTTATATTTCATAGAGAACAATATCATAATAAAATCCATGAACCTTGATGGATTTAGTTCATTATTTGATTCAACACATTATATATCATCATAAAATATAAAAGTAATTAATTTTAAAAATGTCTAATTTCATAAGTGGATTGATCACACATATCAGAGTCATTATAAAAACATGTAAAATACTAAGGTGTAGGTTTAAAGGATTTTTTTACCCATAAGAGAGTGAATTCACAATTCAAGAACTTCTTGGTTATCACTTTTTCACAATATCCAAGTGTACTGGTTATTTACCTCACACATGGGGACCTATCTCATTCTTAGAACAAAAAATAATAATTTCAACATTTATAATTACTAATTTATTTATTTTAAATATCTAAAAAAACTCATTAATCCGCTATGTGACTATACAACACAAAAATTGTGACTAAACACTTGTGGGTGGTCTATTACATATCCTATGAACAATCCCAAGAAAAAACCATTCCACTAAAAACATAAACACTTTAAATAAATTTTACTTAAAACCTAAATATGAAACCAACACACAACATTTATTCAACTAAAAAACTTATGGTGGTTTAAAAATATCATCTCAGGACATCCTATACACATGGAACATGAAATACATATTGAAATTGGTTGACTCCACTAAAATACAATGTCTGGATGAGATAATCTATTTCCAAATTACATGGAACATCCTAGAATTGGCATCTAGACACATGGGATAATTTGGAGTCAAAACACTCTTTTACATCTGAATTTCCAATTCAAATTCATTTATAGTGGTCCAATGATATGGTCAGTGTAGTTCCCATTTCACCATATACAACTCCGTGAAATAACAATGTTCAGAATTCAGTATCATTCCTCATGTCAATTCAAGTATGAATCCTTCTTTGGTTCGTATTTTGGATTTGGCTTCGTGTTTTGTGGTTGATCACTTCGACATTTTATCGGAGGCTTGTTCCAGTAGAGGTGGGCGAAACGTTTTTTTATTTGGTTTTGTGATTTTTACAGCTTGGGGAAGGTGGATGACCCGTTATCTTCGTATGCATTGTGAAGGCTTCATTTTGGATGATGAATTGTTCTTAGTTTTGATTATTTCATATTGCTTGATGATGGAGGATAAATTTTAAATTTGTGATTTTTCTACAGTGTTGATTATGTGATATTGAGGATGGTTTTGTGTTGATTGAATTTTTGATTTGGTGAAATGGCTTTGTATTGGTCTATTTGAGTGGTGGTGCTACAGTTCACAAATGATGGGACAATGCATTCGGTTAACATTAGAGAACAGTCCCAGAAGATGTTCAGAGGAAGGAGCTTCCACAGATCAGGGCTATCCGGAACTGGATGTTTGAGAGGGTCTGGCATTTCCCATCATTATCGTGCCTGTGCATTCTTGCACATGACAGCTAGTCGACTAGTGATGAGATGGTGGATGCTCGTTTATTGATTTTGAAGTGGGGGAGGGGACCTTATTTGTAATTTTGAATTGGTTTTTTTTTCTGGGACATTGGAATGTGGGGATTGATTGTCCATTTGTCTTTATAGTCTATTGGGTTGCCCCTTACCCATTATATGGTGGCCTATATTAAGAAAACTTAATTTCCAGTCAGTCAATTCAAGACATAATTAGAAAACATTCTACTCACCAATATTTGTTCGAAAAAATTCCAACTATATATTCCTTAAAAATATATATAACATTATTATAAATATTTTAACATTCAATAAAATAATCACAGAATATTTTTAGGCTGACCACGTACCACTACACGTTATAAAACTGGTTAATTCTCTTCTAAATTTCATTATCAAAACATCCAGTGTCTTCCCCTAACTCACATGTAAATAACTCAATGATTATTCCAAGACATATGAATAAACCCTAAAATTTATCAATAGAAACATTGATATCTAATTTTAACACTATATTATTTTTTTATATATTTATATAATATTTTGTTTTGTTTTATATTATGATTCTCATATATGCCTATATTTCATGAATGATTTAATATGAATAGAACAATAATTGGTTCCTTAAATAAATTTTTTATTTTAATCAAATATTATTTAATTAATATTATGACATGAAATATATATTATTTTATAAAATGGATAGAAGTTGGATGTTTGAACTAGATCAAATCCTAGTATATTTTATGAACATGTTAAATAAATTTTTAGATTTTTAATTTCAGAATGATTTAGATAGTGTTCATTTACATTTTCGAGGTTATAATTCTATTGTAATATCATGGTTATGTAAGGATGATTTAGTTACATAGTCCCAAATATGGTTTTCAAAAAAACTAATCTATTTTTTATTATAATAGAGAGAAAATACAATCTCAAAATGTTTATGATCCGAATGAGGGGACTAGATTGAGGTATTTATTAGACTACTAATTTTCATTTAATAGTCATCATGATAAATAAATGATTTCAACCCAGGGGAACATTGATATGATAACATATGATGCATGTGATGAAAATGATGATGTTGAAAGTGTGAAGAAAATTTAATGATTGTTCCATCAATACAGTATATAAGAAAAGTGGTAAAACGGAAAAGATGGAATTTTTAATATGACATTTTCATAGGAAAACCTTATATGAGATTTCAAATACTACCATCAATTATATTCATATTTTTTTAGGGACATACTCTCAGGTGATGTAGATATTCCCTCATACCATTATATGGAATGGATGTTAGATGAAAAATGTGGATTCTCTTACAAAAAAAATACTTTCTCGAATGATTGTTAAATATTCTTCAAGGAAACCAAGGAATAAAAGGATTATATAAAATTTGATTCATACCAATAGAATAAAAATGATAATGGGACACCATACCATGTGCCACATAATTTAATGTGGAACTTTATATTGATTTACAAACATAATAATCATTTCATATCTGACAAAATATCAAAAAAAATGTGATTAGTTGATACCGAGAGAATAAAGTATAAAAATATATTGGATAGTCCTACAAATGTATTTTTATGGTGTACATTTGGTGATTGATATCTTGATTTTATTACTGATGTGTTTAATGTGATTTTGGGGATATCATTTTATGGTGTTATTTCATTTGGGAATACTCATACATTGAACAACACATGGAAGGTTTTCATACACCTTTATAACCTTCCACTATGGATATTTATCAAAACTTCTTTCAATTTCATGAGTATAATCATATCTAGAACTTTTGATCGTGATAATTATATAATTGTATAAAAGAAACCTTTAATAAAAGTTTTGAGTTATACTTTGAATGATGTTGTATTCACATATGATTCATGTTTGAAAATCATATTTCATATGCGTGATACAATTATATGTGAAATAAATTATTTTACCTCTCGAACAATGGTGTCTGGCTGCATCATGATCGGTAAACATTCGGGTCCACATTTTATGATTAATAAACCATTAAAAAGTCATTAATATCTTCATAGTTTTTATTTTTACTAGAATTAAATGATTTATTCCAATGGATTATCAATATAGGATTAATCATTGAAGGCTTGACCATAACATTAAGACCACCATTCCACTTCATTTTATCTTCAAAATTGAATTAATAAATGAATTCTAATATGTCAGTTTTTTATTTGGGAATGGTAAGATTTCCATACCAATTGATAAATAGTGGACACTACGGGTATCAATGATGATTTCACACTCTAATAACTAATGGTGTATCAGGGATGGCTAGCTCAGATGATAACTTGAGTGGTAATTCAAGTTTAGAAAATACTTGTGAAGATATGAAAGAATGGGAATCCCCATTATGGAAGATGGTAGTAGATAAATTAGTTGTGATTAAGACTATACATCTTATAGTGGATGGACCCTCTCAACCCTCTACAAATGTTTGGTCCACAATGTATATGTGACCTACCCCATCTCTTATTCTGTGTTTTTAAGGTGCTTTAATAGTTTACTTATAATATTGAGAACCCCCTAAAGATCCCATTATCTATCCTTTACCATTTCACGATTCATTCCTCACACCTCTAAAGAAAACAATGTTTATGATACCCCTTTTTCCATTAATGTTAACACGTTCTCATAGGTATAGTAAATAAACAATAAAATTTTCCTTCATTTCAATAGTTGAAACAGTGTGAAAATCCTTTGGAATGATCTTATGAAACTACACATTTCTCCACATACATGCTAGTACTTTGGTGTATGAATCTGGTCTTCCTCTTCTTTCTTTAATAAGAAACCCCCATACCAGTGAAATGAATCATTGTCACTAACCTTATATGGGATGGGGGGAATCTTAAAACCCTATCCCCCTATAATCCATTACCAATGGTTTGGGCCTTATGATATAACTATGTATATATTGTCAGGAAAAATTCCGTAAACTGGTGTCTCTACTATGTTTAAAGGCCCATCTCAAACATCTGAGCCTTCAATGCATCACTCCCAACTAACAATGGAGCCGAGAAAAATAACTCCATAAATCCAAAAGAATTGGAAGAGACAGTCAAGGAACCGTCTTTAAATTCCATTATCTTCTGGGAATGGACCAACTTAATCTTATTGGGAATGATATTACTCAATAATAAATTCTTTGAAGTACATCCATTTAAGACTACCTAACCTCCTAGATTTAATAATCGAATTCCACCATCTCATGGATGGTCCCTAAAAAATGATGGTTGATAGGATCAGATGCACTTCATCAGGAGTATGAACAAGTTCAATGATTCTATGAATTAAGTCTATCCAGTCCTCTGTATCTTATTTCCAGGAATTCCATAAATCACTGATGGTGAATGGAGCTCCAAAATCCCATGTCTGGACAGTCACAGTCTTCTTTGTGGGTACTCCCTAGAAATGTACTATCTGAAAAAGTACCAAAAGAGTCAGCCCAATATCCTAAATTTCTTCTTCCATTATAAGATCTGGCTCATGTAAATTTTTTTGTACCACTGATGGTGAAAAAATGGCTTCTTGGACTTCCACAGCTTGTGGTTACACCTAACATCTCTATGGCGGTATCTTCTGCAATAAAAGTTACATTAGGAATATAAATACTACTTAACAAGTCTATTGGATCAAACAAGGTTTTCCTAATAGTCTGTAATATACCCCACGTATAACCCTCCAAAAACTAACCATTATCTCCATCGGTACACATTATTCACAATCATCACTTATATATAATAAAAAATTCGTATTCTCAGTTAAAATAATAAATGACCATAAAGATATATCAAAAAACACAAACTATCCAAAAAATATAGCACAAATTAAGGAATTTAATTTATTAATGAATATGAATCATAACATAATATATATATATATTCCATGTGAACCTACATTCCTCATCATGATGCATGAACATATGTGGAATATCATAATTCACATATAACATTATGTGCTTCACCCATGTTCAATTTAATCAATTATAAAAAATATACAATGAAAAATTTATATAATCTCAGATGTCTTCTACCAGTGAATTCAAGACATTAACATTGTTCCCTTTCCCGAGTCTCGAATGTCCTATCTCTTGTCTAACTTGTACCAAACTAAGAGAATTAGTGGAAACAAGTTAGTTATTTTTGACCTCTGATTCCATTTTTTAACATCCCAACCAGAACCATAGTGGTCATGGGAAAATTCTACAAGTCATCGTTGTCACTCCCTGTACGGAATAGGTAGTCCACTAGTATAAAGGGTTCACCTATAAAACTATGGGGAGACTATACCCACATTAACTTATCATAATATTGATAATAGAAAACAATAATATGAATAATTAGAGTAAATATGTGGAAATGTAAAAATGGAATACATGTCATAAAATAAAATATATCTCAATGTCAAATCGAAAACCAGAGTATAAGGAGCTGGTAAATATAAGAAAAATATATAATCAAAAAAATATGGGGAACTATGGTATCTATCCTGATCCACTCTAGATATATACTCCTCTGCATAACTATTCACCATATGTCCCTCTTACATTGGTAGATCTATTGTCATCAAGTCTACAAGAACACCAATATTTCTAAGTAGGGTTTGAGTACAAGACTCAGTAAGAAACAACCAATGCATCCTCAACCTAATGGTATCATGTATACAACTATATACCCTAAATAAATAATTCAAATAAAAATAACACAAAATCTAAAACTGAGTGGTCTTGCACTAACCATGCTGCCACAACCACCTCCCATAACTACTTTGGCTCTATATTGGATAGATGTCGAAGGTGTGATATGAATCAAGTACTATCCACGAGGAAAAATAATCAAGAAAATCCAAATATTATGATCACGTATCTTGACATCAATGATTATCAATAAGATTATGTTATCATTATGTTATATGGATGATGAGATATCAGCATCCCTTATTCGTCGAGGGAAATAATTGAGACCAAGAGCTAATGAGTACCCCTTAGTCATTGAGGCATATACTGGGGATCAATAGCTAGTTATTAAACCTTTTTCATTGAGTAACATTATAGGTATTGAGAGATAATTATAATACACTCATTATTTTTTCCATACTAGGTATTGAGATATAATGACTGTCCCTTAGACATTAGGTTCACCACATGACATCCTGATAAATCATCATATCCCTACCCAAGGCATTGGTCCATCATCATCATTACTAACAGTCATTTACAATACCCCTACAAGGGATAACATGTCATGATGGTCCACCTGTATTTGGTTCCATGAAAAATACCCTAAACCATACACATCACGGTAGGATAAAAATGGAGAAAAAACATGTCATCATAAGTAAAGATGCAAACACAATACATGTTATCAAGATCAAACACAAAAAAAATGAGATACAAGGTACTCATGGAATAAAGTGTAACATAAGAGTTCCAGGGTTACCCACACACCCAAATGTGATCATATTCTAGCATGGTTACCAAAATATGACTACACATAATAATACTAATGGAAACATGTATAATTGAGCCCAAATGTTAATGAACTTTTACCTAAAAGGACATAAATATGAAAATGTTGTAATATACAATTTAACAAACAATTTCATGATCTTATTATTGAAATGTTAAGCACATCAAATCTTGAGGATCATTAAGGATTCCTAAAACCTGAAACATTTATTAAATTTCAAAATGAAATAAAATATTAAATACGATAAATATTTCCCTCTACAGGATAATTTTTGAATTAATATTTCAGTCAAATATTTTTCCACTGAATTATTCATTGATAATTTATTTATTATCATTTTAAATTTTTAATAAATTATCAATTTATTATCGACATGATTAATTTTTAATGATTTTTTTATTATATAAATTATTGTCTGATAATTTTGAATAAATCATACCCCGATTATCCATGTGATTGACTATTGATGATTGTTTTTCCATAATATATCCTTTTATAATTTATAAATTATATTTTGATGATTTTAGATAAATTAATCATTGGTTATTCATTTGATTACCCATTGAAAATTTTTATTCTATAAATTACCCTATGAAAATTTATTAATAATTGCATGATAAATTTACGATGAATAGTCATGTTATAAAACTAATAATAATAATTATTATTATTATAGTCCTTATTATAATATATATATATATATATATTTCCATTCCCAAACACAATGGAAAATATAATTATTGAATAAATAAAAATCGGGGAGAACCTGCAATGTGGGCGTCGCGTACTGAGGTTGAGGGGAAGCCTATATCAGCTTTCTAAGGAACATATGATCGTATCTAAGGGATTTTCTAGGATCTTAAGACATAATATAATTTACTATAAATAAAGAAAGAAGGATCATTTATGTAAACAACGCCCCAATACATGTTTATCTATGTGTTTAACCAAAACCAAAAATCATAAACTCATTCAAACCGAAATTGATTACAACCCATTTAGTTTTAGCAATGTACAACATTACTAATTTTTAATGTGTTCAAAACATTATAATTATGTGCATTTAAGACACTAGAATGGAATTAATGGAGGATTTCCCCGAGTAGGCGTGATGAACGGTGAATTTTTTAGTAATTTATTTAAATAATTATGAAATTTATTTAATAAATTTATCAAATAAATTACAATAATTTGTAAATATAACCAAACCGATGACGTGTATAAATTTTATACAATTTTTAGGTTAAACCCCCCATTCAAGACTAAAAATGGTTTCATATTTCTTAAAATATGCATCATTTGGGATATATTAATTAGTAATTCATGAAAAAATGGGTTTATTTATTAGTAAACAATAAAAATGGTTTTTGTTTTGTGAGAGAGGAATCCAAAAATAAGGGACATAAATATTTTATACCCATCTTAGTGAAAACAGTATGTCCCGACACTAATGGTGATCTTGGATTTCTCATATGACATACTATTTTAGAATTATTCAATTATTTTAAATAAATTGATTGATCCTAATATAATATATTAAATAACATTATTCTCTCTTAGCCAAGGATTTATGGCCCTTGGGAACTCACACGAACATAGTGTCTGACTCCAAAAAAAATCTAATATTCCATATCCTCAACTATAATTTTTTCCCTTATACAGAGTTTAACTCATTTATTAGGTTCTTTAATTAATAACTCATTTCTTCCACATAAATAATTTATAATTTATCATTAAGAGAGTTTTAATTATTTATTAAAAAAGTAGGCTATTAAAACTATTTTCAATTTTATCATAAACTTAAACATATTATTAATATCCTTCATAAAAAAATATTTTTTTATTATAATTCTACTAAAACTGTAGTTTTTCATTAAACTACAGAAAACTTTTATGTGGTTATGGAATCCACTTGAAAATTTTGATTTTATAGTTTTATGAAATCCATTAATATTTATATTATTTTCTTTATGACACCACCATAAAAGGTGCATTTTAATTCATTTGGTAATATAATTCAAAAGTCGAGTTTAGTGGATTCCGTTTTTATTTAGGAGTAGAGTGATGTAAAGAGTAGATTTCAGATCATTTTTGAACTTAAATAATGTTAAAATTATTGTTTTATTTGATAAATTTATGTCCATAGTTCTCTAAACTCAATTTTTTATAATTTTAATTATGGAATTAAAAATCCAAAATTAACCCCCTCTTGACCATCTCAATAACTCAACCAATGTAACCCATTCATATGAGAGATTTAAATTTTTATATCTAATTGATTTATATTTTATATGTCTTTTTATTATTTAATCATATCTCTTGAATGTAAAAATATGTGGAAAGTTCATTATGGATATGTTAGGAATAAATTCAAAACAATGTAAGTATTCATTAAATACCACCCTACTTTGATAGTAATGATAATTTATACTATAAATATCAAATGAATATATATTATAAGTACAAAATAATTGATCACTAGAATATTATGTTCAATCCGTTTAAAATACAATGTTTGTCCCAAAATAAATTACATATAATGATTTATTTATGTATGTCTAAAATTAAAAAATTATTATTGTTATATATTTTTCTATTTGATTATTTATATTAATCCTTGTTTTAGCCTCAAATAATGCACATGATATATTGGGAAGTTTTTCACTTAATACAGTATGAAACATATAATATTAATATATATATATATATATATATTGTTATGTGAAAAATATCATTATTACAAAATGAGTGAGGAAAAATATGTTAATTTAATATTCCATAGATTGAAAAGTATAGTAAATTAGATAAGTGAAAATTTTAATGTCTTGGAGATTAATGTTGTTTTTTATTGAGTACTTAGATCATTAATGACCAAATAGTTACTGAATAATATTTCTTTTGTCAATAGAATGTATTTCAATTAGTACACACCTGATAAATGCATCCGTTCACTCCTACTGTTTGAACTTGAACTAAAGAACACTGTTGATGAAGAGAATATAAAATAAAAAGGTGTTTCTTTTCTAATATATATAAATATATCATTTAAATAAACATATTAAAAGATACATGGATATAAAAAGGATGAATTAGCTCATATTATCAAAGGTTACTAAAAGATATTGAATATAAATAAGGAATTAAAATAAAAATTACGGAAACATTATTTTAAGGATGATCGAAAAGAAAACTATAAAGGTAAGAATAATAATTAAAATTATGTTTTATATTTATATATTTTTTTTGAATATTGAAAAAAATTATATGTTAAACTAGACAACCCAAACATTAATCATGTCGGAGAGGATAAATATTAAATGATAAATGATAAATGACCCTTAGTAGTTAGCTCGAGTCTCACTAATGACTTGAATTTATGTGAATAATATATAACTCAAAAATAATTTTTTATTTAGATTCTTTGGGATATTAAAAATTATTTTATTACTGATTTTGATTTAACTAATAATTTGTATATGATTTTTAAAAATGATTTGTAAATGGGTTAAATAAGAAATTGAAAATTTATAATTAAATTTCATATCACTATGAACGTCAAATAATGAAATAAAAGGATGAAATAAAAACCTTATATTGGGAAACTGTATTCATACTTGTGAAAATTATAATCATAAAAATATACCTTCGATGACTAATATAACATTTTGTAATGATTTTAAAATTTGTCAAAAATATAATGACAATATTAGAATGAAAATTGTATGATTTATGGATAATTTTATACTTTTAAACTAGGAAATATTTTAATTATAAAATGATGAAAAATGTAAATAAATATATAAGTGGTGTTAGATATTTTGT